>OZ012666.1:49069832-53869832 GCA_963942505.1 Lordithon lunulatus | reverse complement strand
ATCCAAACACAATGGGTTCCAAAATGTATATCTTAATCACATGACTGTGATATATTTAGTTTTTTTTTTTAATGAGCGTCATATGAATTTTTTGTTTCCCTTTTTTAAGAAGCAACTGTTCAATGAAAGATTTAGTTATTTCTATGGTGTATACAATATTTTTATTACAACATTAATTTATAAACAATATTATATGTTATTATTATAATTAACTTATTTATTAATTTATCTTATACATTATTTTTTTATGTATACATATTTTTATATGTTTTTAAATGATCAACTAGGGTTTAATCCGTTTGGCAATAAACTACGTTACTATTATTAAGTTATCTGTTCAATGAGTATATTTTACTTATAACTGCATTCACTTATTTTCAAATAAAACTTATTTATAGCGTAATAAAGTTATTAAGACATAATTACATTTAAAACTCTTTTATAGCTTACAATATGTAGTATAGAACACTGAAATTATATTACCTTGTGAAAACTTTTTCATACCCGTTTCTCTGAATAATTTATCTATATAACTTGAAATACCGTATTCGCAGAAACTAATTTCGCAAAACTTGCTATAATTAGTAAATGTGATAAATGTTGGCGCAATTTAATTGTTGCACATGGTAATAAAAATGCAAACCTGCAGCACAGCGGCGGTGTGCGCGCAGATTCCTCCGCCGAAAGTAATGTAACGCCGCCGGTAAAAAATATGCAGAAAAACGAATACTCGGCGGCGATTTGAATAATTTCTCGCGCGGTTTAATTAAAAACGTAACATTCGCGTGTCGGACGGAAACGGGAGGGAAGGCGCGCGCACACGAGTTTTCGCAATTCAGTCCGCCCCCGCTGGTCATTAGGCAGTCCGCCCCGTCCCCCGCTAATCTACAACTACAGCGCGCAATTTACCCCGGGCTTAAAAGTCTGATGTACAATCTAAAAATGTGTACGCGCGCGTACGGCTGCAGCCGACGGAATTAATTAGGGATGAAAAAAGGCGCGGTGGGGTTTTGGATTTCCCGTGGGATCCCACGGCAGGGGGGAGTGGGCGATGTTGAAATCGAACGTGGCACATTATTGTTAAAGCGCTTGTAAAACATCACGTTACATCGCATATTTAAATCTGATTACGTGTCGATCCATCGATAATTCAACGCGACGCTTTCGGCCAACAACACCCCTTAAATAATGCATGTAGGCCGGCGTTCCGTCACAAAACGGACAGCCAGATTCAATGCTCATCAAAATGGGATGGGTTTTAAATTTGCTGTCCGACGAGTTTGTTTAAAGGGCCATCGAACAGAAAAAGCGGAGAATAAATATTCGAGCTTGACAGTATCATCACAATAAACTACTGAACAACAACGCTATTACCGTGTTTGCATTTTAAATTTATTAAATATTAATACTAATAATATCCTGTATAAAAATATTTGAGGAAGGCTCTTTTATTTCTTATTTATATAACTTCATAATACTCAACGCAAAGTATAAAGCATGCAAAGTTAATAACCGGTTAGTACCTTTATACCATATAACTTAATAATAATAAATAGAGCCTATACAAGTTCTAATCGCGTTGGCTAGGTATACCTACAAGTCATCTAGACTAATAATATAATGCATTGTTTATTATTACGATATAATAGTTTTAATAAAACGTAATTAAAACTATTTTTAATTATTATTTATTATTAATTAATAGAATAAAGTGTCGTAACCTGTAAATAAAGATGTTATAATAGAAACCAACTTTATAAATTCTATAATTTGGGCTCTGAATTCACACAGATATGCCACAGCTTTTGCGGAAAAAAGGTAAAAATAGCTAGCAACAATTTCCATTTTTTTCTTCAGCCATATGAATCATCTTTCTAGCATTTATAATAAAAAAAAGTTGCATTTTAAAACCCGAATAAAACAACATCAATTAATATTACTTAAAACATAAAAAAAATTTCTTCATCTTTGTAAGGCAATACGCCCCAGTGATTTCGGGCGTAAAAGCTTAGTGGAGTTCAATCGCCTGATATTTATCCTAACTAGTAGAATGCCTATGAAAAACTGTGATAGGTGATTCGCCTAATAGAGTTTGAACTTTCGCTCCCAAATGTTAAGGTACGAGACGACTTTGCCTTTACCCAGTAGGCCACTGAGTAGCTGCGTCTTAAACCAGATTTTAGAAAATTGTCAACATTTTCGAGTACTGAGTAAGAAAAAAAAACGTTTGTTTCCCTATATATCATTTTCCTACAACTTTTTCGGGGAAACGGTAATAGCTAGCATTCCTTAATTAATGCGCGTTTAAATTCTCTAGATTTTGCAATATGAATCGCCTTTCTAGTATTTATACCAGGCTTGGAAAACCCGCGGCCCCTAGTAAGATTTGCCTGGGAGGCTTCACGAGAATATCATAAAAATGTATATTTAGAGTAGAATACTCACAACATAATAATCAAATTTCAGGTGCTAATATATGTCTGGACCTTCAAATAGGAAATACAGAAAGGTTGATCAAGAACGTCGTACCTTCCAGGAGAAGTGGAATCAAGAATAATGTTCGTTATTATTAAGTTCAAAACCAATACGTAATGTATCCGTTGCAGTTTTGAAAGTGTATAATTTAAAAAGAAAGTTACCAGCATACATGATCGAAGAAATCAAAGTTTAACAGGGCAATAGACACAGTTGAGAAGTTACTAATTTGGTCGGTTGACGAAATGTTTTTCTAAAATGCAGTGTACAAACAAAGATATCGTTAAGTAGAGTTTTATTAGAGTATTATTAATAAGAAAGTGGCGGAACATGCTAAGTCGCTCACAGAAGGCGAATATAAGTGCTTAATATAAGTAGCAAGCATCTTGTGTCCAGAAAAATGTAAAAAGTTCTCAGAAGTTTATCCAGAAGAAAAGTCACAAGACGAATAGTTTCAATAGCGGAACACATAAAAGTAGTTCTTGGAGACGAGTTGGAAAAATATATTGCATTATCTATATCATTGGACGAAGGCACTGATATTACTGACACAGCGCTACTGGCAATATTTATTCGTTCAGTCGAACAAAATTTGAAAATATCAGTACCCATCAAATACTCTACAACGGCAGAAGAAATTGTTAATGAAATTATTATTATTTTAAGTGATTTTATACAGATGATACTCCCGCGAGTTTATAATAAAAATAAGTATATACAATTTAAATAATTAATTAATTAAGTCAGGGGGGTTGTGATATGTGCGGTATTGTTCAGTTTTTCGGCAAATTAGTGTTGCTAATATAGGATTGTACCTTCATTTGAATAACCCCCACAGCGAGGGTTAATGGTGTCCGGACTGCATTAATTTTGATTTAGGGCTTGTAATCCCTGTCCCCCTTAAGCCGCATATATCCCATAAAAAGAGCCGGACAATCCTATGACAATTAATTTATTAGATCAATAAAAAACGGCACACATTGCTCTGGAGAATTTATGATGCGTGTGCGAAGCTGGCAGAAATTTTAAATGAAACAAATTTGAAATATAACAGTAAAGAACTTGGAGCTTATATTGTAGCTATTATTTAACTTAATTTGTTGCGGCTTATATTATTATATTTATGTATATTCTAATTTATTAGCGGTGAAAGTTGTTAACTAGATGTTTATTTTTGTAAACCATCTAAAACGGCCCTTGCTACACAAGTCGGTCTGTTATAATAGTACAAACAGAATTAATATAAAAATATTAGTATTTAGAACAGTGAACTTCAAATATTTCAAATCCTTTCGCAAAGTGTCAAAGTTGGAACTGTTTTATCAACAATTTAAACTTCTAGTAGAACACACAATTTTCGCAGTCAGCAAGACAACAACAGAACCAACGTCTCCTAGACACCAGCCTTTTCAAAATTCGCAAGATAGTGGTGACGCTACTCAGAACAAGAAACATCACAAGCACAAGCAACAAACTATAATAGGGTTAGATACTTTAGTCTTAATAAATAATGTCACGGTGGTTCGAATTCATAGTTACTCGACAAGCATTTCTCCACTACGGGACCCCGCAAACTACCGAATAAAGTATAGGCCGATAGTTAGGATTGGGTTGTATCCTCGCACATTACTTAAATTAAATTATTTGGTTGGTTGTGTATGCGCCCACTATTTAATAGTCTCGGACGATTGCTTACACATAGTTGCGATCGAAGCTGCATAGAGTTCGGCTTTTGTCCAGAGTTACTTCAAAATTTTACCGAGAACTATGGGGAGCCGTATCGCCTTACAATTTTCGACTATGGAAAAATAATGTTGGTAACTACTGGATTGTTTTCGAGTTCGTACAATTGGGCCATGTTAAGTAGAGCATGGGTGTTTAGCGTATATCAGCTGTCCTGTTTGTCAGTTTCATTTAGTTGTTGTGGTGATCACTTGTGCTCTTTTTTGCTTATACCGTGTGGATATTGATATTCTATTATCATTCAAGCGATAATGCCAATAAATGTATTATGGCAATTTGACCATGATATACATTTAATACGTTTTACGATGTTCTCAAAAGTTGCACCGGAACGTACTATATTCTTGTCATATCACGACCGAGAACTGCTATTATTGCCCATCATGTGAAGGTGAAGAATGATGATACATTATACATGATAGATTGTTTTTTATATAAATCTGCTCTCTTTTCGATCTGTTCAATTTAAGTCTCTATATTACCGAGTTAGTAATTAATGACATTGCGCAATGTTTGTATTTCAAATATAAATAAAAATTTAAATATAAATGTAATATAAAATTTTTAAAAACTGTTGTTTATACAGGTTGACTAGAATCCCTTGAGTATGTGCACTTATGTAAGCCTTCATACTGATTAAGCAACCAACTAAACTGTCAGCCGATCAAAAGTATGTAGATGCGCTAAGTCCAAAGCCCCGTTCTATCCTTCTGCATTATACCTATTTATCTAAATTCATACAATACCCATCTTCCAACCCGCCTAGTCAGCATGGAAGATTATGACTTTTACACCCACACATAACAAATTCGAAAACAGGAAGATGACCCCCGGTGTGTGTATAATATTGTTGCAATTATGACATTTATCGATTTTAAAAATTCCTTTGAAACTGTATTGTTTTCGAAATGAAGCAACATCCACATACAACTTCAACTGAATTGTTGACGAATTTTTAAATTAAAAGATTTTAATTCGTTACAAATTAAATTGATGTAGTATTGTTTTAGAAATGTATAGGGTATTTTGTTAATAATTACAGGGTGGAAATTAAGTAGTGAATAAATTCGGTAACTCCATTAATGTGTATGAGAGGGCAACAATCTAAAAAGGGTATAGCGATTTAAAATACTGCGCATATAAAAAATATTTCTTCAGATTTATCCATCTATTGTTTTAAAGCTGTGACATCAATATTTTTTTAAATAACAACCTATATTTTATTTTTTCTTATCTCGGTAGAGTTTTTGAATTTGTTTCCATCATCATTCATCATTCATCATACACGATTTTGAATAGGCTACATAAGAAAAAAAATAAAGAAATACCGTCTTAAAGTAAAAAAGATTAATGAAATTAACATACTAATCCTAGTTAGCGGGGTTTAAAACAAACATAATATGTTAAGGCCATGACAATTACAATAAATGTTCAAACTAATGACCCTGCATCATTTGACAATGCCCTAGACAATGACAATACCCTAGATGGTCACCACGTTTTGAAACGTTATTAACCTATACTCATGCCGAATTCTTTTTTTGACTTTTTTCTGTGGTGGCACTTTAAAAACATAGAATACAAAATTTAACAATTTAGAGGATCTTCTATTAGATCTTAGATTAGATGCACTACCACTCGACTATAAAGGAGTTTTTCAGCAGTCTAATATAATTAAAATGTTCCACAAGGTAGTAGTTATGTAAAACAAATCCTTACTTTAAAGAGTACTATAAATAAAAAATAATTAATATGCTAATTAAATACTTTAAAAATATAAAATGCCACCACTCTTGACGGGAATACGAACCCACGACTCTTTTGTAATGAGAGCACAAAAACATAAATGACAGGTCGATCGGCTTCAAAACTTTGACTTGGCTTTTATATATTAGGATTACATTTTATTATTTTTGATACTTTGAGTTTTTAATGCGTTTCTAAAAATATATTGATTTTATTGCATGGTTAAGTATACAGCTAGCGATTATATAGGGACTATAAAAACACCAACGATGGGTATTAAATTCCTCAATTCTATTTAATGCATCCCTATACAAAGAAAATCTGTTTTGTGGTAGTCGACAAGAATATCTGAACACATAATGCGCTGACGAAACTACCCAATGCGCGCCCGGGCGTCCTTGCATACGAGGTCCGCCCCGGCCGTTTCGCATGCACCCTGTTTATTTTACAAGATTGCGGCCCCGCGATAGCAGCTCCCCCTAATTTACATAATAAAATTACATCGGGATTCATAACTCAAATTTAACAGTGGAATTACATCGGCCGCGGAGGAAGCGCCATTGTGCGGGCGAGTCTGGCATTGTGCGCTCTCCCGGAAAAATCACCGACGACGTCGCTCAACTGCACCCGATTACCCGCGGAGGAATATTTAAATTTTAATAAATACAACCGCCGCACACAAATACGACAGTGGCGCAAATAGGACGCCGTTTTAATTTAGAATTCTAATAATAAAATGCTTCGCAGATGTTGATTCGAAAAAGATTTTCTTTTAGATGAAATAATGCCCGTTTTTCATTAAAGTTCTGTAAATCTAGGCGTTTCTTAGGATGTTAGTATGTTGCAATCGGAGGATTATATCGCATTGCCTAATACATATATCGACAATCATACAGGTATAAATCATTTCTATTTTCTTTACTTATATGGAATAGTTTACAGTAAAAAGATAGTAGCGCACATACAATGTTAAAGTTGAGAGCAAAATTGGAGTATAGAGGGTTACTTTAAAAAAAATCTATTTTAATGTTAGTACTATATGATAATGACAATAATATGAAATATAAATATATGAACATAAAACTAGATTTGAGGGTTAGTCCACTTTTGTTTCTCTCAAGAAATCGGTGAATATATTTTTGTAGAACGATTATTTATACAGCAATGTCTCTTACGGTGCTAAAGGTTAAATCACGTCAGATCAAATTTATGTCATCTTTTGAAACAACTGTGATATTTTTTTAGGATGAACTTCAATTCATTTTCTCTTGCAAAGTCGGACCATATTAGTTTTACTGATCAAAAAGCTAATTACATTCATAACGTAATGTCATGTCCATTATCCCTTCGCATCCCTACCTTCCTTGTAATTTACAACCGTTGGGATTAATTAAGTTGGTCTTCGAATACCAGTTCCCACTACCTCGTACATCTGTATACGCGCCTAGTTTGTTTCGGGTCTGCTTTATTACGCCGAAGTAAAGTTATATTGGACATAAACAGAATATAACAGAACGGTAATTGATAACTTCGGATAGTGCTGTATATTCCCTGGGTGCCCATCCAGCATGCGGACGGCTGGTCCGAAATTAATTTTAATCACACATGGGGACACAAGTTTGAATTGAAATCGGGAGTCTTCGGGAACACAACAATAGTCATCTTTAATGCATGATTTTCATCGGGACGGATGTCGGCGGCGGCGGAGCGGGAAGATGCAGTTGTGAATTATTTACGCTCGACATCGGCGGCGGGGTGTTGTTATTGATTTAATTCGCCTTCGTGCTTGCCCTTCTGTTTAAATTGTGTTCCCGCGTAAACATCTCATAATTGGTTTAGGAGTCAATAACAATTTAATCGCTAAGATTTCAACAAAGTCCGGATTAAAATAATCTAATCAATTTGGAAGTTATTAAAGTCGACTTCGGTTAAGAATTGCGGAATTATCGCGTTTCCGCATCTTTTTTTTACAGCTGCCGTTGCGATTGAGGGCGAGGACGTGCATTATGAGTTAATTCCATTGCAGGGCCGCATAAATCAAAGTGGTAATTCGCGCCCAGGCGGAAAGGGATAAAGCTTTATTTCGCCGTGTCGGGTCCGATACGATCTAAATGACGGCGGCGCCATTAACTCCGGGCTGCCGGAGGTGGGCGGGTTGCCCTCAGAACGAATTCGGAAACGGCATTGGCTCTGATGTTACTAAAGAGCTTCAATTATTTTTGTCACAATTTACTTGTACTGAACTCACTGAAAGCAGTATCGCCCTTTCAACAATTCACAAAAAAATACATAAATTACACAAAACCACAGCCGTTTGTGGTTCGTGGTAGATTTATATAAAGGATGCCCCTAAAGTATGGAATAAATTCAATAAAACCTTTATTTATGATTCTTGCAAAAGTGCTCGGTCACGTCAAATTTAATTTTAAATTGTCAATTTTTCCACCATTTTTGAATGAGCGTCATCGACACGAATTATTTTTCTACGATTAGTGATGTATATTATGATATAGGCCACCTAAGGAAATTTCCAAGAAATATCATTGAAAATGTCAGAGTGGATAAAAACACTAGATGAGAAATAATATTTAATTAAACAATAAAGTAAATGCTAAAGTAAATGCTCAAACTATGCACCACTTATAGTCTGACATTGAGCTAATCGAAGAACAAATTCGTTTCGTACAGATACGCAGTGAGGGAAGGGATGCTGCACGGCTCTATCCTAGGACCCTTCGTATGGAACGTCGCGTTTGAACATGTGCTGCGACTGATACTCCCGGCAGACGTGATTTCATTTTGATTTCGTGGATGATCTAGAAATTGTCGCCCTCGGGAAAAAAATCAAGGAGACAAAGACAAAAATCAGACGGGTAGTCCAGAAGGAGGCCAACTAGATGGAAGACATCGGGCTCACTGTCGCAATAGCCCAGCTGTTCACCAACAGTAGCGGACACCAAAGGTGCAGGCGACAACAAAATACACTCATAAAAACTCGATAGAAGATTACAAGGAAAATAAAATATCTAGGCACCATACTTGAAGCACAAGTCACACGGCCCAAGTACTTGCAACAACAAGAAAAGCTGCTAACATCGGTGGCCCGAGTGAGTGAAAGGGAAAAAGAGAAGACTATTGTGATATTAATTGTACATATCGATCATCTTGCGTGCTATCGACTACAACCCTCCACATATTGTAGGGCGATAGCCAGAGACGTGGGTTCGAGTCCCACCGGAGTGTGAATTGTTGAGTTTCAACTATTGTACTCAGTATCGGCCTGGTCGGATGGTACCAAAATCAAGCGAAACGTGGATAGGCTCAGTGGGGCGTTGTGCACCAGTGCCGTCAGAATCGCCCGGGCATATAGGATCATCTCCGCCGTTGCTGTAGAAGTGCTGGCCGCGGCAATACCAGCAGATCTGCTAGTGGAGGAACGAGCGGCGACTTACAGAGATATCAAGAGGGGCACCACACCGAACGATTTCGAGAAGGAAGCTAGGACACGTACCTTGACGGAGATGCAAAGACGATGTGACATATACTAGACAAATTTTCCCCCAGCTGGAGGATAGAGGGCACAGGCAGGTGGGCCACTGGTTAATGCAAGTGCTGTCTGGGCACGGCGTCTTCCAGTCCTACCTGCACCGTATAGGCAACAAGACCAAGTTGCAGGCACTGCAACCGGAAGGACGATCCAGCGCACACGACTGCAACCGGTGGCACCAGAAGCGGACCAAATTGTGGCTCGAACTGGAGGAAGAACACCCGACACCGAGAGAGTTAGGGTCATTCATTTGGAGACGGACGCTAAATGGAGAGCCGTCGTTAGGTTCGCAGAACTTGTAATGAATCAGAAGTTTCAACTCGATCTGCTCACGTGACAAAACAAGACAACCAAGGCAAGACAAGAGACAAGAATGACTGACTGACGTGAGACGGCACTAGGGCGCTTGGTATGCCTCCTAGTGGCGGGCAAGTCCCTAGTGATATAACGTGAGTGTTGGTGGGATCCCCGACTAGAATGCGGGGCGAATTCGGCACTACACATGCGTACCATGTGGTGATGGTGACGGAGTCATGGGTGTTTTTCGAAGATTCCACCTCATATGACAAAAAATGACAATAGTAACTGTATTTCTATGGGCATGAGCATTGTGTTTGTATTTTTTATTATTTACACGTGTACGAGTGAAGTTAGGTTGAGGACACACGCAGGTAGGAGTTATTTAAATAAATAGTATAGTACTATATAGCTACTCTTACTCTTAGAGAATTTGCATCTGAAATAATGCATTCAGATGCAATGTTTCCTACACAAGAGGAATTGACGAATGGCGTGTTTTATTTTTGTTCTGTTTCAGGTTGCTCGGGCACGTAATAATCGGGACGACTAGAGACGTTAAACGAAAGCAGGTATAGTGTATTGCCTAATAAAGTACATAATTTATTATCGTATTATATTATATTATCATAGTAGTTTCATTATTATATACACCACCGAGATTTATGCTTTTAACAATAAAAATAAATTTCGTGCAGGGGCTAATATTCATTTAATCCCACCAGAATAAACTCATCCATCTTACGAACGCTCAAACCAAATAGCTCAATATATTCCCACTATATCTATTAAGTTCTATAGTAAAATTCCAATAGAAGTAGAATGTCTAAACTTGAAAAAGTTAAAAAATCTTTTTTAATGTGAGAAAGTATATCTTCGCCCGGCGCATTCACCATAATTGAATAAATATGAAAACGATTCATATCATGTTTTTATTATTAGATTATTAGATTATTCATATTATAAACATTTAAGAATACAATATTTTTTAATTTTACATTCATAATCTAAACGGGCTGATATTTATTGGTATTGTCTACTTTCACGTCACTGACAGTAATTGGGTATTTTTTAAATATAAAATGCTCAAATGAGTTTCACAATAAGTGTAGCTCGAATCATGATTGAAAGAGAATTTATAATAACTGCATAAATTTAAACCAATTGAATTTCGTCTATTTCTGTAGGAATATCTAGAATTGGACTTCATATATCATAACCTAATAACGAAAAACTATCGTTAAAAGTTAAAGCATATTTTATTATCAGTATACAGGTTGTTTCATAACGTGTGGAACGTATAGGGTTGATTTAGTTTAAAAAAATAATTTTAAATTTCTAATATTTTATCATAATATATCAGTTCTAAAACTTAGTTGTTATAAATTGAATATTATGCAAACTGAAAAATAAGTTGTGTATTATGTAATTTTTAAGCTTTTTCCACTTTTTATGACACGTTTTTCTTTTTAAAAGGAATTTGTCTATGGAGAAATTATAGTTTGCTATTTTTTACACCGAATAGTAACAATAAACAACAAAAGTAGTAGACCAACACTGAACTGTCCTTCTAGTTAGGACACATATGCCAAATGCCAAAAGAATGACTACTACGACTGATATACGAGAGCAGAGCAACAGGAAGCAACTACATAGGGAGACCAAGGAAACATTGGACGACAGAATGAGAGAAGAAGCCGAAAAAAAAACATAAAATGGAAAGAGATTAAACAATTAACATAAAACAGGAAGAAATAGAGGGAAATACACACAATGTAAATAGACAAAAATGTAGAAATGTATATAATGTACATAACAGTCTTACACCAATAATGCGGTTAGATAGATTCGATTAAATAAATAAATAAAATATTTTTTACATAATCAGTTTCAATTATTTCCTATTGAACTGAAATTAATGAGAACCTATGTAGGGCGGTGAAAACTACATAATTAACATCAATATGTATGCCAGTTATTCTAAGCATCCTCAGGATTCCATACAAATTCGCCAAAAATGCATCATTATGAAGAGGAATTAAGCAATATTTTGTCTGGTGCCCAAGGCGATGTGTTGTCTAAGAAGACCTAGAATAAGCCTTAAGCGCTCAATTCTCCTAGAGGTCCCTCACAGGTGTACACCCAAATACCAGGTTATTAAACTCCTCTAAACATCGCCCTCTATCAGTTGTGACTATCGACTAATAGCCCTATAAACATAAAAGTTTTTTTTTGTTGTAATCCCATACAATTTATAAATAATAATTTATATCAATTAATATTTTCTATGTAAACAACTATATAATGTCCAACTTGTTTCTACAAATCCGGATAAAGATTGTTAACTAATGTGCATCGTTAGTGCATTTGCGGGTAATGCCACGCGTGTTACGTTTGCGGTGGTAGACAGCGCAGATCGCCGTCACGCAAACACGAGCGTTATTTTCCAATTAAGGGAAGCACTCATTTAGATGGACCGATAAGCTCTGTTTCGCTCATTTACATCGGGTCATCATCTATTATTTAAGCCCGCCGCAATTTCCTCACAATAAACTAGAACACGCGCGCGCTCCTCAATTTCGGCATCACTTCTGTTGCGCCTGTCCGCCTGTCTCGCAATTAGACCAAAATTCTGAACGAGATCATGCCAGAGCGATGCGCTTTTCTCAGGCTTCACTCTCAGCCGGTGATGAGGGATGAACGGGAAAAATTGAGCAGACGCAATTAGTACCGACGATTTCACGTTTATTTAATTAAAGCCACCGGGTTATAAACCTTTTTTATATGTTAGTGCAGAAAGTAGATATTACATGGCGTAACATGATGCTCTGATAACATATTTTTGAACGTCCAATTAATTCTGTGACATCTATAACAATGTTTTCAATATATAGATGGTTCGATGCTTTTACGGCATTGATCTTCTTTATCGGCGTTTTTACAGCCTCGATGTTTATGTATTTGTTTACATTTTGAGCATGACAATCTATAACAAAATAAATCTGATATATATATATATATATATATATATATATATATATATATATATATATTTTATTTCAGTTAGTTTCTGTTCGGTATTTTCTGTTTGTACCTACCCTGAAACTATAAATAATTTAAAGAAATTCTAACCGAAACATATAGTGAGACGTGTTTTATCCGGGAAAACACTTTTTATAAAATATTGCAACGTTCCCTCTACAGAGAAAGTTTAACGCCATCTGGCGACAACACTTCAAATAACTATGCACATGGCAACTAATACTTTCTCTCTCTCTGTAATTCCCATTAAATATTGTTTGTCAGGCATTTTATTATATACTGCAGCGGTCGGCAACCTATGGCACACAAGTTGTTTCTAAGCGGCACTAGGGCACTAGGGGAGTGCTGGCCTAGTATGGTCAGCATTGGCAGCTCCTCACCCGCCAGGGTTTTGCGGCTTGCACGCAAAATTGACTGGTGGGACGAGTGAGCAGCCTTTAAAGGGAGGTTTCACAATGGGCCCATTTTGAGGCCTAAGTGTCTGTAGCTATGCTACCCTCCAGCCAACTATCCAGAACTATCCAGAAGCGGCACGACAAAAATATTTAATTAAATTAAATTAATTAAATTTAAATAAGTGCCAAGGATTAAAATACTAAAAAGATTTGAGATCAGGCAGACATATTTCCTCGCTTCACATCAGACGAACATCGACTTCCTGCGATAGTGATAGCTTTCAGTAGGATAAGATACATTTCGAAAACATAATTTAAAATGTGTGAACAATTTTGATATTATTATAAAAAGACGTATTAAACATGTATTGGTCGAAGTAGTGAAGTCTCTAACAAATTAGGCTCCCCACAACTAATTGAAATTGGCAGACAAGAGGAACTTATAAATAGGTTATGATGTTTCCGTTGAATATGTATGTAATTAATATTTTGTACAATACATGGAATTGTTCTAAAGTGCAATTATAACCCAGCCCAGTGGTTAGAGGCGCCATCCATCTTGTACAAAACATTAACGAGCGAAGGCTCAAACCCTATCGCGTACTTCATTTATATCAATAACGTTTCACAGTTTTACAGAGTTTTATTAAGTTAAGGTAAATACCAGGTTATTAAACTCCTCTAACGATCGCCCTATATCGGTTGTAAAGACTTTCGGCTAATAGCCCTATAAAGATAAGTTTTTTTTGTTGTAATTCCATACACATTTTAATTCAATGATTTCTAAGAAATGTCAACACGAAAAGAAACATGAATTTATAATTTATAGTAATTTACTAATTAATAGGTTTGAAAACTTAGTGTAATGCCCACACAAAATATTTTTTCTCTGCATTCTGAGTTCATGTGAAAATTAAGACGTATCACGGGCGGCTGAACCCAAACGCTTTATCTTAATTAAATTTTAATGTACCTAAAGTATTATCCGGAATTTCATACGCTAATTATGGCGAGGCGGGAACAAACAATGCCGGGCGCTATCGCGTTATTGTTGGCGTGCAAGAGATTTAGGAGATATGTGCGGATATGAATCTCGAGATTACTGCGGGGATCATATTGCCGACCCTAAATCTAATAGGTAGGAGTCTGGCAAGAAGAAATTTGTGATTCTAGCCTATTAATAAAAGTCACTATGAGATTA
Source organism: Lordithon lunulatus (assembly GCA_963942505.1). Classification (NCBI taxonomy): domain Eukaryota; kingdom Metazoa; phylum Arthropoda; class Insecta; order Coleoptera; family Staphylinidae; genus Lordithon; species Lordithon lunulatus. The sequence goes on along the minus strand of OZ012666.1, from coordinate 53,855,386 downwards.
CTTGACTTCTGGATTAGTTGGCTTTTTGTAACTACCTATAAATTAACTATAATACCAAAATTATACAGAAATAACAAGTATACATTATTTTAGCCAACTACACACTAAATTAGCCTCATTGCTAAGACTAAGGCGCATTTCTGGCTGCGTAATTCATAATTTAATTGCAACATTATTTGTTTTAAGACTTACAAATTATACATGTCAAACTAAAACAACGGAGATATTCAAATATAAAAGAATCGTACGGATTTAAATTACTTGACTTTTGAATTAATTGACATTTTAAAAGAACATATCGTCGCCTAGGCAGGAATTTTTTAAATGAGGCGTGTTGAGCTAATCTAAAATTGTCTTTGAGGTTTACAGAAGAGAAAAACTTATATAAAATGCTTATTGGAGTTATTTTACTCTGACAAGTTATCAATTTTGCATTTTATTGCATATATTTTTTTTATTTGAACCAGGAGCAATTTAATTACTCCAATAAATTATTTATCGTCAGTTTTCTCTCTTCTGTCAATCTCAAATAAAATTTTAGATGTGCGGTCTTGCTGCTTAGGCAACGATATAGATTTATGCTCTTATTCGTTAACGTATATTAGAAAATAATAATACGTTAAATAGATAGTTCAATTTCAGTTTTGGCATTCATAAATGACATTACCTAAACGACGCATAAAATTCGGGCTTCCATTTTGAGAATTGATTTGAAAATTAAGTTCGACCAATACCCACCCATTCGTACTTTCATCGTTCATTAGCCAGACATGGTAGATAATTTGAGACATATCGACATCTCAGAACACCTGAGCTAACTGGTAAGAGAAGACGAGAGATTTTCATAAATCTCACTCGCCACCACGCTTGGCGGGCATGGCACTTTAAAGCCAAAACCTCAAACTAAATATGGCACTCAAATATTAAGAACAAACTGTTTCAGAGGAGTAAAAGGTTCAACCCACAACCTCACACTGACAAATCAGTCTGTCCCATGAATTATGGGGGGACAAATATTTCAACACCTCTAAAAACAGTTAGTAAATCAGAATGAAGAACTGCTAATTGAAACATACAACACTAGAGCCATTAGGTTCTCATGGGTCTAGTTGTTGTATGTTGCACCTAGAGAAATCTGAACATAAACTTAAAAATATCAAATGGAACATTGTCGGATTATGCGAAAAGCGGTTTAAAGGAGAGAATCCCACAAGTATAGTAGTTAGTAGTAGTATAGTTAGTAAATACCAATCAATATCGAGATAAAACAAATATACGCAAGATTTTGCCGGACGCCTCTAAAACTAAGACAAATCCGGGGAAATCCGGACGGATGGCAACCCTATGCTAGGGACGAGCCGTATACGACAGAACGTGAGTTTTGGTTCAGCCGGTAGGCGCCTCGGCCAGAACGCGGTAAGAATCGAACACTACCTGTGCCCCTGACGGTGGTAATGAGGGGTGTCTTCGAATATTTCACCTCACTGGACAAACAAAAATGTTGAATTCAGGACCTACGTACCAGTAACAACATACGGCCGTGACACAATGAATTTAACAAAAATAATTTCCAATAGGTTAAGAACCACACAGAGGTCTATGGAAAGAGCAATGCTAGGTATAACTAGACATAGAGAGAAATGAGGAGACCAGAAAAAGAACAGAGTAACAGACGTTATTAAGCGGGTAGCACAACTGAAGTAGCAATGAATGGACATGTTGTAAGGCAACCAAAAATCAGATGCACAATTAAAATAACAACATGGAGACCAAGACATACGAAGAGGAGCTTAGGAAGACCTAAACAAAAATGGGCAGACAACAGCAAACACATAGAAGACAACTGATTTTAGAGTACGCAATCGGATTGTGTGCAAGAGTGGACAGAAAATGGCTGAATAAGAAGAAGTGAAGATCACTTTTATAAGAACACTTTGTAAGCTAATAGTTGAAAACTATTAACAGTGGTTAACTACTTTAAATAATTATATTTAAATAAATATACTACATAACCCAGTTCAGTGGCCGAGTGGTTAGAGGCGTCGTCCGTCTTGTACTCAGCATTAGGGAGCCTGAGTTCGATCTCTATCGGAGCGAATTTGGGCGAATCACTTTTCACAGTTTTTCAGAGGTTTTCTGTGAAGATAAGGTAAATACCGGGTGATTAAACTTCTCTGAACTTCTCCCTTGACCGGCGTAAAAGCCACACGGCTGATAGCCCTACAAAGATAGAAGTTTTTTATGCCACATAATACACCATGGTTGTGAAGTTTATCATTGTCGACGTGCTGCACTACTCTTTTCAGTCATGGTGCATATTATTATTTTCAATTGTTTATAAAATAATTAAACATATTTTGCGATTTTTTCTACCAATAATGAGATTATTGGACTTGAATACTTGCTTTATCCAAATAACCTGCCAAAGTCACTCAGAAAAATACGAATAATTAACGATTTAAGTTCATTCAATGATGGAATTTTAATTTATTGCTGTTTTTAATTAAAAAAAACTATTAATTGCATGTAAAATAATCAATAATTGATGTAGGAGTACAGTTCTCGAGAGTGATTCTAAAATTGTCCGGAGACGGTCAATTCATATTGAGAATACCAATTGTCAGTTTAAATTGAAGGATGCGATTGATATAGTTTCAACCATCATGCTCATTCTTAGTTACTCAGTGAATTCTTAGTTGCTTGGTATTTCATGTTATGAATTAAAATTCAAACGCACAAACTATGCCTTTTAAAGCAATACTTCTTGTATTTCTGTTAGTGTAATCTTTTGATTTGACCTGTCATGAAACAGGATAATCACGTTACGTAGATAATTAAAGCAAAATAAACCCTCGTTCCTTGAAAAAAACTCATCAGACATATCCGTTATCTTTGCTGTTTGACGAGCTACTGATGAAACGAGTGTCTATAGCTAGTTACATCATAAATCGCTGCTATAAATGGCTCTCATCAATGCCCTTCCATAAAAGTTTCTATCAATCGCCCCCATTCAATTGGCAATCGTGTTATTTATCTCTTAGACGGTCAATGAGTCACATCAATTATATATATATATATATATATATATATATATATATATATATATATATATATCATTAAATTTATTGATCGTCTCCCGGTTCTAAACTAGTACACGTTCAACGCTAAGTGTCGGGAAACACAACCCTAATTTTTAAGTTATTATTGCCGCGAATAATTTGTTTATAAGGATAAACACGATATAAAAGTAACAATAACAAACAACATATACATATATATATATATATATATATATATATATATATATATATATATATATATGTATGGGTAATATTTTACCCTACGTCAATCTATATTAGTCTTATAGCAGTTCATAGAAAAGTTCATATAGCCAGAGTATAGTTTCGATACTAACAATCTATCGCTGAAATGCATGACCGTGCTTAATTTATTTAATTATTATCCTTGTCAGCAGAATAATATCTCAATAGTCAACGTTAAATACATTCAATTACCATAACTGATTTTAATCGTGTACGTGTCTAATATCCTCAAGAGAACATTATGAGGTTTATGCATTTATTTTAGGATGTTTATAAAATAAAATTTATAAATTTCACTTACTTTTTTTAAGATAGGATTTAATGGTGTTAACGAAAACTATCGTATTGGAATCGTAGAAGTTGCTCTGTTTGTTGGACTTACCTGAAACAAATAAAATTATTACATTAAAAGAAATAGCATATACATATTAAGGTAGCTGCAGGCTATTATTAACTAAATTGCAACAAAATAGTGCACATCAATATATCAAGTTAACACCTAACCCTGGTATAGCATTGAGGTAATTGATATGTAGTACAACTATATCATATTGCGAAAAGGGAACAGGCACTTGAAATTTTCAACTAACTATATAATTTGGCATATTGTTATATAAGTGTCTTGTTTGTATTTATACGTGTTATTTATAATCTATTATTATTAATAATACTAATTTTAAATTCATTATGTATGTATATTCTAACGTTTCTCATTTCTTTATTGGTGTATACTTATTAGGTGTAACCTGTTGGTCAGTCTTTTAATTTTGTCATCAGGCTAGTCGCGTTACGGCCAGATCATAACAAACGATCAAAGGTATTTACCACTAATGGGAACAGCCCACATTTTATGGAAGGTGATAAAATGTGGGCTGTTCCCATTAGTGCTATTTTTTTATTTCTCGCAGTGTCGTCCGGCCAGGTATTAATTAAATATAGTCTTAAAATAAAACTTTAACAGTGCCGAACGTATAAACTATTACTGGCACTACTCTGACCTTCGTATTCCACATTCTACTGCCTCCAATCTCCAGATTCTTATATTTGCTCTCTTGCTCGGATATTACAGTCATCTGGCACGGAGATATCGATCAGTGAACATGTAAAATTGTAATTGTCAGATTGCCTTAATCATTAAGAACATATCATGTGGAGACTTAACATAACTACATTTTGACAATACCATAGCTTTCTTCACCTCACAAAACTTTACGTCCAAAGCTATTATGGCTAATAAGACAATGGACGGATCTATCAGCAGAAAAACTGTTACACTCCGCCCAGGATCAGGACAGTTTCAAAGAAAATGTGACCGCAGGTGTTACCAACGCGAAGGAAAAAAAGCACGGCACTGCAAAGAATGCATGTTTACAATATCCTCGACCAGGCGCAATATTTTTAGAATCTAAACACGAATAAAATATTAAAGTAAAATAAAATGCTTTTTACTATGTTTTTTATCACACTTTAGTGACACTTTGCTGTGCAACAACAAACTAAAAATCGTTTTATTTATAATATAAAATGAATTATCACAATGTAGACGCCTTAACAATCCAATATTTAATAAAATATTTGTAACGACACAGCTCAGTGGCCTAATGGTTTGATTAGTCCGATCATTGGGGAGCGAGTGTTTAAACCCCATTTGTTTCAGAAATTTTCTGTCAAGTTAAAGTAACTAACGGGTGATTAAACTTTTATGAGAATCCCCCTTGTCCAGCTGAAAACCCCTTGGGCTGATAAACGTATAAGGATGGACGTTTTTTATTTGATACGTTTTATATCCATACTTCAAATATGAACATTGTACAATGAATAATACAGTCGCTATAATAAAAATAATAAAACACATGTTTGCGATCATAAAGCTCCTTTACGTAAACGCGGGTATACTGGTTTTTGAAACACCAGAACTCCACTTTAATGACGGTTTTAAACACCCATTAAATGTCTAGTTGAAAATATACAGACAAGACTCGTCTCAAAAGTCTTGATAATACAAAACTAAATTAATAATAATAATACAGATGATACCAATTACATGAAATATAATAATAATATTAAAATACATATATATCTAATATACTAATATTATTTGAACTCAAATTAAATTTTGTAAGTAAAAAATGCAAGTAATAGATTTTCATTTAATATAGCTTATATAAATCTTGAATGCAGTTCCGTTTCGGAAACAAGTTTTCCCAATTAACGCAAACTTTACAAGTTTAATCTTCCCTCCGCGGATATTTCAACTCTTTATTACACACGGTAAGTATAACAGTAGCGGTAATCAGCGAACCAATTTCGCATGATGTATATGTAGTGGAACAAGTAAATAATGGTAATTACACGACCTAATTTCCGTCATAAATTCGCAACTATCAGGAACAGCCTCCCGAACGATCGTGTGTATCGGAAAAACATCAACACCGCGCCCGATTAATGGCAGGTTAATTCGCCCGTTTTTATACATACCGTTTACCAGATTAGTTTTAGCCAATCCTGCAATTGATTCATAGTAATATACAATGTGATATATAACTAATAAGATTCTAGTCATTAATTACAATCTTAATCAGCACAATATAATTATTCATTGTGTTACCAACACCTATTTTCATTATGTATGATTCATTAAATAAAAGTAGCATAAAACAATCAATTCCAAACAGTGACAATTGGATGTTTATTTTGTTTAATTTTAAGCTACAAATAAATAATTTTTAATATATGTTTTAGATGCTTTGACCTCCAAGTTACTGAAAAAAATATTAAAGAACCTTGGACCGATCTGCGTCTCTAATAATTTATTTATTTATTTATTTAATCATCACCTTCTACCATCTGCAATGTATTTGATTCCATAGGTCACTGTTTCTGGTATTGTACGAATAAATTTGAGAAGTTTGAGTGAGCCTTCCAGTGTTGTTCTTAATATACATCAAGCAGTGTAAAATAGGGATGCATGGTAATGTGAGTATCTGTAGCTTAATGAAAAGTGGCTTGGTGCCTTTGTAGCTCGCTCTTGCTATGACTCTTATGACACGTATTTGTAATACAAAGATTTTGTGTTGGGCGTTATAGTGTCCCCACACTAGATGAGCAAATTAATATATGTGACTCTATCAAAGCAGTCAGAGAGACTAGGGCTGGGCCTGCTTGAGACACTTGTAGAAGTTTATATGAACAATTCAACTAATGCGATTGATTTTCATAAACAGCAGGTTTATAATTTGCTCTGAAATAATTAGCAATGCACCGCGCATTTTAAATCGCGTTCAAGAAGTTTGTTTTTTTATAATATTTTCACAATTAAGCGCTAATATTTAATTAATTAAAAACAACATATTAATTGGAATATATGAAACCATATAACCAGTTTAAACATTAATTAGACTAATAAATTACTACATGAGATATCATACAGTCGTTCTTCGCAATTTGCACGTGTAAATGTAACCTTAGTAAAGTAGATTTATCACTCTGAATCGTGGCGCCACCGGATTAAATCGGAACCGAATTAGCGGTTGAGGGAGGAGGTTCTCCCTTTTTTCGGCGTTGCGGTTGAATAATTGCGCGCCCCGAAGACGCGTGCGGGGGCGTCAGAAGTGCTCTCGTGTATGTGAAATGACGGCCCAGATTACTTGGAAAGCCTCCCGGCAGCAATACACAAAGCGTTCGCTGGACCACAAAGGGACCTCTTAGGGCCCCGAATTCTCGACTGCTTGTACGCCGAGAATTTAGGGCGTCCGGAATTTATTTATTGACCGGATCGAGCGACAAGAGATCACCGTCGAACAATGCATGTGGGAACACTGCGGTGAACGGTATATTATGTAATGTCCAACTTTGAGTGAATATTGAAGTATTTAATAGCCTCGATAACAATGTCAGAGTGACTAGGGCTGGGTCTGCTCGAGACACCTGTAGAAGTTTATATGAGCATTTGAACTAATGCCATTGATTTCCATAAACAGCTTATAGTTTGATGTAAAATGATGAGTAGCGTGCGGTGCTTGGGAAGTTTGCTTATTTATGATATTATTACAAGAACAATTGATTAAGGATACCAACATTTCAAAATAAATACTAAGATATAAGACAGTGGGAATTTGTGATTGTAATAATTACATTTGTAATAACCGAAATATTTAATATATTTCATATTTCTTTTTTATTATGTATTCATAATCAATGAATTTTGTATATGTAGAAATATTATCATTATTAGCAATTAAAAGATTACACGCGTTACATGTAAAAATATTACCAAAAATTAAAAGAAAAACTACTATATTTAGAGCTATGAGATCGAGGGCTTCTCCGCTGATAAAGCAAGAAGTTCAGAGAAGTAATCACCCAATATTTATCTTATATTATATATGTGTTATGATTTTTCTAGGCAATTGCAAATATTATAATATTTACTTACAATATTAAGGATAAATTGCATGGGAGGAGGATCTATGAATTCATTTCTTGAACAACTTTTGAGCTAAGAAATTGTATTGTCTAAAACGACCTTTAGATAAGACAATTTCTTAGCTCAAAAGTTGTTCAAGAAATGAATTCATATATCCTCCTCCCATACAATTTGTCCTTGACAAATAGAACGCGTTATATTTTTCCATTCGATCTACCATCCAATTCAATATTTTAAATAATTTTCTGTATGATACGAGACAATTTAGATTGTCTCGCATCTTTTGAGTCAAGAAATTGTCTTGTGTAAAACGACCTTTAGTCAAGATGCGAGACATTCGATGGTAGATCGAATGGAAAAATATAACGCGTTCAAGGACAAATTGTATGGGAGGAGGATATATGAATTCATTTCTTGAACAACTTTTGAGCTAAAAATTGTCTTTTATACACTGTAGAGTGTGAAACATAATAAAGCAACATTTGTCTCCACAACATTGACAGATGTATAATATAATAAAATATATATTCTCTAATAATGGAACTATTTAGTATAAATATGTTCTTCCGAAAGATGCAACAAAAGCTATAACATTAGAGTATGTGTTTTTATCATTTTATTTCTTTTATTTCGTTTTTATGAATCAAAAGCACAGGGGTGTGAATTTATCAAACAATTTATATTTCAATCTAATTTGTAAACCTAATTATTAAGCATTAAAAAACAAAGGAAAGACAGTGAATCAAGCAAGAGAACTGGCGGGGAACAGAAGAGAGTGGAAAGAATTCGTGAATACATAAAATGTAGCTGTAATGTAATGTAAGTGTTATAGTAAAGCCTACACCGTAAGGTAGACGGCAAACGATATATATATATATATATATATATATATATATATATATATATATATATATATATATATACATATTATTATTAAACAGAGTAAATATGTCAATGTAATATGGAAAATTTGTTATGCTAATACTGTCAAAGTAACAGTTTTTTTCATTAAGTAATCTATAAATCTAAAAATTATTTAATTTAGCTGTAGCGGCTGATATACAGGAATTACAGTTTTTAAAATAACGTTTTAAATTAGGCAGTGAAGATTTTAAAAGGTAATGTTACATTTCTGCAACAATATGCATTTAAGGGTTTATGAATACAGACTCGATTTCGATTTCTCAGCTCTAGCATTGATACAAAGGTTCTTTCAAAACAACACATAATTATGCGCTACATTTTCAAAAATAGTTAAAATATTACAAAATATTCCTATGACTACAAGTGAATGCAGTATATCAACTTTGAAACGCATTAAAACATTTAAAAAGTACCATGCCGGAACAACCAATTCCTGCTTTACTTATGTGTTGTATTGAAAAAAATATTATTCTTCGCAGCAAAAAGTACTTGTGTACACGGGCCAGAGTACGTTGCTTTGTAGTAAACCAAATTCTTACCAGTGGCACTTATTTGCAGCATTTTTATTTGGTATAAATGGACGACATATGTTCACTCCAATTTTCGAAAATATCGGGGTTTTAGCCTCAATCCACCACTTGAAAATGAGTCGGTTTTACACGAGCGTTCTTGAGAACATCTCTCCAGTCGTGAGGACTTTCAGAGTATGAATTTGGTTTGATAATACGCATATCACGGTCACACCCCATGTAAGAATGGCCTCGACTCGGGAAAACAACCTTGATGGTTTCCAATTTCCCTTTTGGGGTTACCAGTTAGTGCAAATACCTTATAAACGTAAATTATTTATTTTTCCTTCTGCATAAGTTACAAATTATCGTAAGTTCCTTTACTGTTGGGGACACAATGTTGCATATGAAATGATGCAACATAGAGCAAGCATTGTCAGCTTCGTTTTTGCATAGACTCGTCGTACATGTAGAAAACTGCCCATTGAGTTGTAATGGATGTTGAAACTAATGATTGTCCTTTTCGAGCTGTATCTCAGTAAGTGTTTGACATGCCAACTTCTAGTTTGTAGTTTTGGATTCAGGGGGTGGCCGCCATACGAGAACTCTGTTATCACCAATCTTCCTTTTAGCGTGACATGCGAAAACCAGAGAAATCACCCTAAGGTTTGATATAATATTTTCTTATCTTTCGGGGTTATAATTTATTTTTAACAGTTAACTTGTTATAGACAGTTAACTTGAAAGCCTTCTTTCGGTAGTTTCTCCTTGATTCATTGAAACGTTCACGTTTCTTTAGGTGTAGTTCCTTTTCTCGCTCCTTCAGAGACAACTCTTCTGGACGAGTTATTTATTACTAATATGGAAATCTCAGATACACACGTACTGACCGTTTCCTTGCGAGGATAGCCAAAGGAGAAGTTAACTTTTTTTTCAAAATATTCACGAAAGGATTCATACGATACACTATTTTCTAGGTACTAATCTGTATATATTTTCTGAAGCTTTGTAACGTTCTTCAGGTAGGTATATTTTTTCCGTTATCTTCACAAAGTAGTGTAATTTTCTTCCCATCAGTGACTTCAAAAGGAGTGCATTTTCCCCTTAGCTTCTTCTGTTTCTTGTGGGGTGCTTACCGCACTAGTCTGTAGGTGATTGTCCCATTGGAACAAGGAATTTTCTAATATGCCTCACCTTATTACTCCAGATACCATTCATGCTCATGAAAGCTTTCAAACACACTCTCACATTACGGGCAACACCATCTGTTAGTACCCGAGTTCGGTAGGCAAAGGAAGCTGTGTTGTACTTAGTTTGATCCTCTTTCTCTCCTCTCCGCATCACCAGCTACACACTAATGTGACTAAATAAAAATTCTGTTTATTGACATCCCCCAGTGTATTGAATTCACGAATGATTATTTTGCGCTGATCCTCACAAACTACTTCAAAACAACGAAGGTTCTTGCAACAACAATACGGCCAGAGTTCATGGCTCTCTGCCCGCAACATCTTCATAACATCTTCTACTTTACTTGTCTTCTTGGTCGTACTTCTCATCACCACTATCACGAAACTTTGAATCATCACTGTCCATGTTCCCCACAATTAAATACAAAAATACAATTTTCAGGTTAACGATAGAAGTACTGTCACTGAGCGTGGAAATTGTGAATCACACAGGTGATAAGTAAGAGCAGTGTACGCTTCGTTGGGTGGGGGCCTTTTAAATCGCAATGACGGGGTTCTTCCCCACACGCGCTGTCGATGACGGGGTAACACCTTTTTCGATGAGATGACGGGGTTATTCTCTAGTCGAATTCTACGCCTCAAAATCCTTTAGAAACCACTTCGAGCCTGTTTCACCCCAAAATGTCGATGACGGGGTTTTTCCCCTGAACTCTTCATATCTAATATGCAAAATGAAAATATATAAAAATAAATCTTAATGTACCAATTTTCCGTACAAAGAAAATGCAAATTTTTGGAAATAAAATACTTTAGCAGCGTCATATTTTGCTATAAATCAATCCAGTTCTTGACATCAAAACTATAAATAACTATCAGAAAGTTGTTTATTTCGACTATATCTGACTTAAAAGAATTTAAAAGTTTTAAAATTAGCAAATCGTAAACATGAACACAATACAGTAGTACCTGTTCTGTATGTAATTTTTTTTTAATAAATCAATCGTTCAATCATTTTTATTTGTCGCCCTCATTCCATCAAGCCACAAACCTCCACTGCAACAAATTTACCCGGCGCACTGACCAAAAATACGAAATATTATCATTTAAACACTCCGTCAAATAAATATAGTCTCTGTTTAGAATCAGCCATAGTCGGTATTACCTACAATTTGTTCAAATAAATCAATCTAATATACTAAATAATCGATTATTAAGCACCAAACTCTTACAGGTGAAAGCTGATGAGATCCTAAAAAAAAGGTTAAAGACACATATTTTTACATAGTTATTATCAAATAAGTTAATATAGTCATGGCAAAAATTGCATAAATATATGTTGTATGCATCAATGACTTCAATTTAGAAAGTAAAATTTCTAGATTTGAAAAACACAAAAAGTATACATTTGCTGTGTACTACTTTTTGGAGACTTCCAGGGACAGGTAATCCAGCTTCATAACGTCAAAGTATGGGGAGGAGAATGTTCTTTTAGGTTATTAAATTTATATATAGATATTGTAAATGTGAAATACGGGATATACGCAAATTGAGAAAATAGTTAAATTTTGAGTTTTGAGGTAAATTTCAACTAAAGACTTATTTTTTTTAATAAAATTCGTTATCTTCCTCTTAAGTCAAAATTAAATCTTTATAATAGATGTATGTATTCTATGCAATTAAAAAATATCAATTTTATTTTGATCTATATTAATAGTGCGAGCCACTAGAACCCAGTGACCTGTTGGGCCTGAATATAGTAGGGCTCCGTATAAAGCTACATCCACCCTTAATTAGCAGGGTACTAAACAGTTTTACTACGTAACAAGAGGTCGTACTCACGCCTTCGCGTGGCGGTGTTTATACTAGGTTAAACACGGATCGACAAAGAAGACATACAACAACCATATGAGGATATATCCAACGTGAAAAAATCAGAGAAATCGTCACAGTTTCCTCCTACTCATCACTAATAATTATAATGGGGGACTTAAACACAAAATAAGGTAATATAAAACAGGAAGATCTGCCAAACATAGGATACTTTGGTCTAGGAAACCGAAACGAAAGAGGCGAGATGGTCCGGGAATACCTACAGAGTGAATAGCCCCAACGATATTGGACATGAAGAAATCCCGACCGGACAACCAGAAAGGAGATCGATTTCATTATTACGAACAAAAAAATACTATAAAGATATCTCAGGACTCAAAAAATGCGACACATGCAGCCTCCACCGACTAGTTAGGCCTCTATTCATCATAAGCCTAAGAGTAGTAAAAAGAAGTATGGCCAAAGGATGCAAGCTTCATCAACTGCTACCAACTATAGACACGATGGAGGAGAACTAGTCACTGAATAAAAAAAACTCTGGAAAATAAATTTGTACAAGCAGATACACTAGAAACTATGGAAATAGACTAATATTACCAACTCTAGTTCTAGTATAACATTGTTACGACCAAAGAAAACCCGTATGCCTAAGTTTCATAGAATACGAAAAGGCTTTCGTCAAACTGGAATAGCACATACTCATTAAACTGACGAAAGAATTGGACATTGACTAAAAATACATTGGATGCATAGAAAGCCTGACACCGAACAGCCCAAGTGAAAATTGAAAACGATACATGCAGTAAGATGCAGATCCGCAGAGGAGTCCGACAGGAGTATGTTATGTCACCCCTCCGATTTCATATTTACTCTGCGAATATATTCCTAGAAGCACTCACGGATCTAGAAAAGGGCATAATGGTTAACGTTATATGGATATGACACAATACTGATCGTCGATAACTTACCAGACCTCCAAGAGGTCTCGTCAGCAAGGTAAGTTATATCCTGAGACCCGTTCATAGCAAATAACGCTGACGGTTGAAAACCAACCAATTGAATAAGTCAGCAAATTCAAATATCTAGGAACATGGACAGGACTGGTCATCAGACACCGAGGTTAAATGCAGAATTGAAAATGCACGCAATGCTTTCATGAAATTCATAAATGTCCTTATCTACATTGAATTTGATTGAACCTTAGTATAAGATACTACATATGGTCCTCTACGGTATGGAAGGATGGAAGATGAAAGTAGCATTAATGAACAGAACCTTTGAGATCTGGGTCTACCGCAGAATCGCAGATCTCGTGGACTGCAAGAATAACCAATGAGGAAGTCCGGCAACGTGTAGGCAGAGGTTGTAAACTTTTGACAGTAACCAAAACAATGAAGACTGCAAATCTAGAACACGCGATACGAAATCAGAAATATGATATACTACAACGTATCATTGAAGGTCAAATTGAAGGAAAAAGAGGAGTTGGAAGAAAAAAGATGTAGTGGCTGAAAAACATAAGCAGTGGACGACATAAAGGACTATCGTCCTATGCATACAACCAGGAATAGTGATGAACAGATCAATCATATTGTCGCTAATATCCATTAATGGACGGTTGAAAGACGATTCCTAGCGCTGTGGTCTAAGGCGACGGCCTGACGCCATTGTGTACGGAACGTTGGTGGTTCGAATCCACCGCTAGTCGGGAAACTTTTCTACAAAGATTTGACACGGCACATATGATGTTTTATGAGGCAGAATAAGTCCGTGAAGGGCCACAGTGCACACAGTCCAGGAGCGGGGGCTCTACTCACCGTTAAAAAAATCCATTAATGGATATATGCATAAAAAGAAAATAATAACATATTGCTGTGTACAGTAAGCAATAAATTATTATTAACGGTGAGATTACTTACATTTTATATGTTTGTGGCTGAATTTCTTGTTTATTTTTATCGCGTGTTTTTCATACAATTATAGGATGTAATGCCGTAGTGTGGGTTATGCGTTTTCCTTCTGTTCATAAATCTTATAAATTCATAGGAATCCGCCCTCTTACGATAAACAATACATACATCTAATTCTAAAACTAAATGTATATTAAGTAAGAGTTTCCCATTCAAATCTCACTAGATTATGGAGTTATAAGTGTCGAATAGGAATGCCCCGGGTTATTCGTGCTGATCATGTAATCAAAATCTGATTACTGCACTCAGAATCCTGGACGTTTATGCACGTGATAGAGTACAAATAACATGCATTCACACGTACAAATGTAATTAAGGTACACACCAAAACAATACAGAGCGCTTAATACTTAATCGCGCTGAGTTTGCACATAACAATGGCTGCTGTGAAACACCAGTGTAGGTGTTGTCCCGTCATTCGTGTCACGCACACTTCTCTGAACCGTGCTTCTAATATAATGCAATTAGTAATGCACAGTCTTAGGACTGAGCGTAATGATGCCCCCGGATTAACTCGGAGGTGCTGAAATCGCACTAGGATGATCATCCGAGAACAATTAATAAAGTAAGGGGGCTAAGCACGATAAATGGCATGCATGCTCAAATACAATTAGTGAAATTAGAATAATACACACACTAATTTCCAAATATTTAAATTATAACTCGAATCTCCCTAAAATCAAAAGTTGTTACAGATTTGTACCATAACAACTTAATATACACACAGATAATTTGCAATGCTGAAATTGTGCAAACTGCGTTCCGTGAGCCACATGCGGCTCTTTGGATCCTCAGAAAGTTAATTGAACATGCTATATCTCTCCGTTAATAGACCAATGACACAACTAGAAATAATTTATTTAAAAGTAGAACTATTTTAAAATAACAAGATTCTTAATAATATCTATAATCTAATAAAGAATTAACTACATGTTTTATAATATACACTCAAAACACTAATATGTTGTTTTCCATATATGTATGTACATTAAGTATATGAGTCTAGAATTTATTAAGAACATATAATTAATATTATTTTTTACTTGTGTTACTTTTCTACCAACGAAAAATATGTGTAATAGTATAATGAAAAAATGTATGGCTCTCGTAACAATTTTTGTAAGGAATACATTTGGCTCTTCCGTTTCAAAAGTTTGTTGATCCCTAGCCTATACGCTTAGCGCAAATATATATTGGAAACTATATCACATATTTTAATATGTCTTTATTTCATTCTATATGCACCTCCTGTACATTTAAAATTGTTATTTTTGGAATTTACCTTTTTGTACATTCTCTCATTAATAATAATATTTGCTTCCCTACTAATATTCAGACAACTATCACTGCACTTGCTGGCTGCTCCTAAATTCAAAATAATATCAGCAAACTGAGGCATTTTTATCCAGAGTAGAGTAGCTGAAGGTGATTTCATTTCAATTTGCAGCATCATATGTATAAGGCCTATCATCCTCAGTTACAAAATCAACTACAGTGAATATCTTAAATTAAAACCAAGCTATCAATTTCAGGTGTGCACATTAGTAATTAGATTTAGCTTGCGTTCCAATATTTGGTCTGGTGGACTCGAAAGACTCTCCTTGTTGCACAGGGAAGTACCCTTTTAGGAAAAGACCCAGACGTATCATTCACTTTAAACTCTTGTTCTTGACTCCTTCCTACCCCTCCCATTGTTAGGGTATATATGTTCGCCTATTTCCATTATTTTGCAAATTGTTGTTTTCTTGTAATGCAGATATATCAAAGTTAGCAGCTTTTATCACTTTCGTCAAATTCCTTAAAGCTCCGTATTCTTTAATTCTCCTTACATTCCATGACGTAATCCTTAGATTTGTTCTTTTCCTATTGTCTTTTAGCCGTGTCTTATGTGTACCATCCCCGTTCGTAAATATAGGTCATCGTTTTTCTTTCTGTCCTTTAGGGTTATTCCGCCTCTACACTTTTAGTTCCGTCCAATATCAATATTCCTACATCATATGTCCGTTTCGTGTGACTGCTCTTCCTTCGTTAGCTTATATTTATCTAGTTTTTTTAACTCGCTTTTTTCAAGGCTCCCTGTTTCTATTCTACCTCTATAGCAATCCATCTATCATCATCTTATTGTAACTGACTTTTGTGTTTCGCGTTCTTTTTGTGTACCCGTAATCTCTTTCTCGTTTGTTGTTATCTTTTAATTCTTATGAAATATGGAAATACTTAAATATTTCTATATGTTTTTTGTTAGGTCGGGTACTTCTGAGATTACCCTCGTAGATGTTATAATATAATATATAAACAGTGACAGAATGGTTCTATCTAACTTGTTTTTAAAACACAATAATCAAGTTTATAATTTAATTGACTTAACCAATTCATCTCATTTTACAATGGCATAGTAAATTGCTATAATAAGAAAAAGAAAATCTAGCTTATTTAAATGAGACAATTACTGAGATAAACTCCATTTTAGTTGACTAATTTATCTTAATTTCGTATAATTTTTGTCGATAATTTTAAATAATCGTCTTAATGGTGGCAAAGACTAGACTTTATAACATGAACCATTTGATTTCATTCGAATCTATTAAAACGTTTTTGCATTCGAGTATTTTTAATTACAAGAGTAAATAGATGCAAATCAAAATAAACAAGATATAGCAATCTATACAAACAGTCTTGATCATACTTTAGCCTCTTTAATCGTATCAGTAAGCTACATTAAATAGGCAGATATAGTTCCATAATACGCTTCGAAAGGCCTCTAGGACATTTTCTCAGAAACATCCTCCGCAGTTTAAAACGATTAGAATTTAAATACACGAGGGGATTACCGCTTTTAATTAAATACATTGCAACTCTAAACAGTTCAGTTGCTCGGGGAGAATTTGGTCGGGGACGTCTTCTGAGATTGATGCTGCAGATGCGAATCTGTAGGCCTTTTTCGCGAACCGCGGCACTCAGGAGGGAAATAATCTGTATAATTAAATGTTATCTTAGGGCGCATGCGAGCCTTCGTTTATTACAAAGCCCGGCGGTCGAGACAACGCGGTTAAGCGCGCAATCTGGCCACCGTTATGGTTTGCTTTATAGGTGCTAAGGAGCGGTTTATATGTCTAGCCTGTTCAGGGCTGGAGGAACACCACTCGACTTTTCCGGATTTTTTAAAGCACATACGAAGATGCGCTTTTTATTTTCAGATAAAGTTTTATTTTCCGGAAAGAAGTCACTTTTAATGAAAAATTATATATATATATATATTTATATATCAATCATTGCTAATGCTTAATTAAAACTGTATTGTAAGCGTGTAAACTGAACTGAATTTATATTATGATTTATTTTTTATATTAAAAATAAACAATCTTTAATCATTTAATGTTAATAAGTCATGCGGCGTATTGTAAAACACCTAAAAATGTAAATTAAATCGTACAAATTTTCTATATGATCTTGGTTAAATAATACTCCTACTCATTTAATTAACGACTAGACGTTTACAATAAGCCTAATTTGTATTTTACAATTTAATATCTGATAATCTACAAATTTATATTGCAATGTGCTATTCGGCGTATGGTAAAACGCCTAAAAGTGAATATATTCTCCACATGATCATCATTTTTCAATACTTCCATTAATTTAGTTGATCACCAGGATTGTTATAATAAGTCTGATTTTTCATTTAACCAACAACATACATAATACGGGGAACTGTTTATTATCAAATCATCCAACTCTATCACAATATGGATTATAACTATAAAAATAATACTATTACAAAACAATGTTTATAGACTTTGAATTTATATTTGTATAATACAATTATTACTACAATTCAATTAAATACTAAACATAGTATTTAAGCTATTATACTGCAGAACATTAGATAAAAATCATACTTGAGGTAGAGGTTGTAAAAGTTTCTTAAAACATAATAATTACATGAATTCATTGCTGCTTGCTACTTTCATTAATTGCAATAAAACGCGGATTATTACAAGTTTTCAAGTAAAGAAAATTGGGTTAATTGGCCACGATTAAAGCTTTTAAATATTGCTCCCATTTATTAAAATATAATTACTAATGTAATTCAGCCACATTATCCAACCGCCCTTGGGGCGCGCCATCGGAGGGAAGCTGGGGAATAAAAGCCGCCCGCCCCGGAATTGAATTAGTTTAATTCGGACACATAATTATCTGGGAATTCCATTTGCGGAACGGCACTCGGCATAATGCGTTTAGCATAATTTCGGGTTCATAGCTCAAACGGCAGCAGTTACATCGCGTCGTCGGTGGGGGTGAGCTGGCGGATAATGTTGCTGCCAGCAACGCAACCCAGCCGATAAGTCCCGATAACAACGTCGAACTTCGTCCACCACCTGACTTATCTGCCACATGGAGTTATGGCTGAAATATTAATCTGAAGGGATGCACGATTGCCAGCGGTCGGGTTATTGATGAAATTAATTAATTATTTATTGATACTACAATCGAGCCCAAACCAACTGTGGATGGAGGTGTTTCAATATTCATAGCCGAATTGAGCCAGTTACTTCACAATTAGTATACATACACTGGAAGTCCACCTACTTTCGATATCAATGTATTTTAGGAATTTAGTTTTAATAAACTCCAAACAAAACATATTTATTATTACAGGTTTATTACAGCTTCAGCCATTCTAAATATTTACTTAAATATAAATTTTATATTATATTGTAGGCTAATATGTTCGTTCTAATAAAAGAAATAATATTATAAGCAAATAAAAAAAAGCGGATTTTGTTTTAAGGACTTTACATATTCCTTTTCAATTTATATCACTTAAAATAAATGGGCTCAGCTTGCTTCAATACAACGCACACGACTACTTCGTATAATACCCATCTCAAATAAATATCAGATAGCTATAACAATTCATTTAATGTGGAAATAAATTATGCCACAATCATTCTCGTTTTACAATTACATTTATGATTAATTGTACATGTTACGTGATCTGTTTGCGGGAGCCAGTAAAAATAAAATGTTGTTAAAACAGGCTAGTAACGGGATACATACTGGTTATTAAATAAAAATAACTTTCAATATCAAATGCATAACACGAGTAATTCGAATACCACTGGCCTGGTTGTTCAACAAAGCAAGATATTTAAAACGCAAGCCGGCGGAAATAATGCGCTGCAGATGAGGAAGGAAAAAATTAGGGCGGCAGGCGAATTAAGAAATGGAGCAGCGAAATTGAAATTTGTATTGTTAGTAATATTCGTCATTGTAATATCGGTTCGATATATTTCAATTGAAAACTTTTCTATATACAAGGGATTTTCAATCCTCATTTTGTCCATTTGCGAAATATTTTATAGAATTTCTAGAAATGGATCTGTAATTACGGACAGCAAGTCGCTTTATTATTAATAATAATCTTTAATATAATTTTTCCTATTTTCGAACAACAGGACATTTTTGTTGGATGACTACTTTTTCATATGTTCACTAACTTTCTATAGATCTATATCAATCTAAACCATACCGCAGTTTCCTTTATGACGTCAGAATATGTATTTAAAAAGTTGATTGACGAAAAAAGGGGAATTCACAAGTAAATAAATTACATGACATAATTTCTTTTTCTATACAGCATTAGGGCTAATTAATAAAAATTCTAAACGATATTGAATTCAGATCGCAATCTTTAAAGCTTACCATAAACAGTAAAGTAGGGATGGCTTACATATCGACGGCTCGTTTCTGAACATATACAACGAATTCTCATTGTAATATTTATTGCTCTACATCACCAACATCACTATAAACTTGTCTATATTATGTTTAAGTTCATGGTATTATTCCTACTAGAATTTTAATGTCCTCTAGAAGCAATTCTGTTGTCCGCACGCCTGCTGTGACGTCCCGTTTCCTCCAAACGTGCCGAATCGGATTAACGCAACTCAATCTAACTTTTCTAAAGCGAGTATAAAGTTTTCGTTTACTTAAGGCCACTTGCATTTATTGGGCGACGAAACTATTTTTTACCGCGAGTAGCGTGGTTGTTACATGCCAGCACGTCCGCAACTTTCCCAGGACGCTGACGAAATAATAAATGTGATCCACGTTTAACTACACTTTTTGAGAAGAGCAATATAATTTTAAAATTATAGCCTTTGTCGTAAACAAAAGGAAGATGGAGATTCTAAATTATATATAGTATCATATGATGAGATTGTGTGGCGAATTTGTTGTTCGCAACGTAAAAAAAAAGTATGATAAAACTCAACTACTATGAGATTGAAAGTTACATTTAGACGGGCGATGGGGCGTGAAACGAACTATTTTCTATTTCATCTGCTGCGCATAAAGAACAACATAAACTACAAGACGAAGAAGAATAAATAGGCTCCACGCTCAAAGGAATAGTGTTCGATTTGATACAAAATAAAAAGTATAATATATTAATTGTAATATACTTAGTCTATTTTTATGCTAAAATAGGTTTGTTTTAAGATAAACCAGAATGTATCAGTTAATATATTATGTTTATATTGTACTCTTATCTTCCTTAAAGAGTTACACCACCTTGGCGCTCGGAAAAAAGGTATATTTATTTATTTATTTATTTATTATCTCCAGTACATTCATACAATATATACAAAAGAACAATAGAAATATGGGAGGTAATGATTAGGTTCGGGTTAGTAGATTGTTTAATCTACCCCGGTCTGCCACCTAATCATTTATTGAAATATATGTATGTATATATGATATATACATACATATACACAGCGGCCATTGCAAAAATTGCAGTTGCATATATATATATATATATATATATATATATATATATATATATATAACCATCTTTATTAGACTATTGACCCTTCACGGGTCTTTCCGTCTGTGTGTGTACATTACGTTTTTCAAAAGTATAAAATAATACAAATAAATATTCCCTTAATACTTAACACAATAAAAGTAGACCTAAACTAATTGCAGTTGCATTTTATCAGTAAATAAGAAGAAGAAATTACTTTATGTATTTTCTGATAATCATTAAGATATTAACGATTTTCTTTATTGTTAACAAATAAAAAGATCATTTTAATTATCGCTATATAGACAAATTATAACCAATATTACACATAATCATCTTATCTAATTACTACAGATAATTCCCCTTTTTTTTACACATTAGTTAATAGATATACCATTTGTGTATACCATTATTGATGCGGTATGTATTATTAAATAATCCAATATTCATCTTAATCGAATGTATAAATGTATTTGAGAGAACGAATAACGATATCTATTCCGTAAGCTGCATACCGTTCCATGATTTGGTTTTTCGATGCGCTCGCTTTTTGCAGAGGACGTTATCTCAAACCGCCACTGCGATTGAAATAAATGTTCTACTTGAAATATCTATATCTTACAAATGTTTCCATCACATGGATCTATTGCCTCCTTTGAACCGTCACATGCAACTCACATATATATTTCTGTTATATAATAGAACCAATATGTTAATGCACCAATTGATATTGATGTGTGTCTTTTCCGGCCTATATTGAAAAATTAAACAATTTGCTCAATTCATAATTGATGAATTAACTGATATTCACCTGGAGAATTGTTGTTAAATACTTTGAGAAAATACATCATTGTTATGTTTAAAAATGAAATAATGTGAGATGACATTTTCAAGTAGTTAGTAGTTAGTAGCTATTATATATATATAATAGCGAGGAAAAAATGGAGCTAAATTTGAAATATTAGTATATTTATTCATTTATTTTTTTCAAGTCAATGCACATGGTATCTTCATGTAAGATAATTCTAGGCTTCACTAAGCCAGAGTAGTCAATGAATATATGCATGAGATTGGAATCAGGCGGTTCGATTAGCCAGATTTAAGTCCCATCTAACATGTTTGGAATGTGTTGGCACCATGAATCAGAACACAAGCTCCAAGAGCTGCCCTTATTTTGAAAGAGTTGCCATTGGAGTGGGACAAAACTGTATCCTAAGTTGTATTGAAAGTAAGCCTAAACTACTTCATGCAGACAACGCACGAGGAGAGAATATGCATTATATGACCTGTTTTTTTGTTTGTCTTAGCAAAATGCAAAATGTCTATTTAGGATGTGACTACTCACTTGTTGTATGTATGAAATATACCAAAAATATTCTTACTAATTTAATATTGAATAGTGAATGTACCCTATAAAATACAGTGAAATTAACAATTCCTAAGGTAAAACAACAACAAAAGACATCAAATTCTATGTGACACCTCCTGTTTGCTTGCAGGTGTATTAGCCGAGCTCAAAGTAAATAGAAAGAAACCGGAGAATGCAAGAAAGAGACTAAGGTAGTTAGAGAGGAGAATAGAAATGGTCCGACAGGAGATGAAGCAAAAAATTGAAGGATGGGAGGCCGAAAAAAGAGTGAGACGAAGAAAGTCGGGAATTTAAAGATAAGGGATAAGCATAAATAAAGATGGTAAAGGGCGGAGAATAATATTATCAAATGGCTACCCGAGAGTGAAAATGAGGATGAAAACGAAAGAAAAATGGTAAACGAAAAGCTGCAAATTGAAATTAGTGTCAGTCATAGTTATTGTCGGGGGACATAAGTAATGAATAGGATGAAGTCTCTACTTCTGCAGCTCATATATATATATATATATATATATATATATATATATATATATATATATATATATATGTAGATTGACGGACTGTTAAGGATATAATGTGGATGACGGGTAGAAGTCCAAACGGGGAATACTGGATATATATATATATATATATATATATATATATATAGGAGAGAAAAGAAGAGTCAAGCAGAATAGATCGGCTCTGAATGGCTCTAGTATATATCCGGAGAGATTGTTCTATCATTCTCCGGATATATACTATAGCCATTCAGAGAGAGAGAGAAATACAGCGGAATGTTAGGGATATCGCAAAAAAGAAGATCGACGGAAAACAGTGCAGGTCTGCGGGATGATCAAAATGGTCTACTGATCTATCTCGGGAGAAAACTGATAAAGAAGACAGTGAGACAGGTGAAGGTGCAGGGGTCTTCCAAAACAACTTTCCGTAAATATTAAAAGTCCTGGCATGCGAGGATTGTAGATGAAAGTGGGTACATTAATGTGGAACTGGCGAAGAAGAGAAAATACGATTACATGATAAGATAATTAGTTGAGAAGGCAAGAAGATGATACAGTGGTTAAGTATGGGAAATATGTGTCCTTAATCGTGGGGTGGATCGCGGTCTCCTATAGTGATTGGACGTATGCCTGCGACAGTGGTTTGTCGGCCATAGACTTAGTAGTGGCTAACGACACTGCAGGGGAAAAATCAGCTAGTAGAGGCGAATAAACACCCGAAGAGTTAGTCCGGACACAATCCATATAGAATGAGGCGACTATCAATAGTTTAAAAAAAAAATAGAATATAGAATGAGCTAGAGAAGAGAACATGCAGCAATTGGTGGAGGTACTTAAATCACCAATGACGGTAAAGCAAAAGCCGCGAGCCAAGAACGGTGAATCAGGATGGTTCTACGCAAAGATTAAAACTACAACAAAAACTATAATGAGAAAATGTATGAGAGAGTGGAGGATATAGGAAGTCCCCAGGAGTTAAAGGATAGAAGGGATGTGCTTGCGACCAAGGCAGAGAACGATAGCAGCGCGAATGGAATGAGGTGCAGGAACTACGCAATGTTGCAGATATGTGGAGGCATATAAAGATGTATACGCGAATAAATAGGGACGGAATAATTAATCGAATCGCAAGAATGGGAAGGTCACTTCCGGAAGATGGTCCAGCTGTGGGAGCAGGGAATGCAAATGCAGTGGCGCGAGAGTCAGAAGCGGACCGTTGAATTCCAATGGGACGAGATAGAGAGCGACAAAACGCCATAAAAAATCATAAGGTGCCAGGTCCGGATGGTATATGTGGCGAGGTATGATAGGAGAGAGGAAAGTTGCTGGAACCGCTCACTATAATGATAAATAAAGTATAACGTGGAAGAACACAAATTTCGAAAAGCTGGAAAGGGTATATATAGTGCCAGTGTTTAAAAATAGGGATAACGCTAGGATCAGCAACTATAGAGATATAACGCTCATGGACACCAAATTTTTGCTCAAATTCAGAAGCGCCTTCAATCAATAATAGGAGATAAGCAACTGTTATCAGAAACACAAATAGGGTTTAGGAAGGGGAGATCTACAACATACGTGGTGGATATAGAGCTACGTAAAAAGGGCGGGAAACAGTTTGCCGTGTTAGTGGACTCGTATGACACGGTGGATAGAGGTAAGCTGGTAGAATGTGGGGTAAGAGTGAGAAGTGGGTGAATCGAAGTATGAAAGGTTTGAAGATCTGACTCAGGGATATCAGCGGAGCCCGCGAAAGTATGATGAAAGGAGAATGTTAGAGCAAAATATACGTAGAACCCAGATAGTTATATTCAGTAATAGGGTAAGAAAGGCAATGGAAACGAATTCAAATGGGCAAATATCTTATGTATCTGAGATTTATTTTTGAAAGTGGTGGCAGTGTGAATGTGCATCTGAGTATGTGTGTAGAAAGGCTGGGGTTGTGGCAATGTGGTTATGGTAATATGAAGCGATAGTATGAAATATTCATACATAATGAAAATAAGTTTCTGGGAGACCTGTGTGAGAAACATTAGAATGTATGGGGCAGAACTGTAGGCGATTAGAGGGCAGGAAATGATTGAAAAATTCAACGATACTAGATTAAAAACATGTTGGGCATAGATGGAACAACATCCAGCTGTTATGTGCTTCTGGAGTCTCTTGCTTCGAAAATGAGTGTATGTGCAAGAGGCAAGTTAGTGAGATTGGACATGTAAGTGAGCCGCATGTGCGATTGAATGGAAATATGAGTGATTGAGAATAAGCTAGCTAAAATGGGAGAGATAACTGCATGGGAGTATAGAAAGATGTGCGAGCCTATCGTTAATGGAAGCAAGAAATCTGAAGCAGACGTCAAGGAGAATATACGCGATAGTAACTCAAAGAGGTTGGTATTAAGTGAGACACTCAATAAAGGAAAAGCTGATGTTGATTGCCCGGTTTCGGTGTGGTAACGAGGAAAAATGGTATATAGAGTGGATGGGAAATGAATACAAGGTATGTAGAAAGTGTACATCAACAATGTATAAGGGCTATTATTATCGTCAATGTTTTCGTTTCGTACCAGATAGCCGGAGTGATATTCGGCATTTTATAAAACGACTAATAATTTGACGATGATCGACATCGTTTTACAATTAGCCTGAGTAGACGTTTTACAAAAAGACTGATATATTTTTGGCTACGATATATACATATTTGCGTTGTTAGTCAGAAAATGTGTATGCATAATTTGTAAACATGGCGTTTGTGCAAACGTGCATTTAATATGCGACAAGGTGCATGAGCTCGCTAGTGGCGGCGGCGCACTTTTTTCCCAAGGGTATCACGCACGCCGCGGTAAAAGTCCGGTATCAGCTATCAAAAAACCGGGGACGTATTGCACAAGAGTGCGATACATGTCTGGCCGCCTATAAAAGCGCATTTCGACCGTATGCTGTTATCAGTTGTTCCTCCAGTCCACAGCTCAAACGGCCGGAAGCGACATGACAGCCAAGGTAGGAAAATATTTGCATTTTCAATTTATGTTATTATATTAATATTAACATATGACATCAGTTATATGCAGTTTGGATTTGTTGAACGTTTATAGTCGAATAGTAGGCGATGTAATTTAAGCGAGTTTAGCAGGCAACATTTAATTATAAAATTATGGCCCAAATATTAGGGTACTTTATCAATTTAAAAATAATATTAGAGGTCATATTTTAGAATTTTTCGTTAAAACCATTTTAGAATATATAGGAAAGAGCACAAGATCTCTAAACAACTCTATTATGGCGCACATTTTGTTCAACGTCGTAATTGACGAATTAATAAAATCGGATTGGATGAGAACAAGCTTAATTAATTTCTAGTATAGCTATATAACAATGAAGTAAAAATATCGTAATTATTTAATCTATTAATAGCCAAATGACACTATGTCTGTTATGGAAATAGGCTGTATCATAGGACTTCTATTATGTTTTTGACAAACAACCCAATCACATTTAAAAAAATTAGATATAAATAACTACGTCTGACCTTATATTAGACGTTCGAGTGAGGAAATTGATATTGGCTCTTTTTCACCGCCAATTTCCATGCCAGTGTCAGTTAAAGGAGTCAGTTGGCTATTTAATAGATTTAATTTAGATAATGTTATTGACGTTGTTATATAACTATACTATACATTAATTAACTGAAATTTAACCATGTTGTATCATGTAACATTCTATTTTACAAATTTACCGATCCTTTGTTTACGTAAAATGTTTGTAAATAAGTTCCTCGTTGGCGTATCTACTACCTTCGGTAAATCCAATATTGCTTTCACAGACGCGGGAAAATGTTTTGATCGCATTTAATATGTTTACATTTACAGGTGATTGTACTGTGCGCGTTAATCGCTCTAGTCAGGGGAGGATTCATCGCCACGAATCAATTGCAGTCGAATAGCTATGCAAGTAGTGTAAGCCACCCTGGTATTGCCATTGCCCACCCTGCCATCATAGCGCAAGCTCCTGTGGCCAGCTCTTCGGTAAACGTTGCAACGGCATCTGCTTCGCTAACACCCGCAGCCAACTATGCCTACCCGGCGCCTGTGGCTCAATACACCGTACAGGCCGCCCCTGTAATTCAAACCAGAGTGGAACCATACGACCCCAACCCCCAATACACATACGCTTACGAAGTGAACGATCCCTCAACTGGTGATTCGAAAAACCAGCACGAGAGTCGCGCAGGGGACGTTGTCCGCGGCCAATACAGTCTTACTGATCCTGATGGCTCCAGGCGCACTGTTGACTACTCAGCTGATCCTCATAACGGGTTTAATGCAGTCGTTCGCAGGACCGTAGCCCATCCTGTTGCCGCCGCTCTTCCGGCCCCAGTCCACCACACCTACCTAACAGCTGGACATTAAGGAACCTACTATTACTTTCTATTATGCCGACCCATGCGAAATATTTGTGTTCTTCAATTATGTTTACAACTGCCTGTATAGTACACTATCCTTTTGTTCTTCTTATAAAAGAGTAATTTCAAGAGTATTTTCAATATTTAATAGCAATAAATAGCATATCAAAGAATGCGTGCATCATTATCAATACATGAAACCTAATCTATTTACTGATAATATGAATGTCTCAGTAAATTTAATTGAAACTGAAACAAGATTAGTTGCAATAATTGAAACAATAATTATTAATCTCATGTTATCCAAGATTATCTACCATTATGCTTTATATAGTAAATGAGAATTATAAAGTGCAGCAGTCTTCGCCATGATTCATCATTAAACTCTTAGGGGCCGAATTGGTGGTTGCGAATATAGTACTTTTTCTCCTGAAGCCTTTCGTGGTTCTATTTTAAAACATATAGCCTTTTTAAATACCATATAGCCTTTTTAAAGACCAGGCAAGTAATAATACATGAAAAAGGAATAAGTAAATGACGGCCTTGAAGAGCCCTTTTTTCAAATAAATAATATTCAAAATCAGTTTAAAATAATCATTAAATTAGACATATGAGCCTATAACAGCGAAAATAACAACATATTTATAAAATAGGCGGATGTAGAAAGACGATGGCAATTTCAAAAATGTGTGGGATATTTTATATCCGGGTCAGGTATATTGTTGTAAATTGAAAAAGAGATATATCTCTTTTAATGAGCAGCTCCGATGAATACGATTATTTGAACAGTGTCGCTCCGAAATCTCATCCTGTTCCGGTCACACGCGTCATGTCGAACTCATTAATCATCGGAAATGTATGTAATTTCGGAACATGGTATAGTTTTGAAGTAGCTTGATTTCAGCCGGAACAATCGCTCAAAATTGTCTCGCGCACGGAGCTGCTCAGAGTATTTTGCTCATCACTAGTATAACATACCTTAAAGATTAATAGCAACCAACATTCAAAGGGGTATATTATACATTATAGTATATAGATCAGATATACGTTTTGTATTACCATAAATATAAATTTTCAAACTAAGTTGAGGAGCATCCTACGACTATGGTAAACGTTTTTGCTACAGTTCTAATTAAGATCAATTAGCCCAATATGTAAGAAGCACATACATAATTAATCCGGGTATATATTCACCTCGAAAACAACATCCGGAACGCGCGAGTACGAATTGAATGCTCTGCGGCTTACTTAGCTAGGGGAGCAGTTTCGGCTTGTTGGCTGCAGGATATAAAATACGTGCCGTGGCGAGGAAAATCCTCACGTACTCCATTCGCGCGTCACGCAACGCGGAGACAGGAGTAAACCAACAGGAATTTGCGACCCTCCACCCGACCCGCTCGTTTCGTATGCATAAAACGAGCTGCAAGACATTTATTACCCCCGTGCCTGATCAAAATTTCGCGGCGACGCACGTAAATTAATTACTTAAATGAATTGTCTACATTTTTCATATTTTCTTATCTACTGTTTACAGGCCGTAGAGTGCTCTGGCTTGTTCGCAATAAAACTGAAAAATCTTGTATTTATCACGACATGCAAGTCCCGCAGAGCTTTTAACTAATAAACAACACGTTTAATAGCGTAATTTGTATGTTAATTTTTTTCTCTAACATTAACAACATGGGTGAGAATTGTTGAATATAATAGAACATAAAAGCATATATTACGCTATACAAGATACAGTAGTAGAATATAAAAAGTTATTCTTTTCAGTGAGATGATTGGATATGAAATTTTTATTACCGTACTAAAATGCGGCATAATCTTACTTAAACGAATTTTTCTAGATACGAATTTCATCGAGTACATGTATAATACACGCCATTAAATAAAACCAACATTTTAAAGTACTACTATTTCATCTCTCCAACCGACTGGAGGTGAATTATTAGTCTCGAAGTATTTATTCTGGCAGCAGTAGTAGTAGTGTGCATAAACTTGACTAACTCCGCGCTTCTGACAAGGAGTAAATTTAGCGTTCGTAATCCCTCGCAAAAGAGACTCGCACCCTTTCAAATATCCCGTGCGCATTCCGGAGGATCAATAACAAAATTAAACTTGTTTGCCGTTATAGGGTATAAATCTAGCTGCAGGGTAGTACGATGACAACACACGTAGCGGTCGTAAACACGGGCAATGCTTCGCGCAAAAAGAGGGAAAGCCAAGGGTCTTTTGTTGCCCGTCAAAATAAATCATAAACACTCTTTAATAATGCCAACACTTCGCATTGATATTTTCAAAAGTAGGGGCGACATACATGTGTCGACAAATGCCCCGCAATTGTAAACTCATTCTATCCTTTATTAAAACGGCAATAAAAGGGGTGATTTGTTTATTGCATTGTTCTGGAGTTTGTACTATGTAATTCAACTATTGTAAGGATTTAGTTAAACAACTTTAAATACACACCAAGAGCATTCCGTTTTAAATTAACGTCACTGCATTCGCTTTTAGTAAGCTTGAGACTACTGTTTCTATGGATCAATTAAAGTTAAGGCAGAGCAAAAATGTGTTAGTTTATCGTTTCTAATCTGTGGTTGTGGCCGACCCGTCACTCGGGTTCCGCGGGTTTATTTCGGCTTACGCATTCAAATTACACTGAAGAGGAGCATTAATCTACACATGTAGCGTACGTGGGTTGAATGAATGTCTGTTTAAACATCTGCGGCCCGCAGATTATGAAGAGTTAACAACAATTGTGCCAGCAGGAATGAATAATAGTACAACTGCTAGTCATTTGAATAGTATATGTACTTAAACTATTTTGGTAATATACAAATGTTACGTAAAATATACAATTTGATGTGAAGAGCAAATTGTGTTTGTAGCATCGACACAAACGTTGGGAGTTTCAGCGCACGTCACCAACATGATCCATTATCTTATCTCACACACACCCTCCTCTCTATAGTGTATTGATTTTGCTTAATCAATCATAAAGGAATATACCTACATCCCATTTGCGCTCCGTGGCGACAGAGCAAACCTGTATAAAGTTCTATTTTGTGTTAATATTCTCTACGTGAGTCGATTTTTAGAAAACTGTGATTCGATTCATACATTGTACAAATATTATTATAATATAGATATGGTTATAAACATACATTTTCCAGGATGTAAAATATACATGGTAAAAACTTCGCATGAAAAACTTAAAAAATGTATTTCCTGAAATTATTATTTACTTAATATGATACATATATAAAGTCACAAAGTCTTCTTTAAAGAAAAACACACTTAAAATTCTATAAGAAAGGACAGACACATGAGTAGATGATACACCACATATTAGAAGTAACGCAACAAAAAGAACTTATAAACCCAAAGATAAAGAAACATATAAACAGATACATAGAAAAATCAGACAAGCAATATAAAAAGCAATAGAATAATGGCTACAAAAAATGCGAAGAAATAGAGAAGCTGTATCAACTTCATGTCACCGTCTATATACATAAAAGCCTCATGGAAATGACAGGTAGAGAAGAAAGCCAAAAACCCCATCATAATAGATGAAAGAGGAAACCATATTATAGAAGATAAACATTCAATAAATAAACTCCGCAATTGCCAGTACCAAGCCTCGATGAGAAAGGAGGAGGTGGAGGAGTACCCATTCATTAAAAAGCCTGCGTTTGGATGGCTCGGGCTAATAGTACCCAGCAAAGGCCCCTTGTCCAGGGTACGGATGAAGACCATAATGGCGGCGAAGAGGAAGTATTTGTCGAAACTCGGACTCGGCGGAAGTGGCAACCTTGCTTATAGGGGTAGTATAAAATTTAAGTGAGATAACCCTAAGGCCCAATTCACACATAAGCGGCGTCGGGCACAGGCGCGGTGTAGGCGAGGCGCAGGCGCGACGTCGCACAGGCGATTGTGATATATATGTCCATATGCAGTGAAGGGGTGGACATTGAACTTTATGTTTACATAAAGGCGGCGTGGAAGAGTTTCGCCTACCGTGTCTTAGGCGAAGAAGCGAAGACGCGGTGCCGGCGCGGCCAGAGGCACGAGGCAAATGCCCGCGCCTCGTCACCTAAGTAAGCATTGCACCACATGTTTATATAGAGGGGGCTTGAAGCGTCGTCCCTCTCGCAGCGCCGGCGAAGTGGCGAGAGGCATAACTCTTCCACGCCGCCTCTATGCAAACATAAGGTGCAAAGTCCACCCCTTCAATGCATATGGACAGCACAATCGCCTGTGCGACGTCGCGCCTGCGCCTCGCCTACACCGCGCCTGCGCTCGACGCCGTTTATGTGTGAATTGGGCCAAATAGACAATTCCATGGTGGGGGCGGAGGCGTTGGGCCAGCTCCTCACAAAACACAAAACTAGTTGTAGAGGGGCCAAAAAACAAAATCTTGACATAGTCTGCTTTATAGAAATCAAAATGAAAGGCACTTGTAATTAAGTTATACAAGATTACCTACATGCGTGGTCAGGAGTGGATAAAGTACAACGGGCGAAAGCAATGTGTCAATACTAATCAGGAAGAAACTTAGTAGTTCCAATCAAGGATGCACAATACATCAGTGAGAGATGCATGAAAGTGACCCTGAAGACATTGGGATGAAAGCTGTTGATCATCGCGGCATATGCACCTACCGAGGATGAATTAGCATAGACTAAGAATTATTTCTATATATCGTCAACATTTAGATGCGACCAAACCATCCCAAGAGCTTATTTTAGCGAGACATCTAAATACTTACATTGGCCCGTGTATAAAAAATGCCATAGTAGAGCAATTTGGAGAAAGAGTGATGAATGACAGTGGTGAGTGGAACCCCTGTAGTCAATACAAATTAAAGATAACTAATACCTTTTTTCCACCATAAGGATAGAGATATACCTGGAAGAAACTGTCCGTAAATAAAAAATCTGTCTTGGATTACATTATTATAAGACAAGCATTGAGCATTTAATGCGAGAGTTAAACGCCGTGCGAATCGTAAATTAGACCAGTATCTAGTAGTAGCGAAGATATATTTCTTATACCGAGTAAATCCAATAAGAATAAAGGAATTTAGTGTAATAAATAAAGAGAGATAGTCAAAGATGAGTGGCCGAGATACACATTGGAACTCCTACAACAATAGAGGACTTCAGTCCTATTTAGTTTTAGTTTATGTATTGGGTTGCGTTGCAGAAGTAGTAACTTTTATCATCAGCGCTCACATCAAGTGTCATAGATAGGCGTTACCTGGTCCTCGCAGGTTACCCAGCTCTTGCTTATGGCTCCAAGTTGCCACACCTCGGTAAACTGCATTGTAGGCTGAACAAGCAAGGGTAGTCAGATGTGGCGAATAGGACACTCCATTGCCCCGTGGTCTAATACAGGCTCCAGAGGCGGACGAGCCCCTGCGCTGTGTGCACTGCAGCCCTTCACGGACCTATTGTGCCTCATACAACATCCATGATATGCTAGCAGGGTAAATTCATTATGGAAAATTTCCCAGCTAGCGGTGGATTCAAACCACCAACGTTCCGTACGCAATGGCTTAGACCACTGCGCCACGGACCGCCTCCCAGATTATGGTCAACGGTATAAGAATTCAGAAGCCCAAAGGAAAACCACTGAATTAAAGGCCCACTATGGGTATCCTTACTGAAAATCATCACATTGAAACAATGACTTTGTTCAATTCGAAATATTCCCGGCCAAAACTGCCCCGATCAGATTACCAAAAAGGAGGGAGTTGAATGAATACTACAAACAAATCAGCAGAATCGCGACATGCAATGTCAGAAGTCTTTATGCACATGGAAAGATTGACAACCTAGTCCTAGAAATAGAAAGACTTAAAATAAATACATTTGCTCTAAACGGCGTACAATGGGTCAGGCGAACATAAGACCAAAAAACGGAAAAATTACTATAGATGAAACAACAATACAATATTATACGAAGTAGTAATTATTGTGGATGAGAAAGTATCCAGTTTTCTCCCATATTCTAACCGCATTATACTACTGAAGATGATTTCGAATAATGTCCTTGTAAATATTATACAAGTGTTTGCACCTACATCCGACTAAGACAAAGACTATATAGATGTGTTTTATTAAGACTTAGATACAATTATGGGCAATCTGAATGTAATGGTAGGCTAAGGGAAAGTAGCTGGAAATAATTCGGATTCGGCAATCGTAGCGAATGTGCAGACAGGTTGGTTGAATTCTTCAAAAAGAAGAAATAATGATATGCTATCCACGGCGTCTCTATACGTGGAAAGCACTAACAGACGGTAAACCAGGCATAGTCAGAAACCGCCTATTTGGTTTATGACTATTTCTGGTTTAGCGTCTGATAGAGATTTCCACGTATAGAGATGCCGTACATTATAATCTGTAAAATATTGAAAAACACCATCAAATCAGTGAAGACGCTTGTAGGGGGCAGAGATAGCGTCCGAGCACAATTCGGTTGTGGTAGCTAGGACACATGAAAAGCTGAAAAGAATCTATGAGATATCAACCAAAGAACCGATGAACCTCAAAATACTCAAGGACAAACAGCGAAAAGGTTTAAGCAAACATAGACAATAGAATGAAGAAACTAGAACAAGGAGTAAAAAAGGCACCTTATCAAATACCAACTCCAAGACCATAGATCAGCAATAACAAAACATAAAGGACGCGTTGGGAGAGGTAGGGGAAAAAGAACTAAAACTTAAAAAAGAAGCTGCAAATAGTGGATGATACAAAAGATACTAGATATAATGTAACTGTTTCGTGCACTATCTGTAAAGTCATAGGAGTATTTGCTCTTAATTTATAATCGACTGGCTTAGTAAGTTTCAAGTCTTGTTCAACATGTCTACTTCTATTTCTGGGTTACAACGCGATCCAGTTACTTTGACTTCCGTCGATAAATTTTTTGTTGTTGCGTTATACTTAATCAACGACCGCTTGTTGCAGATGCAAGCTGCGTTCCACTCCTAATCTCCATCCTCTTCTGTCATGGGCATCGTTTTCGTTAAACTCACTGGTACTCGTGACCTGCCTCGTACCATACCAAGGTCGCCGAGGACGAAGCCAGGAAGGACCCGTTCAAAAAGTTTCTTGGGCTATCGATCTTCATCCATGCGCACGAGATGTTCAAACCATTTCAAACCATGATTTTGAATCCGTATCCAACTTGCATGTGATCTCGGATTTCTGTGTTAGGCACTCTTTGCAATCTCGACACTTTGGCGCTACGTCGGCGTTCATCACTCAGCCCTCACTACCATAAGATAACACCAACTCAGCCATTGAAGTTTCAATGTGCTTCTCTATGCTTTTGGAGATGAGTTGGTCCCACCATATACCATTAAGACATGCCTAAATATTGCGACTATCTTCTAACTGGTATTGTTTTAGTAGCTCGGCATCGACAGGGTTAGTGCAAGGAAATAAATCGATTTACTACGCGTAAAAGTGAAATTGAAGTATCGGTTTTAAGCGATAGTCGGATATGGTGAAACGGTCCTCTGAGTCTTGGCGAGAGAACACAATGCCGTTTAGGGGTACGTACACATTTAGGGCAAACCAACGAAATAGAATTCTATTAAATTGGGGCAAACAGGCCCTCTGCTCTTAGCATCCGCTGTTGAGGCGCACGCAGCCCGGTTTACCTGCCCTACTGAGCGTAGAGTAGGGGTAAACCGTTCGGCGAAACGACAACACCAGACCAACCAGACCATGATTGATAAGATTAGAGTTATGCTTAATATTAAAATAATAATGAATAAAATATAGTTCGTATTCACCCAGGATATTTTAATACTAAGCATAAATATAATCTTATTAACTTGGTGTCTTTATTAACTAATGAAATCAACCATCTGATTTTTATTATTCCTAGCACCGACCATTAAGAGAAGAACTATAAACTGAAATTGGTTTGATCTCATAATATATTCAAATTTCCTCATATAATCTGCTCTTTATTCGAGATTGTCTGTATTTTATTTTATCAGTCATACAAGTACTCTTGTCGGCAATAAAAAGATACTGCTGTTCCAATTATAATATGATAACGCCTGCACAAATATTAACCTTATTACTCATCCAACGGAATAATTTTCATTACCACTCGATTACACTTCAAATTCTGAAACGAGGTGAAGCGCTGCTACGAAGGTTCCGTTTTTCCATTCTTCCGCCTCCCGCCAACTAAATTAATAATCCGCTCAGTGCATGAAACTTTGTACATCCTTAAAAGTTAATTTAATTCCGCTGGAAATTTGTATACGCGCTTATTTAAACTCGAACAAATTTTATTATCCCCTTACACGGCAAACTTTTTAATTATGCGCGAGCTTGTTTAATGAAGGATTTACGTTCCTAGGGGCTATTTATTTACACGGAAATTATTTGTTTCTTCTAATAGGATGCGCAACAGCTGCAAAAATCTTTTCAAAGTTTATTAAAAACGTAATTTTTGACGTTTCATGTAATTACTATTAAAAGAATGAATATACAAGATATATTATTATAGTATTACTACATAAAATGTAAAAATAATCATATATTTTTATGCATATATGTATGTATGTATGTATGTATGTATGTATGTATGTATGTATGTATGTATGTATGTATGTATGTATGTATGTATGTATGTATGTATGTATGTATGTATGTATGTATGTATGTATGTATGTATGTATGTATGTATGTATGTATGTATGTATGTATGTATGTATGTATGTATGTATGTATGTATGTATGTATGTATGTATGTATGTATGTATGTATGTATGTATGTATGTATGTATGTATGTATGTATGTATGTATGTATGTATGTATGTATGTATGTATGTATGTATGTATGTATGTATGTATGTATGTATGTATGTATGTATGTATGTATGTATGTATGTATGTATGTATGTATGTATGTATGTATGTATGTATGTATGTATGTATGTATGTATGTATGTATGTATGTATGTATGTATGTATGTATGTATGTATGTATGTATGTATGTATGTATGTATGTATGTATGTATGTATGTATGTATGTATGTATGTATGTATGTATGTATGTATGTATGTATGTATGTATGTATGTATGTATGTATGTATGTATGTATGTATGTATGTATGTATGTATGTATGTATGTATGTATGTATGTATGTATGTATGTATGTATGTATGTATGTATGTATGTATGTATGTATGTATGTATGTATGTATGTATGTATGTATGTATGTATGTATGTATGTATGTATGTATGTATGTATGTATGTATGTATGTATGTATGTATGTATGTATGTATGTATGTATGTATGTATGTATGTATGTATGTATGTATGTATGTATGTATGTATGTATGTATGTATGTATGTATGTATGTATGTATGTATGTATGTATGTATGTATGTATGTATGTATGTATGTATGTATGTATGTATGTATGTATGTATGTATGTATGTATGTATGTATGTATGTATGTATGTATGTATGTATGTATGTATGTATGTATGTATGTATGTATGTATGTATGTATGTATGTATGTATGTATGTATGTATGTATGTATGTATGTATGTATGTATGTATGTATGTATGTATGTATGTATGTATGTATGTATGTATGTATGTATGTATGTATGTATGTATGTATGTATGTATGTATGTATGTATGTATGTATGTATGTATGTATGTATGTATGTATGTATGTATGTATGTATGTATGTATGTATGTATGTATGTATGTATGTATGTATGTATGTATGTATGTATGTATGTATGTATGTATGTATGTATGTATGTATGTATGTATGTATGTATGTATGTATGTATGTATGTATGTATGTATGTATGTATGTATGTATGTATGTATGTATGTATGTATGTATGTATGTATGTATGTATGTATGTATGTATGTATGTATGTATGTATGTATGTATGTATGTATGTATGTATGTATGTATGTATGTATGTATGTATGTATGTATGTATGTATGTATGTATGTATGTATGTATGTATGTATGTATGTATGTATGTATGTATGTATGTATGTATGTCTGTATGGTTGTATTTATGTATGTATGTATGTATGTATGTGTCAATAACACAAATATTACAAATTTAAGAACATGTCTTGTTGAAATTAACTACTGTAATAATTATTATCGGTTATGCCAATGAGTTAATGACGATGCAAATTGAATTGTGCACTGAAGGCTTTAAAGATATGATACGAATGTAAATAAAACGTATAACAAACGATCAATATAAAATCAACGAATAATATTAAATCTTGACTTGAATTTAATATTATTAATTGATTTTGCATCGATCGTATAAACTATAATTATTTTAATTAAATCAGTATCAAGTAATAGAGTTATATCCAAAATTACAGCCGTTAAAATGTTTAAGGACATCTCACCATTATCTAGATTAACCATTCTAGGTAATTTAAAATTTAATCACAATCATTTTGGATTAATGGCTATTTATTGGTAACTAAAATAAAAGAAAAATCATTATTTTACACTAAAACTTAAAATATTTAAAAATTAGTACTGTCGACGTATTTTACTATTTAAGCTGTCATCTAAAATTATCAATGCCATAGTCACACACTTTCGAAATAGAAAAAGAATGAAACAAAATAATACAGCTCTGCATTTTCAAAACATTGGAACCTCTTTTGAAAATGTAGAGCTGTATCATTTTGTATTCTCTCTTCTTCTAGTGTTGTTTAACTTTGAATATGTGAGTTTCTAATTAAATTTGTAAAAGTTATTTCCAATTGCTTTATTTTTACATTGAAACAATGGGCTCCCAAAGCAAACCCTGGAAAACAATATCATATATCATTTGAAAACCTTTGTCTGCCATTTAGGTTTGTGTTAGTTTGTAATTGAATTTAATATAGTCCATTAGTAATCTGTAGAGTGTGGACCGTTTATTTTCTTGACGGAATAAAGAAATAGTTAAATTCATTAAGAGAAGGACAGACAGAGCTGTCCTTTCTTCCATCCAATAACAACAACAGCATTTAAAAACGTACTTGTATTCAATGTATTTAGACAGCTACGGATAGTAAAAGGTCTGTATTAATTTGCTAATTGCATAATATATAATAGGTACCTAGACATATGTATATGTTTTAGTATAGTAGCGCTGTTTGTTTTGTGAAAACAGTGTCATACAGTAACCATTGTAAACACAACATAGAAAAGATATTTTATTTTGTTTGTATTTTGGAATTCTGATCCTGGCAAAACAGTTGCACACCGCTGCTCTAGTCTAATGAGATTTTCTCCAAAATTGTTTGTGTGGTTTGTAAAAAGATCACATCTAATAAAGCGAACCCCCTGTTCTACATTACAACTCCAAATATAGTTTGTTAATAGACCGGTGAACAAAAAAGCTGTTGAAGCGCTCCTTGAATACTAAGCAGCATAGGGATAAACACTCACCGATGTGCCGTGTAAATTTACACGGAGCGCCCCATTGTTGCCGGGGCGGACCTGCAAAATAATAAAACCGTTATTTGGAAGCAACAATGGAAGAATTAAATGGCAATTTGTGATTTATTTGCGCGCAGGGTAAATAGCCCGTTAGGCGTAATGATTCCCGGGGATTCGGTTATAATGATTTAATGCGGCCGGAGTGGTTTAATTTAAACTTTACGATCGGACGTGTCTGAAAGGCCCAGGCGGATTCTTTATCGACGTTGGAAATAAACGATGCGGCCCGTCGATAGCGACGGCATCCCACAAGGCGCTACAACGAGATTGTAAATAGTTCGAAGATTAACAATTGTGACGGATAAAGGACAAGCTATTTGGGTTTTATTATCGGCAAGCTTTCAAATATATAAAGCTTTAAGCGTAGTACATTACAGTTACTATTTGTAGGAGACTACAAATAGAAGTGACTTTAGTAAGTTTCAAGTGTTTTGTTAAGGTGAAAGGTAATATATACCTTTCATTCAGTGTATTTTAGGGGGTTGAAATATTAGTGTGCTATTATTATTATATTATTCGCGTTGCCACTTCAGCTAACATTTCACAAAACCAGCCATTACCGTGTGTATTGTATTAGTAGTTAAGGTTAAGTTCGCATAATGATGGCATTCAAGGATTAACACAAGTTTTTTGATTAGAAATAAATATAGAGTGTCAATATCTAAATATTATCCAAAAACATAATTCTTATAGACAAAATTGAAATGAAACAACTACTGACGTTGGAAATAAACGATGCTGGCCGTCGAACGCGATGGCATCCCATAAGGCGCTACAACGAGATAGTAAATATTTCGAAGATTAACCATTGTGACGGAGATATATTTATAACTTTTAAGAGTAGTACATTACAGTTACTATTTGTAGGGGAGTACATATAGAACTGACTTAATAAGTTTCAAGTGTTTTTTTAAGGTTAAAGGTAGGTAATATATAATTCATAAATAGATTTTAGGGGTTTGAAATTAGCTTGCTATTATTATTATATTATTCCCGTCGGCACCTCAGCTAACATCTGATAAAATCAGCCATTAGCGTTCGTAATTGTATTAGTTATGAATTTCCTATAATGATGGATCAACACATTAAATTTATTTTTGGAAATAAAGTATATCGTGTTAATATCTAAATGGTATCCCTAAATGTAATTCATATAGACAAGGTACTAATAAAAGAAATAGCACTAGGCCAAATGAATCATATGTAAGCAACGATATCCATGAATTTACTAAATCAATAGTTAAATTCAAATACACACATAGGGAGATACTTTCTTAGTGATGCTATATAAGATACTGCCTTTAGAAAATCAACATTTATTGAACGAGTTAAAAATTATTTTATGATTTGAGTGAAATATTATTATATATAGGAGGGTACTTTGAATTGAAACTGCCGTATGCTCAAATGTCAAATTTTACATATTTCTGTCATGTAGTATCAATTTGGTGCTCCTTTAAGTAAAGCTAGTTTTGAGAGTTTTGCAAAATTTTGTCTACAAGATGATGCGCGTAGTGGACGACCAAAAACTGCCACAACGCCAGAAATCGTCGATTCACGGTCCACGATGTGGTTATGCAGGAGCGGATTAAAGGACTCAGAAATTGCTAAGGCTATAGCCATTACAGAAGAAAGGATAT
The DNA here is from genome assembly GCA_963942505.1 of Lordithon lunulatus. NCBI lineage: Eukaryota > Metazoa > Arthropoda > Insecta > Coleoptera > Staphylinidae > Lordithon > Lordithon lunulatus. The sequence goes on along the minus strand of OZ012666.1, from coordinate 53,814,949 downwards.
TTCATATCCTAACTGTGGAATTACGGACGAAAAAGCTTTCGGCAAAGTGGGGCCTACAGAGAATAAGAATTTGTCAAGAGAGTCTAGATTGTTTTAACTCAAATAAAACCATTTGGGTTCATTATTATACCCCTGAGACCAAGTAGTCATCTAAATAATAGAGACATAGGGGTCTTCCACCACCAAAGAAGATAATGTCTGTGAAGTACGCTGGAAAAGTTATTACGTCAGTCTTTTAGGATATTAAGGCAATATTACTAATTCATTATCTTCTCAATAGCCAAACAATAAACAGTGAATATTATGCTAGACTTTTAGACCAAGTGGTTAAAAAATATGATAAAAGACCTGGCTTGCGTAAGAAAAGGATTTTTTTCCATAATGACAATTCACGTCCCTATACAAGTATGGTAGTAATGGGAAAATTGAATGAACTGAAGTACGATCTGTTGCAACATTCAACTTATTCATCATATTTGGCTCCTTCTGACTTCTATTCATAAAATTACTTCTGTTACAATTCGATTTTATTCACACAAATAGATTTATTTTAATCTAAAATAATGTGTGTATAAAATTCAAAATATATGACGTATCATAAAAGTTAGTTGACTAAGTTTAATAGAATCTATATCATAAGCAAGTATAGTGTTCGTGCCGCTTGCGCTTGTTTCTGGTTTTAGGACTAATAAAGCAATTTCTTTACGACTCGGATAACTCCGATTTTTAGAGGGACAAGTGTGCGCCAGATGCAAAGTATATATTCAGTTGAAACTGTTCGGTGTTTTTTTTAAATGTATTGTTTTGAATTTCATAAATTCAGTGGAATTAATATCACTGTAGACACAACAAGATTATACCTAACAGCCATTTACTTTTAAGTTGAGTGTGAAATTATAATCTGCTTAATAATATTTGGAGAAAAAATGAAAATGGGAACTATAAATAACTTAATACCTGAATTACATAATAAAGCAAAAACATTTAAAAAACGTCTCATTGGGAATTCAACTTTCAAATTTTCTTTTTTTTTGTAAACTGGACGGTAAACGAGAGGTCGAGATCGCCCTGAATAACTATTGGTGCATGTGCCGGGTACAAGTAACATGCTCATAACGATATTCGGTTAATAAGATATATTAACGTAATATTATTGGTAGGTGATATTAATACATATATTATAAAGATGAATTATATAAAGAGATTCTTCTAATGAGCATAGAAAATCGTGCAAAGCATGGATATGCCGAGTGAGTAAATAGAATAAACAAGTTTATTCATCAGGAATCAACAACACTGAAATTGCTTCTTAGAAGAAGACTATCGAAATATAAGGACATAATAGAAACAAGAAATATAAATATGAATCTATTATTATTATTATTATTATTATTATGTCTATTAATTATACACGAGTTTAGCTATGTCGCGTCTGAAGTATAGGGTCAAGAACCATTAATAACAGATAACTACTTTTATTTTAATTGTTTCTTCTGTGAACTACATTGTCATGTATAAAATGTACTGCACATACAATCTCTTTGTGTAATCAATTAAATTTTCTTCGCCTACTCTAAATTTACATTCAAATTATACTCCCCCACAGCATATGCTTCGTTTCGTATAATAAGGGTGCTGCTGTTTATGAACAAACAAAAATCAAAGCGGAACTTTATTGTAAACATATAGGGGGGCTCAAATTGAGTTGTCTTGATAACTTTGAAAAGGGGACGCCGTAGCTGTAAATTTAATATTATCTTCAGGCGCTTTTTCGTGTGCGCGAATTGGCAATCGAACCATCTGTTTTGCTGTGAGCGTCATTGCGGGAAATATATCAGCCGCCCTTGATTCTAAATTGAGCTTTTATGATACGTCGTTTGCTGAGTAGTAACATGCTCGCATAAATATCTTCCACCAACCAACCAACATTGTCATATTACGATGTTCCCCTAATACGACCGAATTAGCAATTAAGCGCGCGTCCCTTTCTGCACAACAACCTTGGGCATGAAATACTATAATACATTCAACAGGACGGAAAGTTTTGTGCCCAAACACATATTATGGCTGTGTGAATGGAAATGCGGGATGAGAAAAGTATTAATGAAACGCTCTTCCACGAAAATTAACATGGAGCATAACGATGTTCCTAATTTCGTCCTTATATAACGGGAGATGCACCCGCAATGCTAAAGTTCTGATTTCCGGCTGCTTGCAATTTGCAAGTATCGGGATTTTTATGGGGGTCGTTGTGGAATGTTTATTTGCTAACAGTATGGACGCCGTGCGTTTCTTTTCCCGTTGCACGATTTATTTAAGTCACTTGTAGTAGATGTATTTGTTCTAGACGTTTTGTCGCGTGTTTTTTGGCCCGGAGAGAATTGCCGACACTAAATCTCGTGTAGAGAACACGGGTAATGCAAGGCATTCCTAACGGTATTCAGTTTGTGGTCCGTAAATGAGAAATAGCTATAATCTACAAGATTAAATTTTATACTATACAGAGAATTAATTATGCAAACATTGAAACATCTATAATTCTTATTTATTTCTTTTGTTGTAGTAACATAATGTATTAGGTATAAAGTCCATAAGATAAATCGCATTATAATATTAGTTTTTTTACGGTGAGTACAGACCGGAATTGTGCTACTATTTTATTAAAGTATGTATTGAAATAACAGTTTTGTGTTTTTTTCTGGATTGTTTTGAATTAGATCAAATACATCTTCTAAGAAGTTTTTAAAACTTTTATACACTCGTGATATTTGATATATCATACAACAAAACAATTACAGTTAATAGTAAACATATGTAAACTTTTCTTTAATAGTATTACCTCTCTACAATCGCAAAAGAATTCATAGTTCGTTGGAAATAAAAGGGGTCAGAGAACGACAACAGAAATCATAAGTAAATCAAGTTGTTTACATCGTAGCGTGAGAGAGCATTGCGGGCTCCGGTATCGATCGCTATCTGTCTGGGCAATCCATTCGGAATAATTTAATTGCAGCATGCATTATTAGTAACCAAAGCCACTCCCTCTTATTCTTAACATATCCTGGTTATAAATAAATTATTTTCATTGATTTCTTTTACGAATCACGCTCCACTCAGCTCGAAACAATACGTGTAAGTGTATCAGGTTAATGTGCTAACGTAATCTCTTAACATATCTGAATTCGATTCGTATATACACGAACGTTTTGAAAAAAAAAATACAATAAATTGAAGTCGGCATTATTATTCATTCCACCTATAAAAGTTTTATCTAAAATACAGACGCTTCAGGATTAACGCATGCTAATGTATTAACAATAACACCGCGGTTTGCAACTATTAAACGTCCAGGGTCAGCAAACTCGCGAGCAATATGCGGCTCTTTGGTACTCGTGTGTGGCTCTTTAGAAATATAATTTGAAGTGACACCAGGATTAGTCATTAGTAAATGGTCAATATAAACAGGTATGTGAACGATATTTGTATCATTCACACCTGAAAAGCTTGAAAGCTTTCTAAAACTTGTGGTGTAGTTTTTTACAGGGCACACTTGTATAGTAGTAGAAGAACTCTTCTTTACATTACATCGCTATTGTTATGGATATAGTCCCATAAATGATTTTTTCATTTCGGAAAACGTGCATTACACAAGAAATACTACTTGATACTACTTCGTATTGATTAAAGTGAATCATCATTTCTAAAACGTGTTGCGTTTTAAATTTTACTTAAATAAATGCATACCAATTATTTAAAAAAATATAATTTCTTATTATTTGAAAATATCTATAGTGGTTTACAGGGCATAATTATATAGTAGTAGAGCTGTTCTTCACATTACATCGCTATTTTTATGAATATAGTCCCATAAATGATATTTATTTCTTACGGAAAACTTGCATTGTAATTTTCTTACTTCACAAGTATTCCAGTTATTCTTTTCTTTTCTAATGTTTTTATTCCAATCCATAATGATAATGCTCTATTCCCATTATTTTTAACAAACCACTTTATGTATTATATTTACACAAGTAATGGTACTTGCAGGCTATGATATATTACCACAACCCTTCGTATTGATTAAACTGAATCATACTTAGGCACGAGTACAGTACATTGAAAACTTTCGCGGCTTCAGTCAGCGCGCCCTCGCTACAACCACAATTTGTTATGCCCCGTCTGTGGCGCGTGTAGCGACAGTTCTCTGCAGGGGAGCAACAACAATCTCGTTCGCAATAGACTGAGATGAATTATATTCCACTCTTGCGAGAAAAGAAGCCCGCGTGGGAACAGGTACAAAGGAGCAATGGAAATACTATGCGCACACCCCACCCCCCTCAGTTTATCCCGCCAAGGCGCTTTTTCCAACCCGCTACATTAATTCCGGTTCCGGTTGAATAAACACGCGTCGGCTATCGATCCGCCGCGAGACAAAATAATCACACCCGCACGTTTTTGTTTCTTGCGAAATTTAGTCGGCGGTCCTTAATTCGGCGGCGCGATGATTAATTCGAAAAGTTGGCTAAACGCGCACCCAGCCGCTAATTTGTAATACAATTCCAGAAGCGGGTCTTTTTGTGCAGGGCCCCCGCTTTCTGTATTCCATCCGGCGAAAAGAAACAATTGGTAGGGGGAAAAGTTTCTGTTGCCGAGGGAGAGGTGGCGAAACTAGAGTCCTCTCTGTTCCTAATTCAATGAAACAGTTTGTTTTTCTTTGTTGGTATTGTTCGGTAAGCCTTTTATAATTTAACAACATAAAGCCATGAGAAACCAGACGGTTTAAAAAATTCTTATTTTTAATAACATATAATGAAACGGATGAAATCAGTGGTGAAATTGAACTCCGTAACTTAAATTATAAATTCTATAATATTCTCTATAAATGTAACTCTTCTAAATATTCTAGAAAAGAATCATGAATTCTTTGGTTATTCTATAAAAAAACTTCATCACTTCATCTTCGTTAGAATTATCATTGAAATGACAAGAATGGCACATTCACAATAAATGTCTTGTCATGTATAAAAGTCATGTTGAATTTTTGTTGTTGTTGTGCCACATGCATGTTGTGTTGATGTCGTGAACATATTTAAACATAAAATATGTCTCTAGAAGCTTTGATAACAGGAAGTAATATGCTATACGAATAGTAATATAAAATTTATTTAACACGTGTTCGCATTTACGAGGACCTTAACGGGTAATGTGGTAAATGCCTATTATCACTCCTATCTGTGCTTACTGCACGGTTTATTTTCGAGCACGGTAATCTTTACGACGGCACACTTTAATGTAAAAAGATTGGGATACATTCTGAATCATAGTTGGTAGTGAAAAAAAGCTTACATATAAGAGCCATATGCTTTGGACTATATGCTCTTGGATGATGTCCCAAAATTATCAACCGTAAATTTAAATCTTCATACTCTTACAGAAATATATAAATGACAGCATACCCGATTTCCAGTATTAATTGATACTAATTGATAGATATTAATTGTTTGACCCCCACTTTTGAACTGACAGCACAAATATATATATAAAACGTATATACCATGTGTTCCTGGATTCGGTTGCAAAGAGGAAAACATCTTCTCATCAGAGGAAATACCTTATCCGCTTCATTTATAAATATGATTACAACTGTTTGTTTTCAGATATACCTTCGCAGTACTGAGAATTAAAAAAAATATATCTGAAAAAGTGACAAAGTGCATCGCTGTGTCACAAAACTACGATAGCCTCAGAATGTTGCAACAGGTTAGACGTTTTTAAACAGATATGTTTTCATATGAAACATTATTCTGTTAGAATTTTAACACGGCAACAGATAATTTATCTAATTCAGTGCTACGTTTCAGGTGAGGCGAGCATCAACTATGTGGTCCACTGTTTCCATGAAAAATATCCAGAAGCTCACATTTCACTTCTAGGAGCTACAAAACTAATAAAAAAAAGTTCTTATCTTCTGGTTCTGTTAGGGATGTGAAAAAAACAAAGCGGATTTTTGATGAAGATGATGCAGCAACAGTCCTCGTCCTGAACTGCAAGATAAGTCAAGATTATCGCTAAAAATCGATCCGACGAGACTGGAATCAGTAAGACTCATATCCATAGAATCCTTAAAATCATCCATATAAACCAGTAAGAATTCACACGTTAGAAGAAGGTGACGACGCAAAACGTCTTTACTTTTGTCTATGGATAGGATCCCGTATTTTTGAAAATATTCAGAATCCGTTTCATCGGTACATCATATTTTCTAATGTAGCAACATTTAATTCCAGCAGTGGGAACTCAGCAAAAACGATACTGGAGCTTGACAAATCCTAGTTTCAGAGAAACCACGAATCGCCAGTACTACGTTAAAGTTATCGGTTGGTGCGCTGTTACCTACAATAACATAATAGGGCCATTATTTTTGTAGGGAAGTGTGAATCAAGCTTCATATATGCAAATGTTTAATGCGTTCTTCTACGAGGAAATGGATAATTTGCCTTTAAATCCATGCAGCATATTTTCAGCTGGATGACTGGCCTGCCCATTCAGCAGGCATAGTAGTCAATTGGTTGAACGAGAAATTTGAAGAAAATTGGATCGGAAGAAATGGACCAGTCCCATGCCCTGATCTAACGATTTGTGATTTTTATCTGTGATTTTATCTCAAATTGGCCGCAAAGAGCTTGCAGTCTACCAAGCGCTTCTGGCGAGTAACGAACCGAATTTTACCTCTATAAGTCAAACTTACGAGGAAACATCTAGATCAATCTAAACCGCAAACCGTCAGCTCAATCTGAAGGACTTAACAATATTAATTATAATTATAACACTACAAATTATCCTCAGACAACTTGAGCAACAATACCACGAATCTAAGATCTTGAGGTCAAGAATTCAAGACCCCGAAAAACACAATGGACCCACCTCTATCTAACCATACCTAACAAAATTATGGAATGGATGACAAATGGACTGCATATACCTAGAGGAACTTAGTCCAGTCATTACTATACAAAAATAAACATATGCCTCATAGAAGAAACTACCTACATATAAGAAGACTGGCTACCTTAAAATAAAGGGATATCAGTGCTACCACGCTACCGCCCACTCAATAAAGCCAAAAACGGAAGTGCTGTTCTGGTTAAAGAACACGTCCAGCAATACGAAGAACTGAAACTCCAAACGAAAGCGTATCAAGAGCAGAAATTATTTACACAGCCAAAGGCTGGATAACAGTAGGAGCGATATCTATATATATATATATATATATATATATATATATATATATATATATATATATAGACATCCCAAATACCCTCTAAGTATGGAAGAGTACACGAACCTACTCAATAACTTCATCATTGGTGGTGACTTCCAGGCTAAAAACCAAGAATAGGGTTCAAACTTAACACACGCCAAAAGAATAGGGCTACTAAAAGCCTCCAACTGTGAAAGTTCACTCAGCAGGTAAGTCAACGTACTGGCCCACTGACTGCCTCAAAAGGCCGGACCGGATATTAACAAAAAAATATGTCTACCAACTACATCGAAACAAGAGGACTTTTCTATCACCTCTCACAAATAATACTTTGCTTACATGGTAACTAATTAGCACCAAACCCTACACTGGCAAACAAACTGGGACTTATTTCGAATAGAGTTTGAAGACAAACTTAACTGTTTCTATTAAAATCCCGGATTAATTAGAAATAGAAACAGAAATGTTAGTTAAAGCAATATAAGAAGTTGCATGGAAATCAACACCTAGTCACCTAAGAATCCTCAAATATCAACACCTAGCCTCCCAAAAATCCTCAAAGGGAACAAACAAATACCCCAAAGAACTTAACAAACTAATCGTCGAGAAAAGAAAAATAAAGAACATTTGGCAGAAACATAGATATCCCCCTGACAAAAATCTCCTACTTACATTATCTGCTCAGATTCAGTAAAACATGCATTCTATGAATCAACACAACATCAGATCTTTCTTATGGACTAACAGACGCAGCCTCTTTCGGATGCTCGCTCTGTAAAGCAACAAAAATATGACAAAAATGTTGAACATTATCCACCAATCAAAGGAAGGACATCCGGAACAAAAAAAGGAAAAAGCAAACTTGTCTGCGGAACAACTTGCGAACACTTTCCAACCTTACTAAAATAGGCTGACACCACACAGACCATATAAAATCATACTAAACATATTCTTCCAGTCTCACCAAAAGAAGTTGAAGCTGAAATAACTAAACTTAGCTTAAGGAAAACACCAGATATTACACTGAAGGATCTCCCAAAAATGCTCTAGTTAAGTTTACTAACATAATAAACGGTGCATTTCATCTAAACTACGCCCCGGGGGGGTTAATAAATAAGTGGATGTAATCATGATCCCAACACTAGGAAAAGACTTCAATGACGCATGAAGTTATAGACCAATTTTCTCATTAACGACTATATCTAAAGTATTCGAAAAACTTGTCCCAGCGAGATTAATGCCTAAAACTATCGAAAAAAATGGATTGATATCACGGCATCAATTTGGGTCTCGTAATAAGCATCAAGTACACATAATCACCAACATCATTGAAAGCTCACCCGAATAGAAAAAAGTCTGTGCTACAGTACTCCTAGACGTAATACAGGCAGCGGCTCCCGAGATAGGGGAAGGGCGAACAATTATAAGAAACACCTGCCTGAGACAGAGCACCTTCCCGAGGCGATGGAAATCCGCCCGCCTCGTGCTACCACTGAGTGATACCGGCGCCTAAAGGCCGCTCTGCCTCCTTAATGGTCTAGCTAAGACCATGAAGAGACTGATATTGAAGCCCCTCACTTAGGCCATTGATGCTGTCGGGGATCCCCACGACCGGCAGTATGACTTCAGGAAGGGGCGGTGCACAACTGACGCCATCCTGGCAGTTAGGAGACTGATTGAGGAGGCGAACACGCGACCTTAGACAACGAAACAACACTTGGTCAACGATGGTCAATGGACATCGCCAACACGTTCAAAACTAACATGGGTGACCATGATGAAGGCGCTGATGTCAGACAGGGAAGTAGTGTATAATACAACAAGACAGGAAGTAACCGGAGGGGTGCCGCAGGGCTCTGTCATAGGCCCCTTTCTATGGAACTTGGCGTATGACAGGGCCCTACGAACCAACACCGGACGGGACAAAAGCCATCGGGTACATGGACGATATGGCAATAGTGGACCAAAAAGGCCTGGGAGGCCATGCTTGGGAAATGGCAGACGCCGCATTCACCAGGACGCTTTTCTCAAACATAAGACGACTGGTGGAAAGAAACACGGCACGACGCACTACTGGACGACACAGTTACTGACAGGATATGGGACGTGTTCCAATCCTATCTACACAGGATTGAAAAGACTGACTCTGGCAGGTGCCGCTACTGCAACGAGACAGACAACGTGACGCATATGCTATACAGATGCCATAGGATGGCACACTCCTACGAGTGTGCCATCCTCTGAACGAAGCTAGGGGAACACGAACCGACTTCACAAAGACTGGCTCGACCTACCCGAGCACTGGGAGGTAGTGATCAATTTCGCCTCAGGGGTCATCAGGCATAAATTCAACGATGAGTGAGAGAAGACATAGACAGACGAGACTAGACAAACCATAGGAGGAACGAAGCAGACATGGCGGTGCTGAGGGCTTAGGAGTGCCTTTAAGGCGGTCTAGCCCGCAGGGATAGAATGTGAGTTTTGGTTTAGCCGGTAGACTCCCGGGCCAGAACGCGGGGTGAATTCGCAACTACCCATGTCTACCATCTAGAGGTGGTGACGGAGGCATGAGTGATTTTAGAAGATTCCACCTCACAGCACATAAAAAACACGTAGTACAGGTGTGGTATGAAGGCCGAATACACACAATAGTCCTACCTGACTTCTGTCAATATGTATGTAATAATAAAATCTGACCTAAAGAAAAGATATTTTAGAATCAAATACGATGATGTGTATTTAGATGTAAAATTAATAAATGCAGGGGTACCGCAGGGCAGCGTATTGGGGCCGATACTTCTGAATACATCCTCCATACCAGGGACCCCTCACTGCCGATGAAGGAATAGTGTCAACCTTCGGAGGATACTGCAGTGCTAGTAGTGGAGAAAAAAGTAGAGGCTGCAACTTTGAAAATGTATAAACAGCATGAGCAAATGGACAAATACGTGGCAAACGAAACCATTCGTTCGGTTTCGTTTGTAAATCATACTAGATAAACAGAAAAATACATCTATTAACGGTAGAATAAATGAGAAATCCGTGCTACAGGCTACAAGTGCCAAATAATTAGGTTGACACTAGACGAAAAGCCCAAGTGGAAGAAAAAGCGAACCGAACTTAGATTAAAATACAGCATGATCTACTGGCTAATTGGGCGTAACTCCAACCTACCGACGCAAAATGAAAATCTTAATATAAAACCAGATACTCAAACTGGTGAGGACCTACAGGATGCAGCTATGGGGATGCACCAAGAAATCTAACATCGATGTTGTACCAAAGTTTCAATACAATGTTCTACGAAATATTATCAGTGCTCTATGGTACAGAAGAGTCACCGATCTACACAGGGATTTAAAAATACAACCCGTAATCAACATAATCAAAATTTTTAAAACAAAACACGAGCAAAGGCTCCATCTTTACGCTAACACAATATATTTGTACGCATGAAAGCCTTCCGGAAAGTGCTAATGGAGAGTAAAACGACGAAGCCAGAGAAGAAAACGTACCTTCTTGTTGATAATCTTAAAAATATGGTTGAATTGTAGCTTCACCAAACTATTTACTGTGTTATTAAAGGTGCCAATCGCCAAGATTATTGCCAACCTTCTGAGAAAAGACATAAGCTATAAGAAAATTCCGATAACGTTGTATAGGACCCAATAAATGCAATATTGCGGACAGTTTCTGAGATCGGAGAATGTTTATGAATTTATAAAATATAAAATAGTGCAGATTCTGATATCAGATTATACAAAATATATTTTTTAATTCATAACAACCCTCTCATACGTGATTTGTGATACCTACAAATAAAACTTAAGTCCCCACTCGTGCACAAGAAGATATTCATAAAAATAATACCGTATAATAGTACACAGCGAGTGCATTCATATTGTATTACAGCACGACGCGATATAATCCGCCATTCTGGCTGGGGCAATAATTCTCCTTTATGGACAGGTTATACGGCCCGCAGTGGATACAAGGAAGCCATCTCGCGCGCATTTTAATTTCACGGCGAATTCGCCATAAATTCGGCCGTTAATTACGCGATATATCTTCGCCGGTCCGATTATTCGGGGATATATCGTGCGCGCAGCGAGGGGCGGCCCGGCGCTGAATTTCCCGGGCGGGCCCGGCGCGCATTTTAATTCGACCCCGGCGCGGCACGGCATAAATCCCGATGGCCGTTAATAAATTTCGGGCGGCAACAACTCAATTTGCTCGCGCTAATTTCGTCGCGGCGCGATCGCGAAGCGTGCCTGATTTATATCGGCCCACCCTACTTTCAAATAAAGTGCTTTTTCGGAGTTTACAGCGCATGTATAACACACAAAAATCATCAAATGTTAAGATTTTATGTACACGATGTTAATACAATTGTTATTCCATAATGCATAGCACTGTAAATTAAAGTGCTTTGATGTTGCAGCAACGCAACATCCTTTTCGGACATGTCTGAATTTTCAAAAGTGGAATCGCATACAAACACCACAGGGAAACGCCACCGGGGCGCATACATATTTCGCAGCACATTAACCATTTCCAGACGTTTATTTTATCTCCGGAAATTTACTGCTTTCTCGGCCGAAAAAATATATACACATACATAAAACGGGTACGTATTGCACGCTTATTCCGTGCCGTTTCCTACCTTTCGCTTTATAAAATGCGCCGCGGAATAAAACGCGAGATTACAAGTGTCACAGGGTAAAATAATAGCGGCGGCTTCAAAGGTTTACGAGTTGCATTTTTTCTTAAGCTTTGTATAACCTAAGCCTTATAAGAAATTCAGTTCTACAAATGTTTTACTAATTTAAGTAAATTCTGAATAAACGTACAGTAAATTTTATTAAAATTCTCGTAAATATAAATGATTCTATATTAAAATAAATTGAATTTAAATATTATTTTTAATTTGAGCATATAGATTCGACAGGTTGTCCCTCAAAGATATATGATGTATGTTTGAGGGACAACCTGTCGTAAATATGTCAATTTTCTCAATATCATTTTTAAAACAAATATGGACTTATAGTCTCGCTTCTCTACTACAGCGATACAAGATATTTTGTTTTTCTTGAACAGAGCAGCAATATTGTAAACTGATAAGAAATATTAGTAACATACTTTATATCGATGAATCTTCTTTTACCAGATGTGTATTTTTACATATATTTTTATAAGAAACCAAAGACAATTTTCAGTTGAAGAGAACGTTCAAAAACGTAGCCCCCAAGATCTCCGGATCTGAACCCATTGGATTTTTACCATGAGAGACATCTTAAATCTTTGGTGGTGCATAAACAGTGAACATAAAGGATATACTATTGAGTACGATTTGAAATGCTTGCAATTCTAATAGAAGCATGCCACAGATTCGTGAAAAAATCAATCGCTAAAAAAAATAGGAAACTAGTAATAGTATAGTTATATAGAGTGGTCCGAGGCGCAGTGGTCTAAGGCGACGGTCTGAAGCCATTTCGTACGGAACAACGTTGGTGGTTCGAATCCACTGCTAGTCGGGAAACTTTTCAACAAAGTGTTGACCCGGCTAGCATATCCTGGATGTTGTATGAAGCACAATAGGTCCGTGAAGGGCCGCAGTGAATACAGCCTAGCGGCGGGGGCTGTACTCACCGTAAAAAAAACTAATATATAATAAGAGGTAAATAAATATAAAATAAACATTGTTTATATATTTTTTAAAGAATTTACTGTACCGTATGAACAATCGGCCCAGAGGGTTTTCAGCCGGGAAAGAATGAGGCTCAGCAGAGCTTAATCGGCCATTAACGGTACATTAACTACAGAGAAATTATGAAAAACTGTAAAAGACAATTCCAAAAAAAATACCCACAATGGGGCTTCAACTCTCGCCTCTCAATGCTTAGTCCAGACTGCTCATGGACGAACTAGGTCAGTGAGATAGGTATTATATTATTAAAAATACATTTTTGTGTTTAGCCAGATTCTAGATTTTAATCTGTTTTTACAATCATGTAAGCCGATATTTACTACTAGTATAATCTATAAATCAATTCAAATCAAAGTTCGTGGCTATCACATAATTGCTTGCCTATTCACCTATTTATAGTAGACAAGAAGCTATGTATGAAGTGATTCATATTTTCGAAGCTATTGTTCGTTTTCGCAAAAGTCTCTTGCTTACATCGAGATGTAAATCGAGTACAGTGGCAAGGTGAAGGTTATTTCGCATAAGCAAAAAACAGGCGGGATGCATACTAACTTGTTGAAAACTATACGAAGTTAGCGACGAGAGTAATAAAATACCACTATTACATAAAAAATGCATACAAAATGTATATTATGTTACAAGAGGAAAGGAACCTATTGTTGTTTTACTGCTATGTTGAATTATCCTCATTTGTATACAAATTACCATACTTTACAATAGAGCCCCCGTTGTTCTCTTCTTACCCAAATTGCATTTTCCGCGGTGTGTTTACATCCCGTAACAGTGAAGTTTTCTGTAACGTCACAAAAATTTCAATGAGATATGTAAAATTTAATAATAGAACCTCGGCTGTCAATCTCCGTTATACGGATATGTGCGCGGCTACATGTATTTTATTGCTGCAAGCAAAATGAAAGTATTAAGTCACTTCAAGCCGACATGCACGAGAATAATGCGAATAAATATTACAATTTAAGTTTAATAGCATAAAAAATGTGTAGACATTCCGAAATATGAATTTATTGTAGTCTCTCTCTCTTTCTCTGAAATTGAATTGTTTCCATGGCAATCATTCAGTTTTGCACTTATACGATTCATTGTTTTATTTTAAGCACCCTTATGCCCTTATGGTTACTTTCAGCGCTGCTGCTTAATGGAGGTATTGTAATCCCTATAAATGTAAAGTATGCCAATATGCCATTCTTTGTGTGTATATATGTTTGTTGTGGTAAAATGGTTTCATTTGTACATTCTGTTGAATTTAAGATGGCTCAGATCAAATTTATTTTGCATAAAGCTTAAGGGTATAAGCGTGGTGGTGGTAACGTGGCGGTACGCGAAATTTTACACATGTATAAACATTCAGGCGTTTACAATAGCGCAGTAAAACTGTGACAGAACATACCTATACCTTAATTTATCCCACACCATTACTGCCCAATTCTGACACTCACTAAAATTAAAATTACAATCTAATTTCAAGATCTCGTATCGCCCAGCACAGTGGCCGAGTGGTTAGAGGCGTCGTCCGTCTCGTACTGAGCATTGGGGTGCCTGAATTCGATCCCAAGCAGGGAGCGAATTTTCGCGAATCACCTATCACCGTTTTTCAGAGGTTTTCTGTGATATTAAGGTAAATACCGGGTGATTAAACTCCTCTGAGCTTCACGGCTGATAGCCCTATGAAGATGGAAGTTTTTTTTATCTCTTATCAAGAGTTTTCAAAGAAATGAGCCCGCCAAATGTAAATTTATACATACACAAACAAGAGGAGTGCGATAAATAATAATATGACAAATGAGAAGAAATTATATTTCTATCCTTATTCCTGGCGAACCTAAACACGTTCCGAATTACAAGTCACCGTTTATTAGTACGACGTGGGCGTTAATGAATTGTAGACTATGAAATATCCGACAACTTCCACCCACCCACATACACACACGTACAAATTACCCTAACAACAGCATATTGTCTCATGTTTTGCATGTGGGATGAGGTTTTTGTAGGGCGACCGCTTCGTCAGTGGAATGGCAATGCAGCCGGGAACAGAACCTGTCACCGACAGCCGCTCGGCCTCCCTAACAAACTGTGATATCGCCAATAAACACCGGCGTGGTCGCCATGGCGACGTGGAGACGGCGGCCCATGCTCCATTGGACTTGGCGGTTACCGCCGGCCGGTGGCGCGTTGCCGCTCCATCGGGCCCGAACACCCGGGAATTCGATATACATGGCGGCAAACTATGTTATACATCACGATGTAGTTATTAGGTTAGTAACATAGATAGTTGCGTGGTGCAGATTCACAAACTTTCCTAATATGCTCGGGCAGGATTATTAAAATACTTTTGATACACATAATTAATTGATTATTGTATGGAATAACTTAGTTAAGTTTGTTATCCGCGATATGATACAGATCTGCTTAACTATTTAATACCCATACTCGAAAATTAGAAGGCAAACATAAAATCTTATTTTTATATCGTTACGTAACAACGAACTCTTAAGCCCATCGACATATTGTCGGCCACTCATCAAGAACCGATTAGAATGAGTGATTAGCATCAAAGAAGAACAGTGGTAACCGTACCTTCAGAAAAGACAATCGCGCGGCGACCAAGAAGCCACATACATCACCCAATCTTCACCCATATAACATCCATAAAGTCAACAATCGCATGCAGCATTTAGTGTTAGTCCTCAGTTATTGAGGTTGTGGCCGCGACGCTTCCCATTACGACATTTCAATAGGCCAACAGTTGGCATTCATTGATGGTATTGATTCGGCATCTTTACCTCAACATTGGCCTCAGACACTATTGTCGTTGCTTATCATACGATTTGCTACACATATATAATTGATTATTGTGTGGAATGCTGGGTTATTAGTTATATAAGAAACTAATTTTCACTAATTCGAATTCCTCTACAATAATACATCGTTGTAAACGTATAATAAATAATTAAATCTAGCAATTTACACATGTATATAATGGAAAAACACATCACCCACTATTTCAGTTTGAGAGGTCAACAGTTCGATATGCTTTTTTAATAGAGAACAAATAATACGAGCTGAACACTGTGTGGTATAAAATCCGACATCGGTGGAGAAGCAACCGAAAAAGTAAGATTCCGGCAGCATCGCAATCGCATTTTGAAGCCTTCGGCAATGCATCTCAACCCATTGATTAAATTCCTATGCTGAACATAACTCAGCAAAACCAACTAGAGAGGGGGACTAGGGCAATACCAGAACACGCAAGAGACAGTCTAAGGATGACAAAGGACAAAGCAATCCGAGCAAATACCGAGCTAAGTTGAGGAGCACTAGAAGATGCTCAAAGAGTTACTATATAAAATACAATATTTTATTTATATGTAAATTATATATGGAAGATAGAAATACTTTTGGTAAAATAAGGGTTCTATGAATATAATATATTGCTCTATTACACCAAACTCAATGCACGTAATTAGACAACAATAATGTTTTGTACTATAACATCATTAGACCAGGGATATTAGACCTTCAATTCATCCTAGTCATCACTCTGGGTTTGCCTGAAGAAAATAGACGCTTCAGATAATGGTAAATGCAGAAAGGTTGTTTACAGAAAATTAAACGAAAAAGAATGGACGATCTAAATCCTTTACCTAACATTTCCTATTTAATCGAAAAGATGACAGTACTTTACATTTCTTGCCCTAAAGCTATGGGGGTCTATTATGTATTTCAGACTAGTCTGTTGCCTATGGCAACTAAATAAAAAACTGTTGGTATGCCCCACACTTCGCGAACAATAGTGTAATACTGCCTTATATCAAATGTCACAAATTTGTCAAAAGTTAAACGTTAAACTAGTTAAATAGGTTATTATTTTGTCACTCTTGACCAATTTGCAATATTTCACATAAGACAGTGTTACACTAGACTTGGCAGAGCGTGGAAACAGTTGTTTATTTGTTTGCCACGGGTAAGAGATCAGTCTGAACTTACATAATAGACCCCCATTTATTGATCTGTGAGGTGGAACTTCGAATCACAACCGTGCCTCTAGCATAAGTTTTGCAATTTGTTCTGTCCATGTTCCAATTTGTTCTCTCCAGGTACTGCCACAGGATGGCTCGTTCCCTGTGGCACCTGGCACAGTTGTGTAGTGTGTGGGCTGGGTCGTCCGTCCAGTTGCAGTTGCGCCACTTGGGGATAGCCGCTTTGCCGATGAGGAACAGGTAGGACTGGAAGACGCCGTGCCTCGTGAGCACCTCCGTCAACCAGTGGTATACCTGCCCTTGGCCCCTGTCCACCAGTGGCTCCACTTGGGGGAAAATCTGTTTCGTCCACGTCGCGTCAGTAGTCGTGTCCCATCTGTCTTGTCCATGTCTAGCCTCCTCCTTCGTAATTTTTGTTGCTACCACCTCCTTGATTCTCCGATAAGTGAGTGCCCGTTTCTCTACCAGAAGGTCCGCCGGTCTTGTTTGGTTCAGTCCCTCTGCCGTGTCTCGGGAGACGGTACGGTATGCGCAGATGATTCGCAGAGCACTGGTCCTTACCGCCCTCCTTAGCCTCTTGGAGTTTAGGTTCGTTTTCGTGGCTTTTGCATAGGTCGTCAACTTTTTTCACGCTACTCCGCAGGTGATCGCTGTCGGTTCGGTCTATTATCTTCACGTTATTGCTTGGAAGTTCCAGGTCCGGTAATGTTTCTCCCATGGACGGTCTTACTATTAATGTCTCCTCCTGGTTCGTTGTGGTTTGGCGCCGCTAGAATAGACCCCCTAGTTTCCTAGGTAGCGATGCCGTAAAAGCGGTTGTTTTTGACGTAATTTTTACATCACGAAATGGTTATACATGTATATAAAATATGATTTCCCAGAGAGCCGTACACCATATAATGCGAAAGGGCAATGAATTACGATAAAATATTTAAGTTATTCAATTACAAATACATTTTACCAATTTTGACGTTACAAATGGCTGGTATTGCGGTACCATAGAAAATCAGAGCTCAATCTCGAGTTTACACCAAATTAAAATGTCACGGGAAAATTGTCAGAAAAACGTATTTAATACTAAATATTCGCGAATGCCTTTCGGATTAAAAAAAGCACCCGCATAATTCAACTCGTTATTGATAATATTAAACTATACTAATATTTGAAGTTAAACGCCAAGAATAGTTAAAAAATAATCAATGATGCCAACAATAAAATATCAACAGTTAACGTTAAAAGTAAACCATACTAGCAAATATTTACATTAAATTACAAGTATTACTATTCGCGGATGAAAAATAAAAAATTATAATTTAATAAAAAAGAAAATACTATGTTATATTGTGCATAAATTGCTCTAACCATTAAATTGATGTGAAACTAATAACAGCCCGAGGGCCACCGCACCTCGACTCGGAACAAATTGATCGAGTAGATTCTGCTCAAAAAGAATGTTATTAGTTGGGTAACAATGTCGAAACAATCCCTCATTACCATTTAAATTGCGCCCGCAGGAGGCATTAAAGGTAAACTTGGTGGCGGTGCCGGGAAAACTCTTTTAAGAAAATCATCTCGTCGACGCTAAGAAAAACGTAGCGTCTTCGCAAAACGAGAAGTTTCTTAATTAAATACAAACTACCTGTAGTAATTGCTGTATGAGAATAAGCTGATTTTTTTATACAAAAGATATTAAAGCTAAAATTTAATTTAATATGCCATTCATTTATTATCCTTAGAAAAGTAGCAATGAAGTAATTCTATTATCAGAAACACGCCGTAGTAGTGCTTAGCACCCCCGATTAAAGAACGGATGGAATGGGTTCTAATCCGGCCCCGGGTAGTCAGTACCATTTGTCGTTCGGACACTTTAGAAAAATCTGGGACGATTTTTCGAAGTAGCAAGTCTTAACAATCACATATATATATATATATATATATATATATATATATATATATATATATATATATATATATAGTTAGCATGAATATATTAACAATTACAGGATTTCGGTTACTTCTGCAATAAAACGTGATTAATAAACTTTTATAGTGTACATAATAAAACCACAAGTGCAAAGACCTAACAGTAAGACAGGGCTAGGATTAAATAAAAATAATAATATAATAAAAAAAACCTTGGGTGTATATTATAAAAATAAATGTTATGTACACATATGTCTACTAGTTTGTAGTTAATTGTGTGTCTTCAGATAGATTATCCGGAGGATTGAATCGCCCATAAACAATGAAGTTAACTTTTAAAATATCAAAAATGTGAACGTAAATACAATAAACTATATGTTGATGGTTATTTCATTATGTAACTAAAATGTTGATTTATTCACCAAACTATAGACGATGGTGATTTATTCGATTATTTTATCTTTACATTTTAATAACAATTATGGGGTAGTCCGTATCACTGATTCTGAACTACGGTGATGCGGAAATTTACTGTGCAGCGAGATTCTTGATGTCTGACATACAACAAACATGATTTTGTATGTTATTGCATGAGAACGAATAAAGTATCATTAGATAAACGTTTTGTATATTTTGTAATGCAATTTCATTTTATATTTTATTTAAAATAAAAAGTATAATTCTTTTAATATTTATATTATTCTTAATTTGCCGCCATTTTTTAATATTATTTTAAGTAAACCTTGGTAAAAAATAGGCTGTAGAGAATCGAGCCCATAAGCTAGGATCTAGTGGCTGCGCTTCGATTGCCAGCCGAGATATTATTATTGAATTTTTACTTTGCATTAAATCAATTTACACTTATAAATGTGTTTCTATACAAGAATAAAAATTAAGAAATCAGTTTTAATTTGTTTTAAATGGTCTGATACACTACTCCTCGGACAAAGCTCATTATTTCTACCACAATACTACAATAAAAGCGTATATGTAAGTAATGATTTTTCATTTTACACCCATGAAAATGAAAGAGCACAGATTATTGGTAATAACTTCTAAAACAACAATAACTAGCTTTTAATATAATTCATCATAACACGACTTCCAAACAGCACTGAATTTAATTAAAAAGGAACACAGTCATATTATTTTATAAAATGATATTTATATATCAAGTCGTAAAACAAAGACATAAAACGAAATAAAGTGAAGCGTAAAGCGTGCCAAACGATTTAATTCATAAAACTAGATGGCGTTTTTCATATTGAATGCGAGTATGAAAATATTAAATCCAGCTTTATCACAACACAATGAAGAATTGCATCGATTTAATTTATCCACGGCACACTTTACACCCCGATTTTATTTATCCCCGCTTGCTTGAGGATATTTTTCTTTAAATAAATCAGGTTTATTTCGATAAAACATCAAATTCTATTGAGTATTGGGGGAAATGTCTGCGAATAGAAATATTATTTTCATCTCACAAGTTAAATACTAATATTGATTTAATATAATAATCTGTTGACACATTTTTGCAATTAATTAATATCTATTGAGTTTACAGAGGGATAATGTCTGCAAATGTTATTCTTATATTTGCACAATCCTATATGTCTTCTGTTTTCGGGAAGACCCAAATACCTTATTTTTTAGAGATAGTTACTACGATGTGTTTTGTGTGTTGTATTTATTATTCATTTTTATTCTAGAATAACAGGATTGTGGATGAAGTACAAATTTGTTTGAGCAGGTATCAGCTGCACTTCTTAAGATATTTTCGTCTCGGCATCACTAACAATGGTGCACTTTATAGTCTGTTGTATGCGATATTAGATTTGTTAATATAGCTAGCGACAGTAATTTTATATTGTGTTGTTGTATTATTGAATACACACAACTAATCTATATGCACTATTATTAAAATACTACATAGCAATATACATTGTATGACTTTTTCCACATTGCCACGATAAAAATTAAACTCGGTATACAAAAACACTAGACATGGGAGAAACAAATATTATCAGCTCACAGGATTCTACTATTGCACACACATGAGGTTCTGTTTGAAATACGTTTGTGTAAAATCTATATGCTGCACACAATATAGAATTCATTAATGGCAAATATTTTAAACCTTATCGAATAATACATACAGATGCAAATTGATTTCGAAATTATGCGCAAACTTATTAATTAAGAATTTGTAACCCATAGTTTTTTTAGAGCATTTGATCAAACGTTTGAGTATCAATGTTATTTGCAGCCTACAAAAAACATATTCGCAGTTCTCAAAATTACACTGACATTCATTATTAGCAATTATTTTAATATTGCAATTAAATTAAATACATCTTCTGTATATAAAATATTAAAATAAAAATATGAACATTATGTCTAAGCATTTTTTCCCTACTACCTTAGGGATGATAAAAATTTTCTTTTCTTTTCATTAGCCCTATACTGTTATCTTCTTGATATAATTTATAGCTTTTTTACATTTTTCTTTGAACATTATAATACGTTATTTATTTTATTTTCCGTATAGCACATTCGATTATATTTCCTACTTACAGACGTTTATATCGAGCGTTTTTTTGCTCCTTGCTATATGCTATATTTCACTTCATAAGTTTGAAATTCTTTATTAATTGTTATACTGCTTTTTATTTTCCCTGATTGTATGTTGAGTATACGAGTGCACTCGTTCAGTTTTATGAGCTTGGCTTTTTTTTAATTCAATACTGACATTTTTCAAAAGTTATTACTGCAAAGGTAGAAAATATATCTTAGTCCGAGAATAGGACAAACAAATTTCAATTCCATTCTTCGTGCAACTCTGCAATGCTGTTATTTATTAAATGATGTATGGGGAGAGACAGATTCGGAAACCAGAAGCTATTTTATAAAGTCTGAAAATCCTTACGGAAAATAAACTAGTTCAAAATCGAACATAAAGAGATAGAACGAATACTTCGAATAAATATTGACCATAGAGCAAGCACAAGAAGTGGAAGTCGTAGATAATAACAATATCGTTTACTTATCAACACACAGAAACCAATAATAGAGAAATACATACAATACAACAATAACAGAACGCGTGTTCTATTATTATTGTATGAATGTCTACTCACGAAATAAACACATTTCACAACTGATTTTTTTTTCAGATTTAACTCCGCAGTACTGAGAATTTTTTAAATTTCTAAACAAAATATCTGAAAATGTGACAAAGTTCACTGCTCTGTCATAAAACTATGTTAGCCTTAGAATGTTGCAACAAGTTAGACGTTTTAAACAGATACGTTTTTATATGAAACATAGTTCTGCTAGAATGTTAATACTACAACAGATAATTTATCTAATTCAGTACTACGGGACAGGCGAGGCCAGCATCAACTGTGTGGTCGACTGTTTCTATGAAAAATATCCAGAAGCTCACATTTCATTCCAAGGAGCTACAAAATTAATAAAAAAAATTCTTATCTTCCGGTTCTGTACGGGATGTGAAAAAGATAAACCGGATTCATGATGAAGATGATGCCGCAACAGTTTTCCTCGTCCTGAACTCTGTGCAAAGGATAGGCCAAGATTATCGCTAAAAAAAAACGATATGACGAGACTGGAATCAGTAAGACTTATATCCATAGCATCATCAATATCATCCATACAGACCGGTACGAATTCACACGTTAGAAGAGGGCGATGACGCAAAACGTCTTACTTTCGTCTATGCGTTGTATCCGGTATTTTTCAAAATATTTATAATCCGTTTCATCGGTACACCATATTTTCTGATGAAGCGACATTTAATTCCAACGGAACAGTGGCAACTCAACAAAAGAGACACTGGAGCTTAGAGATTGACCAATCCAGGTTTCAGAAAAAACACAGTATCACCAGTACTACGTTAAAGTTAACGTTTAGTGCGCTGTTACCTACCATGGTATAATAGGGCCATTTTTGAGGGAACTGAATCAAGCTTCATATCTGCAAATGGTTAATACTTTCTTCTGCGAGGAAATGGATAATTTGCCTTTAAATTATCGAGTTGCATTATATTTTCAGAAAGATGGCTGGTCTTGCCTATTTAGCAGAAATAGTAGACAATTGATTGAAGGAGACATTTGGAGAAAAATGGATCGAAAGTAATGAAGTCCAAGAAGCCCTGATCTCACGATTTGTGATTTTTATCTGTGGGGCCGGTTAAAACAAATTTACAGTACTCCTGTTCCAAATGATGAAAAATCGAATCCGTTATCGATCGAATGGCAGATCGATAACGATAAAAGAAATTCAAAACGAATGATAGTGTTGTGACAGCGATGTCACTTTTTCACAGTAGTAAGTAAATAATAAAATAATACGTATCAAACGCTTCAAATAATAAAATCAAAGATAAAAATAAATAAATGATCATAAATGAACACTCATACACATATCAAGTACTGATCAAGCGAAGGGCGAATTGTTTGAAGTTGCTACAAAATATGTTAAGGTTGCATTAAAAGTCAATATACAGTCGCATCATTTAGCAAGCCATAAAATGTAGTCGATGTTAAACTAAACAATATAGTTGTGTCTATTAAACACAGTCGAGGAGGTAATAGAGGCGGTGAAAGGGCTTATCAAAGGGAAAGCAGCAGGATGGGATGGAACAACCGCCGAAATAGTCAAGAACAAATTGAAGAACATACTAACAACGCTACTAAATAAAGTGCCGAAATTTTGGAAAAAAGCTAGCAATCTACATAAAAGTGAACAGAAAGTACTACACAACCATAGGTATAAATCTGATGTGCATAGAAATGTAAACGAAGGGATCCTCATCAAAACATTAGGGGAAATAATAGATACATAACTAAAAGAAACCCGGTGCGGTTTCAGGAACGGCAGAGGCGTCATATATTTGCAATACAGCAGATGATGTAAAAGAACAGAAAAGACACAATGTAGGTGGTATGCGTGAAAATCACGTTCGACAACGTGCCAAAGCCAATAATATGGAATAGCCGGAGAAGAAGAGAAGTAAACAGATAACTAATAAACGGAATAAAGGGGATATACAGTATACTATCAAATTATAGCAGAAGATGTAACATCCAATCAGAAACGTTTATGATTAAGACAAGGAGCTGTTATGGACGACGTACTAAAAGAAATAAAATGGACGGCAAAGAACGTAAAGGTAGGATTTCGAAACATGCCCAAGTAGAAATAGGAGAGAAGGACTTTGCGGGCGGCGCAGCAATATATGCATGACCTACAAACAAATCTAAATATATAACTAGGATTGAAAGTAAACGAAAATGGTAAAATGGAGACAGAAATCATAAACATAATAGAAAGTACAACTAGGCTGATTTACTCCTTAACACTCCATTCATAAGAAAAAATAAAAAAGCAACACTAAAATCAACATCTTCAAACCTATATTTAGGCCCAACATAACGTATGGAATCGAAATTTGAAATAACGAAGTAGTAGTTTAGTTGAGTAACGTCCAGTCACTAGAGATGCGAGAAACGCTCAAAATAGAAACCATATTGGAAACAATTAAGATGCAATAACTAAAATGGTTCGGGCATGTGGTACGGTTCAGAAAAGAGACAACAGCTGATCTTAAGAGAAGATTATGTATGAAGATTATGGGTATCGTTAATGTGCAGAAGATATACAATTGATACTAGGTCTCCTCCTTGGGATATGCCATATTCTGGCGTTTTTGTTTATTGCTGCCTGTTGTGCAGGTACGTTTGAACCTAATTTGCTCTTTTTCTTGGTGAAAATTCAGTAGTCTCTGCAGCGTTACAGTTCATTATTAACAGTTACAATTATGCTAAGTACTAATAATGTGTATTTACCTCTTACAAATATCATAATATACATGTAATTAATAAACAAATCTTGAGTATGCATTTGAATTATATGTACTTTTTAAAATGATTACAAAATTTGTTTTTAAACCCGTTATAAATTTAATATGCACTTGATTTTATGCCGGAATGATATAGATGCAGATGCGGCTTTAATGTACAGTAATTCGTTCTGCAGAGCACTTTGTTAATAAAAACCGCAATAACAATTTCACGCTTAGCCGCGCGGTTTCGCCGGTCTCCGCTTTGCGCTGAAGGAATTAAACGCCTGCCAACCGCCCTTAATATTTACAGGAATTAATTAACCGAGCCGGCATCGCCGGCATGCGGCTGCGTCTATTTTTATACAAGAATTTAAGTAAATTGGTTAATAAACTCCGAAGACTTTGTCGCTTAATTAACTCCCGTTTAAGTGGTGGAGACTCGGCGGTTAAATCCGCGTAGTAGCCTTTAATTATTAACCGGGTATCATTAGCTCCCGGTGGACAGCATTATTCGTAAACGGACATGCCTGAGAAGAAGTTTGTTAGGCCAATAAAGAAGTTGTTAGTGAGAGGCAAAAAAATAAAGGGGCTCGAATGTGCGTGCAAAAAGTTCGCACGAGTTTCTAAGTTCAGACGAAGTAGGTGTATCCGTTAATTGGGGTAATGGTGGATAACACGACGAATGTAGTAAATAAGAGAACGAGGGTATAAAGAAAAGATGCTAGGCATTAAACTACAAGAATTATTGTTACTTTACTGCAAGTTTAATATTATTTTATAATTGGTATTAAAATATACATAGAACGAATAAGTGGTGGAAATTAAATAAATCAAGTTGTTTATGCCGGAAGTTTTTACTTGTTTATAAATTATATATATATATATATATATATATATATATATATATATAATATATATATATATATATATATATATATATATATATATATTAATAAAATACAATCCCTTGTAAACAGACAATATTTATTTATGACTAAAAACTGTATTTGGTTTAACTATCACTAAACATCTACTCTATAATATGAGATACAACTACTAGAAATATAATAAATATACCACCTGCTCATTTGCACTACCCTCCCTCTTCCCTTACCCACTTCCGTTACACTTATGGCTATACTTTATTTATTACTATAATACTCTCGTTAGCGATTTAACTAATATAGCTGCCTATTTTCAGTTTATAAACAAATGTCTTTTCTATATTCACGGTGAGTATAAAATGGCGCATATCCTTTTCAGGACGTTGTAAGGGAACGTTCATGAGTCTGTGAAATCAAGTGAAAGCAATATTTGTCACAAATATTTAGTACTTTAATGCGTTCACGTTTATATAGCGCTGAACTAATAGAATTAAATCTAAATCAAAAATTAATGTCAAAACATAATAACCACTGACAAGCTTGCAGTTCTGTCAAAGATAAGCAGCTTCTTTCACGAAGCGAAGGGTCAAAAATGGACACAATTTCCGTCTCTCAATCGCCATGTTTATAGTAATCACTCAAAAATCCACCCCCAGATCGGTTTTCACAGCACATTAAGAGAAACAATTTGATTTTATAAATTAAAATTAAAAAGCAAATAAAGTAATTGTTGTTGTGGGTAGGAGCAGTGTACTGTAACAAAAACCGGGTAGAATTAATGGAGGTACTAGACGAACTGGATACGGCAGCAGATATGTGGATCATCGGGGGCGACTGGAATGTGAGGGTGGGGGAGCTGAAAGGAGGGATCGGAGAAGACGGTGACTGGAGAAAAAGGTGCTCCCAGGATAAAGTGAACAACCAGGAGGGTAGAGAATGGATGCAATGGGTGAGAAAGTCAGGATGGGATGTGCTCAACGGTTGCTGTGAAGGGGACTGGGAAGGGAAAAAACGTTCTGCGGACAAGGAGGAGGCTCGGTTTTGGACTACGTGGTGGTCAAAAGGATCGAAAGGGAAGAGTTGGTGTGCTTCAAGGTGGAAAACGTAGGAGGGTCGGATCATGTACCGGTGGAGGTGGTCGTTAGGGTGAGGAACGTTGGGAAGGGAGAACAGAGGAAGGGGCAGCAGAGGTTTGGATGAAGCGAGCCGGATTTGGATGCATATGAGAAAAAGCTAAAACGCGTCAAGTGGGAGGATGTGCATTCGATGCTCCAGTTGGAGAGAGTGATGGTGGCTGCATTGGAGAAGAAGAAGAGTGGGGGCAGAGGGAGAGTTGGTTTGACGAGGAATGTAGGGTGAAGAAGTCGAGCTGGCGAAGAGCAATGGCGATGTGGAGAAATGGGAGAGGTGAAGTGGAAAGGGCCAATCAGGCGAAGAGGGAGTTCGAGAGAACCTGCGAGAGGAAGAAGATAGAGGAGTTGCAGAAGGTAGAAACGAGATTGAGGGAGTGTGTGACAGAGAAAGGGTTGTGGGAAATTCCGAGGGGAAGCGTAAAAAAGGGCAAAGTTAGCATAGAGCTGGCAGAGTGGGAGAAGAGCTGTAGAGAGATGGCGGGGTCAGAGGTGGATTTAGGGAGTCCGAGACCGGTGGTAGGAAGCGAGGCGTTTTCGCGGGAAGAGGTCGACGTGGCCATAGGGCAGCTGATACTGGGAAAGGCGGCGGGGGAAGATGGGCTGAAGGCAGAGGCCTTCAAAAGATTAACAGAGGAAGAACGGCGTGTGGGGGTGGTGGTCCCGGTACACAAAGGGGAAGCAGCATCGGTCGTAAATAATTATAGGGGTATTACCGTTATGAATGCGGGGTACAAAGCGATGATGACAATTGTGAAAAATAGACTAGCGAGGGAAGTGGATAGAAAAGGGCTGCTGCCGGAATGCCAGGGGGTTTCAGAAAGGGAAGAGGGACGAGGGAGCAGATTTTCACGCTTGCTAGAATAGTGGAGGAAGCGTTAGAGTGCAAAGGAAGAGTGTATGCGGTGTTTGTGGATTTGAAAGCGGCGTATGATTCAGTTCCTAGAGGAAAGCTCGTGGAGTGTATGGATAGATTGGGGATGGAAGATGAAAGTGTGGAGTGGGCGAGAAGTATAGGTATATAAAGAGACGTGGGCAAAATCGAAAGTGAATGGAGAAGTGTCTGAGAAGTTTAGGGTGAATGTGGGTGTAAGGCAAGGGTGCCCGCTAAGCCCCCTCCTGTTCAATCTATACACAAGCGAGTTAGAGGCGGTGCTGAGGAGAGGACAGGCTGGAGGGGTCGTGGTGGGGAGAACCAAGTTGTGGATGCTGGCATATGCGGATGACATAGTATTAGTAGCCAAGAGAGTGGAAGAGATGCAAGAGATGTTGAAAAGAATGGGAAGGTACATAGATAGGAGAGGGCTAGTAGTGAATGTGGAGAAGACTAAATGGATGATGTTTAGGAATAGGGGTAGAAGGGGTAGAGTGGAAGAGCTGAAATGGAAGGGAAGGATGATTGAGAGAGTGAATGTCTTTAAATATTTGGGTTTCTGGTTTGACTGTGGAGGAGGATTTAGGGTGCATGTGGAAAGTATACAAGCGAAAGCGAGAATGGCTTGGGGAATAGCGAGAAGGAAATGGGAAAGGTAAATATTGTATTTTTATATTTGTATATTTTTGTTGAGGTTTGTGATGTGGAGGGGTAGTGAGGGAAATGCCAATAAAGGTCTTTTTTTTTTAATTGTTGTTAACGGTAAGTTGGGATTTTTGTTTACTATGTACCCCAGACTCTATAAACGTTCCCTTAGTTAAAGAAAATGCGCAATTTTATACTCACCGGGTACACTAGTTATAATAGTTTTCTATTTTATTTAGTATGCCAATGGCCACTTAGTTGCAAAAACAAAATAACAAAATTATTGTGTTTTATTAATTTCAGAAATCAAGTAATCGGAAGAATATATTAATGTTTAATTAAGGTTAAACTTATAGTTTTTATTAGTAGTAGTATTAGATTTGTAATATTGTCTTAATAGATTAGTGATTTCTTGCAACAGCATGTATGTACAGCAGGACGTACATGTCTCAACATTTGCTCACTTCAAACTGGCAACGGAAAGGTGCGTTACTTTTACTCCTCAATGCACAGGTCTCGCTTTTCAGTGCTCGGTTCTTGGGTTTCGGTTCTCGGTACTCGATACCTTTGAAAACTATTCTCGCTTCTCGTTTTTTAGTACTCGATTGCAAGTTCTCCATTCCTGAATGTTCTCGAAAACGAAGTTCTCAACTCTCCCCATCACTAATAAATACCTCTCCTATGGTGATATCCTCAAAATTGTGTCTTGTCTTATATGAACGCATGTATCCTCTTAAAGACTATCAAAAGCACTTGTGTGACATCTAGACTAAATCTTCAGAAGGTACGCACAATATGTAAGATATAACGCTTTTTAATTTATGTAAAATCATTAATTATAATAAATATAAAATAAATTTTGTTATAATTGATGAATTTTGTATAAAATTCGCCCACTTCCGGGTCGTAATCTCATTCGCCGCCGGCTTAAGCGGATAAAAATTACGCCCGAAAATCTCTTCAGAAGGTTAATTCCTTTTTACGGGTCCCTTACGAGCCACTAATAAACCGTTTCTAAATCTTGAACGCGACTCATCGTTGCAGGCCCTCCAGCAGCATCTTCCGCGCGCCTTAATTTGCTCCTCGAGGGGCGGAAGTTTTAATGCGCCACGCGGCCACCCGTCGCGCAACTATTTTAATTCCTTCTTTTGCTGGCGTCGTCGCGGGGGTGGCGGCTCCGGGACGAAATTGGATTTGGCGCGGCGTGAAAAGTGTCACGGAAAATTCCCAATTTAAAGTAAATTACGGTCAGGCTTGGGGGACGCGGAAAGTTCGAAGGGTTTTTTTCCTCTCGCTCTGAATAAGCCCCTTCTGCCGTTACGCCATCGTGCTCTCCAAGTTTTTAATCGGAAAATAATCAATCAGGCTGCAGACCGGAAAATCTTACGGACACTAATTAGTTATATTAATTATTTGTTTGCTAAATTATTTAATAATTACCTTCTTCAACTTTTAAGATTAACGAGGCTACATTATTAGTTACATTTTTCTGGAAGTAAATACTTTCTTGGGCATGCGGTTTATTAAGTTTTCGCCTGATATTACAATGTTCTAGTGTTTGCTAAGTTTTGTTTGAGCTAACTTCTTACATAATATATATATATATATATATATATATATATATATATATATATATATATATATTTGTAATCAATCGACAAAAATATTTCAGTTTCAATAAGTTAAATAAATAACAAATCACATGTACAGTGGTACTAATTAATTACTTATATAATAGACTCTCAAGTAAGTGGTACAAGATGAATAAGCTATTAATGTAATATCGTTCTTATGTGGGACTTCATATGAAATTGCTGCACACTTTAGCACCGGTACGAGATGGAATTGATACGCACATAGACATAACTATATAATTGGCAATTAAAAACTTAATAGGTTTCAACTTCTTTAAATATTGATTTTATCATTACCGAACTTACAATTACCTAACAGCTCATAAATCATTGCGGCTACCTAATAATTTAAATAATCCCTTTGTAATGGGCGCCATTAAATAATAATAAGCATTACTTTTTGCGCGCAATCGTACACCGATCTGCCGCCCACGCACTTAATAACTCAATTCTTATCTAAATTAAAATAGGGAAAACTGCCGCGTCGCGCATTATCATACGCGGATAATTTATGGGCCAGATTTGCATGTGAAATCCCACGTAATTGTGTCGACGGAATGCATTATTAAAACAGTTTCGCGTTCTGTTCGAGTGGAGAGGCGTGCAAGAAATTCCTTAGGATAAGAAGGAAAAGCGGGGGGATTTGGTGCGTAATTTATATGAAAAAGATATGTCGCCTGGTTTCCATTTTTGAGGAATTCGTCGGACCGGGAATGTACGCGAGAATTCATCGTTTTCTCCCTTTCAAGTGGGGAAATAGGCCAGGATCTGATCGAATCCTCCGGCCCCCGGGAGGCCCAACGCTGTAAACGATTTTGCCTCCCTTTTCCCAACAAACGTTCGTTGACACTGCTTGGAAAATAAGGTTGGAAAAAATATAACGCATAATGAAAATGTTGTTTGTATATAGTTTAGTAAGTATCCTGCTATTCTACAATAGTCAGATGTAACATATATTCAATTTTAATATATTACAGTGATTTGTATTTAATGCACAAAATCTGTGCGGCTCTAAACACCGCCCTTTATATGTATGCGTTTAGCGATGATACAAACTCCTATTAAACTCCCATTTTCACACTATCAATTAACACAGTACCGAATTTCCCATGAATATTCAATAGATATCTGTAAGCGGGCGCGGGGGCGGCTGCGGTTCAGAGCGAGATAGAGACACCTTTTGTGCCTAAAAACACAGACTAATAGCGTGTTAACAGGGCAAGCAACGTGCCGTGGCACCCCGCCCGATAATGTCCAGGCTATACAATCAATTAGCACAGGCTGCGGCCAGCGG
The DNA here is from genome assembly GCA_963942505.1 of Lordithon lunulatus. Taxonomy (NCBI): domain Eukaryota; kingdom Metazoa; phylum Arthropoda; class Insecta; order Coleoptera; family Staphylinidae; genus Lordithon; species Lordithon lunulatus. The sequence goes on along the minus strand of OZ012666.1, from coordinate 53,783,733 downwards.
CCGTCGATAAGCGCGTTATTGGGTCGGTGGGTCCGAAATTCGACTGGCCCCGCGCCAAACTAATTATTGCCTTTTTGATAATATTCAATGAACTTATTGTATCTAGCGGCGCGCCCGAATGAACTCCACCGCCGCCAGCGCGCAAATCGTTTTCCGATAACACCCTAATTATTTCACCGACGGGGCGGGGGTGGGATCGGTCGGTAAAAAGTACACGCGCTTTTTCCCCGCTCATAAATCCTTGCCGGCCATTATTTCGCTTTTTCTATTGTGCATTAGCGATATATCGCCATTTTTCGATCCATTACGTAATAACCATTTCTTTTCCGAGGGCAATACATCATGCAAACTGCAAAATACTTACAAGCATCCATCACAATCATCAATACAACCTTTATATAAAAGGAATAATGTAAAAGCTTTATCTATTAGTGTATTTACAAATAAATTACTAATGTTACTTTGCAGATCACGTATTATTCTCAGCAGCCACTCCGTTACATGCTGTATCAATACGACGATCACTGCAGCACATCTCAACAACAAAACATTTACACTAATTCCATCCAATCTACTTACCAGCGTTAATTCCGAAAATTAGTGTTATAACATGCTGCAATAATGGTAATAATTAACACGACAGCACAATACACCACCGCGACGAATAATCGCATCAGTTGAGCAATTTGTAATTATCGACTGTGAATTAATCACGCCGAATTGAGAAAAACAATTCCGGCCGCTCTATTCAAATTACCGCGCTATGCATAGAACTGTACAACGATGTTTGCCATAGCAACAACCCCCTATTAATCAGCGGTGTTTTATTTCTTCGTTGGCGAGTTTTATGCGCGCCTAATAATTTGTTGATTTTGTAAAATTGATTGACGCCCGCTGAATAATAGCGGCACGTCAAAAGGTGCGGGTATAAATTGGAGCGCGTTACATTTTTAATGCCATGCTAAATTTGGAAACTCACGGCGTTAAATTCGATTGTTTATACCAACCAAGTGATTTATACAAATACATATAATATATAATAGTCAGTAGTACCTATAGATTCATTTTATTCTTAAATTGCAACCCTAATGTTGTAGCAGGTAATAGTAAAAAGTGATTGCAGTAACTAATACGAATTGGATGATAGCAAAAAAATACAAAAATATATCAGTGCAAATATATAGGACATTTTTTGTTCGGTAAACTCGGTAACGTTATTATAAATACCAGAAATATGGTTCACATCTCAAGAGTAGAGAATGTATAGGCCTACATATTGAGAACTAGGCGTTTCTAGTTAGCTATCGCCGTCACCCTTCAAACGGTACGAAGTACGGAAGAATATGTAATTTAAGTGAACCTTATGTTTTTGTTCCATGTTTTTTTTTTTGGGATAACTTTTTTAATTTTAACTGCTTTAAAGAGGATTCTCATGGCAAAATGTACATAATTTCTTCACATGTTGAAGTTGTTCGCTAACTGTACCAGCAATATCTGTAAGAAATGTAACATTTGTGTACCCGGTATTTCGACTATAACATAATATTTGATTTTTAATTATTATAATCATTTTTATTTACTACTAGATATTTTATTGCTCAATCACTCCTGAAATTCAGAGATTATACGTTATTGACACGATACATCCAGGCAGGTGGCAACAGAGGATCAACGATTATAATCAACAATAAAATCAATCACTACGTGAGACCGAAAATTATCACTAGGCAGATGCAAGCATCAACGGTAAAAAGCAGCATGGCTATCACTACAGACTACTGTCCACCCGGAGTTCATACACCAGCGTGGAAAAATTTACAGACATCTTTAATAAACTCGGACTCAAATTCGTGGAGTGAAGAGATTTTTGTATAAAACAACACGTACTGGGAACTAAATATGTTATAATCCTGGCAACAGGAAAACAGCTACTCCAAGCAGTTATAAATAAAACTTATGATTTCCACTCAAGCGATAAAGCCAAATAGAGACCTACGGATCATAGCCACAGGTATTTCCAATAATAATAAGTTGATAAGGATGTTGACTTTTCACCACACTCAAATACCCTTAACACTAATACAATGTACTACGTCTGCTGTAGTTCTTACTCGTATGTTTAGTTTAAACTAAAACTTCTTAGGTCGAGTTCTATTTTTTCCTAGTCCGTATATTTACTTGTTCGTGTCAATTCTCTTTCGCGTTTCATTGTAGTGGTGAATCAAACACAAAAGAGAATTGACACTAACAAGTAAATATACGAACTGGGAAAAATCAGAACTCGACCTAAGAATCGAACTAAACATACGACTAAGAACTACAGCAGACGTACTACATTTTAGACCTAAATAAACATGTCCAACATGGTATCAATTGCCACCAAATAAAGAAACCATCATCAAGCATAATATTCCTACAGAAATTAGAAGAAAAAACAAGGAACGCAGAAGGACAAGAATTAGCCCCACACGCGCAACACTGCGGATAATACGCTTCTCAACCAAAGGAGCCAAGGGGTAAAGCGACTAATCCAGAAGACCAAATGAGAACCGTAACACCGTATGAAGACACCGACAACTTTTTATGAAAAGCAACCAACAGTTAAATGACGGAGATAACAAACGCCCCAAGTTATACATAATGAGGACAGCTGGTTGAGAATTGACTAAGACAGAGTATAAACATGAAACTAGTAGTTCACCAACCCGATCGAATAATGACAGCAGCAACGAAGAACAAACTGTTCCTGATTTTGTAATAGACCCAGCAAAGATAAAATAAATCATAAACAAAATCAATAATCTGAAATTCGAAATAGCTCAGAGTTTAAAACTGCAACCATACTGAAAAGGATGGCGGGCAGCAACGGGTGGCATGCAGCACTCTTCTACGTTCCTTGTAGAAAAAAGGCTGTTACAGGGTTCAGCGACCCTACCCTACGCTAGCTACTGATTATCTTTCCATCTCCACGCTCCGGGAGAAATTAACCCTGAACCCATATCCTGCCTACCTCATATCAACCCAATACTCTCTGACACTCGCCAACCCACCTTGCAAGCGTGTAATTTTAATATTAAATCCGTTCATATAAAATACCTAAGAAAAGTTTGATGACGAGTGTGCAAAAAGATTTACCCCGTCAGTGCTCCAAAATCCCGCGTTGATGAAAAGGTCAGGCTCATGAATTTTGAGGGAGGCGAATATTCGATGTTAATCAAGAAACGATAAAAATGTACAAAACTTTGCATAGCCACATACAATAACAGAACAATAGGAAACGAAGACCGACTAAAATAACTAGAGGAAACACTACAACATAAACTGGTATACCGTAGCCATATGTGTAACAAGTTTAGCGGGCGAAAAGTGTACAATCCTAAAATCGGGTTGTCCTGTACCAAAAAAACTTTCTCTAATTCACATATAGGAGAAGTAGACTTTCAAATCAACAAAAATACTATTATTCTATAGTACGAGATAACTCGCTACTTAATACTCATGGGTGATTTTAATGCCAAAATTGATACTAAAGACGATGCAACAATAACTTGCATGGGAGAGTTCGGAATAGGCGTGAGAAACACAAGGGTGAAGATGTTACTGAACTATCTACTCGGAAACTCTAAATATTAACATCAATTTTGAAAAAGAAAACTCGTTTGGAAGAAGAAACCCTCGATTCTGGAAGACGTCGAGCAAAATAAAACATAATTTCAAGAACAACTAAAAAAGAAGTTAGAACCGATCGAACGTCTAGACAAAATGGAACTGGATCAGCTCTCAGAGAACATAAAGTTAGACATTCAAGTATGTACTAAGAAGTTTTGTATGATAACAAAACCAAAAACAAGCAAAAGGCTCAGTAAGCAGCGGAAAGACGTTATCAGAGATACGCCAAAGTACTCAAGTCTAAACATATAAATCAGCAATTATATACGGAAAGACATACGATAACATACAATACCCAAAGGATAAAAAAGACCATAAAAGATAACTACAATATGCGAGTCCTAAGATGCAAGTTGGCTAATGGCAAGGGGAGAATATCCAAAATAAGAAATAACTATCGCACTATTACTACGGATAAATCATTAAAGTAATAGAAAACTTTTGAATAACTATTCACATCAATTATTCCGAATTCAAGTCAAGATGGAGAACCTGTTACCAACGTTGGAATAGAGGAAATATCTCATATCGACCAAGCAGAAATAGAAATAGCTATGCGTCTAATGAAAAACAGATACGCACCGAGCGAAGTCCATATCACAAACGAGATGCTAAGACTCGGAAGAAGAAAAGTTGGTAGTGCTTTTGAATAAATGTCAGTTTGAGAGCAAAATATCAACAACTTGGAAAATACATGAATAATATTCTTATTTAAAAAAGGAGACAACTCTATTATAGAAAACTATTCGCTTAAAGGTTTGCTCTCGCATACGTACAATTACCAATCGCTTAACAACCTTTATCAACTGTATTATAGTAGGATTGATCATCTACAAACACTACGAAATATCATAGAGAAAAGCAAAAAGTACAATTTCCCCTTAATTTGGCTTTTGTCGATTACCATAAGGCTTTCGATTCAATAGAACTGTGGACCATCCAAAACGCCCTAAAGGAGGCAAGAATTGATTCAAGGTACTCTACACTACTAAAAAATATCTATGACCAGGCCACGTTTAAAGTACAAATAGAAGAGGGCATGGCTACAAGCAACATCCGCATTTAAAGAGGCATGCGTCATGGCGACACTATATATCATCGAATTATTCACCCTTGCAATGGAGCACATATTTAAGAAAAAAGCGTGGGAAAAGAAGGATATCAAAATGAATGGAGTATATTTAAGTCGCCAGCGATTTGCAGATGACGTGTTAGCAGTGGTATAGAAGAATTTAAGAATTTAAATCTATGCTGGAAACAGGAGTGTTTAGAACGGGCAGGACTTAAGATGAAAGAATTGAGTCAGGACCAATAACAACACAAATCCTAGACAAACAATAGGAAATTGTCGATCAATATCTATATCTAGGCCACCTTATTACCTTAGGCAAAACCATCCAAACAGCAGAAATCTGAAAGCAAATCATATTTAGGTGGACGGCATTTGGGAAGTCAGGGCATTTACTGAAAAATCTGTAAGTACCCCAATCACTAAAGTATATGACTCGTGTGTGCTAACTGTCCTAATGTGCAGCCTCGAAACAACAACACTGACTGCTTTAAGTGCTGATAAGCTAAGAGTACAACAAAGGGCAATGGAACTAGCCATACTATGCAAAAGTATGAGGAACCGGGTAAAGAACGACGAAATTCGTCGGTACAGCAAAATCGCAGATGAAGTGCAGCGAACCTCAAGTAGAGCTGGGTAGGGTATGTTGCATAATAATATCCAGGTAGATGGATTAATAAACAGTTCATTTGCGACCAAGAACCACTAAAAGAACCATCGGTAGGCCCCCAAAAAGGTGTCTGGACGACGTTAGAAATGTTGCAGGCAAACAATGGCACTGGAAGGCATTAAATAAGGATGTATAGAACCAAATGAGGGGGGCCTATGTTCAGCAGCGGACTATCACAGGCTGAGGGAGGAAGAAGATACTGAAACAGCTTCCACGGGGTCGGGGGCAATTACACTTACACTTCTATATGACATTGCAGCTAGGGTACGACAGGTTCACAACTCTGGAAAGTAGGGCTGATTATGATCTCGAAGCCAGGAAAACTAGCCACAGACCTTACTTCCTACAGGCTAATAAGACAGCTACCAGTATTGTTAAAACAATTCGACGCACTTGTATTAAAAAGACTAAAATCTGTAATTAGTAAGTATATCCCAAACCATCAAATTGGCATCCGGAATGCATACTCCACAGTTGATCCAATCCAAAGATAAACTGAGAGATTGAATAACTATTCGACCAAGGGTCAAGAAAGTCACTACAGTAGTCTTCCTAGACGTTACAGATGTATTTGATAGTCAGTCTCATATGGGTCTACTGAGTAAGCTGAACCATCCGCTGAACAGAAGCTACGGCAAACTGCATAAGACATACCTTTTAGACAGATAATGTAGAGTGAAAGAAAACAAATAATTCTCTATCGGTTAAACTGATCAATACAGGAGTACCGCAAGATAGTATTTTGGGCTAGTATTTTACCTGTTGCATATAGCAGGTAAAATACTATCCCAGAATACTATCTTGCGGTACTCCTGTATTGATCAGTTGAAGATATTCGAATACCACCACTGCGACCTTCGCCGACGACACGGCTAGTAACAATCTGCCAGAAGCAGCAAAAAAGGTACAGGGAGCACTAACCTACATTTCCAACTGAACATATAAGCGGGGTATCCGGCTGAACGTAGAAGAATCGATACACCTGAACTTCAACAATCGAGTATGCCACCAGATAACAATTACTATCAATAAATAATAAGGTCTCGCCAACAAAGATCATGCCAAGTACCTGGGCATCCAAATTAGCATCCCTAACATGCAAATAATAACGATTCGAAAACAGAGTACTTCTCTCTATAGTAAAAGCCCTGTAGAAACGTATAAAAACTTGCGGGCATTAGGAAAAGAAATCCGAAAATATGCTTCCAAATATGAAGACCAACGACATAACCATGAAAACATAAAAGCTCTCCAACTCCTGGACCACACTGGCGAAATCAGTCTCCTAAAGATAACCAAACCTTGGGAACTCATTTATGTGAACTATAAATGCTCACACACTATACATACATACTAATCAATAATGATACGGTAAACAAAATAGGTTTGGCGAAACAAATAGAAACATATAGAGGTATCGAATGATTCTCCGGGCCGTCTATATAAACAATTTGAAGAATGCTGTGAAAAGAGTAAGAGGAAGAGAATACATCACTAAAGAGAAAACACTAACGAACGCAGAAGCCATGGCTATGATAGTTGATTTAAATTTGTCACCAATGGCTGCAGCTGAGACAATTAACATTAAAAAGGGCTTAGGCATCTATCCGTCTTACTGCAATTTAAAGTCAGAAAGGCAATCTTGCTACCCGCCAAAAAGTAGTATTACAATTACAGATATGTCTGCAGAAATCAAGCTACAAGCTCTAATGGATATCCATTTACAACGTCACGACTAATTTTGGCACAGGAGTCAGTATTTTTTAATTAATTTTTTTTTTTTAAACAAATTTTAATTGTTATTATTATTATTATTGCTTCTCCACTATTGCTTTGTGAAAATTAAAAATGCCAAGATTTCGCCAACGTGCAAATTATTGGAAACTAACTGAGTTTGAACATGACCGTACGTACGTATTATTGTTATGAGAGAGGCCGGACTTTCGAGTGACTACAGATCGTGAGCAACGCCGCTTAAGGCTTTAGGCTATAACTCGGTCAATTTCAATAGACTGGATGGATTGTGCAGGACGCAGACTATCAATGTCATCGGTTTATCGCCGGATATGCATTCGCACCTTCCATTTCTCTGTCTTGTATCTCTTCTTCGGGGGTTGGAAAATGCCATCTTCAAACAGATAACGCACGTCCTCATACAGCAAGGGTTACAACACGATGTTTGCAAGAAAATCATATTGTTGTGTGCCTATGGCCGCTTTATCGCCAGATGGGGGGTGACCCCTAGAGCACCTAGGTATAAAACTGATTTTCACCCCTTGAGCACCTAGGTAGAAAACTGATTTACCAATACTTGCAGCCTCTTGGTCTGCGGATTCAGGAAGTTTGGAATGATCACTTAATTGACATATGTCCCGCCGTTTAAACGCGAACATCGCAAATCGTGGTGGAGCAACTCATTATTGAAAAAAGATTGCATTTCCACTCTTTTGTTTTAGTTTTAATTATTTGTTTGTTACATCACAATACGCATTTTTTATTAAAATTGAGCAACAACTTCTGTGTATTACGTTTTTTATGAAAGCCAGTATATATCAATAAAAAGTTTCTTAATAAAAGAAAAGGCACTATTGAAAATTATCGTCAATAGTAAAACCTGATCGCCCATAGCCGAACGGAGAACTTGAATGTGTTTTAGCAATAATACTTTATCTCAGCTGTTGAAAATTCTCTAAATAAAAATAAGGTTACAAATTTGTATGCGTTAATATTCCCACTTTCGTGCACCGTTTTCTTTTATTTCGCCCAACTCGACCTAGTTTGCGACTCGTCCCCGCTCAACTGTAGACGGCTCAATTGCCGGAACTGCGGCCGCTTTTGTGTTTAAATGCATTTCGTTGCTTATTTGCCGGAAATTTGCATCTTTATAACTTCGTAACGCGTTTCGTACTCCGAGACAGCCACACGAACGCCCGGCTTGTTCTCAACGCGAACGGAACACTTCTCACGCAATTATTAATTTAAATATTTCAACGGGGGACAATTAGTAAGCAGCCGTATGGGAACTAGCAGCATTAATAAATTACCGAGAACAATGGCCGGTATGTACGTTACATGCATACATCTATTTTCAATTAAATATGCATTGTAATAGGTTATGAGTTTAATATCCTTTGTACTACTGCAGTTTACTAAACTATCCATGTGCAAAATTGTATATTGAATAGGAACCATAATTGACCATCGGTTAACAAAGCTAATTAGATGCAATGTAGCAGATAAATAGGTTATCAAAATAATAAAGACTATTAAAATAAATTTAATAATGCGAAAGAATTGCAGAGAAAGATTTAAATTTTTTCTGGTTATTATGTTGACAATAACATATTATTCTGTAGCAATATTAGGAAAGGTTAAAAATTTTCACAATTTAAATTACAGCAATATTATTCCTACATGCATTCTAGATATAATCTAAACGTCCTGTATGTTCTAAATGTACGAGCAGAAAGGGAAAAGGAATAGACCCTCCAGTACTAGAGGATGTCAAACAAGCAATTAAGGCGCAAAAAATACTAGCTATTGATGAAATACCATCTGAAGTGTATAAATCACCTAACGGAAGATATCCACGCACTGATTACAAACTATGGTTAGAAGAGACAATTCCCAACGACTGTATATCATATGCCCTATCTAAAAATGATTGAGAAATTAAGATGCAAAACTACAGAAAATCTCACTGTTGTGTACGACGTACAAGATACTAAAAACATTATTAACCAAGGCCCCCAGTCCATAGCGGAAAATAATCAACTTCACTCAAAAGATTAACGACCGACCAAATGTTCACGTTAAAACAAATACTAAGCAAACCTGTGAATATGACATCGAAGTATACAACATATTTATAGATTTTAACCAGGCATGTGACTCAATAGACATAAATAAACTGTACCAAATACTGCTTGATTTAACAATCGCACGCAAACTGGTAAAATTGATTAAAGCAACAATGGATACGGTAGCAACAGTGCATATATAAAACCAACTAACGGCCTAGTCTTGGAATATGTAATAATACAGATGAACGTGGGAAAATCAAACCTGCAGACCAATTAGACAAGAGCTGACCGCCTAGGCGGATGACATTAACATCATGAGCCAGAGGGTAGACGCAGCACAGCAAGACAATAATGAGACCCAGCGCGAGTTATAGATGCGAAGCATAGATAATAACAGAAACAATAAAAAAAACTCAACTAATTCGATAGGAATGTACTAAGAAGGATACTAGGGCCTATCAGCGAGCGCTACATCTAAAGATCCAGATTCAACAACGAGCTGTGTACACTCTATCAAGAACCATATCTATCAATTTTCATTAGGCTATAAAGGCTACGGTTGGCCGGGCATATTGCAAAGATGGACGATGATAGACTGCCAAAGACAACTTTAAACCGTCGAATGTACGGGAGAAGGCCAGTCGGAAGACGCCAAAAAAACGATGGACGAAATACATAAGGATGACCTTTTGGGAATCTCAGTCTAGAAAAGATGCGACTGACGGATTAGCAGAAGCTTCAGGAGGCCAAGGCCCAACTTGAGCTGTAGCGCCATAAGAAGAAGAATATTATAGGTTTTATTGAATATATTCTAGATAGATTTTAAATATCTGTAGAAAATTGTCATAATACATACAACTGATGTTATAATAAATCCACTGCAATCATTCTTAAATTGAAATAGAAATTGCGGTTTAAAACCTACACCAAATTCAATTAGTGCAATATGAAATGCTGTTAAATGTGTTCGTGTTGTTGACACGTGAGAAATTAAATTTGTGTTATTAATATGGACCTCGGCCACGAATGTTGAATTAGGCCAGATATAATTAGTGACGACGTTAAAAAATACAATTTGTTTAATATAATATTAGTATTCTAACGAAAGTTGTGTTTAAAAATACCGTAATTATGCGTCCATTATGTCGGTATTGTCAATAATAATATGACTTTGTAATATTAAATATATCTTCTACAAAGAATATTGAATCACGCGAATTATAATAAATGCTGACAGTAATGAAAACGATTTTTAGTAGTTACTGTATTTGTTACATATTGTGAATGGCTAATATACCAAATATAATTCTTATCATCATTTAATAATTACATTTATATCATAAGCAACAAGTTTTTATCGAAAAGTGATGTGTACTATTAATAGGCTAATTTTGTACTTTTATATTTATATTTATAACTGACTTTTTATTTGTTTTAACTTAACTGAGTTTATATATAATATATTTGTAATTTGACGTCCACATCCACCAATTGATGTCATCATGTAGTGTAGCATATGTGTCAAAAACTAGATCTGATAGACCCTATTAAAAATTCTGTACAAAGTATTACCTAGAAATGATTTTTTAAAATCGCAGGCAACAAAATATCTGTTAAATAATATAGATCTGCAACTATACAAAAAAATATATGATGACATAAATAAAAATTGACAAATAAAAATACATATAGCGGAATATTGTTATTAAAAAAAACGTTATATTGTTTCTACCCGAATTATAAATATGATTTTAGGACCACTACTATTCACCACCGAATCAATTAGTTACTTTCCGTTCCCCAGAAATCAATATGAAACCATTTAGCCGCGATACGTTTTTATCTATTTATTGATAAATGGCTTGGGCGGGGCCTTTAATTGCTATTTAATTGAGTTTTCGTGGTGCGACGCGGCGGCGTGTTCCCACTTAGCGACAGTCAATCAGTCCGTAACGTAATAAATCAACGTTATGCAAATGGCCGGCCCAAGTGTAATTTGTAGCGCATCGTTGTTGTAAGCCGCAATCTCCAACGTACCCGGATATCAATCACAATTACCCAAGTTTTTAATTGACACCTTTCCAGCATCACACCGCATGCACAAATTAACAAATCGCATTAAATGTTTTTGCCCATACCTCACAAAATGTACAAATTATTAGTAACGTTATTAAAATTTATTTCATAAGGTGTAAATTGATAATTGGGATTAATTGCAAAATATGTTCATTGAGTACAAATTTACATTTAGAGCTGGCAGAGCAAAATTAATTTTTGTTTTCCAAGGCTTTTATTTGAAATTAAAATAATTTGCAATACATTTGGTCATATTTATTATTATATGCTTTTAACATTATGAAGGCATTGTTTAAAATATACACGATTTAGTTTGCTGATATTTATTAAGATATAATTTGTTCATTTCTTTATTTATAGCAGCAACACAGAGAATAACACAACTAGCTATGACATTTACTGAAGGTATTGGAATACTTTAACGTAGGAAATAATTCGTGTATGCCAGTAAAGGTGTAACCTTAATGATATCACCTGGCAAGAAAACCCACAATTAACCCTAGAAACCTCCCAGTAAACTCCAGAAAACACCCAATTAACAACAGAAACCCCCCGTTATGTTTCTTGGTATTTTTTATGTTTCTTGGTGTTTTCTGCGGGGTTTTCAGGGGGTGGGGGGTTAATTGCGGCTTTTTAGGGTTTATTGGGGTAATGGTAAATGGGACTTTCTAGGGATAATTGGGGGTTTTCTGGAATTTATAGGGCTTAATTGCCAGGTGAGATAACTAAGATCGGAATACTTTGGCGTGGGAAATAATTTATGACCGTGAGAAAATACTTATCAGTAATGGTGTACTATTATCTCACCTGGCAAGAAAAACCCTAATGATACCTAGAAAACCCCTCAATAAACCGGAATTAAGAAAATTAAAATAATCAGGAGGCCTAATAGATATGATTTTCGCAAACATTTTATTTTCACACGATTACAATACTTTATCCATACATCTACGTATCTCTATATATTTCTTTTATCTATGATAAAATAAAAAAACTCGATTTTACTTATCATATAAAATATGTGTAGTATTGTAACCGTATAAACACTTTTTATTGCGCATTTTTTTTCCGACATACACTGTAGAAAATCCTCTAATCTTTTAATTATCAGAGACAGAGGAGAAGTAAAAAGTATAGAAGGTAATCATCATTATTTGGGCCAAGGAATATACCATTAAAAAATTTACATGCAGCAAAACCCAGTATATACCTATACCGGATCAAATATCATGAGAGTTGAATACACATTCCCCAGAAATTGTTTAGAAATTATTTAAATCATGTCTTTATAAGATTCCGTATTATAATAAATATCTCGTCAAAGGACCGGCTTAATTTCAATGTCAGCTTTGCGATCAACAATTGTAATGTCGGCATATCATCTTTTTAATGCTGTTTAGCTAATGAAGTTATTATGGTGAATGCGCCGGGCATTAACATATTCTTAGGCAAGTTGAATGCTAATTACAGACGTGCGCGTAGCATATTTGCGTTGTCGTTGCGTTGCGGCCGTTTATTCATGTGGCCAGATTATGCATGAAAAGAAGGGAAAAAGTCAATTAGCATCGCGAGCTCTGGCTCAAAGTTTTAAGAGAAATAATTCCGACGAGATTTAACGAAAATCCGGCGCTTAAAATAAGATAGTATATTAAAAAGCATCGCAGCTTTTCAGAGTTTAGTAGAAGAAAATAACGAACTTAATTACTACAGAGACCTATTTAATTAGTAAACCGTACCATTAAGCGTGGTGATGAATATTATTTTGAGGCTGCTGCACTGTTTTAGTGTCTTGGTATAATGAGTTTTGTAATATTTTTATATATCTTTGTGAGTGAATGGTTTAAGAAGGGATCGGAAAGGCGTGGAATTTACAAAAGGCTGGCATGGGAAACGTGTAAAGAAGGGGCTTTTCAATTGAATTCGAAATTGAGTTTTGTAATGGTTATGTCCAATAATGGTTCTTATTTTTATATATTATTTGAGTTGTATGGTACAATACAAAAATGGACAAGTACATGCGGTGAATATTTCAATTTCCAGACTTCTATTCCTTTTGTAAATAATTAAATTATATAATACACTCCTGCTGCTTGCGGGCCCGTGTGTAAATTTGGGTGTAGATCTTATTACCAATTTGTATCAAACTGAATAAAAATTATCAAATGTTATATAATAGAACTGAGATCAAATGAGAATAAGCGGAAACGATTAAGAAATAAGATATAATATATTCGCCGTGAAGAACAGTAGTAGAATAATATACGATACACAAATATTCTACATAAGCCATATACTTTACAAGATAGTAAAAAGCTATGGCCGAAAAGACAAATTTTCACACCAAATTGCAATTGCATACGGCTTAAATAGCAGCATAGCTTTAAATAGTTTTTCGTGGAAATTTATGAGATTTTCCGATTTTAAAAACCAAATTAAACTATATTCACAAAATAGTGTACACATTTTTATTGATTATTTCGATTATTTTATTATAAAGCATCCATACTATACGAGTATATCTAACAGAAATTACATTTTGCCGGTGATACTTTTTTTGACTACTAACTTTATATGGATTTAGAAATATTGCATTGTTTCAGCAATAAAAGAAGCGTTTGTCCATTAACAAAATAATTCGAACCAAAGTGGAGAGTATGGGTGGTTCAATATCAACCAAACTAGGTTGATTATCGATTTCAGATGACTTGAACTCTTGATTTCTAATTTTTCAAAATTTACATTCGTTTGAGTTAAATATGTAAATATGAGTAAGTATTTGCTTAAAATAGCCTTTTATATGTGGCATTCCATTTGTGTGCAAGTTAGAGAACAGCACGAGTGTAAAAATAGTGAAATCTAAGCATAATATATTTGAAAATGGTAGTATATTTATTTAAAAATAAAAATTAGTTCATGTAAAAATGTCTAGCAGTAACTAATAACTAAACCTGGTATTAAGGTTTAGTTTTTAGTTACAAGTTTAAAATCACTTCTAGTTTTGACATATTTTTACTTTTAAAAGAAATTATGTATATATATATATATATATATATATATATATATATATATATTTATCTCCAAGAAATATCTACAACAGTATATTATATTAGTTACAATAATTTATATTACTTTCATATAAAAATACTTCCATCTTTATACAGCCATCACCCCGAGGGATTTTCCACGGTCTTCCAAATATTACAATATATAAAATACCAACTCTTATTGATATTACACATCTCGTATCTTTTTCTAAAAATATATAATAACACTCTCGGCAATAACTTTTCTTCTCGCGAATTAATCAAGATATATTTCTGCGCACTCCTCCCCAGGCAAGCATACAACTTTTCCTGTTTGCCCGAGATCAACAAGCGAAAAAAGCCAATAAAATATTATAAGGGCAATATTTGCCGCGAGACCTTTGTTTTACCTTCTAACCGCCCCCCGCCATGCCGCGCTTGTTTGTCAGCCCGCACCGCACACCACCCCGCGGGAAGTAAAGTTTTTCCGTCGGAGAAAAAAATTGCGCCGGGTGGAAAGTTTGCGTTCGCGTGAAATGGTAACGACGACTGGGTGGTAATATAACTTTTTTTCCGCAAACGGGCGCGGCGGCGATTTATATCTGTTGCCCTGATTCCGCGGTGATTGCGGGCCGTTCATCACACTTCGTCGCGAATGGGCGAGACGAGCGAGTGAAAAAAAAAATCGGTAAAGTTAGTTACACGGCTGGAATAAAAAGTTACATGAAAGGATAAGAACTTAATCAAAAACATTGATGTAAGGCGGGAAATTTTATATTAATCTTTTTTGCACTTATACGCAGTCATCGGTAGACAAGAGTAAACCGGCATTTTTTATTAAGGATGGGATCAGTTCTATATTTTTATTGTGCAATTATTATAAAATAAAAAAATATAATATATATATATATATATATATATATATATATATATATATATAAATATAAAATAAATACTGTAGAAGTATTTAAAGGCAGCAAAGAGATACATCAAAAAGACAAGATATAGAAATAGATAAGTTAACGTAAACAAAACAAAGTTAGAACAGAAACCTAAACAGCATTTATGTGGGGCGAGGAAAAAATGGAAGTCGCCGATATATTTAAATATCTAGGTATTATGTTCTCACGTAATGGTAGTATGAATATCTGCAAGAAAGCTGAAGCAAGAGCATAGAGTTTGTGGAATTAATGTGGAAAAAGCTTTGAGGATGCATTTAATATTAACTAAGAGTATTTGGGACTTGTGTGAGGAGTATAATTATGTAGAGTGATGCAGTATGAGATATGAGTGGGCTGATATCGAGAAGTATCAAGTATATTGGGTGAAGCGTATGCTTGGGCTTAACAATACGATTCCTAGCTTTGTAGTGTTATCTAAGTATGGGAGAAAAGTGTATCAGATGAATGAAAAGAAGTTATAAAAGAAGTG
Organism: Lordithon lunulatus; assembly: GCA_963942505.1. Lineage (NCBI taxonomy): Eukaryota > Metazoa > Arthropoda > Insecta > Coleoptera > Staphylinidae > Lordithon > Lordithon lunulatus. The sequence continues at coordinate 53,767,992 of OZ012666.1, read as the reverse complement.
TTGAGGAAATTATTCCCAACATGGAACGGAAGGGAATTATAGATAAATGGGAGCTGGAGGGAAAGCTAATATATGTTGAGTGGGAATGTCTTTAGTACAAGTTGAAATACATGCTACATATTTTAGTAAGAATTAGAACTACAAGAAAGGGATGGTAGTATTGAACATAGTAGATATTGGAGAGAAACTGATTCAGGATTACCAGCGACTGTCAAAATATCCAGAGCAAGTGAACCACAGCAGGTCCCAGACCATAATCTGTCGCTTCAAGTATGGATATAAGGAAGAATGGTTTGAGGATTGAATGGATAATAGCTACATGAAATGTGGTATATGTGATAAAGGTGCAGATATATGATAAGCGTTAGTTGAATGGAGACAGAAAATGTATGGTAAAAGGAAATATGTGAACAAAGGTTGTAGGATATGGTTTTTATATGAGAATAGGAGTAAAAGTAATGAGCGTAATAAAGTGCCTGAATGCAATAAAATATGGCATATAGCTATAGTCTATATTTGTATGTACGTGTAACACGAATTATCAATTTATGGAAATATGTATGTCGAAACATAATTTAATTTTGATTGTAATGCAATGCCTATTAAGGTTTATATATGTAAATTAGTGGCAACTGAACTATGTTAATTAGATTGTGAAAAAATCTACTTGGGTTATTAGAGATTTTTTGAAAATATGATGATATAAAGATAACTTGTAACTTTGTAACTGAAATAAAGATCCAGTACAGGAATATGATTAATCTCTAATGCTTTTTATGTATCATATTGAACTAATAATTGTTGTTCCATATGCATATATCATACAAGATGAAAATTGGTTCTGTTCCTGAATACATGTGCTCTGATCTCAAGTGTGTCAGTGATAGGCAGCAATTACCCCACAAGTAATGCTTATAACTTTATGGTTTCAGGATATATCAAAGCGTTAAAATTATATAATGATGTACCGTCAAATAATATGAAACGGTGCTAATTATGAATGCTATAGAACTTTACTGAGTGTATATATTTCAAATCAAATGTGTTTGTTAATTATGTATAGTTATACACGGTAAGTGTAAAATATCACATTTCTTTTTCAGTATATTATAGGAGAACGTTTATTTTAGAAATCAATTTTCTACATTAAAATATATTAAACATAAAATAATTGTTGCACAAAACAAATTAAGTTGAATATTGAATTTTATCTGTTGTCGGTATCTCGGTAAGGTGAATGTTGGGATTTTTAATCTATTTTTTTACAGACTCTATAGACGAATGGTTTTTAACCTGATGCTCCACGAGCATCTTGCAAGCGCTCCGTGACAATTTGAAAGCCGAAATTGAATGTTGGCTCATCTACCATGCGTGATTGGCTCTTTGAATTTGGTGCTCCTGATTTTCAAAAATGTTAAGAATATTATATATTCTTAACATTTTTGAAAATCAGGATCGAGGAGCACCAACATTCACCTTACTGAGATACCGACAACAGATAAAATTCAATATTCAACTTAATTTGTTTTGTGCAACAATTATATTATTTAATATATTTTAATGTAGAAAATTGATTTCTAAAATCTGGCTGCTTCATTAACAAAAAAACAGGTATCATAGCCACTTTCGTGTATCATTCGGGAGCTGTTGCGAACTGTTCTAAGCTAAGACCAGGCTAGAACATGTCCCGAACGATGAAAGCAGATTATGTTAACATATTTGGATTAAAATTTTTAGATGTGCATAAACTTGACGCAGCACCTTTTTTGACAAATACACAATTTTGTGTTTTATCATTTATTAAATATTTAGAACAGATGACAACCCCGTGTGGGGTTGCTAGCCCCTATCGGGCGCCTCCCCGGGTGGCGGATAGGGGAATGACTACCAGATCTGGTTGGTACCTGGGGAATCAAATACCAGGGGCGGACCAAAACTAGCTGAACGTAGGGAAGCAGCTGCGCCGTTAATGAGATGAGACTACAAAAGAAAACCTTTTGTGATTAGGCTCATTATAATAAATTCATGGGCGAATATCAATATATGATGTGATTCTGCGATGGGGAAAGCAACGGAAAACTACCCCATAAAACACCCAAGAATTATCAAAATGGTAATAAAGAACATTGGTAAGAAACGTACGGACCATGGACTAGGAAACCAAGATCCGGCAGGAGTAGAGAGCAAGGCTACCGACGTTGATATCCAGGGAAACCCCGGCAAGGGAAATGGAAAAATGCAATGAAACCGGAATATGGTAAATATAGGTATTTAAAATATGAGGACCATGGCACAGGTAGGAAAGATACAAAACGCTATACAGAAAATGACTTGAATGAAAATAGAAATAAAGGGGATTGGTGAGATGTGTTGGCCTGGCATATGATGTTGCACAATTAAAAACCAAACTGTGTACCACTCGGATAATAGCGATAATCAATCAATACATACACGAAGTTGGTATAATAATATCCCAGAAAATACAACCATATGTTACATATTTTATACCAATACCTAAGAGAATAGTAATTATTCACATAAACAGAACACCATCCAAACATCATTCCTTTGCACGCGCCTTCCTTGGATAGTGCAGATGAAGAAATAGAACAATTCTACGAGTCAGTAGCCAACATCCTCAAGCGACTCAACAAGCAAGATGTGACAATCATCATGGGAGACCAAAACGCCAAGGTCGGACAAGGAAAAAGTGGAGAATGCATAGGGGAATATGGGTTGGGTACAAGAAATGAACGGGGAGAAATATTGAAGAACTTAGTGGAGAAAATGGACTGCGTAATATATACTTTTACAAAGTACCGCCGCGTACACGTGGAGATCCCGCCAAGACGGACCGAACAACATAGTCGATAATCAAATTGACTACATACTAGTGAACAAAATATTTCGAAATGGCTTCATATCAGTCAAAAGCTACCCAAGTGCAGACGTAGCATCAGAACACTGCCCATTGTAAGGAACATTTAGAATAAAAATGAAGAAAGTCATGAGGAAAACAACTAGGGAAATGTGAAATATAAGAAAACTGAAAGAACAAGAAAGTGATAAACGTAATAGCTGAAAAGTGACATAGAAGAAAGCTTTGTTGCATTATCTAAAGCGTTTAAAGAAATCGGAGTCTAAGACTTAAAAAAAGAAAACTGATAAAAAGAAAAACTGGATGACTGACAAAATATTAGGACTGATGGCAGAAAGAAGGCCAAGAACGACAAGACAAATTGCAGCAACATACAGAGACAAATAAGGCAGGAAATAAGAAGAAATGTAAAACTGGATGCAATATAGAGGTATTAATTTTTAAATAAATAATAAAAATAAAAGAATAAATCGGAAATTTGACACATGCATAGGAAAATTAAAGAGACAGCAGGGATCTCCAAGCCAAACACAGTGGAAAAATTACATACTGCGGATGGCAAGATAATTATTGATAAGTCAGAAAGAATGCACAGCTGGAAAATATATATGAAGGAACTCTTCGATCACGACCTTACGGACCACAATACAATAAAGACAAGGAAACTGGAATGCCTTTAATGAGAAATGGCGAATGGTACCGGTTACTATAACTTATACTACAGGAAAATGTAGATGGAAGAAGAAAAATAGCATGGCTTAAAAATCTTCGAAACTAGTTCAATACGACAACCGGCCTTTTCAGAGCTTTCAAAGTCCGAATTTGTATGATGATCTTTTTTAAACTATTTTTCAGACTCTATGAACGTTCTCCTACAATAACTGAAAGAGAAATGAGCTATTTTTTAATCACCGTGTATATCAGTAATATTTATTTATTAATAAAATTATATTTTTTTTTTAAATTCAAGAACTTATGTTAATTTTAAATTTTATTATTATAGATGTAGCATGGGTCTATAAATATGGTTTAAGAGTTGAATTTGACATGCTAAATTTTATAAATTTCATTGCGACAACGCTCTCTTACGTTCTGAGATCATTATGTTATATAGATTATATAAATGAATATGGTTTCCTATAAAGAATAATTCCAAAATGTAATGCAAAAAGGCAATGAATTACTATGAAAAATGGTGATTAATTCTATTACAAATACTTAAAACGAGTTTTGTGAAGTGTAAATGACGTCAAAAAAAGCCGCTTTTAAGCGACCGCTCTCCAAAGAAACCAGGGCTTTAAATAGATATACGTCATGATATAAAGATGATTTAATTAACTTGTAACTTTGGCAAAAAAAAGACGTCCTGTAGAGAAAAATGATAAATCTGAATGTTTTGCCTGTACCATATTGAACTAATAATTGTTATTCTTTAAAAAGATTATTTTTCCATGTTACGACAATTTACAAAAAGTAGAATCGCATTTCAAGTAATTAAAATACCCTAGCATTAACTTCAATGATTAAGGAATTGATTGGTATATATTTTGAAAATATTACTGTGCTATAACATCAGAAACCTGAAAAATCAATGTAGTGTCCCATAATCAACACATTGTAACATAAAATCATGGTACAGCCATCTTAACTATATTATTTTGGGAAGTTAAACGCCATCTGGCGGCACCACATCAATTTGTGTGAATTCATCCTCACTAGCTGAGCTACACTGACGAGATCTAATAAGATCGAAATCTAGATATGTAGATTGCTAAGAGGTGGGTTCTCACTTTTATATGTTTTATACGATTGGCTTTGTGCTGATATCTCAAGCACTCTATTGGAATATTATTGATATTCTCTAGAGGGCACTACCCGGTGATCCTGATAACATGAGCATGTTGACGGTTATTACCATATGGGTGTGCATTGCTAATTGATGTGGTGCCGCCAGATGGCGTTTAACTTCCCTCTACGAGGGTAAGTTGTACTGTTTTTATATTATTTTTGTTTGTTTCAACTATCGACGTGTGTATCGAGAATGGTCGCAATCAACTAGGTGTAATAAAGTGCATTAAATTGAAACCATAAACCGACATATATGAATACCCGCAATATATTTATTATTTATATATTATATATTAGTATTTATTTTTATATAGGTTTTGCTAATAAAGTTTCTTTTTCACAATATAAAAGGTAGATTTACCTGCAATGTTTCTATATATTGAAGTTTACAGAAACGGAATATTGATAATTCACTATATTGTGTTTGTTGTCGCTAATATTCTTTACCACCTCAGTTATTTTATCCAGTCCTGGCGAGTTACCGTTCTTCAGTTTTCTTATTGTTTGCTTTTGGTGAAATATTCTTTATAAGGACTATGTGCATTAATTAATTAATTAATCGTAATTAATAAACTCCGTAAGTGTGTCGATACATACCAGTGCAGACATTCTTTGTTGATTTTAATACACCCAGTGATTGGAGACTTACCTGTAATAAATCAATAAATTAGTACATAAAATAAAATCAGTAATCATTCAATATTTACGAAATTATACATGCTAAATTACAATTTTTAATAAGTAATGGTTACACCTTCCATGAAACGCTTTTTACTTTATCATACGAAGTATGAAAACCACACCGAGTGGAAGAGAATAATTAGGGAAGCCAAAGCTTATCCTGGACTATAGGGCTAAACGAAGTAGAAGATAAAATAATGTACACTGGTTAATCAGATTTTTTTAATATCTATTACTAATGTAATACTAATGTAATGACTTGCAAAATATGTTTTTTAAATAATTTAAAAAAACATATTTTGCAAGTCACTTTTTCTTTTAGAATATAAAATATAACGACATAATTATTGCCGGAGAGTGAATTTTTGAGCGTTAATTAATATAATGAATCATTATTTAAAATTAAAATTTAACGTATCATGGATAATTGGCAACTACATTATTGTTCACGGGCATAATTATTTGTATTATATCAATATAAAATCATTGTAGGTAAAGTATACGTGTATTCTAACGAGCGTATTGGAAAATTGCCTACAGATAATCTCTTATACCAGCATGCTGCTGACTGAGAATATACATATACATATGCATATACATATACATATACATATACATATACATATACATATACATATACATATACATATACATATACATATACATATACATATACATATACATATACATATACATATACATATACATATACATATACATATACATATACATATACATATACATATACATATACATATACATATACATATACATATACATATACATATACATATACATATACATATACATATACATATACATATACATATACATATACATATACATATACATATACATATACATATACATATACATATACATATACATATACATATACATATACATATACATATACATATGTAGAGAGTTTTATAAGCAAACTAATATTAGCTATTAATCAAAATATTATAAAAAAATAGACAATTAAGTAGAATTACATATTTAACCTATAGTGAATAGCAATCTCAGTATGCAAATATTACTTCGATTCCGTTAAAAATTAATTAAAATGTTATGTTTATAGCTGATTAATTATTTCGTTATTTTGTATATGGCCTGGGGGTTGTTTAATATTTTAGGCAGCGGTTCAATATACCGCCTCCCCTGTCATGATCAATATAGATGGTAATTATATTTCTTTCCCCCAATGGAATGTTGAAAGAACATTTGGGGTTCGCTCGGCTTTTAATCTCTTGATGCAAAGAAAAAAGAAAAAAGTAATTTGCCCTCAGTTGTGTATAGTTAAATTATAAGAAATCGACAGATTTGTGTACAAAATCCTACTAAAATATCAATACAGAATAAACAGTATTAAAAATAAATATCATTTCATAATTTCATATTTGATACAGTGCATAAAAATTAAAGTTAAGCCTCTAATTAAAACGATTTCATTAGATCAAGTTAAAATGTGTATTTTCGTTTAAATTAACATTTTGTACATTTGGTTACGTTCTCCCCAAATTTAGTCTCAATTTAGGAAAGAATGTAATACTGATTCGAACCGGTTTCTTCAAATAATTTCAACTTTAACATTCTGAACAAATATTGTATCTCTCGAATTTCCGACCGAATCTCTAAATATAAGCATCCAACCACAAAAACTATCAGATTGCTAAAGGAATACACTACAGAAACAATGAACAATACAACATGTCATAAAATATTCGCCGATTACGACCTTGAACATAGTGTACCCATTCCTAGAAATCTCGCTCGTCGGATTTGGATACCCCGTGGTACTGTTTTGAGGAATCATGGCTGCTAGTCAGCTGTAGCGAGCATTTAGACAATCGTTATTGTTGTACAGTGCCGCAATGTACTAGCATATAATAAATAAGCAAGCCCAATCAATTGTTGTACAGTGCCGCAATGTACTAGCATATAATAAATAAGCAAGCCCAATCAATTTCACGTTTGTGTACCACATACTTAATTTTCGATTATTACAGAACCATATATTAAGAAGTAGTTTTCAATGCAACACTCATTCTAAAAACAATAGATCCTTGTAGAAGGCCAAGAGTATTTAATAAAAAGCTAACTACGGGTCAAATCAGATCATAAAACTAATTGATAATAACGGAACAATACTGGCAGAAAGAACAGATATTATTGAGAAACGATTAGAATACAATACCTACATTTTGACATAGGAAACGAGAGCATCGAGGTGGTGTGTATACATTGGCCAACTTATTTCTTTCGCACAAGATACCCAGAATAAGAAAATAGCCCGAAGGATCAAACTAGGATGGGCATATAGTAAAATAAAAACGTATTAAAAACTAAAAAGTACCCGCATCACTTAAAATCAAAGATATTTAACCAGTATGTATTCCTGATACAAACATAGACATTAACAGATAATGGAATGGAAAGGATAAGAATAACTCAACGAGCTATGGAAATGTTGATTTTAACCAGAAGAGACCGAAAGACCAATTTATGGATAAGATACAAAACCAGAGTAACCGACATACCTGAGTATATAGCAAAACTAAAATAGTTATTGGCTGGGCATGTAATAAGGAAAGAAGATGAACGATGGACAAAGAAAATCAAAGAATGGCGACCGAGAACTAGAAAACGAAACCCAGGCCGACCTAGAACAAGATGGAGGGACGACATCGCGAAGGTGAGAGAACGACAGTGAACAAATAGACCGTAGTTACTGGAAAAATATGGTGTATATCCAGCAATGGTGTATTTAAACGCTGATTATGATAATGATGATGATATTGAGACCGTAATCGGAGAATAAACTAGACACGATTTCCCGGATATGGAGACACAAAAATTAATAATTAAGTAATCAAATATAATAACAAGTATCTATCGTCAGTTTTATGGTACAACTTTTGTTTATAGATTCTTGCTATTATATTTCTTGTTAACACATGCATTGCGAATATTACACCCAAACCATTAACACAATTAATCTAAACTCAATTAATCACTTGCAATCTGAAACTTTCTAACAACTAGGTTAATTCTACCCGTATAGGATTTCAGCAAAAAAAAAGAACAATCACTCCTGCATGATCTCCCCTAAATCTCTCACGAACTTATTAATTCCCATATTGCATGGTAACACAAGCCACACATTTTTAACACCTCCATAAATAAGATTCTATTAATCAAACAGAAATTTTACTGACGTTGAGAAACAGCAGATGCTTATCCGTGTGATCAATTTTCATTAGCAGCAGCTATCGCTCGCATCACAAAAGCGTCACCGCGAATTATTAATCCAGGAAAATATTACTTAGAATTACCTTCCTTTGTAATATTAAAGCCTAAACAGAGGAATCGATCTCTTTTGTAATTCAAACGTGATGATGTGTATTATAATAAAATAAAAACAAAACGCGTTTTTATAACCCGGCGGCATTTTTTATTCACTCCATTAACTGTCAAAGGTGTAAAACAATATTGTCCATTCCACTGCGTATTTCAGCACGACAATACCAATAAAGGTGGAATTTATTTAAAGCCGGATAAACATTTCGTTTGTCTTTGAATCGATCGAAAATACTAACAGGCGGTTGTATTGTATGGAGTAGAAGTACGGAATGGGACGTTTCATCGTCAGGCCATTTCATAATATGATGGTGGTTATACCCTAGTTTGTCCATTCACAATTTCAAAAGGACTTGAACTACTACACATATAAAGCATATCTTGCTGCTAGCTATTCTAACCACGAATCAAACCTAATCTAACCTCGCCCATGTATGTGAAATTACAAATATCATTACTATTACTGATGGATTAGAGAGGAAGCAACAGTAATTTATAAAAAAAAAACCTATAAGTATAAATAGAAGTCAAGTCACATTATTACTGGAAACAGGTGGCAGCAATACTTACAGTAAGATAGATACGAAACTAAGTGCAGGCAGTAGGATGATTTACTATTTTTAGAATAGCGACAAAAGAGAGTGATCAGGAAATGAGAAGGTAGGTTGGGCGAAAGATTTATAAAAGCGGGGAGTTTTGCTATGTGCAGTAAATAAAATAGTATGTATGGGAACAACGCTAGAGACATGAGTACGTGAGGATCTGGAAGAGATTAACATTCAGGCGAGCCAAACGTTATATCCCAGATATATAAAAAATCAAAGCTTTGGCTCAATTCCACAATACATTGCTAGTAATATGGAGGCAGATGATAAAAAGGTACTGACACGAGTCCAGTGTGGGTGAGAGGAAAAAGGAAGAGATGGATGCCCGAATGTTATTAAATATGCATGTTCTGTAATAGAATAGTTACACGTGAGCACTGGTATAACTTGAAATAGAGAGTGAAAGAGAAAAGACAAAAGGTAAAAAAATACTATATGTAGACGGTAGATGGCTAGAAACATGCAACTGGTTAATAAAGCATAGGCGGTTGTTTGAGTGAGGTAACTAGCTACCACGTGCTATCTACAATATGTATATACTTAATTATTTTTATTTTTTCCAAGAGGGCTATAACATGCAAATGGCCAACGAATCATAAAAGGTTGTTTGAGTGAAGTACGTAAGGTGCTGCTTGCTATAATACAAAATCAGTACATACTTAATTATTTTTATTTTATCAAAGATTATGATATTGTATATTTATAATGTGGTGTTAAGTTTAGTTATATTTACGACTTTTGTCAAGCGGGTAGATATGAGTTTGTTAACCAAAATATGTAGCATATATAAGCGTGAATTCAGCTGTTATCAATCCACAGATTGAGAATAAATTTACACAATCTCAGATGGTTTATATACAATGTAAGGCGACTTTCTCTGTAGAAAGAGATGAAGCATATTACCATTATATATATATATATATATATATATATATATATATATATATATATATATATATATTGCATGAGATTGTGTGAATTCATCTCCATATTGAATTGAATCGAACTGTCATAATAAACATACGTATTTTCCACTGAACCTAGCAGCCAAGCCAAGCCACCGAAGGATGTTAATATACCAAAACCCACAAGTAGATTGAGTTTAATTATTAAGTATTCACAGGCACCTTTTCTGTCATAGATTTTATCGATATACCTATCGATTCTTCCAAACAGGAAGAAATTGGTGACAATGAGCTCAAAATTCGCGAAGAATTCTCACCTGAAAGTGGCCCTGGCAAAAATCAGACACGCCTCTGGAAGGCGATCTTCTTTAATTGGGAGATACAGTATTCTTAGTTTGCATAATAAGTTCAGGATCTTCAGCTCCGTGCTGAGACCGAAACAATTATTGCTCCTGTTTGAGCTGGGGGCTTAACCAAAACCAACTGGTTGAGTCTACAGCGATTCCAGAATATTACCCTGAAAAGGTGCTCCGTGGTACGTGAGGACAACCCAAATTAGAGATGAGCTAGAAGTAAATCTGTTCGACCACAGCAACTATATTTCTATAAGTTTCCACGAAATATTGGAGGAGCATCCACTGATGAGATTCCGTGAAGTCATGTTTCACCTATGATGAAAATCATAATTGGAAATATGTTATGCCCAGGATCATCCTTGCAAAAGGATGGCCGTGCATATGGCACAACAATTAAAGTGAAGCCCCTGAGGCCATTCTAAAACTTCTAAATTGATTACGATCCATTGATATAAACATATACAATATTAATGTTTTTTCTGTATTACAGCTTTTCTAGTCAGTAAGCACCTAACATTGTCTTTCTTTACTTCTGAAGGGAGTTGTATGTAAGATTTTTAAACACTTCCTGGCTAGCGGAAATTCATCCATACCTCCTTAAATTATTCCTAAAAATACATAATATAGATATACTGTTAATTATAGAAACATACTGCACTGAACAATCATATCTCAAAATTCACGGATATTAAAGTTACCAGTGTACCCACCCAGCGAACAAAACAAAAGGTGGGAGTGCAATATTAGTTAAACATAATATTAACCATTATGAAGAAAATAAAATCCAGAGAGAAGAAACACACAATTAACAGTAGTAGGAATCAAATTGAACAACCAATCATTCAAAGTGGGCGCGGCTTACTGTCCACCCATACAATCTAAAAAGGGCAGATTATCTGAAACTCATACACCGCACGGAAGATAAATGTATACTTGGAGGTGACTTTAATGCAAAACACAATGACTCGGGATCCAAAGTGACTACACCGAAAGGGAGAGAACTGCACTGGAAGAAACAAACTACTGTTATCATTCTACAGGTAAACCCACTTACTGGCCAGAAGATCGAAATAAATTACCCGACCTTCTGGACTTCTACATCACAAGAAAAATATCAACAAACTTTATCTAAAGCCAGGAATATTTTGATCTCAGCTCCGACCACTCACCAATCAAGGAAACCCAACCCAGGCTCGTAAACAAAACGAAAGTAGTATTAAACTAAATGCTAAACCGAGAAAGATTTGAGTAAAGAAGCAGAAACCCTAATAGCTGTCATACAAGATGCTGCGTATTGCAATACTAAAGGCATAACATACATGACGAAAGGAAGCAACTCCCCATGGATATCAAGAAAATGGTCAGCGAAAAAAGAGAGCGAGAAGAAAATGGCAACAAACAAGAAGCCCAATGGACAAAAGGAGTCTGCGTAACAAAACCCGAAATCATCTAAAAGATAAAAGAAGACACCATGAACAGGTACCTGAGCGACCTCTCAGCAGATGTAAAGAAAAACTACTCTTTGTGGTAAACCACAACAAAGATTAAAAGACCCGTTACGACCATACCACCGCTCAGAAAGCAGGACAGAACGTGGGCACGTAGTTTTCGCTGATCACCTAGTAAAAAACCTCAAACCGGACCAAAGTAATCCTAATCTAGAGCTTGAAGAAATACAAAACCCGAACATGGAAAATATTCCCCTGGTCACGACAAAATATGTGGCCCGCGAAATTAAAAGCAACTTGTATTGACAAAAACCCGTGGCTTTGACCTCATTACAGGAGAGATTCTAAAACAGATGCCAAAGAAGGGAATAGTAATGCTAATTTATTTGTACAACGCAGCAGTAAGACTCAAGTACCTCCCAGACGTTTGGAAAATAATAGAAATCATAATGTTGCCCAAACCCGGTAATCCATGCAACGAAGTTAAGTCATATAGACCGATATCACTGTTGCCAGTTATCTCAAAAAGATTTGAAAAATGACTACTGTAAAGAATGAGACCCATAACAGAGAAGAAAAAGCTAATCCCAGATCACCAATTTGAATTTCGCCAAAAACACTCTACCATCCACCAGGCGCATAGAATCGCCAACATCGTTTTATGCCCTAGAAGAAAAATCGGCGTATGCAGTTGTCTTTTTAGACGCTGCTCAGGCTTTCGATAAAATTAGACACCAAGAGCTCATGCATAAACTAAGCAAAATACTACCCAAACAGTATGCCACTAAACCATAACCGAACGGGCAGACTTTTTTTTTGCATAAAGCAAGAAGATGAATACTCTCTTCTACAAGAAATAGCTGAAGGGGTGGCGCAGAGAAGCGTGCTAGGGCCAATACTATACTTGCTATACAAAATGGACATATCAGATACCGAATGAGTGACAACAGCAACACATACAGATGATACAGCCTTACTTGCAATCGGGATAAATGCTGAGAGCGCTACCGCTAAACTCCAGAACGCTTGCAAAGTAATACATAAATACACAATACAATGGAAAATGATGCTAAACGAGAGTAAATCAACACATACAACCTTCACTAATTAGAGGAAAACAAACGACTTGAGACTAATTATAAACGGGGTAAATGTTTTCTATGAAAATAAAGCTAAATATCTAGGCATGACCCTGGATACTAAAATCCGCTGAGAAAAGCAAGTTAAAAAGAAACGTAAAGAACTCGACATAAAATACAAACAATATTACTGGCTGATTAGCAGAAAATCCAAACTGCCATTTCATAGCAAAGTACGTATATACAATCAAATCATAAAGCCTATGTGGCTCTATGGGATACAGCTTTGGAGATGCAGCAGACTAACATAAAACAAATACAGACCTTCCAAATAAAGTGCTGCGGAATATGGTAGACGCTCCATGGTACGTTAGCAACAAGGACCTACATCGGGATCTAAATAGCACAATGGTTAGGGAAGAAATTAAGCGATATACAGGTAAACATAAAGACGGACTGCGCCGACATGTAAATAAATACTGAGGCCCTTCAACTACTTGACAACCAACAGCTTGTCAGGAATGAGAGAACAAAGCCGTTTGAACTTGTTTAGTGTATAGGCCATTGTGAAAGCAGAACAATCGTATAAAAAAACTTTAGGACATCAATGACTTTACAATCATAGATTAATTTACAAACTAATGGTTGGTCATTGTGATTAGTTTTAGTGTAAATCATGAATATAAATATATGTATTAAAAAATAAAGGTTATGTGATATTGCATTTATTGGTTCATGTCACCAATTACTTGAACGGACCAAATACGAATATTAACACTTCTACGGACAAATTGCCCATTAGCTTATGGATTAATACCATGTACAAATGTTTCAAAGCAAACTGATTGTGGGAAAATTAGAATCGTACAGGAAATAAATATCATTTCTCCGCCCTAGAAGCTCAAATAAATTACGATAAGAGACCTAGCACAGGAACTATCTTTATTAAATATATAATTCACATCCAGATTCGAGGATTTTCATTCACGTAAACTTCAATTTCAAATATTCATGACATTCGATGTGAACGCGTAACACGTGGAAATATCTCATCAAATAGAATGAACATCACGTAGATTATGTTGTGAAAAATCAGTTTCATGAGGTACCTTTGCAAGAGTTTTATGTAAGATATGTAATAAATAAAATAAATATACAAATTTAATTATATAACCAATTTTGATCAACAAATTAATTTCACGAAATCAAAAAACACGTCTAGGATTATCGAAACGCATTTGGATAATTATCTCATAAGGAGCAACATCAATTTCAGAAACAAATTAATATCTTGCAAAAGAAAAGCAATCCCAAGTTTCCCATTAGTTAGAGTTGTATGATTATAAGAAGTTATTTGTTTATTGAAGTGTATTATTTTTAATGTTATTCTTTTAATATTTGATTGTAAATAAGTATATGACTAAGACGTTTTTTGTTCCTTTAAGTTTATTAATTATATCCTTTTATTATTTTATTGTAAAACCAACGCTATGTATATTTACATATATGTACTTTTCATTTTCTTTTTATTAAATAAACACTATTATTATCTTTTTTTGGGTCGTGCCTATTCTGATTTTTTGTATTCATTTGAAGCAATTACTGACAGTATTATTGACCGTGTAAGGTGCCTTTAAGTATAGCAAGAAGAGTATACGAAACTATAGTACGTAAGAAACTATAGAGTAAGAACAAATAACACAAGAATAAATAATGAACATAAATATAATTATATAATAATTGATGCCTACATATTTAAGACGAAAAGTTGTGTCAGATAGGTAGCCTTTTATTGAAAGGAATGCGTAAATAACACAAGACTAAATAAAGAACATAAATATAATTATATAATAATTGAAGCCTACATATTTAAAACGAAAAGTTGTGTCAGATAGGTAGCCTTTCATTGAAAGGAATGCGTAAATATATAAGAAGATATACTCAGAAAAAAAACAGACAATTTCCACACTACATAAAAAAAAGTACGATCGAAATATTTTTAATAAATAAATTATAATTTTAATTTGGTAGCATATGATATTTTGGAATGTTTATTATAATGTAATTCATTTGTACATGGAAAGTCTTTGAATGCCAATAAAGGTTATGGTTTGATAGAGAATTAGGATACTATGTCTAACCATAACCTTTATTGTCATTGTAAAGAAATAAATAGCATTTTTATTTTATTATAATTATTACATCTTGCCCTCCAAAAAATAAATAACGATTGAAGATAAACATATTACGTAAATAATAACGAGTACCAAATAATCATCACCTTATAAAGCAAGCGTTAGAATTTTATTTACACGAATTTAATGAATGTAGTAGAAACATAAATGGTTCGCATTAAAACTCACCAACAAAAACGTTCACATCGTCATTATATAAATGAAGTGAGTGATTTACCTTTAACTCCTCGCAGGACACAATCCTCACATGAAACGCGCACATATTAAAACTAAATAACTAATTCAATTGCACATCACTCAATCGCGATCGGTACATGCACAATGGCAATCAAGTCACGACTGGTTTGGTCCGAGCGCAGCGTAGACTCGCGCAGATAAGAAATCGACTTTCTGCATATAAAAAGTATATTCTCTTTAAATAAATTTATATTTAGATAGCAAACACAAAATGACTCACCTCGACTGGATATGAATACATCTAAACAACAATCCCACATACCTAACTACGACGCTTGAGTGATGAGAGCGCATATTATATAATAAATAAACACACATTTAAAAACACCTTGAACCGAATAATAAATAATATGTTAAATTATAATATTATTATTAATATTATTTATGTAAAAATCATGAGTACGAAAATTATTAGTTTGTAAATTAAAATTGTACAACCCATCAGTTGCGTCTTCGATAATCTACTACCATCGTATTTAGTAATAATTGTAATTGTCTTAATTAAAAAAAAAATGCTTTTTGCCTGCAAGTATATAAGTTGAATAAATTCAGTAAATTAAATATTTTATTTGTATGAAATGTTTTATATTATTTACAAACTCGCTGTAGCAAAATGATATATGCAAACTCTTATAATGTCTAAGATAAATATTAATATATACTGATTAATTTTTTATCTATTTAAATGAGAATTGGAACTGTTTATAATATATTTTATTTTACTTTCTTCACAAGAAAACATAGTACTACACACACCTATATTCTTGCTTATTATGTTTTATAACGCCAGTCAACACAGATATGTCGGCGACAAATAGCAAAGACTAATTGTTGCAATAGTGCAGGGCGTCGCTAAATGTATAATATCGACTGTTCGCCAACCAGACAAAGTGGGGCACCGTAACCCTAAATGTCCCCTGTCTAATTAACAATCAAAATATTTATGACTATTTTAAGTGCGCTTATCGGTTAGTCCATTGCAACCCATAAAGGGCTTAGCGGGAATTTTGTTGTTCATTAATATACGTGTGAAATCAGTACAATCTTCCATACCAACATCTAGCAGTCAGTTTCCTGGCATCTGGGCACCAGTCGGATGCAGAAAATTTGTAGGCAAAAGTGGTGGTCGATCTAAATTTAAAAACACCAAACAGGACCAGATTAATACGGCTGGGATGCAGAGAAGAACAGGGAAGATTTAATTCGTTGAGATATCGCCCGGCGCCTTTTTGAGCTTTGCGAATGTTGTCTCATTGTATTATTGTGTAAATATACATATTTCAAATTGAAAGTGCATTTAATCCACTTTACGTCATAGAGGATTGACCAGTATGTCACTTTTGTGTTTGTTGAGAAATATCTAATATACCATATGAATGTCATACCTTTATTAGCAACGATTTCGAATGATCGATTATGGTGATAAGGTGAGCTTGTTAAAACCATAGGGGTAAATAATAATTAATTACTTCACTAAAACCTAAATGTAAATAAGTTTTCTATTAGTGTTTCGCTCCGTGCGCCTTGTAAACACTAGAAATACGTACACAAGAGCGCCTTCGTTATACAGACCATTAGCATGCTTAAGAACTGTTCAAACACAGTGTTTGCGATTAATTGAAAACCGCCCCCCTTATGCCGCCGCAGAGATATCCAGACACCGCTGCGGTCGCGACCTTTTAATACAGCATGGTCGGGAAATTATCATGAAAAGAGAGTTATTAAAATGGGAATATCGATTCTAATACGACGGGCAGGATGATTGCGCCGCGCGCGCTCTCCCGGAAGTCGTTCGGAATGAATAAACGCGGGTACGGGAAGTTGTAAATAATGGAGAGGTGAAATGCAATAAGAGTATGAAATATTCACAGGTGACCCGTATTATAGAGCGTGCCTCGCCGCATTTTCCATCGATTAACGGAGCCCGGAACGCACCGATTTAGACTTAAGAGGTGCTTGATTATCCACAACAGCAATATACTGCTATTTAATTATTTTGCTATAACCCGCTCGTGCACGCAGATCAGTTCTGACTTAATTAAAACTTTAATATTATTATGTAAATACTTTAATATATAGAACGGTTTGAACCATTATGTTGGATTTTCAGTTACTACTACAACACAGGAGAAACTATGATTATAAAACAGCTGCCAAAATATGCAAGAAACTTATTCTAATACTACAGAATTGTTTGAGAAAGCTCAGGTAACAACTATACGTTTATTGTCAGCCAGGTCTAATAAACTTTACAATAAAAGAGTTTGGTAAATTTAATGTCTGGAGAAAAAAAACTTTAAGTATATACATTGTAATGAACCTGATACATCTCGATCATTTCAGAGATAATAATTCAGTTTTGTTTTAATAAGTATATTGAAATAGAGAACAAACCAGATGGTGAACGTGCGGTAGGCAGCCTTAAGGATTTCAATTCCGCTGCAGTGACGCTACCTCTAGCCAGCCATCCTGAAAGTACCGATTGCATGATTGTTTTCCTTTGATGCTCGCCTGCAGTTAATTGGTGCGTAAATGTCCCTGTTCCTGATAGGATTATCTATTGTCGTATTCTCGTCAGCTTCTTTAGCCAGTAACAATCCATCTGGACATTGACTATTATGGCAATCTTATTATATATACCTGTCCGTTCGTTTATGCTACGGGAATAGTATAGCTGTCCAATTACCCAGTATGATATCTAATATGTAATGCACAGGGAGATAGATCCTATATCGAGATTACATGAGCGCCCTCGAATATGTACGCGTTCCAGAATTGTGCGCCATTCAAATCTATTTGTACATTACCGTATGCGCCCAGCAAAATTCAATAACGGAATATAATTATCGGAGGGTCTGGTCGGATCGAATCAACATATGCGTGCATAAATGAATAATAAGTCTAAAAATGTCGCGTATGTTGGGAATGTCAATCTGCCGCGGACTGCGATTGCAATTTTAGTTTTGACTGCGCTTTGCACTTATAATTTTCATGCAACCTGAATGATTGTGTGAATAGGGATCATAAAATAATCTAGAGATGATAAAGAAATCAACTGTGCCGGTTCTATCAAAATCGATCTACTTAATTAAGCATTGAGAACAAAGAAAATATCTGGCACCCGAACAAATAAATATTCGAAACTAAAATGAACAGAATTCATGCATATAACAAAACATTCCAATATCGCTGGTAAGTTAACGCTTACTAATGCACTAATTGAATGAGTTCGACACCACAAAACCCTTGAATGTTGTCTGAATGAATATCTAGATCTCCAGGCTGTACAACCACAGCCTGGAGATCATGAATCGTATCGAACATGCTAGAAGTGCAGATACTGCATAAAATATCAGTCCTTCGGATATATGATACGGTACAACGAATGCAGAATCTTGCAGTTAGGTACATAGGGAAAAATAGAGGGCAGCCGGTGGAAAAAGACAACTTCTAGGCAGACGCATACAATTGGTTATCAGTGGAGGGCAGGGAAAAACTGCTGCAGTCAAACAATAGTGTATGTAGAGTACAGCCGTGGGGGTTTCATAAAAGTGGCGCATTCCATTACATAAGTGGGGACTAATCTCGGATATAAAAAAGCTATATATATATAAATACAAGCTAATGATAAGAATGGTGAAGACAGACGGGAAGCCGAAGTGGACAGAAGAGGGTTGCTGCCGGAAAGTCAAGGTGGGTTTACAAGAGGACGCCTATGATGGTGCTCCTTCAGGAAACGAATCAGATGAGAATATGATGGGAATCGTGTGGAAGGATGGTGAAGTTTAAAGAAAGATTGCTGGAGACTGTTGCGGGAGGTGTGGATGAGATTTAAGTGTAGGGTAGAGAGCGGATGAAGAAAAGTTAGAGGAAGGATGTATACAAAAGTAAATATGTCTGAGGTATGGGTAGAGGAAAATCTGATAGGAATGGCAAGTCTTGGAACTGAGGTCAGGGAGAAAATGATGGATGTAGAGTGGCTAGAAAGGCAGATGAGAATGACTGAGAGCTTGTACAGTGCTGGTTACGTGGAGGGGAAACCCCAGAGCTACATAACTATGGGAAGGTGGAACAGGGAGGACAAAGTATGTATGGCAAGAGCCAGAACAGAGAGGAGGGGAAGTGTGGCGGGGGGCAAGAATACACCACGTGTGTACTATGTAGTAAGGGGAGTGACACGTGGTGGCATCAAAGTAACAAATGTGAGGGTATGAAAACAGAGTGCATAGGAGATTACAGAACGAGAGAATTGGAATTGCGTGGAAATCTGCAAAAGACTAGAAGAGAAGTGGATGAGAGAGACGGAATAGTAAGAAGAGGAGTATCTTTCAAGCTAGAGGGTTATATTGTACTGTTTGGTAATACGTTGACTTGAATTTATTTTTACGCGTATGGTTATGCGAAATTAAGGTTTTTTATTTGAAAACTAAAATACATATAAACCTTATTATATTTAGTTTACAATTTTAGCCAAATCTGACCTAAATACATACATTAACTATTGTACATGTGACATATATACTAAATCATTATATGTTCAGAGCACTGTGGTAATAGCGTTAATATTATTACGGTTTGTTTAATATTTAACTCGCGAGTAAAAACAACAATGAAATCAATTAAATGTAATTTAATCAAAAACACGGTGGCTAAAACCTTACGGGCGAAATTCATTCGAATAATTACATTTCGAACCAATAATATTCATTACATCCTGCCTAAAAAGAACGATTTTATATAATAAAAAGTATTCATATTATTCGCATAGCGCTTCATAATAATTTGAAGCTCTAATTACAAAAACCTTCTATGTATTTATAAAATTCACTTCACGCGCGCGTTCTGTTTGAAATAAAACAACACACCCTTGATAATATATAACATTTATATTGCATGTTTTGTATTAATTAAATATTAATTACGCATATTTTATTCAGCCAGGCGCCGCTCTGCGTCCTCGTAACTCACATCATTAATGCTATTAGTATCAGCAAGTGCAGGCTACATGTCCATGGGGCGTTTTAATTTATAATGACACTCAAACAATATAATATCTCATCCTTTTTTTTCAATAACTATTTGAAAACATTTAAACAATGATTATATACAGCGAGTGAAAGCTCAATAGTGACGTATGTCCAAAAAAAAGTATTATTTGTATCAGTATTGCATTTTGTCAATTGTTTTCCAGTAATATTTGTAGATATAGAACATAAATAATATATATGGATGTACAGTATCAGCAATGCGAGAATTGTAATTTATGTTCTAGTCCACATATGTTAAGATCTAAGCAAATCATAAATTAATATTTCATTTAATTTCTAGGTGAAATTCTCGTCGACCGACGGCTTATATCAACTATCTCGCCAAATCCTCAGGGGTGCGATTTCTAACCGATCGATATTATCATGCGCTATAAAGACAACTAATGCATTAATGCATTCATTAAGGTAATACATAACTAATGCCAAGCTTGCAGTTCTGTCAATGATAGCGATCACATTTCATGAGTCAAAATGTCAAAAATAAACAATATTTGCAAAAATAGCGAACGTCTCTCGATCGCTATGCTCATAGCTATCGGTCAAAAACCGCAACCACTGAGCACGTGTTCCTCTCAAAATATTACCAAACGGAATATTGTTCTTCTTCGTCTACTATTTAGTTGCAACTTCTAAGATAACCATAGACGCAACTATCCTAAGCTTTATTTCTCATTTGACGAACAAAACTGCCAATAAATATTTGTCATGTCATGCACTGAGAGCACAAAAGTCATAAATGACAATTAGGCTTCAGAACATTGTCTTCGTTTTTATATTATACGGATAGTCATTGAGAGGGCCGTCGAGAGGAATTGACGGTTCCAGCTCATCTAAAATGTGTCGGATATGTACTGTCGCAGAACTATAGAACATAAATGTATCAAACGTATTGAAATCAAAAAGACAAATGGAATTAAGAACAGTCGAAAAAGATTTAAAAAACAGGCATTTACATTCTACAAAGAATTTACCCCCACATTTTTCACGCCCGTGTCAGGGGCACGGAAATTACTCTCGACCCTGGTCATGAATTATAATATTATTTCATCATCATGTATAAATAACCTATAATATATAAGTTGTGAATTGCACAATACAAATATATCTTGGAATATATAATAGTTATCAACGTCGTTAACGATTCGATGATAACACATTCGTTTCCTTAGCCGAGGAAAGCAGACAATAAATAATGCAACGAACGGACGCTTTTCTTTTGTAGTCGACGTGAAACGAATTCTAAGGACATTCCCACTTTTTGTCATGATAATTTCTGCGCCGTTAACAATACATCGTCGAGTGCGACCTTCCGCCCCCTCGCTGCATAAAATTGCACCGTTCCACGACAGCGTGCCAAAAGTATATAGAAATAAATCCCGAAATTGATAAGCCACCGTATGTGGAGAACAAACGTGATTTATTAAAAGCGTCGCCGCCCCCGTGTCTACGAGTGTGTGGAAATAATTGCACGCGAAGGATCCGCACGTACACGAAATTGGTGCTGCACGCGGACCCGACGCGTTGAATATAAAGCGTGCGCGCGGATTTGATTTGCTGTGTCGATATCGCGACATGCGCCCACCCCCGAACCCTCAACCCTCTCCCCCTCTCGCGCCGTGACAACGTGCCCCATGCAATATCCTCAATCTTCTGGCGGCGGTAGATTAGATCGGCGGCAATAAATCATTACCTGGCTGCTGAGCACGAAATCATCTTCATGGACCCACTGTATAAATAATAGCCCATGGCCGTAAATGAGATTATGTGGCGTAATGGAACGTCGCTGTTCCCTAATATATGGTCGCAATCTCCGATTCCCAAACACCGAAAGCGCTTACATCATCTAATTGCATTTGTGAATGCAACAGATTATTAGAGGAATGAATAAATTTACATAAACACTAATCTTTACATAATATTTACTGGGAAATAAGAAATATGAAAGAAGAGAGAAAAAACTAAACATGGATAGATTAATAAATAATTTGAACTGAAGTGAATAAGAAATTACACCAAATCTTCTAAGAAAGCAATTAAATAAAGATGTAGAGAATGAGTGAATGGTAATAATGAAGAACAAGACTGTTCTGCTGGATAATGGTAGAAAAACACTAAGTAACAGAAAGAAAGTAAGAACAAAAACGATAGTCTTAAAAAGGCCCAAAAAGGAGGCAAGCAACCGATGAGAGCATTATTCAAACATGGAACGTGAAGCAAATAAAGTAAGCAATTACTTTCACACCAACACAGAAATAACATGAACTCATAGCGAACTAGAAAATAAACCTATCAAGGTGGGCAAGTCAGTTTTCTCATAGAACAAATAAGAAGATTGATATATGGTGAACGTGCCGGGCACAATTAAATTTATTAAGTTATTTTCGGGAAAATTTCAATTGTTGGAGTCTATTGTGTATTACCTTTATAATATGAAGTAGGATACTTTTTTACTATATACCGTAACAGCTCTCGTTATTCTGGTCTGTATAAATAACACATAGTAGATATGTGCGATAGTACGATGCCGTTAATTCAATAAAATATAACTCAATATAATAATTACAATACGGTATTAATACTGTAAATAACAATTATTACATATTACAGCTTTTATGTCATATTTCGAACCAATCAGGTTTTCCATATTTTCATATTTTTCAAAAACTTTCTCCCCTGTATATTCCTTCCTATATTTTAATCTATAAGGCACCTTACACGATCAATAGTACTGTCAATATTTTAGAATAATGACAGTATTATTGTTCAATAATATGTTTAAAATGTTCATTATTCTAAAATATTGGCTGTATTACTTATCGTGTATACCTTACACGATGAAAACGATGAAATGAAGAGAATACTGAAGTCTATCAGGATAATTGATTACTTGATAAATATAAAAGGAAGATTGTAGCAAATAGTGACAGTACTAGGATTGACAGTATTATTGACCGTGTAAGGTGCCTTAATAAGACAGTATTATATATTTATTTTTTGTTAGTAAAGTAATATTTATAAAAAGTACCCTGGAGAACTTTGAAATATATTCAGTTTATGATTGATCTTCAGGACGTTTCTATATGTAATTTCTATTAATTATAAAATTCATTAACAACAATACTATTAAATGTTCTTAATTTTTAACTGAATTATATAAAAAAATATAATTGTCACAAATAAATTTTAAAATATTTCCACAATCTTAGTAGAAAACGTGTAAGCGTTTTCGGTAAAACAATACCTTCCTTTACATCAGTGATGTATTCGGAAAGTATAAATAATAATGTTCTATACTATAAAGTTTTTTTTAATTCAGATATCTCGTAAACGATGCGCGAGCTGATAATCTATATCGTGCTTATAATTCCATGCTGCATATATCATTTTCCTACTCAGTAATTAAATACTATTTATGGAAAACCAGATTAGATTTGTCCCTTGTATATGCCCTATATATTTTATTTAGTCACCCTTCCTTTTAGTTCTTTAATACGTGTCTCTTTCATTTAAATGTACAATACTACGTGAGTTAATAAAATAAAATTGAATAAAATATATGCTACATATACAAATTCTCAAATAATAGTATTTTTGTTTGTTTCATCAATGATGAGTTTAAATATAAAATTAAAAACTTCTATCTTTATAGCGCTATCAGCATTTTCGTCGGTAAAGGGGGAAGCTCAAAAGTGTTTAATCACCCAGTATTCACCCTAACATCATAGAAAACATCTGAAAAACTCTGAAAGGTGTTTCGCGAAATTTCGTCCGCAATGAGGTTGAACTATCACTTCCCAATAGTTAGTACGAGTCGACAGGCGTCCTTTGAGCCTCATCCAGCTCAGTGGACGCTGGACTGTAATCTTCCACCTAGATATTTATATATAATAATTTCCTAATTAATAAAGATATAAAACTCTAAAAGTTCAATTCTAATAAGCACAAATACAATATAACAACAAATAACAATTTCTTGTTATAATTAAAATAAAACATTTAAATATTAACTAAAAAAAATTATTGTCGAGTAAGCATATAAACAGTCTTTATATTTCTTTCCGAACATTGTAACTTCATTCATTCAGTTGTTATTTCTACAAACTTGTAAAAGACGCTTTCCGGAAAATCAGCTTGATATATTTCCATTGCTCTTAAGAATGTTAATTAGATTCTCCTCAAAAAAAAAGTTAAGTTAGTGTCCACCATTGCAACTCACAGTCGCCCGCTTTATTTATTATTTAAATTATGTGGCGGAATTCGCATATTAAAAGTTCTGAACTCCTGATGCAGTTTAAAGAGCCCCGCGCCACCGAACGGTCGTTCATTAATTCAACTTCTAGTTTATAGAGTGCAATTGTCCTATTTGTATTCGGACAAAACGATGAGATTTGTTTTCAGTTTCGTAACGTGTCGTTTTACAACAACAATTGTATTTGAAATAAATTAATACTTTTAGATGTTATTATTTTTAGCTATAGGAGAGTGACCATCGTGAATTGGTCAATTTAAACTGTTGGTCCCATCGGTAACGTAGCACACCCAAAACTACTTACACACACAAAAAACTGCGTAAAAATCAGACTAAATAATCTATGTAGCATACGAGCCAGATATTTGGGTCCCTTATTGGAATTAAAGGTGTTGTAAGTGATATGTTTATGTAAAACTTGTACACTAACATCGCAATTAGTGTTTTGAGGCTATCGCTATGACGTTCGCATTAACGCGGATCGTGTCAATTTTTTACTATTCCCTTCGTGATAGATCTTAAACAGAAATAAACTTTAGACAATAGTTACTTTTTCTCCTCTTTCCATTTTATGCCCACTGCCTGTTTCTTCTGTGCAGCTGCCTTATTGTTCCGGATTGGTGTTGCTCCACCATTTTCTGGGTCCTCCGCCGGGCAATCTTTACAGCTCTATTTTCGTCCATCCTGCTTATGTAGTTTCCTCGTCCACTTCCGGTTGACAAGTTGTTCTGTATGTTTGATTATGTTTTCTATCTTTTCAGACATTATTCTTAGTAATCTCATTTCTACTGATTGTATAAATCTATTCGTTTTTGCGATTTGGAGTCTTGTTTCGATATCTGCACACATTTGGTACTTTGTCTTGTCCCTCGAACTTTCTATTTTTTATGAACGCTGGACGTCCTGGTAACTACAATAGAGGGGGTGGAGGCCATCAACACCGCGATGGTGGGATATGCAGACCTATACACGGTTGGGGAACCCAGGCCAGCTCCAAACAACACATAGGTTATCACGGGCATGACTACGGAACGAGGAGTGGAGGTCCTGACGTCAACCAAGCTGAGGGTTGGCCTAATGTAACGTAAGACCATCCGCAGAGAAGAGCTTCCCTACTGGTGCTGTTGCTAATGGATGGACACCGACGAGGACAACTATGCATCGGGTGCGGGAAAGAGGGACATCAGGTGGCAGAGTACAAGGGCACGCCGCGGTAAGCCTCCGTTGACCAATAAAACAAAATGCGCTGGTTGAGGTTAGAATACGGGACGCCAACGGAGGAGGCCATCCCAACGGCAGATGGCCGCCTGCAACAATAATCCTGAAGGCGAATGTCGAGCAGCACACCAGGGGCGTTGAAACCAGGTTTCGAAGGTATTCGTTCTGTCAAAGTCCCTCCGCAAAATACAGGCAATTCACGATTTGATTCCACTCAATAATGGAATTTTGAGTTATTGGTGTTTTTTAAGGCTAGTAAACAGAAATCCACAATTTTACGAGCTCACTTCGTAAATTGTCTGTATTTTTCCTAGCGACTTTGACAGTGAAACGAATACGTTCGAAAGGTGTGATTTCAATAATCACACCCCTGCTACTACTCGCCACTGACCGTAAGATGGATGGGGCGATGGGGGATGTCGCAATTAAAATCTTGATCGACCACCATGGGCCAATCACGACCCATGGCACACCCACAACCGCATGGTCAATGATAATGATTTCACTATTCACATGGTACTTATTACCCAATTTTAGGCTAGATGAGGTCCGGAAAACAGGCGGGCAAGTTATCGTAGCAGGCGCCCTAAACGCAAAATCCGCAGCATGGGGATCGGCAACTACTGACATACGGGGAGAGGCGGTGATGGACCTGTACGTCGTGATTAGGCATCTCATATTAACATGACCCTGTCGTCAATGCAGCGGATGGCGTATATTGCAAGAGGCAATAGCTTATCACACCTAGTAGAGTGATCGCTCGGCCGCAGCCCCAGGACCGGCTGTCACTCCCCAACCCTTGGGCGAGAAGGTGGGTGCTGAACGCCATGGACCCCGATCTTCTGAGGCAAACGCTAGAAGACATACAGACGACTGTTATGGACCAGATAGTAGGGAACTTACTCAGAGGCTGCAGGAGGTGTGTAGAGTTCGGCAGAGGCACATTACATGCTCTGCTGTTTCTAGTTCTTCATTGCACGCTCTACATAACGGGGCGTCTCCCAGACCCATCGTGTGTAGGTGTTTGTTTAGCCGGCAGTGGCCAGTTAGACCATAAGGGGACAACTAGGCCGACCATGAGCGGGCGGTGAAGGAAGGCCTACCGGTGGTGCCAATAAGCGGAAGGGCGACACGGGGCGATATGTACAGAGGGCTAGAGCGATTACAGCACCAACCGAGCTACTCCGGGCCCAGTACCGGACGTGGAGAATAGAGTACAATCGGGCCATAGAGCGGATCCAGAATAGTTGGAGTTCGAGCTCGCCCGCTTGGACCGCAATCCACAGTACCTGGAGGAGTGAGAGCGGTAGCGGCAGCACTCTTCCCGCCCTACGCCTACACAAGCATAGACGATCAACTAGAAGAAACTATCATCCCAATAGGAGGAGGTCCTACAGGCTCCCGAGTAGGAAGGCCTCAGCACCAGACGGGCTGCCGAATCAGACCCTCAACACAGCCGCGCCGATAATTGTTTAGTGCAAGTCACGTTGATCACCAATAAGTGCCCTCCCTGCTTGTTGGAAGTCGGCATGATTGATAATAAATCCCAAATACTGAAACCAGCCAGCGACCCAAGAGCCAACCCTCCCCTGTGTCTTCCGAACGGAACGGCAAAGGTGATCGAACGCTTGATTGTGGACCGACTAACCGAGCCCCCCGAACAAAGCGACAATACGGCTTCTGAAAAGGAAGGCCCACAGTCGACGCCATCTTGGCGGTCCGCAACATAATCACAAAAGGCGAACACCGGGAAGTGGAGGAGTCGCAGAACTCTACATCTATCGAGTTCAATACACTAACATGGGTGACTAACCTTGGTACACTGCGAAGGAGGAGGGTGCCTGATCACTAAGTTCGTCGTAGAATATCTGAACGACCGAGAGGTTAGATATGAAGGCACTGGAGAGAAAGTTGTAGGTGTCGGGGGGTCCCACAGGTTCACCCTCATTCGACCCCTTCTCTTTGTAACGTCGCATCGACGATGCCTTGCGGTTGGAAGTACCAACAGATATGACGTCAATAGCCTTCTCGAGTGACATATCGTTTGTCACCTGCGGAAGGGAATTAAAAAAGACCAAGTATATTACCAAGCAGGTCGTGAAAGAGATGACTGCATGACGGGAATTGGGCTAACCATCACCATTTCCAAAAGTTGCCATGCTCTCTACTAAGTGGTATCCAGGAAGCCACCACGTTACGGGTGCTAGAAGGCGACCCGGAAAGCCACCATGGGAGACCCTGACGATGGAGCCTATCTTCTGTATGCAGCACCGGCCTGAGTCAAGGCTACGAAGCCCCAACGAAATGCAAACAGGCCTAGGAGTGCCCTGCGCGTCAGCGATCTTCAGATCGCCCGGGGCTATCGGACCTCAACCGTTGCGGTGGACGTCCTGGCTACTATCGTACCTGCCTACGGTGAAAGAGAGGGAAGCGTACCTGACAATCAAGCGAGCAGCTCCCAAGGCCGCGAAGGAGGATACCAGAAGCAAGACTATTGTCAAATGGCAAACACAGATGGGAGGCGGCCTAAACATGAACATACCCCAACTATAACTAATGGTGAGCCGAGAGCACAGAGAACTAGAACACTGGACCACATAGATCCTATCTGGCCATGGAGTTTTCCAGTTATATCTGTACTGAATAGGGAAGGCCACAACATCTAAGTGCCGCTACTATAGTGGACTAGACGATGCATTTCACACCATCTTCCATCACGCGGGATCATGAGCGGACCTCCCTGTGGGCTGAGCTGAGGAACGTGGCTGTGGAGATAAGTGATCGAATGCAGCAGGATCGGAAAGCATGCAGTGGGAGGCTATGACTAAGTTCGTTGAAGAAATTAAGAAGAAGAAGTACACAGATGACCTGCTCAACTGACATTGGATATGACGAGACAACCGGACAAAGCAAGATAACAAGATGATGATAGTGGCGAGAGGGCGCTTTGAAATTGCTTAAGCAAGCAAGCCCCCATAGTTGGTAGGCATGTGTGTCTTTTGAAGTATCCAACTTACAGGACCAAAAAAGGTAAGCTAGAGGTGTTACTATCTCGTCGTATTCGATGTCGACATAATTATTATTATTGGTCGTATACACTTTTTTGGCTTATTCTGTTACGTATTGTACCCTTCTTCCTTTATACGATTGAGTTCAATATTTCCCTCTTGTCTACCCTTTGTTTTCTTACCTTTCGCCAAGTACCGAGTCTATAAATGTTATATACGTCGCTTCTGATGGTTTTGTATTCTTCATAGGTTTTGGGCGTTTTTTTTACTGAAGGTAAGCAATTAATTTATGTTTGCATTTCTCTTTTAGCGTGCTTATGAATCCTAGTGTTTAGCTCGTTTTGTTACCTTTGTTGACGGTTCTAGTGCCTAATTCTTTGATAAATTTTAAATTGTATCCTAGTTTTGTCGATATTGTCTGTTGCGAATGTTATTTTCTCTGGTTCATGACTACTCTGGTATAATATTTTTGTAGTGTCATTCCGTAGTAACTTTATGTTTAGTCTAGTTTCTTGTTTGGTAGTTTTAACAACTAACATTACTAACGCTTTATGATCATAGCGATCGATCAAAAAACGTGACCATGCTTTATTTGTTTTTCTTTGTTTCTATGGCAACAACTATAGGTTCTTTAAAAATGTATATACATTTAATGGAAACTCTAATTATGTGCTCTCGTGATAACAAGAAGAAATAAATGCACAGATAACAATAAAATCAGCATTATAATAAAATTGAATGTAATTAAAATTAAGACCAATTAATAACAAACCAATAAACCAAATCTCAATAACTAATTATAATATCGAGTATATCGGTTTAATAGATTCTTTTGTTATTTATGTTAAACAGTATCCGTGTAATTACCTATTACGTAAATTTGTAAAATTGTTGCCCAATTCATGAAATACGCAATTCACTGATGATTTCGTGGATTATGCAACCGCCAACTTGCTCATGTGAAATGTTTATGATTAAATTTACTAATGCTATAAAACTTACTTTGTAGTATAGATCTGTTTTCTTGTGACAGTGATTGATAACGCAATTGGTGACACATTATACATTTTGTATATATAAAACGTTCTAACATAACCTTCTTTGTACAGAATTATGCTGCGAAAAAATTATGCTATAGTAGTTACTGGATATGTTATAATTTTTAACTGGATATTTCCTTTTTATAATTGTTATTTTGTGGCGTATGTAAATGGTATGTAGCATATTGACATTGATAAATGCCCTTCGCCGTGTGTCTTGTGTATGCGAGTTAACACTCAACATAATATCCACTTACAAATTATAACAATAACCTAATTAACGTTCCCGATTTTAATAAAGTATCGTTAAATGTACCGATATTAAATAAATACAAATTATTTTATTTAATTGTTCAGTATTGTATAGATCTTAGATTAGCCCTGCCGATTTCACGAAATATGAAAATATGTAGGCGCTTCTTACACGCTTGTTAGTAATTTTATTTAATCAATTAGTTGTAAGCATATACAACAAATATCGACCAGCACTAATCTATTACAACAAAATAGTTATTGCCCAGGATTGAGCCAACTTTTACATAAGTCACGCGATTTAATGATTCCATACTCATACAATAAAACACTAACATGTTACTACAATGGAGATAAAACAACATAAAGATAAATTACTATTTACAAATGTGTGTATAATATACTTATTTAAAATATTACTATTATATTCCTTTTACCTATACCTTTTTTGATTATTTGTTGTAATACGATTTTACAACGTACGGGCACCTACTTATTAACTCATATGGATTTTTAGCGCTGCAATCCATATATTGTATTTTTAATTAATTACATTTAAAGAGTATGCAGAAATAAAACCAGAATCAAGGTATTCACTTTGGAGGTTTTTATTAAATTGCTAATTGTGACAAAATAAGTAATACGAACAAAATGGTATTTGCGTATTTTTATTTCATGAGAATAAAATCTAATAATTGTATTCTAACTTTAACCGTTGATTGAAGTATACTTCAATCAACGCTTTAACTCTAAAATGTTATTTATTTATACTGATTTCTCCTACCAAAATTGTAGTCACAATAACGGAGAATGTCTACAATGAGACAATTGAGAACTTGAAAGCTATAGAAAAAAAGATGCCACAATTATGCTCAGAAAACCCTGACAACTTTTTCGAAGCTTAGCGTTATTAGAAAAACGTTGGAAGGTATATGTTAATGGTTCTTACGTTGAAAAATTAAATATTATTTCTTCTCTAACTCGTTGTTTTCATAGGTACATAACATAAAAAGATTCACCTCGTAAAATTAAATGTCAATAAGAGGCAAAAGTAAGGTTGAACCATTATTATAATATGAAAGGCATCCTTAAATTTTCTTTGCGGACCAACGGAAGATCGCAATGAACGATTTACTCTCCTAGAAACTAGAGGAGAAAATTATAGAACATTATACAAATTACATTTAGAAGGACTACGCGAAAAGATGCATTGATGACAGATAAAAATGTATGTTAGCGCTTCCGCAATATAAAACTGTTTTCTCAACAAAAGTTCACATTGAAAAAGTTTCCCCATTCAATCGAGACGCCCCCGATTTGCATGTGGACCGAACGGGCGCGCCGCCACCGCGCCGTGGAAAATCAACACGCATTCATTATGCGGAATTTTTTATTACGCGCGCTATATAAAGTCGGCACACGCACAAGCTCTCCCCGGTGGCCTTTATGAAAAAGAGCCCGTGTAAGCCTCAGTAGTCGGGCATTTGCATTTCTTTGCGGACTCGGCGTGAAAGGCGAGCGCCGCTAATGATGCCGCGAAAAGAGAGGAAAACAACGCCACGAATTTTCGCAGCTGCAGACGGTCGATTTGGGCTCCACGAGCTAACACAGCCGCTCGGTTATAATTAATTGCCGGAAATGAGCGTTCAGGTGCGTTTGCGATTATTGTTTGTTTTTATGGGGCGTGCAGATCGGACGATTTGGCTAATTGCGCTGTTTATTCGCACAAATTTGCATATTTGTGCGATTTTAATGGGTTCCCAAATTTAAAATTGTATCCCATAGGAATATGCAAATAAACTGATTGGATAATGACATTTTAATAGGTTTAAACCGGCTGAATAATTAATTTAAATCAACGCCTGTTTTGAAGCACATCCATTTACAGTTATTAAGAAACGAATATTTCAGTTTTAGTTGCTAGAACTTTTTTTTTTTAATCTTTCACAAATATATCCTATATTGTTTCTAATACTGATTTTATGTGTGAAGTTAACTGAAGCTGAAATGGTCTGCTCATTCCGAATAATTTCTGTAAAGCCTACGTATTCAGCTCGGCTCAGGTGTGTGTGTGTATTATTTATGTAATATTGCCTATCCCACTATGCCTACACTAAAAACAACCAGACCCAAACTATAAAACGAACCCTACTTGCGGAACATCCATTTCTAATTAGTTTCACATCTCTACACGTCTTACCCGTTTTATTAGCAATTATAACAGGTACAGCATACATTGACTAGCAGGGTCATCGGTGGGTCGGTGACGCAAACGCCATGGTGTTGACAGACAATGAACATCTAGGTAATGATTAATCAATGCTGGTAATGAATGACATGTGATGAGTCGAATCATCTGAGTTCGTTTAATGATGGATGTTTGGGCGATCGCTATAAATATAGCGATCGAGAGACGTACGCTATTATTACGAAAAAAGTCGATAACTATGACCCATTGTTTCGTGAAAGATGATCGCTATCTTTGACAATACTAAAAGCTTGACAGCAGTTATGTTTTGACATTAATTATTTTTTGAGTTAATGCTGTTAGCTCAACGCTATGAAACGTATACGCTTTATAGCGCATGATAAGAGCCATCGGTAAAAATCACACCCCTGAGTGAGTGAGGAGTTAGAGCTAAGATTATAAGGAATCGGATGAAACCAATTGTGTCAGAAAGTCTTCATTGTTATCTGTAAAAAAAATCTATAGTTTTTAACTATTCAATTTGATATCTTCAAGGAATATTAATTTATATAGTTACTTCAAGCACAAGTATATAGTTGCAGTGCTGGATGATGTAGCCCTGAAGCTGCAAACATTACTCGGACATCCTAAGAGGTTTAACTACTTTGGGTAGCATGTTTCAGAACAGTTTCAGATGGCTAATGAAATTTTTCTTATAAACGTTATTAACGATGACTTTGAAGTATAACTACTATATAGAGCCCCAAGGGAACATTATCACATATTAACTAACACTTGGCTTGTTGTAGCCGAATTATTTTAACAGACATTGTTAAACCATACCGAGCTAATAATTAAAGCCTTTTGGTATAGAGCTGACTAAGTTTGTGCGGAGGCGCCGGGAGAACTTCCAAGTCAGCATGCGCAGCTTTATGTGAGAATTATCTATACATACATATGATACAGGTGATTTTCTTATAAAAGTAATTGATAACATTGACGTATAGATATAATTTAGAGCCCCAGTGAAATATGCTCACACATTTCTAACGCCGGGGGTGTGGATATTTGAGCAATCGCTATGAACATAACGATCGAAAAACGCTTTTATCGTGAATGGTGTCAATTGTCTACCATTATTTTCGTGAAAGATGCTACTTGGACTGTTTGACAGAACTGAAAGCTTGACAGTAGTTCTAAAATGAATTTTTGTGGGAATTATATAAGTTCAGCGCAATAAAACGTATATGCATTATAGCGCATGATAATAGCGATCGGACAAAAGTCGCACACCTTGTGTGTGTTGTAGCTGAAGAATTTTATCAAAACCATTGTTGACCATACCTAGCTAACAATTAAAGCCTTTCTGTATATAACTGACCAAGTCTGTGTAAAGACGCCGGCGACCATCGAATGTTTCTCACACAATCCATGTCAGCATTCGTGTATGCATCACATAATCATTTCATCTTTTTAGAAATTTATACCTACATACAAATGGTTTACACGTCAAGACAATATGATCAATGTTCAATTTCAGATAATTTCCCAATAAAGTCAAATAGGTCGCGATAAACCCATATATTTACATATACCTACAGTGTTGTTTTTCGATTTAATGAAAGTTTTAAATAACATTTAAATAATAAACTAAAATGTAAATTTAACTACGTGCCATGAAAAAGAAATTAATGCCGGTCCGAATAAAATGTTCACACTCGTTTATTAGCGTAACGCGCTTAAACGGGCGGGAAATTATGTCCACGTATTTATTTCCGGTCCATTAAATTTATGCGCGGCCGTAAAAGCTCCTGGAAAACTAAAAATCGACGTTTCGTAAACGCACGCCCGCTGCGCCGGACTTATTTATCGTAAACGTTGCGGGCCAGAATCACGTACAGTCGAAACGTATTTTTAAAGCGCGATAAGGGAAAAAAACAAATAAAACGATATCATTTTTCCATGTTAAGACACGCAACATTTCGTGCGCGGCGTTTTCCATCTTGACGCGTTGATCCGCCGGTTCCGGCCTCAAACATCTTCATTAGCAATTTGTCCGGCGATTTGTTCTCCGCTTCATTATGTGCACCCTGTCAGCACGTCACGGCTTGAATTCCTGAAATCTTTATTGGACACGGATAATTCATTACATGAAACGGATCGAGAAATAATTGTAAGCGTACAGCACGCTATTACTGTTAAAGTAAATATTCTGAGCATGTTTCCTAAAATAAACAGAATTATATACTTTTCACAATCAAACTAAAATAGGATATAAGAAATTAATTGTAAATAGAATTCTACGCAAATAGGATATAACACAACAAAATTAAGTACCAATGCTCAAAAATACAAAAAAAACAATTAAAAAGCACATAAAAACATTATTAAATGTTCTACAATGATAACAATTGCCATATTTTTAACACAAGTAGACACATAAATATGCTTGAGAAGAAAACGTCGTAAGAATAAGCCTAAAAAATCATAATTTTTAGCTACTAAAATTATAACTTCCAATATTGATGAATAACGATTTGGTCTAACCTATATGCCGAAACCTCGTATTTTCTGTAATGTGTTGTAAATATGTTTATTGATGATGAAATCATTTACTTATCATCCCTATAATATAAAAACGAAGAAACCACCGATCTGTCATTTATGTTTTATGTGCTGTCAGTGCTGTTCAAAAGTGGGGGTCAAAAGTTCGAATTCCCATCAAGACGCCTTTTTAATGATTTCTACACATTATTTAATTGAACTATTAAGTGTGTTGAAATAATAGCAAGTTTTATGTTTTGTGTTATTAAGATAAGTTATATATATATATATATATATATATATATATATATATATATATATATATATGTGTGTGTGTGTGTGTGTGTGTGTGTGTGTGTGTGTGTGTGTTATTATTTACCTTTACAGCTTCTGCACAATTAATTGGAATTTGATGGGATTTCTCTATATCTCTATATTTATTAACCCCACCGGGTATAAAAGGCCATCGACCGACGAGGCCTTTCTGCCTCTGGAGACTATCACTAAAATAAAAGTTTATAATTGAAGGGGTCAATACAAAGTCGTCTGTTTGGAGTATTCAAGCCCTCTCAAAGTGCGGGGGATGGAAAAAGGGCAAATATCCTGGTGCTTTAATTGCTTGCTTGCAATTTGAAATCTGTTACTTTTTTCGAATTCGAAAGCAAAATTAAATTGGCATGTTCAGTCACACTTGTTTAAATGTCTAAGTAAGCCTATATTTATTTATATCCTAAATAATACGTAAATAGTAATATCATAGTTCCAAAATGTGTTCCTATGCAGATTGATATTCTAAAATAGCAGTCGAATAGTGATGTTAGACTAGAAATAAGCCCGAATTCTCACTTCTTTCGTAAACGTAAAATTAAGTTTAATGTAATTACTGATAATAAAGATAGCCTGAATATCAAAACTGTACAATTTAGAAATATATTTTGTCAAGAGCAACTAAATTGGAAAAATGTAATAGAATTTAACAGCATTTATTTCCAATTTATGGGGTTTTAAATACCAGGAGGCGTAGATTAGATATGTGTTGCAATTATTACTACCAAATAAAATGCTATTTACTATAATCAATGTGAATGTTTGTATCATCAATTATGCTGATTTCAGTTAAAAAAAAACTTCTATCTTTCTAACTATCAACCCGTAGGCGTTTCCGCTGGTAAATAGAGAAGCTCAGGGGAGTGTAATCACCCGGTATTTACCTGAACTTCGACAATAGCTCCCGGTACAATTGTGGACAATATGGGGACGAAAAAAAAGGTTAAATTAATATTTGGAAAAAAACCATTCTTTCAAGTTTCATCTGCTGTCTGAATAGGAAATCGTAAGTAAGTAGATACTTCATTTAAGTAACATACGCTCAAAATTCAAGTGTGTAATAAGCCAAATAGTTTGGGAATTTTGCCTATTTTCCCCTATTCAGAAAAACAAAATACTCGGCGCCCCCAGACTTTAAGCACTGATCTTTGTCTTAAAGTACCTACCCGTTATGGAATTTTGACGATCATCCTGACGATCGAAACTTACGACCCGAGAGAGGCCGGTTGTCGATGTATCCAATCAAATCCGAAGTCTCTTAGAAGATCCGCGTTTTTCCTGAACTTCAACTTCCAGCCACCCTACCCTGTAGTATCAGTTGAAGCATGCTGTATCTCGGACTATTTCCCATTATGTGTCCTAGCTATTCAAGCTTTTTTATCTTTATTATTTTGAGTATTTCAGTTTCTTCACGAAATCTTTCAAGGACCTTTTTGTTGATGATGCGGTCTTTCCAGAATATTTTTCAAATACTCAGCCAGATTTCAAAGGCTTCTAATGTTTTACAAGATCATTCAAAGTTAAGGATTTTATAGCAATTGGGGGAGGAAGGGGTTCAGTGTACAGGATGATGAACCCAATAATAAGCGAGGCTCTGCCAACCGGTCCTTCTGTTGAAGAAGTAGTCCCCTGTCGACCAAGAGCTTCCAGTGGACAAGCTAACTTTCCCAGCGGAACACGGATTTGTAATAACGAACCCGTAATTACGAAAACTCAAAGAACCATCAATAAGAAGTAAAGTCGAAAACTACCTTAGCAATAATAGCAAAACAATGCAGAGCGGTCTGAAGTACGAAGAATAAATCGGTTTCAACAACACAATTAAAACTATCAAAAAATATTTGAATTACTGAAAGCAAATCATACTTTACGCAAACCGTTTGTTTTTGCTGATAGCATAGAGAAACTACAACATCTCATAGTATGACAACGAGGATCGAAAGATATGGCTTAGCCATTAACATAGAAAAAAACTGTTATTTTATCGTCAAAAACCATTGAAATTTAATTTCCTGGGAGTGGTCCCATTGAGCATTAACAATCTTACTGAGGTAGCTATAGTTTTCCACTATCTCCAGATTCTGATTGTTTATGACCAAGGACTCAGGTGGTGCTTGGTTATTACTAATTATGTATTTGGTTTTTACTGTATTTAGGTTTAGTCTATACTGTTGACTGATGTCTGTTCATTAGACGTTGTAATTTCTCATGGCTGTCCGGAAAACCCGTATCATCAGTATGTCGGATGTTATTAAGCAATTCTTCATTGAGTAATATGCCTGCTTCCTCTTCATCTGGGTCTTCGTTAAATATTTGTTTTGAGTATATATTGAATAATACGCACCCCTCAGTCTCCTCTTAGGATGTATATCTCGTCATATTCCTCATGTTCGACACGTACTCTTGCAGTTTGATTGTTTGAATAGGTTATCTAGCCCTTTTTATGATGTACAGCATCTAAACCGTTGGCACTACTAACAAAAAATATGTCAGTGGTTTCGGCATTCCGCCAGGTTCCTAAAAATCGTTAAATACACCGGTAATTCATTTATTTCCATCGTCTTCAAAAAGTTTTAAAAATACTCCATATAAATGATCCGAACCTTGAAAAAATCTACTAATATCTTAGACATCCGTCCAATCGCCAGGGACAGAAATGTTACGGTAAACCCGTTTATTTTTCTGAATCACGCCATAATTAGAATCACAAGCTAGAAACGAATGTCCACTAACCAAGAAATTGTGTGTAATTTTGGTAATATTGAAATGTTCTGACAATACCACGTATTGACAAAACAAGGACATTTTAGTATTCCTATTCTGACCGCCACGTGCATCAAAATACATTTTTTGTGGCAACATACTTCATGAAACAATCCAAAAGACAGGAGCCTATTTCATCGGGTCCTCTACATGCCAAAGCGATCTATGACACAAGGATCACTATAGCAGAATGCTTCACATTTGTAATCCTCTAGCCCAGAATTGCTCTACAACTCTTGGGCGTTGAATAAACTACACTCAGGCCACTCTGACATTAACAAAATGGACACACACTTTCCTAAACCCGATGTACATAGTTTTAGACAAAAGTGTGGTATGGTCAGGCATTAACCACCTCAATTAATCTACTAATTATATTTTTTTTTTTTTTTTAGTATTATATCAAGTTCTTTTCGTTATTTCTTCACGTTCACTTTCCATTTCAGTTTAGCGTCCAGTGTTAAGCCTAGATATTTTGAGTTAGAGTATAGTATCTGAGTTCCATTGATTATGGGATATATCACATGTGTGGATTTATTTTCGTTGAGTATAATTCTCCACTTTATTGTTATTATATTGACATCATTTATGGCTCTTTACACTTTTTATGTTGACACTTCTGGGCTTTCTCCTGTTGCTATAATGCCGATGTCATCTGCAAATGTTGCTATTACTGTGTTTCGGTAAGTGCTATCATATGTGTATAGTAAGTACTGATACTAGTACGCTATCCTATCCTGTGGGACCCCTGCGTTACTCTCTTTCAACACTCTAGGTTTCGGCCCGGTAGTATTTTGTGGAGTTTGTTCACCAGTTCCTTGTGCCATACTTTATCGAAGTCTTTCTTTATATCCAGGAATACTGTTTCTTTTCTTCTATCGATTTTTCGATCTGTTAATCGGTGTATTTGATCAATTGTAGAGTGTTTGAAGTCTAATTGGTATTATCGATTTTTTGTCTATAATTACTTGTTAGGAGAGTTTTTTTAGAATATTTTTTATATTATTGGTAATAATAAGATTCGTCTATATGATGTAATTTCCGTATTTAATCATCCGGGTTTAGGTATCATTATTACCTACGTAGCTTTCCATATCTTCGGAACGTAGTTTCACCTTAGGGCAACATTAATGAGGTTTGTTAAATTATTCTGCCGGTTATCAGATCAAACCTGGCACTTTTTTGAATTTGTTTTATCTCTTATTGTAGCTGCAATTTATTTTGGAGTAGTTGGTTTGATGTGTTCTCTTTTATCAGACAATAATATTTATTCATCATCTACTTGTTGGTCGTTGGGTTGCAATATTTGTTTTAGATAATTCGCACGACGCATGACAAATCAACTATCTGTCCGAGGAGTACGAGATAGTTGTTTTATCCTCGGGCCCTTGTAAATAATTGTATACATTTCCTCTCAAAATATTATCAAACGTAATACTGTACTTCTTCTTGTTCTTACTATACAGTTGCAACTTCTAAGAAACGATAGACGCAACTATCCTACTATCTCCTTGTTTTTGTTCCCATTTGACGAACAAAACTGCCAGTAATAAAAATATTAACGACAGCACCAAAATCGTACGTGACAGATCAGTCGGCTTCCAAACATTTTTATATTATAGGGATATTGTATTTCTATTTATTTTGTGAAATAAATGTATTATTATTCTAATTATTATCAAAATTGCACCATGTATTGAAAGCACCAAAAAGCTATAGAATCAAACAAATAATCGTTTTTACAGCCGGATTATCAGATAGTTTATTCATATAAAACATTAAACAAATTAACTCATTTATAACCTTTATAGCCTCTAGTTTGGATAATAACAGCGCACAATGTAAAAACTAATTCGTTGCCGCGTGATTTTTCGCGCAACGTGTTGCAATATTGCAGCAATTCATAAAACCCGTGGGGACGTGGATAAATAACCCGTTGAAAATTCATTCCCGTCCGATAATAATTAAAATAAAATATTTCCCGACCTGCCCTCGCTACTAAAGGTCATA
Source organism: Lordithon lunulatus (assembly GCA_963942505.1). Taxonomy (NCBI): domain Eukaryota; kingdom Metazoa; phylum Arthropoda; class Insecta; order Coleoptera; family Staphylinidae; genus Lordithon; species Lordithon lunulatus. Next base: position 53,727,750 of record OZ012666.1, on the reverse strand, counting down.
AATAAAGCTCGTGCAGGTTATTTATTATTTTATATATTTTTTGAATTAATTAATTTAATTAGAACTGGTAATAAATCAACTGGGCGTTTTCATGTCGACACTCCTCACGCCAATATTATATTATATGTGTGATATCAACAAACGAATATGAAAAGGAATTTTCAACAATTTATAAATAATTTAGAGATAGAAACTAATAGATATATGCTTTTATAGTGCTTATATCGTTTAGATTTATTATTTTGTCCATCGTAAGTAATGTCCGAGATGTTTGTTTGTGCTCGGCATTTTAATATTATTATTATAATAATAGAATGTTTACTACTAATTACAGAAATAATAAATTAAAGGAAAACATACATCATTGTCATAAGTAAATGCATGACAATGAGTGATGCTCTAATATGAGAAAATGGCATGACACGCAAAACGGCCGCCCTTCGATGTTTGGCATTATCATTCAGAACGCGAGCGGAAATATAAAACATTTCGGCAGGAACGTGACGCGTTATATATCAAAACTATAAATGTATTATAACTCATTTATGCTCCGACGTCTTATTTCTGACGATGCGGTGGTGGCAGGGCGGTTCATAAAAATATCACGTACGCCCCGATCCGGTAAATATTGTAATGCAATAACCGCAAATCCTGTCATATTTCAGGGTGATGGATCAGGCCCGAATTTTTTTTCTCGTACAATCAATATTTTGACTGTCATGGGAAAAAGTGTACAATTATTTTTATAAAATACTCGAATAAATGTCAATCATTTTTATAGACATCCGTATAAATATATATATATACATTTTAATGAGATTTTCATGGAAATACGAACAGAACGAAGTTGTGTACGGTATAACAGTGTTTCCCAAACTTTTTGGTCCGCCACCCCCTTTTGCACTTAAATGTCTCAAAGGCCCCCTGAAGAAAAGGTATGTGTAGAAAAACATTCCAAATGATCTATAATTATTATTTTCTACTACCTTCCAAATATTTTTCGCGGCCACCTGGATAGTTCATAACCCCCAGTTTGAGAAGGTATAACTGATGCACACCGTTAATTCAGTCATTTAGAGCACAACGACTTATTTGATTTAACGGTACTATATTTGTAATAAGTGTGGATAAAGTATTGCAATAAATATTTTTTATATATCACGCTGTGATATAGATACGTTTCGTTCCAAAAAATTTAGGTATTGATTTTTGGTTTGATGTTTCTTATATATATTTTAACTCTCCTTTATGCGCTTAAAATAAAACAAATTATTATTTTAAAAAAATAGATAACATTAGACTCAATGGTATAACAAGTGGAATTATTGCACTCTTTAAAATGCATTTATCTAAAAAACTTTTTTTGGAAGTTACGATATTTATCATCTCACAGTGCGATATGTACAATCGATTAAGGTGAAGTGATGTTTGAACAAAAAAGTTATGAAATTAAATCATTCATGATTACAAGAAGACTTTAGACCAGTACCAATTTTATCACCATTTCGATAGCTTCCTATTGCGTGAGATGGCCAAATCAGAAACGAAAATTTCTCCACATTTCGTAAACATAATTGATATGCTTGTTACACTTGCTCCTCTTTCATGTGGGCTACCGAAACCCAAATCGTCCCCTGCCAAATTACCAATCAGAAAAATTTATTACTGTTTCGGTTTTTACATCGCAACCCTAGCTATGTAGAGCTTAGCGGGAATGTTGTTGTTTTTATTTTTGCATGTGAAATCGGTTCAATCTTCCTACTCGACATCTGGCAGTCAGTTTTGGGCAGCAGTCGGATGCAAAAGATATTTGTTGGCAACATGCAAAAGTGGTGGTCAAACTACATTTAGAAGCACCAATCAGTAAGGAGATTACTACTGCCACTTAACCTAAAGGGAGCAACTCCCACCCCCTTCCATACCTTCGAAGGATGCAGAGAATAACGGAAAAATATACATATTTCAAAATTAAATGTTGTACATTACATCACAATCATATACAAGAAATAGCAACGCATGTGTCAAGGTTGCTAATAAATTCTACAGTTTCGTCCGTTCTATTTCTTACATACAGATATAGATAGAAGGAGCCAACTCTCATTGATTAAGTAGTTGAATATCGTGCGGTGATTAATAAATAACTTATGATTAGCCGAATTTAGTACAAAATTTAAATAGAAGGTACCGCCATACCGTTTGATAGCTTTCTCTAGATAAGCATAGGAAAATTATTCACTTCAATGATAATACATGCATATGAAGGGCCCATCATCTCCCATCTTATATTCCACGTCACTTCCCTTGATCGGTCGGCACTCCGGCTAACGGGAAGGACCGAATCTGTTTATAGGTTTTCGCCACGACATGATCAATCCTTTATCCGCTTTACCCGTTCGAGTATTATGGCTTTGGAGTCTTATCGCATAACTGCCTCCCCTGCTTCCGATACCGTAGGGTGCTCACAAACGACCCGTCGCGTCGGAATGAAGAAGACGCGGGAATGTAATTTATTCGGGGAGCGAGGAAGCGGCAGAACGCACAGGGGCGGCGATCTCGTTACCACGCACCCCACACACACACACAACCACGTCCGGAAAACCCTACGAATTCCCCGAGTAGGCGGTAAATTGTCTAATAATGTTTCGAGAATTGGAATCACATATATCGTGATTAAACTCTACCTAATGACTTTTAAAGTATTCAATCTGGTATATTAATGCTTAGATATTTATATCCTCTATGTTCACAATACAATCCCTCCCTACCCTATTGACATTACGGCCTCGCCGTTCTCTAAGTACTATTGATTCTAGCTTAATAAGCCTTCGCCCTTTGCCGTACTGATTATTATTTAATTCAGCTGCGTGCGGGTGATTAAATTTCGAAAGCCTCCACTATCCGAAATTACAACAATCGCCACAAAAGGGGTACGCACGCAATTTCTGAAGCGCCCGGAAAAATCCCCCAAGCGCGCGCGCCGACCTTTCGTAATTATAAAGGCTTTAGTTTAACTGATACATACACAGTCGGATGCGGACGAGTGTTCATTAAACAAAACAAATCTCGTCCGCTTTATCCGCGGAATAACAGACGACGGGGTTCCACGGGGGTAGAGGCGCGAGAGAGATGGAGATGGGGATGAGAGAGCGCGTCGGCGGTGGCTCGTATTGCGCTCGGGGATAAACTACACCTGGATTATTTATTTATTGAGGCAGAGGGTATTTTTTGTAATTGGGGATTGTGGGGGCGTCGAGGATTTTTTATTATTGTAGCGAGGAAATGGTTTCGGCTACTACTTTTGAATTATGAGTTTTTATCTAAAAAATCTAATGTGTAATCACATTAAATGTGTACAGTGTGTATAATTTTATAGATTATAGCCTCGAAGGGTAGAACCTTAGACAAGAACGAACCCTAATTAAAAAATAACTAAACTTAAATTATGAATATCGTGTTTTAAGTAAAACAATTCTTAGATTTTCGCTGAATACAGAAAACTCTTGGATGAACGTTATTCCTTTGATGCGGATGTACTATCCCTAATTCATGTTGCGAGGAAGGGTCGTAAAATGGACCTCCTGGAATCATTGGATATCCGAAAAGCACGTGCTAATCCGGCATTTCCTCTCATTAACGAGCAACTGGACTGGCCTATTTTCAAATGAATGTTGTAATCTAATTTCTGTAGTACATATCGTTTTTATCGATTTCTATGTTACTTTAAGTTTAAGAATGGCAAGTTGAGTTTTCGAAGCTATAGTCATCAGTTAAATATTCTGTGTTATAGAAACAAGTAAAATATAAACTCTGCCTTATACGATATTTAAATCAAAGACCTTCCTTAGGGTCAGGTGTACAAAATGAACTTATCTTGCTATTATTATATATGTTTAAATTTTAAATTCATTAAATATGTGTACTACGAATTTCATAAAAAGTCAATGTTCACATTCTGTAATTTTTGTAACGTTGGCAGTTACTACTGATGTCTGTATGTCTGTAAGTAAATAAAACTTCAGTTTCAAAATGCCGTAGTTTAGCATTCAAATAAGCAACATATATATATATATATATATATATATATATATATATATATATATATATATATATATATATGTCATCATTGAATCAGGTAGAGTCGCTCCCCAACCCCAGAAGTCCCAGCTCTAGAATACAACACCATCCCCAGACGGAAGTGGATGATAGAGGGCATGGATGCGGAAACCCTAAGGCAACCCTATAAAGGCAACAGACGCAGCTGGCTGAGGCAAGCCTGTGCCATAGCGGTGCCAAAAAAGAGCCACTAGTGGACGGAAGAGGATTGTCTACTGGTGGTGTGACGAGGTAGCTGAAGGGCGAAACAGAACAAACAACGCCAGAAGGAGATTGCAGAGGGCCAGGACAGCAGTTGCAGAGACCGAGCATCTCCGGAAACAATACCGCAAGCAGAGACAGGATTACAGGTGGGCGATAGAGCACAGACAGGCAGCATATTGGAAGAACCTCTGTAGAGAGGTCGAGATCGACCCATGGGGTCTACCCTACAATATCGTAATGAATAAGATTGGAGCTCTCGCCAGCCTGGTCGCTCTTTCCTGATAGCGCACCCACGGGAAGGACGGACGAACAACATAATGATCTGACAGGGACCCAGGAAGATACGATAAAACTGGGTGGAATAAGACGTCTTGGCAGTAATCGTCAAGCTGTCAAGGGGAAGGCCCTGACGAGATGTCAAATGAAATTATTTGGGAAATTGCACCAGCAATCATAAAGGATCTCATAAACTCAGCAATTAATTCCTGGAGGAGGACACATTCCCCAGGCAGAAGTCGGCCCCCTAGTTCTAATATAAAAGCCGGAAAAACGCCTAGACAAGCCAGGATCTTACCGTTCCCTATATCTGCTGAATGGCACGGCGAAGGTATTGGAGCGCCAGATCGCGGCTCGGATCATGGAGTCCCTTAAGACAACCCTACAGCTCCATGATAACCAGTATAGCTTCTGAAAGGACCGATCAACTACAGTGATACCATACTGGCGATCCGTGGGATGGTGGAAATAGCTAATGCAGAAACATGGAGGAGCCGAAGATGGCGACCCTGGATGTGATTAATGCCTTCAATACGCTGCCATAGGTGGTCATCACGGAGGCGTTCCAACGCAGGAGTATATCGGAGGCTATACAGAAGATCGTAAGAGCCTACCTTAGCGACAGAGGGTTGTCCACGAAGGGCAAGCGGGGAAGAGCAGATACACCTTTAGTGTTACGATAACTTGCAAGTCATGAAGTCCCTAGTAAAGAAATGTATATATTACAATACTTTTGTTTGTTGATAATGAAAAAGCTTTTGCTACAATCGACCAACACAAAATACAGAATAGGTCATAGTTACTCCAGACTCCTTAAGAACATCTATCGAAATGCTACTGCCTCTGTCAGAATGGTCGAGGACACAAACATATTCTCAGTACAATGTGGTGTACGCCAAGGTGATACGATATCGTTAAAATAATTCATAACAGAATATATGACCAAAAAAATGGATAGAGATGGGTATAAATATCAATGGAGAGCGACTAAATCAGACGACATAGCTATCGCAGACCACATAGATAACGTGAATAAATTGCTGAATAGACTCCATACAGCCTCGAAACAACCAAACCTGTGAGACATATCAAAGACAAGTTCAACAAATTTATATGTAAGTGTAAAAAATAAATAAATGGAAAGTAAGAACCTAGACCAACCAATTTCACATAAAAACCAGTATCATCAAGCTCGGATGTATCGTGTATAAAAGAACATTTTATTTAGTTTTTAGATGTCACTAAAGGTAAACAGTTTACATTATATCTCAGAAGTCCACCTCAACAAATGTAAATCACTCTATATATAGCAGACTTCTCGTAGCCTTATTATAATATACTGGATGTCTATAAAAAACATATTAAGTTACTTTCAGTTTTGGTTTATGTCTATGTAACTTCTTTATCAAATGGCAACACTACCATTTATCACTGACCAGTACAAAAAGTGGTCACTCTTTGAATATAAATATGATTTTGATTCCAATGTTTCCATTTATAATACGTTTATTCTATCAAATGCGCTTTAAAACATTTGATAGTCGGGCAATTGATTGTTAGAAACAAAGTGTTATTGTCATTACCGTCGTTGTTGGTAATTATTTAAGACTAAATGTTCTCTTCGGCGGGGTGCCTCAAATGTTATTTTGCGACAACGAATTGTGTGTATCAACAATACAAAGTCTACTTATAATTATTAAATTATTGCTTTACTGTAAGAAGGTAGAAGTCAAGTTAATGCATGGGATTATCTTAAGATACCCAGAACAACAGTTCGGAGAGTTTCTCATCGCTTTTTGGGGACTGGTAGCTTCGCAGTGTGCTGGTTCCGGTAGCAGAGTCACCACGTAAAGAGTCGATCGTGTTCTTATGAAAAATTTTAGGAAATCGGCATACAACTGCAATTGCTGACAGATATTGCATGCTACAGGTAAGAAATGTTAATGTCATCAAACGAAAGCTTAGAAGACGCCTTGCTGAAAATTAATTATGTACAAGAAGGCTGGCAATAGTTTCAGAATTACAAAATGGCCACCGCATGAATCTATTGTATTGTGCAGGAGATGCATTCTTATTAATGTACGATAATGCAAGGCCACACACTGCAAAAATTGGTATGTAGTACTTGAAGAAAGTGAGCATCAATACTAGAATAGCCAGCATGTAGCCCCCATCTAAACATTATTAAATACCTTTGGGATGAACTTCAGCATAGTGAGAAATCGAGCAAACGAACCTGAAACTCTTGCTGACTTTCAAAACGTACTTCGTGAAGAATATGAAAATATTCCTCAAGAATTTATTCAAAAAATGTTGTTGTCGCCAAGGCGTATGCAATCGGTTATCGATGTATTAGGGTGAACGAACACTGTATTAATATCTTTTCCAAAACTTTTTTAACCAATAAAAGTATTTCATATCTTATAATACTCATCTGATTCAATAAATTTTCATATAAACATAAGTGAGCATTGCAAGAATAATTTCAATGGTTGGTAGTAATTTATTTAAGGAATGAACTGAAGCTTTTTATTAAAAATTTATAGGGTGGTACTTTTTGTGCCAGTCAGTGTAGATATGTTTATCATATACATGCATTGCACACCGTAAAATATGTAAATGCGCGTATGCCTTTTATTTGTCTGAGTTTCAGTACAATAATATGAGTTTATTATATTCTTGAATTATTAAGTACCTTAACGACCAACCTTGACCCATAATAACGAATATATGGATCACACTGATAAAATTCACTATGAATTATTTATGTCCGGTTTTTAATATAGGATTTCAGGGGCCGTGCATAAAATTGGGGTAATTAGTATTAGATATATACAATTTGGTTTGTAAAAAAGTGTAATACTAACCCGAGAAATATTCGTGCAGTAAATCACATTATCGAAAAGGCCATGTTCAGTATAATTAGTTCTATTTGAAGCTTATTTTATGTGTTCATAGATAAATACTGTGTACAATTTTATGTATAGTTTTAGAGTACTGTCAGGGCAGAATCATTGTATAGACTAATTAGACAAATGTCGGGGGCACGGTTTTTTAAGGTGCCCGGTCACACCTTCCACATAATTTTTTGTTTTATAGAAATTAAAAGTTTATCCCTATACTTTTTTGAAAACAAAATATGGGCTCTCTTCTATTTTTTAAGGGGGAGTGGTATCTAGGGCTGTGAAATACGTTAAATCGGCCGTGAGTACCATATATATTTATTATATAATATTAGTCTGCTTTCTTAAATCATTGAATACATTAAAGCTAAGTGACAATTATTGCAGATCAAAATTATAATTAGAGTACCATCTGTCTCTTTCCGTTCCTATCTAGATAAACCCGTCCACTAGACAGTTTATCACGTACACAAAACTTTTGTGTTGGTTTGTGAATATCAAACAATGCATTCGTGTCGCGCCACTCCGCCTGTATCGCGTCGCATTGTGTGAAATCGCGGCATGCAGGCGACAAACTTTTGATTGACGGGCGTCGCGACGACTGCAAGGTAAAAGATTCATATTGGTGAGAGTCTAGTCCAAGTTTGGGGCTCGGGTGCATTAGAAGTTTAACCGAGCTCTCAGAAGTACGAAGCCAGCCGTAACAACTTTTACAACTTCCCGGAGAGCTTGTTGACGACACGGGGAGCTTATGTGCGCGCCCCCGTTCCTCAGGAAACCGAGGAGCCTATAAATGTTACAGTTTTGTCCGAACAAGTATTTATTAAAAGTTACGGCGATACATCCTAATACTTTCACATCGATACAGGTGGCCCCGTCAGAGAGCAACACGATTCGGGTTAAAGCGATTTAAACTTTTAAATATGAATATTTCAATATATCAGAACATGGATGATTATTAATAAACTATGATCTAAATCTAGTTACAATATAAATAAGAATTTAAAAAAATGAGTTCTGCTCTATTTCAGAAACAGACAATTGCGTTTAAGGGAATAAATAATTGCCTGTATACATTTGTCTACAACATCTGTAATCTCTTGTATGCGAAGCTCTAGAATACTAAATAACGCGAGAAGATGGCACGAAACGATATAAAACTAAATTTAGTATGGATCTAACGCGATTTTTGTATATTTTTATATATTCATATATCGCTAATTATAAATAAAATAAAAATATTTTTATACAAAATTATGAATTTCTTAAGCCCTGGTATGCTCGGAAACAGTACAAGAATGACATCGTTATTTTAGTTGGTGGATTGATGACTGGTACCATTGCAAGTTTTTTTTTTGTTGAGTATTTTCCTGATAATATGTACTACAAGACTATATTGAGATGCAGATACTACTGGGTTCCCAGTATGACCACTCTACATCTCAATATATAATTCAGAAGGTAGGGTAGGGTCTTCAGCGAGTTGTGTAGCTCATTTTATTATGATTATTAATAGTCATTCCAAAGAATTTAATTTATTTTATTAGTTTAAACTTGTTTTATGTAAATATGTTCGTCCTGGAACCAATATTTCTACTGCTTACAGGTACCACGAAGGGTTTAAATAAATAAAGTATTATAATAAGTATTATTAATATGCAAACAAAATTCATAAATAATGTTCCTTCTAAATGTTCCCAAAAATTGTAGTCATAATATTAGTGTTCAATACACTACACAGAAGAATATTACTTTAGTAAAAGATCGCATCATCCGATAAAAACACACATCACCGCAATATTGTGCCGGAAGCGGTTCAGCTAGATCGAGTAAATATTTGAGACCGCGCTGCAGACGGTTAGCGCGTATTTATCCGCCCCGATACTGTGGGAGTTTATGATTATTTTATTCGCGCACACGTGCAGAAAAAATATAACTGCAGTAAAGCGGCATGATTTGTTTTCATTTCCATTTTGCAGGCGCGTCGAAACCATAAATGTAATTCGATTTGCCCCAGTCAGAAATAGTTTTAACCGAACATTTTCACTTGCATTATTATATAAATTATTTAACAAATGAATATATTGATGACTTTTGTTAAATGAATTATTATTGGCGTATGTTTAAAATATATTGTTCGAGCGTCAATGCGAAAATAATAACTAACAAAAAGTTGGTTTTAATTAATTGATTTATTTAATAAATAATAAATTAAATATTTTAATAATAATTTAATAATTAATAGACAGGCTTCATGGATTTTTCACCGCGAATGTATTCCTGAACAGACCTATAACAATATAATATAATAATAATAATGGGATTATTCCCTATAACAAGTTTGGTATAATAAATATAAATAAATCTAAATTCTAAATGATTAGAAATGAGGACTTCAGTTTCTGAAGATCAAAACAGGTTTTTTATTAAAAAATTACTTTAAAATTATGCACTCTCAGACTAACAACAATAAAATAGATATAGCAATGAAAACAAACCAAACAAACCTGCTACGACCCACACTGCGTGTGGGAACCTAAATCGCCGCCTTCTTGATAATCTTAGAGATCTTTATTGTTAGTTCAGGTAGATGATATTTCAAGTAAGCACTTCTCGCCTCGCAAAAACCGGCCATAAAGCGCTTAGCGAGAATTTTGTGTTTTTGTGTAATATGTGCATGTGAAATTTTCCATTCCCTCATCTGACAATCAGTGGCCCGATATTTAGACGCCAGTCGAAAGCCACCCCCGCGATACCTTCGAGGGATGCAACATTTGCGCTCTGCAATTGTTTTACAGTTCTTTAAGCTGGCAAACATCGTCTTTAGTCAAGCTCTGCGATTTTTGCAACAGTTATTCTGTAAAAATACATATTTCAAATTGATTGTGCCTTTCTTTTATTTACGTCACATTGTTTGGTCCTTCGAACCGGATCTTTACAAGCTGTTTCAAGCGTCACAAAACGATATGCACAGGCGTGTATAAATTAATACTACTCCATACTCTTAAGAGTTATGTGTTTGCTTAATATATTTCTATTTGCATTGTATTAAGTCTGCTTTTAGAACCTTACGTAGTAATACACGTACACTATTATGAATTATTAGCCACGTGATGCGCGAAGAAATATATAGATTAATGCAATTGATCATGCAAGGCAAAATAAGAGGACAGAGAAGCCAACGAAGCAGACCAATATCCTATGAATTTGTAGCCTCTCTCCACTAAGATAATCTTATTAGAAATAGATATTCCTGAGTCATTAGCAGTCATTTTCTAAAATATAGCTGTTCAAGCAATTTGTGTATTTAGATTCTTGTTCATTTGGTTTGATTAGTTTTCCGATGAACATGAATACTTCAAAATGCATATTTTAATCTTTTAAAATTACCTAAGAGTTGCGAATAGATAGAAATACAAATACAATGTGAATCGGGATAAATCAATCTATTGTAGAGCCAATACGTTATCTTTCTATTATCCTACTTTATATGATTAAATTGATACACAATAGAAACCAAGAACAGACAATTTCTAGGGAAACCCATATTATATATAACGCTGCCCGGCACCTCCACCATATATCCATATATGAGTTAGCACTCTGCTTCTTTGTTATATAAGAAAACTTTTTCCCAGCTGGATATTTTTCTTCTCTATTTTAATATGAGTAGTCGCTCGTTATTTTTGTAACATTGACACCGCTGTTAGATTGCTTACATTATTTGCTTTTTATTCCTAGCTCTCATCTAGACACTTTCTGACATTCTCCCTGGCCCCGTATTAAACTTCTATCTTTTTATTCTAATTTTATTTCTGTTACCTTATCCACCTTATAAGTGGTGTTTTTAAAATGTCGAAGGTACAACGGATCCCATCAGATTAAACTTTCGTTAATTGTAAAAAAATTGAGTTTTTTATAAAAAAAAACTAACCAATGCATTACATAGAATTTATGCACATTAATAAAAATACTTTGTAAATAATAAAGTAAGTAAAAGACTATAGGCTATAAAAAGAAATTGAAACTAACGAATAGTCGTGGAAAGAGCTAATCCATTCTGGTAAAGTGACCAACAACAAAAAAGAGTATGGGAAAGAATGCAGACGCTAGACGACTGGACGAAAAAAGCCACAGAAACGACAGGACTAAATTTACAAACTAATAAATACTTAAACAGAACGGAACATAGAATAACAACAAGCACAGGTTCTTACAAATGAAATAGATTATGTAAAAATTGTATCCAATGTGGAAAGACATACAAATATATACACATATTTTATATCATTTATTTTATGGCTGGCTCTATAGAGTGGCAAGCGCATGGGAAACTCCCAAGTTACTTAGCCAGGGGAGATTGGAGCAGGGAGGACAAAGTATGCATGGCAAGAGCGAGGTGTTGGTCAGAAGAGCGAGTAAGAAAACTGTGAATGGGGGCTGGGGTATATAGCGTGTGCGCTGTGTAGGAAGGGGAGCGACACGTGGTGGCAAATAATATAAGAGAGTGAACGAAGAGTGGGTTGGAGATTGCAGAAAGATGAATGAGTGATTAGGAGAGGTTGGGAAAGGCGTAGAAATCTGCAAGAGGCTGGCGTGGGAAAGGAAATTGGCGAGGGCAGAGGGAGTCTAGTGTGTAGGAAGAAGGCATAGAAGCGAATATGTATTTTTTATGTTCATTTATATAATTTCATTTTTTTTTCTGTGAGAGTATTGTTTATTGGAGGAGATTTATAAAAGGGAAGTTTTGTGCGAATATGCCAAATAAAGATCTTTTTTATGGTTGGCTCTAAAAATGCCTAACTTTGACTAGTCGTCATAAGTGATAAATAGGGGCGCGTTCATATGGCTAAAAGTGTCGCAACTTGAATGTGGAAAACTACGAAACTGTCAATGAAATCCAGTAATTATTCTTTTTTAATTGGAAGTTTTACGACCGCACGTTGCACAACACCGTTCCGCGTGCGCACTGAAACAACGCGAGTCACATTGGCCTTTCCTGATATGAACGCGGTATAAATTATAATTGCAGTTTCCATTCCGAATATAATTTTTAATTTGTTTATAGAATTTTATTAAGACCATTTCCACTCCTCCAAAACAAACTCCCCCTGAATTTAGGCAACATTGGACCTTCTGTACCTCACGCCCTATTTTAAGTGAGTGCACAATAGAAAATTCATTTTTATTTTTATTCTTAATAATCTTCTCTCCATGTTTTATTATCGCAATATTACAAGATTTTTTGTAAAGAAAAAAAATCTTCTAATAATCAAATAAGTGACAAGCAAGAACTGATACCAAATCGTCATATGGAGACAATTAGTAGACACGTTTATTATTCAATGGTGGATAATAGATAATTACATATCGCTTGTTAGTAAACATCATATGGCCTCATATTATTATTTTAATATTGCATAAAATAATGTAATATAATTTAATTGGAATATATAATTGTAATTAAATATGTAATGATAGCATAATTAGAAATATTAATATTTTAAAGTTACAAAATAACAATTTGCAGTACATTTCCGTAATAATATAAATCGATTCCCACTTCTACAAATTGTCTAGCAATCAAAGTCGATGTTGTTGTTGGATCACTGTTTTACCCTTATCGGGTATTGTAAGTATCATATATTTCCATCAGCCGCCCCTCATGCTGTCGATTATATTGAAATAGAATTATGAATGTATGCTTAGTAGAAAACGATTATATCTCATAGTAATTAAGATGGTATCGGAGGCGCTTAATAAATTATGCGGAATTGATGTAGGCCAAAGAGCCTTGAGTTTGTACATACAATAGGAGAATAGAACGAGAAATACATGATCAAATCAAGTTTATAGATAATCAATTAATATCATTATTATTATACCGAGTAAAATGATATATACAAGGTCAGTGTCATCTAATATCATCACCGCTACATCGCTTGCATACTGACCCTGAATGTATTTATACAATAAAAATAAAAAGTGCAAGTGTCACTCAACAAAGTTGCGAAACTCTCATTTTTATAATACATAAGGTAAATAAACTAACTATGGAAAGAACACTTCCAAGCAGTGCTAAACGTAGAAACGCAAGAGGGACAAGATCAAGAAAAAGACGCAACCCAAAAGAAGAAGTAAACAAGCTAACTCAAACAGAGTTTATGGAGGCAATGGAAAAGCACCAGGATAGTACGAGGTAACAGGAGAAATTCTAAAATGTGGAAGAAAAGTATTACACTAACATATATATGAGCAAATAATGAAAATATGGAGGAATGATGAAATGTTAGAGAGCTAGGAAACAGCAATAATAGTGCCGATACTAAAAAGGAGAATATAAAACCCTAAAACTACAGCGGAATCGGCTAAACGCTGCTAAACACCATATCTAAAATGCTATCAGCCCTAACACACAAGGACTTGAGCTACGAAAATAAAAATAGCAGTCTACCCAAACGGATTCAGACCGGGAAGATCAACCACAGATTCCATCTTTAAGATAAAACAAATATGCAAAAAATGTCACGAAGCAGGAATAAAACACACACTCTTCATAGACTATAAAGGTGCTTTTGACACAGTTAACAGAAAGAAAATACTAGGGGAGATGAAAAACATGAACATGCCACAGAGACTTATAAACTTAACAAGAAAGCCAATGGAAATCAAACGCGGCAGTTAGCCAAGTCTAGGTATATCAGAAAATCTCAGTATAAACTTAAGAGTAAGACAAACTGATGTACTATCAACAACTCTGTTCAACTAGTTCTCGAAAGCGTAATAAGAATGATAAAATGACATGGAAAACGAATTACAGAAATGACATAAATGCTTGCATATACAGATAACATCCTAATAATAAGCAAGACACAAAGAAGGATAAAATAGACTTTCAGAGTGTAGACAGGCAAAGAGAATGAAGCAGGACTAGACATAAATGTCAAATGTCAGAGGGAACAAAACGCGAAATAATATTTAATTAAACAATATAAAGCTGAAGTAAATGCTCAAACTGTGCACCAATTACAGTCTGACAATGATCTAATCAAAGAACATATTCGGTTTCAACATTTTCAATGATATATGGAGATATTAAAGTTGTCGATATTGGGTCCCAGAAAAATATTATTGAAAATGTTGAAAACGAATTTTTTCTTCGATTAGCCCATTGTCAGACTATAAATAGTGCACAGTTGGAGCATTTACTTTAGCTTTTTGTTTAATTAAATATTATTTCGCTTTTGTGCTTGACATTTGAAATGATTTTTCTCGGAAATGTCCTTATGTGACTTATATCATAATATATATATATATATATATATATATATATATATATATATATATATATCGCTGATCACAAAAAATTAATCCCTTTCAGAATCCACAATAAAAAATGAGGTTGTTATTAGAAAAAATTGCCGATGGCGCCATTGCTCAATCAAAAATGGGCGAAAAAAAATTACGCTTTCATTAAAAATTAGCAATTTAAAATTAAAAATCAAAGTGTCCGAGCAATTTTTGCAAAAATCATAAATAAATGTTTTATTGAATTTATTCCATACTTTTGGGATAATCTGTATATATACAATATTAAAGTAAATAAAAAATAAAAAGAAAAGACCATGTCGGTGGTCAGCAAATTTACTCACACAATGCCCCGTTGTTTGCAATAGAATAGCCGCCAGATATTAAGTACAGATAGGACATATAGTATATACATTAAATTGTTTTCAATAATACTAAAAGAAACTCTTAATTCATAATAATTACCATAGAGTAGATGCCTAAGTAATACAGATTATAAGCTACATAAAAATCTTTCCAGTCTAAAACCGAAGATATAATTATACACTAACCAATTTCTCAAACTTTTTATCATGGCAATTTGCTTTACGAAGACGCGTTCCAGTCTGATGGTTGTCAAATTTCAGCAGAGAAGGGTGCACTGCTGAACTTCTGCAGCGGCGGTTCATAAGGATAACGATGCATTTAGTGGAAGGAAGCCCGGTCGGGACTATTATTATACAGAATGCTACGCTAATGATCATTACGGCTGTTTGAAATAGTAGAACATAAACAGCGCGTTCGTGCCGATCTAATGGAAGAACATTTCATTCATTTTCTTTTCGAGATAATAGTCAGTTCAGAATATATTATCGGTAATTTGGGGGTGATTTTAAGGTGAATGTCAGCTTTATAAATAAGATTGCTTATACTTTATATTTGATACCTTATACCTATATTTGATATAATAATTAAGGAAGCTCTGTTACTTACTACATGTCATTGAAAACTTAAAATATCAGCTACTACAACTTCCGATGCAAAGCAAGGGAGCTGGAAACAGACGACCTGGCAGAAGACGCAAGTCCTGGATAAAAAGAAACAACGTACGGAGAAACATGAGTTGAGTTGTTCCGAATCGCTACAAACAAAATAATGATAGAGATGATGACAACATTTGGAATACGAATAGAGTCCAAAAAAAAGAATTAGTATAGGTAAGGTTTGAGTTAATAGATTGTATCGTTGTTAAGTTATGATTCATGCGGACAGCATATGATTCAGTTCCTAGGGGAAAGCTACTGGAGTGTATTGTAAGGTTAAGGATGAAATACGTGAAAATAATATACATAGAGTCACAGGCAGAAGCGAGACTGAATTTCGAGGAAATTTAGAATGAGTGTGGGAGTAAGGCAGAGATGTCCTGTAAGTTCTCTTCATCTGTACACAATTGAGTTAGAGGAAGTTTTAAGGATGGCAAGCGGAAGGGGTTGTGATAGGATAGATGCTGTAGTGCTTGTGGTCAAGAGGATGAAGGGTAGTGAAGGAGTTGCGACAAGTGCGGGGGAAATCCCCGAGCTATATAGCCAGAGGAGAGAGGGAGCAACAGGGAGGGCAAAGTATCGATGGCAATTTAGATGGATTTGCTGCTTGAGATGTCACCACCTTAGGCTTCCCAATAGACCAACTAGATACTCACGCCGACTCTATTCTAATATATTGCCAATACTTAATATTAAACAATAACTATATATAGATGTACTAATAAAATCGACAAGTTTAGTCTCCATAGAAATCCATGAAACATCCGAATCCTGTTTAAAACAAGGACGCAGAGAACCCGACATCGCTTCTCGGTGTCCCACTGCATGAATCCCTAGTCCCGGTGCTTCGAAAGGCACTTTAAGCGGTTGGGCCCGTCGGTAACATAGCACCTGCCCTGATACTTTACAACCAAATGATGTAAAAATTAGGCTAAACTATCCCACCGTAGCATACTAGGGAGGTATATAAATAAATAAATACAGAAACGTTATTATAGTCTATATCAGGATTTCCCGAACTTTATGGTCCGCGCCCGCTTTTCGTATCTAAAAATTTCGAAAAACCCCCTAAAGAATAGGTAATTGTAGAAGAACATCCCGAAAGATTTGTAATCAGTTTTTTCTATGGCTCCCCAAATATTTTTCGTGCCCCCCCCTGGGGTTCGCGCCCCCGCCTTCATATCAATAGTCTATATTACAAGTAGATAGATCTAAAAATGTCTCTAAATACCGCCCCACTATACAAAATTGATTTATAATTTTTACATTGATTTATCTTATTAAAATTAACTAAAAAAAATGTTGAGCAATTAATACGACTTATACAAGATAATTATGTGTAAATAGTGGAATCAAATTCGTTAATAATGAGTAAAGTGAAGTAATTGAATTTGAACAATGTAGAATATATCAATAAAAAAATGGCCATTCTGTATCGTATGGAACATAATATGTAATATCAATAAATCACTTCATTACTATTACACCTCAATGATTTTATTCGATCTAGTTTATTATATACGCCCTCGCTTCTGTTCCAATTTTAAAAGGAACCCCCTTCACGGCCGCCCCATAAATTATCCCCGCCGTATCAAACGCAAGTGGAGCGACCAGCATTAAATAACTCTCGGGCAAAAATAAGGTTACCGTTGGAGAGACAAAAATATATCGCGGGTTCGCGTGCTGAATGTGATTCCATGCGGTTTTTTTCTACCATCACACGTGCTGGCTGGTAGAGATAATTATATAAAATCGAAATCGTTGCCAACAAACAAGTTTTGATAACAGATTCAGATAAGTCTTAACGATATTAACCGCAAACTTTCATTAATGACATTATCAGAGCTACAAGGTAATATTTTATAGATACTTATGATTTATTTTGACATGCAATATATATATATATATATATATATATATATATATATATATATATATATTTGTTAATAGTAGTTGCTAGGAAGATGTGTATGTATGATTATTATTATTGAATTTAATATTTTATTTATACATATATAAAAAACATCTATCTTTTCAGCTTTATCGGCCCGATGGCTTTTTCGCTGGTAATGGGAGAAGCTCAATGGACCCGATATTTACCTCTGTGAAAAGTGTTTCGCGAAATGTTGCCCACAGCGGGGTTTGAACTATCGCTCAGTACATGGTGCATGGCACCTCTAACCACTATACCACTAAGCTGGGATATACAAATATATCTTTGTGAATTATATCGTTATAGTAGAGTTATAATACACTCTTCATATTCTGTTGGCTTTACGGCACCTGGGGCTTCGGTTGTTCGTTTCCCGAACTCCCTTAATCTTTGTTTTGAGGGGATCAGCCTCTGTAATTCTTCATTATTTCTTATAGATCTTTTTGTATTTTTGCTTTATCTACTAACATCCTCCAATATTTCCTGTTATGTACTATGTCATTCACGTTTTGGGACCCTAACTTTTTTAGATCTTGTTCTACATTATCTGTCCACCTTGGTCTTTCCCTTCTTCTGTTCTTCTAATCCTTGTTTTGAGGGGATCAGCCTCTGTAATTCTTCATTATTTCTTATAGATCTTTGTGTATTTTTGCTTTATCTACTAACTTCCTCCAATATTTCCTGTTCTGTACCATTTCTTTCACGTTTTGGACCCCTAGCTTTTTTAAATCTTGTTCTACTTTATCTGTCCGTCTTGTCCTTAGTTATTCCCTTCTTCTATGTTCCCTTGATTTTCAATCCATCATTCAACTTCAACTTTATGAATTGCTTATCAGTTATGTAGTTCTTAAGCTTTTGTCCTTTTTTTATTTTCGTATTGCACTTTCCAACACTAAGCTAAATACCACTGATGACAGGGGGTCGCGTTAACATACTCCCTCATTGACCGATTTGACGTTGTTTACTCTCGCCATATTCCCCGTTCTTTGTAGTCTTGGTTTTGCCATCCTTATTAATTTATCGTTTATACTCAGATTCTTCAAGGTTGTGTATAGCTTATTTATCTTTCGTTTATAATCAGGCCTGTTTGAAATAGATAAATAGGGCTATTGTTGGGACCCTACTTTCATAGTTCTCTGCATATGTTTCCCGTAATATGAAGACTTGTAGTGCTTTTGCCCTTTCTAAAGCCATTGGTGTTCGCCTACGATCATTTCCATCATTTGTCGTAACTTATTCTTAATGAACGTTGCTAGTATTTTATATGTTATATTAAGAAGTGTTAGGTCCCAGGGCAGGATATTACATCTGTCTAAACCTCTAGGATTTTTCCTGCTCCCATATTTCTTTTGCCAAGAGCTGCAGGTGTTCTATTGGCCCTTTTTCGCCGTGCTTAATCATTTCTGTTGTTAAAGGTCGTTTTAGACAAGATAATTTCTTGATTCAAAAGTTAGTCAAGATGCGAGACAATCTAAATTGTCTCGTATCATACAGCAAATTATTTGTAATATTGAATTGGATGGTAGATCGAATGGAAAATATAACGCGTTCTATTTGTCAAGGACAAATTGTATGGGAGGAGGACATATGAATTCATTTCTTGAACAACTTTTGAGCTAAGAAATTGTCTTGTCTAAAACGACCTTAAATTGTCGCTGCCCAATTTCCCACTAAGAGGTGATCGGAGTCTACATTTTGTTCTCTATATGTTCTTATGTGCTTAATGTATTTATCTTAATCTTTTTCGATTAATACGTGATCAATTTAGTTTACAATTATTCCATCCAACGTGTTTACTTAATAATATATAATTTTTAAAATTGCTCACAATCCTAAATGATTAATATGCCGGAAATTTACTCAGATAAACAAAGATCAGGGATATGGGCTTAATTGGCAATTGCAAGAATCGCATGTAATATAAAACAGAAATGATTACCAAATCTGAACAAATCATACGATTAAATCGTAAAACTAATTACATCTCATCGAAGTAGACCGTCCGGATCGAAAGCGATGGGTAATTCCCCGCACCCGAGCGTATGTTGCCAAACCATCATGTATTAATTACTGACAAGTGCACGCCATTGCGTCTAGATTATCACCCCATATGTCGCTAATTCATCCGCCCGTACTATAACGATTCCAAATTTTACAAATTCCAATTAAATCATTCCCAAGTGAACGAACGCTACCACTATCAAATCTTATGAAAATGTCGGGGCGGTAAATCAAATTAAATAGCGATCTGACCGCGCCCTTATAAATCCCAGCGATAAGGTGAATTTAAACGTCTCGGGCGCGCGGCTATTAGTAGTGTTTGTGCGACGGGCGGCGGGGACAGAGGGCGGCGTTGGTAATTAAAAGCCACCCAATTTGTATACGGCGCCGCCGCCATAAAGCTTTTTAATGCGAGGAATAATTCTTAATCTCCGAGAGGGATGGCATTTTTATTCAAATCGTAATGGTATTCATTAAAAGTGTAATATTTTGACACCTTTGATTTGTTTACAAAATATTTCCTGTTCTGTTTAGGAAATATTTATATTAAGCCTTGATTGTATCCACGTACACCAACAAACGAACTGATATATACCAAACACCGTTGATTGCAGTAATACTCCAACTAATCTACGATTGCATTATGCAGCACAATTTAATGTACCTATAAATTAACATTATATAAGAAAAAATCGCCATGCTACATATTTCTTCCATTGAGACATAACCGTTATCGAATTTATTTAGTTTCTGGGGAAAGATTATTACGAATACGTCTTTATTCATATATAACAGCCTTTTTACGAATGGCGAAAATATTCAAGCTCACGACTTGAATAATAAAACCAAGACCAAGTTTCTCAAATGCTACATTATCTCCATACTTTTCTATGGGATAGAAGTATGGACAGTCACTGAAGCTTCGAGCAATACTCGAAGCTTTCTAAATGTGGCTGTATAGTAGAATACTTGGTCGAATACGTGACGAATAAGACAGTACTAGATCGAATGGGGAAAGAGGTAGATGTACTAGTAACTGTGAAGAAGATAAAGCTATAATAACATATCATGAAGAACAACGAGCGTTCCGGATTACTCCAATTGGTATTGTAAGGTAAAGTGGTCAGAAGAAGAGGACCGGGGTGGAAAATATTATCATGGCGCAAAAACCTTGGAACGTGGTACGGCACAACAACACCATGTCTCTTTGGGACAGCCGTCAATACTCCGTAACGAGTAGGCATTAGAACATGTCACACTTCATAAAGATATCAATTGACGGTTATAATTTTCCGTCAATTATATTTTTTATATTATAATATTATTGGATTGGCCTATCTCGATAGTATTTTCAAGTAGTAAATCAACCTACTACTGCTATTGGTAAATCAACCTACTACGTTCACTAGTAGAATTATTTCTGAGAGAAGATCTATACATAAAGATCCATCAAAGGCATCCTATACCTACGAAAAACTAAAAACATTTCTATTGCTACATTCAATTTGAATCTGGAATACCCGACAAGTTGGGCTATGAATGTTTCTTCTAAAATATTAATAATTAGCGATGGGTACTATCGAATGAAGTACAATTCATTCGATAGTAGTATAGGTAAATTTTACAGACATTACTATCAACTAAAAATTATTGATAACAATCGACTAGAAACTCTAGATAGTCTAATGTAAGCAGACTGGTACTATCAACAAAAGTTGACGCGGCGTTTATAAGAGTTGTTTTCTTAGTGTTCTTAGTTAAACTTGCAATTTCGGAATTTTCATATAACATCATTCGCAGCCTGGGCCGAAATCTTCTTAAAACGAGTACTCTCCGTCAGTTAAGCTGGTAGTATATTTGGTAGCGATATTCCTTTTTTGCCCAATCCCAACAACACGAGATTTTTCTAATATTCGACTATAGATATATTTTCAACTATCCTGACTACCGCTATTTCAATAGTGTAGTGCCTATTATTGTTCGACCGAAGAGTCCATTCTGGTTTCGGGCGGTAATTTTGGTTTTGATAAACAGCCCAACCTTCGCGCCAGGGCCGAAACTGCAGTCGCATTCTTTGTATAAATAATATGAAGATATGTAATTTATCTGACAATAATTAAGAATTAATTGTCTTCTATATAGCTAACGAATAGTAAATCAGTATACGTAATCTTGGAAGTTTTTTGAAGTTAAAAAATGTGAAATTCGAAATATTGCATGAGGTATTGTAAATTGGGTTTGGATTATCCTATTTATAACAATTTAAAAATGAGAATTTCGTCGCTTTGTTTTCTTTTCGAAAGATTGCATGAGGTATTTTAGTTGGTTTTGGATTATTCTACAGGTATAACCTATATTGTAATCAAAAACTAAAGCCCTGGTTTTCTAGAAGAGCGGCCGCTGTTGACGTAATATTTGCGTCAAAAAATATTTTTATAAAGAGTAATACCTCAACGTACAGCAAAAATGCAATGAGTCATCACGAAAATGTGTGAGTTATTCAATTACATATACTCAAAAATATTTTTGTGATGTGATCGCTTTTGAGCGACCGCTCTCCTAGGAAACCACGGCTTAAGTAACTTGAGTAAGCCTGACCAAAATGTACGTTTAAAAAGTTTCGATTTCGGTTTTAGCCGAAACTATGATAAACGCAGAAATTAAAAGAATTAAAAATTGTGTTGTGTTCATCTTCTTCAAACAGATCTTATCCAGTGTTTTTGGTAATGCACAAAAATATGCTTATGGTTATAGTTCTAGTCAATAATTATTAGTACTGTTGCTACTACTAGTAGTAATAAAGGTTAAAAATTGATGCTAGTAGAAGTATTAGTACTATCATTACGTATAAATAATTAAGGATTAAAATACTACTAATAAAATATTTATTTTTTAGTTTGAGTATATAATACTTTTGTTTCTAAACAACATAGTTGGTAAAAGTGCACTCACCGAACTTCCGTGAATACCAAGCAATCCAGTCAAACCAAAAGTATAGTGCAATAAATGCTATTCTCAAAACTTTTTAAAACGTGCGCGCACGTTAAAATATCCACTCCGGCACCACAAGCACACAAAGTACACACGAAAAAGCACGCTAAATACACCCCCGAATCGCGATATATAATTATTTCGTAATTTTCGACACGATGTAAATGATATGCCCGTGCGTCGTTCCTGAAGGTTTGATCAATCGGGGAGAAGACGCGAAACGCACGCCTACCCTCTCGACTACCCTCTGAACAGTGAACGTCCGCGTCGCGGCGCTCTGCTGGCCCCCTATTCGCGGTGGTGCGCGCCGGCGAGACGTCGGATGCCGATTCTGGCTGCGCTAAATGTCTACTCGTTATTCCGCTCCGCCGCCCCTGCTAAAAACCGCCGACGAATTCATGTCCGCACTCGCACACGGAAACAATCGCTTTTTATATCTGGCAGTCCCTTTTAACCCTTATAAAGTCCATTAGTGGAATATTATTCAATTGAGACGGGCAGAACGTATGCGCGAGTAAAATATACAAACAATGAATGGTATTTTTAGAAAACAAAAATATTTTAGCAACATACGTAGGATGATCAAATAATAAATTCGTGTATTCGTAAATTGTTTGGGATATAGGTTTTTTTACTTTACCATGGAGTATAGAGAACGTATTATATTCGGGCAAAAAAAACATTAACTTTTTTTGCAGTAATTTGGCATGTGCTGAATGTTTTATTCAAACAAGTAAATATTTATTGTTTGTACGCAATACAATCGCTAAAATGTGCTTGAGTTCAATATAACTAACTGTGAGTAACAATAATCCGCTTCGGCATCTTAAAAATTAAGCTATATTATCTACAGCTCAGAAAACAACTCAGACTCAGAAGACAACTTTTTGTAAATTATAATATTTGTATATTTACCAAAAAAAAGATAATTATATTCTTTCCTCCGTCATCGCCTCGAGGTTTGTGGTTGTAATTCCTCCTCGAGCTGTGGGCTCAATACCCACAGCTCGAGGAGGTTCGTGTTTAACTTAATTGTGGAATTACATCACACGCGTGAAACTGTAAAATCGCTGGAGCCTTTAATAAAAATTAGGCATACAATTTATGGAAGTTAATAAAAACACATGATTGCTGGCTGGGAAACTTATTTCGTAAAAATAGCATAAATCTTAATTATAGAATGTAGAAGATACTACCACATTACTGCTTTAAACACCTTGTGTCATGGGTCACACTTCCTCGTTCAATCGAACTATAGCCGTATCTTCTACAATCTAACTACAAATTAGGTCATCAATTCTTACAATATAAGTTTTCATAAAGAATTTTTATTAAATTGCATAAATTGTATAGTATTTCATTGCCTGGTCTTTACTAGAAGCTCAATACAACTTAACAATACGCGCCATAAACGCCTATACACGTGGTCCCACCACAAAATCATTATTTTTTTAATATTATGTTTGCCTGTGCTGTAAAGAAATATGTTTTTAATCTATCCACTTCGCGAATGAAAGGCTAACGGTTCTCAAATGTTCATACCGATGAACCCACTTTTGCGAGTTAGCGAATGGTCCCAAATTGGCCATTGGTACGTAGTCTTTGCATTAACTTCCATTTTATTTGCCGTTACATGTCCTGACAGATTTATGCATATCGAAGGAATGTATCATTTGCAAAATCCGCTAGTCTTTGAACAATTCAGAATTTTTCTAAATTACCGACAGCCCGACGCATGCTTTGGAGTCCAGGTAAGCCGCAAGGTAGGAACTGGACAATTTCGGCGAAATGATGAAAAAGAAAACGGCCGTTCGCTACGGCAACGGTTTGCGAATGTAATGTAATAGTTCTCAAATTACTGCTGAAGAATCAATCTATGTTATTGTTTGATCAACTCATTACATACAAATTTCGGTGACTTCTACAATAATGTATATTTAATTTTCTGCCACCAGATAGATTATGCGCCGACTTGAATCGGCCATTGAAGGGCGTTTATAAATTGATTTTAATACATTAGACCAATGTGTTGGTACTCAGTTTTAAATAAGTCATTAATTCATTCAACTCCCACACGTATACCATCTCGTTAATTAATTTCCCACGTGTATCTTCTGTCTTTTGCTCAGCCATCAAACTTCTCACTCAAGTTCCGGTGAATGTCAAATAAATGAATATCATATTTAATACTCTGGAAACGATGATCGTCGGTATTGAAATGGAGTTGGCATAATTATAAGCAGAATAATAATAATAATAATAATAATAAATTATTTATTTTTTCTAAATGCAACTTAAAATGTATACAGCAAAAAAATAATTATACAAAAAATAAATAAAAAATAAACCCCTGAACGAGATGCAGGTTTATTTATTATATCTGTTCTAGCATTTATACCCAGAAATAGAAATTTTGTTATATTATACCCTAAACCTAAAATAGTATCATGGCCTAGGCTATCACGAAATTGAATGTTATTATAGAGGTTGGGTAGCATTTTAGATCTAATTATTTTGTGGTATAAATAATAGCACTATAATTTTCTCCATGGATAACCACCCTGTTTCTGGTAATTTATATGAGATGTGGTCGAATTTATGAATGCCGCATATAATTATTATTATTATATAATAGCGTTAATGAATAAATAAATAATGAAGGCAAGCTTTTTGAATTTCTCCGTGATAAATAGCAACACAATAAATAAATTGTGTCAATATAAGAGCTTCGCATAACCTAGTTTTAATAGGGATTGGTAGATCGATCCAGTGAGCATATAACTTTTTATGTTTCAAGTATGCTGTAGATATATAGTTATTAATGTGTGTCCTTAATCTCAAAGTATTGTCTAGGGTCAGTCCTCAACTTTTGCTGCTCCACCATAGAGTTTGATTATAAAACTAGTGTATATACGAAATAAAAAAATCGTTTTGAACATTTCCTATCGTGTAATGTTAATGCAACCGGAAACAAGACCAATAAATTGCAATATACGTCAAGTGTACGCACCCACCTGTGATACAATCGACACTAATAGAGTCGCTCTAAAGGACCTAAAAAAGGCAATCAATCTGGTCAAAAAGCAGATCAACAAACTGATGTGTGACTTCAACTCCAAGGTGAAAAAAGGAAAACGCGAAGATATAATGGGCGCTTATAGTTTAGGGACTCCAAATGAGAGAATAGACCGACTAAGACAGTTCTGTCTGTAGAAAGACTATTTTATCGTTATACACATGGACCTCGAACAAGGGTTGTCAGCTATTCTTGTTTCAAAAGAAGTACGGATCGCGGTAGGGGGAGGTGCTAGGTTTACGTGGTTGTGCGGGGAACGGGAATGAGAAGGGAGGAAACATCAACACTCAAGACAATTTCTGGAGTGGAGAAGGATGGCTGGCTCATTAGGTCTAGCCGGGGCGGTGGCTTCACGTAGACAGCCGCGTACCCCGGCGGGTCGCAAAACCGCCAAGCGACCGCTAGGAGACGACGATGATCCCTTGGACTACTGAGTACCGACCTATCCACAAAACCGAGAACTGAGACTAATGACCAAGAGTCCAAACTTGTAAAAAAGAGATGGAGAGCAACCACTAAATGAAATAACCACGATGACGACCACTGCGTACGACCATGAAAGGGCACTACTTTTACCCTGGAATAAAAAGAACTAATGGACAGAGGAGGGTGATCTCCGCAGCGGTCGGTGAGGACATCGCGGTGGGTGCCACGACTACCACGTAGTAGAAACGGTACCAGAGCCCGTAGAAGATGCTAACTTATTTGGAGGAAGCGGCGTAAAAGCCAGGACCCTAACGAACAGAACACACACGGAGATAGAACCAAGCAGAAACATCCGGAAAACAGTAGAAAATCCCTATTCGATGAAGAATAGCGAAGGCTGGGAATTTAGACACAACACTGGTTAACAAAAGAAAAATTACAATTACCTGCACCAGACGAAATATGCACAGAAATTTTAAAGGTTTTCGAAGAAGACAGCTCACATTACAAAGTTGTCAACTTATTTAATAACATATATGAAACAGGAATTATACGAAGGGAGTGGCTGAAATCTACCTTCGTGGTAATACCCAAAACATCTAGCGCGAAATGCTGTAAAGACTTCAGGACCATCAGCTTTATGGCTCACGTACTAAAAATATTTCTGAAGATCATTCACAACCGTATCCACCGTAGATGCAAAGAAGCGATCGGTGACTAGCAGTTTGGTTTCCAAAACTGGTTCGGAACAAGAGAGGCTCTTTTCAGCATTCAATTGCTCATACTACGATGCTGATATATCAATACGGATGTCTTTGCCCTATTTCGTTTAGAACATCAATTAGTTGGGCATGATTTACTGGGCCAAAGGCTTTTTTATAGTTTACCAAAACTATGAAAATGCCTTTGACTTAAAATAATGCCAAACTAATTGATGTTCTAAACGAAATAGGACTATACCGGCGGACACCCGTATGGTGTCCAATTTATACTGGAACCAAAGAGCAAGGATAAGAATAGATGATGAAATATCAGGGCGATCACAACTCCCTTCAACCTCTACTCGAAGAAGATGCATTAAATGACATATACTTTGGAGTAATCGTCGGGTGTGTTGTGGTGAATAATTGGAGGTATGAGGAAGACACGATAATAGTAGCGCTTTACAAAAATTAGTTACAATATCATGCAAATGGGTCTCAAACTAAACGATAAAAAGGCAAAATGACTCGTTGTGAGCAAAAAGTCTATAACCCCACAGCTAATTCTTAGGTAGGGAACGAGATTGTAGTGCGGGTCAACTTGTATAAATATCTGGGCATATCAACAGAAATTGCAAACTGCATAGAACAAGGTAAAAGAGCATTTAGGAGCATGAGCACTGTCTTGACCAGTAGATACCTACAAATATGCGATGCTACGTTTTCGTCACCATTTTTTGCGGGGTAGAGACAGGGAGAATAACTCAGGAAATGTGTAAGAAACTTGAAGCTTTTGATATGTGCGCATACAGCTATATGTAAAAATACCCTGGATGGACAGGATAGTCTTGCAACGTGTAAACAAATCAACAGAAATATTAGACACCATTAAAAGATGAATGTTGGAATAATTTGGGCTTGTTCTACGAAACGAAAAGTACAGACTACTGCACACTACAATGCTTGAAAAAATTCGGGGAAACGTGGTCCAGTTCGCCGTAGGATCTCATTGATCAAAAATCTTCGTCAAAAGTATGGACAGTACAACATATTTGTTCAGAAAGGTTTCCTTAAAATTCCAAATCATGAAGCTGGATGTCAACGCTATAGGAGGACAAGACAAATAAAGAATGACTAAAAGGTTCAAAGAGGTTTTAGACATTGGTGTCCATATGCACGGCATAATTGGAGGTAGTTCTAAGAGGACAAGTAAGCGGTCTGATTCTATATACATTTCGGAACCGCATACAATAAACGCAAAGCGTTTTGTAACAAAGATCCGTCCGGGGAAAGGAGGGTGTTTAAATAGAGGGAATCCCTGTTGAAGAAGGCAACAAATTCACTTATACAAGTTCATTTTTTTAATTCCAAGTTTGCAGGAGAATATAGATTGCAGAGAGTGCTGTGGGAAGTATGCAGAACATAGTTGGATATAGAGCTAAATTGTGGAGAGTCACTGAGCAGCAAGCGGAAACTTTATTGGCAAAAACGCTTAGTGGCTTACGGTCTAAGCCATCAAGTGTAAGATTCAAACACTTTCAAAATGTGTATTTCAACCAGTGCGCGATTAGTAAGTATGAAATAAGAGTGATTGAATAAATGATAGTAGAATAATTAAAGAAGTGTACAGGATAATGGTTGATAGTGACAGAGCAAACGGAAGACAGCAATGTAAGGGGAGGGAAAGAGAATGTAAGAGGACGCTGTGATTTCGTTAGGAACTACAAATGCTGAGAAATGAAGGTATTCCAGTGAGATATTATGATAGAAGAAACATTAAATGAGGTAAAGCTGCAACTACAACACTGATCAATATAAAGTAGTAGGTATGACAAATACAAGCGCCTACAGGCATTAGCAGGACTTCCGACGTATCTCTCGACCTGTAGACTCAGCGGAGAACGATATATAGTCCGGCTTAAATATATAACTGAAGAAAAATGATATAGTAAGTGATTGAAGAGCAAATACAGAGAATGTGAAGTGAGTGAAAGCTGAATAGATAAATAGGAACATCGGTTGGATGAATGCACTGGGTGCACAGAGAAGTGGAGATAGAAGAAAGAAGTATTATCTTGGAAGAAGGTGGCGGAAAAGTGCAAGTTATTGATGCTTAAAGAAACTAATCTAAATTGTTTTAAATTTTCTATATACCACTAAGATTCATTAACATACCCAAGATATTTAAAATTAGCACACTCTATCTATGATTCTACAACAAAATCTTTCCATACGCTTCCGCCCTCATCTCCTACATACCATTATCTTTGTTTTATCCACACTTATTTACAGACATCCCTAATAAAAATATTTATTTCGTCTCTCAATTAGCTCACTATCATTCCTCACCATCAAACACCCTTCAAGTTATACATAACAGCCGGTCCTTTTCTGAGCACATACTACCATATAAAAATTGAATAGCAAGAAGTTCAAATGGCAGCCTTGCCTAAGACCTACTTTTCTTGCACATTCATATATCTTTTTATCACCCATCTTTAGCCCACAAGTTCACGCATACTTCCTTTCTATTAAATACCTTAGGTTCTAAGATTCTCCTGTTCCTTTCATTACTTGATAATTTTTTTTTCTAATCTACTTGATCTTTGATCTTTAGGGTAAGTATTAGGTAATAAAATTATTATATATAACTTATAACTTGGCCCATGTATTTCCTGTTGTTTATAAAGCTACAAGAAATTTAATAACCCTTATTTATTGAAAGTGCTGTTTGGTAATAGCTGATAATTATGCACTGCTTTCTCTAATTTAACATTATTATATCCAATAGTGAGTAAGGCAGAGATGCCTGTTCAATCTTTATACAAGTAAATTGGAGGAGATGTTAAGGGAGAGGGCAAGCGGTAGGGGTTGTAGTCGGAAGAACCAAGGTATGGATGTTAGCATATTTGGATGATATAGTGCTTGTGGCCAAGGTAGTGGAAGAGATGCAAGATATGTTGAAAAGAATGGCAAGGTATCTTAATAACAAGGGGTTAGTAGTGAATGTGGTAAAAAGCAAATGGATGATGTTTAGAAATAAAGGTAGGACAGGTGCAGTGGAAGAGTTGAAATGAAAGGGAAGTGTTTAGGCTTTTGTAGTGACTGCAGGGGTGAATCTAGAAAGCATTTAAAGTGGGTAAAATAAAAGCAAGACTGGCTCAGGGGATTGCAAAGAGAAACTGGAAGAAGTGGTGAGATAGTAACCTAAAAATGGTGTCTAAGATGCCAATATTGAATGAGCTCATACAACCCTGGTTATGTGAAGTGGCCAGTTTGGGGAAATGCCTGAGCTACAGAACCAGTTGATAGTGGAGCAGTAAGGACAATGTATGCATGGCAAGAGTGAAGCAGTATGGAAGAGAGAGGAAGGAAAGTGTTAATGAGGCAAGGATACACCACATGTGTGTTGTGTGGCAAGGGGACTGACATATGGTGGCACCTAGGCAAGACATGTGAGGGAGTGAAAGCAGAGTGGATGGGGAATTGCAGAAAGTGAATGGTTAAGAGAGAATGGGTCAGGCATTGAAATCTGCAATAGGCTGGCATGGAAGAGGGTTATATGTATTATAATATTTTAGTATTGAATATTATATCAAGGTCTTTTGTGTGTAATGGTTATGCCAACTAAAGTTTTTTTTTGCAAATTCCAGGTGATAATTTTTATTTGTGTAATATCATAATTCAACTTGCAATGATTGAATTTTCTTCAAATTCACTGAAATCATTTGAAACAGATATAGTAATTCATATGAAAACTTTAAAATGAACATTTACAAAATTTAGACATGTTGTGGCAATTAGAACATTCTTAAGTCACAAGTTCAAGTGTAAATATGCAATAATTCAAGTTTTAATCTTCTTACAAATCACTGAAATAATTTAAAATACATATAGCAATTTCTATGCAAACTTATATTATTCTACTATCAAAAGTACAATTTAAGCAATAATTGTTATCACAACTATGACCCCTTCCAAGAATTCAGCAATTTCTCTCTTTCACATCAATAACACACACAGACATTTAATACCAAAAAGGTAAAGAATCCAGGATATTCTCATTTAACAACTATATGAATGCCCATTTACTTGAATAAATCAGTCAGAACATTATGGTGATATTATTCTGTTTCACTTTGTAACATAGAGAAAGTGACATAATTTCATTATACACTTTTTGGTACATTTGGTTCCATATACTTCTATCATTATAGGGGCAAGAGCCTTTTCTACTGGTTATAAAAGCTCAGAGCATTTAAAATAATAAACAAACTGTTGAAATGTTATTAATTTTAATTATATACAAAACACTACATTAAACACAATTCATTCCTTAACCCCATTTCTCCTCTAGCAAAACATCTCCTTTTGGTTTTAGTTTGTTTGCTAGGATATTTTCTGCTCTCTTGACTTCCTCCAATTGTAATCGTTTATGTCTCTCCACAGCAAAATCAACCTCCTTTGTAAGAGTAATAATTCTTTGTGTGATCTCTCGCTGTTTAAATATACGCCTTTTCTGCCTAACTCCATAAGGTGTCGTTCGTCCATCGAGAAAAGTATAGTCAGGTTTATCAGTCAACACCCCATAAGCATTTGGATTAAGTGGCAAGCCATGATCTTTTCTCCACTTTTGTATAAAAAAACTAACTGGACTTACACTGAAGTATCGATTTGTTTGGAAATATCCACCTAAAATATAATAAATCATAAAATTATGTATATTAAATAATAAAGTAATATTACCTTTTGTTAACGTAGTTAATTTATTTAAATTCATTGCAGTTTATTTTTAAATTCAAAGGTGCACCGATATTTTAGGTTAACTCACAAAATGACACTTATTATTGTATAACACCAACTTAATATAAATTTGATAGCACTAAACACATTTAAATAACTATTATTTATATCAAACTTAACTATGTAAACCTAATCAATATCGTGTAATTATATTAAAAATATGATAAATTCATTTTTGTGAATTTACATTTGTACAGTTATATTTATTCGAATGGCAACACTGGTTTTATTTAAAGTCCAAATCGGAGCTGTCAGTGTTGTGATAAATGTTACCTGCAAAAAGTGTTAATCATGGCAACGAAAAGGAGGCCAATTAATACGCCAAGCGCCCGGCTAAATTACCGCCCCTCAATGGAGCGTACGGAAACGAAGGGAACCAAACCCACCACTGATCAGACGTCGATCAAAGAGATTATGACACTGATGGTGCTGTATGGCTGCAAGAAAATTGTATTTTATGACACAACTAGGAGAGTGTTTATATATTTGGGAGCCCTATTTCTGATCTCATTAATGGGCGACGTTGCTTCAGTACCAAAAAGCTACTTATCACGATCGGATAACGTTTTCAACCAGTACTTTGTTAAGTATGCCTGGGGGTGGAATTTAATAATAGTAACTCCTTATGTGTTGTTAACCAGTTACATTTATTGCTGTGGCCAGAAAGATAAGATGGTTAAGCATCACTACTCCAGAGTGCTGATTGCTACATTTTTCTGGTGGTTCTGGACAAATTTGTTTAATTACATTGAAAGCAGTTATGGGAAATGTAACATTAAAGGACCTCAGTTTAATAGTAAACAGTCTTGTTTGAAGGCTGGTAATTTTTGGAATGGGTTCGATATCAGTGGGCACTCTTTTATACTTATATATGGAAGTCTTTTGCTGATTGAAGAAACTAGAAGTGTAATGAATTGGGATAGTATTAAGGATAACTTACGTTTGGAAGACCACTATCGGTCAACTCGTGACACATCACAAAACACAAATCCTTTACGATCTCTCACAAAAGAAGAGTTTGGGGAGTTGCAAATCAATTATGAAAAATACACTCCATACATTAGGGGTTTATTCATAGGGATTACATTTTTCATATTTTTATGGGATTTTATGCTAATTGGTACAATGTTATATTATCATGTTATGGTGGAAAAGTTTTTGGGTGGATCAATTGGAATTTTGACCTGGTTTATTACATATAGGCTGTGGTATCCAACAAATTTTTTACCAAAACTGCCTGGAGATGGTGTTTTTAGGTATATGAAAGGAAAGATTATACATCATACACCATCTACATCAAGAAGAAGAGCTGGTAGTGTAATTAATGGCAATCAGCCAATGTTTATGGGCAGACCACTTTACCCCAATAGAACAATGGATGGAAATGGATCGGATGATGATTTGGCTAGATAAAATCCCTCATTTTTGATCACCTGTAAATATTTAACAAAAGAGACTTTAAATATTTTTATACTAATGGTGCTTAAAGTGTAAATAAGACAGCTTTTAATATTTCATTGTTTGTTGAATGTAATTTGTTTTTTTTATTATTTAATTTACAGTACAATTAATTGGTGGTTGTTACACATTGTTCCTTATCACTGGTTTTACTGGGTTGTTTGTTATTTGTTATATATTATTTTTTTATGGTTATTTTCTATTCTTTTTTTACTCTTTTTCTCACAATGATACAAATAAAGAACATTTTATGACTTATCATTTGAATAATCTTCTGACTAGGCAATAACCCCCAACTAGTAAAGCAACTGCAGATGCTGCAGTGATCCCTAGTACAACAGGGTCTTGGGCATTCACAAATGTTTTTATGTGGAACATTGTGTTGGGGATTGTTTTTTTATAGGAATCGCGTGTTTTGACTCGTTCATAGTATTTTTCCACATTTGGACGTTTTCCACTTTTCCAGAAACGGAATTCAAAGCCTAGTTGGTTTAGACGTTCTAATAATATCACTAGGCTTATATCAGCTGCTGAGAATGTTGAGGAGCATAACCACCAATCTTGTTTATCTAAACATAAAGATTAATATCAGAATTACAAAAATATAAAACTAAAATATAGTATAGAGCAGTACATACTTATAAATGTAACACACATTAACAATTTGTGGATATACACAATATATTCTTTGAATATCTAATTTTAAAAAACTAATCATTTTAATAGACAATAAGAATTAATTTTTAGTGTATTAAGCACTTATGAAACATTAGAAATAATTTTGCTATAGATGTTGCCAGGAAGATATGATTCTTTAAGGGTCAATATTATGTTATTGCTGAAGTAGCAATTTTGAGTATTTCTAGGAAATACATTCAATTTATTTGAACCAAAAAGACCTACCTAATGAATTGTTAATATGTACATTTAATGATGTGGTCAGATAAGATAAGGTAAGATGATGACCCATCAAATGTATAAATAATGTTAAAGTTTGGTATTCAATATACTGGGTGACACTATGAACCAAAAGGATTTCAATTTATTATTTAAAATTCTTAATTCATATAAAAGTGTGAACCCACCTCTTAGCAATCTACATATCTAGATTTCGATCTTATTAGATCTCGTCAGTGTAGCTCAGCTAGTGAGAGCCACTCAAGATTTTGTTAAAATTCTTAATTATTTCCCCATGTTATTTCATCTCAAAATTAGGTTTCTTTTGGTATGTCTGGAATAACAAATGTCTCAGACAAATAAATCAACAAATTTATTTATTCAGCCTAATAAATAAACAAATGTGCTCAACATTAAAAGGAAAGCACACGACTTTTTTTTTTGTTTAATTGTATCAAGCTGGCCCATATGACCTGTAGAATGCAATGTGGCTGGCAGTGCACCATTCGGTTACGGGGGATGAGTGCTGGAATACAATTAACAGGAGAAATGCCGCTTTCCATAGTCTGAATCGAAGTACTTAGCCGCAAAAAGGATTGTTACCGTTACTAGGAGAATTCTAATGGAGAAGAAGAAGTCATCTTTGCAAGCCTTTTGTAGTTCCCTTAGTAAAGATCCTGATGTTATTGAGGTTTGGAGGATGGTGAACAAATTTAAGAACAAATTCGGTTCCTCGCACGAGGAGAATCCTGGCGGCAGCGAGTACGGAATTCCTTTCCTCATTGGCACCACCCTCTTTCCAACTACCATCGACCCCTTCAGATCGAACATAATTGAAGGACCTCCCCATTATTAGAGACTTTTCCATTAACGAATTAAATCTTTGCCTGAACTCGAGGAAGGATTTGTGCCCTGGCGAAGATGGATAAGTCTATTCAACGTATAAGCATTTAGCAAAACATTAAATCTCAACGCTTGTCTCTATTTAACGAGATATGGAATTGAGAACACCCGCCTTTCTTGTGCAAATTGGTGCTGGTTAACCCCATTCTGAAACCCTCCAAATATAGAAACGTCGCCTCCAGTAATCGTCTTGTTTCCAGTTGGAATGGTGGGTTGAAAGTCTTCTTCTGGATTCTCAGAATGGTTTCCGTAAGGGCAGATACACTTTGCTTTGTTCAGCATGCGTTTGCCAACCTGGAAATGGCCGGTACACTATTTTTAGACATCAAGGGGCCTACGATAATGTTCCGGTTAAGTTTTTAAATTGTCCCAACCTCCTCCTTCATGGAAAGATTATTAATCTAAATAATGAGAGTATTGCTGTAAGAGTGGATGGAGGGGACTTCTTCAAGTCCTTTGCTCTAGGCCTTGTTAGCCCAGTTGATAATGTAGCCGGCATTTCTAGCAACGTGATGGAATAGGCGGATGATATCTGCATTTTCTATAAGAATAAGGATCCTGTAGTAATTGAAGAGCGTCTCAATCGCGGCCTGTCGCCCGCCATATTTTTCCATTCTGTAAGCTGAACAATATGCAATTTTATCTTATATATATATATATTTGATCCTGGAGACTTTTTAATCTGTTCTGATTCTGGGGCCGCGTTGTCCTGCATCCGACGGAAGCCGTGGTCTATCAATGACTCTCCCTGGCTAATTATGGAACTATACCATGAATTTAGAGAAAGAATTTTACTATATGTGTCGCCTAAATTCCAGGTCATTGTGATATATACAGCAAAATCAAAATTGATATTAAGGGATGCCGAGCGGATCTTGAAAAGTTCTACAATTAGATCGCGATGGAGTTATGGCAGAGAAAATGGCGTCTTCAGCGGCAAAGGTTCCTTCCTGTTTTCGTTACAAAACAACTTTTGCAGGCTCAGACTCAGTTGCTTCCTAATACTTATACAGAACGAATATGCATAAGGATTCGTTGTTGAGAGATTGGGGGACCCAAACCATGAACTTTCTTAAAACACCACATCGATGTACTTTTGAAGGGGCTCGGACGGGAGGGATTTCTCTTCCCCATATCCATTGCAAATGTGCTATGCCACCCTACTAAAAAGGTTATAGTTATGCTACATACTTTTTCCTCCTGTGCTTACGTTATAATTTGAACTTGAACCAGTTAATACAATTTAGACACCAACCCTCTCTGCTTTAAAAGGGACCAATGACAAAATTGTGCTTATAGCACGGGCGCCAATAAACAAGATGATGAAGAAGAAGCATGGCATCTCATTTAGTAGATTTAAAATTAATAATTTCTTAAATTTGGTTGTTATAGAATAAATTTTTTGTAGAATTTGTTTTTGGGATAAATATAACATGGAGAGCAATAATTGAGAATAGAAAAAGTACATTGAAATCCCTACTAATTTACCATCCGCAATATCATGCTGCATCATTCATTAATTGTTCATAGATATGGACAATTGTGACAGTAGGATTAGTGTGACCTACAATGGCTGAAAATTACTGGAATATTAAAAACCGGTAAGTTGTATAGAGTTTAGGGGGATCACCCAGTCTTATCCGAAGACCAATATTATATGAGCTATAGACGATAGCGAAACTTATGTGTGAATCCACCTCTTAGCAATCTACATATCTAAATTTTGATCTTTTTAGATCTCATCAGTGTAGCTCAGCTAGTGAGGATGAATTCACGCAATATCTCGAGTGGTTATATACAAGAATGATACAACTTTTCTCCTAGGGGGAAAATATAAATAAACAAAGCACAGTATAGACGTGATCCCACCCTTAATATAAATCTCAACAATAACAAGTCCAAGTAATCGGTCCTTTAGCCGTCCTGCACGTTTTAGTAATAAATAAACATAGCAATTTCAGAATAAGCAGCTTATATTGAGCGCCAGAGCCATCTGTAGGTTATTCTCTATTTGTTATCGCAATCCTTCCTAAGGTGGGTGGATGTTAATGAAAATATAATTCAGGATGGATGTACAATGATAGTGCACAGTTTAAAATCCTAGTCATACCTCCAATATGCGTTGCAAGCTCCTGCTCTACTTTGTCCAATACAACATCAACTTGAGCTAGCACTTTCAGAATTTCATCTTTACCATTCAGAATTCCTAGTCGCTTTTCTTGAAACTCCAGCTTTTGTACCAACGCATCCTTTGAAGGCATATTACTGTTCACTCGCAACTTCATTATTTCCACACTCTTCTTTCTGGAATCTTAAATCCATAAAACAATGTTATAGAATACCAAATAGCAAATAATAGTAAATAGATATGTTGTGCGGGCCAAGACTTTTATTTTGTACCTGGCCCTTGTAAAAAAGGTTGCTCATCCCTGCACTATAAATAACGTCATATATATATATATATATATATATATATATATATATATATAATAAGCGCAATTAAATGTTTGTGATAATTGTTTATTTTAGTATTTCTTGTAAGAGATAGAAGCTATTGTACATATGAAACTTTTGTCTTTTGTTGCATACATAAATTATTATTATTAAATTTTATTTCATTTTCGTATTGTATGCATAGGCAAGGATAATCATCCCATACAGTGATACTCAACATTTTAGTTGCTGTTAAGCCGCGAGATTCTTCAGGTGTGGCGCCGAATTTTTCAAATGAATACAGTAAAAAATGTTTTGAATATCAAATAAATGATACAATGAAACTAAATATATCGTTAAATAAATGGTACAATGAAAAGGAACGTATCGTTAAATAAACGGTTTGTGTACTTTGTAATACAATTTTGTTAAATATTTTTATGAACATTATATATTATATTTAGATCAATTTAATTAACTAAGTATATATTTTTTATATATTAACAATAAGATAACTGTTAGTGTGCCACGAAATGTTTTAATTATTAAAAGTGAACCATGATAAAAAAAAGGTTGAGAATCACTGGATTAATGTTTGAGTATGTAAAGTAGGAATTATATTTGTAATAATAAATTACCCATTAATAATTTTCGTACTGGACCAACAAATGGCATTTTCGGCTTATCTACCAGATCTGGATGATAAAAGGAACCCATTGTTATAATACCAGAAGGTATTTGGTCAATTTGTTGCCTAAATGATATGACCTTCTGTCTCACATCAACGCCTTGATCCATTGGTATCAGTTGAGGAATGTTACCTAATAAAAATTGTTTTTAATTGGTGGGATGGGAACGGTTGTTGATGATGACTTACCATCGCAGAAGTTGTCTTCTAGATAGTCAATTATTCTAGCCGAATCGGGAATTATTTTTCCTGTATCTTGTAGTACAGGCACCTCGCCTCTGGGATTTAATTGGAGAAACCATGGCTCGTACTGTTCGTTTTTAGTTAGATCTATCACGTGCGATTCGAATGGTAGTCGCTTCTCATAAAGTGCCATAAGCACCTAAAACAAATTTTATTACAATGTTTAATGGACCAGCAATATTAAGATTAACAAGTTCATAGTGGACATAGGCGACAAGTCTTGAAATATAAGGACCCTATGCAATGCCGTGGATATTTAACGGGCCTTCCTACCAGAAGGAGTTATACAATAAATGAGAACGCGAGTGAAATCATTCAAATTAAGACCGACAGCCACAAGTGTAATTTTTGAGCGGTCGTTATTGCCATGCGCAATACAGCGTGGACGTTTCATAGCGATAGACTAATAGCATTAGTAATTATTGTCAAAACATAACAACTGTTTAGTTCTGTCTAAGGTAGCTATCACCTTTAACGAAGCGAAGGGCCCTTCGCAATATTAGCAACCGTCTCTCCATCGCAATATTCATGGCGATCGCTCAAAAATCGCCCCCAGGTTCTTATTAGTCCTGTCCTAGGCGGAAAACGGCCCTGATGGGCGATATAGCTCTTCTCAGTCATCGGGAAAAACTTGATAATGCCTAGAGCTTATGCGAAACTAGTTGTTTCAAACAAATAAACAAGTGGTAAAAAAACATAGTAGTTATATTCATCTCCTTCATTGAAATTGAAAATTAATTACCACGTAGTATACGGAACTATTCAATTTCTTCATAATTACTCGTTTCTGATACTGATCGTATAAAATACTTAGTTACTCAACAGAACAGGATGTTATTTCGGTCGAATATATTATTATATCTATAGAATAAAAACATATTCGACAGCCGACTATGAATGAAACAAATAATAAAAACATTAGATAGGTACTCCGACTATTTTATACTATCACTATTACTAGTACTAACGGATTATGTTTGGTAGGTACGGCGATTGACGACACATTTTCCTCGGAAAGTGGTCAAAGGTACTATACAGTCCTTAGGCAATGGCCTCTGTTGTGTATATACTTAATTGATGTTCGATTGTCGGGTTCATAAACCGATCGGCAATGACGTTGTTAAGTAACAACGAACCCTTAATGGTGTACCCTCAGACTAATAAATAAATATTTGATACGTTTATTTATTAGACTGAGGGTGAACCCATGACGGGCCAGCCACATCACCTTACAATGTCCATGCAAGAAAAATAATCTGCTTAAATTATGAATCAATAAGTTTACTTCCTTCTGTTCACTAGTCACATCGCAAAATACGGATAATTCACGATGTCAGTTAGTTCAATGATGGAATTTCGGTTTACTATGCTAATAAGCCAATTTTACGAACATGAATCGTGTGTGTATTTTGTGGAACGACTTTAATATACGCGTATACGTTCTGTGCGAGTAGTGTCAGGAATCATATTGCTGATATGTTACATGTTTTATGAATATTTAGATGGTTTGTAGCATTCACGCATTCAGAATATCGGCTAGATAAGTTTAAACTAAAAGTACTTATTGCACGATTTAAAACAGAAAGAAAGAAGGTGGCTATAAAACTGTAAAAAAGAATAATGTCAACAAAGCCACAATTTGGAAAGAACAGGTCAGAAAACTACATGGATGAATCATGTATGGTGTTGAAAAGATAAAGAAGACTAAATGATGGAAATATGGAGACCATATTTTAAAGAACTGGCAACGTAACAACGAGATAACCAATAATGTTACCAAAAATATAGAATAGATACAAGCAAAAGAAGCAATACAAAGTATAAATATCTGGACACAACTCGACTTTCCGAATTACATTGGCATTATTCACCTTTTTAATTTTCGACAATTTCAACTTTTTCTACGTTTTTAACATTTTTGACATTTTTTTGTTGAGAAAACTCAACATTGTCATATTTTGATATTTTCGAATTTATAAATTTTCATTACCTTACTACATTTAAAATGCGACAATTTTCGCTAATTCCCCACTTGATATATATCACCGCCGATGACGTACTTGTTGTGTACTGCACCGAGCGAAATTTTGGAGCGGCCGAGCCTAATTATGCACAAGAAGTAGGTTTGCACCGATTTTCACTGCATCGTCCCAGGTAGGGTTGCTAATTTCCAAATTTAGGGGCAATCCGGTATGCTGTTTTCCAGGTATTTTGTTCACAGACAGACATCCACACACACACACACAGACATAGCAAAAATCGGGTTTATTTCGACTATTATAGGCATAAAACGTAAAGAAATTTGAAAATGTTTTCTAAATTGTTCGCGACAACAATACCTTTCTGATAGTGTAGTTTTTTTCCCTGAAAGTTATCGCATATTTCGACAATCTTAGTCAGAAAACGTGAAGACGTTTTCGCTAAGTAGTAAGTATAAGGAAGGTATTGACATTCCTTATACTTACTACTTATCAGTGATGCATTCGGAAAGTACATTGATATTACCCCCGAAGTGAGTAAATTTATGGGAATGGAAGGAATACAACAATTAAAACAACTAGTAAAGAATATAACAAGAAGCAAACAAATACCAAAGGAATGCAACACAGAAGTAACTGAATATTTGAAAGAAAATTCGGATTTAAAAGAGAAAGAAGCACGATCCAATATTTACATTAGACTGGCGAAAATTAATAAACAAAAACTGATATAAATATATATATATATATATATATATATATATATGTGTGTGTGTGTGTGAGTGTAACATTCAGCTTTATACGGATTTTTGTGTGACAGGGTTTACAAGAGTAATTGATTTAATTTCAATAACATCGCCGGCGGGACTCGAGACAGCCGCGAAATCCTGAAACGTGGATTTGAGTCCCAGTCCCAGTCCGGAGAGATGAAATAAATATAAATATAATTTCTAAAATAAAACACCCATAATGTAATCATTTACTGGTATAACCAGTATAACACATTTACGCAAATCGCGGGTATTCCGTGATTTTTAAGCAACATCTCGTTCAAATTAATATTTTATACACTTTTTAACCCCTAAATTAAAGTAAAGTATTTATATTAACGTATAACAATAAAATAAACCTCTTTTTAACAAATCATACCGATTATCATTAAGATCTTCTTAATAAATATATGAGTTGCTTTTCATTCCTAACTTAGTAATAAGGCCAGATTTTGATTTGTAAAGAAGGTTAATATTATATATTTAAATTAATAAATATGATTTAATCTCCCCCGGACTGGGATTGAAACTGGAACTCTAACACGCGTCTCTGAAATTCACGACTGTCTCGAGTACCACCGAGGATTGGATGTGAATTTTTGAAATATTAGATATAATATTTGATTGTTTCTAGTTTGAATTATAAATGATAAGTGTTTTATCGAGAAGATAAAGTTATCTAGAACATCATTGAGAGATGTAACGACGTAATGTCAGTTTCTTATGACGGGAATTGTATTGAGATTTAGTAAAATTACACAATCGAATTGCATATAATTTCCATTTGCAAGCTACTAAAACACTTCATGGCTATTAAACTTATTTTTTATGAATTGATCATCAGCCATTAGTTCATACAAAATAATTTAATCATAATTCGTAGTTATAGGTAATCAAATATTACAAAATACAAGTTTAGGAGTATACAATAAGTGTTTTTATGAATATGAATAAGGTATCTAAGTGTGAATCCACCTCTTAGCAATCTACATATCTAGATTTAGATCTTATTAGATCTCGTCAGTGTAGCTCAGCTAGTGAGGATGAATTCACACAATATCTCGAGTGGCTATATACAAAAATAATACAAATTATCCCCTAGGGGTAAGATGGCGTTTAACTTTTCTCCTAGGGGGTAAGTTGTATTATTTTTGAATATGAATAAAGTGATGCCATTCCATTTGTTGATTTTTTTTTAAGATAAATATAATTTCACGCCATGTGAAAAGTATAATCAGGGCCCCACCCTGCAACAATGAAATGGTTCGTGTATATTTGTATAAGTAAACGTAACAAAATATTTTCCGACCTGTCTACTAGTTATTTAATATTTGCAGTGAATTATTTAGACCCTTTCGCCCATAAAATGGTAGGCCTAAAATAGAAAAAGCTACAGGAGAGTAAAATCCATTTATAAAACACGCTGCTAGGATCTTTTTAGAACATGTGATCTTCAATATAATATGTTAGACTGAACATATAATTTATATAAATACTTCTTATAAGCATTTTCATTTCTCCAGTGCATTTGTTCTTTATGAATTAAGGCAGTCCTACGAAATAGAAATATCACTATTACAATTTTACACCGATTTAAAGGCACAATCTTCTATTTGGGCCACATATTAAAGTCATGAACACAATGTATATACAAATTATACGCATATTCGAGTCAATAAACTGCTTAATTGTGAGAATGTATCATGATAATTGGAGGAAGTTTGTGGTAGCGAGGCTAGAGGGTAACTTTCCCGGCTTATTTTTATTCCTGGGTTCTGGAAATTTGAAATA
The DNA here is from genome assembly GCA_963942505.1 of Lordithon lunulatus. Lineage (NCBI taxonomy): Eukaryota > Metazoa > Arthropoda > Insecta > Coleoptera > Staphylinidae > Lordithon > Lordithon lunulatus. The sequence continues at coordinate 53,684,831 of OZ012666.1, read as the reverse complement.
AACGAAAATACCTGATCACAATTTATATACAAATTATACAAACTTCTGTCGCTTATTCGAGAGAATAAACTGCTTAATTGTGGCAATGTATCATGATAATTGGAGGAAATTTAGTGTAACGAGGCTAGAGGGTAACTTTCCCGGCTTAATTTTATTCTCGTGTGAGAATACCGGTAAATTTTAAAATCTTATAAAATTAAAAACGGTATTTTTCTTTAAAAACTTGTAAAATGCCTGGGTTCAAAGTCATTAGTGCATTTCATTGTTATTTCGCTCGATACATAGATTTTATGATCATGTTGTGAATGCCTTATTAGACCATTAGTTGACGATCCCTTACAATTTAAAATCTTATTTGGACAGTTATAACATGGCTCATATACGTGGTCATAATCCCAACATGCTAACTTGAGGAATTTGAACTACCCTAGCTTGAAACCCGAATAAATGTTCCGAGTATTGTCTTTCTTTATAAACTCTATAAATGGCATGATAGACTGTAAGGATTTACTACATAATATTAACTTTTTTGATCCTTCTCTTCTGTAAATACACGTCTTTCACGTACGCTAACATTTGAATGAAAATCGGTTAGCTTTAAAATTACCATTTCATGTGATGCTTTCGTCTGCTATACTAATGTTTTATGTATTTTATGTGGAGATAAAATAATTCATCTCCTTCCAATATGGCTTGATAAAACTAACAAATTGAACAATCTTGGGATGAACTCTGTATATACCATCAACGCCTAAAAGATTTGTATAATATTCAATCATAGTAACCCAAAATAAAATCTAATGTTTTAGTATGCACAACATGTAATTAACTTATAATTCGCATCAAATTATGATATTTGCTACTTATCGTATAGATTTTATATTAGTGTATAACAGTGATTCTCAAACACGGTGCCGCCAAACGCTAAATTTTACGAATACATACAATACAAAATAATGTGTAGTGCCTATCATTGTTATTTCGTTCGATACATTTTATGATCATGTTGTGAATGCCTTATTATACCATTAGTTGACGATCCCTTACAATTTAAAATCTTATTTGGACAGTTATAACACGGCTCATATACGTGGTCATAATCCCAACATGCTAACTTGAGAAATTTGAACTACCCTAGCTTGAAATCCGAATAAATGTTCTGAGTATTGTCTTTCTTTATAAACTCTATAAGTGGCATGATAGACTGAAGGATTTACTACATAATATTAACTTTTTTGATCCTTCTGTAAATATACGTCTTTCACGTACGCAAACATTTGAATGAAAATCGGTTAACTTTAAAATTTCCATTTCATGTGATGCTTTCGTCTGCTATGCTTATGTTCAAGTATTTTATGTGGAGATAAAATAATTCATCTCCTTCCAATATGGCTTGATAAAACTAACAAATTGAACAATATTGGGATGAACTCTGTATATACCATCTACGCCTAAAATATTTGTATAATATTCAATCATAGTAACCCAAAATAAAATCTAATGTTTTAGTATGCACAACATGTAATTAGCTTATAATTCGCTTCAAATTATGATATTTGCTACTTATCGTATAGATTTTATATTAGTGTATAACAGTGATTCTCAAACACGGTGCCGTCAAATGCTAAATTTTACGAATGCATACAATACAAATTATTTTCTATGTTAAATGAATGATGAAAGTAAGTTTCCTTAAATAAACGTTTTGTATACTTTGTAATATAATTTCATTTTATAGTTCACTGAAAAAAATATTATCGTATGCAATTTACAGAATATATTATAGATACATCAATCAATTAACCAACTATAATTCTTTTAAATTGACTTTATTGTTAGTGTGCCGTTTTATAATTATTAAAAGTGAACCGTGATGAAAAATAGGTTGAGAATTACGGGTTTATAATATATGAAATTGTTGATTGCTTTTTTTCTTCTGCTACTAACTCTATAAAAGGATTGCGTATGTTAAGTTAATAAAGTATTATTATTATTATTATTTCGATTATTCTGTATGTAAAATATATCATTACAGAATCTGCCATAGTTATTATTCTTCTTCTTTATTGAATTTATTCTATGCAAATAAAATGTTTTTAGAAAAGAATTTATTTACAATAGCGTTAGTAATTCATAGAATATACAGTATACAATTAAAAACGATAAAAATTGCCACGGTTCATTCGCGCCCATTATGATTGAATTTGTATTTTTTGACAAGTTTTACGTTAATCAAAATAACAGTTACAAATTTTATATTTTAATAAGGTGATTCTATCGCCGTAATTGTGGTATTATTAGTTTTCATTAGTATTATATTTTACATCAATAAACCTTATAGCAACAACGTGCATTGATAAATACGAGAGAACAAAACGAATTGATCAAGCTAATATATACACGAACATGTTCGATTTTGCTGTTTACGGTATGACAGACCATAAAACCTATAGAATCAATAGACTACTACGAACTGCGATGTTTAAGCTGGTACATAGTCTAACACTCGCCGCAATAAATAAATGAACACCCAGTAAAAGCAGATGTATTTTAATGAAATTTTCAGAAAACGTGTATTTTATTCCTATTAAGAAACGATGAAAATGTCATCATTATTTAATTGAAGTATTAAGTGTTTTGAAGTAAAAGCAATGTTATAAGTAAAGATACTTTTTTACAATTAAAAATGTATTTATGAATTATATTAAAAGTAAGCATTTGTCTAATTTATTATTAAAAATCATCCCCTTCGAACGGCGGGTATTTTATCTAGTACATATACACAAAAAACTAATGGCCTATATCAGCAGGCGGCAAACTGCGGCTCGCGAGCCACATCCAACTTTTCAGAATACAATTGTATGTGTAATAATGTATAAATGTATATGTAATGTATACATATAATAATGTATAATAAAAAATATGGCTCTTGAAAGAAAATTAAATTGTTATGAGGAATACATTTGGCTACTCCGCCTCAAAAATGTTGCCGACCCATAGTCTACTCATTGATGACGAGTAACGGTGGGTTAACGCCGTGGTGGGAGTAAATTCAGTTATTCAGTAATATCAGTGTATCATTGGTTTACGCTACATAGAATAAGAAAGAAAAGAAAAAGTAAAATCAATAGAAATATGAATTATTACAAACCGTTTATGACCACATAATAACTTTAAATTTAGACCTTATTACTGATGTTGTCACAATAAACAATATAATTGAAAATATGTCTCAAAAATTAATTACTTATTTCATATTTTATAAGTAATATGTATAATAGTATATCTGTGAATTTCATTTCAATATGGTGCCCTATTCAAGCAGTTGAACTATCGATGAATCAGCACCACTAATTAAACAAATTACAGAGACGTAAGGACCAACATCGTGATACATTTTTAAATATCAGTTAATAAAACAAAATATTGATCTCCTCCCACTAATAACTAAAGATATAATAAATTATTTATCAGTGAATGTAAAAACCGATCATGTTAAAACCGCAAATTGTATATATTTATTCTCAGATTAATACGATAATATTATCATACTCGTTTGCGTATGTACTCTTAAAAACAATTCGTAAAACCGTTAAGTTTTAATGAAGATGTACAAATTGTCTACCCTGTGCTGCTATAACAGTGCACCTAAACTTTATCATATCGTTTTTATGCCTAATATCACAATATATAGTATAATTTTGGTGCGAATTTTTCTTATGATCAAAAGTGCTCTCTGACTTCAAAAAGGTTGAGAATCACTGCTCTGTGCTTGAAATTATTGATAAAACAATAATTTAACAAACTGCGTGGTCGTAAGAACCGAAATTGTGTTAAATTATGATCAATTGTTCCCCATCATTTAGTCCATACTGTTGGACAGCTGATCATATAAAATTTAACACAATTCCGGTATGAATTTTTATTGAGTAAAACAAACCAATAGTGCCAAAAACCGTGAATTGTATCTATTTCCTCTTAGATAACACTAAAATATTAATATTTATTAGTCTGAGTATGCAGCATTAAAAAATATTTGTTGAAAAAGCGTACAGGTAAATCGAATACAAGTGAAATACCACAGCGTACCTAACTAACACTTTTCAATTTTTTTTTATCACGATACCTACTTATTATTGTGATGTTGAGTAGAGATAAGGATATGGTAAGGAGTAGGTGCAATGTTATAGCAACACAGGACTATTGCCCGACAATGTGTACTTCTCTTATTTATGTGTACAGTGTTCTACGCCAAATACTAATAAATATTAATATTTTAGTATTATATAAGAATAAATACATACAATTCTCGACTTTAACACCATCGGTTTTGAACAGTAAATGTGCAAACTAAAAAACTAAAAATAATAATAATTTCGTGCAATGGCATAAATATACATAAATATATATATATATATATATATATATATATATATATATATATATATATATATATACGTGATTATTCTTGATATATATGTTCAAGAATAATCAAGCATTAACACTACCAAGGAAATGTGCCAATAAAAAGTATTTGTTTTTATGTTACATCAAATGTAATGGACATATGTATGAATTATATCACATGCCCAATTATTCGCGATAACTATCGCATGTGGTAACGTTCATACAATTACACGAGACCTCATTCTAAAAGCAATTACCCATAACAACGCGTATTTATTTGTTGCCTAAAAATTCCAAAAAGCGCATAATAAACAACGCAAACAAGCCGGCGCGACCTTGGATGCGATAATAAACCGCAAATAAAGGTGCGTAATGTATTATTAAAAAAAAACTCACCTTTTGAGAGTAAAACGAATATTGGTAATGGTATAACAGCAGCCCATTGCTGATATTCACGGTGCAGGAGTCGTCACCCATAGCGCCGGACTTGAACACAACAAATGAATTCGGAAACCCAAGTGCAGCTATCCCACCAACTCTCTTCAGAACAGCCGCTGTGGTAGCGCGAAGAGTCGCTAGAGTTCCCATCTGTGGAGGTCGCGTGACGATTATTTACTTTTTCAGAGCAGTAAAATTGAAAATGCCGTCGCCTGCCTGGCTGCGAGCCAGCCGCGATGAAACGCGAATTCTAGCGGCCTGTTATTTTTTTGCAACTTAATTTTGAATAAGACCCGCGAATCAAAAGTAATTCCACATAAGGATTAATTGATTACAGTTATTAACATAACTCGATTTGAACAATATATTTGTTTTGCAAACAATAATAATACCAAACATGAATTGTACTGCAATAATCATATAATAATAAAACATTTGTTTTCATGCTTGTTAATAATTAATCGGTTATGTAAGTATCATAAAATATATGTACATACATCATAAACCAAAGAGCGCAAATTAAAGCTAATAATAAGCGTTGAGTTTTATCTCAAGTACGCTAAAATTTATATTTTTCCAGTTATGCCTACAACTACTAATGGGCGAATAACTTGTACTATCGATAGTTGTGAAAATTAGAAGTTATAGAGAACAATCGTCTAGAAAATTTCTATAACCAGACTAATACGTGTCGATAGTAAAGATAAATCGAGATATACAAATTGTCTGACAACAATCCAGTGCATAGCATAGAATTGAAACTCATGTTATCATTCTAAACAAATGGATAAATATAATCGCAGCTGTGTAAATTATATTTATAAAAAAAACATCCCGAAAACATTCCTTGTGTTATAACACAAAGTAATCTTTCCTTTGAACCTTGAAAATTACATTTTTCACAGTTATAGTTTCAATTTTTTCATTTTAGATTTAAAAATTTTCGTGTTTATAAAAAACAGAATATTTACGACTTATAAAGTCTGAGATAATAGGTTCAAAGGTACGAATCGATAGCGCGTTATTTCGGACGTATATATATATATATATATTTTATGTGCATAAACATGATAAACACTTTGCCCAGTCACTGCAAATAAAATGTTTAAGGTTTCACGACTCATCTCAGTCACAAACGGCCTTAGAAAGATGTCGTACATTCCAAAGAACCGACTGGAGGGTAAAGTTGCGGTGGTAACAGCCTCCACCGACGGGCAAGTACTACTTAAGTCATTTACTTAAGACATAATTTTGAGGTTATATGCTTATAGGATCGGCTTTGGGATCGCCCGGAGACTGGCTAGTGAGGGGGCCAAGGTTGTTATTAGCAGCCGGAAACAGAAAAATGTTGATGGGGCACTTAGTAAACTCCAAGCAGAGGGTCTCACAGTGTCTGGAATTGTCTGCCATGTCTCTAAAGGGGATGATAGAAAGAAATTATTTGAAGAAGTAAATACTTTAAAATTATATCATAAAACTTACTGTAAGTTAGTGATGTTTTAAAGAGTCTATGGGGCTGTAGTCAGTTTGTGGACACTACAATTTTACATTAATAATTATTTATTTTGTATAAATGAGATAGATAGGACTCACTGTAGTGATTATCTTTATTTTTAGGCAAATAACAGTATTGAAGAACTAAATACTTAAAACCTATATTCATAAAAGTGATTTTGGGCCCTCATCACTAGTCAATTTGGTCCATAAACCTACAATTGTACATTAATAAATGCTTATTTTGTACAAATAATAAGAAAAAGATAACACAGATTATAGTGATGATTTCTAGAATAGTAGTATTGTAAAAGTAAATACTTACTTACTAAAAACTATATTCATAAAAGTCACTTGGGTCCTCAGCATCAGTCAATTTGGTGCCCCTATAATTTTACATAACAATTGTTGATTTTGTATAAATAATGGGATAGAGACAGCAATGACTGTAGTGATATTTTTGTAGACAAATAGTAGTACTGAAGAAGTAAATACTTAAGAACTACATTTATAGAAATTTGTCACACTGATGATTTTAATGTTTTTAGACAAATAGCATGGAAAAATTAAATATTGGATAACTATATCCAAAAAAGTAACATATGCGATTGAGCACCACTCAATTTTGAGCGTCTACAATTTTACATTAATAATTGTAAATTTGTATAAATAATGAGATAGAAACATCAATGATTTTAAGGATATTTATTAGACAGTACTATTGAAGAAGTAAATACTTAAAAACTATTGGATTGTTAAGGCGTCTACTTTGTGATAATTCATTTTAAAGGATAAATAAAACGATTTTTTACTTTGTTTTTTATCACACTTTAGTTACACTTTGCAACTAGTTTCGGCTAAGCTCTAGCCATTTTCGAGCTCCTCCGAAAATGGCTAGAGCTTAGCCGAAACTAGTTGCAAAGTGTAACTAAAGTGTGATAAAAAACAAAGTAAAAAATCGTTTTATTTATCCTTAAAAACTATATTTATAAAAATGACAAAGGATGATTTATATTTTTTAGGCAAATAATAGTAATACTTGAAAACTATGTTCTAAAAAGTGACAAGGGACCGCGACACCTGTCAATTTGGGGCCCTTAAAAGTTTACATTAACAATTGTTTCGTTTGTATAAATATTGAGATAGGGAAAACAATGATGACTTTATATTTTAAGCAAATAGTAGAATTGAAGACGTTAATACTTCAAAACTATAGTTATAGAAGTGACATGGTGCCCCTAACACCAATCAATTTGGGGCCCCTACAATTTTACATTACCACTTGTTTATTTAGTATAAATGATAATAGAGACGGTATTGATTGTAGTGATGAATTAATTTTTTAGGCAAATAGTAAATTTGGTGGAATTGATATTTTGGTTTCAAATGCAGCAGCTAATCCAGCTTTTGGTGGTGTTTTGGACGTAAGTTGTTCAAACCATTGACTATTTAAACATAGTTACATCAACAATTATAATAATATATCATTTTTAGTGTGATGAGGCAGCATGGGAAAAAATCTTTGAAACAAATGTAAAGGCGTCATTCCTACTAGCCAAAGAAGTTGTGCCATATATGATGAAAAGGGGTAGTGGCAGTATTGTTTTTGTGTCATCAATTGCAGGGTATCAACCTTTTGGTGTAAGCTGTTTAATATATAGCATGAATTCCAATAATAACAGTTTAAATTAATTTAGCTCTTGGGTGCTTACTCTGTCAGCAAAACTGCTCTCTTGGGATTGACCAAAGCAGCTTCACTCCAACTAGCAAAAGACAACATTACAGTGAATTGTGTTGCACCAGGAATTGTTAAAACAAAATTCTCAGCTGCTGTAAGTATTTTAAATATAGTAGATTTAATCAGTAATAATAATAATCTAAAAACTCTGATATTAGTTGGTAGTAATTTTGTACTTGGTTACTTAATCAGACTCTACTAATACCGCTAACATCAACAAAACAATCTTCAGATTTTATTTAGATTAGTTATTCAACTATCAATTGTAAGTTTTCATTTCTTAGTGCCCTTCACTACCAATAACTGTATAATACTATTTTTGAATAATTTTAGCACTATTAAACTATTAAAATAATAGTACTATTGATATGTGTCAATTAATCATATATCAACTATCACTAATTCTTGAATTTTATTATTAGCCTGATTCTATCTGATAGTAGTTTTTCTTTTTGGACATAGTTGGCATATTTACCTATAAAGGCACCTTACACGGACTATAAGGCACCTTACACGGTATATAAGGCACCTTACACTTACACCTACATATTACTGTCAATATTTTAGAATAATGACAATATTACTATGCAATATTATGTTTAAAATGTTCTTTATTATAAAATATAGACCTTATTACTTATTGTAAGGTATAGTAATGATGAAATTAAGAGAATACTGTTGTATATCCAGATAATTGATTACTTGATAAATATAAAAGGAGGATTGAAGCAAATACTGACAGTACTAGGATTGACAGTATTATTGACCGTCAATAATACTGTCAATCCTAGTTCTGTCAGTATTTGCTTGAATCCTCGTTCAATATTTATCAAGTAATCAATTATCCGGATAAACATCAGTATTCTACTCATTACATCATTACCTTACACATCAGTAATAGTATCAATATTTTAGAATAATGAAAATTTTCATTATTCTAAAATATTGACAGTATTATTGACCGTGTAAGGTGCCTTAATAATAGTACTGCCAGTATTTGCTTCAATCCTCCTTTTATATTTATCAATTATCCGGATAAACATCAGTATTCTCTTCATTCCATCGTTATTATACCTTACACGATAAGTAATACTATCAATATTTTAGAATAATGAAAATTTTAAACGTATTATCGTACAGTAATAGTGTCAATATTCTAAAATATTAACAGTATTATTGATCTTGCAAGGTGCCTTAATCACACTTCACTAAAGCCATGTTTTCCTCGGTAGTAGTCGCGCGTTTTATGTCACACAAGTAGTTTTACGTGTATATAAACGAATATGTATTGCTATAAAGAGTAATACCTCAACGTAATACAAACAGCCAATGAATTACTATGAATAATTGTGAGATCTTCAATTACATATACAAAAAACGATGTTTGTGATGTGTTAATGACGTCAAAAGCGGTCGCTTTTGTGCGACCGCTCTCCAAGGAAACCGGGAAAACAAACAAATCTTGAAAAACTAATCAAACGAAAATCCTAAGATGATGGTTTGTTAAGGAGGTGTGATTAGGAAACTATGGAAAAGTCCAAAATAACTGCCAAATAGTATCAAACTAATAGTAAGCTGTTATTGCTAGCAATGACGACTGTTAAATAAAAACTATCTGACTATTGATAGTTGAAAAACTAATCAACTGTCAATAGTTAGGTAGTTTATTTTTACAGTGACCATCTCTAGCAATAACTGTTCATTAACACTATGTTTATTGATCAAACTATTGATAGTTGATAATGAGTAATAAGTTTCTACCAATAGTTAGTTAGTTTATATCTAACAGTGGCCATTGCTTGCAATATATGTTCATTAACACTATGTTTTTATTATTTTATGGGCAGTATCAAATGAATTATACTATTGTAAGTTACCAGATATTATTGACTAAAAAGTCTGATGCTATCTCATACTAGTTGGCAGTGATTTTGAAGTTTTCTATAGTTACGCCATATTGATATTTCCTTTTGATTCGTTTTTCAACTATCATTAATCAGATAGTTTGTATTCGATAAATACCAGCGATGATTGGTTACGACTATTTTATGCAGAGTGCGGCATAAGCCAGTTAACACACCGAAATAAATTACTACACCGAGCCGGGCTCCCATAGCGAGGTAAACACATTAATTGTTAATTAATACTAATAATAATTAAACTAACATTTGTCGCATTTCTAACCTGTGTTACCTCACTTCAACTACACACACGAAGAAACTGGCGCAATCGTAGTTTTCGGACAGTTAACTGAATTGTGCCGAACTCTGTATATGAGACTAAATAAAATATTTTTGTATATAATTTCAAAATAAAAGAAATTAATTGTATTAAAAGAAACAAGAAGAAAAGGATGTGGAGAACAAAAGATAGAATATTACATACTCTTCTATGGATGATAAGAGAAGAGAGGAAGAAATGACACAGGCTTCGTACTTGACAAAAGCATAAACAACAATATACGCCAGTTTGAAGCAGGAAATTAAAAATTAGGCTGATGTTAGGGAGAGAATAAGGGATTTAAAGTAGCAAGAAAAGCAGGTGAATATGACGTTAGAGCTCGTACAACCCGACAAGCTCGTTATGTTGAGTGGCAAGTTCGGTGGAAACCACCGAGTTGCATAACCAGGGGAGGGTGGAACAGGGAGGACACAAAGTATGTATGGCTAGAGGGAGGTGCGGTTCAGAAGTGAGAGGAAGGGAAGTGTGGATGGAACAAGAATACACCATGTTTACTATAGTGCCTTTCGTTTATCACTCTGGGCTGGTACGGGTTTATTGTTCCTTGTTCTATTTGCCGCTTCCGATGCGCATAATTCTACCTCGGCCCTTACAACCGGCGGCGCACGATCGCAAGACCTGAGTGATACTGCACGCCACGGGGGCGACTAGAAATGATAAACCATGATAAACGAAAGCGCCTTATGTATATGTGTATATGTAGTAATGTGGCACATAATGACATCTAGGCAATGAATGTGACGATGTGAAAGCAGAGCGGGTGGGGGAAGAAAAGTGAGTGAATGGTTAAGAGAGAATGGAAAGGGCGTAGAAATCTGCAAAAGGCTGGCGTGGGAGAGGAAATGGGCAAGGAAATAGTACAAGGGATGAGGGCTATAGTTGTTTAGAGTTGATTTGTATGTAAGGATTATGCCAAATAAAAATTCTTGTTTAGAAAGAATAGTAAGGAAAGAAACGATCTATCAAAAACGTACAATAATGCCACGGCCATATAGGACCTACAGGCGATGTTCTTGAGTCGATATATGTCGATCTGAGCACAGCTGGGCCCCGTATATACAGCATGGGGGTAGCTCTGATACCAGCCAGATGCAACCCACGGCCATATAGGACCTACAGGCGATGTTCTTGAGTGGATATATGTCGATCTGAGCACAGCTGGGCGCCGTATATACAGCATGGGGGTAGCTCTGATACCAGCCAGATGCAACCCACGGCCATATAGGACCTACAGGCGATGTTCTTGAATGGATATATGTCGATCTGAGCACAGCTGGCCGCCGTATATACAGCATACGCGAAAGCAAAGAAGAACAAGCACGAAATTGATGCATAAAGGTGTACAAAGCGACATGGAGACATCCAAGAGGAACGTACGAAAATTAAATTGACCACCTGTTGATAATTAAGAGAAGGGCAAGAATAATGCTAGAAGTAAGATCACTAAGGGGAGTTACCGCGGACTCCAAGCACTATCTTCTCTCAGTTAAAATGGACAAAGAATAGTAACTAATATACACGAAAGCAGCACGGAAAAACATTAAACAAAATTGAGAAACTTAAACATAAAAAAACATCAAAAAAGACTACAAGAGTAACTGGACGAAGCGCTACAAACTTAAACATCAAAAAACATCAAAAAAGACTACAAGAGTAACTCGACGGAGTGCTAAAACAACAAGAGAATATATAAAATTAAAAACACTAATAACAAACGCAGTAGTGAAAACAATGAGGGAAAAGGAGACCAAACGATAGGATGGTTCAATAAAGAATACAAAGAAATTATCTAGGACAATAACAAGGGAAGATTGAAATGGCTCAGGACAGGAGGACTAGAAGACCAGAGCTGCTTTCGTTTAACGTTCCTAGTCGCCCCGACCATTACGTGACCGAGCAACTTAAACAAACATATAATATGGTAATAACATGGTGTATCATACCAAGTTTTGTGGTGGTGTAGTAGCGTAAGAGAGGTAAAATTGAGTGCATCAGGAGCGGCTTGCACTGAAAATGGAACAAGGCACAATTAGTCCGGAGTAGCAGACGATAAACGAAAGCAGCTAAGGCAAACTATATACTAAAACTGCGTTCATTTCTCCTTCGGGAGCTGTACCGGGCTAATCGTCTAGGGTTCAATTATCGGTGCGAGCCGTCCTAAAACGCACGATTTTTTGAGGGACGAGGAGTTCCAGGAACGGTTGCACCTACCTAAAACTTGCTACACATTGCGGTTATTTTACTCATGTTAAAACGTATTCATAATTTCAATTTGTATATAATCTTATTTTTAAAATTAATACAATTTCCCAAAAAAAATGCACAGTTGTAACAACCGTGTGTTCTTTTATCGTTCCGCGACGAGTAGCTCTGATGCCCGTTCGGGGCATCTCGAAACGAAAAAGAAAGTAGTTTAAGAAGGAAAGACGCAACTAAAAAGGAACAACAGAAACAACAATGTCAAACAATTGTACTAGAAGAAAAAAACAAAAAACTAACAGTCACAAAACAAGAGGATGGAATGACAGAACATGTAGAAAGACAGGAGGATCAAGAATTAGAAAAAGTCGTAACACAAAGAGAAGTAAATGAGAGTACACACGCATTTTAAGGTGATGAAAAGGCTTAAACATGGAAAAGCAGCAGTCTACCAACATAGATTCTGACCAGGAATGTTGACAACAGACGCCTTTCTTCTCAAAAATGTGATATTGCTGATGTAGCCCAATACTGAGCCAAGTTTATTATTTATTTTATGATTTTGATATTGAAGAACACCAATAAACAGGAATTATATTATTATACAGATAGAACTCATGAATTGGAGTTCAACATTGTCTATAAAATATCAGGACAATAGTAGCCCAAAATTAAAAAATAATACTGTTTCAGAAGGAAAAGTAGTATATCTTAACTAGCAACTGTGCTCACAACACATCTGCATATTGTCAATTTAAAAATTCTTTCTTATTACTCCATTTGCTATATATTCTCACTTCATCTACAGTAATCATTTATATATCATAATTAATATTTCAGATAACTGAATCTGATGCTGCAGCAGAGGAATCATTATCCAGGATACCATTGGAAAGGTAATCTACTAACATTTCAATTATAAAAACCTTTATTATTATTATTCATTTATAGATTTGGTACAGTTGAAGATATAGCTGGAGCTACAGCATTCCTAGTATCCAATGATGCAAGATACATAACAGGTGAAACAATTGTCCCAGCAGGCGGCATGGCATCACGTTTATAATTTGTAATAAAAATATTAACCAACCATAGTTCTTTTTCTACCTCGAGCTCGAACATCCTCATATTTTGCCATTACATCCTTGCAATTTTTATATTCCTTTCTATATGATTTTAGTATTGCAGGAAATATCTGACCAGCAACACTGTGAGTACTTATTAAAGCCCTTTCCAACACATACAAATCAACACCTTTATCTTCAGCACTTGATTCAGTGTGGGCTAAACCAAAATCAATCAAAACTAAACATATATCATCATAGTTTGAATAAAACTCATCTGTATTATTCCTATTAACTAGTAGGATATTAGATGTTGTTAAATCACCATGCACAATATTATTTGAATGCATTTTCCCCAATACAGTACCAATATCCACAGAAAGTTTCTCAATTAGTTCATCATTTGCATTAAAAATAAATTCTTTTGCAGTAATGCTATGAGCATAATACTCCATAAAAATCATCCTCCTTTTGAAATCTACCAAATACAATGTTGGAGTTACAATATTTACAGACCTACACTTTGTTATAGCTCTACTTTCTGCTTTCATACGTTCTTTTGTAAGATGTAAGTCCAAATCCGCATGTCTGTACTTTTTTTCGAAACGCTCTTTTATAATACAAGGCTTACCCAAGTATGTTCCTTTATATAATTTCGCTTCAGCGCCTTGTTTAAACATTTCAAAGCTCTCCATTTCGTCCACAATTATAGGTTATGTTTATAAAAACACAAGTTTGTTGGTTATGTTTATACCAACATAACCTCTCAAAATTACAACAAACATAAATTCCGGTATGTCTTCAAATACTAAACGTACGATTTACGTTGGAGGTTTAGCGGAGGAAGTGGATGAAAAAGTTTTAAACGCGGCATTTATTCCATTTGGAGACATTGTAGATGTACAAATACCTCTCGATTATGAATCTGAGAAACATAGGGGCTTTGCATTTATTGAGTTTGAAAATGCTGAGGATGCAGCGGCTGCTATTGATAATATGGTATGTATTAGATGGATAATTCTAATTTTATTTTATATATATTATTTCTTAAAATCCTCAAGTTAAGAATAAGGAATAGAAGCATTTCTACCAATTATGCTTCTATTTTAACTACAAGAATACTATTCATTTATTACATTTTGAGTGTTAAATAAATAAAAGTAGTACTTTTTGCATAACATGTATTCAAGATAATATCTAATTAGATAAGGTTGAAGAATTCATACTTTGACTTAACACTAATGACTACTAATTATAGAGGAGTAATACTAAATACTGTTACAGAATGATTCAGAATTATTTGGAAGAACAATTAGAGTAAATTTGGCAAAACCACAAAGGATAAAAGAAGGTTCAACAAGGCCTGTTTGGTCTGAAGATACCTGGTTACAACAGCATGCTGGAGAAACCATTCAGAAGACTGTTCATGATGATGATAACTCTACAAAAGAGGCAACAGATAGTGTAAGTTAATTAATGTTAAGCAATTTCACATTTTCATGGGGCCCTAGGCAAGTTAAGGACCTCTACAATTTTATAGTAACAAACATATGGTAACTTTAAGGTGACCAGAATTCAAAGTTTTAAATAATATACATATATATATCTATAACTTTTTAAATAATTTTTGTAATTGTGATTTTTGTAAAGCTTCTTTATTGTTTATATATTTTTGATATTGTTATTTCCTTCCTGTCATCCTGAAAAGATAACCACCCCCTAATGATTATGAATATTAGTGTTTTGACATTCAATCTCGTGCTCCATTTGAATGCGCCTTTCTGGGGAATACGGTTCTGAGCCTGGTGTGCCTGATCGCTCTTGTTAAGGCAGCACTTCAATTACTATATAAATTGTTTCAGGAAACTGCTGAACCTTCAGCTAAGAAAGTAAGGAATCCTCAAGTGTATTTTGATATCAAAATTGGTAAATCTGAGGTGGGTAGGATAACAATGATGCTACGTTCGGATGTTGTCCCACGAACGGCAGAAAATTTCAGATGCCTTTGTACACATGAAAAAGGATATGGATTTCAAGGCAGTTCATTCCATCGAATCATTCCAGATTTTGTAAGTACATTTGGATTACATATTTTAAATATTTAATCTAACTAGACATCTCACACTTTCTCATTGCCAATTACAAGGAGTCCGTGGAGGCAACACCCCTGCAAACATATCAACAATATATATTTGTCAAAATTAAATTTATTTACAACATAGACCCGGCTAGTTGATATCTGGTCAGTATCTAAGGGGTTTTGGGGGTTTAACACCTTAATTGGTAAAAGGCGCCTTGGTCTTGTTTCCCAATGACGTAGAATCTACTGTATTTACTAATTTAGAGTTAATCTTGTTTTGTAGTTGTCTGGAGTTTTCGTTGTATGTCAATTAGATGCCACAAATAATGAATTTAGAACTGATACCTTAGGAAGATAAATAATAATTTATATTCAATTTTAATAGATGTGCCAAGGCGGTGACTTTACAAATCACAACGGCACCGGTGGCAAATCAATATACGGCAGGAAATTTGCTGATGAAAATTTCGAACTGAAACACACGGGCCAGGGGACCCTTTCCATGGCAAACTCTGGGCCCAATACAAACGGCTCCCAGTTCTTCATATGCACAGGAAAGACTGATTGGCTGGACAACAAACATGTAGTATTCGGGCATGTAATTAGCGGCATGGACGTAGTGAAAAGGATAGAAAGGTGTGGAAGCAAAGCAGGAACTCCATCAGAAAAGGTCACAATAGGTGCATGTGGCGAGGTACAATAATAATGCAAATTTAGATCAATAGTTTTTGAAAGAACTTATTTTATAATATAATAAATTTTGAAATAAACATGTGTTTTATTATTTTATTAGCACAGTGCTGCAACTACCCAGTAAGAACAGGTAGGTATAAGAATTTTAGGAATTTAAAGGCTAGTCCAGAACTACATGCATTTGCCAGCAAACAAATGCTTGTAAACTTTTGCCTGTAAACAAAGCACATACATTTGTTTTATGAGAAAGCTTTTATTTTGACAAACATCGTATATCTTAAACATACTGCAGTTGCGTCCAGATCAAAGACAAAAATATGTAGTATACTTTGAATAATGCTATAAATGGGTGTAAGGGGTGAGGTGAGAAAATGCCAAACCCAAATGACAACATCTTCTGCACGCGGTGCACCTTGTTGGAAAACAAACGAGGCTCTGTCGATCGACCATCTGCTGGAATAAGCAGATCCCTCTTGTTAGTCAACAGCTTAGGGTAGATGAACTAACAAGAGAAGGGCACTCATTTGTCCTTAGGATGAGAAATCATACCTAAAGGCGGATGAACCATGAAGAGGTCAACGCCATATGGATGCAGAAGGCAACGGGAAACCACTGCATTAAAGACCTACAATGGTATCCTTAGTATCATCACAGAAAACACAAACCATCAAGACAACGTTCCAAAAGAATTATTCCGGAGTAAAAAGTTCCCCAATCGGATCTCCGGTGTGAACAGTGGCGAACACAATTATGAAAGCAACAAACAACCTCAGGTTAGGGATATGGAATGCAAGAAGTCATTTCGCAGCAGGAAAATTAGGCAGCATCGTAATGGAAATGACAAGACTAAACATAAATATATTAGGAGTAAGTGATGTACGATGGCCAGGAAGTGGCAGCTGCAAAACTAGTAATGGTACATTTTATTACTCTGGTAACAACGACCCGTAACACCTATATGGTGTGATAGTGGACAGGAAAATTACAAGATCAGTCCTTAACTTCACACCATACTCAAATAGAGTCATGATGCTTCAATTGAAAACACAGGAATTATAAACGTTATACAAACATATGCGCTAACAGCAGAGAAAGAAGAAACAAGAATTTTATGCTGAACTAGACGTTATTTTTAGAAGCATCAAAAATAATAATGTGACATTAGTAATGGGGGACTTTAATGCTAAAGTAGGCAAGAACAAAGTAGAAGGACACACTGGCGGTTATGGCCTGGAAGAAGGGACCGACTAATCGAGTTCTGCCAGGACAAAAATCTCATGATAACAAATACCTTCTTTAAACTCCCAGAGCGTAGACTATACACATGGAAGTCACCAGCCGACAGCCTAGAAAATACAGTGAGAAATCAAATAGAATTTATTCTCATTAATAACCGCTATAAGAACGCTGTCAAATATACAAAAGCATACCCGGGCGCTGACATTAATTCGGATCACAATCCGGTAATAACTAAGCTCGGTATAAAAATGAAAAAGATAACAAAGTGTGAAAACAACTACATAGACACGAAACTCCTCAAAGATCCTAAAACTCCACTAACAATAAAACAAGAGATAAGCGAATGTATGAGAGCCATAAGTTTCACAAACGAAAACAGTGTGGATGAAAAATGGGAACATATACAAACAAGGTTAAAAACAATAGCCCAAAATCTTTTAACGAGCAAAAATTCCATGAAAAAACTTTGGATAACAACAGAAATTATGGATCTTATGGAAGAAAGGAGGAAGAACAAACACAACGCGAAGGAACATAAGAAACTCATAAAACAGTGCAAAAAAATAATTATAGCAACTAAAGAGAAATACCCCTGATCAATGTGTGGAGATAGAACTACTAGAAAAGAGATATGATTGTTTCAACATGCACAAAAAGATAAAAGAAATGGCTGGATGTAATAAAAATAAAAACAAAGGTACTAGTAATATAATCAAGGACAAAGATGGGAACATAATAATTGACTTGGAAGATAAACTAAAGAGGTGGAAAACATACCTCCTGGAACTCTTTGACGATAAAAGATCTAACCCAATCTTAGAAATGAACAAAGTAAAATTAAAAATATTAAGAACAGAAATAGAATATGCCCTGAAATCTATGAAACCTGGTAAAGCAGTTGGGCCCGACCAAATCCCTATAGAGCTTATTAAAATGTTTGACGACGACGTAATTGATATTCTGCTAGATTTATTCAACATGATCTACGAGAAAGGGGAACTCCCTAAACAATGGCTACTGTCTACCTTTGTGCTCATTCCCAAGAGAATGCTCAGATTATCGAACCATTGCACTCATGAGTCATATCCTACAAATGTTCTTGAAAATCATCCATAAGAAAATATACTGAAAACTCGAAGAAGATATTAAAAACATGCAGTTTGGCTTCCGTGAGGGACTGGGGACAAGAGAGGCGCTCTATGGGACCAATATTCTTTTCCAAAGATGTCTAGATATGAATCAGGACGTGTTTGCGTGTTATATAGATTTCGAAAAAGCTTTTGTTAGGGTAAAACATAATAAATTACATCGACTACTCCTGAGTAAAAACATAGACTCGAATGACGTGAAGATAATCTGCAACTTATACTGGGATCGAACAGCTAATGCAAAAGTAGAAAAACAGCTAACAGAAGAAATGAAGATCAGTCGCGGTGTAAGATAAGACTGTATTCTTTCGCCACTTCTATGTAACCTCTATAGCGAAGCTATATTTAACGAAACGTTGCAAGTAGAACAAATAGGAGTGGTTATAAATGGAGAAATTGTGAACAACATCAGATATGCGGATGACACGGTTTTATTCGCAAGTAGCCTTAGAGACGTACAACACCTTCTAACAAAACTAAACGATCGATGTCGTGAGTACGGACTAAAAATAAATTTTAATAAAACTAAGTTAATGTTAATTACAAAATCCCCGCCGAAACAAAATCAGATAAACCTGAGAGTAGCAAACACCGCCATAGAAAATGTGCAGACGTATAGATACCTTGGAACCTGGATAGATCAATCGGGTAACCAAACAAAATAAATTAAAACAAGGATTGAAATAGCGAGATCAATATTTGTGAAAATGAAAAGCTCTGCACTAGTAGGAATATAAGCCTAGAACAAGAATGCTACGGTGCTATATATTTTCTACATTACTGTATGGGGTTGAAGCTTGGACCCTTAAGAAGAATCACTTAGACAAACTAAATGCCTTCGAAATGCGTGTTACCGGAGAATGTTGCGTATTCCATGGACAGATAAGGTAACACTGAAGTCTTAAGTAAAATGCAAAGAACTGGAAATAATTCACACCATAAAGAAGAAAAAGTTACAATACCTAGGCCACATAATGAGGGGACCCAAATACGCGCTGCTACAATAGATAGTACAAGGAAAGATTAGAGGAAGAAGGAACATCGGAAGACGCCGAATGTCCTGGCTTAAAACCCTAAGGGACTGGTTTGGCTGCAGTAACACTCAATTATTCCGAGCAGCAGCCAATAAGGTTCGGATGGCTGTGATGATAGCAAACCTCCGATAGAAGATGCACTGCAAGAAGAAGAATAAATGTGTGGGCTGCCGCCGCTACTTTGAAACAAATGATTTCCCAGAACAAACATATGATTTCCATCCTCGATAGAAAATATAGGTGCATTTGTTTAAATAAGTTTGAAGACATGTTTGCAAACACATTTTAAACATCATTTGTACACTTTTTATACAGATGTTTAAATAAAACAACCCATAAATGTTTGTCGGTTTGGACTAGACTAAGGCTATCTAAGGACTTCTCGGCTGGAAAGGGAGGACTCTCAGACGAGCTTAATCATTGGGTATTTACATTAACTTCACAGAAAACGTCTGAAAACTGTAAAGGTGATTCAGAAACACTCGCCCGAAATGAGCTTTGAACTCGCTCCTCAATGCTCAGTATGAGATGGACTGCGCCTCTATCAACTATAACTGAACTTATTGTTAATCTATTAATGCAAACAATTTTAAACATAATTCAATGTGATGCTTTCGATTAACATTCTGTGTTATTCGTGCGGTTCCAACTACCCAAAGCTTGAAATCTCAGAACGGGATTATGCATAGCGGGTTTTATTCGAAGAAACAATCACAACTCATTAATTCACAATTATTCATTATAGTGGTAGTTACTGTATTTGTTACAATTCTGTAACTGGCTATCGACCTTCAGGTCCTTCTGCCGTGTGTTGTCTATGTGTATGTAAATGTTAGGACTTGCTACTTCAGCTTCATTATATTAAAACGTATTAGTTATTTTAATATGTACATAATAGTATATTACACTGGCTTGCCAGAAGAAGCGAATGTAGATGACCACGTGCAGGAGCTATTCAAGAACAGAATGAAGGTCAAGCCAGAAATAATGGATGCTTATAAAATCGGTAGAAGGATCGAGGGGAAACCGAGGGCCACGTTGGTGCATTTGGAAAACTGGAAGGGGAATAAGGTTAGTATTGCGGACTTCGCAGAATGGGGATAATTCAAAAGGAGCTAAGAGACATACCACGTGAGGGTGGGAGAGTTGGAAGGAGGGATCTAAGAGGACGGTGAATAGAGTGTAAGTCCTGTGAGCAGGACAAAGTGATCAACCAGGAAGAAATGGGTGAGGAAGTCGGGCTGGGATGTGTTGAAAGTGTGTTGTGAGGGGGCCTGAGAAGGGAACAAGCCTCTCTGCGGGCAGGGAGGCGGATCGGTCTTGGACTTGTAGTAGGTTCATATAGGTTGAGTGGCCTAGAACGTGAAGAACTATAGGGAGACCAGTGTGATGAGTGCGGGTTTGCACATTGCATTATAATAACTAAATTAACATTTTGTTTTATTTATTTATTCATTCCTTACATTTTACTCGATAGGTATGGCTTTTCAAGCCTTCAATTAATTGCACTAATAAAGAGAGTTTATTTACCCATCAAATCGACAGCTTCACATACTGTGCATGATTGATGCATAATAACATAAAGCATAAAACAATATATCATAATAATTATAAAAATAAACATTACATTAAAATACATTACAAAATACTAGTATGTATAAGTTAAAAATTAAAATCAAGATTTATATATGAATTTTAGATGTAAAAAGCTTCTTCTTTTAAAGTTCTTTAAAATCTGAATTTGGTTTCTATTTTTGATATTTTTTGGTAGCAATTGAAATGGATACCGCCCTAAATAAAGAGGAGATTTTTTAATTAACAATGATGATGGAACTACTATAGTAGTTTCTATCGATAGTCAATTTTTATTCGATAGTTATAGTTTCACTAACTATCGATACGTCTGTAGTGCCCATCACTATTTGAAAGTACATATTGTGTCTGTAAAGCACTTTGGCTCCAGGTAATTTTAAATTGTTTTTGTTGACTACTTGATAATGCAATGACTATATAAAATAATATAAAAGTACTTAATGCTTCAATTACAAATGTTTGCTTATAAATCAATAAAGTTTATAAAATAATATAAAACTGCTTTAATATTTAAGTCATTTTTGTGCTTCAAGAATTTTAAATGTAAGATTCGTACGGTACACATTTATAAAAGTTGCGACGTAACAACAGTACGTCCTCGTGGATCTCTATTAACTCTATAATAGTATTTCAAACTGGCAATATTCTGCAGCGAACGCAAAAATTCTTCATCGTGAGTGATTACAAGAAGCTGAAAATTTGCCTGTTCACGTCTACAATTTATAATTTCCGCTAAGGAAATGCAAAGACTTTCAATATTCTCTCTGTCTAGATTAGTAGTAGGTTCATCCAAAGCTAAAACGCCACAATTTGTGGTCAAAGCTTCTGCCAAAGCTATACGTATTACTAGACACGCAAGTACTTTTTGTCCAGCACTACATCGTCCTCGCATTTCAATTAATGTATCATTCTTCATCTGCATTACAATATAATTGAAATTACGTTTCGGGCCTGTACAATCGATATCATTATGGATCTCAATGAAATCAATATCATTACCTCTATAAATTTGCCTCCATAATTGCCGAATGTTCCTGTTAATCTCTTTCATGCGAGCAGTATGATAAACACTTATAGCATGGTCTAATGCATTAGTATACAGCTCCAAATTTTTCAGCGCACCCTCATTTACTTTAATTTCAATAAATGTGTTTCTGTATTTGGTGAACACATTTACATTATCCGCTCGTTGCAAATCAGTATCAATTTCTGTAATGGACATCAGCAGCTCTTCTATCTGTCCTTTACACATTTGAATGTCTTGTGTTAGTTTGTTACGGTTATTAATCAGTTCATTCTTTACTTTAAAAACATATTCGTACCCGTGTTCGCCAACTTGTGTATGTAGTAATGTTAAATTATTTCGAACAATTTCCTCCTGTTTACGTTTTTCACGCAAATTAAAGTTATCTTGTAAAACCCTGTATTGGTGCTCATGATTTATTTTATTGTTGATTTTTTCCGTGATATCAGTTCTGCGATCGGTAATTTCTTGATTTTTATTTTTTAATTCAGTGAGATTCTTTTCTACTGCATTCAACTTTTCTTGCAAGTTTTCATTAGAAATTTCATAAACATCAGACTGTATTTTTAGAATTTCGTTTAGATTAGTTTTGTGATTGTTATACTCATTTTTTTTTGTTTCTAAAAGTTCATCATTTAATGCCTTTGCTGTTTCCATTTCTCTTTTAGCGTCCTCCCATTCTAATTTAAATGTATCGATTTTATCCCTTAAAAGTTCAATATGCGATTTCAAGATAGCATCTTTTTGTTTTATATCTTTAACGCGTTCTAACAACTGTGGTTTGTCTTGCATTAGTTTTTGTAGGTTCAATTGGTCTTGTACTAGTTTATTTTTATCCTCGCGTAATGCATGATATTTTTTATTGTTTGTGTGGAGTTCTGATTGAGTTTTTTCACATTTCTCCCGTAGTGTTGCAATTTCTGATTTGGTACTTTTAATTTTAAGTTCCGTTTCGTGCCTGGTTCGATTGGAATTGATTTTGATCATACCTGCTTTAATTAATTCAATTTTTGTCTCGATTCTTATTATATCACAATTATGCTGGTCTATATGAGCTGCACTACTAATAACTTTCCCGCAAAGATTCGCCAATGAGAGGGGTTTCTTCAACTGTTCTTTCAAATCCCGCAAAGATTGTTCCACTGTGTATAATATTAAAACATCACTCTGTAGTTTATTTTCAAGCATCGGGACAGTTTTTTTAAGTTCCTCTATTTTATCATTCATGGGTTTTAATTCCACCACTTTTTTATACAATACATCTGTTTTTTCAAGCGCCTCACAAATGTCCTTTAATCTTATAGGAATATCACCTATCTTCTTTTTTAGTTGATTAATTATTTCTATAACTGCATTTTTATTTGTATTAAAATCAGTACTGCACAATGGACAACATTTTTCTGTTGTAAAAGCATCAATAAACTTCTCAAACATAACTTGTTCCGAATGTAATGTTCCTTTGGTTTTTTGCAACTTATTAACATGTATCCTCAAATCGTTTGATTTTGTATTATATACCGTATTACCACAATGTTGTGTAATTTTTTCTTTTGATTCCTTCAATTCTGCACGCAGTTCATTCAATTGCTTCTCTTGATGTTTAATATTCGTTTGAACTTCTATTACATTCTTCTCGGCAGAATTAATTTTATTGGTTATATCTTTTACTATAGCTTCATTTTCAATTTGAACTCCTTGCACAGCTTCTTCCAAATCACAATCCGGTACTACATCAAACAATTCAGTGAAACCATCATTATATCGTTTCTTAAATTGATCTACAGCCTCTTTATGACTTGAAATTTCGCTACGGTAATTCCGTAATTCATTTTCAACCTCAGCATTTTTTTGCCATAATTTGTTTTCCTCCTCAAGTTTCTTTAATTCTTCTTCAAAGACTCTTGTGTCCTTCTTACTTTTTTCAATATCTTTATTCATTTCATCCTCGTTGAACGATGATGTTAAATTTTGCAAATAATTATCAATAACGGATATTTTACATTCAAATAGCTTCAATTCATCACCAGACTCACTTAATTCGTGTAATTTAGTGTTGATGGCATGCAGCTCGGTTTGAAACTCATCTTGACTACGCTTCATCTGTTTCTGTTTATGTTCAGCTTGT
Source organism: Lordithon lunulatus (assembly GCA_963942505.1). Classification (NCBI taxonomy): domain Eukaryota; kingdom Metazoa; phylum Arthropoda; class Insecta; order Coleoptera; family Staphylinidae; genus Lordithon; species Lordithon lunulatus. Next base: position 53,660,314 of record OZ012666.1, on the reverse strand, counting down.
ACGTATTTATAACTAGCTGCATCTACAGCCGTTTGTAGTTTTTTATCAGTATCTTTTATTTCAATTATCATTGCACTAAGTACATCATTTTTTTCTGATAACATCTCTTTTAGGGAACAAATTGCTTGAGCAGCCTCATTAAGGTTTAAATTTATGGTGCAATTTGTTGAGTCTGCTAATGATGTAATTAGTTTATTTTGTTCATCAATTTTCTTCTTGTAGGTTTTCATCTGTTCACGCATTTCTATCAACAGAATATTGTTTTCATATATCGCATCGGCCGTTTCCTTTTCCGTTTTCTGCAAGTGCATGTCTTTTTGTTTATATTCCGTCATTTCTAGCTCCAGCTTTTCATGAGTGTTATGAAAAGAATTAATTTCCCGCTGTAAAGCCTCATCGGACCCGTCGTATTCCACCTTGATATTTTCTTTTAGAGACTTTTGTACATCCACTATATTTTTCAATTCATTTTCTTTTGCAGATTTACTTTTTTCCAAAACAATTAAATTTTTTTCCCACTCGCAAATTTCTGAAAATTGTTCTTCGAGAGGAACTAACTCTGCTTCCTTTGTGGTAACACCTTCGACTAACCTATTGTACTTTTCTTTCTTATCAGCATAACGAAGCTTTTTGCGCTCTACTTCTTCTCTTTGGTCATTGATAGTCGATAATGTTATATTTAAGTCCTTTATATTAGCCTCTCGTTTCTTTAATTGTTCCCGAAGTTTCATTACACAGGTGTTGTATTTTTCCGACTCGAACATTTCATCGAACTTATTTTTGAGTTTGAGGCCTACATCCAACGGCCATAATGACTGTTCTTGGTGACAAAAAATCACATTATTTAAAATTGCTTCTGGTACACCAAGCAAACCGATAACTTTCCTATTGAGTTCTTGAACTTTACTGGAACTTTCGGTTTTATTACCATTCGGACTGTAACATTGAAAACTGGATTCCATAGTTGTCACATTCACCCGGTTTCGACTCTTTTTTTCTGACTTCATTACTCTCTTAATGCTGACTCGATATCCCTGGCCGTCTAATATGTTTAATTTAACAGAACCTAACACGTATGGTACCTGGTGCATGTATGGATTACTTACAAATCCCTGGCCTTTTGCAGTACCTTCTGGAGTATCCCCAGTGCACGCATATTTGATAGCCTCAATTATAGTTGTTTTACCGCTACCATTTTGCCCCAAGAATAGCGTTAATGGTGAATAAATTTTAATGGTTTGTAGTTCTTGTTTATCAATCCCGAAACTTCGAAGGCCGCAAATGGAAATACTGTCCAGTTTTGCCATTTTGAATCTGCAAGGAAATTATTACACATAATTAACCCTGATGTGAAACAAACAACAGGTGGGCGTACGAATGGCAGATGTTTGTTACGATTGATGTTGCGTGGCAACCGTTATAGATACAAACAATTTTATTTTGTATATCAAATAGTTAAATTATGTCATCTTCACTGGTAAGTAATTTTGTTATGTTTATGTTAATATTAGTAACAATTGAGTATGATGAATAAATTGGATAAGATTATAATTCACAGTTTTTCAACAAATTAATAAATAACATTATCTTGTCACATGTCACATAGAATATTAAAAATTAACACGATTTTAAGAGAACAATAAGATATTAATGTTATTTATTTAGTTCTAGGAAACTGAAAAATTGTCTTACTAAATTTAATCACCTCCCAGAAAATTGTTTCCTAGATTCGTGAATAAAAGTCAAATAATATAGTTGGGATGCTATGTATTATAACAACACTCTATAATATTGTAAATAATATTTTAAGTGGTGTCAACATATTTCTTTAATTTGCCTCATTCTCCTTACAGTTTTTTTAATTTTTAGATGAATTATATTTCTACTTCATCTTTTTGTAGGCCTTCTCTTCTTTCCTCCTGAATAGTTATTTTGGGAGTCTAGTATCTGGCATTCTTTGTATTGTCATAACCACCGAAATCTTTGGGCTTTTACTACCCCTATTATAGTTGGATCTTTGTACAGATCTTTTATCTAGTCCATATATCTTTTGTTTTCTTCCGCCCGAAAATGTTTTCTTTCTCATACTTCTATCATTGTTTGCTCCGATTTATTCAGCGTTCACACTTCACTTAAGTAGGTGTATAATAGTCTTGTAGTCTTACCTTAGTTACTCTAGTTATATACTTGCTTTTTAATACTTCGCGGAGTGCGCATATGTAACGGTTCCCCATCATAATCCTCCCTTGGATCTCATCTGTAAAATTAAAATTGTCTTTGCTTCGTTTATATATATGCCCACCTTACCAGCATGGTATTCTAGCGTCTTAACCACTTCTTTTAATCCTTTCTTGTTTCGTGTTTGTATTACTAATCATTTGCAAATACTAGGTAGGTATTGCTGTCTTCATTGGTATGTGAGGTCTGTTCTATTGATTTTTGCTATTCGTATTGCACTTTACAACACTAAGCTAAATAACACTGATGACAGGGTATTGCCGTACTCCCTAATTGCCTTCGAGCTTATTTGACGCTCCATTGTTTACTCTCGCCATCTTCTCAGTTCCAAAGAATAAAACTAACACTACAAATAGTGTTAGTTTTATCATCCTTATTTATCATTTCAACATCATCATCAACTCAGCCTGTTTGCGTCCATTGCTAAACATAAATCTCCCGTGTTTAATTCCATTTCTACTGTTCTTGTGCTACGCCCATCCATTTTTCTGATATGGTCGATCTCTCTAGTTAGTGGGCGTCCCATCCTACGGTATGCATTTTCATGCGGCTTCTATTCTACGATCTTTCGTGTCCATTTTCCATCAGTGAGTCTATATACATGGCCTGTCCAGTTCCATTTTAGAGTTGCTGTGAGATCTACCGTATCCGTTACGCTAGACATATGCCGCAATTGTTCATTTGGTATCCTGTCTCGGAGAGAAAGAGGCTCAGCATAGATCTTTACATCCCTCTGAGCATTACGTATTTTGTTCGCAGATTCTTTGGTGAGGGTAAGATTCCTTGCTCCATATGTAAGTACAGATAATACGCACTGGTTGAAGGTCTTCCTCTTTAAGCATATTGGTATATTCGATATCAAATATATCTTAGTTTACCATGTTAAGCCGATTCTACGTTTTAACTCGCCGGTCTGATTGTCACGCCCGATGGATCTCGTGGCCTAGATATTTATATGAGCTAGCTTGCCTAATGGGGCTTCCGTCCACTTATATTTCTTGGTTCACTTGCGTATTATCGGGGATTTTGACACGGGCTGTTTTCAATGATAGTTGTAGATCTGTGATCGACTCGGCATTCTGTAAATGCGCAAAATATTTTACTTTGGCTTATGATATCAAATGCCTTTTCATAGTCGACGAATATCAGGCAGAGGGGATTGTTGTATTCCACACATTTCTCGATGAGGGTTTTCATAACCTGTAGGTGGTCGTTGGCACCAACGACCACCTACAGGTTATATCTCGCTCGGAAGCCCGCTTGTTCGTTGGGTTGGTGAAGGTCCAGTTTGTTGGTGACCCTCATGAACAATTTGGACATGTGTGATAAGAGGCTTATAGGTCTATAGTTTTGCAATTGTTCAATATTGCCTTTTTTTATGAAGAATTATTATAGTTGCTCGGTCCCACTGAGAAGGGGTTGTGCTGCTTATTAGACAAGCGTTAAAAAGTTTACAAATAGCTGTATGTAGGGCGGTACCGCCTTGTTTGATTGCTTCCACTTCGATTCCTGCATCGCCTGCGGTTTTGCTGTTCTTTATTTCTTGCAGCTTCGTGTAATTTCTGGAAGTTTTTTCGACCTTTGGTTTTGCATTTTAGGTATATTGGCATACTATATAAGAGTCGCTGCAGCGCTCGGTATAGAACATCAAAACGATGTTTAATATTTCGGTTTTGCTGACACATATATGCCCAGATTGTCTTTACTTGAATCCTAAAATTCTTCGGCCACATCAATAGAAGAGATGATAACAGCCTAGAAAAACTGGTGATACAGGGGAAAATGGAAGGAAAAAGACCAAGAGGAAGATCGCTATGAGGTGGACCGACTCTATCAAGGCAACAACCAACAACACGATAACACAAGGAACAAAGGAATGGAAACAGGGAAAGATGGCGGGATATTTTACGAAGAGCGACAGCAAGAGTAAACCATAATCACGACCTCGCTGAAAAGAGAGAAAACGAAGAAGAAGAAAAAGAGCTTTTAGGTTTTAGAACTTCTGACAAGGTTCTTCCGGAGTGATTTCATACCCTTGTTTTCTTCTATAGCCTTGTAGATTTTGTTAAGCTAATTATTTATATTCAGCGCTTTGTATAGCTCGTTCCACTTTATTTTATCATATGTCTATTTGAAATCCATAAATAGGGCTATGTTGCGACCCTATTTTCGGAGCATTCTGCTTATATTTCCCGTGGAATGAGACTTGATCTGTTTTGCTTCTGCTCTTTCTAAATCAACATTGTTTAATACAGAAATAGAAATTACTAATTGATATATTGTCGCTGTGTGTGTCTTGATATTCTTAAATAATTTTTGAACTCCTCCATGCTTGGGGTCCATTTCGTTTGACACCACGGGTGTTGTTTGGTCACTATCTTCAGCCTCTGGTGTTTTTGTTTCGTTCAACAGGTTGTCAAAATATCCTCTCCATCTTTCTAGCACTTCCTCGTCTTAAGTTAGTATTTTCTCATGTATGTCTTTGTATAAACTCTGTTTGTTTTGGTAGTCTTTTTTTGTTTTCTTGTGCCTTGCTCTATAGCAGAATTTACGTTCTTATGTTAGTTATTGTTATAGCTTGTTTCTATTTCTTTTAGCAATTGTTTGTTGTATTTCTGCTTTTCCTTTCTTGATTGGTCCTCTCTCGCTCTCTCTCTCTGTTCTAGGGGTCTGTGTTTTACCTCCTCAGTTTCGTCCGTTCACATCTTCAGTCGTAATTTATCTCGTTTCATTTGCACTGCCTTGCACTTGTTGTCGAACCAATTTTCACTCTTTGTCCTTTCTTCTAAGTTTATTACTTGTATGTACTTTTCCCAATACTGTTTCTATTCGCATCCACGTTTATCCCATGTTTTTATTTTCCCCAGCATATCCTAAGACTTGCCTAACCTCTTTCTCATAGTTTGATTGTTCCTCATGAGTTCTAAGTCTGGCTTCTACCTGTTTATTCCGCGCCAGCTTAGTTCTTGGTTCATTTTAATTCCTCGAATACCCTGCTTTCCTCCATTTTCTCTGCCCTTCACCTGCTTATTACTTCCTTTTGATCTTCCGGACCTATTCAACTCTTGATGGTGGATTGGTTGTAAAATAATTCTTTCTAAATTTTATGATGTAAGGTTGTTGTATTTGGTACCATTAGACAAGGATATTGATAAATATGCTAGATATGCAAATATATTAGTCCAAGAAATAAAAATATTGTACAACAAGAAGAACGGTATACGGAGGCTTTTTCTTTGATTTGTTATCATGTTTTTTTTTTAATAGCTTTTTAATAGGTTATTATTTATACTTTATGATATATAGATAGTTTTATTTGGGAAAGGTCGACTTCCCGGGTCTTTCTGTCTTATACGAGGCATATCCAGAAAGTAAGAGTACTGAATTTTTGTAGGTGTTAAAATTTTTTATTTAAACAAAAAAATTACGTGAAACTTTAGTACATAATAAAAGCTATTTTTCGACATAGTCGCCATTCCTCTCTATGCAGGTGGTGTAGCGAGGTATCAATTTTTTGATGCCTTCTTCGAAGTAGTTTCCCGCCAACTCCTTCGTCCACTTCCCCAACTCCTCCTTTACCTCCTCGTCGGTTAAAAACCTTTTTCCACCCATGTGCAGCTTCAGGGAGGTAAAGAGATAGTAATCTGAAGGTGCTAGATCAGGGGAAGGCGCGGGATGGTTCAGGACATCCCATTTAAACGAGGCGAGCAGTTCCTTCGTGGCGTTGGCCGTGTGTGGTCTGGCATTGTCGTGCAGCAGGCAGACTCCTTTTGTCAGCATGCCTCTCCTCTTGTTCTGAATGCAGTTTTCACCTCATTATAAATCTCAAATGGAGGTTTTCCCTTCCAAACGAGATAACGGACGACGCCGCGTATTTCGCACTTGGCGGGAGATTGGATTGACATTATTCACGAAACTTGTTGTCGTGTCAACAGTTCTCAACGTACAGATCTCGAACCGTTCTCGGTGCAAAGGGGAGGAGTCAGGCTACACTGCCGTGTGGCCAACATGATGAAAATAAAATCCCTCCGACCGTGAGAGCCTCAGTACTCTTACTTTCTGGATATGCCTCGTACTTTATTAAATAACCAAAACCGTTAGAAAGTCTATCATCTATCACGAATTTAATAATTTAGGTATGCATAGTTCAATCAGATAATGGCATAATATCCAAAGATATGCATGCGTAAAGTTTAAAATTATTGTTATTCGCCATTTCTTTTATAAATCTATTCTCCACATAGGAGTACCATAATATATCCAGTTGATTTTTATTGAAAATATATATCAGTAATTCACGATCAGAAATAATACAGTCAGATATCTTCATGACTTCTAATTTGGAAATTATTGTAATTCCCTATTTTTCTAATAAAACTAGTCACCACATTAGAGTACTATGAATTATCTACGTGATTTTATTAAAAAATATATCAGGAATTCAGACATTGATGGCATCAGGAAAGTTGAAAAAGTAGTCACCACATTGGAGTACCTACCATAAGTTATCTAGGTGAATGTTTCTAAGAAATATATCAGGAATTCAGAAATTGATAGCACAATCAGATATTTTAATAATATTAGTGTTTTTCACTACTTCTCTAATAAAACTAGTCACCTCATTGGGGTACTATCAGTTGTCTAGGTCAGCCTTATTGAAAAATATGCCAGGAATTCAGATATTGATAGCTCAATCAGATATCTTAATAATTTCAAAGATATGCATCAGTGAATGTTATTCGTTATTTTTTTATACACTGGTCACCACATTGAGTTACTATGCCTTATCCAGATGATTTTATTAAAAAAAATATGCTAGGAATTCATATATTTATAGTATAATCAGATATCATCATGATCTCCATTTTTATTCGTTATTCTCTGATAAAACTAATCACCGCCTTGGAGTACTATGAGTTATCTAGATGATTTTCATTGAAAAATGTATCAGGAATTCAGATATTGGTAGTACAATCAGATATCTTCAAGATTTCCAAAGATATGGGTCAGTTAAGTTGAAAATTATAGTTATTCGCGATTTCACTAATACGCCATTAGCTAGCCATACACGAACGGATTTTTTGATCAAACTCGCGGGCCTGGTCTGTGCATTAATGGTGATGAGGCTTGCGGACGATAGGCCGCGACCGTCAACATCAGGCCGCAACCGAGGGGTGGGACTGTCGCTTGATCATTTACGTACAGGCCATGCTCACAAATCTTGTCCGCAAATCTTTATTTCGTTATCAGTTAAATTTTGGTTTGTTTTGCTGTGTTCGTTGTTTTGTTTATGTTTTACTTGTATATATTTAAGAGCAGCATGGTTAAAAAAGTATAGGTTTAAAAAAAGTAGATCTAAACCGCGGGTTTGGCTCTTTTAAAAATCCATTCATGTCCCCAAGTAGCTATTGGGGTGTACTATGACTTATCTAGGTGTTTTTATTAGCCCGAAGGCATTGGAGGCGCTAGGGCACCTAGGGCACCTAGGGAGGGAGAGGTCGTCCAAATGATCGACGACTATATTGATACACAATATTGTAAGAAAAATATGTTGAAACAATTCATCCCTGCATTGAAATATAATACATTAAATATGTTAAAGTTTAAATCGATTTGTTTAAATTGTTTTGTTTGTAATATTAATGCAGCTTATGCTAAAGTCTGCAACTAAATACGCAAGGATTAAAGTAAAAAAGGTCCATTGCATGCAATTAACGATCGTTTGGTGGAAAGCTGGGCAAGGTGTCATTTGAAATATTTATCCATCTACATCTAGAGACAATGAAATGAAGTATTTTAATTGTTAAGACCACTTAAAATATAATTTAACTAATATTACTCATGATCTGGTAATAATTCAAATATTAGAATATTTTCCTAGACAAATATTCGAATATTTTCGTCGGGACCAAAAAAACGCGTTCTGCGCGCATTTTTTGTTTGCTATTAGAGAAAGTAGAAATTAAGTAAGCAAAGTGAAAAATCAATAGATAGCGACTTTATACAATAAGAAAATCATAATACAAAAGTGAGTCAAATCATTAAAACAAAGAGAATTGCGTTTTGTATTCCAACCCGACACACAAGTGTTTGCCGACACATGATAATCGAAATATCATTGTGATACCGGTTAAAGAACGTTATCATTTATCTGGAACAAGCCATTTTATGATATCGGTACAATATCATAAAATTCGCCGACATCCTCCGCTATGTTCAATTTGCCGATAACCGATAGTCTGCGTGAATTGGTGCAAAAGTTGATACCGATAAATGAATATAATATATCTCCTTAAGAATGTTTAAATTATAACTTTTAGCATAGGGCCCAAAAAAAATAGTTTCTAGTAGTTGTGAAAACTGCCTGCTTGTTTAACTAAAAACACACCAATCACTGAATTATCCATGGGTCTTTGAAACTCAAAGCAGCAAGCAAGCTTAAAATTTGCTATTAAAAAAAACACGCATAATCTCAACATTCAATGAAAGCATTGGAAATATTTGGATGAAGGATAAAATGAAAATAAAATAAACCTCACGAGATAACTTCACAATAACTGCATGTATCGAGATACAGTTAACTATTTATATTTATTTAGAAAAATAACAACATATTTCTAGTTAAACATAAGAGCCTGTGGGAATGAAATTGGTGTAAGTCACATTTGAATTATTTAGAAAAGGAGAAGATTTTGCGTTTGGTATTTATGTAAATCAACGTGCGCAGTTACAGACTTGAAGTCAATTTATTCTTAAATAAAAATGTAAGTGCGTATGTCGTTTTACATAAATACCAAACGCAAAATGTTCTCTTTTTCAAAATAATTCAAATGTGACTTACACCACTTTCATTCTCACAAGCTCATATCTAACACACAATTTTAAAACATAATAGGAAAATCACATTTTTATAAATAATCCAACACACGTTTACAAAGGCTGCGACGTAACCATAGTACGCCCTCGTGGATCCCTATTCACTCTATAATAGTATCTCAAACTATCAACATTACGCAACGTACGCAAAAATTCTTCATCGTGAGTAATCACGAGAAGCTGGAAATTTTTCTGCGCACGCCTAGAATTTATTATACCTGCCAAAGACATGCTTAAACTTTCGATATTCTCTCTATCCAGGTTAGTAGTAGGTTCATCCAGAGCTAAAATGCCGCAATTTGTGGTAAAAGCTTCAGCTAGAGCTATGCGTATTATTAGACAAGCTAGCACTTTTTGTCCAGCACTACAACGTCCTCGCATTTCAATTAAAGTCTCATTCTTCATCTGCATTACTCTATATTTGAAATTACGTTTTGAGGCTGTGTAAGTAACATCATTATGGATCTCAATGTAATCAATATCATTGCCTCTATAAATTTGCCTCCATAATTGTCGTATGTTTTTGTTAATCTCTTTCATGCGAGTCGTGTGGAAAACACTTATGGCATTTTCCAACGCTTTCGTATATAGTTCCAAGTTTTTCTGCGCGGCTTCATTAACATTAGTTTCGATATATTTGTTTCTGTATGTGGTGAATATATTTACGTTATCCGGACGTTTCAAATCGTTTTCAATTTCTGTTATGGACGTTAGCAGTTCTTCTTTCTGTCCTTTACTCATTTGAATTTCTTGTGTTAATTTGTTACGGTTATCAATCAGTTTATTCTTTTCTTTAGATACATGTGCATATCCCTTTTCGCCAATATGGTTACGTAATATTGTTAATTCATTGCCGACAATTTTCTCCTGTTTGCGCTTTTCACGCAAACTAGAGTTATCCTGTAATATCCTGTATTGGTGCTCATGATTAGCCAACTGCACTCTTAGTTTATTTATTTCTTCAGTAATGGCAGTCTTGTGATCCGTAATTTCTTGTTTTTTACTTTTCAAGTCAGTGGCGTTACTAATGATTGCATTAAACTTTTCTTCAAAGTTTTTATTAGACATATCACAAACTTCGGTTTGTAATTTTTGAATTTCTTTTAGGCTTGTTCTGTGCTGGTAATACTGATTCTTTTTTGTTTCTAAAGTGGCATCATTAGAAGCCTTTACTGCTTCCATATCCATTTTAGCTTCCTCCCAACCCACTTTAAGTGTAGAAATTTTAGCAGTTAACACTTCAATATCGGTTTTCAAGTTGTTATCCTTTGTTTCTATATCCTTAACACGTTCCAATAACTGCGGTTTACCTTGCATTAATTTTTGCAAGTTTAATTGGTCTTGTACTAGTTTATTTTTATCGTCACGTAAAGCGTGACATCGTTTGTTGTTAGAATGTAGTCTTGTTTGATTTTTCTCACATTTCTCCCGTAGTGTTATCATTTCTAATTTGGTATTTTCAATTTCAACTTCAGTTTCGTGCATAGTTCGTTCGGAATTTATTTTCACCATACTCGATTCAATGGATTCGATTTTTTCCTTGTGTTTTATAATATCGGTATTATGCTGATCAATAGTAGCTGCACTACTAATAACTTTCCCGCAGACAATGGTCAATTCCTGGGGTTTCTTTAGCTGCTCCTTTAACTCTAACAAATATTTTTCATCCGTTTTTAATTTTATAGTATCACTGCGTAATTTATTTTCTAGCTCCGGAACAGTTTTGCTAAGTTCCTCTATTTTATCATTTATTGGTTTTAATTCCACCACTTTTTTATATAAAACATCTGTTTTATCAAGGGTCTCAGTAACATCCTTTAATTTTCGAGGAATATCACCTATTTTGTCATGTATTTGCTTAATTATTTCTTTAATAGCATTTTGCTTGTTATCAAAATTAGTACTGCACAATGGACAACATTTTTCTGTTGTAAAGTCCTCAATGAACTTCTCATACATCACTTTTGCAGAACTTAACATTCCTTTGTTTTTCTGCAATTTATTAACTTCCATCTTCAAATCGTTAGTTTTTTTATTATACTCCATATCACCACAACGTTGTGTAACTTTTTCTTTCGACTGTTTCAGTTCCGTACGTGACTTATTCAATTGCTTCTCCTGATGTTGAATATCATTTTGAACTTTGATTACATTCTTTTGGGTTGAATTTATTTTATTGGTTATATCCATTACTGCAGCGTTATTTTCAATTTGAACTATTTGCACAGCTTCTTCCAAATCACAATCTGGCACTACATCAAATACTTTAGTGAAACTATCATAATATCTGTTCTTAATTTGATCCACAGCAGCTTCACGTCTTAAAATTTCACTACGGTTATTTTGTAATTCATTCTCAAGCACAGAATTTTTCTGCCATAATTTGTTTTCCACTTCAAGTCCTTCTAATTGTTCTTCAAATACTCTTATTTGCTTCTTACTTTTTTCAATATCTTTATTAATTTCTTCCTCGTTGAATGATGCGGTTAGCTTTTGTAAATCATTGTCAATGGCGGAAATTTTACGTTCAAATACTTTCAATTTATCATCAGACACACTTAATTCCCGTAATTTAGCTTTGGTGTCACGCAGCTCCTTTTGAAACTCATCCTGAGCACGCTTCTTCTGCGCCTTTTCTTGTTCAGCTTGTACGTATTTATCTCTAGCTGCGTCTACAGTCGTTTGCAAATTATTGTCAGCATCCTTTAGCTCAATTATTAATACACTCAGTACATCATTTTCTTCTGATATCATATTTTTTAGGGAACAAATTGCTTGAACCGCCTCATCAGCCTCCTCAAGATTTAAAGAAATGGTGCAATTTGTTGAGTCTGCTAATGATGTAATAAGATTATTTCGCTCCTCTATTTTTTTCTTGTAGGTTTTCATCTGTTCACGTATTTCCATTAGCAGAATATTTTTCTTGTGTATAGCATCTGCCATTTCATTTTCCGATTCTTGCAATTGTATATTCTTTTGCTTATATTCTGTCATTTCCTTTTCTTGTTTTTCTTGGATATTATGAAAAGAATTAATTTCCTGTTGCAAGGCTTCATCCGATCCCTTATATTCTATCTTAATAGTGTTTATTAGAGACTTTTGTATCTCCACTAGATTTTTCAATTCATTCTCTTTTGCGGATTTCTTCCTTTCCAGCTCTATTAAATTTCGTTCCAACTCACCAATTTCTGCTAATCGTTTATCAATTGGAAGCAACTCCTCTTCCTTTTTAGAAACACCCTCAATGAACCTATTGTACTTTTCTTTTTTATCATCGTAACGTATCTTTTTCCGTTCTACTTCATCTTTCTGGTCTTTGATGAATGATAATGCTAAATTTAAACGCTTTATAAGTTCCTTTCGTTTCTTTAATTGATCACGAAGTTTGTTTACACATTCATTGTATCTTACCGATTCGAAAATTTCATCAAACTTCTTTTTGAGAGTACCACCATCATCTAATGGCCACAGAGACTGCTCTTGATGACAAAATATAACATTATTTAAAATAGCTTGCGGTACACCAAGCAAACCGATAACTTTTTTATTGAGATCTTGAATTCGACTGGAACTGCCGGTTTTAGTCCCATCAGGACTGTAATGTTGTATACTGGAATCCATTGTAGTCACCTTCAAATCGCCTCGGCCGTTCTTTTCAGACTTCATTACTCTCATAATAGTGGCTCGATTACCCTGACCATCCAATATATTTAATTTTACAAATCCTAACACGTGCGGTACCTGGTGCATGTATGGATCACTTACAAATCCTTGACCACTTTTGGTACCATCCGGGGTATCCCCAGTGCACGCATATTTAACAGCCTCGATTACAGTCGTTTTACCGCTACCGTTTTGCCCCAAGAATAGCGTTAATGGCGAATGGAACTTAATAGTTTGCACTTCTTGTTTATCAATGCCGAAACTTCGAAGGCCGCAAATGGAAATGCTGTCCAGTTTTGCCATTTTGAATCTGCAAACAAATTATTTCAATGAATTAGCCCTGGTGTAAGCATAGCAAACAACAGGCGGACATACGTTTACCAGAAATTTCTTGTGATTGATTATTGCATGGTAACCGATATGTATATAGATTATTTTATACTGTGCGGCGGGAGTGTGAAATGTTCCCGATTATTTGCTATTAAAATTCTTTTCGTGTTATCAACACCATTTTTATAATTTTCACACGATAGTATGAAAATCTATACACGTTCAATCGTTCTGAAATTGAACATCACAACACATCTAACAAAATCGAATGTATATTTTTGAAAAATTAATACAAGTGTCATTTCTGTCAGTTAATATATCATTTTTAATAAAGTACTCGAAATAATTAATATTTTATACAATAGTTTGCAAAAACATCTTGATAAATTTTCATCATAATCAGGAAATCACAATTGGTAAACATGCGACTTTCCTCCAGCCGATTTAGACCAAAACCTAATCAAGGCATAGTAAAGTCTTTAAAATGATCAGAGAAGTATTCAGCAAAAAAAAAAAAATGTTGGCACAATTACAATACTTATCCATGCTTTTTATGATAAATGAAATAAAATGCATACTTTCGGGTTCAGGGACGTTGCATTCGATACAGGTAGTATTTTTGTTTGTTATAAATTTCGAAAATAGTTATAAAAACAAATAATTCAGAATTAAAATTAGAAACTTATACAGATTGTCGTCATAGTCATGTAAACATAATAAAACTGTAATCCAGTTTACATATATGAATATCTTACGATGCGGTTTTCATTGATGTTTTTGTGCAGTAAAAATTATCCATTTTCTAGACTATTCTATTAGTTTTTAAACTTAAACATATTTGTTTAGGATGAACATATAGAGCTAACAAGCATCACCAAACCGAATAAAACGATGTTTATGGAAACACACTCAGCCGGCTCAAGTTCAGCTATGAGTGACAGAAGTGAAGCTTTGATGAGAAGAAACCGCCCGAAATTACCTCCAGTTGCTAAACCACGCCAGAAAATTCCTCCGCTAGACATTACCTCCGATGACATATCAGATATAACGAATTCAGACTACCATGAAGTCACCAGTAAATCCGATATGCGTTCATACAGAGATAAGCTAAAAGATCGCTTCATGAACGTCAAGCAGCAAAGCGAAAAGACAATGAAGATTGCAAAATCTTTTCAAAAACATGCAAGCAATGTGGGTAGTTTGAATCGTTGTATAGAGTTGATTAGAAGGGAGAATGATGAAATTGATTCGCAGTTGCGGGATTATAAAGGAATTGAAGTACGCGAAAGTGCGGTTAGTAAGACTGAAAAGTATCAGTTTTTCTGTGAGAGTCTTCCGGAAGCGTTTGATGCGGAGAATGAAATGGCTAGTAATGAAGAAAATGGTGAAAACCCTGGAGAGGAACGAGGCTCGCTTTGTTTGAATGTGAAACCCCAGTTTCGGATAGATGAAATAGTAGAGAATGAAGCGCTAGTATTTTTAAGATCTTCTATGTAAGTATGACATTTATTATTATTTGTAATGTCATTTGAAACATTGAAGCAGGGATGTAAACAGAGATACATAATTGCATTAAATGAAAAGTTAACAACAATGTATGCAACATCTATCAATAGATTACTTTTAAACAAGGGTTAGTTAACTCGTCTTTATGTTAACTCTAACCCTTGCTTAAAAGTAATCTATTGATAGATGTTGCATACATTGTAGTTAACTTTTCATTTAATGCAATTATGTATCTCTGTTTACATAAGGCAACGTCGCTTTAAGTGTCAAAGTTGTCAAACGTGACATTTAATCACTAATTATAAAATTCTTTTGCTTTTAAACAACTCAGACTTATTGTCACTGACACTTGATTAAAAATCATTCTTGGATATAAATCATGTAATCATACTTATAATAATATATAATATAACAGGCAAATTATTTCGTTCCAAATCCTTAATAGAGATGAGCAATTATTTACATCAATTGTCCTGAATTTTGTCTGAACTTATTTTTATACTAATACACATTATAATCGTTGGTTAGGATTGACTAATGAAAATAAGGATTGAACAAACGAAAATAATGTATGCACAAAAAAAGCAAAACATTATTAAATTTCAGGGCAATTATAATATATTTGACATATTAAATTGTAAATAATTTTGTATAAAAGGTTGGACTAAAATTAAAATAATGGTTGGACCAATGAAAATAATAAAACGACAAATGATTAAAATGCTCATTATTATATTAGGCCGTCATTACTTATTATACATGTTAACATGAAGGGGGACAAACAAAAATAACGAACGTTTAATAGTAAAAAAATCGTTCAAAATTAGGGCCGTCATTATTTAATTATTTCAGTATCAGTATAAAGTAGTACGTAGTAGTAAACAACCATAGTTTGTCGTCAAACTATGGGTTGTTGCCAGACACTACGCCCGGCACTATTCCAACAATCAAACACTGTTGACCAACAGGTATGTGTTTGCTGGCAAATAGTATGAATAATTTACAATAGTATGCCCGTATTCTTAAAAGTATGTTAAAACTAAAGCTGCCTTTAATGTAAAATGGACCCGATCCCCCTCCAGTGCTATTCAAACTATACACAGGCGACACGGAGAAGGTGCTTCAAAAGGGCCAATCAGGAGGTACAGTGATTGGGAGGGAAAACGTATCATTTGCATATCCAGACCACGTGGTTTATAAGGTAAACCGGAATGGTGAAATGAAAGAAATGTTTGTTAGAGAGTTAACTAATAAGAAAAAATTACGAGTGAATATAGAAAATACGAAAATGATGTTATGTCAGAAAGGACATAATAATTTAATAACATTTACACCTGCCCCAAAGTAAATTCAACAAACGTGGAAGGAGAAACATAATCATACTCGATTAAGATGGACTCCACTACATGAAAAAATCATTCGAACAAAAAATGCAAATATTTAGTATATAAAAGAAAAATAATTTGTTACAGATTTAAAAGATAGGTTGGTATGTCTATTTTATAAATATTGAATGCCTATAAAGGTAATGGTCATAACTCTGGAACCTCCTCCCTGTATATCAGAGCAAGAGTAGGAGGTTCCAGAATCGCTTTTCAAGGCCATAAGAGAGGTAATAGAATCGACTTATCAAAGGTCAAAGAGGATTTCGCAGACAAATTAATAGATTGCATTACTATATGAGATGTTACCCCTTCGATGGATAAACACCGATTGACGTATTTGAACCTGTGAATGGTTATATAAAACTATAAGCTCATTGCAGGAGTGAGAGACTTTTACTAACCTCCTCCTCACACCCTTGAGCAAGTGCATCTTGACCAACGGCACTTTGACTTATGGAAATGTTGTCCATGACAAATCGAGTAATCATTCATCCCACTTGGAATATAGGAAGTATGGCCCAAGTTAAGGGGTGCTCTAGGTCAACGGGTCATTGACCAGGTCGTGAGTAAAGCCCTGGTTTCCTAGGAAGCAGTCACTTAAAGGTGGCCTTTCGTCTTCATTTTTACATCAAAAATATAATTTACATGTATATAAATAAATATAGTTTATAATAAATAGTAATACCGCAATGGAATACATAAAGGCTATGAATTACGATGAAAAAGGACAAGTACTCAATTACGAATACTTAAAACGATTTTTGTGATGTATAAATGACGTCATCTATGGCCGCTTCTACGGTACCGCTTTCCTAGGAAACCGGGACTTAAGACGCGGGTCAAGGTAACTTTGTTACTAATGAGATGTATTGAATGTGACTGAGGGAACTTTTACCGGACATTTTGAAAACGAGCTTAAGAAAATTAAACGTTTTGGAAGATAACCCTATAATCAGTTGTACCAAAATTTAAAGGTCTATTTTGCATTTAAGTGAGGTTTATTTTTAACAGACTTATGAATACATAACTCTAGTTTTCTAGAAATAATTAAGTTAAGAAATGAACCCTTTTTAACCTATATTCGCAATACTTAAAATTTGCAGATCTAAATATAATTTAAAGCAAGAAATAAAGGATCAGCGCAAGCTTTCAGAGGAAGGACTCTATACCGCTAAGCCCCCAAAAATACCATCTAAACATATTTCAATAATAGAGCAACGATTGTATGCCGCAGATGACAAGTGAGTATTTATATTGAGTAATAATAATAATGGAATAAGAATAATAATGATATATTGATGATGCAGTCAACAATATAGTCAAATAAAATTAATATTAAATATATATATATATATATATATATATATATATATATATATATATATAAACTTGTTTAAATTAATTAAATACAAAACATAGTAGTGATCTTAACAGATTGTCTGCAAAATAAATTAATATAAAGTGTTGAACGTAAAACAATGTAAAATTAGAATTTATGTAGGATTTAAATATAAACTGTCTCTTCTGTGCTGGTGAATGCCCAATACAATGATATAAATATATTCCTTTTCCATTATTTTTAAGCGTATAGTAAATTTATTGTTTAGCAATTATAGTTAGCTTTAATATATCTGGTAGGTTGTTAAAGATCTTAGGTATAAATTCTGAAGGTTTCTAGTATTCTTTTCGTTCCTTCATTACTATACCTTACACGATGAGTAATACTGTCAATATTTTAGAATAATGATAATATTATTAACCGTGTAAGGTGCCTTGTATTCTGTATAATGTGTTCAAAACACGCTTTCGGAAGCTTTTCTAAATTTGCTCTACTGAGAAGTTAATAACTGAGGCAACTAAACGTATTATATTTAATTTTCTACTTAAGTAGTTATATAATATGATATTACTATAAGAATTACAAAACTCCAAAGAGTTGATTTATTACATTAAGATTTTTTATTTTTTAAATATTAAACCAACACGCGAAAATTTTTACATTAAACTACCATCCGAAAACTGGATTTTCTTTAAATTTGCTTTACTGCGGACTGAGTTCTTATTGAATTCCCGACCTTTTTCTAAAAGTCATTTACTACCATTTAAGATAACTAAGAATAAAGACAATTTGTATATTGTAAATATGTCAGAAACTGGCTTGATGCAACAAAAAAAAAAAAGACCTTTATTGGCATTTCCCTCACTGCCCCTCCACATCACAAACCTCAAGAAAAATATACAAAAATAAAAATAAAAATACGCTATAAATAAAAGTACTACTCCAAAAATTACTAATTACCCCCATCTATCGCCGCTCCCTTTGCCCTTGCCACTTTCCTCTCCCACGTCACCCTCCTGCAGATTTTCACGCCTTCCCCATCCTCGCATAACCATTCATTCAGCTTTCTGCAGTCTCCCACCCACTCTGCTTTCACACCCTCACATTCTTCGCTAAGGTGCCACCACGTGTCGCTTCCCTTACTACACAGCGCACACGCGGTGTACCCTAAACCCATCCACACTTTCCTCCATCTCTCGTCTGACCCACACCTCGCTCTTGCCATGCATACCTTGTCCTCCCTGCTCCACTCACCCCTGGCTAAGTAACTCGGGAGTCTCCCACTCACTTGCCACTCTACGTAGCCCGGGTTGTAAGAGCTCTCATTCATTCTAGTCTGCCGTTCTTGCCACTCAATATCTCTCAATCTCTCTCTTACCTCAGCTCCTAGGCTTCCCATTTCTCCCAGCTTCTCCTCTACCCACACCTCAGACATACCCACTCTTTCATACATCCTTCCTCTATCCTTTCTCCAACCACTCTCCGTCCTACTCTTACACCTCATCCATACCTCCCGCACCAGTCTTCCCTCACCCAATTCCTGCAATCTTTCTTCAAACTTCACAACCCTTACACACGACCTCCACCACATACTCATGCGATTCGTCTCCTGCAACAGCACTGCTCTCGGTGTCGACCTTTCGAGACCCAGCAGACTCTTCAGGAGCACACCTTGCTCTCTCTCTATCATATCCCACTCACGCAATCCCCACACTTCCACTCCATACAACAGAATAGGTTTTACACACGTATCCCAGATCTTGCACGCCATTACGAGGTTACCGCCCCACAACCTCTCCCATTTCCTTCTCGCTATTCCCCAAGCCATTCTCGCTTTCGCTTGCATACTTTCCACATGCACCCTAAATCCTCCTCCACTGTCAACCCAGAAACCCAAATATTTAAAGACATTTACTCTCTCAATCATCCTTCCCTTCCATTTCAGCTCTTCCACTCTACCCCTTCTGCCCCTATTCCTAAACATTCACTACTAGCCCTCTCCTATCCATATACCTTCCCATTCTTTCCAACATCTCTTGCATCTCTTCCACTCTCTTGGCTACTAATACTACGTCATCCGCATATGCCAGCATCCACACCTTGGTTCTCCCCACCACGACCCCTCCAGCCTGTCCTCTCCTCAGCACCGCCTCCAACTCGCTTGTGTATAGATTGAACAGGAGGGGGCTTAGCGGGCATCCTTGCCTTACACCCACATTCACCCTAAACTTCTCAGACACTTCTCCATTCACTCTCGATTTTGCCCACGTCTCTTTATATATACTTCTCATCCACTCCACTCCTTCCACTTCCATACCCAATCTATCCATACATTCCACCAGTTTCCCCCTAGGAACTGAGTCATACGCCGCTTTCAAATCCACAAACACCGCATACACTCTCCCTTTGCACTCCAACGCTTCCTCCACCATTCTCGCAAGCGTGAAAATCTGCTCCCTCGTCCCTCTTCCCTTTCTGAAACCCCCCTGGCATTCCGGCAGCAGCCCTTTTCTATCCACTTCCTTCGCGAGTCTATTTTTCACAATTGTCATCATCGCTTTGTATCCCGCATTCATAACGGTAATACCCCTATAATTATTTACGACCGATGCTGCTCCCCCTTTGTGTACCGGGACCACCACCCCCACACGCCACTCTTCCGGCAGTTCTTCCTCACCACTCCAGACTCTATTCAAAACCTCCAGTAACTTATCTTTTCCTTCCTCTGTTAATCTTTTGAAGGTCTCTGCCTTCAGCCCATCTTCCCCCGCCGCCTTTCCCAGTTTCAGCTGTCCTATGGCCACGTCGACCTCTTCCCGCGAAAACGCCTCCCTTCCTACCACCGGTCTCGGACTCCCTAAATCCACCTCTGGCCCCGCCATCTCTCTACAGCTCTTCTCCCACTCTGCCAGCTCTATGCTAACGTTGCCTTTTTTTACGCTTCCCCTCAGAATTTCCCACAACCCTTTCTCTGTCACACACTCCCTCAACCTCGTTTCTACCTTCTGCAACTCCTCTATCTTCTTCCTCTCGCAGGTTCTCTCGAACTCCCTCTTCGCCTGATTGGCCCTTTCCACTTCACCTCTCCCATTTCTCCACTTCGCCATTGCTCTTCGCCAGCTCGACTTCTTCACCCTATATTCCTTGTCAAACCAACTCTCCCTCTGCCCCCCACTCTTCTTCTTCTCCAATGCAGCCACCATCATTCTCTCCAACTGGAGCATCGAATGCACATCCTCCCACTTGACGCGTTTTAGCTTTTTCTCATATGCATCCAAATCCGACTCGCTCCATCCAAACCTCTGCTGCAACTTCCTCTGTTCTCCCTTCCCAACGTTCCTCACCATAACGACCACCTCCACCGGTACATGATCCGACCCTCCTACGTTTTCCACCTTGAAGCACACCAACTCTTCCCTTTCGATCCCTTTGACCACCACGTAGTCCAAAACCGAGCCTCCTCCTTGTCCGCAGAACGTTTTTTTCCCTTCCCAGTCCCCTTCACAGCAACCGTTGAGCACATCCCATCCTGACTTTCTCACCCATTGCATCCATTCTCTACCCTACTCCTGGTTAGTCACTTTATCCTGGGAGCACCTCCAGCTTGATGCAACCACATGTTTTGGATTTAATTTCCTAGCTAAATAGTTATACAGGATGTTATGTAATTCGAGGGCAATCCCTTAAGTGGTGGTAGAGGTGAGTTAATATAGGATGGATTCGATTTTTTTATTTGTAAATTCGTCTCGTTTGGTAACTGGAGGACATTTATGTAGACCAATCAGAGTGCGCTTCACATTTTGTACACAAAAACTGATCACATTGCCATGATAATATTCTGGCACTGACGTATGTATATAAATCTCAATCAAACTCGTCAGGTCTTTTTTTTAAATTGCCCTCAAATTACATAAAATCCTGTATACGGACTTTGAGGTCAATATGTGGTTCGCATTATCTTGCTTAAATACAAAATTAAGAGCAATAGACTGAACGTGATCTTGGAAAATGTTCTCTACATACAATTCAGCATTCATTGCTCTTTCAGTAATAGGGTCTAACTATACGACCATTCAAAATCCAAAACATTTTAAACCCACCACCAAAGGTTTAATGTAGCACGAAATTGAAAGCGTTTTTTCTTTCTCCTCATCTCAAAAATATGCGCGAATTATCCGATGGGTATACGCACCTGGGTCTCGAATCCTAGCTAGGGAGGAACCTCCCTTTCCCTTCTATTACATACCACTATCGCAATCCCCATACTTCCATTCCATACAACAATATTGGATAACACTCAAATCCCAGATCTTATACGCCATTACGACGTTACCATCCCACATACTATCCCATTTTCTCTTCGTTTATCTCCCAAGTCATTCTCGCTTAGCTTGCACACTCCACATATATCCTAAATCTATTACCGACAGTTAAAAGAAAATAATCCTATTGTAAGGAGTAAGATATATGAAAATAAATAAGTGTTTAAAGATTCCGCCCACGGAAGACTTTGTTCTCTGAATAAAAAAATATCACAATAGGCCTAAATTAGTGCTCTATAAATCTCTAATCGTTTCGAGTTCAAACATCGCGACCGATCGACCAAAATATAATATTTTTTTCTTAGAATCACATCAGCTTTCACCTGTCAGAGTTTGTCATAGAGCTAGTAGATCACCCTGCATAATACAAAAAAAAATTAATTTATTTTAATTTTTTTAAATTTCAACAAGGTTACATAGAGATTCATGTTTTGGTATCATAATATAATAGGCCCAAATACTGTAATCATATATTGATTTCTATTTAGAATATGGTTCAACTGCAACGGAGAATTAAACTTAGTGGAAAACCCATACTCCAAAACCTCGTTTCGGCCAGAAGGCTTCTCAATTCCAAATACAATCGAAACGGAATTTCACAAAGCAACAACATATTACGACAACTTCTTAGAATCCGTTAAAATCTCGCAAAGCTACACACTAGAAATAGGCATATACAACATAAAATTTAAGCATCACCCACTCTTCAGCATAGAACATGCTTTGCAAGAAAAACTTATAGATTTGTATGATATACACCGAGAGTTTGTTGTTTCCAACAAATTAGAACGCATGCAGAAAAAGTTGGAATCATTAAGGAAAGCAAAAGTAAACGCCCGGAATAATATACACGCATCAGGTGAAAAAATACACCCAGATTTAATGACTAGTGCATTTTCACGACAAATTAAATCTATACGAGAGGAATATTTTAATGAAAGTAAAATTTATCGCGAGAACATAAAAGCAATTTTAAATACTTGGAAAGGTATTAAAACTGTAAGAGATCGCAATAAATATTCTAATACAACTATTAAATTAGAAATTCGTAAGGAATCATGCGAGGACAGCAAAGATGATTATAAACACGCATTTCAAGATGCTTACAACGAAAAAATAACAGAACATGAAAGAGATTATGAAATCAGTCTTATTGAATACAAAAAACAGTTGAGTGATTGGAAAAAACGAAGCGAAAACGAAGCATTGCATAAACCGAAGAAACCGATCAAGCTATTTGATGCGGATGAAATAAAATCAGATTTAAAAGAGGTATTTAAAGAAACATTTCGGACTCCAGGTGAGCCCATTTTGCATTTTCGTATAAACTATGATAATGAGATTACAAAAAATTTGGATAATCCTAAAGAGATTCAACGTAGAAACGATGTGGTGCAAAAGAAAATATATTTGCGATTCATGTGTAATAATTTAGAAGTTTGTAAATCCAAGCCAAAGGCGCTTTCTGAATTATTTGTATGCCATTTTGATGATTCCGTCTGCTTAAAATTATCTGCGATACCTGATTATATTGTGGTAGAAATATACGAGCAAACTGGTAAGTTTGTAAAGCATAAATTAGCCGAGTTGAAATTAATGATTCCTCCAACCAACATTATTATTGGGCATGTTAAAATGAATGAAGAATACTTTGTAAGCACATTAGAAGCGCAATGTAAGCATACTGGTGTTGGAAGTGGTGTGAACTTGCAGGATGTTATTAAAAGTTATGACTTGGATGTTACTGGTGATTTATTACAAACTAATGGGTTTCTTAATTGCTCTGTCGCATGGAATATGAATAAAATGAATAAGTTCGTTGGGGACGAAGGGATTCACTCCAATCCGGATATTTTAGGCACTGATGGAAGTATTGATGTGGAAAAACTTCAGGGTTGGATTGAGACCACGCAGCCTGATCCTCAGGATCCTAAAAATGCTGTTATATTTGATTATTTGAGGAGTTGTGATAGTAACTTGGAACAAACAGATAGACGTAAACATTATTTCAGGTTAGTATGTTTTTAGTTGTCGTTTATATTTGTAGGATGGTTATAGGTAAGTGCAGGCAAGAGCTTCATGGTGGCATACTCAAAAAACATAATGAAAGGAACAAATAAAGTAACTAAACTAAATTTGGAATTATTGTTTATTTTGAGTATATTCTGCTTCTCATTTCTAGTTTAAATTTTAGATGTGATCCATATCTCTACCCGTTGGAACTATGCAGCAAAGCTGATTTAGAAAACAACGTCCGGTTTCAACTACTAGGATTGCGAGATAAAAACGAACCCGAATTTACGGGAATGGTAGTTCCAAACCGCCTCAAAGAAATCCCCACCAACATATTTTCAACATACAATCGCCGTTTAGCTGAAGAAAATATTGTAGATCATTTACAAGAGGATGATTACGATGATGAAATAAACTCGCGTCGTTCCTATGGACGGAAGTATCTACGACAAATACACACAAATATTTTCGTAATGTGTCGTAATGCGCAGAATATTCTTTGTTACGAGGACGTAGTTAATGAGAAGAGTATATCATTAATAGAGTAAATAACATCATATGTATCTAGTTGCAGAATTCACATTTATTATATTTTTTAGGGATTTCTTTAAGAAAATTGTATCCAATTTCATTAGTATTTTTCGAGTTGACCCGAATATGAGTAAACCACTGCCTGTTCAAAAGCTGTTTGAAACAGAAACCGATAATCTCATAGCAAATGCATCACCTCCTAAAATTAATATTCGAATAGTTGATGGATTAAATTTTCCCACTCGGAAAAAAGTAAGCCGACGGAAATCAGCAACTGAACAGGATACTGAAACGAGCTCCTTTGTGGAAGTTGTTTATCAACAAATGAGGGAGGTTAGCAGCATTGCAAATGGAAAAAATCCTGTTTGGAATGAAGAATTGAGGTTTCCTCTCGAGTATGTTCAAATTATAAATGAGTTTTAGAAAATTACAGATTATTATTGTTATTACTGTAACATATACAAGCTTATTGAATATTTACATTACCTGTTCTTGCAAGTGTAGGGTTGCCATCTTTAAAATCACTAACTAAGGACAAAGCGTTTAAAAAAACCCGGACTATTCATTTTGAACTAGATAAAAATAAATCACAAAGAAAAAACTGGCACAAGGTCTGAAAAAGTAGGGTAACTTTAATATTTACACATTTTTATAAAATTGGGCCCAATGTTTAAAAACTCGGAAAACCCCGCCCACTAAATCTAGAAATGGTCCGGGGAAATAGGGACGGATGGCAACCCTATGTAAGTCATGGAAACTCACCAATATAAACCTTCAAATTATAGGGAAATCAATAAACATCAATAGTTGATAACTCAAAGAAAATGCGAAAGTGGATAAATTGCAATAAACAGCTATTAAGCTAAAAAGAAAAGTTAAGTCAATTATGACATAACTTTGTATGCTTTTGTTTAACATTACTAGTCGCTCCGTGGCGTGCTGCATCGCTCCAAGTTTTGTAGTAGCGCTACTACAGATTATCTCAGTCCCAATTCACTTAATGATTCCTTCGTTTATTGTAATTTATATACAGATCTATTAAATATTCTTATTCGTACATGTGCCTAATATTTCAAATTTTTAGAAGTGCTAGTACAGATTATCTCAGTCCAAATGCACTCAGCGGTTCATTAGTTATAAACATATTTGATAAACTAGCTGATGTAAAAGTTGATGATGTGGAAAATATTCATTGGCTAGGATCAATTGAGGTACCAATATCAGCTGTATGTCAAGCTAGTAAGGTATATAATTGTTTCACATATAATTATATTTTGTACAAATCGAAATATTTGTTATTGCAGTTAGAGGGTTTATTCATGGTTAAAACAGCCTCAACATTATTTGGATATAGTCAAGAACAGGAACTGCAACAGAGTGCTGCCAAAAAGATCAATACACCAACTCATTTGTATGCAAATTGCACATATCTTAATTTAAAGATTAGTGTTGAACCAAATATTCCTAAGTTGACACCAGATATGGTAAGTAAATTTGTCGTATACTACTTTGAGAAAATAAATCTATTTTGACTGAAACTGTTTCTTCACAAAATAAATGTAATAGCTGAGTTGATCATATGTAAAATAAATAAAAAAAGAGAGATAATGGTTCAATAAAAAAAAACCTTAAAGAGCAGTTAAGTTCTTCTTTCAATAGATAAAGAATTTCCAAATAGGTGCTTGAGTGCACTAATTAACGAAATTTCTAATGATAATTAAAATTTAATTTAAAACAAAAATTGATTTGATTTGATTTGATTGGATTCGGATTTGTCTCATTTCGTCTCATTTTGTCCGAATTTGTCTCCTTTAGTCTCATGAGTCTTATGTAGTATTATTTTGTCTCATTTTGCCTAATTATGCTGCCTCAGCTTGCCTCATTTCATCTCATCTCGTCTCATTTTGTAATATTTTGTCTTATATTGTCTTATTTTGTCTTATTTGGTCTTATTTGGTCTTATTTTGTCTTATTTTGTCTTATTTTGTCTTATTTTGTTTTATTTTGTTTTATTTTGTTTTATTTTGTCTTATTTTGTCTTATTTTGTCTTATTTTGTCTTATTTTGTCTTATTTTGTCTTATTTTGTCGTATTTTGTCTGATTTTGTCTTATCTTGTCATTTTCACTACCTTACTACATTTAACATGCGACCATTTTCGCTAATTCTCCGCGTATTTATGTATGGTAGAGTCACCGCCGATAATGTCACTTGTTGATACGGCCGCCCGTTATTTTTTGGAGCGACCACCTGCCATATGCGCAATAGGAAATAGTTCTATCAACAATTTTGTTCTCAATTTGTGGACTGACATTGCTCAAGTTTCCACGACATCAACTCAGCTCGCTTATTTTACCTTCCTTATACAGTGATGTATTTGGAAAGTAAAAAGGTGCTTGAAGTTTTTTTAATTTGATAGATTTGGGTTTGGTAAAATACTTTCAAGAACTACAAAATGCTTAAAAGGGTTCAAATCCTTGGACCTATTGCCTCATAATTGTAATCTTGCCAAAGTTCCATTAAAAATTATAATTAATGTGCTTACTTTCATGTTGGAATATTGCAAAACAATTGGAATCTAATCATAAAGATTATTTATTTATTTCTTTTCATTCATGAAAGTTATTTACACCCAAATTTCGATACTGTGGGGATGTTGAATATGGGGGTTTCGATACTGTCGGGGAATTATGAATGTCGAAATTTAGATTTCGATCAAATATAAACATTTGTGCAGATCTGGTTAGCTTCCAATTAATCGCCAATAATTTCAAGAAAAATTTCGTCCGTTGTTTGAAAATATCTATAGATCTATAGAATGTCTATTATATCACTGTTTTCAGGAGTCTCTCCCTAGTGCTGAACCTCCATATTTAAAGGACCACATCATTGCTTGGAGCAGTAAATACAACATTGAGCATCCTAAGAGAAAATTCTCGCCCTTTGCGATTGATTGCAATGGAAAAACTGTGTGCATTACAAGATACATAAAACCCTTGGAGCCGCCACAAATGAACCAAGATGGTTTTGATGTAACAGCCGATCAATGCGCGCGTTATGTATCAATGATACCTTTTACAGACTGCAACAAGTTCTATCAGAACATGTGGTTGACAACAGAGGTATTTGATTTGAAGCGTGAATTACATTGTACTAGATTTTAGATTTTTAGTTTCTAAATTCAAGTATTCATATGCTAAGTTCAACTTGTACTGTGACCAATCACGTATTAGCATATATATCTGTTATTAGTTTATCTCGTACTATGACCAATCACGTATTAGTATATCTTCTATTTTTAAGACATGATTGGTTAATAGTACAATCTGAACAGCACATGAACAATAGAAACCAAAAACATATTCAAATTTCTTGACAGATACAATGTAATTCACTCTTAAATAAATGTTCTAACCCATGTAAATAAATAATATGGATCTCAATGATCTGGACGTGAGGCAAAATAGAATATTATTCTTTTTTGCAAATATTATCATTGGTCCAGAATTCTGATATTCACTCACCCATCATTTGCAAATTCTTACATATAATATAATATATTCATAATTTAATCTATTATTTCTAGCAACTTCTCAGGCTAGGAATTGGTTCTTTGGTGGACCATGCCGTGGCTTTAACTTGCTATTTGGTAACATTAAATTTAGAGGTTTGGTTAATTCTCGGACAAGGCATTCCTCATGGAATATCAGCATATGTTTTGATGAGGGAATACATCAGTGAAACACTTATGCCACTCCATTACATCTATGATGTTTCAAATGGAAACAAATATAATGTTCTAGATCCTCACTGTCCACTGCAACGCATTTTTTGTGTAATTAATGAACATAATGTAAGTAAGTAATCTACAGTTAACTCACCTCTATAAAACTCTTAGGCTAAGTTGAATAAAGATGAGTTAATTGCAGCCCATGATTCACTGTTAGATATTGCATCAACTGTTATTAACTTTGTATTTCATAAAGACACCTTACACGGCCAATAATAGTGTTATTCCAGTACTGTTAGCATTTGCTTCAATATTTACCAACCAAACAATTATCCGCATAACGTCAGTATTCCGTTCAAACCATTCAATATTTATCAACTAATCAATTATCCGGATAAACATCAATATTCTATTCATTCCATCATTACTACCTTACACTATCAGTAATACTGTCAATATTTTAGAATACAGACAGTATTATTGACCGTGTAAGGTGCCCTATAGACTCATTTATAGTCGTTCCATTTCGTGAAGAGCTAAGTCATAATTCGGGTAATTGTCCGCGCCGCGAGGGTCCCATGCAATAAACACCAGGACCGATCTGAGCAGGGTCGTCACAAAACATCGTACTTCGGCATGATCGCACTTCATTACAGCTTCAATATATATATATATATATATATATATATATATATATATATATATATATATATATACAATTATACCTAAAGAGTTCGTTTTATTAGCTCTCCATAACATTCTCTGAAAGATTTGCGCCCTCTCTGCGGGTAGTCATTGTGTTTCAGGTATTGGACAATAATCCTATTACTGTGGTTAAAAATCAGCAAGCCCTTCCCGAAATGGAACGACTATACCTCTGTTTATATATGGCAATGTCGCTTTATGTGTCTAATTTGTTAAAAATTGGCATTTGAATCACAGAAATTTGGAAATTAAATCTTAATTATCTGCTTTATACTACATACTTAAAGTATTCAATTAAATGCAATATTAATTTCTAATTTAAATGTCTCTATAGGTTTGGGCAAACATTCAGCGTAATGATGTAGTAGCAACAACAAGGTTTGAATTTACAAGGAGATTTGATTGGCTTCCACTATTCAATAACCAAATTACAGCCCCTACTAGCTCAGTGCAACCAAAGCTGTTGTATCTATCTGAATATGATACTCAAAGTATTCAGATGAATATTGAAAAGAAGTTAAGGAAGAAAATTTGTAAATTAAGAACACATGATTGTACTATTTGGAACCATCATATCTCAAATATGTTTAAAAATGGGATGAATAGGTTGGAGTTGAATATTATGCATGGGAAACTGCATGGAAGCTTTAGTCAGGAAATAGAAGAACTAATTAAAACACATAAGGTATAACAATTTAAGATTATTATTATATACTGAGATATATGAGCCCAGTTCTAGTAAACAATAGACAGTTAATACTAGGGGAGTGCTGGCCTAGTATGGCCAGCATTGGTAACTCCTCACCCACCAGAGTTCTGCAGCTCACACACAGAATTGACTGGTGGGATGAGTGAGTAGCCTGAAAGGGAGGTTTCAAAATGGGCCCATTTTGAGTGTCTGTAGCTATGCTACCCTCCAGCCAACTATCCAGAGATATATGAGCCTGTGAGAATGAATAAGGGATAAGTTACATTTGAATTGTTTTGAAAAGGAGAAGATTTTGTGTTTGATATTTATGTAAATTGACTTATGCAGTTACATTTTTCTTTATGAATAAATTGATTTCAAGTATGTAACTGCACACATCAATTTACATAACAATTCAAATATACCTTACTTTCATTCTCACAGACCTATATATTTCTACCATTTGTGTGTGTGTATCTATCGATCTCTTAGCAAACTACTGATCTAAATAATGAATAAGTCAAACCTTGTTTTAGAGCATATATTCTAAACATGTCCAAAGTTCTCCCTCTGTCCCCAATTATGGTGTACATTTCCATTTGTATGCCCCAAATTATGGTATACATAACAAATTAATTCATGTTCCTTCAATGAATTTTATTGAAACTCAACTTTAACTTTAATTTAATACATTTAAACTTTTAAACTAAGGCTATCACAAGAGCCTTTTCAGTGAACATTATCAACACAGGTTAGCATTGAATTTTGTTGCAGATTTGTTAACAGCACTGCAGCTCAATTTGTTGCCTAATTTTTGTTGCAGTAAGAACTGTAAAATTCCATTTAGCTGGTCAGAAGTGAATTGTTTAGTTTTTTGGTCTCTGCTTATAGTCAAGGATGACCTGCAGCACCACATGTGAACAAGAATCTTATACATTATACTTTGTTTATGTTTTTATGTCATATGTCATTTTTATGACTAATTATTGATCTCTTATGTATAACATTGATTCTGTAGAGTTTTTGAAGGTGAATTCTATAATCTTCGTTTTGCTTTGCTCACAATTTGTTTAGATTATGTGGAACTTTGGTAGACCACGACCATATGCACTACCTTCCATCCTTTACTATTAAATCCCTGCTATTAATACCCACACCACTATTTTGTTTAGATACTTTCCATAGTTTCAACAGGAGTGATTATGATTTTCTGCTGTTTATTCAACAGAAAACAGACACAAAATGCCAAAACTTGTTTTTAACACAGTCAACTATCAAAGTATTAATAATACACATATTTTTTCAACATGAAATAATTACTCTTTAAATTTCAATCATCAAATGATTTTGAAGAAATGTTAGTATAATTTGGGACACAGGGAGTAATATAGTTCATATAAGATAAGTACAAAACTCTACAATGGTCTCAAGTTTCAAGAAAAAATATCCATATAGAAACAGTAACAAGCAATATTAAATGTTATGTTAAATAGGAGACTCAGGTAGTCCGTACTATTTGTCATTGGGATACAATTCACATCACCCTAGGATGATTTTCTAAATAACAAGTCCTAATACTTGCATTTACATACAGTACCACACAGCAGAACCCAAAGGTCAATGGCCTGTTATAAACAATACTACTGCTATAAATTCAAACCATCAAATATCAAAGAATAAAATATATACATTATATTAATACAATACAATAATCTTCAATCCAACACCCTCAACAACAATAATGCATTGTATAAACAAGCTTTCTTTCTTCCAGATAACTGGTATAATAAAACACTTACCATTCAGCAGTGTGAATACAGTGGTCAACAAGATCCTAAGCACCAAAATTCACCTCATTCATGGAAGACACCTTGAATTTGCCAGTGCTATCCACATACATCCATATCCCAATAAAGTATTGGTGGTTTGGATTGCCTTGTTGTGTGTCAAGAAGAAATAAATAACAAAAACCGAACCGTAAAATCAACAAGTTGTGCCGAGCCCACCAGGCTTATTTACCGGTTTTTTTACTTTGACGCAGCGTTTGACGTTTCTTATTTGACAGTGGCTTGGCGCGAAATTTGAATCGTCTGTGTTGGTTGTGTTGCATATAGTTTGAATCAATAAAGACTGTAAACTTGAATCATGGAGTTTTCTTTAGCTGTTTTGGTTTATTATTATTTTAGATTTATGAACACTTATTGTACTACAAAACACTAATTCCTTGAAATTAAATTTGTTTTTAAACTTATATATTTTAAAAGATGCCAATGCCATAACTGTGCTCGCGAGCGCCAACAGAGACAATGGATCAAAAACAATGTGCATATACACAATATAGTCCTATGATGAGAGAATTTCATACAGTTAAACTGGAAGATTTAAGATACAGACAACCGAAAATAACAGAAAGCAGCTGCAAATTCCACTCCTAAAACCCCCAATAATAAAACAACTAATAGAAAGAATAAATGAGAAATTAAACAAAATGATTTAAAAGCGAACAATGGAGCAGACAGAACATGGGAAGTACTCAAAACTACAATAATGGTTCCGACTATAAATACTAGAAACAGGAAAAGATACCAACAAGAAGAAATTATGAACAACTGATGAAATACTACAACTAATGGAAAACAGAAGATCGTATGATAATAGAGGCGACAGGGCAGCGACAGGATGAAATAAGAAGGAAAATACGAGATGCCAAAGAAAAATGGCATGAAGAGTATCTACTGACTTGAATTACCCATTACATGCGGTTTCTAAAATCCTAAAACCTTTTATTTATTTTGCAAACTTTGCCATATAACATGATGTCCGTGCTTAAGTAATAACAATTCTCTAATCAAAATGTTGGAGTCAAAATTATAATCAATGTAAAATCCTAAACATGCTTACAAAACATACCTCACTATATAACCAGATATTTTCACAATGTATATGTTAATAATTTATATCAGCTGTTCACCCGCTAGTTAGACGAAAATCGTTGGCATTTGAATCGCCAATTAAATGTTAAACTAACTGATGAATTGCGGTAGGCACAGAAATTTAAAATGGCGCCAAAACTGTAATTTTGACAGTCGTGTATTTTTACGCTGCAACAGTTGTAATTGTCTATTATATGTTGCCAAAATTGCGCCCGTTGCAGCTTATCGTGCAGTGAATATTGATATAACATCGGGGACATTTTAGGTTTTGAAATAGATGATGCGGTGCGCCGCGACGGCGCCTCCGTTGGTGGCAACAGTGCGTTTCTTCGTCTAAAGGTGACAGCTGGCGATCGGCAGCGAAGGTGTTCTGTTATTCGCTAATCGCGACCGGAATACTCCTCAGTGACATTAATCGTTAAATCGAGACGGGCACGCTAAAATCTGCTCACCATGGGCATTAAGTTCTCAACGTACAGCTAGCTCCCGGCTATTAACTTTCCGTAATATTTTTTTAATAGAGAGTGTATTAATTGTTGTGTAAGTTTCACCCGTAGATGTTTCTTCGCTCAGGTTAAAATGGATATATCGTTCAGTAAGAAGAAAGTGTGATAATATTAATTACCGGCGGCGATGGCTGTTCATTAGGTCCCGATAGTTTTCGTTCTAAGTTCAATTGTATTTATTATTTCTCATTAGTCGTTCGTTCGCGTTTTACTTGTATAAGAACCCATCATGGTCAAAGAGAAGCCAAATTCCATACGCATTTATGACGATGAGGGATTTCGTCGGCGCGCCGCCTGCATCTGTGTGAGATCCGATGCCGAAACGGAGGTGAGTGATGATTACGACCCTCTTTATGCCGCCCCCGCCTGGCACGCCGCTTTTTTTCACCCGGCGACCCTTCGATGTTATCAAACAGGCTGTCATATGCTCATAACTTCAGACTGATAAGTGCAAATTCGGTCGTTGCTCCCGGTTTTGCGAGATTACGCCGTATTCCTAAATCCCACCAAGGGCATACCAATGTGGAAATTGCACAAACAATTTACCACACCTTATTATCATTTGTCATTTTGATTATTAATAATTTGACCCTTTTTCATTCACTCTTTTATGAAGATAGCAAGTGCTTGTAGGTGTGTAGCTGATATCTTGCCCCCACATGCAGTTTTCAGAATAATTATGCACTGTATATAAGCACAGTATATTCATAATCATATTCAGTACTATTGAAATAAGATCTATATTACATATATCATTATTTAGAGTAATGTGATAATCATTAAATATGCAATGTCTGAAATTTTTAACATTGCTTATTTACTGTTTTGTTTTATACTGCAATCTAAATTTAATAAGGAATTATTAATGGCCAATTATTTATAGTTTAATAATGAATAATAATAATAATACAAATGAGGAAAATAGAATAACTAAACAGAATGTAATGTACACTTATGTGCAATATTTTTCTACAACTAATTAAGCACATAGGTTGCCCTGAATAACATATTTATGTATAAAATCAAATTTGTAGTATATGTATATGATAGACAAACTTTGGGTACATATAGGTAATGGGACCTTAAGCTTCCCTAGGTTTTACATGAATTTATATTTTAACCCCAGTACATATTTTCATTCTACATTACAGTTTTGGTACATTTATGTTTTCTTTATTCTAAGATATAAGAAGCAAGGAATCATTTTATTTCCCTACTTATAAAGTTACTATACAACATTTATCATAATATAAACATTTTAAATCCCTACTTATAAAGTTACTATACAACATTTATCATAATATAAACATTTTAAATCAACAATATTTGTTTCAAATAACACAAACATACAACCTTCAGAATTTTGATAGATTTTTATTTTCTGATTTCAATTATACCAAACCAAATCAAAATCAGCCTGAGAGCTTTTCTACTGGTAAAGGGAGATGCTCAAAGGAGTATGAATTATTTATTTACCTTAACTTCAAAAAAACCTTCGAAAAACTGATAGGTGTTTTTGCCCATAACAGAGTTTGAACTCTTGAGCTGGGTTACCAAACAAATATAGTAATTATACCTTATTTAATCTTTTGTCATTTCATTTGCCACTCTATAGTCATTTCCCTTTCCAGACTTATGCCAGTTTTTTGTTGGCATTTCATGTTTCCTATTTGATGGGGTTCTTGCCTTCTATAAATTTTTACCTGTCCCTTATCATTAGGGTTGGATTAACCCATCTTGGAGCCCTAGACAATTATCCTGCCAGGCCCCCACAAGAAATAAACTACAAAAAATATTGATCTAAAAACTATGATCCAGTCCTACTTGTTGTCCTACCTGTTGTCCTACCTGTTGTCCTACCTGTTGTCCTTCCTTTGTAGGTGACATCACCAGCTCAATTGCCTTTTTACAGGTACTAGATTTAGAGCATCTGGTGAAACCTTCTGATTCCTGTTCTCCATCCAATCTTCTCCCATTTATGATCCAATGCATCATTCTCTGGTAGTTGCTCCTCCCCCATCCTTTTAATCAGTTCTCTTTTTGTGTGTCATTCATTACTGTATCTGTGTTTTAATTGTCTCTTGTATCATATCATTTGGTATTCTTTCCATTCAAGAAGACCATGCTCTACAAAGAGAGCATCCATAGCAATGGATAAAAATTTTTTTGGTCAGCTGTTGTAACAACACTCCATTTAGACAGCCAATAGCTCTTTGGGCCTGCTTATTCTACTGTTGTCTTTTTGGTTGGTCTTTTCCATGTCTATCAATATGGTGATATGCATTTCCAGGCCCCACTGCTCATACATACCAACTGCAGTTTTCATGTCATTTATTCGAGGTCTTCCTTTGATTGTGCTAGCACTTGGTCATTGACAAACTGTAGAGTGTATAACAATTGGTCCACCTCTTCAAACCTTCTCCATGTAGATTTTGAATTATTGGTGAATTACAACATCCCTGTCTCAGCCCTTTCATGTCTCGAAATCTTTGTGATAGATATTTACGGATCTTGACATTCGCCAAGATGTCGTGATTTGTTGCAGAACTGCTCTTATAAGGGTTTCGTTTATACTGGTCTTTCTAAGCGCTGGCCAGAGTTGCGATACTATCGTAGGCTTTCTGTAGATCAATAAACAGCAGGTGACTTTCCTTGCCGTATGCTAGTTGTTTATCTATAATTTGCTTCAGGCAAAACGCATGATCTACAGATGACCGTCAAGCATAGAATTCGCTTTGTTCGTCCGCACCAAATGAGCATATTCCGATTCAATTAGGTCTCTCAGAAGCTTACCATAAACTTCGGTATTAGTGACAAAAATACAGCGATAGTTGCGTCGGTTCCATTTTTTTAATCTTAGTATCTGAGCTGTTTTCCATACCACTGGTATATATCTCCCGTCAATGAATTTTTCAAACATGGTTGCCATTAGCTAGGAAACTTCTATGATACCAGATTTTTTATCAGTTCCAAATCCTCGGGATCAACTAATATACCAGTTATTACCTGATATTCCAGATTTGACATCTTTTGAGACCATTTCTCATTGACGTGGACTCTGTATAGTAATACTTCGGTTGGCGATTTGTTCCGCTAGATATTCTAGCTTGTCTTCTGAGAACAGTTTACTTCTATATGCATTCCATGATTCCAGGTTTATAGTTTGGAGGTGTATGTTTTCCTTCCTTGATGTTCTGGTAGCTTTCAGGAATCTGCATACCTTGGTACATCTTCTGCCACCTATGTATTTGTCAATTTCGCTGAACTTTAGGATTTATACTTGAACTCTGTTGGCTTTTGTTTACTAGCCTTTTTTCTTTTCTTTGTATGATATTGAATCCTCGTTGTTTTTAGTGTGTAGCTATCTGAGGTACAGTTCCTTTTTTTCGTCGATTTCTTGTCCGATGTCTTTATTACACTAGTAGCTACTGTACGCTCTGTTAGTGGTTGGTTCCCCCAGTGCTTTTGTCGCCTCTCCATATATCGCTTTGATTATTTGTTGGTATAGCTCCCCTGCGGTACCTCTCGTGCCTTTAGGTAGTTTGGAACTAATTCTCTATCGATATAGATGTGTGGTGCTTTCATCACCGAGACTTTCGAGGTTGTATTTCGCTTGATTATTCGTAGTTCTCACTTATAGCCGCTTTCGTTTATCGTTCCGAAGCTGTTCCGGTCTGTTCTAAGCCAGCCAAGTCCAGCCCGGAACAGCTTCGGTGCGATAAACGAAAGCGGCTTATGTAACCCACTTTGTATGATTCTTATAAGGTACTATCATTTCCTATTACTAGATAGTGATCAGTGCTACAGGCTCTAACATCTTTGACGTACAACAATTTCTGCTGTTTTGCTATTATATAGTCAATTATAGTTTTTAGGGATCTTATTGTTTATGTTCATGTGTATTTGTGGATGTGCTTGTGTTGGAAAAATCTATTGGTTATCATAATATAGATCTTTAAGTCTTGTCTTTGTCCTTGAACAGTATCTTCACTACATTTACTAATTATGGATCTACCCTGTTCAGGAATTAAAATCCCCTAGCATTATGGTCTCTGCTTTGTCCGTCCTATGTTCGATATGATGTGCATCTTCCCATAGAATTCTACCTTATTTTTTAAGATTTAATCTTTGTTGGGGGCATATACGATGATAAGAGCTATTCAATTTCCTAGTAATGATATATTTACAGTCAATAATAATCATTCGTCTATACCAGGAATGGCCAACTGTTTTGTACAAAAGATTTATCTTGAAAATGTGTCGTAATCGACTTGTTGCCATTAGCGCTCTAATTGACTACTTGATAATTCTAAGCGGTTTCTAATTTAAGACATCGCGAGCGATCGACCAAAATTGGCTTCGCGATCGACTGGTCAACTTCGGTATATAGGTGCACATATGAACCTTGTTGTTCTGTCCTTGCCCTTTCCTTGTCGTTTCTCTCATAGTTAATATATCCAGGTGTAGTTTTTCTGCTTCTCCAGTGATTTCTAGCATCTTCACTCTACTTAACTGAAGATTCCAAGTTGCCATTTTCATAGGAACTTTGATACTATTTCCTGTTTCGAGACCTAGAACACTCTTCAGGAACTATTCATGTTCCCTTTCCATTACAACCCACTCTCACAATCCCCACACTTCCTTTCCATACAGCAATATAGAGTATACACATGTTCTAGATGTTACCATAAACTATAATATGTTTCTCTACTCACCAGGCCATTCTCACATTCGCCTGCATACACTCCATATGCATCCTAAACCCTCCTCCACATTCAAACCAAAAGCCCAAATATTTAAAGCCATTCACTCTCTCAATCATCCTTCCCTTCCATGTCAGCTCTTCCACTCTACTCTTTCTACCCCTATTCCTAAACATGATCCATTTGGTCTTTTCCACATTCTTCACTAGCCCCTTCCTATGAAGGTATCTTCCCATTATTTCCAACAGCACTTTAATCTCTTCCACTAACTTTGCTACAGCACTACGTCTGCATTAAACACATTCAATAAGGTGGGGTTAAGCGGACAACAATGCCGTAAACCTGTTCTTATCCTAAACATATCATTCCATATCTCCCACTGTCGCGCCCACGTCTCATTGTACATTTTCGCATATCTTCTCAGACACTCTGCGTTTACACAAACATTCCACCATTTTCACACGATTCACTCTGTCAACTGCAAACAGTTTACCTTACTTTATTATTTAACGCCTGATATTTTACATATTTCACTATATGTTCAACTGTACTTCTTCCCTTTCTGAATCCAGCCTACATGGGGATACGGGATATAAACGAATCGAACAATCTGCTAGGACTTGAAAGATCTAAGCCTGTGATGGTGGTGAAGTTCGAGGAAAGGTTGCAGGATTTGGGGGAAGCGACTGGTGCGAGAGGTGTAGATGAGATGTAGGGGTGGGACGGAGATCGAACAGACGAAGCATGTTTTAAAGACTGGGTATGTCTGAGGTGTAGTTAGAGGAATAGCTGAGCGGAATGGAAAGTTTAGGAACTGTGGCCAGAGAGAGGATACAACCTCACATCTCCCTGACCTTAGTTCCAGAACGCATCTCAGCTTTTCCTCTGCAGATGAGAATGACTGAGAGCTCGTACAATCCTGGTTATACCCAGGGGAGGGTGGAGTAGAGAGGCCAAACTATGCATGGCAAGAGCCAGATTTAGTTGGAAACAGAGAGGAAGGAAAGTGTGAATGGGACAAGGATTCACCGCGACTGTACTGTGTGGTAAGGGGACCGACATGTGGTGGCATGTAGGCAACGAATGTGCGGGAGTGAAAGCAGAATGGCTGGAGAATTGCAGAGTATGGGAAAGTGTGAAAATATGTGAAAGGCTGTGGTGGAAGTGGGTGAGGGTAGAGACGGACGAATTGGAGGTCATATGTATTATTATATTATTTTTGAGTTTTTTTTTGTGTGTGTAATGGTTATGCCAAATAAAGGTTGTTTATTTTGTCTGTACAACGTGTCTTTTCAGTTCTTCTAGTCGAATTAGTACTAGTTACCTGTCGATAATTTCTGTCGTCGATATTTTTGACGCATTTAAATACATATATTATGCTACGGATTTTCCAAAGACCAGGGAAGCTAGTACGTTCCGTCCATACCGCATTTAGTAACTTTGTTATCTTCTCGATAATATGTTGACTAACTTCTTTTAAAATTTCAGGACCAGTCCTATATTTCAACCTTATACTTCTTGTCCCCACTCCTTCGCATTTCATCCATCTAGTAGCTCTTGAAAATAACATGACTATTTCTATATCTTATCTTCTTTGATAGTATCATGTTACCTCCTTTAAATACAACAGTTCCGCTGCATTTACTATCACTATATGTCTCCCATATCTCATTTCTTCAAGACAATATTGTTATCTAAAATTAACAAATACAATTTTTTTCACTATCTGTTTATCAGTAGCTTAGTCATAATAGACGGCCAGCTAGTTATAATTCTTGAAAATCACAAATTTACAAATCTATTTATTTGCAAATATTTATTTTAAAGAGAGAGAATCAATCTTTATAATAATTTTATTAGCGAATTCACGACTGTACAAAATTTAACATAAATTATGACAATTATTATGTAGGCTATTGTCTGAAGGTGTTTTTTTTTCACTTTATTTTAAATAATAGGTTTTTTAATATAGGTAATTTATGGAGAAAAAAATACATTTTAAATTATAATTGTTATTCTTCTATGGAATTATTAAGTTACACAAACAATTAAACTTTTTGGATATACAAATACATTGGCCAAATTGTTTAGTTGTGTATATATTAAGCCAATATGCATAAGAGTAGACCAAATGAGTAATGTACATTCATTTGCAGTCACATGATGGTGCAAGCACATGATTATTGTATTTGTTCCTATAAATAACTTCCTAGATCACAAGGGAAGCAGTAGTGTAATGGCACATATTAATCCTGTGATAAACTGTATAAACATTGCACAACATTAAATAAAGTAAAGATGATGCTAAATGTAAATATACAAATGTAATTGTGCTAAAGAATAATAGTGGCATTCATTCTGTATTTGTTCATGTTATATACATATACACATATAATTGATGAAATTTATTTTTATAAAACTATAAATAAGTGCTGATTTCTGTTCCATATTTATAATAATATTATTATTTATTGGCCCAGTATAATCCATGGAAAATATATAAACATTGACAATTGATTAATTCAAAAAATACTTCTACACATGAGCCTGTGAGAATGAACTCAACTCACTAAGTTACATTTTAATTGTTTTGAAATGGAGTAGATTTTGCGTTTGGTATTTATGTAAATCGACTTACGTAATTACGTACGACATTTTTATAAGTCTGTAACTGCGCACGTCTATTTACATAAATACCAGAATTACAATATTTTACCTTTTTTAACTTTCAACTTATTTTAATCTACCAAATTCTTATCTAATACTGGTTCTTAGCTTTTAGTCCATTGATAATTATATCATGAATTTGCAGGTACTACTAGTAACATCTTCAAGAAGACCTGAAAAATGGATAGTACCTGGCGGCGGGGTGGAACCAGAGGAAGAGCCAAGTGTAACAGCTACAAGAGAGGTGTTGGAAGAAGCTGGTGTAATCGGAAAGTTAGGCCGGACTCTTGGCGTTTTTGAGGTAAACAGTGCTTATTACTCAGATATTATTAATTTTGGTTACTCTGAACCAGGTTGTTTTCACCGTAACCATTGATTGTTCTCAGCATTGAAGATGTCATGTAGTTTCACATTTCAAGGTACTAAATTCACAGAGTTTTTATATTATTGAATAGATGCATGTTCACATATACTTCATCTACTGTACATAGATTGTACATCTATTGTGCATCTATGTACAGCACAGACTCGCGTTTACGTGAACATGCATCTATATGTACTATTCAATAATATAATCTTTGAATTTAGTACTTTGTAATGTGAACTACTGATATCTGTAATAATGAAAACAATTAATGGTTATGGTCAAAATCATTTGGTTCAGAGTAACCAAAATTAATAAATGTTGTGTGTTGTGTAATAGTCTTCCTTGGATATGTATAGTTTTAGAAAACTAGTTAACCCTGTATGTAAACTAGTTTTCTAAAACATTCTATATAAATAGAGTAATGATTAGTAAATCATCCATCTGATTTTATACAGTAAATATCTTACAGTGCATTTATTTTAGACTCATAAACAGTTTTATGCATCCTTTCTGGTCTGACCATCAACATTTTTTGATTTTTACCTAATACTCTGTAACAAAGATGTTTACTTATAAGGTCAAATGGAAGACACTTATTGAGATAGATCACACAGTTAGTAGTATTTAATAATACACATCAGTACCCTGATATCAATGTTGAGAATTACTATATTAGAATTGAAAGCTATATTTGTGAGTTCAAATATCTGCTAAGAATATTTTTGAGATTACTATCTTTATCAAACAAACACATTTTTGTGTTTTAAGATAATTGTCTTTGGTAATTATTCCAGTTCAACAGAAATAGTTTGTACTATTATCAACTCTATCTGGTGGCAGAACTACAAAATAGTGATTGTTCTGCATCTTTCACATAGAAATTCATAAAGAAACATTGATTTCATTATACAATTTTATTAAATTTAGCATTATGTGTGCTTATTTTAGAACCGTGAACATAAACATCGGACTGAGGTATACGTGATGACTGTGACGGAGGAGCTGGAGGAATGGGAGGACTCAAGGTCGATCGGCAGGAAGCGACAGTGGTTCACGATAGATGAGGCCTTGGAACAATTGGCTCTGCACAAGCCGGTGCAGCGCCACTATCTGCAGCAGCTGAAACGCTCCAAACTTACTTGACTTTATAAAATGCTTACCGTCATCATACGCTTCTGTTATGGTTATGTGGGTTTATATACATACATATAATATATTAATTATGAAAATTTTGTAAGCGACATTAATGTGAGATATTTTAATTAAATTTGTAGTTTATAATTTTTTCTGCAATAATATGCTCTCCGTTATTATAGATTATCATTTCTTTGCACCTATCTCATTTTACAGTATCATTGCTGCTTTATGTACAATTGAAGTAAGTTATATTATGGATGCATGCTCCAGATGTTTAGAATAATCATTGGTTGGCCACTGTCTTTCCACTGGACTATAAATAACAATGCTCTAAAGTCCTGGTTTCCTAGCAAGCGGTGCCGATAAATACGACCGTTTTTGACGTCATTTACACATTACTATATACGTTTTAAGTACATGTAATTAAATAACTCCTCAGATTCTTGTGTAATTCCTTACATTTTCTCAATATTTTGAAGTATACCGCTCTCTGGATTACCAGATTTATCTAAATATACATAAAAGAAATGTGTGACGTCAAAATGACGTGAAATACGGCCGCTTTTGTCGACACCGCTTTCTAGGAAACCAAGGCTTTAGCTGTTAAATTGTTTTTTTACAGGGTTGCCAACAATGGCAACAAATTAAAATCCTGCGTTAATTTTGCGACACATTTAGTTACAGTATTTGTTACAATTCTGTTACTGGCTATCGACCTTAGGGTCTTTGTCCCATGTGTTAGTGTATCTGTATATCTGCTACTTCAGATAATCGCCCTTTTTTCCTTTATAAACTACTTTTGTGAATGCTTTTACAACATTATTATTTCAATATTGGTACACCTGAATCAGAACTGTCAAATTAATACAAACATTGGTTATATTCATGGTTATGTTATTCTAATAACGTTTAGTAGTGATATCTTATTACGTTTATAAATCAAATAATTTACGTTTTAACAATGGGTGATAACGTCCATCGTCTAGAAGGCAGTAGTGGTGAGAAGGGCGGTTTGATTGTGAAGAAAAAGCCTTCAACATTTAAAGTGCCTCAGCCATCCCTTTTGGGGCTGGATAAATTGGCTGCCCAAAAACGCAAAGAAAAGGAGGAGGCAGCACGCAAAATGTCTTTTTCAATTGAAGAAGATGAGAGCAATGAGGAGAGCAGTAAAGCACTGGGTGAGAAATATTCTGGCACAAGCAGGAAGTTTCGTGCTCCTAATGAAGAGACCCCTACATATACAGGAGGTATAACAGAGGAGGCACGAGAAAGGTTTATGGAAAGATTAGCCACTAAAGGTAAAGAGAAAGGAGTGTATGCGAGTACTAAAGATTTGAAATCAAAATCACATGATGATCACAGGCATAGGCATCATTATAAAGACCGTGATAGGGATCGACGGAATAGAAGGGATAGGTATGATAGTGAGCGTAGATCAGCTGAACATACACCTAGGTTTAGGGATGAACCAAGAACACCTAATTTTAAAGTCCGGAATGAGGTTTCAAAAGCATCTTGGGAAGATGATGATGATAGTGTGCCAGCTAAAAGGTCATCATGGGATTTTCCAACACCCACTGCTCATAAAACCAGTGGTGAATGGTCAGAGAGGAGTTCTAGATCAAGGGATGATGAATCACCAAGATCAGATAGAAAGGATCATAAAGGGAAATTGTATGAGGATGATACACCCAGAGC
This sequence comes from Lordithon lunulatus, assembly GCA_963942505.1. Lineage (NCBI taxonomy): Eukaryota > Metazoa > Arthropoda > Insecta > Coleoptera > Staphylinidae > Lordithon > Lordithon lunulatus. Next base: position 53,616,978 of record OZ012666.1, on the reverse strand, counting down.
AACTCCAGCTCATAGGTATAATGCTTGGATGAAAGACAGAAAGAAGACAGGTGCAACACCACAGACACAAAAGAGGGAGGATGGGATTGTTAAATGGGATAATACTGTTGATAGGGATGTTTGGGAAGAGGAACAGAAGAGGATAGATCGGGAATGGTATAATATGGATGAAGGTAATATATTGTTATTATTCTTTTATACAATTATGTTGGGATTGTGTGTTATTATAACAAGTTCATAGTTAGGCCCTCCACATATGAGGCAACTGTTTTATGACTCAGAGTTGCAAACCAGTTCTGTGGGCAACTGGTTTCTGACCTTAGCTGTGTAGAGGACTGGGAGATCACACACAGTTCGACTGAAACTTAACTGATTTCGAATCAGTTTCCAATTGGTTGTGTGTGATTGGTTTTCCCAATCTTAAAAAGGGTTGAGTTGTATGCCTAGATAAATTATACTAATTATACTTGGTTGTATGATTGCACACCAACTACTGACAACAGTACTCTCAATTCGCCTTCAATATTTATAAAGTAATTAATTATCTGGATAAACATCAGTATTCTCTTCTTTCTGTCATTACTATACCTTACACGATCAGAAATTCTGTTAATTTAGAATAATGAAAATTTTAAACATGTTATCATACAGATATACTGTCATTATTCTAAAATATTGACAGTATTACTGATTGTGTAAGATGGCCTTTATCTGTTTGATTCAATTGTTTTGCTGCTATAAACAAACTAAACTTCTCTCTTTTTACTGCTTTCCATACTCTATAAGGTACTTTACATGGTCAATAATACAATATTTCAGAATAATGACAGTATTACTGTATGATAACATGTTTAATATTTTCATTATTCTACAACATGGACAGTATTACTGATCATGTAAGGTATAGTAATGATGGAATGAAGAGAATACTGATATTTATCTTGATGATTGGTTACTTGATAAATATAGAAGGAGGATTGAAGCAAATACTGACAGTACTAGGAATAAAAGTATTATTGACCATGTAAGTTGCCTGTTAGGTACTGATAGTATGCAATAAGGTTTTCTTCATTTGAACTACCACTTGTGGCTGAGATTTTGTCAAAAAAATGCGTTGTGGTTCAAATTTGTAGAGAGCTTTGATCTAGATTCAGTTGCACACATGTGTGGTGTAAGGTTTCATTTTGATTGCAAACTGGTTGTGTATGTGCCTAATTAGAAACTACTTTGCAATTTGAGTTACAAAACAGTTGCATTGTGTATGTGCGGAGGATCTTAGATGTTGCATAAATTATTCATATGTTTGAATTTCATAATGCCATATAATATGCATATGGCAATCTTGCTTTATCTGCTGGAGTCATGTAAATTGATAATTCAATCATGAATTATATGTTGGCACATGAATTATGAAGGTAATGTGCCTTTAGGCACAGTAGGACCAACTCACAGGGTGCCCCCATAGAACTTTAACAAGTAATTTAAGAGCTGTTTTATACAAATTTGTAGTAGTAAACATCGTTAAAAGACGCATTTGAATTATGAATTAGATATTGACTTGGAGTTGTTAAAGTAATCTGTTTTTATATAACCCAGCCTTAAAGTTAATTACTCTTTTATATTAGTTATATGGTTAAATATTAATTATATTATTTGTTATCTATATCAGGTTATGATGATGAACACAATCCATTTGCAAGTGTCAGTGAGGAATATACTAAGAAAAAGGAGGAGCAACTTGAACAGCGTAAGAAAAAGAGAATGTCTGCACAGCAAAGACAAATAAACAAAGACAATGAGTTGTGGGAAAGAAACAGGATGCTCACATCAGGTGTTGTGCATTCTGTTGATTTTAATGAAGATTTTGATGAAGAATCTGTTGATAGGGTGCACTTACTGGTTCATAATATTGTACCACCATTTCTTGATGGCAGAATTGTTTTCACAAAACAGCCGGAGCCTGTGATTCCAGTCAGGTAAGAATATAGATTAGTTATGATACTATTGTGTCTTAAATAAACTTTATTTGGTATAGCCATACACCTACAAAATAAATTCAACTCAACATATTATCAAAAATTACAATATAACCCCCTAACTTGAAAAATACTCCTCTCTTCTTCACCCACTTTCTTTCCCACACCAGCCTTTTACAGATTTCCATGCCTTTCCCATCTGTTCTTAACCATTCACTTACCATTCTGCAATCTCCCACCCACTCTGCATTCACACCCTCCCATGCCTAGATGCTACTACATGTTTCTCTCATTGATGTTGCCCAGCCCATCCACACTTCTTTTCCAGCCTTTTTCTTTTTCTTTTCTCTCTTTCGCCCATGACTGTTTGTATATCCTTCTCATTCCACCACTTCTCCCATCCCTAACTTTTTCATACACTTCCCTAGCTTACTCCTAAGAACTCAGTCTTTACCGCATTCAGTTCCAGAACAACCACATAAATTATTCCTTTGCACTCCAGCATTTCGTTCACCATCATAAATAGAGGTTAAATATCTGTCTATTTCATTTAATTATTAACATTCAGAATTCAGGATAATAACCAAGCTTCTCCTATATTTTAGAGATCCTACTTCTGATATGGCTGTAGTTGCTAGAAAGGGATCACCTTTGGTGAGAGTATATAGAGAACAGAAAGAACGCAGAAAGGCACAAAAGAAACACTGGGAATTGGGAGGAACAAAAATTGGTAATATTATGGGCATAAAAAAGAAAGAAGATGAGGATGATACGAAGTATAATAAGGATGAGGATACAGCAGACTACAAAACAGACCATAAGTTTGCTGAGCATATGACTAAAACTGAAGCATCCAGTAGTTTTGCTAGAAATAAAACAATTCTTGAGCAAAGACGCTATCTTCCAGTATTTGCCGTCCGACAAGAGCTGCTTAATGTGATCCGGGATAATTCCGTTGTTATTATTGTTGGTGAGTAATAATATAATACTCTTATTGCAAAGCAATCAAAACTCCCGAAAGTATAAAATTAGAGTTATGGTTTTGTTGTGTTTGGGGCAGATAGTTAAATATTTTGCCGTTTTCCCGTACAGACAGACACTTTCCAAAAATAGTGGTTTTCGACTATATTAGTTACAAAACGTAAAGAAAAGTAATATCAAGTCATGAAGAATTTGCAACTTGCAACTAACTTACCTAATTATGTTATATCAGCGCAAGTAGAGGTTGTGGCAAAGTTTGTGACATCTCCTATAAGATTAAGATTATTAGTGCCAATATATGAGGTGTCTTATTTTATTCATTATCTGATTAAATATAAGATATTTCCATAATTTGAACTTTTCTTGTGATGTACTTTTTTGAAAGTAATGATATCCCTAGTATCACTAGTGACATGGATGGTAGTGTACTAAGAATCTAACCATGGTTAATAGTTACTTTAATTTCATTAATAATTTAAGTTTATAACAAATATATATGGTCCATATTTAATGTTAATACTTATTTCAGGTGAAACTGGCAGTGGCAAAACAACGCAATTAACTCAGTATCTACATGAAGACGGTTATAGCAAGTATGGCATGATTGGCTGTACACAACCGCGTCGTGTAGCAGCTATGTCCGTTGCTAAACGTGTGAGTGATGAAATGGGCACACAATTAGGTAATTATAATTTTAATAGCTATGAGCCTGACGGACTTTTCCGTCAATAAAGGGAGAAGCTCAGAGGAGTGTAATCACCTGGTATTAACCTTAACTTCTCAGAAAACCTTTTAAAATCTGTGATTCACGAAATTTCGACTCAGTATGAGTTGGATGGCGCATTTAAACTAAGTTTGGATTTATAAATTTATATATTTCTAGTTAAATTACGTGAATTAATTAACACTTTAAATGTTTACTTCATTCAATCATTTGATTCTAGGTGATGACGTTGGTTATGCCATACGATTTGAAGACTGCACATCAGAGAATACTGTGATAAAATATATGACGGATGGTATTTTGCTGCGTGAAAGTCTTCGGGAACCTGATTTAGACCATTACAGTGCTGTCATTATGGACGAAGCTCACGAGAGGTCGTTAAGTACTGATGTCCTGTTTGGTCTTCTTAGAGAGGTGAGTGTTTATATATAATACTAACAAAAATAAATTATAATTTGACTTACAATAAGTTCATTACCAAATAAAATCTATCGAACTGTCAATAGTCGGGAAAGTATTGGACTATTGATGGTTGAAAAGCAATCAAATGATATTTCGTGATTCGCAAAGTGTGTAAAAAACTGAGAACTACACTACTTTTTGGAGCGCTGCGACGAATTTTATCTATTATACCTACGGTGACCATGTTTTGGGAAAATAAAGGACATATCGAAGAAGATAAAAGAAAACTTATAAAATTCATAAGTTTAGAACATTTGTTACGAAAATAGTAGCATACAACAATGCATAAATTAAAATAATTTGAAACAATTTTAATTATTACACATAATAATAATAAAAATAATATTAAAGTTGATACTTTCCAGCGTCGGTTTACGCTTCAAATAAAGGACTTATGGTCACCGTAATTATAGCTGACCATCGATACTTTTAAGTCTGTCGGTGTTTTCCATCCGATTCAAACTATACTATACATAACTGCTAACGACAGTTCAATTAATACCATAGTGCCCATCACTACTTATATTATCGTATTATTATTTAGGATTACTTTGTTAGTTCCGATGTAGATTTTATGTAATAACTTTTTCTTACGACGACCTACGAAAGTGGCCTATATTGAACCGCATCGTATGATGGAAAGTTGAGAATTTCATGCTCGTTCGGAAAATAAATAATTTAGAATTTTGCACCTCTTAATTTTGATTAAAAAAGTTAACCAGAAGGTGAGCGTCGATAGCTGTAGCAGGTTTCTGAACGAAATATTCTATTAATGGATATCAAGATTTGGCATATTGATATTCATCAATATTAAAGAGCTATGAAGATTTTATAAATTGTATATTTTACCTCTTTTAACATGTATTAGTACATCTGAGGAAGATTATTTGTATGAAGAAATAAATATGACGTATGACTATGACTATTTTTGGAGTGGTGTAAGCGTGTACAATTTGTACAGTAGCGGCTTTTACTGACATTGGTTGCAAACAGTCAAATATAAAATATTTAAAATTAATTTCATTATTATATTAAATAGATGACTTTTAGGGTCGTAGAAAAAGTAGTGTATATATCTCATTGGAAATTGTATTTCTTTTATTCGCGAGAGTTCTGCATTGAGTGCAGTGATTCGTGCATTAAATTTCATGCTCAGCGAAATATTTCAATTTCCGCGCTTGTTTTATAATATGCTATTTGCAATGCAATACACATAATTATAATTTAGTGGAGAGGCCTTTTAAAAGGTGGTACATATAGGCTGAGAATTTCTTATGAAATATTAGTGCTATTTGGTGAGAAGAATTTTATATACTTTATTATTATAGAGACAATAGTATAGTTTAAGGGATTTTTTTTTCTCAGTAGAGAGTTACTTGAATAGTCATGAATGTAAATGTTTATTTAATTCTAATTAACATACAAAATGTGTGCTTTGTTAGTTTTATATTACTGATTTGCAACAATCTATAATTTGTTACTACTGAACATTCTAGGTGATATATCTAGAAATATTTATAGCATTTTAAACTAGCATAGTTTAATACAAAACCAATTTAAACTCTTGTCCTCCGTCATGATTTAAAATTTCCTTTATATTCTGCTGGGGCAGTTTCAACATTGATAGAATCAAAACCTGTATGCCCTCAACAAGTTAACCTATAAAATATTATAACTGTTTTATTTTTCTTAGTAGTATTCACCAACGTTCTATAAATCTATCAATAGCTATTGAACCCATAAGTAATCATTGTTATAGCAACAATAAATAAATTATTTAGAGAATGTAGTTACTTTAGATTCACTCTATTGCAAACACTGAAAAATTAAAGAAAATGTGTCATCAAAGCTCCAATCACATGCGCTATAAAAGGTGTTGACATTTATTTTGACCATTTCTGTCATAATGACATTTTCAATTTATACATTCAATAGTTTTTGGGACCTATAAAGTTTATGGGATGTTGGTGAATTTGGGTAAGAGTGTCTCTTCTATTATTTTCTAGACAGTAGCTTTAGTTTTGTTAATTTGTTTTTCTATATCTATATACCGTGTGTTCCCTGATTCGGTTTTAAAGACGGGAAACATTATTTGTCATTTTAGAGAAAAATGCAAGAGAAAACACCTTCTCCGCTTCATCTATAAATATTATTCTTAACTGTATGTTTTCAAATGTAACATCGCAGTACTGAAAAAAAATTAATTTCTAAATAAAAATGTTTAAAAAAGTTACAAAAGTTCATCGCTCTGTCACAAAACTATGATTATCCTTGGAATATATCTTTTGTTTCTGAACTAAAACGCATCACTTTGGTAATTAATTGTATTTGAACATGAACTATTTCATTGTATCTCCACCACGTGGAACGCATAATTCTAGTGCGTATGAAGCTGGGTATACATTTTGAATTTCTTCTATTGTGATCGATCGAATGGCATCTCGGATTCGATTTTTTCTATAAGTTTACATCATCTGGGACGGGAGTACTGTAAACAATTTCTTTTAACCGACCCCAAACGACAAATCGTTAGATCAGGGCTTCTTGGATGCTATAAGACTTGTCCATTCTTTCCGATCCATTTCTCTCCAAATTTCTCGTTCAACCAATTGACCACTATGCCTGCTGAATGGGCAGGACAGACATCCTGCTGAAAATATGCTGCTGCTCGATAATTTAGACAGATTATCAATTTCCTGTTAGAAGAAGGTATTAAACAGTTGCAGACATGAAGCTTGATTCACAGTTCCCTCAAAAAAGTATGACCCTATTATGCCATGTTAGGCAACAGCACACCAAACGTTACCTTTAACGTAGTACAGGCGATTCGTGGTTTCTCTGAAATCTGGATTTGTCAAGCTCCAGTGTGGTTTTTGCTGAGTTGCCACTATCCGGAATTAAATGTCACTTCATTAGAAAATATGATGTACCGATGAAACTGATGCTGAATATTTTCAAAAATACAGGATCCAACAGCTAGACAAAAGTAAAGACGATTTGCGTCATTACCTTCTAACGTGTCAATTCTTACGAGTATGTATGGATGATATTGATGAGTTTTAAGGATTCTATGGATATGAGTCTTACTGATTCCTCGGATCGGTTTTTTAGCGATAATCTTGGCCTATCTTGCACTGAGTTCAGGACGAGGACTGTTACTGCATCACCTTCATCAAGAATCCGCTTTGTCTTTTTCACATACTTCACAGAACCGGAAGATATGAACTTTTTTATTAGTTTTGTAGCACTTGAGTGAAATGTGAGCTTCTGGATATTGTTCATGGAAACAGTCGACCACATAGTTGATGCTCTCCTCTTCTGCCCCGTAGCACTGAATTAGATAAATTATCTGTTGCAGTGTTAACATTCTAGCAGAACAATTTTTCATATGAACATGTATCTGTTTAAAAACGTCTAACCTGTTGCAATATTCCAAAGCTATCATAGTATTTTTTGAGAAATTTTAAAATTTCTCAGTGCTGCGAAGTTAAATTTGAAAACAAAAGGTTGGAATCATATTTATAAATGAAGCGGAGTTCTTGTGTTTTTTTCTAAAATGAAAAATAAAAACTGTTTCCCTCTCTGCAACCGAATCCGGGAACACAGGTAGATTTAGTTATTTTAATATACAGGGTGGAAATTAAGTAGCGAATAAATTTAATTTTAAATTGCCAATTTCTAATGAAAGTATAAAATTTTTCGAGCAATGACGTCATCGACAATTTTTTTAAATGACAACCCCGTTTTTTTTATCGCGGATTCTGTAAGGGATTATTTTTCTGCGATCAGCGATGTATATTAGGATATAGGTCACATATGTTTGAATGACTTTATTCACTTTATTCACATTTGAAATGATTTTCTGGGAAACTTCCTTATGTGACCTATATTATAATATACAGAGATCCATTTCAAAATTCGCGATACAAAAATGGGGTTGTCATTTGAAAAAATTGTCGATGACGTCATTGCGTATTCGAAAATAGTCGAAAAATAATTGACACTTTATAGAAATTGGTAAAAAATTAAAAATGTGTCCGAGCAATTTTTGCAAAAATCATAAATAGGGGTTTTATCGAATTTATTTCATACTTAATTTCCACCCTGTATAATAATAATAAATTAATAAAGCTAAAACTGCTGTCTAGATAATAACAGAAGATACTGCATTCTTCTTCCCTAAATCATTTAAATTATTTACTTGTAAGCCTAAGGTTTTGTGATGACTTGTGAAAGCATGCTGACGTATTTCCTTAGTATTTTGTTATGACCACATAATCAAAAGAAAATATTGGATTGGGTGTATTTGGCAACTAAAATACATTTTTTGCAAAACTAAAACCGATGAATAAGTTTTTTATGTGCATCTTGATTTAAAAAAATATATTTACATCGGTTGATTCATATGTTTTTATTATCCTATCCAGTCATTTTGTGAATCTAGAATACGAAAACAGACGCGAGAATTTTTCATTGGCTTTAGTTTTGTGACAATTATTTTTTGGTAGTCAGTCAGTGACTTTCCATTGGGAAGATTAATTCATCGGATATATTTTTGTGTGACTAGCACAGGCAAGAGTAACGGAAGAACTCAAAAAAGATCCTTCTCAGAAAATCACACACAAATTTTGATGTATTGGAAAAGCTGATTAATTTGTAACTACTAATGTTTTTGCACTACAACTCTATTTATGTGCTTCATTAGATGACCACAATAGATGTTGAGTATGGTTTGACAATATTGCGACCTCGTTTAGTCTCGCAATTCACAATAATAATAATAATAGTGAAACTTTCGACCTCATCCGGCACCATTGTAGGTTGAGAAGTCCCGGTACCGACGAAATATAGACTTCTAAAACGTGAATCCAGAGATAGAGACAACTAAAAAAGGTAGTTTTTGAGTTATCCCGTGATTCTTTTCGGCCAGTGAAATGTATCTTACGTGTCAATAATACACCGCTGCGTACCGAAAATTGAATACAGTAACGCGGGAATTTTGCTTTCCCTGTTTATTATTTGATATTCGTTAGAATTTAAATTCCAGAAAGGTCTGCAGGGTGGAAGGTTTTCGCTGAAATAGGCTTGGTTTCGTGGTATTTTCAAACTGAATTCTCAAATTAGCGATACACATTTACTACTCGGTTAATAATAATAATTATAATTCTTATTATTGGCAACATCTTATTTGCATGGCTCTTTCACTAACCACACTGCATATTCTTCAATTTAGAAAAATAACTTAAAATGAGTTCAATATACAGGTAATGAATAAAAACTTAAGTATTTCTGTACCATATAATTGGTACCCAGCCCTGGTTATAGCTTGTTTATGTCTTAATTTTTCATACTGTACACATATTTAGGGCTGACTGACGGGTCAGTGTGAGATTTGGAGTAAGTTCCTTGCTCGCCTGGGGTACGTATTGTTTTATAATTCATTTCATCATCTCATGATTTAAACGGAGGTTTGGCCATTAAAACGCCGCGCTGGCCTTGCGTGTTGGCGAGTTCGTTCCCAGCCAATCCTCTGTATGCGGTCGCTGTTTGCAGCCGCCCACTTTGGGTCAGATGCTGCAATTCACCATATCTGGCTACCCTGTTTAGTTTGGCCTGCAGGCCAATGCAGTTGCTCGGGTTGTGGCTGTATCTCTTTCTATCTAATTTTAATCTAATTATATAACTTGTTTGATTCTTTCTAAAGTCAAATCCTCAAAACATATATAAGTGTGAATCCACCCCTTAGCAATCTACACATCTATATTTCGATCTTATTAGATTTCATCAGTGTAGCTCAGCTAGTGAGGGTGAATTCACACACTATCTCCATAGAGGGCACTACCCGGTGATCCTGATGGCATGAGCATGTTGACAGTTATTACCATATGGGTTTCCATTGCTAATTGAAGTGGTGCTGCCAGATGGCGTTTAACTTTCCTCCTAGGGGGTTAGTTGTATTATTTTCAAATCCTCAAATTCTGAGGCGAAGACAGAAGGAGAAAACAACTAGAGGGGAAATAAATAATACAATATTTTATGTAGACATGCTGTAAACTGTGTATTATAAAAGATTGAAGTCATGAAATCAATATTTCTTTTATAGTCTCTTAATAGACCCATTTTAATAGTTCTAATTTAATGCAAGAAATAAGAAGTCAAAAGTCTAAGCACTCCTTATCCTTGAAGTTAATGTAGATACTAAAAATAGGAAGTAATAAATTGTTTTCAAATGATACAATATTCACTTTGTAAATAATGTACTTGAGAAGATAAGATAAAGGAATTAATCTCGACTTTAACAAAAGCGTTCAAATCTTATGATAATATTTGTGCCATTTGCAGCACTGCATAATATTATTGAAACATTCAAACTTTATAATTTTTACCATTCACTGCAATAAGTATTTTCTATTTCTACATTTTTTTTATTTGAATAGATACATATATGTAGAAAATATTAAGTTTAGAATGGCTAAAGATAATCTTACAAAATTATGTGCAGAATTGTAAAATCTACACTAAAACAAATTTCGAATAACATCTAATCGTAACTCCTATAACTACTAATATCAGTGTTGTATAAAAGCAGGTTACTTTCATAACTTCGTGTTAATGTTTAAACCGTCATTGAAACGACACTTTTGACAACTTCGACATAAAGCTATGGGCAATTCAAGCTAGTCGGTACTCTATCTGGTGGCAGAAAATGAACTAATATCTAGTGGGTAATCTCTACGCATAAAATGTATTTTCCCATTATATGTGTGACAATATGTGCAAGGTTTGTCTAGTTATATATTAAAAGTTTATTTACATCCATGCATTCCTGTTCAAGTGATCAAGATCGTAATTTTGTATCTATACAGCTGATCAAATCAGCTGTTTACCCACTAGTTCGACAAAAATCGTTGACATTTGAATCGTGAATATATAACAGAGATATGTCCTTAACAGATATTTTTATCAAGTATTTGCTTGGAACCGTCTGCTAATAAAAGATACCACTAGAGCTCTAACACTAACCCAATATTTGACAATTTCACATTTTGAGTCGACACTTTTTTGTTATATATATATATATATATATATATATATATATATATATAACAAAAAAGTGTCGACTCAAAATGTGAAATTGTCAAATATTGGGTTAGTGTTAGAGCTCTAAGTGGTATCTTTTATTAGCAGAATTCAGTTTTTGCGCGCAATTTTAAACTATGAAGGGGAGGACGGTCCGGGTAGTGCGCGCTTTTCTTCTCATTGATACACCCGTAATATAAATATCAAATGAGTATTTTGTAACAGTTATTTGAAACCAGTATTTACTTATTTACTTTAAACAAAAGTAACTATTTATGCCATCTCTAATACAGTAGAGCAGTGTGGCCACCGAGTATAACAATTTGTCCCATACGCAGATGTAATATATCGTCGCTTAAGCAGCAACACCACACATCTAAAATTTGATTCAGATTAACAGGAGAGAGAAAAACTGATTATAAAATGTTTATTGGAGTTATTTTACTCTGACAACAAGATATCCATTTTTTATTTTATGCTTATATTTTATTTATTTGAGGCAGGATCAATTTAATTGCTCCAATAAACATGTTATAATCCGTTTTTCTCTCTCCTGTCAACCTCGAATACAATTTTAGATGTGCGGTGTTGCTGCTTAGACGACGATATCCTATATTTTAGGTCAAAATCTAGCCAACAATTTTAAATATTTGTTATGGGCATCAAACGACTTCGAATTAATTAATTAAACATTTCAAGATTATGATTTTAAAAATGTAAAAAGCACTACCTTCGACGAGAATTGAGAAAAACAGAGGCAAGCTCTATCCAATAAGGAGCCAATTACAAAAACTTTCCAGTTATGAATAAACAACCCATTAGAACTTTTCTGAAACGTGCATTTTTTATTGACTAATAATGGGTAAAATTATCCGTAATATAATGTAATTGTCATAGACTTTAACTAAATTTACGGGAAATAGTGCATTGTATTCCCAGCTCAGTGGTCTACTGGTTAGAGGCGCCATCTCATACTGTCATTGTGGAGTGTGAGTTCAAACCTCATAGGCGCGAGCTTTCACGAATCACCTTTCACAGTTTTTCAGTGGGTTTCTGTTTCGGTAAAAACTAGATGACTAAACTCATCTAAGTTTATTTATCCCTTTACCGGCGGATAAGCCTCACGACTGATAGCCCTATAAGGATAGAAGTTTTTTTTATTGCATTTCAATATGTTTGACATCATTTGACAAGGTATTACTTAGCTAATTATTTTGTTTGATTAAAGCGATTAAATATCTATCCATCATTTTTCTCAATCATAATTAATTCTGTAATGTTCCGTGAGTGCTGTTACCGTGCTTATTGATTTTTTTAATTGTCGCCTCATAATACCTTTTTAAAGTTATCTGTAGGGTGTTTAAAATCAATATTAAAACACATGTGCTTTAATGGTTGCTACGGAACAACAACTTCATTTAAATATCATACATAAATCTCATTTAATTCTATTAATTTATAATTTTATTCCTTTCTATTTGCAATTACAATCTGCTCTGGCCCGTAAATTATCATTTTTTATTGTATTTTATTCAAAAAGGCACCCTACACGGTCAATAATACTGTCAATCCTAGAACCGTCAGTATTTGCTTGAATCATCCTTCAATATTTATCAAGTAATCAATTATCCGAATAAATATCAGTATTCTCTACATTCCATCATTACTATAACTTACCCGGTATGTAATACTGACAATATTTTAGAATAATGAACATTTTATACATGTTATCGTACAGTAATACTGTCATTATTCTAAAATATTGACAGTATTATTGATCGTGTAAGGTGCCTTAAATGAATGACAATTCACAGATAGTTTACTTTACCTTGACAGGCAAACGTACAATAATTATGTCAAATCAAATATTCTCACGATAACAATTGTTCATGGCATTTTACTGATTAAAACTTTTAATTACAAAAATAGACAAATCTTTACTTTTAATATAATGAATATTCATTATACTAGGTGAAATCCCCGTCGTACGACGGGGATGGTGAATCAACTATCTCACCAACTCCTTTCCTATTACCAACCGTAATATTGTGTGCCGTGCTTCTTCTTCTATCTATGCAGTTGCAAGATAACAATAAACGCAAGTATCCTACTATCGCGTTGTTGTTATCCCCATTTAACGAACAAAACTGTCAGTTATAAAAATATTTGTCACTACCTGTGCTGACAGCACAAAAACGTAAATGACAGGTTACATAGTTTTTATATATAGAGATGTATTAAATGTATTTACATTTTTAATTGTTAAACAGCAAAATTTTATTACTTTAAAACCCTTGATACTTCAATTAAATAATGTACAAACAATATTTAAAAAAAAAACACTTTTAAACATAGATGATAGGTCGGTCGACTTCAAAACATTGTCTTTGTTTTTATAGAGTGTTAGGACTTGCTACTTAAGAAAATCGTCCTCGAATTTTCTAATGGTTTATTAATTGTATGCCAGTGACTAACGGTACTGACTACCCGGTCCAGGATTCAAACTCAGGCCACCTGTTCGTTAAGCGGGGGTGGCAACCACGACAGTAGATCGGCGTGTAAAAAAAATCCACTGATACTTTAATATACTATAATAATTATAATTTTTTTTAATTGAAAATGACTGTAAATGCACAAGTCTTATTTCACGATATAGTATTAATGATAATTACTGCAATATCACATACTCAACGAAATAACATACAATAACGATAATATTTGTTTGTGCATTGACTATTGTAGTAATTATCATTGAAACGTGCTGGTTGTGTTGGTCTTTTTTGTAATTATTGTTTACATTATTACTACAATTTAATTTTTTTATTATACATTTTTATGATCTTAATGGAACAAGAAACAGCGTCGATAAAGTGTCATGCTGGCGCAGGCTCATATTTAATAGCTTGATATCGTATGTGAAGGCCTCAAGACGCAAAAAAAGTTCAGGGTTTCATATAAAAGCGTTGAGTGAAAATACAATACTATATTCAGGGGTGTAGTAAAATAAATAGTTCAAGGGCACTGTGGGTTGGGTATATGGACCATATAAACTTTTAGTCGCAAACAAGATCATTGGTGTAACCACAATATCCGTGAATATAATGATATTTAATACCCAGTGCTAAAAGATAAAGTTTAATGTGGGTTATGCTAACATAAAGGTAGAAATGATAATAAACATATCAAATAAGACAGAAGAAATCGTAGGAACAAGTATTATTTTGAATTGTATATTACAACTATTTAGTTGTTATTACTATTTTGCCACAATAAAAGATTTCATATTGTATGTCATCATAAACTCACCCGTCTTTACAAATGAAACGTTGTGTTTTTTTATTGGCGACGTGAAGGTGGAGCATTCTTGATCGTGTGTTGTCATATTAAAGCATATTAGCTTCATGAATACAGACGCATATTGGTTATTAGATGCCTTCTTCTTGGATCCTGTAACTCCTGCTCAAGAGCATAGGGCACCTTATTATTGTGTATATACCTGTGTGACAAATTTGGTACCTTACTTTATTTATATATAAGAGAGATCTGACAAATAGTATATTATACTGTTTAATACAAACTAGTGTTCAGTGGTTAGCTTTACAAGCGGGTAGCCTGGGTTCCTGGCCCGGGTAGTCGGTACCATATGTCACTTTGACACTTTAGAAAACACGGGAACAAAAGTAACATTCCTATTACCGATTAGACGGAAGCACTCCAGTAACGATAAGGTAAATACATTTATTATTTATATCTTTATATGTTATGTAGGATAGTATTATAAAGGCATTGCTATTAGGTATTGTACAACCATTGGTGGTTCGAATCTGGTGGTGGTTTTGTTGTATGAATGAGGCACTTTTCGTCCTGAGGGCCACTACAGTTAAACTCTAGAATCATCTTTGTGTTGGAGACTGCACTCCAGTTGTAACAATGAAACCATAGTAGATCTCACTCACACTATGGACCTTTCTCATAATTTGTACCATTCTTCATTAAAGGATATGAAGCAAAATTGTATATACAGAATGATGGAGTGTTTATATAGCTGTGGTAGACAAAGTAAAATCCGATATTATTCATATATGTCATTTGTCATTGTTCGTTTCGTCGTTTTCCGCATAGAAATTACATATAATAACGATCTTTATTGGCATTTCTACAATTTCCATTTCCAAAGAAATTGTCTCGTGCACACGGCGATAGCTAGTTACACATTTTAATAAATAACTTACTTTGTTTGTAGTATCGGCCATTCCATAATTTACTCCGCTATCGTTCCTAAATTGCAAAACATTGCCTAGTTTGGTTTTAATTGTAGATTTCTGGACATGGACTGAAGTATTATAGGATTTTTTTAATTTTTAAATTAAATTTATTTATTAATATTATTATTTTTTTCCCCTTACCATACATATACAGTATAATAAATAACTATTTATATAATTGTAAAAATTAAAATGAATTGCATATCTACAAATAAAAGAAAGAAAAAAATTTAAAAAATAAAATTGTAATTTTCTTCCCTCGGTCCTTGCCTCGAGGTTTGTGGTGGTGAATCCTCCTCGGGCTGCGGGTATTGAGGGTTTGTGTTCGGTATTTTTTTTTTGTGTCCATGTCCATCTGTGTTTGTTGCGCTATGTTTATTTTTATTGGAACTAGTGTCTTTTTGTTTTGTTTAATAATGTTATTTGTAATTTTGTCAAAGCCTGGTGCTTTGTGGTTTTTTAATTCTGTTACTATTTTGTGTATTTCTTCTTCATTTGTATACTGGAATGTCATTGTTTCTTTTTGTCGCTTTGTAGTTGTTGTTATTGGATCGGTTTGTCTATTTTTGATCTGTTGTTCTGCAAGGTTTTTTCCAATATTTGCAAAGAAGTAATCAATCTCGTGTGCTATTTCTTCTCTATTTTTTGTTTTTGTTCCGTTTTCTTTACGTATTTCTTTAATGCGGTTTTCTTTTTGGTTTGGTTTGTTTAATTGGTTATTTATTATTTTCCAGAAGGTTTGTGGATTTCCTATATGCGTGTTCAATTTATTTGAGTAGTATTCAGTTTTTTTTTGTTTTATGAGGTTCGTTATTTGTTTTTTATAATTTTTGTAATTTTCTTTAATGATTGCGTTTGTGGGGTTCTTTGTGTGTTTTATTTGGATCTTGTTTCTTTTCTTTATGAGTTGTATTATGTCTTCATTTATCCATGGGCAGTCTCTTGACCTTTTTATTTTACTTGTTTTCCGGCTATTTTCTATTAATTTTTGTAGGTTATTAGATAATTCTTCAAAATGATTTATTTTGTTTATATCAATTTGTTTTATGTCGTTTATTATTTGTTCCTGATTTGTTGTGGATTTTTTCTATCTTCTCTATTTGGTCTATGTTGTTGGTTATGACGTGAGTTCTTTCCGATTGGGTTGCATCTTGTATATGATTGTTTATTTATGTGGTTTATTATTTTGTAGTTGTATTCTGTTAGTATGTTTTGGTATTCTTTTGTTGTATTGCTGTTTTCCAATATGTTTATGTTTATATCTCCTAAGATAATTTGTGGTTTTCTTTTATTTAGTATATGATTTTTAAGCGTGTGTTTAGATTTTTTAGTGTTACGTTTGGTGGTTTGTATAGGAGGGTTATTGTACTATTTTCCTTTTTTATAAGTATTGATAGTATTTGTATGTTGTTTATTGTTTTGTTTGTTAGTGCTTTGTATTCAATGTCGTTTCTGATGTATAATGCAATTCCCCCTCCTCTTGTTTCTCTTGAGTTGACCGTTTGGTAGTTGTCTATTTTATATAGATGTTCATTGTTTGGTGTTAGCCATGTTTCTGTTATTGCTATAATTTGTGGATTATTTTGTGTTGTTGGTATTAATTCGAGCTCGTGGTGTTTGTTTTGTAGGCTTCTAATATTGTGTAAGTATATAGTGTACATTGTTTGCTAGTATATTTTTGTGGTTGTTGTTTATTTACTTTTTATGTAAGTTTATTTAGGTCGGAGGGTGTGTTTATTTTAATTTTCATGCTCGTGTCTGTTTTTCTTATATATATGTTTCCTTCTCTGGTCCATACATATCTGTATTTTAGTTCTTTTTTTATTTCTCTTGTTTTGTAGAAGAGCATGTTTTTTTGAGTTGTTAATTGCTCATTTATGTATATCTCTCCATGTTTTCCTTTTAGCGCACACTCGCCGTTGTTATGGATCCGATCGTTTTTCTGGCGTTTAATATTTTTGTTTTTGTTTCTATTGTTTTGAGTTCCACTATAATCGGATTGTTGCTATTTTCCTTGTTATTTTCTTTTCTGTATGCGTTTACTATGTCGTCTGCATCGATATTTGTGTTTAGGTTTTTTATTATTTTTTTTACTACTTCTTCTGTTTTCTCTTTGCTTTAACAGTTTAATAAATTAATATTAATTTTATGGTTAGCTTTACTATACGTGTACCCCGGATGGAATAAACTGTAATAATAATAATACATAAAGTTTTTTAAATTTATTAATTTATTTATTGTTTATACATTCATCATCCATGAGATACTAATATGCAAAGATATATAATGAATCAGTAATCCTAAAACATACAAAAATAGCCTGATTTGTTTTTAAAATAGATGCTGAAATGTGCATTTTTGCAAGAACCAATACCCAATTTGTGAAAACTAGCGAGGTTCAAAGTTATGATACTTTTAATTATTCAGAGATTTAGAGTAAACAAAAATGATCTTTCATCTGTACCACTAAATGTATAAGATACGTTGAAATTGTAATGACTTTATATATATCAGGTATATAATGCATTGCTTGAAAAACACTATATCGACAAACTCAATTGGAATGATGCAATTTCTAACTAGCCTACGTTGTAGACATTGGATGACATACCATTGAATATTTAATTTTTACAACTCTTCACTTAGCATTGTTGAATAAAACACAGTTAAAATATTCATGCTGTATAATTTTTACATGGTTGAGCATAAACAACCCAAAGTCCATCTCACATTCTTGCGATAAAAACGTTATATCTTAATGTACTCCTATTATTACTAAATAGAACTACTGTGAGCTTATCCCAGGAATTCTTCTCTTGTTGATTTCCTTGTGGAAACATACAGAAATGTAATAAAAACACACATTAATCAATATATAATATTTATATAAAAAGAACATCGTACAATATTAGTATAATAGATACAATATATAAAAATCAGTCACTATGATAAAGCTATGTACACTTCTGCTCGCAAACAGCACGGCGTCCTTTTGCTTATATCCAAATTAAAAATAACCGGAACAATGTCATGTGTACACGCTACACACATACAGTTCTCATTATAGCACACCGGCGAGCTCGGAAGCTTACTGTTTGCTGTTGGTGATGCGGCGTATCCGCTTTTTGAGCTGCATCAGCCCGGCGTTGATGCCGAAGTTTCCCCATTTCGCATCCGTCATCTAAATAGAAACAGATAGTAGTTACAATTCATACTTTACATAATCGAAAACAAATATAAAGATACATTATTATTATCTATTAGGGCTATTGGCCATTTGCTTTTCCGCCAAAATAAACATAATTTTCAATGTTTTAGAGAAAGGATATATGTTTTTTTAATTGTCCGTCTTTATGTTAATTAGTAACCGAATTATTTTCGTGTATTGCCTTAACGTTCATTATAATTCCATAATCTAGCTTACAATTTAAAAATAATATTAATAAGCTATTTAGTGTTGACGTGTTTAATGTTGTATTTTGTAACTTTACTACTTGAAATTGTAGGCTTGACTACGTATTTTTTAAGTTTAGTAATTGTAGTTGCAGTTGTACTGTATTTGTTATCTTAGTAACTAAATATGGACATTCGGGTACTTCTGCTGTGTATTATTGTATGTAAATATAAATCCTAACTAACTAAGTCCTAACGACAAATGCTAGCAATTGCCAGAGCAGGGATTCGGAGCCTCTTTATAAACATATAATTTAATTTTAATTCTAATTATTTTGAAGGAATAACAAAAATATGTATACACAGTCAGTAGTCGGTACCTACAATTTGTCATTGGAATACAATTAACGAAACTTTACAAAGTTTTTTAAAAAGAAAATTCGGGGACGATACTTATACGAGTATTTATATAATATACAATACAATAAGCTATTTGTATTTGAAAATGAAAATGCTTGAGTGTCAGTAATAGACAATAATATATCAACATGTTTAAGAAGTCTAACATCAATCAAATAGTCAATGAGTCTTAAAGTTGTAATCAGTGGCACGATTTGGCACTAACAGAAAGCAGGTCGTTCTCTAAAAAGTAGTTTTTTGTTACTTAAGTGTGGGATCACGTCTATATTTGAGTTAACGCTCAAAAAATTTCACTCTCCGGTGATTATTCATTCAGATAGCCAACATGGCTTCTCTCTTAATATATTTGTTTTAATTTACAAATTATGATTTGATTCAGTTTTTACTACTTTAAAGGCTAATTCGCCTGAGAGTTTGGCATACATCTTCTACACTGTTTACCTACGGCCTATAACTACGAAATATGGTCATACATTTTCAGTTTCAGAGCCAACAAGCTGTTTTTAACTGTTTGGAGTTACATACATTATGGAATTCTATTATATATTTTTTTACTGAAAGCTTAGTACAACTTGAACCATAAAAAAATACGCACGATCCTACGCTTAAACCGGTAGCGAGTTTCACATATACAACTACAACTGCCACCTCAAAAAATCTGCATAATGTATAATACGGACCTAATTATATGATAGAGATATATGAATTCGCAAACATGTGGGAGTAAGTAGTAAATGCATTGCCGGAGATGTTAAATATCAAACTTGCATACTCTTCTTGTACCCAAGTAATATCAGTTTTTGGCACATAGTTATAGAATTTTTTTTTATAAATAATGTGGTATATATCAAATTATTTATAAAAAATATTTGCCAAAACTGATACGTCTATTTCAATTATTCTCCTTAGCCTAAATTACTAAAGTAATAATTTACGTATGAATATTAAAGTCGTGGGTTATTACAATTCCAAATTAATAATAAAAAATCCCATTTATTAATAAGTGAATTTACAGAAATTTATGGAAAAAAATATCAGCTTCTGCCAAATAGCCACAGCTTTATAAGTTGAAACACTTTATAGATTTATTTCTAGCAGTCCGATTTGAATAAATAAAGAACTATGTTTTCCACAATGGCTTTAGTAACAAATAATGTAATCTTATGGCTTGAACTTATATCCTTAATCTAGATAATATCCCTGCTAAACTGCGCAATATTTATATCGTTATCGTTAAAGCAAGTTTAAATAATGTGTAAAGTTACTTTTTTATTGTGTCGTAAATAATATGGTTTCAGTGACATACATACAGATAGTATTGAAATAGCACATACGTATTAAATATTACTACAGTACACGTAATAATAAATTATTTTAATTTCCCTACTATTAGAACATCACTTTATTACGACGATAAATGAACAAATTTCGCTGTCAAATTTATCAGTCTCATAAATGTACGTGACACTTTAATTTAATGCGTAAACTTGTTAACAAATTAGTTAATGAGCCACAAAGTGTTAGTAAAATGATTGATATAACCTTAGGTTTCGTTTTGTTAGTATTCAGACGGTCACAATTGAGACTTACAATCAAACACAATTTTAGCATAATTTTTCTGCCACGAAAATTACAAATGCGAATTGAATTTCTTGGTAGGGATAAATTTCATGTTCACGTCTCTAGCCAGCAATCCCTTTCCACTCAACAATAATATTACAGACAAAGTCTTTCCGATGCCCTTGAGTAGCTGAGGAAATTCATGAAAAAAATTAGTACGATAATTTTTAATGGGTCAACATGTTAACTTACATTTCGCACGCGTTGGTTGATTTCGATGGGCCCGTAGCGGCACCAGTAGGTAAAATGCTCGGTGCTATGCCATTTCTGCTTGGTGCTCTCAGCGTATGAAATTTGGTCTCTAATTACGTCTGCTGCGTGAGGTGTCTCGTTTTTATCGCAGTGGTTGTATATTCTGAGTTTTGTTTCGTCTGGCCAGAATTCCATTAGCTCGAATGATCGCGGTCTGTAGTTTTCTTTGTACATGTGCAGCGAGTATACTTTTATGAACTCCGGATTTTTACTCTTCTCTGGAAAAATAAAGTTTCAATGATATTAGTTGACTTATATTTAGTAGTTTAGTAGTTTGGGTTTTATAATATAAACTTGAAGGATTGCCACGTTTACGTATTAAATGTCTGAATAATACCCGAAAACGCAATTAGTTCGGATCAGGAATGTTATTAAATGTAGTAAGCACCAATTTGTAAATATTAAAATACTAGGTGTAATTTACAACGTCCCATGGTGTATGAATAAACTATCTCCTCTGAGCCTATGTGACTTGGTATACTTTTCCTCTCAAAATATTATCAAACGTAATATTGTGCGCCTTGCTTCTTCTTCTAACTATGCAGTTGCAACTTCTAAGATAACAATAGATGCAACTATCCTACTATCGCGTTGTTTTTGTCCCCATTTAACGAACAAAACTGTCAGTAAAAAAGTATTTATCACGACATTCACTGATAGCACAAAAGTCATAAACGACAGGTCGGCGGCTTCAAAACATTGTCTTCGTTTTTATATTATAGGGATGTTAGATTTGCGCGTGTCTGTAAATAACTGTAAGTTTAAATTACAACTTACAGTTATTTACAGACACGCGCAAATCTAACATCCCTATAATATAAAAACGAAGACAATGTTTTGAAGCCGCCGACCTGTCGTTTATGACTTTTGTGCTATGCGTATAGGTACAAAATTGAAATTCAAGAAAAATCACGTAAAGAGCCATTACAAAACACATAAAAACATTGCAATTCAAACTAATCTTAAAAGTGGTACCTGTAGCGTCTGTGATAGAATCTTGTACATTGTGCTCTATTTATGTTTCTATTTGTTTGTGTTTTAGCAGCTGTAAATACTATATTGAATTCTTATGTGTAGTTTCGTTTGTGTTGGTATTTTCTACGAGATTCAACGAACTTTAGTTAGATTTGTTCACGGATTGTTTACATTGTGATAATTTGGTTGTTCGTAGATCACCGACTTATACACCAGCTTCCATTATTTACTTATCATTTAGATAATCGGAGCTTCATTCAACCGATTGATGTAAATAGCATAATAAGTGCAAATTATGTTGAATATTATTTCTATTACTTTCCGAATACAGTAACAGAAATATTGTTATTGCTAATTTTGACATTTCTTTGTGCATATGCTGCTTAATATGATCGAACATTTTCTAGTCCAAACTAATCTTTTTATTAATTAAGTATCATAATACGACTGAATCTATAAATTTTTATTTACATAGTTAACTTACGGTGGAGATCTAGTGTGATAAAATTTTATCACACTAGATCTCCACCGTAAGTTAAATATGTAAATAAAAATTTATAGATTCAGTCGTATAGAAAATGAGGTTTTACGAAAAATGAACAGTAATTATGTTTTATTTTAATCTATATTCTTATTATACATCGTACAATATTCAAATTTGATAAAACAAATATTTTATTAGTTTTTAGATTCTCAAAATATTGCCCCTGTCATTTAAATAAAGACGTTACAGAGTTTAAACCGGGAAAAAAATATGAAATTTCATCATATCCACATTTTCTCAGCACCTTAGCACGAAAATGGTAAGAACTACAGAAAAGTATCTAGCCTCAATCTGTAGGGCTAGAAACATTCTACATTTTCACATATAACCCATATCTCTAGCATTTGAAATTGAGACACTACAGAGTTGAAACTAGGGGAAAATTTCATCCTCACAAACATGATTATTAAAAAAATTAATACACATATTGTAATTATAAAATTTAATGTACATAAACTTCATGCATACAAAATTTCATCTAATGAAGGAATTTGGTGAAATTTTGCAGTTTGTAAATTATAGAACGACCCGTAAAACCTTTCTTAACATTTTTCTAACGTCATAACGCGTTAATCACACTAGTTAGCTAATTATTCAACTAGTATAAATAATTCTAATATTAAACGTTGCTAATTATGGAAAGACATTAAATAAATATCACACTTTATAATCAGGAAGAATCATTAATTGCAAAAATATCCGTTCCGAGGTGTTTACTTTATTAGTATTTACAAATACAAAATGGATAATGCGCAATAAATGCACTTAACGCGCATTACGTACTTATATAAAGTTGTTTACTTGTATACAAAATAACATTTACATACGTCGCGGGTAAGTAACTTCAATAAAAGTGAGTAAATATTTTGAATTTTGTCCATTTTGCTGCGAAACACGTGAGATTTTCGGCGCGTGTTTTTGTTTACAAATTGCACGCCTCTAATTTTAGGCTGCGGTTTGCCATTTACGTTGTTTACTCGGTGTGTTGATACAGTTGAGTGCTCAATGTTAAAATTATTGATCGTGCAGAAACTTAAGGCGTTCGTGGTTTTCGCTATCTTTTAATAAACACTGCGTACTGATAAATTATTCAATTCGTGCGCGGGGGCTATTTATAGAACACTATCAACTTTTTCAAGCCGTTATTATTCGAATGCATGAAACGGATGCGGATTCAGCCACGCGTGAAGAAATACTAACAACAAACATTATTGTTCGTGTTAACTCTGTACGAATATGGTATTAGGATAAGATATTTTAGCTTTGATGTTGTAGTTACCTTGAGAGAATGCTAATTTAAGATTATAAAAATTAGAACGTGTCTGCTACTGTTAATTTGTCTGCACACATATTCTCTAGGTCTTTAAGATATTATTTATATTTTCTTATGGATAAACCTTTTTTCAGACAAATAAAATACTAGATAAAACCCGACAAAGGTAATGAATCAACTAAATAAAAACAAAAACTTTGTTTGGCATATCCATATACACAAAAAATAAATCTCACTCAATATCATATTATCCAATAGTACAAATAACCCTCCAACTTGACAAATACCCCTCTAACCTGACAAATACCCATCCTCTCACTATTCCCTCTCCCTCACCCACTTTCAACTTTGAAATCTTAAATGGGAAACCCCATTTTTTATTGTGAATTCGTATACTAAGGTTAAAAGTAGTACAAATAACCCTTAAACTTGACAAATACCCCTCTAACCTAACAAATACCCCTCCTCTCACTATTACCTCTCCCTCACCCACTTTCAACTTTAAAATCTTAAATGTGAACCCCCATTTTTATCGTGGATTCGTATACTAAGGTTAAAATTACGAAGCATTTGACTGATTTTTATTGTCGATTCATAATATTATATATGGCGCTCTAATCGATAAAATTCAATTTTTTTCTTTTCTTCTTTATACTTTTTTTCTACTTTCAATTTAAGTAAGTGTTCAAAATTATGGCCTTATACTTCAATACAATTATGTATCCGCAATTGAAATTACTACACAATTGAGAAGTGTCTTTTTCTTTATTATCAATGGTTGCTAGATCGGTGGAGCTGGTCCAGTGAATTGACCTGCTAGATCACCAGATTGTCATCTCAAAGACAAAGTTTACAAAGAAAAACAAACAACACGTGAGAATAATATTGACAAAATCAGAAATGCTTTTGCCTAATTCGAGAAGACACACTTCATAATTATCGCGTGCATGTTTGGCATTGTCTTGTTGAATGTATATGAATTATAGATCTTAGATCTAATAGCTGACAACATATTTACAACGTTAATTTTTATATGATAATGAGCAAATTTTTTTAAATCAAATTCAATATTTTAATCAATCTGCTGTATGATACTAAACAATTTAGATGGACTCATATCTTGTAGTTCAAGAAATTGTCTAGTCTAAAACGAGCAAAGTAATTGCACATTATGTTTTTTAACGGAAAACAATTATTTTCTATGACCCCGAATAACGGAAACGAGCTATGTACAAATAAAACTAAATGTTGCTAATTATTATTACATTCAGAAATATTTATGGTTCTAATTATGTGAATGAATTTCTCATACATTAATTAAATGTCTAGATAATTTTTCAATTTACAGAAAAATGCAATTTAAATTAAACAAGACTTTTATTGCTAAACTTTCTAAGCAACGCCGTTACGTCATATTAATTTACATTTTACGTTTTAACATACACGTTAAACATTAAACATTTCTCTTGGAGAAAGTAATTTATCCCTCAGAATAATATTTTGCTTTATATACATTTTACATACATAATTTCACAGAAAAGATTAATACTAAAGACTAATAATGTAGTTTTTACTACGGGCCCTTTATGTATATATTTGCAGAAATATATAATCGCTGAGTAGGTCTTTAGTCAATGATAAGATCTTAATTTTTTTCTCCAGTGCCAATTTATTGATGACAATCTATGCTTGTAGCGGGTGAGCAATAATGAAATTTTGTATAGGGTAACTATAACAGATATGGAAAAAATATGATCTCGCTCAATGCGAATGTCGTTTTTGCTTCCGAGTTAATAATAATTATATAGATTCTTTATTTTTATTTTTTTCATTTCTAATAAAATACTCGAAATAAGAATTAGAAATGTTTGTAAAAATGGACATTCCTCCGGCCGATTGCCAACAAAAACAAATCAAGGCGGAAATATGGCCTTATAATAATTTAAAATATACAGTAGTTTTTTCGAAAACGTAGAGGAAAAATGTATCACATACATTTTCCAGAGATGGCCTTAACGACCTAGTAAAGAAGATTTGCGCAAAAATTATATATTTTACTTTTACGGTTACTTTTTCAATAGTTCGTATGACGTAAAAAACAGTGCAAATATTTATAAAAACTGCGTGATATAATTTTATTGGAAAAGTCTTCATCCTTTCCAGGATGTACTTCCACAATGTTTGTTAGGCTACAAATCGTCGCCTAAGCAGCAACACCACACATCTAAAATTTTATTCGAGGTTGACAGGAGAGAGTAAAACTGATTATAAAATGTTTATTGAAGTTATTTGACTCTGACAACAAGTAATCAATTTCTTGTTTTATTGCTTATATTTTATTTATTTGAACCAGGGGCAATTTAATTACTGCATTTCTTTTATA
Source organism: Lordithon lunulatus (assembly GCA_963942505.1). Lineage (NCBI taxonomy): Eukaryota > Metazoa > Arthropoda > Insecta > Coleoptera > Staphylinidae > Lordithon > Lordithon lunulatus. The sequence continues at coordinate 53,590,630 of OZ012666.1, read as the reverse complement.
ATCAGTTCTCTCATGCCAACCTCGAATAAAATTTTAGATGACAAAATTTGTGGAAGTACATCCTGGAAGATATCCTGAAGACTAAATCCGAGATAGGGAGATTGGGTGTGTGATGTTGCTGCCTTAGGCGACAAAATACTTTATCCATATATTATTTTTCATGAACTAAACATTGCAACCTCGTATTATATATTCGCAGAAAGACTATAGTATTGTACTCGCATGGTGTCACTTTTGATCTGCTAATAATAAATTTCGTAGAATATTTAAATTTTCCTAATGGACGTACTAAAATATCATATGATTCAATGCTCGCTTAAGAGTAATTAAAGATTGCCCATATCAGAGGTCAGCAAGTCTACATGCTAACCCTATGCATTAATTTGTTTGGCTTTTTAATCTTTATGGTAAACATAATATAATTAGTATTATTATCGTTATCTCCTCAAATAATCAGTCGTCAAAAATAGAATTAGTCGTCGCCGCTTATTAATAAATGTCGACAGACTTTACTTAAGTAAAGTCTGTCGACATTTTGATTTATTAGCCCATTATTTGTTATATTAAATTTAATATTTATAAATGGTAGACTCTATTTTCTTGTATCATTTGCAATGGTAAAATCATTCTACATGTTTAATTCAATTTATTATTATCGCGCTAAGGGACATAATTATTGCATATTACTTTATCATACAGAATATGGGTTATAGTAAATTATACACCAAGGTTGTGAAGGCTATCATTATAGAACGAGGACCAAGATTATTGTAAGACTTTACAGGTCAGGGCCAATTAAGCTTTTTGGGACCCAAGGCATATTATTTTTCGGGCTCTTTAAAGGCTCAAATTAACTCATTAAAGCCCAACCTGTAGCTCGCGAGCATCGTGTGACTCGCTGATACTTTTGAGATCATTTTATAAACTTGGGCATGGCTATTTGTTATGTAATTTTCTTTAAACAATTCAATACAAGTTTCTCAGACATTTATTTTAACTGTACAAAGAAATTGTCACTAATATTTTACAAATTTGTGCATTAAAACCGTCATGATGTACAAAATTTAAATATATTTATATACAATTTATTTTATTATTATATACAATTTAGAAATTTTAAATTGAAAAAAAATATTAAAGGTTGTGCACCAACTCTTTGTGTGCACCAGGCTCTTCATCACGCTTCCAATACCGCCTTGTCTGTGCTATAACGGCGCTATGCGTGGGCTTTACTTAGAGTTGTGATGTTTATTTCGTTATTTCGGAATTTTATTTAAAGGTGCAATTATAACAAAAAGTTATGATATTGTCGTTATTATTTTCTTACTACTGGGGCATGGAAAAATTCGTAAAAGAACCTTTATCTGGCACACCCATCATAAGAAACACCACATCGATAATATAGTTATAGATTTTCCGAGTCCTAGTAGACTCTTCAGAATCCAGCCGTACTCACTTTGGATTATAGTCCACTCTCGCAGTTCCCACACTAAGATCTCAGATCTTGCACACTGTTACTAGATTACCTCTCCCATTTTCTCTCCACGCACTCCAAATGGTTCCAAAACCCACCTCTGCAGTCAAACCAAAAGCCTAAATACTTAAAACCATTCACTATCTCAATCATTATTGCCTTCCATTTCAACTATTACCCTCTTACACCTTCCCACCCCTATTTCCAAACCTTATCCATTTGTTTTTTCCATATTCACTACTAACCCTCTCTTGACCACAAGCACACTATCATCCGCATATGCTAACATCCATACTATGATTCTTCCTACCATAACCTCTCCCGCTTGTCCTGTTCTTAACACCTCCTCCAACTCACTTGTGTACAGATTGAACAGGAGATAGCTTAGAGGGCCTTGCCTTACTCCCACATTCATTCTAAATTTCTCCGACACTACTCTATTCACTCTTGCTTTTGCACATGACTATTTGTACAGCTTTCTCACCCATGTCTTTCTAACTAGTTTTGACAAACAAAGACTACTTTAAAATATAATGGAAATATTAGTGGGATTGCATAACAAAATGTTTTAATTTTAGCTGATATCCTTCTTATAAGATCTATATCATTTTAAGACAACAAATAATCCGTCAATCCGTCGCCCGTCTAACAAGTTTCCCTTCACCTTTTCGGTAAAACTATTATATTAGTTTGTTATTTGACGTAGGCGTCTTGGAAGGATTGGATTTTGTTTTTGAAAATCGGTAGCGGGAATATACAAGTTTCATTTTCCTATTTAAAAACAAAATAACGTAATTTTCATGAAAGTGTGCACAAATATCTGGTTAACTATTGTAACTTAATGTAATATACAAAAAACTGACCTGCATATTACGCCACATACATACGATTTTAATATATCTTTTTACTTTATCATACAATGTATGAATAATATGTACATTGTAATCGCGTGGAAACAAAATTTCTAGTTTTTGCGCAAATCTTCTTTATTTTCCTGATAATTTTAAGACCATTTATGAAAAATATATGCGCGCCGGTTGTTTGTGATCAATTTTTCCGCCACGATTTTAGAAATACTACTGGATATTTTCAATTCCAAATTTTGTATGTGGCTATTATCTCACGTAACTGCCTGATTCGGTTATGGTGGAAATCAGCCGGGGGAAAGTCCATTAATATCTCAACAATAAAAATTTAGTGAGATTAGATACAAAATAAATTTTATTTCTATTTTTAATTTTTATGTATTTTTATCTATTTTTACAATTAAATCTAGTAATTATATTTTCTTAGCACGAGTAAATATAGCATAAAATTACGTTTGTAAATAACACAATAGCAAATATGAAATTGAAATATTTAAACATTTGGTCATGTTGTTTATATTCTGATAGAAATCGATACCAGCTTACATCCTTAACAACTTATCAATAAACGCAGCTAAAATGTTGGATTTAAAATATATCGGGTTTAAATAATAAGGTTTAACTGAATATAATGTAATACCGAGAACTGGCCTGTATAGTTTATGCACCATGTAATATAGTACATTTGTTATCGCGATTGTGGTTGATTATCAGACCACTGTTTTATCATTATTTTTACAGATTATATCTTAAGGAGAAATACAATAGGTTTTGACAATACTTTTTATATTATCTAATCCTGCCACATTGCATGAATTTTCGTATTACGAGGTGGTACGCTCAAATATATACTAATATTAAACATAAAGACATTCTAAAATCTATCGATAGTTGCAACAGTATCAGGCAATGAATAGTTGAGAAACAATCGAAAAATAGAAAGAATATCTTGAAACTGGTTGTTTAGGAAATATAATAATAGTTCAAAATCGCGATATACAGCTAACATAGAAAAATTCTACTTTTTGAGGAACAATTGGAGCCATGGTGTGATTTTTACAGTGATGGGCACTATCGAATAAATGCTGTTGAACTATTGATAATCGGAAAACCCTCGGACTATCGGAAGATATTTGTGATAGGAAAAATGGGTGAAATTTCTAAAGTAACTCCCGATTATACTGCAAGTTTAACTGAAAAATACCTTTTTTGGTAGAATTGGATCGACACGTGAATCGATGGCGTTTTGTGAAATTTTCTTATAAAACGTAAACTGACAAAAAAAAAAACACATTTTAGAGCGATGTGGCTAATTTTGTTAATGATAGCGGAGTATCGATACTTTTTAGTTCTAGTTAACTAAAGTTATCGATAACCTATCACTAATTCCTACCATCACACGTTTCGAACGTGTACTCTCTCGAATTGTATATTGCCAGAGTGCCACTCGAGTAGTAATTTATTTGATTATTGTACACTCATTCCTTTAATTAAAACAATGTACTAGTAATAGTTAATAGAAATGCTATCATTGAACTAAAAAATCTGAATTCACAGAATTCTGAAATCGCATCCCCTGTACGTGGAATGTGAAATACATTGCAAGAACGTGTGACCTCGTATAGAAAAATTCTGTTGAATCTTTCTGAACCGTCATGTCGCGAATAAAAAGAAACAATGAATTGTTACGATTTTTTCCGGCACAGTCTTCGCTAAAAACATGAAGCTCCTTTATTGCTGGGCCCATATTATTTATTTGTAGCCAAATCCAACTGCATATATCAGGATAGCCAAAGAAACCAGCTGATTCTGTCTTGAGGTCGTGCACACAAAACACATGGAGTCAATTTTTTCTCAAATAAAAGACCTCCTGCACTGGCATTTTCGGCAAGAGGAGGTTTTGCATATAGTCGTACGCAATGGCTCCAAGCTCGGGTTTTGTGAGACATAGTTCCGCCACCTCTCTTTGCTTATTATATTTTTGCACGACCTAGCTATCTTGGCTTCTATAATATACTGCGACTCACTTTGCGTTATTGAGGTGTGGTGATTTAATTTTTTTTTCAAGCTCCTCACATGTCGAACATACGTCGATTTGCGGGCGACGGAAACTTAAACCGTAGTTTTGGTTATAATGATTCCTCAAGAAATTGTTCTTGACTCGTTCAGCTAGCAAACATTATATTTGATTGCATAATCAAAACCATTGAATACTAAAATGTAAAAAATGTAACCTGGTGTTTGCCTGTCAACAACAAACTTACAAAAACGTGGTATGGCGATCATTAAGAACCGTCACGCAGCTTATTGGTAAATCAGAGAATATGATGAAGAAGAGAACGAAGACCGGACTCGTTCCCTTCTTCCATCTTATGGTTTTTGTAAGCGCAGTTTTACTCATGGCAGAATTTGTCTTTGCTTCTTTCTTTTACCTCCAAACAACTTTTTACCGCTAAAATTCAAATATTAAGTTTCGTTTCAGAAATAGAAGTAAAGTGTATGGTGCATCTACTCGTACTATCACGTACTGCGCATATCTTAGGTAAAATCTTGAGTGAATCGAATAGTAGCGCGCGACCTATTAGTTATTGTGTGATTTTTCTGATTACTTGATTCATATTTCAGGAGTAGTCTTGATTAGTTAGCCACGCATGAACGGATGTTTTTGACGGTCCACATATATTTTGATTAACCCGCGGGCCTGGCCTCTGCGTTAGTGGTGACGAGGCTGGCGGACGACAGGACGCAACAGTCGTCAGGCCGCGACCGATGGGTGGGACGGTTATGCTTACAGATCTTGTCTGCAGTCCTTTGTCTCTTATCAGTTCAATATTGTTTTGTTTTGCAGTGTTCGTTGTTTTGTACATGCACAAAAGCCTTCCTAATAGAAATTAAATCATGAACACTATAAAAACAAAAACATAAAAAACAAGAATTATGAAGATATTATTGCAGAATTTCGGGATCAATACCCTGATATGAGGTTTACAGTCTCTCAGTGTGTTTTGTGCTGTCTATTAGCAATCCATTTTTCTCCCACTTTGACCTTTTTTTCTTTCCAGAAAAATAAACCCACATAGCATACACTCCTTCTGCAGCTGCCACGACATTCTTGCTCTCGTTCATTTCAAACATACACACTTACACTTACATACACACTAATTTGAAAAACTGAAATCCGGGGCCCATGTCCGTGACCTTTCAAGCATGCATAAATGTCCAAGCCTGCGGATAAATGATTAAAGGATAACTTCACACCGGTAAAAATACTGACAAATGTTACACCATACACGGACGGATCTAGTCCGCTGACCGATTTGGTGTAAAAAATTGACAGACCCGGCTTTTCAGTCGCCCACCAACGTGCATGGTGGGCGACTGAAAATCCACGGATCTGAACCGCGGGTTTGGTCCGTCCAAAAAATCCGTTCGTGTATGAACGACTAATGAAAGTTGTGCAAATACAATGTAATTTACGGTTTAACAAAATAATATCCTAGAGTTCTGAATATATTTAAAGAGAGTAGTATTTTTGTCGAAAATGCTAGTTAGTGTATAGCAATTACTGGGAAACACCATAGGACAATATTGAATATATCATTTAGTTTTATCGTCATCATTATATGTGTATGTATAATTGTGTGCCTTCGTCTGCACCTGGTACAATTAAATGTTTTTCATGTTGATAACATGAGCTGCTAAGTTTTCTTTATAGTTTAGCAAAAGTTCTTTTTAAAATAAATTAAATCTAAAACTAATAGAAACTTCAGAGTTCTGAAAAGAAATGACTGAATTTGATTTGTTCTTTTCGATTGGGATGGTACTAATAATGTAATAAATATTTACAATATGTAGGTTTCTGTTATTGTAAATTATTGAATCTGATTTGTATTTTTGGGTGGGTTGGTACCAATAATCTAATAGATATTTACAGTGGGCGGGATATGTGTATAATATAATTCTGTAATTGCAAAATGAGGTATAATGGAAATTTCACACGCGATTGTTAATAATTTATTTCATGTTTACTGTTCAATATTGTATATATGCTAAAACTAAATATACATTTATATATATATTTTTCATTCGATTTAGAAAGTAGACAATTGAAAATCATAATTCTGGCAGTGAAACAATATGTGTTATAAATCACTAATTTATGATTATATGTTGACCATAAATAGTAATTTCTTGGCTGATTTTACTTCGGTATTTAAGTATTGCAGTAATGAAATCTGTAAAGGTCCAACCACAATAAGCTACTACCACTATCGCAGTAAGGTGTAATTAAGTTGAGGGTATTTTTTTCCGAAAACTAGTTATGTAGATTAACTATTGGGTATGCGGCGTAAGGAAAAAAATAAGAAACTCCTTCTTTTATGAATCGATATTTTTTTTGGTTCATTTGTAGTATAATCCTGATGAAGCTTGAATAAAAAGCGAAATATCGATTCATAAAAAAGGAGTTTCTTATGTTTTGCCTTACACCGCATACCCAAATTTAATCTGCATACTTAAGGTGTAATGTTTTACATGTTTATAAAAATCAAGACGTTCAGAATGTTGTGGTATAATTAATTTAAAGATAATTAGACACCTGAATTTTCTTTTTATACATGTGTGTAATTTCGCTTGTGGCTATGTTACTACCACTACCACTCTTATTATAAATGACCCTTAACTCATTCAAAATTAGTGTAATACTCCCAAGCGTAGATAATGTATTTGATGTTCCTGTCTACTGTTTTATTACGAATCACCATAAATTGTCTTTAATTTTTGTTATTACATGGATTTTTATTGTTAACGTACTATAAATTGACCAAATTGGCTGTCTTGAATATTTTATTTTTATAGGTACTACAATATTATTTCTATTTTCTCCTATTATTATGTTCTAAATTTAATTCATATATGCATTAATTCATATTGTTTTAATATCTACGTCTCGAATTATTTGATTAACAACAAGTTTATAGTTTTATATTTTTCTCAGATTAGACTAGACAGAATAAACTAGTACCGTATACACATCTCTTTTTGATTGATTGAGTAAATAGTTTTGACAGGAACGCCCTCGCATACATTTTGAAATTCAAATATTTATTGAAATATGTTGGGTTTCATTCTTATTTCTCATAATATTGGTATAAATAGAATTAGCATTCTTTCAATTGCTTTGAAAGTAAACACTTAGACAATAAAATAGAAAATCAACTAATATCTTTCTGCGTGATGTTAAATACATTGCATGGGAAAACAATTAAACTTTCGCTGTATAATTGTGCTCGCATGAAAATTATATATCAACTAAACGCTGTGACGAATGCCCGTATTCATAAACGTCTGTTAAAAAGCTATAAAATTGACCATTCAATTTTAACGTTTGTCTTTTCCAGATCTCACCATGTCCGCTAAAAGTACTAATCGCCAGTTATTTAGTTGCACCATTATTATATTGAATCATTGCACTAATCCTCGGTTAAAAAATTATTTGCCGATTTCGGCCGGATATAGATTTAATCAGTCATGTAACCCTAAAATCAGTCAAAATATTTTGTTTGTATGCGTTGCTGTGCCTCCACGCTTTGCGAACGCTAGTGTAATACTGCCACAAGTCAAATATCACATTTGTAAAAAGTGACGTTAAGATAGTGGAATAGGTTATTATCCTATCACTCTTGACAATTTGTGACAGTCAAATAGACGAGATATCGGAAACTGTTTTCTATGTTTCCTACTATTTTACTGTTTATTTCACTGATAACGATATATACTATGCAAATCCATCGCCTAAAAGCTTCAAACCGATTATGCCTAATTATCCATACTTTACGTACCGATTGCAACAGTAATAAGAATTTTGTTAAATACGCAAATTTATCTACAAATGCAAGGTTTCTCCGTAACTTGCATTATTGTTTAAAGTATTTGCAGTGGCAATATTTTCTGCATATGTGACAACAGCGAAACGTTTCAACCACGGACGCAAGAAAACATACTGCATGAATACTAACTAAACTTGAATGGAAACGGAAATATAGGTCATGCTAGATTTACGCGGTAAATACGTTTCGAAAGGTATATAATTTAATATATCGCACTGTGATAGTGTCGTAACTTCCAAAATTAATTTTCAGGTTTTGATTTTTTATTGTTGATTCTTATATATGTTTTAACGCTGCTTAAATCTCTTTTTTTGCGTTTAGAATAAACAATAAACCAAATTATTATTTAAAAAACTTAGTTAACATTATACTCAATGGTAAAACTACTGAAACTATTTCAATCTTAAAAAACATTTATGACAAAAACTGTTTTTGGAAGTTACAGTTGTCATCTCACATTGCGATATAAACATAATATGAAAGACAAGTTTGTAATTTGCAGAATAAAATTTATGAATAAGGCGCACATGTCCTTAAACCTCTGTTCCTATTATGTATTGGTATACAAATAATTAGTAGTGCTGCATGAAAATTACAGTGTCAGTAAAACATAAGAATATAATATTCAATTCATCTATTAAATTATTTAAGGATTGCAATTTAATTAGTTAAAACGAACCTTTTTTGATTTATTGAATTTTACAGAGATGCTTCTAATCAATAAAGGTGGGTTATGATGACATTGTATTAAGGAATCAATATTTTCCAGTAGTATTTGTTTCAACTTGTAACTGGCCTCGACCCTCTAGTGCTTCTGCTATACGTTAGTGTATGAATATTTTCCATTATGTTATTTATTGCAACAAAATAAAAAAGAACTAAATCATAAGTGTTAATTGTTATTATGTAAGCATAAATGGCCCTAAATAATTTCACAGTTTTTATATTTCTTATTCTATCTCGCCATAACCTTTATTATTTAATAACATAATAATATCAAAATTATATTCTGACACTATAATAGTCATACAGAATTACTCAGGTCTATTAGGTCTAGGTATAGAACACAATACAAATACCCTGAACAGAACTTTAGAAACACAATTCAAAGTAGGTCATAAGAAATGATCAGAGCTATGCGTTAAACTATGTCCCCTTGACATTTTTACCAGTGATAAATTTAACATCTTTAAGAAGGCCGAAACTGTAAAATTACCTTGTCCAGCATTCCACAAAACAATCCCATACTCAATTTCATCCCTTCGATCCTTCCTCTGTACGATAAACCCATTTTCAACAACTGCACAAAACACTTTCAGTTCATCGTGCGTAAACCACTTGGACTCCCTCAGCTTTTGGCCGACTACAAAGCTGGCCGTCCTGCCGAGAGCCTGCTGCTGCTGGTTGAGAAACCGCTGCACGTTGCTCGCGCTCTTCGTTCGTTGCACTTTCGGTTTACTAGTCTCACGCATTTTAGCGTTGTAGTCGTACCACGTCTCACTGTGCTGATAGTGCACTGCCTCGTACAGCATCATAGTTGTGATTTATATTAAGTATTTAATTTGGCGCACGTGAATCACACCGCAAATGTTTACTTTGGGTTGAATGACGAGCGTACACGCAGGATAAGAGCGCGGGTGGCTAGTAATAAAAATCGCTCACGACCGCCGCGGGAAAACACGCGTGCGAAACGTTCGCGACTCTCTATTTATGATGATGTTTGGCAGCCGTTGATAAATAATTGATATTGCGTCTCGTCGCGCCTTTTATGCGTGGGATCGTGTATGTGTGTGTGACTCCGGTCAGGTCCACAGCCGCACTGAAGGCAACGTTTATGAAACTAGTTTAAAAGTAAACAAATTCCGCACACCTCGCACTCGGACGCATTCGGCCTTGTCTCCTTAGTATTCCAATTATAATTGTAACTTGATGCAAATTAATTCTTTCGAGTACTTCACACGAAGAAGTTTTTCACTAATAAACACTCAATAATAGGATTTATTGCATAATGGTACATCTACATTTTCTTTTGGAAAGTTGTTTTGCGCCGTTATAATTAAACTGCGTAGGTTATAAATGTTAATTAGTTGATGAATTGTTTTCAGATTGTCGCCAGGAGGCACGATCTTAAATTGATCGTGACATCCGCTACGATGGACTCCAGTAAATTCTCAATGTTTTTCGGAAATGTGCCCACGTTTACAATCCCCGGCAGGACTTTCCCGGTTGAAACTTTGTTCAGTAAAAATACTGTTGATGATTATGTCGATTCCGCGGTGAAGCAAGCATTGCAAATTCATCTGCAACCACCTTCTGGAGACATTTTGATCTTCATGCCCGGACAGGAAGACATTGAAGTCACGTGTGAGGTAAGAATTAAATATCATTAGATTAGTATTATCATACGCCCATGCGATAACAATTCACAAACAAGTATTACTATCACATTGGATATCAATAATTTGTTTGGCGCCCAATTAAAATGAAGTGGTACGTGATGGGGATAAATAAAAACAGAAGCAAGTTTTTTTTTAATGCAATTATCTTGTTTATTGTTCTACTATTATGTTAAACTGCTTTTTGCGGTTTATAAATAGACGGCGCGGTGTGGCGCACGTTGGAAATGAAGGCTTTCACGACCTAGGTTTATTTATGTATTGTTCGCTTCCGGATTGTTGCAATATTTATAATTATGGTTGAATCAGTCAAATCATTCTACTGCAGTCGACTATATACAATTGAAACTTTTATGATTCTTCCAACATTCATATTTAAAAATTTACATATAGACGTCGGGAGCAGTATAAAACATAATTTTTAGTTTCGTTTATTTGACTTTTCGAAAGGTGTATTGTTGATTATGTTTGCTACTATTGCATGGTTAAGTTGGCTGATACATAATATACATATTATGCAAATCCTTGCCTACAATCTTCAAAGCGATAAGACGCAATTATCCATACTTTGTACCCATGTGCACTTTTTCATGTAATTACTATTAGACTTATCGCACACTTTTATTGTGCAGACAGTTTAATTGGTTGCTTAATTAGTATGAAGACTTAAGGGCCATTCACAGTAATCGCAGTAGTGGTAAAGTAGCGGTAAGAAATATTTTACATGTTTAAGAAAACATCCAGTAAGGCAGGTGTGCGATAATTAAGGTAGATGACGTAAATGACTATATTCTGTCACAGTTTTACCAGGGGTTTACCGCCTTGCTATAAACGCCTGAATTATACATGTGTAAAATTTCGCTTGCTGCTACGTTACCACTATCACGCTTATTGTGAATGGCACTTTATGTGAGTGCGCAAACCCAACGAATTCTAGTGGGCCGATAGATCGACCGAAAAATAGTTTCATCATGGACACCGATTCCCTTTGAGTTGTAAAGTTGGCCAACTATCGGCACACTTCCTTTCCAGTATAGTGTAGTATGTAAGTACGCAGACTCGCCGACTAAAAAATCGGTGAACGACACGTGCGGAGTACAGTGCGATATAGTTTTAAATTTTATATAGGAGTTATATTTTTTAAATACATTAATTACCTCGTATGTCGTTAATTACCTCGGCAATAGAGATCGAAAAGAGAGCAGCTTTATATAAAAACAGCTAACTATTCAGGTAAACGGTAAACATGAAGAAAATACCTTGGGAAGAAGTATGTGAACCTTTCCTAAATGGAGTACAGTCGATAAAAAGTGAGAAACTTTTTCGGATACTCCAGTAGTTTAGGATGAAGCGTGTACAACTTTGCCGACAAAAATCTATCACTAACAATGGGATACACCCAATATGCACCGTTTGTCTTCTTCGTCATTCCTCTCATTTGTATGATAGTGCTAATAACAGATCTCGGTAACATTTGGAAGTAACACTGTCAAAAGACCGCAACTATAGGCGCTTTCGTTTAACATGGTTTATCATTGCTAGTCGCCCCCGTGACGTGCAGTATCGCTCAGGTCTTGCGGTCTAGCGCCGCCGGTTCTAAGGCCCGAGGTAGAATTATGCGCATCGAAAGCGGCAAATAGAACAAGAAACAATAAGCCCGTACCAGCTCAGAGTGATTAACGATAGGCACTTATGTGTAAGCAATCGGCGAGAATAATAGCCGCTACGGTTATCGTTTGGGAACTGTTCCGAATGTTTTGCATCAGTGCGAGCCCCTCCTTGGACGCACGATTTTTCCTCGTCCATTACAGCAGTTATTTTTCATAATATTAAAACCCATTCATCATTTTAATTTGTATAAAACTATATATTAGTATATTGTACATTATACAATTTTCCAAGAAAATGTTGTGTCGAGCGTGCGTTCTTTTATCGTTCCGCGACTAATAGTTCTGATGCGAACCGAATTTTAATTGGAACCTGTCAACTGGCCACCGCGTTCGTGTGATTTAACACCGCTGGAATATTTTCTTTAGGGATGGGTGAAGTCACTTGTCTATGCTGATAAGTCAGAATACTTGGAAGTCAACAGTCGACGCGTTATTGCCAAAATACAACCAGAAATGCTACGAAGAGTGATCGGAAATTGAGCCTCCAGGTTACTCCATCTATGCGCCATCCGCGACGGCGAAATCATATTTAAACATTAATGGCATAAAATTATGTTTAAAAAAAAGTCGCATTCGTGGCCATTAAAATTATTTTTCAGTGTTTTATTTAAATTTAAAGTTCTATACCTCCAAATGAAACACCCTTTATTTTGTATTATCCTTATTGATTTGAAGTCCCATTTTTGCTGTCTACATTGGTGAACTCTTCTTTCACGTTGATGGCGCAGGAAAGCAATACTTTTGGTCCAGTGCTTGTGTGCTATTCCATGTTTGTGCTTACTGTTCTTATGACTTTTCCCAGGGTGATATTGACGAATATTGGTAACTGCTTCAGACCGATGTTTATGTCAAATATTTCGGTGATTCTGATTTTTATTCGTACTCTACTTTTGGACTTTTCTAGACATTCATAGGTTTATCTAATCGATTTTTTAGAGGATTGATGGTTCTACTCTTAGGATTCTATAATAAGCTTTTCTAAAATCATAAATCATAATATAAACAGATGGTATAACTTATAGTTAAATTTCTCAAATTTTCGAGAATTTGGCGTATCGTGAATATTTGGTCCAGCGTTAATCTGTGTTTTATAAAACCCTATAAGTAATCCCCTATCAGATTTTCTACTAATTGCGACGTGTTTTGGAAGATAATTGTTGACAGCATTTTGTATGTTGTATTTAGCAGTGCAAATCCCCTATAGTTTTCGCATTTCATCTTCTCTCTCCGTTATTGTATTTGGGGATGATAATGCTTTCCTTCCTTCCTCCTCCAATTCTCTGTTTTTTTGCATGTTTCCAAATCCATGTACGAACTAATAACTAGGTATATCTGGATGTGGAAAGCTTCTCCTCCATGTTCCAGGCATTCCTTAGGCATACTGTGTTTCCGAGTGCCTTGTCGTTTTTCTTTTCCATTTTTATGATTGTCTTTACCTACGTCCGACTAAGTTCTTCCATCCGCATTCTGCTAGATGTGTTCATATAGGTTCTCCTCTCTCTGAATGTTTAGAAGTTACGCAAAACAATTTTTCCATTCCTCTATGACGACTGGTTCATGTGTTATCAGCAATCCGTTATCTTTTCTTCAATCGTCAATTTTATAACTTTTTTTCTGTTATCCTTATATAACTCTTCTTTCGGTTAGATTTTGTAGAGATATCAGTGTTTCTCTCTCATCAATTTAAGGGTCATCTTTAGAGATAGAACTTTATTAATTAACTTTAATAAGATTAATATTTATAAGAATCGTGGTAATTGCCATGGCATTGTCTTTATTACAAAGAGAATTGTATGTCATTAGTGTTTTAATATGATTTCGGGAATTTCGGCACCGTGACTGGCGCGAAGAAAGTGCCAGCTGGAACTCCAATTTTTGACCATTCAGCTGGGCCGTATTTCATCTCTGGTTTATCAGCGTAAACTAATGACTTCACATACCCCCACAGCAAGTAATCTATAGGTCTTAAATACCAGGATCTTATTAGAATTATTTATAGGTTCATTACGCAAAATTATTCGAGTCGAATATTTCCTTTAATAAATTGGTGGCGCGCGCGCTTTTTGGCATGTTGCGCCACCTTGTTGAAGTCTTCTTGCACGGGTTGAATCTTGTAAGCTCGTAAAGCAAGATCTTCCGCAAAATATGGATGAACACTATTGTGCACTATTGTTAATCGACTCATTCGGGTCTTCCTCAGTACTACGCTCCATCGTGATCCGATAAAAGAGCCGGCGACCAAATAACCTCCGGACTAAACAGCCCGCGACAAAATAGCCCCTCGACAAAATAGCCCGCGGGAAAATAGCCCCTCGACAAAACAGCCCGCGACCAAATAGCTCCGACCACTGTTCTTAATGGATATTTTGTCGCCGGTAGTTGCGCTAACTAAATTTATTTTCAAAATTAATTTGCACAATTTGTAAGCGGTGTTCTCTGTCATAAGTAAAATGGCAAACCAAACTAAGCACAAATCAGCTGTCAGCTTTTAAATTGGCTGTCACCGAAAACTACAATATTGTATCCCTTTTAATAAGAGATAAACACGGCAGGGGTAATAAAGTCGCAAAATATTACATTAGTCTTTTTGTGTGCCTAAGTACTAACGGGTTACATTCTGATCTAACAACAGAAACATGTAATGTATTTAATCATAATGGTACTCATTTTGTGGGCGAACTAATACTGAGTTGCGATATTTTTTTATAAAACTCGAGAACAATATAATTAATGCTGCTATAGCTGACTCTATGACGTGGAAATTCATGTTTCGCTAATTCTAAAAACATACCTCTAAAGAAAGCCCTTTGTACAGGACATTCATCATGAAACCAATTTGCCCTTCTCTACTTTTTAGCTGGTCCTATTATTTCCCCGCAAATATGAACCTCTATCTATTTTCCACTTTTCATCAATACTGAGATCCTCTTCAATTGTTTCTGGGAGGTTTTCCGCCACTTACTTATAAACTCTACTGTTGGTTTCCTCCTCTTTTAGTTTACCGGTATCCCATCTAGTGATACACTCCGCTTTCTTGTTTTTCTACCTAGATTTGTCAGCGTCACCTTCGCTCTTAATAAAATGTGGTCTGTATCTGCATCCACCCCTCTCAGGCTTCGGACATCCATTACATTACTAATCTCGCGTCCGCAATTGATCTATATGATTTCTTGTCATTCAGTCCTTTGCTATTCGGGTCTGTTTGTGGACTCTATTGTGCTCAAACAT
The DNA here is from genome assembly GCA_963942505.1 of Lordithon lunulatus. Classification (NCBI taxonomy): domain Eukaryota; kingdom Metazoa; phylum Arthropoda; class Insecta; order Coleoptera; family Staphylinidae; genus Lordithon; species Lordithon lunulatus. The sequence continues at coordinate 53,575,108 of OZ012666.1, read as the reverse complement.
TGTAGATTTAATTACTATGTTGTTGCTTGTTGCTGTTTGGATAACTCTCATAGCATTGTCGTTGCTGATTTCATGGAGTCTGTATTCCTATTGCTAGTCTAAAGGGTAGTTATTTATCAATTTTTGCAATGGAATCAACACATAGCAACGTCAAATCCTGCTTGGACGCTTGCCTAATTGTTGCCTCTAACTGGCCGAAGAACGCATCTTTCACTTCTTTATCTTATTTATAACAGGGACGACCAAATGTTTACATTCGTGCTTGCCGTCCGGGGGTTTCCGTTATTCCGTTTTTTTATCGTTTCGCTGTCTGGTCATCTGATTTCTTGGATACCTATTATATCCATTTTCATGCTTTCAAGCTTCATCACGGTATATTCGGCGGCGCCTGTTCTATACCAACCTAGCATGTTCCATGTTCCTATATTCATTGTTCTCAAATGTAGCAAATGTCGTCTTTGAGAGTCCGTCAACAGGGGTGTTTTTTTTCAGGGAACTATCCTTCTCTGAAAAAAATACCCCTGTTTGGTGCCCCATATTCCTTCTTTATTCTGGCTTGGAATCGGCAGTGGCAGTTATCGCTACGATTAATCCGGACAATTCCGGGCCACGCCTTCCTTCTATTTTTCCTTCCATGATTAGATTCAGGAATGGGTGCTTTTTGGGTGGTATTTATAATTATGTGACCTAGGTAAGCTATTTTCTTCTCTTAATTACTTGCTGCAGTTATCGTTTTGTTCCTATACGTCTCAGTACTTCGATATTTGTTATGTGTTCAGTCCACGGGATCTTGAGAATTCTTCGGAATACCCATATTTCAAAGGCCCCATCGATTCATAGTATGAATCCAGAGTATGTTTCCAGAACTCCACGCCATAAAGTAACACAGAGTATACGTAGCACTTCACAAAGCGATGCCGTAGGCGCTAGTTGAGGTTTTGATTAGTCAAAAGAGTTCTCATATTTGTAAAAACAGCTCTAGCTTGTTTAATCCTGCTCCGTATCTGCGTGTCTATATCTAGATCTTCGGTTATCCAATTACCGAGATACTTAACTTGGAAACCTGCTGAATCTGTTGAACTTTCATCGAAATGTTTAGATGCCCGGCCGGTGCCCAGCTAGATCTCATGACTTCTGTTTTCTCTATGTTAATTTCTAAACAGAATTGCTCGCCCTCAGCGGATATTCTACTATTAAGGCGTTGTAATTCTTCGTGGCTTTAAGAAATAATGGCTGTGTTACCAGGGTAGCGAAGGTTACTAACCGAGAGACCATTAATTGTTATATCATCATTTGTACCTTTCGATCGCGCACTACGATCAAAAATAACCTCTGAGTATAAGTTAAAGAGGAGAGGCGACAAAGCACAACCCACAACTTAGTCTTATAGAATTTAGTCGCTGCTACTAATTTATTCATCCGCTGTCCTCTCGCGCAGGTAGCACAAACATCTTTTTTAGTTCATTGAACTATTACTAATTGCCAACATTTTCTGAAATACGAAATAATCTCTCACTTGCTACTGAACTTCGCTTTATCATTTTCAAGGCTTGAAATAATACATTTTAATTATTTGTTCCTTTATGCTTCAAATATAAAGTGCCAGGATTTTATGCGTGACGCCTTTAGCATGATTTGCATTAATGATAAGATATCCAAATGATGACGATACACTTCCCGTATTATGTTCGATTGGTGCGTCTTTTTCTAATATTTGAACATTTTCACTAACGATATTACGTTTGATCAGCGTTATTTCCAAAGGTCGGTTGTTAGACGGTTACAGAATAGGTGTACTATCTCGCTTCGTTTATAATTACATGAATAGTTTTCATTATATTATATCAACTTACGCGCTCACTCTACAATATTTTTGTGTCTCATTCATACACATAGGTGTGAGATGCTTAGTTATGGTGCGAACATATATCATGAGCGTATCTCAATATAAATAAAATTGCCAAATTTGATTGCAACCTGTTGTGCCGTTTTCTCGGAATTTTGATCACAGACAGACATCCGGACATCCAGATAACACACACACATATACAGACATCACAAAAATCGGATTTATTTCGACTATTTTAGTCATAAAACGCAACGAAATTTAATATTATTTATTTTTCTAAATTGTTTACGACACCACTACCTTCCTTATAGTGTAGTTTTTCCCGGAGAGTTCTCGTATATTTCCACAATCTTAGTTAGAAGACGTTCACGCATTGCTAATTGATGTGGTGCCACCAGATGGCGTTTAACTTTCCTCCTAGGGGGTTAGTTGTATCATTTTTGTATATAATCACTTGAGATATTGTGTGAATTCATACTCACTAGCTGAGCTACACTGATGAGATGTAATAAGATCGAAATCTAGATATGTAGATTGCTAAGAGGTGGATTTACACTTATATATGTTTTATAAGATTGATCTTGTGCTGATATCTCAAGCAGTCTGTTGGAATATTATTCCATTCCATTTTCTGTTGCGTTATTTTCTGTAATTTCTGAATATGTATAACTTTTATTAGAAAATTATTAATAATTTATTAAAAGCCCAACAAACGGTTAATTATTATATTATATTTTTAACATAACTACAGTACTCCTGTAATCCTAATATATACGGCTCACATTCTATGGGTATGCATATGTGAAAATCGTTTGAAATTGGTTATTATTTTCATTAGGCAATGTTATAATCAATATATAATTTCTCGGTTCAGAATATTCTCAATAGAGCTCGTTCTCCTCGCTTTATCTATTTATATTACATTTGATAATATGGGACTGGTAGCAACGTAAACAGAAATGGTTTTAATGAATATAATTACACCGATTATGTGCATATTCACGTACATAAATCACATTTCATGCAACCATGTGAATCATAAATCAACGGTTTAATGACCTCGATCATTCGTTTGTCTAATTAGTAACACTAATTAAAATCATAAAGTTTCTGAAGGCTAAAATCTTGGATGCTTATACGTGAAATATGAAACATTGAGTTTGTAAACAAATTGCATTTAAAATATAATGTTGTTGGTGCTTATTGAAAATGATGCGATATGGTTAAATATCCTTTATTTTAATTCGATTTTATAAGCGGATACTACGATATCGTTGATAATACCTACCTCACCAATTAAAAAATTACATTTCGCCCGGTTAAATACTTAATTGCAAGTATAGAAATGTACAGTTAAATATCGCACTGTGGGATGACAAGTGTTTTGATGATTCTTGTGTATATTTTAACACTCCTTTCATCCTTTTTTTGCGTTTAGAATAAACCAAATTATTATTTAGAAAAATTAGATAACATTATGCTCAATAGTAATACTACTGGAACTATTGCAATCTTTAAAATGTATTTATCTCAAAAACTGTATTTGCAAGTTTGTCATCTCACAGGGCGATATAAAAGCGCCCCAATTTTTTGTTATGAGCCGCCACTGAAGTAAACAATTAATTTTCCGCCGCAGAATTCCACCAAATACTAATCTAAACTGAGATAATAGCCACTTGGAAAATGTATAATATCTAGTACTTTTTCCGAAAACGTGTCATAAAATTCAGCGAGCGACGACAGACATCTAATATACACAATATTGTGAGTGTAACGATTTCTGATAGCAAACATGTACTGTATTATTAACTATCAGGGATGCGATTCTTGAAACCACTCGTTTCGTACGAATTCATTGAACTGTCAAAGTTGCTAGGCAAAATACGGCCAATTCACGATGTGTGCTCGTGGAATTTTGGTTTACTAGCCTTAAAAACTCTAATAACCCAAAATTCCATTATTGATAAATCGTGAATTGGCCGTATTTTGCGGAGCTACTTTGACAGTTAAACGGATACGTTCGTAACGAGTGGTTTCAAGAATCGTACTGCAGAATCGCAGCTCAGATCTCGTCCAATTCATGTCTGTTCAAGCAATTATGAATTTAAAAGTACCTGGGTGCGATTCTGATGTGTATTTAACAAACCAACATAACTATAACAAAATTAGTTAAAGCAACTGACGATCCAGTGCAGCACATTCGGTGGGGACATATATTTATGACTAATTTAGTATTAGCTTTTTAAAAGAGGGATTGATTCAAATATACACCCATGAAAGACGTTGGACATGGAAGTATTTGAATGTGGAATGGGTGTATGGAATAAGTTCGTGCGCCGATGATCAACGAAAAGTGTTTGAATCGCAAATAGCAGTCAATATTTTATATAATCGATAACGTTGGTATTTATATGATAAATTCATACTTATTAATGAACTATGAAAATATACTGATTGCATATTACAATTCCTCCTATAGATATTTAAATTGTTTTAGTATTGAAAAATATCATTAGTCACTAGTTTTTAAGTCCACTAACGGTGGCTGGCATAAAATAATAATTAGATAATAAAATAAATAAGGAAAATATTTTATAATATTTAGATTATATTTATTGCGACAAAATAAGTACTAAGAACTAAATTGTCAGTAAATATTCTATTTTATTATTTTATGCCAGTATAACTAATTTCAATTAATTTATAATTATTTAGAATAGTTTAGCTAACGGGTTATCTTCCTCAATTATGGGTGCCCAAACCGTTTCATCGGATTTTCATCCCAAAATTTCATAGAATCGTTTTGGATCCCGTAATAGAATTTCGCCATCTATCTAGATAGAGATGGGTTGCGAAATTCTATGTATCATATTTTATAGTGATTTTGCGCATTAATAATACATACTATTTCTTATTTCCACATATTTGTTACGTCTAATTTATTATTTATTTTTTTATTTGTATCAGTATAAATAATATTATATTTTATGTCAGTATAAAATGAAGTAGCTACCGTCACGACTGATGTTTGGTTAGTGATATTATTAAAGATATGTATAATATGTATAATTAGTAGTAACTGAAACTTGACACCCTATTTTGCTGCGACTACAAAATAATTATTCCATAAAAAGTTACATACATTACTTACATGAATTATTACAAACCATATGAATGTTGTTATTGTAAATATCTTGAATTCAATTAAAGCGATAATACGCAAATGAATCGAAAAAAAAGAACGTGGACATTTGCATTCGTTGTTATTGTTATTTATGACAGTGATATTGTGAACATTTGCATGTTACCTTGCGAATAAATGTACTCTACTGATTTGCAAACATATTCAACATTCTTAGCAAATCTATATTCAATTCTTAGAACTCGAAACACCCCGTGATATTTTAAGGTGTAAATGATATGCATAGGCAAGCACATTTATTAAATAAAAATGATGTGTTAATTGGAGACATAAACTTGAATTGTAAAATAAATATCCCCTTGAAATTATGACACGTACAGCGGGTAATTAGTGTAATATGCGCGGTAACTTTTTTAAGTACCGTAAAATGAGGTTACTTAGCACCATTTTCAGGTTTTTTGTCTTTAATTGAACAGAAATATTTTTTGAAGCGCGTTAAAAATATGGGACTTGTTGCATTTTGTTCTTTAGTGTTATTAGTTGCTATTTAATATAAAATGTATGTAATGTGAATAATTTATTATGCAATATTTATTATATAAATTTGGTGCAAAGTTACCCCTTTGAGTAGGATACTTTGCACCATCACATCATTTTGATCGAAACTCCGTTGTATATAGGAAAGATGCGAAGTTAAAAACATAAATCAATAGAGCACACAAAATTTATTCATGGAACTGATTTTTTCTTCAAAAAACATAAACGACACATTGCAAATTAATTATTTACAGCCAACCCAACTTTTCCATTTCTGGAATTCGATACAATCCTCTTCTATTTACCATGGTAGAGGGGTATATGTTGTCAAATACATGCTCCCTATCATAGTATAAAACATCTGGATTTTCAGGCAATTTTCACGACTTGATAGATTTAACCATAGAAGAAATTACAACTCCAATGATATTATTTTACCAGAAAACAATTCCCCTTCGTATTTGAAAATCATGTATTCTCTTACAACTCTTTGCGGCAATTATGCCAAGAGCATCTGCTAGAGATTTCGTACCTTCCATCATTGCAGCTTTATCTTCCTTTTCCATTTCTTTTACCATTTGCTCCGAGTATGTTTGAAAATTGGGATATTCTTCATCTGAAGAGTCCTGCAATACTGGATCATCAGTGTCATCATCCCGCTGGATTCGCTTTGTCTTTTCTGATATATCCTATTGCTTTTCTTCTGTCTTTTATATATTTTGTGAATTAAAAAAAAATTGTTTCACCAGTTTTAACACAGTTTGACGTTGGTGCAAAGTCTCCCCATATTGTGGTGCAAAGTTATCCCACGTGTTAAAAATGTTAACAAGTACTTACCAGATGATTTTAAATATAAACTAATTATCAAAATATATAGCCAAAGATGTGTAACTGGTACTAAAATGGTGACTTATCTGATAGTATTACACACGAATCGGTGGAACACGCAATTTTACAACACTAAACAAAACTGCAACAGATTGGTGTCATAAACAAGTCCCGTAAAGTTAGGTTTTGATGTAGAAATCTCCTAATCACTCTCTCACAAGATCTACAGATGACACTTCCATCTTGTGATTAACATGTTGCGCAGTTAAATTAGAAACTACACATATGGCTCCACGATGAATCTTTTTCGGACGTTGGTGCAAAGTTACCCCACGCGGTGCAAAGTAACATCGTTTTACGGTACAGTATATTTTCTGGCTTATTTATATCAGTAGAAATCAAATTTTGATCACTACACATTTAAATATATTTATAAATTGTAACCCTTCGCGTTTACAACAATTCCGTATTTTCTTACCGGACGGTAAGACGATTTTTAGAAAAAGTAAAATTATATCCCAGCTCAGTGGATTAGTATAGTCTCTCGACTGAGCATTGGGGAACGTATATTCAAACCCCATGAAGGCGAATTTTCGAGAATCATGGTTTTTCAGAGGTTTTCTTTGAAGTTAAGGCAAATACCGAGTGATTAAACTCCTCTGAGCTTCTTATCCCTTTACCAGCGAATAGCCCTATAAAGATAGAAGTTTAAAAATATATATTTAATTAAATATTTCAGTGCCCTCACTGGGTTTCCCATTATCTGCTCTCCCTAAAAAAAGAAGCCTGTTTAATAGAAGATATTTTCGAATTTTTATCATTCATAATAAGCGCGGTAGTGGTAACGTAGCGTTAAGCAATGTTTAGCATGGCTATAAAAATCAGACGTTTAGAATTGGGCAGTAATGCTATGCCATAATTGTGATAGAGATAATTACCCATGTTCTATCATAGTTTTATTGTGCTGTTGTAAAGGCCCGCATTTTTATACATGTGTGCAATTTCGCTTACCGCTGCGTTACCCCTACTACGTTTATTGTGAATAGTCCTTAACATCCATTTCTTCCACTGTCCCATTTAAGTCGATTTTTCTCTGTATAATAGGGTTAGGCTTAAATAAACAAATAAATAAAAATATGAGTATATACTTCTAAGCGCACCATGGGGACAGATTCGATTTTGAATGGTGCAGATGGTTTTACATTTATTACTTTGTAAGAGACATTTACACCCGCACAACTCTCGCATTACCTCCAAAATATTTTATTCAGTTTTAGTCCGCAGCGGTCTAATTTATTCCTGATGCTGAGAAAGCAATAAAACATAGCATTGTTGGCATTGTGAGAATATTTTTAAATTGTATTATAAATGAGGTAGGTTGTATTTGCTACAAGAAAATCTCATATAGAAATATTAAATCATATCAAATTTAAGCTTGCATAGTCTTCTTCTTTTTACATGCTATCACCCCCCCAATCCATATCTCGCCGAGTATACCCTCATAAATAAATATATAAAAATATGAGTATATACTTCGTCACTTCGTTCTATTTGTCTTCTCTCTACAATTACTAGAGTTCTTCCATGGCCTTCCACATGCTATTACCCCCAATCCATAACTCCCCGAGTATACCCCCTTAAATAAATATATAAAAATATTAGTATATACTTCAGTCGTGATACTGACAGAAATAATCTAACGTTTGAGGTACCCTGATCCTTTTATTATCTGAAATAGATTTTTGTAGTAATGCTAGCAAAATATTTGTTTGTTTTTCTTTAACCTACATATCTCGCTATTATCTAATAAAAGTTAGATAAGATCAGATTAGTATTAGCAAAAATCTACTGCTCATTACGTTTGTTTTGCTACTACAATTGCTTTTTAAATCATTACCACATAATCAGCATTTATTATTTAGAATAATAAATTATGATTTTATCTTGCAAATGTATTACCTATTCAATTTTGCACAAATGTACATTCAGGTGAATTACAAATTTTGTTAGAAATACAGAAGAAACACAAAAGTAATTGATGTATTGTGTAAATGACTCTCAGTCTCATCTTCGCAAATTTAGTGTGTAGTTCATCAAGCTAATGCGATTGTATTCACTGCATTATTCTTCTTAACATGGCTATAAAGGTTGATCTCAGCCAGCCGGCCGGATACATTTCCCTCTCATAGATTTTGTTGAATATTATTTGTAGTTTTTACATGCTCTCGTCATCTAGGGGCTTGATTATCTCCACTAGTATCTCGTCCGGACCAACTGCTCTGTTATTGGATGGCTTTGTGGTATCTTGACTAGGTACTTGATTCTCTGTGATATGCTAACCTATTATGTCTATTGTCGTATAGCCTTTTTATATAGTTTTTCCATGCCGCTTTCTTTCCTGATGGTTCTGATTGGTATGCCTTGGTTGTCCGTCAGTATTTGTGTTCTTGGTTTGTATCGTATTCCTACTATTATCTTTAGTTTCGTATGTGGGTTAAATTTATCGTGTGTGGTTTAATGTTTTTTCATTTCTTGGCGTTATTGTTTGAACCAGTTGTTCTTTGCTACTCTTATTTTAGACCTAATTTGGTTCTAAAATGTTCAGTTGCCTTATAAAATGCCGACTAGTACTCCGAGTTACTATATGAGCGAAAATATTAGTATATTATTACAGTTCAGTCAATGTAAATTTTTCGACGATCAATATATTTCTATTAGATGAAATACTCGTCGGCAGACTGGATATGGTATTTAATTACAAAAAAGACTTCATCACAGTCATGCGTTCAATCAATTGAATTTATTAGGTTTAAGATTTATAAAAAATGAAAAAATAGTGCAGTGCAGAGTTCAAGTTGCTTGAATGCGTTAATGGGTATTATTTGGGTGGGCGTTTCTTTTCATGTAATCGACATCAATTATTAAAAACAGCACTGTTAGAAATATTATAAGTATGTAAATATTATGGGTAGTAAGTAACATTTGTCGTTGGGACACAATTAACGACACTATATCAAAGTGAGTGGTTGCGGACCAAAAATGTTGAGAAAAAAATATAGTAGATTATGTGGGTTCCAATACGAACAATTGTTTTTGATGGCCTATTGTTTATGCAATATTGCATACGTGCTGGTCTCACTAATGGCCAAGGATGCCTCAATCTCACGATAAGTGACATGACGATCTTGCAGTAGCATGAATGTTTTTCGAAACAACCGAATTTGAATGACCTTCAGTCGTTAACTACAGCCACGATTGAATTCGGAAAGCCATGAATAAACACTGGACCCTGATAGTGCTTCATCGCCAAAAGTCAAATTAAGTTCATCGATGCATTGTTGTTAGAGTTAATCCACGTTTATGGTTGGAAAACATAGTCGTACGATTTAGTTCTATCTTTTGACCAAGATAAATTTTTCTAGTTACTGTAATCAACACAAATACCGCTAGTATGTCAAAACGTTCGTATTTTAAGCCCTGGTTTCTTCAGAGAGTGGTCGCTAGGAAGCGGCGGCTTTTGACGTCATTCGCTCATTACAAAAATTGTTTGTGTAAGTAATTGAATAACACATCATTTGTTCATCGTAATTCATTGCATTTTTGCATTACATTGAGGTATTCTTCTTTATTGGAAACCATATTCGATTATATACGTGTAAAATTATGTTTGTGACGTACAAATGACGTCAAAAGCGGCCGCTTTTCAGCGATCGCGTCCAAGGAAACCGTCAAAAAAATGTCAAACTTTACGAGAGAGGCCAGTTTCCATATGGCAGCACTAATATAATTGCCTAATCCCGAAATATAAAAGGCAACCCTCGTACATGACCTTTTTTCATTGCAATAAAATATACCGCTTTCTGAGAAACCATATTAATTTGTATTAACTTTTTGTTTATTTTCTTATATAAAAATGACGTCAAGCCCGGATTTTATTGACACCGCTTCCTAGGAACCAGGGCGTTACTAAAGTCGTGGTTTCTTCCTAGGAAGTTTTACGTGTATTTAATGAATTTCTACAAAGCATTATAGTTCAATTGCATTACGCAAGGTCATGAATTACAGTGAATTGTTATACGTTAATCAATTAGATATGATTGAAACGGTTTCTGTGATGTGCAAATGACGTCACAAGCGGCCGAATTTACGATACCGCTTTCCTAAGAAACCAGGCCACTATGTGCTTTACAAAACGACTTTACATTTTGCCAACTATATATACCATTCCACAAAAATATCTAATATAACGTTAAAGCCGGCAGTAATAAAATTATAATTTAAAATTACATGTACTACATATATGTAATTCTAACTAGACATATATTCATAGAAATTTAAACATTTATTCAAACAAACAACACATTTAAAATGTAAAACTTGCATATGTATGTGTCAAAATGTTGCTGTTAAAGAATTATTTATGATTCTTTTTTAGTCTGTTTTGAAAAGTTTGTAAAGTAATACAAGAGCTTGAGCCAACCATTGCACAATTTATTATGGCAAGTAAGAATGTAGTTTACTATTGATTTGCAAATATTTTATTTTACATCATTTCAGGACAGGAAATTTACTCTTAGCCATGTGCGTTAGCAAATTTCCGAAAATGATATGAAACATTTTCGTTTACTTCAAGTTTTGAGAAAATTATGTAATAGCTAGGTCATAAATATTTGATAGTACTTTTACGGTCTGTGTTAAGTTTTATTTATTTATTTATTTATTTATTTATTTATTTATTTATTTATTTATTTATTTATTTATTTATTTATTTATTTATTTATTTATTTATTTATTTATTTATTTATTTATTTATTTATTTATTTATTTATTTATTTATTTATTTATTTATTTATTTATTTATTTATTTATTTATTTATTTATTTAGCAACTACAGTTAAAAAAAAAACAGATGTTATAATAATAACATAACAAACAAAAAGAAAAAACATAACACAAAGAAATAAGATGAACATTCAAATTATATATCTTTAATAGTACCTACCACAGAGGAGTTCGGCATATTAAAAATATCAATGTCAATATATGTGTTAAAAACATTCGGCAATCATTACAAAGGACAGTTCTTATATATATATATATATATATTTATATATATATATATATATATATATATATATATATATATTATATATATATATATATATATATATATATATATATATATATATATATATATATATATATATATATATATATATATATATATATATATATATTTGTGTTCACTGTGGTTTCATAAAATAAATCATTGCGCCTAGTATTTAATGAAGGAACTCTTATATTAAATAATAACAAGAACAGTTTATCAATCTTGTTAGTTAATAACTTAAATAAATACACTATCATATTTATTACTCTCATTTTTTCAAGAGATATAAGGCTGACCATTAACAGTAGCTCATTATATGACCACTGGGTTCCTTAAAAGGTGTATTTTTAAACATTTAAAAATGTTATTCATTAATTTTATTTACGTGTGATATATTGTTATAAACTAACACAATATCTGACATTACTCTACCATTTCAGGTATTATCTGAACGACTTGCCGAGATCGACAATGCACCCGAATTATCAATCCTACCAATTTACTCACAACTCCCATCAGACCTACAGGCGAAGATTTTCCAGCGATCTCCTGAGGGCATCCGGAAGTGTGTTGTAGCAACAAATATAGCAGAAACATCGCTAACTGTCGATGGAATCATATTTGTCATTGATGCAGGGTACTGCAAGCTGAAAGTGTACAACCCGAGAATCGGCATGGACGCATTGCAGGTAGGAATAATTCATTACTCATATCAAATTTAATTAAATGTGATTCATCTCTATTATAACATGAATGAGTAATTATTTAATTAACTTAATTTACGGGTTGTAGTAACATCGTGCAATAATACAATGGGAGTAATATTTGTTCAAGTAGCCGGTCGAAGGTTAAATATTTACAATGATTAACGAGATATAATAAGATATAAAATTTCGTATTGTATGTATATTTTAAATTATCATTAATTGATATATCACATAGCAATTACAGAGTCTAGTAATGATATAGTTAAAGATTTTAAAATTATTTATCTTTATAGTCAATTGAATTTTTCAATATAATTTCATATTATTGGGATAAGATTATTATTATTATTCCGATTATATTCACATTTGTAGCGTTTTTTAAACGTGATCTGTATTAAAACAAAACAAGGCAACACTCTGAAAGACTTTGTCGCCGCAACGTAAATGTTAGCGAATTCGTTATATATTTTTTATCATTTGTGTGGTATTGAGAGGGTAAATATTACGTACCGTCGGTAATAATTATTTAAATTGCTTTCTGAAGCACCTAGGAATGCGGATATAAGTAAGATGAAGTCGAGGTATGTAGGAAGAAAGCAATTGAAAAATTAATTGATATATCACATAGCAATTACAGTGTCTAGTACTGATATAGTTAAAGACTTTGAAACTATTTATATTTATAGTCAATTGAATTTTTCAAAATAATATTCAGATTATAGGGATAAGATTATTATTATAATTATTGAGATTATATTCACATTTGTAGCGTTTTTAAACGTGATCTGTATTAAAACAAAACAAAAAGGCAATGAAGGCAACACTAAGAAATACTTTGTCGCCGCAACGTAAATGTTAGCGAATTCGTTAAATATTTTATATCATTTGTGTGGAATTGAGAGGGTAAATATTACGTACCGTCGGTAATAATTGTTCAAATTGCTTTCTGAAGCACCTAGGAATGCGGATATAAGTAAGATGAACTCGAAGTTTGTAGGAAGAAAGCAATTGAAAAATTGCAATGTCTGCCTTAAATCTTGTATTAGGAAAAAACAAATTCAAGGTGTGAGGTGGACTTTTAAATTTAACAATATGTTGATGATATTTTATTCTATCTTCTATTTAGATGTTCAAACCGTAGGTTGCTAAGTTATCTCGTTCTCAGAATTGGAAAATTGCCATAAAAAACGATTTACTGCATTTTCACATAATTATTAACTATCGTACTTTCAAACGCAGTAAAATGTCACTTAACTCCATGTAGCTGCAACTATTAGCTACTCTAGGAAATTAATTTTTTTATAGGTTGAGTTTAGTTCTGTAAAATTATGCTGAAGTTAACCCTGTTCGGACAAGTTTTAGAGATATTATTCAATTGCGGCATTTTTTCTTCCGATTTTCTTTATATCGGGACCCTATCTAATAGATTTTAGTCAAATTTTACAATTCTGATATCTGGAAATCGTAACTTTTTTAAATTGTGAGCATTTCAGAAACGTGATAAAATCGATATTTACCTTAATTTCGCAAAAAAAAAGAAACTCAGAAGTACTGTGAAAAGTGATTTGCGAAATTTCGCCCGCAACGGGGTATAGGGAAGCGAGAGTGCACGCTTCCCTATAACCAGTATGGACGGCGCCTACTAGGCCACCGAGCTGGGTGTAATAACTAAATAATTTAAGAAATTATTTATATTTTTATGTGGCGTCTACTACGGGGTAATTCATTTTCAAAAAGGAGATGAAAACATGGTAGTTTTACTCATATCCTTCATATAATTGAATATTATAATACCATTAGTATTACAACTTTGTAAAATTAATTCTAACTCTTCTTCAGTTTACTGATAATTTTATTCTATTTCGTACAAGCGCCTTACAACTAATATATCAAAATTGAATATGAATCAGATATTATACAGTGGAGCCAAACGAAAAATTCACGACGATAAATATCGTTTTACAATTTGCCCAGTCACTTTCAAATTCAAATTTCAAATTCTGTGTTTCCCTAAACGACTGATTTTACATATCGCCGACTAGTATTAACAATACTATAGTACAAAAACTAAAAAAACGTCGCTATCCAGAAGTAATAAAATTCCAAACTCCTTCACACTAATAAATCAAAATTATGAGTTTATTAGGTATCAGAAAATATAATTCTCATGTTAGATATTGTTAATTTTCGGTGTTTTCACCTCAATCAGGAAGAAACATCGTCGTTGATGCGGATTTACTGATGGTAATTCATTATACGAAGAAGGGACCTAAAACTGATCTAAAATCTCGTCCTAGTCCAATCGAATTTGCTTGGAAAAAAAATCCTACTTGATATTTGATTGCACATTACTGTCGGCAAGCGTCACTAGAATGATAATATCGAGAAACTAAATCGAAACAAGTTGCAAGCAAATTGCAATAATGTGCTAAAATTGCGTGTTTTTTTAGTTGTTTTTTTTCGCGGTCTGGATTTTGTGTTTTAACGTTGTACTGCATAAGAATGTTATATGGTGACATAATCAACTAGTTTCGAATGGACGCACTTGACCATTGTGTGTCGATTTGCTTCGTCTGAATTTATAATTAATTAGTTAAAGTCTTGCTGATTACTTTAATAATGCATGTTGCAACGCTCACACTAATAAATATATATATAGTCTTATTACTATTTAATATAATTTTTACTATGATCAGCTCAGAATATATTCTCATCGAATATTTCCACGTAAATGCATTGGGCTTGCTTTTTAAATTACAGTAAAAAATAAACAGGCACATTCTCATCGAACTCGGCCAACCCCGATTAATTAAATTACGCATTCACAATCATTCGCAGTGTACACGTATTTCAACATATAATCTACTGTCACTGAATTTTACTGGTTGTAATTCGGTGATTACAATAAACGCAATGCAACGAAGATAATTTCATAACATACATGTTTGCTGCCGACAATTCTATTTATACATCATGCGATATAATTAGATTGTTTTGGAAATGGAATTGATATCAAATGTGATATTATCTAGCTAGGTAATTATGCAACTATGGCGCATAGATCATGCATTCGTGTGTATGAATGCATGTGTGTACTCATTTCTTTGCTGTTTATATTTAGTTCATGTTATATTATATGCTGTCAAGGACTACAAGTACACGGCATGCTTTTATCTTATTTGTCTGGCTGGCACGTATCATTTTGGTATTTATTCGTTTTAGGAAAAAAAATGTGATATTTTTTTACTTATTATATTAATTAATGGATAAAATTCTTTACATGAAAATATAATAAATATAAATAATAATCTAGTTTATGGATACAATTCTTTACATGATAATATAATAAATATAAAAAGCAATCTAGTAATAAAAGATGAGAGACGCAGAATATAAATAAACATTGTATTATAGCAACCCTAAGTAATAGGAGTTACCGAATAGGGGTATTCGGTAACACCTATTACTTTTGTTATTACTTTTTATTTTTATTGATGAACAAAAAACCGTTTTTTCGTAAAAAGTCTAAAAATCAATCTAGTAAAAAAATGTGCAGAAATATTAACAGTGCATTATAGTGAAATCTGCACTGCAATTCTATAGCTTGTATCATTGTTAAGTTTATAATTAAAATAGGTTGGAAAGAAATACTATAAGAAAGTTTAAGATGAAGAGAGGTACAGCAAGCTGAAAGCTATCACTTAAGTGCCAAAATACTGATAATGAACTTTTCTTCATCCGGTTTTAGGATTTTTCCGTTCATGTTATCAAATTAATATTAAATCTAAAGTCTAAAAAATACGTTCTTTCTAGTATCAAAACAGTATAAGTATATTTTGTTTATTACACTACACTATCTATTTATTAGTTATACATGGTATAAACAGATCAACATTAGCAGTATTTAGAAACTCCACAACAACCCTTGCCGTATGGGGCTGAGCATTGTCTTGCTGAAATATTGGATTATATATTTCTTGCAGATTAGTAGTAATACTGTTTGTAGTACGTTGTTAAGGTGGAGCTCTGGTGTTTGAAAATCACCGAATTCGCGCCCTTTGCGTAGTGGGGTCAGGAGTAAAAAGAATTTAGGGGAGCAAAGAGTGGGGTGATTGCTAGAATCATATCAACCAAATAGGCGTTTCGGTTTCGCGAGGTTGTACACATGCCCATCTCATCTTATACCAGGAATTTATACGATCCGAACACGGTCATTGTGCGAATTGCATAGGCCGTAGCGAAAAGTGAATTATATGAACAGGACAAAATGAATATGCTTAAATATGTTAGTAGAGCCTATAATTTAAAAATGTGCAATATTATTTAAATAAGGTGATTTATTTATGTTTATTTTATATTATCTCCTGACAGTAGCACACAAAGGGAATTAACACAATTATCATCGTTACTCAATTATTTTTCAATATGGCCGCTAGTTTAGTGTGACATTTGCGATAATTCCTATAATTAATATACTTACAGCTTAAAATGTGCACCTCTATTATTTCTGGGTCTAGCTGACAAGACGTTTTTATTGTCTCGGCATTATCAAAGGCAACAAGTAAAAAAACACAATTCAATATAATTATCAATGATGTAAAATAACAAATCGCACAAGTATCGAAATAGTAAAATAAATCCGCAATATCCTGCCGCAACTAAGAATTCGAATCATGCGACACGAAGACAAATGAACGAGCCGAAACATAAAAGGGGGTGGTGCGTAAGTAAACGTAGAGGGAATCAACCAGAACGGAGGGCAACTCGCGGCCTCGATAATTTTACGCGTGAGTGATCGCAAACATGGGTGTTTTATTATTGCAATTATATTCTTATGATTTATCTTACAATGTTTAAATTTTAAATATAGGTCAAATAAACCTAATAGAAAGTTTTTTAGGTTTTAGATTCTCAAAATATTGCACGTGGGCGAAGGTATTTCGAATCGCGAAGATGCATTAATTTGTAATACTTATGAATTAATTTAAAAAAAAATTAATACAAAAATTGAAAAAGTAATTCCTAATAACCTTTATAATTTACTTTAACTTTACACACACACACAAATTTGATCAAATTCCTACAATTGAATAATCTCTAAATCGAAACTAAAATTGTATATATGTGCATCTATTTTCAGCCGTCAGAACTCGCCTTAAGATATACAAATGCACTTTATGTAACACAAAATATTAATTTAATACTATAGTTACATCAACTCAACTAATGTTATACTTAAATTTCAATAGAAATCAATTATATAGTATATACACAACAGAAATTGCATGACGAAATTACTTTGAAATAGGCGATTTTATTAAATCCAGTTGCTCGTTAATGAGCGGAAACGCGATATAGCATGTGCTTCCTGGATCACCAGGGATTCTAGGAGGTCCTTCTTATGACCCTTCTTCTCAACGTGAATTACGGACAATACAGCAGCATCAAAAGAGTGGCGCTCATCTAAGAGTTGTTTAGCAAACGACGATTTTTGTTGATTGAAGCTAAATGCCGAACGTGTTCGTTTATTCTAATTTTAAATTTTCGTTTCCTGTTGCTTTTAAAGCATTTTGTAAACTCCGAAATATGATTTTTAATCTCATATTGGAATAATCAGGAGTTTACAAATTAACTTGCGCTAACTGTAATGGTGTGTATATTAGTCAGTCGGAAAAGGAAAACTTGTTTGATATTTTTCTATCTCCTCTTATATAAACTCGTCTTATATTATTATTCTGTTGCACCAAACATAAATAGATCTTACTTAGTCTTAGAATTTAAGACCGCCTTATCGTTTTAAGATCCGATTTTTGTTTGGTGCAACGCTTATTATTATTATTATTATTATTATTAAGACGGTCTTAAACTAGTTAAGATTCGTTGGAGAAACCGGGCGTAAGCATGAGCTTAGGGTATGAACCCTACTTGATCAAAGAAACACGAACAAAAGTGAAATTTGTGTACCAGTGTTATTGGTCAGATAAATAAATATTATCTCATTGTTATTGTTATATCTTCTATTTCACTATGTATATCAGTACACACACAAATACATAAAATACACCTAAATGTGGAAAACCATATTGCACTACATAAATGATTTTCATAAGATATATGTATTAAATTGTCATAATACTCAAATATTTGTTCGTCTTGTATTTAGATTTACCCAATCAGCCAGGCCAATGCCAATCAAAGATCCGGAAGAGCTGGACGTACAGGTCCTGGTCAAGCGTTTAGATTATACACCGAAAGACAGTACAAAGACGAGCTTTTGATCACTACAGTACCTGAAATTCAACGGACCAACCTGGCTAACACCGTTCTGTTATTAAAGAGCTTGGGTGTGCAGGATTTGCTACAGTTTCACTTTATGGATCCTCCACCACAGGTAAGATTTTACACAAACCTAACGTAATCTTACTTTTACAACTTTCATGGTATACTACAATAAGTGTTGACAAGAATTGAGGTTTAATATACACCAATCACTAAGCTATTTGTCGAATATAAATAACTTAAGGTGAGGTACTATCGACCGAATTGTACCTAAATCCTTTTACGGCTGGGAATGGAAAGACGTTCCCCTAATGTTCCCTGACGGTTCGGAAAGACGTTCCCCTAATGTTCCCCGACGGTACGGAAAACTCAATGAAGAGTGTGGGACTCAATGAAGAGTGTGGGGCATTCAACTTCACACTCTTCATTGAGTTTTCCGTACCGCCGTGGAACATTAAGGGAACGTCTTTCCATTCCAACCCGTCAAAGGATTTAGGTACAATTCGATCGATGGGTTGCTTCACGAAGCCACGTCAACTAACTAAACTATAGAGGATAGCTAATATATGGATAGCGACATTCTTTTGAAATTATTATTTTATTCCAACGAGTAGTATATTTAAGTATTTCACGCATTGCTTTATATTTGATATTTAAAAATAGTATCCGTAAATATCTGTCTCAAAGAGGTCCAGCTTAACTTCATGCCATATATTGTAGCATAACGAATATGCTATCTCTTTAGTTTAGTATACTCACGTCTCACTACCGACAATATACTTCTTACTTTTCCCGTAATGCTGACCCCATAGTATTTCTTCATTTAGTTAAGCCGACATTGGGACTTTAATTGTCAATAGAACAGTATTTTGGAAAAACCTATGCACCCTGTCGAGTTGACAAAAATTAAACTAAAGTCTTTATTAACTTCTTCGGTTCAAGTTTTTTCGGCAGGTTATATACATTTTAACTTTACTTTCAGGATAATATTCTGAATTCACTATATCAACTCTGGATTCTGGGCGCGTTAGACCACACCGGCGTACTAACAAAGTTGGGAAGACAAATGGCTGAATTTCCACTTGACCCTCCACAGTGTCAAATGCTGATTGTATCGAGTGAAATGGGCTGTACACAAGAAATTTTAATAATAGGTAAGATATATATTTTCTTATAGAATAATATGAGATAGATGAGAAATGTAAAGTAATAATGTTAAATGCTTGAGTGGCCAGATCGATGCTGGTGCAATTGCAATACGCGAGTAAGAATAGGATACAGAAAAAAAAGAGAATGTGTATGAGAAATAAACATGATTTCATCCACTGTATAAGTAGAATGTCGTAGTGAATAGTATGTTTCCTAATTTAATTATCTAAATAACCGTACAAAATTCTAATTATAATCGATTGTGAATGAAGTTACGGGTGGTTGAGTATTTTTATATATAAAAAAGGCACGATGGACTAAATAGTTATGGGCCCTCTGGTTTAACAAGTGCATTCAACACATACACATATAGTAAGTTCCACGAACTATTCTCATAGCGGTCATAGCGATCAGTGAAGAATCAACGCCGGGCGACAATTCACCTCAGTATCACATACTTGTGACAAAAGATACCCGAGGATATTTTGTGGTTGCCCTATTTAAAACAGGTAAAAATGCATTTAAAATATATTTATTCCTTACAGTTTCCATGTTATCGGTGCCATCCATATTTTATCGTCCGAAAGGCCGTGAAGAAGAGGCTGACAGTGTCAGAGAGAAATTCCAAGTGCCTGAAAGTGATCACTTAACTTATCTTAATGTATACAACCAATGGAAACAAAATGCGTACGTTCAATTATAATTTATATAAACTAACAATTTACTAATCTAAATATTCCTTTAGCTATTCTGCTCATTGGTGTAATGAACATTTCATCCATATCAAAGCTATGAGGAAGGTGAGGGAGGTTCGGCAACAATTAAAGGACATAGTAATTCAGCAGAAGCTGGAATTGAAGTCCTGTGGAACTGACTGGGATATTGTTAGAAAGTGTATTTGCTCTGGTAAGTTATTTATATGTTAAAAATCGTCAAATTTTAACTTATGAAAGGCACAAATGTAAATGACAATCGGATTTTAGAGAGGCAATTTGCATGAAGATTTACGGTTCAAGACCCGTGTTTTTATTTTATTTTATTTTGTTTCCATTTAATGAGATTGGGGATCATGCAGCCAACCACTATTTCTTTCGAATTTCAAACTGTAGACACATACACAATTCATGTATTAATAGACCCAAGTTTAGCACTCTATTAATACCGGACTCGAACCGATGACGACGTATTAATTGCATATATTAATTTACAAAATAAACCCAGTCGAAATTCTCATCAGTCATGTCATAAACTTCAAATGCGTTCTAGTTGTTTCTTAGTGAATTGAATCTCGTTTGGAAACTTGTCTTTAGGAATTTAATTTTTTGTACCTTTTGGTAGCTGGGTATTCCCTCAATTACGCGTGCGCACTCGACTGGTATATTGTTAGATAGTGTATTTAATCTGGTAAGTTATTTATTATTTGTCAATGTTGAGACTAGGATGGACGTGCTTTCACTACATGGAATTAATTTCTTTTTTGGGTTTTTGTTTAATAATTTAATAATGATTGGTTTTGTGAACGGAAAATATATGTAGTTAAAACATTTTTAATTCAAATTTTAATAATATATTTCCTGCATAGTATTAATTATTCCCGCTATAACAGTTCATTAAGGTGAGACCATACGTCTCTAATTTTCCGGGACAGTCCCGAATTTTCCGTCCCGTTTTTTTACAGCTCGTTTTTTGGTCCCGAATTTATAGCACTTGTCCCGAATTGTCCCGAAATACAGTATTTGGTCTAGTGATAAGATTGATTGCAGCGACTGATGTTCTATAAAATATTCATGGTATATAGAAATATAAAGGTTTATTTTATCAAGATAATTTAAAAGGGTTACAAATCTATTATATTGTCTAAAAATGCATGCTGCATTTTTATTGTTTTTTGTTGTTTGTTTATTTATAAAAAAAATTGTATATATAGCATCCCGAATTTCGAACTTGGTCACCTTAAATTTTAATTTTAAATTTCATAATTTCATGCAATATTTATTTCAACAGTTATATCATCTTTATTATGAATTAAAGCTATTGGTAATATTTTGTTTTAAAGCTTATTTCCATCAAGCCGCTCGTCTAAAAGGAATAGGCGAATACGTGAACTGCCGTACAGGAATGCCCTGCCACTTGCACCCGACATCAGCTTTATTCGGTTTAGGAAACACCCCCGACTATGTAGTATACCATGAACTGGTAATGACGGCTCGTGAATATATGCAATGCGTCACATCCGTTGATGGCCATTGGTTGGCTGAATTAGGCCCCATGTTCTTTTCTTTGAAAGAAACAGGTAAGTCTGGCAGGGCTAAAAAGAAGCAAGCCGCCGAACATCTGCAGGAGATGGAGAATCAGATGCAGGTTGCACAAGAAGAGATGAGGGCGAGAAAGGAGGCTGCGGATAAACGGGAAGCTGCTTTAAATAAGGGGCAGGAGATTATTACAGCTGGATCAACGCCAAGGCGGACGCCAGCACGATTGGGGTTATAGTTTATTGAATTACAAAATAAAACAACGTTTTTATTTATTTAAATTTCCTCTTTTGTTGGTAGCGTCTGACAACCTGCAGAACAATTCCAGAAGCAAATTGTGATCCAATTCATCATCTTGCATTTTACTAAAATTAAATTCACGTGTAAGTATATTTTTAGCAGAGAGTGGTAACTAGAGATGGACCAAATAGCTCTTTTTAATTAGCAACTCCGACTGCTCTTATTCTGTATTACTAAAGATTAAACTACAGATGTTCGGAAAAAAACCTGTGATAGAACCATTGAATATGACCAGATGTTCAATGACCTGGCGTTTGCAATGCTCACCTACCAATGGATCAACTTATGCTTATTTCTATATGTGCTAAAACAATGATAATAATTAATCAATTTAATTGAATGATTGATAGAACCATTGATTAATCACTCCCTATCAGCCTTATGAGATTACAACAGTGACCTATCGATGGCTTTGCCGGTGAACTTATGGTACTACAATTCTTTTTATATATATATATATATATATATATATATATATATATATATATTTACTACTAAAACGGACAAGACGTCGAACGTTCCACCCGCCGACTGCAATTTTAGATTTAGATGACTTGGAAGTTTAATGTCAATGGCTATGTTATTACGATTACCAACAATTGCAAATAACTGATGTTTTTCAGCTTTATCCTAATATAATAAGACACTGCCAAAACGTCTAAAGCTGGAATATAATGCATGCATAATCGGAGTCTGAAGAAACGCCAACCGTGAACATCTTGCGATGACATTTATATTATATTTGTCATAGTCCTAATCGTAATTGTAAAGATGTCAGACTTTGCATCTTTTGTAATTACGACTAAGGCATTTAAAATTTAAAAATTTCAATTCCGGTTATTCGGTATTTAAATCTCGTGAATCTGGGATAAACCGGGATTAATACCGATACTTCATTCATAAATATATTTTTTTACGTATAACCTAGGGGTGTAATTTATATTTATTATACATATTTAATTATCGGTTGTTACTAAATCCCCATAAAATAATAATAAAACTAAAATAATAATTTTATTTTAATCCAGAAGATGAATAATAATGATAATTCCGAAATTCCGGTATTTATCGAAGAATACCGGTATTTAAATATCGGTCAACATTATTCGAAATTCCGGCTTTCGGGATTCTGGTTTTGCAATCCCTAATTATGACTACGCTTTTTCATACGACGAATCATTGGTCTCATCTTCAATATTTCCGACATGCTAACTTAATTTTCATCAAAGTAAACCATCAGGATGTAATAATTGGTACTATGACATTAATGTGTGTTTACTATTATAACCGCTTGGCCAACTGATGGTCCAACTGGTGCCATTTAGTTTCCATCCGTTTATGATGTACTATAAATGCCAAAAATGTCCTTTGATGATCCTAATTTCGATTACGATTGTATTATAAAGCTGGCTTTACACGCATGTACCTCAGCTCCTGGAGATCGAGTGGTGGTTGTGTCGCCCGTTTTTTTTGTGCCGTAATTTTCAACCACCTGTTGTGTCACTGACTGAGGTGGAATCGGAACGACCTAAGGATTTATTGACATTTATAGTACATCATAGACTTTAAGGGACACACACTGAGAACCACAATAAATCCTGTAGTTTTATGAACTGGAAACATTCATTATTAAGCTCATAATGGCAATTATTACATTGCTACGGTTAATTTTGATGAAAATGACTATATAAAAATAACGAAATACGAATGTGAACATGAAACGGTATGTTAGATCACCAAGATGGCACTGATAGATCGATGATAAATTTAGCTTTAAATTAAAATTTTAAGGGTAGAAAAAACGTAACGTAACATCAACTATAGATTTAGTTGACGTTAGGTTACAGAATAGTGTTGCTATTTGGTTCCGAAGTCACAGCCTGGGGTGCGATTCCAGATACCACCAGTTAGGAACGTTATTCATTTGGAACGACTGTTGTCAAAATCGCGCAATAGTTGATTATTGTATATGCAATGTTTCGAATTTTAAAAACAACACCCTGAATCTGAAATTCGTTAATTTTAAGAAGTCAACTAGTAAATTGTTCGTCTATCCAGCCCTTATTAGTAGACAGGAGAAGCTGGGTGATTCCGAACATCTCCAATTTGGAGGAAAGTACGCATAATGTGCTTTTAGAATATCAGCCAAGTACATGTGCAATTCTTGATTATTGTACATTCAATTAATGTTGTTAAAAAGATACTAGTAAATAGATATTATCTCGCTTAACGAACGTGAAATGTCTAAAATCTGTGGTACACTTTTACCAGGACACATTCCGGAGTACACTTTAGAATAATCTGAAGTCAGGAATCGCACCCCAGAACACTCGGAGCAGTTTAATGTACGGAGCTTCTGAGTAACAGTTGCCCGAGAATTTTGCCTTTTCTATTAGTTACAAACTTGTTTGGTCGCTTTCGCATCGATAAATGGGCGAACCGTACTGAGAGTAACATGATGCAGAATCACCAATTGTTGTTCGTTTTCTAGAAAGTTTTGAAGTTTTGTTCAATCTTATCCCTTTTTCCATGTGTTCTCCAGGCCCATCAAACAATTTTTGGGTGGTTTTTCGATATAAAACATCTGTATTCTCATCATGGAACCTGATAATGGGTAGAAATAGTGAATGGGACTAATTATATTTATTTAATTTATTAAACATACATTTTACTTGACAATCAGCTTTCGTTTGTAGGTATTATTGCTTCAACTGGACTTTTGTTCTTACATTTTAAATGCAATATCATTAATGTCAAACGTGATGTTGACAACTGATTATAGTGATATTCTATGGTTCAAACAGAAATTTAGGCAATGTGGTTGGCTATCTTATTGCTGTGTAGTCTTAAAGGCACCCTACACGGTCAATAATACTGTCAATACTAGTACTGTCAATATTTGCTTCAATCCTCCTTTTATATTTATCAAGTAATCAATTATCCCGATAAAGATCAGTATTCTCTTCATTACATCATTACTATACCTTACACGATGAGTAGTACTAGAAACATTTTAGAATAATGCAGATTTTAAACATATTATCGTACAGTACTACTGTCATTATTCTAAAATATTGACAGTAATATTGATCGTGTAGGGTGCCTTATAGACTAAAACAGAGAAAGTGGAAAGAAAGGGGTTGAGGAAGAGAGAAAGAGAAGGCATTTTATATAATACTGGCGTAGTCAAGTTGATTTGAAGACAATTTTTAAATAGTGTAAATATATATATATATATATATATATATATATATATATATACGTAGTGGAGAAGATCGAAGAGGGTGAGAGGCGAGCCTCTGGCGCCTCAAAACTGGAACAGATCGGCCAAGGGAAGAAACCTCAACAGAAAAAATATGGTCTGACGATTGAATCGATGGTCCCAACACCATTTCATTCGGAAAAAATACTCAAAATGCTAAAAAATTCTTAAATACGCCTCGGAAACTTAATGGATACAAAAGGAGAGGAAATATACAAGGACTAAACATAACAAAGTAGAAGTTTTTTTTTAATTGGCCAAGTTGAAAATGAATGTATGTGTACTTACAGAAACCAAAGGGAACGGAAGCGTTGATGAAACAGAAGGGGAATATATACATGTACAGCGGTGTTAAAAAGATGCAAGAACAAAAAGAGGAGTAGCAATAGCCATACATAGAAAATATAGGTAAGACATAAAAGACAACTAGACGAGCAGATAATAAAATTAGAACTGTTATGAAATGATCGAAGAATTGTAATAATCGGAGTATATGCCCCCAGCGAGGACTCAGGTCAAAGTACCAAAGACATTTTCTAAGAAAAATTATGTATTATGTATTATATATGTATTATCAGAAATATGTGAATACAAAGAAATACTACTCTGGAGTGACTATAGCCGTACAGGACGAGAAGAATAGAATCCAATAATAGGCAGGTATGGAGACAAACAGTAAATAGGATAACGGTAGACGGTAGACAACTATGTCAAACTATGTCTCTAACAATAATGAATGACTTTTTCAGCAGAAAGACATCCATGAATATACATGGACTCAACTTACCAAAGGGCTGATATCGATAATTGAGTATATTATTCAAATACAAAATGTAAAAATAGCAACCATGGACGTAAGGGTACATCTTGGTATATAATGTAGATCAGACCATCATCTGATGGTAGCCAAAGTCATAATAAACTATAGAAGATTAAATGCAAATAAATCAACGAGCGAGGGAAACAGAAATGAGAATGCGAAGGAAGTTACAGAGCTTCAAAAATGAATCCAATAAGTTCCTATTTAAGCTGAGATTATCCACCAAGCTCCGAGGAGTGCAAAGGAAAAAGAAAACAAGATAGCGGATAGACTTTACCAACTAATAAAAAAGTGCATCAAACAGGCAGTGCAAGAAACAATAGGACACCAGAAACAACAACAAAAATCAGCCGTGGTGGTCCGAAGAAATAGGGAAAATGGTAGAAACAAAAACTAAAGTATACCAAACATGGAAAACATCCGGAAAACGGAAGATAGAAAAATATATGCACACCGGAATCGAAATGGTAAAATAACAAGTAGCAGAGGAGAAAAATAAAAACTGGGGGAAAATGCGATGAATGGAAGAGGATTAAGACTATTCGGAAAGAAGGAAATAACTCGGATCTAATAAATATGGAGGAGTGGGAGAGCCATTATAAGAGTACTAACGGAAAACAGAGAGGATTTCGATACTACGACGTGTACGTGGAGATATCCAAAATCTGGAAAAATAAACGAAATAAACATGATAAAAATTATAGAAATAAATAAAGCTTTGAAATGATCGATAAACAAGAAGGCTGCAGGACCAAGAAACATCGCAATTGAATTAGTGAAGTACGGACCTGATATATATGGCACGAGCTGATAAAAACAATCTTTAATAAATGCAGTAGTAGAAGTGTAGTAGAATGAGACAATATTCCAGAAGATTCGAGCATGGCATATACACTCAATATACAAGAAATAGAACAAAAGACTATGTAATAATTATAGAGGTATTTAGCATCACTAGCACATTGGGGAGGTGGTACGGTCGAATATTCAAAAAAGCATTGAAAGCAGCATTAGAGAAATAAAACCAAAGCGGTTTTCGAGCAGGCAGATCATGTATTGGCAATATTTTTGTTTTACAACATCTAATAGAAAAATGGAAAGCCAGAAATCTTTCTAATCGCCTAATATTTATCGATCTTTGATACTGTACTCTGGAATAAACTTTTTGAAACATTGACGAAGATATGGCTTAATACTTTTCGATCTTTGATACTGTACTCTGGAATAAACTTTTTGAAACATTGACGAAGATATGGCTTAATAGTGTAGAACGACGAGCCATCAAAAACATATATAAAGAGTCAAGAAGTTCAACTAAGTTAGGTAACACATTTTCGCGGCCTTTACGCACAATAAAAGGCTTAAGGCAGGGTTGTAGCCTATCGCCAACATTATTTAATATCTATATACACTAAGGATTCAGTAACTGGAAAAGGGAAATCAACGAAATCGGAATAATAATGGTAGAATATTTCTTGACGAGCTTTCTATTTGCGGATGACCAAGTGATATAACAAGTGACGAAGGGGATATCGACTACATGCTACAAAAATTAGTGAAGGAGTATGCGAAATGGGGGCTCAATGTGAATATGACACAACACAGAAGATCTAAAACTAGGGGGTGGGAGAAGAGAAGCCCTCGAATTGAAGTTATATATATATATATATATATATATATATATATATATATATATATATCTCGAAAGAAGGAACAATGAAAAAATATATTCCAAACAGAGTGTGCCAAGGAAAGATAGCTAAATCTAGAACTGAGGTTCAAAGAAATGAAACTAAACACGAATATGAGAATCTACAAAACTATCATAGAGCCATAACAACGTATAGAGAGAGGTGGAAAAAGAAATGCGAGATGCGGCAAAAGCTGTAGAAACCTCACCACATACATACATATAAATAGGAAAAGAAATATATGCAATAGAAGTAGTAGGAAGAAACTCGGTACAAGACGAAACAAGCGCAAATGGGGCAAGAATGTATCAAACGGCTAACATCATCTTCTAGGACTAGGGTGAAAGATTTGGGTAACATGTCTCCTAGGCATACTCCTCTGTTTATTTTTCCTGCAGCTTAATTTGTAGTGTGGCATTTGGTAGATGTTGTCTATCAAGTTTGCATATTTGCAGTCAATTCTTGCGTTTTTAAGGGCTTCCTAAAGTCTCCACATTTCTACTGAGTCAAAAGAAGTCCAGACATAGGTGAATGTTATATTCTATCGCTTTTTTTATCAGTACTCTCATCATTCGTTGGTGTCCCATAGTGCTCGTTGACTTCTAATATACCAACAAGTAAAAGTCCATAATGCAGAATGTCGATATTTTTTCCGGCTCCCATTACAATCGAAACATATTCTGTCTTGAAGCGTTGATTCTCAAAAATTTCACGTGGGTTCAAGTCCCACTGGAGAGTGAAATTTTTGAGAAATTATTAATTAACATTGATACATCTGGTGATTCTTCATTCAGATAGCCGACAATGGCAAGAAGTACTTCACTATAAATTAGCTTGAACATTATCCGAGAGGAAATAACCATTCAAAAAATTCACCTTCTAATTATTCACACATCGACACGGCTGTACGAGCGAAATCCAAAAATCCAATTGGACTCTCAACACAGTTCATGCGTCAATTTGTGTAAATAATTGGAGATAAGAACATCTCACGCGCTATCCACTACCACCCTCCGTGGCGCAGTTGGTAGCGCGACGGCCGCGATAGCCGGAGACGTGGGTTCAAGTCCCACCGGAGAGTGAAATTTTTGAGAAATTATTAGTTAAAGAAATTATTATTAAAATACTTATAATAATTTATTATTACAGTGTGTTTATATATGTGTATGTGAGTGTTAATAATGGTTTAACAGCAACTTTGCTCCACATGAACTATGCTTTTTTAGTTTTATTAAAAAAATAACTTTTGGTATTTGTACGAACAGAATATACAAAAAAATTAGCTCCAGCTTTATTAAAATTTTGCCCAATATCTTTGCCATAATTATTTACCAAAACATATAAATTGCCATTATTATCAAAAGCGAAGCTATTGCACCAATTCATATTTTCATCCTTAAACAACACTAGCGCACTTGTACTGAATTTTTTATACACATTCCATTTCGCCAACGCATGTTGATTAACCAGATTGAAATAAAGATTACCGTCGTTGTCCATCACCAACACAGACGATTTATCAACCTTTCTAGCGGCATTCTTCACATCTTTCCGCCAATAGTTAGTTTTGCATACGTTTTCATCACGTAGAATTTGAGTGCTAATGGCATATAAATATAAACTACTCAAATCGGTGTAATAAACATACCGAATTGAACTTTGTAAGGGCGATAAAGCAAGATTTGTAATGCCTGAATATATTGTTGAATTCACCTTTCCAATTTTAAAATCTGTTGCACCGATTTGAGGAAACATTGAGGGATCTCGAATTTTCCAAGCTTTGTTCTTCAGTGCGGAATAAATTATTAATCCGGGATCCACCATACTGTTATCACAAATATACGCGTACGTTTCATCTACTACTATATCATTAAGTAAGGCGTCATTTGTAAAAGCTGCTGGAAAATCGAATTGTTGTATAATTTCCCCCTTTTTAATATTATACAGAATAATTTTAGGAGGACAATTAGTTAGGTTGTTGTTGCGAATTCCATCCACAATCCACATGATGCCTTTAGGGTCGATTTCCAGACTATATACGTTTTGTAATGTTGAACAGTTGCACTTTACATTCATATCCCAACTAGGGAAAGGCACTACTACCGGGTTATTTTTGTTGAACTCGTCCGATTTCGCGCTTAAATAAGCTAAAGTCACTGGTGTACCCGGTAAATTTCTTCCCAGAGCTATGTAAAGTCTGTCCTCATAAATTTTGATGTCCGTAGGTATGTTATTTTGAGGAATGTAGGCTTTTGTTTGAATAGCGTACTGATAGTGCACATTAGACGGCCAAGTGAAGTTGATGTAGTTCCACTCATATTGAAGATGTAGTCCAGCCAACGCAATTGTTGCGTAGTTGATTAATACTAGTAGTCTTGTTAGTTGCTTCATGTTTAGCACTGATTTTATTTATGTCAATTTTAGTAAATAGACATATTAGAATTACTGGCGTTATCAATTCAGGAATTTGTTCCACAATGATTAAGGAATGTATTTGTGGAATAATTAACACATTTTTGTAGTGCATTTAAACCGAAATTACGCATAATGTATATTATATATTTAATGTATGTTGTTTTACTATACTGCAACCGTGCTAAGGCCGCATATTAATGTCACATTGCACCATTGTGCATGAGTAGGGTCCATCCGTTTCGTTAGGACGATAATTTGTGTTTCTCGATGATATAAGGATACAAACAAAATGCAAATAGTTTTTTTTATCATACTAAAATATTAAATTCAACATTTGGATTACGTCTGCTCAGATTTTGGAATTAAGAATTTCTAATTGATCCAACCCTCTCGTTTATTGTTACTAAAAAGGCATATTTTGATAATATCAATCACCCAGTATAACAGTCTTTAAATTACAGTAAGAATTAAAAAAATTACATAAATCGAAACGAATATAAATACAATTGAGAGTATGTTGAATGAATCCCTATAAGAAGTTTATCACGGTTTTCTATTTATTGCTTGAAGTATTCTCAAATATTGCCCTAAAAATTGCACTTTATTATAAGAATAGAAACCACTACAAGAAGGTGTCCCTTAGTGCCAATAAGAAATAAAACTTACAGAGAAAACTAATAAATAGAACCAATAAACTAGAAAATTATAGGACAGGTTAGGTGGTTTGGACACATGCCAAACGAAAGAGTACCAAGGAGAATATTCTATAGCAGAATAACGGGAATGAACTATAGAGGAAGAGCAAGGAAAACATGAGAGGACAGAATAAGAGAAGTAGCGGAAAGAAAAGATATAAAATGGAAAGAGATAAAACAAGTAACAAAGGACAGAATACAATGTAGATATATATATACACTAAAGCAAAAAATAAATAGACTCCCTTACACTTAACGGTAATAAAAAGGTTTAGGATTAAATAAATATAGTTGATCGGTCAGTAATATCTCTAAGAAAAAAGTAAATGTTCACAGTAAATGCTGTATTCAAATGAATCTGCAATAGCCGTATATATTATAATAAAAGTATTTGTATTATTTATTTTTAACTAATTTATCCAATACAACAAGGTATTAAGCAAAGTCGAAGCTGAGACTGATGAGATCTAATAAGATCGAAATCTAGATATGTAGGTTGCTAAGAGGTGGATTCATATATATATATATATATATATATATATATATATATATATTACAAAATTGGCTTTGTACTGATATCTCAAGCACTCTATTGCAATATTATTGCATAAGGGGCACTACCCGGCGATCC
Organism: Lordithon lunulatus; assembly: GCA_963942505.1. NCBI lineage: Eukaryota > Metazoa > Arthropoda > Insecta > Coleoptera > Staphylinidae > Lordithon > Lordithon lunulatus. The sequence goes on along the minus strand of OZ012666.1, from coordinate 53,543,441 downwards.
TGATCCATTGCTAATTGATGTGGTGCCGCCAGATGGCATTTAACTTTCCTCCTAGGGGGTTAGTTGTATGATATTAAAGTCGAATCGTTTGGGAATAATTAATTATTTCCGAATTTACTCAGCTAATAAAATTTAATAGTATAGATCTCAAAGTTTAAATAATACGTGCATAATTATTCTGATACTAGTTCAATATATTATTTGTAATTATTACCATATGGTCTACTTACTTCCCTTGTCATCTAATTTTAATATCAATCCATAATATAAGGAACAAAAACGAGATTTTCTTCGAAAGGAAATTGTACACAAATAAACAATTGCATATAACAATAAGGAGACTTTTATTTAAAGACATTGCATCTAATATATTAATCACAACAAAATTATTCGTCATCCCTACCGGAATACATATAGTTTTTGTTACCGATATACCGCTTGAGCACTATGAATTTGATCTCTGATGTAAAATTAAGCGGGATGTCAGTGGAGAAATATTTTTGAATTCCATTTACTATAGCATATAGATTTCCAGACGAATCCATTCCAAAACTATCAACCCAGTCTAAAAGCTCTGGATTGTACTCGATTTGTTTAGCCGTATTGAACGGCTCGTATATGCTCCACCTACCAATACCATAATTAGATAAAAGCCCGAAATACATGAATCCTTCATTGTCAATGATTAAACCGTCACTAGGAGATGATTTCTTCCCAACATATTTCACATAACGCCTCCACTGATCGCCTTTACAAAATTTCTCATTTTTTAATATCTTAGTGCTCATTGCATACATACGAAGACTATTTAATGCTGCATAGTAAACCAATCGCTCTTCATTTCGGTTTTTAGGTAACGGGGATAATGCGATGCCATCAATTCCCATCATATTTAGAATTTGTATTCCATCCACAGTGAAATTAGTGCCGGACTCCTCTGCAAACATTGATTTATCCCTCAATTTCCAAGCGCGACTTTGCTGACGGGAGAAAACAATCAATCCTGGATCAACATTGCTTGCTTCAGTGATATAAGCATAACCACCATCATTTTCATCCACTACTAGGTCATTTAGAAAACCACCATCGCTAGGACATAGATCATTCCTGAATATGTAAGTCTGTAGGAGTTTCCCACGCTGTTTCAAGTCGAAAAGCATTAATTTTGGCGGACAATCAGTTAAATTACTCAATCGTGTTCCATCCAACACCCACATTACACCCCTTCGGTCAATTTCTATAGCCTGCACGTTTTGTAGAGTAGCACAACTAGATTGCACATTCATCTCCCAGGAAGGAAACGGTGTTAGTAAAATATTTGTATTGTATTTAACCCTAGTAGATATTGATGCTAGCGTAACTGGTGATCCACTACGCAGTCTGGGTAGTGCCATATACATTCGATCTTTATAAAACTTAATGCTTGACATCAAATTATTTTCCGGAATATACCGTTTTGAATGCACTGCTTGGTCGTAATGATCTGGTGATGGCCAGGTAAAATTAATGTAGCTCCATTGATATTGCACTGCGAAACCATCGCTAGTATTAGCTTTCCGCTCAACACGAATCTCATTCGCTTGTGGTGCCGCACAATATACAACAAAGATTAAACCTAAATACTCGCAAAAGGCCGACTGCACCGGCTGCATTATGAAGCTTAAAATATTATTTTCGACACGACTTACGCGATTGCGGCTACGCCGGGTATATTTATGACTTTTGCGAGCGACCCTTTTTAGGTGGGGACAGCCTAATCATCACTTTCTACGCGGAATCGGTTAATTGGGCTTGTAATATGAATTTTGGTGCTAAAATAATTAATTTATTGCGTAAAATGTAAAACTAACTGGTTATTTTAATTTAATTGAGATTTTAGTGAACTGTAATCTGTGTTCGGTTTAGCGTGTGCGTTATGAAACAGTAATTACGAGATATGTAGTTTCTAATGTGACTAATTTATTGAGATATATAATTATTTAGTGCTTTCTGAGGTTTACTCCATGATAAGTGTTTTAAAATATGTTATATCCATTGATTTTTTTTTATATCGATATAGTTTAGAATTGTATAGCATATTTAAAACTCCACCATTGTACATTTTTAAAACATTCGTTTGTTAATAAATGCCTATGCCATTTTCAGTACTTGAGAGCTTTTTAATAGCTATTTGGCATACAATGCTAAAAATGGATTTCATCAAATTAATAAAGAAAACAATTTCATTAAATTGTTTAGTACCTAAAATCTGAAACCATATTGCTCTTGAAGTATTACGACCTATTATATTATGTATTGAAGGTTTCATCACTGATGTTGTTGATATTATTATTTTATTGTACGAGTCAATTATTTTTTAAATGGTATTTAAAGAGATAGTAACTATAATTGTTCCTTTTTAATGGGCATATTCATTATAATTTCTGATCAAATACAAAATATCGTACGTCATATTGCCACCGTAAATTAATTAGGTACTTCAACTACAAGAAGTGCAAGGCACACAAACGTCTGTACAGGAGTACGATTAATAAAATGACTCATGATGTCTGGATCCTTGCTCCCAACTATAGATAAAGATAGAGACATTGAATAATAACAACACCACCAAACGTAAAACATATCCAGGAAACTCGCCGGGACTGGACGTACTATGTAATGAACTAATCAAATACAGAGGAACGCTGCTGTTCCAGATTCGTGTCCTTTGATAATAAAATACTGGACGGTAAGAATGCACCAACGGAATAGAGATCAAGTGTAACAATAAGAAAATTTAAAAAGCGAGTTAAATTGACCTATCGAACAATGGAGGAATTGGCCTATTACAGTATCAAAGTTCCACACAAAGATCTTTGATGAAGCTATAGAAGCTATACAATTCAATAAACCAGCGTTTATGTACTTTATCAATCTCATCCAGGCATTAGATAGAGTGAGGCTATCATCGGTTGTACAACTTATTTTTTTACCCTAATATAGCAGTTATTACAAAACTGAATACACACTTTTATAAAGGTGGCAGGTAAACTATCTAATATAGTACCCGCGTCAACCGGAATAATGGACGAAGACAGCTTAAGTCCTGCTTTATCTAAAGAAATCAAGAAGGTTGGAAGATACCCTCTTAGACGATAAGATACAAGTTGTATACGATTGGACAAATACAACTTGCAAAGGCTCTTCTACAAGCTCGAACGTACTGTGTTCAACATGCAGATATCAAAACGCAGTCCCTCATGATCTCTAGAGACCTAGAGACCCACACAGATGTAAGCTAACCGTTTCAAACAAATTATACATAAATACCTTGCAGCCAACATAACAAGCAACGGGGACCTAAAAAACGGAGTGAACCCCCAAACAACGAAGGGAATCTTAATATTGGGATACTTGACATATATAATATGATGACACAAATATATGTCTGTGGAAAGTAACGCAAGAATCTATAACAATCGCTACAACAAAACGTATCTTAAAAATAACGGAGATAAAAACTTTAAGATCCATAGTAAGAAGCATCCCAATGAATCACATAAGAAGCGTGGATATCAGAGCACAGTGCAAGATCCAAGACATGTTCATATGGGTCCAAAACAGTACACTGTAGTGGAGAGTCAACATAATAACAAGGACAACAACAGACTGCCAAAAATTCCAAGACCAAAAGACCACCAATACACTGTATAATTCGGCGTCTCAACTTTGGCTGTAAATATTGAAAAAGGTCAACATATTCGAAAAAAGGAAGAAGATCAATATGACAATATCCTTCATGGCATGAGTATCTTCTTCTTCAATAGCACTACAAATCTGGGTAGGTGGGTATGTCCTACCAATATAAGTGGTCTCTACGTTTATTCTAATACGGTATACCTATCTATTCGGATTCGGAGTCCTTTCTGAGGATCTTACGCTCAAAGCATCTAAGCTTTCCTTCGGTTGCTTTTGCTATCGTCCACGTCTGACAATCATATGTTATTAGTGGTCTCCAAACTGATTGGTGTCCTCCATACTAGTAATTCTTGGGGTATGTTATCCAGGCCTGGAGCTTTGCCATCTTCAGTTTGTACATTGACATAATAGTTCCAATTATGGATGGCTCTTCTACCCGTATATCCACGTTTATATAAATGTTTTTTTCTCGTTCTAGATTCAGTAGATTTCTGAAATAGTCGCTCCAAGCTTTGATTGACAAATCAAAGCTTGGAGCGACTCGTCGGCTGCTAGGTTTTCGTTATCGTTTGAAACATCCAGCATTTGCTCTGAAAACAATTTTCCTTTCTAATTGTTTTGCAGAACTCTTTGGTTTTTCGTTTTGTTTTATTTTATCATCTCGTATCTAACATGTTATCATACTGTAATATTGTCATTATTCTAAAATAGTGACAGTATTACTGACCGTGCAAGGTGCCTTTATTATCCAGTTACTCTTTACATAACTCTTGACAAATTTGTGATATTTGACATAAGGCAGTATTACACCAGCGTTCGCGGAGCCAGGGGCATATCAACGATGATACAGTTATTTAACTTGGTTGCCATGGGTAACAAACCAGTTTGAACTTACAGAATGGGTTCTATTCTGTAAGTTCAAACTGGTCTGTGGAATTTATCAGTTATCCAGAATTCGATCATTGTGTGTTTTTGGGTTAATATTTTCATTATAATTTTTGCAGTAGTTGTCTGTATCGCCATCTATTTCTCTCAAGCTTCTTATATCTACTACCATATTATTTCCACGTCTGTCATCGATAATGTGGTCTATTTAGTTCTTGGTTGTCTGTTTGCATGCTGTAGGTACCTACCAGGTCTATATGTCCGTTATAATTTGTTATATCGTGCAGGCTATGTTGGTCGAAGGTTACGCTCTTTGCCTATTTTCGCATTGAAGTCTCCACATACGATTAGCATATCCTGTTGGATATTTTATCTTGCAAATATCTGTATGACAGCTATCAATATTACAAAGTCCTACTTAACATTTCATTACATAACTTTCTCAACTATTTTTACTTTTTCATACAAATAGTTTTCATAAAAATTGCAGTAATTTTTATTCCGAGTATATTTCATTTATTTTACCGACACAAAATTATATGAAATACCAATCAAAAAAAATTCAAGATTTTCGCGAATTCGCGCGCGAATGATATTAAAGTAGACTCAAATAATACATAAATAATGCATCATAATTTGTAAGCAAAAGATGCAACGTTTAACCAGGGAGTTTAACCTTGAATGATCAAACTGGAGTCTGACATACTCCAGCTACGTAAAATATTTTAACAAAAATGGTTATTTTTTACTGTTTCTTTGTATTTGACTATAATATAGATATGTTACTCATATCTACATTATAGTGAAAGTTTTGTTTTTGACGTACTATGGTAGTATCAATACTGTAATTGCAAAGTATTCATATTTTTCTAAATATAGAAACACCAAATCGAGTGTGGTCTATTGATATAAAAGTGTTTGATTACGGCAAAATGTACTCTACTTTTGCTGTACTATGTGTAGTACAGCAAAAGTAGAGTACATTTTCCTTGTTTAAAAGGCAATAAGAACAACAAGTACATTTAGATAAAAGTACACGTGTGCTGAGTACGGAGTACAGGACATACTGAAGAAGTACTCGCGCGTACAGTACTCGAGTACAAGTACTCAGTACCGCCCAGCTCTGGGGTGAATACGTACAAGCTGAAGAAGCAAAAAGCAGAGAAGAAACGTAGTTCAGATGGCTATCAAATGGAGCTGCGTAACACCGTTGATTGAAGTATAAATACTTCAATCAACGGTAACACCAAAAATAGATAATGAGAATTAAGTGTGTCATGATAAATTGAAAGTATTTGAAACTAAATTTTCTATCATTGATAATATTGGGAAAAGTTCAAGAGTATTATTCAACGATATACGAATAAAATAAATAAAGATACTAAAAAGTGTGAGAAGCAAATCAGAAAGAAAAACCATTAGAAAAATTTGAAGAGAGTAAAAATACAATTTACCACGTGTATGGATTAATAATAGGTTTGATATTTAATTCGGTACAACCTTTATTGAAATAATTTTGGACGATTGGACATTTTAAGGGGAAAAAAATACTTAGTTTTTTTTTGGAAATGTTTAAAATTCAGTCAGCACACGGACCTAATGGTTAGTCGTCGAGTATCGCACTGAACAGGGGAGCGAGAGTTCAAACACCGAGTGCTCATAGCTAGAGATGGAAGTTTTTTTGTATTATTTAAAATTATTAAAAATGTTTTACATTATTTTGTTAAATTAGTGCCTACACCTACACCTACACTAGATATTTTTAATTGGTTTTGGCACACACTATAAATGAAATATTCTGTAATATAATGTTTTTAATTAATACATATATAATTAATTAAATAAATATTTTTATAAAGATAAAGAGAGTAATATTTATTATTTATGTGTACACGAGTGCGCAATGAAATAATTTTATTCTGTAAATATTTACTTTTGTATGGCATTATATGGCATTTGTGTAAGTTTGGTCGACTAACGTTAATAGTGGTTTTGTAATTCTTTTGCTATTTGGTAGAAGCTGATGTGTAAATTTGACTAACTTATTTTTATAAATTTCCATAAATTCACTGATTAATAATTAGGATATTTTATTATTCATTTGGAGATGTAGTAACCCGTCTTTCAATTTTATATGTAAATTATTACTTTTATGTAACAGAAAAAAATTTATTTCAGTTATAGTAATTGAAATAGGCATATAAGGTTTTAGCCTCAGAATTATTATTGTTTTTTTGTCTAGAATAAATTACTTTCAGATAATTCGGGTTGTATTTCTACATATTCTCATTCTTTAAGGGGTCCTTTGAAATTTTAGGTTTTAGCCACATAATTATTATTGGCATTTTGTGTGGAATAAATTAATTTCAGTTAATTCGAGTTGTATTTCTACACATTCTCATTCTTTTAGGGGTCCTTTGAAATTTTTAAGTGCAAAAAGTGTCGCGGACCAAAAAGATTGAGAAACACTGGCTTATAATATACATTTTATCTCGGAATCCCATACTTGTATATCTAATATCAATAAATGAATAAAATGTAGCATATTTTTATTATAGTGGACAAACGGCAGCTCTATGTGCGGTTCTTCAATATGGAAAGTAAAAATTTAAAATTTAAAAATGTGGGATAGGGATAGACGAATGGCTGTAGCGTCTACTATGTAATCATTTTAGTCGTAATTAAACATAGTACTCTTATTCAACTCCTTTATTGTGCGAGATATATTTGGTTCTTCCGGCTCAGACATTTTACCGACCCCACAAATAATATCTTGATAATGCATTAGCAAGGTTTGAAATTTATTCAAGGGATTTTGGAAATATTTACTAATTTACGGTTAAAACATACAAAATTAATTACATGCAATTTATATAAAATACTTATTTTGCAATGAAATATCATGATAACTAGAAGCACCATAATTTTTGATTATGACTTTAATGGGTAGACTAATATATTATTATTGTTTTAGGAAAGTTTGATATATATATATATATATATGTATGAAAAATATGTATGTATGAAAAATAGACTAGCGAGGGAAGTGGATAGAAAAGGGCTGCTGCCGGAATGCCAGGGGGGTTTCAGAAAGGGAAGAAGGATGAGGGAGCAGATTTTCACGCGTTTGTGGATTTGAAAGCGGCGTATGATTCAGTTCCTAGAGGAAAGCTCGTGGAGTGTATGGATAGATTGGGGATGGAAGATGAAAGTGTGGAGTGGGTGAGAAGTATATATAAAGAGACGTGGGCAAAATCGAGAGTGAATGGAGAAGTGTCTGAGAAATTTAGGGTGAATGTGGGTGTAAGGCAAGGGTGCCCGCTAAGCCCCCTCCTGTTCAATCTATACACAAGCGAGTTGGAGGCGGTGCTGAGGAGAGGACAGGCTGGAGGGGTCGTGGTGGGGAGAACCAAGGTGTGGATGCTGGCATATGCGGATGACATAGTATTAGTAGCCAAGAGAGTGGAAGAGATGCAAGAGATGTTGGAAAGAATGGGAAGGTACATGGATAAGAGAGGGCTAGTAGTCAATGCGGAGAAGACTAAATGGATGATGTTTAGGAATAGGGGTAGAAGGGGTAGAGTAGAAGAGCTGAAATGGAAGGGAAGGATGATTGAGAGAGTTAATGTCTTTAAATATTTGGGTTTCTGGTTTGACAGTGGAGGAGGATTTAGGGTGCATGTGGAAAGTATGCAAGCGAAAGCGAGAATGGCTTGGGGAATAGCGAGAAGGAAATGGGAGAGGTTGTGGGGCGGTAACCTCGTAATGGCGTGCAAGATCTGGGATGCGTGTGTAAAACCTATTCTGTTGTATGGAGTGGAAGTGTGCGGATTGCGTGAGTGGGATGTGATAGAGAGAGAGCAAGGTGTGCTCCTGAAGAGTCTGCTGGGTCTCGAAAGGTCGACACCGAGAGCAGTGCTGTTGCAGGAGACGAATCGTATGAGTATGTGGTGGGAGTCGTGTGTAAGGGTTGTGAAGTTTGAAGAAAGATTGCAGGAATTGGGTGAAGAAAGACTGGTGCGGGAGGTATGGATGAGGTGTAAGAGTAGGACGGAGAGTGGTTGGAGAAAGGATAGAGGAAGGATGTATGAAAGAGTGGGTACCGTATAAATGAGGTTACTTTGCACCATTTTCAGGTTTTTTGTCTTTAATTGAACAGAAATATTTTTTGAAGCGCGTTAAAAATATGGGACTTGTTGCATTTTGTTCTTTAGTGTTATTAGTTGCTATTTAATATAAAATATATGTAATGTGAGTAATTTATTATGCAATATTTATTATATAAATTTGGTGCAAAGTTACCCCTTTGAGTAGGATACTTTGCACCATCACATCATTTTGATCGAAACTCCGTTGTATATAGGAAAGATGCGAAGTTAAAAACATAAATCAATAGAGCACACAAAATTTATTCATGGAACTGATTTTTTCTTCAATAAACATAAACGACACATTGCTAATTAATTATTTACAGCCAACCCAACTTTTCCATTTCTGGAATTCGATACAATCCTTTTCTATTTACCATGGTAGAGGGGTTTATGTTGTCAAATACATGCTCCCTATCATAGTATGAAACATCTGGATTTTCAGGCAATTTTCACGACTTGATAGATTTAACCATAGAAGAAATTACAACTCCAATGATATTATTTTACCAGAAAACAATTCCCCTTCGTATTTGAAAATCATGTATTCTCCTACAACTCTCTTTGCGGCAATTATGCCAAGAGCATCTGCTAGAGATTTCGTACCTTCCATCATTGCAACTTTTTCTTCCTTTTCCTTTTCCATTTCTTTTACCATTTGCTCCGAGTATGTTTGAAAATTGGGATATTCTTCATCTGAAGAGTCCTGCAATACTGGATCATCAGTGTCATCATCCCGCTGGATTCGCTTTGTCTTTTCTGATATATCTTATTGCCTTTCTTCTCTTTTATATATACGTTGGTGCAAAGTCTCCCCATATTGTGGTGCAAAGTTACCCCACGTGTTAAAAATGTTAACAAGTACTTACCAGATGATTTTAAATATAAAATAATTATCAAAATATATAGCCAAAGATGTGTAACTGGTACTAAAATGGTGACTTATCTGATAGTATTACACACGAATCGGTGGAACACGCAATTTTTCAACACTAAACAAAACTGCAACAGATTGGTGTCATAAACAAGTCCCGTAAAGTTAGGTTTTGATGTAGAAATCTCCTAATCACTCTCTCACAAGATCTACAGATGACACTTCCATCTTGTGATTAACATGTTGCGCAGTTAAATTAGAAACTACACATATGGCTCCACGATGAATCTTTTTCGGACGTTGGTGCAAAGTTACCCCACGCGGTGCAAAGTAACCTCGTTTTACGGTATGTCTGAGGTGTGGGTAGAGGAGAAGCTGAGAGAAATGGGAAGCCTAGGAACTGAGGTAAGAGAGAGATTGAGAGATATTGAGTGGCAAGAACGGCAGACTAGAATGAATGAGAGCTCTTACAACCCTAGCTACGTAGAGTGGCAAGTGAGTGGGAGACTCCCGAGTTACTTAGCCAGGGGTGAGTGGTGCAGGGAGGACAAGGTATGCATGGCAAGAGCGAGGTGTGGGTCAGACGAGAGAGGGAGGAAAGTGTGGATGGGTCTAGGGTACACCGCGTGTGCGCTGTGTAGTAAGGGAAGCGACACGTGGTGGCACCTTAGCGAAGAATGTGAGGGTGTGAAAGCAGAGTGGGTGGGAGACTGCAGAAAGCTGAATGAATGGTTATGCGAGGATGGGGAAGGCGTGAAAATCTGCAGGAGGCTGACGTGGGAGAGGAAAGTGGCAAGGGCAAAGGGAGCGGCGATAGATGGGGGTAATTTGTAATTTTTGGCGGAGTAGTACTTTTATTTATATTGTATTTTTATTTTTATTTTTGTATATTTTTGTTGAGGTTTGTGATGTGGTGGGGCAGTGAGGGAAATGCCAATAATAAAGGTCTTTTTTTTACTTCCCAAGAGTAGTTGTTTCTTTGAATATTCTGTGAAAATACTGTATATCATATTCTTCATACCCTAAATAAGATCATCGATAGATATGTTTTTAATTTAAATCGTGACGTGTTGCAACAAATGTAGTGTCGTGTAGAAACGTCATGTTTGACATTTTCTTTGTTGATGTCATGTAGCGTCGTGGGAACAGGGCCTAAATATTTCATAAAAATCCGATTTTGCAGTTTTAACGGTAAATTCGTAAATATTTCGCAAATCTCTTTATGAATAAATTTCAAACCTTGCTAATGCATTAGCAAGATATTATTTGAGGGGTCACTAAAATTTGTGATCCGGAAGAACCAAATATATATATATATATATATATATATATATATATATATATATATATATATATATATATTTGGTTCTTCCGGATCACAAATTTTAGTGACCCCTCAAATAATATCTTGCTAATGCATTAGCAAGGTTTGAAATTTATTCATAAAGAGATTTGCGAAATATTTACGAATTTACCGTTAAAACTGCAAAATCGGATTTTTATGAAATATTTAGGCCCTGTTCCCACGACGCTACATGACATCAACAAAGAAAATGTCAAACATGACGTTTCTACACGACACTACATTTGTTGCAACACGTCACGATTTAAATTAAAAACATATCTATCGATGATCTTATTTAGGGTATGAAGAATATGATATACAGTATTTTCACAGAATATTCAAAGAAACAACTACTCTTGGGAAGTAAAAAAAAGACCTTTATTATTGGCATTTCCCTCACTGCCCCACCACATCACAAACCTCAACAAAAATATACAAAAATAAAAATAAAAATACAATATAAATAAAAGTACTACTCCGCCAAAAATTACAAATTACCCCCATCTATCGCCGCTCCCTTTGCCCTTGCCACTTTCCTCTCCCACGTCAGCCTCCTGCAGATTTTCACGCCTTCCCCATCCTCGCATAACCATTCATTCAGCTTTCTGCAGTCTCCCACCCACTCTGCTTTCACACCCTCACATTCTTCGCTAAGGTGCCACCACGTGTCGCTTCCCTTACTACACAGCGCACACGCGGTGTACCCTAGACCCATCCACACTTTCCTCCCTCTCTTGTCTGACCCACACCTCGCTCTTGCCATGCATACCTTGTCCTCCCTGCACCACTCACCCCTGGCTAAGTAACTCGGGAGTCTCCCACTCACTTGCCACTCTACGTAGCTAGGGTTGTAAGAGCTCTCATTCATTCTAGTCTGCCGTTCTTGCCACTCAATATCTCTCAATCTCTCTCTTACCTCAGTTCCTAGGCTTCCCATTTCTCTCAGCTTCTCCTCTACCCACACCTCAGACATACCGTAAAACGAGGTTACTTTGCACCGCGTGGGGTAACTTTGCACCAACGTCCGAAAAAGATTCATCGTGGAGCCATATGTGTAGTTTCTAATTTAACTGCGCAACATGTTAATCACAAGATGGAAGTGTCATCTGTAGATCTTGTGAGAGAGTGATTAGGAGATTTCTACATCAAAACCTAACTTTACGGGACTTGTTTATGACACCAATCTGTTGCAGTTTTGTTTAGTGTTGAAAAATTGCGTGTTCCACCGATTCGTGTGTAATACTATCAGATAAGTCACCATTTTAGTACCAGTTACACATCTTTGGCTATATATTTTGATAATTATTTTATATTTAAAATCATCTGGTAAGTACTTGTTAACATTTTTAACACGTGGGGTAACTTTGCACCACAATATGGGGAGACTTTGCACCAACGTATATATAAAAGAGAAGAAAGGCAATAAGATATATCAGAAAAGACAAAGCGAATCCAGCGGGATGATGACACTGATGATCCAGTATTGCAGGACTCTTCAGATGAAGAATATCCCAATTTTCAAACATACTCGGAGCAAATGGTAAAAGAAATGGAAAAGGAAAAGGAAGAAAAAGTTGCAATGATGGAAGGTACGAAATCTCTAGCAGATGCTCTTGGCATAATTGCCGCAAAGAGAGTTGTAGGAGAATACATGATTTTCAAATACGAAGGGGAATTGTTTTCTGGTAAAATAATATCATTGGAGTTGTAATTTCTTCTATGGTTAAATCTATCAAGTCGTGAAAATTGCCTGAAAATCCAGATGTTTCATACTATGATAGGGAGCATGTATTTGACAACATAAACCCCTCTACCATGGTAAATAGAAAAGGATTGTATCGAATTCCAGAAATGGAAAAGTTGGGTTGGCTGTAAATAATTAATTAGCAATGTGTCGTTTATGTTTATTGAAGAAAAAACCAGTTCCATGAATAAATTTTGTGTGCTCTATTGATTTATGTTTTTAACTTCGCATCTTTCCTATATACAACGGAGTTTCGATCAAAATGATGTGATGGTGCAAAGTATCCTACTCAAAGGGGTAACTTTGCACCAAATTTATATAATAAATATTGCATAATAAATTACTCACATTACATATATTTTATATTAAATAGCAACTAATAACACTAAAGAACAAAATGCAACAAGTCCCATATTTTTAACGCGCTTCAAAAAATATTTCTGTTCAATTAAAGACAAAAAACCTGAAAATGGTGCAAAGTAACCTCATTTATACGGTACCCACTCTTTCATACATCCTTCCTCTATCCTTTCTCCAACCACTCTCCGTCCTACTCTTACACCTCATCCATACCTCCCGCACCAGTCTTTCTTCACCCAATTCCTGCAATCTTTCTTCAAACTTCACAACCCTTACACACGACTCCCACCACATACTCATACGATTCGTCTCCTGCAACAGCACTGCTCTCGGTGTCGACCTTTCGAGACCCAGCAGACTCTTCAGGAGCACACCTTGCTCTCTCTCTATCACATCCCACTCACGCAATCCGCACACTTCCACTCCATACAACAGAATAGGTTTTACACACGCATCCCAGATCTTGCACGCCATTACGAGGTTACCGCCCCACAACCTCTCCCATTTCCTTCTCGCTATTCCCCAAGCCATTCTCGCTTTCGCTTGCATACTTTCCACATGCACCCTAAATCCTCCTCCACTGTCAAACCAGAAACCCAAATATTTAAAGACATTAACTCTCTCAATCATCCTTCCCTTCCATTTCAGCTCTTCTACTCTACCCCTTCTACCCCTATTCCTAAACATCATCCATTTAGTCTTCTCCGCATTGACTACTAGCCCTCTCTTATCCATGTACCTTCCCATTCTTTCCAACATCTCTTGCATCTCTTCCACTCTCTTGGCTACTAATACTATGTCATCCGCATATGCCAGCATCCACACCTTGGTTCTCCCCACCACGACCCCTCCAGCCTGTCCTCTCCTCAGCACCGCCTCCAACTCGCTTGTGTATAGATTGAACAGGAGGGGGCTTAGCGGGCACCCTTGCCTTACACCCACATTCACCCTAAATTTCTCAGACACTTCTCCATTCACTCTCGATTTTGCCCACGTCTCTTTATATATACTTCTCACCCACTCCACACTTTCATCTTCCATCCCCAATCTATCCATACACTCCACGAGCTTTCCTCTAGGAACTGAATCATACGCCGCTTTCAAATCCACAAACGCGTGAAAATCTGCTCCCTCATCCTTCTTCCCTTTCTGAAACCCCCCTGGCATTCCGGCAGCAGCCCTTTTCTATCCACTTCCCTCGCTAGTCTATTTTTCACAATTGTCATCATCGCTTTGTTATCATTCATAACGGTAATACCCCTATAATTATTTACGACCGATGCTGCTCCCCCTTTGTGTACCGGGACCACCACCCCCACACGCCACTCTTCTGGCAGTTCTTCCTCACCGCTCCAGACTCTATTCAACACCTGCAGTTACTTATCTTTTCCTTCCTCTGTTAATCTTTTGAAGGCCTCTGCCTTCAGCCCACCTTCCCCCGCCGCCTTTCCCAGTTTCAGCTGCCCTATGGCCACGTCGACCTCTTCCCGCGAAAACGCCTCCCTTCCTACCACCGGTTTCGGACGCCTTAAATCCACCTCTGACCCCGCCATCTCTCTGCAGCTCTTCTCCCACTCTGCCAGCTCTATGCTAACTTTGCCCTTTTTTACGCTTCACCTCAGAATTTCCCACAACCCTTTCTCTGTCACACACTCCCTCAACCTCGTTTCTACCTTCTGCAACTCCTCTATCTTCTTCCTCTCGCAGGTTCTCTCGAACTCCCTCTTCGCCTGATTGGCCCTTTCCACTTCACCTCTCCCATTTCTCCACTTCGCCATTGCTCTTCGCCAGCTCGACTTCCTCATCCTACATTCCTCGTCAAACCAACTCTCCCTCTGCCCCCCACTCTTCTTCTTCTCCAATGCAGCCACCATCATTCTCTCCAACAGGAGCATCGAATGCACATCCTCCCACTTGATGCGTTTTAGCTTTTTCTCATATGCATCCAAATCCAGCTCGCTCCATCCAAACCTCTGCTGCCCCTTCCTCTGTTCTCCCTTCCCGACGTTCTTTTGGGAAGTACAATACTCTTATTAGTAAATTAGCATTCAGTTGTCTTTGTTTTATAGAATATTATAATAAACAAAACAATAACTGATCGGTGGCATACTAGAAATGTTGATGGTGGACATGTTTCTGTGGTATCGTAGTATTTTACTATGTCGTACGAATGCCTACATCTAACAATATGGTCACATATCTCTACCATATTATGTTGCTGTCGTGGAAATAGGACTTTATTTTGGCATTTGATAGCAACTAGTACTTTAATATATAGAATAATATATTACTAATGCTTTGGTGAAGTTCCATCAATGGATTTTTGAAATTTTACATATTTACAGTTCAAGCATACAATATTCTATGTTTTATGAAATGCGAATAATAACATTAAATAGCATTAAAACTTGCAACAACCGTGTAATACTGCAACAACCGTGTGATTTTGATTATGACTTTAATAGATATGCTAATATATTGTTATTGTATTAGTAAATTATGAAAGAACTACATCGAGGAAATTTTTAAAACTCACATTTGTGGTTGAAACATATAAACGCTAAATTTGAAGAATATCACTTTAATAGTTAAATATTGGTAATACATTAGTAAAGTTTGAAAAATATCATGAGAGAGATTTTTGATATATTTTCTTATTTGCGTCTCATACAAAACCTTATTTTTACTTTATCATACGAAGTATGTATAAGTTTGTAATTGTGTGAAAAAATATTTATATTTTTTTTGCGCAAATCTTCTTTATTAGGTCCCCTGATCATTTTAAGACCATCTCTGGAAAATGTCTCTCTCGGTCGTCCACCTGTGATAACATTTTCGGAAAACTGGATTTTTTCAAAATGTGGTAATTATCTCACGTAACGCGGACTTATTATTCGTTTTTCGTGAAAATCGGTCGTGGTAAAGTTGCCCACTGCGATTTCCGTTTTTTTTTAAATTAATACAATGTTGGAATTGTTTCATTAATTAATTTCTTATTTATTATTTCGAGTATTTTTTTTGCAAATTAGAAGTTAGAAGTTGTATCTCTGCATAATGACACTTTACCTGTCTCCATTTTTCATAAACACACATTCGATTCTGGTGAACTGTATTTTATGTTGAAAATATTGAGAATAGTTCTCCAAAACAATAATTCGGATTTAGAAATTAAGCACGCATACATGGCTAACAAAATAAATATAATGGAATAATATAAAAAGAATGGAAAATAAATACTTGATTATTATGATACGTATATATGAAGTAATGTGCACTGGTCACATCAGAATTTGTATTATTATTTTAACTTGTATAGAAAGGCCTTTATGTGTGTGTATCATGATATGTATTTCAGAATTAATTAATCAAAATACTGAATTAACATTTATTCTGAAATGTTCGTACTTTTAGAAAAGATAATATACTTTTATTGGATTCTCAGATTATATCGTTAGATTTTTTTTATCTAAATCTATGGACACATGTGCGCGAATCTTCATAATTGTTCTATTATTATGCTTCTTGGAGGGACAAAGTGTGAAAATTACAGGTGCTATTCTGCCTCATAAATTTGCCGAGAGCTGGCCGGTATTAACAACCACTGTATGATGTAATTTTTACGATTAATAAGTAAGAACGGATAACTCCCTATATCTCCAAAAGATTTTTCACGTGACGTCGGCCCGTGAATCACGTTACCTGTCACTCGGCCGCAGAGACCAGAAAAAACCCGCGGTCTGCAAAATATCGCCGTCATTTTCTATTTAATTATACTGTGATGATTTTTGGCAAATGTATCAATCCGAATGTTCTGAACTCGGGCTATATAAGTATACAATGATTTTAGATACATAAAGCAATAATAATGTTATTGATAAGTGCCTCAGATAGCTGTGTTCGTTTTTTAGACATGAATCACCTGACTGTCTTCAATGCGCATATATTAGTCATCATGCCAGTGCTGTTTTAGAAATGGTTGCGTTCGCGAGTGTTGCTACAAAATATGTATATGCTATAATTATTAACTTGAAATTAGTGCGTAATTAACTACTGTGACTTTGTAAGTGTGATTCATTACTATGGTGCTGCAGGAAATAACGGAGAGGTCTAAATAACTATAAGGTTAGTTATCTTTTTATGATTAATATTCTGAGGGATATATAAGTATGAAGTATTTATCAGTAGTAGAGCTTGAGCAGCCTGTAATAACAACATTTGTTCATATGGTTAGTTGTGGGAGTGTCGCCAGTGTTGGGTATCTGGCGCCCCGTTGCAACTTTTAGGTTAGCGCCTTATATGAAATATATAATAGAAAACTTTTCTAAATGTTCAAATATGTCCATTGATATCAGGTAATAATATATTCCTATAGTCATATAGTTCAATAATAATATCAATTTAATAAAGTCATAATTGTCGTAATGTGCAATGTCGCTGAACAATAGCTCGTATCGTTCGGCGACATTGTACATGCCCCCTGCGAGGGCGCCCCAATGCTTTGATTACTTTGCTTACCGTATTGAGCCGGTTCTGAGTGTCAATAATAATCCAGAAATCGTTGAATATATACGAAATTTATTTCTACGTGCACAATACATAATAATCTTTATTGGTATATAAATACACTTACATAGTTATCTCATATTTAGAACATTATACATTATACCGAGCATTACTTAATAGTTAGGCCCCAAATCCCAATAATACAATATTACAACAAAATATAAATGCCTCCGAAAATAAAATAAATATACGATTAAGAATTAGTAAGAAACGTTTCGCTGCTTAGATTCAATAAATAGTTTAAACTTTAATGATACATGCATGAATTCATTCATCATTATTTTCTCTTTTACCAGAATTTGTCAGTGTCGAGTTTTTATATACTATTATTTATATATACTATTTTCATTTTCCACCTACTGCTACTTCGTTTCAGTTTTTGAAAGCAAGATGATAATTTGTGTGTGTGAAAGTAAAGAATGAACAAACAATCCGTTTGCCTTCCAATCAGAAGCCAACGAAATATTTTTAATTTTAAGTTACTGCTAAAGAAGATTAATAACAATGGAAACATATTCTAATAACCTTTGACCAAGACATTTAGATATGAAATAATAAATATCGATGGGCATCGACATAATTTTCTCCTGCACACTTTACATATTTACCCACTTGCCTAGTCACAAAATTGCCTTTCGTTTGTAGCGATTGTTTTTCAACTATCGATATTCTATTGTTTCTCGACTATCTATAGTTAGATAGCTTATACCGAAAGTTCAATATATTTTATCATTAGTATTATTTTTCAAATATCACCAGTATTTTTCAAATGTTTATACACAGTAATGCTACTTCCTCACTAGCTGAGCTACACTGATGAGATCAAGATCCAAATCTACATATCTATGTAGATTGCTACGAGGTGAATTCACACTTATATATTTTACAAATATTTATAATCATATATAAATGTATCTCGCCGAAAATGATGTCCTTGGCACCTTATACTTTTAAAGTTACTATTGCTAATAATAATATTGATTTAATCCCTAATGGTATAAAAGTCTAGCCTAAATAAGAATGTAAAACCATGCAGTAGTTTCAAACGATGCATTTAACGTCGTCATGGAATAACCATTTCTACACGATTATTTCTAACCCCAAAGCAAAAGTTATGAATTGATCCTCTTAACTGTTTTCGAAAATTGAAAAATGACTTTCACTTTAATTTTTAATAAATCAAAATCAATTATGATTATAAATTGCGAACAGTGGTAATCAATTCGCTCCACTCGTTGGCCGTGCCCTTCTCATTCGCCGCCAATTTATTAACAGCTCGTTTGTATTGGTCGCTGTGTGCCCCCCAACTAATTAGGCCAAAACCCAAGGGAGCATGACAACGGAATTAGCGGCATCTCACGTAAATGGGCAGCCCCGTATTTTATTGCGTCGGCTCCCTCGAAGCGGGTTCCGCACAGCAACCCGATACCCTCCCCGTGCGGATGCCTGCGCGATCGCATCAATTAACTTGCGAAATTCCGATTCGGACTTTTAACAAGACGCACAATGTTGAGTAAATAAAAACGTACGGCTCCCGTTTTTAACGCGACGCCATGGGCTAGTTGGGTCATTACGGGTGTTATTATGTACAATTCGACATGCAAATGTTGGATAATGCATTCTTGACAATGCAAATGTTGGATAATACGTCCTTTTGATCAATTTAAGGCGGGTCACATTTGCAATTTGATTGAAGTTATAATGCGACCGTATAATAAATTAAAAGTAATTTGAATTTCATTACATTGGTAATATCTCTGACATTACAAGAACATTATTTAGTTTTTTTTAAGATAATAAACGTGTTATTAAGTAGCCTGTATCTCAAAAACTAGAGCTGCCAGGTATTTTTAGAATAAATATCACTTCTTACTTTTCCGGCACCAGGCCAATAATTAATTTTATTGTCCAGTATTATAACACACGCAGTATTACACACCCAGAAACTAGAAAAGGTATTTCCGCATAAAAATATTACTAATCTAGTTTAGATTATACCGCCACAAATAAAGATCGTTTAAAGTGCAGGCACCTTATACTTAAACATCATTATCTCTATAATGTATAATATAATTCTCCGCATGCCTGCATAAATTAGACATTTAAGCATTTCTAGCCGTTCCTTGCAGATTGCATGTGTGACCCATTGACACGGTGATTGTTGCTAATGTGCTCGTATATTTCGAGGGTTCGGCGCCGCTAATTCTGAGCGAGTTTTTTGGCATATAATTTCTAGTTTAGAGACCGCCGGTGCATAGACCATCATGCCTGCGGGCGTTAAATTCCATTTGATTATCTCTAATACCATGCGAAATCGACATTTGCATAATTATTGCTTCACTAAAATATTTCGAATGTGCGAACAATAATATACTACAAGAATTTAGGTAACATTTAACAGTTACGGAATGAAACCCTTCCGATTGAAATAGCGTGCGGGAATTTGCAAAAATCAGAATGCTGTAGCCGAAATTATTAGAGAAAGGCAATTAAATTAGTGAACAAATTAAAATTTACTTGTTATTTAAAATTAAAATTAAAATTGTATAGTAGACGCCACAACAGTGATTGATATAACAAGCTGTAATATTGTGATGTACATAAAACGCCACTCTAGTAGGGCAGGATACACGCCATCTAAGCCCGGCGATTTGTAAGGCTTGAAGGATTGTATACCCGAAGTTATCTGAGGGTTGGTTACTAGCATGTCAGCAACGGTCAGTGCTCGTTGTTAGGCGGGCGGGCGCTGCAATGCCAATTTTGATTTGAGTTGAGTTTGCAATCAGGGAAGTGCGTTTCTAATAACACTTCTGCAGTTTCAGACGGTGTGGATGTGTATGTGCCGTCGCCCCTCCTTATACAACCTAGTTGTAGTGATGGATCCTTAGAGAGAGTTTAGTCTGGCAGCTACTAAAGTATTCTCTACCTGACCACAGAACACCCTCCAGAAGTCTCTTTGCTTTTGACGGACTAGACGCTTGAATGACTTTTCGTTGGTTTTAAAAGTTTCCCAATCAGTCTCGCGTCTGGTATTTTTCGCCCTATTAAAGAGTCGTCAACTCTCTTTCTTTAGAACCTATCCAGATCCAAGCACCGCCAGGACGTTGCTCGGTTATTGTCCGCGAGGGTTTGAGAGGACATGAACTTTCGTAGCTAGAGTGAAAAGATGTCTGTAGTTTTCCAACTAAATTTCTCAGTGCATGTCGTGACAAATCATTTTATAACTGACAGTTTTTTATCCGTCAAATGGGGACAACCACAACTCGATAGTGGGATAGTGTTGTAAGAACATAATAAATAGAAAATTAGTCTGTTTGTTAGAAGTTGTAACTGTATAGTTAGGTGAAGAAGAAGAAGCATATCCCACAATGTTACGTCTGGTAATATTTTGACAGGAAAAGTTTACACATAGTCACACGAGCTCACCGGAGTTGGCGAGATAGTTGATTCATGATACGCCGACGGGAATTTCAACATTGAGACGATTTTCGGTCAAAAATAATTCTTATTCCTGCTGATTTATCCTGTCTTAAATATTAGTCTACATTAAGTTACCAATATTCGTTGTATAATGTACATAGGTATGTGGATTTGTGTATTGCAAAATGACAATTTTCATAGTTGTTATAGTGTAGCGGAGAGGGCATTATTGAGGCAGCCACCACTGCCCGTGCATAAATCCACAGTTCACATTCCTAATACGTTATCATGTACAAATGTAATTACACCAAAAGCGTCTTCGTAATGATTGTTAATAAATGTCTATAAAGTAATATGAGGCGTATCCGGTAGCCAAAGAAGTTGTTTAGACCTAACTAATGTTACTAACAATATTTCAATTTTAATCACGCGAAATCGTAATCATCCACTCGCTCATCAATGTATAAGATAATTACCGATCATTAAGAGCAAGCACGGAGGAACGACAGCGATGTTTTAAGTGCTGCCGTTAAGTATGACTTATTGAATATCATCCTTAATCGTGTGTGCCCATTACGCGGCAAGATCCGTACTCGCAATATTACCCCTGCACACTCTAATGATAATAATCGACTGTTTGGGCGAAAATTGGTTTGGCATCCGAAACTAACAAGATGAAACGAATCGAAAACTCATAGGGCCATCAATTCAGCGATTTAAAAAATACAGCGATCATTTCCAGATGCGGCCAATTTTCGTACAACGTGTAGCTTATTATCGCCCAACTAACAGGTAAAGGGCGGGGAAGATGGGCCCATAAGTTATTATTCTGGTGACAGGGCAAACGTCGGGTTGTCACGTGCGCCCCATGGCGATGTTCCACCTATGACAACTAGAAAGTATCTGGTGTCGCAGTTTTAATGTTTTTCTTTCGTGTGGAATTCTTTGATTGACCGTATCCTTGTTTTTTACAACACGTGCTTATACCACTTATACTGTAAAGCTACACCATACTGTAAATTTTTGTTTCGCTATTTTGCACTTAATTAATAAAAATATATTATTATATTCATATAAATAGAGAGAGAGAGAGAGAGAGAGAGAGAGAGAGAGAGAGGCAAACAATCTTTATTCGGTTAACGGATGGTGACCTTCCGCCATATACATACAATGTTATATAACAATTGCAATAATAAATATACAATACAATAAAAATATTTTATAAATATTTAAATATTTTTTTGTAACTACATATTATATCTACATTAATTCATCAATATTTATTATTACAGAATCTATATAGAATTATATATTTATAAAATAGAATTATGAAGCTAACTAACTCTAAATAAGAAAGTGTAAACTACTACTAAATAAAAATATAGGTTTTGAATCTTGGATAGATGTTGGCCCTTGAGATCACCCCGGGTCTAAATAATTAAAATATATTTTTTCACGTTGTAATAAAGCAATACATTAATATTCAGTTCATTAAATATTGAAGAATTGCTTTATTAGATTGTAATTTAACATACATATTGAAGTTCATTAAATGTTAATTCAAAACCTACCCACATTGAAAATTGAGTGTTCAAGGAGGGTGAAATATTTATATGCCATTCAATTAGGAATCAATTGAACTCAGGTAATGAATAAAAGGGGTTACCAAGGAAATATCAAATTGCCTCCTTAAAATACTAATTGATGAATACCGTACATAAATACTTTGAAACCGGATAGTTTTTCATTCATTAACGGGGCTAATTTTATTATCTGTCTGGACGAAAGGGTACCGATAAATTGATTGCGATACGACAACCCTTCGGCACATTTTGAGATTACGTAAGGTGGTAGCCGGTGGATAACATAAGATTATCATTTAGATAGGAGCGCGGACGGACGCAATTAGCATGGGACGCGCACTGGGGGGCATTCAAAACCCACCCCAAACTAACGCAGGCAATAATGTGTGTGTGTGGGATAGACAAGTATTGTATCTTGAGGGATTTGATATTGTGAAATATTGTTATATGAATGCGGGGACCAACCGGCCGCCTGGGGTGTTATTAATTTACGATAGCTACGAATACGACAAAATGAATGGGGCTTTAGTTGTTCGATTCCCTGACTGTTTTAAAATTCCGGGAAGAATGAAGAGGCATGAATTATTACTGATATATTTGTAAACGGATCCATTATGAATGCGTAACAGAGTGAAATAAATTAAGAGGTTCTTGAGGGATTGAAATGTGTAAAATCAGGAATAATGCAAGGAGTAAAAAAAAAGTTAATAGATATTTTTAAAAAAAAGACCTTTATTGGCATTTCCCTCACTGCCCCTCCACTTCATAAACCTCAACAAAAATATACAAAAATAAAAATAAAAATACAATATAAATAAAAGTACTACTCCGCCAAAAATTACAAATTACAACCATCTATCGCCGCTCCCTTTGCCCTTGCCACTTTCCTTTCCCACGTCAGCCTCCTGCAGATTTTCACGCCTTCTCCATGCTCGCATAACCATTTATTCAGCTTTCTGCAGTCTCCCACCCACTCTGCTTTCACACCCTCACATTCTTCGCTAAAGTGCCACCACGTGTCGCTTCCCTTACTACACAGCGCACACGCGGTGTACCCTAGACCCATCCACACTTTCCTCCCTCTCTCGTCTGACCCACACCTCGCTCTTGCCATGCATACCTTGTCCTCCCTGCTCCACTCACCCGTGGCTAAGTAACTCGGGAGTCTCCCACTCACTTGCCACTCTACGTAGCCAGGGTTGTAAGAGCTCTCATTCATTCTAGTCTGCCGTTCTTGCCACTCAATATCTCTCAATCTCTCTCTTACCTCAGTTCCTAGGCTTCCCATTTCTCTCAGCTTCTCCTCTACCCACACCTCAGACATACCCACTCTTTCATACATCCTTCCTCTATCCTTTCTCCAACCACTCTCCGTCCTACTCTTACACCTCATCCATACCTCCCGCACCAGTCTTTCCTCACCCAATTCCTGCAATCTTTCTTCAAACTTCACAACCCTTACACACGACTGCCACCACATATTCATACGATTCGTCTCCTGCAACAGCACTGCTATCGGTGTCGACCTTTCGAGACCCAGCAGACTCTTCAGGAGCACACCTTGCTCTCTCTCTATCATATCCCACTCACGCAATCCCCACACTTCCACTCCACACAACAGAATAGGTTTTACACACGCATCCCAGATCTTGCACGCCATTGCGAGGTTACCGCCCCACAAACTCTCCCATTTCCTTATCGCTATTCCCCAAGCCATTCTCGTTTTCGCTTGCATACTTTCCACATGCACCCTAAATCCTCCACTGTCAAACCAGAAACCCAAATATTTAAAGACATTCACTCTCTCAATCATCCTTCCCTTCCATTTCAGCTCTTCCACTCTACCCCTTCTACCCCTATTCCAAACATCATCCATTTAGTCTTCTCCACATTCACTACTAGCCCTCTCCTGTCCATGTACCTTCCCATTCTTTCCAACATCTCTTGCATCTCTTCTACTCTCTTGGCTACTAATACTATGTCATCCGCATATGCCAGCATCCACACCTTGGTTCTCCCCACCACGACCCCTCCAGCTTGTCCTCTCCTCAGCACCGCCTCCAACTCGCTTGTGTATAGATTGAACAGGAGGGGGCTTAGCGGACACCCACATTCACCCTAAACTTCTCAGACACGTCTCCATTCACTCTCGATTTTGCCCACGTCTCTTTATATATACTTCTCACCCACTCCACACTTTCATCTTCCATCCCCAATCTATCCATACACTCCACGAGCTTTCCTCTAGGAACTGAATCATACGCCGCTTTCAAATCCACATACACCACATACACTCTTCCTTTGCACTCCAACGCTTCCTCCACCATTCTCGCAAGCGTGAAAATCTGCTCCCTCGTCCATCTTCCCTTTCTGGAATATTTATAGTTTATAGATAGTTTTCTTGCTATGTAGAAATACTTGGTACTTAAATTTCTTATCAAATTAATATATTTTTTATCGTTGTATTATTTTGTCATCGATTAGATATTTGGAATCACGAGATGCTCAATATCAATACTATAATTAGTAAAATTTTCTTTTATTGCACATTTAAGTAACCATGCATGACAAAATGTATTGTAAATTTGTTTATCATTTATCATTTGAAAATTAGTCTATTGGAAGAAATTTCGCGGTCTGTGCTTGTGAATATTGTTGGTTCAATAATAAGAAAAACATGCGTAGGGCCGTTCTCACCATGTCCGGTTAAATGTTAATCCACGGTTAAGTGCTAACCGGTGGTTCAATCGCATTGGCATATTAACAGCGATTAACATTTTAACCGTAGATTACCCATTAACGGACGTGGTGAGAATGGACATTAAATACCTTCATTAGAATTAAAAACATATTGTTAAAAATATACATTAGATATTTTTAACAATGGTTTTAAATTAATCGAGGTAAATACACAACTTTTTATTGGATTTAGCTATTTTTATGAATTTTTTGTGTACCATGCTTCAGAATCAACAATATGATAAATTCATGAGAACTTTAGATAAAAAATTGTAGCCGATTTGTTTTATTATATCAGTTTTAAATTGCATTTAGAAACACGGTAACTCTTTGACTGATTTACTATACTGCGTCTGTTCAATCGTCATAATTTCTACCACGTGCTGGCTATTTGTTCAGAGTGAACGTCTTCGCGGTCCATTAAGCAATTGACCCGTTGCAGATATAGAGAGATTAAAATGCTGTCGGTCGCGCGAGGGACGGGAATGGGTCGCGCCGCGCGAGCCGTTTGAAATTGAAATGGTCTCGTGGCTCTAACAATGGCATTCTAATTCCGGCGCATTTGTAGTTTCATATTCATACCGCCGCAGACGACGCACAGAATTTATTATCCTGCCGATATTGCGATATGAATCACTGCAGGAGTGGGAGAGGAATTGCGGTTACGAATGATGATGTGTGGTCTCAATTTACATTTTTTTCCCTGCGACAGCCTCGAGTCACAAATGGTTGGCGATTAAAATGTGTTTTGCAAAAGCTTGGGACATTGTGAAAGTAGAAGAATGCAGAAAAAGTTGTAATCACAGAAAGCAAGATATACGGGGTATAATAAATATAAATGTGTATTCTAACTGCAAACTACAAAATGTTGTGTCAAGCAATGTATAATTATTAATATTTTGCATTATTATATTACTACTACAAAGAGCTTTTATAGACAAATAAAGAGGAACCTTATGCTTTCTATAATTTTAAATACAAATATAAATATAATAATATATAATAGTAGCTTCTGTTTCTCTCTAACTTAAAAATATTAATAGAATAATATTAATAGAATAATATTAATAGTAATATGGTATATATTGAGGTGCAGATAACTATTTTTCATACTGGGTACCTCCAATATAATCAGGAAACCATGAAACAGGCACCAGTAATCAATCCAGCTATTGATACAAATAATCCATTATTATATTCTTGATTAGGAAGATGTCGAACATAAATAGGAAATATGAATATTACGAAATATATAGCAAATACATATTATTCATGACATATTTCTTGATAGTCCAATTATTCATGAACATTTTGACATCAAAATTATTTAATTTGTGAGGTTGAATTTCTAAAATCGTTTAGTGAACCTATACAGTTGCAATTTATAGTAGGGGTAAATAGGTACCAATCATGATTTTTCCTTCATTGTTCAGGAATATTTAGTTCATTAAAAAAAAAATGCATCACTTAAAATTTCGGAAAATTCTTGTTTTACCAGATACGATCGCGATTTTCTTTAATTTTGATTAATTATTTTGTTGATGAATACAATATATTCTTCTTCAGCCTAAATTCATCTACTCCAGAAGTTATTCTGTCTTGGGCTGCTTGCGACCTTTTTAAAGAAATCCCGCCAACCTTCGTGAAGTCTTCTCAGGCTTCTTTTCGTATCTATGGGGCGCTACCGTGTAATTTTAACGATCCTGCCTTGCCATATGACCCGCCCATCACCACTTGAGTTGGGCATGCGTTGTGTATTCAGGTATTTCCTCGTTTTTCACTCTGCCCCTCAAACTAATTCGCAACAAGGCTCTTTTTATCGCTCCTTGTGTGGCTTACAATCTGTAAGCACATTTCTGCGTTAGTGCCATGGTTTCTAGGCCGTATGTTGTGATTGGCAGAACACACGTTTGGTAGACCTATGACTTGAGATTTCGAGAGATTTTTGGTTGTTTGAGGATGAATCCCAACTTGCCGAAAAGAGTCCAGCTTTGCCCGATCCTTCTCGATATATTCGCGATTTGTTTTTGTTTACATTAATTTCTTTAAATGGCATTTATGTTTAACCAGTGTTCGTTTCGAGATGTCTTTTGTCGGCGTTTTTAATTTATTTCATGTTTGCTTCCCCCAGAATCCGCGAGGCAGTCGGAACGAGATTTTGAGTTTACAGCTCTACTCGCCTGAAGTAGTAAAGAGTCAGGATTTGACACTTCATCTTGGGAACAATATTGGCATTTAAATTGCACGCTTGACAGGCGGGCTGAAGTATTTCGTAGTACGGGTTGTTGTTGTTTTAAACTGTTTGTTCCAGGCGGGCTTGCTATAGTCTAAATGATAACCCTCTCCACAACCATTTCCTTCTTGTGATATCTTGGTTTCTAAGTTTAAGTACCTCGGCAGGTGCATAACGGAAGATAACCGGAGCAAGATTGAACAAGCTAGAACAGCATTTACAACTATGAGAACTCTGTTGACTAATCAACGCCTAAACTTGCGCCTACCTTATCGCTTTATGAAATGCTACCAGGGCCGCTCCTAGCGGGCGGCCAAAGTTAGGGACTCCCAAATTTAGTCCGGAACATGAGCTATCGAAAGAGTTTTAAAATCTGAACTCGCCTCGGTTATAAAAGATCCTTCTCAGTATTTTCACAGGTTAGCGTTTATAAATTATTTTTAATTTGTTCACATATGTGCCTACCCTAATATTCTATATGATGTTATTTATAAATTTTGAAGTACTGCATGTGTTTGTTTGTATGTATATCTGCGACCTAAATCGATGACAAGCGATGGTTTTGCGCATTCTGATCAAATTTGTAAATTGAATTTTCATACTGGTGCGAACCAGACTAAAATATGACATCTAAACCTGCGATCTTATCTCAATAATTAATCGTGTTCGTGCTACAATTAAATATGATTTTATTGTATTTAATAATTAATGGAGCATGTACAATCAATATGTTAAAGTGCGAGGAACAAATAATATACGAAGCATAACGATTTTTCAGTAATGAATTATAGCAGTAATACATCTGTGTAGTTGTCGGTAAATGCCAAAGATAAATTCACCGAAACTTTAAGGATGGTTGAAAACTCTGTAACAAAAAGTCGAGACCCAAAGGCTTGCTCATTACTGCAATATGATGTTGATTGCGAAGAATAACAGTCATCGCAGCATCCGTTACGTTCCAAGTGAACAGACGGACGGTTACCAACTAATAAATCGATTTAGCAAAATAAAGCCCGTCGGGTAATTCGAACGTACATAACGGAATGCGCGCCGACTATAATTGAATACTTGGTTAAATCGCTTAGTGGTTAATCGGCAGGAGACAAAAAAAAACAACGAATCATCATCAAGAGATGCCGGCAGTCAAGTCGGCTGATCCGGTTTCTCCGCGGCGACTTCCTTACAGGGCCCGCGAGTGTTTAAGGCTCTCGGAATCTTGTAATTGCGATTCTGAACTCTGCTGCATGCAGCCGACCATCTGTTTTTATTTACCTTAATTAATTAATTGCTTATGGTGTGGAGCGATACGGCTTCTGTATATAGAGCAGGAACTCGTAGACAATTACTTATGTGCCTAAAATGGAAGATTATTTTAATTCCGAATTTCCCTATTGATTAACATTTACTTATATTGCATATATGAACTTAAATTTTGTAAATGAGAGATTATTTTGATTGTCAGAAATATAATACTATTGTATGTCAAATGAATAGTTTTGTATATGTTGGCCATTGTTGGTAATATGAAAACATATAAAAAGGATATTACATAAAATCATTTGCATATAGCGGTCCTTTTACTCTTACTACATTTTTTAGCTACTGTTATTTTAATGATTAATGAGTGAATCGTCAATAGTTTAGTTGTCTTTTAACATTCAACAACATAGGTTATCATTAAAGACCTATTAGGTATATAAAATTGAAAATATGATCCTAAAATATAAGTGCTAACTGAGAAAAAAAATGGATGGGTGAATCATAAAACTACAATATTGTTTTAATGATTAATGATTGAATCTTTACTAGTTTAGTTGATCTTCAACCTTCAACAAAAGAAGTTATTCGTATCGTTTTGACCTATTAGGTCACAAAACATACTATTAAGTATTGAAAATAGAAAAGATGAACCTGTAAATATTAGTGATCACTAAGGCACCTTACACGATTAATATTACTGTCAATATTTTAGAATAATGACAGTATTACTGAACGATAAAATAAATATGTTCATTATTCTAAAATATTGCCAGTATTACTCATCGTGTAAGGTGTAGTAATGATGTAATGAAGAGAATACTGATCTTTATCCGGATAATTGATTACTTGATAAATATAAAAAGAGGATTGAAGCAAATATTAACAGTCCTAAAAAAGAGATTTAATTCCTATCCCTAAAAAATCCAGTAGCGACTTCGACCGCCATAGCCTAATACTTTGCAGTTGTGTAGCGACTACTCACAGGAATAAACACATATTTGTGGCTATAAAACTGATTACTAATGTTTTACAAATAACAATATGCAATTACTTTTTATAAATTTTAATTTATGAGGCCACTGTCAGATAGTATATGAGGAAACAATGGAGTGCATTGAAGCATGAAGTAATTTCTTCGTCGGCGTCTGGAAGAAAAACATAGATTTGTGTTATAATAACAGGAGATCCGACTAACGTAAAAATAATCAAATGATATTTACTCTTACTAATATTTAATTTCATTTATTGGAAAAATCAAATTTCCAAGATAATTTAGAATTTTACAGGAATCAAATAAATACAATTTAA
The DNA here is from genome assembly GCA_963942505.1 of Lordithon lunulatus. Taxonomy (NCBI): domain Eukaryota; kingdom Metazoa; phylum Arthropoda; class Insecta; order Coleoptera; family Staphylinidae; genus Lordithon; species Lordithon lunulatus. The sequence continues at coordinate 53,513,301 of OZ012666.1, read as the reverse complement.
AGCACAAAACGACAAGTAAAAATTGTTCCCATACTGGTACGCAATGTATCTGCATAGCCATAATGTTAATAAAATCTTAGAATTTCAATCATTTTCACCGTCGCAGTCTATTTAAAAAAATTCTCATATAATTCCTAAGAGTAGCCTAATAAAATAAAATTTCAAAAAAGTAATTGCACATTGTTATTGCAAAAACATTAGTAATCAGATTAATAGACAAACATATTGTTTAACTTCCTGTAAGTAGTCGCTATACAACTGCAAAGAATTAGCTAGGACTTCTGCAGTATGGGGATAATGTAGTCACTATCCCTAGACTCCAGAAGCACGGCGATACGGATCTTTGAAATATATGGAAAGACAATATTAAATATCAATATGGAACTGAATCCTAGATTATTATTAAAATATAACAACATTAATGAAAATTCTTCACAGAAAAATGATTCACGTGTCCCTTAATAAACTATGATTTAACAGACTCACGTGTGTTTAGTGAAATTGAATACCATTCTATTACAAACTAGTACTCTTTTCGTCAAACACCTGGCAATCGTACATTCTTTAGTAAATCTAAATAAAGCAACAAGTAAATTTTACTTGAGCAATTAACCATTAAAAGTACTTTATTGAGATAAACTAACGACATCCACTTGTGTGGCAAGCGCTCCTAAACCGTGTACATGAACATATATAAACTAAACCTAATCAATTCCTTTTTTTACCCGCTAATAGTTCACGCTCCCTGATAACTGTAAAATCCATGTATATACACATAAATGCACTACCTTACGCGTCGGATAACATATACACATAGTAGGCATTGTTTATTTAAAACTTTATTACAGCCTGCGCAGCGGTGTGCTGCTGCAGAAGTAGCGGTGCAGCGGACATACGCGTGGTAATTTAACAACGTAATAACAATACGCAAACGGCAGCGGCAGTCCATACATAATATGCTCTCTAACATATGTTTGCAATGGAAAAGATTATTAAAAATTTAAAAAAAAAACTTAATTATCTTGTTGCGGTAACTCGATGTCACGTGCAATTGCGTACTTTTATTATGTACCTGTACCGTTGATAATCGTCGAATGAGCCGGCACTATTTGCTCAGCGTAACCGATGCGGAATTAATAACTGATCGCGGTTTTAATTGAAATGGATACCGCTTGCAGCGACTAAGTGGAGTCAGGTTCAATACTAATTAGGATCTATTTAAAGAAATTAATGTGATAATGATTCTATTTGCTTCGTTACCGTGGTTGTTATTGTTTTTACATGGTAATTAGAAAAGGAAATATGTAGCATGTCCTGATTACGTTGTCTGATGAAAATGCAATTGTAATCAATCACAATTTTCAGTCATTAGCTGCAAATGCAATATTTGTTTGTCCAGCAATTAATTGATTGAGTTCTTATCAGTTTAACAGGAATAGTATACAGTACAATTGCAATCAATAATGCCTACACCAAAAAATATTAGAAACAGTAGATGTTACGTACAAACGAACTATCCCCCAGGAATATTTCAATTGTAATAATAATAAATTAATAAAATAATAAATAAGCAGCGGATTTCCAAAACAAAGAGAAACACTAGCGACATTTGAAATTATTTAACTTGCAAAGAAAACAAACGACGCCAATGCCGGCCCAAAGCTCGGATGAGAAAGAAGGAGGGGGAGGAGTATCAACCTCGTTTGAAAATAAACAGAGTTTAGCTGGCTCCGGATGATAGATAGTACCCCGTAGGGCCCCTTGCCTAGGGTTACAGGTGAAAACCGTTGACCGGTCTCGAGAACAGACGAAAATCCTACCTCTCAATGGTCAAGAGAGTAGATGGGCTAAGCCGGATATACTGATTTCTGTAGCTCTAATCAGTTCTTCCATTAGACCGATTAGAGCTACAGATGTAAGTACCTAGTCCTCCTGGTTGGGGGTTGGAGCGTAGCGTTTGCAGCCCATCACCCGGAAAAAGAATTCAACCGCAAAAACAAACAGATCACAGCTTTGGAAGATAAACGACAAAAAAAATGGACAAACCAATCAAAAGAAAAGGTTTAATGAATATGGGAACGTAGAAAGTACAAGGAACGAAACAAGTCGAAGTAATAACTGAAATCAAGAAAATGGATATAGATGTGTAGTCCTCACAGAAACAAAAAAAGGAGTTGGAACTAAAGAAATAGACGAGTATATTCACCATTTTAGTGGAGTGCCAAAAGAAAGGAAAGCTTCCCTGTTAGTTAATAAGAAATATAGGAAATTTTGACAAACTTTGAAGTAATCAACGAGAGGATCATCAACATATTAGAAAGACTAACCATCATTGGATTTTATGCACCTAATGAAGAAGAAACATTCCTACTAGACGACTTGTTTTTCGAAGAACTTCACTGGCGATAGATAGCATAAAAGATGATAATACAGAGATAATTTTGATGGGAAACTTTATTGCTCATATAGGGAGCAGAAAAGATGATACTTTATCGTCTTTTCTGCTCCCTAATCGAACAATTCGGCGAAGTAAATGTCAACAATAATGGAGATAGACTGGTGGAGTTCTGCATACAAAATATATTGAAGATCGAAAATTGATTCTTTAAGCACATACATAAATATACTCCAGCACACCAGCACATCAGACAGCTAAAATCTATTATTGATTGTATCATTGCCAATGAAAACAAATCAATCAGGGTAAATGATGTAAGAGCATATACCGGACCGGATTGTGGGTCAGACCATTATCTAATAAGGTAGTTTTTTATTATTAAGTCGTCATCTAGCATACAACCGCTAAAAAAACCTAACAAAGCTAGACCAAAAAAGATATAAAATCACAAATCTGAAGAAAGAAGAAAGTATTAGGTATTTATACCAACAGAGGTTGGACATAAACTGTATGAGCATATAAAGCAAGCTATAGCATGTATACATGATACAAATACAAATAAAACTTTAGGGGCATTAGAAAAGAAAAAGCCCGCCATCAGGAATATTTGCTAGAATGATGAGATCGAAATAGTAATTTACATTATTAGTGCAGGAAGGCAAGTTCCCCGAATGAGCGAGTGAGTTTACAACACGAGCCGAAGGCGAGTGCTGTATTAAGAGCGAATTCGGGAAATGCATTTTATTTTTTGTACGAATATATACTAAATATTTATTTAAAGTTATTTAAAGTTGTTGTGACAAATAGGATATGTCACACTACCAATCACATTAATTTAAAGTCTATATCTTCTTCATAATTGTATTTATTTAGTACCATATCGTTAATTTTTAATGTTATTTGAAGTATAAGAAGTATACGCTGTGTTTGCATGCATTCTCATTTTTATAAATACACATTTACATTGGTACCGAATTTTAAGTTGGCATCACTGACTACTTCCCGCACTAGTGCGGGAAGTAGTACTTCCCGCACCCAAATCAATGCGGGAAATGACCTGTCTTAGGACATGAGTACAAAAAATAAATTAACGGCAAAAAACATGCGTATCCCAAAAGGCTCAAAAGAAAAACAGAAACGGATAGACAAGTGTACGCTAAGAAAAGAAAAACGGTTAGAAATCTGTTAAAAGAAGAAAAGATGTACTAAAGCATGGAGGTTTGTGAATAATATACGAGCAGACAAGCATATACCCCTGGAACAAATACCTGCGGAAAAGTGGGAATAGTAATAGACTGCTATCAGAAGATCGACCTGAATTTATCGAAGAACAAATAAATATTACGGTGGATGGGGAGCCCTTTAAATTTTAATAGAGGTGGTATGGAAAGCAATTAAAAAATTAAGTATAGAAAGCCGTGTCCAGGGGATGTAGTTGCGGAGATTTTAAAAAATGGTACAAGAAAGATTAATGAAATGATGACAAAACTACTAAATAAATGTATCAACGAAAATAAATATCCTGCAGAATGAAAAATGGTGTTCATGTCATCTATATTTAAGCAAAAAGATCCTCGCAAGTAATAACGGTATTGTCAAAATTTAGCAGAAGCAGAGGACCAAACTAGTTTCAGGGCAGGCGGAGATATTAGAGACAGCTGGTTACCAGCCATATTACGTTCTCCAGGAATCCCAGGTGTGCCCCCAGTGGGGGATATTGAACACGTTACTAATATCAATTGTGATGAGGGTACACATACGCCTTCTCCTTCCTGATCCCTCTCCGGCCGCTCTGGGCATGTCGATGATCACCTGTAGGGCTTGAATGGTGGAGCTTTCGGGCATGAAACAGTCAAGTTATAGACTTTAATGCCGAATTCAAGGCTTTAACACCGAGTTCTAGCCTTTACTTCCGTGTTCTTAGCCTTAATACCGAATTCTAGACTTTCATACACCGTATTGTTAAGGTCAAGTTGTAGGCTTTAATACCGAGTTCTAGGCCCTAATACCTAGTTTTAGGCTAATACCATGATACAAACTTTAATACCGATTTCCAGGCTTTGATACATCGAGTAGATAGTCATTATGGCCGACATAATGTCGATCTGTAGTCTTTACTATCAAAATTTTGAGTTTACGTAGAGTTGCAGAATTTAATACTGAGTTCTAGGCTTGAATACCGTGTACAAAAATTTAATACCGATTTTTAGGCTTTGATACACCGAGTTGTAGGATATAATATCAATGTATGGCCTTCACTACCAAATTGTTGGCTTTAAAGTCGAGTTGTAAGCTTTAATACCGTGTTCTAAGCTGTAATACCGATTTTTAGGCTGTGGTACACTGAGTTGTAGGCTATAATGTCGATTTGTGGCCTATACTACCAAATGTTCGACTTTAAAGTCAAGTTGTTGGCTTTAATTGCGAGTTCTATGCTATTGTTATGGGCTTTAATGTCGTGTTTAAGCTTTAATATCGATTTCTTGGTTTTTATACACCGAGTTGTAGGCGATGTCAATTCGTATCCTTTACTATCAATTTTTTTACTTTAAGGTCGAGTTGTAGGCTTTAATACCGAGTTCTAGGCTTTAATACCGTGATCTAAGCTTTAATACCAGTTTCTAGGCGTTGATACTCCAAGTTTTAGTCTATAATTTCGATTTGTATCCGTTGCTATCAAATGCTTGACTTTTTAAGTCGAGTTGTAGGCTTCAATACCGAGTTCTAAGCCCTAATACCGAGTTATAGGCTTTAGTACCATGATCTAAGCTTTAATACCGATTTTTGTATCCTTTACTATCAAATTTGTTACTTGAAAGTTGAGTTATAGGCTTTAATACTGAGTTCTAGGCTCTAATACTGAGTTCTAGGCTTTAATACCGTGTTCTAAGCCGTAATACCGAATTCTGGGCTTTGATACACCGAGTTATCGGCTATACTGTCGATTTGTATCCTTTACTATCAAGGTCCCATCGGGACCTGGGGTCCTTCTATTGGCCAATCTTATGATCGCCATCTCTAGCTCCTCCATGGTAAATGGGGTTCAGCTTGTGGGGTTAAGGCTGGTGTTAGCTTCCTCTTCTTAACCAGTTTCGCCTCCGTGGCACCTGGAAAGAGCTCCTGGACAATACAGTAAGCTCGTCCTCGCTCAGCCGTGGTTACGGCGGCTCCTCTTAAGGCGCCCTAGGGCTATTTTAGAACCCTCTCCCCAGACGTTCTTCTCTATGGTTTCGAGGAGATCCTCCCAGGATTTCCTTTTTGTCGCCTTGATGTCCTATCTGAGCCTGCTCTTGGCCTCCCATTGATTGAGAAAGATGAAAAAGAGATCAGGCAAAGAATCGGACAAGTAAGAAGAGATATCAAAAGACTAAACGGTATATGATGTAGTAAAGAAATTCCGAAACAAAGAAAATAAATTAATACCAGTTATAAAATGTAATAAAAGGATGAAGATGAAGTCTAGAAGCTCTGAAGATGGATGCCCTAAGAAGATCATGTAGAATACCGAGAGTGGGTAGGCAATAGAAAGATAAAAGAAGAAATCGGCTGGAAACATCGTACAAGAAGCAACGTCAAATTATCTGGTGACACGTGAAAAGAATGGTTAATCATCGATTTCCAAAAATTACGCTCGATTGGGTCCGTACTTAAAGACGGAAATGAGGCAGATCCAGGAAATCCTGAAATGACGTGATCCAGAAAGCGATGAGTGAAAAGAACCTGGAAGAAGACCAATGGCACGATAGGTTAGGATTGAAGAAGAGTTTGGGAATCGGACAGCGTCGACAGATGTTCTAAACCCAAAGTTACATACGATAACGATAAATAGGTACTTCGAATCTTTATATGGAAACTCTCTACTAGACCAAAATTCAGATTTCGTATGACACATATAACAATAACTCTGCAATATTTCAGGAAAGTTTATAAAATGCCATAAAGTGGGCTAATGTTAAAGCATTGCGCCGCTCTCTGGTATACCATCATAACAAAAATATTATTTATTAATTAGCATTTTAAGTATTAAGTACTACAAGAAAATTAGAAAAATAAATACATTTAACAAACATACAATGCACTAAATATAAATAAATAAAATTTAAACATACATCTGCCGGAACCTTCTTACAGTATTATACTTTTTTATACAACGTTTTTTTTAATAAATTAAAGTTTTTTTACGACACTGCTTGCTAGTAAACCAGATCTGTGTTTCATCGCTCATTTGGGATGTCTTAAACTCTTTAGTAGTAATCAATGGTTTCATATAAGTTTGTCAATTTTAATAAAATAATAAATGATAATACAGAATATAATTTGGTAATATAGTGGATTAGGATTATTTGGGAAATTCGCCTATTTGGGGCACACTTAAATCAAAATTATACGAATTTGTGTGGCATATTTGTTATATGAGGAAAAATAGACGTGGCGAGGCGCAGCAGTGTGCAATATTGTTAATTGTTAAAATTGTGTCTTAGTAATATATTATTTTTATTATTGTTTATTAATACACTATATACAAATAATATACTGTCACATCTATTATCAAATGATAAATGATTGATACCGTAACTTCGGATATATCGGATAACCGCTGAATTGGAATGTTGGGACACATCTCATAAAGCGGAAACTTGTGTAAATAATTAAAATCCGACACATTTTTATAAATATTGTTACTGCTCACAATAATCGGCATAAAGTTTAAGAAATATAAAACCTAAATTATGCTCCAGGTTTATATTTATAAAAATTAAACTTGAAGCATGAAATACTAATACATTTTATTATAATTCTCTAAATATTCCCGCATAAGAAACAAATCCATTGCATAATACTTAGAAGTAGGCCTCGCACTTAAATTATGAACTGCATAATGCAGCCTCATGATCCTTGTTTGATTGCATTAATTTCTTGCATAAGAACCTTGTCCACCATTGTGTTTTGCTTTATGACTTCGAAGTGGCCATTGAAATCGAACCTTAATCGAATTATTACGTTATCAGGAATCGCTTAGGAGTGGCACGCCGTTAAACGCCGAGTGCCTTAAAACGCATTGTGTCCGCCTTAATGCAGTTTTTGTTTATGCCCGCCGCATGCACATGCATTTCTTGCACCAGCAACAATGCGCCCATTCATTTCCGAATACCTGAGTGTGCGCGCGTTTTTTTTTGCAACCGCCTCCCTCGACGAAGCCGTCTTCGTATTTTTTTGTCGGTACAAAAGGGGGCACCCGCGTTAATGATCTCGTTCCAGCGGGGCCCTTTGTTCCGGGCGGCAGTAGATAAAATGACATGGAATATTATTAATTTGGGCACAAAGGCGGGATAGATAGCGGCTTCTGTGTTCTCGGCAAGCGGCGGAACGATTTATTTTCGATTTGGTGAAGTGTCATTGTCACGGATTTTATCGTAAAGGGTGTGCAGGTGTTTTTTTTAGAAATTGTCTCTACTTAATTTTTGATATAATTTGCTATTTATAGTCGTAGCACCCATGGTTGAAAATTGTACTAACTTATCCGGATGCAAAAATTAATTAACAACGGAAACAATTCATTAAACAATATGAATTTATTAACCACAAAAAGGGCCATTATGTGCCCGCGACACATTTTATTTACTCCATGGGATACGGATGATCCCATGTTGTTTCATCTTTTTTAATTGCTTTTAATTACACGCTGCCGTAATTGACGTCATGTGCGTTTTACTGCGGGATTTGTTTGTCAAACATTTTACGAGCGTTGCCAAAAACATGTGGCCCCCCGAATCGAAACGCGATCGCCGTGTCAACTCCGTTAATTATAATTTACTGTCTGTCTGTTGGTTTCTTTTCAATTGCGGCTTTAGTTTGCACACCAAACATTGAAAATTTTCTGGTGGCCGCCGCGCAATCTGGAACGAGATTGTCACACGTGTTCGAAATGAAACGATGGCGGTTCTGAGTAGCCCGTGCTGGGCAATAACGAGAATCCCGTTTCGACGCCGAGAGGGCCATAAGGAGAGATATGCGCGCGCGAGAAATCTACAATCTAGTTTTTAACCGGCCCCTACATAAATCAGTTTTATTAAAATGGATGCGGCCGTGACAACAATGCCGCGGTAAATTAAGCGGGATGCGGTTGAAAGTTGAAGCAACACGCGCGGCCGGATTTGTCCATTACACGTGTTGTACAACATAAATACTCGTTTACAAGAGAAGAAGAAAATATTACAAACAAAATTCATTTAATTTCAATTGCATATGTGTTTTAAAGATTCTTCTAGAATTTGCTGAAAAAAAAATGGGCTTATAATAAAATATCTGAAAATCTTAGTATATTTTGTCAAAATCATACGGTTTATACAATTAGCCCAGCCATTTAGACATAATAATGAGCCACCGACAATATTGCTATTAATGGAATGTTTCCGGAAAGTTGTTAAAAGTTGCATAAGTAGCCTAATTTTGGGTATATTAAAATGGGAAGGTCAGAAATTTGTCAATATTGTCTAAAATCCCGCAATATTTAAAAAAACACTTGCACTTACCACTGGTAATAGCTGGTCTCCCTCTCTCTTCGTGTAAACAATGCGTAACAATATTCTGCGTTTAGCGTGCGTGGAGCAAATAGTTGCATGCGAAATGGAGAAGCTCAAAACCAAAAAAAAAAAAAACAGGAACCCACGCAGAACACTTCCCACAAATATAAAAAGATGACCTGCCGACCCTAACCGGGAAAATACAATGCAAAATAATTACAAAACACGAGAATAGGTCGAAGATACTAGCGTTCAAGCCTTCTGGTGAAAATGCGCCACTGACAGAACTCAAAAAGGGGAGACTTAAAAGTTACTCTTGGCTTCTTCTTCTTCGTCCGAAAACCTGTTGGCATGTTTTACCTTTGTGTTTGTCCTGTGGGGAGGAAATCTTCAAAAGACACCCACGCCTCACTATCATCTCCTGGTGTTGGCATGATCGGATTCACCCTGAATTTTGTCCGGGGCGCCTACCGACTAAAACCATCCTCCCGTTCTGAAACAAGGCACTGGCTTACATCGGTCAGTCGAGTCTCGTTGTCTTGCTGGGTCATCGATAAACTTGTAACCCATTTGCGAATTTCCTGACCGCGTCTGTCGCTTTTCCCCCCCAAATCGAGCAACATTTCGGACCTTTCTCTGTGCTATCTGTAGCATCTGTTCAGGGCATGGACCAGGTAAATAAGTTTGAAATACACTACCGTCAGTAGTTGCGCCAGCTGTTACACCATCCGGCAATATGATTCTAAGTGCGTCGTCGTACGTAACGTTCAACAGGAGCGGGCCGTTTACCGACACCTGTGGAACGCCTCATAGTGAGTTTGTACGCCTTTTGTCATATATGTCACTTTTAGATTACTGAGATAAGCCTAGTTAGCGGTTTTGGAATCTCCTTTTGCCTCAGTATTATGGTCGGCCATGTCAGTGTGTTGAATGCATATTCAACGTCCATGGTAACCATCATGAAGTACCACTTTGTTCCCCATGGCCCCCGAATAGCCTCGTCCGGACCTGAAGGATCGCGTTCATAATGGATTTCCCCTACTGCCGCTTCCCGGGTTTAGGCAGCAGGACCAGCTATGCCACCTTCCATATCGTTGGAAAGACAGACGTTTGCAACCTTAGCTTCCCGCTAGTTTTGGTTATGCTGCCTTAAGTATCTCGTTTTGTAGACCATCAGGGCTAGGTGCCTTCCTCCTAGACAGCTTCATTATAGTTGCCAGCACGTCCTGCTCACTCCGTTCTGGTTGGGGTGGCTCTACACCCCCCTTGGTCTTCCACCTGTGTGATCATATTTGGGTTTCACTTCCAGCCCGGTTGGACTCTTTCGCGCGTCTAAGTACCGTCGTCTCTGGGCCAGGCGAGCGACCTGCGATTTTGTTCAACACCAGCCTGTAGGGGAGGCCCCACGGTTCATCTTCGACCTCCCTACATGGCTGGCGCCAGCATGTCTCCTGGCTGCTCTCAATGGCTCGCCTGAACTCCTTTCACCGCAGTCGGTATTGACCCCGAAGTGATTCAGTTTGGGCCTCGGCGGCTCCTGCTCTTTGTTCCATCATTGCCCGGTTGGCCTCTCGTCTTGCATCTGCTACCTCATGGTTCCACTAGTAGGTGGATTTTTGCGAGTTCTTACTTTCTTAGTCGGAATCACGCCTCTTGCAGGAGCCTGTTTAGCTCTTCTGCAAGCGCATTTCGGTCGTTGCTTGAGAGTTTGGGCGAGCGCTCTAGCATTACCCGTAACAATTCTGCGTCCATATTATGGATGGTCCATCTCTTCTGCACTCTGCATGAAGGACGGCGACTCTCTCCTCACAACAATCGGTATCCCTCCCATGGTGCAGACTGACAGTTTAAGCGCCTTGTCAATGCTCGGGTCATCACTTTCGTCGCTTTGGTGGGCACAGGTTGACGGTCGGGGGCACCCACCACGATGCCCTCCCTGACCGGTTTTGCACACTAAACTACTCTCGTTATCCTTAACTTAAGCTCGTTATCCACTCCGTTTTGTTTGGTTTGATTTCTGGGTGAAATCCAACCTCATCCTAGGGCATGCGCTGGGTCTTCCACGTTCCCTCTCTTGCCTGGTGTTAGTATTGGATTCTGCTTTTTCGCATTACGCACCAATCTCAGCATGTTTTATCTATCTAGGAGAGCGCTTAGCGGCAGTTTTTGCGCTGAGAGTGGAATGCAACGTGTTCACGCAAGGGTGGTTCCACTCTCTTCTTCGGGCTCGGACATGTCTTCACGAATGTCCGTACTTCTTCTATGGCCTCGTGTTTTCTGATATTGTTTTTAGTATTTTCATTACATTTGTGCGCACTATTCTTTTAGTCTGAAACAAGAGGGAACTGTTTCTGCTGCGCAGGACATCATTGCTTTTACACATGCCTTGTAAATTCTATACTATACTACAGATATGTAGTTGTTTCTCCATATAATTGTCATAGGCTGAGATATTCGTTCCCAAATAGATGAATTCAGATACTTGTTCTATTAATTTGTTATTGGCACTTTGGCTATCAGGATACAATTTGTTTTAGGGGTAGAAATTTCTGTGTTGTATATATTCGCTACTTGTTGAATGACCTCGGCGACCAGAGCTGCATCGTCCGCATAACAGAGAATTTTGATACGTTCAAATTTATCTGTTTTTGATTTTATTTTTATGTTGCTTTAGTATTTAGTTGTCTTATCGTTTCTATGATATTTGATACTCTCTTACAACTTAGCTCGCTTGTCATAGGTATATTTTGTCAAAAGCTTTAAAGGACTACAAAACACATATATGCTAGTTTGTTGTATTCCATCGCTTTCTCTATAACCTGCCGAGCAACGATTGCATCGATCGTCGATCGGTCCGTCGTAAACCCTCTTTGTTTTTCGCTTATTGCGATACGTCAACAATCTGTTGCCCTAGAATGCGGGTGAATAGTTTCACGGATGTGTTTAGCATAAATATTATATTATTATATATTATATAATAGAACACAACTTCTTATTATTTTACAAAATTTATATGAATACATTATTAAATATTTTATGTGCAATATGACTAAATGTGGATTTATGCAGAGATAAAATAACAAATAAGACAGTACAAATCAGTAGAAATAATTGATACGCACCATGTATGATTACAAAAAAAGAATACACTTCTTTATTACAATAAGTAATATAACGGTAAATACCTGTCTAAATTAGTGTTATTTCTTATTTAATTTCATTATCAATTCACCTTAATGAGCGCCACGGGGTTGATCAAGATAAACTTGCACAATCGCTAGTTGTGTCACCCCTCCATTATAGCAAGCCATAAGCCGCTTCTGATATTAACGAAACATGCGGCATAACTATTGACAGTGATTAATTCTTGCTTCCACCTAAAATTGTCGGGCGTTTTTATGTTGAATATGTTTTTACAACACCTTCGATAGCTCAGTTGGTAGAGCGGTGGACTGTAGAGCGTTACAACTTAGCTGATATCCATAGGTCACTGGTTCAAATCCGGTTCGAAGGATTCTTTTTGTGAATTAATCCTTATTTTAATTAGTGGATCTTTCTTCAAATCCGGTTCGAAAGCCTGCTTCAAAAAAATATATTTGTAATAAATAGTAATGTGCACAATCAATAGTTGAAAATGTATCGGATCATCGACAGTTGAAAGATTATTTATTTGAGAAATCGAAACAAAATCTCGAGACTGGTAGGAGCGTATGTGAAAAATTATATTTTTTTTAAATAATATTTTCAGATCTTGTTGAATTTAGATCTCTTGTTCCATTTAAAACTTCCCGTGTTAGGTTTGCTATACTAGAATGGCCGAAGCAATTGAGTGATCATGTGAACACTACGTTCACGCTCCCAATAGCTTTACCAACTCTATGCGCCCGTATTACACTGTACAAGCAAAACTTTTTGAACAAAGAGGCAAAGTGTAGCACGAAGGGGTTGCGACACTAATGCCGGTGATACTACTACCCTGTGTAGACCGAGTTCCTTAAATTCGACCTACCGCCTTTGCTTAGCCAATAAGAAGAGCGCTGCGGAAAATCACATACACGTACATCACGTATTTTTATTACTGTATTGCTTCGGCGCGCGAGGTATAGTACAATTCTTGAAGATCACTTTTTTGTTTTCTCGGTATTTACACTTAGTTTTTTATTTTATAGGTTTTTATTCAGTCTAATGCATTTTACAACTGCTGATTTTATATATCATATTATTCAGTGAAAAACTGTTTAATACATAATAATTTATATAATAAAAAACACCTGTCCTCTGTGCCGATTCTCATTGTTCAGTACTCTTTTCTTTTCAGTTTCTGGATTTCTGAAAGTTCTCGATTTCTTCCATAACTAGTTAAGATCCTAATGCCTGTGACACCATTGTTCCGTAACCTAGGCGTTTCTTAGCAAGTTATGTTAGCAAGTATGGTGGCTAATTTTCTACGAAACTCTGAAATTTACGGAGCGTTGGTGAAAACGGGCATAAACCTCTTAAATATTGATTCATCTCTATAACTAGTTCTTATAATATTCGCAGGATTCAAGGAAAATAGCCCTATAATAAGTCCATATCTCAAATGAGATATAAACAAACCAAAATACGATTGATGCAAAACAGTTTCGGAAATATATTGACCAAGTTCTGTTCTGAATTAATATGACACCTTAGTTCGCTATCGAGATTTTATCCAGGATAGTGAATAGATTCCAAGGTAAATTGTCATTTTTTGTGCCATCTCTTCGATTTCGATTTCCCATATTTAATTATTATGGCTATATTTGGATAAAATTAAAGGATGCACAAAGAGTCGTGGGCAACAGCGAGAGTGAATGGATAAGTTTCGGAGAAATTTAGTATGAATGTGGGAATAACGCAAAAATACCCTATAAGCCCTCCCCTGTTCAACTAGTACACACATGAGTTGGAGGATGTGTTAAGGAGAGGGCAAGTGGGAGGGGCTGTAGTCTGTAGATCCAAGATATGGATGTGGATGCGGATGATGTTGTGCTTGTGGTCAAGAGTTGTAAGATATTTTGGAAATATTGGGTACCTTGATAAGAAGGAGTTAGTAGTGAATGTGGAAACAACCAAATGGATGATGTTTAGAAATATGGGTAGGGTGGGTAGAACAGAAGTGTTGAAGTGGAAGGGAATAATGATTGAGAGATTGGATTGGTTTAAGTATTTAGACTTTTGGTTTGACTGCAGTAACTATCAAAGTCTCTAGACAAATGAAATGAACAATTCACAATTTGAGCACGTAAAGTTATGAAATTTCAGTTGACTAGCCTTAAAAAAACACTAATAAGCACTAATTTCAAGCATTTCGATATTTCTACCATCGCATTTTGACCTTCATTCGTCTACATCAGGGTTTCGATACTCTATGAATGTCCAGATTTCGACAAATCGGGACTAAAATGCATTAAATAGTATAGTTAGCAATAATTACTGTGAAATAGTTGTTCCTAGATAATACCAAATTATCGTCGTTAAAAATCATTTAATTTGTCCGGCGTTTCTTATAGAAAGAACATTTGCTTGACATTTATTCAGTGAATCTAAAATAAATATCACACCATTCAATTTAACGCTTTTGCCCATCTATAAACTACTTGTTTAATTTATGCTGCAACGGAATATTATATACAGACACCCACAAATTAAAACTGCATTGTCTACACTGTTGACGTATTAATGCGCTCCAAATTTAATAGTAGCAGAAGTTCATAAATAAAATATGAGCAATCATCATTCACTTCGACCTCCACATTTTTCCCCGCAACAAAGCGATTTCGTTCACCCGTTGTTTTTTTTGTTGTTCCCCGTCTCTCTAATACCGGCGGCCGATTTGTGATACGTTTGGTAGCGTTTCGTGGGCAGCCGCCGCGGGACATCATTTTTGGAGAACGCAACCTATCCGCCGTCGTAAACTGGAACAAAGACTGGTGGCCAAATTAAATTCGCCCGCTGCGGGGCACGGTTCGAGATGTGATTTCCATTTCGGGTGGAATTTTTATCAACCGATTTTGAGAGGGAAGCCAATTTTAATTCAAATTGGGCACGAGCCCCCGAGCGTATGTCTTCTCGCGTAACGAAGCACCAACAAAAAAAGCGCGGATGGGCATATCAGATCGTATCTAAATTGGTACAAATTTGCTGGATTAATTTTGCTAATTGCATCGAATTTTATAATATTTGCAGCACCGATAAAGTATTTGAAATGTTATGTGAATTATTTATGAACTACTAATTTGTTGTTTTTAAATAAACGTTTTGTACTTGGAACAACATAATTCATACATAATTCATGTGAAATAATTATTAAATTATTTTATGTAACAGAGTTATTGAAAGATACATTTGTTGTTAAATTCAGTTTGAACCATAATCTTAGGTACTATGTTTATTTATGATGGAAATCAAAAATAAACTAATGAAAACCTACATACTATAAAATAACACCAACCGGAAGAAACAGGTTCAGTAACTGGCTATCAACCTTCGGTTCCTTCTGCCGTGTGTTCATTTTAACACGCAATAAGCCGAAATAAATAAATAATATAGACAAAGCATTATTTGGAATCCTATTATTCATTTACATAATTTTTATCTTAGAAATTTTAAGGAGATAACCTCGTAGGGGTAGATCTTACGTAAAATATCTGTAAAATCATATCGCAAGGAATAAGTTTGTAATATAGTAGGGCAATACTTACATTTTATAATTAGAAATTCTAAAAATGATTGATATCAATCTGTTCATTGCTACTGGCGTTAAATTGGAACTATTAAAAATATTGAGTACCAGCCGAAGTGTAAATGAAATAATAACTCATCAATTATAAAATCAATGAAATGTATAACCGTGTTCGGCGCCGAGTGTGTGGGTAATCTATTAGCGAGTCGATTCCATTAGCCGCTAATAACTCTTCTTAAAAGCAAGCGTAATTAATAATTGATGCTCCTTCCGTGATCCTCCGCAATGTTTGCCCTCTCGTCGCGACGAGAACGGCTGGATTACGAGAGCGCGCGCGCCTGCCTCATTAGAAACAATTAAGCCACTTGTGGCGAAATAAAATTTAGATGTAATGCATCTTGATGCGTGGTGGCCTTGTGTTCGCGGAACGCGTGAATGAGTCACGGTCGCGGTCAAAAAATTGTGTACAATTGCAAGCTGGAGCGGCATGAATAATCGTGAATAAAAACAATTAAAATGTATTTTAAAAAGCCAACGCTGAGCTATTAATCCTTTCTGAGAATTTAACTAGGGTATGGTTCAGTGGGTATATAATATAATTGATTGACGTTAAAACTATATAATTTTCTACTAATTAACTGCTAATAGCTGAATTAAAGCGTCCCTATTAAGGGCCATTCACAATAAGAGTAGTAGTGGTAACGTAGCGCTATGCGAAATTGTACACATTTAAAAATGCAGGAGCGTACAGCAGCTCAGTAAAACAGTGACAAAACATGGGCAATTAGCCCAACCTTAATTATCCTACACCATTACTGCCCAATTCTGAACGTTTGGATTTTTATAGACTTTTATAAATTGCTTACCGCTACGTTATTACTACCACGCTTATTGTGAATGGCCCTTAATATATTGCTTACAAATGACAGAGAAAATAGCATGCGTAACGGTTATTGTATTGTTTTAAATATCTATCATTTACTGGTGGATTTCACGCTTCAATACAAAAGTTTCAATAATTACAAAGCACTAAAGTAAGTAATATACTCCCGGTTTCTCTAATAAATCTTAAAATTTATATAACTACGTCTTCAATCTGGATTATGTTGCACCAAACAAATCTTAGTTAAGATTTGATTACGCAACGTCATACCATTTTAAATATTTAAATGCATGGGGAAATCAAGCTTTGAAAATCTTTCTGATATGCGGTTGCATATTGAAATAAGTCTCAGTATTTTTCGTTTCGTATCCGTGTTTGTATAGAAAATCCTTACAGCTTAGATCCCACACCATATATAATATTATATGAAAGTATGCTAGTGTATCATTATCAATGCTGGACATAGGTCTCTCATAATTTTATCCATTCTTACCGATCTCGTGCTGCCTCCATCCAGTTGGTTTTTATCCTTTTATGTTGTCGGCTCCTCTAGTTGGTGGGCATCTTCACTCGATCTCCACTCGAGTATTTTCTTCGTCCAACGATTTTCCGAAAGTTTCGCTACTAAGAAAGATGCCAAAGATCGACCCCTCCATTTTTCTCTACGCGATACTTATTTTATTTGTAGTATTCTTGTGAGGGTGGGCGTTTCAGCTCCATAAGTAAGCTCGGGCCACATGCACTGATTAACCATTTTTCTGTTTAGAATGGATGGAATGTCTGTTTTAAGGATGATGCGGAACTTTCCAAAGTCAGCATAAGTTAGGCATATTCATCCATAAATCTCATAAGTTGTCTCTACCTATATATTCATTTCATCTATCTCTATTGACTCACTCATAACAAGATTTGTTATGCATTGGTTTGATTGGTGTTATTTTTTTGAGCTCAACAGTGTTAGATGCGGCATTGAACCTGCTTTGAATTAGAATTGCTTCGACCATACTATCTGATATAATTAATATATCGTCGCCAAATATCAAGATCTGCACGATTTAATGATTACTTCTAAACAATGTTAATATAACCACCAGCAGAATAAATTAATGATTTCAAATTATAATATCTTTTAATTTAAACTAAATATGCTTAGAGACATAAATTATACTTCCCGGATAGTACTAATAAAATATATTTAATTAATTTTATATGGGTATCGTGAAATTTAAATACTGAATCACCGGTATTAAAATTAGCTTTGCTATTGCAATCCCTAATTAGAATTAGAAATTTAATGAAATGAAATGAATGTTTGAAAAATATATATCCAGTAAAACGTACATTTAACCAAGGAATACCTCAAAGAATTCCCCCATAATCGTAAGTCAATCGCAATTAAGATCAAGTGATAAATTTCAATCTGATCTTGATCTTCATCGGCGCAAGCTCAATACATTCTGGTAAGCTCATTGCGTCGAGCAATTCGATTTGCATTCTTAATTGCAGCACCCTGGCACTTAAGTGCAATACATCTCTGCAGCGCAACTGTGCCAGATATAAAGATAATACCATCGTAAAATTGATTCCATCCCTGGCGGCGCGCGGCCACTCTGGGCAGCCCGCCCCAAAAATCCGTATAAGGTCTCTCGAGATCCGCAATCACCGCATCTGCGGCGATAAATTTCGCGCGCCCGTAATTAAACCGAATCGCGGTAATGAGGCGACGTTTCCGAGGAGGCGAAACTAATTTTCGGACTGGATTTTTTTTGTCTGCCCGAGCTGGAGGAGTGCTTGCAGTTTGCAGATCCTCATGCATAAGCAATGAGCAGGGCGCGTAATTCGGTGATCTTTCGGCATTGAAATATTATGGTCGTTAATTTATGCCCAGCTACGGGGACTATTAAAACCGTTTTAAGGGGGGGCTATTCGCTCGGTTTCTTTAATTTGGACTTTTAATTAAGATCGCATTGGCGAGTGGAGTTCAGCAGCGCCAATAGTATTACAAATTAAAAAGTTATTATTAACGATATTTAATAACCAATTTTATTTTTTAATCCTCTTCATTTGATTTCATCTGTTGATAAGTATGGCATTTAGATAGTTCTTCGAAAACTAAATTATATTAGTTAATTAATGGTCAATTTTGATTGGGAATCCCATTTCTTATAATTTGCTACTTGATAAATATAAACTTTAGTATCTAGTCATCTTATCTCATTATTGATACTGGGTCAGAAGTATACCGTATATCAGCGGTCGGGGACCGGGGTAAATTACCCTAAATGGGGTAAAAATTAAATTATTTGGGTAATAAGGAAATTATCTATGTTATAAACGTTGTAGCAATGTAAACTTTAACCTTCGAAATATAAGGGCCTTCTGTCTAAATTTTAAACATTTTCTCCTATTTAAAATGAGGCAGACAGGATTCGGGGTGCAATGTGTGAAATTGAAATTTTGTTCATTGCTTCATTTAAAATTGTCCATTTTCGTTACAAATGCTGCAAATAGCGAAAACTAACTTTCAATTGTAGCACATTTGACAAACAAAACTTCTTAGCCCGGGGAGAGTGGAGCAGTGAGTATGGGAAGATCTGCAAGATATTGGCATGGGAAGGAAAATTGGCGAGGGCAGATGTCTAGTGTGGAAGAGGAGGGCATATAATGTTATGTGTTATATTTTATCTTTATTTATATATTCTATTTTATTGTCTAGGAGGGATTTTTGTTGGCTATGCCTAATAAAGGTCTTTTTTAGTATAAAAATGTATAATAAAGGAAAAACTTGAAGGTGAACATGAATAAATAAATAATGTTAGAAATGGGAAGATGACTAATAGAAGAAGTTAATAAGTATAGATATTTAGGATATTATTTAACTGCATCAGACTCCAATATCTTGTGAACAAATGACTACTGAAGCATACAATTTAATTCGCAGAGTATGGAGAATAGGGCAGGGAAATTATGGCCACGATTTTAAACGAACTTACTAATTCGTAGACTAACAAAGAGTATTTTGATGTACGGTGCAGAGATCTGGGGATGGAAGGAGCAAGACTCAGTTCAAGTAGTACAAATAAAATATGTTAAATGTGTTCTCGTGCTCGATAGAGACACGCTAGATTATATTGTGCTTGAAGAGACAGACCGGACCAAGCATAAGCAGGAATGGAGGGATTACAAGTTGAAGAGGGTATGAGAAAAGGAAAAATCATTAGTGTACTAGCAATAAACAACTATTACGAAGAGAACGGGTATAAATTGAGAGACATGGAGAGGTCCACTTGGGAGTAGATTACTATGAAAGACTGTGGCACAAGAGAGAAGGACAAGCATCAATCATCATGCAAGAATAAATTCATCATAAATCACAGTGGTATCAGTAACACAGCGTTATTAGTAGCACAGTGTTGATAGTGTATTTATATAGGCATTCAATAGTAGAATTTGTGTTCCATATCATTTTCCCTTCTATAAACAGACGCATTTGATTTATAACACTGTAATTTAGTGTCAATATTATTAACTTATTCAATTTAGACTTTTTTCTATCAATATACATAGATCTGGCTTTGTAATTGATATGAATAACAAGCGAGCATGTGAATAAAAACAAACAGTTTATTTATATTTATGGAGGCAGAATGGAAAACACGCTGCAGACGCGGCACATAAATCTTTTGGGTAACATCCCCGGCAATCTGCATATGTAAAATATAAATTAAGCCGGTCGTAATATATTCGCATGTCGGTTTTGCAAATAATAACAAGGACGGCTTGTAAATCAGGTAGCGGGTGCGGCGCCGCGGGTTATAACGTCGTAATTCCGCCGCTGAATATTTAAATGGTGCACATGGGGTGCGGGGGCAACAATAACCAGGCCGCCGCCGTCTTCATCGTAAAAATGCACTAGTGCGGGATATCATAAAATGTAACTTCTCTCCATACATATTGTGTAATTGAATCATATGTCTTCCATTAAATACTTTCCAGTGCTTTTGAAAATATGCAGTACGAATAGGGCTATACATTAAGTTAAAAAATAACATTATTATACACGGGTCGGGTAAAATTAGCCTTTTGGTCGGCTGATGCTATTGCGGCGGGCGGGTAAAAATGCCTTTTTAGGTAATTTTGAGAATAAATATTAATTATTACAAATCCTCCAGTGATAAAAGCATGTATGTGGCTTATCAAATATGTCAATAATGAAAACGTTGCACGTATACATTTTTCGTTTCATAGACGCACATTACAATCGAGATGCCAGCATGTTGAACATGGCTACTATAGCTCACGTGTCACGAGGTAATTTTTTGAGCGTTTACGAAACCAAAACAATTGACTTGGTGGTGAATATCTAAAGTCACCATAAACGAGACCTTTTAGTCAGGTTTTTTAAGTCTGGTAAGCGGAAGACATATATTTTTTGTATTTTACCGTTGAATTTTTTAACGATTGTATAAATTGTCTCTAGAAAGAAGTGCAAGCAAGGTACGATGAAATATTTGCAGATCAATTGCCGCTAGTTTCCGGTGAGGTCTATTCAGATATTAGAGATAGGTGAAGGTGATTTCCCTTGTCACCAAAGGAAGCCAACATTACCTCTACCTCTTACGGATTCAGATGAAAGTAAGGTAATTTAGACCACTGCACAGGAATGGATGTTCCGCTTATATCGAAAATTTCGCAAGAAATGTAGGAGTCCAAATATTTCCCGACTAGTGTGAAAGTTTTAGTAAATGTGTTCATCAGAGACGATGTCACAATTTATTAGTTATCAAAAGTAATAGTTATTATCATGACTAACGTAAATCGTTTCTGAAACTATAGAAACAGCCAGAAGTGGTAACTAATCTCGCATTTTGAGATGCAAAATAATTTAGGGCTTCTTGAGCTTATGGAGCAAGTGCGTTAAGACAGAACAGCAGAGTATTGGCCCACTGCAAACCCAGATTTTTGCAAAAAAATAATGACCCAATTACGGTTCAGGTAAATTTGGTCAGCGTTTGAAATAACGAAAATATTGTAGACAAGAGATATAGGTTAGTCAATATCAAACCTCTATTCAATATCCCATACCTGGATTTTGAATAGGTTTGATTTGTTCCCAAATTTTCGCAAATATGTAAGTCTGACTGAGAAATGACTGTAAATGTAACAATTATACCATGGCGTGGCATATTCTGTTTTAAAGTTTACAATGCTTCAAAATGTCTCAAACTTGTAAAATGTTATTGGCATATTGGTTAGGGCTGTGGATACATATGCACTTCCACACCTTGCACCACCGTCTGACCTTAAATCCTACCGACCACTAGATAACAGAACGCTTGATCGCGGACCAACTGGTGGGGCCTCCACGAGAGTCAAGGGTAGGTCCACCTGGGACGCCATCCTAGTGGTCCGAGAAATTGCCAATGCAGCGAACACCGGGACGAGGAAACACTGCTTGATGGTTAGCCTGGATGGACCAAGTCGTTTTTCGCTCCCATAGATGATCATCGTGGCAGCACTGAGAAGGAGAGGGATACCGACGAAGATGCTGAGTGTCACTGGAGGCTATCTCTGCGACCGGGAGATCACTTTTGATGGCACCGCGGGGAAAATCGGATTCGGGGTGACGGAAGGGGTCCCACAGGGATCAGTCCTGGGGTCCCTCTTATAGAACGTGGCCTTCGATGACGCGCTGCGGCTGCACCTGCCTGATGAGGTAGCCTAAGAGGCCATCGCAGATAACCTCGCCATTGTAGCCAGACACAAAGCGGAAGATAACACAGGCAGTAGATACAATCGCTAAATGGATGGCTAACATGAGGTGAAGCAGCGCGGTTCAGAAAACCCAAGGTGGCCTTACTCTCAATCAAAAGAGCGGGCACGCAGGATGAGGAAGCAATGGTAATACGACTGCTGGGAGGAATACACAAGATTGGGAGTATGCTAATCTATTTCAGAATAGTACTGGAAACGAACAAGAACCACACTGCCCAGGTCCTTGAAAGGATAGAAAGCCGCGAGAACGGTTGTCGCACTGGCAAGAAACATCGATGGCCCGGGGAGAAGAGGAGGGCGCACGTCCAACACCTGTACGCAACTCCGGCTTGGGTCGAGCCACCAAAAGCCAGAGGAATGTGTGCAGGTTAATGGGGCGTTGCGCACCAGCGCTCTTCGCATCACTCGGGCCTATCGAACGATATCCCCAGACGGTAGAGTAGTAGAGGAGAGAGCCGACATCTACTACAAAGTCATCAAAACTGCCCCAAATACAGCACTAAAGGAAGCAAAAGCCATAACAATGAGTAAGTGGCAGAGTAGATGGAAGACAACTCAGAAGGCCGATTGGGCGAGAAAGCTATTTCCCGCGATTAACCCACTAGCAGTGAGAGAGCACAGAACAATGGACCACTGGGTCACGTAACTTTTAACGAGACACGGCGTATTTCAACAATACTTGCATCGAATAAGGAAAGCCACTTCGTCAAAATGCAGATATTGCAACCACCCTGAGGACACGGCCCAGCTGGAAAGCTATAACAACATATGCCCGGACAGTTATGAGACAGAAACTTAGAAGAAGATCTGCAAACAAATGACGAACCACGAAACTGAACCCGGCAAGATACATGATGGACGCAAGAAGCGACCACAAAATAAGAAAGTAGAAACCACATACAACTGGAGAGTTATGAGATTAAAACTATAAGAAGATCTCCAAACAAATTACGAACCATGGAACCGAACCAGGCTCAAACAGACAAGTTTTAGTCGGTATATTCCCAGGATTGGACGCGGGATGAATCCGACAGTAACCACCTATTGGTGGTGACAGAGGCATGGGTGTCTGTAGAAATTTCCTCCTCACAGGACAAAAAGGTAGTATTACATATTCGAAAAAGCGCCCGCTCTCTAGGCCCAGAAGCGCCTATTTTTCTGGGCGATGGACTACAGACCCCTCGACCCAACCCCCAATCATGCGGACCAGGTAGAGTTTGTATATGGCTTTCTTCCATTACTGGACTACCGGATTGCGCCCATCTCTATTTGTTTCTTCAGCTCTCCTGACCATGGAGACCTATGATCTATTTACTGCTTTCGAGACCGTTAACCGTTTTCACCTGTAACTAAGCAAGGGACTATAGTACCCTGTACCCTATTTTTTAATGAGGTTCAAACTTCTCCTTCTTTTTCATCCGGGATTGCCAATGGCGGAGCTTATTATTACTAATAACAAAATGATTCATTTGCTATTGAACTAAATACATGTTAGGACGTGCACAATTTATAACACAATGTTAAACATTTTCTTTTATTAAAATAAAAATGAATAATTAGTACAACTTACCCTCGAAGTCGGAAGTTAAACGCCATATGGCGGCACCACATCAATTAGCAACCATATGGTAATAACCGTCAACATGCTCATGTCATCAGGATCACCGGGTAGTGCCATCTAGAGAATAATATTCCAACAGAGTGCTTGAGATATCAGCACAAGGCCAATCGTATAAAACATATATAAGTGTGAACCCACCTCTTAGCAATCTACATATCTAGATTTCGATCTTATTAGAACTCGTCAGTGTAGCTCAGCTAGTGAGGATGAATTCACATAATATCTCGAGTGGTTATAACAAAATTAAGATAATCGTGTTTTTTGAATTTTTATATTTAAATTTAAAAAAAAAACGAAATATAGGTATTTATCTATGAATAATTGCTGTTCCGGGTATATTCAAAAAGTAGTCGAGTACCGAGTACAAATACTTTACAGAAAATATACTCAGTACCGAGTACAAGTACATTCAAAAAGTACTCGAGTACCGAGTACATTAAACGATATTGCGTACTGGACCGACTAAGCATATCCCAAATAATGTAATAATAATAATAATAACTGTGGTAACCTCACTTCCAAATATCCGCTAGCAAATATCTGTGTCATACAGATATTTGTTAGCTGTCAATATTACAAAGTTCTATTTAACATTTCATTACATTTCTTAATGATTTTTACTTTTTCATACACATAATTTTGAAAAAGCAGAAAATTCCGAACATATTATTATCGACACAAAAAATGTGAAATATCGATAAAATATTGTTTGATTTGATTTTCGCATCGTTCTGCATTAACAAATTCGCGCGCAACTAGACTCAAATAATACATATATATTGCTGTATGTAGCATTATCATTTTTAAGTAATAGTAATGCAACATTTAACCTTCAACGATCAAACTGCAGTCTGACGGACCCCAGCTAATGGCAAAATTGGTATTTTTTTACTGCTTTTCAAACATATTTAGTTTATCGTATATGTTTTGATTTTGACCTACTATGGTAGTATCAATTAATATAATTGCAAGCAATTCCTATTTTTTAAATAGACACTAAAAAATCCCTTTTGGGATTTTTGAGACCACGGTGTGGTGTCAAAAACAGCTCTCTAACGAGGTAGTAGTGTGCAGGATTACAAATTTGAAATGGGTTGTAATGGCATTATGGTAATGATAATTACTTATTATCTTCATATGTTTCTGCAAAGCATTGCGCGATGGAAAAATTACCTGTTTTCCAGCGATGTGAATCCCCGACCCGTCGTTCGAGACTTATTCAATTTTTAGTGACTACAGCATATAAATGTAATTGTTTTTATAGAAAAGAAGAAAAGTACACAGAAAGTACTTATGTACAGCAAAAGTACCCGATTATATTTTCCTTAATTAAAAGGCAATAAGTACAAGTACATTTAGATAAAAGTACTGGACTGAATACCGAGTATATGACAGACTATACTCACGAGGACACTACATGAGTACAAGAACTGACCAGCTCTGCTATGAATACCGGTGTCAAATACACAAAAAAATGTTCCGTATTTGGTATCCCGGGATCTCGGTGCAATCTCTAAATTCTAAAGCTATATGGAATGATTACAGAAGAGTACATAGCTTTAACATTATATTATAAATTATATCTCAATGAATTTAGTTTTCAGTGTAATTGTCAAATTTTATTATTATTATTAACTTCTTATTAATTAAATAACGAGGACACATTTTAAAGCATTCGTGTTATTTTATTAATTATATTATGATTGTCCCTATATCCCTTACCTTACTTTACATTTATTTTCTTTTAGTCCTGTAGCTTTTTACCGGTGTGTATTATATACCGGTAAAAACCGTACCAAGTATACTACCAGAATAATTGAAAACCGCACACCTATAATGAAATTGTATTAGCTTACGTAACTTTTATTTATTTATTATATCTGCTAATACATAATACATTTATATATCAATAATGACATAACTTGTCATTTTCATGTAAAGATTACGTTTTACTTTTGTATCATGTTAATTTTTCCATAATATACACCCGTTTTTCATCGTCGTTATGTTGAGCTTCATATTAAGAGATGAGGTCAATAAGACTCACAAAATCAAACTGATAAAAAAGATTATTTTAAGATACCGACGTATGGTTACAATAATTAAATTTGAATTGTAAATTTGTAATGCACATACTACTCTGTAAATAAATATAATGATGATTATTATTAAATTACTGCCCTTTCATATAAAAACGCTCTCACTGAATACACTACATCAACCATTTAATTACGGCAACAGCCGCAATACTTAATACCTGATCAAGAATTCGTGAATGCATAATCGTCAACATTAAAGGGGCGACGCTTTCGAAAATCCGATCGACTCTTTAATTGCTCTTAAAAGGTAGTAACAAAAAATCGATTATTAGGCTACTGGATTCTTGCGGTCGATTACATTATCGCCGTCCAATATTTTTTTACAGATGTTATAACCGCGTTTACGGTTCTCATACGCGGCATCAAAATAAATCGAAGCCGATTTTTAATCCGATATTAGCATTGCGGGTCCGTTCCAGATCTTAAATTTTATTCAGTGATTAATATGGTACGATATCAACCAGTTGCGCTAGTTTAATGATTCGTTTTCTCGTTCCTTTTTTTGTTTTCATGAAAGCCCCTTTAATTTTGCAGTCACGCCCGGGAGCAACGGATTCCGTGAGAAAAATACTCGTTCCCACTTCCTAGCTGTATACTGAGATTCACGAATTTTAGTGTATGGGTTTGTGTATCGGCCAATCCGACTGAAATTACACCAGCCGATTTCGAATGTGCGATTTACGAGGCGCGTTTTACGTATTTCAAAAGGCGTCAATTAATTATTTCGAGTCCCTCTTGATTTAATCGCGATTTCCTGCCACCTTATCGCTACTCCAGATTGCCCTGCTCGCAGTCATTTGCATATGTGAAAGTTGTAATTCACAAATGGCGTTATGTAGATGGAGCTTTCTATCATATTGTTTATAGTTTATTGATTTTTTGTATTATATAGGTTGAAACTAAATATATTGTTGTTTTAATTGAACTTCATACTAGTTTCTAGTGGGGCAGAGAAGTCAGTGCGACTTATTATGTATGTAATAGCATTTGTCTCGTGTTCATATATAGCATATATTACTTAAACATAATACTTTCCGAACAAATGATTGGTAAATCTCTGGTGTGTATTTTGAGTTATTATTTAATATTTAATATTAAAATATAATAATATAAAAAAAATACATTAATTATTTTAACATTTTTTTCTAAAAATCATTTAAATAAATGTTTGTGAAACGGAAAAGGTTTAAAACATACACTTTCTACCCGAAAAACAAAAACAAATAAATTAAATATGAAAATGCCTGGGCCATACAATAAGGAGACCAATCAACAACATTGCCAGAACGAGCAAAGATTGGAACCCAAAGGGGAGACGCAAACAAGGAAGACCCAAAATAATATGGCGTACGAATATACATACAGTGAATATACAAGCCTCTAAAATAAATAGGAAATAGCTATTGGCAAAAATAATCGCGGCAATTAAAGCACAATTCGTAGCACGTAGCAGGTGAAGACATAAATATGCCCTAGACGAAATGTAAACTCAGTGAAATTGTTTTTAATATTTGGGAATAATCCCTGAAATTTTCCAAGAATTGAAGGATATATTAATAAATCACATACACCAGATTCGGTCATTGTGCCAGATAAAACATTGATGCTGTGTACGAACTGATAATAAAAGATCGTCATGTGACTTATCGAGAGATTGAGACATCCCTGGGCATTAGTATGGACATTTAGCCGTCAAAAATATTGATTCGCGTTGGATTCCGTACAATTTTAAATTCGGATTGGATCAACTGCTATACTAATGGTTTAGTCGAATGCGAAAATGTGTAGATCTTAAAGGAAAGTATATTGAAAAACAAAAAAGAAGTAAACCCCAATAATTGTTTTTGTTATTCATTCCCAATACATAAATAGCAACCCTCGTATGTCAAAAACTGAAGGTAATCGTACATTCGCTTGTACAATTACCGTCTCGGTATCCATAAAAAATCTACGCTCCAATTCCAAAGTCCAACCAACTGAGTAGCCTTTTTCCTTCATTGTTAATTATTTTGTCTTGGGATAGATACTCTTTTTGTTATTTTACCGGCAATGTTGCCTACTACTAAAGTTGCCGGCTACATTGATAATTGTACTAATCATGTTTTAATCCACATGTTCCGTAATTTTGTACATGACTGAGCGAATTATAAAACAATTATGGTATTGATTTTATACAATTTGACTAAAATTTCCGGTGTTTTATGATAAGCTGATGATCAATCCAACTTATTGTTTCTTTGCATTTTCAAATATAACGAACAATTACAATATAAAATCGATTAATAAGTGTATATCTATATATATATATATATATATATATATATATATATATATATATATATATATATATATATATATATTATCATTATTTTTCCCATATGAATAAAATGGCACATGTGTACGGACGAGTATTGATTTTACTACATGTGTAATATGTATTACACGTTTATGAGAACTACCTAGTTTCGGCCGTTATCATTATTAATGTTTATAATAACAGGAACTTTGATTGTTTGACGAACGTGATAAATATATTATGAAATACTTGCGCGTGGGAAGCGGAAAATGAGTAATTAATTCCTCTCTGAAAAAAAAAACGGACCGCAAATAGTTACAATGTTTCTAAATGCTCGAAACGTGATCTGTACATTTGGTTTTCGTCGAAATTATACGTGCAGCCACGTTTAATCGCGTTGTTCACAGAAATAAGTCTTCCATCATTATTTTATTCGACGCTTGTTAATAAAAAGTTTAATAATACGAGAGAAACATTTGAAATATGTATGCATTAAGCAAATTGATGAATATGATTTAAATGATTGATGAGTGTATCAGATTTGATTATTTTACAGTCACTTCCTCAATGGCATGCAGTGGCGTAAGTATTATATACAACATTGCAATAAAAGACAAGGCGTTGTTCATTCGGAAAACTATTGTAGTGCATAATTAACCCCTAAAAGACATTTTTGATTATTTATGTTTTATTTTCATGGCACACTTTAATATTAATATGCTTAATCAGTGTGTCATTTGATCACCTACTTAAGGAATGTACAGACCTGAAAGAATGTAGTGAATGAAGATAAATAATATTGCATTCCTGAGTACGGAAAAGGATTAGAATGGCTGGCAAAAGTATGCAAGAGGAATAATTAAATGGCCCTCAATCCATGCCAAAATATAACTTTGCAGTCTAATATTGAGATTGGTGTATAGTCAGTTGTGGTCTGAAGCTGAGCCAGCTCCTGGGTATGTTTACACTATTGTTAGAGATCTTAGACCGGTTGTTAATCAAGACGAAGTCTTTATGATTTTGAGGTATGTTTCTCAGGTGGTCTGCCGACTTCCAAGTGTGTAGTCTTTTCGGTAATTTGTACCGTGTGTTGCTGATGGTGAGTGTTTCTTCTTGACAGAAGTAGACGAGTCGCTCACCCCACTCATTCCTTTTACCTAGTTCGTGGGAACCAGTAACTCCTGGAGTTATATTAGGTCTACCATTTCGTGTTTCTCAGTATATTCCATGGCTTCCTTAATTTAACCATAAAAGTGTTCGATTTTGGCATTTCTCTTGTCTACCGTTGGTGAATACACCTGGATGAGGTACATTTATTAGGTTTCTAGTTAGTTTCAGTAACATGACACGATCTGAGATTGGAATGAATGCCTGGATAGATATGTTAATTGTTTCTTTTATGATTATGGTAAATCCTTTCGTATGGGTATTGCCTAGAGTAGTAGATCGTAAATCCGTTGTTTGTTGTGTGTTCAGATCTAAGCCATCCAGCTTCACTTACTCCTAGGACCTGTACGTTAAGTCTGTGTCGTACATGGTACGTACATTCCATGTCACAAGCCGTTCCATTGTTGGTGTTTTTGCTGATTTCCTTGTTTTTCTTCCGGCGATTCTTTGCGCCCCTGACTAATTTATGGGTCGCCGGGGCTCAGGGTCGTATTGTGATAGTGTTCGTCATGATGTTTTTCTTGGGAAATAATTGTGCAGTAGTTCCCCACTTGCTCTCTACACCGCAGTACCACAGCCATTCAAGACAGTTCTAGTTGTCTTGTTCATTTCCTGGTGGTCGCTACTGTCCTCCTGCAGTGCTAGTATTTTATTTCTTCGGTCCGCTATATACCCTATCTATAAAATGTCTAGCTAGTATTCCCCTATCCGCCACCTGGTAATGCGCCCCATGGGGAACTAGCAAAACCCCACTCGGGAAAATACATTGCTTAATATATTGATTTCATACAATTATATAAGATTTAAAATGAAATCTAGCTAATTAAAATCTGTCAATTCAAAAAGAATTACAGTTTTATTGCGAAGAAACGAGTTTCTGTTAAATCTGATGGCTCAGCCGTTGAAAAACATTAATTATCTACAACTCCGGACAAATGTAGGTCACATTTATTAAAGTAACCAATTATTTTAATTGAAATCGCTTTATTACAGCGCACTTGCTTACGGCGAGAGCGCAAAAAAATGCTGCCCCTGTGCAAATATTTACCATCGCTTTCTTTTGAAGCAATCGATTCTCACGAAAACACTTCTCGTACACGGGCGACGACATTTGAAACCGTTTTACACTTGTAAACGCGACCGCCGCGCCGGTGTTACTTGAGCCCAATTAACGGCGGATGCCGCAGATTAGCGCGAGCAAATCTCTCGTTATGAACAGGCCTGCCCGTAAATCGTGCGATCGCAGCAGATTGGCGTTCGAACAATAAGACCGCCGCATTTTGCTGGAAACCGGCTAATTCTATGTAAAGCACGCATCGTGATTAACCGATAGCCGTAGACGCAGACGACAAATCAATCGGCTGTCCGCGGGAGTTCTGTCGTTCGTACAACTGTCGCCGGAACGGTCAACCGCTTCGATACTAGATAAGAGCGTGTATTGCAAATGGAATATCGGACCCATCGGAAACATGTATAAACAATGAAGGCATGTTTTCACCGGCAAATGTGCACCGGCTTTCGATATTTTATTCCTTAGACCGCATGCGAATATATTTCGTCCCGTATCTAACGTGAGAAACGGCTTTAGATGTTTGAAATAGCGAAGATAGTTGATATGGACGAAACTACATCAAAGTATCTCATTGTACATAGTTTTGTTGCGATTCAATTGTTCAACGGATACGAAGCTTTAATTGAATGACACTTCAATTGTTCGGGCGAATGATGCGACTAGTAACATCAGTAAACGTAATATTATTCGTTTATACCACAATTGAAAGTAATATGGAATATTGAAATCAGTATCATTAAAATAAAGGATGACCCAACGCAAATTAGAGCGGTTAATAATGAAAATGAAAATTATATACAGTAGCTTCCGCTTTATTCTGGCATTTCCTAAGTTTTTAATCACTTGATATGGCAATTTATTGAATACACATATGACATTGATAAAAAAAGAAAAAAAAAGTTGATTATTTATTATTAAGATTATTCTTGAAAGTCTTGAAATTGAATACCTGGCCAAATGATTATTCATAAAATAAGATAATTATAAATTGAACGACATATATTCTTTTAAATTATGTATCGTTTAAAAATAGTGCATTGTAATGCATCTCGTCTGACCAATATTTCCCAATAGTCATGATAAATTGTTCCAATTAAGCGGTTTATTATTTGAAAATGCTATATAAATAGGTGTAGTTTTTATTCAGCGATTTAAGGATAGCCCCAAATAAGCGACTGCTCCAATAAACCAGTGTCCCATAATATACTGTATATGTGATATAAACGAAATAACCTCTAGCATAACTTTTATTTAATATTCTATTGATCATTTACGTGTAAGTTTGCTCAAACTTTCATAATGTGTTCGATACCTCTATTGGACAAGCGGTGACTTATTGTCGGATATTCCTGGAAATAATTGAAAAATATTTATTTCAAATATAAGATGCTTGTTGGTAATTAATTTTACCATTCTCGTACACAAACCGTACAATTTATATACATAAAATAATGACCGTTCCGTAGTTTTTTCGTCTGCCATGGAAACCAAAATAGTAAAGTTTAATTATCATAAAGTTAAATAAGAGTCTTTTATATTATATCAAATTTGACTAATATTTCCTTGTTGTATTTTACTGTTAAAATATTATGATTAATTATTTTATTATGTATATTGGTGAGAAATAGTATTTGACTTATAAATGTGAAACATCAACCTGTGTAAAATGTGTATCCAAATAATTAACATATATTCTAATTTTCTCTCGATAGCACAGGTTTTTTTACCTCGTGATTAAGCGGTTATCATATGTCCAAAATCAAGATCAAGTATCCCCTGAATGATAGCGTTTTAACGCTTCTATTCGCTGTCTAGAATTCTTCTTACAAGTGTCTTGTATTCTCGAATTTTGGAGTTGTTTGTATAGGTCTTTAATCAATAGCAATGATCTATGGAGTACTTCACATGGTGTACCTTGTGTACTTCACATGTGGCTGTATTATCTGAATTACTCACTCGCAGATATTTCTCGGAAAAAAATCTGGACGTCGGTCAACGGATGTGGGCTTGGACGAAGGTGTTAGCAGTGTTATGGGCCATTCACAATAAGCGCGGTACGGGTAGCGTAGCGGTAAGCGAAATTGCACACATGTATAAAAATGCGGGCGTTTACAGCAACGCAGTAAAACTATGACAGAACATGTGTAATTATCTCTACCATAATTATCGCTTAGCATTACTGCCCAATTCTGGACGTCTGAATTTTTATAGCCATGCAAAATATTGCTTACCGCTACCTTACCACTACCGCGCTTATTGTGAATGACCCATTAGTGTCTATTATATGTTCGGCACATTGAGACCTTTGCAAGTTATTATAATTGTTATTTATTTAGATTATTATTTTGCGACCGCAGAATTATCGAAAAATTATGCATCCATGCATGGCCGTAACTAAGCAGGGGCCCAGACGAAATAGGGGCTCCAAAAAACCCTGCAGAAAGATCGAAAGAAATCGTATTATATTAAAAATAACATTTTGGTAGCCTGTCCTGTCAAGGGCTGATTGAAAATCTGAAATCTGCAACTTAACTAGTTATATTACAGAATTAGTAAACTCATATGAGAATATCGTAAATGCCCTACTATATTTCTGACTCTTCCCATTTCTACTGCTTCGTGTGAGAGGAGCTACAGCAAATTACAGTTAATTAAAAATCACCGAAAATCAACCCTAACTCAAGATAAACTATCCAATCTGTCAATACTATCAAATGAGTATAATATTGCTGAAAGTATTAACTTTGATGAATTGATTGATAAATTCACCGAAATGAAGGCAAGAAGAGTACAGTTAGATCAATTTTAAGTTTAAGAACAATTAAATATTATAACATTTAAAAACAATTACAATAATAAATATAAAGACTATTTTTTACACGTGTTATATTATATCATATATATTTTATTTCTTTTCAAATAAAAAGTTAATCTGAAGGAGTTACAACCAGTGACCCATACCAAACGGCACGGATGGGAGCACGCCCTCCGTCTCAAAGAAAACAAGAAAAATACACGTACATTTAAAAATTGTTGGTAGCAAACAGTGCAAACATATCAATTAGCGAGCGATTTTATGCTAAATTACTTTATGCAACACCTTCGATAGCTCAGTTGGTAGAGCGGTGGACTGTAGAAGAAATTGCAATCTAGCTGATATCCATAGGTCACTGGTTCAAATCCGGTTCGAAGGATACTTTTATGCGTTTCTAACGATTATTATGTTTTATTTATATTGATTTTATTCTAATTTCTAAAATGTACGCCATAAACAGATGAAACATATTTCCATTATTACATTTCCGTATTTAATTGAAATGAACGCATACAACAAATCCACATCTAGTAACTAGCATCTAGTAACAAGTAACCCCTTCTGTGGCAATATTTCTTTATGTCTATTACAAATTAAATAATAAATAAAACGAGTTTGCTTCGTTTTATTTATGTTTTTGTTTGCTGTCTCTGCTCTGGTTATTTTTTTACTGATAGAATAATAGAACATTAAATAGTTTTTATAAGTTTGTCAATAGATCTATGGTAGAGTACTGTAATTCTGTGATTAATTACCGAGCGTTTTTATGTTAAATTCCTTCACGCAACACCTTCGATAGCTCAGTTGGTAGAGCGGTGGACTGTAGAGGAATAAATCTAGCCGATAGGTACTGGTTCAAATCCGGTTCGAAGGATATTTTTGTGCTTTAGTCATATATATATATATATATATATATATATATATATATATATATATATATATATATATATATATATATATGTATATATATATAATAAAAAAGAGCCTTTATTGGCATTTTCTTCACAAAAACCCAACCACAAAGAAAATACATAAAAATTAAAAAAAATATATACATAATAAAAATGAGTTGAGTATAAGTTGAGTATTTTTACTGAATATAAAATAGTGCCTTAGTGAACTACTATGTTTTACCACTTCATTTTATTTATTCATATAAAAACTAGTTTCATCTAAGCTCTACGCAAAACTAGTTCCTAAATGCTTTTTAGAAAAGTCTATAAATGGCACAGAGCATACATATTTTCGTCAAGTTTTTGATTAATCATGTCTGCACAACTGCTCTAGTAGATTTACGGTCCCTTTGTTCTTCTGGTAAGCAAACTGTTTAATGTCAAAAATTTGGTATTTATTTTCCATATACCTCCAGTATCTTTTTAGGTATTTCGCTCAGTTCTAGTGTATTATTAATTATAATCGGTATACTCAACATTTATGGATATCTAGCAATATCTTTTATTTTGTCGAATCCAAGTGGTTTGTTTATATCAAAGCTGTTAATAATGTTTGTTACATTATCTAGTGTCGCCTTAGGTATAAACATTAAATTTGTGCTATTGGGCCTTATATGCGTATCGAGCAATACTTTTTCGAACTTATGAGGCGCGTTCTCAACTTGCTGTCTGACAACTTGAGTAAAAGTGGTTGATATTTGTGATTCCTTTCCCTTGAAAGTTCTTGTAAGAGAATCCGTATATTTACCACCTTTTGACATAATTCCTCGTGCCATATTGATGACTTTCACAGTCTATCATCTGTTGTACGTTAAATATTTGTAAGTTGAAACTTTTTCTACAGTTTCATTTCCAATTTGATTGATATTATCATAATCAGTAATTGGGCACTTACTGATAACGAGCCATTTGGTTTTCTTAGTATTTATTCGCAGGCCCATGTTGTTGCTTGCTCGAGTAACGGACCTGAAGATCATGTATACTTGTGACTAATAAAACGACTGTGTCGTCTGCATAATATTATTGATAACGACTCTCTTGACAATTATACCCATATCATTTCTTGTGGCCGAACATCCTCAAACACCCCATCTCAGTACATATTGAATAACAATGACCAAAGGACACAATCTCCTTGCAGAATCGATATTTGCTTATCATCTCGACCTCCACTCTAACGGCAGCTTTCCGATACAGGTTAGCTATTATGGAACACATCTAGCCTTCAATCCCATCTTACACGCCTTCTCGTACTCTATAAAACAAGCAAAACCGTCCAGATATACATCTCGATATCTTTGAATGAGTACCTGGCTGCTAAATAATGCCTTCCGTTTTTCGAAACCATTTCTGAACTCAAATTGTGATTCACCAATGTTCTCTTCACATACTCGATATATTCTCCCATGAACAATCTAGAAACAATTTAAGAACGTGGTTTATGAGACAATCATTTTGTATTTGTTGTAATAAGTATTATAGCGAGTACAGAATAATTAGGTTAGGCTTCTTAGGCAATGTTACGAAGGTAGATTTCAGCAAGTCTAGTGGGATTGTTCCTCTTGTATATATGGTGTTAAACAGATGAATTATTACGGAAAGTGGTTTTTCATCCTCTAGCACTTTCAACACTTCAACTACCTTGTGTATCCCATCAGGTCAGCTGCTTTTCCATTTGTTGCAAATTATTATTGCATGCTCTACTTGATATCTCGGTAAATCTAATATCATTATGCTGTTTCTATGATTTCTGTTGTCATCGAAGAGAATCTCTACATTCCACTATCTTAACTTTTCTTCATTGTTTGTCAGAATATTATTCTGCGTATCGATGAGTAGTCCGCTATGCTTGATTTTTATCACATCAATTATAACTATTGTTACATGATTTCATGCTGTTTATGCATCTATGAGATCTGAATTTGTATCATGCATAACTTCTGATTCAATTCGGCCTTAACATATATTCTCACGCTACACGTAATTTTTCAACAGCCAGCTGTTTTATGTTTTATGCACTTTTTTAAGTTTTTGATTAATTACGGTTACTAGTATGTTGTGATCTGAGCAGATCTCGGCACTAGGATTCGTTTGCGTCTCTATTATTATTATGAAACATCGTCTTTATATGGACAGAATAATTACTCGGTGAAATATGCGTGCTTGTACAAAATCATTTAGCGAGCGATTTTTTGCTAAATTTCTTTATGCAACACCTTCGATAGCTCAGTTGGTAGAGCGGTGGACTGTAGAAGTGTAGAGTAGAATTGCATTCTAGCTGAAATCCATAGGTCACTGGTTCAAATCCGGTTCGAAGGATTACTTTTATGCATACCGATTTAGTTCGATTTAATTGTTTTGAGTATATTTCTTATTGTTATGGAGCTAAGTGGCTGCTGCTTCATAAAATAGATCACTATCCCCCGATATTCAACGACGTTCCATAAATCTATCAATAGCTATTGAACCCATAGTATTCGTTGTTATAGCAACAATAATATTTAGGGAATGTGCTTAATTTAGATTCTCTCTATTGGAAATACTGAATAATTAAACAAAAGGTATCATCAAAGCTCCAATTGCAAGCGCTATTCAAGGTGTTTGACATTTGTATTTCTGTCACAATGACGTTGTCAATTCAATCCATTCAATAGCTTATGGGGCCTATAAAGTTTATGGGATGTTGGTGAATACGGGCAATAAAGAAATATTATATTTGAATTAAAACATTCTTCCATCTCACCATGAATTCAAAAATACGTTATAAAGAATAATTCATAACTTTTTAGTTTTAAATAACTATTATACTTATGATCACTTAATACATACGATGTTGGTAGACCGCGGTATATAATTTAAAAGCGGGTCGATCAAAAGTTTGGCCACCCCGGCAAACATCCTTGTCAATATATACAGATAATCCTTATATTTCAGTCGATATATTACAAAACTGTCTAAATAAAGTTAATTCAAGTTAGTTTATGGGTCAGTTGGCATTACATATATTGGAAACATTTGAACAAATAGATTGGTATTAATGGTAAGATTGTGTGACATATTTATTTCTTAACTTAATATGCGACCGTTTTTATGCACATTTTCTTTCTGCAACACCTTCGATAGCTCAGTTGGTAGAGCGGTGGACTGTAGAGCGTTAACACTAGCTGATATCCATAGGTCACTGGTTCAAATCCGGTTCGAAGGATCCTTTTATCCTTTCATACTAATACCTGTGACATTACTTAATAATGAGATTAAGACCATACTTTTCTTATAGAATTATAAAATTATGATTTTGTGAAATATCACACATACATATATATATATATATATATATATATATATATATATATATATATATATATACTTCTTGTTGTAGGTTCTGAAACTTATTTTGTAATAATTGAAGACAATAATTAGTAGTTAATTTGGTTGATTTAAATTAGTCGTTATTATTACACAAATACACATAATGCCAAAATAGATTCACTAATTAATGTGTATGTAATCAGGAAGAATTGACAAAAAAATCCTTCGAACCGGATTTGAACCAGTGACCTATGGATATCAGCAATTTTGTATAACTCTACAGTCCACCGCTCTACCAACTGAGCTATCGAAGGTGTAATTAAAAGAAAGTCTGCAAGAAAATGCTCGCAATTTTAGCTGACATAAATAGAGCACACAACTAATTATTATACACATATTTAGTCGACTTTAAGAGGAATTGTAATTCGCAAATTACCAGGTTTCAGGGATTTTATGTGCAGTTAAGGTAAATACCAGATGATTAAATTCTTCCAAACATCCCCGCTACCGGCGGAAATGCCATTAGTTTGATTGCCCTATAATGATGGATGGATATAATTATTATATCCATCCATCAATACAAAATTATTTTGTATTAATATATATGAAACGTTTTAAAAGAGAAACATATAAACAATACCCTGTTGTAAAGTATAATCAGTTCGACATTGAAAATTGTCCCACAAAGAGTCCCAACTCACATCAACTATATGGCCGCTTAACTCAACTGCAAAAAACGTGCTTACATAAATTCATATGTAGACGCTGACGAGAAATCGTTGGACAGTGAACTAATACGTTAATGAAAGTAAATATGCAGGACATGGCTATATTGAAAAAGGCGCATTTTCGACTAAAAATATACAAAAAAGAATATATACACATTATTTTAGAGATTTGAAGCCTTGACAGGGCGCTAATAATTTTGTATTGATGGATGGATATAATTATTATATCCATCCATCATTATAGGGCAATCAAACTAATGGATTTTCCGCTGATAGCGGGGATGCTTAGAGGAATTTAATCATCTGGTATTTACCTTAACTGCACATAAAACCCCATAAACCTGGTAATTTTCGAATATTCGCTAAGATAGGGATGAAACTCTCGCTCCCCAATGTTCAAGTACGAGACGTCTGTGACTCCTCGTACTGGGCACTGACCTGGATTCAGTTTAATATGTATACAATTCCCCTTAAAGTCCACTGAATCTGTGTATGTATATATAATATTTAGTTGTATGCTCTACTTATGTCAGCTAAAATTGCGAGCATTTTTATGCAGACTTTCTTTTAAAACACCTTCGATAGCTCAGTTGGTAGAGCGGTGGACTGTAGAGTTAATTAAAAAATGCTGATATCCATAGGTCACTGGTTCAAATCCGGTTCGAAGGATTTTTTTGTCAATTCATAATGGCTGTGAACCTATTTTGGCATCATGTGTATTAGTTTAATAATATCGACTAATTTATTAGACAATCAAGCATATTAACTACTAATTATTGTCTAGAATTATTACAAAATAAGTTTCTGAACGTATAACAAAAAGTTAGTATTCAGTTACCTAAATTAAATACCATTTGATTCTCAGATTTTTATAATATTTCACATAATCATAATTTTATAATTCCATAAGAGAAGTATTCTTACTATTAAGTAATGTCAAAGGTATTAGTTTGAAAACATAAAAGGATCCTTCGAACCGGATTTGAACCAGTGACCTATGGATATCAGCTAGTGTTAACGTTCTACAGTCCACCGCTCTACCAACTGAGCTATCGAAGGTGTTGCAGAAAGAAAATGTGCATAAAAACGGTCGCATATTCAGTTAAGAAATAAATATATCACATAATCTCACCATTAAAACCAATCTATTTGTTCAAATGGTCCCAATATATGTAATGCCAACTGACACATAAACTAACTTGAATTAACTTTATTTAGAAAGTTTTGAAATATTTCGACTGAAATATAAGGATCATCTGTATATATTGATAAGGATGTATGCCAGAGTGGTCAAACTTGTGATCAGTTTGGGCGACCCGCTTTTAAATTATAGGCGGTCTACGAACATCGTACGTTTTAAGTGATCATAAGTATAATAGTTATCTAAAACTAAAAAGTTTAAATTATAAATAAACATAGATAATACAAATATATATATTCAATATCAAGTTATTTTAACACGAGAAAATGATTTCTTCTCACAAACTTATTAGTTTATAATTAAAACAATATGTTCTTATTATTAATGGGCGAGCGGTCGACGGTTTGGTCACCCTTGATGTATACAAAAGATCCTACCTATACATCCCTGCCTATACCTACCATATTATAACATTTTAACGTTTATAACAACGTAACAACGTAAGGAATATTCTTTCTCTTTAAAATATTAAGCAGTGCCGTTGTAAAATGTATGTAATTAATAATGTGGTCCACTTTTGGCTGGAACATGCCAGCGTTTTTATTGTTAATTTCTTTTTATAACACCTTCGATAGCTCAGTTGGTAGAGCGGTGGACTGTAGAACGTTACAACATAGCTGATATCCATAGGTCACTGGTTCAAATCCGGTTCGAAGGATATTTTTAATATCGGTTCAATTCGATTGATTTTTTGTCCAATCTTTTACTAAAAGAGCGGTCGATTGTCATCATAATTAGCTTTTCAAATTGTCGTATTAAATGTATAAATATTAAGTATTTAACCACCGTTGCCACTCATTTTCATGGCCGGTGAAAAAACCGTTGCCATTTGATTTACATTGGGTCATGCACAAAGACTTGGCCGGCCGGCAACTGAACGGTGGAAGATATATGAGATTTGAATAGATTATTCGCCGTGCAAGAGTAAAAATAGAAGGCGTCGGCTAAACCATTCATATCTCTGCCCTCCAATTACCGGCGATGCTCAGCTGGTGCAGGTCCCAATGTAAATCAAATGGCACCGTTTTTTTACCGGCCGGCAAAACTGACGCTCATGTGAATAAGCCAAAAATCTACAATATGTCGTTGGGTATTGGCGTTTTGCTACAAGAGCCAACAGAAGTTACATCTAAACAAACGCAGCGTGTGTAAACTTTTCAATGTGATAAATTAAATATATAGATCTTTGGTATAAATACATCCTTGCTACTAGGAAATTATAATACTTCTTATAAAATCGAGACATATACCGCACTGTGAGATGACAAGTGGCGTAACTTCGAAAATGAATTTTCAGGTTTTGATTTTTGTTTTGATGATTCTTATGTTTTAGTTAACGTTCCTTTTATCATTTTGCGTTTAGAATAAACCAACTTATTATTTAAAGAAATTAGATAACATTATACTCAATGGTAAACCTACTGGAACTATTGGAATCTTTAAAATGCATTGATCTTAAAAATTGTTTATGGAAGTTACATTTTCATCTCAGTGTGCGATATATTATGTGGCAATACCGTTAAGCAAATATTTATAACAATTAATTATGTGATATATTTGTCTTAATTTGCTAGCGATTTTATGTAGATTTTCTTTCTTCGATAGCTCAGTTGGTAGAGCGGTGGACTGTAGAGCGTTAACACTTAGCTGATATCCATAGGTCACTGGTTCAAATCCGGTTCGAAGGATCATTTTATGCATTCATACTCATATGAATTGACATCACTTAAGCCCGTATGACATTATCTAGTTTTCTAAAAAACATTAAGCTTTATTGTAACTAGGAAATGGAACGGCATACAGTTTTTGTATGTAAGTTAATACATTGTGGTGTATCCGAAACTATTTCTTTAATAAGTCTTCTAAATTTTGTAACTGCTATACTATGTAAATAATAAACTATGTTATATATTTATGGCATCTTAATTTGCGTGCGATTTTATGCAGATTTTCTTTCTGCAACACGAAAAGTGAAAAGTAAAAAGCATCCTTCGAACCGGATTTGAACCAGTGACCTATGGATATCAGCTAAGTTTTTACATTCTACAGTCCACCGCTCTACCAACTGAGCTATCGAAGGTGTTATGGAAAGAAATTAACAATAATAACGCTCGCATGCCAGTCAAAAGTGGACCACATAACTAATTATAAAAATTCTACAACGGGACTGTCTAACCATTTAAAGAGAAATAATTTTACTTGTTGGGTTACGTTTTTATGAAGGATAAAAATTTATATTAAGTAGGTATAGATAGGATCTTTTGTATACATCATTGTCAATATAAACAAACGATACTCATATTCCAGTCGATATATTGAAAAAATATCTAAATAAAGTTAATTCTACTTATTAATTACTTTATAGGATTATGCGAAATTATCGGTATAGGAAATGAATTTTCCCTTGACGTTTCTCCATAATTAATTAAAATTAATACTATCATATGTATCATAATAATTAAATGAAATTATATTATATGTTTTTACGCATTATTGTAGAAGTGACTGAAATCGTGTAATTTTAATCAGAGTATCAAACAATGTTTTTGCGTTTGAGTCGAGATTATCGTAATTTACTTACCATGCGTTGTGTTACTTGCACACAAAATTCACTGTACAATATATGTGAATGTGAAACGTGGAATATGCCCAGCATTGTAGGTTGTTGAGGTTTAACTAATATAATCACCTATTTTGTCGCTATACCATTATTACAAACAACTAGCTGGCCAATAATAGAAATGCACGTATTATGCGTAATTAGGCCTTTGCTCTACTTATACCATCTATAATTGGCGGGCGTTTTTATGTCGAAAGTATTTTTACAGCACCTTCGATAGCTCAGTTGGTAGAGCGGTGGAGTTATACAAAATTGCTGATATCCATAGGTCACTGGTTCAAATCCGGTTCGAAGGATTACTTTTTTATATTATTTGCATTATGGGTCTATCGAATAAATATCTATTATTATAATCTATTTTAGGACGATTATAGGACAATCAACAGTCAAATTTATCGAAGAAGAATAGAAAGAAAATCTCGTGACTCTGCTAGTGTTCTGTGATCTATATGTTAGCTCAATTTAGGTCGTCTTTCCTTATTCACAACATATTTTAACAGCGCTGTTTCATTGTATCAGGGTAGCGGGTAGGCACTTCTTTTCGAACCCGGAAAAGAACAGGCCTACTTCAGGGATGCAACCCTGCCCACGCGAGCCATGGTTCTCACATCTCCTTGTACCGGGGGAACCATGTCCCAACTTTCAATCCTTTCCCTATATAACTATCTCTCCTAAATCCATACTCTACCCATCTTCCAACCCGCCACGACATTTTTTCAGTCAATAAATTTTCAACGAGAGTACCTTTCTTAATACTAAAACAAAATAAGAGATACACTATTAAGTTTGTCTAAGCATACGCTCCGACGATATCTCACATGAACGATGAAGTAAACATATTCTACGACGACATATCTTTAGCCCTGGGAGACATTAAAACTG
Organism: Lordithon lunulatus; assembly: GCA_963942505.1. Lineage (NCBI taxonomy): Eukaryota > Metazoa > Arthropoda > Insecta > Coleoptera > Staphylinidae > Lordithon > Lordithon lunulatus. The sequence continues at coordinate 53,470,252 of OZ012666.1, read as the reverse complement.
TGCCGATTTTAACACCAAAATTAGTCTTAAAATAAACAATGGCGAGAAATGACTGGCGTAATTCGGATCAGAGGCAAATACTCGGGGTGAAACATTGCTGGACTGTCTCCTGTAAAATAATCTATATTTAATAAATAGATTTTTCTAAAAAAATTCAAATTGAAAATGTACATAGGAAAGCTAAGATGAAAAACAGGGAATGATATTGACTATATAATCTGTATTAATAAATATGTAGTCAAAAACGTAACAGTAGATACAATTGCAGAACAGGAAATGTTCACAGAATAGTAAGATCCACAATCCAACTAGTAGAAAGGCATACACTCACAAATCGAACATACCCAAAATGATATCGCCGTTATATTGGGAAATAACATCATTTAGACACACATAGAAGATCTAAACAAGGCAATAACTGAAGCCTTACAAAAAACTGCCCTAAATCCAAAAAAGAAGAAAGAGGATTTTAAATATCTCTCTGTTTATTTATCTTAGTTCCTCTGCTTGTTTTTTTTTATTGTTTCTCAATTTGTTATGTTTTAGTATTCCTCGAACTTAACTAAATCATTATCGATTTGCGGATATCATGGTCCTCATAGCCGAAAACCTAGGTGAATTAAGGCAGATGACAGATGAACTATATTTGACTGGCATATATATATATATATATATATATATATATATATATATATATATATATATATATATATATATATATATATATATATATATCGGCCCACGTTAATCAAATATTTATTCTACAAAAACGTGCTATTGCCTCAGTATTAAACTGTAACCGGCTGACACACTGCAAAGCTCCGTTTAAGCGATTAAAGGTTATGACTTTGTCCTAAGTATACCTAAGTATATACAATCAGCTACTTAAAGCTCAGGAAGAACTACCGCACCTAAAGACAAGAAGGGAAACAACTATGGCTAATACGAGAAATACGGATAAGGTGAATATGCTGAGACACCGAACGAACACTGGAGCAGCCCAACACCGACACCTGGATCTATATAATAAGTGGCTACCAAAATGGAGAACCATGGAACCGAAAATATTTAAAGTAGAACTTGAAGTCTACCTCACTAATAAAGCATTCTACGGCGTCCAGAAATTCATAGAGTTGTGAATTCCCCGATCTACATAAGACATATCTTGACTTTACTTACAAACATTACGTATATATATATATATATATATATATATATATATATATATATTATATTCTATGCAGTGTTTTCCTTTTAGTACTTAGTACAATAAAGATATTATTATTATTATAGTTTTCATTCGTAGTTTATCGAACTATCCATAGTTATAACGTTAAAATGTTGAACTATCGGTGTACACTGGTGAATATATAATTGAATAACTATCGATAGCACATTTAATTCTCTGATAACAAATAATAATCAAGTGTTATTTTCCAAAATATCTGACTATGTCTTGATACATAACTAAAAATAGAAAATATTCAATAAAAGGTAATCCTTCGAACCGGATTTGAACCAGTGACCTATGGATGTCAGCTAGATATTACTTCTACAGTCCACCGCTCTACCAACTGAGCTATCGAAGGTGATGGATAAAGAAATTTAGAATAAAAACGCTCACTAATTGAGCACAGAACTACAGTCCACTGTCTACCATAGATTTATTGAAGGTATTATAAAAACAATTCAATTTTTCTTTCTGAAATAAATTGACAGTGAAAAGCGAGATGAGCAAACATTTCTTGATAAAAGCGAACTCACTTGTAATATACGTAAATTGACAAATGTATTTTTTTATTATATGTGCAATATAGATATTTAAAATGTGTGTAGACTTTAAGTCACATACTTAAATGTAATATTTGTAATATTGGGTTATTACAGCATCTTCTTTGTAATAATTCATTATTAATTTCTATATAAAAATAAAGATTTCACATTCCATGATTTCTAATTTGCCATAATAGGAGAAAAGTGAACTACAAGTTAGCTAAATAAAACTCAAAACATTTTTTAAATTCTATAAATGCCAAATAATATTATAAAAAAATTCTGAAACAACCGTGATATCAAAAGTGTTTAAAATATAATTAGTAGTAGTGTTAATAGTCTAAATAAGTAACAACAATTAAATAGTCCAAATGCTTAACGCATTTATCTTCCTTTACATTACAATTACAAATATATAACATATGCGAACATAATGCGAACAATCGTCAAATATACACCTAAAGTGCCGAAAGCTTATTTATACACGCTGTCTTCTTACTGTAATATCCATGCAGGTGTATGGTTCTATATTTATTAAATAATCTTTAGCCTTTTTAAATGCATAGATATTATTAGTTTGTTTATAAATATTTGGCAGTAAGTTGTAAATATTAATAATATTATAGCACGGACCTTTTTCTGACAATGTAAGAATGTGTAAGGGATATAGATACATTTACATGTCTGGTTGCGTATTTATTATTTAGGGGATTACTTGTGAATAGTTCATTACGTTTCTTGTTAAGCAATGCACATTCATATATGGAAGTATTTGACATCTGATTTGATTTTATTATTGATATGTTGACTTCTGAGTGTAAAATTCATGCATAGTGTATCGTTCTAGATTTTTTTAAATAATATTTACCCTTTTTAAAATGCATAGAGATTGGTTTGTTTGTAAACATTTAGCAGTGAGTTACAAATATTTATAATATTATATTACTGACCTTTTTGTGACAATCTGAGATTGTGTAAGGGTCATAGATAATAGTTATATATGTATATTTTTTTTTTGATTCTCTAGTCTTTATGGTGACAAAATAATAATTACGTATTCTTAGTTCGTTACACCTCAAATAATCTTATCTGATATCTTCTGTTTTGTTTTATTTCAGCAAAATTAACCTTTACTCACTGAACAATAAATACATACCGTCTTTCTACTCCGAAAGAGTAGCAGCAGGGATTATAAGTAGCAGTATCGTCATTTATGCGGTTGCCACTGGTTTTTACGAGTTTATGCAAATTTTGGAAACTGGAACGATTGAGGTGTAAATAAGGTCAGTCCTGCATTAAGACATTCCATCAGTACCGGCAGTTACAATATAAATATAAGTAAGCCTAACATATTTACTAACAAAATCTTGCAGTGTGGGTCGACGCAATAATTGAATTCCATTGAAATAATCCCCATACTAGGCAGCAGTATAACGCTGAATTATTCCCATTTTGAATTACAAAGTAAACGCTTTATTATACTTCTCGCATGATATAATTAAATTTTATTGATACAGCCGCATAAATAAGCGGGCGTTGTCCCATTAAATCATACAAAAATGTAAACACGCGCGCGAGCGCTCCGCTACCATAAATAGCAATTGAATTATTGGAATTAATCCGTATGCGGGCCCAATTAAACAATTTCCGAATTCCTGCAGCGACTGATCTGCATAATTTCTAAGAGCTTCTGGGAAGAAAACAAACAGTTAGGTTTTTCTGAAACTTATGTTAATTTATTAAATATGTATATATTAGTGTGTAGAGGTGTGCATGCGATGTTGTTATAAAATTCCAATGCCGCAAGAACAAAGGGGACGGCGGAATGGAATGGGAGAAAACAAGTATTTTTGTGGTGGATTTACATATTCAGCCGAGTGTCCTGGCGCTAGCAGACGATGATGACTCAAAGTTAGTTAGGACTGTCTTTTATTGCATCTGCAGCAGTTAGCGAGATTCATGTAATTGTTGGGATACGAAAGCGCGTTATGACTTGAGTATATAATTGGGCTTTATTTACATTACGCATAAATTAATTAATACAAGTGCAGTTTAATTATATCTATTATAGTAGACGATATAATGTTGCAGCCACCGTTAGCTATGGCGATGACATTAGAACGACCGTTTATAGAATATGTTTTTATTATTAATATGTTTAACTAATTAAAAAATATAATTATGTTATATATATATATATATATATATATATATATATATATATATACAAAATAACTTACTTAGAAAGAAAAGTAATTGAAAATCGATATGATACAATAATGGATAACAAAATATTATAAATAGCAGTATAGATTAATTATACATATTCAAAATATCTTTTAATTTGCACTCAATATCTGGATAAACATAAATTACACTTCCGGTTATAACTACCAGATATAAATATAGAAATACCTATAATGAAATTTGCTCAAAAACTATTTAGAAAACTGGAATTTGCATTAAACAAGTCACTCTTTTACTTTAGTAAATGAGGCCTGGAATACAAACTTATTAAGGTACTTTATTAACTCCAATAAGTATAACAGAAGATAGTACACCTGAAGGTGTCAAAATAACTTACATATTTATGTATACGTATACCTGGTATCGTATTTGGAACAACTCTACTATACGGAATAATAACATTTGTTTATTAAATACTCTTTTAATGTAAGAATAACTTGTTTGGGCGGCAGTTGTAATACGTTTATTAATTATTGTAAATGTTATGCGTTATTATTAGAATATCATCTACGGGCAAACAGTTCTATTTCTGTTTATGTTATCGCCAGTATCAGCCACATAGTTTACCTACAATTTCAAATGTTTTGTAATTATACCATTTTTTGATGGTAGATGTAAGGAAAAAAAATCACCTACCAGATTATTTTTTTTTCATACAATCAAATGGCAGTACTAGAATATAGAAACGGAAAAGAACATTTGAAGATGAAAAAAATGTGAATATGGGGTAAAATACGAATGGAGAAACTTAAAGACCTGTTCAATCAAAGCTTGTATGAACAACGTATCAGATAATTGGAAAAAAGTACTGTGATACTATTACACAAAAAAGGTGACTGTAGCAACCTACAAAACTGTCGGCCTATAGGCCTTCTCTCACACATTTACAAGTTACTAACGCAAATTATCACCAATAGACTTACAAACAAACTAGACAGATACCATTCAGTGGAGCAGGCATTATTTAGAAGAGGATACAACACGCAAGCCCATATACAAGCAATAAGAAGAATAGATACACGGCGCTTATAAAAAATATATACCAAGCAGCCCTAACAATAAGGTTACACGAGGAAATAAAGCCTGTAACAATAGAAAAATGTGTAACGCTTTCACCAAAGCTATTTATGCTGACATAAAAAAATATGTTAAAAAAACACATATGGACAGAGGAGGGAATATGCATCGACGAACATACTCCTCATATTCGCGGACGACACAGTGATCCTTGCTAGCAGTACGCAGGAATTATAACAAATGTTACTATAGAACTATCCGCGGTAGAAAAACAATTTCGTCTGCGCGTTAACCGAACCACATACACATGGATATAGATGCTCAGGAAATAGAAGGTAGACCACTATATCTATCTGGGACAATGAATTAGTTTCGATATGAATGGCCAAGAGCAGGAAGAGAAGAATAAGGCTGGCAGGAAATACTAATGCGGGTAGGTCACATAAAATACCGATCGAACATGGACTAAAAGAATCTTGGAATGGAGACAGAGAATGGGACACAAATTCACAAGTAGACCACCAATGAGATGCTCAGATGACATCAATAGGACAGCGAACTTAGATTAGATTCGGAAAACGTAAGGCAGAGACGAGTGGAGGAACATTAGAGAGTCCTACATCCAGAAATAGATTGACATATATGCAAATGATGAGGATGATAATAGGGCCAAGTTTTGATCCTTGCAGTAGCCCTACGTTTATTAAAACTTCAGTGGAAAGCCATTTGATTTTGTGCGAATTCGCGTCGTTGTTTCCTGTTCTAAGGAGCTCTTAAACCACACCTCGAAGTCCGTAGCTATAAAGATTGCCTCACAGCATGTTCAGATTTACACATGCTCGACTTATGTCCAGAAACATTCCACTTGGATATTCATAGGTTTCTAAACTTTCTAGAATTATAAAGAGTATGTATTGCAGTTATCTTTGACCTATTCGATATAAAATTGGTAATTTTTAATAAAATTCAATAACATGTCCACCATTTTCTTTCAGTCAGTAATGCTTTCAGCGTGTAGACGATGATGGCTCCATTCTTCATCTTACAATGTGCAGGTGCCCTTCCCTGGCTAGAGTGATGATGTGTCCCGCGTTCCTGATTGCACGCCAGTTCCTTGTGTCCCTTAGCCATGAATGTTGATTGCGATCAGGACCTCTTTTTCTTTCTAATTTTCCCATTAGAATCAGTCCTAATGTTTCAAACTTGTCCGCTCTAATTATGTGCCCTAGGAATGAGACTTTCCATTGTTTTATGTTATGAAGCTCTCCTCAGTTTTCCATTCTTCGTAGAATCTCCTCATTTTGTGATATAATCAACCCAGGAAATGCGCAGCAGTCTGCGAATAATCCACATTTCGAAAGTATCTATGCGGTTCATGGATAGTACTTTGAGGGATCAAGTTTCGGCACCGTAAGTCATTTTGGGTCATATATAACATTTTACTATCCTTACGCGTAGGTTATAACAAATATAGGTACCTCTCTTCTACAGAACTATTGGCAAATGTTGTTCTTGCCATTTCTATTCTTATTTTGATTTCTTCGACACAGTCCAGTTTATCATTTAGAATGCAGCCCAGATACTTTCAATGCATAGAATAGAACAACATATAAAATGTTCCCCAAAGAAAATGTATCACCATTGGCTAAGGCAAAGGATCGAACAAGTAAGGGAGTCCGGTATAATAAACGCTACAGATTATTAAACGAAACTTAAATTTGTGTTCATTACTTTTTGAGTGATTTATTCTTGGTATGGTTGAATTTATAAAAAAGCGATTATAAGTTGGTCGAAATTACTACTTCAATTACATAATATGTCTGTTTTCGTGCACTAGAATAGGTTCTAATGTAATATTCAATGTGTAATTTCGCGGTTAGGTTTATAGGCATGCATTTAGTTAGTGCACGAAAACAGATATATTTTGTAATTGAAGTAAACTAGTTAACTAACCTATTAAACGCCAATCGTATAAATTCCACCATACCAAAAATAAATCAAATTCAATGAAGAAATATTATTATTACCAGTGAACTGAACTTTGTTCGGCGCTACAAGATTTGTTAACCAGAAGTACTTAATTGACGTTGATGCAACCCTATCCGAGTATTAGATGTTTAAATAACTTAAACTATATATTTTTTTCGAAACCAGATAATTGTATTTGATAACAATTTATATAACCAAGTATAATATAATACGAACAAAAAGTTTTACATTTATCGATATATTTAGAATTCTACTATTTGAAAATTAGAATAAGACACGGTTTGAAAGATTATGTAATCACCAAGTGCATTTGTTATAAAATAATAAAAGGATCCTTCGAACCGGATTTGAACCAGTGACCTATGGATTTCAGCTAGATTAAACCTCTACAGTCCACCGCTCTACCAACTGAGCTATCGAAGGCGATATAAAAAGTAAATTTGCATACAAACGCATTTAATGTAATTGCATTTTGGTGCTTTATGTCGACACATTTAAGACTACACCTAGTTTTTATTTCGTTGAGTTCAGCGTTTATAGATTAGATGGTAGTTCAATACTCATCAGTGTTGTTTAGTTTGATAACATACACAATGAATAATAAATACAGAAAAATCAAATGTTTTATATAATTGATATTATAGAATAACCGCTGCATATATCACAATTTAATAATGCAGTCGGCGCAAAAAAGTATCAAAGTTGTTGAAATAAGAAACCCCATAAAAATAATTAATATTATATAAATAATAATAATAATCAAGGTTATTTATATGTAAATCTGTTACATAAATTTCCAACAAATAATAGGTTTTATTACAGATATTTGAAGGTATTTTAATGCACTCTCAAAATAACATCAATAAAATCCAGATAACAGTAACAAATAATCAATTAAAATAAAATACAACAAAATCAAATCAAATTAGCAGATCGTCCCCAACTATAACACAACCAATAACACAAATTCTACATTATTTCGGATAGAAATTGAATGGTTGTGGCGTAAACAAGGTGTATTTCATTTTAAATGAAGGAGATGAATAAAAATACTATGTTTTAAATGGTAAAACACATAGTAGTTTGATTCATCTCCTTCTTTTATTATATTTGTTTGTATAGTATATTGTTCCTGCTTATAAGATCGTCAGAAATTTAACAAATATATGAATATATTCAATAATGGTCTTTTATATCTTCTCTCTTCTACTAATGGATGTTTGTGATCACTTCTTGTATTTTGTCTCTGTCTCTTGCTGTGTGTCCAAGAAGGACATTCATTAGGTCAGTCCCTTCTCTGATATTTCGCCGCCATGCCTCTTGTTTCCAGCGTATTCCTCTTTTCCCTGAATGATAAGCTACTGTATTTAGGGTTTCGCATTATATGGCCGAAATACTCCGCCTTTTCCGCTTTAGGTTAGTGAGTAGTTCGGGATCCCTTCGCACTCAGACCAATACTTCTTTATTTATGATTCTGTCCGTCTATGGAAGTTTCAGTATACGGCGAAAAGACGATATCTAATTTTTTCAAGATGGCAACTTTCTTCGTCCATACTTCTAATCCACACAGCAGTACTGGCCATACGTAACATTGTACAAATCACATTCTAAGGTCTAGGTCGAATTCGTTTGTCAACATTTGCTTGTATTTCATGAAAGCGTTTCTCACTATTTCTATTCGGCATCTTATCCTTTGTCCGAATCCCATTTGTCGTGTAACCTTACTCCTAAGTTATTGAATTTGTTTGTGCGTTATATGTGCGACTTCCCCATTGTTATGCTGCTCTTTTAATGTTTCTGGGTTTCTAACATGAATGCGTTTTTATCTATGTTCGTCTCCATTTATCTATGTTCACTTTCTTAACTAATTATTAGAGATCTCTGATTGTGTCAGCTATGATCTCTGTATCATCTGGGAATCTGATGTTATTTTTTTTCATTGCGATTAGTTATTAACTTTCCATTTACTTTGATACCCTTTTCTACGTTTCCAATGCCTCAGCGTACAAATTGAACAATACTGGGGATAGTATGCAGCCTTGGCGTACTCTGTATATTTTTATCTCCAGTCAGTTCTACGTCTACTCTTAACCCCGTATGACATTATCTAGTTGCCTATATCGTTTTATATATAGGAATTAATATATATCTCTATATAACTATTTCTTAGTAGAAAATTAACATTGTGTATTACGGTGTTGTTATTGTTAAGTGAATTTATTATTATACCACCGTAGTTTGTGCATCGAAAGCGGTATAAGAAATTAGATAATGTCATACGGGCTTTATTCTAGCTATTCCAATATAGGCCGTCAATGCATGTTATTATTTTTATATACAACATACAAATATAGTCATATAATTTATATAATGTATTCTTCCTGAATGACCGTTTATATTGAACCCCTATAATTGTTAGCATCCTAGAACAGAATTGTACATTTCTGGCGTTCAATAAACATGTAATATTTATACATTAAAAACTCACTACGCACTAAGAATGGAATATAATGTAGGTGCGTGTTGTTGCTATTAACCGATTTCAAAGAAGTAATTACTAACCGTCTCATGGAACCAATCATACAAATCATTTTAAAAGCGCTCTTTGCGTCACAATCTAATTCTGCGACATGTGGGTATTTATTAGTACATTGATCTCGAATGCAATTACTTATGATTTCAAACGTAAATTCGCATTAAGACAGCCATCTGTCTTAACATATTATGATTAATAAAAGAGCAGACGTTATAAGGTTATAATTTTTGTGTTGCAATAAAACCAAATATACTATATAATGCACCTAAATATTTTAAGAGCCGCTGTATTTTTCTATTATGTCGAATATTTCGAATGTAAATTCACATAAAACCGCGTTCTGTCTGAACACATTAGGATTAATAAAAGAGCAGACGTTATAAAATATTTTGTAGTTTTGCAATAAAACTGTATATACTTATACATTATATACCTAAATACGAACCATAGTGCAGAATTGTATCCTATTTAATGACTCTTGATGAAGTTTTATTCTTATATTATGGCAAATGTCGTCACTTCTATGCATAACGATAAATGTTTTCTTGTTCTATTCGTGTGCTCAGTTGGGCATTTGTGTTTTTAATCGACTCATTATTTTAATTTCACAATTCCATGTGCCCCAAGTCGCGCCAGGCAGACTTGGACACGAACAATAATTATTAATCACAAGCCCACGCATGCCACTCTCTTAAAAAGATACTTAATTATGAAAGAGATAATGTTTGACAACATACTTAACGCACTGCTGTTAGCGCTATTGCGTAATGTATGACAAATTGGTGTCGGGATTAATTGTGTTCTGGAATTGTTATTACCATATTTCGTATAAATCTAATCAGCGGGCGATAAGAATCACAAATTATTTATCGCTGCTTTTTGTGCTTCCCGAATTCGTTCTACATTTCTAATGGCTATTTATTATATATTATATTCGTGTTATCTAAATTTCCTTCTTGCAAATTGTAAATGTATACCATTTGCAAGTAATAGTTATAAAACTGTATAAAAATGCTTATGCGTGAATAAATTAATAGTATTATTATATAGAAAAACTTTTTTGGCACTATTTCCATTAAATTTGTTGTATATAAATGTATTGCTAAACGAAGAATATATAAGCATATACACATTATTTTTAACTAAAAGTGAATTACATACCCTAAAAAATCACAAAAATTACAAACGTAGTTAATAAAACTAAATCAAAAGTTCCACTGAATTATGCTCCTCTTTTTAGTCATTTGTAGACCTTAAGGCTTTCCAGTTTTTCTGTATCCTGCAGACCACCCAATCTACATTCATACAACCAAAGTTCCTATGTATCATCTCCTTCTTCACAAAACGTACATTTTTCATAGTTATCATCTATCCATACTTTCTTCCTCTCTTCTCAGAGCAGCTCCGCTCTTATTGATATCTCGCTCCACCCTTATCGATTCCTCGCTCCGCCCTTATTGATTTCACGATCCACCCTTACTCATCACACGCGACTCCTTACTACACTCTGGCACTAGAGTTTAAACCTAGCAAACAAGATGTATTCTTCCGGCGACAACATTTTGCGATTCTATACTGCGGGAGTAACGTGCTCTGAAATTCTTAGTATTATTTTTTACAGAGGAAATTTTTATTCCAATATTATAACGATTAGATCTCAAAAATGTGGGATTAATTGGGTTCATTACGAACATCTCGCAAGTAATCAGCCATATCATTCGTGGGGTATTCTGTGTTAAAATAACTTGAATCCATACACTATTTTAGAAACCTAGAACTTTTAATTTGATCCGGACCTTATAAACTTGAGTCACTATTTAATAATAAAATCTAGACAAAACGATTGTGCTTTCATCTATTAAGAGTGAGAATGCTATTTAAAAATAGATTCAGAGGTTGTAGCGAGGTTGCAGGCTTTGTGTCCAATATTTATATTTGTTTGCAATATATCAAAAGTATCCTTCGAACCGGATTTGAACCAGTGACCTATGGATATCAGCAATTATATTAAATTTCTACAGTCCACCGCTCTACCAACTGAGCTATCGAAGGTGATACGAATAGTTCTTTTTGCATAATAATGCATTTAAAGAAAATGCAATATAAGTGTTTCTGCAATTTTAAGACAATACAACTCGTTTTTCGTGAGTTCTGTTAATTAGCTAACCGATAACTCATTTCATATAGAATAGAAAAGCTAAAAGATAAAGGAAAAAAAAGAAAAAAAGAAAAAAGAAACAATAAAGAGAAACAATAACATAGCAATAAAAGATTACAGAATAGAAAACAAGATTAAAGCATTCTCCAAGGCAAAACTACACATAGATATAGGAATCAATAAAACAATCAAAATTTATGTAGGGAAAGAAATGAACATGTTGCGGGTATCTACCCGCAACATGTTCATTCGTTTCTCTTCCTAGCTTGAGATATCTATCTCAAGCTAGGAAGAGAAACAGAAAGTAATGTCAGCAAAAACGAGCTCAGGAACCCACAGATATACATAGACGATGATTTGTGTAAGGGAATAGGTAAATATAGAGAGAACTAAGAAACGTAGGAAAAATGTAGAAAGAAAACTGAATAAAGCGAAAATAGGATACAGAAAAATAGTAATTGACAACTGAGTATTTATGGGATAAAATGGAGAATGGAGTCAAACTCAAAGCTAATGGTGTAAAAGCTCTTAAACCAAGATGGAAATGGAGCGGAAATTACGATAAAACCAAAAATAAAGAGGAAACATTGAGAAAACGGACAATGAATTCGGATACCACACGAATTAGAAGAAATAAACGGTAATAAAATACAAATATACAGTGAAACGAAAGAAATGTTTTCGAATGTGACTGGCCTGTATAAAAAGGACGAATAATATTTGGATTATATCAGAATCGTCGATGTAATCGGAGTAACAACAACTTGGATAGAGGAGACATCTTGAAAGCATTTAGAGAATACATTATCAGCAGAATTTCACTGGGACTGTCAGTATGCAATAAGGGAGAAACCGAAAGGTAGAACAAAGGGAGGAATACTCACAGGAGTCGGACGCATACTTGAACAACTTAAAAGTAAGCAGAATATATGTCAAACTATGGTAGTGGAAAGAACAGTGAAAGTAGGAACTAAATTTACATAATAATCACAGCTATGGTAAGAGTATGAGGAAAACATTAAACGCTCTAAACATTTACATCACAAGAGATGCAAAAATGAGAGTCGTATTAGGAGGAGATTTTAACGTGAGAATCTGTTTATATGCTCATCTTCCGTGTGTCTGTCCTCGTCTGTATTTTTTTAAATCTTACGTCTTTTTGCCCATCGTAAGAAGTCACAGACGAAGACAGACACACTAAAGGTAATGGGATAGGAGAGATTCGGATTCTGACAGTGTAATTACATGTTTAGAAGATATGTTTATGTTATTACATTATGTTATTGTATGGTGGTGTAATTAGCTGAACAGTAATTGCAATAGGCTGCTAAATCATATAACGTTCTATTAGGAATATTATGTATACATAATATGTTTTAATAATGATTTTAATAACATAACTGATATCACGTATCCCCATGAAATTCGAATAGCTCTTCTAGTCATGGACACCACTTGCCTATACATAAACATGTAACTGGAAATAGCTATTAATTAACATATCATAATCTAACAAGTTTCAGTTATAAATTACACACATTTTCGTGTCAAAATTTAAGTAACGATAAGATTCTATCAGTTTTAGTCCCAATTCAACTTTATGTGGTCTGCAATAAACGCCCCGTAAACTCAAGTGTACAATACAAAGAAAAAAATAGAATAAACAGGCGTGAGCGGCCATCTTAAAATTTCATTATCACCTCGCTGAAGTAGTTTCACACTTCCCCGATAACAACCAGCTAGTGCTAACACACACTCTTGCCTCACTTTCCTCTCGGGTGCCCGTCGTTTGGTTTACCCATTAGCAACCGTCCACGCGATCCCCTGAATGGCTCGCCCGATTTTTTTCCCTCCTCGAAGTGTGTTAACGGGTGGTCTTGGCATTTCAAACCGTTTCTGCGGAGCTCGTGTGTACCAGATTAGGAGCCGCCGTAAAATTTTATTGGCCACTCTCGCTTTATTAGGGCCCGATCCCCGTTGCAGCCACAACAAACGCAAACAAGCGTTTTATTGCGCAGGTTAATGGCGAGGTGTTAAAAGTTGCGTCGCGTCGCCAAATTTGCGGGGCCTGGGCGGCTCGCTTTCACCGAAGCAATTACGGGTTTAATGGGGGCCCTTTTAAAAACCGCAATTACGGCGCAAAACGTTTGCGAAACCGTTGTGCGCTCGCTACGGCTTAATTAAATTTTGTCAGGGCTGGAAAGCGTAAACGATTCTTAATTTGCTCTGTGGGGACACTTATAACTTGCACAGATGGCGATTTAAGATGACACAGTAACATTTAAATTACATAAGTTCAAGTTTATAAAAAAATCCTCAATTAGCTAAAAAAGCTATAATGCATCCTTGTCCATTGAAAGCCCTATGTTAATATTGCAAATATAAAGTTTCAAATTTGACTCATTGATACTATTATTATTTGTGGACTGAAATTATTCAACGATGTAATTTAAAGTATTTGTAATAAAAATACCAGATTTGGCTATTTTTGAGTAGTATAAATTTTGATTTGTCCATTGAAGTATATATTTTCTTATTTCTTAAACTGTGGTTGAAAAAGGGTTTGTTGAACGAAATTAATAAAAGCGTTTTCATTTGGAATTATTCCAAGCCTAATCAGATTAATAAAAATACAGTGTTTCCACCGAACGTGTTTTTATTAGTAGTAGTTACTGTATTTATCACAATTTGTAACTGACTATCGACCTTCGGGTCCTTCTGCCGTGTGTTATTGTATGTGTATTTGCGTGTTAGGACTTAAAAAAATCGTCCTCGAGAGTTTTCTCCAAGTGTTCAAGTGTCCATAATTGTACACAAACAACAAATGATACCGACTACCCGCGCCGAGATTCAAACCAGGGCCATCCGTTCGTTAATTGAGGCTGCACTATTTCGACGCTTTGCTACTAATTAATACCGCAGCAACTATTCCTAATGACTAATTTTATTCTAGATAGACAAAGGCCAATATTTTCCCACGTATTTTAAATGTTCATTCAAACTTTGCAATACATGTCTTTACTGTATTATATATGTAGTATGAATAATATATTGTAATAGGGCAAAGGGTCCTGGGTATGACATTAAACTGCATCCATCCACTGAGTGTCTGCCGGTATAAGTAGACACGGACCTTGGAAAGAAAAACTTTGTCTAAAAGCAGATGCCATTCATCAACGGCATGAGATCCAGAAGGCACTGATAACCACTAAATTAAAGATCGGCACCCCTAGTAGAGAACCATGGCGGCGGTCAATGCTAGTAATTTTCACAATCGCATCTTCGTATGGGAAAGTGTTGGAAGTATGTATATGGAAAGCCTTTATTGGCATTATCCCCATTACGTTAATTTATAAAAAACGTATTGCTAAATTATTATTTTTAACTAAGAGTGAAACATGTACCCTAAAAAATCACAAAAATTACAAAATCAACTCAAAAGGAACGCAGAATATTTAGCTATTTGTAGATCTAAAAGCCTCTGTTGTCCGCAACCAGCTATCTTCATTATTTCCATTTTCTCTAATTCGGAAAACTACACATCCCGCATTCATACAACCAATGTTCCCATGTATCGCTCACAAAATATATATTTTACATAATTATCACCATTTTTATAATCGGGCTGAGGGCGGGAATCTTCAAGGTACCCTTAAAGGGGGCCGTGGTGGAATTCTATTGCCTAAGACACGGAAAACGAAGAGGCGAAAGGCATAACTCTTCCACGCCGCCTCTACGTAAACATAAGGTGCAATGTCCACCCCTTCACTGTATATGGACATCACAATCGCCTGTGCAACGTCGCGCCTGCGCCACGCCTGCGCCGCGCCTGCGCCCAACGCCGCTTATGTGTGAATTGGGCCTTAGAGCTGCTCGCCGTTGGACTGCCCCCACCATTTGCTTAGTCCTTTCTATTTTCATTTTCTGCGCCCATATTGGTGCTCCTACTTCATTATGCTATCAAACACTCCCGCCAGCATCCCCCGCTTTATCTCTGGCGGCCCTGATATGTTCGGCATGAAGCGTCCTAACGACGTCACCACCGGGCTAGCCCTTCCAGATACCTCGGCCACGTTTGCGGCGAAATTCATCCCTTGGTCGATTGTGGTAAACCATCTATTGCGTACCAGCCTGACCGCCTCCGTCTTCTTACGACCATGTTGCTCCTCGTTAGCCATCAACTAACCCTAGCGAGCCTCTCATTTTCCACTTTCTGGATTGCTGTCACATGCCGTGCCGTGCCGTGATCACCGGCATCGGGGATGATGCTGGCCCCCTCCGGCAGACAGAGGCGCAGCACACCGTTGTACATTATGTACCCCAGTGCCGATCCCTGTGGAACTCCACAGGTAAGTTCTCTAGTAACTATAATTCGCAAGAGCCCCTTATGCTCATATTTCGACATTCCTGGATAATTAGCCCCCAGTTTCTGGCGATGAAGGCGTTCCTGGCATCGATAGTTATAAGTGCCGTCATTTTCTCGGTTCGCCACGTTTAATCTCGTGGCTCCTAGGGTATCTGTAGTACTCTCTCCATCGCTGCCACCGTGGGCCTTCCCGGCCTGAAACCGAATTGGTTTTCTCCATACTTTTCTTCCCTTCTCCTCGTAGCCGCATCTAAGCATCCTACCAAATAATATTTCGCGAAATGACAATATTTTGCTAATTATATATTGCGGAAGTAACCTGGTATGCACTTTTTTGTAACGTGGTACGGGGGTTGTATATACTGTTATTTATTTTGGTTAACTCCGCTGCCATTCTACATCTTCCAATCCCACTTCAACTGCTACGACCACTGTCTTACTCCCATTCGTATTTCAAATCTTTCAGACCTGTTTACCCCATTACACACCCTACACCAAGTTTTATCACCAAGTTTTATTATACAAGTCTAACATTTGTTCTTTCACACCCATTCTAGCCAATCGCTCAAGCAACAATTTTCTATCGACGCTGTCATACGCTGCCTTGAGATCTACAAGAAGTGCATTCATTCTCGCTATCGCCTCTTCGACAATATAACTACATACTTTTTGGATATTTCAACGTTAGAAAGGGCCAATACTAAAATATACTAGGAGGCTATGTGTACAAGATACCGGAAATGAAATGAACTATCGTCTGATTGAATTATGGCAGTAGAGCAACCTTATTGTGACAAATACCTTCATCAAATTGTACGAAGTCGCAAGGCGCAGACAAAGAATATCATTATAAGAAATCAACCATATTCTAATTAATCAATACTAGAGAAATAGTATAAAACGTAGGGCATCATTGAATCTGACCACAATCCGGTAGCAGCGATAATCCACACAAGGATTAAACATATAAAACAACATAAACAACATTCAACATTGACAAAACATTATTTAGTGAAGAATCCACCAGAGATATAATCCGCGAGCAATTAACCAAATGTCTCATGACTGAGAATAGCAAAGAATACACATCCATCGGCATGAAATGAGAACATCGATAAGCGACGTCGGCTGCAAACCCCTGAAGGGGTAATCCTAACTTAAAGAGAATTAATAGATGATGGACGAAATAATAAGATTATTAAAGGAGCGGAGTATTCTTAAAAACAACAACCATGAATAAGAAACCGTCCATAAAGTAATAAGGCGGAGATACGAAAACAAAGAAATAGAAGTTATATACGCTGCATATGACATCAATATGCACGAAAATGTCAAAGAAGCATAGTGGGAACGAGGGAAATGCAATTTCCGATGAGCTCGGACGCGCAACTTCTGCTTGTTCCTATCTCGGTCCTGAATCGGCGATACCATTCCCGGCCAAACATTGCCGCATGTTCTAAAGTCTCACCAAAACAGATGGCGAAGAGTTAACACGTGCCAACATGCAAGACAATTCTCACTGGTACGTTTTTGTACGCATATCTCGAAACATGACTTGTAACTGGTCGCTAAAAAAGCAACTCAACAATATGGGATATGTCCACTATGTAGAGGATGCAACCGACAGGAGGAGACGCCTGTCCATGTTCTCTGTGAATGCCTTGCAGTCCGAAAGGCTAGATACGGTTGGCACCCTCAGCCTAGACCAACGCACACTAAGCGTCATCCCTCTAAGAGTCGTACTACAGTTTTTCACAATTTTGGGATGGACAGATGAAATGTCAACTGGGAGCAAAAAGGTTCCACATCGTGAACTAATTGCAATCTGCCCTGATTGCCCAGCAACCCTTTTCTTATTTCAAATCATCATCAATCATCGATATCTCTCAATAAATGGAACATAGAACCTCTATCACCATTACTGACCAAAACAGCATGGGAGGTTATGGAAAGTATTCATCTGCTATTTCACATTCGGCCATAATGTCATATCCAGGGTCCCCTTCATCTGTTTTCAACCTTTCAAACACATCTTCCTCTACTTCCCTTCTTCTACCCCCTCTAAAACAATGTATGCATCTTGGTCATCAAATAGATTCTTCCAACCACTTTCTAAAGTTTCGGCAGTTACTTCTTTCCTCACGTTATATCCTAAGTCCGTTATATCGAGCTTTCACTGTAGCTTCATTATAAAGAATAATAATTGTGTGTCTCTGTGCCTGTATGAAGTTTTCAAAAATTACTTTCGATAAGTGCATTTTTCATTAAAAATATAAAGAAAACTTATTAAAATAAATAATATAGAATCAATAATTAGGGACGAATACAGATTTTCATAAGAATTGCGTGAAAATAATAAAAATAATGGAAATTTAAAAAGATAAAAAACATTAAAAATGACGCCGTAAAGAACAGCCATTAGCAAATAACCTCTGAATGGTGCCCATATTGACCACCGTTATTATTAAAACATATTCCAGGTTATTTCAAAAGAGTTCTTTTCCTACGTAATCAATTTTATTCAATTTGACCAAACATGGCTGTAAATCCTGGTATTGCATATTATTTCATTTATTGATTTGAAATAATAGCTATATCTTACACAGTACAATTAGATTATATAATTGTATAATAATTGTAACTATATAATACATGATATTGTTACAATTACAAGAAATATTAATAAATGACAATTTGTGTGATTGAACGTGGAACTCCGCAAACTAATTTTACAAATGTCCAAACGATATAGAAGAAGAGATTTAGAGATACACGAACCAATCCGAAATACGCAAGGTAATTAGAGACTTGAGACACAATTAAAATGCGAGACAATCAACCATTCGCGAAGAAATCATACATACGTAAATTAGAGATACATCATGAAAATTAACGAAACGAGAGTCATTCAGAGATATATGAGACAATGAAAGATGCGCAAGTATCACATATACATACATCAGACAAATAGATTTACGCAAAAAAAAACGGGGACTCGACAGTGATATTCGACACAATCAATGATATATCAATAAATATAATCAATCTAAAATATGAGAGGTCTATTTAGGATATAATTCTAAAGGATATGTATCTGATTTTTAATATAAGTTATATAAAATACTACGTAAGGTAACAATTACAACCATTTAGAAAAGAAGTAGTAATATATAATAAAATTACTTATTTTCATGCTAATGTATTAAGAAATTTGATATTTTATTAATACTTAATTTTGTCTCTATAAACACTTTAAATGTACCTTCATACATTATACTTTAAATAGCTACATATGAATTCTATCATCACTACCCCATATTGAGTTGATATGATATACTACGTATATAACATTGAAATGATAAGCATATAACTTATAAATTATATTCGTCAGGTCAAAGATACCTTTGCCTATCTTTCAAATGTTTCCAAGGAAAATATTTACAACCACGATTAGATTACGTCGACGATGGATGTGTGCATATGAATTCGAGATTGTTTGCCTTAGCCAGTGGAATATTTATGGTACCTGTGCGGCCATGCCTCACCCTCATTATCGCCGAGTGCGACTTTTCAGGAAAAAAAAGCACGTCAGAATTTTTGACCTATTGTTGGCATTGGCCCTATCGTTTGTGTTTGTATAAACACCGTCCGAATCTATAGTGTTTGTTTATTCCACTCACATAGACAGCATCGTGGTGGTACCTGTGGTACCTGGGCCGAAAAAAATGGAATGAACTATAATTGATTTCAGCGCGATTTGGGCGATAAAGTTTCAGCACTTCATTATAATCCGTTGGTGCATAGTGGCACTAATGGACGGCCGGCGCGGCCCTGTCGGTTAATACAATTGAATATCGAGTTTTATTTGACGTGCAGCAATAAGAAAAAGGAGAACAGAACACGCACGTATCTAATGGGTCGAGTCACGACTCCAGAGAGGTGCCGAGGGGCCGCGCCTTGCCATTGTGTCGAGAGAGTGGGTGTTGTTTTCCTATTCCGCGCTAAATTACAACCAGTGGATTTGATCTACATTAAAATATTGAAACAGACGCGAGCGCGGCACGGGGCCGCGGCGTTATGCAATGCAGCCAGGGGGCATTTTGTGTTGGCTTGCGCCCGCGATCGTATCGCGGCATGGCCTTTAATAATTCATGTAATACAAAGAGAAATAAGGTTCATTTGCTAACGTGTGTTTGTGTCCGCCGGCACAGATCTCGATATATCGATATGCTCTATGAACCTATAGCAAATGGGCTTTAAAGTAGGTCGGGCAGTACTAGAATGGATGCAAAACATTATTTAAATTAAAGAAAGTTATCAAAAATGTACTTATTTGGATTCTTCTTACAGGGTCTGTATCATGTATTGTAACCATAAGTAAAGTAATATGACGTATACAGTCATTGCTAGTAATAATAAATAATTCACAGGTTAAATTCACCTAATATATGTATATGTATGTATATGTAGAGAGATTATAAAACATATACTGTAATTTCATTATGAGATGAATATTATACCAATTATACGGTGGGGAGTATCTATTGGATAGATAATTTCGAACCCAACAAAGAATGTTAATACAATTTTACCTCATAGCAGAAAGCAAATCAGTCAAAAAATGCCAAAACTTTAGATGGCGAAATATCGACAAATTCAAATTGAAGTGGAAAAGCTACAAGTCTGGGCAAATTTATGAAATTTCATGTATGTTATTAGAGAAAGTCGATATTCATATAATTTTGGAGTTATTTTAATTCCAATTAAAAGTCTTTACAGATATTTCGAAAAAGAGATGAAGAAAAAATTCTAATGGAATCAAACATAAGCCTATTGGATGAACAATTTCGCACCCAATAAAATTTGTAAATCTATTTACAATTTTACCCTCAAACATATCATGAAATTATTCATGTAATTATTTTATGAGAGAAAGTTTTTACTTGTATCGTTTTGTAGATATTTTAATTACAAGGAAAAGTTTGTTCAAATATTTGTTCTAAAATTGTTACCGCGAAGACACATTTTATCACGTTAATGAATGCGGGGTACAAGCTAAGCATGGCAATGGCGAAAAACAAACTGCAAGGTGAAGTGGGCGGAAGAGATTTGCTGCCAGAAAGTCCAGTGGGTTTAGGAAGGCAAGAGGGACGAGGGATCAGATTTTCATGCTAGCGAGAATTATGTGCGGTTTTTGTGAATTCGAAAGCAGCTTATGGCTCAGTTCCTAGGGGTAAGCTAGTGGACTGTAAGGAAAAGTTAGAGATGGAAGAAGAAGCGGCGGAATGGATGAGATGGATATACAAAGAGTCATGGGCAAAACTAGATTGAATGGAGAAATTTCGGGGAAATTTACAATGAATATGGGAGTCAGGCAGGGATACCCTCTAAGCCCTCTCATGTTTAATATGGACACGATTGCGTTGAAGGAGAGGGCAAGCGGTGGTAGGAAGAACCAAGGTATGGATGTTAGCATATGCAGATGATGTGGTACTTTCGGCCCAGAGAGTGGAAGATATGCATGAGATGTTAAAAAGAATGGGAGGACGAGAAAAACCAAATGGTTGCTATTTAGAAATAATGGTAGGATGGATAGAGCGAAATAGTTGAAATAGAAAGAAATAATGATTGACAGGGTGAATTGCTTTAAATATTTCGTCTGCAGCCAAACGCAGAGGTGGGTTTAGGAAGTAATGGGAGTGGGTGCCAGCAAAGACGAGAATAGCATGGGGGATGGCGAAGTAGTAGTAATAACGTATATGATGGGATGCGTGTCTGAAGCCCATATTGTTGTATGGAGTGAAAGTGTGGGGTTTGCGAGAATAAAAATATGTTTTTTATCTACACAATATTGTAAGGTATTGGTACCATTCCTCTCTTCGATTGAAAGCAATAAGTGTTAAAGCTCAAATTTTAAAAATTATTTCGTATGATTTATTCATTTATTATATTTAGATATTATAGAAAGTCTCTAAATTATCTCCAAATGGTACTAAACTACTCTAATCGTAATCCAGATTATTATTTTGCAAGACAAATGCAACTTATGCTGCAAACTGCCACTAGTATTTAGTATTAAGTATCTGGCAAAATTGTGGAAGGATATTGGTCATCATGAAATTTCAATAATATTTTCAGGCATTTTAATAAAATCAAATTTCACGATGATGATTTTGTAATTTTCCCAGTCACTTACTAAATTAGTAGGCGTTTTACAAAACGACTGATTTTACATTTCGTCAACAACATCCAATGATTCAAATCTACTAACATATTAGTTTTCAATCTGTCAAATGTTAGAAAATGAAATATACTGCTTTTATTCACATTTTATTACAACGATAAATATCACTGGCTCGTGCTGCAAACACAACGCACATATGAAATACGGCCGCGGTAAAATTTACAGCAGCAACTACCGGCAATAAATACGCGCGCAACATACATGCAAATTAAATATGCCCGGACAGTCATGAACAATTAAAGAATTTTAACTACTCCGCTCACTTTCTCCAGGCATATCCAATTCAATACGCGCACTTATCTTTATTCTTTCCCTGCCCGCCGGTTACATAACGAACGATTATTTTTCATAAAAATAAATATTATTCCGATATCGAGTTGTTCCCAGCATGTGGCCGAGACAGCCCGCAGCTTCGCCTATCCATAAACATTTTAACGCGGCGCCGTACTGTACAAATATTGATACGTACCGACGATACTCCGGTAAAAAAGAAACGTGTCTGGGAATCGTAATTGAAAATTAAAAACGCGCAAACATGCGTGCCGTTCGGCCAGTGGTCCGCCTCAGAAGGTTCCAAATTGCCAAAGTCAACATAAGGGCGGGGGCATTAGCACCTCGAAGAAATTTGTTTAATCCGGCAACAACGATGGCCGCCCTTAAAAGGTCGACATTTTTCGATCCGCTTCCAGCGAGCGATGACCAAATGCGAGCGGCGCGTTTTTCCTTTCCGGGGAGAAGGAAACGCGCTTTGTCGCGGAGTGGAATTAGGATCGACGTCGGAATGGGCTAATGAAGCAAATCACCCGATTTAGTCGCGGTGCCGGTGACAAATGCAAATGTAAACCCGCCTTTAGTGGTAATCGATTCCGCGGTGGAACGAATGTCACTACGGGTTCGGACAAAGGGGCCTCGTTGTTACCTGATCTACGGCACGAGTGAGCCCTAATGGGCTCCTTTTCCTAAAATATACGACGCCTTTATACACTACGTAAACAAAACACAGGTGTACTAAATTATTCATGATACAGAATTTGTTATATAGTATATACTATACACATTCAACGATTTCAACGACATTAAATACCCATTAAAATAAAACTTGAATGGTTTTTGGATAGTTAGGTTGTGAATACTACATGTTATTTTATAGACAAGTACGTATTTTAGAAAAATAATGTTAAATTAAATTCCATTAGTAGTCAACTCAATATGGCCATGTTTTAAATAACGGAATTAAATTTGCTTATATGTATGAGAAGGTGTTGTAGTTGTGTTTATAAAGGTAAAATGTTATAAAATCACCAGGAAGTGCATATGCATGATACACAAGATACAGAAGAAATATAGAGGTGTATCCAATATAGCATATCCATATAAGAATAATAAATTACACAATTGTGCCTTAAAAGTCGGCTATATTACAGCGGGTCGCGTAAAAACGGTGTATTTTACAGCACATGCGAGCATGCGGTGTATCTCGCATATGGAATGCTAATGTCCGCTCTGAAAAACCTGAAACCACACCGACAAGAGTTTTAATTTAAATGCAGCCATTGTGTTTTGTGCGTAGGCAGCGGGCGCGCGCGCTCCATACGCCCCGCTGCTGCATGAAAAAGAAAATAACGAACGCTATTGTTTTCCCTTCAGTGTCATTTATTAAATTAAAGCGGCCATTAAGAGATGTTATCCGTCTTTTGACGATTGTGTGCATACATAAATTGAATAGTGATGGAGAAAGGCGGTGGCAAAATGCTGCCGCTCAGAGATAAAATCGCGTTGAAGTAAGCACGACGTTGTCGCGCCGCCGCTACATTTCCCGTATCGAAGTAGGTGCTAATTATATCGTGCAATTACTGCAATTTTAAGCCTGTGATTGGTTCAGATAGACATTAAGCATAGAAAAATTTATGCCGGAAGATCAGTTGAATCTTGCTTGGTTTTTATTCTATATGGTGGTTCTTATAAGTATACGCGATTTAATCCAGCGGATATCAGGGATGAGCTACCTATATCTACAACGGGCCAGCTAAAAATGTTGTGTGAACCGGATGTAAACTTATGATAATACGAACACTGAATTATATATATTGTTATATTAATATCTATTTATTAACAATATAGACCTAGCATATACAATTACGGAAATAAATACTCGGTATAGAAATACTATAAAAACGGCGAAAGATATATGTGGAAAACGATTATATAATGAGAAATTGGTTCTTTGCAATTAGTTGATCAATATTTGCAGATATAGACGACACAGCAACTCGCAGCATGCTAAACGTACATCATTAATCTCGATCGGTGATCGCTTCTAATTATTTTTAAGAAATTTCTGTTTTTAAGTCTGCAAAATGTGACGTGTTGTTTGGCCAAATTTTAAGTTAGCTTTCAAAAGCTGTAATTTTATCAAACATGAATCAACTAGCATTTTCCTTTCAGTTCCATGTTTAGTCATTCAATACTGTTATTTCTACGAGAAAGGGAAAATCACTCATCCATTCCTTATCTTCGAATTGGGCGAACGGATATTCTTTCATTTCCACAAACAATTAACTATACTTTTTAAAGTTGTATATTAATATTATAGGCGTAGCACCTCTACCCAACGCCTTTTTATGTTGTAAATTACATCACCATAATCACTCCCAAATCATTTAAAATTGGCGATGATTCGACGGTCGTGATAGAGAGCATTAAAAGTCTTATTACACGCGTGACATTTAAAATTTTTGCGCAAACATTCTATTTTTTGGATCATTAAATAACGTTTGAGCGACGTCTACATTTATGCTTGACATTGCTGGTGTTCCATCCGATGATATGGCGATAATTTTAATATCCAATGTACTTGATTCTCCAACATCGATTTTAGTTCATTGTACCGGTTTTTGCCTGTTGTAGTTCCTTTCGTTGAAACCAATGTACCTAATTCTTCAGTTATATTAAAATTCGAATTGATTCCTCTTACAAATGATGATTTTCCACAGCTTTTATCAAAAGCCAAGGATGCGTTCTCCAAAAGTTGTAATTAGGTTTTCGGACAGGTCTTCAATAATTAATTAATTGTAAATCTCGACAAACTAATTTTGGAAATAATGTCCTTTTTATCATGATAAGCTATTTCGGAAAGAGCAGTTAAACATTCCTTAATCATCTCACCATAAGCAAATGGTTTCATCTTTTTGGATAAAATTCAAAATAAAGTTCAGATTAGATTAAGAATGGGTGGCGTTCCAGGACCTACACTACTGCATTCTGCGTAGAGCTTTTGTGGTCCCCGCGATATCTTAAAAGACGTGTGATGAGCTATGTATTGACTACCAGACTACAAAGTCTCGATGTCGGTTCCTTCATATGTAGGGATGTCGTGGTTTGCTGTTCCCGAGTTCATTGGACTGCACTGTGCATAGCGCCTCGCAGTGGGATAGTATATGTCCTGCGGTCTCTTCCTCTTCCTGGCCGAAACCTACAGAGGGATTTTTCTGCCAGGCCGTGCTATTAGCTTGATAAGCCTGCAGCAGCCTGTTAGGAGGCCTACTATCATTCTGTCGGTTTCTGCTTTAGGTTAATAAATCCTTTGTGAATTTGGTACTTCGGCCTATCTTAAATTATTTTGCATGTCTTTGCCCTGGCTGGTTTGTCAATGTTTTCAATGCATGTGTTTGTGACTGCTTTTGAACCATTGCAATAGGGCTCCGGGCCTATTAAGGGTTTTGATGCGCCTTTTCGGGCGAATTCGTCTGCTCTGTTATTGCCTCGGATAGTACTATGCCCTGGCACAACCCACGAGGGTCAGTTGATCTACCTAGCTCACCAAGGCTGTGCTGACATTCCCATACCAGCCGGGACTTAACCTCTGTGGTAGCGATCTATTTTTATATCCTGTTCGTTCCACTATTTTTAGTAGTCTGAGTATGGGTATTATGCATTATGACATCGTATTCCTTACTTGAGTTTTATTTAGTTGTCATACTTTCTAGGGACATTCCCATTATGGGTCTGCCCTCAACTCGTTGTGCAGCTCTATGTAGTTCGCCCGTGCTGTTTACTTATGCGTATTATGGATTGGTTACAGAGTTAGTTCTTACTATACCATCCCTAATTTATCTGTATATAAGCCTCCCTAGTTTTTTGGCGAGGAACCACATAAGGCTAATATGACTTGGGTGTGTGGTCGTTCGTTCTTCCCACTTTTGATAGGAAGATGACTTTGGCCTTCCGCCACTCCTGCGGCATGCTATGCTACCTCTGAATATTGTGTACAGGTGTGGGACGAGAATGTTCTGTCCTATCTGTAGATGGACTGGATATATCCCATCCGCTCCCGGTGATTTAACGTCTGGAATTTGTTTATAGACCACCTTATTATTTTGTGTGGTTTTGCTATTTCTATTGCGACTTTCCAAACATCTCCAGTGGATATTATGGACCTCGTGCTTCCTCTGGGGGTTTAGTTACCCGCGATAATTTTTGCGGCCGGAAAACGTGCTTTCGTGAGCATTTGCAGATTTTCCGCCGCTGTTCTTTTAAAAATAGAAGATGAAACCTATATGGATTTCATCTTCTATTTTTAAGAAAACTTATTTGGGTTTCAGTATCTTCTTTCGTCAATATTTTCTGGATTCTAGCATATGCAGCGGTTTTGTATATCTGCTCGGTGAACCTCCAGCTGTCCCTTTAGGCTTTGCGGATTGCTTTGCTGTACTTCGTTAGTTTCCTTTTGTAGGTTGCCCAGTCTTCGTTTCCCTTGGCCTTGTTGAAGAGCATTATGGTTTCTTTTCTTAGGTTTTCGAGGTAGTCGTTCCAAAAGCTATGCGGCCTCTTTGTTTTTTCGTTTTTCTAACCTTCCTGGTAGGCGAGGATTACTGCGTCATTTACCAGTTCGACTTCCAGTTCTAGTGATACCACCTTTTTACCCCGTCCGACCCTAACAAAGTTTAATGTCACTAATTCATATTATTCTTTCCGATTAGTCGCCCGGGGCTTCCTCAGTTAGGACATGACCGAACCTGATGTGAAAAAGCGATTTTTATGGTATGTAAGTGACGTCAAACGCGGCGGCTTTTACGCGAATGCTCTCCTAGGAAAACAGGACTTAAGAGCCATATCTAGGACCTCTCGCTGGACTGCCGCGATAACGCTAGGTTTATTGCCCGTGTTGGCTATGTCTAACCCTGTGCTTGATATAAATTCAAAGAGTGACTAGGGTTGATATTGTGCTTCCCCATATGATCTGGTGGACATTGGCATCGCAGCTGATGATGAGTTGGAAGTTGCTTCCGTCACAGTAGGCATCAATTTCGCTCAGTATCTGCGGGGACACCTATACTCACCTGAGCAGTATACGGAACATGCCACCAGGCTCTTTGATGCTTCGGTTGGTGCTGTAGCTGTAACGAAGTCCGAGGTGTGCAGCGCAGTATTAGTGCGCAGCTTATTATCTTGTATATTATACAGCTTTACTACTTGCTATACTTTATAGTACTTTATCTTATTGCGGGTTCGGGCCTGCAGCTCTCTCTCCTTTTAGCCAGGGTTCTTGTATCAGGGCCAAGTCTAGGCCTTCTCGATCTCGACCTTGGCATGTTGGAGGCTCGCCTGTAGGGTCATGATCTCCTCCATTGTGGCAGGTGTAGTCGGATTTTGAGTGGGTTCCCTCGGGGCTGGTTTCTCTGTTTCCCCGTTTTTTTGTGTCACCTGCCCTTTAGCCAGAATCTCAATTTTCCCATGCCGAAGTGGGGGAACATATTACCAATATTACTAGCCTCCAGAAAATGGAAGGAAGGAAACGCGTCTTGCACCACTGCCACTTGATACATGATACTCATAGTTTTACAATTTGCACGTTTATTGACGTATAATATATATATATATATATATATATATATATATATATATATATATATATATAAAATTAAATCGATTTTATTTTGCTATTTCGTGCTTCGTCTACTCTGTCAACATTTTTAATATATTCATTTAAAATGTCTCTTGATTATGTTACTTAAAGCTTAATTTGATATCCTGAACATGCCCAATATCAATATATTTAATGTATCAATATCGTTGTCACCCATACCATTTCCCATCTCAATAAATACCTTTAATATTACTTATCACATTTGATTTTTATATTAACAAACTTTAAAGCGATTTCAAATTCATTCTAGTTCTAATTAGATTCTAGCATACATTCTATTTCATAAATAAATTTTCCGTAGTAGCGCAGTCTCCGCGTATACTCGGCGGCGGTGCCTTGGGCATTTTCTTCGATTTCTTGTTCATCTTTAGTCTGCGTCGCAGAATATCATTCAAAAGGTCCATTAAACGCTCGTAGCTGAAAGTATTAGTAACACCAAAAACACTCGTAAAAAATATATCTTCAGCTTACGCTTCCTCTACGAAATAATTCTTCGGCACCATCCCGTCCTCGGTCATCGGCGGGCGGGGATTAAACGATTTAATGCCCAGAGTCAACATCCCTAAATATACATTTTACTTATCGGTTTACGTATGTTAGTGTCGGATCAAGGGACCTCACCTGTCTTGTACTGATCGGCGTCGATAAAACCGGTGCGCATGCGGTCCATCATATTGAATAAACAGCCTATAAAAAATATAGATGAAAATCCTTTTTAAATTGCTTATCAGGGCCAATATTTAGAGTTGCTCACTAATGTGTTTCTTGTCGTAAAGAAGCGGAGGATCGCATATCCCAGCCCTGTAGATCATACATTTATCGAGGAGGTTTATCAAAAAATTGATAGGATCATCTACGGATTACAAATATATTATCAAAATTATTTTAAAATTATATTTCAATCACATAATTATTTGGAGGGATTAGTCATAGAGTAACTAAGTTATGAGTTGTTTGAAATCTACTATTCGTAAATGAGAAGTTCTTTAACTCGACCCACGATTAGATATTGCAATACATACATACAATTTAAATACCGGTTTTTACTTTTTTTCACATTTTTTAAAGCTGAAATAGAAACGTATGCACAATATAATAATAAACACCGGAATCCCGGGCCATTTTGACAGTTCTTTAAATAGCGATCGATCATTATAGATATTATTCGCCTTCCGGATCAAAATAAATCTAATTGATGTGAATTTAAACCGGAACGTTAATAACAATAACAGAGAAAAAAAATACAATCTGCGCTCATATTGATACATTTTTGCATTTAGTTAAATTATATATTATCTATTATCTAATTATTTCATTTTATTTGGTATAACTGTAAATAATGTATCTCTTACGTGATGTACATATTATCACGGGCAGTATATATTTTTGTAAATATTGAAAATATATATTCACTACTTATGGAAAAAAGCATAAATTACAATTCCCGCCTATGACAATATCTATAAATGAAATACGAGCGTTAATACCGAGATCCCATCTTTGTAAGATTTAAATACCTGAATTTAAATTTACTCTAAACAGAAAATTATTTGGTTTTAAAATTCAAGAGCATAGACACAAATTTATTTAAGTATTGCAAACATTTAAATATTTTAATCAATAATTATTAGTCACTTTATATTTACATTTATATCACCATTTGGTGCGAACCCTAATAACATTTACGAAACCACGCGTGGAGTCGTGAATTGAGAATCAATATAATAGCGAATACAACATTTTAACTTACAAGGTGATGCTGCAAGCAAATGCGCGACCAAAAACTGAAAAAATTCAAAAATTCTATGCTGTCTCAAATATAATTGCGCTCGTCTCATTGATTCCGTTTCTCCAGTTATATAATCTTCTTCTTCTGGCATTATAAAATCAACCTTCGATTTTTCAGATTCTATTCCCTCCTCTTCACCCTCATCTATACCCATTATATAACTCAATCTGCGGGTAGCTGTGCCACCAAAAGTGTCCGTCTTTATGCTCTGAGATGATATTGACTTCACCGTGGCTTCTTCCTCGAATGCTGTATCATCACAAATGATACATTTGCATATATATTTAGGATCTGTAGATGCTTTAATAGCCAGTTCTAGGGAGAATTGAGAATGAGGGCAAAAGCCTGTTTGTAGGTGCTTTGGAAGTAGTCCATGAGAGCCGATGATTCGTTTTTGACGATTATTCAAAGGAGGTGTCTAAAATCAAGACTAAATAATATCAGCCGTATATGCTCAATTGGTTGGAAATGTTAATACGTCTGAGTAAAGAGGTGAGCTATTGCTTCCAAATGCTTAAAAATACATTGATGAAATCATTTTTATAAAATATTGTTATGGCGGATATGGTTATAAAACAATTGTATTCATCATTTGATGAATACACAAGATATATAATTTTCAGTGCTAATTGTAAAAGGCATTTGGAATATTAACCCTCACACTTTCCTCAATTACAATTTGCGATTTTTTTCTGCTTAGATTTCAATTTTGTCAAATTCATATTTGTTCGAAGTTCGTGCCCTTTGGTGAAATGGTATTTAAGTATTTAATACTGGTGAAATGATTCGAATAGTATATATGCTATAAAAGTTTGAAAATAATCGTTCCCGTGAGTTCGAATTATAGACACTAAGATTGAAAGACCGAGAGCTCCCTCACAAACTCTTATTGTTAAAAAAATCATAAAAAAATATTGCCTCAATTACAATTTGCGAATTTGCCAATAGTTTAATATACATATGATGCTAATAAGGGCTGCTCAAATATTATAGACAAACTTTTCATATACCTACTCCCGGTACTAAAATAAAATTATAAACCATTGGAACAATGTAAAATCAGTCGTATTGTATTGCGTCTAGTCTTTAAGTTGTGTTTTACAACGCGACTAGCCCGTATTCATAAACGTCTGTTAAAAATAAAGCTCCTTGAAATTCAAAATGTAACTTATTTATAATTAAAGTTATCTTCCAAAACGTTTAATTCTCTTACTCCAGTTCTCATATAGTTCCTATGTCTGCAAAAATACTAATCGCCGGCTATTTAAATGCATTATTATAATCATTAGATTTTTTGAGATAACCCTAAAATTAGTTCAGTAAAAATTCAAAGGTCCAGTTTGCATCAATATATCAAGAATTTGTGCAATTTCACTGACAGTGTTTTAAATTTTACTCAATGTATATTTATGTGCTAATGTTAACGTTAATACAATACGTTTTAGTACTAATCGATAGTTCCTATGTCTGCAAAAATTACTAATCGCCGGCTATTTAAATGCATTATTATAATCATTGGATTTTTTGAGATAACCCTAAAATCAGTTCAGTAAAAATTCAAAGGTCCAGTTTGCATCAATATATCAAGAATTTGTGCAATTTCACTGACAGTGTTTTAAATTTTACTCAATGTATATTTATGTGCTAATGTTAACGTTAATACAATACGTTTTAGTACTAATCGATAGTTCCTATGTCTGCAAAAATTACTAATCGCCGGCTATTTAAATGCATTATTATAATCATTAGATTTTTTGAGATAACCCTAAAATTAGTTCAGTAAAAATTCAAAGGTCCAGTTTGCATCAATATATCAAGAATTTGTGCAATTTCACTGACAGTGTTTTAAATTTTACTCAATGTATATTTATGTGCTAATGTTAACGTTAATACAATACGTTTTAGTACTAATCGATAGTTCCTATGTCTGCAAAAATTACTAATCGCCGGCTATTTAAATGCATTATTATAATCATTGGATTTTTTGAGATAACCCTAAAATCAGTTCAGTAAAAATTCAAAGGTCCAGTTTGCATCAATATATCAAGAATTTGTGCAATTTCACTGACAGTGTTTTAAATTTTACTCAATGTATATTTATGTGCTAATGTTAACGTTAATACAATACGTTTTAGTACTAATCGATGTTTTATAAACGACTATAAGCTTCAGTCATATTGACCATACTACGATATAACAATACCATTGTACGTTTCAATGGCCTCGTCGTTAGCAACCAACCGGTCGTATTTATTTGGGATGAGAATACGAAAGATCTTGAACGGAACATGCGGTATAGTTAATTTGGAGATATCGTTATAATTTTGCTAATTTGAGTTGGTTTTATCGCAACGGTTTCCGACTCGAAATCACTCCTTTCACCGTTCAATTCTATATTTCATAATAACTTACGCATTTACAACGTACTTACTGGGGTATCGGTGCTTGATGATGCATCCATTTTATATAAAGCTATAAATTGTCAGTATGAAATGTAAAATGACATATGTGACGCTTTAAATTTATGAAGTTACTGTAACAAGTTGTAAATTCATATAATCATTGCATAATCAATTCACATATCAATAATATCAATATCAATAATATAATCGAATAGGAGTGAACCATAATGTTGTTACAGAGGTAGATACACAACGAATGTATAGCTATATTATTTCTTGATTTATGCTTATTTAAAGAATTGTGATTATTATAATGATATGGACAAAAATCAAGAAAGATAATTATGGAATCGCACATATCGTAATAAAAAAAAACGTTTATTTGGCATAATCATTACATATAGAAAACGCACAGTTCCAACTCAACATCATATCTATAGTAAACCCCTCTTCTTAGTTTTCAATTTTGTTATATTCATATTTGTTCCAAGTTTGTGCTCTTTGGTGAAATGGTATATAAGTATTTAATACTGCTGAAATAGTATATATGCTATAATTATTATTGTTTTTTTTTTAGTTTTTTTAGTTTGATCCTTGCAAATTTGATTTAATAAGTACTTCCAGAAAGTAATAAAGATGACCATATATATATATATATAAGATTAATGTCTATTTTGTCACTGTTAAATGCCCCCGGTAAGATTTATGAACCTAGCCATTTAACAATTTCAACCTTTTACGCATTGAAACCCCCTAATATTTTCGTTCATAAATTGCCCCTGCTTTCACAAAACCAAAATTTCCATTCTAATCGACATTTTGGCTAAATGAATCCTGAGGAAATTACAGTGCCCGTGCCGAACACTCCGGCTGTAACCGGTAATTAGAATAAATGTAAACTTAAGAAAACTGGAGGTTTCCGTAAACGACAAAATTTACGGGCCGCGCCCCGCACTTAACAAAGGTATACCTGCCATTATGCGTTTTCGGCAACAAAGGAAGTCAGAACGCCGGCGTAAAATCTATAGCAATTACTCCAACGCATTCCCCTTGGAGACACGCGTTGCATTGTTTAGCGCAAATCGATTCCCATCACGCAGCAGGTACATCCACCAAAAAAGAAGTCAGGTACATGAAATCAAGATCGAAGCGACCAACCGCATTTGCCGCGAGGGCTATAAAGATAAGCGGTATTTTGGGTAATCTCAAACGATCCTATTGATATGAAAAAATAACTTTCCCTTTATAAAGGACGGTTAATTGGGCAGTAAAGACGTTTTTGTATGTCGCGTATGAACTAAATGGGGGCGCAGTAAAATTTTTTTATCTCTTATTAAGATTAAAATGCTATCTGGGTTAGCTAGATAGAGGAGTTTAATACCGATGATAAAAGAGATTTTATTAGAGATATTATATTTAAAGCTGGAATTGATTTAAAATTATTGATTCATAAATATGGGTTTAATCTAAACAGGTATTCAAAATACTTATGGTGAGTCGCTTTGGTGACACTGCATGTTTGACGTTTTAATACGTGTATAGTATATTATTATAATAAGAAAATCTGATATTTCACAGAGAAGATTATTTATAGTTGAAACTGATATAAACAACAATGTAGTCATTGTACTTGTATGCATCTACACAATACGGTTGTATTGTCACTGTTGTACACGATACAGGATACAGTGGTTGATTTATTATTACGAAATATATTACCTTGTCAAATTATATAAAATAGACGGAAGATCGACAATACAATGAATAACCAATACATAATAATATATTTATTTTTTGATGTGATTGGGCTTGGGACCAAGTTAGCTGTATAAAAAATGCAAACATTAGAATAATTCACTACTTACATACTGTGAGTATTCATTATTATTATGTGGGTTGTTTAAACAAGGTATTAACGACGATTTTTGTTACTTAATCCAATAAAATAATATAATAAATATAATAGTTGAAAGGATACATATATATGTGTATAACATAATATGATATACAGATATACTTATATATATATATATATATATATATATATATATATATATATATATATTTAATTTTTAATTTTAATACACAAATTATAAAATTATTAGAAAAAATTCTATCTTTATAGCTATCAGTCATCAGGCTTTTCCGCTTCCAAATTATATATTATGTGCATTATATAAAAATACAAGTAATGGTGTCCATTACCACCATATTTCAGCCTTAGATTCTCAGGAGCAGAGTGGCGCAGTGGAAGCGTGCTGGGCCCATAACCCAGAGGTCCGTGGATCGAAACCACGCTCTGCTAATCTTTTTTATTTACAGTATAATAATAATAATAATAATCATTATGACAATAGCATGTTGAGTTTCCGAAATATACCGACTTACAACGAAATACATAGAAGTTATTGCTCAATTTTAATCAAATGTTCGCAAAATTCACCAACATCCCGTTAACTTTATAGGTCCCATAAGCTATTGAATGTATAAATTGAAAAAGTCATTATGACAGAAATGATCAAAATAAATATCAAAACCTTGAATAGCGCTTGTGATTGGAGCTTTGATGACACATTTTCTTTTATTTTTCCAATGGAGCGAATCTAAAGTAACTACATTCCCTAGATAATTATTTATTGTTGCTATAACAACGAATTCTTATGGGTTCAATAGCTATTGATAGATTTATAGAACGTTGGTGAATACGGGGGCCATTGTGTTTAAACAAATGATTAAATTTGTAAAACAAAATAACAGGAATTAAAAAAAATTCAACAATGAGTTGCTCCACCATGATTTGCTATGCACTCATTTAAACGCCGAGGCATACTGTCAATCAAATGATTTTTTCCTGCGGTATATGATTCCAAAATTTCTGAATCCACAGCCGAAGATGCTGGCCTTTGGTGGATATAGTAGGTGACAATTCTGATGACTGAGCAGGACATGGGAAAACACCAATGTTATTTTCTTACAAACATCGTGTTGTAACCCTTGGTGTATGAGGTCGTGCGTTATCTTGTTGGAAAATAGGCTCCAGCTCATATGCAATGTAACTAACTGGCTGCGTTTAAGTTAACATCGATGAAGATCAAGGTTGATTTGCTACCATAACATATTGCACCCTTTATCATCATTCCTTGTTGGAGGGCTGTGTGGCGTTCCATCAAAAAATTTTGAATTATTGCGTTCTCCGCGCATACGTATGGCTCTCCTACGAACATCATGGGCTCACAAACAAAATCTAGACTCGTCACAAAACACAATTTGATAATATATTTGCTCTTTCGTTGCTCCAATCTAGTCTGTGGGTACGGTAAAGTGGAGTAAGAGGAAGACACACACATGGACGATACGAATGCAGTCATTATCCGGCGATGATCGGATGCCATTGACATTCCGTGTACTGCACATTCTATTCAGTCAATTACAATTGAGTTGTTAAAAATCTGTCTCTTGTGGTCAAAAGTCTTCACGATCTGTAGTCACCCGGGGACGGCCAGATCCAATGCGGCGTTGTTGAATTCCATCTGGGCCAACGTTTAAACCTCACGATTTACATGGCCAGCAATATCTCTAAACGAAAGTCCGGCCCCTCGCATGCCAACAATACAGACATGTGCTAAATCATGTATTTGCCGATATACGATGCAATGGTGGCGATGGAAGATGATGGAAAAGAGAGAAGAGGGTGGTAAAAAGAAAAATGTGGTGGTATCTGTGATTGGATGAGAAGGCGTGATAGCAATAGAGAGGCTGAACATAAAGATCCAGGTGAGAAGGGCACAGGGACTGGAGTAGGGCAGAGACCGGATTGAGAAATGATAGATAAAGGATGTATGAAAAAGTTTGTATATCTGAGGTGTAGGTGGAAAAAAAACATGAAAGGATTGGAAAGTCTAGGAACTGAAGCCAGGGAGATAATGTGGGATGTTGAGTGGTAAGAATGACAGAGCTTAATCCTGGATATCTGGAGGGGAAAATGCAGGGGAAACCCTCTAGCTACATAACTAGGCAAGGTATCAGCATGGAGGATAAAATATGTATTGCAAGAGCGATGTGCTGTTCGGTAGAGAGAGGAACGATCCAAACTTTTCTCTCTCAAGGCAAGGACAAGAATTCACCACGTGTGTACTGTGTAGTAAGGGCAGTGATATGTGGTGGCATCTAAGCAACGAATGTGAAGGTGTGAAAGTAGAGTGGGTGGGGGAGTGCAGAAGTGTGACTGAATGGTTAAGAGTATATGGGAAATGTGTGGAAATCTGCATAAAGCTGGTGAAGGAGATGGAATAGTGGGAGGAGGAATATTTCTTACGTTAGAGGGTTATATTGGAATATTTGATAATATTATGTTGAGTTGGATTTATTTTGTGTGTGTTTGGTTATACCAAATAGGTTTGGTTCCTATCTATTTGTCACCCTTAGGCCCAATTCACACATAAGCAGCGGCGCCGAGCGGAGGCGCGGTGTAGGCGAGGTGCAGGGGCGACGTCGCACAGGCGATTATGATGTCCATATGCAGTGAAGGGGAGGACATTGCACCTTATGTTTATATAGAGGCGGCTTGGAAGAGTTATGCCTCTCGCCTCTCGCCTCTTCGCCTACCATGTCTCAGGCGAAGTGGCGAAGGCGCGGTGCCGGCGTGATGCAAAGCCCACTTAGGTGACGAGGAGCGGGCATTTGCCTCGTGCCTCTCGCCGTGCCAGCATCGCGTCTTCGCCTCTTCGCCTAAGACACGTTAGGCGAAGAGGCGAAACTCTTCCACGTCGCGTCTATGTAAACATATGGTGCAATGTCCACCCCTTCACTGCATATGGACATCACAATTCCGCCCGACGCCGTTTATGTGTGAATTGGGCCTTATTCGTTTATGAGGCGTGGGTGGAATATCGTCTAGGATGAGGAGTTTTATATCGTAAGCGAGACAAGTAACATGTCTCGCTGTATAATAAAGTGTTTCAATTTCAAATACATATTTACAAATCCAGTCCACAATTAGAGAACCTGTAATATAGTACATTTTTTTAATGGAAAATATCTGCATTAAATTGATTCCTAATTTTTTATTTCAGTAGTCAACAGAATGGAATCGGATTCTACCATTGGTAATCTTCTCCAGTCTTGATTGTCCAGTCGCCATTCACCACTAATACATTTTTATTGCTCTTATCTGCTTTGTCTTGAGTGACCATAGTAATATTATTATGTTTTTTACTATGGTTTTTGTCGATATGCCTGTACCCGATAGTATACCTTTCAACATTGCTCTTCTACCTTGTATATTTCTGTCTTTTATGGTGCCATTTAGTGTACCTGGATCTGGTTGCGCCTAAGAATTTATATTTCTTTATTTCTTTTATACCGTCTTCCATCTTCTAGGACACGATTTTGTTGCTGGCCACCTATATATGCCTTATATTCACTTCCATGTCCCATTTGCTGTATTCTTCTATGATCTTCTTTAAATTTACGAACACCAGGTGGTGTTTCTTGGTTGTAGGCACTTTTCTTTTATAAAGCTCGTTTTAGACAAGACAATTTTTTGAACCAAAAGATAGTCAAACTATGAGTCCATCTAAATTGTCTAGTATCTAGCAAATTGTTTGAAATATTGAATTGGATTGTAAATTGAATGGAAAATAAAATGCGTTCTATTCATATTAAGCACAAATTTTAAGCGGAGCTACATGATCGCGGATCCACCCTCATTCCGGAAATTGTTTCTTTTCATACATATTCATCAAGACAAAATATTAGTTCATTTCTTGAACAACACTCATCATTCAAGAATTGTCTTGTCTAAAACAACCTTAATATTTGCCAGACTCCGTTTAGAATAGTTGGTCTAATGTCGTACTTCCCACCCGAAATCGTGCCTGCTCCCCCACTTCCATGTCTGTATTTTGCTTAATTTTTTGCCAAGATCTTACCACATGCTTTATATAGCGTGTTCGTTACTGCTATCCCTCTATGGTCGCTCCATTCAAGTTCAGTTCTAGAATCATGTCATTAGTTCTTAGTATAAATTTGTTGTTCTATTCTATCTATGTATTCACAGAAATAGAGAATAACATCCTTATTTAAAGAAAATAACAAATATTTGTTTACATATAACATATTCATGTAACATAATCATTTTAATTTTCTTTAATGGGCTATCGACCCAAGTCTTTCGACCGTCTTGTGGTTCTACATTTGATGAATTTTGCTGGAATGTTTCCCGGACCGGGTGCCGTTCTATTATTTAATGATATACTGGCTTGTTTAATATCCGCAATAGTCATTCTGATTGGTGATGCCGTTGTACATGTTTCGTTCATTCCGCTGGAATCTGTTGGAATAAACTTTCAGCACAACCTAGAGATTTCCTCTGTTAATAATTGTGTATTCGTCCCATTTCTAGTGTTATTGGGGATTCCAGGTTCTCTGAGGCAAGAGAAATTAAAAGATTGGTTTTTCGTGTATCAGAAATTTCAATAGTTTCCAGCACAAAACATGGTTTCCAGCTTTAGCTACCATTTTGTCCCCAAATTTACGTGTTTATTTTGTCGCACCTTCTATGGGATGCTTTGTTTTTCTTCAGACTTTTGCCAGTGCCTGATTATAAAATATTTTCTGTTCAAATGACAACAAAGGTAGACGTTTCTTTTTTATCATTATATATATATATATATATATATATATATATATATATATATATATATATATATATATATATATTACACAGCACTGGCAATCAAGTGACACTTGCACTACGCTAAATTAGAGTCCATGTGTATATTATGGTATAATAAAACATAAAACACTCTGTTATTAATGCAAAGAATCAAATAATTCATCAGATCTACATTACGATTAAAATTAATTAAAATATTTTTACAAATATAAGTAACTTCACGCTCGCCGGAACTTTCTCTTTATTTATTGCCTCTACCATAGTGGTAATTAATGCACCGCTGTCGAATATAAATAAATCTCTCGATCAATCTCAGTAATCTCCGGGTACATCGTGCGTCTTACGGTAGTTGAAGGTGAAAAGGTGCGCATCCTTTTCAACACGCCCGTGTGTCATGCGGATAAGAAGAAGCGGGATCATTCTTCTAGCGCGGAAGACGCACGCACCACCTGCAATAAACGTCGCTATTGTGCCTTTATAAAATGCGCGTACGCACCGGCGATTATTCCCGGTGGATAAGCGAACAATGGGCCCTGCTTAATCTCCCGTAAATATTTGCGCTGTCGTTTCTATTGCCGTATCTCCACGATAATGCCTCTCGTTACAAATGCTATGGGAATATTGTATCGATTGCGAATTGTTATAATACCCTTTGAATTTTCTAATTTCAATTAAACATAAACAAAGTTGTAATTAAATATTAGCAACATAATATAATAACCTAGGATGATACTATTATATACCCGAGTTACTCAACTTTTGAAGTTGAAGATTTATAACAATTGTAATAAATTAAGTTGTTCCATTATGATTTTTCTTAATTATTTACTAATTCTCATGAAAGAAAATATGTAAATTATCAGATTTTAGAATGCGTGCATTATATTAAAAATTATATGAACCAATTTTGTAAATACCACTTTTAATATCGTTTTTATTATATCCAACAAATTCTTACAAATTGCATTATAATAAATATCCTCAGAGTACAAAATCGGTAATTATAATAATTATTATAATTATAATTATTTGTGTAGTCAATGAATGAATAATGATAATTCATTTTGTATATCATTATTGAACCCAAAATGAAATTCAATAACAATATGAATGAGTATCTATTCAGAAAAAATTGAATAGGATGAGTTGCAATGATTATTATATAAATATAGATTATAAGCATCCTGATGCTTATATTCTTCTTTTGTGTAATTATCTATAAACATGCATTGCAAGGCATTCTATTCTATATTTTCTGGACGAGTATCTTTAATGTTATTGAAATGATTTATTTTATCAATATGTAATACTTAAAATACGTAAAATTCCACTTGGCTCAATATGTTTATTATCATTATTCATTTGCAAATTATCATTATTGATCCTAAAATAAATTAATGTCTCTAAAATATTTGAGGTTTATATTTTATATAAATGAACAAAATAAACACCAGCACGTTTCTAATATTTTAATAATACATCATTACAAATTTCTCTTCGCTCTATTTGTTTGTTTCATATGTTACCACCTGTAGCATTTACCGACTGATAAAAAAAACAGCCTCTTGCGTGTGTTATTTCAATTGTACACGTTCCAACGATACAAAAAAGCTTATAATAATCATCTGGAAAGGGAGGCAAAAAGAGGGTATCTTAGTACGAACACCCTTTTACACAGACGTGCGTGTTATATTCGTAAGATCGCCCCCTTTCATCCATTTTTTTTATATCGAATCAGTATTATGCAGGCTCAGACGTTTATAATTATGTTGATTTTAGTACCGCGACGTTTCCTCATTATGTCCCGTTTTTTATGCACCGAGACACGTTCTTGGGGGAGATGTTTCTCCCTAATTAGCCTATACTTTGTCCGCATTTAGAGCAACATGATGAAATATTAAACCAATAATCATCGGTCATTTAAACGCATGCAGGGGACGCATTTTCGAAGGGGTGCTACTGGCTCAGAACCAGAAGTATGTTTTTAGAGACGCGTTTTGTTTACGCAGCACTTCTTAGGGGGAGACTTGCGGTAACACCTGCCACGCCAATACACCACCCCCAGACAATGCCACATGGCAACACAAGGGCTTACCAATGTAGACATATATGCCCTCTTGCAACAGGTATATGGTCCCTATGTCTGGCGAATGTGAAATGCGTTACCGTATTGAAATAGGGGAGGTTTTGATTATGTCAAATGCGTCTTAGCCTTGCACTGTCTGGTTACCACTTGTTGCCGGGTTTCCACTCTAGTGAAGATAAATGACTGGACTTAAGTGTAATTTGGTACATTTAACATCGTATCTTATTAATTTGAAATATTTGAAGTGACTATTACAGATGGTATAATTATTCAAATCTCACCCGCCCAAATATAACATTTATGTTATTATTTATCTTACATTAGATTTTAGAGTGAATACTATTCTTATGTAACCATAACTACCGTAACTAGGGGAATTCGCACCTGATTCGAGTATTAGGCTGCGTCCTTAACATCATACTGTTTTATTTATATATAAATAAATTTTAATTTTTTAACAATACCTTTTTTCCGGAAAGTTATCGCATATTTCGACAATCTTAATTAGAAAAAGCATTTTAATGAAAACGTAATTTCATTTCTTTACATCACACTGCTAAAAATTTACAGATTCTTACATGTTGTTCTTTTTTTGCTTATTTCTATGTCGTTGTCAAGTAATTAAACGGTTTTTAGCTTTGCAAAAAATGATCAATCATATGTTATTAATTTATAAAAAGTCTATTCTGTTCTATTTTACATTAATTAGGGCTCAGTGCATATAAAATAAAGAAAATAGATAATTTCCGTATTTGTGATGTTGCAGAAATAGTTTGGGAAAGGTTTAAATAATAATATTTTCAGACTTCTCAATAACCTTATTTAATTTCCGAACTTACGAACTAATACTATTCATACCAAAATATACTTACGTTGCTAATGTTTATTATAGATTCAATATAGATTCAAATTAATCGTTTACCATAATTATTAGAAGGATTTATTTATAAACCCGAAAACCCTTTACAATCTATAGGATCATTTAACCTGCTTTGACTATTAAGTGTTTATGCAAATAGTAATCTGTGAATTAAATTTTAATAACTGTCTGTATTAATCAGACTATTCATGTTTTTTATATGTCCGATTTTCTATTCACAAAATAAATTCAAATCTAACGATCCTGTTTGTGTGCTTTCTTTCCACTCTATAGCCCATGAATAATTTATACCAACCCCCGAATCCGATAATTATGAATTCTTCACGATACGGGGTAATAAGAACACGTGCAGGGTCGTCTAGCTGCTGGAGTGACGTGGACAAGTGTTCGGGTGGTAACTTTAGTAAGTTTAGGGGGTCGTACGGCTTCACATTCTTCGAGACATCCGCATGTTTTCTATATGTTTCTGTGTGATTTATATTAAATCGGATACTGACATAATTCCATCATTTAATGTAATTCCAACCACGTCGCTGCGATTCTGAAAATCGCGTCGGGCGCGCCTCTTGCATACGTTATTTTTACGAGCGGACCACACAGGAGACACCAGTATGTTTCGTATTGGTGCCTTGTGTTTACGAATTTTCGCAATTGTAGCGGCGTTTTGAGTCTGAGTAAAATGATAGGTTTGACGATATGATATATGATACACGAGCTGTCTGACCGCCGATGTATACGGCTGGCCTCGGGGGTTTAGGGCCAGGATGGACCGTCGGCGTCCGTTTTAGGGGTGTAGTATAAATAATGATTAAAACGGGGAGAAAGGGCTATAATAATGTAAGGGCGAATACGTGAGAATATGAGCATTAATTTTTTAGAGGGGTAGATCTTATCCTGTTTTGTGTTTTACAGGTAACAGTTAAGACAATGTAAAATTCTAAATTTATGAAGAATACGTTACATTCACTCTACATTAATTATACATGAGATAATCCATAAATTCACATTGTACATCACAGAATGCTTTTAGTAAATGTATGTTTAACAAAGGTGAATAGAGTACCGAACAAAATATTGAAAAGTTTCAATACATCATATAAAGGTACTGTCATAAAAATAGTTACTTTCAAATTTCAATACATTATATAAAGGTATTGTCATAACTTATAAAATGTATGCATACTGCTGATACTGCACTACGTTAACATAATTTTAAATTTATTTAATCTAAAATAGTATACAATATTTATTCATATACTTAAACTATATATCCATGATTTAACTATTTATATGAAAATTTGACTAAAATTCTTGTATTAATGTAGAGACCGAAATTAATCAACAACGGCCAAAAACTTATTTTAAATTATTTGAAAATAGTTTAGTTAGTTTAGTTTCATCAAACAAAACAACAGAAACTTTGTCATAAGTATCATAATAATTAAAAAAATAATCCATTATTCTTATTTATTATTTCCGCAATTGTTATAAAAATCTATATACATTCCTAATTTTTAATTCTAAATTATTTATTTTTTATAACAATTCTCGACGTTTTTAACACACAAAAACATACTTACCTGAATAATTGTATATTTTTGAAATATTGACACAGGTAAAGTGTCATTTCTGTCAGAGATGTATTATTAATTTCTAATGAAATAACACGACGAAACATCGCCGTGTTCCGCAACCCCGCTTAACGAGCTGGCGGCCGGAGTTCGAATCCCAGCTTCGGGGGTGGGTAGTCGGTATCATTTGTTGTCGGAATATAATTTATTTATTATTTATTTAATTAACGGCACTTTAGAAAACTCGAAGAAACGATTTTTTCAAGTAGCAAGTCCTAACACTAACACTAACACTCACCCACACATACACTAGCATACGGCAGGAGGACTCGAAGGTCGGTGGCCAGTTACAAATCATAGCAAATACAGTAACTACTATTACTACTACACGAAACATTTTTTTAAATTTATTACTTAAACTCAGCCGAGGATGAATTTATGTCACATCAATCCAACCAAACACCGTTCAACACGTAAAATAATAGCCAGATGAAAAATTAGGTTGAAAAATATTCAGTAGTTGTTCCGAAAACGTGGGGGAAACAATATCATAGACTGACAGATAACGGAAAACGAACAGACATTTTCTAGATATTGTCTTAAAATGATCAGGGGGCCTAATAAAGAGGATTTTCTTAAATAGTTTGACGCATGTTCTGAGATCTTTTACCAGAATATCAATGTTTTCATATTTAAACTAGATTAACAACGAAAGTTATGAATTAGGGAACTTGTTATACCTGAATATTGAGTCATATTTTTTTGTTTCACACATTTATAGTGCAGACCTACATAATATGTAAATCCATCACTATATATGTATTCCAGCATGTATTTAAACCCAATTACCTTTTAATTATCATCAAAGTTAATCAATATAATTTTTGTGACAAAATGAAGCCATTAGCGCTCCAGTTCACTTTTTTAACATCCTGCATCTGCATGCAAATCGCCTGTCGAAAGCCCGTAACTATTTTGATTAATGGCCCGTCAGAAAGACCGGCATAAACAAACAACGCGATCTCGGAAATCGCTGCTTAAGCACGCAGCCCGATAATTACTACGATTAGACTTTATTCAC
The DNA here is from genome assembly GCA_963942505.1 of Lordithon lunulatus. Taxonomy (NCBI): domain Eukaryota; kingdom Metazoa; phylum Arthropoda; class Insecta; order Coleoptera; family Staphylinidae; genus Lordithon; species Lordithon lunulatus. The sequence continues at coordinate 53,425,511 of OZ012666.1, read as the reverse complement.
TAATTAATACCGCGCTATTACAAGGCGTCGCCCGTTTAAATTCTAATTAGGAGCATTAGCTGCTTCATAAAGGTGGATTTGGTCGTTTTAATAAACCATTAAAATAAATCATTTTTATTGCTGGCCCGTTCGTGTTATTTTTATTGATATTGCTCGTTTTGTTTATACGAACTATGGACGCGTTGGTTTTTATCGGTTTATTGTTGACTATTAATGGAGAAGTCAAATAGGAACGAACACGTTCGGTTTATTCGAATTTTGTAATGTATGTTGTAAACTTTATTGCGTAATACAATGTTTACGGAGGATGTAATTATTTTAGAATTTGTTTATTCAAATGTATGTACAGAACAATATGGCACTTTGTGTCAGTTTTATGTTTTTGTTATAAATTTTTATTTAATAGCTTGGTTATAAAATGAAACTATAGATGTACAGTAATATACCGACAACAATTGTGTTCGTATATATGGAATACAAATTTAATTGCCTTGAGACCCAAAAGTTATATGTGTAAAGTTTAAGTAGGAGGAAAAAATTAATATTTAATTATAAGAAATAATTGTGTTTTGCATTTATAAGTATTTTGCTTTAAAAGTATAAAACAAAAAACTAATTTTCTCATCTGAATAATAACTACACATATTGATTCCTAACGTTGAATCATACAAACAACAAAATAAATGCACAGGGCTGTTCTATGGGTATTCACACTAGCGGAGTACACATTATTACTGCCTTGGTAGAAAGAAAATAGTACAGGGTGCGAAGATAACTTCCTTATTTCATAATATAAGAAAACAAAAAGTAGTAAAGATATATTTTCAATTTCAAAATAATTTATAATATAAATCAGAAAAAAACCAATAGATCCTTGGCGGTTAAAAGACCAAAAAATGAAAGAACATCAAAAAGAAATCAAGAAAATCAAAACTTGTAGTGGAAACATACTGGAAGAAATTTAAAGAAGCTTTATTAGAACCTTCAAAGAAACTCCAGATAAAAGAAAAACCAAAATCTAAGGAAATCAAAAATCTGTCGTATGATTGATTCAATGTGCAAAATAAAGTAAAGGAACTCAGTGACAGAAAAAGAAAACAGATATTCATGCACTCAGACCGACATGAGTATATTATCGTCCATATAAAGGACAAACTTAAAATGTGGCAAGAATACGTGGAAAACTTGTTGAAGATGACAGAAACCAACCCTCTCACGAAAACTGGCAAGAGGAGACAGGTCCAAGAATAATAGAACAGAACAGTGGCTGGGATCAGATAAGGTACCATCAGAGCTACTCAAGCTGATACAAGAAGACCAGGTCCATGTACTAGTAAATTTGTTCAACGAGATCTCTAAATCGTGCACCATTCGGCAATCAATTTGGATTTCGAAATGGATAAAGAACCCGGGAAGAATTCGAAATGTGTGTATACAGGAGAATACTGGTATTATGAGTAGACAAAGTTACTAATGTTGAGATACTCATAAGAATGGATAAACAACGAGAAATCTTAATACACATCAAAAGTCGAAAACTTGAATACCTGGGCCACGTTATGAGAGGACAGAAACTATTGTTTCTTTGAGTCAAGCTTGTAGTATATAGTCGATAGTGATTTTGGAAATTTCTAGTGTGCCCATAACTATTTGTAGCCTTAATTCCTATTCTCCTATTCCTGAATATTTCTAAAGATAGAGGTTTTTTAAGTATTTTTGATGATGCTCGAAATAAATGAAACGACATATTGATGTTCACTGCCTTTTGCAGATTCCTAAGATTTGCTCTACCCTAAATCTTGTTTATGGATACTTTTCCTAGGAAACCAGGAAAATAACATGAATGTAGTTTCTGCGACAGTTTTCACCAAAAAAATCAAACCGTGGCAATATGTATATTGGCATTCTAAGAACCTTCAACCTTAAATAATAAATCTCTCAATTTCAAATGTAAAATTTAAAAACTAAATAAAATAGCCTTATAATTACCAGATAACAAAATCATTTAAATTCTAAATTTCCCATTCTAAATATAATTCATCCCCCTTATTGCTTTCAGGCCATTTTCATCTTCGCCCATGCATGTCCTAATATTCCTTTTCGCCATTATCACCCCCTCACTAATATTCATACCCACACATTCGTCAAGTCAATGCTCCCACTTAACCTTACCATCTCCATACAACCTAAATTTACTACAGACCTCGTCCATTCAGTATTTACTTCTCCTTTCCATGAACCCATACCTAAACCTTTCAATTAACCTTCGGGCCTCTATCGCCCTAGGCTGTGTTAGGTACAATGGCAGTGTACCTGTATATCCTTATACCTGCGGGTATACCTACGCTTCTCTATCTACCTGCTGTACTTGCCATTTGCTGTCCTGCAGGGTCTGCTTTGCCTCCTTCAACCACTTCAGTCAATGTCAAACCTTCCATACAAACATTTAATTCCCGTCATCCATTCACCACTTTTGTATACATTCCTAACCATTTTGACCAGCACTCATTCCCGCTACCAGTCTGATACACCGCCTCAGTTCATTACTCTTGTCGCAGTCATCCATCCTACACTCATCCTATTTTTTGTTCTGCAGTACTATATATCTTGATTCTTCCAGGCCCAGCAATCTCTTCAGGTACTGCAGTTGCATCCATTCAGGCTTTAGCACATCCGTGACACCCCCTACCTCAACACCGTACAATAATATGGACCATACGCACCCATCCCATATAACAAATTATGCTTGGGCTTTATACGTGACATTCCGGATGTGCTCTTTAAATTTCCCTTTTTCAGGGAATAGGAAGCCCAGGTTATCTACCTTTTCTCTTCCCTACTTTAAACTTCTCTTCCTGAAACACATCCACTTTGTTTTCTTCTAGCCCCCGCTTTCCAAAGTACCGTTCTGAAGAGCTTAACCATTTCTTTTAACTCACTGAAAAAAATTGTCATTGTCCGCATATGGCAAGGACCAAACTTTTTACCTGCCGAACTTTCTTGCCTATCCTAAATCTCTGCGATATTGTTCCCCCAACAGTCACTCGACAGTACATCTTAGCATACAGATTAGCTAATTAATAATAATCTCTAATTTGCGCCGCCACCCCATTTTCTCGCAATTATTTATTCATTTTCTCCTATGTATTGAATCATACGACGCCTTGATATCGGAAAGCGTAAACAATTTCCTCCCTTCGACTCCAATTCCTTTTCCACCATCAGCTGAAGAGCAAGGATATGTTCCATTGTGGACCTGCCACTGCGGAAACCGCATTGCACCTAGTGAATAACTCGGCCTATTTTCCACCTCACCTTGAGCCTTCACTCTATCAACGTAATATAAATTGTGTAGTTGTTATCTATCAGTGTATATCTTCTATAATTTTCTGGATTGTTGCAGCTTACTTTGTTGAGGAACGATACCATTAGACCTTCATTGTAGCTTTTCGAGATTGTATCGTCCCCTCTCCATATTCTGTTGATTAATCGTATAACCGCCTCCTTGCCACTAGAATTCAACAATACCCACGCTTCTTTATACCATCCATACCTACCGGTTTTCCACTATTAAGCCGATTTAGCACCTCCTCAACTTCCTCTGGCCTGAAATAGTCATCCATTCTATATCTCCATCTGCTTTCCATTACCACGACTTCTGTCCCTCCTCCAAAGATCTCATTAATGATTAATGACTCAAATTTTACCATGCTTACTTTGGTCAATTAACTTTTCGTCCCACGTTTACCCTTCAGCATGCCCCAGAGTTGTTTCTCATTTTTCTTGTTTCTCGTCTAACTGTAATCAAGCTCTATAATGTTTTATCATGTTCTCAAAAGAGTTCACCCAGCCAAAATTCATTTGGTCTACATTTTTCTTGAGATTTTTGATTTTTCGAACCAACTCCACGCCTAACTGCCTCAGCATGTTCTTTAGCTCCTCCTTTTAGGAGGCTTCGATTTTCTATTAATGGCCTCCATTCATCTTCCACTACTATATAATCTATTACTAAAACCACTGCATCCTTTATAAATCGCCATCGCAATCACCCTATGTCATACTATTTAAGTTTACATCTTGCTTTAACTAATCCAACCATCTTCTTCCTTGAGTGTTCTCCACCTTATCCTTGGTACTCGCACTCGCACTACGCGCACTCTCCTTCTTCATTTAACCTTCCGCCATTGGCTTTTCCAGACCTCACATTCCAGTCCCCTCCTACTAGGCAACATACTTGATTTAACTCGCCCATTCTCTTATGATCTCTCTTAATTTCGCAGCTCGCCCTTTATTATTTTACACTGTGAAAATGTTCCATTATTTTCTATCTCCTGTCATTTTTTATTCTCCTTTTCAATACTTTTAGCGACAGCTGCACTTTCATTCATTCTTTCGTTTTGCCTTTCCATTTCTGATGCGCTCATTTTCTTCCTCGTGTTCGTATTTATACGTTTTCGACTTCTACTAATGTTATCCTGGTCTTGAACAACTACCTTTTTTTGCTTTCAATGATTGCGATGCTCTCAGTTCCTTCAATTTCTAGTCGTATTTAAATTATTGATCATTGTTCTGAATTTATGATATGCCACTTTCACACTATTGCCCCTATTTGTTCTTCTCTTGTTATACTTTCTTTCTGTATTTCTCTTGTATACTTTGTTAAATCCTTATCTATGAATATTTTTCTGCCTTTAAGTAATTGTTTGGATTTTACGATATCCTGTCTTTTATTCAATGATTTGGTTTCTGCTAGACAGACAGACTGCAGACAGAGGTAATGATCTCGATAGTCTGATACCCATACTACAAAGTATCGAAAGTAGAGAGAATATGCCTGGGCACAGTTAAGCTGTACAGTATAGTCGGTAGCCATTTTGTAATATTCACATAATCCACTTCCTCTATCAGAAAATTTCTTTCATTTATTTTTATCGATAGTCAAACTATAGGACTATCGATAGTTCGATAGTTTTGATTCGTTAGGGTTCATCACTAGACACTAATTTGAAATCATCCTGTATGTGGAGTTGGAAAATCATATAGACAAGTGGTTGGAGTTATTTGGATTAAGCTTGGATTCGACTATGTCGAGATGATTATGTGGATGAGGCTTTTTAATGCTATTTGTATCCAAACAGCCCAGGTGGTCGTGTGGTTAGAAGTGTCGTCCGACTCGTACTGAGCATTAGGGAGCTTGAGTTCAAACCCCATCGGGGCGATTTTTTGCCAATCACCTCTCACAGTTTTTCAGACGTTTTCTATGAAGTTAAGGTAAATACCGGGTGATTAAACTCCCCTGGGCTTCTCTGTTAGCCCTATAAAGATAGAAGTTTTTTTTTTCAAAATAATTTATATGAACTAATGGTCTCCGATTCCTTGTTACAGAGATACAAGACATTTTGTTTTATTCTACAACACTACACAGAATTAATCATACATTGTAAATATATTCCGGCTCCCAGTGGGATTAAAGTTAAAGATACAGGATAGGGGTTATTGAGACTCAAACCAACATATTCCAAGATAAGGTTGCTTTTTGGTGTATTATGTCATCTTGTAAACCAAACACTCTAATTGAATTAAGTATGGAAATATTATATTATTCAAGGACGTTTGAAGAAAGTTAATATTATCCCCAAACGATCCAGGAATTAAGCTTGATTATATTTATCAGCCCTAAAATTAATGTATGGATCAGCTACTACGTTAAAAGTTTATGGTGTGTTAATATACATAAACCATTATTCAAATGCATTTTTTGAAGGATGGTTATGTTATCATTTTCAAACGATATTGGAAATAAACCTGATTATATTTATTACTGTTAAAGTAAATGTGTGGATTAATTACTGGGTTAGGTTTATGTTGTAAACATTATGTATTAGTTGACTTGTATTCTTAAGAGATGTAAATTGTTTATTTAATAATATATAAATATTAAGCAAATAGATACCAGATATTTTATTTTACTTTTTAGTTACGACGGCTTTATTTAAATCAAACGTATGCTATACAATTCATTATTGAAGTAATAAATAAATAAGTGTAACTAAGGAAGCTAGATAATATTCATTCTAGTGCATGATACACACAAATTAATGTACACAATTAAAATGATGTGTGTTTCCTCAAATACATGTAAAGCCTAGCTCTTGAGTAGTGCATACTCAATTTATGAGCACACTACGTTCTGTTCGTATAAACCATCGCAAATTTATATTACATTCAGCGCAGAATATTAATATTAATAACCAATTACTCGCTTCATTACCATCAATATACAGCAGAGTGCCATAATTTACTCCTCACTGGAAAAATTTCATCGACGCGCGTTACTCACGCGCCATCGCCGGCAGAAATGTGCACGAGCTCTTGCCGGTTATATAAGCCCTTGATGTATACCCTCTTATAAAATTATCATAAATTTCAATAACGGCCACGGAATCACAAATCAAATGCAAATGCGCTTTATTTATCACGACGATCGAAATAAATCGATTTTAATAACTCATCGCGTGCATTTTTTTTGCGGTGTATGAAAATAAACGTGGTGCCGTTTTATCAGCAGGCGTTGCTCACTTGCAAGTTTATCCTCGCCCAGGAAGAAGAAATATTAACTGTCTATTCATAAATCACATGGCGCCTTGTATCTAACGGTTTTAGGTGTTTTTTTTTGGACCTTTGTTTATGGGAGGTGTAAACTTTAACGCCCTTTTGCTAATACTAATTCAGATAAGTTTTAAATTTAACACTTTGAGAGAGATATGGAATATAATTATATACATATTTACAGCTGAGAAGATAAACAGAATGTATGGTTTCAATCTTATGTATATCACTCAAGTGTCATTTTATTCATTCAAATGGCTACTAAATTATATTTTATTTATCAAGTGGAGTTTAATTTAACATCTTACAGATATAGGCTAGAGAGAGAGACACAGCCAATCTTTATTCTCATTGATATTTACATAAAATACAATAGTAACAACTTCTTAAAATTAAATAGATACTGAATGGGCTAACGATCCTCGATCTTTCTTCCCTGAGTTTTTTATGTTGTCAGTCTTGCTCGCCATGTGTGCTGTAACAATTAACATTATAATATAAATGAAATGAAAATATCTTATTTATTAGTTTCGTTATTATTACTTTTTGTCACAATTAGGATTATGAATGAGAATATCCTTCTGAAATTGATTCCTTATTTTAATTTTTAATTATCATTTTATGCCAGTATAAACCCATGGATGCGAGATGTTCGTAATCTATTCATGGGTTCAAGTTACACCGCATTGTGATTTATTGAGATTGATTAACATTTAAATTTTGTGTGATTTATCCACTGAAAAATACATAACTTGCAATTCTATTCTAATTTATTTAAAAATAATAACTCTCAAACTGGCCACTAAATTATAGTTTATTTCTGATACATGGAATGATTTATTATTATAAAGACAGCCATTATGAACTTTTATGAAACAATTGATAATTTACATTACTGTTTATTTAGTAGAGTAATAAATTTTATTTCATATCTTAAAAAGTTATATTATAATTTCCGCTTATTATCATTTTGTCATTGACTAATTGCTTCAGTTGAATCGCAGTGATCCAAAGGTTGCTGCACTAATTGAAATTAAATACCGCATGTGTGTAGACAATGAGCTCGCTGATATTAAACACATGGTATTTATTAATCGCAATTATTAAAGACCCGTTATTTAACTCTCTTCTGCATATTAATCGAAAATACTGAAATACCTATGAAATCACTGACAATACCTGACATAAGATTTTTAATGAGGTAACTGTATATACTAAAACATAAGCGATTTTCTTTCGGGGTTTAATATGCGCAATTAATCTTTAAACGTTTCATCTTCTGCCTTCTGCATATCAATCGGATCGCGAGATTGCATCGAAATTTGCATATTGAAGGCGCTCGGCAATCTTGTAATTACACCTCGGCGTTAACAAAAATCCGGATCGTATATAAATATTGTTATAGTTGATTGGCATTTTAGTGCAGCGACCTCGCTTATTTCACGCTCGATTCCATCAAAATTATGACTGATTGATGGCTCCAATACCTTTTTAGACAATACGATTGGAATGCGGCATAACCGAAAACTTATAATCGTTTGAAAGGGCTCTCGGTTGTTATAACTGGAAGTTGTATTGGAATTACAGCATTTGCAATGTAGTCAGAGTATGCGTGGATTATGGAAACTACGGATTTGAATATATTATTTCATGCAAAGTCGATTCTTATGGGACAGGTTGAGTTAGTAAATATGGCATTTTATATCTTTTCGCTTACATATGTAGGAAGTTGTGCCTTGTGTGTTCTATGTACAGTAATTACATGTTGTAGATGTGTTTTAGATAGTTCGGTTTGCAATAGGGATTATCGTAAATTCCATAGTTATATATCAACTACGTGTGTGTGTGTGTGTGTGTGAAAATTTGTTTACAATAAATGGAACATATAAATAGACTGATAATCAAGCGCTAATAGTACTACGTACATGGAATTTAAGATTCAGTGATCATTAAATATAGATAAAATCCAGCTAAAATTATTTATTTATTTTTAATTATATAAGTCATATAAACCAGTGACTCTCAAAGTGGGGGTTACAAAAAAAATAATTAAAGATCATTCGGCATGTTTTTCTACACATACCTATTCTTCAGGGAGTTCTTTGAAACTTTGAAGTACAAAAGAGGGCCGTTGACCAAAATGTTTCAGAAACACTGATATAAACTATATACATATCTATAAAATACATAACACAGGAAAAGGGCAAACACTGGGGTCTTTTTTCTATGCGATGTATATGAATATACTTAACATGGAAAAACGACATCAAATTTGAATTACACTAATTTCAGGTCTAATTTTATTTTATTTATCAATCTATTGTTAAAAACCCAAAACATTGGAAAGAATTATAACAGTTGGCCAATTATGATGTTTAGAGTTTTTTGTTTTGTGTGCTTTCTTTCTTCTTGGCTTGGCATCATCGTCGGTTATTATTATAAATAGTGTCGTGCACCTTATCTTAGTCCAGCGCTTATTTGAAATAATGATGTTATTGATCGTGGCTGTCCATTGTAGAGATTTCTAGATTGTAGAGGTTTCCATTTTTCTGTACCTCTTTTTGAGACACGTTAGAAAGCGTTTTCCATGTCTATAAATGCTAGGTACGCTTGTTAGTTAGTTGTTAGTAATTTAATAGTGAAGATTTGGTCACTTTATTATGTTTTAAGCTTGGGCTCAAGCATTCTCTCGTATGCGTGTCAAACGATCTTTACTAGATGCTGTCTTCTTTTTCTTCCTCTAAATAGGTTTTAGTCTGTAGTTTCCATCACATTCTCGCTGCCTTCGATGTCGAGGTGAAGCACTCTCACCAGCGCTTCTTCCTATCCATCTCTAGTCCTTTGCTATCTTGGCCAGATGATCGTCTATCATCCTGTGCTCTTTCCAGCTTTTCCATCTGGCTCGAATCTACTTTGCCACATCCTGAGGATTACTCTTTTAACTTATATTTTCACTTCTTAACCTGTCATGAATTTTTCGGTCTATTACTCTGACTACTTTCATTTCCACTGTTCTGACGAGTTGTGTTGTTTTGGTAATGTCAGACCTTATTTCAGCAGTATAAGCCATAATTGGCCTCAGTATGGTTTTGTAGATTCAGACATTACTTTCTACAGTCATGTAGCGATGATTCTATATCATGTCCTTCATGCATCCCGATATGCTGGCTGCTTTGATGGTTTCAGTGTAAATAATTTAAGGTCATTACATATTGTATAACTTTACCATCGGTTTTAAGCTTACTCCTAATCGGGTCCTTTCAGATGGTCATACATTTAATCTTATTTATGTTTAAAAATCATATTTAATGACTTTGCGGCTGTATTAAAATAGTGTAGGAGTCTTTGTAAGTCATCCCATCCTATAGCGATACGTACCTTTGCCACATTGCAGATTTATTATTTAACTAGATCTGGTGTTAATCATGGTGTTTTGTTGTTGTAGTTGATGTTGGTTTTCATCGTCGACGATGTTTTGTTTTAATGTTCATTGTTCCTCGTTTGTGGAGCTTTATTTAATTGGACTTGAAACTAGCTTCTGGGCAAATCTACCTTCATTAAATATCCTTTTCTTGGTTTGGCTTATTAAGCTTTTGAAATTAGGTTGTATACTACCTTCCTATATTCTATATATATATATATATTCTTTTAAATTTCTGTGAGCAGAAATCTTCTAAAGGCACCTGATCTCATCGATGGGCTTGGGCAGTGCCGGAATCACCCCACATTCTGAACGGAGGTAGGCGCCCGTACCGACTAAACCTCCTCATCACATTCTCGCTGCCTCCGATGTCGAGGTGAAGCACTCTCACCAGCGCTTCTTCCTATCCATCTCTAGTCCTTTGCTATCTTGGCCAGATGATCGTCTATCATCCTGTGCTCTTTCCAGCTTTTCCATCTGGCTCGAATCCACTTTGCCACATCCTGAGGATTACTCTTTTAACTTATATTTTCACTTCTTAACCTGTCATGAATTTTTCGGTCTATTACTCTGACTACTTTCATTTCCACTGTTCTGACGAGTTGTGTTGTTTTGGTAATGTCAGACCTTATTTCATCAGTATAAGCCATAATTGGCCTCAGTATGGTTTTGTAGATTCAGACATTACTTTCTACAGTCATGTAGCGATGATTCTATATCATGTCCTTCATGTATCCCGATATGCTGGCTGATTTGATGGTTTCGGTGTAAATAATTTAAGGTCATTACTTATTGTATAACTTTACCATCGGCTTTAAGCTTACTCCTAATCGGGTCCTTTCAGATGGTCATACATTTGATCTTATTTATGTTTAAAAATCATATTTAATAACTTTGCGGATGTATTAAAATAGTGTAGGAGTCTTTGTAAGTCATCCCATCCTATAGCGATACGTACCTTTGCCACATTGCAGATTTATTATTTAACTAGATCTGGTGTGAATCATGGTATTTTGTTGTTGTGGTTGATGTTGGTTTTCATCGTCGACGATGTTTTGTTTTAATGTCCATTGTTCCTCGTTTGTGGAGCTTTATTTAATTGGACTTGAAACTAGCTTCTGGCCAAATCTACCTTCATTAAATATCCTTTTCTTGGTTTGCCCTATTAAGCTTTTGTGATTAGGTTGCATACTACCTTCCTATAATCTATATATATATATATATATATATATATATATATATATATATATATATATATATATTCTTTTAAATTTCGGTGAGCAGGAATCTTCTAAAGGCACCTGATCTCATCGATCGGCTTGGGCAGTGCCAGAATCACCCCACATTCTGAACGGAGGTAGGCGCCCCTACCTACTAAACCTCATCATATCCCACGCGGGAGGCTTGACCGCCTTCAAGGCACATTAAACTATCCACACCGCTGCCTTGGCCTAGGGCTGAAATCCCGGCTCTTCAGGGTTCTTTGTCCCATCCTATTTCTCTAATCTTCTTATCTTTCTGGTCTGAAATCTACATTGCGTTGGGTTGGCCCCCTCCGCATTCACATTTGGCGTTGCCTCTTCACTAGCCCTTCGATTTATTGTCATCGGAGACCCGTGCAATCTGCCTCTTGCACTATCTGACCTGGTGGCCTTCTTCCCCACATCTCAGGCATATATTTCCCCTGGCCTTCCCACCACACTCATGGACCCGATGCCCATCCAACCGGCTGCAGCCTTGTGGGAGCTGTTCCCAACTGGTGGCTCTACTTTGAAGATACCTACTTTCAGCCGTGTTGCAGCAATGCTCTCCGCCCTTTTATCGGTTGTTGACACCGGAATGTTTTGCATCTCGTTTCGCGTCGGTCTCAGATTATCTACCCTATAGTGTTACCCACTCTTGGTTGTCGCCTTGATGATCACCGTCCGGCCTTTTATGTGCATGGTTACTCCGGCCCTCCTGACTCGGTTCCCAAGGATGGCTTCACGCAGTGCGACGACTTTGGTGCCACTGCCCCTCACTCTAATCCGGAAATATCCATTGTCTGTCTTCTCGAACCGGGTGATATTTTTGTCTTCGCTGTCAATCTCCCGGATCCTCTGAACTGAGGCTACGTTAGCCCCTCAGTCGGTTAAAAATGTATTGACTTTGGGATTTTCAGTTACGAGCTGTTCCTCCGAGTCCCTGATGGTTCTTGCACCTTTTAATCTGCGAAGAGGTATTCGGTTATTTTCATTGTGTCCCGTATCCGCAGCCATGGCGCATCAACTGCAATCGCCTCCGTGCTTGTCCTTATGCGTTGTTACCATGGTAGATGCTTTCTTTCACTTTCTGCTCGCTGGTGAAGTCACACACGATATACTATGTGAACCACTCGGCTTTCCCCGTTGGGCCAGCGGGGAGGTGCACCTCGGTGGTGGGGGCTATTGTAGCCACTTCGTCCACTTTCAGATTCAGGTTCGAGAGTTCTTCGATCAGCCTTCCGGTTTTCCTCTTCCAGCCACTTGGACTTGTGCTCGCTAACTGAAGCACGAAAGCGTTCGATACGTTCCATGGAAACGCTATCACTTTGGTCTTTTTGTCTCACTACTTCGATGCTCGGGGGCCATTTGGTTACTTCCCTGCCCATCACCTTCACCTTCTGGAAGGTACCCTGAGGCCAGTGGTCGGCCAGTGTTACGACTTTTTCTTTGTAGGTTTGTATCTTTTCGAAAGTGCTCCGTAATCTAGTTATGGCTTCCTCCATTGTATCTCTCTCCTCTGGGTTTGGTGCCATTTGGTACGCTTGGCTGGTCAGCTGGTCCAGCCGTGCCTCCATGTCCCCCATCTGTGCTCCTACTGTATCCATCTCGCTGCCCATTGTACCTTTACCGCCTTCAGGCCTTCCAGCTGGCGATTGAGGCTTTCGATTTGTCGCTTTGGGGGACTTCAAGCAGGGTTCCGGTTTTCTCAAAGAGTCGCTCGTATTTCTCGCATAGAATTGCCGCGACAATTTTCGCGTCCTTGGTAATGTTTCTTGTTGCTACTGCCGTAACTGTCAGTCTTAACACTATGCCAGCTGTATGTAGGCGTCCTGACCTTCGTCCTCGTCCTCACTGTCTGCTTTGTAGTGCTGCGGCAGCTTATCCTTTGCTCCTGATGGTTCCGCCTTCCCGTCTCCCCTATCCGTAAACGAGGTGGCTTTCCTCTTGGCTACCAGGGCTGGGTGGCTTTTTTTCTCAGTAGATCTTTCGGAGCTCGACATCCAGCCAGTCGACTGATCCTGTGTTCGCTTCCTCTGCTACTGGGTAGTAGCCGGCTAACGGTCAGGGGCTACCCACCGCGATACCCTCACCGACCGGTGTTAAGATCTCCCTCCTCTGCACAGTATTCGTTTTGTTGTTTTGGTCGTTGTCCATTTGTTTCATTTATTTAGAGTAAAAGTGGTTCTCTTCTATGACCGTGTGCAGTGCCTCCACCCTGCAGAACGTTTTCCAGATGGCTCATTGGGCCCCCGCACAAGGACAAGGTGTGTTCCTTCGTGGGGCACATTTAGAACCTGGATTGAGTGAATTATTCTATTAGATTATTGGATATTATATAGTCGATCACTGACTGTTGGACTCTAGTATTCCGCCATGTGTATTTGTATTTCATTGGTTGGTTGAAGAATGTATTGTTGATCCTCAATAAGTTTGCACTATACAGAGGTGTTGGTCTGTCTCCATTTCCATTTGTAGCGTCTTCGTTAAATCGTTGAGTAATTCGTAGTACTATTGCATTCCTACTCTTGCATTAAGGTCACCCATTACGAAAATTCTTGCTCCCGTTGGTATTTTATTGATAGTGTTTTGCAATCATCGTAGAATACTTTTATTGATTCTACTGGTTTTGATAAGTCTGGGGCATATACGCAAATGATATTAGTCTTCCTCTAACCACCTACAGTAGGTTGACCTTTTTCTGGATTCTTCCAATGCTTGTTTTTTTGCTGTCTCTACTGGCGTCTTAACTTTTGTTCTTTGCCCTTTAATTCTGAGTAGAAAGCTCGTATTACGTGTCCTTGGTATTTTTTCTTCTTCTAAATTTTCATTTGTTCCTTTATGTGAGCATTCCACCATCTGGTTTGTTTCATGTTTTTATTTATTTATTGCAGGCTCATTTCGTCTTCTTTGCTATTTTCAATATATAGTCATATTGGTAACGTTATTTTCCATTACTGGGAGTTTACGTTGAACGTATTTATTGCTTTCTCTTTTTTGGTGCACCTATAGCTTTCATTCGTAGACTTTTGCTTTCCCATGCTCAGTATTCTGCTTCCAGTAGCATATATATAAATTGTATATCTCCGGTTTTCTCTTTACTCTTACATCTGATATTATTTACGACTTTTAGTTTCTACTTCTTACTTCATGAGTTTTATGTATATATGTTATGACTTGGTCAAATATTGGAAGAACGACAAAGTGGGCTGTTACATAAACTCTGTTATTTAATAATCAATATTTCGCTATGTAGTTTAGCTTAATCAGAATTTGTTTCTACAACAAATACAAATATTATAAGCTTACTGTCAATTTATCGGAAGAGACAAACAAGAGTGAAGCAGTGCATAGATATCAATGCAAGCTTGAATATTAATATAATAGTAAAATCCCTAATACACACGTAGAACTTATTACTAACATTGTTCCACGCGGTAATCATATAGCACATAAAATAAGAAATTAGACCACGTCGTTCTAACAGTTTAGCAAAAAACTACCTAAACGTTATATCTGTATGCATATAAAACGTATATTGCTAGTATCATGTTTTCCTGATTCATCAATTTCCACTCTTATTTTTGTTATATATATTTTGCATACTCTGCTATTTAGGTCTCCTAGTATTATCATTCGCTCTTGCTAGCTTTTCCCAGAATTCGTAATTGTTACTTACTTTTCTTTTATCTTAATTGTTCCTATGTTTGTCTTTTCCAGTGCTATATATTTTATAGATATGTATATACTTTGTATATACATATCTGATATATATCAATTAAAGTTATTAATTGGTTGATGAATGTTCAATTAATAATTCTAACTTTATAATTACCCTAGCCCCTTGTATGTTATTCTTTTATCATAATATACATGTACATGTTTTAATTTTGATGGAACAGCAATATTAGAATCAGATATTTAGTATACAAAATAATTTCCGGCTTTTAGTTATCACAGAACAAAAATACTAATACTTTAGGAAATTGCCAAGATTTTTAAACCAGATATTTTTTTAGTATCAATATACAAATTTATTTCGTGTTTTGGTTATAATTCTGTCAACTCCGGTAATTTATTACGCTACCGGGTGGTGTCTTCGGCCTAATTCCAACTAATGGCATCGGTAGGAAATTGCAAAATCGTGTCGAGCCATTTCCTACAAACCGCATAGCCTTTCAGTCGCGTACAACACCAACGCAGCCTTTTCCACCCCCGTTGACTGACGCGGCGAGGACAAGTCCCCTTAATGGAATATACCTGTTGTGCGTTCAACTATTGCTATTTATTACTAGAATAAATTAAATCCTTCTCTGGCCCCTCAGGAATTTTTAGGTCTATAATAATTTGTTTGTTTACGCAATGAGGTCGTGTGAACGTAATTAAATGCAATGGCGTTTGTTTGCTTTTGGTTGCGATCTTTAATCTGTGGCTGGCACAATTTACTTCAAACACGAAGAAGCGCCCCTGATGGTAAACAACGTGAAGTGCCGCATGACAGACATGAAAAACACATGCATTTAGCGCATGCTAGGGGACTTGAAACCACACAAAAAATCCCTTTTTTCTTATAGATGGATATTAATTCCGTGAGGCGGACACATGTCTAGGATTATCTGCCGTTTGTTTGTTTTTTGGGGCGTCATAATCGTCCACCCTCTATATGTATGTAGGTGCTCAGACGCATAAAACGGGTAGAAGGGTTTTGTAAATATGAAAACGGTGCATTCAATTTTGGGGCGCTTATATTAGTAAACCAGTCCCATTTATAAAGAGACGATTATATCCTTTTCAGGGATATTCATACTATATGTTAAAATCTCTGATTCTTTTATTGAAGTCTGTGATGCGTGTGCGTGTGGATTTTTTGAACATAACTATTGTATTTTGGTCTAATATAAATGTTACATTTGACAAAAATACATTTGGCTTATCGTAATTAAAAATATTTGATAAAACCGTACTATTTATTAATAAGCTATCCATAATAATTGATGTAGCAAATAATCTGCCCCACATATCGAAGGTGTATTGCAAGAAAGGCCAATCTGTTTTTTTAACATAAAGACTAAACTGATTTAAAGGACTTTATAAACAAAACTAAAAGGGCCAAGCTACAAGGACCAATCAGCAGCTCCCTTTCAATTCTTCATTTCCAAAAGTTAAAAGTTAACTATTAGTATTAAGTCCTTTAAATTAATTTGGTCCTTTTGTTAAAAAAGCAGATTGGCCCTTCTTATGCTACACCGTCGATATATACATACATACAAAAGCGAGAAAAAATTAATTAATAAATCAATATTATCATGTTAAAACAATTTACTTTTAGTAGTAGTAGTTTCACAATTTGTAACTAGCTATCGACTTTCAGGTTCTTCTGCCGTGTGTTAGCATATGTGTATGAATGATTCTACTTTAGAAAATCGTCCGAGAGTTTACGTGACAATTTATTTTTGTTTTTATCAAAAATATTTATTTTATTATTTATATACAGCGATTATATAGAAATGAAATATATTTACATTGTTAATAAACAACAAAACTATCTCCGCTAACATCTATAATAGTTTCATATCTTACTGTCTTAAGGTTTTATGCCCTGGGCATTAACTAATTACGGTACCCTACAATCTTATACTAACACAATCATAGTAATTTATTATTATTATGAAATTTCGAGAATCATCATTATTATTTATTTATAAATATTTTCATAATTTTTTTGTAAATAAATCTCGTTCCCTAGTTACGTTATACTTTATGGCGGGCTCCTGTGCACAAAGGCCCCACTTTCCTTTTTAGCAGAAACTGACTGATTTTCGATTGTTTATCATCTATAGATAGTGTGATAGTGTCAATACTTTAGCAGTTTCTATTTGGTAGTGCATATTACTTTTTTTTATCTAAATCGATTATTATCATAAAATATAATAAGTGTATAGTATTAATGCCCATATAATTTCTTAAACAATGATCCCAGTAATAATATTAAGAGAAACTCAATTCATATTTATAGCACTATAAAAGATCTCTAGCAATTACCTTCAGTTTAAAATTATAGCCTTTCTTGCATTGCAAAAATTCATCAATCGAAGAAAATTATATTATAACAATTTACAAGCCGTTATTCTTATCACAATCTATGCGATCGTAAATGTATCTGGAATGTTAACACTCTCTTAAATCCACGATAAGTAGTAGTAATTTTGAAATATTAAATAAATCATGTCATCTTAAAATTACGATCTTTAGCTAATAGTTTTCTTTTTCCATTGCTACAGGTGCAATTGACGTTGAACTACTAACAACTTCAGCCGCGGGAGCACCTCCGTAATAACACAGGTAAGTAATCTTTTAACATAAATCCCCGCGTTCATCTCTCGGCGATGTTTTAATTACAATAAATTAATTCCGACGTGCACATCTGCGTGTGCCGTTTATACACAATATGCGGCCCGTTTAATTAATGTGACCCTATTGAATTAAATGCTCGTCGCTCCTTACGATTTCTGTACAATGTACATCCATATTCCTCTCCTTTTTTTTCGTGTTGTTCATTTGTAATGTTGCAATTGGCCATTTATCTGCCGCATATGAATAACGGCCGAGATTAATGGCATGTTTTCGCTCGGTTCAAATTACGGACACACGGTTTTATTTATCGATCGCTCTCGCGCGTCCGATTTTTTAAATGGACTGGCATGATTTGTGACTTTGCTCGGGTTATTTTTTAATTGAGTCCATCACTGAGAGTTTTTCATTCTAAGAAGCGCAGTCTTACTGTGTACACCGTATGGACGTTTATTTGCACCGATTGTATTCTGCACAGAAGTGCAAGGGCGTGCATTGATTATTCAGCATTCACACCTGTCATATGTAAACAACCTGAAACGTCCTTCAAGGGACAATGTGATTTGCAACATTGTGGAAAATGCACATTCCATCGAATTGAATCATCTAAATGCACATCTGACTTCAATAAGCAAGGTTAATTAAAACATTTACATAAGATACAATTAAGACATCTAATACACGAATATGTCTTAACTTAATAAGGTATATATTTTCATAGATTGTAGAAGTTGATACAAATATTTTGAATTCCTCTGTGAGTGTTTTCTTTATTCAGTGCCGAACTCACCGCCGAACACCGAATTTTATGTAACTCATGTAATATTAGTTAAAACTATATATTTTTATAATTACTTTGCGACCAAAAATAATGGAAAATGTATGGAAACTGCATAATTTTGAGTGATATATATATATTCTGTTTACCCAAAATGGTTTAATAAATGCTTGTTGATAGTTCTTTTGTGCAATTAGTGATGGACTGCCATTTTTTAATGCCGACTCACTGCAATTAAAAAGCTCTAATCTTGTCTTTACCCTTGTTCCATTTTTCATGCGTAACTAAAAGCTTTGCTTGATTAGATATAAAATCTGCTAAATGTATTCTTGAACGCCCGCACACAGCAAATATCACTCAAAAACCTTTTAGTGACTCGTGCTGTCTGTCTGCGAGGGCGACGGTTATCACAAGATTCAAGTGCTGCGCATCTCTTTCTCATATGCCCATACTTTAAAAGGAAAATATAGGTATATTTAAATAATAATAATAATAATACATCTTTTATTAGTAATTTTCGCTACTATACAAATTTAATATAAATTATGACAAATCCCTAATACATGGAAAAATAAAAGATGTACAATATTAAAATAAAAACTTAATTCTGCTTACAATTTATAAAAATATAAATCAAAATATAAATTTCTATTATAAATATAACATGTACAATAAAAATAAAAGAATGTTTTAAATTAAAAATTTCTTTAACATATCTATATAACTTTTTTCTAAACTTAGTTAAACGATTTGGTTGTAACAATTTCGGGTTCGGTTTCTATATACCCATATACATTTTATTAAATAGCACTGTTTGCCCATACACTATTCTTTGTACGGTCATCCGCAGTTTGCGTCACCATATTTGTGCTTGCCAATTTTTTCTGCTGTTTCTTTTGCGGAACTGCGGCGCGGACGCTGAACGAAAAGAGCGGCCATCTCCATAAAAAGAATTTTCAAAAATATATACAAGTAGTCGTGCCGCGCACGCTGCATGCCATACAAATGCGACTAAATGGCAAAAAATATCAACTCCGGCCGTATATGTCTTGCGCGACTGAGGGACCGCTGCATCCCTTATTGGGATACGCAGTTCGCCGCAAGCTTTTCGAAGAAGAATTCATTATTGCGCGCTGGTAAAACGCCGAATTATCCCAAACATGCGCTGCGAATTAAAGCCCAACAAATACCATGGGTTTTTAATTTAACAATTTTAATATAGCCGGGCAATAAAATTTTATGCCATTGCAGCCGCGGGATGAAATTAATAAAATAAACATAATGTACATAAAAACAACCCATTAAATATTGTAATTACTCGACTGTTACTTGCAATTAGTAAAACGATAAATATACAATTTGTTTTCATTACACTAAATTGGATTTAATGTCAAGGTTTAAAGTCGTAGAATGTGGGCTTTATCAATATTCCCCTCTTGTTCCGAAGGGGACAATACTAACGGTTTGGTTGCAGTTTGGATTTAAGGGGAGAAGATATAAATCTACACAGGGTTTTTTTTATTGTAATTGAATTATTGTGTTAGATAAAACCCTCGGTTTCTTTTTATCGTTGGCCTTTGTAGGGTGGTTTAATATAAAAATAAGATATATGGGTAATTTTAATTTCTATGGCTATTATGTTATTCAATATGATTCAAATTCAATTACCCATATAATTTTGATATTAATCTTGAATCATACATTTTCAAAGTTTAGCAATGAATGGAATATTGAGTTTTAATAACAGGCTTATGTGATTATACCTAATTATTTTGCTATTCTGTTTTCCACATTTCTACAAATGCATCAATATAAATGACTAATTAAGTCTCCTTATTGTAATTAAAATTAATTCGTCGAACCACGAGCATTTCATCAAGTAATATATAAGAAATTATTAAAATGTTTAGTAAAGAATAACTTTTCAACGAAAAACTAAAACTAAAAAACTATTAATTTATTCAAGGACACATATAGGACATATATAAATAACAAGTCAATCTTCTTCATATAATAATTATTATAACCCAGGCCTAGTGGATAACTGAACATTGGGGAGCGTATCTTCAAACCCCATCGTGGGCGAATTTTCGGGAATTCCTATTTTTTCATAGGGTTTCTGTGAGGTAATATAAATTCGATGATTAAACTTCTCTGAGCTTCTTCATTTACCGCCTTAAAAGCCCTTTTATATATTTTTATATAAGTTAATATAATTGTTAAGTAAGAAATTAAATTCGCAATTTTCAAATTACATAAAACGTTTTTTGCGCCTGGGGGTGGATTTTTGAGTGATCGCTATGAATATATCAATCGAGAGACGTTAGCTATTATTGCGAATAGTGTCGATTTATGATCCTTCTCTTCTAGAAAGATGCTGATTGACTGATACTAATGGCCCCTATAAAGATATAGGCTTTTTGAATAATTACAATATTTCTTTTTTTTTTAATTAAGAATAAAATAATTCTTAATTAAAAAAAAGATATATTGTAATTATTTTATTTCTTTGACAGAACTGAAAACATGACAGTAGTTAAGTTTTGATATTAATTTTTGAGTTAATTCTATTAGTTTAGCGCTATGAATCATATACGCATTATATCGCATGGCAATAGCGATCGGTCAAAAGTCGCACCCCTGGTCGAAGATATTTTTCCACGCAAACGTGCATTAATTAATGCATAATTTAAAAATTAATACTGAAACCCAGCGCAGTGGATTAGTGATAAAGGCGCCACCCGTCTCGTACTATGCATTGGGGAGAGAAGGAACCTCATCGCGGGCAAATTTTTGTGAATTGCTTTATACAATTTTTCTGTGAAGATAATATATATCTTATCTTCACAGAAAACCGAATGATTAAACTTTGAGCTTCTCCCCTTACCGACGGAAATCTTTTCGGTTGATACTGATAGCCCTATAAACATAGAAGTTTCTTTAATTATGACCATATTTCATTTTTCTTTTTAGAAATCCGCAGCATTATAGAATAGAAATATGTGCATTGTAGAAAAATAATAATTATATAAATAATAATTGTATAAGTATACCATTGAGCATTGAACTTGAACTAACTTGTAACAAATATTGTCCGTTGTAATCCTAAAATGACAATAAAATTAATAACACACAGGCATACAACAGAATGTCAGCATAAGAATTTTCTCATACATAAAACGATTTTTATGAACAATGCTTGAAACTTATCAGATAATTCCTGTAAGTATTTTAAAGAGAGAAGCTATAAAATAAAGTCACATATTATTACTTTGTAGTCCCATACAAGTTGTTCGAGTGGGTTGTTTCGATAAGGCAGTCTCCAATAAGCCCTCCCTTGTGCGCGAGCCGCGGCTTGGTTTTTCTCCATAATAAGTGATGAAGCATGCATGATAATATAAATAAATAAATACGCATGTACGTGATCTGCTTAATGTAGCGGCCCGAGCTGAATAATCCATGACTGGCGACTTAAACCCTACGAAAACGGAATGCTAGGAGCGCGCCAGCACGTGTCCGAGTTGGATATAAAAAAATTCCTGCGGCTGCCCGCCTTAATGTCCTTAGGATAATAATGAAGCAAACAAGTATAATTTAATGGTACTTTAATACACGCAGAAAGCCATAACAGGGTGTGCTAGTAGATGACCATTATCATTTCACCTAAAATAGCCAGTCATTAAATCAATATCCATGTTCAAAAGTATATTTTAAATTTGAACCTTTATTAAATGTTAACTCATTCCACATATATGAAAAGGTTATAAATATATCAGCTTGGGTTTGAAAAGTATTAATTATTTCTCACATTACAGAAATATATTTCTTTGTGTAATCTACAACTTGATACATTGCATTGAAGCAGTGTTGATAGAAATGTGAGTACTGTACGGATATGAAAGCAATAAATCACTATTTCCACAGGTACTATTTAACTCGACACCATTATATACCGACAA
Organism: Lordithon lunulatus; assembly: GCA_963942505.1. NCBI lineage: Eukaryota > Metazoa > Arthropoda > Insecta > Coleoptera > Staphylinidae > Lordithon > Lordithon lunulatus. Next base: position 53,403,152 of record OZ012666.1, on the reverse strand, counting down.
TAGTATACGCTTGGTGACGCAAGCATTGTCTGCAAGCACTTCCCCATAAACGCGATGATAAATGAAATGGTTAAAGACCACGTGCATGTCCTCCCTAAAATCTGGAGCATGAGAACGCGACGCGCGTTCATATATTTCACCAGATAAAAACAAGATTTCATTCACGAACTATCGCGCGATATCAGCACGGACGTTGAATACAATTAATTACACGTTGCTTCCCTATTTCACATCACAAAAAGCTCAGCAAACACCTGCCACAGCAAAAATCCTTGGCACCGATAAAAGACGTACATTGAATGCTTTATAACAGGTGTTGCGCAAAAAAATATCCGGATAACAAAAATTACCCGAGCGTCCTACGCCGATGCAATTGACTGAAGGGGTATTAACTTCTGGGGTGCGCTGTGGGAACGCGTGGGGCGATGCGAAACGCGCCGGGGTGGAACAAACAGGTAAACAATTGTCATCCGGCGAAGTGACGCATGAGGGCGAACGCGTGTGACCCAAACAAATCGCACCGGAACTGGGTCAGCAGGATTATTTGCGGTGGACGAGGAGAAATTTTCCGCTCTATATTTGATTACCGGCTGCCGAGATTGCAGTAATTGCCTGATTGTGCGTGCCCCTGCAGGTAAAGATTATTGTAATTAGGATATATCAATAATTGATGCTCATTATGCATAATTCTAGCTCCGTGCAGCGCATGATTGGTTTCCTTTATTATGGCAGATTTCATTCGTGGCTAAATTATGATTAGTGGCACGCTTTGCTATCTGGAAATTGCACCGGAAAAGCATGCGGCGATAATAAATTAAAAATACCTTATGTAATTGTTTGTGAATTATATAACCATAATTCGTATTTCTTTCAGCCAATTTGAATAGCCACTTAACGATTAATTAACACCATTTTCTACAGTATAATTATTATAATTATAATTATTATTGGAAAGTCACATATTAACAGCAAAAATATATAATCTCATTTTAATTTTATAAGGTTGAGTTATATATATATATATATATATATATATATATATATATATATATATATATATATATCTATATTGAATTGAATCGGCATCTACTTTGTGATAATTCATTATAATAAATAAATAAAACGAATTTTTCTTTGTTTTTTATCACTCGTTTATTACTGTTTGCGAATATTTTCGGCTACGCTCTAGCCATTATCAAGCTAATCCGATGACTCGGCTCGTCAGTCATAAATATTCGCAAACAGTAATAAACAAGTGATAAAAAACAAAGAAAAATTCGTTTTATTTATTTATTTATTATATATATATATATATATATATATATATATATATATATGTATATATATATATATATAGTAAATGTGAATAACAATATTTATATTTATCTGTTATATAAAATTAATTGTAATATTCTTGTCCACGGTATGACAGTAAAGTGCATCCACTGGCCGATTACCTACCTGTAGAGTAGTAGACACGTCTTGCTAGCTAGGGTAGAATAGCTAGTAAGTGTCTTCTCGCTCCATGGGAATAGAGATTTTCCCTAAAAATTTAGATTAGTTATCAATTGATTACCGGCATGAGATGCAGAATGAAACTGTATTCAAGGCCTACTACGGCAACCCTAGTAGAAAATCTGCACGGCAATCAATCCTAAAATCAATTTCGAAGTAATCTCCGCAATCGGATATTCCGAGGAAGAAACAGTTGGCAGCAATGTATGAAGCAACACAGAGAGACGAACAAGTCCACTTGTAAATTGCTACTTGTTCTCTTACGTGTGAGTCTAATGCATTTACAGGGAAGTGGACAATAAGGATGCAAATCAATATAATTATATAGCATTCATCATTTCTATTTCAATAACTCGCCGCCGGACACGATCTTTGGAATCTCGCTTTAACTGATTTTCTGATCCCGCTGCCTACTGCATTTAGGATCGTCCGTGTTCAGAACATTTTTGGGCGTCCCCTCTTCTTGCGCAATCCAAACCTGTCTTGCTCGTACACACCCTGTACGAGCAAGACAGGAGGAGAGTCTATAATTTTAGGAAGTGGTAATATGGACCATTTTAAATTTAAAAAAAGTCTCAAGTCGGACCACGTTTAATCGCATATCAGGATGCATTTAAACATTATATAGCTTCGATTCCCAACGCCTCAAGGCGGGCATACCTTTAGTAAGTGTATAAACTGATATACCGATAGCCAACATTTGAATACAGATCCATTCATACATTCATCAGTGGTCTGCAATTATATGAGGAACATTTTTGCGCGACGATAAAAATCTTGGGCATTAGAGGGTTAAGGGTTACAGAGATATAGCTGTTGGAATGTTACTCATAAAAAACTAACATAATGTGATAAGCTAATGCAATTGGCCTATTGATCGCATTTATTATAATTGAAATTATTTAAAAGACACGAAGAATTAAGTCAAAGTAGATTTGAATCACCGGTAATGCACTTTTGAAGAACGACCAGACGACCTACAGAACACGTAGTATTGGAAAACGGATTACCGAAAACATGTTCATGTCATCGCTTTAGCTGCTCTTCGCTAGTTGTTAACAGTTGGTCGTGTATTGGCTTATTCTTAGTGTATCCCTTATCTATAAGTTCCTTTGTAGACTTATGTAATTTCCGCATGTTGTTCTTATCTGCCGATGTTTGTGCTTCCTAAGCAATGTTATCTGCCCATATACATTTATCTTTCCCGACACTGGACTTTATGTCCTGTCGGACGCCTCCGTATTCTTACCAGGGTCGGTCGGGTTATGCAGCTGGGATATGTATGTAATAATGTTTGTTCTCACTTGTTTACTTTTCAGTAAGCAATTAGCTCCCGGGTGCCCTGGGTCATCCAGTACTTTTGCCTTTTTTGGTCTAGAATTTCATCTATGGTTCTCGTATATGTACACTTCTTTGATTCGTAATCAAGATCCCACTACTGACACTTCCTGACGTAGGATGCGTGCTACGTTAATGCAAAGGGCGGCCGAGTATTCATCTCGTGTTTGGGGCACTTTTAGCTTAGAGTTGTCATAGTGTCGGTAGACCGTACTTTGTGGTTTTCTAAAGCCAACCACTTTTAAACGTATTTCAGTGATGAGTAGGTGATGGTCACTGTCAATATCTGCACATCTCTTGTTTCTAACATAGATCAGGAAATTTTTCCACATGCAACTTATTGAAATATGGTCTATCAGACTTTGAGTTCGTTTGTAAGTTTATGAAAGTATTTGTGAGAATAAGGTGACGTCAATCGTGCCCTGATTGTCGTCCGATCTTCGAATGATCGTTTCCGACTTTAACGCTACAAACTCCCTTTACTATTTTAATGTCTTGTTTCTATATTTTGGCTAGTGTGTCAGAGAGCTTACTGTATTATTTGATTTATAGTGTTTCAAGATCTTATATTCTCCGTGTTAATTCCACCGGGTATCGTTTAATCCGAGAATGTCAATGCTATAGCTCTTCATATTTTCGCCGACTTATATAATATCCAATTATTGTCCATTTCTTCGTGGCTCGGCAGAGCAATTTTATATAACCCAGCTGAAGGCTCATTCATTTATTTAACGCGGTTTTGACTTTTAAATTGATAGATAATACCATAATCATGGAATATTTCAACGCTATAGTTGGAAAGCCAACATATATTGGAAGGCTATAAGCTAAGTATCAGAAATGAACTGAGCGGGCATCTCATTAAATTCTGCCAAGAGAACCTCATACGTTCTTCAAATTAGACCCGAGGAGAATATGTAGAAGTCGGACTCATTATGCATTTTAAGAATGAACTTGATTATATCCTAATTATTTAAGGTTTACAGTTTCGAAATAAATAGATCAACCTCGCCAAATTGAACACATTATGAAAGCTGCTCTTAATTTTATGCATTGAAGTAGAATATGCCACATTCTACTTCAATGCATAACATTAATCTCTCACAAAACCGAAAAACAGTAGGACTTGATCAGAATCCCAACAAAATATATAAATGAATCGACGATAATAAGGTTTACAGTAATAACAGGGAAGATCCTAAGATATTGGGTAAAATCCACATTTATTACTCTACCAAAGAAATAATATGGTAAGACATGTGTTTTAAAAAGGAATTTGATCGTGTCAAATGTGATGTCTTATTTGAGACAAGATATAAGATTAGGCAGAAGAGATATTAGGATGATTGCAAATTTATACTAGAACAAACATCGATAGTTACAATAGCTGGAGCGGACACAACAGAAGTTAAAATCAAATGCGCAGTATAAGGGGTATAAGCATCCATCACCCTTACTTTTAAAGATTACTTCGAAATCGAACACTATCTGAAGTATACGCCGGAATTATTATAAATAGAGAAACTAATCTTCTAGTCTAATGTCTCATTTAACATAACAATTGAACTCTTAAAGCAAGTGAACCAAACAGATATCTCGGCAGAATATTAACTAGCAGCGCTGATAATGATAAGGTTCAGCAGATCTCAGATTGAGCAGCATTTAATAGGATGAGTAAGGTCCTGTGCTGTACAGATCTGAAGATAACGCTACTTCTTCACCCTGTTACACGGCATAAAAGACTAGACAATGGACAAATGCGAAGAGAAACGATGTGAAGCCGTCGAAATATGTGTCTACAGAAAAATATTTAAGTTTCATAGACAGAAAAGGTCACCAACGGTGAAATACTCATACGTCTTAATAGTACAGGATTCCTTAGCAGTATCCAAATGAGGAAACTGATATTTCGGAAATGTTATGAGAGTTTCAAAATACCGCTTATTTCACATAGATAATAAATCTACGTGAATGACAAAAAATAAATTCAAGCAGAGAGTTTGAATTGACTTTATACCAACCTTTGTCGACTGCAAGTCTGAATAGAGAATTTAGACTAGACAGTCTAGAGACGTCAAGTTAGTTCCTTCTGGTGAACTAGTCCTTATTTCTTACTCCCAGTAACGAACTAGTTCCCAAACTATTCATTTAGTTCGTTTAGTTCAAACATGCGCGCATGGAATAAGCGAGAACGAGCTGCGGTTATAGCTTATAACTGTTTTCAAAAATTTGCAGTTTACGCAATGCTATAATTAAGTGTTTCTTATGACTTTAACTAAAAGAAAGTCTTGTATAATTTTAATAAAATAAAATACATTACCATTATAACTAAACTAAACTATACATTTATAAATTGCAGTTTAGGAATATACGAGGATCGAATAAATACCCGTGTTAGAAAGAGACAAGTGTTTCACTTTTATTTTTCTTCTAGTTTTCAACGTAATCTCCTTTTTGTGCAAAACACTTATCCTAACGTTTCTCTCATTTCTTTCTTGTCAAACTCTTAATAATACACTTATACCTCGACGATAACCTCCTCGAATTGTGTCCCCCAGAGCCACGTTTTCATGGACACACATGAAACCCTAAGCATGCGGCGATAGCACCATTTCTTGAGGCTCTGTAATCGTTTATTCTCTGCTTCGTATAATGTACACTATACTGCATACATACAGGTATTGACAAGACGCATCATCTTAGGATATGTGCTCAAAATTTGAGGCATACGTTCATGTTGCATAATATACTCTTCATATGATTGAAAGTGCATCCTGTTATTTCGATTCTTATTTTTAACTCCTGACTATGGTCTCATTTGTCATTCAAGTTTGAGCTAGGTATGTTTTTGAAGTTACTGGCTGTAGCCCGTCCACATAAAATTATGCATTGTTCTCATTGTTTTGATGATAGTCATTGTTTTTGTTTTTGATATAATCAGTTGCATATTGAGTTCTTGGCAGGCGGTGACTATTCTGTCTATTATCTTGGTAGTCTGTCGGCGCTGCCGGCGATTGGTACAGAATCTTGCACTTTATTAGTAGATTATTGACGACCTACCCATTTATTATTATTTCCATCTGCTCTCCTAATGCGTCCCTGAAGAGTTTCTCCGCATATCTGTTAACAATTGCTTAGATAGCACGCATCCTTGCTTTACTCCTTGCTGTACGAATAATTGTTTTGATAATCTATTTTCTACGCAAATGCGTGCTGTTTGTTAGCTGTACAGATTTGAAATGATACGTGCATTCCTGTCGTCTACTCGTAGTTGACTCTGTCAAGGTCGACAATAACACATAGACATTGCAGTTCACATATATTGGTCTTAGTACTAAGGCCGTTCCTGAACTCGAATTGTAGGTCTTCTACTAGCCTTTTATATATACTGTCGTAGATAATCATGAAATCACTTGTGAAGTATACTGTTCAGTAGTCCTCGCACCTTTTAATTCTGTTGATGTTGGCCATTTCTCTGGAATGTTTCCAGTTACATTACACTTGAATAGTTCTGTGATGATATCTAGGTGTTCTTCCTCTATTAGTTTCAGCATGTCCCTTCGAATCTCATCGGACTCGGTATCTTGTTGCTTTTTAGCCTGCGTATATTGACTTGTTCACTTAACAGCGCGTTATGGGAGGTCGTGTTAATAATAGCTTATTAATGGTATTACTGATTAGTCTTCGATTGTTAACAGCGTAGATAGATTATTAGAGAGAATTCTTGACATCTTGTTATTTTATCATCCATAGCTGTTTTCTTTTATCACAGTATGCTGCTCTGGGCATACTGTCTCTTGTTATATTTGTCGTGCAACCCGCTCCCGATGCGCACACTTCTACCTACAACTGCTACAACCAGCGCACGACCACAAAACTTGGAGCGATATAGCACACCACGGGGCAACTAGTGATGTTAAACGAAAGCACCTCATATTTAGCAATACTTTGCCATGATGTTGTTTTGTCGAGAGTTACGTGATCTTGTGGTTCTCTTATCATTTTATACATGTTTAGTGCATCATGAATAAATAATCTAGATTTATTATATTATAATAGTTTTAAACTGTATTAGGAGTATGTGTAGTAGATTATATTAATACAATACAAATTATGAGACTTGGTTTATTAGCATCGTCCTCGATTGGTTACTTTTATATAAAGTCATCTTTAGTACAACCTTAATCTAATATCTGGTTTTAATAAAATAGACATAATAAAACTACGATTCTGTAAAAATAAAATAATGATAATGAATAATTGCATTTAGTATGTATATTGTGTTTGTACATAAATAAATATTATTATCATTATTCAAGGTCCTGCAGCATGTACAATCTATACGCTCACAAAAGATAACACAATACACATAAAAAGTACTTTGTAAAGTGTTTTCCTTATGAAAGAAAATACTTATTATACGGCATGAATCATGCACATTGTGTGATTATTTAATTGTGTGATTGTATTTTTTTCATCTGCTGGTAAGTTAATGAAATGAGGTGATGTCAAGGGGTGGCTCGGTAATAATGCGGGGTTGGTAGCTTGTGACAATGGGTGCACGCGGCGCCACGTGGCAGGTACCCCGTGGGAAACGGGGAACGTCCGGAAAGCAGTTATCCGGCCCCCACCGATAGCGATCGCCCACTATTAGATTCAGTGTATCCGGATAACAGTTCCCATGTCGCATTAGCGGCCGCTAATCGAATAGACGCTTCCTAACAATAAAGCATCGCAGAGCTTTAGGGCTATTATTACAATTAGTTCGGATGTAAATCAAAAGGGCAGCGGGTCCAATTGTTTGCGTTTGCTTGCTGTTGTAATATAATACATATAATATAGGCTATTGAAAGTGTAAATATAATATAGTATATATGCTTAAGCACAAATCTAATGCATATTGTATCTTTATGTTATTGGTTAGCACTGTTAACCTTGCTAATTATTTAGTGCTAAATGGAGTTAATAGATAGTGTCTGACCAGCTAATCCCAAATTTAACTCAGATGAGTCTCAGTTTCGACCGAAACCATTTTGTTCAAATTTTACTTAATATATTTGAGCGAAATTTCGCGAAATACCTTTCACAGTTTTTCAGATGTTTTCTGTGAAATTAAGGTAATTACCGGATAATTAAACTCCTCTGAGCTTATCCCTTTACCAGCAGAAAAGCCCTTGAGCTGATAACTATAGAGATAGGTAGTTTTTTTAATAGAAAATTATAAATAAATTGTGTCTAATAATATCTTTGTAGTTTACAATCTTAGAACAAAACGGATACAAGATTCTTTTTTGTAACTACCGTTTGATTGCGGTTAAAAATGCACATCTGTTGGAATCGTGAAATTAATTAAATTTCCCTTTAAAGTACGATGTAATAAAAATAACTTGTTCTAGCTTTATAGTCAAGTTATATGCTATAATCAGCTTGCATAAAACAAAAGACAGTTTAGGAGTATTAATACTCCTAAATTATCTTTTGCGATTGCAATAAATAAGCTTAATATCGTAAATATTATTTTATGTTAGACAATAAAATATTTCGAGAAAATTAATGCTAATATGATAATACTGAGTTCTCTAACTTAAGTCAGACAAACTGTTTTTTATTGATTAGTTCAAGGTTTATAACTACAATGGCAAACACATTAATGAGTCAATCGCCGGGGTCAACGTATATTGAAGCAAACTAATCCGCGTTTTAATCAGCGATCACGGTCGCACCGCAAACAGCAAATCTGCACGTGCATTGCGTGTGCCTTTTTGCATTGTGCAGGGTACAGCCCCGCGTTCTACAACAAAAGTCCGCGCTCTTTACACTCAGGTGGCTGTTACAAGTGTGTGTAATAATATCGCTATTAAGGCCCCTTTTGCGGGATTTTTATTTATTAAAGCGAACAGCAGAAAAAAAATCGAGGGACAATGATTGATGCGACTGTGCAACTGCGAGAACGGAACGAACGGACGGCATATGGGGATATAATTATCCTTTTATGATATGGTCAACCTTGGTGTGGCCTTTTCCTTACGAAAATCTCTTTGTGTGTGTTACGGGGAGCAATAAAAGAGAAATGAAACGATTGTAATATGAAGGATATAATTGAGTTTATAATTGACTGCGTCGTTTGTTCATTACTCTAGTCTAATGTACAAAGCTCTTTCATCTCTTCACAGGCACACCGGAGTGAGTAATAATACAATTAATACAAATATATTAAATTGATAATATTTTATTAATTTGTTAGATAATGGCAACAAGTATAAATCTACCGGTAAAGAATGGCTACCTCAAATAATACTATGATTTGTGAATATGGGTGTATGGACATTGTCCTGGACACCACATTAAACTGCATCCACCGAGTATCTGCCGGGATAAGCAGACTCCTCTTGCTGGACTACAACTCCGGGTGGAAGAGCCAATAAGAGCAATCGGATCCTTGGGTTCTTGGTGTGAGAAATCTCCCCAAATGGCGGATGAGGATCAATAATTGGTCAGCGACAGTACGCTCCACGGGAGACTACAGAACTAAAAATCCTTGGGGGTATCACCAGGGAAAAAAACATCATAACTTGAATGACACCAATACAAAACTTTTTTAATGGGACAAAACAAATTTAAGATCAATGGAAAATAGGAACATGAATGTCAGAAGTTTATTCCAAGCAGGAAAACTACATAATGTAATAGCGGAAATGCTGCAGTTGAACATAGAAATCTTAGGTATTAGTGACGTACAATGGCTAGATCAAGTAGAATGCCCTCAGTGATTACCATATGTGCTACTTAAGAGTCACGGGTGCACAACACAGATATTGTGTGGCTATACTCATATTTACGTGGTAAATGTAGTTAACCGCTCAAATAGGGCTATAATGATACAACACAGATCCCATATAGGCTGGACGAGGAGACGACACCACCGAGTCAGGCGCAGAGCTCGGCTAACGACCTATATCATAATAAAAATATGTTTTCGTCTAAAGCTATTTGTACTTATTAACATACAATCCTTGAGATGGAGAGATATTTTGAATATTCTGTAATCATATGATTACGTTCTTTATTATGTAGAGTGCAGTTTTTCGTCTAATTTTGTCGGGGCCAGGGCTATTCCGTTAGTAAAGTGTGAAGCTCAGGGGGATGTAATCAGCTGGTATTATTTACCTTGTCTTCACAGAAAATCTGTGAAAGATGAGTCTCGAAATTGCGCCCATAACGGGGTTTGAACTCCCCAAATGCTTGCCAATCTTGAGAGTGGTTAGAGGCGTCCACTAGACCACTGAGCTGTTTCTTTTTTCTTCTATTTATAAACTTTTTACCTGTCCCTGATTATATCAATTTAGGAGAAGTATCAGTAGTTATTGTAACAATAAATATTTTCTATTGAATTTACAAAGTACATATCGCTGTTGACAATAACTACTGATACGTACAGCTATTGATATAGTCAGAAACAGAAAAAAAGTTAATAAATAGGAAAAAACAGATCAATGGCTTAGTGGTTAAAAGCGCCGTCCCTCGCATACTTGTCTCTCCCTCTCAAGGATTGTATGTTAATAATTACAAATAGATCAACCGATTTAAAAAATTCTATATAGATTATGATTTATTTTTATTCTGATTTACAAACACTATCAACCCTAGTTTCTCATTATCGACGAGATAAATTATTAATTCACCAAAAAAGAACAATTGACATCGACACCCAGCAATGCAACTATATACTGGTGATACTTATCAAAATACGTCTAAAAGTGGGAAGGTTTACATATGAAAGAGGTACAGGCATCAGTCATTCTATTAATGTTACGACACAGCAAATTATGAACTTACGATTTTATTACGACTTATATGTTTATAGATCTATATCAAACGGTGATGCAAGAGTATGCATAACCGCAACATTATTCCACTATAATTTACTCATTTGTTTGATTTATACTCACCTCGTTACTGACATAGATGGCGAATTTGTCACCGATTGCAAAATCCGTAAGTCACTCTCCATTCGAACCTCGCTCTAACAAATTGACTTTTTGTTCGGCGTGTATGGTTTAACGGCCGCATCGTGATGGGAAACTTAATGCGCGGCGTGAACTTTCAACTGAATTTGTCAATTTATGGGGATCCGCTGCGGCTGATTAATTCGTAATGCGCGAAATGTCAAGGGCCCCCGCATAATTGGGAGAATTTCGGCGCGCGCTCTTTCACATCGGTTCTCATGGAATAAGATTTATGACCGCTGATTTAATTAATTACTTCTGGTTCAGAGTTCAACAAATCTTGTTTATTAGAAAATAAAGTTCGCGGATTCTCAGGTTTTTAACCCGGCGCGCACTAATGGTAGTTGAATAACATTTAAAGTTTATTGGTGATTCTAATAATTTAATATCCTAGTATAAAATGTTATAAAATGAATTGCGTATAGAAATTTACTACTATCGATTCAGCAGCTTGCTGGCTATGTGTAATAAAGTTTGAATTTCATATACAAAGCAATCATATATAAGTTTTGTGGTAGGAACATCAAATTTTTAGTTTTGTATGAACATTTTAATCAAAAATAGAACTTATAAAATTATAAACTACTAAGAGCCAGTTGTTCAATAGTCGATTAAACTAGCTTCAACCGTTGATTAAAGTATTAGTATTTCAGTATAAATACTTCAATCAACATTTTAAAAATAAACTCAGTTTAAAGCGTCACGTGTCGATGCACAGTATTTTAAGCGCATTGACACGTGACACTTTGTGATTTGACACTGATAGTGAATTTGGTCAAAATCGGGCCACTAACAAACACAAATACTTAAAAAAACATTTCCTATTGCGCATATAGCACCAAAAAATGATTGCGCAAACTGTTGATGCAGTTGTTACTGCATCATCAGTCAACAACTGCGTCATCAGAGGTGACTGTACCATACGTAAATCGTGTAGGGAATTAGCGAACATGGTCGCAGGTTAAATCTATATGAAAATTAAAATGGATGAGGATTAAGATGAATATGATGAGAATGACAAAAATGACAAATTGAACCGAATTGAACAGAATCAAACAGAGTTGAATCGAATCGAACGGAATCGAACCGAATTAAGCCGACACGAAATGTAACGTTCCGAATCGAAACAAATTAAATCAAATTTTTAAAAAATATTTAGTGATTTGTGGGCATTTTCTCGTTTTTTTGGCTTATAGCGATAATGGTAACATGTTAAATGTATATGAAAATGAAGTAGGAGAATGATAAAATAATGAAAATGAGAAGAACAAATAATAACCGAATAGAACTGAATTAAACGGAATCGAGCCGAATTGAACTGAACCGAATAGAAACAAATCGAATCAAATTTTTGAGAAATCTGTTGGTTGTAACGATGTTGTTCGCAATATATGCCCTGACACGAAAAAAATGACGTTCACTACCTATGCCTTGATTCGAAAAACCTACTAGAGGTTCACCACCTATTCCTTAATTCGAAAAACTAAACTAGATTTTGCAAGGTTGAAGAAAAATGACATTTATCACCTATGCCCTGATTCAATAATCTCACTCGATTTTGCATTTACATTTAATATTAATTAATTAATTCGGAAAGTCGTATGGTGCCCACCAGATATTTTTCTCAGTGTGTTAGCTTCTTATTTTTTACTGTATGAAGTTAATATTTCTTCAATGGAAATAAAATTAGTGCACAGATACTAATAATATTACTATTATCTACAGTATGTATGTATGTGTATGTATGTATGTGTATGTATGTATGTGTATGTATGTATGTGTATGTATGTATGTGTATGTATGTATGTGTATGTATGTATGTATATATGTATATATACGTATTCTTTTTTATTAAATTTAATTAAAATACTATTACACATATAAATAATAATTTTAATATATACCTTAACAACCATTATATTTCCGTTATATAATTGCTTTTCTAGCACTTGCTTAACAAGATTATGCACTATAATTATAATAGTGATGTGGTTATTAATAAACAATATTTATTTATATAAAAACAGTTGTTGTAACACACGTAATTATCCCGTTTGTTTCTGCGCAGGCCGCAATTGCTTTTAATTAGCATTTTCAATGAAAGCGAGTCTTTTTCCTCATTGAATGCTGAAAAAATCCGAATACCTTTCAAGGCAGTCGGGTCCTCTCTCTCGCGCCTTCTCCCTGCATGCAATCATTATATTTTTATTGAATAAATATGTCATATATTCAAAGAACAAGGTACACGCTCCCGATGATAAAATGCAAATGTATATAAATGCAGAAGGCCGTTGCATTTTTAACGGCGCGGTCAACAAACACTGACATGTATATAACTTAATCCGCAGTGATAAAATTTAAATGTAACAAGTGAATGGTTACAGGTGGTGTTTTGATTCAAGATTACTAATTCTGAATTTACGACAATCTAAAATTATGCTGAGAGTAAATGTAAAACTTTCATATTTCATAATTATTTTGCACTGCCAGTCTCTAAATGATTAAGTAATGTGGTTACAAAATTTACGTAGTTTAATGTTTATATTTATTATAATTTATTCACCCACAGAATGTTTACACTAAATAATTCTTAATTTTTTCAGATATCATAAATCTTATAGTAGCTTCAAGACTTCAATGAAAATCAGTTTCGGGTTGGGGCTAGTGCAAGGTTTTAGGGCTTAGTGGGTATTCCTTGTACTGAAACGTAAGATGGGTCCTACACTACCCTGCAAGAAGCGGGGTGCGTAAATAATATGTCTGCATTCAATTTAGTAAAATGCATTTAATAACAAATGGTTCCTCGTCGTGAAAACATGCATCCTTCATTACACTCATGTATTTTATATTTTTGTGAACAAGTATCAGATACACTAATAAATGTTCTATTCCTATTCCCATTATTTCCTTTATTTCCTCATGCGCTGCTTCTCTAGCATGTTTATTTTTATATATAGATGCCATAGTGTTCTTCAAAAATTCTCTTTCTCGATATGCTTCTATTAATTTCATCGTGCTGTCTTCATTGCAACCGGACATTTATTTCTGGTTAGAAAGGCGTCATACTCTACTAAACTAAACACTCTACTAAATACTAAACTGGAGTATCTAGACCTGCAAATTTGATTACAAGTTCATGAAACTTGAAGTGGGGGTAAGCTACTTGCGCAAGTAAATAGAAATATTGTCTATTCACTAATTGTCTATTCCTAAATTCTTTAGTTGCACAAGTACTAAAGAGAAGTGATTATATGATAACTAAATTTAGTTACTTCATTTAGTAACATGCTTTAGCTACTATACACGTGTAAATCCGGCATAAAGTATACAGTTGCACTTGTAATCTACTCATTGTGCTGGTTTTTATTGCTGTGTTGATGTTTCCATGCCCCAAGTATCATATTTTGATAAATGGAAAATAAGATATTTGACGCATCAAATTTAAGGCAGGAAGTGTCCCATCGGCTTAATATTAAACGCCTCGCCGAGTCCTTAAGAGGGATAGTGTTACAGCAGCTTCATTTATCGAGCCAAAATGACACAGGTTTTTTGCCCGGTCTAAAAAGCCCCTCGCGTCGCAAGGTGGCTGCTTTTTGCTCTGTATGTCATTGAACGGGGAAGTGTCGTGGGTCCGTGCGAACCCAAACAAATCTGAAAGATGCGTGGCAATCGCTCATCACTCGGTGCAGTGATAATATTTACAATAGATGGTGGTGTAATAATTTGTTTACAGTGTGGGCGAGATAGGTCATGAAAATGTGTAGTACACATTTGCTGGGGAGGGACCGGGTGCTGCCGATCTTGGTGCGTATGCAGTGCGTTCTCGTGTGACTCGTTCGGTATCACCGGCACGCCGAACGCATTCCCATGCGCTCTTTAATTCCATGTGTGATCACTTAGTCGCACTTAACACTTTATGCAGCCGACGCCTTTGGATTTAATTAAGCCGTTATTATTTCATCGAATGATTCAATTATTTAATCAGAAATTTCTAACAGGAAAGGGAGATAGGTAAGGAAGTGAACAGATTTGTTCCCACCAGTACTTGAAAAGTTAATGAAGTATACTGCGAAGTATGTAAAAAGTAACAAAGCAAATATTTCAATTGTTTCAACTAGTTTCCCACCGGTTTTTCTGAAGTTACTCAACTTTATAGGGAAATGTTAATTGATAGGAAAATAACTATTTTAATTGTTAGTAATATTTTCTAAAAGTTATCATACAAAAACTAATGGAATATTATACATAAAACACGATTATATACAATAATCTGTCGGAGAAAGGCAGGACCCGAAGGTCGATAGTCAGTTACAGAATTGTAACAAATACAGTAACTTAGATGAATGCAAGCTAAAAATTATTTCCCTTTGTGGGGTTTGAACTCACGATCCTCAGTGCAGCAGTCTATTGTGCTACGCTACAATCTAGTAAACTTAAAAGACTTAGAAAACCTAAATATGAAGATATTGTCAAAAAATAAGCATTATAATTAAAAACATCATTTTCTAAAGTATTGACTATAATTTTCTTAACAATACTCAGTAATGTTTCTGAATCAATATCATTTTTATCATCACAAGACGAAAAAAATACTTGCGCAATCATACGGACATATGTATGGGTATGTAAAGGTTATATTTATTATTTTTGCATTGTGTTAGGGGCTGTGCACTATATACAGCGCTACTTACATTCACACCTATACCTCACAATAGTTGTCATTTTCTTTTGTATCTATTATTGATTAGGTTTCATAATTGATATCTCACTTCTAAATATCCCTCCTCTCTTGTTTCTACGGCGTATGTGGTTTTAGAACATCGAGTTCTTGTTTTCCAGTCTCTCACAGAATTAGTAAGATCGCGCTCAAGCCCTAGTTTCTTAGCAAGCGGTCGCTTAAAAGCGGCCGCTATTGGCATTATTTTTACAAAAATATGTTTACGTGTATGTAAATGAATATGGTTTACCATAAAGAGTAATACCTAAACGTAATGCAAAGGCAATCAATTACGATGATTAATGGGGAGTTATTGAACTATATATACATAAAACTATTTTTGTGATGTGTAAATGACGTCAAAAGCGGCCACTTTTAAGCAACCGCTCTCCGAGGAAACCAGGCCTTGAGAGTGATTTTATTTTCGCCGCTCTCACCCAGTCCGATTGTTTCAATTATTCTCCATAATTCTTTACCAGCCTGCCTGCTTGCACCCATTCTATCACCCCTTTTGTATTTTTGCAGCAGCATCTAATGTGTATTCGTTTTTGCCAGATCTAAATGCTCTTGAGGTACTGCATCTGCACTCATTCCACCACTCCCCACAATGATGACCCATATAAGATAATTAAGCGCACGCACAAAGGCATAAAAACGTTACCCTACTATGCATTTAAATGAGAATAAAGGCCTTGATGATTAATAATTGTTCTATAATTGGCATGAACTTCTTTGTCATGTTTCTCTTGTCTGGTTTTAAGATTATGTAAATGTGTTAGTTCCTCTAATTCCAATTGGGTATTGGTATTTTACTGTGTGCTTTACAATTAATTATTTAACAAACGTTTCTATTTAAACCATTAATTTAGATATTCAAAGTATTTGGAATGACAAAGTCTTTTGTTTATAATGCTTGTAAATATTTAAGATAGGCCAGAAGGAAGGGAAAAAATTAAAATCATCCTGTATTGCTCTGTCTTTAGCTAGTTTTGTAAATCCGGCCACCAACAAATGTGTAATAAATAAATCTATAATAAATTTAATGCTCTAGTTTTTACTAAAACTGATATCGGAAAGTATATATGGGTATAAGATAAAATAAAATACCAAATAAGGAATCAAATCAAATATACGAAAATAATTTAGAGGGATATTTCCCATGACATTGTTAATTGTAATAGTAATAGGAACCCAATAGTATTGTTATTTTAATAGCATAAACGTATTAAAATAATCCTTATATCTACTAAGGGGATAATGGAGGTTTTCTGTATTTAATTCATATTTCTTATTTTATGTCGGAATAATAATAATTCCAAACATACTCTTTTTTAGTAAATAAAATAAAATCAAATGAAAATAAATTTATTTCCAAAGAATTGCCAACATTTTCCTCTTTTTGTGGTGCCTTGTCCGTTTCGGACGTTAATAAAAAATTCATGATGATAGATCATCATAACTTCTTCAATTTCTTCTGTTCGTCCTTCTGTTCTGCGCTGTTTTCGTCCAATTTCTTCCTGTGACCTTTTTAATGTAATTCCGCCAGCGTTTTGATTTCTTCCCAGGCTTGTTATCTTTTCTTTGGGGCGCCACTGTGTGTAATTTTGACGATTAACCTGCTGGGGTTCTGCCTTACCATATGACCACTCACCGAATCCGTATTTTCCGATACTTTTGATTTTATAATTAATGGCATGGTTTCTAGGCTGTATGTTGTGACTGGCAAAACATATGTTTGGTAGACCTTTAGCTTGAGATTTCGAGGATTTTTTCGGTTTTGAGGATGAATGCCATCTTGCCCAATACAGCCTAGAACGATCCTTCTCGATATTTCCGCGGTTTGGTTTTGCTTGCCACATTTGATAATGTGCCCCGATAAGGTATACTCGGATACGTTTTCTAGTGAATAGTTGTCAATTGAAGCTTGAATTGGGTCATTGCTCGATCAACATAGGTATTCCATTATCCACTGCTGGTCTGAATAGTTGAATAGATGTGAGTTCGAACCATTCTCTCACGATTAAGAGTCAAGAGAGTCTTCTTCAGTCTAATCTCTCCTTCTGGCTACCTTGGTCTGTACTATAAGTTGACGGTATTTGTTGTTCTTCATAGTTTCACCTAGGTGTTTCAGTTTTCGTTACGATGGTGTGTTGTACTTCCTTGTCTTTTGCTATTCTTCTGAGAACTTCCAAGGTTGTAATGTTTCAAAAACGTTTTCATACTGGTCTCAGTCAGAGACCATGCCTCTGCACCGTATAGCAACACAGGAAATATATAGCATGGAAAATCATTCTGATCATTAGTTCTAGCTTATATCCCCACCGCAGACGAAGATTCTCATTTTGTTGTAGACAGCTCTACTCTTCTCAATTCAGAAAAGGATTTCAACTGCCTGGTCCTAGATTTAATTGAATCGGTAGTTTAAAGAAGGGAACATGTTCTAAAATTAAATAATCATAATTAATTTCCAACAACCTGTAATATATTTAGCCAATACAACAACGGGACATGGTTACTACGTACGAGACCTAAATAATAACCTTGTTAATCTTTAAAATCGATTCATGTAGTAATTCTAGCAAGTTTCCTTCAATTTCCCACAAATTTGATTTTTGGATTCGTTCCCTTCTTCAAACTACCGAATCAAATTATTCAACTGTACCTAAATACGAGTGCTTTTTGGGGCGCTGTATCATCTCATTGTTGATATGAAGTGTGTCTGGTGCTAGCTGTACTCTTGGGTTTTAGTAATGGACATGTATATGGTCTTATTTGTGTTGTAGACCATATTTAATGCTTACTTCTTCGATACATTTCTGCAGTATCGGTACCCTCTAAGCTATTAGAGAGTACAGCACTGTCATCAATATATCTGACAAATATGTGGGTGAGTTTACCTCTTAGCAATCTACATATCTAAATTTAGATCTTGTTAGATCTCATCGGTGTAGCTCGTCTAGTCTGCATTGTTAATATTGTTGGTTCCACCAGATGGCGATAAACATTCTGTCCAGAGAGAACGTTACATTACTTTACATCTGATTATTTATATTTTATTTTCTCCGTTAATTTTCCCTTCGTTTATATTTTTTAGTGCTTTGAAAATTCAAATAAAATAGGAGAGAGCACATCTGCTGAACTCTTTAGTCATTCGTGCTACCCTTAGCTTTTATAACTGCTTTTCGATTCCAATACATATTTGCTATCTTTGTCATCAGTTTCTGTGTCTTCTAGGGTTAGGTCATTATTTCGTGTTACCGAAGCGTTAGAAAAATCACTAAAGCATATGCGCACGTATACACTCGTATCATGGCATCTGTGAATATGGACTTCAATGCATAAATGGCGTCTCCGGTTTTCGGGGCATTCTTACGTCCAAATTGAGTTTCCCCCGCGTGTTGTTATATATCCTTCTATGTATATTTTTTAAGAATATTTTGAGGATGTTATTTAGTAAGCTTATAAGTCTAAGATCTTGGAGGTCACGCTGTAGATGTAGTACTTTTTACCTGGACCGGTCACACCAAACATCATTGACAGAAGGTGGGTTTCAGTGTCTGGTCCTCACAGGGTGTCCAACTCTTACTTATCGCTTCACGATGTCACATACCGGACAACAGTATTGTCCTGTAGATAAAACTTAGTAAGGGTAGCCTGATATGGTAAAAAGATAAGCTAATCAATAAACATCCCTGAGGTCGGACAGTAGCGGAATCAGTACTGGCACAAGGCGAAAGATAATATAGATCGGCATGGCTTGTGCACAGATAGTTATAGGCATAGTTAAATCAACGGTATTGGCTATAATGCTATGACGAGGTAGTAAACTCCGCGTTTCAACTTCTCCAGAACAAATTATCATTTATTCAGGAACAAACAGACCGACGGCCATAGGTAACGTGCAGACCTTAAATGGTCGGAGGATGCTACGAATCTCTCGGTTCCAGCTAAAAGAGAATATCAAAAAAACTCGCACCGCGGGCTGTTAAGACCCTCTACGAACCTACGAACCAGGTAAAAGCAACATTCTCACACCAGAAATATAAAGACTAAAAGTTAACATCATGAGCGTCAGAGAAGTACGATGGCCTAAGAACGGGAAACGTATCATGCCAAACCACATTAGTTACTACTCAGGCAGCGGAATCAGATAAAAATCAGCGATATGGGGAGGCGATTATAATAGACATCAACACTGGGAAAATCAGTAAAAATTTTCTGACAGGCACACTAGTCAGATGGGACCCCAAAAAGAGATGAAGAGCAAAGTGGAAGAAACCAGACAAGCGTTCAACAAGCTGCATCACCTGCCATGTGATGACAATCTCAAGTCTGGCCAGTCTCATTTTATGGTGCCGAAGCCTGAACAATATAAACAGCATCCTTCAACAAAATCGGGGCGTTCGAAATGTAGACTCTGAGAAAATGCTCCGAATCACATAGGTGGACCATATTACCAATGAAGAGGGAGGAGCACCTATTGAGAGGTGCATGGATACCTGTTCGACAACACAAATCAGTGTAAGATCGGCTACCTGGACCATATATTAAGATGGCTAGGAAATCAGATTCCTCTGCTGACCCTCGAAGTAAAAATAGACCAATATAGAGGAGTCGGACGTAAACAGCTATGATAGCTCAGGGTTTTTAGGAACAGCACTGGAATAAAATCAATACTGTGGAGAACTACGTAAAGCAACAGTAAACAAATCCGATATATTATCGAATAAACGATAATTCGCCAATTTTTAATAGGACAACAGAAGAAGATAGTAAGTAGCACAAGATTTCGTCTTATGCCTTTGCTGATGTTTTTTAGTATAGAAAGGAAATCTTGAGAGATATCTTCAGTGTTGAAATTAGGCTGAAAATCTCTGTGATTGTGTTCAGAACATCGTGATCTGTATCGCAGAGTAATTTTATTTTGTAGAGTTTACGTTATCTCGTCCAGAAGCTTTTCTGTGCTTCATTGCTGATGTTGCTTTCGCTACTTCATATTTTGTGATTACTATACTTCTTGTTCGTACCAGTAACTTCTTTTATTCTTTTATGCACGTGCCATTTTAGTATTATAGATGAATATAGCTACATTTCAACACCAAAACAACAAAGAGTAGCTGGTATGAAATTATTTTTATTATTTTATTAGTCCGTATAGCTCTCTTTGGAGCATAGGGCACCTTTTGGCGTTTCTTGTCAGCTTTTTCATAAGGTTACCGGCCTTATATATTTCTTATTTGCTTTTTTCTTTCACTATTATCTTCCATTTAGTATTTTTGTATGTTCCTTGTGTATTTATTTTTGCCATGTATTTATTCGTCTTCCGCTTTTTCTTCTTATATTATATTCCAGAGCTGTCCTGGTTATTATCTGTATTTCCTTTCCTTGACGTGTGCCCTATCCATTTCCTCTTCTTGGTTTGCACTGACTCTATATTACATTTTTTCCATAGTGTTCCTCGTCCGATATAACTTCAGGTTCATATATTTTAAATATTCTACGTAATACGTCAATAAAGCCTGTATCGTTTTTGAGTTAGTGATCCACGATTCCGATGCATACAATGATATGCTCTTTACATTACTTTTAAAAATTACGGTTTTGTTGATTTTTGTAGATATTTCGTTTGATCTTCAAATGTTCCATATAATATTAAAAGCTTCTTTGCACTTTTTTAATTCTTCCGTGTATATATTCTATCTGCGCTTCCTCCTCCTTCACTTATTATGGTACCTAGGTAGCAGAATTGACCTACCTTTTCTATCTCTCTTCCATTTATTTTGATTATAGTATCTTGGGTTTTGTTTATTTATACCTTGCACTTGTTTACACTTATTTTTAGTACCACCCTTTTTGCTGCCTCTTTTCGTTTGTTTGTAATCTTCTGTAGGTTGTTTAAATTTTCTTCTATAGGTCAATCGTCAACCAACTCTAAATGTTCTAGGACATTTCCAGTTTGTAGCTCGTATGTTAGTCCCCCTCTATTTCGGTGATTTACATATATAATTTTATTTTTATTTTTTTAATTCAATTTTTAGTATGACTGTTAATCTTCCATACAGCTGATATATTGTATTATTTGTTTGTTGAAACATCGATCATTTTGGTTTTTTTTAATCTATCTGGAAACGTATTGATACTACTTCCCTTAAAACAGTAATATTTACTTTTACTCAGCTCAGTGGTCTAGTGGTTAGACGCGCCTACCGACTCGTACTAAACATCGAATCAAACATCATCGGGGCGAATTTTTGCGAATCACCTATCACAGTTTTTCAGAGGTTTTCTGTGAAGTTAGGAAAAACCTCATAGCAATTTACTTTTGAACAAAAAACTCATATAGAAATATTGTTATACACTACCAAAAAGATAATATCTTGTTATAGACTTCCAACAAGTGTTTATAATAAATATTTTATTTTCTAATTATAATTAGTATCCATCCTTAAGTAAAAGTTATAATTATCTTTAGTTTCAATTTAATGACTTCCAAAGTCGTAAACGTACAAATAATTACTCCAACTGGTTACAAAAAATAGTATTTCCCTTGTGTGCTTTCGAAACGCACGATTTGACATTTAGGACCGATTAGGAGTTAATTTCGCCATTCGGATAACAATTATACAATTAATGCGATTGTGCGGATCACGCTCGCAGTTTACGACATCGAGCGAGCCGTGCGTAGTGGCTTTTTTCCCATCGTGAGGTTCATATTTGGGGCGCGAAACGTTTCCGACGAGATGATGATGAATCGCCCTCACACCGAACGTGCGTGGCGGCGGCGGGCCCCGTGACGTCGTCTTCACCTAATGTCGTAGGTGAAGGCCGGACCGGGGTCATGAGAAGCTGACCGCCGTTACCACCGGTCGCCATTATGGGGGCGGAACAACGAGCGGCGCCGCCGATCAGTATCGGCTGTTAATTGATATTCGAACGGACACCTTTTCAACAAGAAGTACTTGATGAATGTTGACTTAATTTGTACACACATATATTGCAAATTACTTTGCGAGACACTGATTTACATATGAAAATATCACTCATACTTAGAGATTGCAATACCGGAACAAATTCTAATACTGGTATATCGGTATGCCAAACTTTCGATACCGGGATTACGATATTAACACCAGTATTCAATTCATAAAATTTTAAATTCGACCGTTTTATAGATTTTAGAAATAAATGAAAAATATGCATGTCTAATATTTTTTGCCAGATATCTGAAGAAATATTTTTTGTTAAAATTTGTTAAATCTCATTACTTACCATTATCATTAGATTGATGAAAGATTAAATGGTAATAAAAGCAATGAGCTTATATATAGTAAAACGTTGTTAAAAGTCACTTTTATTAATTTTTACCACAGTTCCAATGCCATCTATAAAATCACGAACCCAGAACAAACTAATGTAATACTCCGGACTATGAAACTAGCCGATTGAAACCATTTTTCAAGACTAATAAATAAAAACACCTAACATAGGGTTAGTTCTTTAATATTCTACGGTGTTCAAACTCGCTTTTGTTAAAATTTTGCCATGATTTTTTATATCTACGGTTATCCATAGGCAAAGTCACTAACCCAAAACAGAAACTTTAGACTTTGCAGATTAAAACAATTTTTCAAGTTTAATAGTAAAAAAAGTAGTGCTTTTTTCTTTCCGAATACAGCACTGCTGTATAAGGAAAGTATTGTTATCGCTAAAAAAATCGAATTGCTAATTTTGACTTTTCTTTACGTTTCCTGACAATCTAGATTTCTTTTTTTTTGGAAAATGTCTGTGTGTGTATTTGTGTGTGTTCGTGAACAAAATTTCGGGAAAACGGTGCAATGGATCGCAACCAAATTTAGAAATCGGCTGAGAACTCGAGCTAGGGTTATGCTGAACGTTATTTGCATCTGGAATTTTGTTTTGCGAATAACTTTATAATGGTACAATTTGTACGAACATTTTACAGGCACATTGTAAGTTTATAATTTTAATCCACAACATTTATTAAAATCATTTTTTGCGATAAATAAAAATAAGAAATAGTCACGTGATCATCACGTGGTGTGCGCAGTTAGATTCTTCCCCCAGATAGCAAATAATTCAAAACGTCGTGTGTCACACCAAATTTTGTATATAGCATGGTTCGTATATCTAGGGTTTGCCAACTGTAAATTCACTAACACTACTAAAACTCCAGACTTTGAAGCTTATAACCACGTTAATGCCTAACACCATTAAACATCTACTGTCTTTGGAAACTATTCTATTGATAAATCTCAACTTTCTTTGTACTTACCATTATCATTGGATTGATGAATTATTGAAATATTAGTACACCTATACTACATTAATAGAATGTAATTATATATTTAAATCAGCTTAGCGAGTTTAACTGGCTCATGTATTGTTATTTTCTTCCATATCCTCTTATAGTTGTTTTCTGTTGTCATCCAGGTCCTTTAACACTTCGAACTTTGCATCTGGCTCCTGGTCTTTCCTTCGTCTTCCCTCCTCCTATTCTACTGTCCCGTTCTGGATAGTTCTGGATAGTTGGCTGGAGGGTAGCATAGCTACAGACACTTAGGCCTCAAGATGGGCCCATTGTGAAACCTCCCTTTAAAGGCTGCTCACTCGTCCCACCAGTCAATTTTGCGTGCAAGCCGCAAAACCCGGGCGGGTGAGGAGCTGCCAATGCTGACCATACTAGGCCAGCACTCCCCTAGTATTTGATGCCTGGTGTTTACTAGAGCTGGGCAGAGACATATTACATGCTCTGCTGTTTCTAGTTCTTCATTACACCCTCTACATAACGGGCTGTTCACCAGGCCCATCGTGTGTAGGTGTTTGTTTAGCCGGCAGTGGCCGGTTAGGATGTTAGTCAGTAATTTCAGACTGGTTCTAGATAAGTTAAGGCGGGCCGTGGCTGCAATTTTACAAGGCTGCCTGATTGCAACCTTTGATTGTTTGCAGCCCGGCGTTTCTCGCCATCTTACCTTGTGTAGAGCATGTGTCCTATGCTCTATTATTTTTTTCAGAGTACCTGCGGAAAGTATTTCATCCTCTTGGGTTATTAGAGGATGTGAGGATCCCTTCCTGGCAAGTTCGTCTGCTATTTCGTTCCCCTTGATGCCACTATGTCCTTTTATCCAGCAGAGTTCTAGTTTGTTATATTTAGCTAGCTCCTCCAGGCTGTGTAGACATGAATATAACTCTTTCGACACAAATGTGTTGGCATTTAGTGCATTTAGAGCTGCTTTGCTGTCGGTGAGTATTTGGATATGTTTATCCTTAATATTCCGTTCAGCTAAAATTTGAACACATTTTAGTATTCCTGTTAATTCCGCTTGGAAGACTGTTGTGAGTCTTCCAAGTGGTGCACTTATCTTGAGATCGAGTTCTGGTGAGAAAATTCCATAGCCAGCTCTCGTCTTAGTTTTGGATCCATCAGTATACATGGTTATGTTGGCGCCTTGTGGGGTACCATCCATTGTGATGATGGTCTGAAAGTGTTTGACAAAACTGTATTTGGGTAGAATTCTGTCGCACTTACCTTCTATGAGGGGGTCTAGTTTGATAGCTTCACTCAGTATGCTCCTGTGTCCAATGATTCTACCTTTATCATGCCACAGGTTGAGTGAAGATAGCCTTAATGCTGTTTTTACTGCAGTCTCCCTTATTAGAAGGTCGAGTGGTTGTAGACATAACAGTGCTTCAAGAGCTGCTGTGGGCGTTGTTCTCATAGCGCCGGTGATGGCAAGACACGCCATCCGCTGGATGTGTGATAGCTTTGAGATTGTTGTAACTTGTTTGGTTTTCGACCACCAGACTATTGCGCCATATGCGATAGTTGGTCTAATGATCGCGGTATATATCCATTGGGTGATCTTGGGAGACAGACCCCATGTTTTACCAACCGCCCTGCGGCATTGCCAGAATGAGATGCAAGCTTTTTGCAGCTTGGATGTTATATGCTCATTCCAGTTCAGTTTTGTATCCATGATTAATCCTAGATATTTTACTTTATCTGTGAGAGCCAGAGGGACCTTAAAAAGAGTTGGCATGTTCATGAGTTCGAGTTTCCTCTTCCTCGTAAACAATATCAGCTCTGTCTTTTTTGGGTTAACTGTTAGCGAATGGTTATCGCACCAGTTCTCAACAATCTGTAGGGCACTCTGCATGAGATTACAGAGTACACCTTCAAAACTGCCATTTATCATGATCACTATGTCGTCGGCATAGCCAACGGCATAGTATCCTGAGTTGTTTAATTCCAGGAGGAGGCTATCAACTACAAGGTCCCATAAAAGGGGTGAGAGGACTCCACCTTGAGGACAGCCTCTTCCTGCAACTTTTTTTGATGTTACGTCATCTAATGTTACTTGGATTGTTCTTAGACCAAGCATATTTTTTATCCAGCCCCTAATAGTGGGGTGAATCCCGTGAGATGTTAGAGCATTATCGATACTCTTAAATGTTGTTTTGTCGAAAGCACCTTCAATATCAATGAAGGTGGCAAGCAACTACTAGCTACTGTCCCGTACTATAATATGAATTCTTGTTTCATCCATCCTCTGTATGTGTCCCAACTAATGTAGTATTTGTACTTGCATTACCCCAATTATATATGATTCGTTGTATAGTTCTTCAATCTTAGTTGTTATTCATCTTAGCCACATATCTCCAATTATTTTTCTCTATTTATTCTTCTTAGTACTTTCCATTCCCAAAGTTCCTCAATCTTAGTTGTTATTCATCTTAGCCACATCTCTCCAACTATTTTTCTCTATTTATTCTTCTTAGTACTTTCCATTCCCAAATCTCCAACCATTTTTGCTCCCTTTCGATGGAATGGAATGGAATGGAATGAAATGAGCTTTACTAATTTATATATTTTATATCAAGATTAAATATTTTAAAACAAATCAAAATTATTAATGTTTATAATTATTAATATTTTTATAACATTGAACCATGAATTTTATTAAACAACGGAGTATTAATTTTATAGCATATCTTACGACTTACGTACAAGCGCAATAAAGCTTAATTATAAGCCGTCCGCGACGAGTGTAATTAACATTGCCATTCGAATTATTATATTATGGCGTGTGCATAATATCAACGTAAAATTGTATTAATTCGCGGGCCGTAAACATAATCGTGGTTGGCTTTGTAGGACGCCGGCGCGTGTTTGTAAGTGTCCTTCCGCTGTTGTCAGTGCGGTCTGATGCATTAAAAATGTGTGACGACAATACTTAGAAAGGATATAACGCACATGTAGTTGACAAGATGAATTAACATGAATGGTGAGTACGTGGTGTGCTTACGCACAATGTTCATTAATGGAAGAGGAAATTGAAAAAATATCAGAAAATAGATAGACTAAGCATTAGTGTCAATTAAAAATATAAAGCTAATTTTACTTGATATTATACAGACATTTTTTATTGTGTTATATGTTTAAATTACCTGCATTGGTGTAATTAAAAATCGAATGTTCTTTCTTATGTGCCTGAGGGATTTAATCCATTTAGTTACGCAAAATGAAATTTATCGTTTTCTAAAGCGCAAATCGTCAACGCGACTTAATTAGTAATTAAAACATTTATAGCCTACAGTTAGATTGTCAGTTTTACTAACTTTTACCACGGTTGTTATAGCTAAGGTTTGCCATCTGTAATATAAAAAAGTTTTAATACCCTTTAATACAACCTTTTGTTGAAGGCTTAATGGCAATAAAAAAGTGTGATTTTATATACTAAAACGTTGTTAAAAGTCACTTTTATTAAATTTTACCACGGTGCTTATGACATCTGTAAAATCACTAACCCAAGACAATCTAATTTAAAACTCCGGATTTGAAGCAAGCAGATTAAACCAATTTTGTTCAAGGCTATACAATAATATAATTAACATATTTTCTTTCTTTGATAGCCTACGGTGTTCAAACTTACATTTGATAGCTTTTACGCCGGTTATTATATCTATGATTATCCATCTATAAATCAATAACCTAAAACAAAAAGTTTATAATCCCCGGGCTTTGCAGATTTAAACCAATTTTCAAGAGTAATGGCAATAAAAGTAGTGTGCTTTTCTATAGTAAAAGGTTTGTAAAGTCACTGTTGTTAAATTTTACCACGGTTCCTAGATCAAGTACCTGTAAAATGAGTAACCCAGTACAAATAGTTTTAAAATTCCGGACTACGAAGCTTAAAACCAAGTTAACGCTAAAAACATTAGACTTATACTGTTATATTTCTTTGGACAGTTGCAACTACCCTACAGGTTGGTATAAACACAAACGATTGGTATAGTACAGGGGTGGCGAACCCCTGGCACGCTTGCCAGAGGTAGCACTGGTAGCACCTATGTACAGATTGAACAAGTGCCCGCTAACGGGCACTCCTGCCTTACTCCCACATTCACCCTAAATGTATCCGAGAGTACTCCAATCACTCGTGCTCTTACCCACAGAATGACAAAGAAAATTTATATCTGACAGAAAAGACCTAACGCATATACATTTTTATTTCATTTTTTATTTCGAGAATTTTAATAATAATTAAGAATTATTATGCCGTGATATATTTTTTAAATCGGAAAATGTTAACCAAAAACTAATCAAGATGGAGATACATGACATTGCCATAGATGCAATTTGTAATATCTTTCCATACATATTTACTACACCAATACAATTATGTGTTTAAATATATAAAAGGTAATCAGACTCCATATATAAATATTAAATTAAATTCAGATAAAATGAATTTAAATCTTAATTATTGATTACAAGTAATATAAACTTATCGTTTTTATTTTAATTTAAAATACATTACAGCTTTTTTAGGTAGACCGATAATACCTAAGTTTTCCTACAAATAATAATATCAACCACGCCTATACTATTAATAAATAATAACTTTATGCACTAATTCACATATCATGTACACAAAAGTAACAATGCGGAACAAATCTTTCTCTCCATAAAAGACCGACGAAAATTTGGATCACACACAAAAAAACGATAATCTAACCGTAAGTGCCTATAATCTAGAACGCATGCTCTGCTCGTAATTTGAAATTGATTGTCGCAAAGAAATCACCAGTTTGTGTAAAACTACGCATCCGGTGACGTTTTATTTCATATAATCAACTCCAATCGGTGTCCCCGCACGCTCTAATTTTAGTATATCTCGATCTTAATAGATCGTTCAATTAAGACGTTAAACATTTATTATCAGAGTTAATAAATGGCTCACGTGCGGCGCCCACCTCTTTTGTCCGATTAATTGAACGGAGCACGCGACTGAACCTACGGCCGACTAGTCAAATCCTGTTGTTAAATTAATATTTATAGGCTGTTCACACAACAACTTTCTTTAAAAAAGATTCGGTCTAGATTTGGTTAAATATATAACATAAATTCAATGATTCAATGATTAAACAAACTTATTTTTTAATTTGTACAACTACAAGGATCTTTATTTTCAACAATTTTTTTAAAATTTTAATGTTGAGAATCGTAATTGCAAGTTTGTGTTAAACGTGGTTAACTATAATTTATATTTACTAATATGGAAATTGCAAAAACAAGAAGGAATAAGAATTTTTAACCAAATTTGGTAGAAACGTTTGAATATTGAAAAGTTACATTTGAATATAGAATTAATTATACCATCGCTGGTAAAACTTGCTTCATTAGACCAAAGTACTCTTGAAATCAAATTAGAATCTTACGTGCATTGTTGTAGTATCCATTGGCAAAATGCTAGTCTAAGTCCTTTGTCCGCTGGTTGGGGTACATGTAATGTAGAGGGTAATATAATAATACTAATATAATACATGCTTTTTAATATACACTCAAAACACTAATATACTGTTATCCACATATGTATATACATCAAAATGTTTCTTCTTTTATCTCTGATATTAAGTTATTTCACACTCGTCACATGTTTCACACTTTCTAGAGCTTTTAACACATATTTTATTAATTTATTAAAATTTCTGTAATTCAATTATTTTAGATCAACTGAAACTACTGAATACTATTTCTCTGTGTTCCTTAAACTATTTCATCACCCTGTTATTTCCAACGCCATGATAATAACGCAACTGATTTGTAGCGTATGTACTAAAAATGCAAATAGCTGTAATTTAAGTGGAGATTATTTTAATATTACCAAATAAAATGGATAAAATGTCTTCATTAAAGTATGCTAAATGAGTCAGTATCAGTTCAGATCAGGTTATTTGGGCGTATTATCAGAATTCATATGCAAAAGTTTACGCTTTCAAAAAAAAATTGCGGTTAAATTAGTATTGCCGACCCACATTAAGACATAAAATAAGTATAATAATTTAGATTTTGTAATTTGGGCGAATAAGTTTGAACCCGTTTGCAGGTCGTGATTTTCATAAGAGGCCCACAAACGCCGCCGTCAATTAAGACGCAAATGAAGTTATTAAACAAAACCCAAAACGATCGAACCAAAAATGATCCGGGCGTCATGCTAAGAAATTCCACTCGGACACGGTGATCTCATAAAGAAGCCCAATTTGCGCTGATTAGCTCGGTTTCCGCGGGTCGCAAATTATACTAGGCGGACGTCGTCTGCGGCACAAGCTTGATTTTGCCCCGTTTATTGTGGGCACGTGTGCTCGCGTAGGACGCGACCTCCGCATGCTCGATAAACAACTTTTGTGTGTCTGATATGTGGACGGTAGCTAACCCTGGGCTGCCGTACGGCTATTGTTACGCCAGGATCATGAATCATCAATATAAAACGTTAGTGTTTTCTTCGGGCAAGACACCAACCACCGTCGCAGCATCGTCCCCCGTGATACCCACAGTTTCGATTTAGTGGCATGCATTGTTTTCCTTTTTGTCATGTATCGATATAACGAGCGCGGCCGGAATGGCTCTAATAATGCGCATTCTTCGTTTTTTTGTTTTGTTTATATTCGTTTCATCACACTTACACTCAGCGTTTCCATTACGAGAATAATGATGAAGCATAAAAATAGATGATTGAATTTATTTATAAACTCGTGCGTTACAAAGAATTGTCAGTTTGATACCTGAAGACTTTTGACTTGCTTATTATTATATACACAATTCGTTCGGGGAATATTTATATTTTTAATTACAAATTTAATAAAAATACTTCTGAAATAGATTTCGCGGTTTCTTCTCTTAATGAAAAATAATGTAAAAAGTCACTGATTGTTTGCCCTTTACAAATCTCTAAACCTTTACTTTAAACATCATTGAATGCCATATTAACAAGAAATTGCAAAATGTTATGTTAATCTAGCAAACAATTGCAGGTATTCGTAGTGACAGAGGCTGTGCAAAAACTTAAAGTTAAATCAACTTTTGTTGCTGTTAGTTGTCCGGGAGTTTATATATAGCCAATTAACGTGGTGTCAACTAGCTAGAGATTGAAGCCTAACCACAGCCGCTGAGAGAAAAAAGGGGATGCACTCTGTACTTTAGTTTATACATATATAAATGGAGATTTTTCCTCATCACATTTGAATTTACTTTTAGTACTCTAAAGAAATGTTCTATAACCCCTGGTCCGAGCCCGGTACCAGTCCGTAGAAATTTCCTGCCAGTCCACGAAATATTTCGACGATCTTGTTTGTATATGTGTGTATATAGCAATTTTTCTTGGTCGAGACAAAGCTAATTTTTGTCCGAGCCATGATTTAAATATTTACTATCTCCAATAAGTGCCGTTGACTGCATACGGCTTAACACAATTGGCATGAACCGCGTTAGAGCTTGTTCGGTGGATAAAGTACTGGCAGTACTGGCTTTCCGAATGCCAGTATAGCACCGATTGTCTACCGGTAACACTTAACTGTTTTGTTGTGCTCGTACGTATGATTTCTTAATTATTTTGGGTTGCTATTTCGGAAAATAAGCAACTTTTTTGGTAAAGTTAACACCATACATTGTAGAGCCTACAAATGGAGAAAAAGGCAAAATCGTTTAACGTTCATTAGTAGAGGCAAGGACAATATTTAGGAGAAAATTAATGATAGTGCTGAAACTTTGCCAACTACTTATGCTTCAAGTTTAGAGAAACACAGAAAAATAAATACGTTGATACTTCAGAATGTGAAATACTAACCAAAAAGAGGAAATGAGACTGAAACTTTCCGACATTTTGATCTGAGGGAAGAATTAAAGCAGTTTTTGCCTAAATCTTAAATGTAGCCTTTGTTGAATAAAGAATGGCTGGTAATTCTTGCTTATATGGCGTGCAGATTCAGTCTGCTGAATGAAGTTAAAGTTTCTCTGCAGGGTTCATATATCTACCCGCTCCATATAAGATTATGACATCAGTGAAATATCCAAAAAAATATATACCCATTGTGTTGACAACAAACTAATATTCAACGAACAAAAAAGATGTATTCGAAGTAGTAAAGACTGCAAGGAAATTGGTAACAGACGAAAAGAAGAAATGTGTTAGAATCGACTACAAAAAGGCCTACGATTCGACTGGTTGGGAAAGGTGCTATAAATATACAAAAAACATCTAAAAATTAGAACAATGCTGCGCTCACTAATGGCAGAATGAAAAACACAAATACACATACAAAGAGAAAAGCTAGGCATCGTGAACATAAGTAGAGGCATACTCTAAGGTGATGTTATAATTTATTCTTGCTCTCAACCCGCTATTATGCATTATAAATAAAACAACATATAGATACCGCCTCTCTCTCAGAGAAGTAATAAGATCGAGAAACTTTCTATTCATGGATGATATCAAGATCTATGCGGACAGCCAACTACAAAGTCACTCATAAAAGCTACTCACATCTTTAACAACTTTAAGGGTAGGTAAATTTATCAGCGAAGAAATTGCTGAAGAAATAAGGTCATTGGGCTAGAACAAACATACAAATATTTTGTTGGCATATCACAACATCGGTCAGTAGATAACACAAACTAAAAGAAAGAGTTCAAACAAAAATACAGATACCGTCTAACAAAGCTACTCAATATAAATTTCTATGCGAGAAACCTAAAAGCTGCAATTAATGCGTGGGCGGTAGGAACACCCATATATTATTTTGAGAATCTGACACAGATTTTCGGGAGCTCGTCAGACACATGAAGGCTATTAACAAAATTCAAATTCAGAACACACCACCCAAAATCGGCAGTAGAAAGAGTCTCCCCTCTACAAAAGAAGGACGGAGCCTTCATTCATAAACTGTTTAGGGCACACTTAGAAACTACTTTACTTTCTAGGTCTGAAAACCCAACAACTTTTAGAAATAGTAGCCGCAGATAAGGATATACTCCACTAGATCTACAAGATCGGAAGCATATTGTTGCAAAGATACAACAACCGGAATGGAGGGACATCTGGAGAGCAAAAGTTTTAGCCGGAAAGTACCCAGCAATACTGGAGAAGGAAAATATTGATAAGGAGAAATCATTAAGGTGATTGAAGAAAGGATATTTACGCCCGGAGGCGGAAGGATTTACAATTGCCATGCAGGATGCAGTAATCAATATGAGAAACTATGCGAAATACATAATGAAGCCAGCAGTAGAAGATATATGTAAAAAATATCGACAGCCAGGCGAAACCATAGACCAGTCATAGCCGAATGTCCAACATTATCCAACCGACGTACCTAGGCAGATACAACCAAGTGGCAAAAGTAATCCACAGTCGACTTGCACAAAACCGTAACCTCATCTAAAATCCTGCCCCTTGTTACAAATATGATGCTACACCGGTACCGTAGACATAGATATTGTACTCATGGGGAAAGTATCAAAGAAAGCCCTGATAATCAATATAGGCTGCCCACTCTCCCAAAACATAGCCGGGGGGAATGGAGCATGGAAAATACCTCTAATTATATCCGCAACCGGTGTAGTATTAAAAACCTCACACTACACTACACACGACGTTGGTATGCAAGACAAGCTGTGTCACATCGTACGAACATTTTTAGGGATAGGATGAAGTTTCTCCCCCCCCCCCCCCCGCCCCCAGATTTTCACGCCTTCCCCATCCTCGCATAACCATTCATTCAGCTTTCTGCAGTCTCCCACCCACACTGCTTTCACATCCTCACATTCTTCGCTAAGGTGCCACCACGTGTCGCTTCTCTTACTACACAGCGCACACGCCTGGCTAAGTAACTCGGGAGTCTCCCCCTCACTTGCCACTCTACGTAGCCAGGGTTGTAAGAGCTCTCATTCATTCTAGTCTGCCGTTCTTGCCACTCAATATCTCTCAATCTCTCTCTTACCTCAGTTCCTAGGCTTCCCATTTCTCTCAGCTTCTCCTCTACCCACACCTCAGTCATACCCACTCTTTCATACATCCTTCCTCTATCCTTTCTCCAACCACTCTCCGTCCTACTCTTACACCTCATCCATACCTCCAGTCTTTCCTCGCCCAATTCCTGCAATCTTTCTTCAAACTTCACAACCCTTACACACGACTCCCACCACATACTCATACGATTCGTCTCCTGCAACAGCACTGCTCTCGGTGTCGACCTTTCGAGACTCTTCAGGAGCACACCTTGCTCTCTCTCTCTATCACATCCCACTCACGCAATCCCCACACTTCCACTCCATACAACAGAATAGGTTTTACACACGCATCCCAGATCTTGCACGACATTACGAGGTTACCGCCCCACAACCTCTCCCATTTCCTTCTCGCTATTTCCCAAGTCATTCTCGCTTTCGCTTGCATACTTTCTACATGCACCCTAAATCCTCCTCCACTGTCAAACCAGAAACCCAAATATTTAAAGACATTCACTCTCTCAATCATCCTTCCCTTTCATTTCAGCTCTTCCACTCTACCCCTTCTACCCATATTCCTAAACATCATCCATTTAGTCTTTTCCACATTCACTACTAGTCCTCTCCTATCCATGTACCTTCCCATTCTTTCCAACATCTCTTGCATCTCTTGCACTCTCTTGGCTACTAATACTATGTCATCTGCATATGCCAGCATCCACACCTTGGTTCTCCCCACCACGACCCCTCCAGCCTGTCCTCTCCTCAGCACCGCCTCCAACTGGCTTGTGTATAGATTGAACAGGAGGGGGCTTAGCGGGCACCTTTGCCTTACACCCACATTCACCCTAAACTTCTCAGACACTTCTCCATTCAATCTCGATTTTTCCCACGTCTCTTTATATATACTTCTCACCCACTCCACACCTTCATCTTCCATCCCCAATCTATCCATACACTCCACGAGCTTTCCTCTAGGAACTGAATCATACGCCGCTTTCAAATCCACAAACACCGCATACACTCTCCCTTTGCACTCCAACGCTTCCTCCACCATTCTCGCAAGCTTGAAAATCTGCTCCCTCGTCCCTCTTCCCTTTCTGAAACCCCCCTGGCATTCAGGCAGCAGCCCTTTTCTATCCACTTCCCTCGCTAGTCTATTTTTCACAATTGTCATCATCGCTTTGTACCCCGCATTCATAACGGTAATACCCCTATAATTATTTACGACCGATGCTGCTCCCCCTTTGTGTACCGGGACCACCACCCCCACACGCCACTCTTCCGGCAGTTCTTCCTCACCGCTCCAGACTCTATTCAAAACCTGCAGTAACTTATCTCTTCCTTCCTCTGGTAATCTTTTGAAGGCCTCTGCCTTCAGCCCATTTTCCTTCGCCGCCTTTCCCAGTTTCAGCTGCCCTATGGCCACGTCGACCTCTTCCCGCGAAAACGCCTCCCTTCCTACCACCGGTCTCGGACTCCCTAAATCTACCTCTGACCCCGCCATCTCTCTACAGCTCTTCTCCCACTCTGCCAGCTCTATGCTAACTTTGCCTAAGCCAGTAATAACTTTGTAAAACTGAGGGGGCTTCTTTGCGATTCACCTCTTAATATAAATCTTAGATGAAGACTAAAAAAATGTTACCTATGGTCAATCTTACTTTACGGACCTTAAATACAACAAGTCTGACCAAATTAGAAAGATGTAGGTCTATCAGCTTATTCTCAAAATACCATGGACCGCGAGAGTGCGCAACGAAGAGGTCCTGCGAAGAGTCCGGTTGACCCCTAACTCCTAACAGTCAAAAAATCATGTATTCCTCAGCTAATAATAAAAGGTAAAATATATGGTAAAAGAGGAATAGGTAGAAAAAAGCTCTATGGCTACGCAACATTAGAAACTGGACGGGATTATCAAGAATTGAACAGAATAGCGGAAGATAGACACTAGATTACTGGAATCGCTCGGAGACGGCACCAAAAGAAGATCTATTAATTTCCCCAATAAATGTTGATTTAGGTATTTATTATTAGTATTTATTGTGCATTTATTATATGAATGATATTAAAATATTTAGTATACTCCGCGTTGAGTTGCCTTCCATCGGACGCAACCCCAGTCGCCACCTAATTGGCCGGGAGTAGGTGAAAAATAAAATATCACCCGCGAGTCAAAACCGGCGGGGTAGACCAGCAAGTGAAAGTAACCACTATAGAATATAGAAAACACGTCGCAACAGACCGAGTCCACCAGAATACAGGAAGAAAACACATAGAATGTTAAAAAGCTAAGTGATCGGCCTTGGAATAGGATGAATGAACAACGACGAACAAAAAGAAGATAACAACATGGAGAAACTTGAAGAGTGAAAATACAATGTAGCGCTCCTAGAATAGGAAGGTTTAAGAAAATTATACCAGGATAGATTCGATAATAAACTGAAACGAAAAAAATTCAATAATTTGGAACAATATGAACATATTAAACAGGGCATGCACCAAGTAGCCTTGGAAGCATTAGGATTACCCCAACGAATAGGAAAAGAAACAACTTACTGGTGGAATCAAGAAATAGAAGACAACACAGAGCAGAAGTAAAGAAAACATGAGAAATACTTAAATTCGAAAAAAGATGCATATAAATACAAAATAACCCAAGCAAAGGTAAGACAACAAATACGTGAAAAGATCAATAAAACCTGGAAAAGAAACTGTCAAATAGTAAATATGTACTTATGAGAAAGCAAAATAATATAAGAAACATCAAAAGTAAAGATACTATATGATGTATAAAACCACAAGAATGGGTAGATTCCTTCAAAGGGTTACTAACAGAACAACGGCAAGAATGTAAAAGCCGGGACGACACATCTGGCCCAACATATCAATGTTGTAGCATCACCAATAAGACGAGGACGTGAAGAAATACCTGCGTTGGTTATTTCTTCTAAAATCTTGAAAAAACGGGAAATCTGCAGGGCCTGGAGATATCCCTGATAAACTCTTAAAGTAGGTTACAAACAACCTATACAACCAACTCAAAATATACATATACATCAACACATTAGAAAATGCGAATGAATGGTTAGTATCATGCCAAAATGTGTCTAGTATCCCGGTTTTACAATCCCTATACGTAACCAGACAACTGGAAGGTATTATGGCTGATTTTTCCCTTTTGAACCGAATAATGCTGGTACAAATGATTGATTACATTATGCATTATTTCAAATAAATTGCTAATTGGGATTCGTAATTTACAATATAAATATGGGCCCAATAAGATCGCAGTGATTTTGTTAATTTTAGTTCAGTTGATATTTATTATCTACTGACTTTCATAAACGTAACGAAAACAAAAAAAATGGCACACAAGAAAAACAAACAAAAATGTACAGATTTTATTTAAATTTTAATCATTACTTTGTTTCATTAAAATAGCCATGTTTTTATACTTTCATTAAAATCGATCAACAACTTCTGTATGTTGCGTTTTTTTACGAAAGACAATACCATATTTAAGTTATGTATATTATATTCTTATTTGTATAAATATATTGAAGTATGGACTAGAAATTAATTACATTGCATTATTATCACAGTGGCAGCAATTGGAAGACATACAGTTCATATCATATTTCTACTAATTTGTTGGGAAATAAAACTATTCATATTATTATTGTTATTATTATTATTCATAAATATAAAACAACGTTAACAATTAGATAGAACCTAGAAATATTAAAATTCTGAAAAGGTAACAAAAAGCATCTCCACTTTCCCCCATTCTGTCATAATTGGAATTGATGTTATCTCCTACATTTACCGTTTACTTTTTTCACCGAAATGATTGTAGCTCAGATAACACGGACGTCAGTTTACGTACGCCGCATTTAAATGGCCTAAAAGTAATCCGTAGGGCTCTCTAAACAAACCCCGGCGGTAACAAATGTATGCTAAATCCCCAACCCCCTCAGGTGTCTTGGCTTTGTTCCCAGAAAGGCGACTTTTCTACAAACAATGGTCAGTAAAAGGTAGCTACGGCACGGGCCAAAAGTATTTCAAAGGGACACAAAGGGACGTGCTGAAATATTCCGACGGCGTTGCGCAACGCATTTCCATTTCTCGCATGCGATTAGATTGAAATGGGAAATTAATATTCTGTACTCGACGGCAGCAAGTAAGAAAACTCGTGTACCTTGCACTCCCCCATTTATGGCAGTACAAACATAACATTTGCGTCAAGCACTAACTAAACAATTGTATGGTAAATGAGATCTTTTACGAGCAAGAAGTTTATAAAAGAAATGAATTTACGGTTTATATTCTTTCTCGCTACAGCTTTATGTGTTGTTCGTACGGAGCTTATTTATTACCGCTGAAAAGGCTGCAGATATAATTAATGTATGTCTCCCGTTGAAAAATCAAACGAATATAAACATGAATCGGCAGGAGATTAAAAATATATTTTGCACAATTGTATGTGTAATTGATATAAACTATTAGTCATATGTAATTCAAATTGATACGAGATAATCTCCTTTACTTATAGCGACAGTTACTAGTGAAAAGTTTAATAAAGAAATTTTAGAGTTGCTTCTTGTTACTAAATATTATCTATATGTAAGAAATTAAAATTTTATTTTAAAGCCCTCTTATTGAATTATAAATCTATACTACCGTCATTATAAAATTAAAGTAGACACAGAACACGGAGCGATTAAACACTCTCGGACCACTTTTTTAATTGTAGGTACTGGGTCTATAATTAATAAATCTGAGACCCCGCGTGATTTCTTTTAGGCCGCTAATTAGGTGGTAATAAACTAATTTCGATAAATTACAATAATTATAAGTATGTATTATAATTTCGTGGCATTTTTAGAGCATTTCGGCAGGCTCTTTTTCGGGTGACTGGTTTTGTAGTCTGTAATTAACAGGTGATTAAATCTAAGCCATAACACTTCATCATGGATGTAAATTCTAAATAAATAATATAGGCTATAATGTAACTAAGCGCTCTAACTAGGTTATGGTTATAATTGTCCCACCGCTTCTTTCGTAGTGACTTAATAAGATAACTAAAATAGCTATAGAAAAAGATCGAACGTTTTAATGATTAAAAAGAATGATCTTGTATACATGTTCAAATATTTTTGTCATGGCAGACCGCACATGTAAAAAATATATCCATGGAATGAGTATAGAAAAAGGTTGAATGTGGATGTATGGAAGATGAAAAACTCTACACTCCAACTATATCAATACACGCAAGAAACTATCGTTCCACCCAACAAATCTATTTGCATTTGGTAAATACCATGGTATACTTTCATATTCCATTCCATTATATAGGAATAGTGTAATGTTGTAATTGATTTAGCGTTATCAATATTTGATTTTATCAGAATTTCCGTCAGCTATTTTCAATATTGGAAAAATATTTGTTTGTTGTGTCTGCTATTTGTTTCTTCATTTCATTTTGTTCCGTCTAGTTTGTATATATTTGACCCTTTAACCCTTATGGGTGTGTGATACGTGGGAGAAGAGGGCGACTAATATCGTCTGGGACGACATCGCAAATGTGACGAGTAATATCGAGTGATATTATGTATAATAAATTGTTTCAATGTAAAAGGACTATTTTCTTCTTACAAATTCACAGTCCACAATTAGATGTTTTATTCTTTATTCATTTGAAAATCTGGCATGAAATCAACAAAATATTGATTTACATAAATACCAAACGCAAAATCTTACAACACATTCATTCTCACAGGCTCATTTAATTATATTAGGTTTATATATCGATTAATAATTGTATTCCTCTGAATCTCAGTACTAATTCTATTTATATATTTTTTGGAACCTCTAAACCTGAAAAG
This sequence comes from Lordithon lunulatus, assembly GCA_963942505.1. Classification (NCBI taxonomy): domain Eukaryota; kingdom Metazoa; phylum Arthropoda; class Insecta; order Coleoptera; family Staphylinidae; genus Lordithon; species Lordithon lunulatus. Next base: position 53,363,387 of record OZ012666.1, on the reverse strand, counting down.
TGATTCAAGTTGTTTTTAATTATATGCTGTTCCATGGTATTGCAGCTCGTGTCTTATTGCTCGTAATTCTCTATCTTCGTTTCTTGCTTTAGTCCGAATTGTATGCCTGTATTATGTTTGACCATTTTCAAATACATTAAACATTAGGAATGTAAACGATAATTAATTGTAATTAATAGTCCATACTATAATGTGTGGATGCAAGAAAGCACCTGTAAATACATTTTAATAATTTTATCACAATGATTGTATTAATTATTTTTATATACAATCATATAAAGATTTTTCTACATACCTATGCAATTAATAAAAATGTTAATAAAATCCTATACTTGCATATGGTCATAGGCTATCATTTCTCTTTAATAGGACTGCCCGTTGTTCGTTTATTGTTACAATGACCATGTTCGCCTATAGGTGTACATTTAACTAATACGCTTGAATCTCATTAGAATATTTTATGATCCAAGATTAAGATTTAATTTAAAAGCACCCTATTGACTTGCCTATAATTAAATTTCAGATACTTTAAAAATCATATCCCACAGAATTAATAACCCACTTTAACAATTTTATTATCTCATTAATATTTGTATAGTTGCGGACAATGTGATTCTGGCATCATTTGTTACATCAGTTTAATCGGGCGATCTCACAAATCCTCCGTACGACCGCAATAAATCTGAATTAATAATTTTCCACCCTCGCACCGGACAGTTACAAGGCGCGTCAGCCCACGCCGTCTTATTTACGTTCGGCGGACAAAAATAAAGCAGAGCCAAGAGGCGATCCCGTTTCGATTAATATCCATGCTGCTTGAATTAAATTTAAAAAAAAAACGCGTATCTGGTCATTCTCTCCGGAGTGCAGCAATGTTAAGTAGCTTGGCGCCCGTGTGGCGACAGTGACAGATTTCGCGACGGCCGACCCAGTAATGTGCGCGAAATGTGGTTGCCTCGCGCCGCATAAAATATTGAATCGCGAGTGAGATAATGCACGCGTCGACCGATGCGTGTAATATATGCGATCGCTGGATATTTATCAGCACTGCTCGCATAGGACGTTTGTCTCCTTTGCAGAAAGAGCCTGGCTCAGGTGATGGGATTACTGAACTTTAGGCTCGTGGACGCGCGGATTGATACGTCGTATTAATGCGGGAGATTGCCGACTCGATAGCCGAATAAAACACGTGTTATCGGGCCCTAGTCTTTTTATCGATGCTGAGCGAGGATTATGCGCGTTGTTTACGACTTACAGTACGCTGGGACCTTTTATAGATGGGATTTGTTGGCTTGTTTTTAAATGAGGATAATAAACATAGATATACGCGAACTGACAAACACATTCTTCAACTATGTATTTGATACAAATCAGTAGATAGTAAAGTTAGAATTCAACAAATGTGGGTACAACTCGTTTTGATTAAGACTTGTTAGAATGTGAAAATTACAAACATTTGTCATCGAGCTGGAAATACATATTATTTAAAGTTTTATATTACTTAATGATTCGTGCCCTTTTACTGAAGGGAACTCCGAATATCTTTGCTAGAGAGATATATTATGTAACTTCCGATCTATTGAATATTTTTTCGATTAGTCAGAATCGCATGGCAACCAGTTAGTAGTAATAAACAGTTTTAGAGTAGTTTCATCTATCAAATAGGTTGTTAATGTAAAGCGGTTATGATACTTTATATATAAACTCATATCCTACACATAGAGATATTATTTAATACAGTAAAGCAGTAACAATCAAACTTTTAATTATCATATACCAAAATACATTTACATTAATAACCCACATGTATAGGGTGACATTTTACAGTTCACGGAAGTCAACACTGAAACTGCTGTTTACTCTAGTTGCTATTCGATCGATCGTATGTAACCTGCCATTTCATCATTTTGATTTGACAAATTACCCCAATACTAGGGAGAATGTTTCTCCAGATAATATTTATATATTATTATTTAATACTTATATCAACTTTTCTTATGATGACTATAATGAGTTTAGTATACGTAGTACTTATTAAATACCTGGCATAAATTAAGGGTGTTATTCCTATTTTAAGATGTTTTTTGCTTGGATGATTTTCGGAAAAATTCTTTATCGCAAAAAATTAGTACTATATTACATTCTAGATTCAAGATTGTTAATTAAAAAATTAGCTAGAATGCATGCATGCTATATTATCCTAATATACTGACAAACTCGTTACAGACACTAGGTTGGTTCTTATTGCATTACACGCTTTAATTATCAGATTTCTTTTCTACAATTTATTTTTTTCCAAGCCTTCAAATAGCCCATAGGAAAAAATCTGGGGATCGAGCAATCTATAAGTGAAGTCCATGTCGGCCAATTCGGCGATCTTTACACGCAGTTAAAACAATCACGAGCAACCATACTAAAATGTGCTAGTGCACTATCGTTTGGACCAATATATGCAGAACCCATTGACTCAATTGAAGTCTATACGTGGAGGAAAAATCTGTAGGAATAAGTGCCTGAAGTGAATATAATTTGAATACAAGCAATGCTGCTTGAAAATCTTCCTATAACTTGCATTGAATGCATTTGCCATTTTTTCTCTTTAGAAGTACCTGATCATACTGCATAATGTTTCGTACATATTTTTCCAATTCTAAAATTTAATGTAATTGTTTTCCTGGTCTTCGATTTCGTTCAAATGTGTCTGATTCAGTACTTTAAAGTTTTTGAGGAGAGGAGAAATGCCAATAGGCCTCCGGTTCGATGAAGGGAAACTGCCTAATCTGGACATCCACGGGGTGAGTATGAAACCATCAGAATAATGGCTAACGCAGAGAGGGACCGAACCATTGTCGGCATAAGCAACACACTGCTTTCCTCGGATGGAAGAAGAGTACCTATTATATTATATTAGAAGGCGGGAAATGGGAAACCACCAGTTTATCAACTTCCCAAGAGAACGTTGAATGATGAGCCAAGATCATGCGCTATTCGGCTCGCACGGCATACACATATCCGTGAGAGCCGAGTAGCGCATGGGTGCGGGCCGACTGATGTGAAGTGTACTACTGTGATCGACTAGATAGTGCATGTGAAATGGACTACTAGGAATCTAAAACTCCGTAGAAGATAAGTCTGATGACTAGACATGTTAGAGGATTGCTGCAAGTGGGAAAACTCGGGGCCGGTCCTGGCGGAGGGCAAATGTATGCGGCCGAAACCAAGAACCAGTCCTGGGGAAAGTACATATTCTGGAAAGAGAACTGCACCATCAGAATTTGTCATTTGGACTGCCGATCATGTTGTCTATATATCAGTTGCTGATAAAACCGAACGGAATCGGGTTGCAGTGATACTAACAAAAGTCATAAAATGTGTACCAAGCTATTTACCAATAAATGACGCTGTCAGCCAAACCAACAAAATTTAACATACTCCAGGTCTATGAGCCTACCAGTGACGCTCCAGTTGAAAAAATCGAGAACATATATAATTTTCCAAGGAAAACAACTTTATCATCATAAATACCACGTTTCAACATCACGCACGCCGTGTACTCACATGAATAACTCCAAATAAAATATACAAAAACCAGATATGTTATATCATGAAACGGCAATGTTGGAGAACGTCAAGTGTATGCGCGAAGGCAAAGCCATGGGCAGACTGTGGGTCCGAATATAAACTACTTAAAGTAGACTTTGTAATAAAACTACAAACCACACTTAAAACAACAACCAGTAAGAAAATTATACATGATGCTCTTGCCTTTCGCAATGAGTTGGAAGCAAACTGTATTCCTGCTTACCAAACAAATCGCCAAAGACATTGTATGAGCGACATAACAACTCAAATCATTGATAAACGGCAACAACTAAAAGCGTCAAACTTAATTAAAGACATAAAAGACAAGCAAGTGCGACAGATGAACTGCGATAAAGAAAAACAAGCGTGTAGAACAGATAAAAACAGGCAAATCTATGACATGTAGTTGAACGTAATGTCAATCGCCATCAGTCCCTTTTATTTGAAGAAGTGAGATATCTTTCCCGAGAGTAGCCAAACTAAGACTCGGATTATCGTGAATAAGAATGGAAGAACAATAACTGACACAGAGGAAGTTACAGAAGGCTGAATAACCTATTGTTGTGACTTTTCAGAAATGTATACTCGAAACGACCGTTACAGAACAACAGTATACAGATTCCAACATTTTAAGATCCAAGGTAGAAACTGCCATTAATGGCAAAACAATGGCAAAGCTGTTTGAACGTGTGGTATAACAGCTGAAGTCATGAAGGCAATGGGCAACTTTAGTGGTGATATGATGGATGCATGCATTATGCGAGGATATCTGGAACTCTTGCAATTGGCAGGTAGAATGGTGCCACGCTCCAAAATATGAATGAGGCACTGGGCACAGAGTTTCCACACTAGGTGAAACGGGTTAAACTGGTCCTCATTTCCAAACCTGGCAAGCCTAAGGATAATCCGTCATTCTTCAGGCCGCTTTACATGCTCGGTAGCATGGGAAAGCTGAGTATATGATGCTTGGGAGGATGACTGCCTACATGGGAGGTCAGAACGGCCTAGCTGAGAACCATAATGGATTTCAGTTCACCGCTACTGCACTGAAAGCTCGCGAAGGCACAAGGAGTACCCGGAAACTGTGCGCTTTGCACACTCGATGTGAGAAAGACCTTTAACACCGCTTCATGGCCGCTCATCGTGGCAAGTTGCATCCAGATGAGAATCGACGAAAATCTTGTGAGCTATCTGGAAGGGCGCATATTTATGTATGACGCAGCAGTAAGTGCATCGCACTAACATGTGGTATTCCGCAGGGGTCCGCCCTCGTCCATACCATATGGAATATCTTGTATAACGGGGTACTGCAGCTCCCTGGAGTGGAACTGGTGAGATACGCAGATGACCTGGCACTAGTGGCAGCTGCCAGGATAGAGGAGCAGCTGGTCTGGAAGGTGGACGACAGCCTGGATCAAATCAGCAACCAGGATAATCAACTGTCCCCGTAGAAAACAGAGGCCATTTGTTCACCGGCAGAAGATGTGTAGTACCCATAGTATTCTCTATACTAGGACAGCGGATTGCCGCCGGAGCTAGCCTCAAATACTTCTCCTTACATGCACAGTCTACGATCTCAAGGGCAGCCTAAGTGGCGACAGCCCTAGACAGGAGCTGGAAACTTGCCTCTACAGTAGAAACCATCATGCTGTATGATGCCCCGGTGTGGGCCGGAAAGATGGAAATAGCACAGTCTTCAGGGAGGCAGTGCTTGTGATAGCCGCGATGCCACCAATTGAGCACGTCCCTTGCGAACGGCAGGGTGTGTTCGAGGCAGGGCGTGGAGGTACTAAGGGGTGCAGAAAGGCATCACGAGTTTGTACTATGGCAATGTGGCAGGAGGCCTGGGATGACACCGAGGGAAAATCCGAGTGGACAAAGAAGGTCATCCCAGAAGGTTATAAGAAGCTGAGTGAAAAGGAAGCATTGAAAGGTGGACTTCCACCTGACGCAGGCGCTCACGAGCCACGGATGCTTTCAAGCGTACCACTGCCGGATTGGCAAGTACAGGGACTAGGCTACTTCCAATGGTACACAGTTGTAATCGGATAGAAGCAGACTAGCAAGCGAATTTGAACTGGAACTAGGCACCGTAAACCTTGCGAGGACAATTATACAGTCTGAGGGAAAATGGCAGGCCATTTCCACCTATATCAACAATATTATGAGTAAAAAAGCAAGAGGAACTAGACAGGCAGAGGAATGCACCAACCAGGAACTGAGAACTGCGAACTTGATGTGCTAATATTATAACTTGTAGAAACACGAGTGTTGTACCGGGTTGAAGCGAGGGCAGATGTGGGGGTTTAGTCAGTAGATCTTCACGCTGAAGGAATCTGATACTCCCCGGCCGAACACTAGCGCCTATGAATGTTCATCCCCTTCAAAAAAAAACGTCTGAAAACTTACTGGTCACAGTTTACTTGAGGTTACAATGCGTCTATAACTTCACGAAGCCCTCACATAGGGTGAATCAAGGTGGAGGAGTGTCAGATTCGTGAAAACGTTGATGATTAATTTGGTTTTCTATCAGGAGGATCAGACGATTGGGAATATATTCACTCTACAAACTAACATCTAACTATCTATCTTTGGCAAGTACACAATTGTTAAAGAGAGAAAATCACAAATCACACGTCTTTCCGAAAATCGTCCAAAGACACAAATAATCAACTTCTATGGGCTGGAGTGTGTGAGATAATAGTGGTAAAAAAGATTAATTGTTCATTGTTTAAAATGGAACCATAAGTGTAGCAACTACTACTTGACTATGACTTGGCGAATTGTATGAAGTTGATGGTTAGAATTGTGCATTTTACTATGACTGATATTTTCACCTGAATATTACTCCCGCTTATTATAGGGACATAATATATCTATATAACTAAAGAAAACAACGTATTACAATACTACTTATTTAATATTTAACCAACGACAGATACATTTGATATACTTATAAAAATACTTTGTAAATACGCAAGTATAGGTCTTTGTGTGACAGTAACTATTCATTGTAAACTTATAATATATTATTTTCTGGCGCAATAATTTATTTGCATACAGCAAAAGCAAAATAAACAATCGCCGCGCCCTCGCAATTTACACAGCACTGTTTATCCACCTTATCTTTCGCATTTGGCGTTTCAAAACCGTAACGTTTCGCCTCATTTAAATTTAAACACGGGCAAGCCGAGCAACGTTATCGCCACGGGCGCTCCACCCGATTCGTACGGCGGCGGACGAGCGAGAAGCCTCAGCCGCCCCAGTGTTCGCCGCGCGCAGGATTCCAACTCGGCTCACATCGTCAGGACATTCGTGCCGCCACTTGTTCCCTTCCTGCTGTTATGTCAGTCGCTCGCCGAACGTTTAGAGAGCTGGTTTGTGTCAATTCGATCTCCGAGTGCCGCACATTTTCTTACGTGAATTTACGGATTATTAAACGTGTGCGCGCGCTTTTTGCGAAAGTGTTTAATTGGTGTTCCCAAGAACGGATTATGAATTCGGGCTGCCTGTGAATTGTGCGCAAGATGCTCCCGGACGTGTTCTTTGGGGGCAACAGGGGTCTCCGCCGTTTAATGGATTATTGCATTTTATTAGCGTGTCTGGTGTGGGCTACGTCTGCTGCAATTATGGGTGACGAGTGTGACTGGACAGGAAGGTAAGATTACAAACCATTACAATCTAATAATAGGCTAGGAACATAAACACATTTTTAACACGTATTGAATTTATTATGCATTATTGAATTTAATTACGTTTTTTAATCGACGTGTTTTTCTTGACGCAATAGTTTTTTGTATCATTTGATGTATTACTATCAAAATAATAGTTTTAGTATTAAATTTGGATGTTACAATTATTCTGAAACCTGTTTCATAACTATGATGATACATATGTCGCTTTGATATGATGGTCGTAGAATATAAATTAGATTTTCTATATATAACATTTACTCTATTTAAGGTCTGTTTATGGTGAACTAAAATAAAACACGTTTTCTTGTTGTTTATAAGTTATCATTTTTTATGACCGTTAATGCTAAAAATAAGAATATGTAAATACCATTTATTTTTATTAAATAGTCTTGCTACCAATAACAGGATAATGGAAAAAACGCTTTATTTCTTATTACTTTATCTTATCACCCTACAATGGCAAATTTGTTTTTTATTTACTAATTGAATTCAGAACAAATCACCCATAGCAGAGTGATTTTGTCACCTTAAGCACTTTTATGGACCATTAGATTTGAATTTCTTATTTAATTTCAACATAAACTGACTTTAGTCCAGTTTATCTATATATTTCGCATATAGAGTTCTTATTACATCATTTTGTAGCCATACACTGACCTTATCATTACGAAATTTATCTACCTTATACAGTAGCGTTTCCCTTTTCTACTTTTTGAATATAATAACATCAAGGTTTAATTTTATATTATTTGGATATTTATACCCTAACACAACAGACATTACAAATATGATATAATGCCATGGAATAAAAATGAAAGAAACAAATATTAGGTTGTCATATTTATAGAAATATCAGCACTCGCCATTGTGTTACATGGTTTTCTTCGAAAATAGTATTGATTGAAATATCGACGAATCAACCACACATAAAACTACTAGAAACATTAAAGACAAAAACTTAATGTTTATAATATAAGCACAAATCGTTTATTTTTTATAGAAACACTCAAATTTATAATAGATGACATAATCAAAATGTTCACCCTTTTTTCTCGCCACTTTATTTGGTTTATCAAACATGTATACATGCTTGATAATTCAATATTATATTTCTAAATTATTTCTAAAATCGTTAACGAATTTAATTATTAATTTAAAATAACTTGCAAGAGTTTTTAATTTATAATATCTGCAAAAGTAATACATTTATATAAAAATAAGAACTTTTTCATAAATTATATTTACAGTGGTCACATTAGACCCGTGTGTTCTAACAATTTTTGATCCGCGAACCCCTTTTGCATTTAAAAATTTAAAAGGACTCGCTGAAGAATGGCTATTTGTACAAAAACATCCTGTATGATCTGCAATATGTTTTCTGTGACCCCCACTTTGGGAATCACTGTATTAGACTATCACGACTATTATTTTCTTGTACACAATTTAAGTCGCGTAATTTGTTTACTATATCATCTCTTTGATTAAATTTGAGTGTTTCTATAAAAAAAATTCCACCTAGATGATTTGTGGTTATATTGTAAACATTCATTTAGAGAGAGAATGACAAAGCAGTATTTATTTCTGAGTATGTTCCGTAATCGATTAAAGTATTTTTTCGGGTGTTCTGATAATCACCCATAGTTCTCTTCAATTGTCGGCATCGTAAACCCGCATCATCGTCAATGCCGCTCTCCTCGACAAGAGGGTCGTTGTGGTCGCGTGTTCGACACGCTTTTTCCACGCACAAAAACCCGACCGCAATCCGTTTTTGTTGCCTATTACGGTTTGATTACGTTACTTTTCTCTGTGCCATCCATTGCCTGTCCACACGAATCCCATTAAAGCTCATGCACTGGGCGGGCAACGAAAAAATCGGCTGAAAAAAATCTTGCTGAGTAATCCATTTCCAGCGTCGCGTATATTGCCGAGCCGGTCAAGCCGGGGCGCGCTCCTTTGTGTACAATTATTAGTTATTCCTGGGGTATTGGGTCGCCGTTCGACACGCCACCGCCTCCAACATGCATGCCCGCAGAGAGAAAGATCTATTTGATATTTACACTTGTCATTCTTGGATTGTTATTTTGAACTGTTTGGGGTGTGTTTCGTTAACTGTTTTTTTATTTAAATTTTTTAAAGGAAGATTTAGTTTGATCACACTTGGGCAATGTATTATTAAATATTTTTACACATTGCCAATATAGGCGTTTTACATATAAACCTCGTTTTAGACAATTTCTTGAACCTAAAGTCAAGTCAAATTGTCTAGTATCACACAGCAAATTGTTTGCAATAGTGAATTGGATTGCAGATTATATGGAAAATAAAATGCGTTTTATTCTTCAAGAACAACATTTATGCGGACATGCAGGATAGTGTACCAACTATTAATCCAATTAACTGTTTCGTATCATCGTTTAGTGAAGAATCATGATTGAATACACAATTTAACAAAAATGTACATGGCATATATCGATAATATAATCAATGATTTAAAAAAACACCCCGACAAACTTCACAATTTGATACAAGTTTGTGAATCATATCGTTTGCGTTTCTTTTAGGCTGCGAAAATCTTCTTTATTTCCATAAACCTTCTCCAGATTATTAAAGCACATCTGAGATAGCAAATAAAATATTTTAGCAATTTCATAGGCAGTTGTCGACATAAGGATTCTTAATCCTTAAATGCTTACTGATATGATTGTACTTTACAAGTTGCTTATAATCAGTTACGTTTCAGGCTTAAATATATGTAGCTATGCTAATATGAAGAAAGTGATTCTACTCAAGCAAAATTTTGACTACAATATCAAAGAATACATTTTAATCAGTACCTCCTTCGCATTGTTTCATTGCCATATTTTTTTTAAATCGCGCGATCCGTCTCGCGCCCCCGGCCGTGAATCGAGCAACAGCTGCGCTCCAGTGGTCGAGGGGGACGCGAGAAGACGCCCACAAATCCGCATTTAAATAAAGTACACACTTCGAGCCTTTGAAATCATTAAACGGCATTGTTATGCTGATATCTCCCCGGCCGCGCCGCTCTTCTCGCGACCCGACGTGTCATTATGGGGGCCGCGCCCTCGCATAACAACGGGCCGCGCTCGCCGCCCGCGGTCAAAACATAGAGGAGTTGGAGCGCCGTGACCGGATCGTTCCACTTTTTATTTTTTGGGGCCCAAACAAGCAAAATTTATGATGCTGTAAAAGACGTTCTTTCTATACAATTGAATTTCGACTTTTTTGTTTTTTTGAACCACAATATAGGCTTTAGTAATAAGCAACACATATGGCCCTTTTGGTATTGATATTTTAAATACTAAAGATAAATGAAACGATACGTTATTTTTAATAGTAAGTATATGTACAAAAATTACAAACTATTGAAAAAAATTGCAAAAATACGTAATTCGTAGTGTTTAATAATATAATAACTAGGAAATTCCTGTTGTCCTGCGGCGTATGTTGAATCAACTATTTTGCAAATCCTCTAAGGCTTTTTGACTATTTGTATACTATTCCTCTCAAAATATTACCAAACGTAATATTGTGTGCCTTGTTTATTCTTGTTCTAACCATGCAGATGCAACTTCTAATATAACAGTAAACACAGCTACCTACAATCACGCTGTTTTGTTCCTGTTTGACGAACAACGTAACAAAATTATTTGACATGACTACACTGACAACACAAAAGTCATGTCGGCTTCAAAACATGGTATTCGTTTTTATATTATAGGGATCATTTATTCGATAAAATAAAAGATTACACCGTCCGGATCATACTGAGCATTGGGGAGCAAGACTTTAAACCCTTTCATAGTTTATCTATCTATGATGTCAATGTAAATACCGGGTGATTACTCTCCTCTGAGCTTCTGCCTTTTCCAGCGGCTAAGCCCTGATAGCTATTAAGCTATAAAGTTTTTTTTAATGATTACACACAATTTTCTACAATAAAGAAAATATAATTTCCTATAAATGTTGAAATTTGTTGTCGTCCCGAGATTTCAGTTTTGTTTCTTCTCTCGCGTCGTCCGTTAACAATTTATCATTTGATTATTTGATCAATGCAAACAAAATTCCTTTTATATTCATGTTTATTTATTTCATTTTTTGCATCTAATACAAATCACTAAAATGTCTTTGTCTTGTGTTATTTTGGAAACAGTATTGGCTATCTCAAATTACCATCCCAACCATCCTCCAATAACTTCATCGTGGTCGCTGTTTTTTTCCATACCTGCGCCCTATTGAAACCAGCTCGCAGGGACAATCGAAACGATGATTTATCGGCGGGGCTAGTCGTCGTCGGTGGACGATCGCCTACGGTCCCCACGTAGGCCGTAAATACAACGCTCCGGCCTCGGCGGGGCAGACTTTTATTGCCCCCTATATGCACGTAATGGACGTATAAAATACACAAACTGTGTCTGTTTTATTGTAGCTTATCGGAGGCGGGAGTGCGCGGCGAGCTCGCCCCCACGGACGCGATTGTTGTTTCTACCCGCCGCGGGCCGTCCGTCCAGCAACTAGTCTAACTGGACCTGGGCACGAGCTAAATCATATAACTATATAATATCCAGAACAAGTCAGTGTAATGATATGCAGTTGGATTATGTATAGTATTATTCCAAACAAAAAGACAAAAAGAATGAAATGATGTCTGAGAGGACAATGTATAAAGTTACCATAATTTATTTAATATTAAATATACTTGTTTTCAATTCGGATTACACCAATATACTTCTTATGGCGCGAATTATGTAATTGTATTGAGCCTTCAGTAAATGGCTTATAATATTTAGTTGATAACTTTCGTGCAAAACATTGCTACGTTACCGCTACCACGGTTTCCGTGAATGGCCTTTAATTTATTTAATGCTGACATAAAATAAAAAATAAAAAATTCTGTTTAATTACACCTGTCTTGTATCTTGTATTATGTCCCTTTATAATGTGCTATGATAAATAAGAATGTTTTAAATATTCACACAATATTCTTCTTTTAATAAATCTTTCAACTTTTTAACTATATAAATTAGTTATTGACATTGAAAATTATGATTAGAAATTGATTAAAAAATATTGCGTTTGTCGCGTATCAGCTCACAAGTGCTGACAATGCGTACGTGGGCTAAAAGGGCATCCACCCGGGTCACAATGGGGCCCACAATGCCCATATAAGAGCCTCTCGGCGTCCTCTTCATGTCACATGCGTGGGCCTCGCACAGCGCATAAAGCCCCCTTTGTAATCCACTGTATAAATAAACGAAACGTGTAAACAAGGTGCGCTTTTATTGCCTCTATTTTTATAATTGAAAACCAGAAATGTTCAATTCCGATTGCACCGTATGCAGCCACCTCGATCTGCGTAATACAATCATTTTGAGGGCAACCAGCTCGCTAAAATCATTCGTAAATCTCGTAAACGACGTATTTTATGCACTGACATTTCCATGGGTGTGCTGTTCCAAATGGACCGGGAGAAATAGATTGCGGCCTGGAGAAAATGACGGCAATAACATTCCTTTGTTACAGTTCTTACACTTGAATAATAATCCTCATATTACATATATCTAGGACCGGTTTATATCATTTACATGTCATTGGTTACGTGTTGCCTACGGCTCGTGCTAGCTGGCCAACACGCCGGCCTCGCGACGAAAGTAACGCATCAACACAACTCGGATGAAAACAGAGATAGATGAATAATGATTCTACAAAGTCTAAATCACAATAAGAGTTTTGAAATTAAAGTAATTAATGGATTTTCTCCCATCTCTCTTAACACTTTTTTAATTAAAGTAGTTAATTATATGATCGGTTAGGCGCCGAACGAGATGTATTTAACAATAGTTATAATTACACCTTTCTTATTAATCAAACATATGTTCATTATAAAAGTAAATAATAGTTACTTTATGATTATTATTTCTACGAACGCCTGAAAGGAATTGAAATTATAAGTTAAGGGGGTTTATGCTGATATATAATAAGAAATATGAAAATTTCATAAATAATAATAAATTTTATATATATTTTCTCAATATAACTTTAAAAAATAACAGGAAAATAATAATTACAAAAAGAAATTTCGGGCGAGATTCATCTGGTTGGTTAGCTTGCAAGATCAATCTATCAACACCTAAAATAACAAATTTGATTATGTTATATCCTAACCTAATATAGTAATCATTTTTTTATATAATGTAAAAATACAAAAATATTATACACTAACATACAGCAGAAGAACCCGAAGGTCGATAGCCAATTACTGAATTGTAACAAATACAGCAACTATTACTACCAAAAATAAATATCAAAAGCTGTTTTCATTTATAACTATTTGCTGCTGCGGGCGTATTATCTCTTGTTCTATTTGTCGCTCGCAATGTGCACAATTCTACTTCGTCCCTTACAACCGGTGCACGACCTAAGTTTTGTAACTTAGGGCGATACGGCACGCCACGGGGCGGTTAAACGAAAGCTTACCACAAGTGTTTCTACCCCATAGTAGCCTGATCTATTAATTTTCTGCTCACGTTTACCTTAAATAGGCTTATAGCCACAGAGGTAAACTTATCTGGAATATTATTTTTATAAGTTTATAAATTTGATACGCGAAGGACCTTTGATGGTTATTATATTATACTGCAGATAAAGAAACAATTTTGTACACATTCGTTAATTTTTTTCACGCCTATAGTGAAATATATGAATAATAATAGTAGTATGGTACTAAATAGTACTATTGCAAATATATAGTCTATACTATATCATTGAGCAAGGGTGCGGAATATTAAACAGGATATTCCTTTGAGAAAAAGTTTCTTCATTTGTAGTAATTGCGCATTTACACAAATAAACAAACCCTATAAGTGTATTCTTTATTGAGAAATAAAGAATACACTTATAGTGCTTGTTTATTTGTATAAATAAACAATTACTGCAAATGAAGAAACGTACTGTTTTGGCCCAAATAATACATTATTTTTGTGTGTTTCAAGTACTCTTTATTGTACCATGACAATTGTTTTTATATCATCAAATGGATGAAATATATGTATATTTCATCCATCTGATCTAAAGAATATTTAACACTCACTCGTTTTTTATTTACATATAATAAGAATGCTTGGTTTCTTTGCTCATATGCCATTTTTTTCGCAATAAAATTCTAAATATTCTCATGCCTATAATAATAATAGTAAATATACTAGTTTACAATCGTACTAATTTAGTAGAGTAGATTTCGTATTCCCTTTAAACCTTAGTATTTAAACAATGTTTATTCCTTCCACATCTAATTTTATCCGAATCTGTTATAAACACCGGTCGATTCAACACTTGTGGCTTTAGTATACACCACGAAATTCTCACCGCGTGCACACATAAACAAAAAGTTACAATAATATTTGTATCTGATGATGACACACATGCATGAGAGAAGATGCGTTCAATAAATACGCAGAGCCGCGTTCTCACGTTATGATTCCCCGGCAATAATTATGCGCACGCAGCCTCGCATTAACGGCAACCGCGTTTAATAATTGTGAAAAATAACACACAAAAAGAACGCGTGGCGGAATGTAATATAATTAGTTTTCTTGTTGAAATCCGCATGCAGCTAGATTTGTATACAAACAACTATTAAATAACCACACATTTTTTCTTTTTCGAAGAATTGTCAAGCTTGATTTTGTGTATAAACTAGAAGGTTATTCCCACATTGCAAATCAAATACCGAGAATGTTTTGCAATTCATTTAGCGCACATGTGCTGAAAATTCGCGGTCGTTTTTTATTTGGGAACATGTGAGAGCCGCGATGCGTGGACCATTCCCACGGGATTTTGGCTGCGACAGAATCCCAAACAAATTAATTTTAAAACAATAATGATGTTATTTTTAGTGCTTTATTTATGTTAGTTAGTGGTGATTATTTTTGTTAATGTAAAACTTGTACTAGTAATCATAAGTATGTAGAATAACAAAATTGAGAACGTGATGTCTCACCTTATTAGAGCCGATTAATTAAAGCGTGAATTATATTGTACTAGATTCGTAAGAAATTTTATTAAGTTTCTAGTTTCATGCATTCATATATTCAGCTCGTACTATGACCAATCGCGTCTTGAATCAACACAACATGATTTAGTGTGGTTTCGTGTAGTAGTGATTAATATATACAGTTTATAAACCTAAAACACATAGTTAATGTCTAATGTGATTGATAGATCAATGCCAATAAACCAAACAAAAACAAGGTAATTCATTAATTTCATCTCTAAATTTTGGAGCATTTTTTGCATAGTTCGAAGAAATAAGTATTGCACATTACTTTTAAAATGTTTTGCATATTATGGATAGTTTTTTGACGAAAATATTCAGATTGTTGGGATACCGGCAAAGCCTAAGTACTTGTAAGCTATGTTTGGACGCCTTTCTGCAGAAAGGCGTCCAAACATAGCTTACAAGTACAGAACCAATCCATCTAGTTTTAAGGTTGAGAAACGATTTATACAAAAAGAATTATTTAAATTAAAAAGTATCTATTCATCTCAGGTTAATATTGGACTTCTATAGCTTTAGAGCTATATTTTTTTGTTTCGTTAAGCTAAATTGTTTACCATCAGTATAAAGGTACGATAAACAAACATATTGGTTCCTTTCTGCAGAAAGCTGTCCGTTTAATGTTTTTGTGTTTTGGCATCTACTACTTGGTAATTCATTTTCAATAAAGGAGATTAATAAACATAGTAGTTTTATTCATTTCCTTTTTTAGCTATATTAATGTTTATTCATTTTGTAGCTAAAGCAGTAAATTTTGAAAATTAAATAACTAGCTATTATTCACCAGAATTCATGAGATATGTCGAATTTAATTTTAATGTAAATATAGTAGCGGTTTACCTATGATATTTTCATTTATAAAAACAGGAATATCCTTTATGATTTTCTATAATAAACATAGCCTGTTCTGATTCGTTTCAGTCTCTTTACGGTCGTATTATTTAACATAGTTTAGCCAAGTGTACTCAATAACATACAAACACATATTGTTATCATTAAATGAGGCGTTAACACGATTTGCCATGTTCAGGATTGTGTTGTTACTGTTAACGATTTGTTCGTCTGCATACGTATAATAATATCCATCGAGCATAAACGACAACAATAAGCGATTATCGCTGAACAAACGAACCGTTTCCGCCTTTCAGGCGTACGTTTAATATTTTCAAAGGAATTCCTATTGTTCCTATGGTAATAACAACTGCGATAAAGTATATGTATAAATATGTATTTCCAATCATGCGCACGGGCGCGCGCGTACACAGGATAAAATATGAACGTGCTTAAAATTAAACGTTTTCAATTTATTATTAATAAAAGAAATATTTCTTTTGTTCTTGATAGCCAGGAACTATTCATCATGAAGTAGTCATTTTAAAGGTTTTCATTATTTTATTTTTTTAAATTTTATTTATTTATTTTATTCTTTATATATTAATCATACCTTAGATACTAATATGAAAAACATGTAATATGTTTAAAGAGGCAAATACCAAATTAATTCAATCCTAAATATTCCGTTGTTATCGTTTCATACAATAGTCGTCATTTCAATATCAGTTGTTATTTTTCTCTTCCCACAATACTCTTCAAAATCAAAATTTACTTATAACTTTGATCGATTTCTACTCATTTGAATTAATTTAAGAAAAACTCATTATTTTATAGATTTTTGATTTTATTCAATAACTAATACATTTCCCATCGTCCGACGGCGTATGATGAATCAACTATCTCGCCAACTGCCCTGAGCCCGGGTGACATGTGTATACTTTTCCTCTCAAAACAATATCAAACGTAATATTGTGCGCCCTGCTTGCTCTTCCTCTTCTAACTACGCAGATGCAACTTCTAAGATAACAATAGATGAAACTATTCTACTATCTCGTTATTGTTGTCCCCATTAAACAAATAAAACTATCAGTAATAAAATTATTTGTCAGGACATGCACTGACAGCACCAACGTCATAAATGACAGATCGGTCGTCCTCAAAGCATTTTCTTCGTTTTCATACTATAGCGATTCTTTTTTTAAATTAATAAATTATCTAATACTGTTAAAAAAGTAAAATTAGAGAGTTGTTATAACTCTACCACCTCTGGTACCAAATATGTTATACCCTCTCTGCACCCGCCGTCTTTGTGTAATTTATTGCCAAATATGTTAGGTGTCTCGCTGTACGATAGAAGGTTGAAATATCTGCCAAGCAAACCAGGTCAAGTAACTCGTACATGTAAATAAAATAAAATTTATTGTGTTCGTTCTCAAAATGAAATCTTTAAATCATTTTGAGAACGAACGCGACCAATCGGAATTGAATTGCTTGCTTTTATTTACTGCTGCTTATAATGAATTATTGACTTATGAAATATGAATGTTGAGAATACAACATGGCAAGTTACGGTGTTTACATAAAGCTGAGTGTGTACAGTTACAATAAAAACTAAAATCCTTTTACTAAAAGTAGTTTTATATAAATCTTATTTGTTATTTCTGTTCCACATTATTTATAATATACAGATAGAAGATTTTCTTTTATATATCCATATTTTAATCTTGAAACAGTATAATTAAGTAACCCGCATTAGACGCTCGTGTTTTTATCTATAGTCGGCACTCACCGCATCCTTTGCTAATAACCATTCGTAAAACAGGATTCCAGATATCTGCATTATTTGATGCTAGATCGATAACACATTTAACTAGTTCTCTACATAATTGAATATGTATAGACACTTCTAAAAAAATATTATATATGATATAAACCGGATAGCATTATGGTGTGTCGCCACTCTAGACAGACACTGTTTTCTGCTCTATATTATAATAGGAATTTGAAAGATATATGTGGTGGGATTTTTTTATCGATCATTATGAATATATCGATCTAGAGATGTTCGCTATTATTATTGTTTGATATTTCACTTCGTGAACGCTAATCGATATATTTGACACAACTCAGCGGTTCACATGTGTTTTGTGCTGACATTAATGTATATTGATCGACATCGTTTAATAATAGCGATCGCTCAATATTGCACTTTTGTTTATAAAATTGATATTTTTTTCTATAAATATTACCGTTATTGAATAATGCAACCCCACAATTAGCATATTACACATTTATTTTATAACAATCGAAGGCGTTTTGTATTTACATTATTTTTTGTTAGTCCAAAGACATCAAAATTGTACGCTTTATAATAGCAATCGCTCAAAAATTGCACACATGTGTTTAAACATTCGTAACTGTTCCTTAAATGTTGCCGTTATTGGATAATGCAACTATGTATAATACAATTAGCAAATTACACATTTCTATCCTATCGAATTTCAACCGCACGCGTACTTTTTATAACACGCTGACGCGAATGCCGCCGTTCCGGGAAGAACGGCGCCCGTTAATTTTCCCCTACTTAGCGGCAGGGCCCCATTCGCGATAAAGCGAACACGAATTATCGGTTGTCCCGCGCGGAGGCCGCAAGTCCATTAACACGGGTCCTTTTAAGTTTTTAACATGTGTTATTATCGGACGCATTAAGAGCTCGATGTGGAGACGGAAAAGAATAAAATAAATAAACACTCGCGCGCGCACTAATGCTCGCGTCCCCCAGACGACATTATTTTTTCGATTTTGTGTCCGCGTTATCTGTACCCATTACAAATGGACGGGGACCGAGTCCTAATTGATATTTACTGCGGACTGGGGATGTGTTACGCCTCCGTGGTTGCGTAGGTAAAAGTAACGCGGGGATAAATTGGAGCGGTCGACGCGCGGTTAATTGGCATCGCGCCGTAATTGCAATTGAATGCGAGCACTCATTGTTCTAGGACTGATTTTATCCGCACAACTGAAGAAAGTTTACTCCACGCCTGATGTTAAAAATTATGAACAATGCAGTGTTACGTTTTTATACTCCCACTATGAGATGAATGCGTTGGAAAATACAACAGCTAGTTAGGAATTCGTATCATTAAAAAGAAATAAACAATAACAGAGCTGTTTCAGATTATAAGCAACTTCAAATCACTATGGAGAAAAATTAAACATGCATTGGAATATTTATTTGACGTGACTGCGTCATATAATAAACTACAAACCAGGTTTCGGCACCGCACGACTTTCCGAATTAATTTATGAATTAATAATCACTATATTTAACATGTGATCATTTTCCTGCATTGTCTAATACTCTGGTTTACATCTAACATAACCTTTGTTTTTAGTTTTTCCGCAGAAGTGAATTTTAATAAAAGTTGTTCAGATCATGTATAATTGAATTTATTCACAATATTATTTTTACTTTCTAAATAGAAAAGTATGATTTTCTATTCGGATAGTAAAAATAAACTTGACGTGATTTTACTGATTCACTCATAAGTAGTATAGTATATATAAGTATAGGATCTTCAGGATGTTTTCCTACACATACCTATTCTTCAGGGTGTCCTTTGAAATGTTTAAGTACAAAAGGGGGTCGCGGACCAAACTATTTGAGAAACACTTGCCTATAGGGATCTTTACACAACAACGTGCATTGGATTTTGATTTTCTTCATCATGATGAATTCGTAATGTGCAAATAAACGCAACAACAAAACTTATAAACTTAACAGTTTCTGAATAACAAGGCAATATGTAGTTTGTAAAATAACATAAAAGTTAATTGTCCATAACTGAAAGCTTAGCAATTGCTCCTTGGGTCCGGTTCGATCAAACCAATTTAAATAACTGTACATATGCCTTTGTTTACTTACATGTATATTTCTCAAGAAATCAAGTCTTCTCGGAAATGAGCTGTATATACTTAACAAAATGATTCAACAAAATACTTGTAATATATTTTTCTTCATCGCCAAGAAACTGTAATCACAAACTAGTTAAATTGACCATTCCGAAAACACAACAACGGCGTATCATTTTTTATGACCTCGCTGCAGGATGAACCAGTTGCCGTAAAAGTGCCGTGTTTCCATTTACATATAATTCATATCAAACGGCCACATGTGTTTGTGTGTATGTGCTCGTTCCCAGTTCGGAAAACTTTTTTTGTTTCGCTCCAACAATGACCAGAGAGATAAATGCACGCGGCCATAGGTAGGAGATTTATCACCTGA
Source organism: Lordithon lunulatus (assembly GCA_963942505.1). Lineage (NCBI taxonomy): Eukaryota > Metazoa > Arthropoda > Insecta > Coleoptera > Staphylinidae > Lordithon > Lordithon lunulatus. Next base: position 53,342,917 of record OZ012666.1, on the reverse strand, counting down.
TATTATCTATATAATGGGTCGTGATACTAACGGTAACTATTAATACTTCGCGAAGCCTGCAACTGTTTTGTTCATGCGGGAATTCTTCAGATGTATAACAAACCTAATGCATTAGCGGCCGCGCGCTAGGAACATTAGATGAATAATTTAGGAATGTTGCTGCTGCGTTATATGAAATAATTCTTGCAGGCTTTTTGCAGTGAGAGATGCACGCATAAATTCTTAATACTGGAGTCGTTATTTTGTGTTCTAAGCAATATTATTTACACCTTTGTAGACACTCGTAATAAATATTGTTGTAAAATAAATAGAATGGGAATGTAAGTTTTTGATTATATTTTGCAATTTTTCTCTAGTTTTAAATTGCAAGTAACATAATATTAATTTGTTAGTTGATGTATCATTGTAATTAAATATTGTAATGATTCATCAACGGATAATGGATTTATTATGTATTTCAGAAAATATTCTATATATCAATAGTATCATGAATAGGGAAATATCTGTCTAACTATAATTTATGATTTTGTAATATATTGACGTTCTTATTTATTGTACTGTACATATACTTACGAGCATAAATGGATGCCTTTCTATAGAAAGGAACCATCCCACAAAATATGTTTGTTTCTCTTACTTTTATTTTTTTATTAATTTTATACTCAAGGTAAACAATTTAACTTAACTAAGTAAAAAAAAATATAGCACTAAAGCTCTAGAAGTCCAAAATTAACCTGAGATGAATAGATAATTTTTAATTTATATAAATATTTATCAATAATTAGGTATATTAATGACTATTCATTTTTTTAAATAATTCCCAATCTAATTTTATTATAAAAACCGTAAATTGCATACTGAAGACTATTTACCATCTCAATCTCTTACAAAAAAATTACAAAAAATTGCTTACTGCCAACTCCACACTATCTACAATTTCAGTTTAAAACATAATTGTAATTAAAAATCTAACAACACTGCTTTCCTAATATTTTAAGCCAGTCTGAAAGTTTCTATTAAAAATCCTTTTATTTTATATATAGGTATATTTATAACACATAAAATATTTTTTTTAAAATCATTCATAATCTAATTCAATTACAAAACCTGTAAATTGCATACTGGAGACTATCTCAATTTTAAAAAAGAATCTATAATTTAATTAAAATTCCCCATGCTTTTCCTTATTTAAAACTTAAGGAAAGGCTTGTTGAATGTTTAATTAAAACAGCTAAAAAATTTCGATTTTAAATCATTCTATTTCGCTATCACTAATTACGTATATTTATAACAAATGTAAAATAATCAAAATAAATCATTCCCAATCTAATTTAATTACAAAAAAACTGCAAATTGTCTACTAGGGACTATTTACAATCTCAATTTAAAAAACCCCGTCGGTCTATAAGGCGCTAATGACGATGGCCGCACGTGTTGGCGTCCGTCCGATTGCGCAAAGCAGATTAGCGGTCCTTTTGATCCTTCGTCCTCGTGGGGCTATTTCGCAGACCGCCTTCGGACGTGACGGCGTGCGGCTACCGCGAAATCGCGCAACCCGTCCGCCGCCGCGCCGCACCGGCCTCGTTACCGCGGCCGGTGAAAAAACGGCCTTAATCGGTTATTCGCGAGCTCACAGTAATATCTTAATTAAGGGGGGCGACATGTAAAGTGCAACCTGACCGGTCCAGCCGTGATTTCACTGCCCGAATTGCAGGCAATTAGGCGACTCTCCGCCGTGAGCTGATTTTAACGCGAACGCCAGATTGTGCGGGCGATTAAATCATCATTTTACGGGACACTGGCTTTCTTTAATCCCAATTTATCTCGATATGCTGTAATTTACTGTTATTATAACCAGTAAATTATCGTTGTAATTTTATTAAGGATTCAATGGTTACAGTTTCACTTATGCAAAAAACGCTTTTAGTGCTACAACTTCATATGTTGGATGGATCTTGTTAAAATTTAATCATCTTATTATTAATTAACAAAATTTATACGTGTTTACCTCACTAAAGTTAAAAAGTCTTACGAAAAACAGGTCTACTTATTTATGGTATATAAAAAGTATTTATTACCATAATACAGCAGGAAAATAAAATTCAAGAGCCGAAAAACTGAAACAGGAATAAAGTGAGAGAATCCTACTAAGGACACTAAGGATATGTTGTTTTCTATATACAATTTTACTTGCCAAAATAATTGTTCTCGCCAAAATACTTCCCCAGTGTTTGTAATTTACCGTCGCTCGTCGCGGCAGCGAAGCGTTAAGACGTGATTAACAGCCTCTGATGAATAATTACCGGGTGTCCCTCCATTAAATATGTTTCGCATGTTATTCCTCCACCGGTTTTTGGCGGGAGTCTCGGGGCCAGGTTGGTTTCGGGTTTCATGGGCCCCCGCTACACATGTCGCGACGGCGGCGAGGAAAATTTGCCTCCCGCATCTTCCGTTTCCTCATCGCATTTCACGCGCCGCCGACCCGCGTTTTTCGCATGGCGAAAGGCGAGCCAGGGCAATCGGACAATCCGATACCTGTTATTTGTTACGACGCTTTGCCGTCGTGGGCGCGTTTCCCCACAGGGAATTCGTGACCTGACCACACCGCCATCGCTTCCCGCACCCTCCCGCACAACAAAAATTGGCCAGATTTTACTCCTTCGCACGCACGCAATAACTCAAAACATTGCGAGGAACAATGCAGTGTACTGTTTCCTTGAAGTCATTTCAGAACAATGACTTAATTGATTCGTATTATACTGTCCGTATGTAAGACTGCTTATTATCTTGACAGTTGGATACTAAATATTATGTAAATTTTATATTTTTTACATTATAGTAATTTAATTCATAACTGGTCAAGCTATAACTTTAAAAAAATATACTCTACTAAATATTACTCCTCTAGAAAGTATTGGGACCTTTGTGTTGCGAGAAGATATGTAACTATTAACTAAAAGGCATCTTACACGATCAGTAATACTATCAATATTTTAGAATTGTGACAGTATTACGGTATTACTCTACGATAACATGTTTAATATTTTCATTATTCTAAAGTATTGGCAGAATTACTGACTGTAAGGTATAGTAATGATGGAATTAAGAGAATACTGAATTTTATCCGTGCAATTGATTGATTGATGAAATGAAATTTTGAAGGAGGATTGTAGAAAATACTGACAGTACTTGGAATGACAGTATTATTGACCGTGTAAGGTGCCTTTATAATAATATTGATTTATAATTATAAATAATTAATATAAAATTATCGTAGGCCATTGTTTTTTCGCATTCTCTTTATTTCTGCAGTCTCTCCATATAAAAGTGTATGTAAATCTAAATAAAATATTACATAAAGACATAAAGACTCTTCAAGTCAACAAATATCTGTACTAATCATTTAAAACTTAAAATAAAATAAAGTTAATATTATATATTACCTACTCCTATTACGTTTATAATAGATATTTCGTCCCCATTGCCTGGAAACCTATGTAAGGCTCATGCTGAAAATTATTCTATTGATTCTTGCAATTCTGAAATCCGCTATTCTATGCTACATTTACTTATTTAGATAAATTTTGTGTGATAAAACGACTCACGTATAATACAATTCTGAGACCCATTTAAGTTGTTTAAAATACAAAAGCTTAATCCAATAGATCACAATCGTAAATTTAATTGCTGTGCTTGTAACTGTATACAAACATTTCCATCTACATAAAACCATAATTACTAAACCTGCCCGAACCCTTTTCATCGTAATCGCGAACATTATAATGCAATCACTGAAATCTTTCCTGCCCGAGGCTCAAATATTTGTGCAGCGGATGATTTGTATCCGATTACCGGTCGAAATCCTACCGATAAAAATATTTACGCCCGTCAGGAGACATTTACAACCCTTCTGTCAAAACATAATAACTAGGGGGCGGTCAGCTCGCAGTCGACTCAGGTAGGCCCCATTGTTGCTCGACTCTCCAATTTTCTGTGGTTGTTTTATCCGCGCGCGGGAAATTGCGAGACGTTGACCTTTGTACGCCTCGCGGGGTCCAGGCCTAATCGTGAGCAAAGGCTTGGATTTTTTTCACCAGCGGCACAGATAAACGAGCGAAAGTTATTGCCTGCTCACGTCGTTTCTATTCATTGAAGGATTTATTATTGTACGCCAACTATAAATAGTAAAAGTTCGCTATACATTTATTTTAATTATGCAAAATTATAATAAACAAGATCAGTTTCATAATATTTGCGAAGTCAAGTATTCATGTAATAAAAACATGATTCATAAGTAAAAGGTTTTTTTTTGATCGGTCTGAAAATGTCAATTTTACGAACGATTTGGATTTTTTTAAATATCTAAAATACCGAGATTAGAATTAAAAATCATTATAGTTTCTAATTATGGATTAAAAATCCAGCAGTGTTATAAAGGCATTAGAGTTATTTTTCGATACGTCTGAAATTGCCAGTTTTACGAACATCCTAGGATGCAAGTTTTATGAAGACATTAGAGTTAATTTTGAGTCAAGTATTCATGTAATAAAAACATTTAACGATTTATATTTTTTAACTACCTAAATTCAGATGTAAAATTGGACGCGTTTCTGCAAAAAGGAACCAATCCACCTAATTTTAAGTTGAGAAACAGATTTATATAAATTAAAAATTGTCTATTCATCTCAGGTTAATTTTGGACTAGAGCTTTAGAGCTACCTATATGTTTTTATTTCATTAAGTTAAATTGTCTACCTTGAGTATAAAGGTAAAAGAAGAACATATTTTATGGGTTGATTATTTTCTGCAGAAAGGCGTCCAATTATAAAATCATTCTATAAAATGTTCCATTTTACATCCTAATCTCAGTAGTTAAAAATATCCATACCGTTCGTAAAATTGACAATTTCAGACCTTGTCTTCATAAAACTTGCATTCAAGGATTTTTATTCCTAATTAGAAGCTACAATACTAGAGGAAATTAAATTCATTTTTTATTTACATAATACATTAAATAATATCCTACATTGTGCATTCTTCCCACTATTCAAAGCAATGCACGCAAATAGCTAGTTTCAAATTCCTAATACATAGAATTAGGCATACAAACATGAAATACAAAGGGATAACAACCATAGTCTTATCTGCCCTAGAATTAGTTTACCAACCTCTTCCCACAATTCAAAGCAATTGAACTTATCTTGCGATATTACCATCGAGCAAATACAATATCGTACGGCAGAATCTCGCTCGTACGAAACGACGTGTACTCTCACAATTTATGCCTGCGATTTGAGACGTGTTTGGAGAGATTAGAATAAATTTACCATTGATAAAACTGTAATAAATCATGCCAAACGTTCCCACAATACTATCGACGTTTTCGTAATATATCGTTACACATTCACAATCGTTTTGATAAACCAAATCTGCTCAACAATTTTCCATTATCTGCGCCCATAAAGCAGAAAAGCCAGCTAGTGGCATTATTATCGAGGGCGAGAATATTTATTGTGGTTTAACTCGCACTCAAATAGGGCGCACAATGGACCGCAATCGCGCTCTAACAAACCCTTATCGCTGACCAAATAGAGCCATCGACCACAATCCGTATCGCATTACAAATACGCCGGGTAAACAGAAAAACGTGACTGAAAAGTGTTTGCATCACGCACACGTCTCGGTCCGGAAAGGGCGCAGCAGTTGAAATGGTTGGAAAGCTGATAACGTTGATTTTTTTTGCACATTGCAAATAATCATGTACAGGTTTTTCGAATAAAAATAATGGTCTAATATTATATTAGATAAGAGGCAACTAACGGCCGATACGAACCTTCGGAATTGCATGATTGAAAATAAGAATTTCTGGTACAAACCAAAAATAAGGAACACAATGTACCACAAAGTGTTAATTGCAACTTTAAAGATAATAAACTTTGGAAAGAGATTAAACAATTAACACAAGATAGGACGAAATTAAGGGGAAATGTACACACAAGATAAATAGACACCCGTGCCCGGACGAGGAATAGAAGTAAGGAAAGGGGATAGAAATGTATATAACAAATTTATTAAAATGTATAAATTAGAGGCTTACACCAATAATATGGTAGATAGTCTTTCGATTAAATAAATAAATAAAAACGAGCCCACCAATGAAATAACCGCTATACGGTTAATAAATGCTAAATTATGTACATGATTTGTTCGTCAAGAGCTTGTAAATAAAGTTTTATACATTGTATTTTACACCCACTAAAGTTTAGACTGCACGATCTTTAGGTCACCAGCACTTGTCAGTATGCTTATAATAAGGGGCGCCGCATTTTGATACACACATGTGGCACAGAAACCATTTCTTCCCCCTGGAATTTCTGCGCCTGACGTGATATTTATGGGTTTAGAGGGGAGCGAATGCGGACGGGGAAGCAAACAAAATTATACTAAATGAACCACAGTCAAAAATTATGAAATTCTTTCCTTAATATGGGTTTACTCGTATGAATATTTAAGTCATAACTCTTATTTTCAGTATATACAAATATTTAGTTGTGACATTTAATTATATATCTATCTTAGGAGTTCATTGGACAGTTCGGGGCATCTTTAATCCTGAAGTAATAATAACATGGAGATTTATGTATATATATATATATATATATATATATATATATATATATATATATATCCACGTGTATACTATTTTTATTAAACGAATTATGTAATTGTATATACTACTTTCACGGCGTATTTTGTCTATTTTTATCTAACACGCTCACTAAATTTTAGTGAGTTATAAATTAGATCACATATATCCATTTTTCATGTCGGAAATTGTGAAGTTGTATTCAGTTTTTAGTAAATACTAGACAATAAAAAGTCATACAGTTAAATCAACATTTTTGCTGGCTCTGAAACTTATTTTTTAAGAATTGATGACCATAATTCGTGGATATAGAAAGTAGAAGATTCTGATATATAGTATATCTTCTACATTGTCTTCTACGGTCTATAACTACAAAATATTGTTACCACGTTTTACATAATAGGTTTCATAGCCAAGTGTTTTTATTAACATACATAAATTGTATATCAATCCATATCGTAATTATTACCAAAAGTTCAATACAACTTGATAATTCTTGCTGAAAGAAAAGTATAGCGAGATCCTACCCTTAATATGTATCACAAGTTCAACTACTAAACTCCTATTCATTTTTTTGACATTTTTGCAGATAATAAAAGATTTTCGGATGTAAAATGTAGTTAATAGAATAAATAATAAGTTTTTAGATCTGCTTTTTATAAGCAATTTTACAACCAAACATTGTAAGACATCCCAGATTTATACAATTAAATTCCATCTTATTATACATATTCTTGTAAATGTTATTGGGTTAATTGGTTTTTATAATGTATTTGTTTCAAAAAATCATAACTTTTTATATTAATAAAAATATACTTTGGCTTGAAAATTTACTATTAAATAGTCATAAAGTGGTTGTAGCTAGTAATCATTTACAAATATTGTGTAAAAACTGTTGTAAAAAGATACATAAAATTATTAAATTCCAAAAATCCCAACTGTGCATTAAATAATAAAATACATGCTCGCGTCTGCAAAACTGGCATTACGGTGCATCTCTCTTCACCGTGTCATTAACTCGGTCCTGTCCGCGGGCGCTACACTTTTACGTATTTTTTTAGAGCCATCAAGCTCGTCCTGCGCCGCAATATTCGCGGAGGTAATAGCAATAAATATGGTGCGTGTAATTGGCGATGCGTCCGTTTTACTGACCAACGCGGGGAATATTATTAGATATTTTTGGTACCCTATAATTTGGCCCGTGTGCGCGGCTATAAAGAACAACCAGCAGCCCCGAGGCACCAAAACCACAACGCCGATCATTTTCGCAATTACATTTGTGTCCTTTTATGGGAAGCATTTTTAATTGGGCCAGTGCGTTTTAACGAGGTACGAGAACTAGATTGACGTCTTCATCTGCATATCGGCGCTGTATTTGACCTGTCTTTTAACGGCTTTTTGCGGGGATAGTATTCACGTTGCGGTCGTTTTATCGGCCGCCGCAGACATAGAAAGTGTTTTTCCTTGACATAACAATAACGAGCGCTAAAATCGTGCGATTGTACAGATTTATGTGGTTTTTGTTGCGATTAAATTGGTGCCATAAATTCATTTTATGCTTTTAAGCAATGAGTTTCTTTGTTTAAGCACCTTTTCACCGAGATGAAATATTTCAACATATTATTTATTATGATAGGAAAAGTAATTATCACATTAATTATGGAATATTGATGTTTCAAGTACTTTCTTTATGTTATTACATTAACTAAGCAATGGATATCGATTTCTCTCCAATAATCTCTATTAGTAGTTATCAAACCGAAGTCATTAAAGATACAAATGTCGACGCTGTAAAACCACGAATTCCGTATATATATATATATATATATATATATATATATATGTGTTAAGCTCTAACCATTTTCGAATTACTTCATCTTCTATATCTAAGCAGACGTCTAAAGGATAAATAAAACGATTTTTACATTGCCCCTTTAGTTACACTTTGCATCTAGTTCCGGCTAAGCTCTAGCCATATTGGAGCTCCTTCGTCTTCTGTCTCTAAACAGACGCCTAAAGTATAAATAAAACGAGTTTTGATTTGTTTATACTTTGTAATTCATCAGTCATCAAAGGAGCTCGAAAGTGGCTAGAGCCGAAACTAGTTGCAAAATATAACTAAAGTGATAGCCATATTGGAGCTCCTTCGTCTTCTGTCTCTAAACAGACGCCTAAAGTATAAATAAAACGAGTTTTGATTTGTTTATACTTTGTAATTCATCAGTCATCAAAGGAGCTCGAAAGTGGCTAGAGCCGAAACTAGTTGCAAAATATAACTAAAGTGTGATTCAAAAACTAAGTAACAATTAATTAATCCTTTAAAATGAATTATCACAAAGTAGACGTCTTAACAATCTAATATATTATATTATGTTCTATATTTTTAACTTAAGGAGCAGACAAAGAATTGGCTTTAGAATAATTGATTATTTAATGATAGATGAAATAATATTGTTAAATTAAATTAAAGTTAGTTAGAGCTTGTACCTTAAATTGTCTGTAACTGTACGATAAAACAATGCCAACACTGCAAACATCTTCCCTGCTGAAATTGTGGCTCTGTTCTAGAAATAAATTACTATTCAGATTGTTGTATGTATCGAGTGAAATTGTAGCAGTTATTATTAATTTCATGGCGCGCGTGCATGCATATATTGTGTTGAAATCGTGGCCATGAACGGGACCTTATGGTGGTGCGTGGGTCGGACACGGCGTCCTACACGAAGGGGCCGCGCTTTATAACGCTGTTGTAGCCCACGGGCACACACAACAGAATGTTAGATATAAAAGAATAATGAGGCCCGAAAAGAATAAAAAATGAATCGGACGATCACAGCTTAATGTTTACGACGTACCCGCGGCTGGGCGTGTTTTTCTGTGTGTGTGGGGGCCACAGCTTAACAATAAATTTCAAATCATTATCTCAATAAAATTCACTTAATTGTCTTAGCGTTGTATTAAAATGATTGATACGACATTCTCCTGTTTTATGTAATCTTAATTAGTATTATATTGATGTACTCAAATGACCAAATCTATTACAACAACAAAAAGTTTCTTGACTGTAAAAACTTCTCTTTACAACTACTAACTAAATAAGTAATCATTTTTACATCTGAATTTGCTACTATTAGAAACTTTTTCGTATCCAAATTTTCTAGCTAATTACTAACACGGGTGTAGAAAATATGTGGAACCAACATAGCAATAATAAACACATTTCTAAGTTCATATAATCCCTCTTTTAACTTATATAAAAATAGTCAAAATACGCCTTAAAAGTAGTTAAAGCTCAATTACAATTACCTATATCATTCGAGCAATAATTGAAATATAACCAGCTCAGTGATAAGAAGCGACGTCCGTCTCGTACTGAAAATTGCGGGTCCAAACCCCACCGCTACGAATTTTAGTGAATCATTTCACAGTTTGTCACAGAATTTCTGTGAAGTTAAGGTATATATCGGGTGACCAAATTCCTTTTATCGGCGGAAAAGCTTTACGGCTGACCAAATTCCTTTTATCGGCGGAAAAGCTTTACGGCTTTATAAAGATAAAGCATATTTTAGAAATATAGACGTGATACCAGCCTTAAATAACTAGTATAGTGAATTAAAACTAAACTTCTATCTTCACAGAAAAACCTTTAAAAAAGTGATTTGCAATATTTCGCCCACAGCTAGGTTTGAACTGCCGCTCCCCAGTGCTCGGTGCGAGACGGACATCGCCTCCTAACTACTAGACTTAAAATATTATATTTAAACAAAATCAAGCAATATTTATGATGCTGTTCAATTAATTTTATATTAATTTTATTAGATAAATGTTGAGATTTTCAATTACCCCGCTGCCAAATTACCTTTGCAATTTGCTCGTGCAATCGTACATGTTTTTTATCGCATCAGATAGCATCTCGTAAACTAGTTCCCTGATTGATCACATCAGGAAGCTTATCGCGACTTTAATGAGCTCCACGCGCTTACATCAATCCATCAAATGGCGGCGGCTAATCAGGCGGCAGCCGATTGATTTCCAGAGCGGTTAATCAAAATCGCAACCCGATCCTGCAGCATCCTGCTCGCCGCGCGGTTGTTTTTATTTTGCAATCCGAGTCGCGTTGGGTGTTTTGTTATAAACGTTTTTTTTTGCGTCTCCCCTGCGCGTAAAGCACGGTTGATTTGATCCCTCGCCCCGGTCACCCGAGCCCCAGAAGTAACTCGATCGGACGCTCAGGTGCGCATCTCTTCGGCCGAATTGGAAAGCGCAAAGTGTAAGCGGCGCCAATTATATAAATAACGCAAAAACGACATACGTTCTAATCCTAGGCGTGGTCGGCTTTATCTCGCGAGTGAAACTGGGCTACTTTTACCTACCAGGAAACTTCATAAGAGGTGAATGCATAGTAGTTTTAAAAAGCGACTGGCGGTGCGCCGTTCTAATCAAATTAATTATGTCCACCTTTATATAACCGGATTAATTGAAATGGCAAGAGAAAACTGTTTTACAAGAAATTGTGATTTTAAACTGTGCTGCACAACAAAGCTTTTTAACAGTATTTCCTGTATTCAGTCACTTTTGACAAGTTCCCTAATTAATCTCGCATGTTAATCAATCTTCATCACAAACTCACATTAGCATGTCGATTAATTTTTTTTCTCTTGTTGTTTCAGTGGTTTGACGTCCGGTTCATCAGGCGGTCGTGGTGTGACCCCGGTGTACCTCCGATGCACCGCAGGTCGCGTTAACTGGCTATATCCTCGTGGCGCCCTGCGGGTACTGCTGCGACTTCCAGGACAGGACAGGGAGTTCAGGGCGTGCATAAAACTGCACCCGGATGTCGAAAACAAAGTACCCGCTCGGCTATTCCTTGAAGGACCTCGCTCGCTCCTGCCGCTCTACTCCAATGAGGACGGTGGCAACAGAATTACAAGGTATGTTTTTGTTTGCAACGATTTTTTTTGTGTATACTCACGATTTTCTTATGCCCGCAGGTGCTTCAACAGCAAGAACGGCCAGGCAGCCATCTACGTCGAGGCTAACGATGGGGACGGCGTCACGAAACGGGTCGCCGACTTCGAATACGACCTCCAGCCGTTCCCCAGGGGTACGCACAGTTTTGATCCAAACGAAGGTAATTCACAGTTTCTATTACGACCAGATAATAAATATATAGAGGGAAAATAATTACTATTAATAAAATTTATACAAATTACATGCATTTGAACCCTTCAGAAATATAATTCCATTAGATTTATAAGAAATTTCATTATATATCAATATTTATAATTATTTACTAATTGTGTATCCAACTATACTAAACTAGTCTATAGTCGTAAAATTTCAATTTTTATAAATATATAAAAGATTACCTCAATTTACTGGCCAGGTAGACGTCATCCGTCTCGTACTGGGCGTTGGAAAGCGAGGGTTCGCACCTTATTGCGTACGAATTTTCGCGAACAAGTTTTTAGCGGGTTTCTGTGAAGTTAAAGGATATACCCGATGATTAAACTTAGATTTATCGGCGGTCCTAGTACTAAGTTTTTTTAAACAATTTTTACTTCATACCACACTATAGTTACACTTGGCAACCAATTTCGACTACGCTTTAGCTGTGTACGAGCTCCACCAATGATGGAAGTAACGTAAGGCGATCACTCCTTATATTGAGATATAATTACATACAAATCCTACTCGTACAATTTTATTTAAACCCTCAGTAGGTTTTTGCAATAAAATTGTCTTTGCTACAGTGGCTCAAACTAAAAAAGATAATAAAACATCTATTTCTGTAAGACACATAACCCACACTCAAATAAAACAACATATAGTAAAATTCATTTTTTATATCCTTTAAAATTAATTATTACAAAATTAAGACGCCTTAATAATTCAATATTTAATTTGTTCGTTTTGTTTCAGAATGCAGACCATGTACGAGTGAAGAGTTGGCGCATGCATTCTGCACCAGCGATTTAGGTAAGTCCGACAACCAAACCACTCCCTCGTAATAAACACGTGTTATTGTGGCAAACCGATTCCCGTTAAGCAAGTTCATAAGTCAACCCCAGATTTGCAATTATTCCAGCGTTCACGTGATAAACGCGATTGCGGTGTGCGTGCCTCCGGGGGCAATCCCAATACGGCACTCCGGTGTGCCTTTTTTTTCCAACAGCCGAAGAGGTCGGGCGCTAATAATTCTTGAAAATGTCTGTTGAAATTGATCACGAGAGCGCTCGTAAAATTTCGTATTTAAATCTCGAAACGCCGCGCGGCATTAAAATATACATAAATCATAATTTAAATTATGGCCATTAAACGTGAGCCGAGTGGTCTTTTTCTGTTGTTCTCGGTGTTATTTGTGGTCGTTCTAAGAAAGCCCGCACAATGAGCGATGGAAAGTGTTCGCGCGTTTGTTTTTCAAATAGCACGGTCTGAACGCGGTTTGATTCATACAAAACCTCAACAAAGCCGTTTATAAATAAAAAAATATATTTTTATAGTGACAGCCTGAATATTTAAAGCCTAATAAAGTTATAATTTATTATGAGATTAATATTTCTTAATTTGGTGATAGTTATGACAGTATAAACAATACAATGCATCATTCAATGTATTATTTATTATACGACATATATTATTAAATAATCTACCCAAATAAATACACGTGAATAAAAAAATAACTTCTATCTTTATAGGGCTATCATCCGTGAATATTATTCAATACATGTGCTATTCATATATTGAATATTATATACAAGCACCCTAAAAATCTGTTATAAATCAGCCTAAGAGCTTTTCCGCCGCTAATGGCGCTCTGATGCGTTTTTAAATCATCCAGTGTTTATCGTAACTTCACAAAAACCCTCTGATAACAAGTGTAAGGTGATTCGCGATAATTTACCTACGATGGGGTTGTTGGTACTCTCCCATTTAAATTCTCTGGTAACTAGCCCTCTGAACTGGATTATTTGTTATATTATTCTGTTTTCAACGTGAACTATTTTAGTAATTAAGTAAAAACTTTAAAAAGTAACGGGATTATCGATTAAGCCAACAATTTGCAAGCAACGAGGCCGCGATGGGCGTCGCGTTTTCCGCGAGCGCGTGCATAACCGGCAGCAACAAAAATTCGCGCCCGACGCGGTTATATTTGCATGAAATCGCGCGCGCGCCTATAAATTAGCCGACCGTAAATCGCATATGAATATTCAAGTCGTAAAACCAATTACATTCTATATCGCTTTTATAAATAAATGCAACGCTCTTGTCCAAACGGTTTCAAATAAAAATAAAACTGCATTAATTGCATTGCAAACAATATAATTTCTCCGTGAAATGTATTATTTTATAGTATACAGCCTTTATGTCGAATGTACATAATAACACACAGTAATTATAATTATAGTTCTGCTATGTTTGCGATTTTTCCGCTATAAACCTCGCTCGCTCGCCGCAGTAAAACGTTGACATCGTCCCCGTCACGCTTTGGACTAAAAACGGCCGTAAACTGTCGTGATATCAGCGCAGTAATTTTTACGACACGCCTGGTATCAATACGCGAGCCCGCCATTAAAAGCAATACCCATATAAAGTATAATAATAATAAAACCGGCGTTGGTTGTACAGAAAAGGAGATTTATTAGTCGCGCGTTTCCCGACACAGACCAAACATTCGGGTGTTGTTTTACAACCGCGCACGTAGTAGCTGGGATTGTTATTGCAGGTGGTTGCCACGTGTAGATGCATAAAATCTACACAAGATAAATTGTATTAATTGTTTTCTTTATTTACAGTTACTCGCGGAATTATCCGAGGTGTAGAAAACAGGGATGAGCTCGAGGTTTCACAGATGTCCGTAAAAATAACCAAACTCATCAGACATACAATTGAAGATGGTTATAGTAAGGACATCGAAACGAATTCCGTTGATCGCGATGAGGATATGGAGGAAGTCACCCTTAACGTGGCGCAGCGATGTGGAGTTGCGCACGGGGTTGGCGAGTTTGTGTTCATGGCGAGGAGGAAACTGGGCGAGCTCACCCTACAGTGCGCCCCGCGATTGGAGGATTGGGCTATGCTCATAAACACCCTTTCGGAAGAGGGTAGGGCACATTGTGTACTGAAAAGCTAGCCCAAATACTTCGTACTTTATCAACTAAAGCTTCTGTGATTAGAATTTACAGCGTCGGAATTCATCAAAATCTCAAATGTGCAATACGTGAGAATTAGAAAAAGTTAATATCCACTCTTCTTCTGGGAGATATTTTTATGATAACAACTACGAATATAAAATGTGATGATCTAACAAAAGTACACAGATATAAAAATATTGATTACATTAAAACACTTTGCTACATAAAATATGAAAAGCGATATCCATAGCTAGAATTGTTCTACAATTCTTTTTTATGGAAATCGATATTAGAAATAATTGTTTCAAAAACTATCCTTATAACAATTGAAATCATACAAACAATACAATATCTGTAAGGTCTATGCATATTATGAACCCGCGCTTAATTTATAAATAGTGTATATAATTTCTGCTCCACATTGGAGCCTTTGTATAAATGTAAATTAGTGAGTCTTCATCTTTATTTTATATTATGATCATGTACATTAATAACTTTTCTTTTTCTGTGACTTATATTAATTTATCTCTGCATTATGGATACTTACCCCACAATGAAATATTTAGTTTAGTTGATATTTACATTTATGAACTCTTAAAGAATTATGTTTAGATTAATTATAGATCAGGAGTCTCCAACCTCTTTAGCGACATATACAAAGGATATACCGAATGATATTTTATTTATGTTTATAGCCTGAACTTCTCGGGCCGTTATTTGGGGAACATAATTTTATATCCGGTGCAATGACGGATAACATAATTTTTTGGGTTTTTTAATATAAGTCTTCATATCATCGGTTTTTACGGGGCGGATATTCTGTCGGTTCATTATTGCTATCCATGGGCAACTAGCCTAACGGTAAAAAGGATCAAAATTAAATTAAATAAAACCATAATAATTGTATGGTTTTAATAATAGTATATTATGTTTCTTATAATATACTATTAGTAACATTGCAAATCTATATTTTTTTTATTACAAAAATAAAATAACATCAAAATTTAAATACACTGTGACACGAATATGTAAATTAAAACTCAATCGTGAGACTTCCCGTTTAGATGTTATTATACCGTATATTAATTCTTTAAGAGTTCATAATTTAATTTTAAATATTTTAATTGCTATACATACTGAATTCCAGGTGCCAAAACAGCTTCTTTTAATATCTTAATAATTAGCTCCATTATAAAATCATTTCTGTGTAAAGAAATTATTTTCTATTGGCTATAAACTTTTCAAAATACTAAACATGTACTAATTTAATTTCATTTCATTTTGTGATTTAAAAAAAAACGAATTACATTTATTTATGTATAAAATAATAGCCTACACTAACAAAGTACTATCATATGATTTTGTTAATAATTGAGATCTCAGATGCTATAGTTTTGTGAAATATATTGTGAGCATTCAGAAAGCTCTTTATGTATTTATTTCCACTTAGTGTAAATATTTATTAATTTTTGTAGAGTTTTTGATGCTTAAATGTGAAGGCCATAAGTTGTTTTCTGTTTAAACAGGATTCTGTGATATGTAAAGTAAATTTTTATTATTATTATTATTGTGAGATATGAGATGTTTTTGTATTATAATTAAAGAGGATTTTATATATTTTTAAAAGATTAAAAAAGTATTGATCGAAGTTATTCTGATTGAATTTTTTTTCTTTGTTTAATTTACAAACAGGACCCACCCCTACAACATTTAGGTTTTACTAATAGTAGTGGATTTCCAGGTGTAATTCAATCGAATCTAAATATTTAAGATTAAGGTACAAAGGTTAGTATACATGAAGTATAGGTTATTACAGTGCCGTCTTTAAGATGGAGGCACAATGGACCCTGGGCCCTATATGCTCAGGGTCCCCGCGTGATAAAGCTCCTAACATTAAATACACATAGCCACGTCAGAGAAAAATATGTTTTGCGAATGAAAAATTTAGTTTTAGTGTAGTGTAAAGTGTATTTTTTAATGTTCATATAAAATTTGCAGCAGTCCCAAAATTAATTAGTAATTTACAAACGGTAATGCAGATGTAAAGATTATCAGTCCATTGCAAACCGTTAATTTGAATTGTGGAAGTTATTTTTATTTTTTGTTCTCTAAAATATAAAGCAGACTTGTAGCATTATCACACAAAAAGCTTACAAAACTTAAATCTGATGTGGTCACATTACTTTATACTGCGCATCATAATTCAGAAGATTTTTTTTAAAGAAAAGATTGTTTTTATCTTTTATTAATTTTTCCATTATTGCATCCTTTTCACACGGTTTTTATACAAATCTGTATACAGTCATAATTTTGAATTCTGATTTATTTGTTTTAACTATTGCACTTTATCTCATTGCATGTATGTATTTCAAAAATTGACACAGGTAAAGTGTCTTTCCTATTAGAGATACATTAATAAAATACTCTCAATAATGAATAACAATTTTATACAAAAGTTCGTAAAAATCGTGTAAAAATATTAGTTTTAGTAGAAAAAATGTATGAAAAAAGTATGCAGTTATTTACAAAATAATATATACATCATTTTGTGTTTCTATATTTGTATTATATTCGCACAACATTCAGAATAATCTCCAGAGCGAGATTATTAATAAATTAACCCAGTTGCGGTTTAAATTTTTCCTGTTTCCTGTTTTATCACCCACAATCGTTATCGTAGTTATGCGCCTACGGAATACTTAATGTAATAGAGCAACATCAAGGTCTTCCTTGGATCTGTAATTTTATTTACAGCAAGGGACGTGGGTAGTAAAAATGGATAGACGCCGGCAGGAGCGGTGCAACAGTGGAAACTGCACCCAAAATTTTCAGTGAAATTGTTTACAACTGGTGTTGTTTTAAGCTAGATAGAATTTCAGATAAGAATAACTATTAAACCAATATGTCATTCTGCCACTATTTGTACCATATATGTTCAGTATAATTGTGTGGCGCTATGAAATTTAAACAAATCGGTCGTCGATTCGCGGGGTGCCAAACTTTTTATCTTATTGGACGACCTGTTGCTTAAACTACCAACATCGTATATATTAATGATAATATGTGATAATAAGAAAAATAGTAATTTAAAGGTAAAAATAAGTTAAAATTTAAAATAAACATTTTTAATACTAATACATATTCAATAAGTTTTTTATTTTAATAAGATAAAATAGTGATTACTTCTCACAAACTAATTAGTTTATTAAAAAACAATATGTAATGTGTATATATCAGACACGCGGACGACTAGAAATAGCTACGCGGTCCACCCCTGGTATATACGACTTGGTGTGAATTTTACTGCGCACATAATCAACCAAGTAAGAAGCTATAAGTCTCACTGTCGATAGGTTTCGTAACACCCACTCTACATCATGGAAGAGTACAAATAGGATAATGAATGTGCGTACTATAGGGGAAAAATTGACGAAGCCGCAAAACCATTTTGGATCGGGAGTTACCGAGTAACCCTCTAGTGAATACCACTAATGCCAATTAGCACATCAGCATAGCACTCGCTATAACAATGTAAAGAAAACGTATAGAGATTAGTATCAAGAACAAACTCTCTCTATCAGAAACAAACGACTGCCTATATAAGTAAAGACTTTAAATTGTAAAATGTTTAAAATCATAATTAGGGGATCCCGTGAAAATGCATTTTATTCTCCTGATGAATTGGTGGCAATGATTTTTCTACCAACTACCAACACGTCCAATTTTATTAGTCATTATTCCAATCAAATTATTATTATTTTAAATTGGAATATGTTATGTTATGTTATGCAATTTTATTTAAATACATTTTAAGAATTTAATATGTTTAGCAGGAGTACGTGAGATTTGTAATCTTATTGCACATTTTTTCATCTGCCATATAACTTTCAGGTCATGCAGCCAATCTTAATAATTTGTATAACTTAACCTCGGCAAGGGGATTTGGGCAACTAGGGCACATCAGTATGGATATGTCGTATATTTGCATGTTAGGCTGGACTACTTTATCAATTAAGATAATTATCAGTTATTGTATAATCAGTGTTTTAAGTTACTTGTTTAGTTTTTAATAAAATGTGTTAATTGATTGTGATTATTATTTATTGTATTACAATTTAGTGTATTTAAAATATCCAAAGAACACACTCTGGATTTACCGAACCAAGTACCTGGACCAACTTAATTATTATTTATAATAAAACAGTACTATATGTGATACATCTGTTTAATACATAGCTCTGCATCTACACTCGCTACGACATGCAAAAATGATCTATTATATACACTCTTACTAAAACCAACCAATTCATCGCGGTAGTAATTAAATGCTTTGCGTGAAGCGTTGGCGACTATACATAACTATGTGCTTTCCATCATTATTTTTTCAAGTCTCAACGCCCATAGAAAATAATCATTTCATTCCACACTCTCCATCATTTATGCAAGTTTTCTTAAACATACTCGAACGCCTTCTAACTCATCCATCCTGCTCGATGAACTAGCACCTTGACGTTGCTGAACCGCACAATGATAATTGTACACATTTTTAAAAAAATAAATTAGACACTTGTTATTCACGATAGGTGTATATTTAACTAGTTCTATATCTAAACATGTATGGTAAAGCAATATCATCAATGTACGTAATTAAAAAACACAATAGAATAAACAATTCTATATCTTTATATATCTTTCTCAGACATATAGAGAGGGGGAGGAAAGCTTGAATCACGTCAACACAACGAGTGGGACAAAAGAAATTTAAGATCAATGACCGTCACAAACGAATAGGAAGGAGCATGGAACGTCAAAGGTATATTCCAAGCTAGA
This sequence comes from Lordithon lunulatus, assembly GCA_963942505.1. Taxonomy (NCBI): domain Eukaryota; kingdom Metazoa; phylum Arthropoda; class Insecta; order Coleoptera; family Staphylinidae; genus Lordithon; species Lordithon lunulatus. Next base: position 53,323,306 of record OZ012666.1, on the reverse strand, counting down.
AACTATATAAATAGCGGAAATGTGGCGGTTGATCATTGAGATCGTGGGCATTAGTGACGTACAACGGCAAGATCAAAGAGAATGTCTCATTAATGACACATGTACTACTGATGAGCTATGGATGTACAACACAGATATTGAGTGGCCATAATAATATGAAAGAATATCAAACTTACCGCGATAATGTAGTGAATCTCTAAAATAGGGTTATAATGATACAACTCAGATCCCACATCTGCAAAATAAAATTCATCCAATACAGAAAAGATTGAGGAGGACATAGAGGATTTTTATAATCAACTAGATGTTATAATGAAAATAATTAAGAATTCTGATATCATCATCATTCTAGGAGATTTTAACGCTAAAGTCAGCAGAAATATGTGTAGGCCCATATACACTTGGGGAAAGAAATGAGAGAGAAGAAAGACTCATTGAAATTAGTATGGTAATTACAAACTTATGGTTTAAACTACCACCAAGCTATTCACGATATAAAACTATTTGCAACCAAATTGACTATATCTGGATCCACAAAAGGCATAGGAACTCTATTTTTTCGACAACCGACACCAGCCCAATCATAATGGCACCTTACACGGTCAATAATACTGTCAATATTTTAGAATAATGACAGTATTACTGTATGATAAAATGTTTAAAATTTTCATTATTCTAAAATATTGACAGTATTACTAATCATCTTAGGTATAGTAATGATGGAATGAAGAGAATACTGATTTTTATCCGAATAATTGATTACTTGATAAATATTGAAGGAGGATTCAACCAAATACTGACAGTACTAGGACTGACAGTAATATTGTGTAAGGTGCCTTATAAAGCCACCTTACACGCTCAATATTACTGTCAGTATTTTAAAATATTGACGTATTACTGACCGTGCAAGGTGCAGTATTGATGGATTGAACAAAATACTGACGGAATCTGGATATTTTGTAATCCGAGCGTCAGTATTTCAATATCTCACTGACAGTTGTGTGACAGTGTGTTTTGCGTACTCATATATTATTACTTATTGCTACAATAATGGATGATGAGACACCCTTTTTGTCAGAAATATAGTTTCTGATGATAATGAGGAATTAAAAGACCCTAAATAATGTATATTGAAACAGTAATGTTTCATCCACAGCATGACTTACTACTGCTGGTGGCATGAATGCGGAAAACAAGTACTCAAAGTACCTTCCCGTAGCGAGTTATCTTAAAGTAACTGCTAATCTTTCGTCAGCCGAAATGCAATTTCTCATGGCTGTTTCTTACCTCACCAATAAATGTTTTAACATTATTAACAATTTTTTGTATGTAACATCCGTAATGAGAATTTCTTTTAATAAAACAATGTGTTCACGCTTATTTAACCAATCATTCATCCATCTCTTGTGCACAGTAGTACGTTTTGTAGAAAATGCCGGAATGATTGCGAGAAACGCTTTTTTTTCGATTATCCATATTAATAGTCTGGGACGATATTGACGAAAATACTGACAATATGGATTGACAGTGTAAGGTCGATAAATATTGACGGTGGATTGACGTAAATACTGACAGTACGTGTAAGGTGCCTTATAGCCGACTGGAGAGTCATACTAAAAATAGTTGAAACAAATATTCAAAACATTAAAGTATACACATGCATGTTTCGACAATACGAGATAAGAAATAAGATTAGGATGTATATAATAATATAATAATGTATATATATATATATATATATATATATATATATATATATATACGGTCGTTTATAGTGATAAGTTTCGCCTTCCGCTGCCCCATCGCCAAGCCCCACGGTTTTGTCCAGTATTCTTCCTGGAGATTTCTCTCGGACATTGCTCTCCTTATTCCATCGTCTCTTGCTTACTCGTCCTCTTCTCTTCTTTTTAATGGGTACCCACTCATTTATTTGTCTTAGAAGCCGTGTATCATGCATCCTCTTCACATAACCGAACCTCACTAGTTGACAGAATCTGATGTCTATTATTTTTTGTTTCAGCCCTCGTGCTGTTTTGTATTTTAGTGTTTTTAATTGTATCCCTACGATATTTTTAGGAAGTCCACTTCTGCTGTTATTATTTACTCTCCATAGCTTTCGTTAGGGGCCACACCTCACACGAATAAGACAGAGTGCTCAAGTATGCTGCTGTAGATGTGCATTTGTGTGCTTCGCCGGATGTTTGGCTGCTATATGATAGAGATTAGAGCTTCAATTCTTTGTTGCTATTGTTAATGAGAGTTTTGATCTACCGTTGTCTTCGATTTCATTTTCCAGTAGCTGTCTCTTCTGTGCACATATATTGACTTTTTGTTAGGTTGATTTCAAGGCCCTATTTATTATATTTTTTATGGAGTTGTCTCGCCCTGTACTGCATGTTCATCATGGTCTTTTGCAATGACAACTTGATCGTCAGCGTAGTGCAAGGATTATAGTATCTCTCCAGTCGGCATACCCATGTCATTGCATTTCCTTCTGTCCTTTTCGTCCAGCTCTGAGCGTACTCTGCTCCTCTGTCTGCTATGGCCCATATTTTTCACATATTCGTTCTTTTAGAATTCTACCATATGGCCCGCTAAATGTGCTCGTCCCTCGATAGTTATTAGATTTCTCTTTGCTTCCTTTTGTAGTGGTGTAATTAATTCCGTTTCCCCCGATTCCGGAATTTTGTTTCAGTTATTAATTTGAAGAGTTTGTTTTAACGTATTTTACCAGACTGATATTCCTTCTGGCCCGGGGAATCTGCCGTTTTTTAGCTACTTAACAGCTTTCTCAAGCGACATTGTCGATATTTCTATCGTATCACCCCGCATAACAACGTCCATAGTTTGTCACTTTTCCAAGTATGGTGGTCTACTTTCGGTAAGTAAGGTTTTGTAATGTGTTACCCATTCATCTGTGTTTATCATATTTAGTTTAGATCTGTCACTTTGCTCTGATTTCAAGTTTCTGACGAAGCGCCAGACTTCTTGCGACTTTTTTCAAATCTAGTTATTGACATTTTGCTTCCCAATTTTTGTTTTTTTTCTTTCATGATGTTCTTCTTGAAACTTGCAACATTTCGTCAACATTCAATCCTGCCTGGCTCTGATTTAGTTGTTAGCCATTTATGGTACATACACTGCTTTTACGTTTTGAAGGTCTTCATTCCACATTCTTGTACTCTTCTTCAGATTTATACACCTTCCACTCGATTCGCTGCCTTAGTCGCTGAGTGTATACACCTTGTTATATGTTCATAGATGTCGGTGGATGACGTATCGATGCTTTTGTCTTCTGACAGCAGTGTGTCTAGTCGCCTCTGATATAGGTCTACCATTCTACAGTGGTAGAAACTACCTATTTCATATGTTAGTACTTCGATTTTGTCTAGGCTCCCGTTGTTGTAAACGTTATTAAGCAGCTCGCCTGTCAGGTAAGGAAGTATAATTATTGCTTCTGGTAAGTAGTAGTCACTTCCAATTTCTACTCCCCGGTATGCTCTAACATCGTAAGCTTTAATGTTAATGTTGTCTTCTGCTTTATAATCAGGTAGTCAATTTTCTATAAGTTGTAGTATAAGTAGTCTGGTGTCCTGATGCCAGGTATACTTATGGATATCTTTGTGGCAGAATAACTCATGCATTCATCTGGTTGCACAAATCGATTAAACGTTCACCATTATTGTTCCTCTTTCTTCACCAAATTGTCCGATTATTGGGTGATTCTTGGCGGAAAACCTGATCTGGCGTTCATAATTTCACGGTTCCTTCCATACATTTTTTGGCTGAGGGTTTCAAAATATTCATCCTTTTCCTGTTCCTATGTTATACGGCATGGAAGCACGAACATGAAAAATTGCACATAATCTAAGAAGTCTTTCGCATACTCAAGATACCCTGGACGAACCTTGTAACCAATGAAGAGGTCATGTGTAGAATGCTTTAAGAAAATAAACTAGTTACCAATAACAATTATAAAAGGGAAGCTCGAATACATGGGTCATATTACTCGAGGAGAGATATACTTTATACTCAAAATTAACACACAAGGGAAGATACAGGGAGAGAAGCGTAGGGCGACGCGGAACATCGTGTTTAAAGAACCTCCGTGAATTGTATGGAGAAACATCTCTTTCGAACTGGGACCTCGAAAGGCAGGATTGCAATATGACTGCCAGCCTCCGATAGGAAACAGTACTTTAAGAAGAATACTCAATCAAATGCTTTTTCCGTATCAATAAATGGATGCATATTTAGATATGACTAGAAGTCCCTTTCTAGGGCTATTTGTATTATATGTTTTATAGTAAAAACGTCATCTGGCATAATTATATCTCTTATAAATCCACTATGAGCCTCTTTTATGGTTGTTTCTATAATCTCGCTTAGTCTTGTTTCAAGTATTGTTTCATATGTTATTGCTCCAGTACTTATAGAGTGTTATGCTGTACTTATTACACTTCGCATCAATTGAATTGCTTTTATTAGTACTCCTAGCGTTCTTTCATTTACCTCGTGGAAGGGTCGCAACCATTATTTGTGTCTCGTCTCTGATAATTTAATTGCTTTTATGTTTTACATTTTCATTTTATATGTTTACTTTTTCTTATAGTTTTAATTTATTGTGATTTTCTTTACTTTACTATTTCATTTCATTTCTTCTCGGACTACCAATATTTTTCTTTTTCAGCTTTTACTATTGCATTACACATTTTCCAATTTAATTTCCTCTCTTATCAGTCCACAATGGTCTTTGTCCCTATTTTCCTAAAACGGTATCTTTATCAAATGTTCAAATGTGCGTTGTATAGTTGGGCTTAATCTGTTTCTCGGAGCTTGTATCTTTTAATTAACTTAAAATTCTACTTTCCAATTCCATGTTTTCATATTTGCTACTTGCATATAGTGAATACATACTGTTCTCCGAAAAACGCTGTTTTGTGCAAATAGAGCAATAGGGGGTATTAATTACTTCGGAACTTGAATAATATTAAAACATGTATACAGAGAGTCGGAAATTATTGCGCTACTTTTGAAATAAAAGCTAGGTAATTGCGATTTTTGAAGATAAAATAAACCCAAAAAGGTTTTTGAATAGCACACAAGTAAACAAGTAATTGTTTGTTGTTGGATTTTAAAAGCCATCCAAAATCCCCTTTTTGTGCTTATTTATCTTCCAAAATGGCTTTAATTATATACAACCACCAGTACACCGTAGCAAGCTTATTGTATATTTAATAAACATTTATAAATGCAGTTATAATTGAACTCACAAAAACTAGTTATTTTAAGTAATTTTCCATTCGAGCGGGTTCTTAAAAGAAACCACATTCCTCAACATCACGTCTTTTTATTATTTTAAATAAAACAATTACAACGTCTGATTGCAACTGGATAAAATATTTTATATTATAACAATAATTATTAATTATATGACCGCAACCTTCACATTTCATTTTTAATAGCTACATGTTTTATACAACCTATTCGCTACATACTATCGTAAAATCACAGATCAGTTTGGAGTTTGAACCTGAATCATACATTATAAGTCTACACGTAATTAACAAGGGAAGCCCACTTAACTGTGATTTATCGCACTGAATGCAATTTACAGTTTTATACTTATATTAGTGTTATATCTAATTTAATGTTATAAGAATAAATAAATTTAGATTTATATTATATTAGTTAAAGTGGGTTTATGCCGACATAAAAGAATACATACAAGATATGGTAGGAGAAATCAGTAGAAATCAGGAATATTTATACATATATGGTAACAAATATAAATGCTCATTTACCATTTAGTGATTGTTACTTATTTTGCCCACTTAATGATAGGATTATGTCTACCTATGCTAAATACAATACGAGCTATACGTATTGTCAAATTGTATTGAACTGTTAGTAAAAACTAACCAACGGAATGGCAATGCAATTGATGTGTCCTTTATTGTTGGCTTTGACACTTATTTTGTAAAATTTGATGACCTTTTACATTCTATAACTACGTATTATGGTTATCAAATTGTACAAAATCAGTTTCAGATCCAACAACAAACAGTTTTCATTCATTTGCAATTTATTATGCCGTCCCGTTGCCCAGTTCTTATTAAAAACTCAATACAATTCCACAATTCGTGTCATAAGATAAGTATAGGCGTGATCACGACTTTAAACAATATAATGTGAAATGACACCTAATTCCGAATTCCTTGTTTCTTATTGTATTCCATTTTTTTATTTTATTCAGCATAAACCATTACTTTAACTTTTAAATTCTAATTCTTATCTATTACTAACATATTACCACAGATTACTTATAATATTAATAGTCTGCGATATTACAATGTGCGTGTATCCTACGTTTCTATAACAATATAAACACACACGAATATACGTTAACACTATGATGCGGAAAATGGCATATTATTAAATGGCATATCATAGTGACTTTTCCTAGTGTTAACTAATACATGCCAATTTTCATTACCATCCCATAAATTGGCTTATATCACAACACACACAAATGTGCATTGCATGTGCACTTAGTGTGCTGTGTATATTGGTTAAACTGCACATGAAATGTACTCTTAATGCACTTGTAAGTTTATTGTGATGAAGGTCTTGCGTAGCATATACCAATAACACCACACCTTATACATATGGTAGGTAGCAGTTGAAATAATTTAACCGTTAAAAGTTGAGGATGCGTTGATGAAAACTATAATACCCGTTTTCATCAACGCATCCTAAACTTTTAACGGTTAAATTATTTCAACTGCTACCTACCATATGTATAAGGTGTGGTGTTATTGGTATATGCTACGCAATACCTTCATCACAATAAACTTACAAGTGCATTAAGAGTAGTACTTGCACGTTTATTTGTTTGAGACAGAAAAAAGTAGAGAAGCAAAATACACGCAAATTGTGATGATTAGGAAATAATAATAAAATATGTTTTAAACATAAAAGACGTGTAGCAATAGACTGGTAACTTAACCATTTGCAGAAAAAAAATATATTAAAAAATCTAGATACAATAAAAGTATATTTTTGGTGGTAAAATAAAGATATTTTTTTTACAAAAATATAGAATATTTTTGATTTTACTTCCCGAATTGCACTGTACGAGAATTATTATTATCGTGATTTTTTTTAATTCCGCTATTACTGTCATACGTATGGAGAATGCATTGTAATCATGCAAAAATATGTTAATTTTAATTTTAGCCTAAATTGACGTTCTATAGCCATAGCCCTGATTATTTTGAAATTGCTGGCATGCACTGCCTGTACATCAGTGACAAACTTTGATGGCACGTTTTCTGAAAAAGAATATTTGACTACCAAATTTTCAATGTGCCTATTATCTCATGTATGCGTATACTATCGCGGGATTCCATGTTTACTAATTAATAATCTTCGATTTAGAAACAAAAACACACTATTATAATGAAATTTGTACAACAAAAATTGTACAAAATACTCATTAATTATTTGGAGTATTTGATGATTTAATTTGAGAAGTACGCCCTTTATGGCACAAGTGTAAAGTAAAGTGTTTACAAACATGCCATTTCTATACCGGTATTTTGATCAAATGTAGAGAAAAGTTTCCATGATAACTTTAGGAAATAGTATTATTTTTATTCAAAATTTGACGTTGTTAGATACTTTAGTAAATGACAGTCATTTTTGTTGGCGATTTTTAAAGTACAAGGGACCCAATAGATATTCTTATATCTCCACTAAAATTGAAAAATAAATTGCACGATAACAATATACTTCATACGTTTATACGTTGTATTTTTTTATAAATAGTTTATTTAGAAATTAACATGTCTTCCATGTTTATAACATATTTAGTTATTAAATCTCTTTGAAAGAGACTATATATATTATACAACTATTTGGCAGATAAGGCACTAGGAATTAGTACAAATTGGGGTGCTCATACATCAGTCTTCCTTGTTTGATCTGCTGCAAATTTAACACTTTTTTGTAATGATTATAAAATTTAAGTCAAATGATGTTGCGTAAATACAATGCAAAACAAACTAAAACATACATATTTAACAAATCACTCCAAAGATAGTTTCTAAAATAAAAATGTCATCAATATAAAGTACAAAATATTTTCTTAGATTTATAATCTTCATTATCAACATTTAAGTTAATTAGTAAAATCTATTCATAGCCACAGAAGAATTAAAATGATTAATTTGATCTCGAATTAATTTGCCATATTTAAAAAAATGTCTTGTTGATAATATAATTAAAATAGGAGTACGGAATTAAATCTAAATTTAAAAAACAAAAATCTTCTATCCGTCTAAACGTTGTAAACTTCCTCGGGATTATAGGTATAATCATCCCGAGGACGTTGCCGCTAGTAAAGGTAGATTAGAGAAGTACAATCGCTCCGTATTTACCATAACTTGACTAAAATATTTCAATTTACAAAGTGAAAACGATTATATTTAACCATTCTGGTACGGTTCTAAAATTAACATTAAATTGACAATAATTTGCAGTCATTATTTACTTGTTTAAGGTATTAGCTTACCTATTATCAACACAAACATTTAAGAATTAACAGCAATGTTTTTTTAGAAAGCAAATATTTTTATGAATATTTAGACTTTAAAGATTAATTTGAAAAAGATTTGACGGTCAATTAAGATATTCCTTTGCATATTCATATTTGTATATATGTATAATTTGTATTAATAACTGTTGTTGCATTGTATTTTACTAAATTAATACTACCTTCTTATTAAATCTACAATTACACTATTATAAAAATAAATAATCATTTACTATCTATTTTTTGCGGTAGTTGAATTCCTCCCATAGGGAGCATACATATTTATACGTTTCCTCTTCAGAAAAATCACCCCATACTGTTTGTTTTTCCTGAGAGATTGTTTAAACCCTTAAACCCGTGAAACTGTTAATATTTTTGAGCAATTTAGTTTATTTTGAACCACCCGCCAAAAACGTTTAAACTATATGAAACCTCAGTTGGGCCATTATTTATAAATAAAATAGGAGTAGCAAATTAATTGTGCTCGATATTTACGAGCTTTCGTGCGTGCTTGATGTTTCCGAACTGGACTCCCCGTGCGTTTCTACCGTGCTCCTTGCTTCCCTTTTCACTCCCCATTCCACCATCACGAAGGAAATTGTGCCTATCACAGCTAGCAGCAGAAGGATGCCAAGTTGGATGTATAGTCCTACGTGGGAGGCGTAGAAGAAACAGGCTGCTGCAGCTACCGACTGAAATAAAGCAGTTTGTTAGAAATTTTATAATTAAAATATTAAATGAGGGTTATTATATTTATTGCTTTTATTTTATTTATGTATTTTTATTGTTATTTATTTTATATTTAGATTGTATAGTAGCAATATTTGCTAGTTAATAAATATTATTAGAATTATGGACACCACATGCAGCCGTTCTGAGCGCTTGGCAACGGATTAATGAGAAATCTGAGGGCTGTAAAATATGCAAGACGACTCCTACTATTGATAAGTAAAGGATGGAAGGTCGCGCATACAAGGGTGGTCTGTGAACTACAAAATTTTCACATAATGTAAACAAACCGTGACCCAAACTAACCAAAGATCGTTGAAATCACCTACACAATGAAGTTACACTAAGAATTCATTAATTTCTCACTTATATAAAAATTCACAATTTCCAATATCTACTATTTAAAAAACGCGCCAGTTTTATGTAGAGTGAGATTTTTTCAGGACTGTCGATCATTTTAAACAGTAGACGGCATCTCCTTTTCAATGCATGTTAAAATGGGGAAATGTATTAAAATATATTATTTAACCCAGCTTAGTAGCCTATTGGTTACAGGCGCTGTTCCTCTCAAACTCCGCCGGGGCGAATATTCACCTTTCACAGATTTTCGGAGGTTTCTATGAACTTAAGGTAAATACCGGACAGGAGTGTAATCTCCTCTGAGCTTTTCCCATTATGAGAGGAAAAGCTCTGGGCTGATAGCTATAGAAGTTTTTTTCTATTATTTAGAATTAAAATTTCAGTTTTATACAGATTTTAAAAAAATGGTAAGAGAAGAGAACAGCAAAAGTACACCAGTAAAGGTACCGGGCTGCCAAACACCACACGGGATATGACAATAAAGGTCATCTTGAGAGACAAAATTGACTATCATGGGCCAAAGGAAAGGGACTGGCAAAAAAACAAAAAACCATGGGCGAACAGAATCTACAACTAGTAGAGGAAAATAAACGATATGAAAATAGTAATGTAATAGACCTTAACAGCTAACGGTATTCAAGGTTTACTGATCTGAATAATAAATAATGGTCCTGGGCACGACATTAAACTGCATCCACCCATGCGACTATGTGCCGGGATAAACAGATCCCTCTCGCTGGGCAACAACTCCGGGTGGTAGAGAACCAAGAGCTAGGGCATCCTCGTGTCCTTATGGTATCAAATGAGAGAGGACAAAAACTGATTGAATTTTCGTAAACTAGAAGTATGCTAATTACAAACACATGGTTTTAATTACCAAAAAGAAGACAACACCTGGACATCACCGAGCCATTCACGAGATAAAACTGGTCACCCAAATAGACTATATCTTCATCAACAAAAGATATTTCGATTATTTCGATAAAGGCATACCTAGGGCCATATGTGAGAACTGATCAGCCAATCATAGCCGACTTTGAAAATCAAACTAAAATCAAAAGTCGTAACAAAGAATCAAAACCGTAAATTAAATACAAGCGTGGTCCGACAAGAAGAGACAAACAATAAGGCTTGGACGAATATCAATACAAATCTCGAAGATTTTGAGTTATATAGGGGAGACACGTACTGAACACAGGCGTGAAAAAAACGTGGTACGGGATCAAGGAAGCTCTAATGGATGGAAGCAGGGAGCTGCTGACCACAGCCTGCTAAAGAAGAATGGATGCTATACGAAATTCTGACACTAATTGAAACTAGAAGACAATACAAAGAACGGAACACGAAGAAGTATAAAATAATTAAACATAAAATCAGACCAAAAAATTAGAGAGACAAAAGAACCAGACACTAGAAAGGTATTTGAAGAGATAGAACCATTAGAACGCAGATGCGATGCTCCTAATTTACATAAAAAAGTTAAGGAATTCACTGGCATTGGAAGGAGAAAGCAGAATGGACCAATAAAGGACAACCACGGAAACATCATAATGAACCTTGATAAAAATATCAAGAGAAATATCAGCTATTTCATGATAATAGAAGTGAAATAGTCATACAAGAGACCATAAAAGGACCTATAGTAACAGCTGATGAGGTAAAATATGCTATTAAGAACTCAAAGGAAAGGAAGTCGGATACCAGTAGATATTCTCAAATAGATCGAAGATATCAGTGTCCTTGATAGACGGAAAAACGATGACAATAACATCGCCGTTTAGTCAATAACACTATAATAGAGAGAGTACGGATTTACCAATACTTGGGGGCACGAATTGATGACAACCACGACCAAATCAAGGAAGTGAATGAACGTATAAAAATGATAAGGGCAATGTTCATCAAAATGAAAAAACTATTCGTAAAACATCAACATTATACTTACGAGTCCGAATAATGCGTTGCTACGTGTTTCCTATTCTATTATACGGCATGAAAGTATGGAAGCTAAAAATATGCAGAAAGAAATTGGAGTCGTTCTGGATGTGAATGTACCTTGCATACGCAAGATGCCCTAGACGAACATTCTAACCAATGAAAAGGTCTTGCATAGAATGCTTTAAGAATATGAACTACTTATGACAAATAGAAAACAGAAGCTCTAATAATGGGGCCATATTGCCCGAGGAGCGAGATACTCTCCAAATTATCATGCAAAGTAAGATAAAGGGTAATGGAAGTATAGGGCGACGCAGAGCATCGTGGTTAAAGAACCTCCGTAAATGGTATGGAAATACATCAACGGAGCTCTTCCGAGCTACGACCTCGATGATCAGAATTGCAATGACGATTGCCAACGTCCAATAGAAGACAAGCACGATAAGAAGTTGAAGCTATCCGATTTATTACTTGCTTACTTACAAACTTACTATACAAAACTTTATGTATTGTACTATTGTATCCGTGCAAAAAAAGATTTAACATTAATATACATTTTGATGGGTTCTGAAAAAAATAAACAATAACAAAATGAGGTTTATTTTACTATTTTAGTCATAAAACGTTAAACGCTTTTTTAATATACTAAATTGTTCGCGATAACAATACGTTCCTTATACAGTTTTTTTTTTCAGAAAATATTTCTATATTTCCACTAACTTAGTTCGAAAACGTGAAGATGTTTTCGTTATGCCAATACCTTCATTACACAGCAGTGTAATTCGATAAGTAAAAATATGTTAGTGCTCGATATCATGTGAAACTATGATTTTTATATTTACCGGAATACAACAGGATATTCTGCAACCAAATTGCGAGTTGCTTATGATCTATTACGATCTAACTTAATAATCTGATGCACCTTGATAAGTAATAGAAAATATTATACTAAAAAAAATCAATTTCGTAAACATTTAAAAATATAGAAAAGTCTGAAATAATGTTTTTCTATAAAGATATAATTTAATCATTTGCCGTTGAGTTTTCTAAAGTATCGTTAATTGTATAACGATACTCGTGTACTCGTGTACGTTTGTCTGAAGTAGCAAATACTAACAATCATATATTAACATACGACAGAAGGACCGGAAGGTCGATAGCCAGTTATAGAATTGTAACAAATGCCGTAACTACTACTACTGCTATAATTAAATTCAAAATTGTTTTTTTTTCTCAATTAATACGATAATATAATGTGCTTAGTTTAATTAAACTTTTATATGTTAAGCACGTTCAATGGCCAATTTCACCAACCTTCTTTCAATCTACTCCTATGAAGATGTTACTAATCGTTTGGCTTAAAATTATTTAGGGATCTTGAATATTAGCGAACGTCGGTTTAAATTTGTTTGTACCAAATACTCATTCCTATGTGAAATAATTCAACAAATCACGGACATATTTATTATATAGTATCCTATACAATTATTGAGCCACTCCTCCAGACAAAAATAATACTATTTAAAACGTAAGTTTGACTAACGTACGTGTACTCCTCTTTTCATGTCATGCTATCCTTGAACTTTGTTAAATAGTTTCAAATTAAATATCACTTGTTTTAAATGCAATTACATGTACGGCCAGTCGTAAACACGTTGTGTACAATAAGCAATGAAATTTAGCAGCACACGATAAGTGTGTTCTCACAAAACCCGTAAGGAAGTAAAGACTTGCAATCCAATATATATATATATATATATATATATATATATATATATATACATATATATATATATATATATATATATATATATATATATATATATATATATAAAAGTTGAAAACAGAAACCGTGGTTTCTAGCTCCTTTGGGGTAGTTCAGCAATAAAATTATTCCTGCACCACCTCAAGGAGCTAGAAACCACGGTTTCTGTTTTCAACTTATACATATACAGCAAATATAAAATAATCACGAATTTAAGGGTCGTAAAATTACAGTTAACAGCCTCAAAAACTAAGCTTTCGTTTCCATATTTTTTAATGTAATTTAAGGCCTGCTGAAAGGTCCTGCTTACAAAATAAAGTGTTCATCGTGTATAGTTTCAAATCCATCCTTCCATCCATTCCTTAGAAACTGTAATAATGTAACTCAAGTCTGCGTCGCAAGGCGTGAGAAAGGAAGAGGGTTCGAGGAGTAACAACTCCTACATTACAATAAAAAACGTCCTCACAACATATGTTATCACAACTTCAAATTTAATTCTGTTTCATAACACTACTTAGGTAAATTAAATATTATTACATTACTTCACACATAGTTCGGTTATATAACATTTGATTTAATATCCGTACGTCGAAAATTAGAGTCAATGAACTGTTATCAGACTAGATTTGTTTTCTATTACGCTGATTAAATGTTTGGCGCTATTATATTTTGGCGCTATAATATTTACTACCGGCCTCGTTACTATCTTCTACTACTATATTACACCTTTTTAAGAACCAATAAATTATACACACACACACTATACATATACGTTAATAAAAGTTAAAAGTAATAGTTATTTTATTTGCTACAATTCTGTAACTGGTTATCGACATTCGAAAATTTCTGCCGTGTATATGTGGAAAAAAAATTAGGAAAATATGAAAATCATCCCCGATATTTTTATAGATTATATATTTGAGAAAAATACACATGTGTAATATGTAATGTTATACTATTAATTGGTCGGCTAAATTGCATCCACTTTAGGAAAAGAAAACTTATAGAATCAATAATATTCAATATCTCGTACTGTGTAATATATAATATGTTTTTATGCATCTATGCGTTTGAAGTTTCCGTATGTTTCCCTAGTACATAGTTGATATTGAGGATTATTAAACAATGATTATAAACCCTATTTTATAAATATATTTAAATAATTTGCAAATTAGAAAACTTTCTTTAACGCAATAATGACGTGCTTAACAATAATTGTGATATAAAAATTGATTAAATCAAGTAATGCATGAAGGACATTCACAACACTCACCAAGTGGCGCAAGACGTCATGATTGCTTACTTTGTTTTTATTTGCGGCGGCACGTAATTTCTTCCGCGACTTTTGTAATCTCAAATTTAACGATTAGCGAATGCGATCACATTTTTCGGACGTACATACTATAATTTGGCATTTAAAGAAATGTTTACAAACATTCATGATTAAATGTTTAATTTTTTATTACATTTATCTAACAAATTGTGATAATAAAGTAAATGCGTAGAAAAGGGACAATTACTGTAAACTCAAAACATTGCTTCATCATTTCACTGTTATGTCTGAGATTAATAATCTTAAGCAACAATAATGTTCAGATGATTGCCACGCTAACAAGTTCACATACAAGTGTGTTCCCGGATTACTATCCGGAGGGGAACATTTTCAGTTTGATTAAAAAATCAAACTAAAAATGTTCCCCTAACAACCCCTATAACAAAATCACGATCATAAAAACTTAAAATTCGCATGAACTGTATTTTATCTGTAAATTGTATAAAATTAGGAAAATATGAAAATACTAGAGCATTAATTTTCACTTTTGAAGAAGTTATAATTTTTTTAATTCGTAATCAGAAATCGTGAAATGTTTGCTTAATATTAGCAACTGCTGTAAATTGTATATTATATTTAACACATTTAATCTTCGTAGAATATAGCGTTCGACAAAGTCAACTGGATGTTATTATCGAAGATATTGAGAGAGATGAACACCAGCACACCTAATAATGTTAATCAGACAACTATATAAACTAGTAAAGCGTGGCAGGTACAGAATCAGAACCGTTTCAACTACTAAGCAGAGTTTTGATTGGCGGGACGAGTGAGTAGCCTTAAAGGTTTCATTGTGGCCTATGTTTAGAAGAAGATATATATCTTATATGTTTATATAAACATATTCAGATCCAGAACTAGTAAGTGGAATCCGACAGGGGTACATAATATCACCGATACTAATTACCATATACACGTTGTACATTATGCGAAAAACAACGAAAAACTGGAAAAGAGGGTTACTATAGGCGGAAACATAAGACAAACCTTAGATACGACGATATTACAGTGACAATGACCACAGAAGAGCAAGGCAGAATAATTAGTAGGGCTCAAGGAAAACAGCCAAGCATTCGTATTAGAAATAAACACTAGCAAAACTGCAATAATGATCATAGATCCAACGAACGATAACAAACCACAAACATGCGAGATAGCAGGTTACGAGGTGGTGAACGTATTTCAATATTTAGGAGTTATGGTCCACAACAACGGGGACTGTGAAGGGGAAATCACAAGAAGACTGGCGATAGCGAGTACATCCATGATGAAATTAAACAAAATATGGAAAGACCGCAACATCATCACGAATATTATACTAGGACTATTGTGGACGTTGATATTTGAGACTTATGCATCCGAAACTAGGACGACGAATACAAATGACCGATGCAGAATAGAAGCGTTCGAGAACGAACACATAATAGAAGAACTAAAGCTGCTTTCATTTATCGTGACTAGCTGCCCCGTAAGATTTGCTCCGGAGATAGTTTTCGCAGAACGGCAAGAGACAAGGTAACACCGTGCATTCCAGGAGCGCCTTACACGGATATACGAACACGAGACAATCAACCGTGAACAGCTCTCAAACGATAAACGAAAGCAGCTTAATAATCGAAATTAGACGTTTACAACTAATCAGTCGTGGATATTTAGCATGCATTGTATACGAAAACATGATAATATGGAAAGGATAATCATTGAAGTAAGGGATAAAGGTAGATGCCCTAGAGGATAGCTGCATCGATCAAACAAAATGAGTAATCGGACAAGGAATGCACGAGTCACTAAGAACAGCACAAAATAGGTAAAGCTAAAACACGAATATCCAGCATAAGAACTCTTCTGTGGGTGGTTAATAACTGCAGATTGAGAAGAAGTAGTAGATAACGGAAGGGCGTTTATGTCGGAGTATATACATTGTTTTAGCAAAAAATTGTATTACTCTTGAAATTCAGTACCATACTGTCACATAAAGAAATGCAGGAAATGCAAAAAAATGCGCATTTAAATGGACCATCTATGACTCGCGGAAATTTTTATTATCTGATGAAACAAGAATAAGCCTGAAATCTTCGGATGAGCGTTAGCAGGGTGTATATAGACGACAAGGAGAAATAAAAAATATGTTCAAATTTCGAGCCACATCAACCATTTGGTTATAGGCCTAAAATATTTTGGCCGGATATTTATTTCGATGCTCCTACGGAGATATAAATAAAAATAAAATAAACTGAACATAGGGCATTACATGATCCTGGAGAATATTCTCTACGTAGAATTCAGCATCCATTGCTCTTGCATAAATAGGGACCTACTATTTATGCAAGAGCAATGGATGCTGAATTCTACGTAGAGAATATTCTCCAGGATCATGTAATGCCCTGTTCAGTTTATTGGTCCTGATTTTGTACTTAAACAAGATAATGCGTGACCGCACATGGCAAGGGTTGGTATTGACTACCTTAATTAAGTCTGTATTGCAGTTATGAAACCAGCGCAAAATCCGGTCTTAAATCTCATAGAGCATCTATGGGACACTCTTAAAAGAGTGAGGCTATATTTGCCAACTCAACATAATCCATAGCAGTTAGAACGTATTTCTCTGCAGTGGGAACATATTCTCCAACTCAACATTGAAAACCTCATTAGAAATATTCCAAGGCGAATTCAGGCTGTTATTCGAGCCCGAGGTGGAAACACGACCTACTGTGCAAACCATTTGAGTTATTTATTTGTGCGTGTTTCCACATCCTATTTTTTCTTCTTTTGTTGCCCAGAATAGTGAACTGAAACTGAAATGATGCAAACTATTCTGCAATGTCTTTTTAAAGTTAGCAGTGAAGTGAAGATATAGTGTTTTATATTTGCTTTAGAAAACTCTTATTTTTATATGGCTGGTTGGTAAGATAACTTTGAACAGCAGTTTATTAAGAAATAGATTTATTATTTCCTATAGAGGATATTAATCTAGAACTTAATCTGCATAAATGAGTATAAAAAATAAAAATATTAACAATATACAATAAATCCAAATAAAATGCCCGTAGAAAGAGTGGACTATTTTGGATTATTTTCAGAATAGAAATGTTAATAATATAACCCATGTGCTGTTTTTGAGTAAATCTAACTCCAATCGTTATAAGATGAAGTGAAATAAATAAAATTACAAATTGATTATTTCATTCTATATTAACAACTATATTAACATAATTTTAAGGGGTAGTAGCTATCTATATTTGAAATTAATGTAGCTGTTATAGATTACAGGTATCCTAATATGATTAATTGCATTAAGGGCAGAATTAGTAGTAGTAACTGCACTTAAATAGTGTAGATTCCGGAAATTAATAGAAAATGCAAACGCAATTTAAACCAAATAATAGAATTCGCTAAGCGGCAAAGCCTTCGGACTGATAGCTATGAATAAAGTATTTTTTTTTAAATTGGCTAGTGTAGCAATATTATTACTGACAACGCAAATGTTCTGAATAAAAACAATTCAATGTTAAAAAATGTTCTAATGGATTATGAAAAACCTAAACGTATTATAAAATAAACATAATAATTTAACAAATGGTAACAATCGCACTTTAAACAAATACTTTTACTATCCATTTATAAATTCAGAAGCACGAAATTGTAAAGCAAATATTAGCCGAATAAAACAATCAGTTCAATATTAATTAACAAATAGTTTTACACACTATTTGCTTAGCTATTGTTTTAAACTGATAAGCTCGGTCAGCCATTTCAAACCTGAATTACTTCTTATATCATCTTTCGAGTTCGATATTCGATCGAGAGGCTTAGCAAGAGCTTACGAAATATTAATCATCTCTACATTCATTTTTATATGTCATTCCGATCTTTTAATCTATCTAGGTTAGAATAAGTGCCAGTAAATGACATTAACATTTTTAGATACAATCTATAAACAATTTAACTAACTACATATAATTTTATTTCTCGCAATTCCGACAAATAAAGCATTACGATTATACTAGAGACATTATTATATGAAAAATATATTTATACCAGGTGAAATTTTCATCGTTCGATGAAACTGGTGTCCTTGGTGTGAATCAATTTTAAAATGAAACTATTTAAGAAAAACAGTAATTTACTTCTGAAATTTATCCAAATGTGATATAGTGCCGTAACAACAGTTTCATACAGAAATGCTCGCTGTAAATTATTTTTTAATATCTCAATAAAATACCATCCTCAATTTGATTCCAACCTGCGACCCCCACTTTTGAACTGATAGCACACAATATATTAATGACAGGTCGGTGGGCTTCAAAAACTTGTCTTTGTTTTTATATTATACAGATGTACTCTTGCCCAATATACCTAATATCTCTCTAATTTAAAATATATGATATGCGAAGGCGCCATCATGTTTTGAAATACAAAATTATTTAGCTGACATTTTTAACGAAAACTGGCATCTACATAATTTTAATTATAATCTTAAGTAAAGTGGCCGCAAAATTTAAGATAGGGTTATCTGTTTTGCTGGTAGAAATATGTCCAATTGCAGCTACCTTGCTCTAGACAGCATGGACAAGTCAGCGCGGGGTTTCAATATAATTTGAAACCCCAGATGCAAATCTATTCAATAGATTTTAATAAAAGAAAAAGGTTTGTACTCAGAAATTAATTGGGCATGTTTCGACATATCAACAACAACATAATTACTAACAAATGCATTAAAAATATATTAAGCTCGTTAAGTGCTAGCAATTTTAAGACAAACTTCATGATTAAAGAAGAGACATTTTCAAACACATACACTTTCAGGGCTCGATTTTTAACAAGCTGTATATAAAAACTGAGGTAACTTTGGCATATTTATTAAATAATACAAGTTGCTTTCATTTGTAATTGATTCTTAGGTTGAACAACCAGTGAACCGTCCTAATATAGACAAGAATAGTCCTCCAGAAACATAATAATACTAAATGTTGGACGAAGAGACATATCATTAGTCGTGGTAAACATTTGGGGTATATTGCTGGATTTTTGGGAAATTTTCTAAATTGGTAGCAATACTCTCATTCTGAAAATTTCTTAAACACTTATAAAACTTTTAGCAGCGTTCCGGGAATATTCCGAATATGGCCATATTACAAGTTCAATCTAAAATTATATAACAAATGTTATATCTCAATGTATTTTATAATTTGTTAAGTATGTATATAGTATTTTCTTCTCTTTTTTTATTTCTTGTATAGATAGCAAAATTTGCTAAAGAAATATGTTGTTATTATTATTATTATTATTACAAATGATATTATGACAAATATTTACTGCAAATATTACTTTCAAAAACCAATAATTAATATTAATATTAAGTCAAAATAACATAATTTCTTGTTTCAGCATTATTAATGTATTATGTAAAATTCTTTAACATCCGTACATTTCTTATTACAGAAACAAGATTTGTATTTTATTTTTGAGTTTACGTTAACAAATTTGTAAGCACTCACCTGTGTAAATTTGAAGATGGCAAATGCAGATGCACTATCGTTGCTGTAGACACCTCCCAAAATTGAATAAATTTGCGTGTTAAAGCACGCGTCCCCGAAACCAAGTAGGAAAGAACAGAATATAGCCAGCGGGGCGTTGCTCGTGATGAAGGCCTTGTCATCGGTATTCTTAAACGGACTGTTGTCCGGCAGGTTCAGGAAAATCAGGAAAAATGCGACGACGTGAATGATGAAGCCGCCTACCACTATAGGATCGCGACCCCACCGTGTTGTTTTCGTACCCAAGATTCCAAAAAGTGCACCGCCTATGGGATATTATAAATTATTCATTAATAAGGAAGGATGGCAATATTCATCTTGTCTGGCATAGTAATTCAGTACGATATTAATATACTTTAGATATTTTATTATAAAGGGTGTTTTAAAATGAGTGCAACATTAATTTTTCAATAAAACGAATCATTGGCATATTAAGATTCTAAAATACAACCATTTGTAATTTTAGTAAATGTAAATAAATGCTTTGTGTTACTTCTAGAAAACTAGAGGAAGATTATCTGAAATAGCAAGTTCTAACACTTACATACACTAATACACGGCAGAAGGACCCGAAGGTCGATAGCCAGTTACAGAATTGTAAACTAGCACTTATGTCCAATGAAGAAGTCTTTCCTATGACTGAAACTTGAAAATGCCTAGAGTTTAGGCGAAACTAGTTATTTTAAGCAATTATATAAGTGGTAAAAAAACATAGAAGTTTTATTCTCCTCTATCTCCTTCATTGAAAATGAATTTCCACATTGTAGACGCCACAGCCATTCAATGTCTCTACCACTTATGTATTTTATTTAAAAAAATATATATTGTTCCCATTCTGAAACATCCTTTGTCTAGTAGAAAAACATTTTGAGGGTGTCAAACTTACGGGGCCGCATTCGTCCCAGGACGAAAATTTTTGCATTCTAACCAACAAAACGTACACAATAATTATAATGACTATGTTTTGCACATGTTCCGTCTTTGTTTCTGTACTACTGTAAAAAACCTACGTTTCTATGAATGTTGAAAACAATTTTGGGCCCACCTAAACTTAAACCTTTTAATTTTGACCCATGTTAGTCTTTCAGTTTGACATAAAATATTAAAAAAATATCATACCTAGAACTTCACCAAGACCGATGAAAATTCCTGAGAGGCCGACTAGTTGCTTAGCGATGTCACCAAATTTGTTTGTAAATCCTATGCTAGAGCTGTAGACTCCACTATAAAATGACAAAGCAATTCCTGAAACAATTTGTTTGTAAAAAATATACCACTGTAATGAAAATAATTTAAACATATTACACTGCATACAGATTTTCATACACAAAAAAATGAGATAATCCATCTTTATTCAGTCTATTGACCATAAGCTTTTCCGCCACACATCATGTGGTAAATGACGAAGTCATTTCCATAAAATGTATATTTTGATAAAAATAAAGTAATGTTTAAAATTAAATCGTTGTTAATCAATTCTAATATGCATTTCATAACCAGGAAGTAAAGAACATTTTAGTTTATTTTTCGTTTTTTGTATGTATTATTATATTAATATAAAGATAATATAAATTTTCTCATAAATCGAGTTTTAAAAACCGTCATAAAGTCATACTTTTGCAAACCACTTTGTTTTTTGCTTCTCTGCAATGCTACATTTTTTTATTATATTTATAATGTTTGGATGTTCTTATTTGGTGTTAAAATAACAAATATTGTCAAACTTTTCCAATGCAATTTTAAACAATCTTTACAGTTTTCCCACCAAACAGACTATATTTATTTCCGAATTATTGATGTGCAGTTTTTGTAATATCTGCGTGTGAAATTTTAAAATAATAGTTACTTTTGGAGCTTTATCAATTTATAAACCAGTTTGTCTCTTGATTTATAGAAAACCTGTATTATGATTTGTATTTACTTGAAAATAATCTAATATTTATTTAATAATATTGATTATTATATATATATATATATATATATATATATATATATATATATTATCTATCACTTCTTTTGCCACACATTTCTTAGGAATTAAAATACCTAAAATATGCTACCAAACACCACTTTATATCATGAAATAAACGAAACATCCTGTAGCTTTTCCTGTTGAATTTAAAACAATATCTAGAATGTCATCGGCATATAGACTAAATATTCAATGGCATGGCGTAGTGTACCACTCCATTTCATCTCTGAAATGTTGACCAAACGAAGAGTAATTTTGGCAGTTTCATCGATATTTGTCACTTTTACTCTTTATCTTGTGTATCTTACCACTTGTCTTTTGTTGGAGAAAAATTGTATTCAGAAGTATTCAAAAGTTCAAAATTATCTATGTAATAATCTCTAGATTGATGTTGCGTAATGCAAATACTGTAAATATTGTTAACGACTGCAGAGAGTTACAAAGAAAATTATTTCAAGTTTAGCTTTATTTATCAAATTACTTTCAATGATCAATCAAACAATACTAATTATATTCTGAATACGTTATATAAACAAATTATTGTTGTGTATATGCCTATGTTCGTTAAAATTATAAATGGAGATATTTCCGGTAAATAAATAAATAAATAGGCAGTGCCAATCAATATTAAACATAATTCATAAATCATCTTTGGGGTTTTCCGGACACATTATTATTGATCATTTTAATTCTGAATATATGTTTAATTTACTAGTGGGCAATAAAAATCCCCTATCTAAATTATATAAACAAAATTTGTAAAACACCGAATTATAAATGAATAGCAAATAAATAATAAAATGAATAACAAGTAACTATAACTTTATAGGAAATTCGTTAAAATTATCGCAATATACGATAACAATTTGAATGATTCCGCATTATTCGTTGCCAAGGTCGAATATTGTATTATTTATAAATACATAACAATAACTATGATAAAAACTGTTAACATGGCCTCCGCTCATATTTTACGAGCAAACGAACTGTGTTACATTAATATTGTAATTGTTGTTAAAATGTCAACGGACAAAATCGCAATGTTTATAATCGTGCGAGCCGCACATGTCGGTGCAATCTACATATTAGAATGTAAAAATTTAAGTGTAAGGTTATTATTAACATAACATTACGCCGGCTATAATGGTGAATTCTATTCCTAATGGGCGCAGAAATTTGCACCCAACCTCAAATGTTGGAACTCCTTTCAATTTTGTGTACAAATTAGAACGAAAATGGTGATTACTGTTACGCTAGTAAACTAAACTTACATTTTTAAATGATCTAAATATATTCACCTTGCGCAAATGCAAAATTCTATATTTAGATAACAAAATTATTTGGCAAGTTAAATAAAAGGTTTAATATTTTAATATTTAATTACAAATAATTCGTTTGTAATTATTAAAAATTGATGGTTAGATTATAATTAAATGCAATTTCTATTAATATATATTCACATTAAACATTTAGTTCTTAACTTGGAATGGAAAATCCCTAAAAATGAATACCTTTCTTGTTTTATTGCTGCATAAACCCACTTTAATTCTAATCATATTATTTTTTAAACCGAATTATAAATGTACAGAAAATATTTTTACCTGTGTAGAAGAAAGTTATGCAAAGCAGGAACATCCGTTTCGTTACAAATAGCCTGCCAGCACCCTTGAGAGCTTCAATAGGTCCTTGCGGGCGTTCATCGGTTACAACCGTGTCTTCATTTTGTTGCACCCTTGGTAGCACTAGTAATATACCTATGCCTAGAATGGCTATACCCGATAGTACCCAAATAACAGCCATCCTCGTATCGACACCGATGGTGTCCAGTCCTTGAAACTTGAAGTAGACGAATAGGTTTCCAATAAACATACTGGAAGAAAGAAAGTAGCCCTAATGAAAATAAAAACAATACTATGTCTATTACTAATATAAAAATAAAAATAATAAGAATAATTAATTTCATTTTAGTTTGATGTAACAATAATTAATATTTACATTTCTTATATATAAACCATCTTTATTGGGCTATCGACCCCCTTGGGGATCTTTCTGCCTGTTTTGTGTTTACATGTATGTACTTTACTTAGTAGTAAAAGAAATAAAAAATATTTAAAAAAGTATAAAAATAAGTTAGAAGACTTAGAAAAAAATAAATGTAATAAATAAACTCAAAGTAGAAGGTGTCCCATACATTTCTTATTTTCTCAATAATTTAATAAACTTTAACTAAAATATGTAGTACGTATATAACGATCACAGAATGATTATCACAGCTGACAGCACATACCTCTGCCTCGGCATTCATATTCGACCTTCGTAATTGGTATCCCGTAAACGTTTAGAGATTTAAATTTTTGAAATGGTTTTAAATAATTTAGAAAAGCAATAATCTCTTGCTGTTTTCACGATTTAAATTAAAAGAAACTTTTCAACTTTTTGCAAAATTATTTTAATACTACAATTGAAGTTTGGTGGAATCTATCGGGTTCATATAATACTCATCGACATTCTTATTTATTATGAAAAATAATCTCTACAAGAAAAAATATATATAGATAATCTAATAGGGCAATAGTCAATAGTATACATTATACAGATGTATCATTCTTCAGACTAATAAATAAATAGTCTTATTCAACTGAGATTGTTCATATGAAATAAAATAAATTTGCCAATAAATGTCTCATTTTTGTGGCGCCAACATGATGTGTAGAATGCGAGGTTTCGCTGCCACCATGATAGGATTATGGAAAACTCTTATAAGCTTAAAAAATGATTAATGTATAATGTTTAACAACTAGTACTAGAGTCTGAAAGTGTTTTGACGTACGGTGTCCGTTTTATAATATCGGTCCTATTAATTGAATTAAACAAAGTATTTGTTAAGAACATTTTTTATCTTTGAATAAAGTAGGAAACAGTTTATGACTAACATACATTTTACTTCAATAACTAAAGAAATTATTACGAATGTTAAACCGTAACCTTCTTCAAATCATCATCTTCATCGTGATTATGATCAAACCGTTAAATGTTACTAGTTACAGCACAAAGCTGTGGATATATTAAGTGAACCTTTTCTTTAAATAAAAATAAACATGTGTTCGTTTCTTATTAAATACCATCAAATTATTAAAATATTAATATAGAATATCGCTTATTCGGAAGAAAAATTACACTACTCAAAATATCTGTTTTTTCAGTTGTGTAGATCTTTTTGAGAACTGGGAAGATCACTTTCAATGGAAAACCCAGACTAGTGAGCTCACATAGCGTTCACCTGTATTAAGCTTATTACAATTTTCAAACAAAAAGGGCATATAATTTTATAATATATGGCGCAATAACCCAATAACAGATTTTTTAAATTATTGCACCATATATTGTAAATTATTTATTACACGAAAAGTGTAATAACAGAATTTGAATTGTTTTTCTTCCGAAGAAGCAATGTACATATGCAACAGTCTATCAGAATAGTAAATTGTATTTAACATAACATATTCTTATAAAAATATGCAGTTCTATTCTTTCTCCAAATGATTTTGATTACCATTAGATTCATGCGTGTGTGAAATCTCTAATGGTAATTGAAATAATTTGAAGAGAGACTTTTTTATAGATTTATTATGACCTAAAATTGAGAAATTACCAAAAATACCGAAATACCTGTAGTTTATTTAAATACCAGAAAATTGGTGCGAGATGAGCATATTCGCTATCACGAGAACCCGGTATTTTATATCCCGGATACCCATTATTTTATATCGCAGAAATCCGGTATTTGATAACCAGAGTTTGCAATCCCTAAGCATGCCCCACAAAACATGAAAATTATAGTTTCGGATTATATAAGATCAAAGATAAATTTGGTTAAAATAAAAATCTATTATCAGGTTTACTTTATGACTTGAAAATGCTATTTTCCTTCCAAATTTAATTTCTTTAGAAAAAAGCTTCATTATTTAGAGATAACTATAATTACAATGAGATATTCTTAAAGAATCATAAATAATCTCAATTATAGCTAATAAAATTTCATTCAGTCAACAATGTGTTTATTATGTAAATTGCCCGGTGTAAAAATGTAAGTAGTAACACCTGTATTAAACAACATTAATTATGTATAACATAAGATTAAAGCATTCAAATTAACATTAAACCGCTTAATCTTGTCGGCACGGTTTCCAGATTGAAACAAAAATTATTACCGCCACACAAAATTAAAACCAGTTTTTTGTCATTCAGCAAATAACTTAAGCGAATAAACTATTAAAACATTTAATAAATGTGTGAATTGTTTAGAAACCGCTTTCTCGCTGATTATTCGCGAATATAATTGAATTATGAGCAGCGCGACGGATCGTTTATTATTGTTTTGTATAAATAATAATAACACAATTATCGCGTTTGTTCAAGGTATACTTGCAGTCTTGTATAAAATTTGACCTAATTTTTATTAACGTTCAATGTAATTTTACTATGTTGTTGAGCTTTAGTTTTACTGCTGTATAATCTCTTTACACGGAAATTATATATGTAAAAGATTAAAAGATGTTTTAATGCAATGTTAATTAGTAATTTTTAAGGACACATTTGGTATAAAAATAACATTGCTTGAGAAACAAATTTTATCTAGTTAGTTTGGAAGAAGTTTCTATTGTTCTCAAATTTTATATATTTGGGTCAATGTCATAATATTTTATAAATAATCAATTAAAAAGTTTGAGACTTTTGGTCAATAGGCCGTTTAAAGGAAACCAACTAAAAAAAATATGAACATGTTAGGTATAAACAAATGTATGTTATTTTCTTTAAATAAATATGTTATTCTCCTCTATCAATTAAAAATATTAAATCTTCATGTATTTGTTCCTTTTATAAAAACAATTTTTATTACTCAGAATGAATGTTGTAAATTTAAAATTTTGTTTAAAAAACTTCAAAATTCAATGCTATGTTTATTTATTATACATTCGGATCCTAGGAAACGTAGTATATTTAGTTAACATTAAAAAATATTTGAATAAAAGGGCTTATTATTTTCTCTTCTTGTCATTAAAAAATTAAGTTATTAAATGAATCTGCTTTATATAAAAAAAGAAAAGACCTTTATTTGGAATATCAGCCCAACCCTTCCCTTTTACACACATTCCCAAACCTACTTTCACAGAAAGAAATCAAAAAAGACACACAAAAAAGAATACAAATTAACATAAAATACATTTTTCTCTATCCATTAAACTAAACCCCCTCTGTCCTCGCCAATTTCCTTTCCCACGTCAGCCTCCTGCAGATTTTCACGCCTTTCCCATCCTCTCCTAACCATTCGTTTCGCTTTCTGCACTCTCCAACCCACTCTTCTTTCACTCCCTCACATTCTTTGCTAAGGTGCCACCACGTGTCACTCCCCTTCCTACACAACGCACACGCGGTGTACCCCAGCCCCATCCACACTTTTCTTCCTCGCTCTTCTGAACCACACCTCGCTTTTGCCATGTATACTTTGTCCTCTCTGCTCCACTCTCCCCTGGCTAAGTACCTCGGGAGTTTCCCCTGCACTTGCCACTCTACGTAGCCAGGGTTGTATGAACTCTCATCCATTCTCACTTGCCTTTCTTGCCATTCAATATCCCTCAATCTCTTCCTTATCTCAGTTCCTAGGCTACCCCTTTCTCTCAGCTTCTCCTCTACCCACACCTCAGACATACCCACTCTTTCATACATCCTTTCTCTATCCTTCCTCTATCTACTCCCTGTTCTACTCATACACCTCATCCATACCTCCCGTACCAGTCTTTCCTCGCCCAAATCCTGCAATCTTTCCTCAAACTTCACAACCCTCACACACGACTCCCCCCTGGAATCTGCTTTATACAACAACTGTGATTAAGTACTGCTTTTTTAGCAATGAGTTCAAGTTAACGTCACGGTATTTGAAGTTAGTTGATTTCACGCAATGATGCAAATTGGTTTTGATTTTGGTTAGTTTATAAATTACTTATATGAGTAGCTATATATTTCTGTTTGGATATTGGCTAACTCGGTTTCGAAAAAGTTTGTAAAACTGCCTATTATGCGACCTATCAATCAGTAATCTCTTACAGTAATGGCATGAGGACACGCGTTATGAATGCACTGTATATTTCGGTTATAAGCGCGAGCTGTCTTATATTATAGCGCCGACTATCGACAGAATTGTGTAATCCTATTTTCCAGAATCTCAAAATTCTAACCTTTCCTTGTTTATGTGTTCCTAAATGTCTGCTTCATGGTAAATTTGATACAATAATAATAAATTGATAAAATGAAATGACGCGTCAACACTACAACAATATTCATCAGACTCAAGTTGTCAAGTCAGCAATGCAATCAGATATTGGGCCATGAAGTTTTATAATACCTTTTTACAATTAAATGTATGTAATTTACAATTAATTTCTGTTATGACATGTGTTATATAATGTAATTAATACACCAATAAAGCATTACCATTATCAAGGTAATTCTAAAATATGTTGATTAGTTGAAATACTGCTACATGTTAGTTCATTTACAAATACTAAAATGTCCATTTTGGAACCATCCAAATATCTGTCACTTTATTATTAGCCAAATATCTATATTTTTGTTTCAAATTACATAAATTAAATTGTAAAAGGGCATTATAAAACTTGATGGCCCAATATCTGATCTTTACTTGAGTCTTGAGTCTTATGAATATTGGAGTGTTGACGCGTCAAGGGCAATATAAAACTAGTATCTGATTGCATTCCTTATCAATGAATACTCTAAACACAAAAAAGAAACTCTTCTATTTTTGGTTGTCTTAGAAATACGCTCTTAAGCGGCTATATAATACTTTTGACTTAAGACGCTGTATGAATGTTTTTGTAATACATAGTCGTAAAGATTAGTTTATAAATGGGATTAAATAACTAAGCTCACTTGCCATTATAAAATAATTATTCCATCAGAATTATTTAATTGCTAATCCATCTTGCAATGCCGCAACCTTTAGTTGCCGTTGATAAATAAAATATTAATAACGCTGCAATTTATATAGCTTATCTATATGAAAAATACAATAGAATCTACCCAAGTAATTATCATGTAAGCTGCATAGCGTAGTTGAAATTGAAACGAAAGGTCGTAACATTGTCCTAGGCCTCTAAATTGTAAGCAGCGTGTATCGCTATCTTAATTAGCAAAACATCCGCTTTCGCATGGAACTGGGAAGTGCACTCCTGCTTGCACTATGGATCACATTGCCGAGGTCGCACACGTGCGAGTATCGCATTTCCTCAAGCGCCACGCAAATTGAATTCTCACCTAGCTTGCAGCATGGCCCAGAAAATGCCTGAATTTCTGGAGATAGTTGCCGGCGTCGAGTTGAGCGTGAGGTAGTTGCCTTGGCCTGTCCATATCATAGCAGCGCCCACGCCTATCACCCCACTGGCCACGTACAACAGCCACGTTTTTGGTATCAGGAAGGTCATGATGAAAAATCTATACAAAGTAAAATTCAACTCGATCAGTTCCGGCTTGTTATTGCAACAGAATATTAATTACAAATATGTGATGGCACCGAATATCATCGATATCTTCGGCCCCACCAAGCTGATGGTCGACGGAGCCGTCCAGTTGAATAACGCAAACACGGCGTAGATGATTGCCAAGCTAGTATATCCATCGCCTTTGAAATCCGGATCTTCTTTTGATATGCTGTCTAGGATGGTTTTCTGCAAGAGAGAGAGAGGTTTGTTGATAAACACGAAGCACGTGTGATTTGATGAGAGGGGACTGATTGAATTCCAGCTATTTCGTACATAGATATGGGCATGTACTTTCACTCAACGGGTAGTCAGGTGTAAGTCAATGCGGCATAGTAGCGTTGCACAATATTAATTATCATGTAATGCGTTTTATTTTCATGTAGAGCAAGAGCGCGCCCGGTATGTCTGAGGGTAATAGAAAGTCATTGCGTTGACGAATTAACGAAAATTGAATTGTGTCGACGTTCATTCATAACAGTGCCACTGCTAATGGGCAAACACTTGTATTTTAATTTAAATGTATTTGGTTATACAGTAATATATTCTTATTACGAACTTATTATAGCCAAATTGAGGCGATATCGAACCAATCCTAAAAGTACGAACGAATAGTCTTATAATAAAAAGTTTTCGTAATGATCGAATTATCTCATAAAATTACCTTATTTTGTGCAAGTTTCATGTTTCCCGCTATAAAGAATTAAATTTTTGGGAGATGCCGAAAACGGTTGCATCAAATTGGTAAAAATTAAGATTTAGTTAATCATTCCTTGAAAATTAAATCAGTTATTTGTTGCCAGCCTTGAGGTTTATTGTAAATAACAATGTGCAATATTCCCAATGGCAATCTATATTGCTTTGGTGATATTCCTGCTACAATTTTGTATAAGTTGCCCAATTTGGGGAACATTCCCAAAAAAAATGCAAAGGAATTGAACTGTAAGTAGATATTGCCACTACACTGCACATCACGTACATTCCCGAGAAGTTAAGAGTTTAATAAGTTGTCCTATTTTAAGTATGAAATTCCATGTTATTTCAGCGCTCAATACTACATTTTTGAAATAGTATCCCTATAATATAAAAATGATTGTCTTCGTTTTGAAGCCAACCCACCTATTGAACTGACTTTTGTGCTGTCAGTGAATGTTGTAACGAATATTTTTATTATCGACAGTTTTGTTCATCAAATGGGGAAAAAACAATGCGATAGTATGATAATTGAGTCTATTATTATCTTAGAATGAATTAGAATTATTTGTCCTGTGCAATGTTCATCTCCAAACGTACTAAAGCTACTTCAAAACAAATATTTATATATCGTCTAGTCTAATCAATTAAACAACCTACATAAGAGCTTGTAAGAGTTTTGATATTCAAATTTTAAATTTTATACAACATTAAGAATTTAACAATTACATAATAAATATCAGTATTTCCAAAAACAAATAAATATTTACACAATACAACAAGATAAATAATATATACAAGATTATGAAGATGCTTGTAAGAACAGAATATAATAATTGCAAGCGGCAATTGAAATTAATACACCATAGTGTTTCGAATTGATGAAAGTGCTTTTCCTCAAAAATTAGGTAACACTATTTCGGAAACAGTAGATGTGATGTAATTATAAACTAACAGTCTGTTAGGAGTGGAGTAAATGCGTCATTAGCGATTGTATCGTTATCTTTGTTATTGCGATTTATCGGTAGGTGTATTGTTAATCATACATTTTTTCAAATTAGCTCTATGCGTAAAAACTAATTACAATTGTGGATTATATTGTAACCGATTACAACAGCATACTTTCATAACATTGCAAAAAAAGGTATCAATTCGATGCAATTTAGATAAGATCAAAATTGTGAAAAACTACTAATCTATATCAAAGTAAAATAAAATATATTTTACGATTAATTAGAATTGTTATTTGTAATGTATTATCATGTGCGGAAAAAATTATTTAAAAGATTTAATATATCTATTAAATGGAAAAGTAACATGTACAGTTACAAAATAACTAGTGATAAAAGAAAGTAAATTTAATCAAAATTCATGCGACGATTTAGCGTTTATAACTAATTTCTATTGTTATTACTGGTTGAAAGATTGTCAAAGCCAACCTAATCCCAACTTTACTAACAACTTATTAATTAAGACCCAATTACTCCTTACATGGAACGATATAATAGACAGTGTGCTACTGGAACTGGCGTGTTGGGGAATAAGAGAAGGGTGATGACGGCAAAGACAAAACATATACATATACGATGATTTGACGAAAGAGGAGAGGGTCGTTCAGTGGAAGACTAGGCAGAGGGCGAAAGTTGAGGGAAAGTCCTGAACGTGAGGGTGGGTTATCGTAAACTAAGGATCGCGGAGGACTGGTGAATTTGTCAAGGGGACGGGTTAGAAAAAAAAGTAGTAAAGAGGCGCGGATGGAGCAGAAGGTGGGGGTGACGGATGAACCAATGATGGGATTTTGGAACGTAGCCGGTTTAAAGAAAAAAAAATTGTTAGGAGGATTATGGCGAAACGAACCGTTCGAAAAAACGAACTGACTTCATGAGAGAGGAGATACATAGCGGTGGATGGTGGTAAAGCCCACTGCCTTTGGGGTTGAAGGTTGAGGCGTTCAACAGGCTACAAGTGGAGGCGAGGAAGAATATGCTGCAGGTCGTGGAGTGAAGAAGAGGTAGAGTGGCGCGTGGGAGTGATAGTACCAGTGAATAAGAGGGGAAGGCAACGAAGGTGGGATGCTGGCATATGTGGATGATGTAGTACTTGTGGCCAAGAGAGTGGAAGCGATGTTGGACAGAATAGGAAAATATATTGATACGACGAGATTGGTTGTGAATGTAAAAACAAATGTTGATGATGATGATGATGTTGTTTAGGAATAGGAGGAGGATGGGTAGAGTGGAAGAGTTAAAATGGAAGGGTGTAACGATTGAGAGAGTGAATGATTTTATATATCTAGGTTTTTGGTTTGACTAAAAAGGTGGGCATAAGAAACACTTTGAATGGGTGCAAAGG
Organism: Lordithon lunulatus; assembly: GCA_963942505.1. Classification (NCBI taxonomy): domain Eukaryota; kingdom Metazoa; phylum Arthropoda; class Insecta; order Coleoptera; family Staphylinidae; genus Lordithon; species Lordithon lunulatus. The sequence continues at coordinate 53,290,478 of OZ012666.1, read as the reverse complement.
CGAGATTGATGTGGCATGTACAAGAGACGACTGGTGGTAAAGTTTGAGGAAAGGCTGCAGGGGTTGGAGAAGGAATCACTACTACGGGTGGTGTGGACGAGAGATAGGATAGGGTAGGTAGGTAGGTAGGTAGGTAGGGCAGAGAGTGTTTAGAAGGGGGTGTATGAACATGTGGATGAGTTTGAGGTGTGAGTGGATGAGCAATTACGAGGCGGGGGAAAGCGTAGGAACTGAGGTCATTGATAGAATGAGGGATGTTAAGTGGCAAGAGCCAATTTAATTAAATGAAGGTTCGACAACCCGAGGTATATGACTGTCAGGTTAGGATTTAGCAGAGAAGGTATGCATTGCACGGGTAATGGGTCGTAAGAGAGAGGAAGCAAAGTGTGGATCGGGCAAGGGTACACTACGTGTGTACTATGTAATAAGCGGCGTAACACGTGGTGGCACCTGAGCAAGAACAGTGAAGGTGGAGGTTTGCAAAAAGATGAGTGAATGGCTGAGAAAGGACGTCAACAAGAATAAACTTGAGTATTTTCCGTGTGTCATTAAGACAATATGCAACAGAAAGCATCTCTGATTAAAATCGGAAATAATTATGTTAATATATAAAATAAATGTACCAGGTAATTATTTTGTAGGAAATGTTACATTTATTTATATGGTAAGATCATGGTTCATCTTGGCCAAAGCGGAAGGATGATGCGGAACTTCTTAAACGTTTGTGATTTCTGTGTGGAAATTATAGTAAGGCCACAGATAATTTTTCTCATTCTTCTAACCTTGTGCTATGTTTTCCTTAATTTCCTACAAATGCAACTGCTTTTAAAATGTGATCCAATTCTCATTAACTTACTTTTAATGGTAAATTTAATATACCCTATATGGCTGTTTATATAATATTTTCACTAACATGCCTATTGATCGCCTCACACACAACTCTTTATATGATATTCCTATGAATGAGAATATTTTTTAATGGTAAAACGTATAAATGCAGATTCTCAGCTCGAATTGTTGAACGAAAATTAATAGTCTACACAGGCATTTTTCATGGTGGCGTGTATTCCATATGGATGCCACTATACAGGGTGTTTCAGGAGGAATGTCCAATATTTTAGGAGGTGGTAATATGGACAATTACAAATAAAAAAGTTCGTATAAACATGTGTCCAATTATTAAGGGTTACAGAGATATAACTGTTGGAATGTTACTCATAAAAAGACTAACATAAGGTGATAAACAAACGCAATTGCCTTATTGATTGCATTTATTATTATTTATGTGATATAAAACACACGAAGAATTAAGTCCACGTAGATTTTCACAAATCCCACCACTGGCAAGTCGTTTAATATTACGTGTAGCTTTCCTAAGGTCGTCTGGTCGTTCTTTTATGAGGGCAGCACTCTTCATTATTCAAAGGATAAATTCGTCTTTCATATTAATTTTTCTTTGTAGATTTCCCTTTACAGCTAATCCCAAAGGCAACAATCTAAAGGTTTAAGGTCCTGAGAACTTAGTGGCAAATAAGAGTGAGCCGATCCACCTTCGTTTACATTTTGTTTATTTTCACTTTCAGAAATAATGTGACTGCTGGGTACTCTATTAAGGTCGTTTTAGAAAAGACAATTTCTTGACTCAAAAGTTAGTCAAGATGCGAGACAATCTAAATTGTCTCGTATCATACAGCAAATTGTCTTGTCTAAAACGACCTTTAAGGTCGTTTTAGACAAGACAATTTCTTGGCTCAAAAGTTGTTCAAGAAATGAATTCATATATCCTCCTCCCATACAATTTGTCCTTGACAAATAGAACGCGTTATATTTTCCCATTCGATCTACCACCCAATTCAATATTTCAAATAATTTGCTGTATGATACGAGACAATTTAGATTGTCTCGCATCTTGACTAACTTTTGAGTCAAGAAATTGTCTTGTCTAAAACGACCTTTCGTCTCATATAATTTCATAAAAGTACGAATAAACAATATGGTACTCTGCGGTTAGGAAATCGTCTGTAGTACGGTCTAGAAGCAGCAAGAGCATTTCCGAAAACAAACTTATCTCTATCCATACTTCGTAGATAAAGATAGATTTTGTTATTTATATGATTTATTTATATATATATATATATATATATATATATATATATATATATATATATATATATATATATAATGTGGAATAAACTATTGCAAACAAACTTGTCAATTTATTTAGTGCATCTGTTTTTATAGAAACGAAATTATTATTATTATTATTATTAGTAAAATTCTAGGCCGATGATAATACGTCTGATTTTACATTAATCCAGTGACATGCAATAAATGTGTATAGAACATAGTCTACTCATAACAAGTTTAATAGTTCCCATGTAATATTTAATTCACATCCATAGTAGAACGCAATTTGTGGTTTTTCATGTGGGGTTGTACTGTCACTAATAATAGTGCCCATTTTAATAATTGAACCTTGTAAACAATGTAATTTATATAAACTTGAAAAGCATTGAATTGCGGTTTGATACATGCACCACTAGACAATTTAACAAACCACACAAGAATTAAATGTTTTCATATACAGATTCAGGGGTCAAGGAATTAATAATGTTCAATATTTATCCTCAAATGATTCGCCTTTGAAATTACATGTTTGTGTGTGTGTGTGTGAAATTATTAAGTACTAACTCATCAATTGCGATTTATCAAATGTATATGCAATTGCATTTTAATTCTCTCAATCTATTAGTGAACACTCGTGATTCCACTTTTTGCTAATTATGCATACGCGAAATGAGATTACGTCGCTCAACACGCGTGCATTTTCTGTCAATAACAAATTAGTAATGAGTAATACCATGTGTTACTATTACAAAATTTCAAGTTCGTGAACGTAGGCAAATATATAACAGCACAGCAATGTACATCAGTGATTCTCAAAGTGGGGGTCACGAAAAATATTTTGCAGAAAAAATAATTACAGATTATTCGGGTTGCTTTTCTACACATACCCCTTCTTCAGGGGGTCCTTTGAAATTTTTAAGTACAAAAGAGCGTCGCGGACCAAAAATTTTGAGAAAAACTGTTGTACATAAATCAACTAGCTGAGATTAACTAACGTGATCCAACAAGATCGAAATCTAGATCTGTATTTTTGTAGAAACGGACAACATCCCTACATTCATAATCCCGGCGGTATCAAAATCCCGACAGAATCGAAATACTGGCACGAGCAAGTCGCCTTAGATCTTAGTGTTTTAGCGTTGATTGAAATATTTTAACATTAAGAAGATTTTTCTTCTACGCACAACTTCGGGGTTCATTGTTTCAATGCGGAATAGGCTGTGGGTAGCCTCTATGAGAATCCTATTCACATTGGCCGGGGGCGGCAAAGTGGAAGCGAAGAACCGTATTAAAACGTCTACCCCCGTCTTTGGCAGGGGCGGCGAAACAAACTTATTAAACTCACTATTCCTGCCTTTGGTGGAGTCGAGGTACCGTATTATATCATCTAACTCCAATTTTAGCTATTATTTGGGTACTATGATACATTTATTCTTATATGAATCTTTCTTTTCTTTAATGTGGGAGATTTATACCGTGTCGGGATTTCGATACTGTCGGCATATTGATATTTAAATATTTTAACAAATAACACCCGCTTAACATTGGCATCCTATTAAGTCTATTCTTATTTGCCCTAACCAAAGTCTAGCCAATCTACTCTGTGACAGAACCTCTGCGTACACATCATCACAACTAGATTAGATTGATGCCGCAACCCTGAAAAGTTCGGCTGTTATTCTGCCATACCTTTCTCGAAGGTTCATCAGCCAAAATGTTTTGCGTCGCCCCACAGATCTTTTTCCGATTATGATGGCTTGTATAATTATTTGGAGGGTTACGTGTGTATCTTCTCGAAAGATATGCCCCAAATATTCTCCGTTCACGTCTCCATGTCGACAGTATACATATAGTAGCGCAACATTCAGAGTCGCAATGTTAGGTTGAGATTTCTGGCAAGTAGAAATTTCTTCATCTTGGAGGAGGCTGTTCTTGCAATTTCAATAAGCTTATTAATCGCCATAGTCTAATCTCCAGTCTCTCATATTCTTGGCCCTGAATATTGATAACTAGTCGCTATTAGTTCGACTAAATTGTATTATAGATAATAGTAAATATACTATAAAAACTATCTATAATGATAAGTAGATCATTATCGATAGTTTATAGTTCATACAAATTTTAATAGTCGTCAATCTCCAGTGATAAAAAGAGTAGGTAGTAGCCACATTATCGACTACAACTATCGATAACATTAGAGTGGAAACTATGGATAGTCTGATAAACATGATCAACAAATAAAGTGTATTGATAGACCAATAAGAAATAAATAATTGATAATCCAATACTATCGAGAAAATTTGCCGTACTACTCCAAAAAGTTTTCTTTTTTCAGTTGAGCCGATTTTGAACTTCACAAAACGCCGTTATTCGCAGACAGGATACAATTCTGCCATAAAAAGGTTTTCGCAGTTAAGCTAGCACCGATTTGCTCATTCACGAAATTTTGTATCGATATCGATTGTATTTCTACTATCGTTAGTTCGATTAATCGTCGATAGTTTTTATTCTATAATGTGGCTACTACCTACTCTTGTTATCACTGGAGATTTCCGACTATTAAAATTTGTACGGGGAGTGAAAAACGACCTTTATTAGGCATAACCAACACCATACTTCTTGCCACATAATCCCCGCAACAATACCATCAAATAAAATTTGCGGGGAGTATTTTACTGATTATTTCTTACTGTATGCAAAGAATTTTTAGATGGTCATATTACCATAAAACTCATTAAACTTAATTACGATTTAATTTAATTCAGTTTTTTATTCTAAACTTAATTATACAATTAAAATTAAAATCTAATTTCTCAATTGTTTATATACACATTGGCATCCTTAAGGCACAGCTGACAATCAAATTCCCTTAAATCACTCCACCGACTATGTGACATGCGTCAAGGTGAAATTAATTAAAACACTCCTCGCCTTGCGTTACACATTTGTATTTTTTGCGCCTGTTGTTTATAACTTCCTGGAATATAAGTGCGGTTTATCAACATGTAACAATAATGAACGAATACGGATGTGTATAGTTTAAGTAACCAATGCGTCCAAATGTTAGCATAACCAGAAGCTACTCCCAGCTTCTGGTTATGCTAAAATTTAGAGATTTTGGAAGGTCAAGTTTATGAATATATATTAATTGCCTGACAAGTTATTTATAGATTAAGAAACGAGTTATCTATATGCAAACAACACAAATACCGATATTTTACTGCGCTATTGACATTCACATTTAAATCTACTAAATTTATAAATTCATAAATCCAGTTTCAGTGTATACGATGTCCATATATTTTCTAATTAAATTATGTCATGTTAAATTAATGCGTGTATAACAGTCTTTTCCAATTTGGGCGATACCGCCGCCTGAAGAGAGCTGGAACGTTTCAAGGGGGCGTAAATAGGTGCAATTAGGATGATGCTTAATAAAGCTAGAGCGGCGGTGATCAAATAAAAAGCGATGTTTCAACTCTTAGTTAAATAAGATCTCGCATTTTTCAAATTATCAAACAATATTCAACCTGAGAAGAACTGGAGTATGTCGCCCATTGTCGTGAATTTTAGTATCTGCCTTAGTTATTGTATTTTTCTGTGTTTGCATTTCTTGGTTGCAATGAAAGAAATTAATCAAACTGCTATGTGTTTCACCACTTATTTTATTGTTTTCCCGATCGGAAAAACTTGAAAATGCCTAGAGCTTAGGCGAAACTGATTGTTCAAACAATTAAATATATGGTAAAAAACATAGTTCATCTCCATTTAATTTCTTTCTTGGTTGCTTCTTTCCTTCGTAGTATGTAGTTTGCTCGGTCTTCTAGTCCTACTGTCCTGAGATTTCAATCTACAAAGCTAGATTGAAATCTCAGGACAGTAGGACTCGAAGACCAACCAAACTACATACTACGAAGGAAAGAAGCAACCAAGAAAGAAATTAAATGGTTTTCTGCTGCATCATTTCTTTCGTTGAACCACCATTTCTTTTGGTCTCCTTTTCCTTGCCCTGTTATTTTCTCTACTGCGCTTGTTATTATTCTTAATGTTGTCCATTCCTCATTCATATCGTCTGTTTTCTTGTTTGTACCGCTACTTTATTCAGTTGCTCTTGTAGTTCTTTTTTAAATTATTATTTTAGTTAATCCGAGTTATTTAACTCAAATTAAATTGATTTAAGATTCAGTGACATAATTTAAACGATCGTTAATTAGCCATAGCCAATTAATCCTTAAATTATAATACAACTAAAATAAATCACAACGTAAAACATAATTAAAACCTATTCACACATGTTTACTACGAAGTTTACTATTTGAATCATTAAAAAAATTCATAGCGTTAAAACAAGCCCACAATCAAAGAAATTATATAAAAATATATCATCTACCACTCATCTATTAGTAAGCACTACTATCATTATTCGTAAACGCCAAAGCAATTAATCAATAATAATTACATTAATAAATTACAAAAAAGCACATTGGTATTATTTCATCTGACACGTGAGTGAGTTAAAGCATCCCAAGCATTCAACGCGCGTCCATGATCTAGGACAAGATTTCTTAATACTTTTTCTCGCGTCGACGCTTAACCCAATTAATGAAAAACAAGTTTATCGCGCGATCACAAGCTCGGGGTTCTTTTCCTCTAGCGCGGTATTGAACTGCTCATGCTGGTTCAATGCTGCGTGTGAAATTTGGGGCGTTTTTTCTAATTCGGCAGGCGCGAAGGCGTGATTAGATTACCACCAGCCGGTGACCTTAACCCGCAAACGTTTCGACAGATAAAAAGGTACATGAGGTCTTTGCCCTCGCTGTTTGATATCGTCGTTTATTCATTCAGAGAGCGGTGTCGAAGTTTTAGGAGCGGAATTTTGATGAAGATTTGAGCTTCCTTGTATATTGGACATTGAGAAATCTTTAATGGCTATATTACGGAGTCGTTAGTTGTAAATATGTTAGATGGTAGTTAAAAAGTCGTTTATTGAAAATAAGAGTGTCTAATTAATTTATGATTAATGTGGTTTTATGAATATGTTTTTAATACACATTGCTATTATGTCGCTTTGACGTGCAAGTTCACTATAGTAAATTTTGTACACAAAAATGCAATATTGATATTCTTCTGGAATCATTCGTTCAGTTGGAATTCGTACGTGTATAGATATTATAAATAGTATAAAATGTTCGGATTTATAAATATACACTGCATCAAGAAATTAACGCACCAAAAAAACTTATTTAATTTTAATATTTGACAAAAATTACCAGTTATATTTAATTCATTAACTGTTTACAATATTAAACAATAGTTTTTGAACACAATTATAATATTTAACCCCTAAAAACTAATAATATTAAATGAAAACCAAACATACGAAAGTTCACAAAATTGTTCAAACAATATCTCCATATTGGGTAGTTCCACCTCTACTTAGGATTAAGGCCTGACAACGACTATTCATACAATAAGCACAATAGGGTACCTTAGTTAAAAAATTAAAAATATCTTAATTTAAGCTAGAAGCATGATTCAAATCGCAAAGTTATAGAGAATTATAGTATGAAAACAGCCCTTTGGAGGTTTTCCGCTGTAGAAAATATGATTTTTGAGTCTTTTCATGGTTTTTCAGCCATAACTTATTCTTTTTAATCTTTTTAAAACAAGAAGGGTAATTCAAACTGTAAAGTTATAGAGGATTTAATTAATTTGTTAACCGTGTGTGATTTGTAAAAAAATCGTAACATTTTTTTAATCCATTTTTACAGAAAACGTCATCCCTTAAATGTCTATAATTACAAAATATAATTAATTACTTTTTGTGAGTTTGGAGCATTTAGCAATTATGTGGTTTTCTTAACCGATAAATGCTCCGTTTACAAAATAATAATGAATCTGCGAAACGTATAACATCTTCCAATCTTTGACATTATTTCACATTTTTAATTTCTAGACCTTTTTTCACGGACGTTCTATATTTGATCAATTATGCTAAACAAATGTAATTGGTGTCAAGTGCCCGATAAGTCTTTAGCAATCTTTTAATCTTTATTTGATCACTGTGATGAATTATTTCATTGATTTCGTAGTTAAAAACAATAACAAAATGTTAATAGCTGTTTATGTTAATCACAATAATTAAACTATTATAATTATATGCAAAATATTAGTAATTATGTGGATATGTATTTGATAAGATCATTTTAAATAGCATGAACAAAATAATGTAAATTATAATTATATAATGTTCTGTGTGCCCCAATAATTATTTGGTTGAAATAAGCGATTTGTTCAACAACAATTTCTATTGAGTACATGTATTGCATCAGTCACAATTGGAATTTATATTTCTTTGCCACTTACTAACATTAACCTTGTACTTTAAATCGTCCATTGATTCTTGAAACTTATATTAGTTTTCGAATTCCCTGTAAATTCCAATAACATCGCAACTACGTACATCTTTCATAATTATCAAATAAAATAAAACACATTATTAGTCACTAAAATGAACAAAAGAATTTAAATATACCAGTTACGTAATAATGTATTACTACAAATATAAATAGTCTTGTTTGAAAATACTCGACATTTATTTGTTTTATTTAATAATATTTTTAATAGCTTCAAATACCTCGGCGTACAACGCTTCCTCTTTCAAATGGACTATATTATTAACCCTACACCTGTTTTACAATGTTTAAGCTATAATATGCAAGACTTTTACGTTTATATTCAAATTGTGCCCCCAGCATATTTCTGATGTTCAGATCATAAAAATTAGGTGAATATTTTTTTCTAAAAACATTACCAAAGGTTCACTACTTTAAGCGAGGTCTAAAAGATTACCTATCTATATTATAATGTAAATGAGTTACTACTGTAAATTATGTCAATAATCTTGTATATTGTATATTTTATTTATATATATATATATATATATATATATATATATATATATATATATATATATATGTATATATATATATATATATATATATATATATATATATATATGTATATATATATATATATATATATATATATATATGTATATATATATATATATATATATATATATATATATATGTATATATATATATATATATATATATATATATATATATATATATATATATGTATATTGACGTGTCGAATAGTATCGTTATTATGTGTAACAATCTCAATGACAATAAAGATATTATTATTATTATTATTATTTTTGCGAATAGAACCGCATTTTTTAAATATTTCTAATGTATTGTCAATATTTCTAAATTATTTTCAATATTCTCATTGTGTGGTAATATTACACATATTGCCGATGACACATTGTTAAGTGAGACATAGTTGTAGTGTATCAAAAATTCAATCAGTTTTCCAGTTCAATTATCCGTCAATACATCTGCTTTCTTATATATACGGTCACTATTCACTTTCTATTTCAATCGGTGGATGCAACCGATCGGAATAAATAATCGGATGACGGCGACTTTGTGCTTATGTAAATTTTACGGAGTCGGTTGCGTAACAGCGCGCGTCCGAAAAAGATTAAATTATAAAACTGGAATGTTAATGCCGGCAATAAACTTGACATAGACCTATCTCCATAAATATTCGGATATTGTCTATTTAAATACATATAAAAACGGAGATAACCTTTCCAGTGTAAAATATTAAGGCAAAATATTATTGCCGTCGGGATATCTATAAATAAATAGTGTATTTTTATAGGACTACCTTTTCAATAATAATTTGATTCTAAACAATAAATAAAGACTAATAAATATTATTCTTATTATCTGAGACTAGACATGTCTATTGTTGTTTACAAATATTTGATAATAATAATACAAAATGTTTTATGACTGTTGAGATTTTAAGTTGTTGTTAAGCTTATAATTATATTACACAACAGACAGTTTGGTGCCGGCGATTTTTTTACTGTTTCTTGAGTACAGAATACAAAACAGTCGTCAGACTTGTTCTATCAAATCTAGTATTATTGGTTAATGAATAACACAACATTTCGATAACAATTTGTAGTTTCAGAAATTGTAATAAATTGAATGCTTTAAATTACAACCAAATTATGGTATGAATTATTGTTGGCACAATTAAAATGAGGTATTCCTTGTTTAATTTGATTAATTAATAACGTCTCAACGCGGTAAAATATAAGATACATAACTTTTTGTTTTAAAAATCGTAATAAATGCAATTGCTAGAATTAAAACTAAATGCTACAATAATTATGTTTGGCACTTATTAAGCTTTAAAATAAAGAACTTTGGTTAATTAATAACGTCTCAATGTATAAAACTTTTAAAACTTTTCTATAAATACTTGTTTGTTTAAAAAGTAATAAATAATAAATTCAATTCCTGAAATTAAGTGATAATTTTATTCTTATTTGCCTTAAAAATAAAGCAATATTTGTTTATTTTAGTCAACTAATAACATATTAATATTGGAAAATTAAATACACAACACTTGTCGATAAAAACTTTTTGTTTAAAAAATCATCATAATCATCATCATAATGTAATTCTGTTTGGTACCTATTTCGCTTTAAAATTAAGCATTCATTGTTTTTCATTGTATCTATTAATAGTGTCTCAATGTTGGAAAATCCAAGACATAACTAACTAAAAATACGTTTTGTTCTAAAAATTCTCTTAAATTCCTGAAATTAAAATTAATGATAATACATAAGGGGTTGTTTATTTATTTTGTCTAATATATCGTTCGTAAATAATAACCAACGCATTACAATACAGATTAAAACGTGTGATTAATAAGACTGTATTTCAATTTATGTATTTATTTTTGGAATCAGCAAATTATATATATATATATATATATATATATATATATATATATATATATATATATATAATTATAATAATAAATAATATTCAAGCACACCATGGGTTATCTCGGGTATCCCGTGGATCAACTCGAGCACCCCGCTGATGATCCCGTGCATCAAATGTATAATCTCAACCCAATTAAGACTAGGAACTTAAAATGTTATTATTCGTGCAACCTTTTTGTACATAGTAGGCTCTTTAGTAAATTAAAATCATCCCATATTTTGTAATAATAATAAATGTCATAATCTTATTAGACAAGGGTCTGCGATCTACCAAATTATGACATAAGGTAAACTAAAATACCCTGGAAAAACAAAAGATCGTTGAAGTCTTTATTTATTTCTACATTTAATTGGCATACTAGATGAAATACCCTTCGTCCGACGTAGTATGAAATTATCTCACCAATTTATTTCTATACATTTAGTCTCAAAAACTATCAACCTCCACCTTTGAACTGACAGCACAAAAAAACATAAATGACAGATCGGTCGCCTTCAAAACATTGTCTTTTTATATTATAGGAATGTTCTTTAGTTTTAGTTTTAAATTTGTATTGCTTCTTTACGGAAGGTTTTATATGTGTCACGTCTACGTTGACTTTATTTGTTCGTATATGTTCTACACTATATATCGGGAACATTTTTTTTTTTTTCGAAAATTGTATGTGTACAAACAATAGAGTCTAGATATAGGTGATAACCCACATCAACCACGCAAAATCTAGCGGATTTTTCCCTTAACTACTTTTCCTCTACGTATATGAACCACCGAGCTGAAGCGAATGCATCTCTTTTAGTTATCGAGGTACAATAGACGTTTTCAAAACATATATAGATTTTCGCGTTGCATGTTGTTTAGCAATAGAAGTAAACTAATCCCAAAAAATCAATTTAGACCATCTATTTCATCGCTCATTTACTTGTCTGTCCTTTTACTTTCCAAAAATTCTTAGGTAGTTAATCCTTAATAACTTTTTAACAAACCAACATAATGGCTTTTGATTTGGAGGATTATGTTTTCTTTTTTATTCCCTTTAAAATAAGTCTAATCTCTTAAAAACGTGGAGGTAGTTCTACCCTCATGACACCCCCAAAAGTTGGGGAAGTTCTAAACCACATCACATATGTAGTGTTTATGATACTGTATAAGTATCTACATTAAAAAAATGTCACGCAATCAAAAAATACAGCCATGTTCTGGGACTTTTGCCGAATGCTGTATAGTTTATTGTGATTACAATAATCATATGTATATAATTAGTTATTAATTTTAAGGTTATGATTGTTTTTGCTTCTTTTATTTAATTATATAGTGCACATATATGCAATTTTTGAGTATTTAAGTGCCTAATATTACCATGATGTTTAAGCCATTCCAACACCCCCAAAAGTTGGGGAAGTTCTAAACCACATCACATATGTAGTGTTTATGATACTGTATAAATATCTACATTAAAAAAATATCACGCAATCAAAAAATACAGCCATGTCCTGGGACTTTTGCCGAATGCTGTATAGTTTATTGTGATTACAATAATCATATGTATATAATTAATTATTAGATTTAACGTTACGATTGTATTTGCTCTTTTTATTAATTATATAGTGCACATATATGCAATTTTTGAGTATTCAAGTGCCTAATATTACCATGATGTTTAAGCCATTCCAAGTATAATTTCATTTTGATATTGACTCGGATAACAGGGAAGGTCTCCATAATCCTATATCTATGGTCACTACATTTGCATATATTATATTTCAGCATATGGTAAAAAAAAGCCACACTGGCCGTTCATAAATAAATTTAAAATACTTCATCTCTATAGCTATCAGCCCGAGGGCTTTTCCATTGTTAAATTGAGAAACTCAAAGGAGTTTCATAACATTACCTTAACCCTCTGAACATCTGTATATGATGATTTCCACAACAGGGTTTGAACTCTCATTCTGAGCTGGACAATTCTAAAATATTATGCGGCAAAAATTCAAACCATTGGAATAATATTATCGGTAATTTACCAATTATGCAATTTGCTGCACAACAACATAATTTTAAATTGAATTTAATGGCCCATTGTTATCTGAACTGTAAAAATATAATTAAAAATAATTTGACATGGTATGTCGGAAAGTGTTACATGCACAATGCATTAAAAAATCATTTTTCAATAATTACTAGTTATTACATACCTCAAGTGTGATTTGTTTTTAATCTTGTCATATGGATGTACTTTTCTAGATAATAATATATTTAAAATATCACATATAAGAACACGTATCCACGTAAGTCTGCAATATCTGGGAATTTGTTTAGTAGCAGTTACTGTATTTGTTACAATTCTATTAGCTATCGACCTTCAGGGGTCCTTCTGTCGTGAGTTGGTGTATGTGTGTGAGTTTAGGACTTGCTACTTCAGAAAATCGTCTCCAAGTTAATATAATTTACTAAGTTATATTGTCTTTTGTATTTTATTTTTTGTATAGATAACAATTTTCCTAAATAAATATTATTATTATACAACTTATAAATATAATATATTAAATTAATTAATTGTTGTCATATAAACAATTCTTTGATCTTGAGAAACTCAAAGACGAAGCCAAAATACCCACAAACATCAAAGAAAAAGACATAACCGATCTATGTGACAAAATAACTGGCATCATGATAAACAAACACAAAATAAAGTATGTTTCAAAGCAAACAACCGAAAACGAACATGGATGACGGGTGAAATCCTATTGTTAATGAACGAAACGCGAAAATTCAAGAACAAAGGCGATGAATGCAACTATAACAATATTCAGAAAATAATAAGGACCATTTGGAAGACATAGAACCACGGAGTGGCACGGGAATATGTAGAAATAGAACAACTATGGATTCTACAAGACGACTTCAACCTGCACAAGAAACTAAAGGAAACAGCTGGAGTTTTCCGGAAAGCCAGTATCTCCATACTACACTGAGAAAAGTTAATAGAGCCGAACACTTTATTTAGAGCCGAACCAAAATGTTCGGTAGTATAAATGCCGAACTAGACAAAATTTGAAGCCATACTATTTAGTCGGTTGGTATAGAGATATATCCGATGATTTATTCGGATGATTAAATGATAGATAATGAGACAATTGAAGTACAAATTCTATATCAAATAAATACGAGTCTGCTTCGCGAAGTCAAACACAAAGTTGATGAGGATATGCGCTTGTGTGTTATGATAATAAATATACTCTAAAAAGGAAGTGTGGCAAGGGTATATTAAGAATCTCTTTGCAGACCAACGGTCAGACAACCACACAGAGACAAGTAACCCTGTAACCCTGACGGGTCCACTAATCAGTAAAGTCTAAAATGACAAAGCCATAAAAGCAGCAAAAAACAATAAAGCTGCAAGTCCAGATAAAGTTCCATTGGAAATACTTAAATTCCTGAATCAAAATAGCATTTCGTATTGCAAAAAAAAAAATAAGTATATGATACCTGTCAGTATCCCACGCTCTCATCGGCTTTCATATCCCTGCCTAAAAAGAAAAACGATAAAAATAGTGAAAACCACAGACTCATTAGCCTTATTCCTAAAATAAATAAATTACCAAAGGATATCTAGAAATTAAGACAACACAAATGCGGCACCGAATTTGGATTCAGGCAGGGGCTGGGAACAAGAGAAATAATTGTTGCAACTTAACTTCTAGTACAAAATTGTTACGACCAGAGAAAATCCGTATACCTATGGTTCATAGACTACAAAAGGCAACACCACAAACCCATTAATATCCTGAAACAATTGGATATTAACCAAAAAAAACATTCGATGCATAGAAGGCCTGTACTGGAACAAAACAGCTCAAGTGAAAAGGATACAACCAGTTATATCAAGATCCGCAGAGGAGACAAAGCTGTGTTGCCTATTTTGAAAACATATTCCTGGAAGCCTGCACGGACCTAGAAAGGATAGTGGTAAATGGATAAACAATACACTATATACAGACGAGACAATACTTATCTCCAATAACTTAGAAAACATCCAAGAACTCGTCAACAAGGCAGGGATTTAACATAAAAATTGCGAATGCAAAATGTATGGTTATATACCGAGTCCCGAACATAGCGAAGGACGTGGTACTGACTATTGGCAAAAGTTAGCAATATCAAGTATCTTGAAACATGACTAACAGCGGACTGGTCATCGAGGCCGAGATTAGATTGATGATTGAAAATACACGAAATGCATTAATGAAATTCAAAAAGGTCCTTACCAACACCGTATTTGATCTGAACCTTAGACAAAGATTTGTAAGATGCTACATATGGTCAGTGCTCCTCTACGGTATGGAAAGAAGCATGATAAAAGTAGCATCATTGTACAGAATAGATGCCTTTGAGATGGTACCGTGCTCTACCGCAGAATGCCCAGGATTTCGTTGACTGCAAGAATAATCAATGAGGAATACCTGCGACGGGTAGGCGAATGCCATGAACTTTTGACTGCAATATAAAGAAGGGAGACTGCATATCTAGGACACGTAATATAAAACCAGAAGTATGGTATACTACAACTTATCATTGCAGGTAAAATTGAAGAAAAACGAGGAGTTGGAAGAAAAAGATATCTTGACTGAGCAATACAAGGCAATGGATAATATTAAGGACCATCGGAAGTCTAGTTCATACGACCAGGGATCGCGAAGAGATGACGGATGTCGGCAATATTACACTAACATCAATTAATTGATATATACATAAAAAGAAGATTTATTCAGAGCTAGCATAAAATACTACTACTGTTGATAAATTCCAATGCCTAAATTTCGTCCAAATTTCGGATGTTCAACTACATTTTTTATTACTATAATTTACAGGTTTTGTGAATTATTAAAACTTAACTCCAATTTTTCAGTGTTTTAATTCCTTCCAAATGTGAGATACTCTGAAAAACATACTGTTTTTTTCCGAATGTCTTTCGTTAAAATTTTCAGCTGTCCTCCTACAGATGTTAAAATTATCTCCGCATATGATCATCAACTCTGCCCGGTCTTGGAAAGTTAATCGTCACGCCATATTTAGCGAAGTTTATAACCATCAACGTCAACAGTTATTTGTTATTTAATTAAATTCACTTAGAAAAATTATTTTATTATATTTATAAATTAAAGTCGTATGTCTTTTATTCGGTGGTTTTAATTAGTTTTGAATCCAGCACAAACTTTTATTAAGAATAATATTTCCTGAGAAATTATGAATAAATTTGTTTACCACATGTTGCAAGTGGACAAGTTGTACGTTTCTACGTACTTTATATACTCGTAGTTCACATTTAACTATCGTAGTTTTTTCTTTGTTTAATATTAATATTCCAGCTTGCAAAAACTTATTCTATATTTCCATCCCAAATCCAACTACTTTTAACACAACTTTTAGTAGTCAGTTTTATTAAAAGTAGTTGAATGTGGGATGGTTATTGTTGTATTGTTGTTATTGTAGTTTGTTAAATCTGGTCGGAAGAGAATCAAAACGAGTTGTTGTGATTTTGATGTATTTTATATTGTCGTTAAGATGTTATGCTACTGGTGGTTGATAGTAAAGAGCACGAGGTGACCAAGTAAACTTAGAGGCCCTGTTACCGCTAAAAAATAGGGGGTGTTCTTACCAACGTATAACAAAGTAAACAAAATAAGCAATATGAGACAATAACAAATTATATACATAAACAAAATATACAATCTTTAAAATATATATATATATATATATATATATATATATATATATATATATTATATAAATATACAAGTATATATTGGGGAAGTTGTACTGTAATAGATATGTAGAATCAGTTGCTGCAAGCTGAAATATTAATACTAAACATAAGACCTAAACAAAAAAATTCTTTTTTCTTTTTTCCATTTTTTTTTATTGGGGGAATTTTGTAGAAGGTATTTCTTGTGTGGTTATGCCAAATAAAGGTCTTTTTCTTGAGACCTAAACGCTGGAATGACAGCTGCGTCGCAAGAAAATTAAGTAAGCAACAAGTTCAGAAAATAAAATAATCACATATTTCATATGTAAATAAATAAATTGATTTTAGAAAAGTCGGGTTCGCTCCCGGCCCTGGTACCATTAGTCGTTTTGATAGAATTAATAACACTTCATATCACTAGGGGACTATTAGGATAACAAGTCCTAACACTCACACACACATAAACACACGGCGGATGGAACCGAAGGTTACATAATTGTAACAAATACAGTAACTAGTAGTAGTTACTGATTTTAGTTCAAAGCTTCAAACTGACTATTTTTAATATATAAATTTTATTTTGATATTATTGATTAACTAATTTTTCGATTTGATCTGTTCAATCTGCAAATAACCAAATAAAATATATGCAATTTTTATTTTGATATTAATGGTTAACTAATTTTAAATTTGCACTGTCCAAATCTACAAATAACTAGATAATATACTTTAAAATAAATGCTATTTTTAGTTTAATATTATTGGATAACAAATTTGTCGGTTTATTCTATCCAAATCCACTTTGAGATGACAAATGCTGTAACTTCCAAAATGACAATTTTCAGATTTCGAATTTGTTTTGATGATTCTGATGTATATTTTAACGCTCGCTTAATCCAGTTTTGCGTTTAGAATAAACCAAATTATTATTTAAAATAATTCGATAACAGTATACTCAATGTAATGTAAAATTACTGGGATCAGTGCAATCTTTAAAATGCATTTATCTCTTTTGGAAGTTACATTTGTCATGTCACAGTGTGATATTTTATATTATATTATTTAGTTATATGTAGATTTGGATAGAAAAAACTGAAAAATTAGTACAATATATGCAATTTTTGTTTTGATGTTAATTATTAACTAATTTTAGGTATTTCTGACCTAATATGCTAATAACTAAATATACTATAAAATATATGTAATTTTTAAAAGGCATTATTAATTGAAACTTAGAAGGATATTTTCACAACATCTCGTACTCGTAACAATATTAAGGAGGTCAAGTTAATAAATGAAAAGAAGAATATTAATCAGACATAGTTGCACCTAATAATATCAATATATAAATGAGTACGTTCAATGTGTAAAATGAAAATGAAGGTGCATTGTCACGGCATAGCAAATTAAACGCAAGCAGGTAAATAGTGCGGGTCTAATTCCTGAGTGAAATCACTCACTAAGAAAGTAAACGTGATTGACGTGAACTCAAGTGCAAGGAATGTACCTGATCGGAACAAGCTCAGTACGCCAAATGTTTATTAAACGTTACAGGTTTGCGGCGTTAGGTCAGTGGGATGAATTATTGCATGAAAGTGAAATGTCGCAGGCGTTAATGCATTCTGTGTACGCGTTTTGAAGGTCTTGTTAGCAGAAAAGGAACTAGTAAAGTTCACAAATTCAGAGTTTACCGTGATTAGCGATAAAACGTCTTTAGTGATATAAAAACGATGTAAGACTAGTATTACATCATAGTTGCAATATTCAGTTGTGTACTTTACTGCTAGTAAAAACCCACCCTTGTCGGTATTAAGAGTCAAAATTGTTTTATACAGATTTATCAAGAATCAAGGCAATATAAAAAATCCTTCATATTTCGTACAAGAAATTGTATATTTAAAACAAACTTGAATCTAATATGCTCAACAAATAAATCTCTAATACTTTCTAAGACATTACAAATCATAAAGATAATGTTTTGTAAGTTGAAGCGAGAGGACTAACTAAATAATATCGTATAGAGTAGCAGTAGTAGTATATTTTATTTACGTTGCCAAAATATAATGCTGTAAAAAATCAATACAAAGACCTTAGTACAAATAAAACGCGAAACATTTAAATAAGACAAATTACAAAATACAAAAATTAAATTAAAAAATCTTAAAAATCCTAAGGATCTTAGCAATAAAATTAAATTAAATATACAAGTTCAATAAGCCAAATATTCATTTACAGAGTAACACATTCTGTAATAAAAATGCTTTAATTTTTGTTGGAGATGTAAGCTTAATTTGTTAAACAGTTTTATCCCCATACAGGTGATTTTAATTGCAATGTTACTACTACATTTTCTCTTCTTTTTCCTGGTTCTTGCTGTTATGAGCATTATGTATTGGGAATGTTTGTATTTCTTGAGAGGTATGCCAAATAAAGGTCTTTTTTGTATTTCTCTCGACTGCCAGGACATTCTCATTCCTCGTGCTATATTGGTGGAAGTTCGATACCTTTTCAAACTTGTGTATGTCTTACGGTAGCATAACATGTTGTATATTAGAAATGTCAGGATTTTCTTGTTTGCAAAAGCCTGTCTACAAGATCCAGTTGGCTGTATATTAAAAATAAGGCTAAGGTATTCTCTTTAGCAATATGAAAATTCTCACCGTCTCTAACGCTGAACCCCAAATCATCACGTTGTACGAATATGTGACCATAGGCATGCTATATTTTAACTTGTGGATAGGAAAGAATGTACTTTATAGTTTACTGCACATTGCTTCAGTATGACCCAATGTTTCCTTTAGTCCTTTATTAATACAAGTATCTAGATACCTACAGCCTATAGACCAAGGGTGGCCAACTTTTGTGTACATAAGATCTACTTGTTATCTTAAAAATGTGTCGCGATCGACTCATTGCCATTAGTGCTCTATTTATCAAGTAGTCTAATCGGTCTTTTAAGTTAAAACATCGCGAGCGATCGACCAGTCTTCGGTTTTTTTTGGTATTGAAAACGAGACCATTTCTATTACACCATATAGTCATGTTTAGAATTACAGTCGTACACATCTCGGGCTAAGTGCACCTCCTTGTCTTAGTCTTATATATGTCGTGAATTGTTTTGATATTTAATTTTTATATAACAAAAAAAGATAATTACCGGAATTCCGGTATTGTGAGCTTTAAATACCAAAATACCGGTATTAAAATATGTTCCGGTATTGCAGTCCCTAGTCCCAAAGATATGACTATAACTGATAATTGATTTTAAGCGGAGAAATTATAAGCATTGTACCAAAATCGACATGTATATAAAATACCGCTTGCATAACCACTACTCCTTCGATCTTTTTACACAAATAAAACTTCTGCAATTTTCACGTTCTATTAAATCTCGCATGTAATATATTAATTATACGCAAATGTTATGTATCAACTTCTAAATTTGCGACCGACAAATTTTTCATGGCCAAACAATTCATTTCACCGCGGGCTTACAATTTATAACTTGCCTAATTTGTATTTTGCATCAGCTACAGCAGTATATTATACCCAGTCGAATATTTATTTAGAAGTGCGAAAACATGAAGGTCGTTTCCTTGTGCGGCCTTCAAACAAATAATGCCAAATAGTCTAGGCTGCTAGAAGTTCATTGTGACATTCACATGTTTAAATCTTTTCAGAAAATCATATATTAGCATGATGAACATTTATATGACAGAATAAATTTATATCCGTACCCTTTAAGCCGCGTAATGTTGGATAAATCTTATTCAAAATTAAACTCATCTGTTGTATAATCTATGCTATCGTGTCATAATAACAGTACATGGTTTATAGGAATGTGTACTGTAAGTAACCCATTATAGTACTCGGTACGATAATGAAATTTACAAATTAAAGATGTCATGATTTGTGATTCATAAATCAATAGTAAATCTAAGGAATTATTGATTTCACAGAAAGCGCTGTGGCTATCTATAAACCAGAGCGCGATATAGAAGCGATACAGGTGCACTACTGCCACTTTATAGTGCTAGTGTGATTAATGTGTATCATTACGGCATATTAAAATTAATTTCATAAATCACATTATACATAGATTTATATATATATATATATATATATATATATATATATATAGTAATATAAATATTACTAAATTTTATAAATTATAAAAATCCTTATACTGCTACTCCATATACTGACTTTAATTTAAAAAAACGCAACAAACGGAAGGTCAATTTTAATAAAATGCTCACTGATAAATGTTTAAAATTTGAAAACAAAAGAACATAAATAAAAAAGTTTTTCAATAATGAGTTGCTCCGCCACGATTTGCTAGCACTCATTTAAACGGGGGGACATACAGTCAATCATGTGATCAATTTTACCTACGGAATATCATTCCAAGCTTCCTCTCCCATCGTCATGAGCCCACAAACAAAATCGAGACGTCTCACTAAACACAATTTGATTCCATTCTTGAAACCAATTTGCGCTTTCGTTGCTCCATTCTAGTCTGAGGATACGGCGAAGTGGAGTAAGAGGAAGACACAAAACTGGACGGTACGAATGCCGTACGATAAACAGATGAGATTGACATTTTGCGTCCTGCAGCTTCCATCCAGTCTATTGCAATTGACCGAGTTGTTGAAAAACTGTTTCTTGTGACCAAAAGTCTTAAACGGCGTTCTTCACGATCTGTAGTCACCCGGGGACGTCCAGATCCTTGAACTCCTTCGAACCATCTGGACCAACATCTTACCACCGTTGTAACATCATAATTTACACAGTCAGCGATATCTCTAAACGAGAAACCGGCCTCTCTTATACCAATAATACGGCCATGTTCAAAATCATTTAGTTCCCGATAATTTGCTCGTTGGCGAACTTTTGGCATTCTTTTCACAAAGCAATAGTGAAAGACAAACGAATCGAAAAATTGACAGTTATTACACACCAATAGCTTGTTTAATACAATTAATTGATACTAAGTAACAAGAAAGAAATGATACAAACAAACTAAAAAAATTATGTATAGATTTTATTTAAATTATAATCATAATTTGTTTCTTATAAATAGCAATGTTTGTATAATTTTATTAAAATTTATCAACAACTTCAGTGTATTACGATTTTTTTACGAAAGACATTAATATAAAATCGTATAAATCGTATAAAGTCAATGTTTTGAAAATGACGATAGGCATTTATTTTTTCTGTTGTTATTGCAAGAGTTGGCATTATAGGTTGGAATTACTGTCGACGATAGTGCCTTTTGATGTTGTTTTTTAAAATTCAATATTTAATTTGGTGCAATTATGTTTATGTTTAGTAAGGATCATTTTTTGAAGAAATTATAATCATCCCCTTATTACACCTAGTATAATATGTAAAAGCCAAAACTAAAAAATATAAACAGAAGTTGTAAATGTAATCGGAAAGTATTGGTAGATATTTTCGATGAAATTAGTAAATATTATGATTGTCAATCTGGGTTTTCAGAACAATCACACCTCAATTATAGATAATTAAGCAAACAAAATTGAGGCAACACAGTATCACTTATCAATTTGTAATAACCTAAATATGACTTTTGAAGTACCCGTAGTGCAATTAAAGGAATTTCTATCTTTATTAAATGCATTTCAGTGCAAACAAATACAGTACTATCAGACTCAATATTAATCATCGGTTTTATCTGTTGTCAGCTTCGGTAATTTCGCCCAAATAATACTACTAATTAGTATTGGTATTGTTCGTGTCGGCTAAAAATAAATCTTATCTGATAATATGATATGCATGGAAGACAGGTGTAAAAATTAATTAAAAGAGATATCGGTGTGACGTTTCTCGATTAAAATGCAATGAATTCCCTTTAAACAGTCTTTGATTCCAAAAATTTTTGTAATGACTTAATAGATACAAAAATAAAAGGATAATTCAGGTCTTATTAGTCTTGTTTTTTTGCAGCCAGAAACATTTATATCTATAATGAGGAGAATGTTATACAAATCGGGAATTATGGTATAGATTACTATATTTATCTATTCCATTGCTTAGATACATTCCACAGATATTATTATGAAAATGTACATAATATGTTTCTACTCTTTACTGTCAATTGAAAAAATCTTTCTAGGGCTATCAGCCGTGAGACTTTTTCGCCGATCAAGGGAGAAACTCAGAGGAGTTTAACCACCCGGTATTTACCTTAACTTCACAGAAAATTGTCAATTGACAATTTCACATATACATATATTTTGTTTATATACAAAATTATTAATAAGTATACATTAAAATGTAATATTACTTAATAAAGATTATATAACTAATATATGTTCAATAATCGAAAATACAATTTACTTCAAATTCTATCTCTTCCCGTTTTCAGGCACCAATTTGAATCAGTCTATAGATCTCTATTCTGTAGAAAAGTACTGATTATAAATAGAACGGTTATACTTAAATTGTTACATTATGCATATGTACAGCATGAATAAAACTAAAATTGCAAAATTTGTTGTAAAATTCCTGAATGGTTGCGCTTACAAAAAATCACATTCTGCAATAATGGCGTTAAAAATGTGTGGGTGACGCAGCCGGCATAATTTGCACTGATGCAACCATTGTGGATAAATTATTGGATAATGAGGTGTAAGTATATACGCTCGAATGAACGGAGACGGGAATGAAAGGAATCGCTTCTAAAAATAGCACTGTAGGTTAAACAATAAGCTCAAAATATAGACAATTGTTACGGATATAGTTTCTAACAAGCCGTTAATCAAATGTATAAACGGTATTACATAAAGTACTTAATAGTTTGAATCTTGACATAGGCTGGTACAGTGTTAAATAGTAAATAATATAATATTGTAAATAATATGTAATACAATTACACGCCGATGTAGTGCAGTTGTGCTTGTCCGGGTTCAAATCCCGGCCCGAGATGCTGTACTTTAGAAAATTCGGGGACGCTGTTCAAGTCCTAACACTCCCATACACATACACTAATAGGCGGCAGAAGTACCCAAAGGTCGAAGACCAGTTAAACATTTTAACAAATATAGTAACCGCTACTACTCTACATACCCAAGACCGAACCATAACATAGCCAAATAAGACAAATATATATGGTCTGTTCTTTTGAAATAGTAAAGAAAGTGTCTACTCAATTACACTGTGTGGTCTATTTCTTGCGAGACAGCAGGAAAAGAATGCCAGATCCCAGAATATGTTAATCTTACTCTGTAAATACCTATTACATCTTACAATGTCATCCATAATTTAAGGATGACATTGTAAAAATATAAAAGTAATAATTTTAAATAAATTACTAATTAATTTTCTCATTTTCGATTGTTGTTAAATACACTAAAACTAAAAGAGATAGATGGTTCGACTCGGTGGTTTCTATGCGAGGATGAAGTGTGAAGAAAAACCTATTAGATTTTGTGTGGTTGAACGAAAATGATGTTCACGACTTATGCCCTGGCCGTATTTTTTTCTGTATCTCGATAACTTGTTTTGAAACGGTCTATATTGTACTGTATCTTGATAACTAAAAGAGAGGTTTGAGTTTGTTGCATTCCCTTCAACTCAATGGTTTCTATATGGGGAGCAACGGTAGTTGAGCAAATACGCGCTATATTTTGCGTGGTGGAAGGAAAATAACGTTTTCCAGGCCAAGTGGATAGAGGCGTCGTCCGTCTCGTACTGAGCATTAGGCAGTTCAAACCCCATCGGGGCGAATTTTCGCAATTCACCGTACACAGTTTTTCAGAGGCTTTCTGTGAAGTTAAGGTAAGTGCCGGGTGGCGTCTGAGCTTCTCCCTGGCCGGCGGTAAAGCCTCACGGCTGATATCAAATATTCTTACAAATGAAGAGCCTAGAACATGACTTCTACGAAAGCCAGAGCAAAAAAAGACTATGTATGGTCATAGCACCACATCCAGGTGGATGCAAACTAATAGTAATTGGAAGTGTGATACAAGTGAGCGAGTTCAAATATCTAGGAATCCCAATATAGAGCAATGTAGAAATCAAAGAAGAAGTAAGGGAAATCGGAGGAATCGAACAGGATCACGGGCTACCTAAGTAGCATGATATGGACCAACAAACACCTACGTAAGGAAGCAAAGAATACAATATAAAAAGTTGTTGTAAGGCCCATCCTTACATACATGGCTAAAACGAGACCAGGAACGAGGAAAATAAAGAAACTCATTACAACAACAGAAATGAAAACATATCGATGCATTGAAGGGAAAACTATACTAGACAGAGTAAGCAATGAAGAATCACTCGGGCCTACCTCACCACCTCGACGGACGCGATGGAAGTGCTGGCCACGGCAACACCAGCCGGCCTGCTGGTGGAAAACCCGGCAGAAATCTACACGGCAACCAAGGGGTGCTGACCTAAGGAAGCCAAGATAGAAGGGCTGAGACCACGAATGCTGAATGGACCAGGACGATCGTCCCGAAAATCGAACCATGGGTGAACCGGCCACTCGGAGATCTTGAACACTAGACTATCCAGGCATGGCGTATTTGAAGGTACCACAATGAGCCACCCTGTGACTCAGAATAGGGGAAGCCACTCCCAAAGAACTTGGAGAAAGGATGTTCGAGACCAACGCGATATGGGAAACAGTGACCAAATTCGCGAATATCATAATGAAGCAGAAGTATACGGACGATCTGCGACACTGACAATGGACTAACGTAAGACAAACTAGGCAGGACAAGAGACAGGATTAACTGACCGACGCGAGAGGCTTAGGTTACCTTGAGGCGGGCAAGCCCCGAGCGAGAGAACGTGAGTTTTGGTTTTAGTCGGTAGGTGCCCCGGTCAGAACGTGGAGTGAATCCGACACTACCCATATCTCTAACACCTAGTGGTGGTTAGTGAGGCATGGGTGTTCCACCTCGCAGGACAAAAAAAAGAGTAAGTGATGACGAAATAAGAAGTTCAGAGTGAACAATATTAGCGAGCGGAAGCATGAGGGCAGAATGGATACCGACAAATTGAGACGATGGATAGAGACAGAATTGTGAAAATTGTAAGAGACAAGTCACCAGAGAGGTCTCCAGGACGACAAAGGAAAAGATGGAACGACAATCTTACGGGGCCGTATAGAAGGAGAACAAGCAGATTACCTACATAAAAGAAGAAGAAGAATACGCAAAAAAATGACTCTAGTTCCAGTTCAAAATATATCCTACGCAAATCTCAAATATGGTCCTAAGTGCACACATGTTCCTGAAATAGTCTGTTTAGACTATATAAAATATCTATATACAGGATGTATTCGGATGGTAACAATAGTAAACACTTGTTTCTATTTTCTATCTAATTGATAACGATACTTAATATTAATTACTTAATAACAATGCTAACACAATAAAATATTATCCGATATCAAATTTAATTAAAATGAAATATCCTAGTTTTTCCTTAAATATAAGTAGACATTAAATAAAGATTATTAAGATAATATATTGATATTATTTCCTAATTTCATTACTCAATTCAAGTAAATAATGCAATTTTCGAAATACAATGTAGAGCGTGATTCATTACTGTTAGTACAAACATAAAATGTGATATATAACTTTGAATTCTAAATCTGAAAATACGAAATAACATTCTTCCACGCGCGCTTTTGTTTTATAAACTGTATCTCACTATTACACGAAACCATACTAGACTTTAAACAAACACACCACCCATGGATTAATAGACCCAAATTCGGAGTGGCTTCAGACCGTCGCCTTAGACCACTGTGCCACGACCGTTCCCCACGCGCGCTTTTTTTTTACAAGATATTACATTCATCATATCTCATAATTATTTTCATAGTATCGAGAAATCTAATAGGTTGTGGATAAAAATAGTTTTTATTTTATTGTTCCTCATAATTTCATCAACATACTTGGCCATTCGAAAATCTTTACGCGGTTAGGATACGAGTTTCAACTACCATTCAAGTAATATTTTGTGTGATATTTTTAATGGGAACATTTATTTTTTATCTGCAGTTATTAATCAGCCTGTATAATATAGGAATCAATAATATCGTTTATTTATATTGAACGGCTACTGTTTTATTTATCTCTATGATTACTGAAGAATAAACAGATATTATTGACTTGTACAAACGCCTACACTTTACCGTAGAAGGCATATGATTAAATAAAAATACAAACTAACGTAATTAGAGATTGCAATACTGAAGAAGTAAGTAATTCATTACCGGTATTCAGGTATTTAAATCTCGCCATATCGGGAGCCCGGTATTATAATCGATATGCATTACAATAAAATAAATATAATATCCCGGAATCTAGTTAATTGAGCCAAAATAAATTAAAAATTACGAAAACATTCAATTCACTTCGATATATTTCGACATTGTTTCAAATACAATTTAGTTGTTGAGAATTTGTATACAATTAGTGTACTTTCAGTAGTAAAATAATTAATCTTCAGTTGTATTTCACAACTTTGGAATGATTGAGAGCAAAAACTTTAGTATTTCTGGTATTTCTTTGGATGGTCGTACGGAGTTAGTCCCTATTTATGTAACAGCAAATAATGCACAATTCTACCTGGAGAACAATCTCCAGTATCAAGAAATGTTTAGTTTATTGGTCCTGGTTTTCTATTTATGCAAGATTATAGACAACCGCACGTGGAAAGGATTTGTACTGACTACCTGGATGAAGTCTATATTGCAGTTATTAACTGGCCACCGTGGAGTCCGGATTAAAATCCTATAGAGCAGGGGTGGCCAATAAGTCGATCGCGATACACCGGTCGATAGCGAAAGCATTTTTGGTCGATCGCTCGCGATGTATTAACTTAGAAATCGATTAGACAACATACTTAATAAATAGAACACCAATGACAATCGCGACACAGTTTTAGGATAAAAAGTAGATCTTATGTACACAAAAGTTGGCCACCCCCGCTATAGAACCTCAAGGGACACTCTTAAAAGAACAGTGAGGCACATTTGCCAGCCCCACAGAATGTACAGCGCTGGAACGGGACTGGGAAAATGTTCCTCGACTCAACATTGAAAACCTCACTAGAATTATGCCACGGCGAATTAATTCCGTAATTCGAGCTCGAGGTGGCAATACGACCTACTAGGGATTAACTCAAATCACTTTAGTTATTTCCACATCCTGATTTTATTACAATTTTTTACTAGGATTAGTATAAAAATGAAACCGAAACGATGTTACCTGTTCAATGCGTTTTGAAATTTAGCTGTGAAGAAATAGTGGTTTACATTTGCTCTACGAAAGTCTTAATCTAATTAAATAATATTCGAAGTATTGTTATTGTTAATAGGGCAGAAAGTCTCGAGTTGTTAGACACTTGTGATATTAATTTTAAAACATGTTTAAATTTTAAAAATTAAAAGAAAGTGTATTAATTGGCAAGATTAATTAGGATTAAAGATCTATTTCGCAATAACCGACTAAGTTAATCCTGTATTTAAGATATATAGATTATCTCGGACGTAGTTTTCAAAAAATATTTTGTTGATCCGTTCAAGATTTTTATTAATTTATAATAATACACTATAATATGTCGGCAAATACACGGCTTTTTAGATCCGTGAGTGCGGCGCTTCAGAAAAGCAATTAAAAGTGATAGCTATCCCAGCCGGAGTAGTTGTCATTGGGATGCAATTAACAACACTTTTGCAAAATTGCTCGGATCCGTCGATTTTTAATTTTGAATATTATATTATATATTAATCGTGATTTAATATCTCCAGATATTATTGAAAATGTTGAAAACGGATTTGTTCGTCGATTAGCTCATTGTCAGACTGTAAATGGTGCACTGTTTAAGCATTTTAGCTTTTTATTGTTTAATTAATTATTATTTCGCGTTTTGTGTTTTTTTTTTGTCTGACATTTGAAATGATTTTTTTGAAGTGACCTATATTATAATATACATCGCTGATCGCAGAAAAATAATTCCTTTAGAATCCGTAATATAAAAAGGGGTTGTCATTTGGAAAAATGGTCAAAAATGGTCAAAAACATTGACACTTTCATTAAAAATTAAAAATCGACGGTTTCGAGCAATTTGTAAAAATCATAAAAAAGGTTTTATTCGAATTTATTCCATACTTTAGGGACATCCTGTACATAGAGCTATCATGCCTCAAAGGTTTCTTGATCATTGTCCTAGTGCAAAAGAACAAACTAATTATTTGACACCCAATAGCGAGTTGGAAAAACGATTTGATGCACTTATAATATATCTACACCTACTCTATAAGAACATACATCAATCTTAATCTTAATGTACTTGAAAACCTCTCTGTATTATAATCAAGAGTTCCAATCAATATACAATATGTGACAATAACATTAAAATTGCTAGATTGTTAGTTGATTTAATTAAAATCTACTTTAACGCAAATATCACTGTTCATATCCATAATTATAAACATGGTGTAAACAATATGTGATAATAACATTCTAATAAATATATTTTTAGTAGTTCTTTACTGAGAACGCGCATCTTTTAAATTTACTTTTGTTTCTAGTATACATTTTATTTCAAGATCACATTTATTTATTATTATAAATTAATATATATATAAATATATATATATATATATATATATATATATATATATATATATATATATATATTCTCCTTTAATGACAATTTAGAAATTTATTCTTTTCATAATTTTACTAAATTACCCTTACTATAAATATATATATATATATATATATATATATATATATATATAAATATATATATAACAATACAATCAAAAGATACATCGAATTCATATCACACAACAAACAACTACACGGATACGGATACAAACTCGTAGAAAATCGGGATTGACGAAAGAATAGCTTAAAACAAATAAATAT
The DNA here is from genome assembly GCA_963942505.1 of Lordithon lunulatus. NCBI lineage: Eukaryota > Metazoa > Arthropoda > Insecta > Coleoptera > Staphylinidae > Lordithon > Lordithon lunulatus. The sequence continues at coordinate 53,260,800 of OZ012666.1, read as the reverse complement.
GCGTAATAACTAACAACCAATCAAATATTAAGATACTAAATAAATATATCTTTTCATTCTGTTAATAAACCATTTTTGTAATCAGTACACGCACTGGTAAACAGGTTCAACATATTTACAAAACATAAAAAATAAATAAAAACAACAGAATCAATTAATTTAAATAATCAAGTAATGTAAATATATAAGTAGATAAAAAAATAAATATATCAACATTACCATCTTAGGACTCTCAACGCAGTTTTAAAACATTTAACAGAGTAAGTATATTTAATTCAGTTCTGTATTTATTATTTAGTATTACAGAATGCTGCATTTTTTTCTGTTATTGCTATTTGGTTGTTGTGGAATGAAATCCCATAGATAATAAGTTTATAATATAACAAGGTGAAATGTCCGTCATTCGACGGCGTATTAAGAATTAACTATCTCGCCAACTCCTCTGAGGCCGTATTACTATTTGTATACTTTTCCTCTCAAAATATTACCAAACGTACTTCTTCTTCTTCTAACGATGCAATTGCAACTTCTAAAATAACAATAGCTGTAACTAACCTACTATCACGTTGTTTCTCTCTATTTGACCAACAAAACTGTCACTAATAAAAATAGCACCAGTCATAAATGAGAGGTCGGTCGGCTTCAACATATTATTTATGTATCTGTTAATAATTGTATTCTGTCCACAATTATTGATGGGCACAATCGACTACTAATAGACAGGACCATAACAGGCTATCGATATTGAAAAAATATAGAAATAATTGAAAGAAAATCGTAATACTGGGACCAATAGTCTTAATAGGCTGATACGCCTGAAACTTAAACAATCAATGCTGTTGAGATTTGAGTAAATATACGAAAGTTCTTGCCAACATAAAATAAGAAATAAGAAATAACAAATAAGCGAGATAAATTAGTAAGAGTAAGGATTATTTAGGACCATTTAAGGTCATTTAAGGTTTTTTTAATATAATGCTTCGTGGAGATTCAAAAGAATGAGTTGGTGTAAGTGTACAATACTATAATATTAAACACAACACATATGTAAATGTAATGTATGTTTATATACTTTACTTTTACATATGTCTTGTGTTTAATATTACTGTATTGTACCTTGTATATTAACTATCTTATATTAATTTATGTTATATTATTTTATTTATATATATTTTATATTTTTTATTCATCTTATATGTGAATGTAAATTTTATTTGATCTGTTCAGTTAGGTCGTAGATAGGCGGAGATATTTCAATATCTTGTAAGTCTGAAAACCTCGCCGATATATCTCATGTTATAACTTATGATATTATGATAACTTTTGATATTTTTATTATTATTATTTTATTTAATGTAATATATAGACCATTTCTGAATTCAAACTTTACACTTTATCTTAAATAAACATTTCAATATTAAGAAACTAACTAAAATTATACATATTATTATTATTAAATAATAAATAATTACGCACTTATTATTTTTTCTTATTCGGTTCCTTAATTCTTATTTTCTAAATATACCTCAATATTAAGAAACTATACTATTATTATTATTAAATAATAAATGAAAATGCGCACGTGTCCTTTTTTTCTTATTTTGTTCATTTACTTTATTTTATTTCTGCATCTCTAATATTAACTAACTAATTAAAAATATACTTCTTATTTTTATTAAATAATAAATGAGAATACGCACGTGTTCTTTTTTCTTATTTTGTTCATTTATTCTTATTTTATTTCTGCATATCTCCAATATTAAGAAACGAATTAAAAATATACTTGTTATTATTATTAAATAATAAATGAGAATACGCACGTGTCCTTTTTTTCTTATTTTGTTCATTTATTTAAATTTTATTTCTGAATATCTCTAATATTAAGAAACTAATTAAAAATATACTTCTTATTATTATTAAATAATAAATAAGAACATGCACTTGTACTTTTTTCTTACTTTGTTTCACCTTTACTCTTTATTTTTTAGATAACTAACTTTTTACATATTTTTAAATAAAATTTAAAAAAAATATAATTAGTCATAAACTTTTCATTGTGTAGTTCAATTGTGGCAATTTCCGTAAACTTTGCCGAACAACGTTCCCTTTCAACGCGCGTCCGGCGTTTAAAATTTGAAATTTCCCATTCACCTGTACATTTCCCATGGTCTGGAAAGCGGTGAAAACGGACATGAACGCGAACCCCAGCAGGATCACGTTTAAGAACTTCTTGTCGAACGCCATCGCACCGCGAGTCAAATACAACTTCAATATTTACAAAATAAATCGCTACACCGCGAAATGTCAAGTCTATCGCGAACACAAACGCGCGCGTTCACTTTCTTTCACCGACTGGTTCGACGCTGCACTAAGCGTAAAAATTTATAAACGTTATCGGCCTCCGTGCTGCACTCAGGCGGCCCCGGCGGCAACGACGCATTATGTAATTTTTGAACAAAGTAACGCGCACTTTATTTGTTTATTTTATGTTGTAAATTGTTATACATGAGGCTGTAATTCAAGGAATATTTCCGAAAAACTATTTGTTGTAATTGATGCACATTAAGTATGACCCAAATACAAATACAATGCTTCAAAACAGGTTAATTTTACAATTAACACTATTTTGTTATTTTAAACAAATTAAATTGTTATATTAACTTGCATAACAATAGACTAAATTAAATACATAAAAATTTTTTTAAATTAAACATACATTTTTATACCATGAAACAAAATCAACATTAATTTGAACATACATATAACAACTACGATCAAATCGTAAATGATTAAACAAGATGATGAATCAAATAAACAAAACGAAGGGGAATTTTCTATCCAGCTATGAAAATAAGGTGTTAAATTATACACATAATTTTATTTTTCAACGTAAGAACTATAACAATTCTTCAGCCTATTGTCTTCTATCGATAAACATTTCAAGGTGCTTCTGTGTTCAAGCTACAAATCACTCATTTCAGCGTCTTTAAAATGATATAAAAATGACAAGTTGGAACTAAACTTGGAGATGACACTATAAAACGTCACAGAAACATGACACCAGAGAATTATCGTCATAGTATATTGTTTTCATGGCTCGGTAGATAACATAAAAAAACTGCCCTCGTATTTTCATTGTTTCAATTTGTAATATATTTTGCACAAGATCATGATTTTGGTGGTAAAAATTGTTAACATAGTGGTAATATTTACAAAAAAAATAATATTTGATAAATTAGAATATAATTTATTATTATACTTCAGGATGAATTAATGGATAAACGATAGTAATCGTACGAAAAACATATAATTTTTTAAAAATATGTACTCTACGTCCCCTGGTCGATTTAAGAATCTCTAGAAAATGTCTGTTCTCCGTCCGTCATCCGTCGTTCGTCGTCCATCCGTGTGTGATATTTATACGAAAACGCGTATATGCTACCCCGAGCCGTCTTGCAAATGCTCTGCCTGTCGGTGCAAAGGATAATGAGAAGTTATTAATTAAAATTAAGAAATTAAATTGATTAAGCGTGTATTTGTCAAAACATAAGGCAGCTTTTTTGTATTTACATTGCAAAAACTGCAATAGTACAATATCTACACACAAATAGTCGGATGATTGATTTTGTTTCAAATATACTTAAACTTTGTGACCATTTCCCAATGGCTTCCTACATTTATTTTTTAGTCAATACATGATATAAATGTCGATATCTCGATAACGGAATATTTATATGCAACTTTTTTTGCTTAAAATTGCCTTGTCTAGAATGTGTTTTATTTGTGTAGGCAAGTTATAAACCCTCTATCGAATCAGTAATATTTTCAGTAATATTTTATTATGTATATTTTCCAATAAAATACTCGAAATAATAAACATGGATATTCTATAAAATTTCGTAAACATCATATTTTTTTTTCAAAATCGAAAAATCGTACTTGTTAAACATCGACTCCCCGTCACCAAAAACCAAGACGGAGTAATGTGCGAAGTTTTCAACGACGACATTTGTTAAATTATAAATAGTTCATTATATTGGTACCTAAAAGAGTTTTTTCATAATATTGTTTTTGTATAAATCTAATTATCTATTTATTATTTAAAAAAAAATTCTTGAATCCCTATAAGCCGAAGTTTTTTCGCTTTTAAAGGGAGAAGCTCAGAGGATCATCCGGTATTTACCTTAACTTCACAGAAAACCTCTGATTAACTGTGAAAGGTGATTCGCTTGGGTTTGAACCAAAGCTCCCCACCGCCCGGTGCCACTTATTATTATTTTATTATTATTATTCCTTAAAAATAGAATTTGTAAAAGGACTTGGGTATTAAATCGGACAGTTGATGATGAAAATGAAAAAAACCCCCCTTTCGGAGTAAAAAAGTTGATTAAACACATAAAATATAAAATAAGACAGAATAAATCAATTGAAATTACTATTATTTTGGACCTTTTTGACATAATATTCGCACATACCAGTTATTATTACTTATTTGATCACAATAAACAATATAATGAAAAATCTTCTCCTTCATCTAGCGCCACAATCCTTAATATAATGGAAAATATCCTGCTAAAATTGATTTTTTTTTGTTTTTTATTTAATTTTTGATTTTATATTAGCATAAACCCTACTTAATTAGTAAAATATTTTTACGTTATTAGAAATCTAGATAACATTATTGTTTTATTTGTATTATTATTTTGTGATTTATACGAAGCCAGATTATGTTACATTTAGCTACGATCATAAAATATTATCCTTAGATATTTTAGGCCAGGGTTGCCCAACCTATGACCCACCATATGGCTATCTAAATATCTAATATTCTTCTCACATGATAACATGAAATTTTAGAGAAACTAATAAAATCACAATGTTTTGCTTGTTATACATCACCTATATTGTAACGTTTATTTATATTTAGTTCAAGAATTACAAGCACGGCCGAATTTGTTATTTTTATGATAATGACATCAGATTTAATTGCGTTTGTACATATAATATCCAATAAAACAGTGTGTTTGTTTGTTTGTTTACATACACAAATTATTTTACATATTTAAAAAAGTATTGTTGTTTTTGTAGCATCTAAGTACTTATTACTTGAATGTGCCTTAATTAATTATGATTATAATACATATCAGATTTTAAATTAATATAGTACCAATGGAAACTATTATGGAAACTTAGTATTAGCAGTATAGAATATAATCCCATATTTTGACATATTTTTATTATAGATTAATTTCTTAAAAATAGTTATATTTTCTTTATTTGTTGGCACTTAATTTAATAATTTAATAAATTTGTTTGTGTAATTATTCTGGAGGTAAAAGGACATGCTATTTTGGAGCGATATCAGTAGGGGGAAACAGACTGTTCTGGATATTCCCAATTGAGCAAGTTAACAAATTAAAAATTGCCTTTATTCGCTTAGAATCAGGCCTATCCCCATAAAAAGAATTATTATAAATTCTTTTGTTGCGGATAAACGGATAGGCTAGAAAAGCTTAGAACAAGCTTGTAACAGGTCATCCTGCGTCTAGAACTGACTGTTCTCTTACTGATATTGTTAAAAGAATTGGCATCTTAATATTTTGGTTATGTTTGCTCTTTATTTCATAGTTACAGGAAATACAGGATCTTTCAGAATGGAATTCACATTTTAAACTTCGATCACTTTTGGGCCGATGAAGTTGAGTTGGGAGTTACTTACTTGCGGAGAGGGGATAGTTGCGGATTACTTAGTAATAATGGACCGTTAGACTGATGCTTAGTGCGTATATGCTGAAGGCATATTCCGCAGTTTAAGAGCGATTTAAAGTTCCACCTGTACAACATTCAACACTTTGAAACACTTGACGAAGCAGATCATCAATACAGCAGGATTTACGGTGAATCAATTATTGAGACTTCGATGATTTAAACAATATCATTTATCAGTCGGTATCTCTTTTAGGACAATAGGGATCGCGCATTATCCGTTAAAACAGTCAGATACTGTGCCCTACTACATAACCAGGTTAGGGTGAAACAGGGATGAAAGGAGATTTTGGAATAACGGGATTGTTTTATATTATCATTAACGCTTCTCGTGAAGCATTAACTGTTACCACGAGTTAAAGACTTTAAAAAAATATTGTTTTCAAAGTTTACGATCTAGTAAACAAATAAAAACATGAAGACGATAAACATGGCATACTGGAAAATGAAACCAAATGAAGATATCAGAAATAATGTTCGTAGACGACATGGCGATATTTGTATAAAAAAGGGAAGACCTACATAACAGCAAGACACAAATCAAAGATAAATGCCAATATGAGATTTTTAAAAATAATTAAAAACAGGACGAGAATCGATAAAATAAGAAACGGAACACATAGACTGATAATCTGATAAACTCATAAACATTATATGAAGGCAGCTTAGGTGAAGAAGAATAAAAACTACAGAGAAAGACCGAAAAAAACATGGAGGACAGAATAAGAGAACAAGCAGAAAGAAAAGACATACAATAGGAAGACATTAAATAGGACAGGACAGGAAAATAATACGAAAAATCTACACACGACCAAGTTAAATGTACACCCAAAACCTAACGGTATAAAAGGATTAGGCTTAAATAAATAAAGTATATCGCAACTAGCTGTTACTCATCTTCTAGCACAAAGTATTCATTAGTATAGCATTATTTATACAAAACTTGTGATTTACTACATTTAGTAATTTTCCGGAAATCCAAACATACGATTTTTCGAAATGTGGAGCTTATGAGCCAAGAATCTTCCCAAATAGTAAACTTGTCTGCAAATGCATTATAGTGTCTATATTGTTTCGTAGCTTAGTACATCATTTGTCTTTCGTTATTTTTTATTTATTCGAATTGTAGTAGTTTTAAACCATAATATACATTTATCGAAATATGGAGCTTATGAGGATTTTTTTGCAAATTATGTTGGTAAAATTATACTGTATTAAATATTCGAGAAATGGCCAGATCAACTAATTGTTTTTATTAGCTTAGAGATCATTTGCCTTTTATTTTTTTATATTTATTCGAATTGAGTAAGTTATAGGCGATATCTTAGAAAATGTAGTGTAATGCACAAAGCATTACTATATGAGCACCAGGAAGAAATAGATTGCATAAAATGGGACGTGTGAGAACGTAAAAGTTTAAATGCATATATTTATTTATGTAGTGTCGAGTTTATCTTTTGGCACTAAAGGTTTATCTTCCTGGCACTAAAGCAACAACAGAGCGAGTATATATTGATAAACACAGCTTAAAGTGGACACTTTGAAGGGTATGTTAATCACCAAAATAAATGTTGATGAAAATTGCAGACACTTCCATAAGAAGATTAAAAAAGAAAATATGATCTAAGAAATATTCATGCTTCAGAGAAATATAAAGCTACTTCATCAAAATGATTTAGAAGAGCTACAAATTTATTATTTTGTTTAAAAATGAATGCTGCGTTTTGTTTTACTGTTTATTTAGTAAAAATTACTAAATTATAGATACATATGTATATAGAGTCCCAAATTTCGACCTTCGAAATGTGGCCACCTTACTAAAAAGCATTGTCCAGATCAAGAGTATCTTCACAAGATATCTAATAATGCAACTGAATTCTAGAGATACCATCAAAATCGATTCCTCCAGACAAGGAAGTAGAAAGTTTCTATGAAGGTATATCTGAACCACTTAGAATCCCCAACACAATATAATACATTCCTCATGGGTGACTAATGGAATACTAAGCTGTATAGAAGACGGCAGTCAAACCGCGATTGGCGACGGAAGCAAAAATTCCAGAGGAAGATGTCATGCAACGACAAGACTTATATGCTTGAACGTCTTCAAGAAGGACAGTATCTACGACCTAACCATGCTTAAAAATGCACGGAATTACGAATCAATCGAACTACGAGACCTAAATAGGGACATATCTAATACGCAAACATAGTAGTAGTAGTACAACACTGGTAGAATAAGAACTGTTATCGAAAAAAACAAAAGCATGCGAGTTATGTGACAGAATCTATCAATCGGTAAGAAGAACATATCAGGACCTCGGGAGAGGAAGCGCAGGATGCTGGTACGGTTAGCGAACAATATCATGATATATGGAGCCCCAATTCGGGCCCACAAGATGACATTTGAAAGAACCAAACAGATGATATGGGCAGCCCAATGGCAAGTAGCCCTAAGGGTTGCCAACACATACAGAACAGCGGCAAGAGAAACAGTCTTGGTAGTAGCCATCATCGTCCCCATTTAGCTCCAAGCCATGGAGGTGGCCCCGACTCTACAGGGGGAGATCTGACCAAATAGCTAGCACTAAGTAGTAAGAGAGAGCTAAGATCAAAGACTGTAGCAAGAGCGGTGGAGAAGTATGCCCGAACAAGCGACATGGACCTGGAGGCTGATCCCGGACATCGAAGTCTGGGCAAGCAGAAAACATGGTGAGGTCAACTACTATATCACCCAGGCCCTCACGGCACACGACTGTTTTCGGGCATACTTCTACAGGATGAGTAGGGATGAGACGGACAGGTGCGGCTACTTTGACGACCAGAGGGTCAACGCGGAGCACTTCGTCTTCGTGTGCCAACGTTGATAACACGGGAAACCATGGTACCGTTGATTCTAGAGCATGAAGCTAGATAGGAAGCCATCACCCAGTACATTAAAGAAGTAATAAGCCTGAAAGAGGAATAGAGATAGAAAGAAGATCCACCCAGGCCTGAAATAATGCGAGAACGGTCCCGAGCCTGGGTCCGGGAGGATGTGAGGTTTATCTGGTAGGTCGGCTCAATAGGGGCGGAATCCAGCACTACCCGGGGGAGAATGCTAGTACGACATGGGTGTCTTTTGAAGATTCTGCACCTCACGCCAAAATAAATGTTAGGGTAGTTATATATATATATATATATATATATATATATATATATATATATATATATATATATATAATAAATCAGATAAAGGAGGACATTATAGGATTGTCCAAAAATACCAACAAAATCCCCATAAAGAGGGATACGACAAGGAGAGGCAAACTTCCCAAAACTATTTACGTTACCCCTAGAAGACGCAAAGTGATAGAAGTAGATGGCGAAAATCTAAACCACCTCATATTCGCAAAAGACATTGTACTTACCACTGACAGCCGAGAAAACTTACAGGAATTGCTAAACGAACTCAAATTGGGTTGGAGATAAACATGCCGAAAACAAAATTCATGACTAACAAACGAAATTGCAGAAGAGCTAGCAGACAACCAACGCGTCGAGCGTATAGATTCATTCATTTATCGTGATCAAATACTTAAAATATCAAAAGAAAACGAAAGTGCAGAACTACAATGAAGAATATCGATAAGTTAGACAATAATTGGCAAACTAAACAACATCTTCAAAGCGGAAACATCCAATACAAACAAAACATGCACATTCGATCAGTGCGTCCTTCCAGTGCAGGAATAGAAATAAACATAGACATACAATAAAAGTCACACAACGGGCGATAGAAAGGAGAAACCTAGCATTGAATGAATTAATACGTCAGCAAACACATGTACGGGATATAATACACCGTATCAGCCATCTGAAATGGAGCTGGGCACATAGCTAGAATGTAGGACAACAGATGGACACGCCGACTAGTGGAGTGAAGACCTAAAACACACTGATATAAAATCAACTAGCAGAAAATGACTGGAGAAAAGCACGAGACGGAGAGGAATGGAAGAAGCTAGTGGAGGTTTGCATACAACGAATAATGACATAGCTGATGTAGAATGTCAGTTTGTCTTGGCAAGTCTTCTAGCTTTCTAGTAGTTTGGTGCTGTACGAACGTATGTTTATGCAGTCAATCTACGAAAATTATACGTGATTCTTTTGTCGTGAATCTTCCTATGTCAGAGCAGTTTCTACATAGTTAACCCACGTACTAAAAAATGCTTTTGAGTAAAATCGTTTAATTGCCAGTGTAGTAGCAATTTTTAATTTTTGCAGCCAGGGAGATAATAAGTAGCATACCAATATGGCACAATGTTTCTCATTAGTGCTCAATATGGTTTACCTTGATTTTTACAATAGACCAGTAAAACCTCCTAATATGTCATATGTAGCTTATTTTAAGATTAAAAATAATAGGAAAGATAGTCTAATAACAATCTAAAACTTTCATTAAATTAATATAGATCAGATCTTTGAAAATCAAACCCTACAATATCTGCCAATAATGTCCACGCAAGGCAATATTATTAGAATATTTGGCAATATTATAACAATATTAAGCGAGATTATAAAATTATTTGTTCAACATGGAACAATATTTCGCAATAATGGAACAAGAACAATATTTCGCAATAATGAAATAATAATTCGCAATAATGAAATAATATTACAGCTAATGTTCGGACAACATTACAAACAATATTGTGAGTAATATTTTACAGGTTGAACTGTTTAATATTGTGCTAATTTTGTGTTGCACTGCGAGCAGAAGTAACAGATGCTAAAAATCACTCTATGTGTAGCACTAAATAAGAACTGTATATGTGAATTAATTAATTTTTTTATTTGTTTTTACTATCAACGCAGTTAAAATTTTAAGAGATGCCAAAAACAGGTTGAGTCTGTGTCTGTGTCTGTGGCTTACCAATAAACAATTAGTAAGGATCATTAATCTCAACTCCTAATTTATGACGTGTATCGAATGAAGCTAATCGTGGAGAATCCGCAGATTACGTAACATTCTGACTCAATTACTGTTTTAATAAACATGTTTGAGACCTTGTATTCGAATTTGCCGCCGGCTTCACGTGGATTCTCTCGCACAGTTCAATTAGGCAACCCCCGAACGCGCCTAGTCACAGGAATGAATACCCCGCCGTCCGTCAGTGAAAGAAATAATGTACGTCGATTTAGGTTTGGTCCAGAGGACAATTCGTCGATGTTTTAACAGTTTATTTTTATAAATGTGAATCACGCAGTGCGGCCGCGGCGTCTGATTAACCGAACGGGACACCACAACAAATTCGCGAACCCGTGTAAACAAATGATATTCAGCGGAAAGTGATAAATATTTCCCACCAATGATCTCATCAATTCGCATTATCAGATTATGTGCCAATAACACCCTATCTAATGTAAATACAATCGGATTCCGGTTCCAGCTTGGTTGTCTATTGTAGTTATTTTCATCAAAGGGTGCCACTTCATGAAGCATGAAGAAGCAATTTTTTCGAGTCAAGCAACTTGCTGATCAAACTTTTTTAAGGTAAATGATAATAATAAATCTAGTACACACCTAATAATTAATCAGTAATGATAATGTATCACTTGTGCTAAATTTAAACTGATTGTTTACATATAAAAACTACATCCTTTAATATAAGGCAATTGCCTTATCATCAGATTAAATAGAATAATGATTCCAATTTGCATACTTCTGTCCCAATTGAAATTCACTCTTGTGTGTAGCAATGCCTGTTAATTTAAGCAAGGTTGTAAACATTTAAGGGCTGACCGGAGTGAAGGACTTAATCATGATGAACTCAAAAAGGCTGACTATAAGGTGGAATATATTTCGAAGGCATTGTCTGACATTGGCAAAAAGCTGCCAGCCTCCCTGACATCAGCTGAAGTACTTGAAAAGAGAAAAGTAATTAATCATAATGAGTTTAAAATTATGTTTATGTCTATTTGTTTTTGTAGAAAAAATATTATGAGTACAGTCTGGGTACATCAATGTTGGATTTTGTTGGGGATGAAAGGGAAGATAAAATGCTTTTGCAGTATATTCTAAAGGAGTGTGGACTTGCTGAGATGCAATTGGTTGAGGAGCAGTCTGCTTATGAGACACAAGTCGAGCAGTATGTTAGTTCACCCATCAATGGTATTGTTGAGAAGGAATTGCCAAATATTTATAAGCAGAAGAAGAATTTGAACAAATATGTTTTGGATAAGGATTCAGCTACAAATAGATATCAGGTAAATAAACATTACTGCTATTATAATCAAGGATATTAAATTAGGAGCCCATATCCTATACTGCAATATGACATACATTTAACCTTGAACACAGTGTTTATGTTATTTATGATTCATATTTATATGTAGAATATAAAGGAATTTGTATATCAGTTATTCAACTAAAATAATCACATCTTATGAATGTTATTATAGTAGACACTAAACAGCTGCAATAATAACAGGGACCAACTAAGTAAAGAAAGGACAGTGTTTGATGAAACTTGGAAGGTTCAAATTGGGTGATCTCTTATCAGCTATCTGTAATTGAAATGCTAAAAGTTTTGTTCATGCTAGTTGGTGAACAGCAGATCTTTGTTATTGTTTGATCAGCTGATTGCATTAAAATTAGTCAATTCAGTCACAGATTGTTAATAAACTTTTAAGGTATTCAAAATAAAACCTCATACATTTGTATATATGCTGAAAAACGAATGTTATGCAAACAGATCTACTAGTTTGTAGTTTATTTTCTGCCAGTATCAACTGGCTTGAATCACCTATACTCAAGGAGTTCATAGTAGAAATGTTATTCAATCCAGTGGGATGTATTGCAGTATTTTTGTACCCTTTAAATTCATGCATTCAAATTTAAATCAGGAATACATTACATATCAAATGAAGAAATGTTTACAAATGATATTTAAAAACAACTTCTATCTTTATATGGCCCAACAGCATATTTACTAATAAAATAGGAATCTCAAAGAAAGTTAATCACCTTAACTAAACAATTAGTGATACAAATGCCAATTGTGTTCATCACACCAATTGGCTAACAGCTGATAATTGTAATTGATTAATCAGCAAATTGCATAAAAATTACACATACTTGGTCATTTCTACAATAATAGATGATAATACATTTTTAATATATAAATAGCATAATAATATATACAATCAAAGAGCCTAGACCTTCAGTACTATATATCAGGGGTGGTCAACAAGTTAATCACAAAGCCAATTTTGGTGAACCACTAGTAATGTTTTAACTTAGAAACCAACTACTAGACTAGACTACTTGATAAATAAAGCACAAACGACAACAAGTCGATTAAATTTTTTATATATATATATGTACACAAAAGTTGGCCAGTCTTGCTATATATGATCGAAAATGTATTGATAGAGATCACTAATTTGTAGCTCATTGTTTGAACCTATCATATTCATTGCTGGCTTATAAGGCCCAGTGAGTTCTCTCAATTTCGTTTGAAAATCAAATATTTTTCTCCCATTTATTTCTATTTAGAATGCATCCAAGAATGGTACCCAGAAAGAAAACTTAAAAGAAGATATGGATGAAGCTGATATAAAGGTGGATCAAAGCAGAGATGCTTTAGCAGCAGAAATGTTTGGTCTTTTACGAAAGGAAAATGAAATGTGTATGCATTTTCTGCAATTGCTAAAAATGCAGCGATCCTACCATGAAAGTGCCTTCAAAACATTAGAAAATATCATACCAGTATTGGAACAAAAAATAGGTACATGTGTTTTTACTTTCCAAAATCAAGATTGAAATATCATTAATTTGCTTGCAGGTGAAAGTGAAGTTAAACCAATATTTGGCTGTGATCTAGTTGAGCATCTTAAAATAACAAGACGAAAATTGGCATTTCCATTAGAGCTTTGTGTATTAGCTCTAACTGAACTGGGGATGTCAGAAGAGGGACTTTTTAGAGTAGTAGGAGGTAATACATTCCTAAAACAATAATGATTAATATTTTGCTTATAATTAATGTAATTTACAGGTGCATCTAGAGTAAAACGGTTTCGACTATCAATAGATTCTGGATGTTTTTCATTACCACTCATTCAAGAGTATCGAGATGTACATGTATTAGCCAGTACTCTAAAATCATATTTAAGAGAGCTACCTGAACCATTATTAACATATACCCTGTATAATGATTGGATGGAAGCTATGAAATATCCAGATGAACAAAGGCTGTTGGCTGTGCAGGAAGTTCTGAAAAAGCTTCCACAGCAAAATTGGGATAACCTGGCATTCTTAATACAATTTCTGTCCAATCTATCAAAACATCCTGAGAATAAAATGACCTCCTCAAATATAGCTATAGTGATTTCGCCGAATTTGCTGTGGAGTACAAATGAAGAAATAAATATGCACATGAAGAATTGTGCTACAGTCAACATGATTGTTGAGTTGTTTATAAACAATGTTGACTACTTTTTTCCAGAAGATCTAACAAGTTGTTGTACAATAAAACGTTTAGACCTATTAGATTCCGATGTATTTCACCGACCGGAAGTGGCAAGTCTTAAAATAAACTCTGATCACCATGACAGTTACAACATAGATACAGCCAGTCCAAAGCCTATCTTGAGAAAGAAAGCAAAACCAGCCCCAGCGCCACCAAGCTCACGTAATGAGCAAAACGATTACCTAAGTGAAGCACAACCAGAAAGTATCACTTCATCATATCCTTCCGGAAGCGCAACATTGAGTAGATCCCATAAAATTAGAACAGATTCTTCAAGGCCTAAATTAAAAAATTTAGAAGGCGACGATGATAGTTCGCGTAGATCCAGTTTGGTCGTAGAAGAGAAACCAATGCACAATAAAGTGGATGTACCTAATCCAGTTCTAGTCAATTTAGATAATAATGTGATTGTCGAACAAAAACAATCAACAGCTACCATACAACTTGCAAAACCGAAACCAATACAGCAATCAACTGCACAAAGCATCGATACAAATGCGCACACGAATCACTTACAAAAAGCTAGTATTAATAATATTGTAGAAAACATTGTTAAACCCATCGCTGCACCTCGCACTTCAATTTTATGTGATACCGACAAACCAAGTGCTGCAATAGTTCGCCGCGATTCAATGAGTAAATCACTAAACTCAATCGACATCGATGGCGAATTAATACAATTAAGAAGATCATCAAAAGATGAATTAGAACGGCCGGGTAAACCTGCCATCCCTGTAAGGCCAGCATCACTCCGCACAGCTGCCCCAAGAACCACCCTATTAGATACCGACATACAAAAAACTCAATGTTCTGTATACAGCACCCCTCACAAACAGCAACCAAGCTTAGTCAACATCCAGAATCGCATTTATATGGCAGGCCATGACAATCAAATGGCTGAGAAGGAAAAGTTCCTGGGACACCAACCGCGCCCAGTCGTTGAAAACAAATACAGCGACATCAACTCAAACTGTGACAGACCGACAATAAAACCTGAAGTACCTTCAAAACCGCCTCTGATGAAATCTACTGAGAAATTAAATTTGGAGCCTGTGGAGAGAATTAATGGTAATACTAAAACTAGTCATGTACGAACAAGGTCCGATGGGAATATTGTGGATGTTCACCCAGACGGCATCACGTTATTGGCGACGCCGCCCTCTCCAAGAAGTTTGAACAAACCATCACAACCTCCACCCCCACCACCAACCACTACAAAAACAAAACAGGAACCTGATTAAATTTGTTTATTACATGAACATATCTTGGTGCTTTTACAAATTACTTCCAGTAATTTGCTGCAATTACTGTTAACGCATTTTTATAACCACTCATTTTGAGTTCTGGTGATTATTATAACCATATGTATAATTGTATCATAATATTATAGTTATTAATAATTTTTTTACTGACTGAACATATCGCTAAAAAATCATCGTATGCTTTATGATACCCCCCTCCCCGCTCTTGCTTTTTAATTTTTATTCTTTCATATTACTCTTTTATTTAATCATTATTATTGGAAATATTTATACATTTGACACTTTTATTTATTCCGTTTTTAGTTAATGTGCTACCAAAAAATATATATTTATATTTAATATTATGCAATACTTATGAGTATAGTTTATTGTTCTGTTTTATTTTTTGCTTTTGTATCCACTTTCACCTGTTTCTTAATATTTGGAGATGAAAGATGTGATCTTGCCTTTCCAATGTGAACAAAAAAATGTTATGTATGGATACTTGTGTATCAAACTTTGTAAAATAAAATTCTATTATATTGCCTAAGTTAATTGTCTCTCTCCATTTATTATGTTACTTCCTTTTGTATGCCTGTTATTATTATCAGTTACTATTACAAATACAAACAGACTAGTGTGTGAATGATTATTTTGTTTGGTATTGAAATGGTTATGGTGAGTAGCTAATTTATGGAACAACTTAACTATAAATAAAGTACAAAATTAGATGTAGAGTTATCAATCATAGTATGTGTAATAGCAGTTAGCAATAGAAATATAACTCTACATATCACACTGTGAGATGACAAACATAACTTCCAAAAACATTTTTTTATATATAAATGCATTTTAAAGATTGCAATAGGTGTAGTAGTCTTACCATTGAGTATAATGTTATCTGATTTTTTTAAATAATAATTTGGTTTATTCTAAACCAAAAAAAAATAGATTAAAAAGGCATTAAAATATAAATTATAAACATCAAAACCCAAAAATCAATTTTGGACACAGACAAGGTGTGACAGTATGTTTTGTGGTGTGGCATATGGGTTTATTTTTCATGGTATGAGGTTCATTTTTTCCATGCAAATGTGTGTGTATTGTAAACAGAATTGCAACAAACAAAAAAGACATGATAATTTATAGGGACCATATTTAGAAATTGAGTTTAGCTTTTTAATCCAAATTGTTTTTGTAATGAATTTATATTACTAAACTTTGTAACAGACTATTTCTAAAAAAATATATAGATTCATATGAAGTTGATTCTGCACAAGTTTTATATGAATTATAAAAAAAACAATAAAAATTATTTTGTAGAATGTCTTAACAAAGGTGTAAAAAAATAAACATTATGTAAATCTTAAAAAATGCTTTTAATTATACAAAATTAAACACATCAATCATACTACACATCTATTTACTACAAGATATTTTTGAAACATGAGTCTCCAATAAGCTTTTAACACACTCATCACTTGCAGCTGCAAAACAATCAAGTCCATCAGAATCCTTAATGGTCACATCAGCTCCATTATCCAATAAAAATTCAATGCAAGAGATATGCCCACAACTTACAGCATAATGAAGAGGTGTTTGTCCATCAGTATCACACAAAAAGATGTTGGCTCCATAAGATAACAATAATTTCAAAATCTCAACAGAGCCACGGTCAGCAGCCCAATGTATTAGAGCTAAACCATCATTGTCCAAGCTGTTAATTTTCATAGCATCTATTGCATATACCTCAAACCAGTTTAAAACATTTGCATAATCTCCATCTTTGATGTAATCAATGAGAGTTTTATCTGAATCATCTGAGTTATCTAAACGTTGCAATGTTGAAACTGTTACCCAACCAGTTTTAGTTGATTCACCTGATGCTGTAAAGTTTGGATCTAGTTTACGAACTATTTCTATATAGGCTATCTTGGCATCATTTGGAGGCATATCACCTAATTTATTCCATGCTTCCCATTTAGCTTTACCCTTCATGTCATACCAGCTTGGTTTTACAGTATTACATTTCCCTTCCAACCCCTGCTTATAATAACCATATAAAGGTAATAAGAAATTGTTATGCAAATTAGCAGCATTAGATTGAACATAATTCGTTGCTGCAGTAAAAGTTATGTCAAGCTCATCATCAACCACAAGTTCATCCAAATCATCAAATTTATCCATTTTAGATTACTACTACTACTACTATTTCTATACTTAGATTAATTAACAGCAGCTGGTTGTACCTTGAGAGAATTTCCTTCCAGACTGTGATTTGCAATATTGGTAGCTGTATCAAAACCTTCTTTATTACTATAAGAAACAAACCCGTAATTTCTGGATAAACCTGTGTTCTTGTCAAAAACAACAGTAGCTGTATTTACATGCCCAAACTTACTGAAATAATGCTTGAGCTCGTTATGACCTACAGTCCAGGGCAAATTACCAACATACAGTTTCAGAATATTTCTACCAACAGCAGCCATTATTAAAGATGGAGTTCAATCAGTTGAATACTGCTGTCACCAATCAGTTTGAATATATCTAAACCCACACTAGCACCTAAGTTGGAAATTTTGTGCACTTGACACTTCAGATTCCACTTGGCTAATAAGGGCTCTATAGTCCAATCAGAACTTCTTTCCTGGTAGGTACAAAGGAATTTTGCAGCTGGATTTAAATCCAACAAGTATGAAACTGTCACCAGAATATCTTCAAATACAGCTGGCTCGTAAAAGCAGTCAGACCCCAAAATCAAGTCAACAGCTCCAATACTTTCAAAACTATTCAAAAATAGTCCCCAAGTTAGTCCAATCAAATTAATATCCTGGTTTACTTTCAAACCATTTAATTGGCAACAGCGATGAATATGAGACAGTGATTTTGGTAATGTAAGAGAATCACTTAAAGTTACTTTAGCACCACACTTAGCTGCAACAAGACCAGGAAGTGCAGTTCCTGATCCAATTTCCAAAATACTTTTACCCACTAGTAGCTGTCGGTTCTCCCACAGAAACCAGGCAAGTACTGGTGCACAGGGCCAGGTGTAGAAAGAGTAACTAGCTTGCACCAACTAAAACATAAAGAAATGTGTATTAGTTGTATGCTTATGCAATGAAATAAGCCAACATTTTGGAATTATGTTGCTTTTACCTCTGGAATGACAACCTCTAATCTTTCCTCTTGGCGCTCGCCTTGGTTATTAACTTTTGAGGTGAATACAAATCGCTTTAATTTTTCTGTGACACCATCCGACATTTGGAGACACACATTTAAAACACTTACTGGATTCGTTTTGTCGATTCACCGTAGTAGGTAATCGGCCTCCGGGCAGAAAAACGTGCAAGAAACTCCTGGTAATTTAATACTGCCAAATATAGAAAATAAAAATTACTGGAATGTGAAGGTAGCAGCAAAATATTATGCGTTATAAAAACATTTAAATGTTTATGCTGTAAGGAAATGAATAATGTTATTTATTAGTTGAAAGGTAGAAATTAAAACTACTAGTAGATGTATTGAATATAGAAAATGTTAACAGATTATGTTTGAAATGCGAATAGAATTTGATACTAAAATTGTAGTGTGGCAACATGGCAACACGGTAATATTTTTATAACCAAAGTAACCTACAAATTTTAAGGGTTGTTAAAAAGTATAAGCAAAATGATAACTTATGAATTGTGCTTGTTATTGCGTGTAATGCCAAAGGTATACAGATGTACTATTGACTATTGTACTACTAATATTACTACTGTATTTTTACTACTACTACTGCACGTTTAATATAATTACTACTGTATTTTTAATACTACTACTGTACTTGTAATACTACTACTACTGTATTTTTAATACTACTAGTACTACTACTTTGCTTTTACTACTATAGTGCTGTACTACTCTAATTTCTATGTATGTTACTGTTACAGCCTGAGCTGATATCAACTCTTAAAAGAACAGCAAATGCTATATTTGATAAATCTGGTATAATAAGAAAAATTGAAAATTTGGGAACTAGGGATATGCCCTACAAAACCAGTGTACATGGTGTAGTTTATAGAAAAGCCAGGTAATGAGTTGGTTATTTCTATATATATAAAATCAATCTCCTACCTTTTGGTGTCAAGGTTTGTTTTCTACAAACCAAACTAAACTCTCATTCCTGTTTTCAGGCATTCATAGTGATATACTTTGCCTCACACATATCTGCCTTTTGTTGCCCTTCCTTTTATATTGACCCAGCTTTCCTGTGGTTTTCCTCAGCTTCTCTTTATCTCAACTTTTGCTCAGGGCTGGATGATACCACAGACAAATATCTAGGGCCTAGTTGCTTGAGAGCCTGCTCAACTAAACATGCCCTAGTCATTTGTCTAAGCTATGCTCCAGTCCTGAGCAAGAGTCAAGATAAATAGCAGCTGAGGAAAACCACAGGACAACAGAAACAATGTAAAAGGTTATGAAAGGCAGGGGATCCAATGTGCATGGAGCAAAGTATATTACTATGTATGTGTAGTCTATTTCTGGTGGAGGACTCACAGAAACCAAATGTCTATGACCCTGCTCTTGATGCCCAAATTGTTTTTGCCAGTCTCTCATTTTCCATCCTAAGTAAATGTCCTCACAATCATTTCTAATCATGATGTTTCTGATTATGTCCATTCTGGTTATTACCATCACTCAAATCTCATTTGAGTAGATTACTACTTATTTACTTAGGAAGTAATTTTCAGTTCTGTTTCATTTCTCCTTATGAATCTCTTAATAAATTATGTTATACTTTTACCACCTTCTATATTCATTCATATATGCCTACATCCTGCACCACTATAATTTATTAGCAACTCAAAATACTTATAATACTTTATTTTGTATTTACTTATTATAGATAGAATTTTACAATTGCATATTTCTAGCTACTTTCTGCTAGAATTTAATGCACCTCCAAGTTCTATAGATGATTTAAAAGAACAATATGCCCGAGATGTGGATATAATTCGACGACGAATCTATAAAAATGTACCAGAAGAAGTGGTAGAATGTACATTGCATGAGGAGATGCAACCACCACCATACAGAAAAGATGTTCAAGATTTAATAGCAGAGGCGAAGACAAAAGAGAAGAAACCCAGATTTAAATACAATACTGGTCTGGATTATTATCCATTCCAAAAATAATCTGTAGATACAAATTGTAGTTGTAGTATTAATAAATTTATAATAATAAATACTTCCATGTTTATTAAAACTCTTGGCCTGCTATTTACAAGAGCGAATCCCAGTGAATATTCACATAGTACATACAATATTTTATGACATTTGTTTTACAGTAAAACTGTCCAGAGAATAATAATGAAATGAGAAAAAGAAAACCAGTCATATAATATCAGAAATTATTTGAATCATGGAAAGTAATGCCGGTTCTCACTATATCCGATTAAATTTAAGAGTATGCCATTGATTAACATTTAACTGGACATGGTGACAATGGGCCTTTGTGTTTTGTTTGTTTTATTTAAACTTAAATATTGGTTAACCACCATTAAACATTGAGAGGTGTGGATGAATTGTATGAGTAGGACAGAGGAAGGATGTTTGAAAAAGTCAGTATGTTTGAGGTGTCGGTAGAGAAAAAGCTGTGAAGAATGGAAAGTCTAGGAACTGAGGTCAGGAAGAGAATAAGGGATGTGGAGTTCATTAAACAATTTTTAGTATATTTACAGAAATTTAAAAATCAGCAAAACTATCATAAAAATCTTATATTTATGACATTTTTGACAATAACTTTATTTTGTTGAAGTTGAAAGGATAGTTCAAATTGCAATGTTGTAGAGCCCCAAAGTTTAATTTTTCGGCCATAACTTTTTTATTTTCTTACATCATTTTGGGGCTAGAAACTAAACAAATACAATACCTCATTGCACTTGAATATCTGAAAATATAAGACAGAGTAATATAAATAAAACCCCACATAATCTTAAATATATCATTTTTTAAACAGTAGAATCACAAACATTCAGTACAATAATGAGAATGAAAGGTTAAATTTTTTTATACACAATTTAAAATAAAATGATAAATGCACAATGATGAGGATGATGTTGCTAAAATTACACGAAATGACCACGTCGGGGTCGAATAAATTAATTAAAATTACAATCAAAAATACCGATAATTTTTTAAAATTAATACTGATCAGATGAGGGCGTGTGTTCCCCGAATTCAGCAGCTAGCGCCTTTTTTCTTATACTTCCTATTTTTACGAAACCCTTTACCATACCAGCCCGGCTGTATCTTAGCCTTCATCTCACTGGTCTCATTCTCAGGTGATAATTTTACTATTTTATCGGGTGATGCCTCTTCCTCGTTTTCATCTTCTTCCTCTGTAGTGTAATCGCAACAAATGCAGTACAATGGTTTATCAATGTTATCAACTTTACTGAATCTAAGTTGCTGCTTTTTGAATTGCGGCTCCACCTTTTCATAGAAGAGACATGAGGTTGATTTGTAGTTTTCATAACAGAAACTGCAGGCTGGTTCAACAATTTCTTCTTTTATCTCTTGTTTGGCAATATTGTTGAAAATTGAGTAGTTGTGCTCCTCACTAATTCGAGGCATTGGGTTGATAATGCTGTGCAAACCGGAATACAAGAGGCTTGTTTGGAACGGGTAAGGGAAATCGCGATATGCCAACATTTGATTTTGCAGAATGCTATTAGATATTTGGTAATAAGCAATTAGAGCTTGACAATTTTGATTTAGCAAGAGGTTGTTTTGTAGGATGTTCTCTTTTCTGGCGAAATCTAGTGAGTCATGCCTGAGGATGTTGTCTACTGAAAAAAGGCTGTGGTTTGAGTGATCTGCATGAGTATTGTTGGTTCGTGGAAGACCTATTGTATCTACCTGATGACTTTTTTGTTCACTATTGATACTATAAATATTGCTCTGTTTTGTATCACAGTTATTATGCTCGGATGAATTAATTGTATCTACACTAACATTGAGATCTCGGTTACAGTAGTTGATGGGTTCATCATTGTCACATTCACTTTTAATTTCATCTTTCACTGCCACCTCACTATGTTTTAGAAATGGCTGTGTAGTTGTATGAAACTCTTGCTCACATAACAACGACCCATGCACGAAAATCGGGTCCTTCTCACGCTCATATTTTGGCACTGTTATACCCAGCAACTCCATAACTATTTTCATAACAACATCACACTTGCCGTTGATTTTAGCGTTAGCACAGTCATCCTTAGGGGTCCACTGGAGGTTTACTATGTATAAATTAGGACGACGTTTCACTGGTTTATGCATTTGCCAAAGCCATGGGTACTTCTTCAGTACTTTTAGACTAGAACCTAAACATAAGATAGTTGTTGCCTTTCGAGCATTTTTACTAGCACCCGACCAGTTGAGCGGCCACTGCAAGCTGCCTCGTTCTCCAAAATGTACAATTGTGTCAATTAGCGGCCCATTACATATATAACATTTCCGCATAGTCTTATGTGAATACCTTGCTGTGCTCTCTGTGCAATCAAATAATCGCCAGTACTCTCGGGATGGCTTGCATGTTTTGCAAACCTCTATGTACATATTACCATGCACCTCTGAGAGTGTTGTTTTTGGTAGACCTGAGCGTAAGTGGAGACCGTCGCAATTCTGCGACACTACGTATTTTAAAATATTTCGTTTGTACAGTTCTGAGAGGGCCATGTGGGTGAACGTAGGCTCTGCAAGACTTAGATCATGGTTTCTGAAAAAAATTACAATTATTGTATTTATTAAATTAAAAGATACCGATACAGAAATGTTTACAGCAATGTAAATAATTTTTTAGTATTTAACCTACACCCCTATAGAAACCAGTGAGCTGAAGTGATTGGAAGAAACTGCAACACTCGATCTCTATAAGTTATCGAGATACAGTACCAAATAGGCATTATCAAAACCTCTTTTTAGGATAGTCAATTGGAACAGTTAAAATAGGCAATGTAAAACTAATAATTAACCAAGAAGTCTTGGATTGTGATAGAAAAATGAATATAGATAGAAGAGTGTGGTAACATTTATGAAGGATATGCCTAATAAAGGCATTTTTGGTCACTTAATCATTAAAACAGAGTAATTAATTTACTAAGGGTATTCCAGTCAGTGGAATATTCATATACAAACCATATATCTTGATAACTAATCAATTTTACAACCATTTCATGTCTGATTAAGTTTTTTCAGCATATCTAGGATACAAAACTAGAGAGGCTAGCTCATAATATAACAGCCATCAGAGACTTTTTGAAATTGCATCACACAAGGAACTTTCTTTATTCATCAGTCATACTTTTCTGTCATCAGTCCTTATTATTGACAATAAATATACTATATTTGACAATACTGGATCATCAATCATTATTGTCTCAGCTTTTAGTTTATTTTACATTCATTAGATTATTTAAGGCTTATTTTACATTCTTTGACTTATCTAGATGGTCAGTAAATAACTGTGTTAAAGATTAAAGTCATGGCATGGGAATTACGACAGGGAATAAGCTATCCTTTCTAGTTTACAATCCTTGCAGCTATAACATATGCTACATGGTTGCCAATAATTAGGTGAATTGAAACAGTGATTGATATTATAATTATGACATTAATATATAACCTCAAATAATTTTAGTGAAATAAATTGTGTTGTATTTGTAAAGGGTGATGTAGTCGGACCGGTGCGCATCGGGTCGGCCTTCCGGCAGTTTTTATTAGAAACCTTATTACCAAAAACTTTTGTTTAGTGATCATGTAAAATCGGGGAATCCCCGAATTACATATAAGTGACATCCAAGCTAAAGTAAGCACGCCAGCTCGGCCTATACTATAAACTTTTGATTGTGGTCTCTTTACTTTTCCTAGTATATATGGGAGGTAAGTGGAATCAATTGATTATTACTAATATATAAAATCCTAGTAGTTGATATGTTTAATAGACAATCTATATATATTTCAACTAAACAAGTGAAAAAGTAAAATCATGAACTAGAATGTGGGTGTGGCACTTTAATTCAGCAATACAACAATGATTATAATGGTGAATAATCACACTGCTGACCAAGTTAGCAACAAGTAAGCTACTATCTCTAATATGCCAGATGATATATAAATGAATTTATAAAAGAAAAAATATTTTAATTTTAACTAATCTATAGGTTGAAATAAACATAAATAATATTTCTTATGTGAAAATCAAAATTAATAATCTCAAAATAATCATAAACCCCAAATGTAAAATTGTAAACTAAATTCTGAGATCAACTTGTTTCATGTCTGCCTTATTAATATTTTCTATTGCCTTTTGAACATCTTTTCTATTTAGTAATATAGCTTGTTTCATCCTTTGAAAATCGTCCATGGAGTATTTTCATTTAATTTAAACAAATCCATCCAATCAAATATTTTAAACTCAAGAATAATAAATCTCATAGAAAAAAGCTGGCCTGGGGCCCGGAAAACAAAAATATTTATAAAACTGGATCTAATGTTTAAAACCCAGGACAACTTTAAAAAACCCGGACAACTTCTGAAAACCCGGATAAATTTAAAAAAAAAACGTCTGGATGCCTCTAAAACTAGGACAAATCCGGATTTATGCCTGTATTCACCAACATCCCATAAATTTTATAGGTCCTATATATTGAATGTATAAATTGAAAATGTCATTATGACAGAAATGGTCAAAATAAATGTTAACACCTTGAATAGCCCTTGTGATTGGAGCTTTGATGACACATTTTCTTTAATTTGAATGTGTTTCCAATTGAGCGAATCTAAAGTAACTATATTGCATAGAAATTTTATTTATTGTTGCTATAACAACTAATACTTATGGGTTCAATAGCTATTGATAGATTCATAGAACATTGGTGAATATAAAGGCACCTTACACAGTCAATAATACATTCAGTCCTAGAACTGCCAGTATTTGCTTCAATCCTCCTTTTATATTTATCAAGTAATCAATTATCCAGATAAAGATCAGTATTCTCTTCATTACATCATTACTATACCTTACACGATGAGTAATACTAGCAATATTTTAGAATAATGAACATTTTAAATATATTATCATAGAATAATACTGTCATTATTCTAAAATATTGACAGTATTATTGATCATGTAAGGTGCCTTATGGGGCTTAGTGGCTGTGTGACAGGATGTTATAAGCTGTCACAATCAGTAAGAGATTTCTTTCAGAGATCTTTGATATTTTGCAACATTTATCATTCTATCAATAAACTCAATGACCCATCATGCCTTGAATAAAAACAACTTTCATTAGTGATTAGTCATAGTATCAGCTGAACATAAATAATGGAAACTCATTCAAATTTCTTGACAAATCTAGTACTATGTAATTCATAGTAAACAGGCAAATTCATGCTTAATACCTTAAAACAACAGATTGATTTATGCTGAAATAAAATAAGAATGAAGAAATTGGTGGATATAAGGATTATTAAGGTTGGTTATCTTCACAAAATAAGAACACATGCTTATTATATAGTTCTAATTACATATTTCACTGCCATAATAGAAAATAGCTTCATAATCGGCATACGTTATAATTTACTCTAGTATTATATAAACCATGTAACATCATACCCAATTTCCTTTCCTTGTTGCAATCTTGTCCAGATACCATTGCTACCTCTATAATCAGGAATCCTGGCTGCAGTACTAATTCCAGCACCTGTATAAACAACCAAATGTTGTGACTGTGCAATAGCCTGTGCTAAAATTGTGCATTTCTCCTTAAGAGTCTCTAAAGGATCCTCAAACTCCTCCACCCTTTGTTTTGCAACATCCCTCTTTTTCCATCTAGACTTGACTTCCTTAACAATATCCTTGTACTGCCCCAAAAAGCTTGCATCTTCACTTGTGCGCTCATGTTCTTCCTTTTGTAAAATAACAGATACCTAACAACAAACATTATTATAACAAACTACATCCCATGAAAACAAGAACCTCATACTTTTTTAATAGTGGCATTTCTTTCCTCCTTTGCACATAGCTGCTTGGACTGCTGCTTCCTCAACAACCTTTTACTGACGAAATTAAAATCATCATCCCCATCATTATCTTGCAGCACACACGTTTCCTCGAATTCCATCTTAGCTGCGCATTATTTGCCCGTCACCCCCACATAAACCGCCGCTACACGTTAAGTGGTTATGTTATGAAAACAAAAACAGGTCCATTGACCTTGTTTTCCATATTGGATTCACTCAATTGCTACTGAGCTAACTGCCCCAAAAAGCACATTGAATTAATTGGTGCGGGAGCACGTCCCTAATCTATCGAGCACCAGCATTGTTTACACACAATTTCACTACTTCGCGCCCCCCACTACCCGCTCATGCAAATTAAAATATTTTGGTTGCGAGTATTTAACCGTGATCTATTTTAGATAATTAGAACTTATGCCAACATTGGGGGTAGATGTAGCGGCAAACATCACGGCACTTTCATTAAATTATTGATTGAATCAATTTGCCGAGTATTGAACGGACCGTTTTTTCACTGTACGACGGCATTTAGAAAATGAACTTTGTGGGGAGGAAGTACATGTAAGTAGCGTTCACAAATAAACAGGTAGAGATTTAATTCTGACATAACATGAATGAACCAATTAGGAAGGAGAAAGCTTTAAGCCCGTTTTACACGGAGCAGTGTTTATATTAAAAATAACATTAGGTTGAGGTTACAGTGAATTCGTTGCTTCCACACAAAACAGACATGTGTAAATGTTGTTTGTCAACAACAAGTAATGACCATAAATTAAATAATCATGGTAATTGCATATAATTAATACGTGATTAGTGATTGTCAAACGTCAGTTCCTAATTTTGACAGCTGTCACTTGAAAAAAAAACGCAATCGGTGAATGGATAAATTACATTTGTTTATGAGTATAACACGGTTAAATATCTTTTTCTGGCGACCTATTCTGTAACATCAGACGGTAAAAAAGCAGACTGGTCTGTTACCCATGGCAACCAAATAAACTGTTTCAGCGTTGGTATGCGCCACGCTCCGCAAACACTAATGCCTTATGTCAAATGTCACAAGTTTGTCCAGAGTGACAGGATAATAACCTATTTCACAATCTTAACGTCACTTTTGACAAACTTGTGATATTTGATATAAGGATTATTATTTCTTCGGATATAAGCCAGTATTCCCGATTCGGTTTCTTCAAAGTAGTAGGTAAACAGCTGATCTTTGTTATTGTTTGATCAGCTGATTGCATTCAATCATACGATTTCAGTCACTTCTACAATAATGCGCGATTGTTAATGTACTTTTAAGGTATAAATAGTATAACCTTGGCTCTATAGTCATGTTTACGATGAAAAAACAAATGTTATGCAAATTCCCTACTAAGTGTAGTTCATTTCCTGCCACCAGATGGACTATCAGCCGGCTTGAATCGCCAATTACACAACCGCAAAACGTGGGACAAACGAACGTATGCCAACCGTTTAGTTGGTTGCCATGGGTTCTGAACTTACAGAATAGAATCTGAGCTCATCACGAATATGGATGTAAAAGTTAACTCACAAGCCATTGTTTAACTCCCTGGTTTAACCTGTTCTTCTGACAGCAGAGAAAATTGAAAACTAAATAACTGAACTGCCATCTGTGAAGTAAATTCCAAATTAAAGGGTGATCTCTGCATCCAATTTATTTTCCATAATATAAATGATCGACTATACGCCCAAGGTTTTACGATTTGTACATTAAGGCTGGGTTGTATGTAGGCCGAGATTACAAGTAGATGGATGTTGTATAAGTTGTTAACTTTTTATAATCCTATATTACTGCCTTTCAGGGCCATGGAAGTGGAGCCTTTATTTACGGTGCCCTTCAACAGATGGCGCTAGTGTATTAAGATTTTATTAATTTTTATAGGGTTTTCCAGGTTAAAATGTGTTAGTTCTTTGGTTGGCACTATCATCTTTGACACATTTGGACACATTTCATTTTTGGTTATGCGAAAGCATGCACAACCGTACGAAAGTTCTGAACGTATTTTTAATACGATTGCCTTCCTAGTGCCGTATCAGTGTTTATTGAATATGTGTGTTATTAATATTTTAAAACTTGTTTTAGTTTGCTGTATAGTGTGTAGTTTCTGAGAAGTGCCTTTTTGTTTTTAAAGTAATTATGAAATTTAGTAAGATTATTCGTAATTCTGTATATAATGTTATTGTTTAGTAGAATGGGCTACAGAAGGTGTATTGTTGAAGCTTGCAATAATACCTCACAACACTACTTGTGTAACCTACCTCCTAAGAACAGCCTGCAGTATTTACAATGGGTTGCAGTAATTGGAAATTCAGGCAAAATTACTGCTAACTCTCGCTGTCCATTTTGAAGGGATTATTAAACACAGGACTTGATGATACCTACCTTATTTTTGCCAGGTAGAGTATATCGATGATTGTAACCAAGTATTATTGTTGTTGCTACTGATACATATGATAATTATGATGATTATACCAACTAACTGTGGCTGCTCAACCATATGCAAATCTAGCAATAGAATTGGATTGTGATTCTGTAACATACGAGCTGCCTTCTCATTCAAAATACTAAGTGTATAAACAATAAAATCAAATATCATTCTAATACTGTTTCTTTAGGGTAGAATCTAATCAATTTTCAAGGATAACACTTCATGATCATCTATACTACAGCGTTTGCCCACAACTATATTAGCTTACTATTCTTACTATCATAAAATAAACATGCTATGTAATGTACTACAATAGTTATTTTTTCCTGTTACATATTGTGTTTTCTTTTATTAGTGTCCCAAATATAAATATATATTTAAAAGGAACTGCATTGGAATTTGAAAAACTGTTTACTAAATATTTGAATGTTTTTAAATGTTTTTTGTTGTACATTTTAATGGGTAACAAGAACTTAATGTATTTAAATAATTTAAATACATATCATTGAATGCTTTACAAAAACACTTAATATAAAACATTAAGATATTTAATGAAACAGTACTCAAATTTCAACTGCAGTTTCAAAATACTCTTGTTATTGAATTTTCAGTGGAATGTGGTTCGCGTCTCAGCTTATTAGCTCAGACGCGAACCAACGTTTCAGGTGCCCTTCGTAAGATGGCACCAGAGCCTAATCATTTGACATTCCCATCTATAGTTGTCTATGCTGCCTTTACTGCGTCAGCCAATTAGTGACCGGGTTAGAAGTAAAAAGTGAAACAGCTGATCCCAATCTGATGGCTAACGAATGAACATTGGCGCAGGAATATAGACTATATAAAAATAGCGCTTTGTTTGGCGTAAACGCATTTCAATATGCGCTTAATACGCCGATTTGTTAAAATTTGAGCCCTATAATATTTTTGAGTGCAACCCTGGACTAATCGTACACATGGGTCAGTATTAATTTACTAAGTTGGTAACGTTATTTATCTTCAATCGGTGCCAACATGGCGACGATTGTAAGGTGAGTGAATTGCTGTCATCTCCTAAACGCGATTATTACAATTAAAAATTAACAGTTTCTCAGCAAAAAATCGGTTGAAATACAATTACTACCTATTTGCGCTGTGTTGTTATATTTAATACCACTGAGTATGTTCCACTGTTGTCCATAAAATCAACTATACTTGAGGTCGCCGGTTTTCTTTTTTAGGGACAGACAAAAGGACACGTCAAATTTGTCATGTTTTTTTGCAGATTCGCGTATTTTGCGGTTATTTTGGTTGTTGTACACTGCGTGGACAAAAACAATTTCAAAACATGCGACCAGAGCAGCTTTTGCAGGTAATTATTATTTTGGTGATATGTTTTTACTGTAATATGAAAATTTTGCTTTTCAAACTTGCATGGTAATTTATGAATATCTTATTTGTCTGATAATCTGATAACAATGAAAAATCTATCCAATTTTTATGTGGTAAAGTGAGTTTACTATCCATAATAATTGTAAATTATCATATATGCTGTATTATAGGATTTTAATATTAGAGCATGTATTTTGATTATGTATAAAATAAGTTTACCACATACATCTTACTTTATCTTGCAAAGTGATAATAACATATTGTAATTATAATTTTTTATTGTAATGTAGCAGAACTACACCTTTAATAATTTTAAGATCATTTCTGAAAAATCTGTGACTTCCATTTATTCACACATTTTGCTGCCATATTGTTGAAAATCTATTGTAAATTTCACAAACAAATTTTATATTAGTTATAATAATAGTATGTAGTTGTAAATAAAAATCTATCACAAGCATTTAGATTGCAAAAGGCTGAAACATTGAAGGATTTGCCTTAAAACATTGACTGCCAACTTCTAGTAGTTATTGCCTACGATTCCTAGGATGAGTTTATTTACTTGGCATATTGGTGTATATACAATGAAATCTATCGGAAATTCAAGCCACAAGGTACTCTATCTTGTGGCAGAATATGAACTAAAAACTAGTGGGTGATCTCTGCATAAAATGTATGTTTTCATCATATATATGATAATATGTGCAAGCTTTGTTTGGTTATTTAATAAAAGTTTATTAATAACCATGCATTATTGTTCAAGTGATCAAAATCATGTATTTCTTTCTAATCATCTGATCAAACTATAACAAAGAACAGCTGTGCACCCACTAGTTTGACAAAAACTGTTGACATTTGAATTGCGAATAGCATATCAATATGAATAGGTACCCTCTGAGAGGTTAACAAAAAGTCAAGGTTGGTTGACAGAAAATTTATTAATAAATAAACAGAAAATATAGGGTAAGAAGGGATAATTGTAAACTATTGAATTAATTGAAAATATCTCATAACATATCCCATATCAACATTCAGTTGTTAGTTGTGCCTCATTAAGTATATTTGTATTTAATTGCATTCATCAATGCTGTTAAAGTTTTATATCTGATTCTGATTCTGATTCAATACCAATCAAACTCTGCCCATTCAGAATTTCAAATGGTTTGAACTATGCTCTACTGTTTCTCTCTTTATTAAACCATGCTATCATGTATTCTTTAAAAGAATAAAGCCTTCAGAACATTTCCTTCTAGAATGTATTATGAGGTAAATCATAATGACATGAATAAAACAGTTTAATTGATCTCATAAGCCCACCCGTCTCACCTTCGCATAGTTTTCTTCAATGAATTAAAAGGTTTTGTACTAATATAATATTTAGAAAAGTTATTACATATATTATAAAAAAGAAATGAAAAAAACTATGCGAACAAAGAAGAGGTGAGCAGACAGTTAAAACCAAACTATGCTGAATCTCTATTTTAAATGACTTAAACCATGCTCTACACTGTTTTATTAATTTTGATACAATTTATGTCATAATACATTAAAGGAGGAAAGGCTTCATTCTTTTCTAGGGTAGTATTATACAACTATGTTTTAACAAAGAGAAAACCCATTATAGAGCATAATTCAAGAAGTCATTTGAAACCATGATTAGACATA
The DNA here is from genome assembly GCA_963942505.1 of Lordithon lunulatus. Taxonomy (NCBI): domain Eukaryota; kingdom Metazoa; phylum Arthropoda; class Insecta; order Coleoptera; family Staphylinidae; genus Lordithon; species Lordithon lunulatus. The sequence continues at coordinate 53,228,733 of OZ012666.1, read as the reverse complement.
GTTTGGTTTGTATTTAACCATTGTGTACCACCCTATCTTCTTTGTTAGTTTCTTTCATGGACTCACTATTCTTATAAAATTATATCTAACCATACAAATCTTTTGTATCCACTGAACAAAACTATGTGCATATAGGAGAGGCAGTAGGACATGTCAAGACCAATCAAACTAAGCCCCTTCATTGTTTCAAATGACATGAACTGATTTATTCAAGTTTCTATAATTCTATATAAAAACTATAATCCATTTTAAAAAGTTTTTATGGACATCTTTCTATAAAAGGATAATACTTAAAATCATGGGTTTATAAAGAGTAAAACTACTGGGTTGAAACAGTGACATGGTTTAATAGATCTTGATCACCTCCCACCCCACTATTGTGTGCATATTTTATTCTTTATTAAGTACATATATATATTTGATGAAGAGCGGTTTGATAGCAAACATCTATAAAAAATTAAATGTGTCTTGGATAAATATCGCCATTTCATAATAATCTTACTATACTGTTTTGGTTACTATAAAATTGTAGAGTAGAGATTGTAGTTGCTCTGTTGATTGAAAAGTGACACAACTAGAAATTATCTATTTTACTGTAGAACTATTTTATAATAAGAAGGTTCTTAATAATATGTCGTTTCCCACATATGTATGTACATTAATGATATGATATGAGTGTAGGATTCATTTTCAACATATAATTAACATAAAATTAGAATTTTTACTTGCGTCACTTTTCTATCAACGTAGCGATAGTAGTAGTATGATATGTACATGATTATTTCTTTTGAATTAATTATTTACTTGAATTATTTAGGCGGTTGAGGAAGATGGAACCAGGAGAGTCCAAATACGAACTCAACCTGGATACTCTTCAAGTAAATGAACACTCAATTGAAGCAGACTTAACTAATGATCAGCCCGGAGCTCTCTTCAAGTTAGTGCTGAGCTCCCTAGCTGATAACACTTTTCGGGTATTCGCCGACGAAATCAAGCCCCTGCATAAAAGATACCGCGTAGAAGGTGCTCTAGACGGAGAGCCGCAGCCAGCTAAATTAGAAGTACTTGATCGCACGGCGCAATCTGTGACAGTGCAAAGTGGTGAAAATACTGCTAGAGTGTACGCATCGCCATTTGGCATTGAGTTCATCCGGAAGAATGAGATTGTTGCAGTGATTAATGCGCGAGGATTGTTTGCTATTGAACATTTGAGGACCAAACCGGATGCAAATGCTGAGGATTCTAAAAGTGTAAGTGTATTTCTATATTAATCTATTTTGATAATAAAACATACTGCTTTTATGAGATTGATGTAGAATTACTAAACTACTTTTATGTAGCCAAACTTAGTAGCCAAAAATAATAATTACTTACTAAAGGTAATGGAAGTAGTTTTGTCCAAAAAATTACAACACAAGTAGCAGGGAATTAAAGTGTTAAAGTAGTTCTTTGTTACATGTAAAAAATCTGTAATTACATTCTTTGACATAACTGAAAACTAGAAAGACATATAGTAATTACTTAGTTCGGTGAATTTAGTTTGTTTCTTGTGAGACAAACAGGTAACTGGAAATTACAAAGCCAAAATACTGATTTGTCCTATGAACAATCTATAATTAATAGAAACTATGCTATGACCAGATATTTTAAAGCTATAAAATTCAAAATAAGAACCTCTCTTGTGCATTTTATCTTATCCTTATACTTATCTAGGGTATGATTTATTTTCATATCTCTACATTTGTAAGATGAGAGTCGCTTTTTCTAAACTTAAACATGATTAATTACATCTATCAGATATGACATAGCATAAAGAAAAGTGATTATCTGAATAAATTACAACATCCTTCTGAATCTATGGACGAATGATGTAGATATTTTATTAAATCTCCGTGTCAGACATTTCATACCTTTCCATTAGTGTTCCTGAATAAATGAGGAGGCATATTATACATAGACTCAGTTGTATAAAACAGATAACTATAGAATTAATTTCCAATACATGATTCAAACGTCATTTTTGGCAACTTTGACACATAATGGGATGTTGCATTTTTAAAAAGATGTATATTGACGCCTAAGCAGCGACACCACACATATAACATTTATTTGAGGTTGACAGGAGAAAAACTCACGATAAAATGTTTATTGGAGTAATTAAATTACTCCTGGTTCAAATAAATAAAATATAAGCAATAAAATTTAAAAAATGATAACTTGTTATCAGAGTAAAATAACTCCAATGAATAGGTAATAAGGTCTTGCCCAGGGTCCCAAAAAAGGTCCTGTACAGATTCATTCAATGAAAAGTAGAATTCACATAATTAGAAGAAGGGTGTACCCTATTTCGTTTGGATTTTTTTTAGACTGAAAGTATAGATATAGTTGTCACATGGACTCATAAAGTATTAAAATAATTTAGAATTAAAATATAGGGATGTATACAGATTTGCATAACAAACTCAGAAAAATATAAAAATAAAGGAAAATTAAAATATATTCTATTTTAATTATTATAATTATATATTATTATATATAATAAGTATGATACAGTGCACATCCACATATGTTTTTCTAAAAGACTTTAAATAGATAAGTATAATGAAATAGCTGTTATGCTAACCAGTTGTACTAGAACCACTTATACTGAGTGTAAAATGTAAACAAACAAATTCAGATATATACAAATTTAATTATAGATCCATGTGAAGTTTAAATCAAGGTTTTCTTGTAAGTGGACATGTATCACCTCACATATGTACATTAAAAGATATGGCGAATGTTTTACGCATGTATATGTTATTGTGAAAAGTGTATAAAAATGTTTTAACACACATAAAATAGAGTGGTAACTTGTTCATACTAGATGTGATTGTTCATTCAATATGTAGCTAGGTTTGGTATACAGCTCAGGCTAGACTAAATAGTAGGTAATAGATGTTTTTCAATATTCAGCTTGTCAGTAGTTAAGTTTGCCAATATCAGAATATTACTAATATTTTTAAATATGAATAGATAAAACGTAATATTTCTGTGAAGTTAAGGTAAATACCGGGTGCTTATACTCCATTGACCGGCGGAAAAGCCTTACGACTGATATCCCTATAAAGATAGAAGTTTTTTTTTAAAACGTAATACTATAGAATAGAATATACAGATGTAGTGCAGTGGCTAGCACTCCCGTTTAACGAACGGACGGCCCGGGTAGTCGGATCCATTTGTCGTTGGGATACAATTAACGATACTTCAGAAAACTCTGGACCGATTTTCTGAAGTTGAAAGTCCTAATACATACTAACATAGTTTTGGTCCGCGACCCTCCTTTGCACTTAAACTTTTCAAAGGACCCCCTGAGGAATGAGTATGTGTAGAAAAACATCCTGAATGATCTGTAAATATATTTTTCTGCGACCCCCAGATATTATTCGCGACCCCCACTTTAAGAATCAGTGCACTAACACACGGAAGGACCCGAGCCAGTTAAAAATTGTAGCAACTACTACTACTGATATATTGAATAATCATTTGTTTCAAAAGGCATTTTTTTTATTTGTAGGTAACATAAGAATATTCTATTCTATGAACATTTATTTTTAAATTATTTGTGGTGAATATTCAATAAATTGTTATTTACAAAAAAAAAAATTATACATTCACAGTTTATGGTAAACATTTCACCTATTTTGCTTATAGATATTATGTATGCCACAGTATACAATAGTTTTTCTAATAAAAGTTTTAAAAACCTATTTGCCTTCATAAGAACTAAAATATATTTCAAACCCTAATAAAACTCAAAGATAAATATCAGTGAATGTATTTGTAATTTATAAATGCATAGTTAAATATTATATTTATACTTTGTCCTGTAATATATTTAAATGTGTTTGTTACTTTTAGGATGATCCAGGTGCATGGGAAGAGAACTTCAAATCCCACCATGACAACAAACCTAGAGGGCCTGAGGCAATTGGAATGGACATCAGCTTCCCAGGTGCATTAAGAGCTTATGGCCTACCTCAACATGCTGATAAACTTGCTCTTCGTACTACTGGACCTGGTGGTATTGAACCCTATAGGCTTTACAATCTGGATGTCTTTGAATATGAGCTGGAGTCGACAATGGCACTTTATGGTGCTATTCCTGTCCTTTATGCTCATGGGTAAGCAGAATATTTTTAATTAAATGAATGATTGTTTTGAATGGAAATATTTACAGGAGTGATCATACTGTTGGTGTTTTTTGGCACAATGCTGCTGAAACATGGGTCGACGTTACCAACAGTAAAGATGCCAATGTAATGTCATCCATTGTAAACTTGGTGTCCGGACAAAAACGTGAGGATAAAGTTGATACTCATTTTATGAGTGAGAGTGGTGTTATTGATTTGTTTGTATTCATGGGGCCAACCGTTGCGGATGCTGTGCGGCAGTATGCGACTTTAACTGGTGCAGCACCCCTTCCACAGGTATATTTTACACTAACTTTAGTATAAGAGCTGCTTTTGTTTATCATTTTGAGTTGTATACATTACTCATATATTACACCTCTCCTCTTAAACCTAAAATACATTTATTTTACAATTTCAAGTGGAAGAAAAAACGTTTTTCACTGCTGATATCTCAATGGTTTATGAATAACTCTGCTTGATCCTTTATTAATTTCCACAACACTCATTTCCGTTCCTCAGGTTTCGCTGGTAATAACATTGTCATTTAAAAACGGCGCTACATCATTTTTAACTGGAATGGTATGAGTATTTGTAATGTTTTTTAAAATTTGGTTAATGTGTCTTTTAACTAAATTTCTTAAATAGGTTTCTGGAACGGCACTTCGAACTCAGCACCTACGATGTAAATTTCGAAATTGTATTAATCAACAATTCTTAAAACTTTCAGAGGCATAACCAAGTGTTATTATTAACTTGAATGCATTGTATTATATTTCATTGCCTAGTTTTTACTATAAGTCTAGATTTATGTTCTAAAATTATAATTTTTATTATTAGTACTTTGCTCTGGGTTATCATCAATGCAGATGGAATTACAATGATGAAGATGATGTACGCACAGTCGTAGAGAAGTTAGATGATAATGATTTTCCAATGGATGTGATGTGGTTAGATATCGAATATACAGAAGGCAAGAAGTATTTTACCTGGGACCCAATCAAGTTTGCTCATCCTGATGTCATGCAACAAAACTTAACTGCAACTGGTCGCAAGCTGGTAGTAATCATAGATCCCCATGTGAAACGCGAAAGTGGCTACTTTTTGCACGAGGAGTGTCTCAATAATGGTTATTATGTGAAGAACAAAGACGGAAATGTTTATGAAGGTAAGCAATCACTATGAACTTTCTATTGACTAATTATGTCAGTATTGACATTTATGAGTACAATATGTTATAATGTTACATCATTTGATTAAGAATACCCTCTCAGGACCTTTAGCATCCATGAACAATTGGCATGGGGAATGGTTATCCCTATACATTTCCTGTTTTAAGAGTGTTTTAAGCATAATTTATAGAATTTTTAAAATAATCGTAAATTGTTTATAATACAATAAGCTTGAAATATTTTGACATATAATGATAGGAAGTATTACATGTCAAGGTGTTTGAACTAATAAATTTAATAGTACATCTCCTAACACTTATACTATTAATATCTGTGAATACCTGTTTCTTAAGTTATTGGATCTGTTTAATGAATTTAATCATACTATACTAAATGAAAAGCATTGCAATTGTCGTTTTTGGTATTGTATTTGCTACATATTGTAGTAAATACTCGTATTTATCTAGAAAATACAAGTGATTTTGGTATTTCCCCTGAATAAAATACAGTATTTGGTGATACTAGTAGCAGTTACTTTAAGTTTGAAGTAACTGCTACTAGTATCTTTATTGTTATACTAGTATTTTATTGTTTAACAATGATTGTTAATTTTAGGTTGGTGTTGGCCAGGGTCTAGCAGTTATCCAGATGTCTTTGATCCTAAAGTAGCTGAATTCTATGCCAAATATTACTCATTGGATGGATTTAAAGGTTCATCTGATAACATGTATATCTGGAATGATATGAATGAACCATCTGTCTTTAATGGGCCTGAAGTAACAATGCCTAAAGATCTGATTCATTATGGTGACTGGGAACACAGACATGTCCATAATTTATATGGACTTTATTATGTAAGTTCAATACATTGATGGTAGTGTAATTACACTTAGATTTGGCAAACTATTTTTTTTTGTTTGACTCAAGGCAGGGAGGGTTTTGTGAAAAATCTTACATATAATTATTTCCTACACAAGTGAAGGAAGACGGTGTCAGATTCTTACTGACTAAGCACTATTTATTCTGCTATAGAAGCAAGTTTTAAAGTTAATATACGAATTTTAAATTTTGAATCCACTAAATGTGACATATGTATTTTTGAGGCAATCATAAAAATTTGGAATTGGTATGTTGGATTTGTAATTGTTCAGTTAAACAGAATGGACTAATGAAGTGAAGTGTTTCTGCTCTTAGTAGATATTTATATTATTAAACCAATTTTTGCGAAACGTGTAAATAGCGAGAAAGAAAAACCATATAAAAAGGGACAACTTATATATGGACAATTTATATGGACTTTATATAAGTACAATTCATCATGATGCATCAATCAAACCATACATTGTTTACCGCCTGAATTCTGTAACTCTTGATATTAATTAATTAAACCAAATTCTGCGGGGAGTCTAGAAACAAATATCTATGAAATCATGTACGAGATAATCCGAGGATTACATATTTTACGAAAATTAGTCTTTCAACTGATTTACCATCCTGGTATGAGATTTCACTTTTTAATCAAAAATTGAAAAATTTTGAGGCATGAATACCTCTTTTGACTAATATAATCCTGTATTGTGGCTCATGTAAATACCTATAAACTCATGTAATTGGAATGAATCCTTTCTGCTTTCTTATATGTCAAGCATGAATTATATATTTTACATATATACTAGATTCATCAAGTAATTTGAAAAGTTACTATTTTTAATTATAAGATTCATTGAATTAAATCAATATAGAAGTGAAACTTTTTTTTGTACATGCTTCTTTAGTTGGAACACTAGTAACAGTTATTTATCTTTTAGACCATGATTACACACAAAGGACTTCTCGCTCGTAACGCCAATAAAAGACCATTTATTTTAACAAGATCACATTTTGCTGGCTCTCAAAGATATGTGGCTATGTGGACTGGTGATAACGCAGCTGATTGGTCGCATTTAGCCGCTAGTTATCCTATGTGCTTGTCGGAATCATTAGCAGGTTTCAGTTTCTGTGGAGCTGATATTGGTGGATTCTTTAACAATCCTGATCCCGAGTTGTTGCTTAGATGGTATCAGGTAATATAACAGCAAATGGTTAATATTCTTATAATATTTAAATTTACCCCCCAGGCTGGAATTTGGTTACCATTTTATAGAGCTCATGCGCATATTGATACAAAACGTCGTGAGCCTTATTTGTACTCTAGTGATGTACAAATTAGAATCAGGAATGCGCTGAAATTACGTTATGCTCATTTACCTCTGTGGTATACTCTATTCTATGAACATGAGATAACTGGAAACCCTGTTATTAGGCCGTTGTTCTATCAATACCCCAAGGATGTAAATGTTTTGGATATCGAAAGTCAGGTTCTAGTTGGTAAGTTTATATGCGTCGACTCGATCCCAACAAGCATGGGCGACATCATAAAATTCCGAATAGCTATTAACACTAGTCTAAAGATCTGATTCTGTCTAGTTCCGCTCAAGATTAACTCTTTAATTACGGCTGTCGTGAATAGAAATTTTTTGAGACATGGCTATCAATAAGCAATTTGGTGAATTATAATAGGAACGTCGTTTATTGATGATTGTATTTATTGTTATGATTGAATTACATTGTACTAGATTCGTCAAGAAACTTAAAAAAGTCAATTATCCATGTGTTACATTCAGCTCGTACTATGACCAATCCCGCCTTCTATAAAAGACAGGCGTAGTATGTGATTGGTCATAGTATGAGCTGAACATAGCACATGAATAATCGAAAGTTGTTCAAGTTTCTTGACGAATCTACTACAATGTAATTAACGCTTTAGATACGCCGATTTAGTGCAGTGTTCGAATCTCGGCACAGGTAGTCGGTACCATTTATCGGACGATTTTAAGTAGCAAGTCCTAAAACTCACATAAACTAACACACGGCAGAAGAACCAGAAGGTCGATGGCCAGTTACAATTTTTAACAAATACGATAACTACCACTATAATATATATATATATATATATATATATATATATATATATATATATAATATATGATTCAAAAATGAATCTACGGCTGTCGTTAATATGCGATTTGTGAACATATATTGTCTATAGCTAAAGAGTTAAGCACCTCTCTGACTATATGTATAACTAGCTTATACTATTAATAAATTAAAAGTACATTGCCAATCACTTGTTGAAATCCTGGAATTTGTATGTGATGTGCTCATAACAAAGATCAGTTGTGCATCCAATTTCCCGGTGCGTCTGTAGGAAAATAATTAGAGCAGCTCTGTATGAAGGACTCATACCCTATTCACTTCCAGCTTCAATGAGCCAGTGGGCAAAAAATGCTAGTTTCTCAAGCTCTTCGAAACCCGAAAAAACGAGTTTTGATCAAACCACGTCTCTTCAACATTTGAATAGGGTATTGTTATTACCATTTATACTAATTTATATACTATATCCATCCGGATTTTCTATAGTTCTCGTTCTGCTGCTGCTCCAGCTTAAGGGTGCTCAGAACCTCCGCCGCCTCGCGCGCTAACTCTTAACAGGCTGACATTTCAGGGCAACTTGAAAATACTGCTCTTCTAATTCTAATGGAACATGGGCACCTAAGCAGCAACACCACACATCTAAAATTATATTTGAGGTTGACAGGAGAAAGAAAAACACATTATAAAATGTTTGAGTTGCTCCTGGTTCATATAAATAAAATAAAAAAAGGATAACTTGTTGTTAGGGTGAAATAACTCCAATAAACATTTCATAATCAGTTTTTCTCCCTCCTGTGAACTTCAAATAAAATTTTAGATGTGTTGATGCTTAGGAGACGACATAATACTTATTTCGTCCATGTCTATGCTGAAGTATGATAGAGCCAAGGCAAATGCTTACTCTATAATAAGAGTGCTTTTTTATATCTTTATGGCACTGTGTACTAACACTAGCTATAAGCTGTTAAACTGGTCTCTACTCAAAAACCAATATTTGCTATAACTGCATAGACTGTGTGTTTGCTATGCATACATCAGTGATGTCCCATAAATAAGACTTTAAGAACAAAACATTTTTACATGTACATAGTGAGTATAAAATGAATGCTTTCTTTTCAATATATTGTAGGGGATAGTAGGGATTGTTCATAGAGTTTGGGGAAAAAAATGGAAAACACTTTTTTCTATTGGAAATAAAACAAACGTAATTCTTTATGAAAACTTGCGTTTTGGTAAAAAGTTACAAGAATTATAAACTTTTGTTCTATTTGTTCATATCTTGGTAAGGTTGGGATATTTTAAACTATTTGTCCCAAATCATAATCGTTCCTCTACAACGCAATTAAAAGGAAATGCGCCATTTTATACTAACCATATAGTATGTTTATAGCATCATATTTCTCCCCAAAATAAGCTTTAGTAGTATAATATTATTGCTTCTAGGTACCTCAATTATGGCATACCCAATTAGTGAAGCAGGTGCAAGTACTGTCAATGTTTACATGCCAGGTGGCCTAACAGAAGTTTGGTATGACATAGGAGACTTTAAGCCTTATCTTGGCACTGGATATCTTTCATTGCCTGTAGACTTGGATACAGTAAATTATTTCATAATTTATGATGTATGTTCCACCAATTGAAATTGTTTTTAGATTGTTGCATTCTATAGAGGGGGATCTATTATTCCCAGAAAGGACAGACCTAGAAGAGCATCAACTTTAACACATGATGATCCTTATACTCTTTATATAGCTTTAGATGTGAATGTAAGTTTTGTACAATTGTTTAATAACTAACCTCACATGATATTGCATGTTGAATCCCTTACAAATGAATTGAATTAATCTAACACAAACGTAAATACATATAGGACTGATGAGTAAAAAACAAACCTCCATCTTTTATATTATGTTGTATTCGAAAATCTAGATGATCTATGAGTTACATGTGCTATTTTAAACACTGTAACTCGTAGATTACTCATATTTACAAATACAACGTAAATTAAGAATACAAAAGATTGATGTTTGAGGGTCTAAGTATTACACGAGTAGTACTTAGACTAGACCATGATAACTAAAGCAAACCTCCATCTTTATATGGTTAACTGTGCAAGGACTTTTCCGGTCGTCAAATGGTATGCTTAGATGAGTTTAATGACCCGAAATTTACCTTAACTTCACAGAAAACCTCGGAAAAACTGTGAAAGGTGATTTGCCCCCCCATGAGGTTTTAACTCACGTTTGCCAATGCTGAGTACGAGATGGACTGTGCCTCTATGCATTAGGCCACCTAAGAATTTTTACTTATTATACTTATTTTTAGAAATCTGCCAAAGGAACTCTTTATATTGATGATACAGAGAGCTACAACTATAAAAAGAACAAATACTTGTATATCCAATTTGAGTACAAAAATAACCAATTAACAGCCAGGTAACCATTGTTTTTAATTATTAGGGAAAGTCAGGAAAAATGCAAACACGGCTCATTGTGTTGCATTCTTTATTTTCCTAGGACACTAAAATATCTCAGATTTGCGCTGACTGAACACAGAGTAGATGTTTACGAAACAAGTAACGGTATTAGGGGTTTTACAACCTGACGTTACGTGTCTCCGAACAAAAACAAAATGCTACAGTTGTTCATGTCTAAAGTAGTATTCATGACAATTAGTTTGTTTACAATGTATATTGACCTGATTTTGACGATTTAACAACGGAAAGCAGTGTTGCTATGAAAATTATAGCAGCATTAATATTGTTAAGAAATTTTTAACCTTATTTTATTTTCTAATTTCATTGGTTTAACAGCTTATTTCCTAATGCACTAGCTTTTATATTTTACAAAACGTTTTGTCTGATTCTTTAACCAACTCCAAGCCAGCTGATATAATGTATGAGTTTACCTCATCACATGTTATATTTACTGTATAAGTTTTTATTATAATACTCATACCCTCATGTCTTTGTTCATTTAGTTTTATAGATAAAGATGCTACTTTCCCAACCTTATCCTGGCTGGAACGTGTGGTGATTATAGGAGAACGCTCCGGTTTCAAACATGCCCAACTGTCAACTAAAGGTAATTAAGTACTGTTTCATTTCGGGTATTAATTGAGTATTGTCTGTTTTGTAGGTGGCAATGTGAAGCTTCCACTTACCTATGATGCTGATGGCAACTCTTTAACCATCCGCAAGCCCGCTGTTAGTATGCGCGAGGAGTTCACCATCACTTTACATTAAGTAATGTTTATTGTAAATGTATTTTTTTAATTCATGTGATTGATGGATGAGTAGAAGATTATTTTAGAATTTCAAATTGAAGAATGTTGAGCAAATCGAGATGATTTTAAGAAATAAAGAGGAGATTAACCATTAAAATTAAAGCAGTAGTTATGTTGTATTTTAGATCTAATTTTAATTACTGAGTTAGTGCAGCGGGATTTTATTGCTCTGTGCTACGTTCAGAAATGATTGAGAAAATGCTCTGGTAAATAAAAGCCACTTCCAAACGTTACGATTCGTAGCAATCGAATACGCTTTCTGTGAAAGCCAACAGTTAAATTAACTAATTGTTGCTACCCAAGAGAATTTCTCTACAATTCTACAAAAAAAAAGCGCCGCCCGTCTTGTGCTGAGCATTGAGGAACCTGAGTTCGAACCCCATTGGGGCGAATTCGCGCGAATCATATTTCACAGTTTTTCAGAGGTTTTCTGTGAAGTTAAGGTAAATACCGGGTGATTAAACTCCTCTGAGCTTCTCTCTAGACCGGCGGAAAAGCCTCACGGGTAATAGCACTATAAAGATGGAAGTTTTTTAACAAGAAGAAATATTTTAGAATTATACAAATCTTTATAGGGCTATTAGTCGAAAGGCGTTTGCGCTGGTAAAGGGAGAAGTTCCGAGAGATCACCTTGTATTTAGCGTAACTTCACATAAAACCTCTGAGAAAGTGTGAAAGGTGGTTCGCGAAATTTTGGTTTTGGTTTGCACCTTCGCTCCCCAATGCTCAGTACGATACAGACCGTGCTTTTAACCGCTAGGCTGGATGAATAATAATAAAAAACTTTTATATACATAGGGATATGAGCCGTCGGTAAAGGGAGCATCTCTGAGGAGTTTAATCACCCGGTATTTATCTTAACTTCACAGCAAACCTCAGAAATGCTGTAAAAGGTAATTTGAGAAATTTCGCCCACGAAAAGGTTTGAACCTTTGAACCACTAACCTGGATGAATACTAATATTATGCAATTTATGTTTGTTATTTGATTTCACAGGCTACAACTGTTTCAGGACTTTAAGATATGAATTGCTGACAAAAATACAAGAAATACAATTAGTCCGTACTACGCTCAAATAAATTTTCCATTACTGTTCTCTGGTACAGTGAAGTAATAAATATATTTTTATGATTAACATATACACTGCCCGACAAAAAAGAGGTGCGTTTTTTGTCGGGCAGTGTATGTTGTTTTTTATTTTTTTTACGTTGATTCCAGCCCCCGCCCCTAGGCTGTGTGCACTGCGGCCCTTCACGGACCTATTGTGGCTCATACAACAAGATCCATGATATGCTAGGCGGGTCAATTATTTGTAGAAAAGTTTCCCGACTAGCGGTGGATTCGAACCACCAACGTTTCGTACGCTTCAGGCCACCTTAGACCACTGCGCCACGGACCGCCTCAGTGTATATGTTAATCTGCTTTAATTGCTTCTCTGTACCACAGTACAGTAAGAAGATCATGACACAACATTTATTCATAAGAGTCTACATAATAATTAACATTTGACCTAAATATGCGGAGTATTAGTGTAGTTATGCTCTTTTTTTTTGATGAAGTTTAGTTTGAAAATTGTTGGTATGCGAGAATGCGGAAAATCCTCAGAGAAATCGCGCTAGAATTGGATCGAAGTTACTTGATCGAGTAGACCGGTACGACGGATCGAAAAGGCAGAGGTCGTCGATTAGTGACTATACAGCGGGAATATCGACTTCTTCTTTGTGTTGAAATTTGAGACACTGCGGAGATTTCTCGGTATACAGGAGCAAATTGAGTGAGTCTTGATCGAGTGTCTACAAGAACACTATTGTCGAATGCGGTTCTCCAAAGCGATTTCTTATTGCCTATATTTTCGACATTTATCAGGGAACACATTTATGCAAGTTTTCTATGATGCAGAAAGATGTGGAATGGAATGAGGTTGTGTTTAGTGATAAAATCCAGATTTCTGTATGGTAGATTACGCACCAGAAGAGTTTATCTACGAAATGGGCCCTCTGTTCAAAGGGCCACTCTGGCATAGCACCTGGAATTATTATATGAGGTATTTCCTATGGACATCAGACACCTATATAGTCTTAATTGATGGCTGTTTGGATTCTCGTCGTTACATTGACCTATATATACTTTTTGTATTACCATATCTTCACCATGTCCTTGAAGCATTTTACAGTACAATAAGGCTCGGCCACATACTGCAATAATGTCACGAGAATTCCTTCAAACAAAACATTGTTCCTTAGCCCGACAGATCTCCTGTTTTATCTCCAATCGAACATATCTGTTTTTCACACACACTTCAGACGAACTTAAGACAGCAAGTTCAGATTACTTGGAATGAGGTGAGCCAAGAATACAAATTTCATTAGATTCAGAGTCGTACTAAACATAGGGGCGCGTTCTTTTTTTTAGCCAACAATATATTTTATATTGTGGAAAATTGAATAAAAGGTGAAAGCGCCGGGTACTATATGTAGCAATATTATTATTTGTATACATTCAAGGATGATAAACACTAAAATAAAATGGGTAATTCCTTCAAACAAAACATTGTTCCTCAGCCCGACAGATCTGTTTTATCTCCAATCGAACATATCTGTTTTCACAAACACTTCAGACGAACTTAAGACAGCAAGTTCAGATTAAGTGGAATGAGGTGAGCCAAGAATACAAATTTCATCAGATTCAGAGTCGTACTAAACATCGGGGCGCGTTCTCTTTTTAGCGAGCAATATATTTTATATTATGTGGGAAAATGAATAAATGGTGAAAGCGCCGGGTACTATATGTGGGTTCTAGATGTGAAATTAAATACCACTGTTTTTTGAATATATTGAAAATATTGTGATTATGAATATTTGTAACTAATGCATTTTGGAAACAAGACATTAGATTACGTTGGTTGCGTATGGTAGATTTTTTCCATAGAGAGATGTTGTTAGTTCCATCGCCGACAACATGGGGATAGCACAGATTCATGAAGACCAAACGTGGGGTAAAGAAGACGGCGGGCATCGGATTAATGCCACGTTCGTTTATAGTTCCGGGGCCATTCTGGGCTAATCGTACCTGGTTTGGAACAGCTCCCGAACGATACACGAAAGCTATTTAAGTGGTGGCCAAAACCGAAGCTCTCCATCAAGAGCAGGCATACAGGACGCCATCACAATCAGACTACTGCGAATCAACTTCACCTTGGCCAGGAAAATTAGATACTCAGGAACAACCCACAACTACACGTCATATGAGAGGCAACAAAAAAAGCGACAAGGAGAGAAGAGGCCCTTTCTGCGCAGCACCGGCCTGTGTCAATGCTACAAAGATCTAGATCTAGCTCAACGCGGACAAGATAAGGTGGGCGGTGCACACCAGCGCTATTCGTATTGCCCGTATTGGGTTGACGAATGCGGTTAAGATGCTCGCAAATACAATACCAGGCGACTTATGTGTGGAGGAGCGGGCCGAGGCATACAGGACCATCGCAGGAAGGAAAGCCCCAACCATCGCCAAAGATGAAGCTAGACAGAAAACGATGGACAAGTGGCAACAACGATTGGAGGAGACACCTCACGCGACCTGTACAAGGAAGATAATCTCCCTACTCGAACCATGAATGAGTCGAGGGCATGGGGAGCTGGACCAATGGACCACGCACATCCTATCCGGCCATGGAGTATTCTAGGAGTACCTACACAGGATAGGCATGGCTTAAACTGCTATAGACCGATACAAGAGTGGAACAAATCGTCTGGCATACACCATCTTCCCCTACCCACAATGGTTCCAGGAGCGCGTCACTCAGTGGCTAGAGATTGGGGAAACGCCCCCGAGGATATGTGAGACAAGATACTGCAAAAAAAAAGACGCTATCTGGGACACAATGACCACGCCCTTGAACACAAGCTTAGTGAGGAAACATATGAGCGACGAAAAATGCTAAAAGACTCGGTCACAGTCAAGACTAAGAAACAGGATTGACTGACTGACGGAAGGCGGCGCGAGGGCCTTTGAGACGGAACGTGAGATTGGTTTTAGTTGGCAGGCTAGTGACGCATGGGTGTTTCTAGAAATACCTCACACGACAAAAACAAAGCTTAACGAAGCTCTTAAGACTTCGGATTGGCACGTTGAAGTTAGTTCATTCAAGCGTAATATATATTTTAATTTGCATTCCCCCGCTGACTCATGGATAAATACCTTATAAATACCTTTACATTTTTCACTTACCGTTACTGCGTTACATTCAGCATAACAAAACAATTCTATCTTTATGGCTATCAGCCCGAGGGTTTTTTCCGATGGTAAAGGGAGAAGCTCAGAGAAGTGTAATCACTCGGTATTTACCATAACTTCACAAGAAAACCTCTGGAAAACTGTGAAAGGTGATTCGCGAAATTTTATCCACAACGGGTTTGAACTTGCTCCCCAATCAGATGGACGACGCCTCTAACCACTAGGCTACTGGGTCGGGTGTTTCAGTATATGTATAGTGATGGGCACTCGAATAAAAACTATCGAATTATCGATAGTGGCAAAACTATCGATAGTTAAAAAACAATCGGGAGGTGGTTGCAAGTTTACTTTAGAAAAACAGTTCTGCGCTCCGACAAATGTTATCGATAATAGCGTATTATCGATTGGTTTTAGTCTAGTTATCGATAATTCATTCGATAGTGCCCATCACTAATTTGATATGATACTATAACATATTTTTCATTTTTCGAGCAAGTACATACTATTTAAAGTAATGCAACTATCTCCATAGAGAAAATAACAACGCCTGCTGGCCGGACCGGAACGGGAAATTAATAAAGCACACATCTATGGTACATAATATACTTCAACATTCTCATGATATCAGGATTACCATTGGAGCCACTCAGTAATCCTGATGGCATGAGTGTGTTGAATAATATTACGTAAATTAACGTTTATATGTTATATAATATTTAGGTGTCATAGCTCACTCAAAAGAGATTCACATCCGTCTAACTAGGGCATATTCGCTATTCAACGGTTTTCGTCCCAACTAGTGGGTAAACAGCTGATCTTTGTTATAGTTTGATCACCTGATATCACACGATTTTGATCACTTGAAAGTGCGTGGTTGTAAACTTTTAATATATAACTAGACAAATCTTGCAGAACATTCTCATAATATTAGGATTACCCAATGGTGTTCTTCATTGGAACCACTCATGATGAGAAAATACATTTTATGCGTGGAGATTACCCACTATATTTTAGTTCCTTATGCCAAAGACAGTACCGACTACCCGGGCCGGGATTCAAATCCGGGCCGCCCGTTCGTTCAGCGGGTATGCTAATTATTGCACTACATCGGCGTGTGGTTTTATTGCATTATGTGATAGTTACTGACTACCGCCATATACGCCACCTTCTATCCTTTACTTATCAATAGCACTGACATAAAAATCTCTGTATACTAAAATTCATTTACACAGCATGAACCACTATAATTAAAAATGTACTTTACCATTTTTTCTTTGAGCATACAACTTTTAGGGACTTCTACCTTGAAAATCACAAGAAAACAATAAATAATTGCAGTGCATATAAAAGCAAATGAAGATATAGAGCAAGTGAAAAAGAGTTTACATAAAAATCTATTACCACTACTTATAGAAAACACTGAAATAAAATGTATTGGGTAAACTCTTAGTTTATTGTTGCAAATGCTAATATATAAAATTATTTTTTCCAACAAGAAAAGCGATCACCATTTATCTAGACCTCATGTACTTCATTAACATATGTAGCTTCATTAACATATGAATCGGAAGTGGTCGCTAAAAAAAAGTAATTTCACCTGAAAATTGACACAGCAAACAGTATATATAAATTTCAATAGATTCAGAAAATAATCTAAAACAGGATAGGAGTATAAGAAAAGAAGTGTTACACATAAGTTAAGGAATGCAAACAGGTTCAAGGTAATTGAATTTATTTATTGTTGTTATTGTTGGGGTTGGATCGGTTCGGTTTGTTAGTCAGTATAAAAATGATTAGAACAGTGCAAAGAAAAGAAAGAGAGAAAGAGAGACAGAACAAGAGCGTTGGTTTTTTTTGAAATAGGAATGTCGTATATTAATCAACATTTATAAAATATTTTAAATTGTAACAAACATGACTAGATTCGTACTGATTCACAAATAAATGACAATGAGCAGCGTGGGACGCGCATGGTTTGTGTGGGACGACCCAGGGGCTGCGGTGGAGGCCGGATCCTCCGCCCTCCCAGGCCGCCCCCGCGAACGAAACAACAATATTAATATTTATCCATATGTATATAACATTAAATTATGCGTAGGGCCACGCGCTCCGCGCTGCCGACACGTTCGGGGTGTGGACGCTGGCGCGCGCACGCCGCTAGCTTGATTACAAAGAAATTATAAATCACTGTTCGGTGTTTCTGTTCATTCTTTTTAAATTTTTAAATATTCATTTTTAAAATAGTGGCTGTTTTGTTGTTGTTATTTTTTGCGATTTTGATTATTGATTATCTACACAGTAATGATTATTTATTTTTTTATTATTAGCATTCGAATTCGATTTAAAAGTGATATATTGCGAAGGGTCGCGGGCCGGCCTGCGACCCGGGGGCGGCTGGAAGCGGGGCAGGGCGCGCGCCGCCCGCACGCTCGGGTGGATATGTAACAAGGGCTAAAGCTAATCCAACCCTAGGTTATAATAATTATATATGTATGTAGGTAGGTAGGTATTTTTTGTTATGTAATGTATTAGAAGCTTCACACAGCCCGATTATACAACAAGCACTTAAAACAGTGCCGACTAAAAGAGTTCGGGGTGAGCACTACACGGCGATCCGATACGGCACGGGGTCGCGGCGTCGCGACGCGTGCTGTTTTCGTAATTATTATTTTTTTTTGTTCATCGTTAATAATCCTTTTTAAAATAATCAATTATACATGCTTTAA
The DNA here is from genome assembly GCA_963942505.1 of Lordithon lunulatus. Classification (NCBI taxonomy): domain Eukaryota; kingdom Metazoa; phylum Arthropoda; class Insecta; order Coleoptera; family Staphylinidae; genus Lordithon; species Lordithon lunulatus. The sequence continues at coordinate 53,210,175 of OZ012666.1, read as the reverse complement.
TTTAAATTTTTAATTTTTGCGGGGGATTGGGCGCGTACTCGACGCGGCCGCGCCACGTCACGCCACAGGACGCGGCCGGAATCGCTGGAGAGTTCTTTTCTTCTTCACTCATTCATTTTTCTCTTCCCATGTTGTTTGTGATCCATCTTCTTCACCATTTTTTTCATTATTTACTTTTAATTATTTATATAATATTTATATATTTATATGTATATATGTATATATTTATACTCTACGAGTTTGGTTTGGCAGGATATCTCACCCGAAAACAACCGTGATACAAAAGTACCGAATCGGAGGCGGAGGCAGTTCAGAGAGGGTCCGGAGCACTGCGCGCACACACTGTAGAAGGGACGGCGGGACGCGGGGCAGCCGTGGGCGCAGCACGTCCGTCACTGAAAAATTAAACTTCATTAGCTACGATATATTTCGAGAAAATAAATTTAATTCTTAAATTGATTATAAAGTTATCAATATAATAAGTATTTTAAGAATTTTAAATCAATATTCTTCAGGACGATTAGCTGTTAAGAAAGAATATTCAATTCTATTGGCACATTGACAGAGGGAGAAAGTTTACAGATTTAAATCCAGAATAACCAGAATAATTTATTATTTAAAATACGCATAGTTTCAAGTATTATAAAACACTCAAGAGAAAATTTATGAACATAACTAATGGACGAATCAAAATTAAATATCATATACAGCATTTTATTTCCGCTATGAACTTCGTGTACAAAATATTTAAAATCATAGAACAAATAAGAGAGAAGTTATAATCTTAAGGAGGCTATAAAAATTCCAAAATCGTCTAACGCTAAGAGAAACCATAGAAATTATAGGAAATATTCAAAAATATTTTCAAGCGCGACAATGTAAAACAACCGAATTGCATATGCTAGAAAAATTTTCAGTGCTTTAAATATGAATTCGTAATACGATTTTGTTGTTGCTGCACGTTTTTAAATATTTTTTTGCACACAAAATATAATTTCAAAATGTGTGGCTGCTCACTAAGAACAGCTCAGATAACACAAACTAAAACGCGCCTAGGCTTCTGTTCATCACGTCGTATATCTGGTGCGATGTCTCAAACGCACAAAACGACCCGTCAAACTAGACTTTTGAATCAACCAGGCCAAATAAAAAAAATGTACCAGGGTGTGAACCCTAGCTCAAAATTTCGTAGTATTTTAAGATACATTTAAACTAATCACTAGTTATTGAAATAGATGTAGTTGTTATATGTTATGTTCATAGCATTACTAAAGAAAACGCATTATTGTTTTAAATAACTCCAGCTGACACAAGTTATGCTGACCGAGTTCTAAAGACGATTTTCTGAAGTAGCACATATTAATACTCACATACATATACTCTAATCCACGGCAGAAGGACCCCCGAAGGTCGATGGCCAATTGTAACAAATACAGTAACTACTACTACTACTACTGTGTTTTTATTAAAAACACCAAATAGTATTTTAAACTGCATGAGAAATTACCAATGGCCAAACATGTTAATTGGTAAAAAATATCGAACTTTTTGTTGTAATTATGTCGAATATCTACTAAATAAAGTGCGTACAGAAAAAGTTATTTCGTATATTAAAATCTGTATATGATCTGTCCTCCAGTTATGAGTCACCCAGAATCTTTAATGGTTAAAAAATTAAATTCAATAGATTCCCAGATAATTAATTTTAGATTTTGATCTGATAGAATTGCTAGACATAAGACGCAAGTATCAAAAGAGCAAACAAAATCACAAAACCAAATGGAATACAATAGTGGAAGAAATAAGTAAATAAAAAACATAAGGGCGGCAATCTTATCAAAAAGCTGCCAAGAAACACTAAAAAGGTGCTCAAAGGGATAGCTCCCCTTTATTAACAGTAAGTAATTTGAATTGTATCTTTAAAAATATGGGTTGGGATCTACAGAAAAAAATTAATATCGCAGTAACGGAATAGACATCGTAAAAATGAAGCATCAAGTTCAATGATATTTTCTTCTAAAAGAAATTGATCGCTATGGAAACTGGTTTTTATGGGCCGTATATAATACATCCCTATAAATAAAAAATGCTGGAATTTAATATAATATATAATAAAAACAGTTTTAGCCATAATCCTCTAAGATTCTCATTGAGCTATTTGTCTTAAATGCACATTATCGATAGAAATATGGTGAATGCGCCGGGCAAACTGTAGCATGATTATTTCTCGTAATGTTTGAGCCATGAATCTTGTTTTTATGACAATCACAGTGTATTCCATGAACAAGAAAATAATTAGATGTGCTATACACACCAAAATTAATATCGCAGTAACGGAATAGACATCGTAAAAATGAAGCATCAAGTTCAATGATATTTTCTTCTAAAAGAAATTGATCGCTATGAAAACTGGTTTTTATGGGCCGTATATAATACAACCCTATAAATAAAAAATGCTGGAATTTAATATAAACAGATAACAAAAGAAACTGAACGTTAAATTCTGACAATCTATTTATACATGCATCAGAAAATAATACAATAAATGGAAGAAAATAAACTAAAAATCATCTTAAACATTACTAAACCACACGTTCATTTTTAAAATGGCACACGATATGACAATAAAATTAAATGTTACTATGCTCGAATAAATGAAAACTACAATAAAAATAATGGTTTATTATTATTCTGGTGGTGCTTTACGAGAAATTTAAGAGCACAATACGAACGATACTAAAAGCCATACACAAAAAAGCGTACTTGAACTGCAGGCTATAATCATAAGGAAACGCTAAAATATATTGCTATCGTTAAGTCATTAGACAACTACAAATTTTAAGCAATGCGAAAGAGAATATAGCTATGATCGTAATGGTTCTAAAATTAATATTATTATAGACATATTAATCACAAATAGGTATTTATATATTCCTTATGTGTCTACTTTTAATGAAAAATAAATATAGTATATTATATGGGATATTTAGGTCTTTAAAGCACGCGCGAGTTTGCAAGAACAACGGCGTAAGTAATATTTTTAGCAAGTGGCTTAAAGGCCAGGTATTCACGCAAATGTTACCTTCTTTTTTTATAGATATATATAGCATGAGCAATTGTTGTTGAAACTCGAAATGATAATCTGTTAATTTGTCATTCGTTTGTTTAAATTGCAATCAAAAATTGATTATTTAAGCAGCTTTCTCTCTAGACAAACGAAGCACCCAACGATTTGTTTGCCTACTAACAACTCGATTTAAGTCCGTTTAACCAATTACGAAACTATATACTTCTCCTACTTATTGTATATTTAATTGTAAATTCGTTTTTTAATTTACTATTTTTAGACGAAGACACTAGTATGCGACATCAGTATGCTGGATACTAATTTTATATGGAACGTGTGAATGCTCCCATTGCCTACAATGTAAAATCAGTATCCAACATATCGATATTGCATATACGCACGTGAATATGTTACATCAAAAAAACAATTTATGTTGTTATATATTATAACGATAACTAAATTACAAGAAGCGAAATTGTTGATTGGTTTGATCATGCTTGATCGTAAGATTTATTTGATCGGTAATAAATAAAGAGAAGTGCTGGTGAGAATGAATTTACTTATGTTTGCCAATTTGATTATTTTAATTAATAACGGAGTGTTCTATGTTTTATTATCCCGTAATATTAGCCTAAAAGTTAAGATTAAAAAATAAAGTATTACAATATGCAGTGGCCAAATTATGTAGTTCAACAATGTCCGTATTCAAAACTAACGGGGATGCCATCAATGAAAGAATAATTGCAATAAATATGAATCTTGGTCACAAAGTTATAATCATAGGCACTGATGACTCCCCAGCAATAGAAAAGATGTATGTATACCTTGATACACTAAATGACCTAATAACCGATATTGCAGATTAAAGAGATATTATTCCTAAGGGGGGATCTAATTGCGAGAACTGGAAATAAGTGGTGAGTCCCCGGTAGTAGCAAAACATGGAGAAGCCACAGTAAATAACAGCGGCGACAGGATGATCCATATGTGCTCGCAAAACAACATGAGAATTACGAACGGCTTCTTCGAACATAAAGACATTCATAAATACGCATGGCACCAGAAAACAAGCTGCCTGCGATCTATTATAGACTACGTAGTCATGAAATAAGACAGAAGATAAGAAGATTAAGACGATATAGGGGAGCCGAACGCGGAAGTGGCATCGAAAATGAGCAACAAAATAACATTAAGCACAAAGCATATCGCTTGAAAATCGCAAGAGCTGGCAATCTTTAAGACTAGATACCGATAGAACTCGTCAAACTCGTAGACGAAGATGTGATCGGTATACTCTTGGAATGTTTAACACCATACAAAGCTGTTATACCTAAACAACTATCGACCTTCCTACTTCTTCAAAAAAAAAACGAGCGAAAGGAAATGTTCAGTATCGAACAATTGCACTCATGATTAATATACTAAAATTGATTTTGAATATCATAAACCTTCTTTTAGAAATTAACGCACTTTGAAAGAGGTATATATATATATATATATATATATATATATATATATATATATTATACAATTGGTGGTATGTGAGAATTCGGAAAATCCTTCGGAGATAACGCGCGACAATTAGATCGAAGCGGCTTGCTGTGAGTAGGGCCTGAATCGAGGAAACCCATACCACGTATGGAAGATGTAGTCGTTTACCAGTGATGGCACAGCGAGAAGATCAACTTCTTCGTCGTGATGTAATTAGAGACCTACTGGAGACTTTCGATCTGTAGGAGCCAATTGGGTGAGAGGTCTTAATCGTGGAGTAACGATAAGAGCAGTTCATAGTCGAATTTATTTCTTTAACTGATTTCGGCCCCATTTTCGTCTTCGACTCACGAGGGAACACACTCATGCAAGGTACAGGAAAAGAACGGACTGGTATATGGAATGGAATGGCGTTGAGTTTAGTGACGAAGCAGCTCTTGGTTATGACGACCTGATGGTAGATTGCCCACCAGCAGGTCAAATGGTGATGGACGAAATGTATTATCCGCTCAAAGGCGCCACACTGGGATAACGCCGGAAATTATGGTATGGCGTGGCATTTACCATAGACGTCGGTCACCTCTAGTCTTCATTGATGACAGTTTGAATTGAAATTTGAACCTGTTGTATTACCATATCTTACCACGTCTCTGGAAGCATTTTCAGCAAGCTAACAATCCGCCACATACTACAATAATGTTACATAGCCTTGGCGCGCAAAATCTCCCGTTTATCCCACATAGAATATGTATGGGATATGATAGGGCAGATTGCAATATCTACAGAATCTCCCAAATTAGATGAACTTAGACAGTAAGTTCAGATTGCGTGTGATGAGGTGAACCAAGAACACAGCGATCACCTCCACCATGCCTCGAGGTGTGGCGGAGTTTATAAGGATGCGAGGAGATGTTACTCATTAATAATTTGATGGAAGTTCCTGCTATTTAGCTATGTATAAAATAATAAGATGTACACTATTTGCATGCAATTGTGAAATAACTATCAAGGCGCTCATCTAGATAGGTAAATTCACACAATTATTGGATACAATTGTCCAAAAGTAACATCTATTTTCATGAATTTAAAGTCCGTTTAATTATAATATTAATAATATAAAATGATTATTTATTTATTTATTATATTGGCAATAAATGCTAAACGTTTCAGAGCCGATAGCTATATCTCGATACGTTCTATTTATTTTTGGCGGGCATTGCATGTAGTACATCATGGGTTTCATAGTAGTACTTGTATTTGAGAATACATGTCTACAATACTATTCTCAAATACAAGCACTACTATGGAACCCATGATTTCTGTACTTGTTATAATTCTATAAAACTGGTTATCGACCTTCGGGTCCTTCTGCCGTGTGTTAGTGTATGCATGTGAGTGTTAGGACTTGCTAGTCCAGAAAATCATCCCCGAGTTTCCTAAAGAGTCGTTAAAATATTCCCAAAAAAAAAACGACAACCCAGGGGTGCTAACCACTCCTCTACTACATCGACGTCTTATTATTATTTTTTTACTTTAACTAATTCCTATAGGAATAATAAAACAAAAAGAAATGACTCTATTTCAAAAGAAAAAACAGTTTTAGCCATAATCCTCTAAGATTCTCATTGAGCTATTTGTCTTAAATGCACATTATCGATAGAAATATGGTGAATGCGCCGGGTAAACTGTAGCATGATTATTTCTCGTAATGTTTGAGCCATGAATCTTCTTTTTATGACAATCACAGTGTGTTCCACGAACAAGAAAATAATTAAATGTGCTATACACACTAATTTACAAAAAAACAACTTTTACACACATTTTGAGATTGTGTGTGCACTTTGATAGATTAAATAGATTAATAGATTAAATATTGTAAATGGTTTATATTGCGAACATTTAATATAACTTTATAAATGTTTTTTTTTTCATAAAAATCAGAATCTTTATTTTGGGACATGTTATTGAAATAATAGTATATTATACACCAAGGTTGTGAAGACTATCTTAGACCGAGCGCTAGATTTGTATGGAACTGCCGAGGGATACAGGGCGCGGGGATTAGCATGTCTTCATAACCGTGATTTATGTATTATTTGTACACTACTATTATATAATTATAACACTTCATATAAAATTCAGCCGATCATAAAAAATGACATTTCCTACAGCCTAAGTTATTTCGTGCTGTTTCTCTGGAGGTTGTAAGAATGCACAGTTGAATCGGCAAATACGATTATCTGGGCTGCGATTTCTGACACTCGTTCCAAACTTATTTAGGTGTATATGTCGAACTCTCTCCACAAAATTCGGATAATTCACGATTTGTGTACATAAACAGATGAAATTTCGGTTTACTAGCCATAAAAAAATATTTCGTGACCAATATTTTATCATTAAACGAACTGAGACTGTGAATTATTCTTATTAGCGGAGAGTGGTGTCAGGAATCGCACACCTGACCAATCATAGTCTACACATTATTGATCAAGGTTATTAATGAATCTATTATTGGCCGCTATGTATCGGTAGTGTTAAACAATTTTTTAAGTCGTAAGGCGCTTTCGTTTAGCATGGTTTAACATTACTAGTCGCCCCATGGCGTGCAGTATCGCGGTCGTGTGCCGCCGGTTGTAAGTGCTGAGGTATAATTATGCGCATCGGAAGCGGAAAATAGAACAAGAAACAATAAGCTCGTACCAGCCCAGAGTGATAAACGAATGGCGCTAATAATAGCGTATTTTTAGACTAGTAGTCAAAAATAACTTTATTTTGCATATGTACATGATCAGAAATATAAACTGTGGAGAATATCATTACTATGCAAATTAGTATTTTAAACATGACATTTATATTATTATCGGGAAATAATATCTTTCAAATATCCTATTTTTTGCTAGTAATATTATTAAACTATTTACCTCGTAGTCAGACGTCAGTCTCGATGCTCATGGCGTTGATGTTGTTGTTGTGGCGCGGGTTGCAGTTCTGCTTCCGGGCCAGCTGGTCGCGCGTCACCAGCAGGCCCTCCTCCAGCTCGACCAGATCGGACGAGGACTCGCTCAGCGAGCTCTTCTTCATGTGCTGGCCCAGCGTGCCGGGCAGGTACGGGCAGCTGGTCACGTGGTTGAAGTTCTGCGACTGCATCTCTTCCTGGTCAGTCTCACGGTGATAGAAGTAATTGAAGTTGGAGACGATGACGGGCACCGGCAGTGCGATCGTCAGCACACCAGCAATCGCGCATAGTGAACCGACGATCTTCCCCCAGACTCCCACCGGCCTGAACAAAACAGAGAACATGGAGTTAGACACGTGGAAATGGCACAGACATTTAATCCCATATTAATTAGCGATTTCATGTTATATTCACATTCACACCAGGTGCATCACAACACTTAAAGCTACCACTTAATTACTGTTGTAAAAATAGCACATGTTGTTGTATAGTTTTATATACAACTGTTAATAATAGAATTTTCTACTACCTATTCTGATTTAGTGATATATAAGTAATATTTTTTATTGACTAGTGCATCGTTACTAAACTGACTTTTCTATCTATAGACTGTATAGAAGTTATTTATAGAGAAACGTATCATTAGAAATATTAATAATGCATCATCATAAAGTTCTAAATATAGCTGAAAAATAATTGAGAGTAATTTAGTCATTTAAATAGAAAGCAATATACACACAAGGAGAACGAAAAATGTTCAAAGACGTAATGTGGTTATTTGTGAACTTACTGGCAATATTATAAACCTAATTAAATAGATAACTGCATAAGAAAATTGTAATTTTTTTTAGTAAAAATATAACGGCCCGTTGATAGAAAAGTTACACTAGATATTATTTATTTTAAAGTAGAACTATTTTAAAATAACAAGGTTCTATATAATATATATATATATATATATATATATATATATATATATATATTTATATAGACCATATATGTAATGTATATACATATGTGAAATATAAAATTATATATATATATATATATATATATATATTTCACATATGTATATACATTACATATATGGTCTAGGATTGATTTTGAACATAAAATTAAAAATTTTACTTGTATCACTTTTTTATCAACGGAGCGATATGTACCATGAATTAACTTTTGACGAACGATAGTTAAAAATAATATACACACGGGTGCATAAAAAATGATATGTCTAACTCATTTGTCTATAAAATGCAGTTATGTAATGTTGAGCCTTAATCGTTGCAACTCAAACAGAAATACAATTAAAAATGAAAATTTAATTCACGAGCTAGTTAAGTTTACTACCTTTTAAAATTTTAAATATATTTAGCTTAATGCTTCTATGCTCAAGATTCTTAGTGGCAATTATCTTAAACGCATATTATCACTTCATATAAATATGGTGGATGCGCCGGGCTAAGTGTAACATATGAACATATTTCGTAATGTTTGAGCCGTGAATCCCATTTTTATGTTAATCACAGTGTATTATTAGTTTCCTAATAGCTGTATATCTCTAGCAAGTTTTCGAAAAATAAACTAATTGAATTAAATATATGTTAACAAAGTACCCAGGGTTGCGATTCCTGATACCTCTCATTCACAACGTATACGCATTCCTGTCAAAGTCGCTACGCAAAATATGGGCAATTCACGTTTCAACTTGATTAATTATGAGTTAAAAATACTGGTTAATAAAAATTCCATCATTTTACGAACTTTAATCGTGTATTTTGCATTTGTGTTTTGTAACTTTGACAAAAACGTGTACTCGAGTAGTTGTTGGAAACTTGTACTCTTAGAATGATAGCATAGCCGGACAATTCTAGATGTATATGAATTTAGTTTATTGTTTTGTTACTGAAAGACGCCAACAAACAAGAATTTGCTTGGTTATTCAAACACAACTCATTAATTGGCTAAGTCAGATGGACGATTCACTATTCATATGAGTATACCACTGAAGCAGAAGTCGCATCCATGGCCCATGTACTACTTAATTTATTCATTGATTTATAATCAATATAAAGCATAACAATCTGGTCACAATAATGACACTAACAATCTATTTTCACTCATCCTTCTGAATAAATTTATATTTTTAGAAAAATAACGAAAATTAATAGTATCGGTTTGAAAAAGTTTCAGATTGGAGGTTTTAGTGTTGAGATATGGCTAGGTTCAGTGTTCCAACATTTATAAATTGAGATACATGTTATTTTAAACATTTTCCCATATGGCTGTGTAAGTTTATTGCAACACTTTGGATCCTTCTGTTTAATATAATTTTATACAAAGCAATAACCTCAATAGAGTATTAAATGTGCAGTGGTTGTGCAGATTATATTTCAATGTACAATGTACAATGAATATAAGCTGCACATGCAATGCACATTGAATACACTTGTATGTTGCATTGGAAACAGGCAACATGGTTTAGATTCCACATGTCCATCATATATAAAATATAAGAATATAATGTTAAGTAGTAAATAAATTACTGTTATCAAGTTTTTTGTACAATTAAATTAGAAGTAAATTTTATTTCTATCTTTAATTGCGGAAAGTAGAGAAATTAAATTTGGGTATATATCAAAATATTTTAATTATTAATCCATTTCCATGTCTATGTTTATTTTATTGGTTTTAGATATGAGATTAGAATCGTTATATAATAAAGATTTAAATGGGAGTTTTTAATGTAACTAATAATTATAGTAAACATATATAAGTTCATCTACTAGTTACATTCAAAACTCAAAATTCAATCATTATTTCAATTATTATATTTCATATCTTTTTGAATTAAAATTCAAGGAAGCAAATAAATAAAATTAATTTGTTTCTTACCACTTAAATTTAATTCGTATAATAACCGGTTTCTGCTTTGCTCTAGCCATCATCAATACATCCTAATGAGTGTGTACTCGGGGTTGTTTTACAATAGCTAGAGCATATCCGAAACGGCTGCAATGCGAAATTGATTTAAGTCATTAAAAATAAATCAATTTTATTAATTTCTTTCCTTGAAATTGAAGGACCATATATGCAATAATTATATATTAAAATTAGAATTATGGGTACCGACAAGGACGGACTGGTCATCTAGCAACTCGGGCAATAAGATGCCTAAGTAGTCATGACATTAAATAAAAAATTTCACTGTGTGTAGAGAAAAAATCATAGCCTAGTTCGCCTCTGTGTACTGAAATGGGAGTTCCTATATCTTAATACTGAAACCTACTTATTGTGGTTAAAATGACGATACTCTGCTATAAAAACATATTATTTGTAAAGAGGTGTCAAAAAGTCTTATATGGTTTAGAATTTTGGTAGATTAAATAATTTTAATAAATTAAATTATAGTTTTCGCAGAAAGGCCTTTGTCCTTTAATAAAAATTGATTCTTTCTAAATTATATTTTATATATATATATATATATATATATATATATATAATATTAAAATTGTTTTTTTAAATGCCAATATTATATGAAAAGAAGCTAAATATGCTATTGTTATTAAACAAATTACTACTAAAACCTACTAAATTGTCACGTCTAGACATATAACATATACATGTACTTAGCGCTTTAGAAAATTACATTTGTGTGCTGATTTTTACAACAGTGCTTTAGCGGTAATACTACAAGCAGTTAAAAGAATTTGCAGTGTGGGAAAGAATGTCGGCATAAATAATTAAGTGTTAGTGTACTCTCCAGGGCGCCGTCAGATCGGTATGTGAAATTAATACTATATTATATCGAATCAAGTCCCAAAAAATTAAGCGATGAGTATAATAAATTAATAGTTGATAGGCAGGTTTTCAAGAAAATTTTAATCTAGAGCAGTAGCAAATATTTGAATGGTCAGCAAATACAGCACAAAATACGTACTGTCATATAATACAGTGAGAGTTCTTATTTATGAAACATCATATTTTTGTTGAATATTGAACTAGATCGCTTACTGGATATATTTATATTTTAAAGTCATATTACTGTTTTTTTTCAAGTAGATTCAGCAGAAGATAAGTTACACATAAATTTTAACTAGCACTTTACAAATCTGCTGTAGATTAGAGAACCCTACAATTATATTGTAGGAAAGACCTACTTTGTAATGTACTTTTAGTCAAACTTATATGGGTCACTGAAGAGTCTCGGATGGAACATGACATTCGTAAACTAAATCCTTGATTAATGGGACAATATTAGTAAAAACATGTGTACATAAATCTTTGGCAAGTGTACCTTGCTCAAAAATATATAAAATAATAAATCTTGGCGAACTCCGCTGACAGAAATACTTAAAGCAGATAATTGATGACATATGAAAGAAGTTAAGCAAACATTAAATTCACAAATAATTAATCAAAATGCTATTGAATAATGGATTTTCCTGTGGTTTCCAGCAGATATTTTACGTTCGATCTGACGTCGTCAACCGGATTCTGTCCGTCGTGTTGTGTGTTGGTGTGTGTATGTGTGTGTCGGGATGCAATCAAGTATCTATCAAGGAATTGACAGAACATAACATGCTGTTTTTCTGTGGAATGTTTTGTTCGTGTCGCATTCGGTTCTAGAAAATTCTTTGTTCCCCGCGGAGAGCGGTTATGTATTTTATATATTGACAAGACGCGAAAGAGAAGTCTGGGCGCAAAGCAGCGAAACACATCGATAACACACAGCAGCGTCACGACAACTAAGGGTGGGTTGAAGGATTATTGTGGGTATGGAGTGGTAGCGATATTAGTAGTTGGAAGGACGCGGCTGTGACGACGACGACGGCGGCGGCGTTGTGGCGCTGCAAACCTCCCCGTTTCATCGGAGCAAAGAATTTTCTGGGGCGTGTTTTAGTGACGGTGTAAATTATTGATGATTAGCTTTTTTTGGTACTACTATTAGTTATTAATAGATCATATTTTTGTTATTCCATTTTAGTTCTGTTAGTAGTAGTAGTAGTATTTTATCTACGGTGGAGGCAACTAAGTTTTGAATTATGTGTATACATCATACGTCATGTCGCCGTAGCCGACGGTCGTCATGGTGACCACTGCCCACCAGAACGCGTCTGGGATGGACTTGAAGAAGGAGTTCTCGGAGCCCGCCTCGGCGAAGTACACGGCGCTCGAGAACAGCACGACACCTGCAAAGGAGGAGAGAAACGGGGTTCAGATAGAGGGCGGAACTCAGGCTGTACCTCATATCGCCGTAGCCGACAGTGGTCATGGTGACCACGGCCCACCAGAAGGCGTCCGGAATGGATTTGAAAAAGGACTTCTCAGTTCCCGCCTCCGCGAAATAGACGGTGCTGGAGAAGAGCACCACGCCTAAAACATACAAACACGCAAAGCATAGTTGGTGGTGTAGGCCGCTCTATGGCACACAGTTATCGCCGATATGTCCGCGTTTAGCTGAAGGGGTAGTTTATTTGTTAGCAATGTAAGTTTTTTAAGGTTCTCACCGATAAAGAGGAAGAAGATGAGAAGACCGAGCTCACGCATGCTGGCCTTTAAGGTGCGCCCGAGGATTTGCAAGCCTTTACTGTGCCGGCTCAGTTTGAAGATTCGGAAGACGCGCACGAGCCGTATGACCCTGAGTATGGCCAACGACATGGCCTGGTTGGTGCTCTTGTCTTGGGGCGAAACGGGCGCCTTTAGTATGTGCGCTGTATCCTCCTCCTCGGCGACGACGGTTGCGAGCGTGATGAAGTACGGAATGATGGCGATAATGTCGATGATGTTCATGACGTCCCGGAAGAAGTTGAGCTTATTTGGGCACGCCAGGAAGCGCACGGACAACTCAAACGTGAACCAGATGATACAGATGGTTTCGATGAGGAAGAATGGATCCGTGATGTCCGGCACTTCGTCTTCCTCGATCTTGGTGCCGTTGGTCGTGGTGTTGAACACCTTGTAGTGCTTAAACTCGGGCAGCGTTTCCAGGCAGAAAATGACGATGGACAATAAGATGACGAACACGGAAATGATGGCGACGACGCGCGCCGCCTGTGATGATTCTGGATACTCGAACAGCAACCACACGTTGCGCTGCATTTCGTGCGACGGCAGCGGCTTTTCCTCCTCTTTGATGAATCCTTCGTCCTCGCGGAACTTGTTGATCGCCAGCTCACCCAGTTCGTAAAACTTGATCTCTTCGGAAAAGACGTCCAGCGGCACGTTGACGGGTCGGCGCAGCCGCCCGCCGCTTTGGTAGTAATAGAGGATGGCGTCGAAGGAGGGCCGGTTGCGGTCGAAGAAGTACTCATTGCGCAGCGGGTCGAAGTAACGGATGCGTCGGGCCGGATCGCCCAGCAGCGTGTCCGGGAACTGGTTTAGCGTCCGAAGCTGCGTCTCAAATCGGAGACCGCTCACGTTAATCACGACCCTCTCACAGAAGTCGTGGTCGTGCGGGATGGGCTCGAAGTGGGCGACGCCAGTGAACTGGGAGTGGGGGGTGTGCCCGTCCTCTTCCTGGCTGCTGAGCTTGGGCAGCGACCTAGAGCAAAAAATAATATTTAATAAAAATCCTATTTTTCAATCGTTCATTAAATTCCCCCATATTTCTGCTACATGTATTTATATATTTGACCCGAAAATAGAACTGCTTCATTCAAGAAATACTCGAGATTACGGCTAATATCTATTTACTGAAAGGTGACCTAGTAATAAAGTGCCTCTATACTTGATTCTCGACTCACACTATATATCTACTAATAATAATATGCCTAACATCTATACATTATATCTATTTAATATACACACACGAATATTTAAACTTATCTGTGATACGCGACACAGTTTGCCTTTTTTATATTATTATAATATTGTATTCATTGCATGCCCACGTAGCAATAAAAGACAAAAGCGGGAGATGGACAGGAAACATTTCCTTCATTTTCATCTTCTTGAGTATAACTAGAAATATTTCTCTACTCCCTGGAACTACTTCCTCTGTACCCTTCTACTCCCACGCCCGCCTTTTGCAGATTTTTACGACTTTCCCATACTCTCCTACCACAAAATATGCAATATGCTAAAAAATACTAGTACAGTTGACCCATATGATTCAATCACTAATTATTAATAGTTGCAGCCATAATTAAGAATAAATTACTCCGTTACCGATAAGGAGGTATATATATACTGTTAGAATAACTTAAAAGATACTGGGTGCGGTAATCTCAAAATTACTTAATTTTATTCTTGAATGGTGTCCTTTCGTTGGCAATAGGACCCAGAACAATGTTTGAAAACCTTTTTCTTGAGGTACCCTCATTTACATTGTTTGAACATTAAAATCTTACAGATTTTGAATTACTGTTCTTCCTATATTACTTACGATAAAAATGTACTTTTAGATATTTACCTACATTTTGTCATGAAAATTGTTATTAAAATTTAATAATTGTCTGGACTATTGTTTATATAGTTAGCTATTCATGATACAAATCGCTCCGTTGATAGAAAACAAGTACAAATTTAAATGTTTTAGGATTGATTTTGAACATATATCAAAATCAAACCTAGGCTCATATATGCAGAAAACAACATATTAGTATTATAAATATATATTAATATATATATATATATATATATATATATATATATATATATATATATATATATATAAATATATATATATATATATATAGTGAAGTACTTCTTGCCATTGTCGGCTATCTGAATGAAGAATCACCAGATGTACCAATGTTAATTAATAATTTCTCAAAAATTTCACTCTGCATATAATATATATATATAATATATAATATATATATATATATATATATATAATATATATATATATATATATATATATATATATATATATATATATTTATATATTATTATTATTATTATTAAAAACCTTGCTCTACTTTAAAATACATGATTTCTAGTTGTATCACTTTTCTGTCAACGAAGCGAAATGTGCATGAAAATTCTACTTATATAATATCTAAGACAATTATTTGCTGTTATAATTGTCTTTTATGGCTGTTATTACTGTTATTTTAATATTATGGAGCAATACTAATAACCACACATGGTTGATAATGCTGCATATCGGCAGTTATTAGCGATCAGTTAAAAAAGTTAAATTAATAAGCAACATGCGGAATTCTATTTCTCAGTCAATTTCTAACGAATAGCGATTTGGAAATACAATATCGATTTAATTTCGTGTAATATTTCACAATCTTTATCATAACCGTATTTATAAACTGCTAATATTTTATACAGAATCTTGATTTCGCAATCTGTAATATGAACTATACGCTGGCATACTCTTAATATAACGTGTTCACCAACCAGGGATAAAACAATCGATCTATATGCACGTCGATGGTTAAAATTTTGCGGTGTTCGAAAATAGATGTGCAAACACGCTCGTGCTGTTTGGTAGTATGTATTTATTTGCGATTATATGAATAACTAAGAATTTGCATATACCTAGTCATACTGGCAAGTACGAAAACAGATTACAATGCAGCACTATCGTACATCATCTCTCAATATTTGATACAATTAATTACATACATTAAATGTAAAGGAATAAAGTGACTGGGTTGCTGTAAAAAGAATATATGAGAAGCGAGATCACATATAATTCCTGCTAACTCCCGGTCTACACGTAACGTCGTACGTTTTACTTGATCAGATAAAAGCTATGTCCACAAATTTCCGTATTTAGCCACGGGGTTTGCTTTGATTTCTAGATACCATAGATATATAATTACTTTTAGCGTTGTATCATTTGTGTTACTGATTCATTGGGTGGTATGAATAAAACAAAGTATTTTACTGCTACTAGTACATAAAATTAAAGTAAATTTTCGATTATAAAGTAATTACTATAAGTAATAACATTATTTCAGGGGTAATGATACAAATCACTAGTACTTTTTAGATAATTAGAAGTATTTACTGTAACGAAGAAATGCTACACAACGAATTCTATTTTTCATTCAATTTAGGTTTGATTTAGAGATTTCTTTCACACAATATCTTATTTTATGTCTTATTTAATTTTGTGCACGGGTGCATAATTCCGAAATTATATATTATTATAATTTAATTATATATGTATTTAAATTAAGCCGAAATTCGTCCGGGATTCCGGTATTCGATATTGCAATCTCTAAAGCCTAGTCGAGACCTACAAACATTTGCCCACAAAAATTTAAACATCTATATAAAAACTGTATAATTCCGGTTAAAAAAGTGTTTGCAACATTCATACAAATGCATTTGTGTTTCCTATATTTCATCAGAGGATGAAAAACATGTGTTTTTATACTCGCAAAGAATCAAGTCTGTATACGCGTTCGCGGCAAATGGCATTTATTCCGATGTCAGCACACACATCTGTAGCATTATTCATTGTATGCGTCTTGTTTTTGTGTTTGATAACAACACTGTATGTGATTTGTTTGCAAACTGATTTTTTTATAGGTTATTTCTTATTACAATACATTTTAATTAAGAAATTAAAAAATGATTTATAAAACGCTAACTTAAATTATACTTTGTATTATTGAACGTCGAAAATTGCTGTAAAATCGAAGAGCAATATTTTACTTTCAAGTAAATATTTCAATAGTATAGAAAATTCTTCGTTTTCGGAGTAAATGTTTTTCAAGTACCCAGCCTTGGGGAGCATGAGTTCTCCATTGGGGCGGAATTTCTCACTTTTTACAGTTTTCAGAGGTTTTCTGTGAAGATAAGGTGAATACCGGGCGAAAAGTTTCATCCCTGGCCTCACGGCTGGTAGAAATAGATGTTTTTGTTTTGTTTTTCAAGTAGTAAGTAACAAATATTACTATTAAGAGTAGTTAGTAGCAAATACTTCATTTTATTCATAACACCCATTATAGTGGAAACATGTATTCATTTATTTAATTATTTTATATTTTACAAATTGCTTATTACTCAAGTATTATTATATACGTTTAACGAGGAAAATGAATTTACTCCATTACTCCATGTCTTGCTAATCGTTTGTTTTATTGGGACTAAAATATGTATTTCGTTCCTTTTAGTAGTTGCTGTATTTGTTACAATTTGTAACTAGTTATCGACCTTTGAGTCCTTCTGCACAACGTTTTTTAATAAAGGAGATGAATAAAAACTACTATGTTTTTTACCACTTATTTAATAAGTGGTAAAAAACATAGTAGTTTTATTCATCTCCTTTATTTAAAATTAATTACCACGTTTCAATTTCTGTTTTTTAATAAAATAATAATGATTGGCACTTATTTCGGTTCAACATGAAGCATTGTTTGGTTATTTTGGTCAATTATATTATATAAGATATATTATATAATATATATTATATATTATATAATAATTACTCAATGCTGGATATTTGAATATATAACTTTTCGTAAATAACTTTATCCTTAAAAATCGTAATAAATTGCTTTCTTCAAAAATTAAGTCATGATATCATTATGTTGGGCACTTATATAGTTTCAAAAGGAGGCATTGTCTGCACATTTTTGTCTAATTTATGAATCGTTTAAATAATCAATGACGCGGTTTAAGTAAGATAAACCGTGTTAAAGGCCTGCATATCAAAAACTAGAGCCGCTACGAAAAAAGCCATGTAATTTTGAAATCACCACATAATATATATTTCAAAGTTCTTATTTTTCCGGCACCAGCATAAAAATTTCATTGTAGCCCGTGTAATTTTCAGTCGATTTTATATTAAAGGGCTCTATAGAAAATACAATTTTAACCAAGAGTTCTCTCAAGATTCTATGACGTTAGCGAGATATCGATATTTACATTATTTGTTGATTAACAAAATAAATCTAGGAAACCATAGAAAAATAAACTTTGAAGATTATTAGTTAACAAATGATAGTTGTTGTATGATAGGTTTCGATAACGAAATGCTAACGATGGGCAACGTAATCATATGAATTTTGTAGCCCAACATTTTCTGGCGCGTTTCAATTATGTTCAAGTTATAGTTTAGTATATTATTAATTCTTAATAATTTATACATATAACATTTTTACTTTAATATATTTTACGATCAAACAGTGCTACTAGAATTACATTCGGCACATAGTCGACATTAATAATAGTTATCGAAAGATTTAGGTGTAGTGATATCTTGTTAAATGTTGATATGTTGTTTCAGTTTGTATTAAAAATTGCTATAAAATTATTCAAACTCGGTAGAACATACATTCGCAAGCCGGCGTCGAAAGTATCGAACTACCGAAAATTTCTCAAGCCGTTGCGCGTTACTTCTGTGTTCATCGTAAAAGAACAATAAACATAAAATAATATTTGTTTTCAATAAATAAATAAATTCATTAGACATAATATAATGAATTTTTCTGGATTTCCTGGAAAACTGTTAATATCAATTACGATTAAGAGGAGGCGAAATAATTATTTGTATACATTATTATTTTTATATGTAATTGTTATAGGTTCTATACTTCTGTATGGGTGTGAGACATGGACAAAACAAATAGAAAATAGTCTAGATATCTAGGGGAGAAAGATTTTAAGGAAAATATTTGAAGGCAATAAAGAAGAAACGCCTTGAAGAAGAATAGTTCAGGAGCTATTTATAAAACAGGAAATTACCGTAATAGCTAATAATCAGAGGCTAAGATGGCTGAAACACTATACCGATTACCAACTACTACGTTAAGACTGGTCATGGGTGGATTCCATAAGGAAAGGAGGTCGACCAATAAGAGGATGATTGGAAACCGTAGCAGACCTTCTGTAGTCAACCATTAGCGTGCGTAGTGTATTGTTCCTATTTCACTTTACTTGATTGTATAAATACCGATTCCTAGGTTTTAAAATTTGATATTTTTACGTGTTACATATTACTATGTAGTAGTCTATAGTTATTTTTTGATATATTAAGTGAAAATCAGGTCTAGATATAAACATAAATTGTTAATTAGGGTGCCCCTGTTTATATAGTAGATATTTTGTGTAAACCAATCGAATAAAGAAATTATCTACCTGCCATAAATCAAGACATGTGTGAATTTTAGATCAATATGTAGCAACAAAGTAATATTTTTGTTCGTAATAACTCAAATTTAATATTAAATACAATTAGTAGTACGTCAAGGTCCAGAAAACTCAAGATAACGCAATAAGAACTAGTAAAATGAACGTCGCATGCAATATGATCTCATGAATGATATTTAAGGCAAGACCTCTATAATAAAGGGTCAGATAATATGGCGGTTAATCAATCGTAGGGAATAGGTATGGAATGACAACAGCTGAGTTGTTTCTTGCAATACTTAACACGTCTAGAACCGCAGATATCTCCAAATCAAGTAATAGATCAACTTAAGAAGAAGTGTATTTGCGTTGCTGATTTCTGTGAATGCTATCGAGAAAAAATACTGGACATTTCATAACGAATATTTTTTAAATCGTGTGGTCAATCGAAATGAACGAGCAGCGTCTAATGCGTAAGACAATAGCTCGGCTAATTTCGTAATGAAATGATTTTATTATCATATATACTTTACTACATATAAGATGGAGATGATGATTAAGTTCTTGTTATCTGTAGTTATTTGTACTATACATATATACATATAATACTGCTGCGTGTTTGTGTTACCAGTTAGGAAGTAGGGATTTACATCTGGTGAATATGGCAACCCCGAGGAACCCTGAGGAACCTTATCCTTATTCAGCGAATCTTAAGCTCGTTTTAGACAAGCAAATTTCTTGAACCGAAAGTTAGTCAAGATATGAGTCCATGTAAAAGTAATTTTACTTTTAGATGGACTCATCATACAGCAAATATATTAAAATATTGAAATGCATTGTAGATTTAATGGATAATACAATGCGTTGTATTGTTCAAGGATATATTTTGATATATTTTCTTCCAGAAATTGTTTCGTTTCTTACAGATTCATCAAGTAAACGAGACAATATCTTAGTCACTATATTAATTCATTTTTCTTTTCAGAAAGACCACAGAAAGATTGTAATCATTGCGATTATTTAAAAAAATGGTCAACAACAAAGCTAGGGGCATGCCCACCCCGTCGCAAAAATAACAAGACATATACACGTAAGTTTAAAAATTATTCGTAGAAATCAGTGGAAAGATACCTAGGTACCAAATGTTTAGCTCCCTCCAAAATTTGTTTTTCTAGTTGTACTACTGGTTAAAAATATGTGGAATATAAAAATATGTGGAAATAAGTAGATTTAATTAATTCATAAAATTTAGTGTAAGGAGGCCCAGTGATGAGGTGTTGCCCAGAGCCCCGAAAAAGCAAGATACCGTCCTGGTGATTTCTGTTCGAGGACGCCTCACTGAGAAAACACCTGGAGTTATGGTATGGGTAACTGCAGTCACCACTAGGTTTCTTTAATAGTATTTTACCTCATTCTGGAAACTACTGTATTACCATATCTTCACTACGTCTATGGACGCATTTTTCAGCAAAATAACGCTCCTTATACTGCAATAATGCCACGAGAATTCCGAATAATGTGAACGGTTTGCCTTGGCCCGTCAGATCTCCAAATTTATCCTTCATAGAACATCTGAAGGATATAATAGGGCGGATTATGTAATGTCTACAGCATCCACTAAACACTTCAAATGAACTTAGACAGCAAGTTCAGATTACGTGGGATGAAGTGAACTAAGAACACATGACCTACAATCCAGCATGCCTCGACGTGTGGCGAAGTATAAGAATGCGAGGAGATATTCTTCTTCTTCTTTTTCAACCACTTTCACGCCACTCCTGGCGTATGGGTCTCTTTCTCTGCCTGTAGTGCTGGCAACTGGCTCTACAGGTGGACCTACAGTTTAGCGTGGAACCACCGGAGTACGTTTTTAGACAAGAATATCATCTACTCCGGACCAGAGAAAGGTGTTTAGTCATGAAACCCCACACTGGCAAAGCGGGTTGGGGAGTGTGGGGCGCGTGCAAGCTTGAAAAGTATTTCGCATTGTGAGATTTGAACTCACGATCTTCAGCGCAGCAGTCCGATGCCTTACCACTGCGCTACGCTGCCCGGAGATATTACTCATTATTAATTTTGTAGTAGTTGCTTTTGAATTTACTTCAATTGTTATTAATTATTTATCATTATGCCTGCAGGATTTCTGGCAAGTACTAGCGAGCAATTGCAGGCACTTACTGATCGTTCGGTGAAGAGTAAATACAAAAAGGACCAAATAACTCATATTCAGTAAAAATATAGACAGGACAATGGTATCACAATAGAGAACGACCAAATAGAGCATGTTAAAAAGTTAAAATACTTAGCCATTATCATCAACGACAAATGGGACCCACGCGTAGACGCCAAGGCCAGAATCGCACAAGCTCGTCAAAAGTGTCCCACAATCTAAACTTAAAGTTACGTATGAAAATGGTGCGATGTTTTTCCAGTTCTCCTATACGGTGGTGACGCCTGACTGAAATGCTGAAGCCTCTGGAAGCGTCTGAGATGTGGATATATAGGCGACTGTTAAAGATCAGTTGGGTGCAAAAAATTACGAACCAAAGTGCAAAATGAAAAAAGATCTCGAGATTATAAACACTACGAAACAGAGCAAACACGAGAATTTTTGGCATGGAACAAGACATGAGACTCCTGCACTTATAAAACAGGGGTATATTATGGGAAGACGAAGCGTTGGTCGGCATACAATATCTTGGCTTAAGAACCTTCAACAATGGTATGGTAAATTACGATTCAGTTTCTTCGTGCAGTAAACAAGTAACAAGTAGTAAACAAGAGAGTCAACGATCGAGACCGGTTGCGATACGCTACAAAGATTGGTAATAAAGTTTCAGATGCTATATCATACATTCATAGATTATTCTTTTACTTGACTAATATTAAAAAACGCATGAATCTCTTTTTCTCACAATTATTTATAGTGAGAATCCCATGGCAAACGAATATCTTTTGTATTATTACATTTCTAAATAATATTAAGTGGATTCTCTTTCACTTTTATTGATTATATAATTTTGTAGAGCGTTCCATGGCAAGATCAACTTGAGATGCAGATAAAACTACTTTAAATCGTGGTTCTGTAAAAATGGCAACAAGACTGACAAATAACAACTGTTCACGGTTGTAGAATTCACTAACTTCTTTTTAAAAGGGATCATGTAGTATACAAACCTCCGGGTAGCAAATGATTAGTTTGAAATATTTTTGTTTCCACTTTGCTGGTTATATAGCACTAGTAATAGTTTATATTGCTGACCAATCGTAATCTGTTATATAAAATGTAATATGTAATTCTTTAATAAATCCCGTCATATGTAATAAAAGCTCAAAAACGCTAAAAACTGGAAAAAAACATTTTCTATCTTCACTATAAAATATAAATTCCGTTTTCATTCTTATAAATAATTCGGTTAATTCCGTTATTTCGTTTTCATTCCGTTTTAGTCTCTGCTTATTAGGATCATCTACTACTTGCTATTTGCATAGTAGTATATACTACTACTTGATATTTATATACTAATATTTACTACTATGCAAATATCAAGTATTAGATGAGAGCACAATAAACAGGGACTAACAACAGGACGAAATCGAAATAACGGAATAAAATAGTGGATATATATATATATATATATATATATATATATATATATATATATATATATATATATATAAATGGCTAGTGTTTTGTTTTTACTTCTCTGGCCGACTATTCTTACGTTAATGAAAACTGTAGATAGGTAAGATAAAGAATAAAATAATAAATAAATATTAGTTTTTAGTTTTTATATTTGATGCTAATAATTATAACAAAAAAAACGAATATTATTTTATATAATTAAGTTGTCTTATTGTCATTTTTAGGCAATATTGGCATTCATGTTACTGGCATTATTGTCTGATATTTAAGAAGACGGCACATTATTAAGTGCGACATAAGTAGTTAAGACAAGTAAACATATATAACCTATTAAAAATTATATTATGTTAATGCAATGAAATCTTACAATTCACGGGCAACCGATCTGAAACGATCCATACAGATTAGATACCACTTTTATTCCCAATCGTATTGTTATGATAAACATTCCTTATTTAAAAAACTTCTATCTAATCTGTGTATTTAAATCTGTATAAAGACTGAAAAAAACTCAAGCAATTGCCATGATACAAAAACAGCCTCACCATTATCGTCCATGTAAGCACAACATTTAATATCGCACATGTTAGCCTCATCAAACTTATAACAAACATGTTACTAATCAACACGTTTCCCACAACACCACCATAGTTTAAACTATAATTACTTTAACTCGTTATCATTCATGCCGTTCGGGGAGGTACACGGACTCAACTGTGTCCAGCAGGGCTGCAGCACCAGCTCACAACACGACTCCATGCGTACATCGAACGACTGACCGTTAGCGTCATACGGGAATTTCAAATACGTGATAATAAAATATTATAAAAAGCAATACAAATATGGAGTATGGAAATACGTTATGCCATTTATAGAACGCTGCTGTAGTAAAAAGTACGCTATACGAATTTTACGATTTAGATCATGATGGATTTAAATGTGGTCAGATGGAATTCTAATTTGGAAGTGGCCTCCACGAGATATTAAATTGTGCAACGACCTTTTTATGACCATCGTTATATTAATGAGCTTGTTGCTGGTAATAGATTTTTATGTGCTCTGGTGATTGATATGAAATAGATCAGAAACTAGTATCCCTCTATCTTGCTCTCTTGGGAATATTCTGTTCAGTAGTGTCGCTTTATATTTTCTCTTCTGAAAATCCTGTGTGAACTCCGAAGTAAGGTGAAAAACCTAATATCTTGAATTAGTTTTATATTGAATATCACAATTTTGTGGAGGAGGCGTTAGGACCCTACAACAAGTATAGTAGTTTATAATTATTAAATTAACAAATTTAATAATTATAAATTATAGACGTGGATTGTGCTTGCATTTTAATTTCATTTCAATATTAAAGTATTTACTAATTATATATGTGTGCTCTTTTGAACTTGCGAATTTAAGCATATAGTTTGGTATTATATTAAAGTAGGCTTTCTTTAACTGAAAAAAAAAACAGAACGAAGAAATGGGATACAGGTAGTTGGAAACAAATATATATTTAGTTGTATATAAGTAGTTGGGATGCAAGGACCGATAGCACAGATGAGCCAACTAGATAACTAACAACGCTCTGTCGGCCGAATAACTACCGGTATAAATAGTCCTCACTAGATGGTCAAGAGCTACTGGTGACGAACCAACAAGTCGAAGGGCACTCCATTATCATATGAGTAAGAAATCGGTTCTAAAGGCGGAAGAACCAGTCAAATGGCCAACGCCATATGAATGCGTAAGGTAATGAGAAACCAACGCATTAAAGATTCAGATGAATAATCTCTAGTACATTTCACCATGAATATAATAAAAATTAAATATTCCGGAGTAATAAGTCCCACAGTCGGATCTTCGGGACAGTTTTGAGCAAATATATGACAAGGAATAAGATTAAAAATACACTAGTTCACGTGGCAACATGGAATGTGAGAATCCTATGGCAAACTGATACACAATGCATATAAAAAAATGGATACACCCCAAATTAACATTTTAGAACTAAGTGAAACCATGTGGCTAATTACAGGCCAATGCCCGACCTCAAACGGTACCATATACTACTCAGAAAGGAAAAATAACCATCACAAGATCGGCGTGGTAATTATGGTAGATAGAGTGATAAATACATCGGAGATAAATGTATTCCCCTTATCACATAGAGACATGGTTTTACAATTACCAATTATTCAAGGAATACTGTATGTGATCCAAGTATCTGTATCTGCTGAAAAGAGCGACGAAGAGTTGTACAAAACGACAAGCCCTTAAAATCACGAAATCAAGAGATATTTCGATGGTCATACGAGATTGGAACGCTAAGATCGGTAAAAGCAAATGGGTTGGGGAATATCGTCTCGGCATAAGAAATGAATGAGTCGACCGAGTAATACGGTTAATAAATTGGTCATTAAGAATACCTTCAATAAATTACTAAAACGACGGTTATACACCTAAAAACACCTGGAGATCCAAAAAACAAGATGATAAGAAATCAAATAGACTACATAACTATAAACAACTGGTACAAAAATACAATTACATCAGTAAGCACATACCCAGGGCAAAGATGGGGTCAGATCACAACCCACTAGTCCCCAAATTTCAAATAAGACTTAAATTAATTCAGAAGACAACTTAGAGAAACGAATAGATGTTAACGTCGCCCAAAACACCAAAACATAAAGCAAACAACAGAAATAGACATTCAATTATAATTTAAAAAATCCATGAATCAACATAGAACTTCAAGTGGAAACGCACTGGAAAAAAGTTAATGAAGCTTTAGGAAAAGGATGACTGATGAAATTATGTCACTTATGACCAAAAGAAGAACATTCAAACATAGAAACATAGATCAATACAAAGAAATTAATAGAGTGATTAGAAACAAAATACGTAACGCAATAAAAGGTAGTGCTCAACAATAAATGTAAGGAAATCGAAAATCTTGGAGCGAAGTATGATTCATTCAATATGCAGAAGAAAGTAAAGGACTCAGCGACATCCATGCTCACAGACTGCAAGGGAATATTATCATCGATATAAATGACAAACTTAAAGCGTGGCAAGATACGTGGAAGAACTTTTTGAACCCTCTTACGAAAACTGGCAATAGAAGACAGGTTCAAGAATAATAAACGATGGAGTGATTCATGCTATGAAATCATCATAGAACAGTCACCAGGAGCAGATGAGGTAACGTCAGAGCTACTCAAACTGGTACAAGAAGATCTGGGGGTCTATTCTGTTCAGACCGGTCTTGTAACAAAAGCAGACTGGTCTGTTATCAGTAGCAATCAAATAAACAAGCGTTTCATCGTTGGTATGCCCCAGGTTCCGATTTTAAACATTGTTTTGTTTAATAATTTTTATTTGAACCTTTTGTGCTACAAATAACTAGTGTCGGTGTATGCTTGATTATTAGCAGTCAAGATATTTTGAATATACTCTTCTGAAGATAATGCAATCAATTATATAAATTACTTACTAACTGTTCAACAATAATAAACTAAAATAGTTTGTATCTTCTAGCCTTGATAATTATTGATTAACTAGACACTACATCGTAAAACTTTAATTAACCTCTACTACTTAAATGTCTACATTAAAAAATTTCATTACACTAAAGCACTAAGAGAACTCGAAATGTTGCTAGGCTCTAGTATAGCTTATTTTGTTCTTGTACCTTTTAGAGTTATTCCGGACTCGCGGGGCCGGCACTTCGGCGGTGCCGCCAACTTTGAACATGCGTTCGCTCCGTCCACACTGTTAACAGCACTTTCGCTGTTGATACTTTTAGGCCGTGAATTCAGGGTGAAAATTGAGGGGGTACAGTCGCGCGCCTGTTTGCACATGTGAGCGGTGTCGCGTTTTAAACGGATTGCCTCTGCCGCATGATAAATATAACGAGTATCCTTGTGCACGGCAGCGACCTTTTCGTACTTTTGTAAGTCTTCGCCAATTGCCGCTCCACATCATCACGTGAAAACATAAGGGGGGAAATCGAATGGAATGCTCTAATTGCCGGAGGTGGGAACCTGCGAGAGATTCACAGCGGGTATTAAATAAGGAGGACAAATCTGACACAAATTTGAAATAATAAATATATCTTTAATTTTCAACATTATCACAGTCACAAATTAAAACGAAACAAAATTAAGCATTTTGTACTTATTTCAAATGGGATGGCGCCTATTTTCATTTGATATAGAAGCGAGTGGAATTATAATTATTTAATTAATTATGATACTAAGGCCAGGTGTTTGTACTGAAATAAAATAAGAAAATAATTTTAGAAATATATTTAGTATATATAAGTAGTAAGAACTAAATGGCGTAGTTCGTAGTACGTATTAAAAGTTTGTGACATAAATAACATATGCAATAAAAGCTTATCTAATTACATCCTTCATCTAAAATTCATCCTTATAGTGCATTCTCTCGGATACAAGCAAATTGACATAATGAAGTTTCCATTAACCTCACGACCAAATGAGCTACTGTGATGTACTATTCATCTAATTAATTCCTTTATCTAAAACTCTTACATCAGATGTATGAGAATGTACGGTGAGTTTATGCTCACCTATCTCAGTAAAAATAAGTACTGATTTAAATGAGAATAAACCGACCGTACGTTTTCATACGTCTGATGTAAAGATTTTTATATAAAGTGTATAATTAGATAAAATCATTAATTAGATAAAGCAGTATATCACATTAGTCCATATTGTCGTGAGGTTAATGGAAACTTCATTATGTCAATTTCTTTGTATCCGAAAAAATGCACCATAAGAGAGCAAACAAGTTTACACAGTCTTAGTAATTTACTCAACACGTCCTTTTTATTTTAAGTGCTTGACGTGTTATTCTATACAGAAAGTAATATATTACCTATGCGAACTATTTCAAGTGCCGAGAAAATGCACTAAAATAGTTAACCTAGCCTAAAACTAAATAAAACTTTCATTGCAAAATACATTAATTACTTGGATAACCTTTGACTGTCTTGTAGTCATAAAATTTAAATTATAATAATTTTGAGTATACAGAACAAACTCAGACCATCATAAATCCTCTCTCTCCGTAAATATTTTCGTTGGCCATCGCAATAGTAAACCAGGCGCGCCCAATAAATATTTACTAACACACACTTTATTGCAACGGTTAGAGAGCGGTGCCCGTGCTAGCTGGTGTAAAAAGGACGAATTGAGAAACGGCAATGCGCAGAAAAAAATTATAAGGAGCGGGCGCCACAAAGAAAGAGCTGAAGTGGAGTGGAGGTCGTGATCCCCAATAAATAATGCAGCGGTAAAACTGGAGAGAGCGGATGAAGGGTAGTTTAAGGCACAGAGAGAGCGCCGGGCGTTAATGAGGGCATGTTTGTATACGTTCTTTGCGGACTGGCACCGGGCCAAGCCGCCCCCGCAGGCCGCCCGCACGTGCTTCGACGCGCAGGGGGGCGGCGGTCAGGTCGCGCGCGACATCTCTTTGTGCCCGCTTAATGTATGTATCTCTTATTATCTAACCAGCTGATTTATGCGCGCCCCGGCTGGAGATTAATTACACGGGCGGGCTAAAAAATAACGAACGAGAGCGCGGGGCCGGCGAAAAACGGGGACAAGGAATAAATCTTTAAGTAGAAACAGCAATGGAACGGAGTAAGTTTTTAATTTGAGTTTAAAGTTCCCTCATTCATTTTCGAACCATTCGTTTCACGTTAATTGTTATAAATACGAAAAGTTTTATATCAGCAAACTGAGACGGTCTATTATAGTATCTTGGCCACAATGTATAAACCGCGCAGGAGCATCAAATTTGTTTGATGTACACATTTTTGCGATTGTGCGTGTTTCCTTCTCTACCAAAGAAATCTGTAAGTTTGCAAAACATTTTTGCTGGATATGTATCTGAAGTGAAGGTGAAAGGAATTAATATCAACCAATAATCTGTAAAACCTACGCTTTGCGGATGATATCATACATATGTCAAGAAGCTTACCAGAACTATATCAAATGATAAAAGACCTAACAAAGACACTGAAAAAATAGTAGTAAAAATAAACATAAATCGAAAATCATGACGAACGATAGGAACAAAATACCCAATGTTAGTTAACATAAGAAATGAGAGTATAGAGGTCGTAGAGTGCTAGGTTAACTTATTTATTTCGCATTAGATGCCCAGAATAAGAAAATAACCTACATGATAATACTAGGATGGGCAGCATATGATAAACTAAAAAACGTATTTAAATCTGAAAAACTTCAAAACAAAGGTTTTTAACTTGTGTGTACTCCCGATACTCACATACGCCTCCGAAACATGAATATTAACAGAGAATGGAAATAATGAGAATAACTCAACGAGTTATGGAGAGGTTCTTGTTGGAATGTACCAGAAGTGATCGAAAGACCAATGTATGGATAAAAGACAAAACCAGAGTAACCGACATAACTCGGTGTATAGCTAATCTAAATTTGTTTTGGGCTGGGCACCTAATGCAGAAAGATGGATAATGGACAAAGAAAATCAAAGAATAACGACCGAGAATTGGAAAACGAAACCCAGGCCGACCTAGAACAAGATGGACGGACTGACGGAAGAAAGGAGGACAATGTGCAAGAGAAATCATAGACACCAGTCATTGGAACCTAATAGGGGACGCGTATATCAAGCAATGGAGTATTTACATTCTGATTATGATGATGTATCTTTTTATTGATATGAATTGAAACTAGAACGCATAAGAAAGGAAAACGCCAGGCACTGAATATTTGATTGCTTGTGTACAGTGGGCATTTCGACTAAAAGCCATAATATAAATTCACATACCACAATACCAGATGACATCAATCAATGATAGATTTTGTGATCACCAACAAAAAAATGCATACCATAAATATCATCGACGTCAGATCTATCAGCAGACGTGGGTAGTGACCGCAACCTTATCTTATTCAAATGGAGATTAAACTACAGATGCAGAAAGAAGAAACTGAAAAACAGTATCACTGCAAAACCAAAAATAGAACTGCTTCAAGATAGTTCCATAAGAAACCTGTTTCAGAGAAGATTATCCCAAAAGACCGAAATCAATGCTACAATCCAACATAACACTGTACAACAGAGTTGGGAGAAGATAAGAACACATATATTACTCGTGAGGCACTAGATGAGAGAAAAATGTTTCAAAGTAACTGGAAAATGACTCATATGGGCTGCAAAATGATATATGGCGGTTCATTAGAGGACAAATATCAGAATTAAGGGAGCTAGTTGAAGTAAACTGCATTACTGATAAAGCATGGAGTGAATACCTACGAGTGCTGAATCATCATCATCATAACCCAGCACAGTCCGTGAACTGTTGGACATCGGCCTCCTCCATGGTATTCCATCGTCTTCTGTCTATACTTTCCCGTTGTTCGCAATTCTACTTAGGTGGTCGGTCCAGCGCGTTGGTAACCTCCTCTGCTGATTTTGTCGGCTCGTGGTCCCCACTCCGTTAATACCTTGGCCTATCTTCCATCGCTCATTCGACCTACGTGGCCAGCCCACTTTCATTTCAGTTTACTTATTTAAGTTTTTCTTCAAAAGTCTTCATTGTTGATATGGTTTTGTAGGGGTATAAGCAAAGTTTGGTTTAGGCTTAAGACGATGATGACAACGAATTCTTGAGGCAGACCTTTTTTAAGGTATGGGATTTTAGACTCGATGTTATTTCCACCTGGCGTCCTATCCTATTGTTATCGAATTAGTCATGTTTGGGTCATAATCTTCCACAGACTAGGCGGGTTGGAATATGGGTAGGGTATGGATGTAGGAGATATAGGTATATATTAGAAGGATTGAATGCCGGGACGTTGTTCCCCCCGGTACAAGGAGATAGGAGTACGTGTGCGCCTCCCTGAAGTAGGCCTGTTTTTCTCTGGGTTTGAAAAAAGTACCTACCCGCTACCCTGTGCTGTATAGCAGACATAAAACAACTGCTAGCATACACAACAAACCGAAAATAATATCATTGGAAACCACACAGATAGAACTCTTTGATGTCCTCGGTGCCCTTAGAAAGTGAAGAAACCGGGAATCTACAGGAAACTACGGAATGCCCAACGAGCACGTGAAGTTTGGGGGAACATTTCTAGCCGAACAACCAGCGTTAAGTAACGTAATTCTAAAACACCAATGTCTTCCAAAAGAATGGAAAAAGAACATCTTAATCGACAAGAAAGACGAGAAAGCATTCTGCGCAAATTACAGATATTATAACGCTGCTTTGTACAACTATCAAACTCGTCACCAGAATCCTAGGAAACATTATAGAAAGAATAAGCTAGCAGAAGAACAACAAGGGTTCAGGCGCGGCTGATCATATACGTACACCATCTTTCTAATAAGACAAATAAAGGATTAAGTAATAGAGAGTAAACAGGCCTGCTTGCATGTGCTTTGAGGATTTCGAAAACTCTTTTGACAGGGGAGATTACTAGGAGTCATACAACTACTACACAAAAGGTCGATACTACTGAATATAATCAAAATCATAGAAGACGTCTATTAGAACAACACGTTCGAAGCGAGAGTTAACAACAAAACTCTAAAGCTAATAAAAGCCGGAACAGTTATAAGGCAAGGAGCTTAAGCCCTCTGTTGTTGTTGTGGCAATGGATGAGATGAGCGCAAGAGTAAAAACTAAAGGAAGGACAACAACAGAGCTCTCAGGATTGCCAAGGATAAATCCCCAACAGGGTAAAGATCCATGGCAAGATTTTGGTTTAATTTGCAGTTTTTAATATTATTTTTTAGAAACAACGCGTATCTAACCAAACTTTTATTACCTATAATATGTATATACATTTATCCTCATCATTGTTTAGCATATTTGGATAACGTAATTGCATTCTAAGGAAAGCAAAACCCATACAGGACCTGTTTGGCTGTAACAACACAGAACGCTATTTTCATACTAGAAATCAGGACTATTAATAGCTTAGTTGAAATGCAATTATGTGATACATATAGAATTTCATCTATATTGCATTTCCATTCTTAGTTTTAAGATATCTGTTTACTTTTAGTATATAAAACTTCTGTATAAGGATATCAGCCGTGAGGCTTGCCTGCCGATAAAGGGGAAAGCTCGGAGTAGTTTAATCACCCGGTATTTACCTTAACTTCACAGAAAACCTCTGAAAACTATGAAAGGTGATTCGCGAATATTCGCCCCGATGGGGTTTGAACTCAAGCTCCACAATGCTCAGTACGAAACGGACGGCGCTACTTTTAGTATTGTTATATCGCTAATTTCTTTACATTTCATGACTAATATAGTCCACTATTTTGTAAATGACTGTGTGTATGTGTATATGTGAACAAAATTGCGGGAAGACGGCTGTATGGATCAGGACTATATTACATATTATATCACTACAGGATGGACTTGGTAGAATTTGAGCAATATCTGTCAGCTAAAATAGACAGTTTATACGAAACAAACATCCTTTGTAGCGGTTTAATTATATACAAATTTTATAATAAATGTACAATTTGTTTCTGAACAACTTTTATAAAATCATTTTCGGGAAGTCAAAAATTAAATAAATCGCGTCATTGCATGACGCACGCATGCAAACGTGCTGAGTCATAATCGGTAGATATAGATCGCGCGGACAATTCACCCCCGAAAATGGTCACATGTTAATTGTAGTACGGAGGAAATTTGATTAGAAGTTTAAAATTTAATTAAGCATAGCATTAATTTAAACTGAACGGTTTTAGAAAATTCTGATTTAATATTAATTAATAAATTAATTTAGATAGTTTTGTAGCGTCTTTAGTATGATTTTCGTTTATCTTTCTTACTTTAATTTGCGGCTTCTTCAATATGATTTCTTCTGATTTCACATATCTATTCACCTAGTAAGCAATTCTGCGAATTCGAAGTATCACATATCACTCCGTTGATAGAAAAGTGACACAACTAGAAATCATCTATATTAAATATCGACCCAGTTTCCTCAAATTCTCAAAACTTGTTATTTTAAAATAACAAGTTTTGAGAATTTGAGGAAACTGGGTCGATTACTGAGGTCAAACCATCGTCGTGTTCATCTAGGTCGTTCAACAGATACATCACAACTGGTCGCCAGAATGTGGCCAAGAATCCGAGAACATCCATTCAGCATCGTGCGCAAGAATTGAAAATGTAAAAGATGCATATAAAAAAGCACTATGCATCGCATTTTCACTAGAGATTTACGTCTTCATGCCTATAAAACTCACTCAACATTTCAAACTTACAGACCATACACAGCGAAGATAATTGGATAATTGGACAACAACAACCAAATCACCTTTAGCGATGAGGCCTATGTTCATGTTGTTTCATGATTAGAAAATTCACCCCAAACGTGTTTCTGTTTGGTGTAGATTTTGGGGCCATTTTTCTTCGAAGGCGCTGTCGGTAATGTTAATGGCGAACGGTATCGGGCATAACTTTGTTTTTTGGACCCCAAATAGTTAGCATGGATCTGGAAGGCATGTGGTTCCAATAGGACGGTGCCACTTGTCTCATATCACGTGAAACAGTGGCATTAATGGTTTGGGCGACTAAATCGTACGATTTAATGCCTTTGAAGTTTTTTTCTCTGGTTATTTTTAAGGAAAAAGTATATATAATATCACCAAGCCTACCAAAAAAGCAAATCACAAAAATAAATTGCTTATTTATTATTTTATGTCAGTGTTAATTGTCAATAAATACAAAAAATCCTGTATTATTATACATGTACGATTTTCGTAAGAGAAACTTGCATCATAATTTCATCGTATTTATAGCATGTATTCTGATTTATTTTAGTGAACGTTTTGTATATGTTTTGTACTGCGTATGTGATCCTTATGGCGATCTAAAGAAATTGTCAGTAAATCTTTATTCCTGGCTTTGTAGGAATGTACGTACTTTGTGGTTTTCTATTGGCAAGCACATAGCGAATGCTTTATTCTATATATTCACTACATATATCAACATATTGAATTTTATGAATAATGGTTTACACTGCGTGTCATTATTTGCTCCTACTCAGGCGTATTGTAAAATTCTAAAGTAACATTTTGAACAGATCGTTGGTAATAAAACGTTTGTGTAACTGCAAGTTTACATTGAAATAAACTGCGGTGTAAATAAATAAAAGTAGAATTTGTATCATAATATACTCCATATAGAAAGAGAAAATATTTGCTTTATTATATGACTTATTGTAGTGGAGTAATATCAGAATTTAAAAAATTGAGTTATCTGTATGTTATCTGATTACATTCAAATATTGTTCAATATTTCCTTTATTACAGTTGCTTTCGTTTATCGTTTCTAGCTGCCCTGAACAGTTCGCACCAGAGCTACTAGTCGCGGAAAGATAAAAGAACGCTCATACGGTCACAACCGTGAATTTTCTTGAGAAAGTGTATCATGTACAATTTCCATAATATAATATAATACACAAATGGAAAAGTTTCGTAAAATTTTAAGACGTAATTGTTTAGTTGAATAAAATCCGCAATGCGAATACTAGTTTTGGCATACCAATGCGGTGCAACGCAACAAGGGACGAAGTTAATTCGTGCATTCCAAAAGTGCCTCGCACGGAGAATCAGCTCGGAACGGTTCTCGAACGACAAACAAAAGCGACTTAAATGGCATTGCCAATAAATTTGCTATAATTATCATTGTGTTTCACAAGATTGAGTAATGCATAGGTACAACAATTGATCAAAGTATAGAGTTATACATATAAGTTGAACTTTCAATAGTAAATACACTGGCCAACAAATTGAAATGTTTGTCATGGTGCCGAAAAAGTAAGAAATGATTTGGTATATATACCGGTACATTAATAAAGGTGGCTTTATGTTGACATGAAATAATAAATAAAATAGAAATAGAGTAAATTTCAAAGGATTATTTCCCATAATATTATTTATTGTGATAAAAAATGCACTAAGAACGAAATGGTATTATATTCTTATTTTGTGAGCATAAATATTACAAAATAATCCTGATTTCTACTGATTCGTTCTTTCTAATTTATTATTTATTAGGATATGTTTTTTTTATCACACTTTAGACTCGTAATCGGAGGAGCTCGAAAATGGCTAGAGCTGAGCCCAAACTAGTTGAAAAGTGTAACCGAAGTGTGAGAAAAAAAAAACAAAGTAAAAATCGTTTTATTTATCCTTTAAAATTAATCATCACAAAGTAGACGCACTGTTAAGGCGCAACATTATTATTTATTATTTAATGTCAGTATAAACACAAGTTACAATTAAGATAACTAAATTGGAAAGCATCAGTTATTGTTTAAAAGACTGAAAAATTAGACGAATATAAATAAACAATACCCTATTCTAAAGACAAATAAGTGGTAACTATAATACTATATAATAATATGTATTATAGTTAATTAATTATTAGATACAATTTAAAGAATTTATTACGTTACTTTAAGAAAGTTTTTATCAAAAAGCTATGTTTTGAAATTTTCCGCATAGAAAGAAACCTTATTAATTGAGGAAAATATATAAATATTTTACCTAGTACGTGCCAATCATAATTACATCGTTTTTAAACATAAAGTTATTACCGCATAGTATTAAAGTTTCCCCCATTGAGACGTTATTAATTGACTAAACTAAACAAACAGTACTTGATGTTGTACTAACTCTGTCAAAGTACCAAACATTATTATAATATAATTTATTTGTAATTTCAAGAATTAACTTGATAGCAATTTTTGGCATAATACGTTTTTATCAACAAGTTGTGTGCTTGCATATGTGACCATAATAATCACGCAGTGCTTCCCCTTCCCCAAATAAAATTCATATTATTATTTGTTTGTAATTTCAAGAATTATTACAATTTTTAAGTAAAACTTTTTTTTTCAAAAAGTTTTATTAATTGGCCGATAGCGCCAAAAATACATCCGAGACCAAATCTGACGGATACTTTGAATTCTGCACACACAAATTACTTTGAAACAGTTAAAAAACTTATGCCGCCAATATGTCTGTTGAGTAGATAGACATATTGGAATCTTATCATTGAGTATTCCAAGATTTAGTTATCTATATGTTAAACAACTGATATACAATGAAATATTGTTCAATAATAAAATGATAGGCACAGCTAAATCATCATACTATTATTATCTTGAAATCTGTCTACCTTGTGTGAAATTAATTAGAACTAATATTCTCTAGATTGCTATAAGCGTCCTAGTTCAGGGACCACTTACAACGCCGATCTTAATTGAATGCGCCGTTTTCCTCGAGTGCTCAAAGCTCCACCCCGCCCCCATTATTATCAGCTACATAATGAACACAGCGCCCAGCTGATTGCATAATAAATTAACCAGGCGTGTGTAACGGCAGGCGTTTTTCGAAATCCAACATCAGCTGTTCTGGCAGCCTCCCAAATCCGAACGATAAATCGCTTAATTGCAATTTAACGAACGAGATGCACCACCGTCCCGGTTGATAACTGTTGATTCTCAATTTTTCCTGCATCGTGCACCTCAAAGCGTTGCTGCTGTGTAGCCGGGCCTATTCATGCGTCGTTCGTGAATGGGGGTGGCTCAAAAGAGGCTCTTTTGAAGCGCGGGATTGAAATCGCGCGATCTCTTCTTACTTTTTGTCGCCGACAATTAGCTATTCCGTTTTTGAAATTCGTGTGGCCTCTTTGTCTCGGACTTGTGTGTCTCGTCGATGCGGACGACCCAGTTTCGCTCTGACGTCATTGCTGTGCACCACCATCCCCGCAGGGGGGTGGATTTCGTCGGCATCGACGTCATCGTTCTCTCTGGCACAGCATCAATAAAAGTAGCAAATAGCCGTAATGCAACTGATGGAATGCGATTAAATTGATGGAATTTGTGTAGAGTAATGTTTCCAAATAATCATAATAATGCAGTTCACTAACTAAAGTGTTCCGATTACAATAATCGCAACTTATTTACGTTTATATTATGATAACTTTCTCTGCTAGCTATGTATCCTCAACATTGATATTGAACTGGCATAATTGTATAATTATAGAAAAGTACATTTAAATCTTCTTATGTACTACATGCTAAAGAAATTAATGAAAGAGTATGCGAAATGGGGACTCAAGATGAATATGATAAAACAGCATATTTAAAAAGGTGTTGGGGATATATATATATATATATATATATATATATATATATATATATATATATATATATATATATATATATGAAAAGAAGAGTTCATTTTAGAGATGCCATTAAGACATTTAAAACAAAAAAAACTTCTATCTTTATAGGGCTATCAGCCATGAGGCTTTTCTGCCGGTCAAGGGAGAAGCTCATAGGAGTTTAATCACCCGGTATTTACAATTAACTTCACAGACATCATTTAAAACATTTTAAGAGATGATCCAATTTGATGATAGGTAAATCGAAGCAATGCCTAATTCTTTCCGAAAGTGGTAGAGAATCCATATCTGTACAGGGGTAGTGTAAGTTTGGAAACTGTTATAGTTGATATATTCAGAAATTATGGATGGACAATATTTTTGCAAATGTCTTACTTATAGTAGTGTAAACACCATTATTTATTAACTAAAAACGGTAAATTTAAAGGAGTTTTGCTATTTTCTTTTATTCACATAGTTTGGCTGTATTTTAGGGATGCTATTAAGGCATTTCTATATTCAAGATATGCACGAAGTTATGGCAATGCTTCCGATTGGCAAATCAAAAAGAACCATTGGTGCCTACTTTAATGTCAGATACAATGTGGTTAGAATTTGTCATGTTGAAGAGCGATTGCACAGTATAACTAATAAGGAAGTCAAAAGAATGTTATACTAGCAGAGCACTCACACACTAGGGATGGTGGGATGGCCAACAAGTCAATCGCGAAGCCAATTTTAGTTGATCGCTCGCAATATCTTAAATTCTCTAAGTTAGGGATGGAGGGATGGCCAACAAGTCAATCGCGAAGCCAATTTTAGTCGATCGCTCGCAATGTCTTAAATTCTCAAATTTATGACATTGCGAGCGATCGACTAATACTATAATTGGTTGCAGAAATGCTATGGACACTAGAGAGGCATTATTTGGTATCAATATCCCGATGCAGCGATGCCTAGATATGAATCAAAACACATACGCGTGTTTCATTGATGCTGAAAAGGCCTTCGACAATGTGCTGCATGAAAAGTTAGTAGACATCATGAAGAAGAAAAACATCGATATTTGGAATATTGGAATTATAAGCAACTTCTACTGGCACCAAACGATTAGGGTCAAAGTTGATGATGAACTTCAAAAGTGTTAGACATTTTAAGTATTGTGCTTAAAGTCATTATGGAAGGAAACTTAATAGGGAAGGGGAGTGTAGGTAGAAGAAGAAAATCCTAGCTTAGGAATTTAAGAGAATGGTTCGTCTTAACATCTAATCAATTATTTAGAACAGCTGTAAATAAAGTGAAAATTGCTTGTTCATTTCCAATCTCCGATAGGAGGCGAAACATTGAGAAGAATGTACTGACTAGTGGACAACATTATTGCATATTTGTGATTTACAAAAAATTGGATTTTCTAAACAAATCTAAATAAATTAAAGAGCTTTAGTAATTATTATAAAATGTATAAACGAATATGTATCTGAAATCAGGTTTTAAGTTACTTTTTAAGCAATTTCAAGGAGTGTGATTGTTAATATCGTGTATTCTCTCCTCGAGCTCTAATAACTGCTTGTATCCTTCTAGGCATGCTTCCAAGAAGATTTTCAATAATTGCATCCCATTCTTCTTGTGCTGCAATTCTTAATTCCTGTCTGTAATTTGGAAAGGGATTTCTTGCTCGTATGCGATATTTTAAAATATCCTATATGCGCTCTATCAGATTTAAATCTGGGCTATCCGATAGTCACTCTAATTTTTGAATTTTTCGGGATAATCTGTCACTATTCGAGCTGCTCGAGGACTCGTATTATTGTGCATATCGTACCCGAAAATGCCGATATTGTGCAAAACATGGTCACCCAATAGGTTTACGATATACTGGTCCGCTATCATCCGTCCAATTACTTCTACAAGTTCGGTGCGTCCCTCCCAACTAATTCCACCCCAAAACATGATTCCGACACCTCCAAAGCTCATGCTCTTAACAAGGTTACAAGGAGCGTATCTTTCTCCTACTCTTCTGTAGACGTAGTTTGGTCCATCCGATTTCCATAATTAAATTCGGGTCTCATCCGTGAATAAAACATTCTTCCATTGCTCGATAGTCCAAACAACATCAAGCCTCGCAAATTCTAATCGTCGAATTTTATAATGAGTCAATGGCTACGGCAGGACGTCTAGCAGTCAAATTAGCTTCTTTCAGTCATCCTCTGACTGTTTTCGATGTAATAGTAACTTGCCTTACGTGTAGAAGCTCATTTCTGAGATACGTATCTGTCAACATGCGATATATTGAACATTGAAGTCGCAGAAAACGGTCATTAACGGTCGTTGTACACCTTTTACGTTCTTGGCCGGGGCTTCTTTTGTAACATCGACTCTCCCGGTACCTGTTTAATATTCTTGAAGCTGTAGATTGATTTAAACGAAGACGTCTTGCAATTTCTTTAATGTTTAATTCCTTCGTTAGATAAAGTTACAATATGTACAGCTTCTGTTTCATTTCAACGCCTACTGAGTGGCATAATTTACGCGTATACGGAGCAAATACCTAAATACTATTCTATACTATGCGAAGCATCAGTAAAAACAATTTTTGAACTTAATAGGAACAATTTTGACGAGCAAAATGCAGAACTAACTAATAATCTTCACACAACGCATTAATCGTCAAAATATTTTAACCATTTTGTTTCCAGGGAGTACTTGATACATTATCTCAGCAACTATGATTGCTTTATGCCACATTTTTTAAACTATCCTTAAAACAATGTAATTAAAAAAATATGCGATACTTTTGTTCATGAGTGCATATTGTTATCATACTACCTTTCACAGAAATTTTATCTGTCGTAAGCTAAATATTATTTCTTCCTGAAACATTTGAAAATCGTATTTACGTTTGATTTCTTTATTTCCTTATAGTATTTCCGACATCCATATACATAATCTATATATCAAAGAGAGTAGCCATTTTTTATAATTCTTATATTCAGCAATATGTATGAAAAAGTTGCTTGATCCTGATAAACATTCTTATGTTATAGACTATTTGTGGTTATAAGAAATTATTGAAATTGAACATTATAGATGTGCAGAAACAAATTCTCGGCTCATTTATTAATAGCAGAGGAAGGATGGTACAAGAATTATCGAATGCTAAACAAAATAATTCTAAATAAGAAACAAATACAAAATAACTGGGTTGACTGAATATATCATGTTATATACAGGCCTACATTAATATATGAAAAGATAAGATCTTCGCTACAAATAGAAAACATACAAGAAAACATAGTAAGAAAATAACTCGAGTGGAATAAGCGCCTAATTGAAATTCCAGAAGAAAGACAAATTACGATGAAGCACTAGAACAACAGGGCAGAAAAGAAGAGGGATGTCACAAAAAAATGCTCAGAGGAACAA
Source organism: Lordithon lunulatus (assembly GCA_963942505.1). Classification (NCBI taxonomy): domain Eukaryota; kingdom Metazoa; phylum Arthropoda; class Insecta; order Coleoptera; family Staphylinidae; genus Lordithon; species Lordithon lunulatus. Next base: position 53,169,335 of record OZ012666.1, on the reverse strand, counting down.
CAACACTGGATAAAACGAAGCAAAATAATTAGCCAGTAGTTTTAAAACATCGATATATATATATATATATATATATATATATATATATATATAATAGTTAAAATATCCTGCATTTTAAAGTTTGTTGTATATCAATATATGTATATGTTCATTATTTCTAATAATATATATATTTATATATATATATATATATATATATATATATATATATATATTTATTATTAGAAATAGTGAACATATACATATATTGATATACAACAAACTTTAAAATGCAGGATATTTTAACTATTAATTTATATTAGTATCCATTAAGGAATACAATTAATAATCCCTTGGCATATCGAGAACTTTTGAAAAGTGAGTTCGAATTCACTTCATATTTTTATGTCGCGTTACGCAATCATTTCACAATTTTCCTGTTGCCTTCTTGGGTGGGTAGTTTCGGTAATTACAGCGCAAGCCGCGCGCGAAGACGTCGCCTAACCCAATTTAGCATTTTTTATTTCGCGTTAAATTCCTTCCTGCGGAATTTTCCCCCGTCCGTTGCTTGTAAAATCTCGTTATCGAACCCGGCGATCTAGCGCGCGCTTCGTCCATGGCGGCGGGATGCGCGCTGCCGCCGCCGCCGCCACCTTCACCGCTCGCTCCCTTCCCGTTCTTGCGCAACCGTTTCCACCGAAACAACATCCGGCGGCAATTTCTGCACCCCCCTCGCGCGCGCAAATCAATCCGCGGATCTTCTTAATTACATAAACGGCGGTTTGTTGTCCCATAGGGGGTGTAATTGCTTTGGATTGAAAAATTACGTTATTCAACCGGGGTGGAGGGTCGCGACCTGCGGGCCTTCTTGAATTTGGAATCGCCACGGCAACGGGGCCGTTTATGAAAAATCAATATGGGCATGCCCGCTGAACGATCGCGGCAAATTGACGTTTATTGAGAAGCCGCAATGACTTCTTGGATTATTATTTGTGACACCTCGAGAAGAGAGGATTTTCCCGAGATATGAGATGATGTAACTATCGCTGTGTGTTAGTTTTCAGTTTCGCACTTTCCAATCAATAACTGTACATGACGTTAATTGAATTTATTTCAAAAATATGATATAAAATATAGATTTCTGGGCCAATAAACATCGGGTTGATAGCCTATAGGTGAAATGTAAATTCGTTTTCTACAACTTTCACTGGTTTAGACAGTAACTAGGCGTTTTGTAAAACATACAGAAAGATGGAGCGCGTTTAATAAAACGACTAACAATTTCTGTCAAATAGTAACATTTCACGACGATCAGTATCGTTTTACATATCAACTTTGCAAATGAGTGCACGTTTTACAAAGCGACTGGTTTTACAAAACGAGTGATATTACATTTTGTGCACATGCATGTTTCATGGTTTTCATATTGAAAATGTGTCACAACTCAAAAATTGCAATTTTAAACAAAAAGTTCTTGAATTAGTCATCAATTAGTATAATTAGCACACTAACAAGAAACTATTGTAGCTGTGTGTGGATTATACAGATTAATTATGTATTAACATTAACCGGGGATATTATAGTAAATTGTTGCATGAATTATTTATTTGTAATAATAATAATTCTTTATTTACGGCAACGTAATTTCATACAAATTCTTACAAAATATAAAATACAAAATATTACAAAACCTATAAAATGAAATAACTAAGTGTACATACAATGAACATATAAAAAGAAGTAAACATTTAAATTTAATTTAAACCAAGATGTTAAATTAATTTAAAAAATGAACATTTAAAGACTTACTGAAGAATTATGAAGTAAAATATCCGCATTTACATCATAAACATTTACCGACGATTGAATTGTAGTCAGAATTATGGCCATAATTTGTGATGTGAAATGTTACCCTCACCAGAGGTGTTTGTCTATTTTGTCTGTTAGTGGGATTAATATAAAAGTCAAGCTCATCCAGTAATTTTTCACAGTTTATAAAACCATTCACTGACCGATGGTGGAAACAGATGTCATTTATTACTCTAAGATCGCGAAAATCAATAAACTAAAACTGTTTTAAATAATTGCATTACTAACATTAATGATCTTATAATATAGATATTTTAATATCGTTTTTGTATGGTTAGTTTTGTCCTTGCACCTAAATTTGTAAGGTTTTGTTTTGTATTGTCCTATGGTAGCTGGTATAATGATGGCTTCCATCTTACCAAGATCTATTAGTACAAACAATTTTAAATATCTAGATTTGATCAATCTTGACAGATTTCAATGTATTCCTTTCCATTTTATGTTAAGCATAGTTTTATAAGTAATTTGCTCTATACGCTAATTCCATGATTTCCATTGAATATCAGGGTCAGTTTTCTGGATGAGAACCAGTGTATTTAAAGTACTTTAACATTTAACAAAATGGAAACAAAGAAAGTTATATTTATTCTCTAAATAAGCTATTGATTACTCTTTTATTTCATAAAATGTAATAAACCCGTATTGGCAAAAAACATGTTTCTCTCAAGTTAAATGCCCAAATAACCATAGTTACATAATTACCATTTAATGATACTTTTGTATAAAATATCGCTATTTTATACTAAAGAATCATTAAATGGTATAATCATGTAGATCAGTGTTTTAATAAGCTTGGGATTAAATTTAATTTATAGAACTGCAAAATAAATCTGCAAACATTTATTACCTACATTTGAAAATAATATTAATGATTTTAAATTTCCATCAATAACGCATATGTGACAATACAATGCGTGACAAGCGTATGCAGTATTTTATTTAGTTTTCGATCATTTGTTGCACGATAGGACAATTGTAACACTTAAAAACAAAAACATGTAACGCCGCATGTTTGCGCATTGCGCAATAACTGTCTGTCTGCCTGCGCCGTGTACGAAAATCGTTTTCCCGCGTCGTCTTCAAATAATATCTTATGATTATCTGCAAAAGATTTACATTACACAACACACACTAACATTGTTTTACTGGGTACTAACATATAGCTTTTTTAATACTTATGATTAGTGTAATACGATTCACAGTAAAATAATAAAAAGTTTGGTTTTAAACATTCTTAAGTCATAAAAACATCGATTAAACTAATTTTTAACCTTAGACCGACGTAAAATATCTAGAAAAGTGAGAGATTGATTAAAATTTAGAAATAACCTATTCTACTATCACTATTGTAAGCAACGGTAGAACCATTTTTAATCGGATTTATATCACTATTTTAATTGTAAACGAGGAAAGCTTTGCTCAGAGGATTACTATTCTCCAAAACACTTAATATTTCAATTAAATAATGAATAAAAACATTCAAAAAAAAACTCGGAATTCGAACTCGCGACTCCCACGTTTGCACTGACAGCACAAAATACATAAATGGTAGCTCGGTCGTCTTCAAAACATTGTCTTTGTGTTTATATTATAGGGATGTTAGTGTGTTAATAGTCGTACAGTAGATGTACATACCGTTCAGTTAATATCTTGTATGTATTGAACATATTTCGTTTTCTTCAATTTATACAAGGTTTTAATGAATTTCCTTTGACCGTCATCTACAATTAAATGACTTAAAGGTGGTATTCCACTCTTGCTAGTTCTTCTTGTAGATATTTTCTTGTTTATCATCTCCCCTAGCTTACTTTGCAGTTCCCTTTGTTTCTCTGGTAGATCAGCTTTTATGTATATTGTCGTAGTTTAACTTTTTGTAAAAAAATTTAGTTTATGGAATTCTGTACATTTTATGCAAATTAATAAAAATCACTTACTTCTTAGGCGCTTTCGATTAGTATGGTTTGGCATTACTAGTCGCCCCGTGACGTGCAGTATCGTGGTATTGCGCCGCCGCCGAGGTAGAATTATGTGCATCGAAAGCGGCAAATAGAACAAGAAACAATAAGCCCGTACCAGCTCAGAGTGATAAACGAAAGGCACTCTTGGCTCTGATACTGTAAGAATTGATGACCATATTTCATAGTTATAGAAAGTAGACGATAAGACCATAGCAGTAATTAGTCGTATTTTCTACATTCTATAATTACGATTTATTAGAGATGTCCTCCCTCGTAGTTTACTTTACTTTACGATGTGTTTAGTAAAAAACTAATCTATGGAATTGTGTACAATTTATGCAAATGAATAGAGCCACCAAGAAATTGATTCTATTAATTTGCATAAAGTGTGCAGAATTCCATAGACTAGTTTTGTAATCAAAAATATGAAAGTGAACTACATTAATATAAATAAAACATGATCTAAAAAGCGCCTTACACGATCAATAATACTGTCAATATTTTAGAATAATGACAGTATTACTGTACGATAATATGTTTAAAATGTTCCTTATACTAAAATATTGACAGTATTACTTATCGTGTAAGGTATAGTAATGATGGAATGAAGAGAATACTCCTGTTTATCTGCATAATTGATTACTTCATAAATATAGAAGGAGGATCGAAGCAAATACTGACAGTACTAGGACTGACAATATTATTGACCGTGTAAAGTGCCTTTAACAGAGAAACTAAAGTAACAGAGAAATAAAAGCAATAGCAGAAGATGCTAGACGATATGGAAATCGAAAAACGACAACTAAGATTATCTAGTTCTAAACATCAAAACAATTTCACAACTAGCCCCACAAGAAATGTATATGCATGATCCCACTTTTAATTTTCAAACTGACAAATTATTGTGACTGGTGAAAAAGTATTCCATACTTAATGGTTAGTGTCCCAGTACTGTGAAACTGTGTGTTTTTTTTTTTGAAAAAGCTATATGCGATTGTTTACATGGCCTTGAACTTTCATTCCGGGAATTTTGTTTTCGAGATTTACACTGGCCGGACCTACATGCGAAATTGTGCTGTGCCAAAGTCGATAGCAATGACCCGACTTAAAATTAGCTTGGCCGCGCACGAAACGACATACGATGTTCTAGTGCACGTGCATAACGCTGCATTTTTGCGAATAAACTCATCAATGAATCATTGTTTTTATTTGCAGCTTATTGCAATCTCCATACCAACTGTGACGTAACTAAATATTTACCGAGTGATGGAACATTATATTTACTCCAATCAAGAGGTATATATCGTATAACAATTAATATATGAATTCATTATAATAATTAACTTACTGTCTTTTCTCGGTAACATATAATTTATATGGTTCTTTCACATGTTTGACGTTAAAAGCAGGTAACGAAATCACATTGTGTACTAATGTTTCAAAGGGGGTTTAAAGAAATTAAAACTTTGCAAATTATAAAATTATTAATATGAATTCGCAAACTTCACTTAATAAACAATTAGGTTTTAACAGCAAGTTCAAACAATCTTAATTAAAATTATTACAAAATAATGCCAACATTTGTATCAAATCAAATCAAATTAATAAATAAATAGAATAAGAAACGCACATACAAACGTTAAAAAAGATAGATTTAATTTAAGAAGCTAACAGGTTTAAATAAATGGTTAAAAATTACATTCCTGAATAACAGGAACGATGAAGTCCACTCTTCTGAGGAAAATTACAGTAAAGGTGTTAGATATAAAATCAGATTGAAACATACAAAAAAACAACAGGGTGATAACCTAATATTCTTATAACATCGGCAATTCTGAGTATAAAGGATTATTCTACATCTAGAATAGAATATATAGCGTTATCCAATACGATGGAATATTAACCATTTTTCGTCAATCGTGAAATAAAGAAGTTACAGAGTGACTTTTTTATTTCACGATTGGCGAAAAAATGGTTAAATAAGTTAATTATAATTATTTTGTGGCTTATTTTATAATCTTATAACAGTGAGTTCCGGTTTGGCTGGAAGTGTATACAACTTTTTCAAAAAAACACTACCTATATACTTTTTTTTTGCAGTTTTTATATTATACGGTTATTTCTCTATACGAACATATAAACAATGTATATGGTTATATAAACAATATATATGGTTATATAAACAAATTTTCAATGAAATTACATTTAAAGATTTGAGAATCAGATTAACTGTGTTAAATTAAAGTAGCGATACCCATGGAAACAAAAGAAAATCTAATTTTCGTTTAGAATTTGACATTTGTTAGTTTAATCACTGCGTGTTGATTTGTTAATATTAATGGTGTAATTATTTATTACTTCAAGATGAATAATAGCTGTTAATTGTTGGTGAATGTAAACGTAATTCCAGGAGTGCCGCTGCGCTATAAGTACAGAATTCCAAATAGGCATCATCCACCACATACCTACTTTGTTAAAATGGAAAAATTATTAAGAAAAAACACTTTCCTTGTTTGTGGAACCAACCGGGCCATTGGCGAAGAGAAGGAACTGCGAATCTTGTCCTACTTGGGAATATATCCTCATTCGTCTATTAGACATTTGTGCCGGAATTAGAACTTTCGATGGATTCGCCCATATAACCCTTAAACGCCTTAAGATGCATGCGTACAAAATAAATTTGGTACAAAGTTTAAGGCCAGGCGATTTCATGGTATAGAAAGCTCTAGCCCTCTTAAATTTGCTAGAAAATGGATAGAGCTTACAATATATGCGATGTAGCAATAAACAAGTGAAAAACAAACCAAGCTCGTTTTAATATTATTGATTATTCAAACGATAATGAATTCCTGGTACATATTAACGCCTGCCAGGTTCATCAACAAACTAAACACCCATAAAAATGTAAAATACCAACAAGCATGAATGCCAATCGCCATGTGAAAATATTACTTATTTTACGAATGACCCGTGAAGATTATTTATTAAATAAAGTAATATATATTTATTGAATATTATTTATTATTAGGTCATTACAAATAATACCATAATTGAAAATAATTTTTTGGAAATAATTTTTAGTAGTAGTTACTGTATTTGTTACAATTCTGACACTGGTTATCGACCTTCGGGTTCTTCTGTCGTATATTAGTGTATGTGTATGTAATGTAAGTGAGTATTAGGACTCGACCCCGAGTTTTCTAAAGTGTCGTTGATTGTATCCCAACGACAAATGGTACCGAATACCCTGGCCGGGATTCGAATATCGGCCGCCCGTTCGATAAGCGGGGGTGCTAACCACTGCACTACGTCGGCGTGTATTAATTTTTATTTATTAAATAAGTAGGCTTTCTACAGCATATAGAATAAAAACACAATGCCGTAGAGTAAGGTACTAAGATTCAAACACAATTTGTAGTAACTTAATATGCGAATGGTGTACCATCGAATATGGCTTATGTATGGCCCATGCACCTTAAATCTTTTTATTTTAATAACTATAACATAAATAACTCATTTAATAATAAGAATAAAAAATATATAAAGTAATTGCTGGTTATGTTTTGATATAATTTAACTAATATGTTATTTAAACTTGCAATATTCGTCTGAGCCTAAAATACAATTACATAACGCGCACACCCAATGCGGCAAACTTTAGTTCGCAAAGATACCACCATGATTCGATCTATGTTTTATTTATAGCGAGGGCTGTAGTGGATATAATTATTCACAATTTATTTAATTTCGACCGTAACCCATAAAATCTTTAACACTGGGATATAATATATGAGCAAATATCAGTTATCCTTTCTATTTTTATCAAATATAACTATTTTCAAATGACATTTATATAATCCCATATTATACATAATTATAATCTTGATATAAATAGAAGTTGTATGTAAACGTATGAGATAGTAACTTTACATCAGAAATAAAAAACAGAACGGTAATCTAACATTCTTATAACATCCGCAATGCGGAGTATACGTTAATTCTGCATCAACTAGAATATATAATTAATACTAATTCATCTAACTATTAAACAAATCCGATATTGCCAGCGCACATTGCTTTATCATACGTATTATATTAATTAAATAAAATGTAATTATTTTATTAATTATGTTTTTCGGCATCAAATAGAATATATAATTATCTGACTATTTAAAATATGCAATGTGGCCACTGCACATTGCTTTATCATATGTATCATATTAATTAAAGGAATGTATTTATATTATTAAATATGTTTTTCAGAGTAAAATAGATTTAAGCTTTTTTTCTATAATTAATATGTATCATATTAATTAAAGAAATGTATTTATATTATTAAATATGTTTTTCAGAATAAAATAGATTTTAGCTTTTTAGGATTATATTTAATTTTTACGCAACACACAACGAACGCACTTTATTCGAATCGGCCATTTACGTTTTTACTTGTTTTAAAATCGCAGTAAAGAGACGTGACTAAACTTTATATATACTATACTATAATTTGTGCAAAAAAAGATACACCTCATAGATAATGTAAATTTAAGAATATAAGATGAAATGGGAAAAGTTATTGTTTAGGTATATACGGAAAATTATAATTTGAAGGTTGTTGTCAATGCAATATATCAAAGGAAGATATTTCTGTAAATCTACTATGAATAAATGAATTTTCTACTTTCTACCCATGATATTTTGGGGAATCAGTCGACTCATCGGAAACAGGAAATGTTAAGCATATGAGCATATGACCAACAAAGTTATCGAAATTTCGTATTTTTTAACTAATAAAGTAAATCTAAGAATCTCGGAATGATTGAGAAATTGAAAAAAATCATTGTTGGCGTCCGTCTCGTACTGACCATTGGTGGCGAGAATCCCGTTGTAGGCGAAATTTCGCGAAGTTCTTCAGAGGTTTCCTGTGAAGTTAATTAATACTGTACGATTACACTCCTCTAAGCTTCTCTCTTTTTAAAGTATGGGCTTTTATGGGTGTACTCTTAATTAATATATAAAATCGATGTAACCAAAAATTACAAAGATGTTTACCATTGTAACCACCTCCATTATAATAAAAAAAAAACATTAACTAAACTAGTCAAACAAAGATTTACTGTGAAAAGGAACACATTTGTAATATAGTTTCGTAATATGTTAATTGTGACATTGAACTACCAAATAGAAGTTATTTTTAGGTATATACGGCAAATTATAATTTGAAGGTTGTTGTATTTTTGCATCAAACAGGATGCAATATGTCAAAGGAAGATATTTCTGTAAATCTACTACGAATACATGAATTTTCTACTTTCTACCCATGATATTTCGGGGAATCAGTCGACTCATCGGAAACAAGTAATTCGGGTGAAACGGGCTACGTGAGAACCGTTTCAATGGAAACGCTCCTCCGGCCGGATCGATGATATGCAAAAATCCTATGCGCCCCGCGGAGCGACTGGATCGCCGCCAGATCCGGTGGCCCGCAATGCCGGCCGCGTGCACGTCACGTAAGGCGGAATCAAATAAAAACAAACGGCTTTCGCGCTTCCGGGCGCGCGCGATATTTATGTTGGGGGCGGCGGCCCCGGCGCATGCACCCTCCACGATCGGGCCCGGTTAATAATGCTCCTTTTGGGTTCGTTGCGATCGGACATATTTACGGTCCGCGGGGGCGACTCTAGGTCATCTCAGTGGCCTCCACGGGCGCGAAGTGGGTTACGCTGCATTCGTCCGGTTGAAGTAGGTCGGCGGTACGTCAGCGTGTTCTGCCAAATGAGCTGTCGAAGAACGCGCGACGTAAGCGCTGATGGATGGTTCGCTGAATCGGTTATTTTAAATTGACAATGAAATAAGAAAAGGTTACGAGCGGTTTGAATGGAGAAACAATAGTTACCGTAAAAGTGAATATACATAGACTCTGCTTTTTATAGATATAGATATGGTGACGTTACTACACAGCATATGGCTGACACTACTAGTGATTCCTCACTTGCGGAATACTTTCTTCTAGATGGTTTCCGTTAAAAAACGTTGACTATCATATTTGCTATTAATATTTTATTACCTGCAGCTCGGAGCAGGGATGGTGTAGATTTATAGAAGCAGTCCTGTAGTTTTACGGCAAAATGTTCTTGTACGACCTGGAGCTCTTTTTCCGAATAGTTTTCCTCGTATTATTAGGTGAAGGATATTTTATGGGACTATTGTATGGTGCCTCATCACGTCAGCAATGTTTTTAAGTCAGGCTTCTTATTGTTTTATTGAGATTACAAAGAAAGAGGATCCAGAATAACATGTCAAGGAAGGACTTCTTCGCGATCAAAAATATGAAACATAGAAAGGCTGGTCCTGATAATATTCCTGCAGCCTTTCTTAAACTCATACAAGAAGATCAAATTACAATACTAGTGGAATTATTTAACGCTATATATAAATCCGGCATTACATCATAAAAATAGTTCGTATCAGCTTTCGCAACGATCCCAAATAACCCAAAACAAATAAATGTGATGACTATCGCACAATAAGTCTGATGTACTATATACTGAAATCACAAGACTCAAAGACAACAAACTTGATAGAGAAATAAGTGATACTCAGTTTGGCTCCTGGAATGCGCGTTAATCATTGTTTAGTTTCAATGTGATCGTACAGTGCTGCCTTGATGCAACCAGGATGTGTACGCAGGTCCAGGTTGTAATGGAAGTGGCAACGCAAGTAAGAGGTGGGTCGTGGAGAAGACGCACGCTCTATACGTTGATAACCATTGATATGTGCAACGTTTTCTAAGGGAGGACCCTGGAAGGGTACAGGGTTATGGGTCTCCCGGTGGATGCCATGAGACTCGTTAGAAGCTATCTGGAAAACCGAAACTCATTGTGGAGGGCGAGGACGAAGATAAGGGTATGATGTTAGGATGCGGCTCTGGCACCGACCCTGTGGAACATAATGTACGATTGTACCATACGTTCCTGAGTGCTGAAAACAGGTAAGGTACGTGGACGATGTGGCTCTCGTGGCCACGGAGCATAGGGAAGAGGAGTTTAGGCCATAGGTCAATCATATCCTGGAGGCCATGTGACAGTGGCTTGCCTTCACTAGAAGTAGCGGATGACGAGACGGTGGCAGAAAAAAAAACATGCGGAGATCCGGTTTACCATCGGAGGGACAGTGTAATTCAGAGAAAGGAGGTCAAGTACCTGGCGGTTGTTGTGGACCAGGGCTTGACCTTTAGGAAACGTGTGAAGGCGGCGGGCGCGATTGCTGCCAGGTGTGCAGCAGTGCTGCCTGCGATGATGGTGGCCCGGGCTCGGAGAGCATAATGTTGTACGGAGCTCCCATTTGGGGACATCGGTTGGAGCACCCGGCAAATCCTGGCGATGGTCAGAGGAAGAGTGCGCTCAGGGTGGAAAATGGGTACCGGACAGTGTCCAGAGAGGCCATGCCGGTCATCGCCGGCATCCCCACGATCGAGTTGCTCGCATCGGAGCGCACAGAGAGAAACAAGGAAGGCCTGATTGTGAGGGTTGCAAAAGCCAAGGTGGTGGCAAGGTGGAAGACAGAGTGGGATGAACTGGTGGATAAAGCCACTGGACATGTAGACTCATCCCACAGCTACTAGCATGGAAGGATATGAGAAATGGTGAAGTGGACTGCACACAAGTGATTCCGGGCCTGGCTGATTCAGGGTATACCTGATACGGATACGCCTGAACCAGTCAGAGCGGTTCTCGTATGTGTGTCCTCTTGTACAAAGTTCCACGCTATTCACAAGACCAAATTAATGTTAATAAGCAAAAACGTAACAAACAACAACATACAGCTCGGTCAATCCTTACAACATCGAATTAAATAGAAATACCTGGATAAACTATAACAACGACTTTGAAGTAATAAGTAACAGAATCGAACAAGATCGCAGCATCTTCATCAAAATAAAACGGGGATCAGCAGTATATATCTTAGTAAATCTCTTAGGATCAGAATTGTATGATGCTACATTTGTTCGTGGTGTTATATGATGATATAGAGGCCGCTACGCTTAATCACTGTTTAATCGATGAACGTTAAGTATTTGGGATGTGAATAACCGCAGAATCCTGAAAATACCATAGTCCAAGAGAGGCACTGCGGAGAATGGGAGATATTAACAACAATTAAAACCATAAAACTGGAGTATCTTGGTGACGTTATAAGAGGTACAAGCTTTTGCAGGTCATATTTCAGGGGAAAATACCTGGCAAGAGGAGTGTTGGGAGGAGAAGAATGTCATGGCTGCGTGATCTCCGAGATGGTTTCGGATGTACCTCGAACCAACTATTTCAGGCAGCAGTGAATAAGGTTGAGATTTTCATGATGGTCGCCAACCTTCGTTGAAAACGGCACCCCAAGAAGAGACTTACAGTTTATAAGTAATAGGTTTTACTCTATTAAAAACACCATGATTATATAAGTTTACACAATTCTGCAATAAATTTGGTCTCCCCAAAACAATCATCCGATATGTTTGATTTCCAATCAACAAATACATTTCTATAAATTTTCTGAAACAATGTGCCAAGCTAATAATCGTGTTTTCGCACTAATAAAGAGCGTTAGCGTCGATATATCAGATATGTATTGCTATGACCGCACAACAGCCGACTTTTATAGCATTCTTCGCTTGTAATAAAATCCCGTGGCATAATACGCATGCCGCTGACTTGTCCAGATGCCAATAAACTTTCCGTAGTAAGTGGGCTGAATGAAAAATTTATGCCGCAAATATTTTCGCATCCGTTTCTGATTGGCAATAAATTTGTGTTTGGACAAGAAACGCGCGCGCGGGAATATCGCATCCGCGGCGCGTTTCGCTTGAAGGTCACTTCGCGCAGGGCGACTAAAAATATACAAAATGATTATTTGGCTTTAAATAGCGGCGTGGAAATAAAAGTTATATTTACATTGCAAAACTTGAACTGGATTTGTTTGCTCTCCGGCCGTCAATACGCCGTCGACATTGACAGTTCTCGCTAGACCGTTGCATCCCATTCAGCAAAATGCACCGAGTTTAAAATAGCAAAATCAGCTGTAATAGCGTTTAGTACTGTTATATTACTTAAGTAACTTAATACAAATATATAATATATCGTTTAAATGTATATTGACTTTAGTGAGATATATTTGTTGGCAATAATTGGGAAACGGGTAAATAAAAAATGAGAACTAGAGAAAACAGTTTTATTATTCTCATGGAAAAGATAATTAACCAAAAGCAAGATTAGGACGAGAATCCAATTTAGAGTATATTAATTGAAATAATCCAATAGTAATTCCACCAAGATAGTGAAGACCCAAGAACTGTATACAAGACGACGTTGCATTTTCCATAGACCAATCCGGTGACGGCAAAAATGTTTCGTCATCTAACAGGTATATTTGGCGGTATACAGTTTACAGCCCTTAGAGAAAAAGTTTGAGCAACACTGCTCTAAGACATTGCATTGTCCTCTAATACATCGCCGGTCAGTTCACCGTCGTTATTTATAATTGTGTATATACCATTTTAAAATATTTTATTTTTCTTAAACATTTGAATGCAAATTCTTGGTTTTATATAAGGTAACGTAATAGAACATAAAAAATAAATAAAGTGGACAGGGATGATGGGATTCTGTTATGATGTCATGTTCGGCTTACTGTACGAGTTGTGGGCGACCCCAAGCTTTCATGTTCGTATCAAACGAATAAAAACCCAATTAACTACCTTACGATTTGTTGTAATTAAGGAATTCATATAAGTTTTCCGAGATTACGTGTTAGCGCTTAAAAGAATCTTGTTAGACTGGTCTGCGGGGGTGGTTTCGTAACTACACCCTTCGCCGGTAGTCAGTCATATTTAAAAATAGCACATGTGCTAGGAGACGAATGTCGTCTAAAAGACTGAACAGTTTAGCCACCCCGAAAAGTCAGTCATATTTAAAAATAGCACATGTGCTAGGTGACGAATGTCGTCTAAAAGACAGTTTAGCCACCCCGAAAGCTTGAAGCCAACTACTGCGGAACTTATACGCGTAAACAATGAAATATAATTAAAATAATATAAATATGGACTGCACCCCAACATTATGAGATATTGTTAGGTTTACGCTAACACAAGTATTCAAAAAACATTTAACATGATTGATTGATTGATTCGCTTAGCTACCTCAGAAAGATAAAGGAAAAATAAGACAGTCTTCTAAATCATATAAAACGAAATAATTGAAATAGGTGGGGAAACGGCAGAATTTAATTTTGTTATAGAGTGTTAAATATTGTATTTATATTTTGTTTGTTTTTACGGCTGTACTTTCCAACCCATCCCGTATTGTGTACGGAAAACCCAAAACTCGTATGTTTACGCAGTCCCCCTTTTTTACAACCAAAACGGCCTATTTACAGGCTGCTGGATTTTACAATATACAGACGTATTTTAAGGACAGTGCGGTGTCTTATTTCTTATCTCATCTCTACGTTCTAGCATCCCTCGAGTATTTGAGCCAAAATTGAAAACGATACACGATTTTATTGGCAATTCTGATAAACAAACTAAATAAAATACAGCTACAGTATTGTATTCAGGCACTACAGTTCCCTGAGATTCTATCCAATTTTAACTACTGGAATAAATATAATGCATAATGAAGTTTAATAGGAGAAAAAAACGTCTGATTTTGAAATACAATACACGAAAATGATTACACATTTCACATGGTATTTTTAATATATTTTAAGATGGAAAATCATAAGCAACTCCATTAAACAACATTACCATGTTACCATGTGTAATTATCTGGTTTTGTATTCGAGCTTATACCGTTAGGAATAATATATCATGTTAAACTAATGTAAATAAAAATATTTGACTTAAATAAACTGCGTTAATGCAGGTTTAATATAAATTCCACAAGAAACAGTCGCACCTAGTAATATCTGGTTTCTATATTCTTTTTTAGAATAAGACTTTGATTTTTTTCTGAGATCTGGATGTGTACATTATTGATATATTATTCTCAAATACCTAGATAGATTATTTACAGTTTACGATCTTTGTGGTACGATAATGGCCATACGAAATGGCTATATTTAAAGTAATTTTATACGGAATATAAATATGTATGATGTTACGAAAACTGGTGCTTTTATAACTATAGTCATATATCCTCCTACATTTATGTTGCATATTTTCATAAACCATCCAGAAACTAGTACATGAATACAAACAGATTAGAGGATGTATTGCTAATTAGTTACGTAAAAATAATGTTGTTACTCTAAAGCCTTGGATTCCTAGAAGCGACCGCTTTTGATGTCATTTTTAAGAAATCAAAATAGTTTTACGTGTTGGGACATATGCATAGACATCTAAATGATTATGTTAAAAGACAAAATTAGTATGATTAATAAAGAGAAAATCCTTAATTAATCCACTAACATCATCTTCATTCTACGAAGGTTATAGAATGGTGAGAAGTTTCATAAATTACCATTAATGACCCACGTTTAATAAAACGATACTGTTACAGTACCGCCTTATACGTACTCATTACAAACATTTCGTGAGCCACAAGCCTATTTCAACTAGATATAATACAAT
Source organism: Lordithon lunulatus (assembly GCA_963942505.1). Classification (NCBI taxonomy): domain Eukaryota; kingdom Metazoa; phylum Arthropoda; class Insecta; order Coleoptera; family Staphylinidae; genus Lordithon; species Lordithon lunulatus. The sequence goes on along the minus strand of OZ012666.1, from coordinate 53,153,912 downwards.
ATATAACTGTGCTTTATTTTCTAAGAAACATATTATATTTAAGGTCGTTTTAGACAAGACAATTTCTTAGCTCAAAAGTTATTCAAGAAATGAATTCATATATCCTCCTCCCATACAATTTGTCCTTTATAAATAGAACGCGTTATATTTTTCCATTCGATCTACCATCCAATTCAATATTTCAAATAATCTGCTGTTTGATACGAGACAATTTAAATTGTTTCGCATCTTGACTAACTTTTGAGTCAAGAAATTGTCTTGTCTACAACGACCTTTAGATGTACAGCTGTACTGCTTAAACGTACCAGGAAGCATTAAAAAAATAAAAAACAAAACACTAATTAATAAATAAAAATACTACACTATAATACGACATATTGCTGTAATAAAATATGGACGTTTAGATTGAAGCAACTATTTTATCTATTTTTAAACTCATCCATGAATAATATAAAATAGTAGCATACTAGTAGTAAGCATATCTACCATAAAAACTGAACTGACAACTACATAAACATCACCCATACCCTAGCGAATACTAGAAATTATAAACACCGCACTTAAGAACAATCAACATTATTTCATGTGTAGAGCGTAGTTGCTTCTTAAATTGGATATTGTAGTTATTCATCTGACTACTATCGACACCGTTTAGATGTTGCGAAATATGAGGCAAGACACTGTAGATTTGGTAGTTTTGTATAGGTGGAGATATAGTACTCATGGTGTTACCAAGTCAAATCATACAAAATAAATAAGTATGGCAGTTTTGTCGTAAATATGGATAAGTTGGCCTAATTTCACATTTTGTTGCTAATACGGCTAGGATTCAGATTAATGTATTTAGTATATGTACAGAAAGCTATACTATTCACACCCTGGATTTCTCAATAATCTAATGATGATAAATTGAAAGAAATTGCATATATGTCACATGCAATTTACATACCTATTTATACACACATACGTGCAGTCTAATGCGGCAGAATTCTATTTGCGAATCAAGGGCAATCATTTTTATTACAAATTTAACCAAAAGCATTTTGTCTAGATTATAAGATGGGAAAATTTGTTTATAAATTTTTTATGGCATTTAGCTCGTTAATTATATTTTTAATATAAAGTGACTTAAATATACGTACTAATTATAATTATTTTGAAATGCATTTTTCATAATTAAAAGAAGGAATTTTTAGGTTTTTTAAACTAGTATGCCACCGATTTCGACATTAGTACATGATGTACATGACGAAGAGGATGAATTATCAACAAGTAAAGACACGTAGATATCTCCCGAAAGCTGGTCGCCAGTAAGCAGATGCAATCAAAGCTACCTGCAGGGGGAATTTTATGTACTACTAACACTGTATATAGTATGTAATTTTAATTATTATGTTTTAAATTAAATAAAATCAGCAGTAATTGGTAAATTAATGCTAGGGGCAGTATAAAAATTAGGGCCTTCTGAGAGTTAAACTTTGTTAGATTAGGCATTTAATATATTTATAGTAGTATGCATTGATTTAATTCATTTGTGGGTTGAGTAAACTATAAAGTGCGCTTAGCTGTTATACAAAACGCATCAACCAACTAAAAACTAACGTAAAAGCAGTACAAAGGAGTCATGTATAGTGCTTGGAGCAGGCATAACTGGATCAGTGTGTTTTATTAATTGAAGCACTGAGAACTAATTTTAAATAGTAATTTAATCAACAACCTCCGAACAAAGGTAATTTAAATTTTAAATTACCAGACACTGGTTATTAAACTGCTTTTAATGTCGGACAGCATTAAAAGTTTTTTTTACTAAAACTGGTAGCATATACATCATGTTAACCTATTGCGAATAAATCTCAAGGAGTTTTCATAGGCTCAAATAATGATGATTATCCTGTATACTTTTTATCCAAAAGTGCAAATGAAGTGATAATAGAAATTAATAACATTACTAAATAAGAAATCTCTAAATTACTCACATTTATTTGTAAATGTCATTGTATGAAACATTGCATAACTGTTTGATTTAAATTCGAAATTTATTTGTTTTTTAGTAGTAGTAGTAGTGACTGTATTTGTTACGATACTGTAACTAACTATCGACCTTTGGGTTCTTATGCCGTGTGTTAGTGTATGTTTGCTTTTTAATTTATGAATGTTTTCCTAAGTCTTTGATTCCTCAAAAAGTGCAGAAAGTAAATAAAATAACCATTATTAAATGTTCTATCCAAATCAACAATAACTGAATGAATAAATTTTTTCATAATTAAAAAGACATCAAAAAAACAATGACCCAATACAATACTCTTTTATATATATATATATATATATATATATATATATATATAATAATAATAATAATATACACTGCTCAAAATAACTGGGGGAACACTTGTTTGGATATTAATAACTATCACTTTGAGTATCACTGGTGTAGACGATCGAACCGAACTTGTGGTAATTCCAGGAACACTAGACTCTCAACGATATGTTGATATTGTCCTGTAAGAACATGTCCTGCCTGCTGCGTAAGCTATAGGACCAAATATTATCTTTATGCAAGATAACTCAAGGCCACACCAATGAACATTCTATAAGTGCATAAAATTCGAACCATGAATTGGCCTGCATCCTGACCTAAATCCTATAGAACATGTATCGGATATTTTGGATAATCATGTTCGGGAGCACCCATATGCACCTCATACTAACAGAAGCTTTAACCGAGAAATGGAAACGTATAGCTTAAGAAAAGCTTCACAGGCTCTTGCGAAGCATGCCACGGATGTGTCGATGTGTTATTCGTGCTAACGGTGCTCATACGAGGTACGGAATCCCTATTTTTAAAAATGGGGTCAAACTTCTACAAGCAGAATGCTTGTATCTCTAAGAGTAGATGATAGTTTAGGTTAATGAATTCAAATTTGTTGTTTCATCCGCATATTACTTTCCGATTACAGCACTGTTTTATAAGGAAGGTATGGTTATCGCAAACAATTTAGAAACAAAATTCAATTTTCTTTATGTTTTTAATTGGTCGAAATAGACCCGTCTTTCAGCTTGTCTGTGAACAAAATTCCTGGAAATCGGCCCAAAGGATTGCAACCAAATTCGGAAATTGGAAATCGGCTGAAAACCCAGGCAGAGATAACCCTGTGAAAATTTGAACACATTCGATACACTAACAGAGAAGAAAACTCGATAAATCCGATTTACGATGAGTACATGGAACCCAAAAGGCAACGCGCGGCGTAGCCAGTGACGTCTGCGGCGGTGCATTAGCGAAATTAGACGTGAAAATTTCAAAAAAGTAAAAAGATGAAAATGTCCAAAGTATAAAAGTGAAAAATGTCAATGTAATTGGGAATGTCGTGTGGTACCAGATATCGTGTTCCCTTAATTCTTTTGACCGAAAGTATTGATTTTTTATTTCCGACTTTTATCTTCTCAGGGGTGCACTTTGGAGAGAAAGTATACAAGGTAATCTTAATTATATTGAGCCTAGAAATATATAATAATATATATTATATATATTTACAAAATAGCTACGGATTATTGTGAAAATTTCAGACACACGAGGCCTCCGCAAACGTTCACAAAAGAATCAAAAGAATTTTCTACGTAAATCATGAAAATAAGTAATTCGTACTACGCCAGAAAGCTTGAAAGGTTTCAAAGGCTACTATTTGAAACCTTTGAAACTGTTGAATCCTTTGAAAGTCCTTCAACCCTTCGAAAAGTCTTTGAAAGTGCTTGGAGACATCTGAAAGAACTTGAAGTCTTCAAAAAGTGCATAAATCTCTTCTGAAAGTACTTGAAGTGTTCTGAAAGTGATTAAATTCTTCTGAAAGCACTCGAAGTCTTCTGAAAGAGCTTGAAGCCTTCAACAAGTGATTGAGTCTCTCCTAAACGTACTTGAAATAATCTGAATGTGGTGTAAAAAGTCATTAAAAGTTCTTAAAGACTTCTGAAAGTGACTCTTCTGATAGTAGTTGAAGTATTTTGAAAGTGATTGAAGTCTTCTGATTGCTTGAAACCTAATAAGCGATTCAGTACCTGAAGGATTCTGATAGCTTGAAGCCTAACAAGTGATTCAGTACCTGAAGTATTCTGATAGCTTGAAGCCTAACAAGCGATTCAGTACCTGAAGTCTTCTGAAAGTGGTTGAAGTCTTCTGAAAGTACTTGGAATATTCTGGAATAGCTTAATGCGTTTAAAAAGTGCTTGAGTCTCTTCTGAAAATAAGTATTTTGAAAGCCTTTAATGTCTTCTAAAAGAGCCTAAAGCCTTCAAGCTGCTTAATTATGTTTTGAAAGTGATGGAAGTTCTTGAAAGTTTTCTGAAAGTGCTTGAAGTCTTCTGTAAGTTCTTAAAGCCTTAAACTCTCGTCTTGAAGTCGTCTGTAAGTTCTTGAAATCTTCTGAAAGAACTTGAAAGCCTTCTGAAAGTGCATGGTCTCTTCTGAAAGTGATAGAATTTGTTTTAAAGTTCTTGAATTATTTTGTGCTTAAAGTCTTTTGGAAGTGCTCTTGAAATCACTTTTTGCCAATAACATTAAAAAAGTACTTTATTTACAAAGCTCTCTAAATAAAAGGACAATTACTGTACTTTGAATAACTTTTTCAAGGGCTATAATTGCAAACAGTGAACAGCCTAGCTAGATACGTGCAATCTAGAACTGTGTTCGTTATATAATGTGTTAATATTTACATAGTGACCGGCGCCTCCACCAATAATATTGTTACAGTAGCGTTGATGTTTATAACATGATGAGTGTAGAATAAACAACAATAGAAACCATAATAATATAAAAATGACACACCCATGTAGTGATGTTGTGATGACAACCCCCCCTTAACAAACGGGAGGCACGAGTTCGAATCCTGGCACGTAGTCGGTACCATTTGTGGTTGCGATACAATTAAGGACACTTCAGAAAACTCGCAGACAATTGCAAAATCCTTATACTTACTTATATACACATACACTAACACAAGGCAGAAGGGCCCAAAGGTCGATAGCCAGTTACAGAATTATAACAAATACAATAACAACTACTACTATAAAAACGATATGCATGATTTATGACAAGCCAGCGTTCATTTTACGAACGTGCTAACAAAGTAAACATTTTCAAACATTTCGTGCACATTGCATAACTTAATAGGTTATCGACGACGTCAACGTTTTAATTTCATGCTTATGCATACTTGAAATGAAATTGAAGTTCATTTAAAAATAAAATTCTCAATTCGAAATGGAACATGACATTTCATTTCCCTCCTCCGTTTAAACACATCCATTTCACAAACGATCCGTAAAATGTCCGGAAAATTAAAGACGACCGTCCAAAGCGGTGCTGGCAATAAACCGCAGGTGTCTTTCAGAACCGTTTACCTTGTAACATATTTCTCTTAATCGGGCGTGACAAATTGAAATCGCTGCGTGTTCTATTTTAGAACCTGCGGGATAAATTTAGCCACTCATGTGTGTTTCCATTGTTAAAACCGCCGAGCTCGGTTTATTTACAAACGCATAAAAAAAACAATCTTCCCAGTGATGACATCGATGTACAGATCGTGCCGCCAATGGATACGTTTTAATTTTTCGGAATGTATTTTTAGAATACCACCCGCGCATGCTTGCGAATTGATTAATCGCAGGGGGTCGGAACGCGATAGTCAAAATAACGGGAATGCCTCAACGTTGACGGGCGGACAGGCGATGGGGCGCAATCGAATCGTTCGCGCGCTTCGTCGGGATTATCGCGAAATTTCGATGCCCGGCGCATGCAACTTTCACACGAAGCATTGACCGTTGTCATGGGAACGGGATTCAAAATGGCCGGGGTGAACATTGTCATTTTCTATAAGAATTACAAATTTAGAATGCATCAATACTGATGAAAATTATATTATGTGAAGAAGGAAACAGACAGCACGGGGAGAGATGAAATAATGGGTAATGTATTTGTTCTACTTTATTTGTGCTGAGTATAAAAAAAAAACTTTTATCTTTATAGGGCTATGAGCCGTGAGGCTTTTACGCCGGTCAACGGAGAAGCTCAGAGGCGTAGAATCACTCGGTATTTAGCTTAACTTCACAGAAAACCTCTGAAAAACTGTGAAAGACGGTTCGCGATCATTCGCCCCGATCGTACTCAGGCTCCAAAATACTCTAACCATCCAGCCACTGAGTTGTGTTTGAATTTAAATTTATATAATGAATTCTAAGTTATTGACTTAGAATTCTTTATATAAATTTAAATTTGTGTTCTTATTAGAACACTTTAAACAACATCTACCAGTGGATTACCTGTAATTACGGGTTACTCTTTATACAATGCAGCCTTAATGTGTTAGCATAAGAAATAATGATTATTTATAAATTTATGTCGTATAATATTCTAATAATAAATTATTAGTTAGAAGCAATTTAGCGGATTAAAAATAGACAGACATTTTTATTGGGAATCTCGATGGGCCAATCGTTAAACGCCACGACTGCAAAGCTGCAAGTTGTGGTTTCCAAACCCGCATTGGATAGAAAGATTTATTTCTCCCGCGTCCCTGGAAATTATGCTGTAAAGGTGAAGGCGAAGTTGTTACCTGAATTTATGAGAATTGGCTGAAGTCTAATAAAACATCTTTCCGGAATTTCTAACCGACGAAAATACTACCGTTTTGATGAAATATTGGAATCTAAGATATAATTAAATAAATAACGAAATTCCAGATAACGAATCGAATAACGTACAGAATATTGATTTTTCGAATTTTCAATTTCCAAAAATGACAAATGTAAATGGAATATGTTTTTCAAATGAAAAATTATTCCTGGTCTACAATGTGTATTTTCTGTGTGTTATTTCCAGTTTCCGATTTTATAGAGACGTGAACTCATGAGATACCTACCTATACATATGATATAAAGATTTTTATATACAGGGTGGACATTAAGTAGCGAATAAATTCCTTTTACTTTCAGACCGCTTTTCTTTAATTTTTTCGTATGTAACCTTTTCAAAATTTTGTATAGTTGGAAACAGAAAAAACTCTACCGGAATAAAAAGTTTGGTTGTCATTTAAAAAAAATATTGATGGCGTCACAACTTTTAAAATAATTGCTGGAAAAATCTGAAAAATGTGTTTTATATGCGCAGTAATTTATATCGCTATACTCTGTTTAGAGTGTTTCTCTATCACACACATTAACGGAGTTACCGAATTTATTCGCTACTTAATTTCCACCCTGTAGAGTTGTTCCAAAGTAATGAATAAATGCGTTTTTTTGTAAATTGAATTGTTTCCTTTGTAAGGCTGATATATAATTATTATACAAAACCCAATTATTGGCCACTTATATTATATTATATTTTAGGTTTTTTTTAAATTTATAAATGAGTGATAATGCTTTTATATAAGTGTAGCATAAATTGAAAATAATTTTAAAGTAATGTGCTCAAATATCAATATAAAATGACACGAGGAAAGATGTTATATGATATTTTTTTCTTGTAGGAAAAGAAATGTTGATTGATATTATAAAATCTACAATTTAAAAAAAAAAACATAAAATATAAAAGATATTGTTTTAATCTTTATTATTTTCTTGTTTTTAAGTAGAGATTTTATAATATTGCACTATTTATTAAGTTCTATTAGTAGTAGTTCATCGCAAATTTACCTTTGTGCGTGTAAATTAAACTCGTATGAGTAATTAATATACTTTTTGTATATAAAGTATATTGCGTATCTCTTTTAACTACTAGTTTAGTCTACAGACTTTCAATTTGATATCCAATACGTTAAGCTGATAAATAATTTTGTACGCCGCACACGGAAAATCCTCTCTGACTAGAGCAGATAACTGAACTAATTTCAGAAACCGAACTCCATCCGACGGTGCACGTTCCCAATTATTTGTTATCGCGGCGTTCCCTGCATCTCCCGGCTGGTTTTCAGTATTTTTTTTTAGATTGGGTGGGCTATGACTCACCTGAAACAAAAAAAGAACAGTGTTTAGTACGCAGACATCGTATTTGGGTGGTGGGTGCATTAGGGGATTGCGCGATTTCTATCGTTTCCTGCAGGAACTGAAGCTTCCGCAGTAAAAATTGCGCATACACACGGGGTTTTTGTGCCTTACGTCGAGGCGGGTGATAGATAATATAGGGGGCGCGGGCACCGGGATCGTTGGCGAAAGATACGCGAAAGAGAAAAAAATCAATGGCTTGAGCAGGAGAGAGCACATGTATGTGTAGCGGACGCGCGCTGCAAGCTGAATAGTGTGGATGTTACCGACTAAATATATTGGACAGATTAAGGAATAAGATTTGTATTCGATGTGAGTCAGCATCAGTCTATACTGTATAGAACGAAAAAATGACGTAAATATAACAAATCAAGTTATCGGAACCATGTATTGAATCTTAATTTACAACCGATATTCATGTTCTATTACTCGAATTGATAAATAATGTTATAATTCGTACAAATAAAAAAAGTATAAAGTTAACATTATTATAACAAACATATTATCGTTAATAACTTGAATTTTCTATAAAATATTAATAAATGCCTTATTCTGTTTTTAACTCATACAATATATCAATATAAATAATAAATAAACAAATAAGAATAAAATTAGTAGGCGAGAGTTAGGTGGTAAGCAATATGTTTCACGTCGACCGTTTGTAGTTGGTTGGCATAGATATTACATAATATATTAATTAATGTAAATGTATATTTATTTTTGTTATAGTATTTAGGTAAATATATTACAGTGACGAATATAACATGGGAATATTCAGTTGGTAAAAGTAGTAATCAACCGCCTAGCTTTGGTCGACGACTTGGTGTGATGGCAAAGAAAAAGTAGGATTTACAGCATAACCTATAGGTGTGGAATAAATAACTAAATATATATATAGACCGGGAATTAATTAAAGATAAAACAGAAACAATGTTAATATCAAGCAGCGTCCAGAAAATATCGATTACAATAAACAACGAAGAAGTTGATAGACGAAAAATTTCAAATATTTGAGCCTTAATAAAAGATGGAACATGAAAATATAATCGACAAGAGAATTAAAGCACAAACTATATTTTGTAATACATAAGAAATTAACAATTATAAAATAATAATCAAGAAAAATAGAAGTATGCGTGCATAATACACTATATGTCCCCACACTAAAGGCCGTTGTAGACAACACCATTTCTTAGCTCAAAAGATGTTCAAGAAATGAATTCATATATTCTTCTTCCAGACAATTTGTCCTTGACAAATAGAACGCGTTATATTTTTCCATTCGATCTACCATCCAATTCAATATTTCAAATAATTTGCTGTATGATACGAGATAATTTAGATTGTCTCGCGTCAAGAAATTGTCTTGTCTAAAACCACCTTAACATGGATCCGAAATATGGGCGTCGAATGCGAACGAATACGAATTTTGGTTAGAGAAATGAAGAACGAAGAATTAATACCAAGTACAAGACTAATAGATACAGTTAGAAATGTAGAAATAGAAATGCTAGGAGTTAACGCAGTAGAAACGAGATTAGGCGAAAATGCACTATTGATGTTTTGACCACATTATCAGAATGTCATATTCGAGGTAAACAAATAAAGTGTGAAAAATGGTGAATACAGGCATCTTTTTTTTATTAAAGGTAGACACTAAATGGAACAACAAAATAGGGAGAATTTTTAAGAAATAAGAATTTGACTGGATTAATGCACAAGAACTAGGTCAAGGTGGGAAAGGAAAACAAAAGAATAACTAGAAAAACTTGATACTTGTAAATTCAGACAAAAAAGAAATGATTATTAATGAATGAGCACTCGCACTAATAATACTCTTAATATTATTTATTGAATTATTGAGTACGTTTTAAGGTTATTGAAATTTAGTATATCTAACGTTTAAAATTTAAAGTTACAGACTCTAAAAATATTTTAATTTTGATTAATCAATACTTTAATAAATTCACCTAGTCATCAAGGTTATACATGTAGAAACCACTTTCTATTTGTTCAGACAGATGATATATTTGAGTTAGTTACAGTTTCTGTTTTATTTATGCTAATAAGTTTTAAAACGAATAATATCTCTTTCGTGGGCATTGTGTGGTTATATTTCTTAGTTCTTGTGAAACAAGTAGGGTTTAAGTTATATAAAATAAGAAGTAAGACAGGAGAATACAGTAGAAATCACCTAATAATTTTGGACCGTTTATATTCACAAGTAAAAATCCATTTACCAATTAACGTTTACTTCTTACTACTTATTTTGTCACATTGAATATAATATTAATTTGTAACGATACTAAAACAAAGTATTGTATTATTAATAATGGTTATTTTATGATATTTTTACATATCCGTAAAATAAAACAAAAATCTTGTATAAATTTCTAATAAATTCTATGACGTAATTGTCTGATGGTTGAATATATCAAATCATTATAGTATTGTCAACTTTTGTCTTCATCGACGTTCCTTACTTTTTATTTACCCTAAATAATTTAACTAGATATGGTTGTGTCGGCATGCAATTGTGTTTCTAGGATGTATCATCGCAGACGACTGTAACTATTGCTTTGAATTCTATTTGTCATCAAAGTTCAGTTGTTCACTTAGACCTACATACGCATCACAAAGGAATACCAATCTTGCTCTCTCGGCACATGAAAAGCTTACTGTACATTGAATATAACTTCTTTAATGAAAACATATTTTTAGTAAATATCACATTCTAGGAAGATCTGTAATATGTTATACTGGACGAAAACGCGAATGAAGTTTTACAAATATTAAGCACACATACACACTGCTAATCCATATAAATGTTTAGTTAATATACCCAGATAATATGTATAAAGGTGGTTTTATGGGAAAACATCTACATGGTCATATATGGAATACGGAATAAAAAAGCGTACCACATTTGTAATAATAATAATAAGAAATTTATTCGTGTTAACACTGTTTTCGATTGAGAATTCGAACCATAGAACACATTCATATAAGGCTTCGATGGTGTAGAGAGATTGATATAAGGAATGGAAGAAGGTTGTATTTAGTGACGAAAGCGTGTTGTGTTTATGGCGGTCTCATGGGAGATTTGAATGTTCTTCGTTATATTAATCCCATTATATATATATATATATATATATATATATATATATATATATATATATATATGTATATATATATATATATGTCCCTGGAAGTATTTTTCAGCAAGATAATTAACCACCAAGTTTTTTGTTATTTAGTTCAGTGCGAGTGTAATACAATTTGCCAATGGAGGAAGCAATAAGACAATCGACATTGCTGAATGAGGAATATTTGATGCGTCATGTTGCTAATGTGATAGGAAGAAACTATTCCAGCATAAGTCGATGGTTAGACGATTTAACGAGACAGGTCCTCATTTATGAAGGCCGGGACAAGGGCGTAAAAGGTGTACTCATGTAATAGATAAGCGTTTTCTTAGACTGTCCGCTCTAAGAAACAGGAGAATGACTATTAACATCCTAAAAATTAAGCTCATAGCTGCTCACAATCTTCTTGTTCTTGCCAAACAATCAGAAGGCGCTTAAATGAAGTTGAATTGGACAGCAGAAAACCGGCCAAGAAATCCCTACTCACTAGAGAGCACACAATTAAAAAATTTCGTTTTTGCGAGAAATCATCAGGATTGGACTTAATGATTGGAAGATGGTTTTATTCTCAGATGAAACGAGGATTAGCCTTAAATCTTCTAATGGACGTGAGCGTGTCTGGCGAAGACCAAATGAGAGATTTGCTAGTTGCAATATCCCTCCAAGAGCCCGTTTGGTGTTGGTAATATTTTGGGGAGGCATCAGTTTTGTTGGTCCCTGTACATGTTAGGTGAATGCGGATTATTATCTTGAACACATCGTTGTTGTCCATGTAATGCCATTTGCTCCTTTTGTGGGGTCGAATATCTTGTTTAAGTAGGATAATGTTGGTCCTCATGAGCCTAGGGAAGTTTTTCGCTGCTTAATGCTGTTGCTATTACGTTCATGGAATGGCCAGCCAATAGTCCTAACATGAATCCAATAAAGCATCTATGGGATGATGTTAAACAAAATGTCGTCGTCGTACACCTGCTCGTGCCAACCACAATCAACGCAGCAATTCAAGAAAAGGGAAAATACTCCTCATGAAGTTATTCAAAATTTGATCTCCAGTATGCCAAGACGCACCAGTAATTAGGAGTAGATGAAGACATCCACAATATTAGAATAGCTAAAAGTCCATACATTGTATTGTTTTCGTTTGTTTTTTGTTTGCGTTGTTTTGACGAAAAAAAAAAGTAAATATCACCATGTTTCCGTGTTTTCATTAAGTACCAGTACCTACCAATAAGTTTCCCTGAAAATTGTATTGCAATATTAATTTCATTATTGTAAATATACAAGTTTAATTGAGTGGTGCGCTAATTTAGTCCAGGCGTTAATATGAAGTATGGGATTTTTCTTAAGTTTTTTAAAAATTTTAATTAAATCGTAGATAATTTAGCAACATATTGGACATTATGTAATACAATATGTTTATAACCCATTAGCTACGAATATACAGGGTGTTCTACAGCTACCTATATCACATTAACAAAGTAGACAATTGTCTGTTAGTTATCGATGCAATTTTTATTATTATAAAATAATAATTTCCATGGCCCACTATTATTTTTGTGTTACTTTGATTTACTTGAGAGTAATCACAGACATTCTTCTTTGAAGTTTCAATATCTAGACAACAAACACCGATCTGAAAAAGTTATTTTTTATTTTTATTTCAGAATTAATAAAATTTAATTCTAAAACAAAAATAAAGACCTTCATTTTCGTATTAACCCCCTTGCTGTAGAATAATAGTATATTCACAAGCCGCTCATTGACGAAACCCGTGGTTAAACTTTTGCATTATAAATGATCTGTGTGTTTAACGGAAATGCGAGATAACAAATCTTACAATAATAAATAAGCGACATTTGTCCTATTATAATTCCAAATCCTTTATATAAAAAGGTTTTCTTTCATCGTCAATTGATGACAATTAGGGTTAATTGTGAAAATTGACTGCGATAATACCAGTTTATCGAAAACACACCGTTCTAAAAAGGATCTACACTACAATTTTGTGTGTATCTGCAATCTGGAATTTGATATGTTTGAAAAAAACCGGCACCGAGTGGATCGCTTGTGTGAAATCACAGATTTGCGTCAAACGTGCGCGTTTCAAAGTATAAATATTTAAGACAACTCATGTATGCCAGTATTCTTGTCAGTTGTGGTGACCCAATTTGCGTTACGAAAAATATTCTGTTGTAACTAAAAAATCAGCAATATTGCCACTTTGGGAATATTCCCGGAAAATAACTAAAGTGTCTGAAGTTGCGCAATTTTGGGAATATATAAAATGGTAATATTGTCAATAATTGCCAAGATTCCTGCAATGCTACCACAGGTAGTCAATGAAATTTGATGTTAATATATTATATAACTTTGTCTTTATACCTTTAGGCTAAACATCTGTGACAGAAACAACCACGTAGAATATCGGTTATTTCTGCTATGCAGCGAAAGACGTGACACAAAGGGGTAAGTCTAGCGAACTTGTTCACAATTACCAGCTACAGAATCATCGAAAAGGATGACCTTTGCTTCTACTGGAACCACAGGATATATAATAATAATTTTCCGGTTCCAATAAATGTACCATTTTCAAGAAAATACAAATAAAAAAAATACATGACATTATTTTTGTCTGTTATTATATAACATACTCGTAATTGAAATTATTTTCTTAATAACTCACCTCCGTATTCAGCAATATTATTCCATGCATACAGAAATAGCTTCTAAATTAATAAATAGTAGTTAGCAATAATAAATACATCTTAATGGGAATGTAGTTATATAAGTTTCTAAATCATGAGGAAATTTAGAAATCGTGCCATTAAAGTTTCAAGACATAAGGTTTAAGACTTTTTCTAAATAAATTTGAGAGTTTGTTTTTTTAATACTTGATGGAAGCTTTCAACTCTATAAGACGTTGGTAAACATTTAAAAAAAAAACATTTTGCTTTATCAGCAATAATCCTCTGTCGCGTGTTAGTGTATGCGTATGTACGTATTACGGCTTGTTGCTTCAGAAAATCATTCCCGAGTTTTCTAAAGTGTCATTAATGCCAACGACAAATGGTACCCGGGCCGGGATTCGAACCCGGGCCGCTTGATCGTAAAACGTAACGTAATGTAACGTACCTACGCCGGAGCTAACACGGACACCCACAACCCCAAGGGTGGGATGCCTGGGTGGTCTTCTTTTCTTCATTTCACCTGTGTTCAGTGCATGCCTTGCGGCTTACTTGAACGCCAAAGCGTCGAGATAACGGTAATTTAAAAAAAATCTAAATTAATAACTTGCTAGCGGATTTTGCAAATGTTCATTCCCTTCGATCTTCTTATTCTCAGAGATTTGTAATGGCAACAAAAATTAAAGTTAAGGCAATGGCGACGTCGACCGATGTGACACATTCACAAAACTCACAGATTAAAACAATATAGCTTTAATAAAAGGTACCAATAATGGATTTGGGCCAGCACAAAGCTAAGTAACAAATGCTTCTCCATCATTCACTCTGTATCTGTCATGCAATCTTTCATCTGCCACACATGCATAAAGCACTCACTCTCGACTTTCTTACACTATCGTTCGTAAAGCGGAGTGCTAACCACTGCACTACATCGGCGTGTTATTCAACAGATTTTTTCACAATAAATTAAAATTTATAAAAAATATTATGTATAAATAACACTAGATACAATGTAAAATTAATGTGCTGATAACATTTTGTTATGAAAAAGTGACAAAAACGGTTAAGGAAATAAAATGTTTTAGAAGTAAAACCTGTTCAAACTGCTCTTCTGTAAAATTACGGAAATGTGAAATATTGTTCTATACCTCCGAGATACAGATATAGTAATTGGATTAGATTTAGAGGCGGTACAGTTAACGTCAGTAAAAATACAGTTATAGTCCCCTATGCAGTGCCCCTAAATATTTACTATGCGCCACGCCTGTATAAATCGTTACTTCTCAAACGACTAACCTAAGAACACAAAAGAAAGATATGTAATAACTTCTTACAAGTTTATATATAATATTTATTTATTATGCTGCATTGTGTATTGTATTTTCTTGCTTACAAAAAAATATGCCGGGCTGGAATTAATTAACGACGATTGCAAAAAAATATGATTTTGTTAAATGAAAATTTATTAATTGAGTTTATTAGATTTAGTTCGTTATATATATACACTCGTTATATCACATATTTGAAATTAATACATTATATTTAAAAAACTGCGACCTAGTTAAATATAGACTAATCCAATATAGCGCCTGCTAAATTTGCATTTGCATATATATGTTACCGGAGAGAAATTTAGTTTATTGATTTTATAAAATACATGTGCATTTATATAATCCGGCCTACACTCGAATAAAAGAAAACATATTTACTAAATGGTAACCCGTTATGAAAAAATACAGATTGTTGAAGTGTATTATAATAGTTTCCCGTAACATATTTTGATGTGTTTAGTTTTAGACACAAGAATGTGCCTAATATTCTAAGTGGACAATCATTTGTATTATAATATATATATATATATATATATATATATATATATATATATATTTGGTAAATAGTATAGATAAATAATAAATAAAAGCCGCCACACACCAGCTCTGAATATATAAACACTATAGGACGCATGTATCTACTTGATATGCAGCAAAAATAAACTATAAAATCCATAGATGTTTATGGTATTAGTCTACTGGCAAATATTTAAGATAACGGAATTACATATAAATCAATATTATTTCTATTTTCCACTATAATATTAATTTAAGTCGTTTGATCAGTCAATAAAACCTAGCTATGTGTTAATAAAAAAAATGCAAATTTATTTAAGTATCTGCATTGAGTTTTTATTTAGTTGTAGCGTCATGTGATTGTAATTTATAAAATTGTGACGTCCTGCAACTGTACTTTATAGCGGAACTAGAGACGTTTTGAGGACAATTTTCCATTTCATCTCGCGAGCGCAGGAAACACTGCGGGACAAAGGATGATAAGGGGGACGTGAATTGCGTCGGATGGGGCGGTTGTAAACTTTGATAGTATCATTTCTGTGTTTGTGGGTTAATGGGTGTCCTAAGGTGGGCGGCTGGGTCGTCTTATGAGATTATGTCACTATCGCTCTTCTCGAGCGCTTAAAGGGCGGCTGGGCAGGTGGTGTTACGTAAAAGGTGTGCGTTACGTAAGAATTTTTGGGGAGTGAAATTTCGCGCCGTTGTGTTTTTGTTGATTTCAGTTCATTGATCCGAATAGAGCATAGGTATTTTTTGTGTGTATGTAATTAGTATGTTGTTTTCTTGAGGGGGCGGCGTGCGGGTGAGATGCAGCATCCGACTGCGCGCGGGACGTTTTCGGTGGCGCTACAAGGGGCGGGAGTGGTCGTACCTGGCGCCTTCAGGGGGCCGTGGGTCCTGCCTCGGCTTGAGGACAGGGGTCAGCCCCCATTTCTCCACTAACTCGAAGCGGGAAATGTTGGCAGATCACGAGAGGGGAGCCGCACCTCCCCCCTCGGGCCCCATGCTGGAAAACAGGGGCTACACACACACACGACCGCGGTCACACACAGACTGCGCCCGGCGATCTGCTGCTCGTCCGGCGCCGCCGCCAATCGGCCGCCTTCGCGCGTTCAGTCTGCCAACACACGCGGAGCGGCGGCAGCAGGAAAAGCTAGCGGGTCTCGTGAGGCTGAGGGGCGGGTTCTCGGAAAGCTGATCCGCGGCCGCGTAGCAGGAGCGCTCATGGAGCGACTCTCAGCATCCCCCGGCAACGGCGGCAGCACATGGTCTCCGTGGGTCATGTGCCGCTGCCGGCGGCAGGTTGGCAACCCTTGCGGGGGGCATGCGGGGCGGTAGGGACGCGCGAGATCATTGATCAGCAGAGAGGAGAGTCGCGCTCTGCTGCAGGAGCGATCAATAGCGAACCCCCGCACTGCTACAGCTGATCGCAGGCTGACAACCGCAGCAGGATCGACACTCACATACATGCACATACACATGCTCACAATAAACACCCCCCATCTTTGACGCAAATAAATGTCGAGTGCTTTTGAGGACACTACACTTAATTCATCAATTAAACTATAAATAAAACGGTTTGCTTTCATGTTCTTCAAGCCTTCTATTGAAACATCCATTGAAAATTATTCCAGTAAGAAGAAAAACAGGTAGAGTTATATATCGATTATTATTTAGATACTCTAGATTTATTTTATAAGCATACAAATCAAAATATTTAACAAAGATCGGAATTTCATTAATTAAAGATAGTATGCAGCAAATGTTGTACTCTGCACAACAACTGCTCTAAATGCTGTACAGAAGTATGGTTTACAGTATGTATCATGTGTACACCCACATATTCTTAACAGGTTTCAATTATAGCAACATTGAATGTAAGAAAACAGCGGTTATAATATTCTATTTGTTATCCCAATTCGTTAGTATCTTACTGTACAAAAGGGGTGCGCGGTGGCCTTACCCGGCGCATTCACCATTTGTCGTGTAGCTTTAGTTTAAGTCTTTATTAGTGCATAGTGCTAACAGCATACTATGTCAAGAATGACTTCATAATTTATCAACCATTTAAATATATATTTTATTATAATAAATATGATATTACTATTTATTTATTAATTTTTATATTTGTTTATACAATTATTATACTTCAAATGTAATAACATGAAACATACTTTTTTAATTATTACATAAGTACATATTTGCAGTGATTTAGATGTTGGGAATGCTGTACTAGTTTCTATCGATTATAAACTACTATAGTAAAGTATTATTATTACAATCTATATAAAAAAAATTCTACGGTACAAATTATAACATCAAAAACCATAACCTTTTTTAAATGATTAATTTAATAGACATAGAACCTAAATTTCTCCAAAATAGTCAGGATAGCAATAGACAAATTAAAAAAAGTATTATAATATTGTTTCGTAACGAACCTAACGAAGTTAATGTTAATTGAGTTTAATAGTTAATTACGATTTAAGTATCGTAATGTATCATGCAAAAAGAAACGATCAAACTAAACGATTTCTATGTTTTTAATCGTATTATATGCAGTTGCGATCCGTCTGTCTACCATAGATTATTATTATAATTATAATAATAATAATAATAACAATTAAATTAAATAAATAATAAAAATTAAATTAAAATATAATTTTTTAACTACTAGAAATACTAGACTGAAGACTGAGCTTTTAATTTTGTCAGCCTTCTCTAATGTAACTAATGTAAGTAATTTGGCATAAATAGATGCGGGTGCGATAAAGTAAACCTTTGTGGTCTAGTGCAGTAAAAGAATGTCATTGCTACATTTAAATGAATATTATGAAGTAGGATATTGATAGTACATAGTAATACATTATAAAACAAATGCTACAATGACACTCATTATAACACAAGTTCTTCATACACTTGTTTCTAAATGGCCTTTATTTTACCGGTATTTATAATTAAAATTGCAAGTAATTTATAATAGTATAGTCTTTTTTTCTGTTGGCATCTGTGGCATTTATAGCCGTACTTGCTAACGATGCCATGGTGATAGTAAAAGTTTGGTTACTTTTTCAGAGAGCAATAAGACGATTCGCCCAACTGCGGACATTTCGCGCGCACTTTTTACTGTTTCGCAATACGTCATGCGACATAGTTGGTGAGTAGATATTACTTGCTTCATTATGATAATTGCGTAATAGGTAAATGCACTTGAATTGATTCTAGTGGCAAACATTATCACATTAGAACCCCTAGAAATGCTCGATACAACGTAGCTAATAAATAATTTGTTCAAAAACTGTTGTGCCTTCTTTTCGCCCATCACACTTCCTGATCTGTTTTCTAGTCTTCTATGGTACATTACTTACTTATCAGCAGTCACAACCCTATTAGTATGTTTTGGCTAGCTCCCCGCTGTTGGCGTTGTAGCGCTTATATTTTCCAGTTTGTGCAACCATTTCTCTCAGGTCTTTCTACACGCTATTCCGCCATCTTTTTCGTGGTCTTTCTCCTACTTCTGTTTAGCTTTTTTTTACGCTACGCATACCATGCCATTCGTATTACATCCGCAAGACTTACATGGACAGGATCCATGTAAGTCTTGCGGATCTAATTGTCCCAATTCTTGATTCTGCACCACAGAGCTATTTCAGTTCGTAGTTGCATTGCAGCACCATTGTTTTTATTAAAAAAATTTCATAAAGTAGCCAGTGTAAACGAGGAATAGAAAAATTAAATTTACAGTTACAATTTAATAAATAATAGTCCACTTTTTGGGTGTACAGGAACGAATATATTTTTTTAGTCGAGCTAGCTAAGTCGAGTTAAATAACTGGATGTTATTGCAATCGGGAATAGTAATATAACTTTTAATATCGTAGCCCTAGAAATAGCCATCTTTGAATGTTCTATCAAAATCTGTTTACTGATCGTGTTCTATCTATATTATTTTTGATAACCTACTGTATAGGAAATTTACAGTAATCGAAATGTAAAATAGTTTAAATATACTAAAATAGACTAAATATAGTCCGCTTATTTTTACGAGCAACCTCAAGATGATAGATATTTTCATAAACTATACTGCAAGTTGGATCAATTCCAAACATTGTGAAACTCCCAAGTGCATTTCATTGATCGATTCTCGTTCCTGTGAAAATGTTTTCGGGAAACGCGGTAATTACCTGCGAGCGGCGGATCAAAAATATCGGGGTGTAGTAATTACCGCTGTCGCCGCCGCACGGCCGTTCGCAGTGCGGCGGCCGTACGCTACGTGTGCCGTATGCAGGATCTCGCTTGTTTGCGCCGCAGGAGATTGAGAGTGAAAATCGTTAGGCAATTTCCCGTCGCGCTCGGGGGGCGCACACGTTGGCGCGATTTATATTGGCGCGTTCCGACGCCGATTCGCGCAAATATCGCAAATCATCTTTATCGCCAGAAAACGGGGATGAATAATATATGAGGTGTGCATATAATATACGAGGAGTGCAAATATAGGGGGATGGATTTGTTTGTTCCGGTTGGTTCTGTTTTCGTGTAAAATATCAAATGTAACTTCTTGATCAAATTAAATATACAATGACATTAATAAAACATGTTTATAAACGATAAACATATAGGAATACATGACAAATAATACAACGTTAATTTAGTATTGAACTGAGAGTTGTATCCAGTAGTAGGTAATGAGACTAACCCTATAAGGTTTGATAACTGGCGATAGAACTTTAAGTTTTCTTGACAAAAGAAAACTATGGTAACAGTATAAATATGTATGTTCTTTTGTCATTGAGTAAGTGTTAATATCAGTTATAAACATAAGTGAATGATAGATTACGCAATAGGCGCAGGAAGTGCCCGCCTTATGCCCAAC
Organism: Lordithon lunulatus; assembly: GCA_963942505.1. Lineage (NCBI taxonomy): Eukaryota > Metazoa > Arthropoda > Insecta > Coleoptera > Staphylinidae > Lordithon > Lordithon lunulatus. The sequence continues at coordinate 53,133,331 of OZ012666.1, read as the reverse complement.
GTTTGATAGGGCCCAGAGGCAAGCAAAGGGCCAAATAAGAAAGAAATAACGAATAGAGACATATATATATATATATATATATATATATATATATATATATATATATATATATATATAGGGAGATAGTTATAGTTTGGGTTAAATATGATACTTGTTGTGAAATTGGTTCAAATTCTCGAGGGATGCTGGGACCTATTGATGAGGTAAAAATTAATATACTGCACTGTCCTTAAAATATGTCTGTATGTTATAAAATCCAGCAATACACTGACAACAAATAGACCGTTTTGGGGGTCGTAAAAAAGTGCTGCGTAAATACATGGCTGTACCGTACCCACTTAACTAATAATGTGGGTTGGAATGTACAGCCGAGTAAAATAAAATATGTTTACAATTTTAAACAATACTCGACTATTATAGAAAACAATGCCATTGTTCCTTTCGAAAAATATGTTTTATTAAATATATAAATATAATTTAATAATGTTATATCGTACTCCACAAGGAATATTGTTAGAATCCTTTAAATTTTTACTAAAATTCAACTATATAATTATAAATATTGGATTATTAAGTCGGCTACTATGTGATTATTCAAAGGATAAATAAAATAAGCTCAAAAATGGGTGTAACTGATGTGTTATAAAAAACAAATTGAAACATCGTTTTATTTATCTTATATAATTATATAATTCCCTATATTATTGTTTGTTGATAAAAAACCTGCTTCTTTAAACATTGATACGTATTAACACGTATAACTTTATAATATAAAAAAACACAATTGAAAAATATCAGAGTACAAAAAATAAAGAAGATTATACTATGTACAAAGAAAAAAGAACTGAAGATAGAAAGATATAAAATCAGAATCACGGACACAATTTGGTAAAAATATGACAGGAAATTTTAGAAATAATCAAAATCTACAGCATCCGGCAGAAAAGCCGGAAGATTCAATAAGAGACGACGTGGCGATCGCTGAACAGACTGCCTTAATCTCTCAATATTCTCAGGCGTTCTTAACACTTTTTGGCCTATCAAAAGGTTTCTAAATAGGCAGGTATCCAACGAATAATAGCATTGCGATTTGGCATTGCGTCTAAAGGGCGAAGATTAATATATAATCTGAACGATCTTTGCGTTTCAATAACGGAACTGCCATTTTAAAAATAAGTTTAAACACCGTACTTACTATGTTCACCTGACAGGCATAACGGGATACGAAATTTTATGAGTTAGCGCACCTACAAAGCCCCATCAAATGTGTCTACCCCCATTCATATAGGAACAATGGACACCGGAAGAGCATTTTTTTCCCGGACCCAGTATTTTATGGAACATTAGAACAACTGAGAAGAACGAAATAATATAACATGAATATAAATACCAAAGAATGACACATAATAACGGAAAAGGGCAAATTAATGGAAAGATGGAAACAATACTTTGAAGAACTGATAAAAGAAGAGGAGGCAATAACAGTAGATTTGAAAGAATTGATAGCGGTAACAGAACCACAGGAATCACAAGATAAAGAAGTACTAGAAGCCATATATAAGATAAGATAAGAAAACCGCCCGGCATAGATAACACCCGAGATGAAGTACATGGGCAAAGTATGAACAAATCAACTGACAGAGCTTCATTCATAAGCTATAGTACAGAAAATAAAAATACCATAAGAATAGAATAGAGGAATAGTATTGTTAATATTCAAGAAAAGACATAAGCGAACATGCAGTAATTATAGAGGGATAACGAGTACTTGTATCCCAGGAAAGATTCTAACAAGAATAATAGAAAAAAGATTAATAGAGAAGATGGAAGAAACAATCGATGACACACAGGGCGGGCAAGTTTGGACATATGTGCTGGATGAATGAGGAAAGATTGACAGAACAGAGTACAAGGGGAAAACTACAGGGGAAGACCAAGAAAAACAAGGAAGGACGGTATACGAGAAGAAGCAGAAAGAAAAATAGAAATACAAAGGATAACAGAAAAAAGCCTATTCCTTACGGTGGAAGATATATGATAAAAAAAACTTTATAATTATTGTTTCCCCTACTGCATCCCATCTTGTTTTGATCACTGAACCGCAGTGTTACTGGACTAATATTGGTCTAATGATCCTTTCCGCATATAGAAGGTGTTAAATCATTCTAATAATTTTATTATTATATACTCTTTTTGTATCTTCGTCATACACTACTAAATCATTTAAAAATTCCAGGTAAAATAAGTATTTTAACCAAAATAATTTGGTTTGCTATCAATTCAATTCCAACAGATTTATGGTTCCAAAGCAACTAATCGATTATCTTCTACACAGTATGTAATAAACTTAGAAACCCTATATTTTTCATGGCGATTTAAAAGTAGCCTATTTTTCGATTGATAATAAAGATAAATAACAATACATTTAACAAAAACAGACTGTAGCTTGATAAAAACGCTCTTTTATTTATATTTTAGTTACTATAGAAGCTAACAACTATATATCGAATTCACTAGAGGTCTAATTATATAGTAAAGAGCATTCAGTATTTTCTTGTCACTGATTATATTCAAGATTGAAAGCCTTGTTTTAAATTTAAATGTGAATATTAAATAATTTCCATAATTACATATTATAGTTGTTAGTAATTAGTCGCTTGTAAAATTAATTCCTTATGCATGTAATAATTTAAAATAACGGCCTTTCTTTTTAAGTTTGCATTTCTAATTGCCATTGTAGTGCTTCTAAACTAAAATTGTTTATGACACGCAACGCATTGACATTACTAGAACGAGAATATTGTGTGAATTGATAGTGATATAGTATAACAGTTTGGAGTATTCTTATAGGAAATTCATATTAATTTATTTCGCATATTTTCCACTTTTTACTACATATTATGAGATGAATATTGCAATCGTAAAATAAAGACTTTTATTTCTTTTATTGAACATTTTGAAATTATGTGTATTTTATCGTACACATAATCGTTTATCGTGATTTTGTTGTAAAATAATATTGTTTAAAATAATTCTGTGATGAATTAAAATACAACCTCATATTTGTGCTCAAATAATATTTATTCATTTATGTTTCGATAGCCATTTGAGATTTTATAAATAATGCACGAATGATTTTAACAAATAATATCTCTGTTATACGTGAATTATAACAGTTATTAGAGTTATTATTTGTTAAAATCGTTCGTGGCAATACTGTATACAATTTTGCATAATGTCCCACGATTGTATAATTGTTGATAAGTTTATTTATGTATGTATGCACATATATTAACTATATTTGTGCATCTTATGTGAAGCATCAATGTTAATAAAATTTCATTCGTGGGAGTAATTTGAATCATTATAATAATGTATATAATATATATGTATATATATATATATATATATATATATATATATATATATATATACGTATAGTCAATTTTATTTGTTTAAGTATTAAATACTATCAATGAAATTGTTTGACACATGATGATACACAACTTTAGTGGCGGTGATAAATAATTTTAATTTCAGGCTTAATTTGTCGACCGTTTGGGGATAACATGGCCATTGGTCAACACATGATGAATAGGGGAATGCAATGATGAATTAAATTCGTGTATTTCAACAGTATTTACAAAATTAATTAACAGGCATAAAACCAGATGTTGTCCAAATATCGTATCTTGTTACCCCGCTCAGTGGCCTAGTGGTTAGAGGCGCCTTCGGTCTCGTATTAAGCATTGGAGAGCATGAGTTCAACCCCATCGGGGTCAATTTTCGCAAATGACCATTCACAGTTTTACAGAGGTGTTCTGTGAAGATTTATTTGAAAGGATAAATAAAACGATTTTAAAAATGAATTATCACAAAGTATACGCCTTAACAATCTAATATTTGAAAGATAGTACAGCAAAACAGGCCAAATTATACTTCCGGCTAAGAAAGAAAGTAAAAGTGATCGCACAAAACATATAAAGAGAGATCGGATTTTTTTAATCATCGGAGGAGCTCAGCCGAACTAGTTGCAAAGTATAATTGAAGTGTGATAAAAAAAACAAAGTACTTGTGGCGGATATAGAGGAGAGGTGTTCCTCAGTAACCGGCCACTGGTACTTGTATGTACGTCACTTTAACATATCAATTGAACGAAAAGATCTATCTGGATAATCATTATTAGTATTTACATAAGAAAGAGTGAAATAGTTTACTTAAATACTCTGAGTTTTAGAAATAACCTGCTTCATTCAAGAACGAAGCTCGTTATCACGCGAAATTTATGAATTGCCACAAATAAAAATGTTTCTACACAAACGTTCTTCGTAGATTATGAACATTTAAAAAAGCAGATAAATTAAGATTTGTTTCCAAATTTAGGTATTTGATAAAATAAAAATCAAGATAGCACATTGCATATATTTCCGTGTATTGTAGTCCCACCAGATGGCGTTAAACTTTTCTCTAGAGAGTAAGTTGCATTATTTTATATGTAAACCACTAAAGATCTTGTGAATTCATGCTCAATAACTGAGCTACACTGTTGAGATCTAACAAGATCGAAATCTAGATATGTAGATTGGGAAGAGGTGAATTCATACTTATACATTCGTTATTCCTTAACTAGATATTTAATTTCCATGACTAACATTTGTTTTATTGCTCAGAGCACATATCTCTAGATATAAGGTTACACTATCTTCCAACTGTAAACGGAAGCTTATTTAAATTAACGATAGTAAAATATTAATTTTAGTATGTAATTTTAATTATTGCAGTACTCATGGGTGTATAATTACCATATTAGAGCGCATGTTAATGCAAACTTTATTTAAAACAATATAATGAAATCATACATTCGAGTTATGATATTACATTATTCAGTCATATTCTCTGAATATTCAACACAGTGAACCACATTTGAACATTTTCAGTTTCCCATACCTACTTTTGTGTCGCTCTAATCCGAAATACTAATCTCTGATAGCTGACACTACTAATACCAATCCGGTGAAACGATGTCTATGTTTTTTTGTGGTAATAAGCTTAATTATAATAAGATCATCTCAAAACTATAATAATAAATATAAAAAAAACTTCTATCTTTATAGGGCTATCAGCCGTGAGGCTTTTCTGTCGGTCAAAGGAGAAGCTCAGAGGAGTTTAATCACCCGGTATTTACCTATACTTCACAGAAAACCTCTGAAAACTGTGAAAGGTTATTCGCTGGGGATCGAACTCAGGCTCCCCAATGCTCAGTACGAGACGGACGACGCCTCTAACCATTCGGCCACTGAGCTGGGTTAATAAATATAATAAATATGTGTTTTAAAAAAACAAAACTTCTATAGTTATAGGGCTATCAGCTTTTCCGCCGGTCAAGGGAGAAACGTGAAGTAGTGTAATTAACCTTAACTTCAAAGAAACCCCCTGAAAAACTAACTAATTCGCAAGAATTTGCTTCTTTGGGGTTCGAACTCAAGCTCAATGCTTCGTACGAGACGGTCGACGCCGTTAACTACTCAGCCACTGAGCTGGGTTATGTGTTCTTACTTACCCGCAATTAATTATATTGTTAATTGCAGTTTATGTTCAAGGAAACACATTAGCCACAAGACAAAGGTTCTGACCAAACGATGTGGCCTACTGCAGAAAAAATTACTTTCCAAAAAAAAATTGTCTGCTTTATGAAGAAATATGTAGTGAAATCTTTGGTTATTACATGTACCTATATCTACATAGAAATGTGTAAAGAGGAATGGCCAACAATATGAAATCTGAAATTTTAAGGATCGCTATCACTAGCTTAACTGAGAAAAATATAATTTATGAACATCTCGCCATATTTTATCGATAGATTCCGACCTTCGATGGTGTTTATTCCATATATTTTTTAGTCTATGGTTATCAGACTATCGATTTTTTTAGATAATTAGATAATTTGACAACTTACGATAGATTCATTCAATAGTGCCCAGCACTACTTAACTATCTACATAAAGTAAAAATAAAAATCAACATCTGCTATTATAAATTTATCTACTAAACAGACTGAATTCAAAAAATATTATGATAATAAATTTATGCCCATGTGTACACAACTGTTGTTTTTACCGAAATAAAATTCAAAACAACGCGATGTTGTGACAATCGTAACCGATTTTAGCCACCCGCTTTGTTTATACCGCGCCCATCTAATTCCAGACAAGGCCACGCTAAAAATAAAACGACGCGCCGTCAAAACGGTTTCCTACAATCGGCGGCGGCAACGACGCGCATCCGCGATTACCAGACACTCGGGCAGATGGCGCACACGGGCCGGCGGCGGTGTGCACGTGCTCCGTCGCGACGCTCACGTGCGCCGGCAAGCGAACGAGCAGCGCCATCGACCGGCGGATCGATGCAGGTCACTCCCTTGAATTATTTATGTCTGCCTACATATTTCTACGGAGAATGAGAACGGTTCATTTATAACAAAAAGACCTAGACGGGCCATGCCGCAGTAGTCGTCCGTGAAATATTGCCGTGTATAAGGGGAAATTAAAGCAGCATTAAATCAGTTTCAATGAAATCAAATAACTTTAAGTGGTATGAAAGCTAATATCCAGACAATGGAAAGGCAAAAATAATAACAGAAATGCACTTGTTGTTGAAGATCTAAATTAGGTTTGTTTTTTATTATGACAAAATTAAGTAGGGTAACTATAATTTACTATTGTGAATGGAATTGCCAGCTGTCGCGCGAATTCATGCTTGGCGATTTCTTTGTCGGTGTGTGACGAAATCCAACTGCTCCTTCTTAATTGCCAATGGGCAATATTGATATTTTGAAAATATTTCCGGAAAGTTACATACCCCCAAATGTTGGGAATATTAAAAATGGGAATATTCTATGAGAAAATTCCGAAACATCCAGTAATATTCCCAGATAATGTCTACCCATATAAAAGAAAACCTTGTCTTGATATCGCGGCGCGTAAATTTAGAAATTAAAAGACTAATTTTTCAAGAATAAAATTGATATCGTATTATTCTTGTTTATAACTGTTTTTTAAGTTAACTTATATTAGTTTAGTATTTGTATGGTTAGTTTTAAACATTTTCCCTTAAAAAAATGCACTTAACTCCTGAAGAAGTCGATGGCATTAGTGGGAGATGCCCGATGGTAGCGACTGGCTTGAAGGCATATAAGCCAAATAGAGTACCTACTAGAGGGGGTGAGTAAAGCGTCAACTGCGTAACTATTCCTAATCGCCCGCCTGACATTTATACAATCTTATTCTATTATATTATTAATTATTTTATTAATAAACTAATTAGTTTGTGAGAAGAAATCATTATTTTCTCTTATAAATAACTTGATGAATATGTATTACTATTAAATAACTTATTGTTGCTTTTAAATTACTTTTCTTATGATCACTTAATACTTACGATATGGGTAGACCTATAATATAAGAAACAGATCAAAAGTATGACTACCCCTGTACTAGACGTATACGACAGCAGAAGCAACGCCGATAAATGGTTGCTAGGATGCACCAAAATTGGGAAGAGTTCCCATCATAAGTTTCATCATCGTTGGTTGCGATGCCTGAACAAGATGGGAGAGATATTCTTCAACCTCCGTTATTCAAAATTAGCATGTTTGGAGAGGCTCGGTTATGGCTTGCGCGGGGATTTCTCTAGAGGAAAAACTGAGTTTTTCCTTCTTCAAAAACGAGCTTTAAATGCAAACGTTAGGGAAACTTTTGCACACTTTTGTTTCGTTTGCTATTTATAGGGCCAGCGTTCTTGTTAATGCTGGACAATGCAAGACCCGCTGGGTGCGTTATACTAGATACCACATAAGAGAAAGTAGGGCTTTTGGAATGTCCTGACATGAACATGTTTTGGATGAACAAGAACAAGAATGTGTGTGTGTGTGTGTCGAGTGCCACTTGTCGAAAAATGGGATTACATTGATCAAAATGTGATTAGACATTTAATTCAAGGTATGCCTTGACGAGGCATTGGTCGATGTTCGGGGAGGTAACACTCATTACAGATACCAGAAAAAAATTGGTTAATTTAGGAGAATCTCTTGATGTGTTTTTCGTTTACTGTTCTTTTTTATGTATTGAGTGATGATTTTATTTATACTTATTATTAAAACTTTTTTCTCCATACAATTTATATAGAAAGAAATTATAATATAATATAAGAAAATATAAATTAACATATTTTTATTATGTATCATTATGTATGTTAAATGTTAACATGGTGTACAGTCCACAATAACTATTTATACTATGCATTGATTTGTTAAGAGCATCCACTCCCCATTACTGTAAAAATGCAACTTACAGAGAACTACAACTATGTGTAGTAACTGTATGCAGGCCCTTTAAAAATACTCGTTTGTGCGGAAACGTGTCACGATTCATTTCCGAAAATCATCCAACGTGTGAATTCTTTTCCGCCGTAAAGATTTCGATAAAAATGTGTCCCCGTTTCAGGCGTATGAAGATTTATATCTGGCGAATACGAAATTAATGCATTAAAAATGAGCCATACATCATCTCGTCCCGATCCAATGCAGGAAGCACAATAAATCCCTGCCGGCGTCACTAATGAGGAAATGCACGTTTCATGAATATTTCCAACGGCAGTGCGAGGGGCGCCATTGTGTTATTTTGTGGATACAAACTAACGATTTTGGGGGCTCTTGAATATAAAAGCTAGAGTTTTATGTTTATATCGTAGGCGAAATATAAAATGAGGTTTATGGTAAGACGTCTAGTCATTTGCTAAATTACTGGAAGAATTGTAAGGCTACAAATAATTCAGAAAAATGTACACACGGGTAATTTCTCAGGCTTATTCTAATATATAATATGTAAATAGCTAGATAGTGTCCATTTATTTTATGTATATCACTATCTAATATACCTGCTCGGACTGAACCTTATATTCTTTGCATGGAATTGTTGAATGCATATTGTTATTATATATACGGTGAGAATAAAATGGCACAATTGCTTTTTAGTACGTTGTAGAGGAATGTTCATAGAGTCTTGGAAAAATAGTAAAAGAAATAATCTGTAATATTTAGTAAATGAGCAAAAAGAAAATAGTGAATATGGCAACATCGGTGCTGTTATCGGTACGATTCTTAGAACTACTCGTTTCGAACGTATTCGTTTAACTGTCAAAGTTTGAGTTAATTCAATATTGGAATTTTGGTGTCTTTTAGCTTAGTAAACCGAAATTTCATAGTTTTGCGTGCCCATATCGTGAATTGTCCATTTTGTGCCTAGTGAATTTGACAGTTAAACAAATATATTCGAAACATATAAGAAACATTATCCAATTTTGTTAGCGTTAAAGTTGTAATGGATACCTGTTATATAATGAAACATTAAGGCACCTTACACGATCAATATTACTGTCAATATTTTAAAATAATGCCAGTATTACTGTACAATAATATGTTTAAAATGTTCATTTTTCTAAAATATTGCCAGTATTACTCATCGTGTAATGTATATTAATGATGTAATGAAGAGAATACTGATCTTTATCCGGATTATTGATTACTTGATAAATATAAAAGGAGGATTGAAGCAAATATTGACAGTACTAGGATTGACAGTATTATTGACCGTGTAAGGTGCCTTATTAATACCAGGGGGTGTATTCTGTAAGTGTACCAGTGTAATAGTGCCTTACATCAGAAGTGTCACAAGTTTGTCAAGAGTGACGTTTAAATAGTGAAATAGGTTATAATCCTATCTAAATCACTAACATGTGACATTATACGTAAGGTAGTATTACACTAGCGTTCGCGAACAAAAAGTTGTTTATTTGATTGCCATGGGTAACAGACCGGTGTGAACTTACAGAATAGACCCCCAGTTCAGGGGGGGCACCCAAATGTCTATAGAATTAAAACGGAATATTCATAGTTAGGACAAATGATCTATATAACTCGTTCGAAGGCAAAGTGTAGTTCTTGCATTCACGGGATTTAATAAACTCGACTGTCTCTGCTTGAATTTCACGCTCTACGAATTGTCTTTCTGGGTTATGTCATGTTACCCATGGAAACCAAATAAACAACTGTTTCATCAATGGTATTCTCCACGCTCTGCGAACAATGTGTATATTGTGACATTTAAAATAGGGTATTGCACTAGATGCTATCTTATGTCAAATGTCTCAAAAGTGAAAACGAAATGCGCTACTTTATTATTTCAACGTGTTTAGCAAAGATGAGGTTGAAGGTCGCTTTGTGCTGACATAAAAGAAATAAATTAGGAAATAAGACTGATGATATGGAATATTTTGGATCGCTTAAAATAGCAAAAGAAATAATAATTGCAATATTCATAATATTGCAATTATTATTTATTTTAAAAATGGCCTTGTAAATTAATTTTTAATTTAAATTTTATTTCAGCATAAACCTATCTTGAATTGGTTAACGGTGGGCAGTACTCTATATTAGTGATGGGCACTATTTGACAATCTGCCTGGCTACAGGTGTAATCGTATTACAATTTGCTTAAATACGTTTTAGGCTCTTTGTAAAATTTGTAATGCAATTGCAAAATGCCCAATAATAAATAGATTTATTATAAATAGAATGTGTATTTATAATAAGTATGTTTATTATTGGGCTTATTATAAAACGACTAGCAGTTCCAGCCATGTTATAAAATTTTTGAGCCTTATAATTTTCATGTAATAAAATTGTGGACCTCAACATCAACGTATACATTCCATATACAGATAATTAAAACAAATAGGTAAATAATCCTTTGCAATGTTGGAACATTGCGAAGTCTCAAATACATTGAAAAATGCGTTTAATGTAATATTGTACTGCACATTGCCTTTATAGATTATGAAAAGGCCTTCGACAGTTTTCAATGCAATGGACAATCAGACAATATTAGCTATGTTGGTATTGTCCCTTTTACTACCACGGACGTAATGTAGGAAATTTAAGATTGTTAATATAATTTGCAAAATGGAACAAGCTCAAATCGCCAGTACAAAGTACTACAAATTAAAAGCCCTCCCTGACTTCGATAGAAAAAACATATACAAAGGCACATGAAAAATTCCCGGAACAGTGTAGTGAACCAATAGACAGCTATCATAAAAATATACGCTTTTTCAATAATATAAATACACACAAGTCGAGGAGCAAACTATGATGGCAACCACTTCTTATACAGTGATCCTGAGACAAAGGATATCAAACGTGAATCACGGACAAACTCATAGAAAGAGAAACAGAATTAAACAAATACGAGAACATCCTTAGCAAGGGGCAGAAAGAATACATCCAAACGAGAACATAGATGAGGAATGGAGCAACATGGTAAACACAATATTAAGCGTGTCCAAGAAAATAATCCGAGCGAGAAAAAATGAGAGAAATAATGATTGTTTCTATGTAGAAAGCGGGCAAATAACAAGAATAACGTCCGACAAAAAATACTCCAAAGAAACACTAGATCAAATAGGGAAAGATAGTCTCATAAAATAAATCAGCATCATTTTCAATAAATGCATCCAAGAAGGAAATATTCCACCACTATGTCAAAACGCTAGTGTGAAAGAAAGGGGACATGAGCAAAATTGAAAATTATAGGTCCATTAGCCTCATATCTCATCTCTTAAAGATATTAACGAAAGTAAGAACAAATAGACTCACAAACAAAATGGACTTCTAGCAACCCCCGTAGAAAGGCGGCTTCCGAAAAGGTTACAGCACGATGGATCATTTGCGAAGTCTCAAATACATTGAAAAATGCATTGAATGTAATATTGTACTGCACATTGCCTTTATAGATTATGAAAAGGCATTCGACTCAGTCGAACTAGCTGCAGTTTTCAATGCAATGGACAATGCAAACATCGACTCATGCTATACAAATCTGCTTAGGTCCATCTACAATGATGCTACAACAGGATATCGATAGGGAAGGGCGTAAGACAAGGCGATACAGTATCTCTAAAGCTATTTACTCAGGCGAGGAAAGCTCTGTTCAAACAACACCAAAGGTATTAAGATAGACGGTAAATACCTGAACCATCTCCGCTTTGCAGACGACGTTGCACTTATCAGCGAGTTAGAAGACATGCTAAACCAACTTAACTACTCTTCAAAAGCAGTTGGTTTAAAAGTGAAGCTGGCCAAAACAAAAATCCAAGTCGATAGGAAGCTGAAATTACCATCGAAGGTCAAATTCTAGAAAACGTCGACCAATACCTTTGTCATACATCAAAAACGGAAAATAAAACCAAACCGCAGAACTTGCAAAAATAATCCAAATGTGTTGGCCAGCGTTTGCTAAGATTTGCCTGAACATCCACGACATTCCAAACAACCTGAGAAGAGGTGTTTATAATAAATGTATTTTGCCAGTAATAACATTTGGCCAGGAAGCTATGACCTTTACAGAGAAAAGATCAAATTAACAACATAAAGAACTATGAAGCATGCTATGCTTGGCATAAGCTTGAGGGACAAAATTTGAAACGCCGAAATCCTCAAGAGAACTAAAATAGTTGATGTCGTAGAGCGAATAGGGAACCTCAAGAGGAGCTGGGTAGGGCACGTAGCCAGACAGGACTCCTATAAGTGGACACAGGTTTATTTCTTCAAGACCGCGAACATCCAAAGCGGAAGTCGGACAACCACAAAAATGATGGCTAGAACAAATTGCGGAAAGGCAATGGTATCAAGCTGCACAAAGCAGAGACAGATGGAAACCTATGAGGGAGGCCTATGTTTAGCAGTCAACCATTAAAAAGAAGACGATATTCAGTTCGAAACATTCCCGCCTTTTAACGTTTGCAACAAGTCACGCTTCAGCACAAAATGTTCGGATATCCAACAGGTCATGAATAGTTCCTTGATTCAACTGAAAGATACTAATGAGAAATAATAACTAGATAGCTATACATCAGCTAATCTTAGAAATTTCGTCAAATCGTTTCATTACTCGACCAGTCCTAGTTATTGTTTCAGATTATTAGTTCATATACAAAAAATATTAGATGCTATAGTTTTAGTAAAATATTTGACTTAGTCGGCACCATTTGTCGTTGGAATACAATTAATGACATTTTAAACGCGGAGACGATATTCTGAAGTAACAAGTCCTAACACTCACTTAACACAAACATCAACACACGGCAGAATGAAGGTCAGTTACATATACAGTAACTAATACTATATTTGACTATTTAACACATTCCTTTATAATCAACGTATAAAAATGATCCGCAAATTACGTCACAGGGTCATTAATGTTTAACGTATGCGATATCATATGTCCTTTATGGCATTATAATTTTAAGCATCCTCTCTTAGTATAGTATCCTTGGCTTCAAAAATACAAATATTCATAATGTAAAATATTTCCTTTATAATTTAATGATATTAATTATTTCTAATGAAAAGGATCCTCAATAAAAAATAAAATCTAGCTAAAGAGATATTAATTTATGAACATTCAAAACACAAATCAATTGCAAAATCACCTGACATTAAATTGCTAAAGTGCGTGCATACTCTTATCTGTAACATTTAAGCTTAAAAGTATATTATGTTAAATAACATGAATATCACATTATTTTTTTCTGACGTATAAACAGCGGGGATTAATGAATTATTAATAGTAATGCGGCGATCAATGCTAAAGTTCTATATATAATTATATAAAAACAAAACATAATTAATTCAATTAGTATCGACTTGTTTTCTGTATCATCTAATATGCCGTATGCCGTATTATATTATAAAACAGAGTTTACAGAAGTAGATTTCTTTCTAGATATTACTAATAATAGGTGGAATACGACTCAAACAATCAAACTGTATTGTCCTAAGACCACTCAAAAAGCAATCTGCTTTTTACAAGAAAATCTATTTATAAATTGTCTTTACTTATTGTGGATGTGTGCCAGTTACTTTCAGTTTAGGTGCAGTAAAAATCTTAATACCTTCTGAACTGTTGCTCTGTCGACTGTTGTCTACCTTGCCGGGGGACTCTATCGTCGCCCAGGCCATAAATACCGGCGCTAAGAGCCATGTATGTAGCTGGGGCCTCTCCTCATCCTCCACATGGCTCACCACCTCCGCCGTCGGGCGGCGGACGCGTCCCTCCAGCACATAACAGGCCCGCAACACCGACGGCACACCGTGTCAAAGCCGGCCACCTTCTTCTGCACGGCAACGGCGATGGCGGCGGCCGATGCCGCCCCCCGCATCACACCAAACGAGTTTATAATGCACTCCGCATGCGAACAAACGGGCCGCTTTTATATTAACAATTCGATGCCGCAAACTACCACCTTCGATCCTAATTCTGTGTCCTGGTCGATACGGCGAGGAATAAAAAACTTCCATCCATTATCACAACCCGGTATTACCACCAATCATGCGGTGCCGTAACTTATTTAATGAGTATCTATTTGTTTGGTATTTTTAGAACTTTTATTTTCATTTATTAAATCTGATAAACTTTATTTTCTAGTAATCACCAATAATTTCGTTGTAAATTATATTGCTGCAAACGAATTTTTATTTTAAATTGGGAACCGACTGTGGCATGATTCATAATGTTCAATAATGTAACACACAGCATGTATGCATGTTTATTGTTTATATTCAGAAATGATAAAATATTTGCGCATTTGTAAATACCATTAGTGGATTAATTTTATCTGAATTTCCAATATATGCTCAAGTGAATATAAACATATAATAATGTAATGTGTGATATTTCTAGTATTTTCCAATAATTAGTATGTGGAAATAAAAAAATAGTATTCGCTCTCTAAATCACTTTATGCGCTTTAGAGTAGTGGTCCTATATTCTATCCAAATATCACTTTAAGGACCGGTTTTACAATTGATATTTAACCGAAGAATAAGGCTATTCGTGGAATAAGTTTGAGATATTAATGCCAATATGTCGAACTTATTCCGCGAATAGCCTTATTCTCCAGTTAAAAGTCAATTGTAGAACCGGACCTAAAGTCCTTTAAAATGTTGTTACAATACTATAAAGTATTGTCGTGACACGACGACCGTCTCCTTTTTAATATTCTCCGAATTCAATGGACCAAAAGGCATTTCGTAATTTACTATTAATATTCCCTACGTATCAAATTAATAATATGGTTCCTGCATTGTTACCGCGATTTCTTCAAATTAAAATACGTGTAGGGAATCCTCTCTGAATTTAATTCAAACATTCAAACTCATATTGCACGTGAACAATTAGACTAGCTGTCAAAATGATAGCAACGCTACTAAATGTGATCATCAAATTCTTCTTTTTAGATGAGGCTGGAGTTTTTATTCGAAGTTTCACAACGTTTCCAAGCGTATAATAAAAATATTATATGTAACATATACCCAAAATGATATAGCAGCCTTATCCGAGATTACGTACTAATGCCTGTCTTATATTAAATACTAGGCCACGCAGAGATTCATCCGCTAAATCTTAATTTTGCGTATTTGTTACATAAATAACTATAATGTAATCAATTTTAACTAGCGTATCTAGTATTTTATTTAACTTCATTTCACTATTTTAAGTATTACGTTGCAGTTCGGTTGAATGCGATTCACCCAGTAATGCTCATAGAATTAAAAATTATAGACACAAATATACTTATAAATGGAAATATTGAAAGATATTTGGGATTTTTCTATGTTTTGGTTTTCGCGCAGTTGGCGATTTAGGTTGTAGTTTAATTTTTCAATTAAAAAAAATCGGCTGTAAATAAATATAATCTTCCCAATGATGTTCTAACACTAAACCAACAAATCTACATGTTGTTTTGTGTGTACATATTTGGGCTCATTTCAATGTTATAAGCACATATATGAAACCGCGTAGCAAAAATATATTATATCTGATTTCGCAGATGTCTAAAATTAGCAGTTTTTGTGAAACTGTATAGTTTTATTGGAGCTAATATTATTATGAAACAAAATTTGCGTCATTAACAACATTTACAAAAAACGCGTTTCAAAAATTGTTGTTATTATGTACCAAAATGTAAGAGTTAAGTGGGGTTATTTTACAATATTTCACCATCTATTTAGAATAGCATTGTTTGAAGTATACCCAATTAATAACAGCACGAATAATATACTCTGAACACATTGAGTCATGCATCGCATTATTAATCATCAGGTCGTCAAGTGATATTTTCTTAGTACGATATTATTTGTTTGTATTCAAATATATGCTTGCCTACAGCTAATAAATAATGGCAAATCTAAAATTGACTTCCGATGGCAAACAGGTTATATAATTACAACAGCATGTATTAGACAAAAGCGTAAATTGATATGGCTTGGTGATAAAAGTTTCATATTCTAGACTGAACTGTGCCATACTTAATTTTCTAACTTTGGAGACTCCGTGAAGACCCAGAAAGCTAAATACTATTTTTGTATTTAAATTTTCGACTCCGAATTTGGTGACCAACATCGCTACCTGAAGTTCTTTCGCCAATTTATATACACCCTATATATAATCACTGCCATAAATAAATAAACACCCAGTAAACTTCGATGTATATTGATGAAAAATTCAGAAAATGTTATCCCTATTAAGAAACGATGAAAATTTGAGCAAGATATAATAAAGATTAATTAAGTTAATATTGATAATGAAACAAAAACACCTTCTTTTCATTTGGCATTAGTTACTTAAGGGCCCAATCGGCGGGTGCAAATATAGTGCTTTTTTCGTGACGGCTCATAGCTATATGTTTTGAGATAGAAGAATGAAAGTAGGTACTATTACATGAAAAGAAATAATGAAAGAGCTGTAAATAGCCCTTTACAAAAAACATATATTCCAAATTGGTTTTAAAAAATGATGAAAATAGCATATTTTGTTAATCTAGAACGGCAAAAATATCAACATATTTAAAAAATAGTCTTTTACTTCACTCTTTATAAATAAGCCCGAACAAAAAAAAATATATTATATGTCTTGTTTTCAATTAGCGGTAACAATAAACGATCAACCCATACCACAGGCTACTACTGCTAAATACTTAGATATGACAATGGTCGCGAAAATCCTGGTCTATAAAAAAAACGCAGATCTAGAGGCGAGCCTGGCCCACCGGTTTAAGTCGAATGCCTGAACCACTTCTGTCACGTCACGTCACTGTCACATCAAAACGTGTACGTATTCAATATGCGTGTATGTAACTTTTATAAAATCTGTATGGTTTTAATATCAAGTAAACCCCATGTTTATTGTGCCACATGTGCACTACTGTGATTAGGACATTCGACTTATAAGCTGGTGGACTAGGTTCGCCTCAAGATCTGCGTTTTTCATAGACCAGGATTTTTGCGGCCAGTGTCTTACCTAATTATTTAGCAGTTGTAGTCTGTGGTATGGGTTGGTCGTTTATTGTTACCGTTAATTGGGGATTTTTCTGTTATTGAAATATGTATGTGGCCTGTTTTCTTTGGTTCAGTTTTATTTGCCCTGAATTTGTCCATTTGCTGTTGCCGTTTACAGCTTTTTGGAGGTTGGAAGTTGCAGCCTTTACCTTTTCTTCCACTACCAATACAGGAATATCGTCCACAAATGATGACAATATTGCTTCCTTCACAGGGAGGTCCCTGGTATACAAGATGTATCGGACCCAATACGCTGCCTTACCATTGAGCGTTGTTACATCAGACTAAGCGTCATCGTATTTGACTCAAAAATATATTTCCTGTGGGCAGGACTTTATTAATTGGCAGAAGTCAGAGAGGATTTATAGTTTGGTGAATTAGGCCTTCATGCCACACGTTGTCATATGCCTGTGCTACGTCTAAGAATACTGTAGCACAGACTGTTTCCTCTTTAAGCGAGCTTTCAATTACGTTGGTAATTATGCACACTTGGTCTACCGTTGCTTATTACAGAACTCAAATTTGTGTGATGGTATGAGTTTACTTCGATAGTTGGCATTAATCTCTTGAGGACGAGTTTTTCGAATAATTTTGATGTGTTTATTAAGAGGAAAATTGGTCCGCAATACTGTGCATCATTGTAGGCTTTCCTTTTCCAAGATTTGACATCATGATTACATCCGCATATTTCCGAATTCTGGGGATGTCGTTTAATATGATACTTTTTAGGGAGCTACTTCAGTGTTTTGCTGTTAATAAAGTTAAAACCTGTTTTTTTTCCTGGGGCGAAGTTTAGTTATTTCAGCTTCAACTTTGTTGGCGTGGACTGGAGGGATAGGTTTTTTAATTCATTGGTGTCAGCCTATTTTCATAAGGTTGAAAAGTGTTCGCAAGTTCTTCCCCAAATGAGTTCGCCTTTTCCTTGTTACTTTTGCCCAATTTGTTAATTTGTTTGCCAGAGTAGGTTTTGGTATTTTTTTTGATAATTTTTCCATGTAATTAAAGTATTATTGGTGAGTGATCAGAGCTAATAAAAGTTAGTTCTGTTTAGTTTCGATGTAGTTGGTAGACATGTTTTGTGTTATGAACAAGTCTATTAAATGTTTTGAGCGCTTGAAAGCTTGCAATTGTATTGAGAAAATTGTACAAACATTCGAAATGACCTGTGGGATTTCGTATTTAAAAAACTTATTTTATATTTTTACTCGGCCTTATTTATAAGAGTGAAGCGAAGGCCGCCAAGGCCAATTTTTTAAATATGTTGTGATTTTCGCCGTTATAGGCCTTTTTTTAAAAGGGCTTTTAATGGCTCTCGTTTACTTATTCCTGTTTCATGTAATAGTACTTTCGTGTTTCTATCTCAAAATATGTAGTCGTGAGCCGATAGGAGAAAAAGTGCTACATTCGCCTTCGCCGATTGAGCCCTTAATAGGAATAAAATACACGTTTTCTGAAAATACATCAGCGTTTACTGCGTGTTTATTTATTTATGGCGGCGAATATTTATTTGATTATGTTCAATTTATTTTTCCTTTATAATAAATTATTATTATAATAGTATTAAATGTATACCTTTTAAAAATGACTATTCAATCTGTATTTTCGGCATTTATAAAGAATTCCTTAATATTTGTTTAAACATAAAACTCGTATATAATCGACCAACATATTTTCCGAGAATAATTTAAACAACCTGTTCGTGAGAGCCGGACTAAGCTACAGATAATGTCAGTACAATAATTTTCTTTATTGCAAAGCTATAACTAGTATATAGAATTGTTTTCTCTTTAGTTTTAGGTGGTAAATCAAAAAATGTTTGATAATACTACTGGCCACTATTTGATACCACCACATCTGTGGTAAAGTTTTTAATTTACTGCTTACTATTTATTGCATTATTAAATATTTAATTGAAATTTGATTCAACATACACACACACAATAAATAAATCAATGATTTGTATTAAAATATCTACAAATGTTTTACAATATGTTTATCATTTATAATGGTCTTACATATTTTCTATTAATAACAGTTCGAAGAACTACAGAAATTTATTGAGTCATGTATGAAATTATTAGTCATGACGTAGTTTTTTTCCCGGTAAGGTATTTTCAGACTTATTTGTTTGTATTCAAATACACCAGTTATGGATCAATCAGCAAAGCAGAGCTGTATTTTCAATTGATTGTATCGTATTAGTATAAGCTCATACATTATCAAAAAATTATTATAACAATGGACTGTTAATATAGAAAGGAATTCCGCAGTTTTTATATGAATAATGTCTTTATTATATAATATATTTGATATTAGAAAACTGACTGAAATGAAAATAGATAGGAGAGAAAACCGTTTATAGATTTAGGGAATGCCAACGATATAAAGTACCACGAGATTGGAATATATTCGAAGATAGAAATATGAGTAAGACACTAATACGAGATATAATTTTTTTTAATATAATAACGAATTATGTAAGAACGGGTAACAATAAGTTAAAATAATTACTTACGACAGGACTAAACAGTCAACAGTCATCCGTTTAGTGTATATAGTTCTTTGATAATGTAGTAACGAATATTAAGGACAATGAAAAAAGTTATAGATGGGATTGAATGATCCAAATATTATTATTATTTATTATTAACCTATGTAGAACCTCTTGGCAACGTTTGGTGTTTCTTGCAAGCTTTTTGGTAAGGTTTCCGGCTTTATATTTTTCTTATTTGCTTAGTTTTGCGACAATTTTTTTTTCAATTCGTTTTGTCTTTGACTTCCCTTTTTATGTGCCTTGATTTATCTATATTTCTATGTTCTTTATGTATTGATGTTTGCCATATATTGATTGGCCACTTTAGCTTTTTCCTCTATAATCCTGATTATATCAGTATTTCCTTTCCTTAACGTTGGTCATATCCATTTCCACTTCTTCTTCTTGATTGTGGTTTTCACTGACACTTATATTTTTCCCATTGTTCATCGTCCGTCGATGATTTCAGGGTAATATATCTTTAATATTCCAAACATTGATATTAAACATAGAAAGAAACAAATAATAATAAATATAGCAGATATAATAGCAATGACTGAAAAATAGTAACGATACTAACCTACCTTGGGTGTAGTATAAACAATAAAGGACAATAGAGGACGAAAGAAACTTGTAAAATAAAGGCATCAAACATATGTCACCACACAATGAAGAAATTAATGTTGGATAACAAATGGATATCGATAAAAACAAAGATAGAACTATAGCGAACAATATATAGACCTATATGCAAGTAAGACATGGATACTGACCCACATAATGAAATTCAAGATTCTAACGTCGGAAATGAAGTTATTGAGAACAGTTGAGGGATAACAAGACTGAAAAAAGAAATGATGAGTACCCGGCTTGAAATAAACAGCATTATTAACACCATAGAAAATACGTAAAATATAAGATTCAGCAGAAAAAGAAAAGATACAAGAAAGACCACGTAAAAGATGAGATAACAGAATTGAAGAAATATTAAGAAAAAACAACACAGGACAAACGTAAGCTAATGTAATAGTTACGAACCGAACATAAAGAGTTTGTTAAGAATATAAAATTAATTCAAATAAATGAGAAGCCCGTCAATCTCAACCACCTAAGTGAAGGTTGTTTATATATATATATATATATATATATATATATATATATATATATATAAATAGAATTACAACAACACCTACTTTGTGGCTAAGGCGTTTTCTTCTTCTAATTTTGTGCCTCTGAAAAAATGTTTTATGTTACACTCAGTATGTACATTGAATACTCGGTGTTTGAATTTGAGAGACAATATGGTCGTATTATATTTTTACGTGATAGCTAAATGCGAAGAAGCAATCTCTGTAACATTGTACAAAATAAAATTGGCAAACATTGCTAATGGAACTCCCTGTTGTTTCATTTTATTCTTAATGGAAAATCTGAAATCAAAATGTTGCGCGTTCAAAGGGAAGTAACCGGAGAAAAAATCCTTTGGGAGATCAATCAGAGGGGACAGTTTAAAAATGAGCGTCAGAAAAATGCTACTCTGGCTGGTTTAGGTTGTCGGGGACGTCGCCGCCGCCGTTGCCGGGCGCGCCCATTTACCTAATGAGCAAAGTTGAAAACTTGGCCATCCGTCCCCGAGCTTCGAGCGCTACGTTATTGTCACTTTTTCTAGCCGCCCCACGCTTATTAATCGCGTTAGCGCACACGCCGCCGACGCAGATTCGATATAGAAATGTGCTATGAATAAGGCGATCAATAAAAGATAACACTTTTATAGACGGAAAGCGATTACGAACGGGTGTATTATATTTTAATATGTAAATTGTAATTAAGTAATTATATAGGTACAATATGAACTAGAACAACATAAAGTATACGCGTGCATTGGTTATGATTCATACTGATAATTTAAATGGAAAAGGTATTAGTATATTGTCTGATATGCAGTACAACAGATGGAAGCTTCATTCATTTCATCGGTACTTTGGAGTATAAAATTATTAATTATAATAATATTTATAACATACGCCGACGTAGTACAGTGGTTACTAACCCCTGTTAACGAACGAGCGGCATGGGTTCAAATCCAAGCCGAGGTTGACGTCGGGATACAATTAACAATCGTCCCCGAGTTTTCTAAAGTACCCGTAAGTCGATAGCCAGTTACAAATTGTAATAAATACAGTAACTATTACTAAGTATATTATAAAATAATATAAAATTATAGTATACTTATAATATGTATTACATGTAAAATATGCCGTACTGTCGACATCGATTAATCGCGAGTGAAAATTATATAACAAATGCCCAATGTTATAAGACGAATATACACTACTTTGTCCATTAATTAAAGTATTGTAATAATGCAAAACGTGGATGCTGGATAATCCTAGAAAATTAGTTATAGTATACTTACTTTGTAAGGCGCTGTCATCGTGAACATTGATAGCTCAGTCATTAAACACTTAATATAATATATAAGAATACATTTTTAAGAATAGTTACTTTCTTTACCCAAACTGTTAAGAAAGCGTAAATTTTAATTACGAATGGCACCTTCAGATAAATATAAGTATGCAAAAATTAAATAATGAAAAAAACAGAAAATTGCTTAAAATGAGTTAAAATTCTTATTACTCCCGTATCGGCTATGTTATATTGCAGTTTTAGAAATTATAGTGTTAAAAGAACTTTAAAGAAAAATAATGAGTAAAATAAGCCTACATAATCAAACATGGGCAGAAAGACCAGCAACGAGCAACAATAAAACCAAACCTAAATATTAATATTGATTCATGTAGAAATTCTAGCTCTAAATTTTCTTCAATTTTCCACAAATTTGATTTTTGAATTCTTTCCCTTCTCTAAACTACCGATTAAATTGTAAATCTTTTGTAGAAACAAATTCCAATAAAGGTATCATATAATTATGAAAATAAAATGCCAAACATGAAGAAAGTCACCTCTCATAAAAAAATTCAATAACGTCACAGTTAATTCAGCAAGTGACCCAAAATCCCTACTCCTCCCCTTAATTACTCTATTTCCAGCCTTCTCAATATTTAAATACGCATGCCTAAAATTCGATCGACTATTTAATTTAGAATTCCAACTTGGCGATCGCTCGATAAATAAGGTACGGTCTATGGAAGCGTGCACGCGCAATGAAAAAAAAAACGATACAGGAATATTGTGTGAGTATATCCACATATAGACTAATTAATTAACTTTACAATATTCAAATCGATGCGGGGCGGGGACGTTCGCTAATGTGAGTTAGTTGCGTAGCGAACGGACGAAAAGCCAGGTAGGAAATTATTCAAGCCGGCAATTTTTCGCGCCGAATTAATCAAAATGTGGCCGCAGCGAGACGGGGGGCGGCTAAACATAGAACCGAGAGCGGGGCCCTGTGCTTAATTTAGTTCCGGAGGTAGCAGGAAATAATGAGTGCACAACGGGGAGAATTAATGCTAATTGGTTTTTTGATATATTTAATAAAGTTGATATAATTAGGATGTTTTTATATTCATTTTGTTTCCGTCGGTTTATTATAGTATTAAGTTATTTATGTTTAAGTTACGTATTTACAAGCAACAACGTTTTTTGAATTGATGTGATTATCATATACGTATGATATGATGTTTTCTAAAAACATGGCAACAATACAATAATGTACTATTACCGGTAACTTATATTACTTATCAGGAATACTGTCGTCAACGTTGATGGGAATGTTTACTAAAAAAATGGACAAATGAGATGATTTGCACTTATGAATTAAATATTATTACATTATTGCCTTTTTAATTATCTATTAGGCTTATAAAATGTACCTCAACTTTCTGGGAATATTCCTAAAGTGATTTTGAATTTTTTAAACATATTTGGGTTTGTTGTTAGGATATATAAACCAATTCGGCCGTCAATTGAATTTCCATTCGTTTTCTAGATTAGGTAAAAATATTGCCGTTAGTAGAAATTTAAATGTGAAATTTCGCTATTGCTTACTAAATAAAAATGTTGAACTGATGTACATGTACACTCGATTTGATACACTGAAACAAAAATTTCGGTTTTTATGGTCAACTACTGTACATTGATGCCACTAAAATATAATCAAAGTAATCATTTTTATTAAATAGAACTATTAACAATTTCCTTTACTTCACTCATCTTATTGTCTCAATTGTATTTTTCTTGAATCAAAGGAATTAATAAAACGGTCAGACTGTGCTCTCGTGTTTTTCATTTCTTTTGATTCTCGACAAATTACTATGACAACAAGCTTTCGTGTATAAAGCAATTTTATTCAGAAAAAAGTTGACCTTTTATGTATCTAGTGCTGAATGATGTAATGATATTTCTATTCCTTATACTTCAAAGAAAACTTGTGCTTTACCGGAAACAACTCATAATTTTAATTATGATAAAGCTGAATAAAGTAGAGTGCTATGTTAATTAATTAGTAGTAGTTACTGTATTTGTCACAATTTGTAATTGACTAACGACTTTCGGGTCTATCAACCGTGTGTATGTGTATGTTAGTCTTAGGACTGTCGTTAATGCCAACGACAAATAGTACCGACTATACGGGCTGGTATTCAACCCCGTAAAGCAGGGTTGCAACAACTGCACTATATCGGCTTTTTATATTAATTACAATAAAATGAAATTCGAAATACGAAATACAATTTTCACTAATGGAAAATACATATAATATAATTCAATACTGATATAAATGAACCAGGATAAAATGAAAATAATGACATCTGAGAACACCCAGATAATTATTATTAAGGAAATACTCTAGAATGTAAACGAATACATATACCTAGGCGACAAGATCAAGGCAGACAAAGAAACAACCGAAATATCGTGAAGAGTGGGCATAAACAAGGCAGTCTACGGAAAATTGGGAATCATACCTAAATCACGAGAATTCTCTACCAATTTAAAAAGAGAGGTATACCAATCAAGCATTTTACCAGTAAGACCACATATGGTCTCGAAATCATGGCAATAATACATAATACCGCAAACAAACCCCTAACCACCCAACAAGCAAGGAAGAAAGCCGAGCTGGGAATCAGCATAAGAAACATGATTCGAAATGAACATATCCGAAGAAGAACACAGAGCGAGACAGGACAAGGGTTCAAGATGGACAAATAAGCTGGCGAGATGTGGCCCAAAGGGCATACAATGACGTGTAGTTTAGTCATATCCACAAACTGGAACCAACTTATACAACATAAGGAGACGTGTAAAAATAAAGAAAAGGCCTACATCCAGGAGTGGATACACATATGCTAAAAAAGGAAGAATATATTTATTATAAAAGAAGTTCCAACTTTTTATAGCTAACAGCGCAAGGACTTTTTTGCTGGGTAGTGGGGAAGCTGATAGGAGCCTAATCGCCCTCGCTTTCTCATGTGCAGACAGTTCTAACCACTAGTCTACATAACTGGGCATGAATAAAAGTATTGATATTTTTGGAATGCGGATTTTAGCGACTCAAAACGACTCATATATCACGCATGACACTCATGAAATTGATTCTGAGATAGAAGAGTACTAGGTAGGTCAATATTCCTTCTGTTTAGTAAATTGAATAATAAATGACAAATCACTGTTAACTATTACAAGGATATTTTTTTTATTTGTATTACAGTCAGGAAGGTAGGTTTTAGGGCTATGCTGGAGTATCGTTACTAAAATTTAGTTATGGTGGAAATGTTTGTAGCCCCCATATGCCCCCAATATTCTGTGTTAGTCTGATCTAAATTAGGTGAAACATTGCGATGTTTAAATATGAATCGGCACCGGCTCTTCTGACAACCAATATTCGCTTCTACAACATACGAGCGATGAATAATTGGGCAGAAGGGAAGGAATACATTTAATCATTAAACGGCAGTAACAAGAACGTTATGATAAACATGGTCGGCAGAGTTACCTCTGCATGATTTTTGATCGATGGAACCGAGTGAAGGCCGTTCGTTTCTGTCCATAATGAAGGAAACTTGTATCGGCTAAAACAGAAGTGAATAATTTTTTTATCGGATTTTCCAAAGACGATTTCATCCTGCTTGGTGGTTAATTACAGCTGAATAATTATTCTCAAAAATTTAACAACAAAAAACGTAATGATACTAAATTAGAAACATATTTTTTACTATTATAAAATAAATCAAATTTACATATGTGCAGTAACAATTATTATCTATTTTCAGAGCTAATATTCATCACTAAAATTCGGATAGAGATCGTATCTAAAACCAACATTTCCGACTGTCTTCAATAAACTATTATTTAATTTTTTCATATAGTAATACCTTCCTTATACAGTACCGGAAAGTGAACATGTAATGCACTTTTATACAGTGCATTGCCATTACCATTATCGCAACTTGAAAATAGTATTAGCATTTGAGAGACGAATTATTTTTGTTATATATATATATATATATATATATATATTGTCATATTAATTGTATCACTGATTCAGTGCTTTGTTCTTCCGCTGCCGATCCTTGTCCGGCTCTACGGAGAAGCCAAAGTTCGACCCCAGTTATGAGAAGCCGAACTAGTCTTCGGCAACACACAACTCTGAAAACACCTAATGTTTTTCGCAGTGAAGTATTTTTTACTATTTTATAACTGACTATCGACCTTCGGGCCCTTTTGCCGTGTTAGTGTATGTGAGTGTTTTAGGACTTGCTATTTCAGAAAATGGTCCCCCAAATGGAGCAACAATAGTATGATATGAATTTAATTGATATATTCAGTTACAGTTCAATGAATCGCAGTTATGTCTTTGCACGTTACACGCGTATTTTTATAATACATTTGTATTTCCGTAATATCGATCGTATGGGCAATGATCAATTATTTAGGTCATTACGACTACCCGTCTGTGTCACGGTAAACGATTTTCAGAAACGCATGCATGGACATTTTTGAAACAACACAACACACAATTAAAAGAAAAGCTCGCGTTTGCTTGCGTAAGTAAAACATTTAGATTAGAATTGTGTATGATGAAAAATCTTGCTTTAGCGTGAATCACTTTTTTGTTATTGTATAAATATTGAGTATTTCTATTGATTTAAAATGACACCTCTTGTTGGATGGCCTTATACAACATACTACTGTATCCTAACGACAAATGGGCCCGACTACCCTGCTTGGGATTCCAACCCGTGTCGCCCGTTCTTTAAACTGGGGTGCTAACCACTACAGTCGTGTTCATTTATCGTTTGGGGGTTGTTACGGGTAGTTATTTCTTGCGTTAGAGCAGCCTGGAACAGCTCCGAAACGATCAACGAGCGCTGCTTACATGTATTATTTATAAAAAACGTCTATGCTTATAGGTTTTTCCGCCGGCCACGGGTGAAGCTCAGGGGGGTTTAATCACCCGGTATTTATCTTCACAGAAAACCTCTGAATAAACTATGAAAGGTAATTCGCTAAAATTCGCCCCGTTGGGGTTCGAACTTATGCTACTCATGCTCCGTACGTACGCCCCCGACCACACGGCCACTAAGCTGGGTTTTTATTTACATTTTTTAGTGTTTTATTGAAATTTATAGAAACTAGCTATGATTTAAATATTTACTTTCAAATTAGTTTGGCAACAATTTCAAATTCGCTAGGAAAAGTGCGGACAATTCAAGATTTGAGTTCGTTTTTTGGTTTATTAGTGATTTTTAAGGCTAGTAAACCGAAATTCCATAAATTTAGCAGCTCTCATCGTAAAATGTTCGTATTTTGCCTAGTGACTTTGATAGCTTCGAAACGAGTGATTTCAAGAATCGCACCTCTTGCTGGGTTCAGCGTAATTTCGTAAATCTACTATTGTTTTGTGGTAACGTGTTATATATCTCTAAAGCCCGTATGACATTATCTAGTTTCTTATATCGTTTTCGATACAGACACAAACCACATAGGTTCACACACACATGTAGAAAATTATATGGCGACGGAATAATAATAAATTCACTTAACAATAACAGCACCGTAATACACAATGTTAATTTTCCTTTTAAAAATAGTTAACAGTTTAATATATCAATTCTTATATATAAAACGATATAGGAAACTAGATAATGTCATACGGTCTTAATAATTATAGTCAAATATTACTGTACTTTTGTTTTAGAATCATTAATGGTATCTTCAAAACTAACATTTTTAAGTTCGTTTAAATTATATGTTCCCCAATTTTACTCACAGAACAAACAGCTGCTTACTGTTGAGCAACATAAAACTGAGTACGGTCTGAATGAACTACTAAGTTGGCATGTAAACTCATATAATATTGAATATTTGAGTACGAATTTAAAAAATTTTAAGCGTAATTTGAAATCTTTTTTGAAGATGTAAGTTTTTATAAATGCATGTGTTAAAAATTTTTATTTTCATTATTTTATGCATAAAATAATCGATTATGTTTATATATTATTACTTTAAGACCGTGCTACTTTTTTTGACTGTATATGTTGTATCAACAGGCGGCGCTAATAGCGCGAGATGATGAATAAATAAGAAATACTTTTAGGATATTAATTTGCCTACGCAACTATAGATGGCTAGAATATTCAACGAATTCATACCATCTACTCGTGTTTATAACTCCGTACGTGAGGCAAATGTAAACATTTTGCGTATTCGGGCGAAGAATTTTTTGACGCCGCACGGTTAATTTGTCCATGCCACTTATGAATATAATGGGGGAAAATAAAGGCTCTCCTAAAAATCACAAAGGCGCCGGCAGAAAAAATATTCAGGGGGTGCACTTTATAAACACATAGTTTTAAACTAAATTACAACATCTCTCCACCAATAATATTGTCGCAAATGTATTTGATTTATTATTTTAATTTATTTTTCCAGGTTATTTAATAAGCACTTCTTTCATTTAAATTTTTGAAATTCAGATGTTATTGGCGGATATACTTGCCCTTGTTGCACCCCCTTAACGGCGCTGATGAGTATACAATCCACGCGGGGCGAGGCATTTTTGATTTGTTTATTTTATAAAAACCGAACTATTTACAGCGTGAAGTAGACGTGTGTTATGTTTACATCATTTAGATTAGGATTAGGCGAAACATAAACAATAAGGGGTACTGGGATATAGAATGGGTCAAAATCGTCACTTAGTGAAACGTTCTTCTTAGGATTTGTTGTGTATTGTATTTAGTTGGTTGTAATTATAACTGTTATAAACTAATCATAAATCCTATGAGCGTAACTATATATAATAATCTGTGTTCGCGTCGTTTGCATTATTTGTGTGTAAGTGTTTTGTGCGTGCATGAATTTATTTGTACGAAATGCCAAAAGCAAGAAAGGCGGCTTCCAGAATATTGAAGAGAACGAAAAGGTCTCTGGCTGCAATCAATCGCTGGAAAAGGTATATCGTAACTAGTCGAGGAAGTGAATTTATAATATATTTAATTTATTTATAACACAGGAAGCGCGAATCTATGCACACAGTAGAAAGAAATATATCTTCTGATAGTAATGATGACACGAATATACCTATACATAGTAATAATAATCGGGAAGTAAATGATTCTTCCGACAATATTAGTGAAACATCTTTAGTGCCATTGGAAACGGTATGGGAGTCTACAGACAAGAATATGTTACGACCGCCAACAGTTGATCCTTATGGGTAGGTACATATTTTATTCATTATATTCTATTCTTATTATTTCAAATCACATAGCCCATCAACATCGAAACAAACGATTAATCCTTTAACCAGTAGATGCTTTGAAGACCAGGATATTGGAATTAATGAACCCTGGGGAACTCAAGATGAATTTGATAGGTAGATATCCGTAACAAAAAAGTCAATAATTGAATAATCTAATATTAAATTAATTTAAGGATTATGGAACACGAACTGTGTGTGGAAGTTGACAACACTAGAAAAGATATGTTAAGCGGAAATAGAATTGTTGACATAAATTATGTCATTTCTAAAGTAATTGAATATACGCGCATACACACTTTAAAATGCACATCCTCGCGTATAGTAAGCTGAATTCTGAATCTTTCCTTCAATCATTTTTATATTGTTGCAGGTACAAGGTCAATTACACATAACTGGCAGAACGCGATGTCACTTTGTCGTTTATGTGAATGATATTTTACCATTACATGTCGAAATTATTCAACGAGATGATGACTTTTGGAATGACATAATGGGAAGAAATTAACAGATTTCTATCGTTTCTGTATCCTTCCAGAAACTGTTAGAAATAATTTGGACAAAGGATTGAAATGTGTGGATCCAGAATATATTAAAAAGGCACAGGAAGATAAAATTCAAAATAAATAAAATAATATTTTATATGTTATTTTCATTGATACTCCGTGATTCTTTTTATATTACAATGAAACTCTTGCCTAAACGAATCAAGTATAAGATAAGTACGATTATAGCAACTTGCACGAAATTTGTTTTTTTAATAAAATAAATACACAATAGTTTTTCACAAAAATATTTATTTCGTGATATAGTAAAAATAATATATTGGCCATATACTAAACCCCACATAAAATCGAAAAAATATCGAATAAAATAAAGACTGTCCTTACACTATAATAATTATTATACGACGCACAGGGAGTATTTCACGATAAGAGCAGTCCAAATTTATTTTAATAATTTTATAGGCATTAAATATACTTTTAAATAGTAAATGATGATTAATAAAAGGTATATTTAATATTTATTCTAATTTAAATACATATTCGTAATAGTAAAATTAAGAATTTAGTCGAAGTATAATAACTACGCCTATAATATTATTTTATTGTTGTTTTGGATAGTTAAATATAGAAAAAAATTGTAGATGAATAAGCTAAAAAATTAAGGAAGATGTTCTACGAACTAAGAGTGCATGATAGTATATTTTTATGAGAATATATACCTGTAGAGTTTTTGTTCATCATCAAAATTATACACACACTTTATAACTTTTGCCGCTAATTTGAATAAATATCTCACTAAGACAATCCACGAGTAAGCGACATCTACGATTATTTTCGATTTTTAGCTATCCAAAACTACAAAAAAATAAATATTATAGGCGTGGTTTTAGTATTAATTTTTTTAATTATTATAATTATTTTTTATGTCAAAAATAATTAAATGAAGAAGAAGAAAGCAAATCAGAAATAGATTTCGATTAATTAAATTCTTAATTTTACTATTACGAATATGTATTTAAATTAGAATAAATATTAAATAAACTTTTTATTAATCATCATATAAAGTATAAAGTTTATGCCAATAAAATTATTAAAATAATCTTGTTGTTGTTGTTTTACTTTTATCGTAAAATACTCCACTATGCGACGTGGCGAAAGTGTTTAAAATTGTCAGTAATCAGCTGATTAATTGAACATATATTGTAAATATAAAAATTAGGATTAGAATTGTTTTGACATTATTCTTATATTATATATCCATTAAAAGCTTAGTTCTACAATTTTAATTATCATATTCATTAGTAATTAATTTGAGTCAGATTAGTGCGCCCTCACATATCCGGACGCTACACTAATAAGTTGACTCCCATCGAGACTCTCGGTTCTGATATGCCATTTTACATGAGAATATATAAGTAAATACTTAAACGTACCAGAATTAATTAATATCGCCTTAAACACAATAAATTAACTAGCATTTTATTAATAATAATTAAAGGAAGGTCATAGCTAGAAATAATATTTCCAAAGAGCCTGTTTGTGGCGGATATATACGTAACAAAATTACTCTAAAACCGTCACTGAAACTTAATTATTTAAGTATACTTTCTGCAGCATTTAGAACAGAATAAATTCACAAAGACATAGATTAAGGTATTAAGATTCAAACGCTAATTTTTATTTAACTTAAATTGACTTAATATACGAATGGATTACAACTGAATATAGTGTTATATTAAAGCCGCATATGCATGGACCGTCCGCCACCTTAAGCAGCTCGCAGAATTAAGAGAATATTCTCTTTTTCTTGCGATTTTCATTCCTATAATGTATTATATGTACGCGTACATAGTTTTTTATTGCATGTTTTGAGTGGGCCTAAGCGTAAGATATTTATACTGACTTGTATAAAAGCAGATTACGTACAGGACCCTGCAGCAATATTTAATCCATGATCTAAACGTTACTTTTCACGACTTTACCTTTTTCACATGAAGTTACGTGATGCTATAAAATGCAGAGTTAATAATACTTTATGCAACGTGAAACAGTGTATAAGATTAGATAATCATGTGCTACAATGAAATCATCTCTATATAAGACTACTTCACATGCATTTTATATTTTAGTTTATATACTATAATAGAGAAACTATTAAAGTCATATAATTTGAAACGTATTTAGGGCATGATCACTTGTGCACTCACTATTTTATAAGCATTGTTAATAACTCTCTATATCTCTAGATCATGGGTGCCTAACTTTTGATCACTTTGGGCGACCTATTACTTAATTTATAGACGGCGGTCTACCACCATCGTATGTATTAAGTGATTATAATTAAAGCTATAAATAAGCTTAAATTTAATATAATCATAGATAATACTAATAAGTAAACAATATATTATTTTAATAAAAGAAAATTATGATTTTCTCTCATAAACTAATTAGTTTATTAATAAAAGAATATGTGAATATATCAGACATGCGGGCTACTAGGAACACTCATGGGCCATTCACAATAAGTGCGGTAGGGGTAACGTAGCGGTAAGCGAAATTGCACACATGTATAAAAAATGCGGGCGTTTACAGCGCAATAAAACTATGACAGAACATGGATAATTATCTGTACCATATTTATCGCATAGCATTACTGCCCAATTTTTTACGTCTACCTCGGCTCTAGAGTTTAGTGTTTTAGTATTTTAGACGAAGTTTATTTTCTCATACTAGTTTTGATTAAAAACAACCGAGTATGGTGAATTTAAATAAGTGCTTAAAAACTATAACACATAATAATAAATAATTTCAAGTAACCCTCAAAACTTTAAATTCTGTAATCTGCAATAAAAAGAACAGAATTTTATGATATCAAAATTGAGTTATGAACGTGTCGTTATTATAATTATTTCAATGGCAAAATCAAATATCTGTTGAAATAAAAACCATGTAAAATGTGTTACGAATTATTTAATATAATAATAATAATAATAAATTCGCAATATCAAAAAAGTGATTCTTGAAACATGCACCCTAATCCGCAAATATTTTCAACATGGCCAACATATATTTAATTTATTTAATCGAATGTCTATCGACTATTGGTGTAAGGCAAACATGTAATACGACTTCAATAACACCTTCATCCGATCCCACATCCCTTAAATAAAGTCCCGATGTGGGATATTTTTTTCAGATATAAATATTTGTGTGTGTGTGTAATTCGGATAATAATAATAATATTCTTGATTTAGGTACACTCCAGTATACACAGTCTATGGAAACAAACTAAACGTTAGTTAAATGCATTCGGAACGCAGAGTGATATCTGATAACAATTTATAAAAACTTTCATCAGGTTGTAAAACTAACACTATATAAAATTAAATTCAACTCAGTAGGTAATTTAAAAAATAAAATATATATAATATAATATCACAAGATATCTATATTGACCTGTTTCACATCACTGCACTGCCTATAATTCTGGCAACTGACACTACATATGGACGGGCAGTTTAACGTGGTTCCGAACCACTGGAGTACGTTTAGATGAGAATATCATCTACTCAGGACCAGTGAAGGGTGTTAGCCGTGAAATCCCACACTGGCCAGTCGGATTGGGGAGTAGGGGTGCGTACAAGCTGAAAACTATTTCGCTTTGTACGAGGCTTGAAGGATCATCAGTGCAGCAGTAGTTAGTAGTAAATATAAAAGCAGTAAAATGCGCTACTAAATTAAAATGTAAAGTCATTTATATCGTGTGATATTTATTTTACTATTAAAATAATTGGCAACAACTAGCTCTCATGGTTTTTATATCAACAGATATGACTATATTTACTCTACATAAATTGAATATGTTGTTTTAATTATATTTTTACTTAATACGTTAAATTTGGATCACTATATTTTTTTGTAAAAGTCAATAAAACAGTTAATTACCAATCAGTCAGTATAGAAACCAATTAAAATTAATTTATAGCATAATAACACACGGGGTTTTAGAGTACAACAAAGTTGAAATGCTGCAACTATAATGCATGTAAATCACATAGCAACAGGTATTGTCATATCAAGGATTTATTAAATTTAAATTGCTTGCAATGGGGGTAAAATGTATTATATGCATACCGTTTTCTAAATCAAACTAACCGTAATTGATATACAATAGCATTATGCCTCTATACCTATATTATAAATTCTTTTATTTTTTTTATATGGTGAGGTATTATTACAAGAATAATAATGGTAGCAGGCTAGGTTATATCCTTAAAAACAATTGTTTATTAATTATATTATGTCATAGATGGAATACTTTTGATTTTTACGGTATACTGATCTGGGGTTGCTATATCTGACAGATTCTTTGCATATTCGCATATTATGCAAGCTTGGACGTAGTAGAGTGAAGGAGGGTCTGAAGCGGCAAACCTATTAACATTCGTGATTTATACGTATACCTATGAATGTGTGAAATTTATTCGGAGGGACAAGGTAAAATTTAAATAAGACTTTTCCGGAAACATCGAAGAGAAATTGAATCGGGATGAAATTGAAGCAAAGATAGACTTTGAAAAATTTAGAAATTTTTCTAAAACCTTTTTGAATGATTAAGGTCATACCATCTTGTTATGTTTTCCCCTCATCTCATTAGTTTTCAGGCAGTGAAATTAATAAGTAGAAGAGTAGAAGCACTAATACATTTTTACTTTAGTTTTAAAAATTGAACTACCACATAGTATACGCCACATCCATTTAATTTCTGGAAATTAATTATTGTACCCTTTCTTATATTATGTACTCCCTTTATAAATTATGGTATATATTTCTTCCAAATCGGTTGATTCTTGAAATTTAAAAAAGTTAATGAGTTTCAATCATTTGATGTTGAAAAAAAAAATTTTTTTTATTCATATTAATTATAGTTGGCAGTGCTAAAAATGTTGAGATTTTGCTCCTTTTAGTTGAAAAATCACAAAGAGCAGAAATCACCCCTGTTTAGAAGGATATATGGACGGTATAATCAAATTAAATAGTGTATACAAGAAGATACCGAAAAAATATTGACTTGTGACCAGCGCAATAGAATTTTACAGTTCTTACTGCAAGATAAAGTAGGGAACACATTGTGCTAAAGAAAAGCTTCGCCGTGAAGAATTCTCAACTGTGTCGATAATGTGTAGCAAAAAGGCTCTTGCCATAACCCGCTATTTAGTTTAACCCTCTAATACACAACTCCACTTCAGGGTGGACCACTTTTAATCGCATATAACGATGCATTTACATATTTTATAGCTTCTGTGCCCAACGTCTCAAGGCGGGCATACATTTAGCTGGTGTACGAAGTGACGGTATACTTATAGCCAATATTTGAATACAGATTAATTCATACATACATCAGCGGTCTTCAATTATATGAGGAAAATTTTTTCGCGAAGATAAAAAAACTTGGGCATTATAGGGTTTAATGTATTACTAAATTATAGTTTCAATAAAATATCTATCAACCTTCGGGGGTCCTTCTGCGTATGTTAGTGTATCTGTATGTGAGTGTGAGAATTTGCTACTTCAAAAAATCGACCCGAATTTTCTAAAGAGTCGTTAATTGTATCCCAACGACAAATGGTACCGACTGCCCGCGCTGACATACGTAGAATGTACATACATTCATTTGTTGTGTATGTTTGGACAGAGGGAGTATGTTATTTCCACTATAATCCGGTTTTATGGGCCACTGTGCTGTTATTGCTTTCGAAAATGTTCTCTCAATGCTAATTATAATAATTTCAAGCTAGATCCTGTTTTATATGTAAGTAAACAGTAAACATAATTGTAAAGGATAAATAAAACGATTTTATACATTGATTTTTATCACACTTCAGTTACACTAGTTTCGGCTAAGCTCTAGCCATTTTCGAGCTCCTCCGATGGCTTGCCTGAATGTTATGCCTCAAAAATAAAGAATAACGTGTAAAGAATAATGCTGAAGGTATACTAAAATTGAGTGTACACCAGAATAACGGATAAGAGCCAAATTTAATTGAAAGGATAAATAAAACGATTTTTTACTTTGTTTTTTATCACACTTTTTCGAGCTCCTCTGAAAATGGCTAGAGCTTAGCCGAAACTAGTTGCAAAGTGTAACTGAAGTGCGATAAAAAAAACAAAGTAAAAAATCGTTTTATTTATCCTTTACAATTATGTTTACTGTTTACTTACATATAAAACAGGATCTAGCTTGCAATTATTATAATTAGCACAAAGTAGACGCCTTAACAATCCAATAATTAAAAATAATTGTGTTTATCCGAAATTGAGAAAATAAAAATATAATAACTTCTAAATTCATAGGGCTATCATCATCTGATAAACTTTTCGACCTATAAAATGAGAGTTAATCAGCCAGTAGTTACGTTAATTTAACTTAAAACTGAACTTAACACAAAACCTCCGATGAAAGGTGATTCGCGAAAATTCGCATTTTAAACCTTCTTTCCTCAATGTTCATGCTAGATGGACGGTGCTTCTACCCACTAGTCCATTGAGCTGCGCTTATAGATATATTTACCGTGAATAGGATAATATTTATCAACTATACTTATTATTTTTTATTTAATTCCATAGTATATAATTATGATTTCTAGGAATTCATTAATAAAACTTAGTGGAAACAATAAATATTGGTTTAGTAAAGTAAATTATTCATCCTAGTTTCTAGAATAATTTATCAAATACTGTGTATAATCTATATTCGTATTTTGTGTTGGAAACGTTAACCATATATTATATATGTTTTATGATTTCTAGGTAATAGGAAATGTTATTATATTACTTACAAAATTATTAAACATTGGCGGAGGTATTATATAATAAAATATATATTCACAAATGTTTTTCTAAAAGATGCAACAACATGGGCGAATGCTTTTTTTTTTCGTGTACATAATTATGGTAAGAGAGAGAGAGATCTATTATTTCGTTTTTATTAATCAAAGCTTCATTAATCATATGGGGTAAATTTATCACACAATTTTTATTATGATATTTCAATCAAGTAATAAATTTAATTATTAATCAGTATTAATATGTCTAATGTAATATAAATTTTTTGTAATACTAACACTGTAGAAGTAAAAGTTTTGTTCATTAAGTAATCTTATATAATAAAATAATTATATACCATATATATTTTATATAAACACTAGTGTGAATTTATCAAATGATATTTCAATCTTATGATATTTCAATCTAATTAATAAAATTTATTATTAAGAAGAAATAATATGTTTAATCTTTTTTCGTAATAGTAATGTAGAAGTAAAAGTTATCTTAAAAAAGATTTATCGTATAACAAATTTACCCGGCGCATTCACCCAAAGTAGCAAATATTAAAGCCAAACTCCGTCAAATAAATATAGTCTCTGTTTAGAATCAGCCATAGTCGGTATTACCTACAATTCAAATCAATCAATCTAATATACTAAATGATCGATTCTTAAGCACCAAATCCGTCGCACAGAAGACAACTAGCAAATAAAACTGTAAATCCTGCACTCGCGACGGGCACAAAAGTCGCGGAAATTCTATGAAAAAACGGCACTAAACGGACGGACGATGATCGCGACGAAAAGATAGACCGTACCGTGAGTGACATACGTGTGGTGACCGTGATACAGTGTTGTGTGGACAGTGGACGCCGGTGAGGGGCGGCGGAGGCGGCCGACTTGCCGCGGACAGTCGCGAGCACATCGCAAACACACGTGTCCGAAACAATAAAAACAGAAGAATCGGTCAAAACACAAATAAACCGCCAGCATAAATGACTTTAAAATCCATTAATGACATACTCAAATCCTGTACGATGCAAACATATGCAAAACCGAGTCATTCGGATAATATCGAGGGCGCGCGGTTAGACACACGCGTTAAAAATATCGATTGCATTAATATTTATTTATTGCTGAGGAGTCATTGCTCCGTGTACTCGTAAAAAGGCGGCGTTGTAATAAGAGTAATGGACGCACAAAAATAATGTCATGAGCAAATGCACGATAGCCGCAGCGCAAATGTCGCGATCGCGACCGCGATAACGGGGTCGTAATATCGTCGGGGTATGGCAAACCTACTCCATAAGCTCCCGAGAATTGCATAGAGGCTTATTTATAGTGCGTTTATGACTGTAGTTTTATCATAGAGCAAGTTTATAAATATTAAAGTAAATAATCTGCCAATGCAATTTTCATGCATGAATTTATAAATTCAAATTCACATAAAAAATTATGATGAATAGAAAATAATAGGATGTTTCTTCGTTTACTCCTTCTACCCTATTCTCTAAGAATATCGGCAGTCAGCAGCATGTCTACTACTATTCGTTATAGCGACCTTGTTGAATAACAGTATCACTGTCAAATATTCTTAATATTTTAATAATAATGTTAATAATATTTAAATTACTATATTTTTTTAAGTATTAAAGAAAGAGACAGGAAAGAGAGACATATAAAAGAAACATAACTTATACATTATATATATTTTTGACAGCTATTAAATGTATGTGTGTGGTACACTTTAATACACATTTGTATTAAATTACCTATTCTTAGTCCCATGATCATTTTGAGATCATCTCTAGAAAATGTCCGCCCGTGGTATTTCTGTGATAAAGTTTTCCTCTAAGATTTCGGAATTTTGCTATATCCATTTCTGACAATAATATACATGTCATTCCGGTATGAGTATTTTTTGTTAAATGTCGATAATTTAAAAATAAATAATTTAGAATGAAACATTTAGAATTTATACAGATTGAATTGCAAAATTGAAAGTATTTAATTTCTCATAAAAATATTCTATTAAAAATATTCTATTCTAATTTTTATGGTACATATGATACATTAATGTGCACTGGCCACATGAAAATTTTTATTATTATTTTAACTTGTTTAGAGAGGCATTTATGTGTGTAGCGTGATATTTATTTCAGAATTACTTAGTGCAAATACTGAATTAACATTTAATCTGAAATGATATATATATTTAGAAACGATAATATATTGTTATTGCGTACTGTGCAAATTATCAGATTATATCGTGCTATTTAGATAATGATCGTGCTGGTCGCATTACTTCTCTAAAGAGCTTAAAGCAGCTGAAAACGTTTAGCGGACTTTTCAATACAATAAAGTAAATTTAATAGAACATATATAAGTGTGAACCCACCTCTTAGCAATCTACATATCTAGATTTCGATCTTATTAGATCTCGTCAGTGTAGCTCAGCTAGTGAGGATGAATTCACACACTAACCCTCGAAGAGAGAATTTAAACGCAATCAGGCGGCACCACATCAATTAGCAATGCACACCCATATGGTAATAACCGCCAGATGGCGTTTAACTTCCCTCTTCGAGGGTTAGTTGTACTATTTTTAAATTTAATAGTTTTATGCGCAATAGCATCAAATGAATAAATGATCATACGAACTATGATATTTTAAATCATTTTAATTCAAGTTTATTAGGGTAAACATTTCAAGGGTCGTACACTACTATAGTGCATTATAATTTGTAATCCTCTCATATCATAATGATGTATAGATGAAATATATCTGAACAATGGAAGTTAGTATCGCAAAATGGACACCATCAATAAATTTGAACTAAACGCATTCACATTAAATGGTGAATACCCTACTGAAATATTATGACATCTCGACTATGAAGAATATCAGTTTGGTTATTTAGTAGCATTATTAAGTAAAAATTAAACAATATAACAATTATTGAAATTTGAAGTAATTAAAATAATCGGAATATCGTTGTTATATTGCGAATTTATAGGATTTTAAATATAACCGTCATATATAACTGAATTGTAAATACTATACTGCAATTTTAAATTAAGTCAATACTAGTACTATAATACCGTAATTATGCGAAGACGTGATTTCATCAGAAGAATGTTCAATTTTACGACCCTTGAACTTGATTAAAATACAAATGTCACCACTTTTCCTACAAATATTGCGTATTTCTATTGTTTTAAAATGACTTGTTGAATGACACATTACATTTAGATTTAGGGCACTTGGGCGAACAAAATGTATACAAGTCTTAATCAGTTTTTATTCGTGGTGATAATAATAATAACTTATTAATTAATTAATTAATAATAAACCTTCACTTAATAGCAGAATTAGACGATTTATATAATCTTACCAACCGAGGCGATGTCATCCATATAATAGAAGACACTTACCTGCAAGAAAAAAAAACATTATTAGTAAATTATGACTACCACTAAAATACTAAATACACGAATATGGAGTTACTAATTATTATCAAATGTATCAATAATCTATATAAGATCACTTGGGTAGACATATTTTTATTAATCAGTTCTGCAAGTAATAAGAAGAATTTTGTTAATTGTGTAACATCGTTATAGCATAATATTGTAGTTTATTTATAACTAGGTAGGTAAATTTTCTATCATTCGACGGGGTATAAACATATCTCTAATTATCGTGCCAACTCATTTGAGTGCGTATGATCTATTTCAAAATCAAATATATTTTCTGGCTCAAAATATTTTCAAACGTAATATACTATAGTTTTCCTTCTTCTTGTTTTAACTATGCAGTAGAGAATAACTGTATTGAGTTCCATTTCATTGAATAATAATTATAAATAATTATAATAATAAGTTATTGAATGAGTCTACATATTAATTTTAGGTAAAACTTATCGCATTGTCGCCTGCCTGCTTTCTGTCCCCGTTTTACGAACAAAACTGCCAGTAATAAAATAATATCCAACGACATGCCATTGTTTCATATGTCATGAGATTTGTTTTCTCTGCACTATATGCATTGGCTACAGTTGCTAAGTTGGTTTTGAATTATAAATATGAACATCTAATTTAGCGGCGTAATTTATAAATATATAACAAAAGCTAAAGTAAAAATTTAATTCATATGATGTAAAAAATGTAATTAATCAATGGCTTTATGTTTTACACAACTGCTAGTCGTAGAAGGGTTTAAGGTTCGATGTTTCAATTTCTACAATTAAAATAATAATAATAATAATGTAACAAAAAATAAGATATTGACTGCGGACTTCATCTTATAAAATATTTCCTTGATTGGCCACATTGTGCCATTCACCTGATTGAGGAATTGAGCCACGGTGTCGAGGTTCTCACTACGCAGTTGCTACTTCTGATATAACAATAGATATAACTATTTTACTATAGCGTTGTTTTTATCCCTATTTGACGAACCAAACTGTCAGTAATACAAATATTTGTCACGTCAGCATAAATATCATAAACGACTGGTCGGTCGGCTTCAATCATTGTATTCGTTTTTATAATATACGGATGATGATGATGATGATGATAAGTTCAGGTTGCTTTAGTTTATTTTTGTCCGTTATTTTACATAGCATTGAGGCTATTTTAAACAAATACAATACGCTCTACATTTT
Source organism: Lordithon lunulatus (assembly GCA_963942505.1). Classification (NCBI taxonomy): domain Eukaryota; kingdom Metazoa; phylum Arthropoda; class Insecta; order Coleoptera; family Staphylinidae; genus Lordithon; species Lordithon lunulatus. Next base: position 53,091,622 of record OZ012666.1, on the reverse strand, counting down.
GTAAAAAAACAACATACTTCATTTAATGATGGATTCAACAAATATATAATGTGAGTTTGGTTGTCATTAATGGACAATTCAGTACTCTATCTGTTGGCAAAAAATTAACGAGAATCTAATGGGTACGCATAAAATGTATTTTCTTATTATATATGTGACAATATGTGCAAGGTTTGTCTAATTATATATTAAAAAAAATTAATATCAACCACTGTCCAAGGGATCAAAATCGTATAATTTTTGTCTAATCAGCTGATCAAACAATAACAAAAATCAGCTGTTTACCCACTAGTTCGACGAAAACTATTGATATTTGAATGGCGAATAGAAATGGAAATAAACTCGAACGAAAACAAACTAAATATTCATTTTATTTACGTGTAACTCTTACAAAATGTTTACTCTTGACTACCGAGACAAGTAGCGACTTCCCAGAATTATGTATACAATGTTGTATAGATGCAAAAAACACAGTGTAGCGGAAACTTCTGGTGTCCGCTGACCATTACTTATTTATTTATTTATTTATACTAACCCACTCCAAAGTTTTGTGACAGTATATCTGAATACCTAAATGTAGGATTAAAAATTGTATAGAAATAAAAAAACTTCTATCTGTATAGCTACCAGTCCGAGGGATTTTTCGCTGTTAAAGGGAGAAGCTCAGAGGAGATATTTACTTCATAACTTCATAGGAAACCTCTGAACATTGTGAAACGTGATTGGCGGAATTTCGCCCACAGCGGGATTTGAACTCTCGTTCCCAATGCGCAGTACGAGACGGTTAGAGGCTCAAGCCACTAGGCCACTGATTTCGTTATACAGAAATAATAAGTAACATATAAAGTATACATAAAATTAGACTGTGAAAATGTTTTCCAGAAAACCTGTGGAAGCTTTAATAGTATAATTTCATATTTGGCTATTATTTGATGTAAAAAGTAGACTCCTAATATATTGGGGAATATTCCATAAGATATATCTACGGTTTTTCTTTTTGAAACAAAGCAATAATTTATTATTTCGTATTATAACTTATATACGTATATTTGCGTAACCATATGTAATATCATTATAAGTCTTAATGAAATAAGAGGATTAAGTCAGTTAGTTGACATGTCCTTGCTGCAGGCACGCATTTCAGCTTAACCCGTACTATATGTGGTCTGTACAGTAATTTATTGGAAATACCATGCTTTCCTGAAAGCAACAAAAACTGTTACAAGGCTAGCTGTTATTTCAATATTATACAATACAGGGTGATTTGAAGTTTTGCCCCTTCAAAAAAGTGAAAGCTCTATATAAATTAGTTCTAATTTAAATAACAATTATGTGTGTCCCCGAATCAACCTAACTATAACTGTAAAACATTTTTATTTCGCATTTTTCGAGAAAAAGTAATTCTTTATGAAAAATTTTGCATATGAGTTTTGAAAAATACTTTGGCATAGGCAGAATGTCGATATAATGTATATATAAAAAATAATAAGACGTGAATTTGTACCGATTATCTATAGTGAAAAATGTATAGAAAAAAATTATTTCTAATGGTAATAGGAGCTTAAATATAAAATTTGATATTTTTATCACAATGTTTTGCTTTATCTTCGTATTTAATAAATTATGTAATTTTATATACGAGATTAGTTCAATATTTCAGATTAACACCAAAACAGAGAATTTATTAGTTAAAAATTAGAGTTAAAAGTTGCGGTTTTGGAGAAATATCTTATCGCCATGCTATTGAAGTATTCAATGGGAAATGCCAACGGAAAGATGCATCCACAAATCGTCTTCGAGAATTAATTAGAAAGTTGAATAACACCTGAGATATGAAAAAAAAGTCCATAATAAAGTTGATGCCGCAACATCGGTAGCTTTGCAGTCGGCAAGAGATAATCCAAAATAAAATTTAGGAATAAGGTCAGAGAATTTAAATATTAGTAAAACTTACTTGCAGAGTTTTATAAATTAAAAACAATTATATATATATATATATATATATATATTCAGAACAAATGTAGTTGTCATCTCTGAAAATTACATATTATGTGCAGAGGAAAATCCAAATTTCTGTATTGGAACAATTAGCCAATAATATAAAAAAGTGAACGTTTGGTGTGGGATGAGATAATATGATTTTTGAGGCAACATTAAATCAGGATACGTATATACATATGTTGGATATTGATTTATCTGCTTTATATGAAGTAAGTGTACAGACTGTATTTTCAATAAGATAGTGGTCCTGCTCATAGTGCAATTCGTGTTAGGTACTTTCATAATAAATGAATGTGGCAATTTGATCTTATAAAGTGACCTACGCGTTCGCCTGACATTACACCACTTGATTTTTATTTATGGGGATATTTAAAGCAAAAAGTGTATGTAAATGATTTTTACGACAATGTAGACCTTTCACAAAAAAATTATAATATTAATATGAAAACGTTATATTAAAACATATAAAAATTAAAATGCATATTTCAAAATTCTGAGAAACTATTTTGTAGGTATTTAATAATATGGCAGAGCCACGAAAACTAGAAAATAGAGAAATATTTACTGGCATACAAGAAACTAAATAAAACGAGCAAAGAGAAAATGAAATAGCAAGGTCAGATTACTTACAGGAACAATGTACCAAAATAAAAACCATAGACTCAAAACATGATACGCTAAACAATTATTAATTAATTATTGATCATTCTGTCACTAATAAACATTTAAGACAACATTAAGAAGGAGTGCATCCTATAACCTATGATGTTTAACATATGGAACTGTTCCGGAAAACTCTCCTGGAACAAGACGAAGGAGTATTTTTCAAGGGAATAAATATCAATAACATCCAATATGCCGATGACTCTATATGATTAGCAAAGAGTGTAGTAGAAATGCAAATTCTAATCAGTAGAATAGTAGAAAAGAGTGAAGCCTATGGCATAAGTCTCAATGTAAAGAAAACAAAAGTTATGATTATCAGCAAACAGAGCATAAGCAAGTCTATCTGCACAACAAGAAATTACAACAGGTAGAAAACATACATATCTGGGATGCAACTTGAACTCAGGATGGGACCACGCTACAGAAATCAAAATCTGAATTGAAAAAGCAAGAACTACATTCGACAAAATGAGAAATGTAATGTGTAACCTTAAACTAAACATCAGATGACCACTAGGACTCTTCCATGCTACGTTTTTTCAATATTATAATACGGAGTAGAGGCATGGATGCTAAGCGACTAGAAATATTTGAATTCTGGTGCTACCGTCGAATACTAAGAATCTCCTATACGTACTATGTAACCAATGAAAAGGTGCTGGAGCGGCTTAACCAAAGAAGAGAAGTAATTGTCACTGTAAAAATACGTAAAACATCTTACTTTGGACATATCATGAGAAGAGAAATATACTTTCTACTACAAGTCATACTATAAGGAGAGGTAGATGGAAGAAGAGAGCCGGGCCGAAAAACCTAAGGCGATGGACAGGAATGACATCAACCGATCGATTTAGATCAGCAGCCAACAGCATTAGATGAGCCATGGTAATTGGCCACGTCAATGAGGATGTGGTATCCCAAGAAGAAGAATCAAAGTGAACCGACAGATGACACATGTATTACATACAACCACATTCATGTCTAACAGTCGGAGTCTGAAATTTAGGAGACACAAATGTTAAATATTATTTGTATGCTCTATAACTATGGCGATTTGGCCATTCTTATGTAAGGATCGTCTGACCTATATCTAAGATTCTTAGAAAATTAACTGTCAGTTTTGTTTCATTTCAGTCCAGAACAGATGTGGATAAAGAAGGATAGCCCACCACATCATTTTGGTAGACTAGTTACTAGTTAATACTTCTCAACCGTTGAACTGGACCATATTGTATACTAGCGTTATACAATCCTAGTATAACCCATAGTGCTATGAATATATTATAGAATATCCAGACAATAGCCCATACTACTTAAGACCCGTTATAGAATACATATAATCGAAACATCGTATTCTTGTATGCATGGTATTATTCGTAAAACCATACAAATAAAAAACTTTTATGTTTATAGAAATCTGCCTGAGGGTTATTCTGCTGGTAAAAGAGAAGCTCAGAGATGTGTAAAAAAGAGTTGAACTCTCATCCAAGTTCAATACGAGACAGGCGGCGCCTCTAGCCACCAGGCTACTGAGATCCAAATATTATATGGAAAATGACATTTTACATAAAAAAAAAATTCAGAGGCTGCAAAATTAAATTGTGACTGCCTTTTCACCAAGGTTCCATAAAAGCATCAATAGCTATTGAACCTAGGGAATGTAGTTACTTTAGATTCTCTTCATTGGAAACACTGAATAATTGAACAAAATGTGTCATAAGCGCTATTCAAGGTGTTTGGCATTTGTTTTGACAATTTATGTCACAATAACGCTTTCAATGTATCCATTCAATAGCTTATGGGACCAATAAAGTTTATGGGATGTTGGTGTAAATATGGGCATAAGTCTAGTGATTCAGAGAGTTTTAATTAATTTTAGCTATTTTATATAAATAAATGTGAGGTCAAATAGTTATACCACAGATAATTCTCTAAGGCACCTTACACGATCAAATATACTGTCAATATTTTAAAATATTGACAGTATTACTGTACGTAAACATGTTTAAAATGTTCTTTATTTTAAAATATTGACAGTATTACTTATCGTATAAGGTATAGTAATGATGGAATGAAGAGAATACTAATGTTTTCCAGATAATTGATTACTTCATAAATATAAGAGGATTGAAGTATATATTGACAGTCTAGGTCTGACAGTATTATTGACCATGTAAATTATTACAATTATTTTATATTTAATAAATAAAATTCTAAAATATTAGTAGATACATCGAAAATTAAGTTCTATGATTAGAATAAAACTAATGATTGTTTTTCAAAATAGAGATATACAGTAACAATTTACTTGCACGATATTTAAAAAATAAAATACGCCTTGATCGGTTCTATATTGTGTTATATCTGTTACATGAATTCATTTGTTTATATTTTTAATTTTACAAAAGAAGTACCGGTAAAGTATTGGAATCATGTGAAAATCATTTTTATAATATGCCCTAATCATTTTAAAACCATCTCTGGGAAATATCTGTCCGTCATCTATCCCATGAGACAAATTTTGGTTCTGAGTTTCTGGAAAAAGCTATCATACATTTTAAAACCAATTTATTGAATGGGTATTCTCAAAAATAACGTAGCACTTTCCCTGTTACTTACACAAATGACGTAAAAGTCAGGCAAAAGAAACCCAGTAGCATACTAGGAAGCGATCGGGGCCCTATGTTCATATACATACACATATCCATTATCAAAAATATAATATAAGAAATGTTGAATTATTCTTATTATTTATTTTCATTATATTTTTATTAATTATTTTGAGTATTTTGTTGTTATACAGACAGAATAAATTTAAAAAGTATACATGCGGCTTAGTTTAAGTAATTTTTTTTGTAAAAATTTATTTTCATATAAGTTATGTAAGTTTATACAAATAAATAAATCAGAATTAAATGTATGCATCCCGACCTGGGTAGTTCCTACTATTTGTTGTTAGAATACAAATAACTACGCTTCATATATTCGGGGACGATTTTCTGAAGTAAGTTTGAAGTCCTAATATTCATATACATATATACTAATAAACAGCAGAAGGACTAGAAGGTCGATAGCCAGCTACAAATTGTAACAAATACAGATTTTCATAATAATCGCGTGATAATTATAAAAATAATGGAAAATTTAAAAGCTAATATATTTCTTTTAAAAAAGTATTATATTGTTATATGTATGATAAAGTAACGAACACAGGCCACATAGAATTGTCATCGCTATGAAACACTACATATCGCATGATAATAGCGATCACTCATAAATCACACCCTGGCCACAACATAATTAGTACGTGGTGTATCGTATACGGAAAAGTACGTTAGGTACCGATAGAATTGTAAAGCTTATAATGTTTATTCTACGAAAATAACGATGACAAGCAATGTCTATGTTACACCTGCTCATACTAATTATAATCGTTCGAATATACAGTCAACTGTGTGGTACGTATCTCTCTCTTCTTTACATATATTAAATAAAACGCTGATCACATTTTATCCTCTACTCTGCATCATCACTGCATCAAGATTAATTAATGCCTTGATTCCATTTAATGCTTTAGTAATTAATGATATGTATTACATTTATGATTTTGAGAACATTTACTGTATGTGTGCTTATAATTGTATAATTGGTATTGAAATATTTCATTATAGATCAAAGTTAGCAAGTAAGTATTATTCTTTTTTGCGCTTCATATTTCTTCTTTAATCCTCGAATGCCCAACTCTGTCTAAAGGCGGACCACGCTTAATCGCATATAACGATGCATTTAAGTATTGTAGATCTTCGATACCCAACGCCTCAATGTGGACATACCTTTAGTAGGTGTAGAATGTGACGGTATAGCGATGGCCAACAATTTAATACAGATTCATTAATACATTCATCAGAGGTCTTCAATTATATGAGGAACATTTTGCGCGACAATAAAAAAACTTGGACATTAGAGGGTTAAAACACGACAGATCGTGTTTAAAATCATTTTTAAAGCACGCGCTTACTTTAAAATTGCTAAGGACGTCATCTAATTAATGTCATACATAAATCTGATTTATATCTATTAATTTATAATTGGATTCCTTTTTAGATGCAACAACTGATTTCTCCAGAGAATATATACTATCCTCTTTGGTATATAAATGATCGATTTTTGGTTGCATTTAAACTAATGATAAATTGATAGATTTTTTACTTTCAACTCTTTGAAAACTAAAGCTTTAACAATTACGCCAAATCAATCATGCTTGCCATGTCAAATGTTCAAACCAATTTATGATATTAAAATGTATCTATAAAAATAGCGTGTATGCGTGGTCTTTAATGAACATCGTCGTGCTTGCAATAGAGCAAATTGTGAATAGAGCAAATATCTATTTATACTTCAATCCCTATAATATAAAAACCAAGCCAATATTTTGAAGCCTACGGACTCGGTTATGACTTTTGTGCTGTCAGCCTGCTGTCAGTGCATGACGTGAGAAATATTTGTATTAGTGACAGTTTCGTTAAATAGGGACAAAAACGTGATCGTAGAATATTTACGTCTATTATTATCTTGTTATCAGTTGCAAGAAGAAGAAGAAGCAGGGCACACAATAATTCGTTTGGTAATATTTGGAAACACAAAGTATGCAAATGGTCACACGCGTTGATATATCATCATACGCCGTCGGAAGACAGGAATTTCACCTAATATACTAATATTACTAAAGACAGTTAATTAATTTCATGTTTTAAAACAATAGCAGTTTATTGCTTAGAGTAGAGTTATATTTTATGTAGATTCAAGTTAGTATTGGGGTTAGTTTAACTGCATTTATCCTAAAATCAAATAGAAACGATTTTGTTTTGAGATTACACACTGGCACTACCCAGAACTTGCACCATTATTTGCACCTAAATAAAATTTCATTACCACTCGGAAAATGTTCGAATTGCATAATAGAATAATCGACTGCAATTATAGATGTCAATTATCATATTGCATTCTAGCCACTGAATTATTCATTTGCCATTTTTATTATGTCCTATAACATCCAATTAAATTATATTTTCACAATTATTTAATATAATTCTGACATACTTTAAATAGCAATCGATGTCATGCATATTTTATTTAAGACCGAACTTGTGTGAGTAATTGCTTTTGTATTAACATAGTGTTCCTCCAGGAAACCGCCCTTAACAAGCAAACAAACAGCGCCGTATACATCGGCACGGACAACCCGCGGTTTTCTTGTTTCACTCACCCTCCGGCCACCAATATCATCTGCATCTCTCATGTGTGGGGGCGGCTGCTCCAGCCGCTAGCGGGGCAGATGTAAACAGTCCAACGCACAGCGCGTGCGTCCGCGCCGTGCAGCCGAACACATTACTGAAATTATTATCATCACCACCGCCGCCGCCTGTCCGCACCACTGTTGTTCTTATTGTTTTTTCACTCTAATGCGGCGCACAGGGGTTAATTTTAAACTGCACCTCTGCATGCATATCCGCGCGCACTGTAACTACGCTCGCCGTATGCCCGCATTCGACGTATTTACGGCCGCCGCGGCCTATTTGCATCTGAAGACACGGGAGCTTCATTAATATTAATAACGTGGTGCCGCCGGCATCGAAAAAACGGCGAGGAAACTATCGGGGAATCGGCGACAGTTACCTTGCCAAAATATAAAAATAGAGAGGAGTGGAATAGTGAAATACTGTGGAATGTCTGAAATATTTATGACACCAATTATCTGGCTCAGCCGATAGCTGCATGCTTAAACTACTTAAACAGTGATATATTAAAGGTTTAAATGATGAATAATCTATATCTGAATGATGAAATATTAGCAAGGATGTGGCACGTTTTATCAATGTTAGTATATTGATTATACGAAATCGATTTTATTTTTTAATGAAATTCAGTCATCAATTTTGTAATAGAAAACCATATATATATATATATATATATATATATATATATATATATATATATATCGACCGTCATCCCTTCTGTAATATTGTTATAACAATTATATTATATTATTATATAATTTTAATAGTGGCGTAAGTCAAACCACTCCCCTTCAAGAAAAAAAAATAACGCCGTTGTTGGGATACATATTTTGTAGTTCAGAGTTCAAGTCTAACTACGCACGCCGATTTACAGAAATACCAAAGATAAACCCTTCTTCCTATAAAAACTACTTAAATGTGACTTACGTCACATTCATTCTCACATATATCGCACTATGAAAGGACAAGTGTCGTAACTTCCAAAATTAATGTTCAGGTTTTAATTTTTGTTTTTTGTGACTCTTATATATATTTTAACGCTACTTTAATCATTTCTTCGCGTTTAGAATAAACCAAATTATTATTTACATAAAATAGATAACATTATACTCAATGGTAGAACTACTGTAATCTTTAAAATGCATTTGTCTTAAAAACATAAATCTTTATCGCTGGCCTAGACTGCCATTCTAAACATTTTATTGATGAATAATCTATATCTGATTGTTAACAAATACAAGTTCTATTAATTTTAACATATTGATTAAACAATATTGATTTTTCAGGAAAATTTAGTATGGCAGGATAATAAACTGATAAAACACAAATTAACTTCTGTTAAGTGAGCTATTACGCATGTGAATTTCTTGTGTATATTATTCTTAAATTATAGAATACTTTTGGTAAAAAGCCTTGTCAAAAAGTAGGCAATAGCGAAATGACTAAGCATTGTTCTATAGGGTATGGATACACTTTCTATAACTATTTAATGACATAATTAGTAGATATCCAAAGTACGACTGTATAGTAAGTAATAATGAAGCATTGCTATATATTATAAGTTAATATAATACTGACATATCTACATCTAATGTAATTATTAGTATTGTTTCTTTAATAAATCATTATACAAAGGTTGTAAGGTTCAGGTACGCAAATTGTTACAAAGGAGAATACACATATTTGCATATAAGACGATGAGATTATATTGTAATATGCATAGGCGTCATAGGGAGGAAGTGGGTACAGGGAGGGCATTGATGTATAATTAGAGGGATTTTTGATAGTGTTCATCACCTATAGTATACTATAGGTGATGAACACTATCAAAAAACGCTATCGAACTATTGATATTCTCGAGTTAATTGTTTCGATAGTACTATTGATAACTATTATCAATATTACAATACATTCTGGTGTACATTACTATATAGCTTTCTAAATTGCTCCAAACAGATTATCTACTATAATTTATCAGTCTTAAGAATGCAATTAAGAAAAAATACTTCTGTAATATAACACAATATATATGCAAATTTTTATATACAAAAGCCCAAGGAACGGGTGTATACCAGATAATTTTTCAACTAGCATCAAGCACCCGTGTAAGGTACCGAGAAAAAAATTCTGGAAATAAGCCGTCCCATGAGATATTAGTGAAGAGAATCGCCCAAACATCGATTAATATTTATAAGTTATTATGCATCTTCGTCGGGTATATGGTCAACATTCCTTGAGACTATAAATACAATATCTTGGTCAGTTGTAAAAAAGCGAGGGAACTATAACCCGTGATTATATTGTTAGATGTTGCTTAAATTATTGTTAACTATCCATTTCGTAGTATCATCTACTTGTGATTACATATGGCAACGTCGCATTATGTGCCAAAGTTGTCAAAATTGATGGATTGGAAATTAACGCTAGAATTATCTGCTATGTATACCCAAGCCACCAAGCCTTTAGGTAATATATTACATATTTACAGTACAATATATACGAACTGGCACATCTAACCACCGATCGCATTGTTCTACCAAAATGTTACCTCCATTAGACAACTATTTGAATAAATTTGAATTTTTATTATTATTAAAAAAATACAGATCAAACAAATAGAATATTATTACGTTTGAAAAATGACGTTGCCTTCAATACAGATTGCGTTCAATAGGATATGGCTAATTGCCATACCTTAAGAGAATCCATGCTTAAGGAAACACCTTTCAGGGTACCTTATTTCATTGGGAGATGTGGAATGGCCCCTTCAATCACCGTTTATTCACCATGTTATTATTTCTTATGAGGCTACCAGAAAACTCAGGTTTTGCTTGAAAAACCACAGAATTTTGAAGCTGTTTCGGATGCAATAAATAACTCGATAAATTCGCGCATATGCTTGAAAGATATCTGGCCAATTGTATCAACTCGCCGCAACAACGCGTGGATAAAAACGATGTTATGGTCATTGTGCGAAAGAAATTTACATTATCTTTGTTTATGCTTTATGTCTCTTAATTGGTGTTATACAATATGTAATCTTTGCAAAAACTAGAAATATAAATGTATTCAAAATCATCTGCGGTACTGTGTGAGTGCTTTGAAAAATACAACACATCCCAGTGTGGCTCTATATTGTTATTGTAAATTGTGAAATACAAATTATACTCTAATATATAACTTCTATGCATTGATAAATGTAAGTATTGTTTAAATTGAGCGCACTTATAGGACGATTCAACTATTATCATACAAATTGGTATTGATTTGTTTTAAATATCTATGTAAATTACATTTGGTGATCTGCATGATGTTTAAGATCTCAAAAACGCCTCAGTCATTAATTTATCATGATAATCTCACTATATAATCCAATATCCAAGATAATTCAAGTATTACAAAAGTAAGCAGTATGTATTATTTCATTAAATTCAGTAATAGATTTTTACACCAACATAATGGTTTTCCCAGATACATTAGAATCTGATCTACACCACATTTCCGATATGTATATACGAACTAATTGCAGCAATTGCTATAAACGCCCACTAGTAGTAACAGCTGCAATCAAGTACCAAGTATCATGCTATTGCAGTTGAGGCACGATTGCATGAAAATGTACAATTTCATCACTTTAAGTTGAATATATAAATCGAACTAAATACGAGTTAAGAAATTGAAAACAATTACTACAAGATATCTGGTGGGTGGTTAGGGTATATATTCAGATTAAATAATAAGCCAATGTAAACTAATAAAGTCAATAAATAATACTGATTTCTCAATCACATAGATAACATTGATTACTGAAAAATATGAAATATATTTTTAACAATAGTGCGGTGGCTACGAGGCTGGGAAGCCTGATTATATTCCTAACCCGAATAGTCGGTACCATTTGTCGTTGGGATACAATATACTACACTCTAGATAAACGGAGGACACTTTTCTAAATTAAATAAACCCCATACACATACATTAATGATATGATGCATTCATAAACATTAATTAAAAATAAATACAAACTGGACCTTTTTATTTAGACACATCTGATTTTACTTTGTCCCCGATTAAATCGTTGTCTGGGGGACATCGGCAGGTACTATTTTAACTGGATCCTGGTTTTACATTGTATGCTGTGGGACACTTCACACGTAGATGCTATTGCGTCCAATGTAAAACCAGTATCCAGCATACCGGTACTTCATATGAAAGTAGACTAAAGACTAGTCCAGACATACACTTGCCCGCAAACAAATGTTTGCAAACATTTACCTGTAAACATAACACACATTTATGATTTGTACGAGAAAGTATTTATATTGACAAACATTTAGTATATATTTTCAACTAGTTTGAAGTTGAGTTCATATCAAAGACAAAAATATGTCAAACAATGAATAATGCTATCAATTTTTGCGCTCTCGGTGCCACGCAGACAAACGGTTATACATTTTCCAGAATATGTCCAGACTTGCTTGTTTATACTTATTTATACATTTATACAAACATTTGCAAACACGTTTTAAACAGTATACCGTCGCCTAAACAGCAACACCACATAAGTACAATTTTATTCGAGGTTGACAGGAGAGAGAAAAATTATTATAAAATGTTTATTGGAGTAATTAAAATGCTCGTGGTTCAAATAAATAAAACATATACAATAAAATAAAAAAATCAATAAATTATTGTCAGAATAAAATATCTCCAATAAATATTTTATAATTAATTTTTCTGTCTCCTGTCAACCTCGACTAAAATTTTAAATGTTTGGTGTTGCTGATTTTAGGCGCCGATATATTAATTTTTATGCAGATTCAAATGTTTGCGGGAAAATGTTTGTAGGCCTGGACTAGACTTAACATACGACGGACCTCAAGGTTGATAACTAGTTACTAGATGTAAGTACAACTCTTTACAATAATTCAGTCAATTTAGTATTATATTAACTAAAATGTATCGCCATTCAATGTCTCTATGTTAATTATATGTAATAATAAATTTACATGATTTGCCCAACGATTATAATTAAAATTGATTTTACTTCTCATTTATACACGTGGCGGTTATATAATTTTTAATATTGAAAAGTACAGCGTGCCACCACCGCCTTATCTAATGAAGATTAAATGTATTTGAGCACGCCAGATTTTAAAAATATTATGATTGATGAAATCCGTACAAAGCCATGAATTCGTATATTGTCAACAATAAATGAGTTAATATACTCTCGGAACATCAATGACTGTAGCGATCTGATGTGAAATTGATATTAAGTGGATTGAATATAACGTGAAACCAACAAAAACTAAAGCGATTCGAAGATTTGATATTGTATTAATTTAAAGCGAGTGTCTCATTGTGTTTCAGTGAAAGCGCTGGCAAATATTCGTCTGCATCCGACGGCAATTGCGCTGATAAACCCAAACATTTCTATGCACTCACGTTCAAGCACGCAACTTCCTTGTCTCATTCATCTTTCGCCCGTTTAGAGCAATAATAATAATTCAATATTTAAAACATGATGCATTTGCAGTCGTCGACATATAACTGGATGTTAATTATTTAGCCGAATAAGAAATTCGAAATTTAGCCGAGACAATATTGGTTTGTTTTCATGAAATAATAAAACATAAAGCTGTTTTGCGTTTTAATTACATTGATAGATGAGAGAAGCCTGCGAGAATGTAAGTGGTGTACATTTCAATTGTTTAGAAAAGGAGAAGATTTTGTGTTATATACTTGAAGTCAATTTATTCATAAATAAAAATGAAACTGTGAAACGTTAATTTACATAAATAACAAACGCACAATCTTCTCATTTTTAAAAGTGACAGAAACACCAAATTATTGATATTGCGTTTCAGATATTAGCTGTTTATATATCTAACCTGTTGACATTAATTTAGCTACCATACGTCAAATAGAAGACGGTTGTGGCGACGATAAAAATCCTGTAATGCGCGGAACGTTTCTCGAAGGAAGTACTGATTTTGATAATAAAACTTGATGATCTGCACATGTTGTTCAACGGTATATCCTTGGTGATTTTCCATACATTAGTGAACAATTGACAACAAATTTGATAGCTTCCACAACATGGCCACTATCACTTGACAAATTTCGAGCGTCCTTGCTGGAAGACCCTTTATATAATCTTAATCTCTTATTTTTATGTTGCAATTTCTAACTTTCTCTGATTTTGGTTTTAGGCGATGATGAAAATAAATCTTTACCTCCCCAAGAATCCTTGAGGCAGCCCTTTTTCAAGGTGTTGGATATTATACACGATGCTACACCCACCTAGGGTCTATTGTTTTCGGATTCGCGATGGTTTGGGTGTCATAATATTCCACGCTGACTAGGCGGGTTGGATAGGGTGTGAATGTGTTAGTGATAGGTATTATATATATTAGAAGGATTGAACGTAGGGACGTGGTAGCCCCCGCTGCAAGGAGATGTGAGAACCATGGTTCGCGTCTGCAGTTTCGTATTTCTGAAGTTCTTCTCCAGATTCGAAAAAAAAAGTGCCTAACCGGAATCCTAAATATTAATCAAAATCTTTACTTTACTTGAGTTATATTTGCTGTTTTAACTTGAAATCGACATCAATTACTAAACATAAATGTAGCAATGTGTTTATACATTTTAAAAGTGTATTTTAATTTTTAATATTTGTGGTGATTTTTGAAACTTGCGCGTATATACTATGTGATGACAAATGTCGTAACTTCCAATAACAGTTTTTGAGAGAATTGCATTTTAAAGATTGCAATAGTTCAGTAGTTTTACCATTGAGTATAATATTATCTATTTTTTTTTAATAATAATTTGGTTATTTCTAAACGAAAAAAAAGGATTTAAAGAGCGTTAAAATATACATAAGAATTATCAAAACAAAAATCAAAACCTGAAAGTTTGGAAGTTACGAAACTTGTCATCTCACAGTGCAGTGCATATGTGTAAACTTTACATCAAATCAGTCCCGGACCAAGTAGACCGAGTGTCTGCCGGTATAAGCAGACCGCTCCTCTCGGCCAATAGCTTCGAGTAGATGAGCTAGCAGAAGCAAAGGGTGCCTTTGCTTCTGCTTGCCCAAAGAGGAAGAAATTTTTCAACGGCAGAAAGATGCAGATGGCAACGGAAAACCGCTGCATTAAGGATCTTGTAGAGATATTCCCAGGATACATAATCATGACTGAAGTATTTAACAATGGCCCCGAGTACAGGCGTTTCTTAAATGGAGCCAAGAATATCCCACTCCGACATTATTGATATAAATGCGAGACTCAAAATAGGCACGTGGAAAGTGAGAAGTCTGTACGAACCCGGAAAACAAAGAACACCATAAGAGAGATAAAAAGACAAACAAATCTCAGTACTGGGTTATCACCGAATTAAGGTGGTAAGGATCTGGAAAATTTATTTTCGATGACCACTACTCAGGAGAAGATAGCAATTTTCACCGCAATATAGTGGCAACTATTTCGACAAAGACAGTTGATAAATGCATTAAGCCCGTATCCTATGTGTCTGATAGAGTAATGATGATCCAACTGCAATCAAAAGGCAATGCCAACATCATCCAAATGTACGCCCCTACTTCGGAGAGCGATGCAAAAGTTATAGAGAAGTTCTACGAAGATATAAAGAGCGTAACGGGCCGTCTAGAAAGTAAGGATATCACTATAATAATCGGGAATTCAATGCTAAGATCGGTCAAGGAAGAGATAACAAAAACGTCGGTGATTTTGGACATGGAGAGTGAAACGGTAGAGGTCAACGGTTTGTGGAATTTTGCAAAGAGAATAATTTCTGTATTATGAGCACATTCTTTAAATTGTTAATAAGACAGCTATATACTTGGAAAGCTCCATCAATCAGGAAAAAATCGTCAGGAACTAGATCGACTATATCACTATCAAAGATATCGAAATATGCAAACACTTCCGGGTGCCGACGTACCTTCAGATAACAATCTATTAATGGGAGAGATTAAACCTAAACTTAAAGGAATCAAACAACAGCATCGACCATCTGGGAGAATAGACATGGAGTACCTACACGCGAATAGTCCAACGATAGGAAATACTTTAGAAAGTGAATTTGACACATCAGTAAATCCGCTAAACGTAGAAGATTATTTGCAACTTTTCAACACCGTAATCCAGACGACAACACAGCCAGTGGGAAAACAGATATGAAAACGAAGCAATAGTGGATGACTATCGAGATTCTAAACTTGATGGACGAAAGGCGGAAACATAAAAGCCAGGATAAACAAAAATATAACACCAGCAATAAAGAAATAAGAAGAGGTGGGTTGAAGAAAATTCTCCGAAATAGAACAACTACAAAGAAAACACGATACATTTAACCTACACAAGAGAGTGAAAGAAATGGAAGGCGTAAAAAACAAAAGAACGAACAACCTTACCGCTAACGATGGAAGGCCCATAGTGGATAAGATTAAAAAGTTGAACAGGTAGAAGGAGTATGTTGAATCTATTTTAAGATGAAAGAGAGCAGATAGAAACAACAACTTGTATAACTGGCTCGACAATAACATATGCAGAAATAGAAAAAGCTATAACACAAGCAAAAAGTAGAAGTGCGACAGGTCCAGACGAAATCCCAACAGAGATACTTAAACTCCTGGAACATAAAGACAAAAAGTCACTTGTTTACCTTTTTAATATAATATACGAGACAAGAGACATACCTGAAATGCTGAAATTAACCTTTATAATGATTCCCAAACAGATGATGGCGAAAAATTGCAGCGATTATAGGACAATAAGTCTAATGGCAGGATATGATAGTAAGCAAAATAGCTCGGGATGAACCGGCAATTACGGCAGATGGTACACAACTTAATAAAACAGAGAACATCACATACCTGGGTTCTAATATAAACAGCAATTGGGACATGAGCAAGGAAATCAGATGCTACATATTCTGTACGGTGTAGAGCCCTGGACACTAACGGATACCTTGCTGCATAATGTTCAAGATGTGGGTCTAACGCAGAATATTACGCATAAGCTGTGTAGAGTGAGGAATGAAGAAGTCTTAATCCGTCTGGTTAAGAAGAAGGAAATTGTTAAGTCAATAAAGGCGCGGAAACTAATGCGACCCAGAGCAATACAACTTACTACAGCTGATAATGCAAGGTAAAATAACCGGAAGAAGAGCACCGGAATCTGAGAGATTGTTACCAGAAGTCAACGACATCTCTGTTCAGAGCGGCCGGTAATAAAGTAATGATACTTAATATGGTAGCCAGCATGATGATGACAGACGTTCGGTAACGGATAAGGTACAATAAGATGAATAAAATCATTGCAACTCGAGTTGATGTTGCTGTACCAACTTGAATTTGATCGAAATTACTAAAAACACATGGACGCAACATGATATAAAAATGAATCATACATATCGTGAATATGACGGGAAGATACATATTCAATGATATGTTTAATTAACTTTCCTAACAAATGTCATGCTGTCCCTTAAACGACTATATAGTAATTTATATATACATTTGTATTTTGTAAAAACTTGTCTTTTAATTTTTGGTGATTTTTTACAATTTTTACTTGCGTGTTTATATACAACTATTCTATTCAATGATTTTCGCAAGTTTTTATGATACCATCCATTTAATTGATTAATTAAGACTTGATTTTATTAAATTGTGGGAAATTGCATGCATAGTTAAAGTCGCTTGTAATCGTGAATGAGCATAAGTTGGGTGGTGTTGAAACACCATTGATAATACTTTCACAATTTTAGTAGTTGAAACTACTTCTGTATTTCATATAAAGTTAGTAGTTAATACTGTTATAACAACAAATTATCACTTTAAAGATTACAATAAATACAAAATAATATTTACTACAATTAAGTTATGAGAAGATACAAGAAGTACCACCCTCGAACCGTCGACCCTCACTTTTGTAATGACAGCAGAATAACACAAATGACAGGCTTTAAAATTTTATCTTCACAGGATTATAAACCAAACATATAACAGCAAAAATAAGTGTTGAAATTAAGTGGACATATCCAAAAACATAAAAATGTAATATAGTTAAATATATTGTGTAATAAGTCATATATAACGGCTATAATATTGGCTAATCAAATTGGAATCAATTTTGTGTGAGTTTCGCAAACACTTTCCGCGTGATGTGTCAGTGTTATAATCGAGCCTATAAACCGGTGGTAATTGAGAAAATAACAGCGTCGCGAACGGCTCTTTTCCGATATTTACGACCGCGCGGCAATTCAGTAGTCTCGCTTGTTTTGTAAATATACTTTCCGCCGCCTCCACTTCGCTGCAGCGCGATCACCATATGCACGGAATTTTATTTTCAGACACCAGCGTGCCGTTTATTGTAGGAGAAGCGCGAAAATAGACACGTTTATTTAATGGAGGGGCAACTAGCGTCCAATTTTACTGACAAGTTCATAAAAATGACGGCTTTATTGTGCTAAAATTAACTGTCTTGCACATTCAACGTTAATTGACTTGCGGAATTCTGCATTATGAAACGCTGTTAATGGATGTCTCAGAAACACCTGTTAGAAAAATATTTTCCACTGACATACACAGTTACCCCTAACTAAAAAAGAAAATGGATTTAATTTTAGAGGGGAAAATGCCATTGTAGTTGATTATTGTGACAAATTAATTAATAAGAACTATAAATGGTAATTGAATATTATTATTTCATTACCATAAACAGGGGACCGACCGGCAAAGGGCATTGCTGAGGGTACTCGATACCCGCGTCGCCTTTCGTCAGAGTTTAGCTGTGATTTAGAGGATAATATCCCCCTATAAGTAATTTCTTCTTTGTTATTTAATTTCAATTCACCTGTAAAGATGGATATAATATAGGATATAAGAAAGAAATCAGTAGAAATAATCAGACTTCTGCGTACACAATGAAATGAGAATATGCTACACATACAGGCGAAAGCCTCAGCGCTAAACTATTCAGCCTGATAATGGCCAAAATAATCAAAAGGCTGGGTAGAGCAACCCACGAATACAAATGATAAAAAACTGCTGTAAATATCGTTTGCTACGCTGACGATACTATCATCATTGCAGAATCCGAAGATGGATTTTAATGACTACTAAATCATTCAAATTATTGTCCGACAGGATCAAGATGAAAATCTCCACAAAAAGCGTAGTCATCGTCAATCTTCAATTTGGGGCAAAGTAGTTGGGCAGGGCAATATCGTTCACACGACAAGTGTCTGCATTCGACTATCTTGGTATACAAATCAACTCATATGGAGATCTGAAACACAGCGTCATGTAGCAGGGCCAAGAAGGCGGAAGAATCTTAGGGGCACTGTGCAGACCAATATGGAAGAATAAACACATATCAATCGAGAGTAAAACCAGAATATATAAATCATGTGTCAGACCTATCATAGCATATGTAGCGTTTACAAGAGCTGACACTGCAGAGACAAAGAGTCGTGCAAATGAAGATCCTACGCACAATATCTGACGACACATTATTCGATTGTAAGACCAATACAGAAATTAGGAACAAGTGCAACACATCGGACATTACAAGATGGGTACGCGGCAGGGGACGTAAGTGGAACAAACACATAACGAAAATGGTAGATACCCGACTGTTAAACGCAGTAAAAGATGGTATAAACACAAAAAGTAATCTCTCGAAAGACTACCAAAAGGTGAAAGGATGGACGAACATCGATATCCCAGGAACAGTGGAACCGGGAGTGAAATATCGTCATCACAAGGCGAGCGAATTTGGATAAATATAAGACAGAGAAGAAATAAACCAAATGGTAAAAAATTTAAAAATTAAATTGTCACCAAATACGCACTATATTTGGTGACAAATAATAAAAAATCGAGAATTATCTGGATTCTTATTTTATTTCTTATTTAATGTCCGCATAATCCCAATTTTAGTGTAAACCAATAAATATGATTTTCCTTCAAGTTACATTCATCTAGAAGTATTTCTATGTTGGTAATCATAATTCAGATATAATGCTATACGATTGACTATAATCTTGTTTGTTCTAGTTACATATAGCAACTGTTTATTGTTAGCCTATTGTAAATTCGCACTCTAAATGTGTTACATCTACAGCTATTTATCTCCTGGGAGCGTTAATGGGCGCCGGTCCCGTCTGCCTGGTGCAGATAGCGATCGATCGACACTTTGATTTATTAGACAATCAGCAGCGATTAACGTGTAAACGTGCAGTCGGACCTGGTGCATGATTAGTGCGCGTCCCCCACGAGGGGGCGGCGGACCTCACCAAACAACGTTAACAGATGCAGATATTAACGAGTCCAGTTGAAAATGTGGACCTGATGGCGCCACCACCGCCGGCAACGATAAATGGGATTGAATATGGAATGTAAAATTGGAGATATTAATCATGAAAAAGTCACAAGTTTCAACTAAAAAATTAGGACGATTATTTAGGCACATATATATAAAATTGAAAATTTGAGTGCATACAAATTCGTAATTTGTGTTTTCAAAAATAACACCAGCATATTTCTATAATCTTAAACATGCCGAGTTAGGTATTTTGCAAAATTAGAGACTTGCTATTAAGGAAGCGGATTGCAAAACGAATTACAGAACACCCCGCGGGTGGCAATTGCGGTGGCGTGTGCACGTCGCGCACAATATGGGTCAAAGGGCGGCCGTCGTCGTCGGGGAGCCCTCCCTCGCCCCCGTATAAACGCTTCGATCCCCCACGGTTCGAATCAGAGCATACACAAATTATGAAGTCCGCATCCACAACAGCCTTATCCGTTTAAACGCGCGATTCGTTTTCCTCATCACGAACTCGCGGCGATAAAAGCGGCGATAAGAAATTCCGCGGATTTCGGCCGATAATAAAATAACGAAAGTTTTCGCAAAGTTGCGCGGAATCCACGACAGTTCACGGGGTGGGCGCGGAGGAGAGCTTGTTTTATTGCCGCCGTCGGCATTAGCACGAGAAAAAGATGATCGTCGGAAACAGCGCCGGTGCGATGCAGTACAACAGCGCGTTATGTATTATCCTGTGAGCAAATTGTTTTTGTAGCATAACTTTATAACAATGCCGGCGGTTTAGATGGTATTTTAATGAAATTATTTTAGTATGCTCATTTTCTCACAATGTCGAAGAGGGAATTTGAAATAATCAAGTTACAATATTCTATTATAAAATACTATTGTGTAAATCAAAATTTAGAAGTAGAATGTTTTTATTTTTTTCACTATTATATCATAAGAAACAATTTTAGATTAAGTATTTTATTAAATATATAGACAGGGTTCGGCAAAAGTTCCGGGACGCTGTGTGTTTTGATTGAGTGTATGTTTTATTTTTAAATGTGCATACTTTTACAGAATCATTGTAAAAAGTAAATAATATGATGGTTTAGAACTACAACTTTTGGAGGTGTCATGTGGGGGAAACTATTCTATTTTATATGTGTGTAACATTTCTAATTACAGTGAATCTATTAGTAGATAATGCTATATACAATAGACTTCTTGCGATTGTAGTAGAACATGTGATAGTTACATGTAAATGTACACCATCACAGTTACAATATGTTTCTGACCTAAAGTTGTTCGCATTTCATTAAATATTTATGTTTAGAACAACCCGACAAAGGCGAATGTAGAAAATGGAACGATTAAAGGGATGACAGCTGTAAAAGCTTTGACTATATGAACACGATGTCGAGTGTTGTTGAAGGCTATCTCGGATAAGAACTTTTTGTATTAACTAACATGAACTTGATGGAAATCGCGATTTTTAGAATTTCTATTGAATGGCTTACTTTCATTTGTTATTATTATAATTTACTGTTTGTCTACAGAAAGGGACATATCATACCATATGGCACACAAGTGCTAGTTGCATTGCAAAACTAATTTTAACGGCACCAATATGCATGAAATAACGGTCACTGCAGATTGATCATGTGACATGCGGAGGCGATACTCTATGAGAACTTCCTGTTTAAACATATTGACATTCCAGATCTGATGATGTAGTAAGTAATAAATAAAATAAATAAAATATGCTATAAAATTATAAGTAATATACAAATTATAATAGGATTAATTGAACGCCCAAACAGCAAATAAATAGAAATTTATACTTCTAAATCTTATCTCATTTTAAATGAGCTGATTTAGGGTGTATGCTAAAATAACATGAAAAAAAAAGAAACAAACTTAGAAATAAGACAGACGAAATCTGTAGAAATAAAGATTATGTTGGACCGTTTAAGCCCATAAATTAAGAATAAGCATTTATCATTTAGTTCTTACCATGTATTTTGTTACTATAAATACAATGAAAATAACCCTCTCAAATTGAATATAGGATGTAGATTTTCCTTCATGAAACTTCAATTATATTTATGAATAAAATAAACAAAAGAGATTGTTATGAGTTTAACAATAATATCTATATTTTTATTTTATAGATTTTATTTGACGATATTGTGTTTGGAGAGATTTTGTGGAAGGAAGTTAGTATGAACTGTTGGTTGGTTCTGCCTAATAAAGGTTGTTTTTTTGTTAACAATAATGACATTATTTCGTGCTTTCAGGTTAGGTGTATAATTAATATACATTTAATAGATGTCCTCAAGTTATAAATCATACTATATATTTATGTTAATTCAGAATAAACCGACCGTATATTAGACTATGAAATAATTAACATTATGTTTGTTAGTAGTTTTGCTAGCTATTCAAATATATGACATTTGGCACAACATCAGTAATTCTACGTTCAAGTACTATTAGTATTTGTTTACTTGAAACATCATTAATACATTTATATCCTTCCCAGTTGGTTAAACTGCTTACTGTAAAGTCCATCGACCTACGCAATAAAATAAATATTCCGGCTTTAGCTATCTTTCCGATGTTCGTTTTGAAATCGGTTCGCAATGGCGTAATCTCTCCCGCCCCATGGGGCGATAAACCCGTGAATACGTTATGCCCGTAAACCTGGGAGGTCTAGTTACGCTGCTCCATCCCCGTCTTGCTCCCCGTTAAATTGCGCGTGAATGGGGAATATTTTCTGTGCGGAGATCGAGGACGACTTATAATACGAAGCCATGCGCGCGTGACGATCGTTTCCCATCCGGGATTAAATCCGTTGAATAACACTCGTACGAATTTCAGGAATAACGCCGCGATCAGTTGATTCAGGTGCATGTACATTTCTTGGATTGCTATTATGAGATATAAATATAGTTGTAAGCGGATTACAAAATGAATCAAAATGAAATAATTTTGTATCGTTGTTAAACCATACGGTAAAATATAGCACGTTGGTCTCACAACTTTGTATGGGTTATTACTATAATGACCGTATGGGTAATTACGCCGTTAACTCAATAGCGAGCTGTCCGCACCCTTAACGATTCATCCGTTCACTCAATAGACAAGAGGACCATTTATATTCTACGAGAGGAGACGAGATGATAAATAATAAGGGTGAACTGAATACTGGAGAGAACCAGAAGCACCACGCTGTAAGTTTATACAGGAGTCCTCTAAATATTGTTATATATTGGGTGCTCGGTAATACCGGAAAATATCTCCAGCATGTTGTAGGAGATTGTTAATAGACTAGACAAGTTTGAAGATTCGTGTGTTGTAGGGAATTGCTTCACATAACGAGATTATAGGCCATGTACAAAGTGAGTACAAATTGGCGCATTTCCTTGTTATTATGTTGTATGGCAACGTTTATATTATCTGGGAAAATAATTTAAAAAAATACAATCTTCAACTCTAACCGAGATATGAACAGCTAAAGTAGAAAATGTACTTATTTTCTTCAATTGTTTAAAAATATACCATCTATAAATAAAGAGTTACGCATTATTACTTTCAATAGAAAAAAGCGCAATGATTACTTAGTTTCTTTTTAATTTAAATTTAAAAAAATATGTTGTAATTCATCAGCGTGTTGTTTCATTAAAAAGAGACTATAAAAGAATAAAATCATGGTTGATATCTATTTATGCCTAATATATTTTTAGTTAATCGATTAATCAGTCGATTTTATTGGTGCACGAAAAAAATTATTTTTCGAAATTCAAAATAACAATTAAAATCATTTTGAGGTGAAAATATGCCCGAAGAATAAATCATGGTGGATATATATTTACACCAACTTTATTTTTCTTTCATCCCAAAAATTCACGAAAATTGTGGTCTTATTGTTCCGCTAAAATAAGAATTATTCGAAATTGAAAGTAAATTTAGTAAAGTTGAAACAATATTTTGATGCTAAATGTTCCTGAAGAATAAAACTAGAAAGAAATAAATTATCACCAAGTACTATAATATAATATAATATAATATTAACATTCACAACTTGCTCGGTGCTTCAGTTAAGTCCTGGTTTCCTAGCAAGCGGTGTTGATATCGTTCTCTAGATTACCAGATTTATTTAAATATTCGTAAAATAAATATGTGACGTCAAAATGACGTCAAATACGACCGCTTTTGTCGACATCGCTTCCTAGGAAACCAAGGCTTTACAAACGGTGGAAGACGTTGCCGTTTCAAATGAACATTTAGAAATACAAATTTGCATGAATATTGAACGTTTTACTAATCCTATCAACGTTTGTATAGTACTCATATATTTGCTACTTTATTTGATACCATATATAGTTTATTATGTTGTTTACTTTCAATTTCCTAATATATTGGAATGCCAACATATATAATATACGATTCAATAATAACAGATTTGATTATAAACTTTCTATTTTTGTAATATGAAAACTCAGTATTCAAATTATTAACACCCGACATCGAAAGCTTACATAGGGTACCGATTTATGTAGGTATTCCCTTTCACCATTCGGTGCCGGGTTTTAATAAAATCAATAATGAATTTTCAAATTACAAAAATAGAAAGTTTATAACCAAAGCCTTTATTAAAACGTATGTTATGATATTCTAGGCAAGTGGTTCTATTTAAATGTTTATTTTAAGAGCACTTTTGTTGTGTACTTGAAGACCCCTGTGTCCGCAATATAGAATCCCTAACCTAGATATTTCTTAAATATATATTTATGATCGCTAAACACACAACTGTAATTAGTTGGCTAGCCGCTCAACTTATATTATTATATTTTGTAAAGAAATCTATTTTAAGCATTAAATTATCACCTTCAAACCTTGTACTCGCAGACGTATTATAAATAGTATTCGACACTGAGCATTAATATAAAGTGGTTAATTAAATACCGACACTAGCAATATACAGTGTGTTTCAGGAGGAATATTCAATATTGCAGGAGGTGGTAAAATGAACCATTTTAAATATACATAGTTCATATAAACATGTGTCCAATTCATAATGCTTGCAGAGATACATCTCAGTAGTCCTTGTTGAATATGACAGTTGAAAACTGATGCTGTTTACAAGGTATTACAAGTGTTAATGTAAGATTTGTTGTTCAATAGTCCATCATTTAGCATGCCGTACTATTTTTTGTAAATTTTTTATTTTATTCTTTTTTTTTCTCCTTACATACACAACATAATGATAATTATATAGAAAATTAAATTAAAATCAATTGTATATCTACAAAAAAAAGATGAATGGTGGTTTCTTCCCTCGATCCTCCTCGGGCTTTGAGGGTTTGTGTTTGATATTCTCTGTATCCGTGTCTAAGCTATTTGTTTTTCTATTTCATCTACAGATGCAGAATATGCCGATATAGTATTTTTACAGGTTTTGTAATCAAAATGCTGTTGCTGCTTGTAGAGAATACAGACGAATTCCTAATCACAGAGTAGTAAGTTCAACTTTGTTTATTCGTACGTTCACGAAACTGGATGAGAAAAACGAACAAGAAATCATTATTGAATCGGTAGAATGTAGTCCTTCAACAATCACTCGCAGAATTTCTACATATATAGGTGTTGCACATACAAGAATATAGCGGATATTACGTATGTACGTCCTCTATCATTCTCGTTTACAACGGATTAAAATCCTTGGAGCAGGAGATGATCAATAGACGAATTGATCCTTCGCATGACGAATAGTGCTGAGGGCAACCGGACGACCTTAGGAAAGCTAAACGTGGTATTGTCAAACTACTTCTTCACGACTTCACAGGATATGAACAGAAAGTATTGATACCAATTTAGGTGTACGATAGAGGCACCTTTCATGGTCAATAATAGTGTCAGTCCTAGTACTATGAGAGAGAGACTTTAAGAACAAATGGAGCGCAGTTAGTAGCATATGCTGACGATGTAGTGGTACTAAATAAAATAAAGAACAGAAACATATACCAACAATTGGAAAGATAAGTAACAAAAGATCAGTTAGGATAGGTAATTATGTATTTGAAGATATTGAGAACTACTTAAAAGCAGAAAAGGAATAAGTTTTCCCGCTGACTATTATCAGGGATAATTGACAATGCCTAGAGCTTAAGCGAAACTATCTCTTTTAAACAAGAAATGAAGTGGTAAAACATAGTAGTTTGATTTATATCCTTCATTGAATTTTAATATAGAGATGCAAGGGGTAACCAAAGATAACAGATGGGTAAGGCAAAGGCTTCCACTCAGTATCCTCCCCATTTCTTCTTCTTGCATCTCTATATTCCTGTGGTAGTCTGGTCCTAATGTTTGTCTATTCCTCAATTTTTACCCATGTTTCCACTATTCCAATAAAATCAAAATCTCTTACACATTTGATGAATTTCTCCACAACGTTTTATGGTCAGGAGGTAGACCAGCAAATTCACGTTGTTTATATTTGCTAAATGATGTTATGTTATGTTGTTTTTTACGTTTATTTTTTCACTATTTTCATCTATATCTTTCTAGAAATAAAGGGGTTGCTATTATGAATACAGAAAAATCTTCTAAAGCAACTAGCGCAGAAAGGATGTATGTACAAAGCTACGCCGACGACGACGCGGTCCGTAAATTTTATTCTTTTTCAAGGTGCACTTAAACATGTGAAGCAATGGTGTGTAGGAGAGGGCCTCACGGCGAATCCCACAAACCTCTCTGTAGTACCATTTACACATTGCACACATTAGAGGAATTGGATAACATAACTGATGATGATGATGATGATGATGAGGACATCATCAGTTATGTTATCCATCGTCGGATGTAAACCTCCCCTAGCTTCTTTCATTTATCTCTGTCTTCTGCTTTTCTCAACCAGTCATGTTCTGAGAGTCGTTCTATCTCGTCTATCCATCTGGTATGGGGTCTTCCCTGCGGTCTTTTATGTACCCGATGTGCCCATCCCATCTCCATTTTAAATGGCCGAACTCCGCTATGCCAGTCCCATCTAATCGTGAGATAAGCAAGGAGGGGGAGGGGTAACCGCCTCGTAACAAACGAGGGGTTTGGTACGAATAATAGCACGCTGTAAGTAGCAATGATGGTGGGTAAAGTGAAAGAACATTCCAGCACCTCTGCCAAGTGCGGAGAGTTTGGGTTGAAAACCCTCTAACATATGAACTGGAAGTTTGAAATAGAAGTACTCCAGGCTACTAGAGTACTTTGAATCTCGCACTGATAACTCAAGAAGCCTCAAGGAATCTGGGGCAGGCACAACATCGAACAAGAAAAATGAAATCAGAACGTTCAACAAAGGGACACTGTTATCAGATTACAAGCTAGCAGTACTAGAAATATAACTACAAAAAAATCAAGTGGGCAATCATAGGAATATCAGAGGTTAGAAGAGCCCTAAATGCATATATATATATATATATATATATATATATATATATATATATATAACCATGAAAAAAAAAAAATATCGGCAGGGACATACAAACGGAGGTATAGGTCAAATATCTAGATGTAAGCTGGACTCAAAACTGACCTTTAAGTCGACCTTTAAGTTGACAAAACATTTTTCTTGGCTTGACGCCGAATGTTCTTGAAAACCTGGGGACTAATACCAAAAATGGTGTATTTATCGCGGTTCTTTATTTAACTCAAGAAGCCTCAAGGAATCTGGGGCAGGCACAACATCGAACAAGAAAAATGAAATCAGAACAGAACAGCAATTAGAACATACGAACGGAAGAAAGCGAACGCTCTACATATAAACGTTCAACAAAGGGACACTGTTATCAGATTACAAGCTAGCAGTACTAGAAATATAACTACAAAAAATCAAGTGGGCAATCATAGGAATATCAGAGGTTAGAAGAGCCCTAAATGCATATATATATATATATATATATATATATATATATATAACCATAAAAAAAGATAAAAATATCGGCAGGGACATACAAACGGAGGGATAGGTCAAATATCTAGATGTAAGCTGGACTCAAAACTGACCTTTAAGTCGACCTTTCAAGTTGACATAACATTTTTCTTGGCTTGTCGCCGAATGTTCTTGAAAACCTGGGGACTAATACCAAAAATGGTGTATTAGTTCTACACTTGAGTCAACACAACGACTTACGCACAATCTGGTGGCACTAAGACAGGCTAAGTAAGAACATACTAGAAGAGGTGTAAGGAATGGCCTGTCTAGAGATAACAGGGGCAATGACAACAACTCTCACAGCCGAAATGGAGGTTATATTAGACATGCCTCCACTTCACGTTAAGGTGAAGACAGAGGCCATTATAGCAATCGACACTAACTAACGTTACGGTAAAGTGCAAATCACCCACAGATCATATCAAACTGGCGTTAAGGATAAAAGAAAGAACACATTTAAGAATGCGTTCCGACAGGATAATAAACACACACCACACTGCGTCATGTGTAGTGTGTGTTTATTATCCTTATACACCTTATAGGGTAACAATACCTGAGTGCAGATTGGGAACAAAATGGCAAAAATTTAAAGGACCAATATCATTTACGAATGGATCTAAAACCAACAAAGGAACATGAATGGGAATATTGACAAAAGAGGCAAGTGAATTAAAATTGATTGGTCCCGAACTAATCTGCGGGATATAACACCGGAAGCAATAGCTTGGGAAAGCACCAAATAAACTGCCGACGCAGATACTGAAAAGCGCAGTAAAGAGGCGATGGAAAACGTCCTACAACTAAATAAGACCCAATTCAGAAATCTTCCAGCTTTCCTAACAGGATTATGCACATTAAAAAACATCACGTTAATATTTTAACTGATATACCGTGTTATTCGTAATGTACAACATTGTACTGAGCCAAAAATCAAGCATTAAAAAAAAATCCTCGCTACGTAATACTAGCTGCGAAGGACTCAACGCATGCAGGGATAAGCTCTTTGATTCAAAGCGAATGAACCCAAAAGTGCTCCAAACCAGTCCATTCATGAGACTTCTGGACTTTTGATCTAAGTCAATCATAAAATAATTCACCTATTCTTACAATGTGGATCTTGGTACATAGATCGCGAGAGCGCGCGCTAGGAGCCATATAAAAAAGCTTCAGATGTAGAAAAGTTCATATTTATTTTATGGATTGAATGGGCAACGAAATAAATGCAAAATATAATGAATTATTTTGTGGTACTTGTGTAAATAATAAAATATAAACCATCTCGCGTTATCGCTCTCGAGGTGCACACTCGTTCTGTAATGAGGCCTTCACAACCTTGGTTTATAATACACTATTATATAGCTAGACATATGAAAACTAATAATACATTTAATTACCTATCCTGCTATGTGAATTCATCCTTATTAGCTGAGCTACACTGATGAGATCTAACAAGATCAAAATCTACATATGTAGATTGTTAACAGGTGAGTTTACACTTCAAATAATCATTGAATATATATTTAATATTCAATGATTATTTGTTAGCATTTCCAGTAACTGAAGCTGGGAGCAAGGATTATTAATCAAATAGATTATTAATTTTTATTGCTTCTGACCGTCAATCCCGTAGCACCGTGCTTGATAATCTGTTCTAGTCATATACTAATATTTCATAAATATAGGCACGTTCAACTTCATGTTCAAAATTGGATATTGTGTATTTATTACTATATTACACTGCGCCGTCATCGGTAGCATGAGATGTACCCTTTTTTATAATATATGCCATGAATAGTAAGTAATACATTAAATGCTGAATCGAGAGGAACATTAAATATGTTTATAGATGAGAAACTTAGTCATCTGCAGGATGATGTGTTGGGGACATTGTTTATTTATTATTCCTATATTCACTATGCAGTTACTTTTCCTGCTACATGTGTCACTTTTTACAGCATATGCCGTGAAAATTAATTAATATAGAAATAAAGTAAATGCTGAATATAGCGCAAAATTAAATCTGTTTGTAGATGAGAAACATAGTCATCTGCAGGATGTTTTGATTTGTGGGACAAATCGTTTAAATAGTTACTGTATCAATATCCAGTCATCAGAAATGGGAGAAGTCATATATTGACGTTGCCTTATATTTTATTTTGTTCCCTTGACAGTATTGTAATAGTTAGTGTTAAATGCATTCCTGCTAGGATAGGTCATGAGTTATAGCTGGAAATTATGAATATATGTTTAGATATGTAATATCAAATCTGTAAAGTAACATACATCATAAAGATTATTATTATAGCTAATTATTAATGGATGCATAAAGATCAGTTTGTATGATTACATTAATATGAATACAAGAAATAATTTCTGCATTTAACTCTGTACCTTACAATGGACTTATTGATGATAATTTTTGAAGGAGAGAAAAAAACGATAAATGTAAATTAGCAGCCGATGAAAATAGAAACATTTTTTTTTTCAGTTAATTAAATTGTGCTAATGGTCAAAAAATAAACGATCCTTCCTATAGAATATAGTCGATATTTTAAATATTCATTGTTATTATTATTATTATATAATAAACTCAAAGAACTGATTGTTTTACTCTGTATTACTTAAAATTATTATAATCAAAATATACTATTTTTTATAGGCACCACATGTGGAACAACGAAATGCTAACAATAGAGAATTACTTAATAGGATAATTTATTGCACTTTCAATTAATTATATGAGATATTAATTTCTGGCCAAATGCTTAATTGCTTTGGAAACTTAAGGTGATTTATACAGAAACGTTTTATCATTATATTTCAGGATGAAATTTAATATATGTTTAGATATGTAATATCAAATTTGTAAAGTAACATACATCATAAAGATTATTATTATAGCTAATTATTAATGGAATTCTGCATAAAGATCAGTTTGTATGATTACATTAATATGAATACAAGAAATAATTTCTGCATTTAACTCTGTACCTTACAATGGACTTATTGATGATAATTTTTGAAGGAGAGAAAAAAACGATAAATGTAAATTAGCAGCCGATGAAAACAGAAACATTTTTTTTCAGTTAGTTAAATTGTGCTAATGGTCAAAAAACAAACGATCCTTCCTATAGAATATATTCGATATTTTAAATATTCATTGTTATTATTATTATTATATAATAAACTCAAAGAACTGATTGTTTTACTCTGTATTACTTAAAATTAATAAATATAATCAAAATATACCTTTTTTTTTTAAATATCTCTCTGTAGCCAGTTTAAACAATAAAAAAGCCCAGAATAAGACAAAATCACCAGCGAGATGACAAAAAAAGAATGAACTAGTATAGAAGGTTTCTGTTTCTCAACAGATACGTCGATAAAAATTAAAATGGTTAGTTTTTGGTAGATTAAAGCATATACTCGGGAATAAGGATATACCAATAAATGAGACTCATCCATTACACCAGTGACGACCTATGACCAGGACACCATGTCAATGACAAAAAGGAACTATCTAAGGGCGATGCAGAAAGCGCAAGCAAGCAAGCGTGTTCGGTATTAGTTTACGAGATAAATCAGAAGGCAAAAGACAGAGGAGCATCGAAAAAACATACTGGCGAAAAACAAACCAAACACAACACAGGCAGACCAATGAAAAGATAGCTAAACGACGTCAAAGTAATAGCAGGGAAAAGATGTTTCAATGCAACGTGGACAATAATGAAAGAGGCCTACATTCGGGAGATAAAGAAAGAAGAAGGACCACAATACTCTAGTTTGCAGAGGCGAAGTCCGTCTCACATTTTCATAGTTTTTCAAAGGTTATACACCAGGGACTAAAAACGAATTTATCTTTTTTTAATTTTTTAGGTTCTCACACAAAATATCATTTTCATTCTCGATAACCTAAATGGAATAACGGTTAACTACACTTAAATTAGATACGCTATAAATCCAATTATCTTAATAGGTAATTATGACGATTTCAATAAATAGTAATCGCTGTAATTTAAATCTTTGAAACTTTAAACAAAAGCAAAATTGTTCAGCGAGACATTGCAAGATTCTAACCGGTGATTTACAGTGTATGATACAGATAACATAGTTTAGTTAGAGAGTTAGAGTCTAAACTTTAGACCGACCTTTGCTCGGATTTATGGTATGGGATTAATTAATTTTAAGTGAAATCATAAAAAAAAACATTAACTCCAAGCATTAAATCAACTTTAAATATAGATAATATATAAAAAACAACAAAAATAATATGTGTTACTAGGTCATAAATTCATTGATGACCGCATGAATCTGTTATTTATCGCGGTTCTTTATTTTATTTATTTGCCACGCACATGCATTTAATATTTATTATTGTTTTAAAGTACATACTCTCATAACGAAAAAAATGAAGAAGTTTTCGATCAGTTTGTAGGACAATGAATTGCAGATTAAAATATATCTGCATGGATAAATGATTCAGAAACGAGTAATTTTATTTTATTTGCTTTACGCGATTAAGAAATTATCCTTGAACACATAATATTATAACGAATAAAACAAAGAACTTTTCAAAGCGTTTATCAGGCGTTCTTTATATGTAACAAACACAATTTTAGCATGTGATCTACTTTGAAAACGTCCACGACTTCCACATGTGGCCCGACCGTAACTCAATTAATGCATATTTAATTAGAAAACCGTATTATTTTACCTCTAGGTTTAATCATGTTACTGTTTAGATGTGTCACGACTTTCGGTGCCACTTTATAGGCACCACATGTGGAACAACCAAATGCTAACAATAGAGAATTACTTAATAGGATAATTTATTGCACTTTCAATTAATTATATGAGATATTAATTTCTGGCCAAATGCTTAATTGCATTGGAAACTTAAGGTGATTTACACAGAAAAGTTATATCATTATATTTCAGGATGAAATTTAATAGAAATTTTAATAGAAAAACGAGGTCAAGGTTTAATCATGTTATTGTGCAAATAATATTTTCATTACTAGGAACACATTCATAAAATAAAATCTTCAAATTTAAATCAAATAAAATTTAGTTATTTATTATGTACTATCCAAAGAAACCATTACACTGATTTGAAGAGATGGGAGATGAAACGAAAACAGCAAAACATTGAACAATAAACCGAACAGTCTCAAATGGACGAGTTATATATTAAGGACATAAACTAAAGGAAGCTGCTGTAAGTGTAGCATTATTATATTAAGTTATTGTACGTATAGACGATATTAGGTTTTTTTAAAGAAATACACCTACATTTTATTTCTGTTGCGCTAAGTAAATTTTTTTTTAAGAACATTGTTTCATAACGAATAAAGCAAAAGACGATTTGATTAGTTTGTTGGGCAATATTTATATGTAACCAACAAAAATGTATGTTGTATTTTACTTTCAAATATATACACGAGCTCCACAATGGATGTGTCATAGCCATAGCTCAAAGTTGACCTAAAAATTGCACATTATTAATAGAAAAACGAAAACAATGAATCATTCTAGCTGGAGGTTTAATCATATTGTAGCAGGTTATAGTTTAGATGTGTCATGACTTTTATGTTGTGGAACGCTAGTTGATGAATTGTAAATCATCTTAATACACATTTATATATCAGAAGCATTAATTGCACTTCCAATTATATAAGCTATATATGAATAAATGTTTCCATTGCAGTTTCTTTATGCTTAATGGAATTGAAATTCAAATGAGTAGAAGTATATAAATATTATTGATATTCAAAACTGAAATATTCATTAAAAATGTACGAAAGAAACTTTGTTCATTATGTTTCATGTTACTTGCAATATGAATCCCGGTTGATAATGAATACGAATAGAAATTGCAATGATAATTTCAGGAATTAATTTCCATACAGATTTTAAATTGCTTTATAAATGCAGTCGGTACAATATTCATTAAATGAATTAGCAATATCATGAATAAATAACATAGCTTAACGATTAATAGTATTATCTCCATTATTTAATCACAGTAAACTTCACTATTTACTAAATATAATTTTGTGTAACTTCAGGCGAATCCATCTGTAATACTAACGTTTAATTTGTGCATTTAATTGTGTCGTCCCGTAGGGAGCTTCACAAATTCCAAACACGTTTTGTTCGCGGCGTCGGCGCCGGGTAACCGATGACTTTTCGGGAGAGCACATTAATTAAGAACGATTAATTAACTTCACTTTTTAACGCTCGAAAAAGCACGTCGCGACATCAACAAGTACCCCCCGTTTTAGGACGCGGACGGATATCATGTGCGGGCCAGCACGTGCTGGATGATGGGGGGCGGCGTCGGCGGAGCGGAGAGATCGCGGCGGTCGTGTGTTGCGAGAGGCGTGTGGCCCGCGCGAGTTTCAGTGCGAACTGAAAGAGCCGAAAGAGGCGAGAGCAGAGCTTGGCGCAAATGTTTGGGGTCAGCTGGCGCGGAGCGGCGCCGCGGCGTGGGACATCTCCGCCGACCAGGAGGACGCCGACAAACTCGACGCCTGCATTCGCATGCAGGGGGATGTAATTGGGACGCGGTTTGTATGGGGTGGCGGATTGCAAGCGCGAGCCAAAACAATACCGGATAGATATTGACCGCGGGCTGCAGAGGTCTATTATTGCGTATGGAC
Organism: Lordithon lunulatus; assembly: GCA_963942505.1. Classification (NCBI taxonomy): domain Eukaryota; kingdom Metazoa; phylum Arthropoda; class Insecta; order Coleoptera; family Staphylinidae; genus Lordithon; species Lordithon lunulatus. The sequence continues at coordinate 53,056,662 of OZ012666.1, read as the reverse complement.
TGTGATGCACTGAACTGAATCAATCAGATAATTGAAAGCGTCAGATATGTCTAGTATTTTCCAGTGAAAAACTATGAGGATTTGATTTGAAATGTTCAATGGGGAAAACAGCAATCTAATTATGCCTTACAATACAAATCATATTGACATTGTATGGAACATTCAAAATGTCTATGACTTTCTATTTACAATACAATAAATCCACCAATATTATTGTTATATACAGTGTCTTCTGGCAGGAATGTGAAACGTTACTCAAAAGAAACTAAAAACTTAAATTTGAACAAATATCATGTTTATTGTTTGCAATGACATATATAATGCCATTTAAGAAGGCACAAAGAAGAACGTCAATCACGATTAATGACTGTGTCGACCTTTCTTGTCCATGCATTGGACAATCCTGAGGACCCCAGTCGAATATGTCTCCTTAGAGCCTGAGGCCTGTTCTCACCATATCCGGTTAAATATTAATCGACAGTTAACTGCTGACGGCTGATTAAAACGCATTGGCCTACCCTTTTTAATAGGTAATTAGCACTTTAAGCGTCGATTAACGTTTAACTGGACATGGCGAGAACAAGCGTTAGATACTATCCAGTATGGTTTGACGAACTGTTGCTTTTTTTCTGAGCCCAACTCACGGCATACTGGCTTCTACAATGGGAAATCATCTCAATTATTCTTAATGAGTGAACATGACTGAATTCTATCGTAAAATCTTACGGAGATTCTAATTTACAGAACAATTATTAATGGTTTACAAAAGCAGAATACCGAAAATATGTAATATTTGTGCGATCATTCCATATTACACTTTTTACTTATGTGGAAATAATTGAAAGCACAGTACAACTTTATCGGGTAAGGCTAAATATTTAAATGAGTATCTTGAAAATCGTGGTGGAGTAACTCAATCAATAAAGAAATTGTTTATTATTAAGCGAGAGAAAAATCAGCACGAACTAGGAGGATCCTGCAGTCCAAAAGTATTTAAATAATCATTTCAAACATTAATGTTAAAATTATTATTATATACAGTAAGATATTTTCACCATTAGTACATAAGAATAACAATGATTTAGTCATAATGTTACAGGACATTTTCCTCAATGCAAAACCTGTATTGTTAATTTTCTAATTTTAAAAATTTGTATATTTTGTCTATATAATTTGGTTTATCATTTTGTTTATGTATTTATTTTGTTAGAGTATCATATTAGTTATTTTTTCTGTTGCGTTGGTAAACCACCTCCTAAATTTGTTGGCGATAACAGTGCCCCTAACTGACCACCACTGCGTGGTCATCTCGCCCTCTTTTGAATCAACCATCATTAGCATCACATCATGACAACAGATACAATAAACATCAAAATCACAACAAATCGTTTTATTTTTTTCCAACGATAAGATTTAACATAACATAACAACACAACACATAATATATTATAAAAAGAAAAAAACTACTGTAATGAGGTGATAAACTGAATTATTGATTTTTCCGAAATTCGCACATCTAGTTGTGCTAATTCAATAACTGTGCCTAAGGGCTATTTAAAATTTATTATTTTCAGTGTAACTGACGCATTTCCAATAAATATATTTAATTTATTTTGTTGATTGAATTGAAATAAAAGAGACAATGGATAATTAATTTTTCGTTTTTCGTTTCTATTTAGGAATTTAATACCATACAAATTACCAACTTAAACATCTATCCCTCTATTCGACCCTTATCATTGGGGTCTCTACTTCAAAAGATCCGAGTGGCGTGGGTCGAATTTTAATCATACTCTTGGAACATGATAAGCACGACACGGTGTTGCCAATTGCACGATAATTATCATATTTATATAATAATCTAGTCCTCCATATGAACCTATTATCCTATGTAAAAACACATGATCATTTCAGGCTAATTGTCATTTCATTCATACAGGGTGTTCTACAGCAAGGGTACCAAAATGAAAATTAAATGATTATATATTTTTGTTATTATTCTAAAACGAAAACAAAGAATAACTTTTCCCGATCGGCCTTTGTTTTCGATATATCGAAGTTCAAAATTCAAAGGAGAACGTCTGTCGATTAGTCGGAATGACAGTCAAAATATCACACAAATAATAGTGGGCCATAGGTAAATATTGTTTTAAAACACTAAAATATTATTTCGAAATATTTGTGTTCAAAAAGTCTTCCACAAGGGCAACGGAGCGTGGTATAATGTGATTTATAAAGTTCATCTAATACTGAATTTAAATTTCAATAGTACCACTAAAATTTCAAGAATTTTTAAACAATACCTTAGATGAGATATTGGAAGAGGTTCCGCTTGCATATTCAACACCATGGTGAATAGACACACAAGACACCGTGTGTTCCTATCCTTCCAATTCATTGGGCTGCTAGATCGTCGGATAGTCTACTGGATTTTTAGTTCTGGGGCCACATAAAGCAACTCGATTATGTACAAGAAATTCATACTGAACAGCAATTATGAGAGAAAAATTTGAATGCTGCTATTCAAATTCAAAAACAGTAAGATTTAGATGAAATTTATAACTCAATGATTTCACGTTGCCACGCTTATCTATGTCTTAAGAGGGAAAAGCACATTCGCAATAAAAGAGGAACTTATGTGCAGTTGCTTATCCCTTTTCAATAGCTTGTCGGCAGAACATAAGGAATGTGATTCATTAACAAAGTTTAGCGAAAAATTATAGATATATGTCAAAGAAAAATTTTAATCTAAAATATTTTTTTTTAAATTTTTATTATTTATTAGAAATTTATATTTTAGTTATTGTAAGCAGAATTAAGTTATTCAGTTCATTATTATTAGTATTATTATAAAATAATATTTTTTAATGGCCCACGAATATTTTTGTGATATTTTGATTTTCATTCGTAATCGACAGACGTTCTCGCGTGAAGTATAAACTTCGATATGTCAAAAACATATGTGGATCGGAAAAAAAATCTTCATTTTCACAGTTGATGGTAAGTTGTTATATTGTTTAATTATATCTGTTGTGGTCTTTGATTGTATCTTATAGTCGGTGTATCAGTTAAACCGTACTATTTTTTTAATACAAAACCAATATGGTTGTTTATTATGGCATATTTTTATAGATATCGAATTTGTTCTCCTTATTTAATCTTATTTATTTCTTGTTCTAAATATATATTCTCATCTTTATTTTATTCTCTCAATAATTATATTCTTACCTAATTCAACTCATCCCCCATTATTAAAAAGAACAATCAAATTTAAATCAGAATAACCTATTAATTAAACTAACAATTATAACAACTCAAATTATCTTAATAATCTTCTCTCTTGGCTACGTTCCCTCCCCCACCTTCCTTCCCCTCCCAACAATAAACAAATCCCAAAACCAGTCCCATCCTTCCTTAACCAATCATTCACGTTTCTCTTCTTCCCTACCCTATCATTCGTTAAATGCTATCCTTCCTTACATACTTAATGTAATCCTCTTAGCGGAAGCTATTTTAATTGAGGTACCTTAGCTCATCTGATCCACTATATACCGGATTGTAATTGCGGGCCCTGATCGTCTCCTGCTATTCGACTCCTGTTATTTTCTCTCTTAATACTTTCCACATTTCAATCTTCCACACACTCCTAGGACTCCTCTACTCTTTCATATAGTTTCTTCTTTCTCTGCTGCACACACTATTCTGTTACTTTATGCTATTAACCAGCACCCCTGCAACTCTTTGCATCTATCACTATGTATCTATCACTCTATCACCTGTTTCCCACAGCATGCTCATTTTGTTGATTTCTTGTAGTAATATATATCGGGTAGTTAATTTCCTTACCCCAGTAACCGCTTCAGAAACAATCATTGCTCCTATTCAAGCAATTACCATTCTCTCATTCCACAGACTTCCATCCCATTCAACATAACCGCCTTAACACAAATATTACACACTTTACACAATATTTCCCTTCCACCAAGATTCCCATTTTTTCAACGTCAATATCCTCATTTTCTCCTACAACCACTCTACGTATCTTGTATAAGAAATTTATTTTTGACTGTAGAGGGGGCAAACATAAATTTGTTAGCTAATTTTCCAGTATTGTATATTATTTTAGCAATACACTGATCACACATACTCATCAAAAACAAGCATGATGACTGGGAATAATTAAAGAAGATAGATTATTCTGCAGTGACCATATAACTCACTAAAACGTTAAACAAAGGTGGTTACGCATACTCATCTGTGAACATGATGTTCCGCAAATACATTGCATCTTCCTGATCTTAATAGCCACTAGCAAATGCTTAAGGGGTTATATACCTTTTTTCTACAAAAAAATCGATTTTTTATTGCTTTATCTGAAAGTAAAACTCTTTGAGAACATTTTATGAAATTTTCATGGAGATCCGAGCAATAGATCGAAAGTTACAGCGCTTCGAAGCGGGGTGCGATGTTTCTCCATTCTCGACCAAACAAATCGCGTATGTTTTGTGACAAATCCCTTATAATCAGTTGTATACGAGCTTCCGAAGCGTTAGCATCGATTATCGATTTTTTTTTCTCTGCTGCTTGTTTTGCCGTCTTTTCACAAAATCAGTATGGATTCCCGAAACAAAATTACACGCTAAACTCGATTATCTCAAAATGGTGTTTTCCAAAAGTGCCTTTGCCGTGATCGAGATTGCCAAAAAACTATTTGACCGATCTTCATTTTTTTTTTAATTGTTTGTAATTAATGTTCAGTACTTGAACGATTCCTTTTCTATGCATACATTTTTATTTTGCAAATACGAATTTTTGAATAAAATTTGTTGAGCTCAAAACATTGAGTTTTTTATGCTGAAAAAACAAAATATTTATTTAAATAATCGTTCAAGTACTAGGAAGGTCCCTATACTAGTGAAATTTTTTGGGTTTTATGATTTCAATTGACCTGCTTGACTTTCATGATGATCACCGCAACCTCATCAAAAAAACAGGGTTTCGGGGAAAGGGCCATAACTCCACCAATTATGAAATTTTTTGATATAAACTAATACTAATTTTTTTCACTAAAAAACGTACTATTAAAAAATAATAATTTTGTTGTAAAAAAATTATTGCTACATACCTTTACAAAAATTCAAACTTTCCTCAATTTTCCGCACAAAAAGGTATATAACCCCTTAAGCCCTCCATCGGCGTTTATTGTATGGGAAGCATTATATCATGAAGGATACCATTCAAGCCTTCATGATATAATGCTTCCCATACAGTACATTTTGATGCACCTACTTGTTCGTCCACTGTTTGATCCCCTTCAATTAAATTTAATATGTGTTCATCTCGGACATCTGCATTATGATTTGCACGGCGTTTTCTATCAATGTTATATGGCAAAAATTACACACATAGTGCTATTTGATATTTTATGAAAGGATTAAATATTTCAGTGAAATTTTAAAGTTTCACAACGAATACTATCGTTGTACAAATCTGCTAGTTATTTAGTAAATGAGCAGCCGTTTTATAAAACGACTAATTTTACTAGATGTACAGATTTGACTAGTTATAAAGATATTATAAAAATAACGACTATAACTTATCGGTCACGTTGAATTACAACGCAATCTAATAATGTATTTTCTCATTGTAAATGGTATGTAGTGTCCTACAGGCGAACCCGCAACATGTACACTGTAAACAACTGATCGCAGCCGCATAATTAGCACGTGTTTACCTACGAGTTTGTTGGTTACATCCCTAAACCATTAACATTTGCATCACGAATGGTATATACATATACCATGGACAATGAAACCTATTGAGATATGGTAATGGTGGAAAATACTATTGATGATTCGTTTGTTTTTTGGTTGGTATATTTACGATCCAAGTGTAAAATTGTATTGTGTTTCTTACACATATTAAACAATAACCCGATTTATATAAATTACTATAATGCTTTTTACGAAGACAATTTATGCATAATTATTTTTGGGTTTGAGTTTGAGTTTGTATCGCTCGTCTGCAATTATCTCTTAGTAGGCGTTTGCAGTGGATGTAGTGAGGCCCGTTGAAGATATTACAATTAGCGATAGACATAACTATACTTCGCACAACGATAGAATAAAAATGCGTATGTTCACGTGATTTTTCGGAGAGCTCTTCTTATTGGCTAAGCAAAGGGGAAAATAATAGCTATAATAAAGTGCTTGTTGAATATTATGTGCAGATAATCCAAAATCATTTAAGTTATTAAAATCATTTGTATGCATTTACTATTTTTTGTATAGTTTACAGTGTGACCATGCTAACGCCAAAGCATGGTATTGGTTCTGCACAAATCCCCTTGTCGGGGATAATACCTCTTCACACGCATTCCCTAAAATGGGCGCTGATTGGCTGCACGACTTATTAAATGCTACATAATGCACCCTTATGCCACAGTTATGGCTAAGAGACGATTATTTTAATCAAGCGCCGACATATATTATTAGGGTAAAAACATCCTTATCTATAGTTTCAAAGTGTTGCCATCTTTTCATATAAAATTTACAGATATTATATATCTTATTTTATGTGATCTACAATCTATAGATCACATAAAACAAGATCGCCGTACTAAGTACTAAATAAGCACTGAAACCTTAACTTTTATAACGCAGAGATGTTTTATTCATAATGAGCCAACAATAGATATTTAATAGTTTTGGGTACAATATCAGCATTAAAATTACACTTGAATCTAAATAACATCGCAAGACCAACCCGAAAATGTCATACTGTCTGCTTCCTACGTTTGGTGTAAATATAACCCGGAAACGCAGCGCGGATAAGCGATAACAGCAATGCTCTTCCCGTTGAAACCTCCGTGAATATATAACCCAGCAAATTGCGACCACGGGGGGCGGTAGCGCAGGTCGTTAAATCGACCACGGGGGGTACTCCTGCGGAATGAGTCCGCTGCGCCCAGAAAATTTCCCCACACGAAGCGGTTTTACCCCAGTCGCGCGACTCATTTGGCATTCGAGGCGCGAATGTCGCGAACGCTGGATTGTTTCCCGATCCCGTACGAAACGATATTGAATTAGGGGGCGCGGGGGTGTGTGGGAGCGGCAGCGGAAGACGAACGAAGACGGGAGCGGCGCGTCTGGCAGCTCGCCAGCACGTCCATTACGCGTTATTGCCCGGCGCTACGGACTTTTATAACGGGCGGGAATCATTATTTACGGATCGCGCGACTTTAATAACGGGCAGCGGCGTGGGGCGGGCACGCGGACGATAGCAACGGCGGCGGTCACGCACGCGCTTAATTAACGAGCGCGGGGGCGAGGAGATAACGCGTCTGGGGTATTCCTCGCGACAGCTTGGAAACGCAAACGAAGCGGGGCATTTTACAATTATTAATGTAATATTGGTAATTGACTGGAATCGCATGAGGAAAGCCACTCGCCAAATAATTGGGTTTGAGATTGGTAATTGACGAACACTTCAAATTAAATGCACGAACCAGGAACGTTAATGCCGATAATCGTGGTGACAATTTTAGAGAATTTTAAATATAAACGCGTCGATGTGATTTAATACCTAGTCAATTTAAAACTGACTGTTTAATGTACAAGAACTAATATTACTAAGATCTTGTACATTAAACAGTCAGTTAACTAATATTACTGAGATGGAGGGAAATTTCCGAACAAAGGAAATTATTATGCACATACAAAACGTACACATGCACCTTCCCACGATTTTTACAGCCTTTCAATAAATATTATACGTGTCATAATGTCATATGTTCAGCCACCTAATTTTTTTAATAACTCTGAAAGGAAGTCCTGGTTTAGTAAATGTTAAGAAAGACAAATTTAATAACTTGTATATAAAATGGATTTCGTCGATCAATGGAACACGTCATAAAAGTTTACTCCTTAAATATCACAGAATTTGTACTTTTTTATTCAGCAGTGCGTATACTGAGATCTCTTTATTGGAAATATATATATATATATATATATATATATATATATATATATATATATATATATATATATATAACTTACGATTTTTTATGTAATAATTCAAACACCAACAATTTTCCTCGTTCCTCTATTATTGTTTGACTATCTGATAGCATACAAATTACACGTTATCTGTATTTTCTACTATAATGCGTGATTGTTTAACATTAACATAGTAAACCTTATTTACACGGTTTCAGTTGTTAATGCTTCCAACTGCATCACGGATAGTTATAGTTGATTGCAATTAAAATGATCTTAAAGTACAAATTAATGACACCATTGAATTTTTACAACTGGCGCTGTGTTCCTTCTCTCAGCCGTCTTCTCTATTCGTCCTAATTCCTCGAGTCCTCGTAATGATCGTCTTCTTAGTTCCTGAAGGATCTTCGCGGCCTGCCCCTTTTGATGCTTCGTAACGGGCACCACTCATTAAGTGTACAGGTTGTTGTCTCTTATTGATGTGCCCATCTCTTCACACTTCCACCTCTTCCATAGTTTCAGTGTCTATTCTAGGAATATTTTAAATCGTGTTAGTGATGTGGAACAACCTTAGAGGAGACCTTTGGTTGTTTTGCATTCATTTTATATTTTGTTACCTATTTTGATCTGCATACTATTCCCTTCATATAGTCACTTTACAGCCTTAGTCAATGTATTTGATATTCCGATGTGTCTCATCGGTTTCCACATTTTTCTCCTGGGTACTGAGTTATAGGCTTTTTTAGATCTACGAATGCCTGGTGTACGTCTCTATTTTTTTTGACGACCTTTTGAAAATCTCTCAACAAGCGTAATTGTCCCTGCATCTATGAAAAAGAACCTGTATGCAAAATAGTGCTTTCCTTGTTTCTAACACATTTCGGACCCTAAATTGTGTACAATTGATGTTTTTTGTTTTTGAATTTCTTATAGTTTTAGCCATAAATTATCTTTAATTTTCCTTTTAGACAAGACAATTTCTTAGCACAAAAGTTGTTCAAGAAATGAATTTATATATCCTCCTCCCATACAATTTGTCCTTGACAAATAGAAGACGTTATATTTTTCCATTCAATCTACCATCCAATTCAATATTTCAAATAATTTGCTGTATGATAAGAGACAATTTAGATTGTCTCAGATCTTGACTAACTTTTGAGTCAAAAAATTGTCTGGTCTAAAACGACCTTTATACTTTCAAGATATGGCTTATTAAGCTTATAATTCGATAGTCCTCCCATTTTTTGCATTCGTTTATTTGGCAGTGTAGATTACATCAAATAAAGATATTTGTAAGCGTTCATCGGCATCGGGAGTTTGAGAAACTTTGCATGTTGTCCGGTTCCACCACATTACCATATTTACTTTATTTAGTGGCATTCTTCTCTTCATCTCCTGTGATATGCAGTCCAGTTGTCCCTGTAATTGTCGGTCGATTTTAAGACCGAGCATCTTCAAATAAGGCATTTATGTATTCTTTCCATATTACAAGCTTCTCGGCAATGGTTGATCGTTGTTCTATTATTATACGCATACTAGTTTCCGGGTCGTACAAGTTTTTCTTTTCTGTACGTTAAAGACATCTATTTCTAAACATTTTCTTCGTTTTTTCTTTTATTTTCTTCTTTTCGTTAGATTCTCTTAGAACCCTCCTACTTTATCCGAGCTTGGGAAATGGCTTGATAATCACTGACCTAGTCGATCCAGCAACCATGCTTCCGCATGCTGCGCATTAAACGAACTTCGCATTTTCTTTGACTACAAAGAACAATATAAATACACATAGAACATGCCCTGGGGTGCAGAGGTCTACGATTGACTACATCCTCATAAACCAGAAGATAGTACCTGAATCAATACTGGATGTAAGATGCTTAACATTAGTAGAGATAATCAGTGATCACAACTTACTGAAGTGCAAATTATGACTGGAGATAAATATGAAACGGAAGCATACATTGGTGATAAACAATAAAGAGCAATATTAAAGTGTAGAGATTAATGGGCAATTCTACAAGATTACCTTATAAAACTAGGCTGTCAAAGAAAATAAATAAAACCAGTATAAGAAAACAAGACGCCATTGAAAGCAGCTGGGACAGCGTCAAGACAAACATAATGACAAAGTCAAGGAAAAGGCTTCAGAATGGAACCGGCCGGCGTACATATACTTCTTAGACCATACTAAGGCTTTTAGTCAGAGTGCAACTGGAAGACATCTTTATCTGTTGTATAAAAGAAACATGGCACAAAACATAAACCAAACCATTGAAAGCATTTATAAGAACAACACAATGCAAAGTTGTAATCAACACGAAACCACCGAACCAATCAATGTCGGGAACGAAATCAAATAACTGAGCCCTTTGCTGTTTAACGTCATCAGGGATGAAATAATTGCCCAAGTAAGAACCCGAAGAGAATAATAGATGAGGGATCAACAGCTGCTCATTGTGTATGATGATATCCAAAGATTGCTACACCAATGTAATGTAGGGTAAAGAAGTTGGGAAGAAAAGAGCAGAATATACATTGCTGGTTTCATGTCCACCCTTACGTACATGATTGAAACGAGACCAAAAACGACTTACACAGACAGACTCATTACAACAGAAATGAAAGCACTTCGACATTAGGGAAAACAATACTTGACAGAGTAAGCAATAACGAAATAAGATCATGCGGGATGAATAACATCAGTGAGTGGACAAGAGGTAGAATGGCGAAACGGAACACACATATTCAGAGGACGGATAGAGACAGAATAGTGAGAGCTGCAAGAGACAAGAGAGAGGAGGACGAACGACAACCTTACAGGACCACATTGAAGAAAGTAACGGGAGATTTCCTAAATAAAAGAAGAAGTTTATGTTATTAACTCCCTAACAATGTTTTGTTTAAAGCCGTTTTCTGTATTTTATAATATCCTAAGAGTATTTGGCTATGTTAATTTCATATTTGTCGATTTGTCGATTTGTGGTGTTCCTGAACTTTTATGTTTTGTTCAGATATCATTTCTTTCTTATGAAGACCCAAACAAATGATAATTATTTCTGTTTATATCGTTTAACTAACAAAACTTGAACAATTTATTTTCAGTTTTAGTACTTTTTAGTTTTAGTTTTAGTTTTAGTAGTTTTTAGTTTTAGTTTTAGTAAATAAAACGGGCGGGAATTTCACAAGATTAAAAAATATAGAATATTCAGTTTCGTCATTGTTATTAGTGTAGATACACTGTGTAAATGTTTGTAAACCAGAGCCATTATGTATATGAGATACAAACAAATTGAATAAAGCAATATCAGTTTCCATATTTCCAGTTTGTGCTTCATACGGCATATTTTTGGAATAATTGAATATATATGCATGATTTGCATGTGTTTTCAATCAATACGTCGTCATTCGTTTCAGGTAATGTGAATACGACAGAATAACACCGATTTAAATGTAGCTGGCTGCGTGATAGATGCCATCAATGCAGACCAAGGGTGATCCACCATAAAATATTGCACCCCATATCATCACCCCTTGGTTGAGTGCTATGTGGAACTCCACAAAACATGTTGAATTATTTCTCAGTGTATACTCTCCTACGACCGTATTGAGCCCACAAACAAAATCGAGACTCGTCACTAAACATAACTTGATGCTATTCTTGAAACCAATTTGCTCTTTCATTGCTCCATACTAGTCTGAGGGTACGGTTGCACATCACCGAATATACAGCAATGACCGGTACGAATGCAGTCGCTGAACGATGTTCTTCACGATTGGTAGTCACCCGACGATGTCCGTATCCAGGGCGGCGTTGTTGAACTCCTTCATCGGACCATCTGGACTAACATCTTTGATCATGATTTACATAGCCAGCAATCTCTCTAAATGAAAGTCCGGTCTGTCTCATACGAACAATACGTCCACGTTCAAAATCATTCAGTTCCCGATAATTTGCAAGCTAGTGGTTTGTCCACTATTGCTTTTTGAAAATTTATAAAGCAATAGTGGACAAACGAATCGAAAAATGAATAGTTAGTATACACCAATACCTTATTTAATACAATTAATTGATACTAAGTGACAACAAAGAAATGATTCAAGAAATCAAAAAAGGATATAGGTTAGATTTCAAAATGCAATCAATACATTTCATAATTGTACCAAGAAATTGAAAATCAAATTGAAGCAAAATAAAGCTATTTATATAGACTTCACCCGTAAGCACCATAAGCAAATCGAGCATATGTCAATAAATATAAATGGACAGCAAGTACGGCCAAATACCTGGGCCTTACATTAGACGCGATACTACGTAGGAAAGCGCACGCAAAGAAAAAACGAGAAGAATTAGGTATCAGATACAAAATGTATTGGTTCCTGGGACATAATTCAACTTTATCAACTCATATCTTCCCCAGACAAACATTAGAACCTGTGTGGACGTATGTCATCCAACTGTGGGGATGTACACACAAACAATAATATGAATATAACATAAACTTTCCAAAACAAGATACTAAGGGGTATAGTTAACGCACCATGGTATATCCGAAACGAAAATATATAGGGACCTTGGGGTGGAGTATATAGACAAAGTAATACAAATATTTGGTAAAAGCCACGTAGAAAAACTCGTTTATAATATCAACACCGAGGCTATCCAGCTCATGATACCTCAAATCAGAAAAACAGACTGAACAAAACTAAATCTCATGAGATATTGTAGTGTGAATTATGTGAAAATAGTCAAACAATACTTTGTATTTGATTAGTGCGCAAGAAAAAGACAATATAAAAGCAAAGTATATATCTTTCGATGACTCTTTGACCTTAACTTAGAATAAATTTTGATTAGAAAAAGGGTACTTTTTGACCAGATTGTAACAACATTTATAATAAAAAACATAATAAGTAAAAAAAATAGTTAACATTCTAGAGAGATAGATTTATTTATTATGTTATTGTCAAAACACACAGGTTGCTAATATGAAGCTTTAATGTTGGATTTGGAACGATTTCTTGATTACAAATAAGCTGTTCTTACAATAGTTTGCGCAAAAAGAAATATTTAAGCTACTTAAGCTATTTTTATACGTTCTTAATATCTATGTAACTCGTATATCTCATTTAAATTTTCTTTCGTAACCTGACTGTTAGAAGAATGAGTATTTAGAAGAATTAAGAAAGCTTTTCTACGAACAAATAAACTAAAACAGTTTTCCCCATCGGGCAGTAATCCGAGAACACACTGGTTATTTATATTTATAATATAGGTGAGTATTTGAATTAGTAATTTCTGTAATTACTGCTATAACTGTATGAAATAATATCACCAACCACAAATATGAAATATATGTGTAATAAAATAAATGATCTATCCTGTATTTACCACAGCTGCAATTCTATATTTATTCAAACAACACCGTTATACATAAATCGCAATAATACCGTTTTGTGTATTGTAATTGGTTATTTAAAAATGCTAAACTCGAGTGCTGTCTAATCGATCGGCGTTGTCACAGGCTGGTGCGATTGGCCTCGGCGCTAGCACATTTGTAGCGGAGCGGGACAGTCGTTGTTGCAGCCGGTGTCGCACGCCGCCCCCCATCAAATCCAATCATTAAATACATTATTGCAAAACAAGTGGGGCAGGACTTCAGGTGAGACCGTGAAGTGTCTGTTACGGGGGCGCGGAGCCGGCGCCGCCTCGCACCAGCCGCACATGTGCTTACTACCTTCAAAATGACTTTCAACCCCCCCGGATGACGCCCATAATGTAGCATGTAACGGAAACGCTTAAATTTCTGAGATTTGAAAATCGCGATAATGGCTTACAGGAAGATTAATAATAACACCGACAGGTTAAATGGAATGGAAAGGAATTACGACGGGATTAGTAAATAACTGGAACAGGGGGGATTATAGCCCGTTATATGTTGTGCGGAAGTACTTAAATAGTTCAAACAATAAAAGTCTGTACGAAATGAATTTAATTTTGTATATTTATGGCAAATGTTTTAGTTTTTATTAGTGTGTGAGCTCACAACATATTGAGCATGAAAGGTTTTGTACAAGGAAAATATTTTACGTGTATTAATGGAACACATGCAACTGCACGCTTATTTCATATAAAAAAATACACGATAAAACGTTGCTTAAATCGTTTTGTTCGATTCTAGCCGTACTTTGCTTTAATATACGCTATGTAAAATTATATATTGTAAATGAAAAACAAATAGACTAACTACTTAAGAATTACAAATATTGTTTATCTGGAAATTCATACTAACAGTTATTGCCACACATAGATTGTTAATAAAGTATGGGTTTTCATTGAAGTCACGCTCTGCCTTACTAAACGTGAAAAGACAAATTTTATAACTCACATTATATACAAAATTGGATTTCCTCGATAAATGGAACAAGCTTCGTCAGAGGATATTTAAATTTCACAGCATAGCATACTTTATTCGTTGTATGAAATAAGGCCTTAGAATTAGATATTGTATTATAGCTTGCCGAATTTAATAATAAATTGATAGGCCGGTGTAGTGCAGTGGTTAGCACCCCCAATTTACGAACAGGCGGCCCGGGGTCGTATCCCGACACGGGTAATTGGTACCATTTGCCGTTGCGGACCAAGTGCCTAACCATACTAATTATTATTGGTATACAAGATCTGAATCAAGTACAGTAGATTCCGATATAGGGGCACATTGCGACAGAATGATTCCGTAATCCGAAGTTAGATTTTAATTATGTATCAGAGCACTTATTTATATAATAATAAATATGATAGCATTAATAAGAAAAATATGTATATAGTATATTCTGACACAATATACATATACCATAATAAAGTATAATACATTATTCTAAAACAACAAAACCAACAAAATAATCCTATCCCAACCTATTGATCATATAATATAAACCATAAATTCATTTAAACGCCTATTTCCCCATTATCAAACTCAATTAAGCAGTTTATTGTCTCCATTATACGACATAGCCTGCTGTAATTTGTATAGATTGGGATCGACTTTAAGGATTGTGCCAAATAGACTGCGATTGTCCCAATTAAAAGAAATCTACTGCATATATTATTGAAAAAACAAGTGTGTCTTAAATGGCATGTCAATTCAAAATAAAACAATAAAATAGTGTTTTGAAATTTTATTGATCGACAAAAATCATTTGACACGATAGAATGATGGTATCAGACAGAGCTAGAATAAGAGTTTGTTTGGCAAACAAAAGTTATTTATAATTGAAGTTGTTTGCGGTCGATATTTCTAATGAAATAAGTGTCGAATTCGCGAATCGAGATGGTGGCGGCTTATGTAAGCGGACGGTTGAAGCGGCGCGGCGTCGTGCTGTCTGGGGGTGGCGTGCGGTGGCGAGAATGCGGGGCACGAGACCGCCGGAAATCGAACGAAAAGAGGAACGGCCGTGAATGTGGAACACGCGCCCGGCATTAGGCAAGGAAGAATTAAACAGGGCCGGGTGGTGGGCGGCCGAACGATGCCGGCAGGACGCTGCGCGGCGCTAATGTTTCTTCGCAGGAAACGCAATTTTCACCCGGCGCTCTCTTTAATGCTTACAAGAAAGGGGTCTGCACGCCGCGTGCGCGCCGGGCTCGGTAATGCTATAATGTTTCGACGAGCTGTGCGTTTCTTAAATCGCTTTAAACTTTGAGTAGTTTAGAGAATTTTACCAATTTCAAATTAGTATAGCACTCTACTCGAATGAGGGGGCAGCAAAAACTAATTTTGATGTACTTTAAAAAAGTAAGGTAGACAAGACAGCAATTACAAGTGGATCAAACAAATTGTGAATTATTATTGACAATTAAAGATGGGTGTATGAAATGAAAAGAAGCTGCTTTCGTTTATAATACGGGAGCTGTTTTCGGCTGGTCTAAGCTGGCGTAGAACAGCCCGGAACAGCTCCAGAACCATATACGAAAGCGGTTATATAATTAGAATGAAACTACAAATGGATTAAACAAAGTTTGACATTATTTATTACAATAAAAAAACTATAAAATCTTTATAGGGCTACCAGCCGCGAGGCTTTCCCGTCGGTCAAGGGGGAAGCTCAGAGGAGTTTAATCACCCGGTATTTCCTAAACTTCACAGAAAACCTCTGAAAAACTCTGAAAGGTGATTCGCGAAAATTCGCCCCACTGGGGATCGAAATTAGGCTCCCCAATGCTCAGTACGAGACGGACGACGCCTCTAACCACTCGGCCACTAAGCTGGGTTTATTACAATATTATTAATGAACTGTACATTTGAGCGTATAAAATGAAAATAAATCTATAGAATTAGGATGAACTATGAACTTGTCGATCTTTGTGATGGTGATACAATAATAGATTCTATGACGAGAATAAATACAAAGTAGTTAAGTAAGTGAGCACTTTTTAATTTCATATATTTTTATTATATTATAAATATTTATATATTATTATTACACAAATTTAAACATTTGGGTATACAATTATAAGAAAGCAATATAATAAGGATGGACCATGAGTTTTTCGATATTTGCGAGTGAGAAACAATATCAGGTTTTATACAACCCAGTCGTTTGAAATGGAACTAATACAAACGGATTAAACAAATGTGAAATTTGTTATTATATTATTATTATTGAAATGTAAACATTTGACTAGACAAACCATAACCCTTGCGATAGTGAAAAATAATGGTTTCCTGAAATCGGGTCATGTGGGATTACTAGGCGATGTTGATAGTAAGCAGGATAGAGTAGGTAAAAATGTAGTTGCATTTCGAATAGCGGTTTATCCAAAAATGCGATGGATAGATGAGGTTGAGAAGGAGTTGATAGAATTAAATGGAAGGAACTGAAAATGATCCAAAGGGAGCTGAGACATCAAGAGACAAAAATTAGAAGTATACAAGAATACATGTTTATTGTATGTTTGTCCTTTAGATTTCAATATTATAAACGTGGAATGAATTAAAATCATTTTTCAATTATTTCAACTAAGTAATAAAATCTGGCCATTAGTTTCATGATTTTGAATTAAAAAATAACATACGTATAAAATATATGTGCGAATTCACCTGTTAGCAATCTACATATCTTAATTACGATCTTGTTAGATCTCATCAAGATAGCTCTAATGCTCAAGATTTTCTTTGTACTGATATCTACTATTTTGTAGAACTTCTATATTGAAATAAATCCCCTTCTAAATCATTGCCTCAACAGGATGTACCATCGTCTTCTCAACTCCCTTCTTATAATTAAAAATAGATTATATTGTAATTTGTAAATCAATTGTTTTCATCTACCTGGCCTACATGTTTCAACACCCAATGGATACATTGGGTGTTGAAACATGTGATTAATAAATATTTCACTTTAAACGAAAACTACTTTTTTAAAATATTAGTCCACTCTGCAGAAATGAAAGAACAACAAAAGCCAAATTTTTAGTTTGTAACAGTACAAAAACAAAAACCAATGAACAAGTAGATTTAAATTTAAAATATAGAAATTGAAATTTTTGACGAAAATAAACTGTGCCTCCTTTTTTCCCATATTCTTTGGACTTTTTATATAATATACACCGTCTACAATATGGCCGCGTCGTGGATAATTTATGTAGTGGCACGAGTTCTAATATATTGCAAGAATGAACGACTTTCATTATATAGCGCGATAAGAAAGTCTATCCGGATATTTTAAAAGCGCATTGTGTTGATTTTAATCAGTCCAAAAGAGTAATCAACATGAATCCTTTGAAAGTATAGCAATTTTCAGTTTCGCTATGAGTGGCATTAAAACCCACACACACAGCACATTAATCACACATATACACCTATGTATGTAACATTTTTATTTCAATTTTATTTTATACACAAAGTTATTTTTTTCAGTTGGTCTCAGGAACTTATTTTTTATTTATTTATTTTATTCACAATGCAGAATAGCTTACATATTTCAAAACAAAGTCAGATATCACTGTGAGATAACAAATGTAACTTCCAAACACAGTTTATGAGATACATGCATTAGAAAGATTGTAATGGTTCCAGTAGTTTTACCTTTGAGTATAATGTTATCTAATTTTTCAAATAACACAATTTGATTGATTAAAGTAACATTAAAATATATATAAGAAATATCAAAACAAAAATCATTTTGGAAGTTACGACACACAGTGATATATAAGTAATGTTAATGAAAATACATATAAAATTATAATAATCAATTATCTTACTATTTCTAGAGAAATATACATACTACAAAACAACTTTATTATGAAAGATGTTACAAACATTGAAGTTCTGTTTTTATATTTACATTATACCTACTCTTCATGGAAGTAATCTGCACAAGCCAACATACATTTTTTAATGGTTATCCTCAATTGCTTATAATGCATTGTTCTGGGTATCATTCCTATCACATGTTTTTATTTCTAACGAATAAAAAATTTAGAATTTTGTACAAAATTTCGTATATTTAAAACACAATCTATAATAGCACTTGTTAAACATGGACCTTCCCTGGCCGATTTGCACCAAAAACAAATCAAAGCGGAGTTACGTGAGGTATTAATTACATGCAAACATTAGTTTAAAGTATTTAGTTTGTAGTTTTCCGAAAACGTGGGGAAAAATCTATCACAGCCATTTTCCAGATATGGTCTAAAATGATCAGGGCCTAATTTGCTCAACTAGAAATTCCCGCACGATTATAAAAATGTATCCATATATCGTATAATAAAATAAATATATCACGACTTTTACGAAAAATTCGTACAAAAATCTAAATCGCGTAAAAGCTCGTGACTAGGAATAACAATAGTTCGCGAGAATGAGCTGACTTTGACGTCTCTTGTTCGCACCTCCGTGTCACTCTGGACCAACAGATTTATATTTAAATGAAGTAAGTAATCTTTTAGGCCAGCCAACTTCTCGCTAGTTATTTCCTTTTCTACGACCTACTGGTCTCTCGCAACATTTTCTTTGTGGTTCTTTCGGGCGGAAGCTTTTACACGTGATCGACCCTGTTACTTAATCTAATACTTTGCGCTCTAATTATTGCTATAATCCCCAGATCCTCATATAAACTCATTATTCGTATGTCCGTCACCAAAGATTTCTCAGTAACTGTAATTGCTCTATCTTCAAAGTCTTCAATGTTCACCGGCTCTAGTTTGACTCCAAGCTACTTTTTCATGTGTTATTTGTATACTCGTTTTAATATTCCTTTTCACACTTCTTTTTTATTTTCTATTATTTGTTTTTATACTTGTTTTAGATGAGAATTGTATTTAAAATTTGAAGCTAGAATCGTGATACAATACGTGTTTAGACAAAGTATAGTATAGTACTTTAATTAACTGTTATGGTTTAGCACTTCTTTCGGGTTTGAGTGAAGACAATTTAAGAATAAAATGGAATTTGTTCTTGCAAATATTTGCGTTCATCAATACCATTATATCTTCACGCAGAAAAGCTTAATTATTGTAGGTATCTGTGATGTTAGTTGTATTTAGAATTTGTGAATACATAAGTAGTATAAGTAGTATTATAGTACGATACTAAGAGAACGAGGGTTCATATTTATGTATTGAGAATTGGCAACACTGGTGTTGCTAGGTGTTAGCCGACTGCGTCATAGTAAATATAATAATAATCTAATATATATATATATATATATATATATATATATATATATATATATATATATATATACATATAAACATACGAGGGATGATCTAAATTCAAGCACAACGTATTTTTATTTGAACAAACAGATACTTTGTTTCGTATGGGCAAACAAAACGTTTGAGGGTATGCATTATTTCTAAAGAAAAGAATATTTAAATGATATTACTTTTATAATTTATTTAGTTCTTTAAATTCTCTCTTTAAAGGCAAAGAAATAATGAACACGATTTCATATATGTAAATGATTTCCAGTCTATCTTATCTAGAAAATGTCCAAAATAAGGAAAATAAAGTGATTGCAGATAAAAGTAATTTCGTGTTTTTTGAATTGTGATAGAACATTATAGAAACAATTGTACTTAATTATTAAATGTACGAATTCCTTATTATAGAATTACTAGGTGAAGTTCCCGTGGTTCAACGAGGTATGTCCAAATTTATTTCTTATGATAAAATAAAAATTGTTAAAACTCGATTAAAAATCATTACAACAGCTGTCAGTTGTGGAAAGTATTTAAGATTTTATCGTTGCCTTTTACAGTTTTTCAGTTAATAATGTAACAAAAATGATATTTTATCGCCTTGACAACTGTACTACGAACCTTTCGAACACCGCTCTTCAGATTATAAGACAAGCACGTGGACTGATGATGAATAAATAAGATTTTAATTGAATCAAACAAAATTATACAATGTTGCTATTAAGTAAAAACACTTAAAACAGCAGCATCCTTCCTATTACCTCTAAAAAATCAGCAGCGAATCTTAACTAAAAAAGCCATGGAAGGCACAATGGTAAGAATCACTATAAGAAACAAAATACCGATATCCAGGCAAAATAGGCCGTTTTTAAGCAGCCGCTTCCAAAGAAATCAGAGGATCTTCTGTAAGTTCATACCGATTTTGTAAAAAAAAGCCTAACTAACTAACCAAACAATGCCCGTTCACTGTTTTAAGCAATCTGGGGTTCGATTCCTAGAGCACTAGACCCCATTCTGTAGTTGTTGTGTAAATGTTTCTAATAAAGATTCTTACTATATGTATATTTTTCATATTTTTGAAATCAAGAAAACATCCTTACGTCTTCAACAGCGTATGGTAAAATTTAATGTCATGCATATTATTTTCTATTAATCTATATTAAATAATTTTCGATTTTTTTTAGCAACGCATGATGCAACAACGAACGCCGAAGTTGTAAATTGCGCAAGCGTTGCTGTTAGTTTCGATCGTATGCGAGAAATTCACATTGATTCACATTCCACCGGATGCATGTTGTGCCATCTGACGACAAACATATTGACCACGAATTTCCCAATATACACACAGGGCGCCACCGTACAGGCCAAACCGCCTCCCACGCAAAAGTAAACAAATCTACTTACTTAATGGTTGCGTACAGCTACATAGCAGGATAATGTTACTGACGACGGTCACTTACCTGAAACAAAGAAAGACAATTTGTTAATCAAAAATTATAATAAAATAATTAAATATTTTAAGAAAAAAGTGTAGAATTTATACAAATGTTGCTAACATGCATATGTAAACAGGCCTACAGAATTAAGGTATAGGTAGACAATGTTTTGCCGCCATATATTCCATACTTTTTATTAAACAAATATATATATATGGCATGTGTTTGTAATGTTACGAATCATACGTTTCCACGGAGAGAGGAAGGATTTGGTTTGCAAATTTTATTTCTTAAAAGAAATAGCAATATTCCCATCTATAACGTATTCTAAAATTGAGAAACATTCCTGGAATATTCTCAATGGCAAATTATTAGATGTGTGGTGACACATACAATCATTTACAAATCTGACTGTATTCTGAACTATCCTATTTGTATGACCCGTTCATACACCAAGAATGAAGAATAACGCATAAGACCTAAAGAATAACGCTTAAGGTATAATACAATTCGGCGTACATACACCAGCATAACGTATATGGAATAAAATTTAATTTAGGCCAAACAGGGTCTAGAGGATTTTCATTTCTATAGCTGTTCTCGTTTATCACTATTTACTGCTCCGGGCGTATTGTCTCTAGTTCTATTTATTGCTCCCGATGTGCACAAATCTACCTCGTCCCTTACAACCGGTGCACAACCGCAAAACTTGGAGCGATACAGCACGCTACGGGGCGGTTAAAAGAAAGCATATTATATGTTAAACATAGTGAAATTGACGGCTCAAAATAATAAGATATTATTTTATAATAAAGCTTTGTTCACACACTAAGAATATGAAATAAAGTATAAAGTCTAAAGTCTAAAGTCTAAGGTTAAAAACTAAAGTCTAAAGTCTAAAGTCTAAAGTCTAAAGTCTAAAGTCTAAAGAATACTAACATAGGTGATCATACACTAGGGTCTATATTTCTATATGTAAAACGGCTCCAGTGAAGTTGACAGTTATAAATAATAACATATTATTTTATAATAATACTTTGTTCACACACTAAGAATAAGAAATAAGGTCTAAAGAATAATAAAATGGGTCTTTATACATTAGGGTCTAAGTTCATACAACATTGAACGCTTCAAATTATATTTAATAACAGCATATATCTCAGCGCGTACGAATTTAATATACAATTTTTTATTTATGCCGTAAATAATACATATGACTCAACGTGCTCAATCAGATTAGTGTCACAAATTATTTTCACATCGACCTCTATGCAAATATTGCACGGAACATTAAATTCCAATATTAAAAGCCGCACCTTATGTAACACTATAAACATCAGAATGTATTAAGCGTAAGTTGTATTCCTTAATCCGTCTATAGATGTTTCGCCGTGAGCCGAACTTTTCACGCCTTATCATTCTTATCAATTGTGACATGGTTTTTAGCTTCTAGCAGAAACTATGCAAAGAAATGCCATACATTGTTTATAACTTGAACTCGTTGGCTTTAAGACCCTATCTATGAATTATCATTATAAATTATTTCAAAATAAGTTTCACTACTAACTTATGTAAATTGTATGCGAATTCGTTGCACAGATTTTGCTAAAAGCTCAAATATTCACATATCCATGCCATAAAGGGTTTTGTGGCTGTGCAATTTAAACACTAAATTACATAAAAATAGTTCGTCAGCCCTGATTAAGACACATTATTTTTTGAACAATGTGTTTTGGCCTTTTATCTTAGTCAACATTTCAGTTGATAATAGAAGAAAACATACAAAATCAGTGACACAGTGGCTAAACTTGAAATGTTTTAAAAGCATCTAATTACGTGTCAAGATCCTCGGTGGATTGTCTTTAAATTGGAAGCCAATAACCATTTTGGGACGCGAAAGTGATGGCAAGAGGGGTAGCGGTTGTGTAACCATTCGGTCTCGTATCAGGAGATCATTGAAATGCTCTCACGTGATGCTGCAATGCGGAACAGCTCGCTATCCTCCCTCCGCCATCTCGCTCGTGCGCCGCCACCGCCGGCGCGCTGTCGAATTGCGTCAGTTATAACTCCTATTGCCGAATATTCCCGCCGCCTGAATCACGTGCGCGTCCTGCCCCACGTGAATTCGTGCCCCCCACGCACTTTTTGTTCGGGCGCGTTGCCGCGGCGCTCGATAATCGAAGCACCGAAAAAATCTAATCAAGGAAAACGGGGATCAGAACAAAGAGGCTAAAGAGCACGGATCGACATCATAATTGAGGCGTGACACCGAAAGTGGGTATTATTAGTCGTTCAGAATCGTTAATGTTGTAGTTAGTTAGGGGATTGTATTTTTGTATAATTCTTATTTTCTTATCACAGTGCCAATTTAAATTTTCGATAATTTCTGTACTAATATATTAGTTATGGACTATAGAAGTCTAATTCTGTATCAGTAACCATCATTGAATTAGAAAAAAACTGATGTGGCCACAGTGCACATGAAACGATCAGAGGACCTTATAATGAGGATAGCGTAAGAATTTTTTTCTCACACGAACTTTCTATCATATGTAAAAATAATCGTATATAGCAGTAACATATAATTTAAATTAAACACTATTAACACTATTAGTAGTATTACACTCGCGTTCGTGGAGCGTGTGATGGCCATAGATTATTTGAATAGTATGGTTTGATGCGTACTAACCCTGTAGTACAATTTCATTGTACACGCGTTACTTTACTATTTGCGTAAAATTTCACACTTTTGTTAAATAATCATAAACTATTATCCGCCGGTAGTAACTAACTCTGGGTACAATAATTTGTGACTCAATGAAAATCACAATCGATCAATATAACCCAACCTAAGAATAGTATTTTACTATTTAAGTGTTGAATTGTATGGATACCTTTCCCATTCGCGGAATTTTAATGTATTTAAATTATACAGTAAATTTAATATGCAGAAAGCGGTATTTTATTTTCCGGATTTCACTGCAGTAAAATGACAAAGGGAATTTTACGGCACTTAATGAGTATCTGAAAGTTCATAAAACAACACCAATTTATCGTATCATATAATCTAAATTACTGTTACATTCCTCAATATTGCAAAATAAAAAAATTGGCACCAGGTAATACACATAGAGCCAACCATGCATATAATAACATGACATTTATATAAAACGTAGCTGAAGAGAAGAAGACGTTCTGTGGCCAAGGAGGTGATAGACTACGTATTAGTCAGAACGATGAGCTGTATATTTCAGAATAGAAAACGCGGGGGCTCGGACCATGTGCCGGTGGAGGTGGCGGTAAGGGGGCACAAGAGGAGAAAGTATGAGGAGAGCAGGGGTTTGGATGGTGTGAACTAGACATATTAGTATATGAGAAATAACTACGGACGTGAAGTGGGAGGAGGTGCACTCAATACAGAAGTTGGAGATGATGAGGAGGGCTGCGTTGATGAGAAGAAACACGGCAGGAAGTAGATCGATGGTGGAGGTCCATTTCCCCATTTCACAACCAGTGAGACCATCAGAACGAACGACGAGTAAGATCCAGGGGACACTGGTACCGGCCTGGGAAGTGGAAGAGGTCACGCAAGTAATCTCGAAGCTTCACAGAGGGAAGGCCCCAGGCCCAGACAAAGTTCCTGATAAACTACTATGAGAGGTAGCCCCAGCAATCGCCAATGATATCACTGCCATTTCCCAATAAAGGCTCAGAAGAAAGAACTTTCCCGGCAAGATGGAAATCCGCGCGCCTGGTTTTAATTCCCAAACAAAGGAAACACCCTGCAAGCCGAGATCATACCGGCCCCTTTGTCTCCTGGACGGAACAACAAAGGTGGTAGAGACTAAAGGAGGACTCCACGAAAACCAGTATTGCTTCCGAAAAGGAAGATCGACCAATGACGCCATACTGGCGATCAGCAGGGGATGCAGAAGCCAATGACGGAACGTAGAGGAGACGAAGATATTCCATTGGTCACGCCCATGGTGCGCCATCCTTGGACGTGACCAACGTCTTCAACATGTTCCCATGGGTGGCTATAACGGCGGCTCTAGGGCGCAGGACGGTACCGGAGGCTCTCTAGAGGATACTCAAGGACTACCTCAACGAGCGCGAGTGTGGCCAGCCTTAAGGCCCAGGAAGATACCAAAGGATAATCAAGGACTACCTCAGCGACTTCGTAGTATTATACGAGGGACCCACGGGAAAGCCCAGTTACAAAGTGAGAGGAGGGGTACCGCAGGGCATCGTCCTAGACCTCCTGCTCTGGAACGTCTCATTCGACGACGTTCTTCGCCTCTAGCTGCCGGAAGACGTTAACTTGGTCACATTCGCTGACGATCTCGCCATTGTCGCCAGCGAGAGGGAGAGATCTAGAAAGGATAGAGGAAAAATCCCAAGCAGGCAATTGAGACGGTGGTAAACTGGATGGCAGATACCGCGCTCACCATCGAAAACGGAAGTCGCATTGTTATCAACTAAGATGCCAGGCGTCGTGGAAGCCGCCTTAATACTGTGAGGATGTTGGGGATTACACACGACATCGGACGAGAGAACAAATACTTGGGAACACTGCTTGAAGACAACTGCAACCAAACGGCCCAAGCACTGACTGACGCAAGGAAAGCCGCCTAGACCGAAGCAGGACTCGCATGGCTTCTACCAAATATCGGAGGCCCGGATGAAGAGAAGAGGGGGCTGCTAGCAACCGTATCGCGCACCCGACTGCTGTATGCAGCTCCGACCTGGGCAGACGCAACCAACCCCACAGAATACGAACATGCTCAGGGAGGCTTTGTGCACCAGTGCCCTCCGAGGTTACAAAATCATCACTACCGCCGCAAAGATAGCGGCAGACCTGGTGGAGGAGCGGCTGGTGGTCAACAAGGAGACAGAGACAATGGGACATGATAAGTACTGCGATATGAACGAGACATATTTTCTCCCAATTCTAACCACTGGTGGAGAGGGGCCATGGTTAGGTAGACCACTAGTTGGCGCAGGTGCTGACGGCACGGCGTCTTCCTGTTCTACCTGCACCCCATCGGAAAAGCGTACAACTGCTATCAATGGTACCCAGAGCGAACCATTCTGTGGCTGGAACTGGGGGAAAATGACCCCAGACCGAGACGCATTGGGACGCTAATGCTGGAACTGGACGAAAACTGGAAAACTGTTTTTTCTAAGCTGTAAATGATGCAGAAGTTCACACTAGAGCTACAGGAATGGCATAGAGAAAACAAATGAGTTAAAAAGGGACAATAAGGATTGACTGAAATGAGACGACGCTAGGGCTCTTAGTATGCCTAGTGGCGGTTAAGCCCCTAGTGAAGCCCGACCAGAACACGGGGCGAATCCGGCACTACCGACGTCTACCACCTAGTGGTTGTGACGGAGGCGTGAATGTTTTTCGAATATTCCACCTCACAGGACAAACAAGTCAGGGAATTAGCTGGTTTGATGAGGAGTCAATATGTTGAGTAGAGTTGGAGAGGGCCAAGCAGGTACATAGAGATTTTGAGAGTATGTCTGTGGGAAAGGAAAACAATGAAAGAAATTCAGAAGATGGAATAGAGGCGTGTAGAAGAAGGGGTTGAGGGATATTATGAAAAGAAGGTAAAGGAAGTGTAAAATAAACATACATAGATCTGGCAGACTGGGAGAAGAGATGCAGAAAATAATTCCTTCAAACGAATCATGTGATCGTTTTGCCTTGGCCCACCAAATCGAACATGTGTGATATAGGATAAGGCGGAGATTGCTATGTCTATACGGCTATGAGATTCTCCAGATACTTAAGATAAACTTAGACAAATTCGGATTGCCTGGGATGAGGTTAGCTAAGACTATATCGATCGCCTAGTATCCAGGATAATAATAAACTCATAATTGCTTCCGTAGCAGCTTTTCAATTTACCTCAATTGTTAATCATTATTTATTTAGTATATTGGCATATATACTGAAAGTTTCGGAGCCGTACGCTAACTCTATCTGGAATTGTTTTTTCTTTGGCGGGTAATGTTCGATTTAAATTTCACAAAATTATCTTATTTGATTAAGTTATTGATGTGGCTTTGGCATCTTTTAGGGATAGTAGTAGTTGATAATTCAACCCTCACTACGAAGATGAATTATTGATATGAATGAATGATGATGAATTTTAATAATATTACCTAATCAAATTTATATGTGACTATATGAGCCTCCTAAAACTTTATTTATTTATTATATGAATCTTAGTTAATGAACGTCATCCTTAACCATTTAATTTCCTCTATAGTCATGACGGTAATTTTATTTATGTTAAATTCAAATTAAGTAACCTGATAACATTCTTGCACTTATTATTTATTATTATAAGTTGTTAGTCAAGAAACTCTTTATACGAGGATTGCTATTATATGCATGAATGAATATCAAAAAGAATTATTGGTATGCAGAAACGTCTTTATTGTTTTTCAAAATAGTCTCCTTTAAGTTCTACATATTTTAGCAATTGATTATACTATTTGGCATAGCAGTTCTTCCACTCCGAAAAATGACCTATATTTTTGATCGATTATTAAATAGTGCAGAATCCAACAAATCTTTTTGACAGTTAAATGTTCAATATCTTATGTATGTTATACTAATACCAATATTGCGTTATCTGTTCATGCATGGCAGCAATATTTTCTGATACAACGAATGATTTTTGGTAACTTTCTTTAAATTCGTACCCCATCGAAGTACGGCCATGTTTGAATCCCCTAAACCATGGATATATTGTGGCCTTCAATGGTGTTTCATCACTGCTGTTGAGATAATCCACGTCGCAAATCGCAAAAAATCATCGTTCGAAAATGTTTCAAACGATTCAAATCCATTATTTGGCCGAGATTAAATATTCAATTTATTGTTAAGAATATAAATAGCGTCTGTATAACAAAGCTTTCTGATTAGGTATACTCAGACAAATATCAAACTTTACGATGGCGTAGTCGAATCGCACCTATCAGCAACAACAATCAAGATGTTTGAACTATGAGTACGAAGGTTCCTTGAACCCAGTGTTGAGAATTCTCAATACATAAATCGCAGCCCCTTGTACTTGGAGTTCAAACATTTTCATTTTTAAAAGTATTGCTATTTAATTATTATTAATTAATTACAACTAAAAGGGAAGCAAATTTTTTTATGTTTCTTATTAATAATAAGAAAATTTGCTTACCCTTTTAGTTTTAATTAATTAATAATAATTAAATAGGAATACTTTTAAAAATCAAAATTTTTGAACTCTGAGTACATGGACTGCTATTTATGTATTCAGAATTTCTTATTAATATTACTATATTTTTAGCGCTCTATACTTTTACGATGTAATTATAAAACAATTTTCCATAATTTTAAACATAATATACAAGAATATTACAATGTTTGTTTTCATCTTTTAAATAATAAATCTTTTCCATTTGTATACCTGCGCTTTATTAATTTCCTCCAGTGAGTTGATTAATTAAATATATTCTTGTAAATTAGGTCAGCACAACCCCGATCGTGGCGCCGGTATCCGCGGTGACGTCAACGCGTTGCAGTATTCGAAATTCCTTTGTTCGCGGGAGAGGTCGACGCAGCTAAGAATCTGTTTTGCCATTTCAAAGAGATAAAGACAAAATCGGGGGCGTTGGCGGATTACTGACATATTTCAACTTGAGCCACCCCTTCGAACGGAAGAGAATAATTGCCAAACTAAAGGCGGCCACGGTAAAATAGATGTGAGAATAATATTTCAAACACTCAAACAACTAGGAGAATATTTCAAAAATTTAATATGTATAGTACGTAGTATATAATAATTATTTAACAGAAGAAGTATTTTAATCACATATGTTATTTTAATACACATACGTTCCTCCTCGAGTACACGCGAATTCCACCCCTAAATGACCGTCTTGATGTTCTTTTGTCTAAATTTATGAACAACTGTTCTAATGTAAATTTTATAAAACCTCTGATCCTACTCCGTAATCCAACCCTACCTAATAAAGTCGCTTTCACTTCACAGCCTCTTGTCGATATATTAATAGTTTGCGTCACGTACATTTATGTTCGATCCACATATTCATTATGTTATATACTCACTATACTTACCCTGTACACAATTAATTTTTTGTTACATATTTGTTTTTTTCCTTTTTATATATATTCAGAATTCAAACTCGCTTATCTTGTATAATTATTCACATTTACTTTTATAAGGCGCCTTTGATGTTTGCATTAGGTTGAAAGATTACGGTCGATAGCCTCTTGTATATGTTGTATATCTTGTACATACATACAATATGTTACATGTTACAATAAATATATTATCTTCTTCTATGATACATAAAATACTTCTCACACAAAAGGATTTAATTGAATATTAAATACTGCAATAGGTTTTTATGAAATTAAACTGGTTGTAGTTTAAAAATGATTAGTTGTACGGTGCGTTCATAAATGTTTTCGGTTTAAATTTAGCGTATTTTTCATGTTAGTGTAAATGATTACCTAGCACTGGGCGGAGTTATTTAGAACTGATAGAGTTTGTTGCTTACAATATTAACAAGAATATTCTCCTTTGTGTGAATTATATATCGATAATATTTGTAGTATTATATTGATCTGCGAACGTTATAGTTTCACGAAATTCAAATAGCCGTATGTACGATCATGGTTAAAGCCGTTATTTGTAAGGAGGTTAGAACCAAAATAAACACGATAAATTTAAACTGCACCGTCATATATGAACGTATGGTATAAAGCATGCTACTGGTTAAAAATTGATAAACTCACAGATTAATACAGAATTCTACTATAGGCGTAATAATTTGCTTTAATTATAAAGGATAAATCAAGGTTTTCATATTGGAGAAAACAAGATTTGTGATTTCAAGGTTTCAATAAATTAACTTAAGGTTCATAAAATAACAGACTATTTCCAGATAATGTCCGTGTATGTCTGTGAACCAAATTAAGGGAAAGGGACTAAATAAATTACATACAATTATACGTCTTATAAACCATACATTGTCGAATAGGTATGATATTTCCAGTTATAAATTGCGGCATTAAATTTACTTGTTTTGTAATAGATTTATTACGAGCCCTACATAAATACCTGTATAAAATAGAGTTTACACCTGGCGCCTTTACTAGAATAGCTGAGTACAGTAACATTTAAGATATGACGCTAAAGTCCTACATACGCTAGCATCATATCTTAACTCAAAGTAATAATTCTTGCCAACGTTAATTTTACTGTATTCTAATGAACAAATAAAGGTTTTCATATTTGAGAAAACAAGAATAGTGTTTTCTAGATTTCAAATAATTAATGAGGGTCCTTAAAATAAACTATTTCCAGATTATATCCTTGTGTATTCGTGGACAAAATTACGGGAAATCTACTAAATGCATGACATACAATTATACGTCTCAAATAGAGCACTAATAAAACCGTATTTTATAAAATAGGATAATATAATATTTCAGTTATAAACTATGACATTCAAAATATTTGTTGTGTAACATATTTATAACTAGCCCCACATAAATAGCTATGTAACATGGTATTTGCACCCGGCGCATGCACCATAAAACGATGTGTACAGTAAATAGGACGCTAGTATGTCTTAACACAAAGTCAAATTCCAGGTTTATTTGAATTAATTATAATGGACAATGGTTTTCATATTTAAAATATTGATTTAACAGGGCTTATATAAATAAATTTTACAACATAATTTGTGGTTTTAAGGTTAAATAAAATAAGTGAATGTCCTTATTCAATCGTTTTTATACCTGGAAATTACAAAGTTAGTTTTATTTTTTATATAAATTTCTATAGAATATAGAATTTCTTGTGGAATTTTCGGAAATAATATGTTGCGGCCCTTAGCAGAAATAATATTTATAGTTAAACTTAGTGAGTTTAAACAATTCCATATTACATATAAAATTGTATACTAAGTGCCTGTATGCCCGTTAACTAGCAGGATATTTTCTATTTCCTGCAATATTTTAGAGTATCTTATGATAACACAAGCGATAGATTTTCTTTCTATCATGCAGATTCTTCTATGGTCCTATTTCTTGCCTACAGATGATAATTCTGTATAATACTGTATACTTCTTTTTAGACTGTATGATTTGAACAAATGTTGCTGCGATGCATGAGATGTAAACTCCCAAGTCGTGGTACATAAAGTGGTCAGTTTATTTTTTTTATTATAGCACGCAGATATATGACGGTTGCCGACCGCTGTCTTAGGCGACAATTATATATGCTCTCGGTTTATTGCATGTGTTACATCAGTCAGTAATCGTTACTGTCACTCTACCTATTCTACTATTAGTCACTATTAAACCAAACTGATTAAATGCTCTATAAGAGATAATGGTTTAAATATTTTATTTAACTAACTAACTAACACCCAAATTGCATATGATATATAATTTCTTTTATTTATTTAATAATATTTATTTCAACTTTGAATTTGTTTTCGTATTGCAATTCAATTATTGAATACCCCTAGTTAAATCTTAAATTACAACTAAATCGTATAAGATAAATCATTCAAAATTTCATTAATATTTTAATTGAAAATAAATCTCAAAAGTAATGTGCATTTAATTTAAATACATAATTTAATTGAATCACTGCTATCAATTATGTATTCGAGCTACTAGTAGTAATTTTACATGCTAATTATTTCTGCATGGCAACCATTCCGTATCAGTCAATCAGTAATTTGTTTAGCTTAGTCATGAAATATAGAATTAGTAACATATTGCGCCGCCTCACGGAGGCGGTGCGAACTGTAAGATTCATGTGGAGGCGGCAGGATGGCGCAAGCTGTCGGTTGCAGGCAACAATGTTGCTGCACGACGACCTGTTGCACGCGTTTGAAGACAAACAAAAAGAAGTACGGGTTGGAAGTGAGCGATAACATTTAATCGTTTTATAAAGGGAGTAAATTAAATTCATACTTTCACAAGAATATCTCGCAAATTTTAAAGTCAAATTTATTACGGTCATTATTCTAAAATATTGACAGTATTGCTTATCGTCAAAGGTGTAGTAATGGTGGAATTGAGATAATACTGATGTTTATTCGGATATTTTGTAATCCAAGCAATTTAATATCAGACCTGGGCATGGTCTGATATTAAATTGCTTGGACAGTATATTCATATATAAATAATACTGTACTAGCCAATGGCTTGAAGTCCGGGATGATACTGAACGAACAACTGATAATAAAGGTACTTTACACGGTAAATAATACTGATATTCCTAGTACTGTCAGTATTTGCTTCAATTCTCCGTCAATATATATCATGTAATGAATTATTCGGATAAACATCAGTATTCTCTTCATTTCATCATTACAATACCATAAACGATCTAATTCTCTGAATATTTTAGAATAATGAAACTATGAAAAATGTTATCGTAGAGTAATACTGTCATTATACTAAAATTATGACAATATTACTGACCGTGTAAGATGCCTTTAGATGCATTGAATAGAATACTGACGTAAATTCGGATAATTAATTAATTGATAAATATTGAAGCAAATACTGACAGTACTAGGAATGATAATATTATTGACCGGATAAGGTGCCCGTATCTATTTTTGAATTTTAATGATTACTATTTACTAAACTTGGTACAATATAAAAATCTGATGGCAAATGCACATCACTTCTTCATTTTTTAAGATAGTCTTAGTCATCAGGGGTCCCTATATAGTATAGTATTGCTGCTACTTCGTTTTTTTAAAGAAACAAGAAAAAATTTAAATGGTATTTTTTTTAATGTAACCGTAAATCAATTTCATACCAAACATAGCCAAAATATACTATTTCTAGATCAAACGTGTTGCAAACAAAATTATGAGAAGAAAATTAATGATATACAACTTTTCAACTATAAAATACAGCTTGTGTTTGGTAAAACGCTTTTCAAAATATTTATTTTGCAACATATTTATCTCAATGCCTATATAAACATCTATAAAGTGTAATTGTGCCCGGCGCCTTCGCCAAAATTTACCGAGTACAGATTCAAGTGGGTGCGCTAGGGGCACCATATCCTAACTCTAAATCTAATTTATATTTTTTATAATAATATAATTTCGAAGAACTAAGTGAAATTACAATGTCTAGTAGTATAGATAATTATAAATCGATCTGTGAGGCTTATAATTAAATTTAAGAAAGGCCAATGCTATTTTTGACTTTATTAGTGTAACTAAAAAGAAACCCTAATAGCTGAATCGAAAGTAAACATTTCATATTTGTCAATCATAATGGAAATATGGCCAGTCCCTCCCACGGGAGGAAATGTAATATGTCCCACCGTCAAAGCTATTTTCAATATGAATGTTGACAGTGATATTAAATTTATTTTAGATGTCTCATGAATTATTTATCAAATATATAAAGAATTATAATAACTATGTTGGAACAGGCGAATGTATGAAGAGCTATAATAATTAATCCATTTAGTTATATTTAGACCTTGTTCATCAACTAATTTTAAAACCACAGTGATTTTAATTTAATAATCTCATTATTCCGCCACAATCCGCACATTAAATGCGCGCCGAGTCCAGCGACGTGCTCAGGACGCGGCGGATAAACTTTTCTTGCGGATTACGTGGTAGCTCTTAACGGCGGCGATGTGCAAAATGCTAATTGCTAGAAATAATAACCCCGGCTATTGTCGCCTGTCGCGGGGGCGGTAGGAGGCCCACGCAGTCTGCGGCGGCGGTGGTGGCGTCGCGTGAACTAGGTCAGTGCCGGTAATTAATATTCCGCCGATATAGTGGGACGGGGAAGAGGAATTGTCAAGTTACGCGATAATGAAGTTGCACCAGGGAGTGAGAGGTGGGGCGCGTTTTGTCGAGCGCGCTCTTCCGCAAGGAGCTCGTTTCCTGCAATTAAACGCCTCCTCTTTAACTAATCGAATCCTGTCGTGGTCTAATCACATTTTTAGCGGTTCAATCAGCAGCGAGGTAATCACTTAGGGTACGGACAAATTATACTGTAGCCGAGCGAAATATAAAAAGAAAAATCAATCTATCTCAAATTTATACCGTAATTAGTTTTACAAATAATATAATCAGGACTAGAACCTATAAGCTTTTATGTATTTGGTTGAAGTTGATAGTACTTTATGAATCACCATTTTTAATATAAAGCCTGGAAATTAAGTAAATCTCAAAACAACCACTGTTTTAAGTATATATTTATATGTATTATATTAAGTATATTAAGGGTGGAAATTAAGTAGCGAATAAATTCAATAAAACCTTTATTTAAAATAATAGGGTTGTCATTTCAATAAAATAATCAATGACGTCCTCGCTCAACAAAAGTCGAAAAAAAATGACACTTTCATTAATAATTGGCAATTAAAAATTTAAAATCTAAGCGTCCGAGCAATTTTTGCAAATGTCATAAATCAAGGTTTTATTGAATTTATTCGCTACTTAATTTCCACCCTTAATATACTTAATATAATACATATAAATATATACTTAAAACAGTGGTTGTTTTGAGATTAGTATTATACCGTGCCAATTAATTCCTATACTATAGCAATATCGGGCGGGTGACATCTAATTATATTGGATCATGATAGTAATGAAAAGAACTAGATACCACATCATATTTTTAATTCACATACTATTAGAATTGAATAATCCCAACGTTATGCAAGTTTGCGACACTAACCTACCGGTTAACTTATGCTATACCCATTAAAATTGTGATATGTATTATTTTCTATAACCACCTACAAACAGTGGGATATAAAATAAATATTAAAATAGCTTAGAAGACAGCATTTAGTTGAAGCTGCTCTAGAAGATATTGAAAAATAGTGTATCTTTGGAAAGTGATTTTCTAGCACTTATTATTTCTTAATATTAAATTCGACGTTCATGCAAAATATTTCAGTTTCCACGCATGTTATGTAAAGTAAGTTTTGTTTATCGATCGGGAGCTGTTCTGGGCTTGTCCCGGAACAGCTCTCGAACGAAAGCGGCTTTAGTAATAACTAAAACTGACAGAATGTGTAGAGGTGTGAAGACATTACCGACGGAAGTTCCGCCGGGCAGTTTTGCAATGTTATATTATATTTATATGACCCGGGAGAAGAACTGTTATTTTGAAACTTAAACATAATATAACATCACTCTCCCTAACGGAGTAAACCCCATGCACAATTTCCCCCAGCGCATGGGAAACGAGTGATGGTAGTACCACCTGATTATCTACTGTCCGCTCATTTCACTACATAACGCAATGGGTATTTAATGTACATATGTTGACCAACAGAGCAATCGGTAGGTCACCGTCGCAAACTCCCATAACACTGAACAATGATTATCTAGGTGATCATTAATCAATCCTATTAGCATTCATTAATAACCACTTGTTAGGCACCTTCAATTTAGCCATAAATAAATCAAAACGAACACCTTCTTTAACTACCAAAAAGACGTTGTAGACATGAAAATCACCACAAGACCCCAGAAAAAGACACTAGATGATTAAACTACGGCACTTCTGCCTTTTTTTTAACTACCAAAAAGGCGTTGTATACATGAAAATGACCGTAAGAAACTCCCGCGAAAGTTACTAGATGATTAAACTCCTGCACTTCTGCCTTTGCCAGCCAAATCTTTACGGATGATACTAAAGGGTGTCTCAAAATTAACGCAAGATTTGAATTAAATAGAAAACACAGTTTTTAGTCTTTAGATTCTAATTTCTAACGTACATTGGATAGGGTTATTTATGGAATAACACATCGGGCAAATGCCTCCTTGTTGAATGGATTATTGAACATCAACAAGTGGATGCTGCGTTCTAGCAAAATAATCCTAAGCGATGAAGCAAATTTTCGCCTTGATGGCTTTGTTAATAGTCATCATTGCCGTGATTGGGGTCCGAAGAACCCACATGTGATTGTCAAAGAATAATTTCTATTCCTATAACGTTTTCATATTAAATATTTATTAATTGTTAACAACATGTACCCTATGGATGATGTTAACAATTAATAAATATTTAATATGAAAACATTATATAAAAATTAAAATGCATATTTCAAAATCCTGAGAAACTATTTTGTAGGTAATTTAATTGACTACAACATACAATACTCTATACACATGAAAGTCAACTGGGAACATTGCAGTACCTGCCTCAAAGTAAGGCTTGTCTTCGGAAAAAGAAGACGGATAGGCTACACTGGATGGAAACATTATTGAGGGTAAATACGAAATAAGAAGACGAATATAGCTTTTTTTACGAAATTTCTTTTGCCACGCCTGAGAATTCAAAATATTATAATAAGAATTACAGTTTTAGCGAATTTATGATATTGTTGATTGGCGGCTTATTGGTAAGAACAATTGAATTAACAAAAAATAGCTTAAGCCCATCAAAAGTCATATTTCGAGTGTATTTTAGGAAAGAATTAATCACTCGACAAAATTATGTGCCCAAAACGATTTACCTATATGTTTAGAGGGGCTTTTACCACTAACAAGGTGCTTTATAGATTTGCATGCACTAAATCTACGTTTCCGTGAGTTGCTGTATAGTTATCACCGTGGTAAAGCTACAGCAAATTTGTTATCGATATATGGCAAAGCCATAATGGCACCTCATTAGTTGAAATTGATCAGAACAGGCCTCGAGGAAACATCGAGATACAATATAATTCTAGTTTGGTAGGATGATTTTGTGTCATTTATTTTACTTCATTGATACTTGAAAACACCTTATAATTTTGTGATATTGATTCTTATACACTCTGTATATACCTAATCCACTTATATCGCAAACTACCGAATATATCATCTCAACAAAGAACTATTGTGTGTTATTGATTTCTTGGACAACGTCAGTGATTAATTAACCTTCTTTGTTGCACCGCTTTAGTTCAGTGTGGGTGATTTTCGATCTTTGGTGAATATCCTGCATTGATTTTAGCACGTTCAGCTGATTCGAGCCAACGTTGGTCGGACGATTAATGTGACGCCATGCATGCGATCTGGTGGGTCGCCTGCTCGGGCCATCGGGCGGCGGAAATACCGATAAATTACGCCCCCGTGCGCCGCCAACGTTTCAAAACATTTCAACACGGGCATGAATCGGATCGGACGGGCGGCGGCGGCAGTGCGTTAATAAACATTATGCGATTGCAAAGCTATGCATCAAATTGTACACGTTGCAACAGTACTTTCAGAAAATTTGACAACTAATAAATTCCAATGACATGATCGTTATATAAAATGTTTCAAATATATTTACCTATGAGCACCAGTATCCATTTATTAACAATTATGATTGTAAATAAAATTTGAATACCGGTATTTCGTCAAACGGACGTAGTTCGTCTTGTGGTGGGCGGGCATTGGGGAGCGAGTTCAAGCCCATTTTGCCCGCATTTTCGTACCATTCACAGGTTTTCAGAGGTTTTATGTGAAGTTAAGGTACCGAGTGATTAAAATGCAGTGCATTTACCGACGGAAAAGCTCTTGGGCTGATAGCCGGTCTACAAAGATTCTATTCATATATTGTCACGTTTTTTCTAGATTTGCAAATCGCATGAAGATATATATGCGAGTGTGTAAATCTTGAAAACTTTCCTCCAGAATCCCGCCTACTAAATAATAAATAATAATAAATATTATTCATGTTAATACAATACAATGTTCGTCAAAGAAACAATTCCGCTACATAGAAATTTTCACTCTTCAGTTTAAACACTAATACCAAAAAGAGCATTTCGAAGGTGCGTTTTGATTATGTTTTTAAAATATGTAACGTACAGTTCTTTGATTTGTGATATAATTTAGGACCGTAGAAATTAATGCCAGCGCAAGAGGTAGTTTATTGAAATCTATACTGATATTATTCTTGTTCGTAGTGTCATAATTATGATATAGACTATGGGCATTATAATCCTTTATTTATATATCCGATATTTATAGACATACAAGAGACATCTAAAGAGGGTAGTGTTAAAATGCTGGTTTTCAATAAATACTCACAACAATCCGCTCTATAATTAATATCGGCAACTACAATAAAAATCGAAGCACCAGCGTATTCTTTGCACATTTTGTAGAATCATCACTACCCATCACAATTTTTGATATAACTACAGATATGTAGTGTAATAGACACACTACAAATCTGTAGTTATATCAAAAATTCTCAAATAATTGGAGCTAAAAGACAATATATATGCGCGTGAGGTTTAATTTGTTTCTTCGTAATTGCAATTAGCATTCCAGATTTTCCTAAAATTTGTTTATATATTGACAATAGCGAAATACCGGCATTTAATGATGAATACCGGTATTAAAAAAAAACGATGTTAAAGAGTTCAGTTTCATAAAACTCACTCCAGTAAACTCTGGCAGGCTGCATTTTTTATAGTGTTATGGGTAGATATATAAAAGATTAATAAATAATACATTTAAAACATTTAAAAAAAAGTCAAAATGATCCTGAAATTTCGCTATGCCAGTTTTTCAATCTTATTATGACGAATACTATATTAATTTTGTAATCATCACTGCAGTTATATTCAAAATAATTGCTAAAGCTAAAACACTTAAAAAATAATATAGTGATATTATTAACAAAATTATTAAATGATTTATAATTTAGACATTATTAAAATTGAGCACTTTTTATATGATGCATATTAAAACGTAGAAAGGACCAACTCAGTCAAAGTTGAACATTATTCGTTTTAAAATATTACGCTGATATTACTTTTGAAACCAGGGCATCCCAGACAGCGATAAAAATGCATATTCAAGAGAAAATTGTAGAACCGTGCCTGTCATGAATGTGGTAGTTAGAATGCGCATCGAACACCCGTCGGATCCATCTGAATAATCCAGAAAGACGGATCAATGGGGTGCGCCTATAATGCAGATGAGAAAGAACGTGTCAGCCAAAATTCACTCCTATCTGTTACCATAAGGTTTCCGGAAGCTAAAAATCGTATATCACACGGGCGCTTACAATTCAGATATTGACACGATTATATACTGAATCTGGCACCATTTTTAGCAGGGAGAAATCGCCCTATATCTGGCTCAGTTCTATAAACAGAGCAATAAATTTCAGCGCGGGCCGACATTTTGGCTGGATAAGAGTAAATATTTAATATTTCAAGAGGAAATCTTTATAAATGTTCTATGCACTTATATTCTACCTTTATCTAGTTATTCTTATAGTTCCGAAAATTTAGTATACAATTACTTAAATTATAGCTTCACAAGTTTTGTAGCAAATAGGTCAAGGAAAAGCGATATTCATATCTTGTCATATGGCTTTCTACACACAATATCTATTGCGCAATTTTTACTAGAAATTCAATATAAATTCGCGCCGTAAAAAAATATAGGCGTGATTCCACCCTAAGGACTACAAATAAAAAGTAGGTCATGATATGTAACTTTACAACAATTATAGCTGCACTAGTTTTATATAAAATAAGTCACGGAAAACCGAATATGTTGATTTATATACTGCTACTGATAATAACTATTGCATAATTTTTACTGAAAGCTCAATAGAACCTCAACATTAGCACCATAACAAATGTATAGGCATGATCCCACCCTACAGACAACAAATAAAAAGTATGCCATTAAATGTAACTTTGCCACAATGTTAACAAACCAATAATGTTGGATAACAAACTAAACTGCTAAACTACTTGAGCGTAATTGAAGGACTAAGTTCTGTAACTATGGAACTATTTAACAAGTATGTGTAATTGTGTGTATTATTACCTGTACCTGGCAAGGGCGAACTCCCCAAAATACTCCGTCATAGCAAACATGGCGGCCATTTGTTGCGGACATATCGGAACAGTGGCACTCGTTAAAAAACTCAGTGTTGCGACACTGACAACTCTCTGTCCCTCCTGTTGTCGCTCATTGAAATCACTCCGTAATAAATCCGGCCGTTCATTTCACTTGGCATTTATTAACGTTCTCTCGATATTACAAATTTAATCACATTTAAAATCATTTACAGATTTAACTAATATCAATTGCGTATAATTAAATTAGTCACTCGTGCGCGTTTGGTTGAAGCGGGTTCGTATTGTTCAATTAATTGGAGGGAGGTAAAATATTATGCAAAAATACAGCATGCGGATTTCCTCTTGTTTTGTTTTAATTCTAATTTAAATGTTCAAAATTTAATATTCTCTTCCGTATCAAAAAAATCACATGCGGGCGTAAAAATTCTTTGTATAATTATTCCTTGTTTCTTTTTTTAATGCTTAATTAAACGTTGTGGTTATAATTTAATTGTTGCTTTTTTTGTTTTTAATAACTATGGAAGGCATGTGATTGTGGGCTTATTGCATATAATAAATGTATAGGACGTTTTTGGAGTAATTCGGGCTAATTCACAATGTATAATAATAATAAGCGTAAGCGATGAGCAAATACATGTTTGGTATTCTTCTTGTTTGAGTGTGTTAAAGATGGACAATTAGAGAGGGCGAAACGCATCCTTAATATTCGTGTTACGGCGGCATTGTTTTGATTTATTCTGTAACAAAAAATGCGACAATTTAACGATTTTGGAGCAACGTGTTTGATATTCGGGAGAGGAATGGAGGACTGAAAATGATTAAGATTTCAATTCAGGGATTGTGATCCGCCACCCTAACAGAAACTCGCCGTAGTCATAAAAATACGTAAACCGGAAAGGCTTATGGCCAATAGCCGAAATAAATATCGGTTTAACTATAAAGAAAAACACTGTTTATGCCAAGTAGGCTATAAAATAGAGGTATTTATTGCATAATCGATAGTATCCTACGACAGGATCCGACTGAAACTGCTTTGCAGAATTTTATTATATCTGGAAATTTATGTTAAATGGTAAAAAAATAAAATAGGTTATTTAAAAAAAGTTAACTTATTGTTAGTATGCAGATAAAATACGAACATATGTAAAAACAAACTGATTTATCACGATAGAAACCATCTCATTTAAATATCTGTTTGATGACGTAGTTTAAGCTAGTATTGTAAATGCATTCGGCGCGCAGCCACTTTATCGCATCGTATAGCTTTTAATGAGAGATTAAAATGTATTTTATACATGTAATATGTACAGTATCATGTTCATTATACCTACTTTGTAATATTATCGCTTCTACCCAACCACCGGAGGCACTGCTTTATATATTTAAACAACAGTGCTCTAACCGCCCTTGAGCGTTTGAATATCAATGAAGTTGCAGCCTGAAAAGCCTTTCCATTGTTACAGTCCATCCCGTGCCATGTTATGAAAACAATGAAAATACAAAAACAGATGTATCAAATAATACGCAAACTTGACCTTATATCCTCTTGTTAATTTAACATATAGGTAAATAATGTAAATAAATACCGGTAACAAATGTCTAGCGCAATGATTCTCAATATTTATACTTTTTATTTGGAAATCTAATAACTAATAATAAAAATGCCAGGCTCCCACACTTAAATATAATATATAAAATTTAAGTCAACAACAAATAAAGTTTTATCTTCAAGTTATCATGTAATGCTCCGGTTTCATCATATCTAAAAAGCGGTGGTTTTTGATGTATTTTTATCATAAAATTTATCAAAAAAGATCTACCTGCATATAAAAACTATGCAGTCTAAACGCAATGC
The DNA here is from genome assembly GCA_963942505.1 of Lordithon lunulatus. Taxonomy (NCBI): domain Eukaryota; kingdom Metazoa; phylum Arthropoda; class Insecta; order Coleoptera; family Staphylinidae; genus Lordithon; species Lordithon lunulatus. The sequence continues at coordinate 53,014,777 of OZ012666.1, read as the reverse complement.
AAAAAGTATATGAATTATGATTATTTAATTACATATACTTAAAAGGTTTCTTGTGATGTTAAAATAATGTCATAAACAGCGGCTTTCACTACACTGTTATCTTACCAAAACAAGTTTTAACTACTTTGGTATTTTGATGGTATAATAATTTAATTTAATTAATAAATCTGGAATGCATATCCTTCAAAATGTTGTAACATCCTCGTTAAAATCATTAGAAGGTTCGAAGTCGACTAAATTCTAGCAAGAAACTTTAAGTCAATTTAGTCAAAAGAGATTTCGATATATCAAGACTGAGAGTATATAAAACCTACCGTACGGTAGCGAAACACGGGAAATTAACAAGAAAAAAACTTTATAGAGATATAAAAAAGAAAAATGTTAACTGAAGAAATTTGTGGAGTTACACGGAATTAGACATAGAAATGACCTAGGGCAAATGCTGTATACGAGGAACTTTTTCTTTAAGAAAAATCCAAAAAGAAGGTGGAGGAAAACTTGAAGGAGTGCGGACGGCAACATTTTGAATGAAATTGACCTCATGACTAAAAAGAAAAAAACTATTTAAAGACGTGACGGTACTGCAAAGATTTAATACAGGAAGCGACCATCGGCTAGTAAGAGGCACCCTAGATATCAAAGTTCACTTAAAGTATCGAAACTACTGAAGCAGACCAATGTACCACCAACACAGGGCCAAAGTCAGGGATGCTCGTAAATATTTAAAGTAGAGCTCCAAACCCACTTCACAGCTCTAGCAGAAACAGTAGATCTGAACGGGATGAAAGAAGAATCGTATAAAATGTTCAAAAAGCCAAAGATCTTCAAAAAAAGACCAAGAAGGCATCAATCGAATCTCTCTGCCGTGACACTGTATTTCATGATAGAACGACGCGAAATTAATAATAGCTCATCGTCGGGGCTCCCCTTCTACACTAGGCACAATTATTAAAAATGCCATAAAGAAAGATCTCCTGCTGCTTAATACAGAATGCATTAAAAGTGCTATAGAATAAACAAGGGCCCCCAAGAAACCATATGTCTATCGGTCAAGGCCAGCTGATAAAAGTGAAAACAGATACTGGGACAATAGTATACTTACTTTCAAGTATACTATTGTCCCAGTATCTGAGATCAGAGATTAACCGTGATATAGAAGTTCTACGGCAAGCGCTATTGCTTCACATCACCAGCATCAACAGACTCTGCAACAAGGGATAAAAGAACAACACTCATCCTACACTATACCGAAGATATGTTCGACGTAAGTATATACGAGATAAAACTAGTTTGGAAACAATAGTAAAACGACAAAGCGAGGACAGCGTTACATCAGAGGTTCTAAAAACTGCTGGAAACCCATTTGTAAAAGAGATGCAAACACTATTCAACTCAGTTATCTATAAGTTACAACGCCAGAAGCGTGGAACAGGAGCAGACAAAACCTGCTTGAAAAACTATAGGCCTATCTCGCTACTAAACCAAATATACAAAGTGTTTCCAGAATCCTGACGAATCGACTAACCCAATGTTTAGACCAGTTTCAATCATCGGAACAGGCAGGTTTTAGAAAGGGCTTCAGTACCGTCTATCTATCTTGTGCAACAAATTATACAACAAAATGGAAGAATATAACAAGCCTATTTGCCTGGACTTTGTCGACTACAAGAAAGCGTTCGACTCCATCGAAACCTGGACTGTCCGATAATCTCTGCAACGATGGTAAGTACATTGCCGATACATAGAGTTACTTAAATCCTTCTACGCCGCTGCAACACTGACAGTACAATTACAGAAGAAGAGCCCATAATACATCAAAAATTTGTTCGGCGGGGAGACGCAAACTCTCTAATTTTTAATGGCTTCGAAGACATTTTTTAACTCATGTCTTGGGATTTACTGGGCCTAAATATGATTGGTAAATATATCTCATACCTATGCTTCGCTAACGATATAGTCATCACGGCAGATATACCTGACGATCTGGAGAAAATGCAGAGTGATCTAAAACAGGTTGGGCTAAAGATGAACACGGATAAATGCAAGATAATGGTTATGTCCCACATTATCCAAAGACCAATCACAGTTGACAATACGATCACAGAGATAGTGGAAGAGAACGTCGATCTTGGTCAGACCATCCAATTCAGCCAGCAGAATTTCGCCAAAGAAGCGGACAGACGAACCAAGCTGGGGTGGGGGGCATTTAGAAAAGTAAGGTCCGATATTCCGTTCTAACATATGGCAGGAAACGTGGACCATAACTGCTGAGATAATGCATATTCCATGTGAACCAGCGAGCTATGGAGGGAGCAACGCTCGGCGTGTCTCTATCACATAGATTACGCAATGTTCGTCGACGTACAATGTAATGGATATTGCAGATAGAACGGGCAGACTAAAATGGCAGTGGGCTGCCCATATAAGCCGAAGAACGTAAAACTGATGGAAAAGGAAAATCTTTCATTGGTGCCCACGTACATGAAAACTGTAGGCTAGACGTAGTGTTGGCCACCCACTTACGAGATGGACTGAAACGGCACGCAGGAAGTGGCTGGATGAGATTAGCTGAAGATCGTATGTATTGGAGAGAATTATAAGTCTATATAGACAGTAGACAGACACAGGCTGATGATGATTATAATTGTGGTTTGGTAGGTAGAATTGTTTTGGATGTTTATTTTCTTTGATTTGTACTTCGTACAAACGTCTTTGAATGCCATTATATATTATAATATATGAAATATCAAGATTTGGCGTATTGGTATTCATCAATATTTTGGAACGTTGGGGATTTTAATAATTTCATATTTTACCTCTTAAATAATTGTAAATAATTCATTATAGAGATCAGTAAGTACAGAACCCTAAATAACGATGAAATATAAACAGCTATAGGCCTTGTCGTTTTGGGTTTTAGAAGGGTACAATATCCTTTTACTTTTACAATTGTTGTAATACAAAAACACAGCCTTCTCTCTGGAGATTAAGGAACATTGCTTTGTACATAAACTTATTTAGGTTTTATGCATTTATCTCTAGAATAACTATACTGTTGAGATCTAACAAGATAAAATTTAGATCTATAGTTTATTAGGTTACACTTATATAATTGTAATTTGTATTACTGTATTACTGAAGTAGAAAAAGTTAAGATAGCTATTTCTATGCCGTGATTACAAGTTTCAAGGATGTAAAGGACGTAAAAATTAAATTTTAAAAAATTATTCGTCTAATTATTATCATTAAATATTAAACAGATGAAATTGCCTCTGCATTCAATTACTGTACTACAAACAAAACCAAATTTGATTCATTTAACATCTGTTGATAATGTGATATGTGTGTAGTTTAATTAGTGCTAATGAAATTATTCTTTGTGATTACAATACAAAAACAAAATTCAATGTTATTATTATATATAAAATATACTCCTTTGAACTTCTGCCGTTAACGGTGGAAGAGCCATTAGACTGAGCTTTATAAAGATAGATTTTTTTATAAAAAGGATTTACATGATAGGTATTGGAGTTTTTTCAATCGGGCATTTTCGTATATCTTTGTAGATCGTGAATATAAACATTTATCACTCACAGAATCTTATAATTGATGTATATGTTTAATTAAACGAGAGCACTTACTATTTAATACTAACATACCGTAAAACTGTATATATGAAACTAGCTCAATCTTCACCGATTTACCGCTGCCGAAAGCTCTAAATATAAAATACCTGATCTTTTCCCAGAAAAAGATTTTTGAGGGTTGCAAAATGGAGATATAAATAATATAGTTCCTCAATCTTTATTACTTTAAATGTATAATCGGTAAAACACATTACATTATATGTCCGTATTCATAAACATCAGTTAAAAATAAAGCCCACTTAAATACAAACCTGACCTTTCAATTTTGACAATTGATTTTCGTTATCTTCCAAAATGTTTAATTTTTCTACGCCCGTCGGCCCGCTAAAATTAATAATCGCCGGTTATTTCGTTGTACCATTCTTTAATCATTGGTTAACCACTAATCCTTGGTTAAAAATAGTATGTGCCGACTGCCGGTTAAGGATTTAATCTGTGATATAATCCTAAGATTAGATCTGTCAAACTTTAAAGGTCCATTTTGCAATAAAAGAAACCTTATTTTTGACAAACGTTTATGAATACGGGCATTAGTATTGTTACATTTTGTGACATGAGATTCATAAATAATTTAAATATGGACTTTCTATAGTGTCTTTTGGATTCAAAAATTTATATATATATATATATATATATATATATATATATATATATATATATATATATATGCCCAATATAGAATGTAGAGATATGTAGAGATAGAGTAGAAAACATAAAACCGTAGTCTTAAGAAATGAATATAATACAAACTTAAAAGATGAAAGCAATACGCAGAAACACCTTACTATGACTAAAGGTCACCAGCACCATCGTTTGAAGATGCACAATCCGTAAATCAATCAGATCCTGAAAGCACTGGAAGAGAAGTTATAGACGGAATAGAAGTACAAAAGAACGGAAGGGCTATTGGCACGGACAAAGTCTACGCAGAAGTGCGCAAAACAAATATAATTTAGGTTAGTCTGCTCTTAAAAGTGTGGCATATTTTTTATAAATAAAATATTTGGTTTCTGATATTTGTTGGAACTATTTTGTTCATTTTCATTATATTCTCTTTGTGATAACTCGCATTATGGCGGTATTGAACAATAATATTTTAAAATTGTAAGCTGAAATTTAGGGGGAAAAAAATAAAAAAGTTTTTGCCGAGTGTAGGCGTGCACCTCTGATCAACAAGTTCAAACTATTAGTATATTCAATTGGCGTTAATCTGTAGATGGGCATCACTGGCCATGTTTATTCATGTGTATAACCCGGGTAGTGTTATATAGTATGAAACTTACAATATAAAATATAAAAACAATGCAAATACAAACAACATAATTAAAATTTAGATTAGATTAAGATTCCAATGTAGATAACAATAATTGTTTATATGCAACTAGAATATTTGACGCCGGCAGAAAGGCTCCGGTTCTTAGCCCATGTGGTATGTATAAGTAAATGTTAAGTAACTCATATGTTCATTATTATTATTAAAATATAAATATGATATTGCATAATATAAAACTATATGAGATTGTTAGTTGCTGCTTATAGAAACTTACTCGGACAAAATATGAATGGTATTAATGCGAATTATGTTTTTTAACGAAACGGATATAGTTAACCAACTCACGTTAACTATCTTAATGTTAATATATAATTTATCTCATCGTTTCATATTCGCTTTCTTAAAATGTACTGTTGCCTAGTAATACTAGATGATTCTTCTATTTTATGTAACATTAAAACCTACTGAAATTACAAAATTAATGTCACCGGGCTAACATAGACGTGGAATGTCCGAAGAAAATTGTTAAATTTTATCACATTCAAAGTATTGTCAATCGTTTCACGCAGATTTCCATTCCTCGTCATGCAGAATATAGCTATTAAAAGTTTGTTGATGGTGACCGAGTTGAGAACTGGGAAATTGTATATAGACAAATAATTTTAAATCGTAACTGTATAAATCAATAATTAGAATATATTTATGGAAAACAGTATTTACTATTATATCATCTTACAAACAGCATTCATTCATAATGCTATTCATTTAGTTAATTTTGCGGTCATCAGTGTAGGTAGAACAAATTAATCAAAGAGATGAATATCTCCAATCTTCATCTTGACTCAACACAATTAAAAACTTACAATTATATGACTGTACCTAAATTATTACACTACTTCTAACTAACAGAACGAGAGAGAGGCGTAATAATATAATAATTCAAGTCATAGCAACAATTTAATTAACATTAATTTTCAGTATCGAGTAGCTCAAAGTCTGAAGCAGCCGGTTCCAAACCTGCATAAAAGAGGAGGGTTCAAGGACAAGGTTAGATACTTGCCGGAGGTAAAAACAACTAAGTGTTTTAAACAACCAACATAGCCTCGGAACAAGAATGGATTAACGGTAACGATGTAAAGAGAACAAGGAATAAATGAAGATTAAAATCGCATTGCGTGATGGAATATAATATCAAGAAACAAAAAGGACCAGGAGATAATAATAGAATTAACCAAACACAAAATTGACATCTGCTCAGTTGCGGAAAACAAAAGGCAAGGGCAATAGCAAATACGGAAACTACGTTTTCATGTACAGTGGGGTACACAAAGAAGAGAGGTACAGTATGCTCTGGAATGGGCCTACTAGTACACGAAAAATTTCAACAGCAAAGAAGATATTTAATACATCAATAAACGACTATTAAAAACGACACTGAAGCTAGATAAAAGTACAACTCGCATAATAAGCATATATGCCCATGATATCACTAAACCAAAACAAGAGAAAGATCATTTATATGTAGACCTAGAAGGTATACTAGATAAAATTCCAATAAATGAACAAGTCTGCATCAAGGGAGACTTTTATACGCACATGCGCAACGAAACAATAGACAGCAGTAAGTAAAGATTTAATGAAGACGTCATAAATGAGAATGGAGAATAACTGATTGACATATGTAGCCACAACGAACTACGAATAAATAACACATTCGCCGCATACAAAAATCAGCATGAAATAACTAGGCCAAATACTAGAGGACACGAGTAGGAACATACTTCAATTGCGAATACTGTGTCCGCTCTCTCACTTCATCAGACATAGGCAGTGACTACAAGCTGGTACTACGTAAACTCTGCATGAACATTATGCGACCAGAGAAAATACCACTCGGAGACTCGTCGTGGAGGCATTCATGGATCAAACCACGAAATACCTTTATTGCAAACGACTGTATACAGTAGGGCAACATTAACGCGACCTACTTCAAGAAACCATGATTCAGTGACGAGGTGAGAACACTTACATTATAGAAACGGAAAGCCTATCTGCTATATAGAAGTATTAAAACCCCACCGCACCATCAAGAATTTACAATAAGAAACAGATACAACGCCGGACAGACAAAAGGGCGTCTACGAACAACGGATGAAAACCATTAGAACCATATCGAATCTCAGCCTCAGAGACGATAAATGTATGTATTTTTAACTATTTTGGCTATTTTCTTATATTCTCCTTATTATAACTCGTTATAGCGGTATTAAACAAATATTATTTGAAAATTGTAAGGTGATTTTAGAAGAAAAAAAAAGGATTTGTCGAGTTTGGACGCCCACACCTCTGTACTACAACCTCACACTATTGTTATATTCAATTGGCGTTAATCTGTAAATATGCTACAATAGCCATGTTTAATCCGCGAATGTTAAATTATAGCCCGTGTACCTTGTATAAAAAGTAATCTTCGAACAATATTAAATATAAATATTTTAATGCATAATATAAAACTATATGAGGTTGTTAGTTGCTCATCAACATGTAATGATTAATAGAAAATAATGGAACTTGAAATATTTATTGACAGAGTTATTTATAACCCAAATAAGGACCCTATTCGGTACAGTGTATACACAGCTGAAATAAGCCACTAATCCCTATAGAAACTTCCTCGGACCAAATATTAATCGTATTAATACGGATTATATTATTTTAACGAAACGAAAATAGTTAACCAACTAGTGTTCAATATCTTAATGTTCATTTGTAATTTATCTCATACTTTCATATTCGCTTTCTTAGAATGTGCTACTGTTACCTTTAAGAAATACCAGATGATTCTTCTATTTTATGTAACATGAGAACCTATTTTTAACAGCTGAATAATACAATTAATGTAAAAAAGCTAACAAAAACAAGTACAGTGCATAGAAAATTGTTAAAATTTAACGCATTTAAAGTACTGTCAATCGTTTCACGTCGGAACCAGACGCAGACTTCCATTAATTACTTGGCATGCAGAATATAGGTAGCATACAAAAGTTTCTATGTGATGTGGTGACTGAGTTGGAAACTGGGAAATTGTAAATGGAAAAGTAATATTATATCGTAAATGTATAAATCAATAGTTATGGAAAACAGTATTTACTAATATATGATCTTACAATTTTTTTGTTTATAATGCTATTCTTTTAGTTAAGTATGCGGTCATCAAAATAAAGACAACAAATCAATTAAAGGCTTGAACCTCACCAACTTTCAACTTAACTCAACACAATTAAAACTGTTCAAAATGTATTATATAAATTATATGACTGTGTTATTACATTACTTATATGATATAAAATAGGCAAACAGAACGAGAGAGTAATAAGAACAATTTAATACACATTAATTTTCAACAGCAGCTCAGGTTTCATCAGTACAATATTTTTCTGATGAGTACATGTATGTTCATCATTATAACGAACACATGCTTATATCCAGGAAAATATTATGTATATATATAATATCAATATATCGTTATGAATTCATACTAATTAACATTTTGGTACAATGCTTCAATGCAAAATATATTAGTAACGACTTTTCAGTTGAACACAAGCAGTCATTATTATCAGGTTCATTATTTTTCATTTTATTCTGAATGATATCGAATGTACTTTTATATGTACCACAATTTTAATAGTTTTCAATTGTATTAACGATGATTTGTCATATTATGCAAATAATTTATTATTTTGGGGTTCATTAAACACAGAATATATTGTTGATTGATTAACATGTTGTCCCTGTCCTGATACTGACAACTAAATGATCTAGTGCAGGGGTCGGCAAACAGCGGTTCAATTTGTACGTGTATTATATATATATATATATATATATATATATATATATATATATATATATAAGGCATCCGTGCATTATGTGTTATAAAAACTATGTATTTCTCAAAACTTCACACTCTGGCGAGATTAACTTTAATATTACTTCTCCCTTTTGTGAGAAGTACATCAAAAGTTTATTGATCTTTAATTTACTGTACAGGTTGTTGCAGACTTAATTATATGTAATTAGTTGTATTATCATCACTATTAATTCAGACGACATATATGTAAAAGTTATTATAGAAAGGAGGAAAGACCTACTGCTGAAGGGTAAAGCGTGAAATTAGTAACAAGGATTCAGAGCGAATTGAATAAGAAAGTTTTAATATTTGATATAACTGTAATGTGAAGCTAACAAAGGATGATTTACTTAAATGACATTATATGATTTGGAAATTTATGATAGGTTCAAATAGTCGTTCTTCTTCAAGAACCATTGCATTTAACTTTTTAACTTATGCAAAATCGTTTTGCCGAGCCAGAGAAAAACATCTTATAAAAATACTTAAAGTTGGTAGCTTATATTATAATAAAGAAACTAAGTAAAATCTTGAGAAACCGAAATGTACGAAATGTACCTTTAAAACATGTAGGATAAAAGCCATCTCAAAAATATAAAATCTATGTTCAAATAATCTATAATATATTTGATAATGAACAAATAACTCATAAATGTATTTATTATGTTCGCTGAGCAATAAAACTACATTATGTACACAGTCAGTAAGTGCCTATTATCTGTCTTACAGCCACAGGAAGCTTGTGGTATTAGTACATACATAAGAGCTAAAGTTATAATAGTTTGATGTATGTTTAGCAGTTAACATAATAGAATTACTATATTACATGTTGTCGGTTAAATCTTTTTATTGTAGAGCATTTACATTTGTATTCAATCCATGCTTTAAATTATCATTATATGGGCGACATTACACGTTTTTAGAGCAGCAGGGTTTCTTTGGTAAACGTAAACAGTTTTCAAACTGCAAATTAAATTCAGACGGCTGAATGCGATCGTGTATCGCATAATCACTCTTCTATATTAATATTATTGAAATACTGCTAAAGTTTAAATGAAGTATTTTATCGCAGGACACATTAATATAAGTTAGTTATCTGGAGTTCCGTTTCGTTAGTTACCAAAATTAATGCGGTTGGATATTGCAAGCCTTTGAACAGTTAGATAATTATAACTTGTACTGGTACACCAACGATGTTAATTACATTACTGACGTTAATTTTACAATTGTTTAAAAAAATTCCTGTTCGTTAGTGCATGTTAGTAATTAAATTGTAATCAATATGTATATTAATTACAAATATTGAATATAATGTTCACAATATATGTAAATTAAGAGCCATTAGTAATACATATTTGATATCAAATCACATTCATTTCGCTTTTATTTCATTTTCTCTCTCAGAGTTGTATCCCTGAATATGTAAATATATTTAAAACCTAAATGACGTACAATTTCGTATTGTTTCTTTAAATAACACCTTTTATACATTAATTACAATTAAACTGAGTTGATATATAGTTTACATGTATGGTTATACTTGAATTAATCTACTGAAAACTGATTTCGGTATAATACCAGTTTAAAAGTTTTATTAGAGTAGATTTTGTTTGAAACGGGTTCGCCACTCTTTAGACATCCGTAATTGGAACCTAATGAGGGTTGACGTGGGCCGTAAAGGGTGACACTCGTGAAATATTTAACAGGTCGATCTCGGTCGACTGATTGTAAATCCCCACAATGAATGCTCCTCTATTCAAAACCGGGCACCGGCGATATTATCCAACAAGCGGCGTGGCACCAGTATTTAATTAAAACAAGGCGCCGCCGCCCCCGCGTGTCGTTCACTATTCAATTAATCCCGCAACTGATTTATAGTCGACGGATTTTCTGTTTGTAAGAGTGGCGGCGGATAGGGGTGTGTTTTTTTCTTAAAGAGGGGTTGAAGGGGGTTGGTGGGGAACACGTTAACTTTTGAAAATCCGTACCGGGACAGAGAGTGTGGACGGCCGGCGCGCAGATCGCGACTGGGCAAGGTTCGAGGCCCGGAGCAAACATCTGGCTCGCGCACTCGCAGTCATCCGCAGACTCTGCGGCTCCATCTGCTCCACCGACGACGGAAACGCAAGATAACCGAAATTCTTTAGCGGCGAGACGGGTTCCCGCCGCCCCCGCAGAGGCGGCAGCAGTGCCCGGAAAAAACAGCGCGAAATCTGTCGTTTTTCAGCGAACTCAACAAACAAATCCTGAAAGATTTTTTTGTAACGCTATAATCCCTGATTTTTTATTGTGTGAATGATGATAATTTGCTATCCATTGTTATCGCATTGTGTGATGTAAGAGGACACTTGTTCAGCAAGCGTAATTGGTTCCTAACTCTAACATAACTAGGTCACGAATCTCTTATCCACTTCAATGATTGATATGTCACACCTTGCGGCTAATCCGCAAACCGAGAGTTCTCTATGAGCTTTTGCATGCACGAACTGCCCCACAATGCGTATTATTCAAAGCGTGAAATTACTAACAAGTTGAATTATTCATAGCGAATTGAATAAGAAAGTTTTACTATTTGACATAACTGTAATTGGTCAATCCATAACGAGATATGATTTACTTTGCTAGAATTAGATAATTCGGAAATTGGTGGTAGCTTGGAATAGCCGATAACGAGCTTGATATCATGAACCATTGTATTTAGATGTGTTATTTAATAGGAAAACTATTTGGAGGATCAGAGAAAAAATACTTGACTAAAATGTAAATGTATCAAAGATATTTCTGCGCAACCTTGTATTGTCTTAGTAACACACTCGAGGGAAATATAAATGAATAATATGACATCAAAATTAAACCTAATAGAAATTAGTAATATAACATGAAGCTAAAGGGAATGAAACTGCTATTTTATGTTCCAGAAAATAATCTAATAGTATTTTAGTATTGCATTGAATGTGAAATGTGAAATTTCACTAATTTCAATAAATAAAGCACCAGTGTATTCCAGAAAATGTCTGGCACTCAAATAATTCAAATTTAGGCTTTCAACAGTAAAAGATAATAACTAGGAGTTATTCCCATACGTAATATATTGTTTGTACGGAGTACAACCCGATTCTAGAATATTGAGGGTCGAGAGAAGGTTCTAGAATTAGTTTACGAAAACATATTCTACAAATGACATTTGAGTGACCTCTACATAAGAAGGAGAAGGGTAAAGGAGGATATAATAATGGTAACCGCCTCCTTTAATTTTGTGTAACATGGTCAAGTACTACAATACTTTCTCCAAACAAATATAATAATATGTTCGACTGTGAAAATGGTAGAAAATCTTTTCACGGGGAAAAATAACCTCACAAGGTTGAAAAGAAATATATTTGCATAAACAAAAGAAGGAAACTGGAACAAATTCTATCTACATTACAAGGGGCGGTGCATTCAATTCTATCCAATGTGAGACGTTTGTGTGTATATATACAGTCGACAGATGTGTCTACCCATTCAAGAAGTAATTTACATAATTGACAATGGGATAGAGCAAAAGTCAAGTGCATTTGATAATGAAATAGTTAGTTACAAGTATTCGCATCTGGATTTCTTTTGATATGACTTATCGAATCATGTATACATCATGTATTTTCTAGTATGAAGTTAAATATGGACTATTTTGTATTTTTAATTATAAAGGAAAATGCTGAAATCATCTTGACCAAGAGCATCTTGACTGGGGTTTGACCAAGAGCCTGAATAATATCCTCATATTCCAAGTGAGATGGATGTTTATTTCAGTTGTCTTCTACTCGCTGCACGAGCAGCATCTCCATAGATTAAACCTTCACTACAGTAAATATAGGCAAAATGAGTCCGGTCACCGGTGTGAACGATGTGAAAGAATAATAATACATAATTGTCTTTTTCAAATAATAATAATAATAATCTCTTATTAGTTAATAAGAGATTAGTTAATAAAATCTAATCAGTTTCATTTTATTTTTAATTAATATGCTCAAAACATCGATAAAGAAAATGCCATAAAATCGTCGGGTATAAAACATCGATATCCAAAACAATCAACGTTCAGCATTAGTGATTACTTTAATTTAGTTTTGTTTTCATGGGTTATCATCGACTTATTTTCTTCTTTCATATTCATAGTTATGTTTTTTTAAAAATATATAATGCCTGTTTGGTTCATGTTATATAAGTAAATAAATATCTAGAGCTGATATTTAAGCCGGTAAAACGATATAAAGCAGTTTAGCTTTTAATTATTGTAGGCCGGATTATTATTATTCTACTTTTGCTATATAGTATGATTTACATTAATTTGCTGTTGATACTAAACGATTCACATGTTCATGATTGTAATAGCATGTGTGTAGACAAAGTGAATCAACCACAATATACAAGATAAAAAAGAAGCGTCTATAAAATCACTTAGTTGATTTTATTTCTCTATCCACAACTTTCGAAGTCAGTATTGAACTTCTACTTTTTCGTCGCTGAACAATTCCCACAGGCCGCTTAAATTCGTGTTTTGGCCATGGTCCCTAGCCGCCGTTAAATGTGCCCGACGGCCTCCGTTTGCCGCCGCTTTATGCGCTAGCCGCAATCGGTGCTGTGAAATCACTGGGGCGGTGTAAAAAGCGAAACGAAATGATATCTAGAATTGCTATATTAAATAGAAGCTACAGCGAACATTTTAAAGCACAATATAGTTCTGTGGTATTTATTATTATTAGTAAGGCACTTGAATTTAGCGATTCATAAAAATAATCGGTTTGAATTGTTATTAGCCGTTATATCTGTAGTAGTTACAATTTCCAAGCACATACAACATAATAACACCGAGTTTTTAAGAAACCAATAACTAATCTATATTGCACATTTTTTATCATCCGAATAATGAATACAATTTTATAATTCCTGCTTACCGTCGTAACACAGTGATGCCACATACATATCTATATAATATAATACATAGAACACTAAACATCAACGAAAACATTTTGGACTACGTAATTTTATTTTAAATTAAAATTTAGGTATACATACTGGAACATCACTGTTACACTGTGTACCTCGTAGAATATAAAACTACATCAGTATAATAGTGCTCGCGTAGTTTATTTAAATCAGCATCTAAACAATCTCATATCCAAATAGAAATGAAATGCTGACCACAAGGAAAATACAGTAAAAACGAAATAACATAAAAACTATGCTCGAAAAAAGGAAACAATAATACGGACACCAATAATAAGATAATAAGTCTGACAACCAGATAATTAAAAGCAATAAAACACATCACTGGGTGTGGTTTCGGCACCAATTAATCTATGGTTAGGCAGAATCTCCTAATTCAGAGGGCCACGTCAACTGTAATGGGTTTTCTATCTTCATGGATAGTGAAAATGCCTTTGGTAATGTGAAGCATGAATAGCTATTCGAGACGCTCGATCTGTCAAAACACAATTCGCATAATTTTCAACCTTTACTGGCAGCAGTGAGTGTGAAGAATGTAACATAAGAGGAATTCGATATATGCCAAGGAGTGGGATAAGGATGTAAGTTCTCTCCGATGCTTTTTCATGCTTACTCTGCGATAAAGCAGGACGAGGCCAAAAAAGAAATCCTAGTGACTGCAGTCTTTCTCAATAACTTAGTTTACGACGACACAGTTTTGCACGTAGAAGGGCTTCTTCTGGATGGGCACCTTATTTATGCTAGCTATAGATAAGTAATTGATGACCTGCAGCGCCTCGGATTTCAGCATATTATGAACACTAGAAGAACTACAAACAAAATACGAAAACCGTAATCTGAATAGAGAAATCAAAGAGGTAACAGTAACCAATAGAAAGGCAACCCTCTATTATTAAAGATAAAAACAGAAAAATCTTAATAGAGCGAGCGCAAAAGCTTTCACGATAACAAGAATATATATAAAAAAACTTTTTCACGATGCAAGAAGTATGAGAACCGAACAGAATCCGTCAGAGGGACCAAAGATAATAAAAGAAGTTCTCTAATCTAAAACAATAAAATAAAAAGCGGAAAGTCATTCGGAACAGATGAAATTCAATAAGACGTTCTACAACTAAAAGATGAAAACTAGCTCGATGTTATTGTAGACCTCTTCAATGAAGTATACGGAACTGGAATAATACCAAAGCAATGGATACATTTTCTTTTATAACTTTACCAAAGAAACCAAATTCCAGAGAATGCAGTGACTATCGGACTATTTGATACACTGAAAGTATTCCTAACAATTATACACAAATGAATCTACAATAAGCTTGAAGAAAATATAAGTAACACCCAGTTTAGCTGCAGGAAAAGGTTTGGAATACGAGGTCGGTTTAACCTACACAGGAAAATTAAAAAAGAAACGGGTACACAAATAAAGGGGAGTACAATCCTTATCACAAACGACCAATACGAATCATAACAATTAGTTCAAGAAAGTTGCAAGATATAGCAGGAATACATCAAAAATCTCGTGATAAAGTGGAAGCAACAATCAATTCAACGCACCATATGCTCACAGGACCATTCATACCAAAATCAGAATTATTACACGCCGTAAAGACGTCAAAAAAGAATAAAACACCAGGACCGGACGACACCTACTACTAGAATATTTCAAGCAGAAACAAGAGGAAAACATAGGTGCAATTTTAAAACTGTTAAACCACATATACGACACAGAACAACTTCCAAAGGATTGGCTAAAATCCGCATTCATAATGCTCTTCCAAAAAAAAGAATGCATAGGTCACATGCTAATCTCTCTGATGAGCCAGGATGTAAAAATATATCTGCGCTTTATGCACACCAGGATAAATTAAACTGGAATGGCTAATCGAAGAAACTCAGTTCAGTTCCAAGAGCGGAATCGGTACACAGGCAGCAACATTTTGCCTAAACACACTAGTATAAAATAGTTATGACCGAAGGAAGGACATGCGTTATTGACTTCGAGAAGGCATATCAAGCACACAAGCCTTATTGAATACCTTAAAACTGACGGTTTTATGACGTAATGAATAATTCAACACATAAACGCCAGCAAGTGTCAGAAACAACAATCAAACAACGAAGAAGAATTCGAGATAAAGAGAAGGGTTCATCAAAGAACAAGTCGAACGTATATTGTCAGTAGCCCTCGATGACCTGAAAGTTGGCATAAAGGTAAATGGAACGACAATCAACTGCATCAGATACGCGGAGGGTACGGTAATTATAGCAAGCCACCAGTAAGACTACTAATGATGAACAGCATAAACAGAGACTAAACAGAATCTGGGCTAAAAATTAATAGATTTGAAACAAACCTGACGGTATAAATAACCATGCAGAAGTGTCATTCATGGTAGAGGGGAAAACGATTGAAAGGACTGTGAGCACGAAATACTTAGACACACTACAGATCGACAGATGGAACCCCCAACAAAGGATCAAGAGCAAAGTGGAAAACGCCAGACAAGCGTTCAACAAGCAGCACCCCTGCTGTGTGAAAAAACCTCAAGTGAGAAATCTATCATAGAATTCTCAAATGATACGCCTGGCCAGTCCTACTGTATGGTGCCGAAACCTAGATGATAAAAACAGCATCCATCAATAATAATTGAGGTTCAAAATGTGGACGCTAAGAAGAATGCTCCGAATTCTATGGATGGATCACATTACCAATGAAGAGGTGCTAAGAAGGAAAATTCGGATAATGTTTAAAATGTTGTCGGAGCTAAGCGCAAGTTATGCGAAATAAGCAAATTGCCATGTAATGAAATAAATCAAAATCAAATTAATTCATTTCTTGACACGTACCAGATGGATTGGAGGATGATACCTCCACGATCTTCAAACTTCGGTGGCTTGTGGGAAGCCTCAGTAAAGTCAGCAAAATTTCATATAAAACACGTAATCAATGACACGGCTTTAACCTATGAGGATCTTTAACTTTATTAAATCAAGTAGAAACAGGCCTAAATTCACGCCGAATAACCTCATTATCCGAAGACAATAATGATCTTGAAGCCCTTACCCCCGTACATTTCCTCATTGGCGAGCCTCTGACATCACTTCCAGAAGACCCACTGCAGGATATCCCTACAAATCAATGCCACGGTTACAACACGTCCAGAAAACGTCTGAAAAAGATAATAGAATGAATATCTACATGGTTTTAACAGCGAACGAAATGGAAATGAAACGATTCCGCCTCCATTCGGACAGGGATGATGGTCATCATCAAGGATGATAGCTTGCCATCACACAAATTGTGCCTTGGACGCGAGTGTATCATCCATCCGGGAGCTGACCAAAGTGCTTGTAGTGACGCTAAAAACGCGAATGAAACCATAGTGCGTCCAGCTACTAAGCTATGTATCATTCCCATTGAAGACAATTAATCGTAATAACTAAATTTAATTTGAATCATGTATATCTCATTTTGCATTCTACTATCTTGTAGTATTTTACATTCAATCTTATATTAGTATATATTTAATATTATGTAAGTATATGAAAAACATTCGCAAAAGTTGGCAAGGTGAGCGGTATGTTCAGTTTTAGGCGACATTCGTCCCATATGGGACGCATTGTGCTATTTTTAAATATGAGTAACTACCTGCGAAGGCTGTAGCTACGAAACCACCCTCGCAGGCTAGTCCAGCCAGGGATGTCTAACGTAAGATTCTTCGGATCGTAAACACGTAATTCTCGGTAAGCTTGTATAAATTCCTTAATTATAATAAATCGCACGGTAATTAATTAAGTTTTAATTTGTTTGGTACGAAAATGGTCGCGCACAACTTGCATAAAAGTTTTAAATTTTATATCCCCAATTTTAATATATTAGCTAGATATGTGCAATCCCAAGTTTCACATTGAATTCCCAGATTGCGATCCAGAACAAATATATATATATATATATATATATATATATATATATATATATATATATATATATATAGTCTTCATTTTCTTTAATATAGTAATACTTTCAAAAGTAAAGCACCCACAGCTTCCAAGAGGATGATTCTATGCAAGCAACTTCATCTTTATGTACATCCTTATTAACTTTAATGATATCAGCACGATCTATTGATTAAGATTTGAATCTTATATTTTTATTCAATACCTATCGATCAACTCTACATTATACATCCTAATTGATAAAAAAAAATCTTGTATTCTGCCTTTATATATCAGCATGTACCCAATCCCTAGTCTAAACCCACCCATGGGAAGCACAATTGAAGTACCTTACCTTACCCCTCCAAATTTTACTTTTATTATTGAAGATTGGATTATTATTGACGTAAATTCGTACTTTTGTATTTCAAGTATGTAACATTCTATTAGCTCCTATTTTTCATTATAATCGAAAAGCAGTATAATGTATACAAAAATTCAATTTAATTTCATTATTGTATATCACAGTATTATAACACCCTGTTGAACTATTTATTCGACACGGCGGATATCCAGTTGATAAAAGTTTAATTAAATTACTCGCTTCCTGCAAAAATTATCTTGAATACTGCAAAACATGCAATTATAAATTACAACTTGATCTTTAAAAGCACACTTTACCTTCAGACTAGATTCTTATAAATAACCCAAGGAGTTCTTTTAGAAAACTCCCCTGAAACATGCTTGTTCACTTTTAGTTTCTCAAAAGTTTATAAACAACTCTGCTGGACATCGATCGCGCCGTGCTGCTACAACACGACACGTTTTGTTTTCTTTTAACAGCGCTACTGATAAACTCGCTGGAGCCGCTCCACTCTAGACGAACAAAGAGCCGGGAACGGGCGGATATCATATTTTGTTATTATTAATTGCTTTCATTATGATCAGAGAGAGGCTGGCGCAAATTAATAAGGGCCGTCATTATTACAACTTCCTGGCTGGGGCGGAACACAATATGTCAGATGAAAATAGATCTGTATTGTTCGTTTATACCATTATAAAGTTTAAATAGAATGCAAGTATTAGGTTGCGACATTACATAATGGAATGGAGTTATAATTTTTAATACAATTGAATCGTGCAGATTCATTTCAGCTGTACTGAATGTACTTGCAAGGGAATATTAAGATGAAGAGATAGACATAAATCATCTAGTGTATTTTAGCTATTGGCATTCAAAACGTTAAAATATTAATATACTTTTATGCTTAAACGTTCATAACATTTATCACGTCCGGTGGTGTATGGATGTCTATATAATCTACTTAATTCACGCATTTCATATCTCTGTGCATTTTTCTATTTATAAAGCATATCCAGATTGATTATCGTGACATGGATATCTCCATTATTAGACTAGGTGAAATTCCCGTCGTTTGACGGGTTATCAATTGCCAGAGGGTAAAATGCTTATTGGAGAGCGGATACTGCATACTTTTTAATATGTAAAAACCAAATCCTTACTTAAATATTGCTTTTCATTCAAAACACATAAAAATCAAATCATATATTAAGTAAATACTGATAATAAATCCATCTTCTATAGGATTTGAACCTGCGAGCCCCATTTTCGCACTGTAAGTACAAAAGTCAAACCTGACACGTCGGTCGGCTTCAAAACATTGTCTTCGTTTTTATATATAAGTATTTAATCTCAATACTAAAATGGCAACAATTTTCCGTTGTTCGTTATGGATAAGCTGATATCTAAACATATGTACATTGTACAAACAATATAAACCATTTTGAATTATTACTTTTGTTTATTGCTTTTTTCATTCCAAATTAGGAAAAAAGATACGCAAATAAATATTTTTAGAAATATTGTGTAAATACACTTTATGGGGCTTTCTGATTATTTTTAGACCAACTCCTCGTTTTTCGTCTTGATTAGTTTTTGGTAGTAATCTGCCGTGGAAAAGTCCAAGTTCATCAGCTGCGATTATCAGATTTGAAAACAAAATTCAATTTTCTTGACAATTCTCATTAATTATATTCAAAATATTATAATATTATAACTAGGTGAAATACCCGTCGTCGGCGGTTGAAAATGAAAACAAAACCGTACGTAAGGATTATAGTTAATATAAAAAAATTAATATTTTTTATTTTATGAGCACATACATATAAAGGAATCTTGCTCGACGGGTATTCGAACCCACGACTTCCATTTTTGCAATAACAGCTACAAGAACATAGTTTACAGGTCGGTCGACCTCAAAAAATTGACTTGATGAGAATACAAATTTCAAATCACTAACAGCTTATAGTAGGCCTTTTCAACCGGCATTCTAGAATGGCTATTAATACGTATTCATACAAATTCGTAAGCATATACACGTTTTGATATTACAACAAAATATACCATTAATAAACTACAAATGTATTTATACGCGTTTTATTTTTAAGGTGAACATTCTTCTACATTCTGTAGTATGAGAGCTGCTGTCTTGTCTTTTGTCATTATAAAAAAAAACATGAATTAATGAAGTTTGAATTAATTAAATATGTGTAAACTTATATTCTATGTTTTATTACTTTATATATCGTTAGTGTTGGACTACTTTTACACGAAGATGCTAGGTGGACTAAATGTGTAAGCTGAATACAAGTTTACATTATACGTAATGGGAGAATTCACACGCAGATACCTAGCGTCCATGTAAAATCAGTATCCAGCATACCGGTATCGCATACCAACGTCTTCGTGTGAAAGTAGTCCTATTATTTTATGTGTGGCCCAAAACAATTCGTTTTCTTTCAATGGGGCTTTGGGAGCTAACTGGTTGTACATATCTGGCTTATATCCGATCGCCAGTGGATTAAAACTTAAAAAACATTATTCAAATTTATTTCCTAGTTAATCAATATATTTTATCCTGTAAATAGTCCGTTCGTATTGCGTGGATATGTTGCCCAGTCATGTGGTTGCAAACTGTATCGCATTCATTCGTATACATTCCATTGAATATAATAAATTGAGCACGTCGACACGTGAAATAAATTGATGGCTTTTATTACCCTGCGGCAATCGAATTTGTAAATATTTGTCGCCCCCAAATCTACAATGAAAAACATTGGCCGGTAGTAAGGTACGGGCGCTGAGCCAACTCCTTTCTCTCGATACATGTTTTCCCTGTTTTCGGATAGTATGTTTTCTTCGTTTTCGCATCCGTTACGCGTAATTTGCATAAAGATGCCATCCCGCCCCGGGTAGTACAACACAGTAGGGAAATCGAAACGCCGCCTAGAAACTGGGTATAAACACAGAGGGAGCCATTTTCAAACTATGCTAGTGACTTACCTGATCCGATAGTCTTGCAGATTTTAGTTTTGATAATACATATGATTAAAACAACGCGCAATCGTTAAATTTTCGTAATTATGTACAGCGACGCATATTATTTTCAGTGATATTTAAATTTAGGGTCATCATTTAAAAAAAATATAATCAATTTTGAATTTACATTAAGAACAACAACAATAGTTCAGAGAAATTCACAACTAGTACTGATATACTTAACATATTAAATTATCGATTTGGGGCTCTTAGACAATTGTCTATAGAATAACGCGCTACTTATTCACTTTGTAGATGTTTAGCAATACATATGATTAAAACATCATGCAAAGATTAAATGTTAGTAATTAAGTGCGGTTATTACCTCCAGAAAAAAAAATGAATATAGAGGGCACATTTAAAAAACTAATAAACAAGATTAAGAACAAATGCTAGGAAATTTTAAATCAGAAGTGTCATTAAGCAAACTAATAAACACATTTAAATTTAGATTATAAACAAAATGCTGAGTACAAAGGTTCACAGGAATTCATAAGAATACTAATAGTTTAGACTTGATAATAGCACTTTTCTCAATTGATTGTAATTGTATGTGTATATAATTGAAAGCTACTAAATAATTAAATATTGAAATAACGCGTCTTGCGGATTTTAGATTTATTAGTACATATGATTAACATCGCGCAAAGATGAAATTTGAGTAATTATGTATATTTCTGTACATCAATGTATATAACTTTTGCTCTTAATCTAAATAAATATATTATTATTTTTAATGAGGTCTCTAAATTAAGATTTATCTTAAATTCAGAGAAATCAGAAATTTAGAAACCCCTTTTAAAATAC
Organism: Lordithon lunulatus; assembly: GCA_963942505.1. Lineage (NCBI taxonomy): Eukaryota > Metazoa > Arthropoda > Insecta > Coleoptera > Staphylinidae > Lordithon > Lordithon lunulatus. Next base: position 52,992,815 of record OZ012666.1, on the reverse strand, counting down.
AATATTAAACAATATTAAATTTAGAGAGCTGTATACTTGGGTTTACAGGAATTCACAAACATAATAATCGTTATGAGTTATTTAAATGATTGCTTTGGGCTATTAGGTAATTGTCATTTTCTTTATAGAATAATGCGTCGCTGACTCATTAAATATTGATATGAGCAATACATATAAATAAGATAAGATAAACATTTTACGAAAACCTAAAGGCCATATTTTTGAAAAACGTCGCATTACTTCCTCAATTCACTTAAGTGAGTGAGAAAAATGGGTAAGTGCAAATTGGTATCACGTTGCGGCGCGGGTGATTTCCTGCAGGGCTATAATAAAATTGCACTCCAGGCGGCAGCTGCATGGGGGAAGCCAAGCACGGCGGAAGCTGTGCGAGGTGACATGGAGGGACGACGGGGTGGTTGTTGACAGAAAATATTTACACAGAAAGCTAGCGACAATCTCTTTATTCGTAAGCAGATGTACACAGACAACCATAATTGCTACTCTAAAGCTATTTATCTTTGAGGGTGGGACAGTAAAAATACTACACATGTATGTATATTCAAGTTAAAAAATTGTGTTGTTATGATAATAATATTCATGCAATCATATACACAGTAAATCAACGGTAGTCATATTTATTAACATATACATTTTTACATTTATATGTGTAGTGTTTTAGTATTTTCTGTGGGATATTTAATATTTCATGTGTTCTTATAGCACGAATTGTCAAATAATATTGATCTTTTGCTAAAAAATAGCCAACGAAACTGCATACAATTTATGCATGTTAATACAAACAGTTTTAATGACCTTCTACATATAATAACTACAAATTACGGTCATCAATTCTTGCAATATAAGTTTCAGAGGCAATAATAAAGTGATTTTATTAACTTGCATAAATTGTATATAATTTTTTGGGCTATTGCTAATAGCAGAATTGCGTCATCCATTTACACTTATATGTATATATATATATATATATATATATATATATATATATATATATATATAGTTAGTGATATAAATTGTGGTATGATAGACTTCAATAAACTGCTAATACTCTCTGTCACTTGTCGCTATTTCTTTTTAGAAACACATTTCTTCAAGCTTCAAAATATCTTATCTTGTGTCCAACATAAGATATGCATTAACAAGACATTTAATGACCTACATTTTAATGACACAGCACCATAACTTCCGGTTGAGTCAACGTAAGTCTCTGATGGATATAATTATTACTTGGTGAAACTTCAGTTATAATATAATAAAATGAAACAACCCATCTCGTACTGAGAATTGGGAAGCGTGAGTTCAAACCCCATTGGGGCGAATTTTTGCGAATCACATTTCACAGTATTTTAGAGGATTTCTGTGAAGTTAGGGTAAATACCGGGCGATTAAACTCCTCTGAACGTCTCCCTTTACCGGCAGAAAAGTCACAGCTACAAAGAGAGAAGTTTTGTATTTAAATAAAACTAAAGTTTGAAATGTTATCCAGAAACAGCTATGTTTCAAAACAACCCATGTTTCTTTTTATTATACTAATACCAATATTTGTTTCTAATTTCTAGGAAATTTATTCATATTTAGTGGTACAATTTCTCAAGAAAAGCTACTTAAGGCGAGATAATATTGGAACGTCGTGTGTATAGTAAACTATTCTACTTGATTGCATTGTTTGATTGTTAAGATTATAACATCTTCAGTAATATGGGTAAGTATCTTTGTGAGTAAACATAAAACAAACACAATTTCAAGTAGTTTCTTAAGTCTGAAATTCTATTTCCGAACACAGAACACATTATTTTTAGGAGTAAAATAAAACGGGTCTCCAGTAAATCTACAATCGGCATTATTGAATGTTATATATAACTTGTTTTGTTCGTCCCCGCCCTAGTTATATTAGTTTTGCACAGCCATAGAATTTTACTACGCACTGAAACTATCACATAAATGCGTTTTGTGGTTCGTATGGTTTTTATGAAAGAATTACTTCCACATATAAAAGTAGTAATTATGATATTTTAAGTTATCGAACTTCAAATGTATACTTTATATTTATGGTATGACATGAAAATACACAAGACTTGTAACTCTAATGCAAATGCATAGTAGTAGAAAATGCGAATTAAGCAGTTAAATAGTCAAAATATGTATAATTTGTAGCATTTTTCGATACAGAATTAACTGAAGTAACTGATGACAAACCTAACAACCCCTCCCCCCATGTAAAAGCGTTACTGAGGCAAAATATATTCTCTGCGCGAGTACTAATTACGCGCCACAATAAAGTCTTTGGATTAAAAGCTCTGGATATACATAAGTTCTCTACAGTTTGCGTAATTTATTCATGTGGTTTGTTTCATTGAAAAAGGGTACATATTGTTGTTAACATACATTTTAACATTTTTTTAAATGCATTTTCTAAATACTTTATTTTAGGTTGAACAAAAACTAATTCAATTCGCGCCAATGCGCTCTAAAATATTTATTGACTTCATAACATTGTTTTATTTAATTATAAAAAATGCGAAAAGTTGTGGGAAACAAAAATATGGAATTATTTCAATGAGCGCACAATCCCCCTCCGTTGTTATGTTTGGAATAAAAAATATCATAATAAATTCGTTGTTTTTTAATCTTTTCTCATATATTATGGATATATTATGACTAGAGAATCCGGGAATGTAAATGTTTTCTCGCTACGCAATTAACAAGGGATTACTGAAAACGAATTTAAAAATTCGGATCATTAATGAAATACGGTACACAATTTGATGCAACAGCTACTGAAAAAATGCAATCTATTTGCCGTAATAGTGTACACAAATTATTAACACATGGAGTTTTATTTTATCATTCGGAATATTTTCAGAATAAGATCTAGAAACAATAAATAAAGATTTTCGTAGTTATAGGGAACATTTTCTCGCACGCACCTTTTTCTATCAGATCGGTTTATATCAACTACTCCGTGAAACAGTACTACACTAATAATAGAATGCGCACTATTAAACGAGATCATTCAGCAGGGAAATGGAAAATGTATGGTATATAGAAAAAGTCTGGAAGCTCCTCATGGAACTGGGAAAAGAAATTAATGAAACGAAGGTACAAAAAAAGCAGCGTAAAGGTTGTTTTAGACAAGACAATTGCTTAGCTCAAAAGTTCAAGAAATTAATTCATATATCCTCCTCCCATACAATTTGTCCTTGACAAATAGAACGCGTTATATATTTTCCATACGATCTACCATCCAATTTTATATTTCAAATAATTGGCTGTATGATCCGAGACAATTTAGATTGTCTCGCATCTTGACTAACTATCGAGTCAAGAAATTGTCTTGTTTGAAACGACCTTAAGCTAAGCTTGTGCTACAGGCAACCAGCGGGGTCGCAGATGACAGATGGTGAACGGCCTCTAGATATAGAGGTTAGCTGCGAAATAAGATATGACGAATAAGCAGTCCCTGGCCAAGCAGATCAACTATCTGCCGGCCAACAATTTCAGGTGGATGAGCTAGTAGGAGCACGAGCACCCGAAAGAATGAGAAATTGTTCGTAAAGGCGGACGAACCAGTCAATTGGTCAACTGCTGCATTAAGGATCTCGTACAGATATTCCCAGGATACATCATTATGACTGAAGAATTTAATAATGGCCAAGAGTACGTGTACTTAATAATAATAGATCAGGGGTGTCAAGAATCTCCCGTTAAGATATAATGTTAATGTTATTGATATAAAATCGAGACTCAAAATAGGCAAATGGAACGTGAGAAGACTATACGAACCCTTAAAAAAAACATAGAACTGGGTATCAGTGAATTACGGTGGCAAGGATTTGGAAAATGTATTATCGATGACCACTGTGTCTACTACTCAGGAGAAGATAGCACTTATCACCAAAATGGAGTTGCAATTATTTTGACAAAGACAGTCGATAACTGCATTAAGACCGTATGCTGTGTCCGATAGAGTTATGACGATTCAACTCAAAAGTCAATGCCAATGTTATTCAAGTGTACGGGCGTACAGTTGCGGAGAGTGAGAACGGACCGCCTACAAAGTAGGGACACCACTATAAAAATGGGAGACTGCTATGTTAAGGTCAGCCAAGGAAGAGATGACAAAAACGTCGGTAATTTTGGACTTGCAGAGAGGAACGACTTGTGGAATTTTGCAAAGAGAATAATCTCTGTATTATAAACACATTCTTTAAATTGCCAAAAAGACGGCTATATACTTAAAAACCATCGTCAGACAATCAGGAAAAAAAAATCATAAACCACATCGACTATATTACTATCAACGAAATATATCGAAACATAGTCAAAGCAATGAAAACACCGGATGCCGACGTACCCTCAGATCACAATTTATTAATTGGAGAGATTAAACTTAGACTTAAAAGAATCAAACAACATTGACCATCTGAGAGAATATACATAGAGTAGCTACAAGTTAATAGTCAAATGATATAAATACTCTAGAAAGTAAATTTGATTATCAGAAAATTCGTTAAACATAGAAGATTATTGGCAACATTTCAAAACAGTAACCCAGACGACAACCTCAGGCAGTCAGAAATAACATACGAAAACGACGCAACAGTGGATGACTATCGAGATTCTAAACTTAATACACGAAAGACGGAAGCATAAAAAACCGGGATCAAAAAAATATAACTCCATCAATAAAGAAATAAGGAGAAAAATTCGCGCGGAAAAGAAAGTGTGGTTTGAGAAAAAATGTTTCGAAATGGAACAACTACAAAGAAAATACGATACATTTAACCTGCAAGAGAGTGAAGGAAATTGCTGGCGTAAAAAAACAACAGAAAGAACAACTTTGCTGATAAGGATAGATGGCACAAATTGAATAGGCAGAAGGAATAGGTGCACGATCTAATTGAATACAAAAAAGAGCAGATAGAAATAACATAACTGGTTCGGCAATAACATATGCACATATAGAAAATGCTATAGTCAAGCAAACACAAGAATAGCAACATGCCCAGACGAAATCCTAGTATCTCAAACTCCTAGAAGGCAAAAAGTCACTTCTTTTAATAAAATATACGAGACAAGAGACATATTTTCAGACTGGCTGAAATCAACCTTTATAATGATTCCTAAAAACACGAATACGAAAAACTGCTGTGATTATAGGAAAATAAGTCAAATAAGCCATGTCTTAAAGATCCTTCTCAGAATAATACAATCCCGAATCTACAATAAAGTAGAGAAATAGATAAGCGGTACCTAATTCAGTTTTAGGAACAACTTGGGAACCAGGGAAGCGCTGTTCGGAATACAAGTCCTAGTAAAAAGATATTGGACAGCCAGTCTATTGAGGTGAGACACAATAAGCTTATCGATTAAAATTTTGCAGGGACTATAGATTACAAACACCTACGTATAATTGAAAACTTGTACTGGTAACAACAAGCGAATACTAAGATAGACCTCGGATACTGTAAAAATAAGTCACGGGGTAAGGAAGGGATGTGTCCTGTCACCCCTACTACTAACCTGTATTATGAACATATCTTTCAAGATGTATTGGAGGAAAATTTCCAACCAGGTATAAGCTAGTCCTGGACAATACCATTGTCGAGCAAGTCTCGAAATTTCAATATCTATGGATCCAGGTAAATGCATACGGAGACCTGAAAGGCTGCGTAACGAATCAAGTTAACAAAGGGTCCTGGATATCAGGAGCCATGCGAAATCTCATTTGGAAGAACAAAAACATAACAACAGCAACCAAATCAAGTATTTACAAAGCATACATGAGACCTATTCTTACATACACAGTAGACACAAGATCCCATACAGACGAAACGACGACTAAGGAGCATAGACATGATTACACTTAGACCATCACCGGTATACGGGATACGTTCTACATTTCGTACATCGTAAGACTGATTCGCAGCTGAAAAAGACAGTTGAATGTACATATATCACGCACGAAGGAAGATAGGAATATCAAGATTGTACGAGACAGCAAGACAAACGAAACACGGCCGCTCGGCAGACCAATGAAGAGGTGGAAAGATAGCTGGGTGTCAATATCCAGGCGCAAAGTTTAGCCAACACAAGCCAGTAGACATTCGAAAACAAGAAGAAGAAAAAGAAAAGGAAATAAAGTTTCAGTTTCCTAGGAAGTGTTGCCGTAAACTTGTTTACACTATGCATTAGTTGTATATCATGAATACGGATATCTATAATTAAAAAGCAATGGAAAAAGGCAATGCATTTCGGTGTATTATGGAAATTTATTCAATTACATATTATTACAACCTTTTTTACTATATGGAAATGACGGCGGCTTCTACAGTAAGAAAACAGGGCTTGTTTCCTAGGAAGCGGTATCGTGAAAGCATCCGTTTTCCGTCATTTTCACCTTTCAAAAAAAATGTATATCTTATATAAATAATTTAATAAATTTCCAAGAGAGAGGTTTACCTCCACGTAATGCAAAAAGTCAATGAATTACATGAGTTACTCAATTAGATATAATTAAAATGTTTTTTGTGATGTGTAAAAGTCGCCCATATTTGCGGCACCGTTTTCTTAGGAAACCAGGGCTTTGGAGATGTAAACTTAAGAATATGAAAAATTTTAGTGCACTTAGGATATAAAACGTTATAATATAATAACAAAATTACAAACAGAATAATCTGTTGGGAAAATAGCAATTTCACGTCGGAGTATAGTGCGTTTTTTTTTCTTCGCATAGATTGGCTGCGTGGGAGAATGCCAGGGCTGACAATAAACATACATGTTTCTCCTACGGCGCACAATATACAATGCACATTTCCCTAAAGGCATGATATTGGTTTCAGTTTATATTGATTAAAAACACAGTCTATCGTTTTGCAATAAAGACATATAACTATTATTCCAGTATACAATATATTTGATGTGATATTTTTCATTCGAAATGTGAATTAAGTATAGCACATTCAGGTTAAACTCGGAAATTCGGTTGAAATGGTGCGAAATCACGTCGCTTTTAGTTGACTGTAAATAATTTATAGAGATTGGGCCGGTGGCGACTGACATTCGGATGCAATATTAAACCGGCGCTGATACACTCCAGCGGCGACCAAGCGCAAGCTAATAACAAATCGATCGGCGCAGTTTTCCGGCGTTGTCGTCATTGCCAGCTCTGCAGAAAATTGAGTTTTCCGAGTAGAAAAATCCGCATAAACTGAATATTTTGTTTTGTATGTATACACTATTGTGTGATTGTGCTTGAAAGAAATAATCATTGGGTCTAATATGATGATTTCATCTTATACTATATTAATACTGAATTATGGATAAATTAATATGTTAAATACTCAACTAAAGAAGGACAATTATAATAAGTATTTTTATAGAAAATCGAATTGGCGACATCAAAAGAGAACATTTGGATGAGTTCAGATCATCAGAGATATGAAGAATGATATATACGGTACTCAAAACAGATTTGGAATATTCTAAGAGATTTTAGAAAAGAAGTCAATGAGCAGTGCAGATTTCTTTCTAGCACAATTGAGTCGGATAACAGGGATATATATATATATATATATATATATATATATCTGGGATATATGTTGATATATGAGTCGGATAACTGGGACAATGTCTAACACATCTACACTCACAGGAAGGCAATGTATTGAGCAATATGTTAATACCTACAGATGACACTCGTGACCTTATCAAAACAAAGGATGTAAAGGCTGAAAAACGGAAGACCGCAAGGCCTATCAACATCAGAACGAACGATTAAAATACGGAGGACAACCCCCGGGCACACTAGCAAAGCTATTTAATAAGGTCTTTTCTACCACAAAAGTACCATGAGAAGGGAAAATGAAAGTAGAGCATATGCATCGCATTGCATAAGAATGGTAGACGATACGTCTCAAATAACTACCGATGCATCTCCCTGCTTGACACCTTAATGAACATATTCACTAAACTCCTGGAAAACTATATCGCCAAAAAGGTAACAATGCGAGAGGAATAACTAACTTTCAGGAAAAACCGCTCGACTACAGATATCATCTGTGTAGTTCATCAAATAGCGGAAAAAGCAATAGGATATATAAACCTGTATACCTGTGCTTTTTCGACCTCGATAAAGTGCGGCTTTCCGACATGTTCTTAATGAAGAACACATACATCCAAATATAATAGACGATAAGACAATTAAACAGAGATAATAACATAAAAATAAGAACTGCGAACGGCGATGAATCAGAGATTAAATGAAGGCAGGAATACGACAGGGCGATAGTCTCAGCACTCAACTATTCAACCTGCTAATAGACAAAACTATCGAAAACCTGGACAGAGCAACCCATGCATGCATATTAGGAAGGACTCTTGTAAAAATCGTTTGCTACGATGCCATCATCACTGTAGACTCAGAAGATGGACTTCAATGGTTGGTAAACAAATTCAAATCAGCATGCGACAAGGCCAATATGAAAATCTCCATCAGCAAAACTAAAAGTCTAGTAAAATGATACAACTAACCCCCTAGGAGAAAAGTTAAACGCCATCTGGCGGCACCACATCAATTAGTAATGCACTCCCAAACAAATTAAATATAAAAGAGTAAATCAATTAAATGTAAATTAGTTAAATTGACTAGTACGTACAATTACTCTACTACTATAAATGTGAAGTCTATGAATGCACTATTTAATTTTCTAAATATACATGGGATTATACAAATTTTACACATAGGTTTAGAATATAAAATAACATATTTCAAAACATCTAAACAGTGGATAATTATAAACAATAAGACATCTGAGGGTTACGGAAATCCAATAATACACCATCGAGAGTTTTGCAGGCCCAAGGTCCCAAACTGCAAGACATTCAGTTATTACACTAAAATATTAATACTTGTCCCTAATGCCACACATACACAATTGTATTTTTTTTGTAAATCGTTGAAATATAGATTAAATATGAGTTTGATATTAATTTCTTGTGCAGAAATGTATCAGTCGCTCTATTTCGTATAGCGCACTGCGATCGGACTATCGGACTAAAACATTGAGATGCAGGAATTATTTTAAAAATTTGTTAATAAAATAAAGGATTTTACTATATTTATGGATTTAAATTAAAATTAAATTAAAAATTAAATCCTTTACATATAGTAAAATTACAATGTCCTATTTCACAGTTCGTTAACTAACTTGTTTTTCATATGTCTATCGATTGTTATTAATATTTAAGCACTACAACTTTAAGTAGGTAAGTTTAAATAAATTAGTTCATATTATAAAATCACAGACATTTACGCTCGCATTTATTGCCAGGGTCCGGTAAGCCCTCTTTTATACTCGACTAAGTAGGGTGGGAGGACATATCACTTTTCGACGCCGCACCAAAGTACCAGGACCGGAGCAAATACTATCGAAAGTCATAAAAGCTATCACAAAGAAAAGCCTGAGACACTAGGTCATAACCAATATCTAACGTATGGGGAATTTCCAACATAATAGAAAAAGTCCCGACTGGTACTCATAGAAAAGCCAAAAAAGAACCGACTTTCCCCCCATCTCCTACAGGCCCAGGACGTTCTGGGAAAGCTATTGAAAACCCTCGTTAAGGGGAGGCTGGAAGGAGAGCTGGAAAAACAAGTGCTGCACGATTACCAGTATGGATTCAGAGCCGGTAGATCTATTATAGACGCCCTTAGCACCGTCATGAAAATCCTGGACTCAATTAACACCAAGACCACAAAATATCGAGAGTTCTGCGCGATTCTAACCCTTTACGTGCTAAATTTATTTTAAATTCAGCGCCATGGCACGAGATTATAAATATCTTCAAAATAAGATATTGAAGACTACCACCGAGCAAGGTGTGGCGCTAATTGTTTACGCTGATGATCTTGCTGGCATCATTACAGGAACAACAAAGACACTGCTGGAAGAAGAAGCCTAGTATGCAATATGAAAAACTGTCCCTGGTACTCAGAGAGATGGGAGTTAAGCTTGAAATAAGGAAGACAGAGTACTGCTCGCCAGTAGAAGAAAAGTGGCTACTCTTGAACTAAATATAGAATGAATTAACAACATGACCAGCCAAAGGCCGTTGGAATATATGGGAGTACACCTGGGCAAGGATGCTAGCATGACATGAGAAAGCCAATAAGACCCTAATGGCTCTAACAAGGGCCTTGTGAGGCTATGCTGGAATTCATAAACATAAAAAAGGGCCATGCGCATTACGTCTGCACCAACAGTGACAGTTCTGGTAATTGCCGGCCTACCATCCATTAAGCTATAGGTGCAAGAAAGAGTAGCCATCCCAAAGACAATGGACACCGCATCGTATGGTGAAAAGAAATCATTTGTCGTCATCGAACTGTGATCTGGCAGGGATATTTGGCGATAAATTAAGATATCATTGCGATCGGGCCAGACCGATTTGTATAATTTGCAGCAACGGATGAACAAAACTATCTATTAAAGACGTCAGGGAGTGGTGGAACAGACAGGGGGCATGTGGACTTTTACAAGATGCACGCCCTAACAGAACATGGCGTATTCAGGACGTACTTAAGGCGGATCGACAAGAGTGAAAACAGTGAATGTTAGTACTATGGAAACGAAGATACCCAGGAACACGCAATATTCGAATACGACATATGGTAGGAGTACATCTCAACAGCAAACCGGAAATGTGGTACCAAAGTAACACGGGTCAACATAGTAGAAATCCTCCTGGAGACAGAGACAAAATAGATAGCGATCACCGAATAGATTAGGACGGTGCTGAGGACAAAAGAGATATACGAACGGAAAAGACAGAACGTAGAACTACTATCATAATAAAAGCAACGACAACGCCCCCTCTGAAGATATGCCTAAAGCCGGATACCAGGATGGAGCGGAGAGTGGTGGGGTTTAGTTGTTAGGTCGGCCGTAGATGGATCGCAATACAGCACACCCCGGGCCTCCTGGGCATCTATGAAGATTCTCCTTTTCAAGACAAAACAAATACTTGATGGTATATAGTAAGACGATTTCGTTGAACAGCAGAATAAAGAAATTACAAAAGATGGGAGATCATGGAGTCATACTCCTCAGAAACTTTAATAGCAGAATACGGCAAAGAGATGCTGAAGAAGTAGTAGGAAAGTACGGCAAAGAAACAACTAACAACAACGGAGAAAGACTAATAGACGTATATAACTAAATCAAGCTCACAATATTGAATGGATTCTAAAAACATAAATCAATACATAAATACACGTGGACTCAAGAAAAAAGGAACATCTAATCAATAATAGATTACATAATTATAATACAAGAAACATAAATAAGAACCCAAGATGTAAGAGAACCCCTATAGGGTTCAACATATGGTAGTGACTACTTGGACAAATAACATTCCCAAGAAGGAAAACTGAAAACCAGAGCGAAAAGATAAGACCGCAGGGAAACATGAAGATAGCTAATATACCACTCCTGGAAGAGGAAGTTATAAGAAACTTATATAAGGATAGACTCGAAAATTAATTGAAATGAAAAGAATTCAATAATACAGAACAACAATATGAATATATTAAACAGGGCATACACGAAGTACAAGGGACATTGCCATGTAGAAATAAAAGTACATGAGGCGGTGAAATGCAACGCTAAGAATAATTTATGTAACTTCTAAACTCACTAAATTTCCTGTAATCGCGGGCTACAGTTAACTTTCTTTTATATAACTCAACAAAAATCAGATATGAGTGGAAAAACGTTATGCTTAAAACCTATTTTTTTCTGTGATGGATAGATAGATATGGTAACTACTTTCAAAGTTATCGGGTTCGAAAAATATTAAATTGATTGGTCGAAATGGAGTAACTTAACGTTTCAATAGCCCAATCAACTCAACTACAAAGCAGATAAATTCGTTTTACATAGTTAGACATTACAATTCAACTAGACCTACTTACAATGTAATCAAATGTATAACTTGACATAGTAACTAAGTTTAGTTATATTTAAATAAATTTCACTTAAGGGTACCCGCGTACGCGCTTTCATCATCGGTTTTACATAAATAGCATGATATTCGATAAGTTCTTAATAAATATGGACATAATTTGGCACATCCCTATATAATGATGTCTTATATTTGTATGGCGCTTAAAAAATATTAGTAAACAAAGAAGTTAAGCTAATAAAAATTGCTTTAAATATATTTTCTGTTGATGTTAAGTTGAATACTGGTTGATTAAACTCCGCTGAGCTTCTCCCTTGACCGGTGGAAAAATCTCAAGAGTCCTATAAAGATAGAAGTTTTTATCGTGTTTTTGATTTTGTATCTGCGACAATCGTGAATGCAAAAATTTTAAGAAAAGAACTTTGAATTTAGTAATATTTGTGCACTAGTTCTGACCTATCTTTAGTTCAGCAAAACAAAAATTGTTAATGTTATAAATATTGACAAGAAATCATTTGAAATTATTTTACAATAAAACGTATGTAAGAACATGAAAAATTATTTGTTGTTATCATATCATGGACAAAATCTTAATTTTGTTTTTGTTTTGTAAACATCATTATTTGAATTATATTTCCTTATAAATTCCCAGCCGTTTGGGTTTATGGTAACATAAAATAACAAACAATAAATAAAATAATAAAGAAGGATTAAATTTCGCAGGAATATTCTCCATTATATTATTTATTGATACATACTATTTAATTATTGAATATAAGTAGTAAGAACTAATTGCATTTCATTATATAAATGGTCCAACATAATCATTATTTCCACTGATTTCTTCTGTTATATAACATTTTATGTTTTATATCTTATATCAGTAAAATCACACTTTAAGATTTTAATAAATGTACTATTGTATTTCTTGAGTGTCCTATTCTCACTTAAAATCACATTGGTGTTTGAAATATACGTTTTACTTTCCGGTATACTACGTTGAACATTCCAACAATTTGATATATGAGAAGTCCGTGACACATTTTCCATGAACGGTGGTCGCAGATACCACCGTGATAAAATCTATTTATAAGTTCCATTATGTTTTGCAATAAAATTTCATTTCATACGTCCATATCGATTCGGACGGTGGTGGACGCCGGCATAAAGCAACCGTGGGCGCGGCTCGACTGGTCGTCATCATCAAAGCGACACTCGTTCTTTTGTTTCACAGAGCCCAGATATTTCACGAAATGACTGAATGCGATAAGCACGCCAATTCTTTATTCATCCTAAGCGAGCACGTTCCAACAAAAAGTCCAGAATGGCGTCACAGGGGAGGCAATAAGCATAGAATGGTCATAAAAAGAATTCACCTGAAAGGAATAAGTTTATATTGTCTTTAATAAAGTGTCTATTTATATATATATATATATATATATATAGAAAATATAAAAAATAAATGTATGTAAAATGTAAAATAAATATAAAATCCTGGTTTCCTACAAAGCGGTCGATTAAAGCGGCCGGTATTGACGTCATTATTACGTCACAAAAATAGCATAATGGTCTAGGTCAGGGATGAGCAACTGGTCCACAGAGTGGTAAGTAGTAACGAAATCTGGAAAGGTGCACCACCATCCATCGTTAAGAGAGTACAAGAAATCTCTACCAAGTACCTTGAAACGGATTCTTTCCCCCGTAGCTGATAATCCGTACACCTAGTCCTAATCCCCAAGCCAAAATCATACCGACCGCTATGTCTGTTAAATATAAAGGTATAACTTATCAAAAACTGATCAGATAATTGAGGATGGCGCACGAGGAGACACTGCATGATGGTCGCTCTGGACGTGTCTAACGCATTGAAGGTGAGCACAACGTGATCGGAGGCTACTTCAACGACCGGGAGGTCACGTTCGAAGGCACCGCAGGGAGGAGCGAGTTCGAAGTAATGGGGGTGGGGTTCCCACATAAATCCGTCCTAGCCCCCTTCTTTGGAACGTCGCTTTTGACGACACTCTGCGGCTGGAGGTGCCAAAGGACTTGACTTCAGTGGCCTTTGCGGATGATGTCGCTATCATAGCCCGCGGGATAGAAATATATGACACCAGAGCAAACCCCAAACGGGCCGTCGACATCAGACCCAAGTTGCCCTTCTCGCCACAAAGAGAGCGGGCCACACGGGGAGAAGCAGGGACCTTAATCCACATGCTAGGTAAGACTCATAAGAGCGAGAAAAAGATCAGCTACCTGGGGACCGTGCTAGAGACGAACGTAAATCACACGGCCCAGGTAATCTAGACAACCCAGAAAGTAGCAAGAACAGAGTCGGCACTAGCAAGACTAATATCGATGGTGCGGAGGAAAAGACGATGAGATTGCTGGCAACGGTGTCACGCGCTTCGACCTGGGTCGATGCTGTCTAGACCCAGCGGAATGCGAATAAGTTAAGGAGGGCGTTGCGCACCAGAGCTCTTCGCATCAGCCTACAGAACGATATCAACAGACACCCAGCGGATCTAGCAGTGGAAAAGAGAACGCACACATACCACCGCACCAAACGAGCTGCGGTCCCAGCAACCGCGCTAATGGAGGCCAGAAGCACAACCATGAACAAATGAAAAAGACGATGGGAGAAGTTCCAAAAGCCAGTAGGACTAGACAGATTTTCTCACAATTTAGACTGTTGGTAGTAAGAAAATTTGGAGAAACCGACCACTGATTGACCCAAATCCTGTCAGGGCATGGAGTCTTTCAATCTTATTTCCACAGGAATGGTAAGGCGGTCACACCAAAATGCAAATAGTGTGACAAGACGGACGATCCAGCCCACACGACCTTTTCATGCTACCGGTGGAACAACGAATGGGCAAAATTGATGACATAGCTTGGGGAGGAAGTGGGCGCCCCAAGAAGACCGGGCTAATGTTGGCTAGCGACACCAACTGAGAGGCTCTCGCAACATACGCACGGACACTAATGAGACGGAAGTTTGGAGTCGACCTCCAAAAAATAATGACAATCCGAGATCAAGAGACAAGACTGACATATTGACAAGACGGCGCGAAGAGCTTAGAGTGCCTCTAAGACAGACAAGTCCTGAGCAACAGAACGTGAGTTTTTGTATTAGTCGGTAGGCGTCCCGGCCAGAACGCAGGGTGAATCCGGCACTGCCCGTGCCTCTACCACCTAGTGGTGCTAGTGAGGAAAGGGTGTCTTTCGAAGATTCCACCTAACAGGACAAAAAAAGGTGCGAGAATTTAAACCCCGCCCTGGGTGAAATTTCACATTTCACATTTTTTTTTCTGTGAACTTAAATACCGGGTGATCCACTGCTCTGAGCTTCTTTTCTCTTTACCAGCGGAAAATCGCTTGGATTGATAGCTATAAATATAGAAGTTTCTTTCTCGAAATTATCCAATTTTGAGATGGATGCTGTTTTAGTAGTAACATTATAATTATTATAAAGGACTAATTGTGGGCTACTGAGGCCCAGATTATTACATTATTAAAAACAAAACGTTTTATTTAGCATATCTGTCACAAAAATCACCAGATGAATAATAATATATAAAAATAAATATCTTCCCTCCTCACTTATCAATATATTACAATATTTGCTCTCTAATGGGCAAGGGGGAGGGCCCATTTACTCTCCCATTTTAATATTCTGCAGACGTTCATGTCTATTCTATTCTCGGTTAATCATTCTGTAATGCCCCACCCACACTCCCTTCACTCTCTCATATGCGTTGCATAATTACATAATAGTGAAGCCAGGTTTTACACATGAAATTTACATATATCCCGATATTATTTTCAGCATACTGCTAATATTTTTAACACGCAACTATAATATGTATTAAAATATTCAGCATGATTGATATTGCTGTTTTTAATTACCTTTTAGTTAAAAATATTTGCATTACATTTCACTATTTTTTTTTCTAAAATCGTTCACTAATAATATCAGTACTGCTTTCTCCAATATACGTTTTCTTATTAATATGTTTAATACTTTAGTTTTAATAATAGAGTGCTCTTTAGAAAATATTGTTATCTAAGGTCTGAATCTGCTTCGCAAGTATAAAAGATTGCATTATGTTGTCGTCTCGAGGGAGCCACTTTAAAGGGCGATGCTATGAAAAATGTTGAATGCGTGACTTCATTGTACTTTTAATGGAATGAAGATATTTATCAATATTTTCGTGCGTTACATAAGTTAGATACACTATTTCTGATTTCATATATTAAATATATTAAATCGAAATTTAAACATTTTTATTGATATTAGTAATATGATAATACTATTATTAATGCTGTAATATTTATGATTTATATTATATTTATATACATTGACAAAACATAAAATTGGAAGTGAGATATTATCATATACTGATGATACGGCGTTAATATTAAATTGTAAACCATGGAAAATGACAACGAAATCGAGGTTTAGAAAGTTCACAATGGGTTGAAATTGGTTAGACCATAATAAATTATCACTACATCTAGCTAAAATTAAATATGATTTATAGCTAAAAATCTATTTATTTTAGCTTTAAATATAGTTTATTTTCACGGCATTTTAGTGCTGCAAATCAGCTAGTATTGGTTATGTTTATATAATTTACCTACTAATTATATTAAAAATAACCAATACAGGTTGAGTTGCAGCTGTAAATAGCTAATAGAAAATATATTTAAAGGATAAATAAAACGATTTTTACTTTGTTTCTTTTATCACACTGTAGTTACACTTAACATCTAGTTTCCGCTGAGCTCTAGCCATTATTGAGCTCCTCCTTTAAAATTCGCTATAGCTTAGCTGAAACTAATTGGAATGTATACCTAACTTGTGATAAAAAATAAAGTAAAATCGTGTTATTTATCCTTTAAGAATGAATTATTACAAAGTAGACGCTAATATTTAAAATATATTTAGTTTTTGCTAGATTTAGTGATAAATTGTTATGGTCTAATTACATATGGAACATGAATATTTTTGTTGCATATGTTAATAAATAAAATATATTTGCAATTGTCAGCCTTTTACGATCAAATACAATCTAAAGAAATGGCTATTAATCTTTTAGAATTACGACTAATCTAGAAGCAATCGGTAACCGATAATAAAGATTAATTTCTCTCACACAAATAATTTTATTGAATTTGATTGCGCTGTTAAATAATAGCTCAATTTATCTTCCTAATACACTTAAATCCATTGAATTGTTCCCATTGAGATAAATTGGCAACCGTTAGCAAGTGCATCAAACGCGAAACAATTTTTCATTTTGTTAAACGTACAAAGTCGGTAATACTTCACGCCAAACTTTGTTTTCGACATCAATAAACTGCGTTCTTTCAATTTCCGCGTTCGCGGTATTTCTTCCGCTTAACCCTTTCACATAACAGATAAAATGTATGATTTATGGTCGACAGTTTCGTCCGATTTGTCACATTCCGGTCTGCGAGGCGTACCGCAAAATCAATAAACGCGAAATAAAATGTTATCCCCCTGCATGGTGGGCTTAACAGATGCAAGGGGCGGTTCTAGACGATGGCATCGTCGTCATGAAATACAACCCCCGGCCGGTTGAATTCATCCCGTCGCACCTCGCAGCGTCCACGGCGGCAATGGACACCGGGGGCGGAAATTTCAGTCTGTTACCAAGGAACGGCAATTTTGGCTCTCTGCTGGGTTATGAATTTATGATAATGCGCGCCAAGTTTACCCGGCGGGTTCGCCAGGAATTGAAGGCTTTCAAACGGGACTTAATTAAAAAATTATGATATGATAAATAACTCAGGGAATAATATAATAATCGATCACTTCAAACGTTTACAAAATTAATTTCTTTCAGTAATGTGTAGGTTTTCTAAGTTAGTGCTATTAGCGTAAAATTTCCTTTATATATGCTAAGTTTAGGCATTACGGTACAAGTGGAGTGTACATTATGTAGTAACGTGATGGCCATGAACAATATTCTCAACTAGGCGGGACTATACTACGGTTTACATGAAATTATTGCATTTTATTTATTGTTAATAAAAAAAAATATTAAAAAGGAGTATTTTTTACATTTTTTTTATTGAAGTAGTAAAAGCTTAATAAAAAATAAATGATTAGGTATTGTCGATATATATATATATATATATATATATATATATATATATATATATATATATATATTTATGATGGGTGATAACTACACACCAATCTATCATAAACTCTTGTTTATACAAGTAGTAACAGTTCAATACAATTACATAATTCCAGAAATAATAAAAATGTAAATATAATGCCACTCTTAATTATCTCTCTTAAATATTCAAGCATTTATGGAAACTTTCATAAAGTTCCTTAGAATAGTCTTTCACTGTTCATCCGCTTGTTATCGGATGCCATTTCTGTCTTTCCCGCAACACTATCAACTAGAGAAGAAGAAAAAAATTACGTTATCATCTTGGCACCTCCGACTGTGAACATGTTGACATTTTATTAATTATCGGATGTCATCTCTTTCACTGTTAGAAATCGGAATTGTGCATTTTCGGCTGGCAAAAGTGTAATAATGAAAATAAACTAAAAAAATATAGTCTGTACAAGGGAAAAATAATTTTATTTGTTTAATTCGTTTAAATTTGTTCGATCGTATAATGTATTATTATTGACCTTTAAAAGCAATCGTGCAGACAGATGTGGTTGATTAAATTATATTACAGCACGGCATTGTTTCTTTTCTGTTGCTGTAGTTAAATAGCTTCACCGAGCGTGGTATTACACCAACAGCTTTGTTGTATTGCACGGACCACGCTTTTAATTAACTGTAGGGGAGATTGTCGCTTTAAGGTTCATTAGAATAATATTTATGAACTGAGTACAAAGTACACATAATTCTGCAGTTGAAGGGTATATTGATATGTACGTGTTTACTACGCTATTGTTGGATAAACACAACATAATACCGAGTGATTTGGAACAAATTCTATTAACTATATCTGTATAACAATTGATGAAGTTGAAATTGAAATAGCGTATAAGGACATCGATTCCTTTTCGAGTTATATACGATATTCTACACTACAACTTCATTTTTATGAGTTATAGTTCTCAACAAATGAAGCACCTTTATTTCTTATGCTATATTTCCTATCGCTTAAAACTTATATCTTTAAAACCTTTTGGCAGAAAGGCCAAGAGCATAATAAAGATTGATTTCTCTCTCATCTCTATAATCATTTGTATATTTTATACGTCTCAGTAATTGTTTATACTTGCTTGGTAGGTATTTTAATTTAATTATTTAAGTTGGCAGTATAATTCGATCAAGATAAAGTACCACGGTCACTCAAATGCCACAAGTTTCAACGAAAAAGTGTTAAAAAGGCGATTTATCGATTTAGAAAACAAAATGATGATAATGTTTACAGAATTTTCTAAAAAATCGTGTTAATTATTTCCAATATGCAGTATATTTTCCTACTAATGAAAATCATTGTGTCTCTATAAGTAATGATACTTTTGCATATCTTAAGGATAATATTGAGAATAGTTATTATAAAATTATAAATAATTTAAATTTGAGACAGGCGGAAGAACCCGCAATGACATATCAGAATTCAGAAGGTAACTGGAGACCACTGCATTAAAAGCTCTCTAGATCATCTCTAGGTTAATCATAATGAATACCAAAAACTAAAGTTCAAAATTAAAAGAGGGGTAAGAAAGGAGACCCACTATCATCTAAATTATTCTTAGCAACACTTCCATGCATATTTAGAAACCTCAATTTAGATAAAAACTGAATAAACATCAATGGGTTACTAATGAATCTCCTAATAATTGCAAATTACCTTATTTTAATAAGTGAAGATCCATTAACCATTGATGGATGATGGAAAAACTGGTTTCAAAAAACAGAAAGTTGGGACTGACAATAAATACAAGCTAAACCAAAATAATTACCAAACACCTTGAACATTTAAAGTTTTTGAGAAAGTTCTAGTTTATGTCGAGGAATATAATTATTACAGCTAAAAACGAAACAAATACAGAAATTGAAAAACGGATAAGTAATTCGTAAAAAAATATTGGTCATTAAAGAAAATCATGAAAACCCCGGACTTTCTTTAATTCCATAACAAAATCTTAGTAAAATAAATGCCAAGTTATATATGGTGAAATTCCAAGCATCAGCAACCTTCCCGAGGCGCATCCGACGATAGCGAGATGCAACTATATCATTAAAGCTCGTTTTAGACAAGACAATTTCTTGAACCAAAAGTTAGTCAAGATATGAGTCCATATAAATTGTCTTGTCTAGTGTCATACAGCAAGTTGTTTGAAATATTGAAAGGGATTGTAGATTAAATGGAAAATAAAATGCGTTGTATTGTTCAAGGACAAATTTTATGTGGAGCTGCATGATCGCGGACTCACTGTTATTCCAGAAATTGTTTCGTTTCATACAGATTTATCAAGTACACGAGACAATATATTAATTCATTTCTTGAATAAGTTTTGATTCGAGAAATTGTCTTGTAAACGACCTTAACTTTAGCGATAATCTCAATTGTATATACTAACAATGCGCATTACATTTTGACTCTAAAAGGCACCTTACACAGTCAATAATACTGTCAATCCTAGTACTGTCAATATTTGCTTCAATCCTCCTTTTATATTTATCAAGTAATCAATTATCCGGGTAAAGATCAGTATTCTCTTTATTATATCATTACTATACCTTACACGATGAGTAATACTGGCAACATTTTAGAATAATGAACATTTTAAACATATTATCGTACAGTAATACTGTCATTATTCTAAAATATTGACAGTAATATTGATCGTATAAGGTGCCTTTATAAAAATATGTTTGTCTAATCACTTGTTACTTTGTAAATTTTAAATAAAACCATTTTTTAAAATCACCCTTGGAAACCTTCAAAAACCAAATTGACATATATTTTTTTTCAATGGTTGTATTGTTCATGGTTTCCTAGATGTATTTGATGAGTTACCAATTATTGTAAATCTTTGTTTATTTTTATCACATATCCATATTATTTGTTTAGCTTAAAATTGTCATTCTATGTGGCGCTTCATTTGTACACGCATGTAATGTATTTATACTTTACATGCGTGCAAAAATGAAATTAAGTAGTAAGTTGATGTTATATTATCCACAATTCTGAATATATTCCATTTCTAACAACCAATGCAATTCGCCCCTGTCCATTCCAAATATATTTAGTGTGAAACCACCGCCATTAAATCAATTCCAGCTCGCTCAGCACTAATTTAAATGGGGTGTATTTAAGTTAAGGTCCGGTCCACGGATGGGATTAATTAGAAGTTCGATAATACCGAGTAACGTTGATTTAATCCTACTCTACGTTGTCTAATTGTAAATAAAGGTGTCCCAAACGGAAAGTCAATTTGCTTTAATCAACGTTTTAAAGGTCATACAAACTTAGCAGGTACGCAGTAAATTAGTTAAAGTGCGATGCTGATTGCAAATTAAATAATTGTCGAAACTTAATTGACATAAATTATATTTATGTTATTTATTTAGTTTTATTTAAGTAGATAAAACTAAATTAAACTTGTGCAAAAGTGGGTTTATGCTGACATAAAATAAGAAATGAGATAGGAGAAATCAGTAGAAATGAGGATTGTTTTGGATCGTTATTCTTAGAAAATAATAATACACACTTAACATTTGCTGTATAATAACTACATACACCAATAGGTAGTAATTATATATACGTCTACAGTGGTTCAATTACTACATTGACAATTCACCATTTCTGGATAAATTAAGTTTTAGCGTTCGTGTTATAGCACACTTATGTAATATGTAATATACAACCCAATTAGCAAAGATGTTAATTTTTCATAATATCGGCCATCGCGCATATATAATAAGCTATACACAAATGCCGATATATTTCATTCAGATATTAAAGTTTTAAGTTTTTGAAAAAATGCATTAGTACGCCTTTTAAATAATTCATATTCATATTTTTACTTTATCATACAAAGTATGGATAACGTATAGTAATCGTATAAACAAAATGTTTGCCCAAATTCTCTCTATTACGTCCTCTGGAGGTCTATTCTTTTGTTTATTTGGTTGCTATGGATGAAAGACCTGTCTGAACTTACAGAATAAACCCCCCAGTTCATATTAAGATCATCTCTGGAAAATGTACGTTCGTCGCCCGTCTGGCTTACGTCTGTAGTCCAATATCTATAATAAATATGTCCTCATGTTCTTGGAAAAACTACTAGATATTTTTGAACCAAATTTTGTGTGTGGCTATTATCTCACGTAACTTTGTCATCGTTAGTTTATGGTGGACATCTGTCTTGAAGTAGTCTATGTTTAGACACTGCGATTTTCCAATTTTCAAAAAAAAACTATCACGACATTTTATAACGTAAATCAAAACAAAAACGGGAAACAATTATATTTTGTATTTGCAAATATAGAGAGAGAGAGGGTGAAAGTAGCACATGATGAATCTTCATGAGGAACAGCACTATCCCGCTTTATCATTTCTCTTATATCTTTCTAACACATACACCATCGTTTCCAAGACAGCATCCGATAGATCCTAATTTTGTTACATTTTATGGCGACAATGTTGGAAGTTGACTGGTCACCGATTGACTGTAGTTAGTGAAGCTTGTATAATGTACTATTCACAAATCCATACTGATTTTACTGTATCCGTTCCAAATCGTGAAATTCGAGCGAATAAATACTCTGTATGGTACAATCGAAATATCATCAGTTATTTGAGATATAAAGATAAAATGCTCTCCAACTACAAATGGATGAAAGTTGAATATTCCAGAGAGGAGTATAAGCGCATCCGGATATGTAAAGCAATCACCACCAAAGCGTATGCAGCATACATCTCCCCTATTGGAAACCACATAACAGAAAACCCAAAGAAATTCGGGTCCTTCCTTTAATCAATACAGAAATAGAGTCACATACTGACTCAGGTTAGCCACGCCGGGATTATGTTTAAAACTCCAGATGCCATTGTCAGTGCCTTCAGAGATTACTTTATCAAGGTCTATGTACTAGCGACTAATTATGATACCACCAACTAAGATGCCATAAATGTCTCCATATCAAAGAAATTAAAGTGATTAGCAGCAAAGAAGTGATTCAGGCTATTACCAAGCTGAACAGCACGGAGACTCGGTACCACTCTGTAGGTACGGACGCACCAAATTCCTATCTGCTTGATAAAAGACTGCAAACTAATCTTAGCTCATCCACTGTTGTGAATGCTTTAATATATATATATATATATATATATATATATATATATATATATATATATATATATATATATATATATATATATATATATATATTATCACAACCTGAATGAGTACATAACTCTAACGTAGGTAATTAATATTCATGTTCTAGAAAACATTGTTACCTTTAAATAACTTATTAAGTATTTAATTTTGTAACTACTTATTTTATTATGTATATAATGCATTATCTGTTGTTTCCCTGTAGTAGTTTTACACTGCTGGGAACTAAAGCCAATTATTATTATTATTATTATTGTTATTATATCAGCATATAGATTTTAATAGTTAAATTATATTATGGAAGTAAAGTTAATATACTTTAGAAGAGACAGTAAAAGAAATTTATTTAAATTTGAAAGTCGTTTAAATTGTCATACACTACTGTAATATTACAACTAGTAGAACTATTATCTCACAATTTAAGCTAGCAAGTTTTATATATTACCTGTCCATTGTTAGAACAAAGTGGATATTACAGCCTGGTTAAACCCAGTAAACATGGTAATACCGCTCATAAAGGCACGCGATTTTATTAATTACTCATACATACATTTCAAAGGTACTCGAATGCATCATGTTAACATGCACGTTGTGATCCAAATGCCAAACAACAATAGTCTTAAGCCATAGTCTATTTATTATCTGATGGGTTATAGACGAATGTAATATTTAATTTATTAATTCAATTAAAACAATATTCTATAGCAGAAATTATAAAAATAAAATAGAATTATGAGACAAAGACATAGTGCACTACATCCATGGTGGGTTTTTCTGCTTCTAAAATTTTTAATATATTTTATAATTCTTTTTTTCTCCATATATACACTACATAATCATATTTATATAGAAAGTAAAATTAAAATAAATTGTATATCTACAAAAAAAATGATGAATGGTAGTTTCTTCCCTCGGTCCTCGTCGCGAGGTTTGTCGATAATTAGTATTTTATGTGTTCGCCTCTAGTAATGTATTCATTTAATTATTATGAGCAATAAAATATAAAATTTTAATGCAATTTAAATAAATACCCAGTAAGTAGGACTGTTTTGTAAATTGCAATTAAAATGGTGTTACATTTTGTTTAGTATTTGATGATATGGGTTATACTATATCTACTGTGACAATTCGTCCTTTATTTATTAACAGGACTGTTCTTTATTTTATTGCTCTGTCCTCTAACTACTGTAACTATATTTATTTTCAACATAATTGTTTTGTCTTTTATTTTGTAAAGTCAACGCAACGTTAATTTTATTAAATATATATATATATATATATATATATATATATATATATTTATATATATATATTTGGCTATCGACCCATACATGGGTCTTTCCGCCTTGTGTAGACATTGTATTATGTGTAAGGTATGTACAATAAAATAAATACAATAATATAAATAATGAGGGATTCTAAAACATATAAAAGAAAATATATTTAAAAAATTAAAATAATGAAAATAATTCTGCGTTCGGTTGGTCATTGTCATTGTATGTTTCGTACAGTGTTTCTGACGGATATTTAATTTTTGTGCTTCTGTCTTGACGTTTTATGCAGAGTTGGTCCAGTATAGTTCTGTTTGTCTCGTTTTCTTGGAACCTGGTTCTTAGGCGGTCGAGTCTTACATCTATTGGTATTAATTTCGTGATTTTGTATAAGTCAATATTAGATATGTTATGTAGGTGGTTGTGTCGTACTTTTGTGATGAGTCTTACAGCTTTTCGTTCTGTTATGTCTGTTGTCTTTTTGCAACTGACTCGTGTATTCTAGTATAATGTGTCCATAGTGAATCAAGGGCCTGCAGATGGTTTTATATATTTTGACGCCCGTTTATCCATGTCTCTCCGTTCATATGTCAGGCATAAAGTGTTTGGTGCGTTTAGTAATTTTTGTCTTTGTAATTTTTAAATTTATGTCGAATGTGTGTTTACTGTCTATTGTCATACCTAGCTATTTAACCGTGGCAGTCGGGTGAACATTGCTTCCATTAATAAAAATCGTTGGGGAGTTGTCTCGTATTTTGTGGTTCGTAATAATTCGTTGGCATTTAGTCGGGTTGGGCGCAAGTCTCCATTTATGGAACCATGTCAAAGTCTCATCTGTGAGTGTTTGTAATCCGTTGATGGCGTCATCTAGTTTTTTCTTGTGGGTTATCAGTGTCGTCTCGTCTGCGTACTGTAGTATGTATCGTTCTAAGTTCATTTAGTTATCGCCTATTTTGTTCTGATGTTGCAAAGGAGGGGCGATAGTGGAGAGCCTTGTGGGAGTCCTTGTCCTGGATAAAACTGCCTTGAGTGTTCGTTGTTTGTGAGAATGTGGAGTTATCTGTTGGATAGGAAACTATGGCTGAACAGGATGAGGCATCTCGGGATTTTTAGGATAAACATTTTGTATAGTAGTCCTGTGTGCCAGACAGTATCAAACAGCCTTATTAATATCTAAGAAGAGCGCTGCAGTGTGTCCGTTTTGTAGGTGCGTCGCTTGTATGTTGTTTGTCAAGATATATAGGGGATGTATCGTCGAGTGTCCTGGTTTAAATCCAAATTGGAATTTGGAAATATCGTTCCCATAATCAATTTTGTGCAATTTTTTCTAGATTTTCACATAGTACTGGGAGGAGTTTAATTGGTTGGTAACTTTTTGTTATTGTTTTGTCTTGTCCAGTCTTGTGTATTGTTATTATGTTCCTTTTTTATCCATGGGTTTGGATGTATGGGGATTGTTTGGCAGTAGTGGTATATTTTAAAAATATATTGGTGTATGTCTTCTATAAAATGTCTCAATAGGCCTTTAGTCACTGAGTCATGTCCGGGACCCGAGTTTTTTTCCACTGTTAAGGACGTTGTAGTATTCTTCCTTTGTTATGTTCGGCGGAATGTCATTGTCTACTGTATGCTTGTATGCTGTAAACCAGTTGTTTATGATATCAAAGTTGTTACTGTCACAAGATTGGTTTGTCGTTGGTGTGAATGATGTTTCAAAGTGATCAGCGAATGCATTAGCAATGTCTGCGTCTGTGTATTTTTGGGTCTTTCCAACAGTTAGATATTGACATTATTGGATTGTTTGTATCTGGAGAGTTTTTTAATTTTCCTCCAGTATGTCCGGCCTCGATCTGTCTCGATTTCTTGGCATACCATTTTTCTGTTCTGAATGTTCGCGTTCGTTTTAAATATCTTTGTTGAGTTTGTTGAATGTTACCTTCAGTTCGCTGTCCCCTGTTGTGCTGTACAGTTTGTAAATCTTTCTCTTTTGTTTTATGGGGGCTAATATGCATTTTAGTAGTCTATGCTAATAAAAAATTGTCTCTATTGTGGTACTGTATTTATATATTGTCTCCGTCAAAAAGTCCTGAAATTTGGTAATTTGTTCTAGATTTATTTCTCCTGTATTAATGGTTGTCAAGTAGTCTGTTATGTCGTCCGATATGTTCTTGTAGTGAGTATTTTTTACTTTGTGGGCATATCTTGTTATAGTGGGAGCGGATTGTGTTCTTAATTCTCATGAAAATCGTATCCCAAGATGGTGTGTGCCGAGGTCTGATGTTAAGTTTACGTCGTTTATATTGTTTGTCAGGTTTTCTGTATGTAACATAATGTCCGGGGTGCTGTCATTGTTGTTTGGCACAATGACTGTCGAGTCTGTGTATCGTCTGGTGAAGTCGAAGTTTTGTATGACAGTTTGTAACTGTCGTCGTTTCGGTCTATTCAGATTTGAGTATCCTATTATAATCGCGTACCGACATAACGAAGCTTTGGTAAATATGTTATTTTCGAGGTGTGAAGTTGGGTAAATGTAGGTTAGGAAAATGTGAATATGGTCATCTTGAAAAGGGATTGTGAAATGGAGACAGTCATTTAAGAATTTGATAGGCTGGGGGCGTTGGCCTTTCCGAGTTGGGGCTGCAGTTGTACTAGGCCCCCTCCTCTTGCCTTGTTGGGGGAATATCCTAGTTTTGAAATTGTGTTCCAGTTTCTGTAGTTGGTGTTTGTATCTGTCTTTGTCTTTGTTTCAACTAGAAGGCATCCGTCTATGTCATTTGTTTCCATGAAATTGTAAATTACGTGTTTTCAGAGGCATATACATTAATAAATTTTGAATGCTTTCTTTAAAAGTCATGTTTTGAATTTGAATTTTTGCAATTTTCTTTATCCCTCACTGTGTTACTGGTGATAATAAATTAAAGTAGGTAATAAATTAAAGCTTTGTATTAGTTGCTCTGCAACATAGCACATTAAATTTTAAATGGTTATTTAAATGGAAACCAATTATAACATTTCATTAGTTCCTCAGCTCTAGATTTGAGTTTTATATCCTATCTTAGTAACCAATGCAACTGCAAACTCTTTATAAACTATATAAACTGGTTGTCTTTCGATTCTTTTCCTTGCCCTCTGAGCATGTCAACCCAAAATGTCACCGACCTGTATCTCTCAGGTAACAATTAATCATTCTAAAACTAAAACTAAACTAATGTTACAAGCTGCTTTCTCCCCACTCAACACGCAAATTCTCAATCAAGTGTGTTGATGTTAATCTACCAGAATATAACACCCAATTTCACAACGAACTTATTTTTATCAAATTATTGTTGGTGTTATGTAATTATCGCATTAGTGTATTCAGGGTATAGATTTTCCAATGGCTACAAGAGTCTTAGGCTCAACGAAAAGGACTGAATTAGCATTTTCCCCTCTATGTCCTCGAAATCAATTTAAGCGCGGCATCTCGTCAGACCATAATTAATAACGTTGATGGGAGTGGGCTTGTGCATGCATGAATAAGTGTAGCTTTGATCCTCGAGAACCGCAGGAAAGAAACCGACACCATCATCGCTTCATTGCTCATGAAGAGAATTTACATATTAAATAGAAATGCAAACTTAGATGAATAATTGGAATAATAGTTATATTAAACATTTTTAGTTTAGTTAATATATTGTACGTGACACATAAAATGGACACAGCTGAACTGAACTGAATTTATAGTGAAGTACTTCTTGCCATTGTCGGCTATCTGAATGAAGAATCACCAGATATATCAATGTTATTTAATAATTTCTCAAAAATTTCACTCTCCCGTGGGACTTGAAATTGAGAGTGAAATTTTTGAGAAATTATTTATTATTTATTTATTTATTTATTTATTAACGCTATTATTAGCATTTACAACATACATGTATATATACAAATCAGATTATGCATTGAAATGCCTTAATTGAGTCTTAAAAGACATAAGGGATATCCCTGTCACGTCCACGGTGTTAGAAATTTCATTAACGTGTTGTGCAATGCATATATACATATATACATCGACCAGAACTTCGAATTGTTTTTAAGGCACTCATTACGTGTGCAATTCATAACACGATGTGCTTCTTAGTTTATATATGAGCCTGTGAGAATGAAAGTGGCGTAAGTCATATTATTGGTATTTATGTAAATCGACGTACTCAGTTTCTATTTATTAATAATATGGCTTTAAGTTTGTAACTGCGCACGTCGATTTGCAAAAATACCAAACGCAAACTATTCGCCTTTTCAAAACAATTACTTGCTCATAACATGGAGCACCTGCACATTATGCATTAATTGCAAGACTATTTGTGATTTACAGCTCATTCAACGATTGAGAGAAGGTCCAGTATCTGGAAGTGCGCATAATCTAAACTAACTTTTATTAATTCTTTTACTTACAATATACGCAAGCTAGTTAGAATGACAATTATCCGAAATAATGCGTCTTTTTGACTGTTTAAAAATTACAATTTTTTAATTGTGACAATTTCGCATGCAGTGAGCCATTAACATGCATTCGTATGTATTTTCCTGCCTATAATGTTTAGCATTGCTAATACAGATATCCCATTATAAATCACATTGACGTGTCAAACACGCAATTAACTAAATTTGCAATTAAGTCCAATATACAAAACCAGTCAGCATACTCAATTCTAGTACGATTAATTAATACACAAAAACGATTTCACGTAATGGATATGTTAAATCAGTGCTGCAACCGCGCCATAAATATGCATGAGCCGTTGAGTAGTGCAAAATCTCATTCATCCCGCAAAACAAAAACACTCGCTGATCGGCTCGGTACATTTTCCACCTTCCGTGCGGGTAACTTGTTGCCTTGAAAAGAAAATTACACATGTGTGTAAACGAGTTTAATTACGCGAGATTGCGGCGCGCCAGTCACGGAAGGCCGCGGCAATTTCAAGGATGCGGACTTTTTTTTAACGGGGGCGGCTGAAAATCGTTACTTTGCCGTTATGCGGTTTTGCTAGAGAAATTAAAAAGTTGTCGTCCAGAAGTGGCCGCGTTCGAATGCGGTAATGACGGCGGGGATGGGGTTGGGATTGAGTTGTGGGCGCGGGTTGGGGCGAGAATTTGCTTACGAAGCGGAAAAGAAATGAGGACGATTACAAACCCAATTTGTGAAATGTTTGCACCCGCTCTGATTGCGCGCTAAAGAGGCAAATAAACTAAATTGTCGCCAGCTTCTTTTTATCGCATCATATTATGTATATTATCATGGAATACATAAGCAAATTTTGACAAAAACTTTATATTGCTTTGATACTCATTTGAAATCTATGTATATATTAAATATAAATAATAGATCGATTGTCTCTTTGGTAAAGTCATCGAGGAATTATTAGTATCTCTTTATGCTTTTCGAACAGTGTTTCCTCCGTGAGCGCATTGACACAAACACATTTTACGGTTTGATAATCAACCTAAAAATTTCTCTATAAAAGTAGTTATTTTTTCCATATTCATAGAATACTGATTCCTTTCCCGTAAAGGAAATGAAGCGAATGTCGTTTTCATATATTTTAAAATAATTATTTCAAAGCAGCCACTGTCAAAATGTTAAATCTTCAATCGTAAAAACCAGCAGTTGTATAGAATTTGTGATATAACTATATAGCTATACTCCAGCGTATAATTATTGCGTCTTGTGTCTTGTACTTTCTCAAAGTTATATAATGTAACTGTGGAAGCCATTTAAAATATTATACATCCACACATTACGTCATTTAAATAAATTAATCATACCTTGAATATATATATATATATATATATATATATATATATATATTAATAATAATAATAAATTTTCACAAATTAGTTAGACATCTATGTACTTTTGAAATAGTAGGTCAGGAGTTAATAGATTTCTTAAAATATAGATATTAAATTGTTCTCCACGAAATCCGCATAGAATAACATTAAGTTTGGATTATATAAAATAACTATGTCCCGTAATTACCGACAATCCACGAATAGATGCTGCATAAATTGTAGTCAACTTTGTATTTGATAGTCGCACTTCTTATTGGGTTTGCGTTTTATAACCTCATGTACATCAGCTTACATATAGCAATGTCGCTTTATGTGTCCAGGTAGTCAACTGTAATATTTGAACCACGGATGAGATTTTGCAGTTATGACAATATTGGTCTGCTTTAATATCAACTCAGCCGAAGTGGTCATATAAACTAACTAGGGTAAATACAAACATATACTCGTTTACTGTTATTTAGAAAAATACATATTTATTTTTATACAACACGATTGCATATTGCACGATTTTCCTAAAAAATATTTGGATACGGTCGCAAATATTTGTTAAAATGCTTATTTCATCATATATTTTAATAAAAGAAAACTTGCCCATTTCTTTAATAACTATAATAAATTGCGGTATTTTTATTAAACGCCTTGACATTCCTTATAGGCGTTTGCGACACACAGCTCGTAAACATATAGACGTGAAGATAATATTTTCAATTTTAATAGTTTAATTTTTTGAAGTTGAATATATTGTAATGGTAACAACATAATTACTATCACAACGTTTTAACAAATTAAAAATTGATCAGAAACTATACTATTTGAAATATTATACGAATGCATATGTCGCCAATATTTAGTCATATATATTGGAGCAATATATCAAACTGATTCATAAATACAGGGAGGTTAGCTAAGATTGGCAAGAGTTCAATATCTGTGTATTTCAATCCACATGACCTACTATGTAAGTATACACATTCTTGACAATGACATTGGATGCAGTCGGAGTTGCTTCATATAGTGGGTTAAATTTAATCGTTAGATAAATATTTTGAAGATATTAATCTTCAACATATTTATTTTTTTAGAAAATTTGTTTTTTTTTCAAGTCGATAAATCTCTTTTGGTAAATATGGAGGACTTTTCCCCGATCGATTTCCAGGAGAAACAAATAAAGGCTAAGTTTGGTTAGTTACTAGTCATACGCATACTTTGGTTCGAAAATATGCAGCAGTTTTAATGAAAACGTAGAGGAAAAATTTGTTACAGGCGACGGTTGGGCGACGGATGGAACAGACAGGCAGCGTTTTTTTAGAGATGATCTTAAAATGATCAGGGGACATTAGAAACAGGATTCCGCATGAATATCAATACTTCGCAAGATAGTAAAAATTATGTCAATACGAGGATATAACAGTAACAGCTCTTCTATACTTTATATCAGGGGTGTTCAAACATTTCTCACTATGGCCGAAATGTTTTTTTAAATTATAGTATGTGTTAAGTAGTCATAAGAAAAGTATTAATAAAAAAGGTAAATTTAAAATAAACATAGATAATAATAATACACATTCAATATCAAGATATTTTAATGAGTGAAAATAATGAATTATTCTCACAACCTAATAAATAAAAATTAATAAAATAATATACAGAGTGTCCCTAAAGTACGGAATAAATTGGAGAAAACCTGTATGTATGACTCTTTTTAATTTTAAATTGCCAATTTTTAATGAATGTGTGATTTTTTTGCGATCTTTTTTAAATTAGCAATGACGTCATCGAATTTTTTTTGAAATAACAACCCTATTGTTTTATAGCGGTTTCTAAAAGGGATTACTTTTCTGCGATCAGCGATGATTTATTACGATATAGGTCACAGAAGGAAATTTTCGAGAAAAATCGCGAAATAATATGCAATTACAATTAAAAGCTAAAGTGAATGCTCAAACTGTGCACCGTTTACAGTTTGCCAATATATATTAATAACAAATTCGTTTTCTACATTTTCAATATTATTTGATTATATTTTACATTTAGTAACGCAATATACAGCAACAAAACAAACAAAATGTCCAAGCAGGGAATATCAAACAACTAGATTTTTTTTATAAAAATGAAAATGAAAATATTTCTGTTCAAAAATAATTCTACCTTGTTACGTATACTTAGTTCGGTAGATTAATCTTTTATTTGCCCAAATAAATGTCAGATCGAAAACAATACAACAATTTTATTTTTACTTAGCCCGGCGCATGCACCATTGTGTGTACCAAATAAACTTTATTTTATTTAACACTACAACAACACTAAAACAATACTACAACAACAATTAAAATCATGTAAAAAATAACAAGTTATGGTGCCCGCGTCACAAAAAAACATTATTTTATTAACCCTAAAAGAATTACCATTTTAATGATTCGTGGCTTTGAAGATAGAATAAGATCTTACGATGAAATGTGGCACATCTTCAATAATTTTTTTCATCAACGAACTCCGATTTCTAAATCAACAATCGAAAGAACAGTTTTCAAAAAGATGTAACTGTGAAAGATTTTCCGAGAACTGGTAGACTGAAATCTGAAACAACTCCAGATAAAATCGAAAAAGTGTTCCTTATTAAAAGCGCGTCAGGCAGATTGGTAAAAGTTCTGTCCACAGAATTTTCAAAAGACATAACTATTTCCCTATAAGTTTCACCTAGTTCAGGAGTTGAACAAAAATGACTTCGAAAGAAGGTTGGAATTCTGTGACATAATAGTACGTGCAAAATTTTATGTTGACAGAAAGTTTCATTTGAATGTTGTTTTCTCTGATTAGGTTACTTTCTACTTAAATGGTAAGGTTAATAGGCATTACAAGATTTATTGTCGTTATTGGGATGACGAAAATCCACGTTTAATAAGAGAAGATCATAATCAGAGACGGCAAAAAATTAATCCATGGTCTGGTATTATGGTATTTTTAATGGTCCATTTTTTATTAATGGAGATTTGGACGGAGACAGATATCTGGAACTGCACCTGTTAGAAAATTCTGTGGTTCCAAGTGTATGCCCGAATGGTATTGACAATAAGTGGTTCCGACAAGATGGTGCTAATCCACATTTTAGTTGCGCAGTTTGAGATTTTGGAAGCCGCACGTTCCAAATCCTGTATGTCCAAGTGTATGCCCGAATGATATTGACACTAAGTGGTTCCAACAAGATGGTGCTAATCCACATTTTAGTTGCGCAGTTGGAGACTTTTTAAGTCGCACGTTTCCAAACCGTAGGATTGGTAGAAGAGGTGAATTTGAGTGGCAACCACGATCTCCTGATCTAGAACCACTCGATTTTATCTTTTGGGGGATTCCAAAAAGTAGAGTGTATGCAACAAAAGCCGAATCAATATATGATTTGGAAAATCGCATTTTATTTTCTAATTTGGTAGTCAACCCCTTATAATTTTTAATTAAGATATCGGGTTTTGATTTATGAGAATGTTTCCTTTTTCATTACCTTTAAAATAAGGTGAATATATATATATATATATATATATATATATATATATATATATATATATATATATATATATATATTGGCTGTATACGTATAATTGAAAATAGAAACACTGGGTTTCTAGCAATAAAACGCTATTCTTTTTGAATTTTTCTTAACACTTACTATTTCGCCAATATTTCGTAGTTCAGACAACTACCTCATCAGGGCTCGGAGTGTGAAGTAGATAATCTCAATACACTTGATCTAAGGTCAAGCTCAAAGGAGTTTCTAGAATTTAAGGGCTCATAATGGTGACGTTAAAGTGAAGACTGAGATATTGTTAGGGAACACATTAGAAGAAATTATAAATACATCTGTGTCCAGTGCCTTCTCCTCAGAGGATATTGGCGACTATATGTTTGAAATCGTCTTGATCTTGTGTGAGTCGTATTAATGCCGGAGTATTCTTGATTCCAAACCATTGTCGAATGTTTTGTAACCAGAAAAACCACTTCCTTCCGATTCCTCGTTTGTTTATTAATACCCTATTTTTACTTCCATGCAGGAATTGGTATTTGTCATTTCGAAAGATGTGCCCGAAATATCCTGCTTTTCTGCGTTTCACCGTCGAGAGTAGTTTTGTATCCTTGTCCATTCGCTTGAGTACCTCTGTGTTTGTTACTTTATCCATGGAATTTTCATCATCATCCGATATAACCACATTTCAAAGGCCTCGAGTATGTTCATGGTGGATAATTTCACTGTCCATCCCTCGACTCCATACAATAAAACCGAGAAGACGTAACATTTAACGGTTCTCCGCCTGATTTTGAGTGATAGATCCCTGTTACATACTAAGGGTCGCAGTCTCTGAAAGATGCTTCTGGCTAGTTCAATTCGCGTTTTGATGTTGTGGATCGGATTCCATTGTTCATTGAGCCAGCTGCCCAAATATTTGAACTCGTTCAATTGGTTCACCGTTGATAGTTAGTGCTGCGTTATTCGCGACGTTGTCCTTGCTAATAATCATTAGTTTTGTTTTTACGATGTTTACTTTGAGTCCATATTCAGAACTAGCTTGGTGTATTTGATCAGAGAGTATTCAATGGTGTTGGCTAAGATCACAGAATTATCGCCGTATCTGACCTTATTCACTGGCCTTCCGTTTATCTTTATTCCTTGTGTGCATTCATCTAGGGCAGTCCAGGAACGGTGACAGAATGCATATAAATACATATGTCTCGTAAAGTGAAGTTATAGAAAGACGTACAAAATGAGATAGAATTAATAAGTTGATAATACTGTCTGATATTCGATTTCAGTAAATTATAAGGACGTATTAATATGTAAAGGGTGGTTTAAAGTCTGATAGAACTTTATACTTTTAAAACTTTGGACAACCATACACTTAATGTCTTTTTACTTAGTTACTCATTCATATTTATATATAGCTTAAAAAACATCCTTTACATGAGCGAGTTGTGAACGAAACAAGAATAAGGATACAACTTTTCCTCTAGGAGGAAAGTTTAACGCTATCTGGTGGCACCGCATCTATTAACGATGCACACCCTAATGGTAATAACCGTCAGCATGCTCATGCCATCAGGATCAGTTCCCTCTATTAGAGACTGGGAGCGCAGCGCACTCCTGTAATCTAGCGACTGGAAGTCAGAGTCTGTGGATGGGGAGGTAGATAGAGGCGCGTGGCTGGAACCGTTAATCACACTGATATACTGAGGCATCAATGGCCCTCTATTAGAAGTGCATTGTTAATTGATGTGGTGTCGCCAGATGGCGTTAAACTTTCTTCCTAGGAGGAAAGTTGTATCATTTTTGTATATAACCACACGAGATATTGTGTGAATTCATCCTCACTAGTTGAGCTGCTACACTGATGATATCTAATAAGATCGAAATCTAGATATGTAGATTGCTAACAGGTGGATTCACACTTATATATTAAACCAGAATATTTAAGAGTTAGTTATGAAACTTATATGTCTAAAACAAGCACAAATATATTGAATATTAATGTATTTAATATACTACAAGAAACATTATCTTGCCTTGATTTTATTATAGATTTGCATACATTTATAATTCGGGATTAATATATATTTCGTGCGCCAGATCGTATATATTTTCGTGCAAGCTTAGCTGCGATAAAAATCCATGCTGTAGGTGAGATACTACGGTTAAACCAATTTTAATGATGCCTTTTTGCAAGTTGATAATACGAATATTAAGTTAACAGTAATCCCACTTATAGATAATTTTTATTCAGGGTCATCTCTTTGATTTCAAACACATTTACTGAGTTGTTCTCACATGTATGTGTGTGTATTGTCATTGCCAAAAAACTCCTCCTTTATTTATAGGGCTATCAGCCGTGAGGCTTTTCCGCCGGTAAATGGAGAAGCTCAGAGGAGTTTAATCACCCGCCATTTAACTTAAAAACCTCTAAAAAACTGTGAAATTCACTTCCCAATACTCAGTACGAGATAGACGGCGCCTCTAATCACTAGGCCACGCAGCTGGGTTGTCATTGTAATATCGTAATTGATATGATATTATTGACGGTATTTATAAATTCTTTCTTTACATTTCATGACTAGTTGAAAAGGAATATTCGAAAAATACCTATAAATACCAAATTTGGAAATTGGATATGTTATCACTACTGGACGATCCCGAAAGTGGAGCAAAATCTGAAGGCAAAAACTGACCGTTTATCTACAATAAATCTTCTTTTGCGTATAACTTTGTAATAGGACTTTTGATACAAATGTTATAGATTCATAATACATCTATAATTTGATCAACAACTTTTATTATAATCATTTTTACGAAAAACTGAAACCAAAATCGCGGGGAAATTGTTGCATATTAAAATGCAGTAATTATTAATTCATAAATTAATTGTGGACACCACAAAAAAATCTAAAAATTACAAAATTTACAAATTTCTTTAAAGTGAAACATATAAAGTATAGCTTCGAAGAAAAACATTTAATTAATAATGTAACCACTAATTAATTAAATATGTTTAAATACATATGGTTCCCTAAGAAGTCTAAACTCAATGATTTAAAGATTGTGTGCTCTTTTAAATGTTAATACAATTTAAATGTCATATTGTTGTATATTTATAATTGTCGATTCTAATTTTGATCAAATATATTTCGTGAGCTTTTTAAATTTCCGACGTCCGTCTGCAATATAAAAAAATATGCAGGAGATACTTGGATTAAATAGATTTTAATGACTCTGTTTTGCAGGTTTTTAATTTGAACATTAATGCAACTCCAACCCGGATGATATATTTTTATTTATAACTAACTTTTTGATATTATGATGCGATACATTTATTTAAAAAGAAAACATCAACTACTGATTGAGGGGTGATGATTAGTACTCACTCGTCAATCATGGTTTGAGATCTAAATAACAAAATATAAATGGAATATATTAAATATTTTGCGCTATAGTCCTGCATAAATTATAAATATAATTTTTACTTAATGTAATGTAATCTTATGTACTTTCCGTTTGAAAAAGACTGAACATTGTCAAATCACCGTAACAATAGGCAATTTATTATAATTATTTGACTATGTTGATAGTAGATAAAATGAATTAAATATATGTATATATAATATATATATATATATATATATATATATATATATATATATATATATATATATTAGTAAAGTTGTACTTTATAAGCAAATTAAAAGCATATAATTTATTATGTTAATATATGATAAATTTAATTAAGAATATTATGAGTAATATTGTACTTAAAATTAAATCAGCAGTTATTAATAGTCAAGTGTTTTTGATTTCTATTTTGTTTTATTACTTATTTGGCAAAAACCATGTTTAAAACTGTTTACATTCAACACCGACAATAGTCCATAACATTGACATTGGCCTAGAATATTTACCCCATGCTGCACTTTAAGTTGGATTGTTGGTAAGCATCCAATTCTTTAAATCGTCCGTTCACAATATAATAAATTATAGCTTTAAAAACTACTGTATTTATCTGCTGATATATTAGAAGAATTAAAAGATTGAACACTATTGCCAAACGGAGGATAAACATAAATACAACTTCCGACAAAATATATCGTCAATTTTTAATTAATTCACTTGTAATAATTATATCCAATACAGTGTTTTTTAAATGAAGCATTAATAAACATTAAGACATTGCATAGGTATTAGGGATAAGAAGCAAACAGTGGTTGACATAGTGGTGCCAAGTTATGTCAGGTCAGGAACATAACTTAACAAGACTACACCAGTACAATCAAAGCACATTGCATCCATCACCCAAGGTGGCAAATCTCTTTTATCATAGGGTGCTACTTTATAAACATTGCATTTTAAATTTATTTTTGTAGGGTGTTGAAAGCATGCCGCTGTTGGAAGCACATGTCAAAAGCTTTCAGAGTGCGCACGTTTTTTTGTGTTGTGTAACATTGTGTATGTGTGGCATCGGTAAGCCAAGTTTTGGATTGGAATTATAATTTTTTATTTTTTTTTATAAGCGGCGTGCTGGTTATTTGTGTGTACCTGCGACGTTGTCTGCGGTGTCTTCGCGGCTGGTAGAGCTGGGCCTCAGCCTCTAGAGTAGAAGAGCGCGCTCTAGGCATGTCGGCCGGGCCTCCCATCGGCCCGAGCGCCGGCCGCACACTGCCACAGCAAACACTTCAGGAACGCGAACAGCCACCGAACCGCGCCCCATCGATCCCCCTGAAGATGCTGGATCCACCGCCCACCGGCTGCACGTGCTTTCGCAATAATAGCAGGCGGGGGATGAACAAGCATACGAGCGAATTGGGCGAAAAAAAGTAATAAGTATGCTAAAGGGATGTAATATGTACTATTCAGTTTGTAGCAGTTTAAACTTGTGGAGGCTATGTTTTAATAATCGTCCTCGTTACATATCTTAACATGCAACGCCTACAAGTATACGCAGAACGCATGAGGGGGTTAATTAGGTATTCAGCAGTGCCCTCGATATGCAACCGGTGTCGGACACACATATGTAAATTTCACCGCCCACGGATTTCGAAAACAAGTCCCACACGCAAACAAGTCAACATGGCGTTTTCAAGTCGCAATAAAAGTGAAATATTTTAATTAAATAAGATTTATAGAGTTTTCATGTAAATTAGAATGAAAATGAACTTGAACATTGAAGATTAAACATTATTTTTACATTCATTATTTCTTTGTGATTCAAGAAACACTACTTTTAAACTTTTTCTAATAATTATCATCTGGTACTATAAGAAAATGCAAATTATGAAGAAATTTCTTGAAAATCAATCGAACATATAATACTACCATCATTGCACTTTAAAATCTGTAATGCCATAAAAATAAGGCTTGCAGATATAGATTATACGTTCATTTAGATTTGCAATAAGCACATTCATCATTAAATAGCATCAATAATATGCCAATTATACAATTATAGAGAAGCTTCTTGAAATCAACAAAAGACAAGATGGTAGTGTCATTTCATGTTTGTAACTTTAGAATCTGCTAAGTTATCAAGATATGGGTGGATTTAGATTCTACAATTATTTAGCTTTAGACTAGGTGTATTGGTCAACAAGTAGCTTTAGGAATATGCAAATTATGAAGAAACTTTTTGAAACTCAAACATCGTGTGATTTAATGTCTGTATTTTAGATTCTATTCAGTTATCAAAGTATGGGTTCTTATATCTTTAGATTCTACATATATTTAGATTTAGAATACGTGTATTGGTCAGAAAGTAGCTTCAAGAATATGAACAAACTTCTTGAAAATCAATCGAACATATGATACTCCTCTGTAATTTTAAAATCTGTACTGTTATAAAAATAAGACTTGCATGTATAGATTATACATTCATTTAGCGTTAGAATGAGCACACTAATCATCAAATATCTTCAAGAACATGTCAATTATAGAGAGGCTTCTTGAAAATCAACAAAACATAAGAACCTAGTGTAATTTCATGTCTGTAATTTTAGAATCAATTAAATTTATCAAAATATGAGTAGCAGATTTAGATTCTAGATCTGTTTAACTTTAGAATATGTGTATTGGTCAGAAAATATCTTTAAAAATATGCAAATTATGAACAAACTTATTGAAAATCAATCGAACACCATCATTGCATGTCTCTAATTTTAAAATCTGTAATGTATAAAAATGTTGGCTTGTAAATATAGATTCTATGTCCTTTTAGCTTTAGAATAAGTATATTAATCATAAAATAGCTTCAAGAATATGCCAATTGTAGAGAAATTTCTTGTACATCAAGAAAACTTAAGATCGTAGTGTCATTTAATGTCTGTAAGTTTAGAAATATAATGGTATAATTATATATCAAAATAATGGTTTCAGATTTAGACTCTACATTTATTTAGCTTTAGAATACGTGTATTTGTCAGCAGGTAGCTTTAAGAATATGCTAATTATGAAGAAAGTTCTTGAAAATTAATCGAATATTTGATACTACTATCATTGCATATCTGTAACTTTAAAATCTGTTATATCTAAAAAAAGAAAGCTTGCAGCTATAAATTCTACGTTCATTTTTCTTTGGTAATAAGTATATTCATCATTAAATGGCTTCAAGAATTTGCCAATTAGAGAGAAGCTTCTTGAAAATCTTATAAACATAAGATCGTAATGTCATTTCATGTCTGTAATTTTAGCATCTGTTAAGTTATCAACATATGGGTTTCAGATTTAGGTTCTACATTTATTTAGCTTTAGAATACGTGTATTGGTTAGCAAATAGTTTTAAGCACATGTAAATTATGAAGAAACTTCTTGAAAATCAATCGAACATATGATACTAATATCATTGCATATCTGTAACTTTAAATACTGTAATGTCTAAAACTAAGGCTTGCAGATATAGATTCTACGTTCTATTTATCTTTGGAATAAGTAGATTCATCATTAAATGACTTCAGGAATATGCTAATTATACAGAAGCGTCTTGAAAATAAACAAAACATAAGATAGCATTGTCATTTCATGTCTGTAATTTTAGAATATGTTAAGTTATCAAAATATGGGTTGCAGATTTATATTTATTCTATATTTATTTCGATAAGATCGGGTTGAATGGATTAATGAAATTATATTTATCGATGTATGTACAAAAATTAGGTTTTACCCATTTCCTCTTTGATTTAAATTTAGACAAATAAGTACTACAGAATCAATTAAATTTATATATTTGAAAACTATCAACTGTATCCATAAATCAATCATCATTTGCGAATCTGCATTTGCAAGCCGGCTATAAATGACGTTGAAATTGGGTCAGCATTGACAACACATCCGAAACACACCGACGGCAACGTGCCTGCTTCATTATTATAAAATAATACCAAATTAATAAACAATCACATAATATACGTGCCAATTGCACAGTGCTATTATCACTAACCCATGATGTGATTACATATTCCGCACATATAGGTTCTGCGCGTTAATTAATTAAATATTAACAACACCGTCCGCGGGCCCGCAGGATCAGCCGGCCGCGCCCGTTTAATTAAATTTGAACACGTAGCGAGCGTCGACACCCCCGCGACATACGCGTTTCCATTGCACGTGCAGAGAAAATTAATATCCACGAATATCGCTCGCAACTTTTGCCCTCCGACCGAGCAAGCCAGGCGCTAATTTCAGAAGCTTACACGAAAAATGTGGGGGACACCCGCCGCGAAATAAAACTTGAGGAAAGTGGATGTCGTAAATCAGAGGGAGAGGGTGAGATATGTGGGTGGAATTTTAGAAAGTTAGTTTGTGCATGACAATAAATTTATTTTGTATCTTTATCATTACTTTTGTGATTTTGTCAGCCCAGGGAGAGCTTTGTCTTCTTTGACTATATCCTTCCAATTGGATCTGTTTTCAACCGCTACCATTGAATTTGTTACTTTCAAGACTTTAATGACCTCTTTCCATCTGGGTCTTAGGTCAACGTCTTCCTCTTGTACTCTGAAGTGTTGCTTTAAAGATTTGATTGCGGCCCTTTCTTTGGGAATTCATATCATGTGTTTAGACTATTTAATCCTCTGTGCTTTTATGTATCTCACAATGTCCTCTCACTTTATTAACTCCTGTAGTGATTCATTCTTCTTATTCCGCATTCCTCTATTATCGGGCCGAGGATATTTTTCTCTCGAATATTCGGAGGTAGTTTTCATCTGATTCTATCATGTTTCATATTTCTGATCTATATGTTACTGGTTTAATTATTGTCCTGTATATTATTTAATTGGCGTGTTCTTTGAGACACTTTTTGATTTGAATACTTTCATGTCAGCATAGTAACACCGATTTTCTCCCTGTATCATTTCTTGCGCGCATATTGTGATGTTATTTGATGTATTAAAATGTACTTCTAATTATTTGCAGTTGTCCACTTGTTCAATGTTGTATTAATCTATCTGTAGATGTCAAGATGACTGTGCTGGGCATTTCTTTGCTGTTATTTATTGATCTCGTATCTTTGTGCGTATCTGTGTGAGTTTGTTATATCTATACTAAAATCTAGTTAATCAGAGATATTAATAGTATAAAATTTGTAAGAATTAATCAGAGAATATTTAAGTCTTGCCTGCCCAAGCGCTCTATTCAATATCACGTGCGCTATAAAATATATTAACTGAGTTCGATACATTTACTACTATGATATAACTAGCACCAATTGTAGACTATCGACTGATAGCCCGGTAGTTTTGGAAGTAACTATAGAAATTTGGTTTTGCTGGGCCAAGATCTCACTGACCACTGGAAC
Source organism: Lordithon lunulatus (assembly GCA_963942505.1). Taxonomy (NCBI): domain Eukaryota; kingdom Metazoa; phylum Arthropoda; class Insecta; order Coleoptera; family Staphylinidae; genus Lordithon; species Lordithon lunulatus. The sequence continues at coordinate 52,950,057 of OZ012666.1, read as the reverse complement.
AAGATGTGGATAAAGAAACGGAGTCTTAAATGTTGTGCTTATAATAAACCAGTTGATAAATATGTGGTTCTTAATTGTATCTTTTCAATGTCATATCTCCGTTGTCTTGATATTTGATTATACATTATGTATTTTCAATTGTCATTAATATATTTTTACAAAAGCCAGTCGTACGATCTGCTATGAAGTCACATCTTCCATCCTGGATTTTCCGATGTTCTGGATGTGTATATATATATATATATATATATATATATATATATATATTGAATCAAAGGACTTGTTTCTAATAAACTAACTGAGTTCATCCACTGTATAGACTAGGAGTCGGCTAGATGTACATAAAAATACAATATAGTTTTCTAATTTACAACGATATACAATTGTCCATAACGTGAAAATACTATAAAATGTCAAAAAAAAACATCGTATATACTACAAACTTGAACCATTGATTTGTTATAACGAATTGAGTGCGGCACGTCTTCGCTATTCTATGGATAAATCAGGATATGGACACCTCCACACCGGCGGCCGTTCATTATTGGAATTAGTTACAATATTGTGTGTATATATTTTTAAGTAATTAATTTTTTATATTTTATATTGTTGTTTTTTAATAATCCAAAAGTATTAGGACATATTCTAGACTAAACGCAATTATATGAGAATCTAAAAACTACTAAAATATTTGTTACTTTTACTGCTTTTTCGAATTTGAACATAGTACGATGATTAATAAAACTAGTTTCTAAAAATTTTATTTTAATTTTTTATTTTGATATAAACGTTTTATTTTAGAAACTATGCTTTTATTATTATAAATATATTTTATATAGGAATACGAGTTATTTCAGATAAAGGCAGAGGGCTCCAAGGAAACTCGTCCTCTTAACTAGTTTTTCGGCAAAAATTACCCTACTCATATTTTATATATTTATATTATTATGGCCACGTAGAAAGCGGCTACCAAAACAAATTAAAAAACTGGACACCGATAGAAAACAGAAAAAAGGCCAAAAACAACATGGATAGACGGGGTTGGAAAGTACATGTCAGCAAGAAAATAAATATTAATATTAATATTATTTTTAATCATGGAGACTGGGATAACAGAGATTGATGGTTGATGATAATTATATATTATTATAACTATATTTTTATTATATAATATAATAATTAAGTTTACGATTATTTACTCGCAAAGCGCGAGTTCACGAGAACTCCATCTTAAGGAGTTCGTCTAGATAGTGATGCTATAAATCCTTTAACATGTTCTTCACTTTCTCAACCAAATGCGATACTATATATTCAGTCATGAAAAATCTCAACATACATATATAAAATATTCAAACTTACGGAACTGGCGTCGTGACGAAATCCAGCATATAAGCCCGACATTCATCTCCCGTCAAGCCGGACATCGTCGCGGTATCCGCATCGAGCAGACAATATTTCGCCAGCGTTTATCTGCCCAGACGATTTTTTAAGGGCTCCACTCGTGCTGCGCCAAAGCGGAGATCATAAATGATCCTTTGTGGGCACATTAAAGCGGGCAATTTTCCGGCCGGCTTGACAAGGGACGAATTACAGGAGTGCGGACCGACAGGGGAGCAAAAAGCAGCACTTACCTGGAACAAAAAAAGAGAGTTATCAGTTGTGAAGTAATTTTGTTTTAGAAATGAGTTGTTATGTGTTTTAATTTGAAAGCTTTTAGAAAGTTAGAGAATAACAGAATTATGCTTGACAATGCAACTAACACATTTATCTCGGCATCCATTTTAAACTTTAACATATATAGATTCACAACAGTGATGAATTAAATTCATGAACTACAAATCCTTGAATTATAAGGTTTTATTTTGTAATACATTATATTATAAGTTCTAAAATTAGTAAACTACAGTATACCAAGTTATGTTGGAACAGTGTTATTGGTAGGTACCCAAGTATTTGTTTCCTTTTATTACAATAATTGTATATGTAATTTGTGCTATAATTGATTAGAAATTAAGAATATTATTATTATTATTATTATTATAGATCTGTTTCGGATTGTAGTGCAATTGAAGTACATACAATTTAGTAAATATTTACTCTACTTATTATTTAATAACTGGAAGAAGCGTAGCGCTATATCCGGAAGGACAGAAGGGCGCACGACCCTCGTGACCCATCAAAAGAGCCCGCGAAAAAATAGTCCCAACAAAATAGCCCGCAATAAAATAGACCGCGACAAAATAGACCGCGACAAAATAGATCGCGACAAAATATACTTATACTTAATAACTTAATTATCAATAACAGTATACGAGGCCATTTTGTCGCGGGCTATTTTGTCGTGGGCTATTTTTTCGGCGCTAGTTTGTCGGCGCTATTTTGTCGCGGGCTATTTTGTAGCAGACTGTTTTGTCGGTGCACCCAGAACCCTATATTTAGTGTGATGTGATCTGATGTGATGTCCAGGGGTTTTCTTTGTTGTTTTCTATATAAGATCATCAGGAATATAACACTTACCCCGTAATTTACACAAAAACTACGTAAAACCGCTAATGTATCGATTTGTCTACAACTTAAAGAGTTCACGTGTTATTACCTTATAATATATATATATATATATATATATATATATATATATATATATATATATATATAAATATTAGAATCAACCATGTAATTAGCAGTGTATGAAGCGAATTATATTGTTTCGTCAAGAAAGTTGAACAAGTTTCTAGTTTCAATTATGCATGTACTATGTTCAGCCATGATCAAACACTTCTTGAATATAATGCATGCACAGCTGTGATTGGTTATAGTACTACTATAAAAACTTGTTCAACATAGTATAATGCAATTCACGCGTTACTAAAGGAATAATTTGTTGAAGTATTTCTTCCCACCTACAATTATTCTTGTTATTTGATTAATCCGCATTATGATGGGTATAAAAGTAGCATTACTCGGAGTGTAAATACTTAAATCTATGATAGGTTTATTTGTGTATAAATGTCTATTATTTATTTTTTTAAAAACTTCTATATTTATAAGGTATCTGCCCTAAGGCTCTTCTTTAAAGGAAGAAGCCGAAAGAAGTTCAATAACCCGGTATTTACTTCTCATAATATCTCTAATATAAATAATTAAACTCTGGATTGCTAATCGCGAAACTTCACCTGCAATGGGCTTAGTACAAGGATTGGTCAGCTTCTGTGTAGAGTTCTTAGAATGTGTTTCGTAAGTGTGTCCGGCATGCAAAAAGATAATCCTGAATAAGAAAATTGTGTAATTGGACACTTAACTGTACCAGACTGTACGATACGGTCGGCGCTTCTAACCACTAGGCCACTAAGTAACCAGCTGGGTTATTTATTTTGAATAAATAAAGTTAAGTTGTCACAAATAAGACGTATTTATAATACTATGTATACTAATTATAGACTTTCCCAGCATATCTGACTATGTAGAATGCCTCTCATTACAGTGCCTTGAAACTCAAGACTTCCCCTAAAAAAGTTATGCAATTATTATCATGTAAGTAATTACTTTTCATAACTATCGAACCCTAAGACATAGAAGATATTATTCATTCTATTGAAGCGTTTTATTATAACAATTTTATATATAATTTGTGATATAATTCATTAGAAATAAATAATATCATTGTTATTGTTATAAATTCGTTTCAGACTGTAGTGCGATTGATGATAATGATTATCGGCATTCTGCGAATCAAATTCTGAATGCCGTAGATGTTTGATTAAATTTCGCTCAGAAATATTAGCAACACTACATATACATCTATTGTTATAATATACATAAGAAGAAGAATTTAGTAAATAATTAGTGTACTTATTAGACAACAGACGGACGGAATAATGGTCATAAATATAGGAACAAAATGTATGGACTTATTAAATAACACTACTAAACAAAGTGTGGAACGAAGTGCCGAAAGATATTTCGTATTACATATTACTACCAATATGTAAAGGAATAACGCTGCTGTGCATAGTAGAAAAACTATATAAAAAGATCCTCACGAAAAGATAATGGACACACAATTGGAAGAAACACAGTGCGGCTACAGGAATGACAGAGGGGCGCAGAACCCCATATTTACAGTAGACATTATAGAAAATAACATCAAAGACACCATTCGTGGACCTGAAAAGGCGTTTAAAGGCCAATAATTTGGAACAGTCTACACAAGACCGAGCTGCTGTTAAAAAAAGAGAGAGAAGAAGGATAGTGTGGATGGGGCAATGATACACCAGGTGTGTACTATGTAGTAAGGAAGTGACACGCGGTGGCATCTAAGCAAAGAATAAGGGTATGAAAGCGGAGTGGATAGGGAATGGCAGAAAGGAGAGTAAATTAGGGGTTATATACCTTTATTTTCTTGAAAAAAAATCGATTTTTTTAATTTCTTTATCTGAAAGTAAAACTCTTTGAGAACATTTTACGAAATTCTCATAGAGATCCGACCAATAGTTCGAAAGTTACAGCGTTTTGAAGCGGGGTGCGATGTTTCCTGGAACATCTACTAAATTCTTGATCATACAAATTGCGTATGTTTTGTGACAAATCCCTTATAATCAGTTGTATACGAGCTTCCGAAGCGTTAGCATCGATTATCGATTTTTTTCTCAGCTGCTTGTTTTGCCGCCTTTTCACAAAATCAGTATGGATTCCCGAAACAAAATTACACGATAAACTCGATTATCTCGAAACGGTGTTTTCCAAAAGTGCCTTTGCCGTGATCACGATTGCCGATAAACTATTTGACCGATCTTCTTCATATTTTTTTTGAATTGTTTGTAATTAATGTTGTCAGTACTTGAACGATTCCTTTTTTATGCATACATTTTTATTTTGCAAATACGAATTTTTTAATAACATTTTTAGAGCTCAAACCATTGAGTTTTTGGGAAAAACGTTCCCGTATGCTGAAAAAACAATATATTTATTTAAATAATCGTTCAAGTACTAGGAAGGTCCCTATACTAGTGAATTTTTTTGGGTTTAATGATTTCAATTGACCTGCTTGTTTTTCATGATGATCACCGAAGCTTCGGGTTTCGGGAAAAGGGCCATAACTCCGCCAATTATAATTTTTTTTTATAAACTAATACTTATTTTTTTCACTAAAAAACGTATTATTAATAAATTATAATTTTTATGTAAAAAACTTATTGCTACATACCTTTACAAAAATTCAAACTTTCCTCATTTTTTCCGCACAAAAAGGTATATAACCCCTTAAGAGAGAATGAAAGGATCGTGGAAATTTGCAAAAGGCTGATGTGGTAGAGAAAATGGGTGACAGTAGAATAGAATAGTAGAATAGAGTTGATTTTAGGTAAGGGTAATGCCAAAAATGATGATTGGTCTGTTGTCGTTGAAGCCATCCTTTATATATTTAATAATTACTATTTTTTTCTTGTTTTGATTGTGTAATTGCACTTGATTGGCATATTTCAGTGGCTTATTTTCTTGTTTTCTAGTGTAAGTAAATAAAGTATTTGTATACGTAGTGCTTCGATCTCCACTTCTTATCTCATTACTACTATGCACCTGAACGTTTATGTATTTATTGTCATTACTATTCTTCAGTATTCTTCTAGAAGGTAGGTTTCAAACTATTAGTAGTCATACAGGGGTTTCTCGTATTATCTATCCTAAGTTCTTGCTTTGAATGTTCTTTACAGTTCCTAGTTATCATATTTTGAAATTCATTTAGTTTTCGTTGTCCAGGTACTTGATACACTGAAATATTATCAACTAAATCGTAATGATTAAGTTTTTCTTTTTTCCTAAATTGTTATAGTGATTGTAATGTAATGATGATTGTAATATGTATCACCAGCTTGTGCTAAAACACATATAACAATACTAGTAATGTTAAAAAAAAAACTTAAAACACGTCTGTTGTTTTTGAACAAAAACATGTACAATATTAATGAAAACTAAAACCAACAAAATACTGTATGGAACACACTAACTACTACCAAAATTAAGGTACCGTGTATTTTCTTCAACTTGTCTTAACTTATTAGGTTAATTGTAAAATTTTGCAAGTTTTCAAATTATCTACTAGGTAAACAAATAATGTTTGCCATGGATACTATTTTAGACATGGCCGACGTAGTATTTCGTGATTTATAATTTATAACACATAACAAGCATTAATTTATGCGGTTTTTTTTTTGAGTTTTAGAACAAAATATAACGTGTTACGAGACAGGTAACGTTTAAAGAACTCAAAACAAAATCCCTAATATAGTTAATTATTAAGTATACTACTATAACATCATTAAAATATTTTTTAATAAAAACAGTAGAACTTACCCTCGTAGAGGGAAGTTAAACGCCATTTGGCGGCACTACATCAATTAGCAATGCACACCCATATGGTAATAACCGTCAACATGTACATGTCATCAGGATCACCGGGTAGTGCCCTCTAGAGAATAAGAATAATATCCCAACAGAGTGCTTGAGATATCAGCACAAAGCCAATCGTATAAATCACACTTATATATATATATATATATATATATATATATATATATATTTTAATAGTTTTTTTTTGTAATGTAATTAGAATACATTTTTAATTTATGGTTGTACACATTTCAATTAAAAAAAAGTATCCCTGTAATATAAACGCCTCACATTCTATAAGCATATTTTTTTTAATCATTGAAATTTATTATTATTATATTTATTTATAACGCCATTTTGAGAAATACACAGGTTCTCTTTTATGGCTAGGGTGTGTATGGGATAATTATAATTGATATTCGCAGTTTTTTTTCTAAAAATTATGGTTTGATATATTTAGGTTAGATTATAATAGTCAAATAGGCTGCCAAATTACAGCATGTGGTAACGCAGATTAATATAAGTCGAATACAAAATATGCGATGAACAACGAATTAACAAATGGATGTTAATTGGCTTGAAAGTGGTCTCAAATAGAAACATTCAATAAAAACATATTCCTAGTATACAAAAATAAAAACAATAAATAATCTCAACCAAGTTACAAATTTCATTTTGGCGTTCATATGAACCCGTCGGGAATTCTAAGTGCTCTCATTTATATGTGTATTTATAATTTGTGGTGATGTTGTCGGTGTTCCTCGCAGAAAACGGGAACATGGCCAGCGGCCAACTCGGCAAGTGTGTCAGCGATTCCAAAATTTCTAGCATTGCACCGAGCGTCGCGACGACGCCGACGCCAGCAGACTGCTCAGCGTGCAACCTTGGTGGGGGGGGGGCGGAAAAGCGCAATTATTCAGGGCATCGCGGAAAGTTACAAACCCCCTGTCGCTGATGACGAATTCATTTACGAGCTGTAAACTAATTATCGGGCTCTCCCCGTAGAAATTAGAATGTTGCGACGGCGACTATTCCGTGTTGAATGTAAAATTTAAACTCATCAAATTAAATTGAGTAATTGAGATAGAGTATAAAATTACAGAATATTATATAATATTTTTATCCAGCTCAGTGGCCTAGTGTAATAGTCCGGAAATTGCGGCTGTGAGGATCTTCTTGTGTATGTTATGTATAAAACATTACGGCTCTCGAAAAAGTTTTTGTGAAGAATACATTGGCAGTTTCACCTCAAAAGCCGGCCACAGGATTAATATATTGCCAAGGCAATAGCAAAGTATTATAATATTTATCGAGGATTCAAAAATTCGTGAATATTTACAAAGTACGGTTAAAACAAACAGAATGGTAAACAATCTGTATAGGTCTACCAGCCGTGCCGGTTTACCGGCGAAAACCGTCACGGCTGATAGCCCCATACAGACTTTTTACGATTTTGTTTGTTTTAACCGTACTTTGTAAATATACCCGGATTTTTAAATGGAGATGTTCAGAGGAGTATAATCATATGGCATTTATCTTAACTTTACGGAAAATCTCTGAAAAACTCTGAATGATAATCGCGAATATTCGCCTTGATGGGGTTTGAGGTCACGTCCCCAATATTCGGTATGAAACGGACGGCGCCGCTAACCACTAGGCCGCCGAGTTGGGTACAAAATCTTTTTTTTTATTAAACACTGACTTAAGCATGAAATAAATAATTAAATGTAATTTTATTTTATGACTTTATCTTAAACTAATATATTGCTAATGCTTTCGCGATATTTACAAAATATCCATTGAGGGATTTTTGGAATATTTACAAGTTTTCGGTTCAAATATACAAAACCCTATATTGAATAACTTTGACATTAAATAACGTGAAAACTAGCAACACCGTAATTTTATATTATGTCTTTAATAGATATATTAATATATTTCTAAAGGTCCCATAAGCAATTGAATGAATAAATTGAAAATGTCATTGTGACGAAAATTGCCAAAACAAATGTCAAACACATTAATTCCAATAAGCTATTGAATGAATAAATTGAAAATGTCATTGTGTCGGAAATTGCCAAAACAAATGTCAAACACCGTAAATAGCGCTTGTGATGGAGGTTTGATGATACCTTTTGTTTCATTATTCAATGTTTCCAATAGAGAGAATCTAAAGTAAATACATTCCCTAAATAATATATTTATTGTTGCTATAATAACGAATACTTATGGGTTCAATAGCTATTGACACATTTATGGAACGTTGGTGAATACCGAGGTAGAAGTTTGAAAAATATTCAGAGGAATTTTTGAAATATTTTCAAATGTTGAAATGCAAACCCAATTTTTTATGATATTGATTTTAAAGCTAAAAGGATTATTCAAATTGCAGTTATAGAGAATTGCAAACCCGACTCTTATGGTTTTCTTGCAAAAAACTGTGTGAATAATGTGACTTTGTACCACTTTGTAGGGCCACCTTTGTTCTTATAAAAGCTAGAAGGATAATTCTATTAGCAAATATTATGGAAAATTTGAAGCCCGGTTAGGTTAGATGTTTTCTTTTATCTCTTGCCGTTTCCCCGTAAATACAAAAAGCAGTGTAAAGTTTTATTTCGGAGCCCCTTGCAGTTTTTTCGGACATAACTTTTTTTCTTTTAAAAATTAAAAGGATTATTCAAATTGCAATCTTATAGAGAAATGCAAGCCCGACAAACGGCCATTTTTTTGCTATATCTTACCGTTTTCCCACAAACTACATTTTTTTTAAATTTCAGAGCCCTGTGTGTGTGTCTCAGTGTTCAATATTTACTATTAATTTTTAACTAATTACCATTACTATTATTAGTAATAACAATAATAATCATCTAAATATACTTGATTAAATAATACATATAAATATATATCTAGAAGTGTCATGGCCCGAATTTGAGCATATGAAATTTATAGGCGCATGTGCGAAGAATCTTCCTTGCCAATATGGCTGAGTATACACCATATCTTTCGCAGAAGTTGCCAAATGTACAACTGAAAAATTATAAACGATGAGTGCTCGCCTTTGTTCAATGAATTATATATTTGATGATATGGTTCTCGTATGTTAGAGACACGTTAATGAACTTATCTTTGTTTCTTTATGTCATCCAAGTAATTTAAAATATAATTTAAAAGTTTGCAAGCATATACGCGTGTGTTTAAATTAATTATAAAATTATATATATATATATATATATATATATATATATATATATATATATATATATATATAATGAATAAAATGAGTTCTTAGTACTCTCAAATTAATCGTATTGTTATTTTCCACATACAAATTGTAAAATTAATTATTAGAACACTACTTTACGAGTTTTTTAAACATTTAATTTACTTTAGTTGCCATAATCAGGCAATATTCGAGGTCAATCCAAATTAACTATCAAATATCAAATAAACGCGTCGGCTGTCGCTCCTAGGTACATATAAATTTATTATAATTATATATGCAATAAAGTTTAATTAATAGTAATTGATGTTTATAATTCAACAACCAATTCATCGACAATAATATATTTCGATATAGTCGAATAAAGTTTTTCGCAATAAATACGTCTGTTTTAACTCACTCGGAAAATTCCTAGTATGTTAATTTATAGAAAATGACGTACAACTAACCAATTTATCTTACAAGAGCTACCTGTTTTATTTCATAGTCTTGCGTAAAGCAAATCACATGTGAGGTCAATGCTAAACACTTTATATTATTTTATTTTGAAAAGATTGAAAGGAATTTATCACATAGCGTTATATTTAAGTATTTAAGTATAGTCCGCTGATTTAGTTAAAAACATTAAGTTAATAATATACTAAATATTATTAAATGCGTAAACAATTTATGTAAATAAATTTGCACAAATAATCCATCACCCCACACTTATCTCTTGATTTTGCACGTAACGTCAAAAATATGCAAACGCAAAATGATCGAACACGATAAAACGCCTTCTTTATTGACCTACATTTCTCCTCACATATATAAGGGCCGCAGCAACACGCTCAAGCCGAACATAATCCCATTAAAATCTAAAGCTTAATGCGTTTTACCTTTGGCTTTGATTATATTTTAATTGGCGTCGCCTGCCTGTCGAAGGAAATCACATTGAATGTCAGTAATTGAACAATCGATACTCTTCGCAACGCTCCGTTGCGATTTTCCGCTCGTTAAATAGAATGAAAGAAAGAAATCAGACTGCGGACATATTGACTAATAAAGGAACGATTTATCAACATTCCCGTATCCGGTCGCAGTTCGTAGTATATGTAACCTCAGTCACAATCAAATATTGACCGATTGGCTGATAAATTCCTTGAATTCCAAATTTACTGTTAATTTGTTTTAAATTACATAAGTAAGGTTGGTGTGCTGACATGAAATAATATAAATATGAAATAAAATAAGAAATAAGATAGCACAATGATGATTGTATTAATTATGCTCACAAATTAAATTGTTTTCACTTCAAATTTTCAAGAGATTCTTATTGAAAATGTACAATTTCCTAAAAATTAATTTATAAATAAGAGAGTTATTTTTTTCAATCTAATAAAATATTCGATAGAATTGATAAATCGATAATTGCTTCAGAATTTTGTATGTAAATATCCATTTTATGTAACAATATGCTCCCTATTTGTAAGGTATTACTTCAGACATTTTCTTAGTGACTCGCTAAATCCGAAACAGTCTAACATTTTTAGCAGAGACCCATAGTCGATGGCAAAATCGGTATACACTACATCGACTTGTTTACTCTGATCTAGTGATCTCAATAGAGTAATCAGCGAGTATTGCTAGATTGGTTATAATTAATCTTCTAGAGATAATACCGCATTACCTCTCAGATCTGTATCTTCCAGACTGAAATCCTAGTGTACAAAACTATTTCAAACACTTTCCGATAGGATAGATATTGGATGATAGTTTTTATGCTAGGGTCTGCACTTCTTAATACAGGTAATATTTTTCCTATTTGTTTGGAAAATACGAATCATTTAGGGCCAAGTGAAAAAATGTACGTAGTGGATATACAAGAATAGATTTTTTTATTGATTCTTGAACGTTGGGAACTGATCAGTACCAACCGAATCAGTATTTTTCAGTTTATTGATTGATTGATTATTTATTGATATTAAGAATCCCGCTTAGTGAGTTTATATTTCCTAAACTGTTTCTCTTTTGTTTCTGTTTTTAAGTTGTTAATGATAATTAATTATTATTATACCATAGCAGGTATTTTTACGAATAGAGTTTGCGTCTAAGAACTGTCACGTCGAATACGTCTTGAAGCTTGTAGTAGAATGTCTTCACGCTTCATTGATCTCGGAAAATGTGCTAAAATTGACCAATCAATGTCTGACATGGTAGTGTATAGTGCATGCAAATTACACTTTTTTAAATTATAAACACGTTTGATTGCAGCATTTAATGTTTGGGCAGACTTAGTGTAAACATCAATGCAGGATGATGCGGGTCCTCGGACAGACTGTGTGCATAGTTACGCGTAATGGTTATGTCCATTCACATTGAATTATATTGCTTGACAATTATTATATTGCAAAAACTCTACGCACTTCTCTATTAGTATATCCATCAATAACGTAGGACAGTATGATAATGCCAACTAGTATAAGTACCCTTTTCTGATCATGAAGCATATCCTCCATATTTTCATAAAATAAAACATAAGCTTCGTAAGACGTAGATACAATAAAATAACATACAACTATGACTATGAAGAAGATTACATTTACACATTACAATGTCGATCAATGGTATACAGGTTTTAATTCCTCTATGGGAATTTTGTTAAGTAGGACGCCTCCGTCTCTTCGCTTACCAAGAGCCGAAAAACAGCGGCCACTGTGATATACATTATACTGTTGTTAAATATTGCATTAATTGTTATGTCCGCCGAGAGCCAAGTTTCGGTTAATGCCCAGAAGTCAAACTCGCCAATACAGTAAAACCTCATTAATTCGGACTAATTGGGGCTCTAAGTCGTGCGGATTAAATGAAATAACCTTAATATGAACTCAGCTACATATATAATTAAACACAACTATTACAACTTAGAAAATGAGGGACCAGGTTCATCTTTACTGACTACACATGACACGTTTATAGGTTTAAAGAAACTGCTGATCTTCTATTGTCTTCCTTCAGAGCTTCTTGAACCATCAGCTGGCGGAGATGCTTTAAATATTCATAATATCATATATTATATTTAATGACGCAATTCAAATGGTCTTTGACTTCACTAAGTTTCGAATTGGGCTTGCTAGTGTCGTCTGCTTCATCGTGGTCGTCTTCATCTCCTTCGGCTGCAGTTACACTTTCAACAATCTCCTTCTCAGTGAAAACGTGGTAGCGTGGATGATGAAAGTGCTGGAAGATACTGAGTTGTTGTTAGAAGCAGACGACCAAGGTCTGCTTCTAACAACAACTCAGTATCTTCCAGCAGTTTCATCACCTTCAGTTTATTGTGACTATCCACTGGATCCTGCTCAACTGTCGTTTTATTTGTAAGAAGTTTCTTCCACGATTTATCCTGAGTTGATGATTTTAATTCTTTCACAGCAGCTGGAAAATTAAAAATCATTGTTCTGTTGTTGTATTCTTTGAGATTCTGTAACGTTTTTTTGACCTCTTCCGTCTTTTTGCACTGCAGATTGTTCATCGACTTCTAAAATATCATTTAAACTTTGCTTTTAATATAGACGTTTGACTGTGTAGATGATCCATAGGTTGAATTAAAAAGGTTGTGTTGGCTGGCAAGAACATGCATCTAATCTTGCACTGCTTTTTGGTGGCACAAATCCATTGTGATTCCTGAAGTGAACCAAGCGCCCAAGCTGTTGTAGTGCACTGGTAACTTGTCCATTACATGAATTATTGCACGACGATTTTTACTTTTGACCACAATCAAAGGTGTCAGCATGTGACTCTCATTGACGCTTGAGCACAACAATGCGGAAATTCTATCCTTACTAATCTTTCTTCCAGGCGTGTCAGCTTTAGAGACTTGGGCTGTGTCGGGTGATGCTCTCCTATAAACTCAGTCTCATCATAATTGTAGAGCTGTGACAGCTGTATTTTTTTCTGTTTATAAAGTTTTATATAATATCTGCCCTCCCTACGCACAGCGATGAACGCTCTAAATAACGAGCCATACCACATAACTGCATAGTTTACAGCCTCGCATTCCTCTGTCAATGGATGTCCAGATTAAGCAAAGTTTAAATTAACGGGGTCCGGATGAATGAGGTACTACTGTACTATTAGAAGCGTATAGCGTAGTTGTCTTCATACGCTACGGACATTCAGATAATAGCATGATATGATGAATTGATACAAAATATAATCAATTTAGCGTCCCTAGGGGACAAACTTCGAGGGAAAGTGCCATATTTAGCGATCGCATTATTTTTCGTAAGCCATAATATTTGTTTATTATACATAAAACATATATATTATTACATATTATTTTCATTTTTATTTTATTTCTGAAGAGCCACACATCCGGGAATTGTCGACCCCTAATCTACCCTAAAATGCATATATAATAAAGTATCTGCAACTAAACTTTTACGAGGCGTATAATAACGTATGCTAATAAATTATTAATATTAATACATCATTTTTTAAAACACGATTGTCTGGGAAAATTGTAATTAAAACTTTGGACCCTTAATGGAGTGCGGGTAACATAATCCCGTGGCTTCAGCATGGAGCGAACCATACAAGCTAATAGCTTGCCCACACATGAGCAGAGATGCTTATACTGAGTAACATTTACATGCAAATAAGTTTCATATTTAATTAATTAAATGATAATAATATAATAATGTTGTACTTTATAATTTAATTTAAAATACATTGTTAATTCAATTCATAAATCTTTAATCCCCCCTTCAAATAACACATACATAGAACCAAAAAGAAGAAATAAATTAAATCAATCAAAATGTGGATTAAATGGATTCAACAGTACTTTTCCACAAATTCTGATGTTTCATTGGCAGACCGTTCTACAGGTGATTACTAGATGTTACATTAATTAATTTAAGATTAATCATATAATAGCGAACACATGACTGTATTTAGGTACATTATATAATATAATTATTTTTTCTTATATTTCTTTTGGAAATAAATTTATTTATTTATTTTTATTATTTATTGTATAAATGCAAAATACATTAATAGCAACTTTGCAGTTAATAACCATATAATTATTGTATTCATTATTTTTTCGGAGTATCAAATGTTCTTAAACATTATTTGAAATTAAATGAACTGCTTTGCAAAATTATCACACCACTCGGAAATTTGAAGAATTATCCGCTTTCATGAGCAATATATTAATCATAGTCATGTATGTCGACTAAAAACAAATGCCGCGATGTATGCAATGTCATTTTGCAACATGGTCAATAACAACACGAAGTACATACAGTATATTCTTTCTTTTACGCTGATAAGTCAAATTTTGTTGACTCGTGATTGTTTAAAGATAAGCTTTGATTTGTAATGTAATGAGAATTTGTATACAATTGCCGTACTTTCAGTAGTAAACTAATGAATCGTCCGAACCACTTGAAAACTTTGAAACATGCTAGAGCGAATATGTTGGTTGATGAAGGTAGAAGTACGCGTTACGCGACACAGGTATACTGCTTCTCGCACTAGAGATACGGTCAAGGCAGAAAAGGGGCGACGACTGTAAGGGATGACCGTTATATACGCTAAGAACCGGCATTTATTGAGCGATGTTACGATGTAAAATGTACGAGTAGTTACTTTTGACTCAGACCTACCACTAGATAGTGACCATCCGATTTGAAGACTGAGTATTTGAAGTACAGTCGCTCGATACTCACTAAGGTAGTGGGATCCATATATCCGATACCATACAATATTCTAGTATAGACTTAACGTAGCAGTTATATATCGCAGTTATAGATGATGTTTAATTAAATTTCTTTCTACTACGTTTGCTAAATCCATGTGATTTCGCAGCCTAGTTCTATGTTAACCTTTGATCGTAAACTACTACAAGGTTTTTCATAGAGTTTTTTCCCAGACACTCGAGTTTCTAGATTCCCCCATAAAACTTCATTTTAGATGCTGTAGCAATTGATAATTGGGTTAACATGCCTTAAGAAATTGACAAGCAACAGTTTTCAATCAAAAAAATGAGCTGTAGACTGTTAGATATGTAAATATTTCTGCTCTTACCATTTGAAGAATACTGAGGTAGGCACGCAGGCTAGATCAGTAGAAGGTCTACAAAAGCACGAGAACTCATCAGGGCTCACCGGGTAGCTCGACTACGATCTGTACGCGCACATGAAAATGAGACCATCAATGACTGGAGAAAGTTCTATCTTATGATGAAGAATTAACCTGAAATCTTCCGTTGGGAGGCAGCGCGTGAATAGACAACAAGAGGAAACTGCGTTCAGTTTCGTGAAACACCATCCCTTTCGTGGTGAGTCTAATGCAAGAGCAATGAATGCGGAATTCTACTTAGAGAACATAATATAAGATCATGTAATGCCCTATGTTTGGTTTATTGGTCCTGGTTATGTAAGATCGCACGTGGCAAGAGGTTGTATTGTCTACCTGACTGAAGTCTGTTTTGCAGTTAGCCAGAGCGAAGCCGAGCCTGAATTCCATAGAGCAGTGGCCAACAAGTCAATCGCTCGCTCGCGATGTCTTAACTACTTAGCTAGATACGCGTGTATATATATATATATATATATATATATATATATATATATATATATATATATATATATATATATATATTGCTAACCTACCCATGGCTCGCGAGAATTCGCTTCCTACTAACATAGTATTTCACACCTCCTCCTCCCCATTTCGACTATAGCTATGGTAACAAGTCGATGGCGACACATATTTAAGATAAGAAGTAGTCCTTATGTACTCAAAAGTTGGCCATAGAGCATCTATAGGATATTCTTAAAAGAATAGTGAGGCGACATTTGCCTGCTCTTCGGAATGTACTGTAGCTGCAATGTATTACTCGTCAGGAATTCTCAACTCTACATTGAAAAACTCATTAGAATTATACCATGGTCGATATTCGAGCTCGAGGTGACAACATGGCCAACTAGTGATAAGCTCAACTGATTTTAGTTATTTATTATATTTGTCAATTAACTCACGTTTTCCACATTCTGATTTTTCTTCAATTTTTTTTTCAGATTAGCGGTACTGAAACCTAAATTATTCTAACTGTTACAATGCCCTTTTATATTTAGCTATGAAGAAATAGCGGCATGCAAATGTTTTATGTTTAAATTAAGGGTTGGTGCGACAATTTTGACAAGCAGTTTAGATTAAGAGTTGAAAAAAGTGCAGATACGCTTGTTTAGGATTTTTATTTGTTTCCACTCCAACCTTCAGTAACTCATCTATCACTGGGTTAAAGACGTAATTTGTTTTCATTACAAATCGCGAGTAGAGGATTGGGCAACGTTTAAATTTACATGGCAATGAAATAAATTATACAGACTATGTTTGGTGATCATTGACGTGCCATTTATTTTGATTTCTTCCCGTTCTGTTTATTGCCACTAGTTATTTTGCGTTGAAAACGGGGGCGGCAACAATAAAGACGATTTATACCGTAAATAGACAATAAGGAAACATAACATGGACCTCGGCGGGATTCTGGATTGCGAGAGACGGGCGTTTATTTGATTTACGAGTGAAAATGAAAATTAAATAGAGACTGAGCTAGCAGCAGGTATTTTATAGCAGTTAAAAGTAATGTTCATATTTCTTAGTTTCTTGCTAGTTTATAGGTCTCCTGGCAGTAATTATTTATTACTGGTAATAAAAACACACACTCGATAATAAAAGTGAAACATTTAAAGTTATATGAAATTGAGGATTTTTTATTGGAATTAATTGTTATTAATAATGATGTCTTTAAAGGGCCCGGTCCCGGGACCCACTTTATGTATATGTATACGTAGTGTAGGGTAAGCTACAAACGGTCAAGGACACTACACTCCTGCTAAATACGTCTTCTCATGACAGAAGACGTATTTAGCAGGATGACAAAAAATGAAATAATGATAGCAACATTTTATGAACAATTTAATAATTCGATGACTTTTTTATCGAAAGCCGTCATAACAAAATAATACTATGTTTTCGTTACTAACAATTGTAAGGTTCCATAACTTATCAGTGGCCTAGGCCTCAAGCAACTGTGATAAGCCACTGCTCGGCGCCATCATGCCAAAACATGTAAATAGACCTCTAGAATAGTTATAGTGCTGTAGACAAAACACACCAGAATATCTAGTGGGGCAATCTTTCTTAAATGCTAAAATATATGTTGTTGTTATAATAAAATTAATTAAATATTAACTATTTTATTACTTCATTATATGAAGTATGGATAAAGAAAACAAACATTTTAAATTTTGGTGCTAATCCTCTTTACTGATTCTTTTAAGATCTCCGGAAAATTCCTGACCGTAGGTTGTCCGGCTATGATACATTTTTCCTTCACGTTTTCGAAAAAAACTACATAACTTCGTCTTGATTAGTTTTTGCTACAAATCAGCCAGAGGAAAGTTCATGCTTAACAACTGAATTTTTCCAATTTTGAAAAAAAAAAACGATATGCATTAATTACATTACATTACATTAATTATGTTTTTTAAAATGTTTTAAAATTAAAAATGTGATATCTCATTTCTTGTCTAATTTTTATGTCTATATATTACTTTATGTTACTACATTTCATGGTCAGATAGAGGACTAGATAATACAAAATAACGATCGTGATTTCTAGCAGATTTTATTTTATTTATTTATTTTTTCTTGATTTGTATAGTAATCTTATCTTATTTCAGAATAAATAATGGCGCTCTACGATGACAGAGATCCGAAATGCTCTCTTTAACTTTAACATAAGTCTTCTATTTAAAAAGACCGCCCCCCATATATATGTTATAACTACTTTCATTTTCATTACAATCCAATAACTGTAATAATCATACCTTTTATGATCTGCTTATTTATTTTATATGCCTGTTAAAAGTTAATTATGACTCATTATTTAAAAAAAAAATTAATCTCAAAGGCCTTTTTATAATTTCGAAATAGCTTACCGCGAGACAATCGAGGCAATTAAAAGCGATCCTTGAATACGCCACGTTTTCCGGCGGCGACCATGAAAACATTTATAGCGCTCCTCCCAGCCAACATTATCCCGAAAAGGTTTATAAAAAATATATGACTCATGCTCCCGCCTTTTTGGGGTGCGTTTATAAACTACATGCAGTGCCCGTTTATTTACCTTTCCTACCTTCTGGAACTACTGGGCGGCGTGCCCCGATGGGAGCTCGAGCTGATGTATACCATGGTCGAAGCTGGACATTCTGCACGTATTTTTTTAAAAGATATTCCAATGGGTTCACGTACTTAAAACACACTTAACACAAGAAGTAAGCACAGAACTGGCAAAGTAGTAGTACCGCGCTCGGAACGAAATTGACTGACCGACCGGTGGCCGTTTACTGGCCAGACAACATGGGAACGGTTTTTTATGCAGTCGCGACAATTGAAACTGTCATTTATTCAGCGATTGGTGGAATTATTCAGATTTCGTGCTTCAGCCAGACTTATAATAGCAACTGAACACTTATTTATTGATGCAGAATATGCATGTAATGACGGGCAAACCATGTTTTATCGACTGCTGGATTATTCAGAGCTCTTATTGGATTTGGATGTATAACAAGATAAAATAGAAAGTTGACTTAATACGTGAAAATGCAATTTATAACAATTGATTTAATATGAAATATTAAAGAAGCTACAATATTTATTTGTAATTATAATATCAGTTCTATCTATACTTAATAGGTAAGGATATATAATTGATAGATAATGCCTTTTTTCATATTTGACGATTAGAAAGAAAAAGTATGTAACAGACAAACTATAATTGTCGTATTTATTATTAATAATAAATAATAATTTACATTATGTTATCCTTATATGTAAAAGGGAAGACAATGTCGACCGACCTGTCATTTATGTTTTTTTTTTGGGAATTCAAATTATAGTGTCTTATTGCGTAGCGAGTTTGGCTTATAACCGCTGATCCATTGCCCAAACTATTGAATTTATTATTATTATTTTTAATTGTTTTATACATAGACAAAGGATTATAATAATAAGATATTAGGAAATAATTTAAGGAACATTTTCCATTATATTATTTATTCAACATCATCAATTATATAAAATTCAGATTTCAGAATTTATCTGCTAGTTTTTAATTATACTTAATTCCAAATTTCTCTATTGTAGTGTGTTTTTTTTATAGGAAACAAACCATTTTATAAAAAACAAACAAATAAGTTTATAGTATTAATTGATGGCAGAATTAATACTATAAATTTATTTACTGTATAAGAATCCTGGGATACACTATACATTATTTTAATTAATTAAATTTCTTTTCAGAGCAGGCTGGCTAAAAAAATCAAACACAGTTTTGCTCATGTCCTTAAACTACACATTTAAATAAATATGTATTGACCAATTATTAATAGTCGCTTCTAATATAAATTCTTGGCTCGGACTATTATATCCCTAAATAAACGAACAATAGATTCTAAATACACTTCAAAGTAAAACGTGGCGACGCTCTGAAAATAATGTTGTACCTTCTAATAATATACAATATATAATATTGAAAACAGTTGTATCCTCTCTTTTGAAAAATAAGTTCCTTTCATATGTGTTAAAAGCTACTAGATAAAACTTGTGTAACGTTCCAAACGATTAAAAATGTACATTTAAGATTAAGTGTTTCTAAACAAATGCATAATTTCAGAAAACAAGTAAACAATTTTTGTGTTCATTTTCGGTAATAGGTTTTAAAGCTATGCGTTCATCGACCATTGTCTAATAATACCAGTCTTTTTTCGTATGCTGCAACTTGCATCGTGTCATGCTCGCGTTGATATTTTTGTATAGCAGCGGAAAATTACAAATATTGTAATTTTTATTGAAAAAAAAGAGTAAAATCCTGGCGTAGAAGTGCCAAGTAAAGGGATATATTGTTAATGAGATGGGAGTATATTTTCAGTTTCTGTACTTTATATTATATGGAGATTTTTGTACGTCAAATAAAGGTGGTTATTATATATTTTTTATAATTATGAAAAACATTTATCCTGAGATTAGGTGAGACTAAATAGTCTTCAATAAAAAGTAATAGTAATTCTATTGATGCATTGGCTATTGCTCAATCGCATAACAATTTCAGTACTATATGATATAGATATTTTAAATTGAAATTTAATTTTGGAACTATTATCTGTAGCACCTAAAAGCGGCCACTTTTGACATAATTTTTACTTTTTGAGTAATACCTCAATGCAATTTAAAAAGGCAATGAATAATAATCAAAAATGGTGAATTATTCAATTACATATACTTAAAACAATGTTTGTATTGTGTAACTGATGTCAAAATCGGCCGTATCTAAACCGAGTTCGACCTGGAGATTCCGGATTTCAGTTAGTTATCTCCGGGCTCCGGGTTTAATTTTTATTTCTCCGGGTTATCTAAGTAAAATTTTGGATGTACAAAAATTTATGCAGAATCTACATAAATAATTTATTATACTTAAACTATTTTATATATTTCATATTTCTCTTCTTATTTACTTGTTTTTATTATTAAGTTTGTTTGTATTAGCTATATGTATAGAAACTACTCTGTGGATGTGAGTTTTGAATTTGTTAAAATATATAAATAAAAAAAACTGCATGTATATACATGTGTTTGTTTGTTTGAGTCCTCGTCTTCGGGCGAGACTAAGTTCTGAGGTGGCAACCTTATGCATTCTTCTAACCTCCTCAGGATAGAATTTTCTTAATCAACTATAAATATCTTCCTATAGTATTTTTGCGTTATAATACTACACATACTGTATATATTTTACGACAAATAAATCTTATCTTATTGTTGCATTACTCCATAACTTTTCCTTGCTGCGTTTTATGTTTTATTAATATTTAAAGCGGTATATCCTTTCTCCACTTTTATGTTATATACATAAATAAAAGATGGTAGGGGAAATCAGTAGAAATAAGGATTGTATTGGACTGTTCAGGGCTCGTATAAATGGTTATGTGCTGGTAAAAAAGGAAGAATTGGGGAGAGAATGTTCACGATGGACTGCCAGTAGGAAAATTATGTATAAAAGAACAGGGATGTCAGATACGTATGTATGCGGTCTAATGAATGAAAGGCTGAGTGTCAAGAATTGGGTGTGACAGTCAAAGAACGCAGTCAGCAGTTACAACCCGAAGTACTCTGAAATTCTTATACAGCGATGCAAACATAGTACCCCGAAAACCCGAATAATGAGGAATTTAGTACATTGGCGGCATCTGAATCAACAATGTACCACTTTTAAAATAACATCCTTCAAGTAATTAGGCCACGTATTGCGCATTAAACGAGATAATAAAACCTGCGAACTTTCCCGAATAATCGGATTAGCATGAGCTGTTTTCGGAAATTGTAAGTATATCTTCAAGTCCGATCTTTCAATGTGTTCAAAAGAAAGGACTACAATTAATGTATTCTGCAGATCCTCATCTACGGCGAAGAAAAACTAACATTAACCAAAAATATGGTAAATAAAATACTCTACGAGCAATGGAACGCTCAATATTATTAATTTCAATCAAAGACCATGTACCCAATATTGAAATATACAGCAGAAGTAAAATTACGGACGCCATCGAGAGAATAACCACAATAAAATGAAGCTGGACAGGACACTTTGCTAGAACCACCGACAGTGGATGGACAAAACGAATTCTCGAGTGGAGGAATAGATTTGAAGCGTACTGAAACAGAAGTCGTCCTCCTACAGCCGGATCTACGACTTAGACCAACTGGATGCAAGCAGCAGAAGATAGAGTTTTATGGAGCAACTTAAGGTAAGCTTATGTCCAACTGCAACAGGCTGAATGATATTGACATTCGTGGAGGCAATAACTTACGCGTCTAAGAGAAAGGTCTTCTTATTACTTACTTAGTCTCATTAAACAAGTTGGAGAAGAATTAGTTTGATTTAACATTATTATATAAGATTGTTAATAATTATATCTATTCTTATAGACATTCAGTTGGTCAAAGATGAAGGCATGAGGACACGTAGCTGTGCTCTCTTTAGGGACCCCGTCCATAGGACTGTTTATGGGTACAAAGCACGAATTGGAAAATATCCTTCTGCAAATATTTCCAAATCTCTTATTATATTCCTCATTTCTTCATTATATAAACATGAACCACCCACTTTAAGACTTGAAATATTTTGAACCTCAAAAAATAATGTAGAAAGTTCCTGGCTTCGACATAATCAATGGAGAAGTTCTAAAACAACTGCCAAAGAAAGCCATAATAAAAATCACGCATCTCATTAGTGCTGCTTTTCAAAATGAAATATGTACCTAGGATGTGGAAGGTGGCAAAAATCATGATGAATTTCATGGACGAATTTGCCAGGTTTAGGTATACCTAGTAAATTCGCCTATGGAGTGTCGTCATGCAGAACTATTTCTGTACTTCCTGTGATTTCGAAACTGTTTGAAACATATTAGAGATATTAAAATCAATCATGGAGGAAAAAAAACTCAAACCAAATCACCAGTTTGGACTCAGAAAGCGCCACTCCACTATAAACCAAATTCATATAATTACTGATGTTAATGAAAACCATTAGAAACTACAAAATCTGATCTACAAACATGTAGCACAGGTTTTCGATAAAGTTTGACATGATAAACTCAAGTATAAGTTGAACATGCTCCTCCCACAAAATAATTTTCGACTAAAAGAATAATAAATCTTCTACAGTTAAACAACCTGAAGCATATACTGAATCAAAAGAAATTATAGTAGGAGTTCCAGAAGAAGAGATCAATAAGACATACCTTATTGATCTCTAGTTGCAGGCAAAATATTTGGGTTTTGCCCTTAACACGATACTTCGTTCGAAAATCTATGTAAAAAAGAAAATACACTCCAGTCTCCCTACTTATAACAAATTACTGATGTATAAACTGATCGATATACCAGTTTGGGCCTATGAGATTTCACCCGGAAGTTGTACCAGCAAGAGCAATATCCAAATAATCCAGTGATACAAATACAAGCAATATTGTCAATACCTGGTATTTCAGAAATAGTGCCCTTCACCGAGATATTGGACACCAGATCATCGCTAATTTCGCAAAGGGTCATGAAAACAAGAGTAATTTAAAACGTCAATGTCGAGGCCAATTCAGGGAATTAAACCCATTGAGTTAGTTAAGTAAAAAGCAGAGCTCACTGCAGATTATGTACAGTATATATTAAGTGTAATTAATTTTAGGACTAGTGTTCCTAGTGAGACCATATTAAGCTCTAAGGCATTCAACCGTAGCAACTTAAGTCTAAAGAAAATTACTAATTGATCATGTTGTATCAGTTATAAATACGTCTATGAGATGTTTATTTAATAAAATAATAATAATAATAATAATAATTTAAAAACTTTTAGGCTTAACTTAAGGTGTTCAAATAATAATAATTATTATTGTTTTATTAAATAAATATCTTATGG
This sequence comes from Lordithon lunulatus, assembly GCA_963942505.1. Classification (NCBI taxonomy): domain Eukaryota; kingdom Metazoa; phylum Arthropoda; class Insecta; order Coleoptera; family Staphylinidae; genus Lordithon; species Lordithon lunulatus. The sequence continues at coordinate 52,925,935 of OZ012666.1, read as the reverse complement.
ACGCATTTATAACTGTTACAACATGATCATTGTTCAACCTAACAATAATCTAAAATGTATTAATTATATTTATATACAGATGGGTAAAAATTAAGTAGACTTTGCGTTCATTTTATGTCAAAAATGTTTCCTGCAAACTACCCTGTACTTCCCAATATTTAATATTCTCAAATCCATGTTAACCCTATTACGCTGAATTATACAATATTAGTCACTCATATAAACTCATTATTAATTATCACATTCATATGCATACACAAACTGAAAATAGCTTCATTAAAATGCAACTCAATTGAATTAATAAACTGAAACTCTATAATAGAGTTAATAGTGCTGCTATCTACATGAAGTGCCTGTAATTACCGACGTTTCGCCGGTTGTTGAATATCAATACGATTCCTGGCACTATTATACAAATAGCTGCGGTAAGCCTGGCGCCATCTAACCGAGTTATGGTGAATTCGCAGGGTATTTGACGGCAACGAAAAGATCGAACACCACCCTTGCTGACTCCAGCTACAGACCGTATGGTGGCGCCTACTGTAAAAATCGTTAGCGGATTCCCGCAGCGCCAATAAAATAATAAAATTTCAAATGGATAATGTTCATGCAGATTTATTTCATGTTGAATATTCTTGGCGGAAAACGGACCCGGAATTTTGTAAGCATTGAAATAACTGAATATTAAAAGCACATTATGCAGATATTGACTATAAAAATAAGATTTATTATGTATTCGGAAAATGTAATCGAAAACATTTGAATAAAGCTATTAGTATAGATTTAATTATAAATGAAAATACTTAAATGACATAACTCAATAATTACATGTGTTTTAATTTAAATATAATTCATGAGTTTATTGATTTCTTTCGATGTACTTTAACAGCTGTAATGTAAATATATAAGTAAAATGAATTGGAGTCTAAAGGTGGGTTTATGGTGATATAAAATAAGATGTAATGAATTTCTTGTTTAGGGATATTTTATACTATATAATAAGTACTTAATAATAAATGGTACGTACTCTTAAATTGTGAGCATATACTGTTCTAAATAATAATTCCCATAATATAAATTATTTCCTCCTGTTTTAAAGTGGGTTTATAGTGAAATAAAATAAGGAATAAGTAATAAAATAAGGAATATGTATTTAGGGATATTTTCTATTACATTGTTTTTTATTTGTTTTTGATATAAAATAAGTAACAAGAGTAAATTGGTTGGTGTATATTACCTTGTTTGCATAAACAGTCCAACAAAATAATTCGCATAATAAATAGTATTTTCTCCAGTTTTAAGGTGGGTTGCTGCTGAAATTGAGACATAAGGAATAAAATAAGAAATACAAATGGAGGGATATATGTGTGAATTTGACATCTTAGCAATCTACATATATAGATTTTGATCTTGTTAGATGTCATCAATGTTCCTCGTGAAGATTTGTTCCATTACATTTTTGATTGAAACAAAATATAAAATATAAGATGAACTAATTGATAAGCATATATTATAGTGTATGCAAAAAATTCCAAAATAATGATTATTGCTACATATTTCATCTGTTTTATTTCTAATTTTGAGTACGTGAAGATTTATTAAATTAACAACATAAAATAGATGAAAATTGTTGTGTCTTTTTTCGTAAATCTTTACCTCGCCATTTGTATGCTTTGATTGATTGATTTCGGTCTAATTGTATTGAGGGACTTATGTTTTTTCTTTCGGTTCTTTCATCATATTAATATTTTATTTTGTAGATCAGTATATAATTATAAGAATATATATTCTATAATAATTTGTTCAGTTTTTAATTTATAATTTTTACATTTTAAACTGTCGTATTTTAATATTCTCTTGTAGTCTGTTGAATTGTTTTATCATTTATTTTGTAAGAATACTAGTAGAGAGAAGAGACAGATTCTACGGTACGAGAGTCGTTGCTGCGTCCGAAACATGTATAAAACTGAGGCTGTTTAATACCAGAGCTGTTTACAGCCGTTTTCATTAAATTTAAAACCTGCTTAAACAGGTTAAAACCCTACTATAAACAACCCCTTTATTAAACAGCTCCAACACCTCTACTCCAACTAGAACCCGCGCCGTCTCTCTACTAGTACTTGAAAGTATTTTCTCTTGTTAGTTCTGATATTTATCTTCTTTGGCAATCGTGTATTTGTTTATTTGGTTAAGTATGGCACATTTTTAAATTTCTTTATTATATTCGAACAATCCCTTACACGTAAACAATTCCCCATTGAATAATTTATAATTACTGCTATGTTAAAATCAAATTACTGTCAAGCACTCAAACCCTTCTTCCCCGCAAGATACTTTACTCACACATATATAACACATAATATAACCCAGCCATTATATAAACTACATACTTCTTCTTACGGCACAATAAAGATTATTAGAATCTCAGGAACAACCTACACATTATAAATAGAGTTTCATGTAGTACAAGCCTCTTCCACCAAATAATAATTGTCGTCAATTTCTTTAATTTGTTTAATGTGCTGCTTTGATTTCAACTAAGTTCTACTGATAATCATAATTTCTTGTCATGTTTCGTGTATACAGTCAGAAGGTATTTATTTTTTATTTCTTGTTTTGTGTTAGCGTAAAGTCCTTTTTATTAATTTTTTATATCCTATATGGAGGCATAAGGCCACCTTAATTGTTATGACCATTTTTCTTCTCATAATAGACCACCTTAATTGTTATGACCATTTTTTCTCTCATGTTATGGCCATTTTTCCTCTCATGATAGAACACCTTAATTGTTATGACCATGTTTTCTCTCATGTTAAGACCATTTTTCCTCTCATGATAGACCACCTTAATTGTTATGACCATTTTTTCTCTCATGTTATGACCATTTTTCCTCTCATGATAGGAGAATGACAAAAAGGATAAAACGATTCATGTAATGAGTATATATAAGTTCGATTTACATTATAAAATCTGATAGCCCACATCTTTCCTTTAACAAAAGTTACGAAGTTTAACAAGTTGCGTAACGAGTATTATTCCATGGATGTAGGTTAAAATATTATTTGCATTGTTCCTATGTTAGCAACTATTTGAAATCGTCTGGATCTCGAGTTTGTAATTGAGTCACAGTTAAGCAGTAAAAAGTAATCAGTTTACGTTTACCAGCACTTGTAAAGGGTTTATTAAATACTGTCGTCGTCTAAAGGTGAATGTATGTTAACATAAAATCAGATATAATCTTATTTTGTCACAATAAACAACATAATGAAAAATCATCAGCTACTGTGAATTTCTTATTTTATTTCAGCGCAAAAATTTACTGTTTATTGTTTAAAATTAGTTTTACAACTTCCTGGACAGAATAAGAAATTATCTTATTATACGAGGACATCCTAAAAGCGTAAAAGGCGGAAAGCACACATTTCAAAATAATAATATATGGCCTAAATGCCAAAATAGGCAAAAGATACACCGACAATATTGAATATAGAGGTCCGTTTTGATTAGGAGCAGCAAAGAAAAAAGAAGAAAGACAATTAAACTAACTCCAAGAAAATTACATGTACTCTATGTATAGCTTGTATCAGACCCGAGAAAAGAAGTTGGACATGGAGAAATGACGCAAAAACAAAAAAAATAGATTGACTACAAAATAGAAAATCGGAAGTATACTATTAATAAACTATTAGTGTTAAATCGATTAGATACCGTTAGCGATCATTGATTAGTAAGGACAACAGTAATGATAAATACCAAAATGCAAACAATTAATAAAACAACGATTGCCTACTATAGAAGTTCTAAAAGAATAGCAATAGGAATTAGAGAAAAATTTAAACAGCTATAAAACCCTTAACAAAATCGATTTGATCCAACTAGAACAAAAACTAACTAACCACAGCCAAGAAACTATGTCTGAAAAACAAATCAACAAATACAAATAAGAAACTGTTAGAGGAGATACACGGGATCGAAAAGAGAAGAAGTATGACGAAGGGAACAGCTGAGCATACATAAATAACTAAGACAATAAGGAAGAAAGTAGCCAAGGATGACCAAACCAATTGTACACTGGAGACCAAGACCCTACAAAAGAAGCATGGGAAGACGACAAACCTGCAGGATAGACGATATTAGAAAAAAAAGCAAGCAGATGGTATCAATAGACACAAGACAAGAAAATAGGGGAAGCCTATGTCCAGGAGTGGACTGAAAGATGAGTATTAGTGTTAAGTAATGAACATAACATTGACAAAGTATAGTGAATACAATATTTGATATATTCGCCTCGATAATACTGTGAATCATAATAAAACGAACTAACAATCTCATTTAATAAAAAATTCATAGGTTACTGATTAACCCAACACTTGTAGATGAGACCAAAAGTTTATTAATAAATCCCACGTTATTTTAATATGGTGTTACCTTTCCTACTTGTTGCTAATTTGCGAAGCCTTCATGTGTTTCTCACGATCAATATTTAATAAATAAGGTTTACATATATGTATCTGAATATTTAGTATGTGACAGGTGGTGCAGTTACCCTTGTTGCGCTCCTTAACGGCGTTTATGTACCTATGTATATTAGTTATTATTTAGCATGTAAATGTATGTCCGACTTCCTGTTGTTAACCATCATTTTGGCTTAAAGTTTATACATGAATGCATAATATTAAGTTAATTAAAAAACTTATAATAAATCACTTACTCCTCTAAGGCTGTGTAACTATTTGTATATTTTACATATATATATATATATATATATATATATATATATATTACATATTTCCAAAAGTTATAACGTGCACCTTGCTATTATTCTGACCATGCAGTTGCAACTTTTAAAATAACAATAGATACAGCTATCCTACTATCGCGATGTTTTTATCCCTATTTGATGAACAAAACTGTCAATAGAAAATAGCATATTAGCATATTTCTAATGAGTTTGAAATCACCTACTTTTATTGATTTGCTATTGAAATAATTAAGAGTCACGGTAATTCATATTAGAAGAAAAAATTAAAATAAAGAGTGTTATGTGCAACAAAATCTGGATGAAACTCTACAAACGCCCAATATATCCTTATATATCAATATCTATACTTATATATCCTTATATAATAAAGCCCAATCAATGTTTAGAAGCCAACCGACCTGTCATTTATGTTTTTATACTGCCATTACAAAAAATAACGTTGGCTATTCGAAATCCCATGGAGGGTGGTGCCTTTTATAGTAGTAGTTACTGTTTTGTTATAATTCTGTAACTGGCTATCGACCTTCGGGTCCTTCTGCTGTATGTTTGTGTATGTGTATGTGAGCGTTAAATCTTGCTACTGCAGAAAATTACATGTCGTTAATTGTATCCTAACGACAAATAGTACCGACTAGCCGGGCGGGATTCGAACCCGGGCCGTTCGTTCATTAAGCGGGGGTGCTAATCACTGTACTATATCGTGCCTTTTTATAGATAATAATTTAATTGGGGTATTATTTATTTTGAGTTTATTATAATCTTTAAAGTAAAGATTTGTTTGTACAAACCTACTGACTACTATCTTTATATGTATGCAGAAGTGCATTGTCTCAATAACAAAGAGATGCGATATCACATAAAACATGCATAAAAAATGGGGAGATTTAGATGTTTCAAGACGAATCAAACTATGCCCGTTCACTTCATCCAATTTCAAACAATATGAACTCTGCACTACATTATTTCTGTCAGTATTTTTTTGAATATGGCCTAAATTAAATAATGAAATTAGTTGAATTATTTAAAATTACGGATATGAATATAGAGCAGAGTTCAAGTTGTTTGAAATATTTAACGGGCTGGGTCTGGAAAATCTGTTTTATTTTCAATAGGTACACACATTTTACGTTGTTTAAATAACTTTGAAAAGTGTGTTATATCATTACCTAAAGAAGAATCGTGGGATGGGTTTTCAAGACTAGCCCTATTATGGCTATTAAGTATTTTAAATAACTACTCTGAACGACACTATTATCCGTAACTTTCTATAATTCTACTAATTTCATTTTTTAATTTAAGCAGAGTTCATGTTGTTTGAAATAGAGAACGGACATAAATTGGTTGGTTTTGAAACATTCTACTCTCCCGACTTTTTACTTTTTTTTTAATGTAGTGACATTCCGTAACGTTCGATGATTCAATTTCCTAGAAACAGTAAACGGACAATTGCCCATGAACAACCCTCTATACAACTCACTTTTTATTTGATTTTATCGCTTCGTTTTGTTGTTCAAATAATTTCCGTATACAAATAAAATAAAATATGCGAACAGAGGTGAGGCTGGGTCATGACCAACCATACTATACCCAATTCAGTATTCCAAGCGACTTTCTGCAATTTTCACTGATTCAATGAGTAATAAATTTGTGTTGTTAAGTCTTTTTTCGTAATTAAAAATCATATCCCGTCAGACGACCGGCATTTCACCTAATAATTTGTATATGTATGTATATGTGTATGTGTGTGTATGTATGTATGTATGTGTGTGTATGTATGTATGTATGTGTGTGTATGTATGTATGTATGTGTATGTATGTGTATGTATGTATGTCTGTGTATGTATGTATGTGTATATGTATATTGTGTTTGTGTATGTATGTATGTATATGGACATAAATAACATATCTTAATTTGTTAGTTATAACAAATGTACATTTTAGCTAGTATTTTGTGATATTATTTATTTATAGTATTCGTTAGCAAACGTTAGTGAGCTGTAATAACACTTTATGTAGCATTTATGTTAAATAAACAACTTTATTATTATTATTTCATAGAATTGATAGTTGATACAAAATACATTTGAATTTAAATTTTCAGAATAATTAAATTACAATATAATACACAGAATTGTTTTAAATGCAAATTTATTATGCATCTGTTTTTGGCCCGAAAGTCTTCGGTAGGGACCCAAAATGTGAAAATGTGAATTATATATAAAAATTTATATTATTTTCTTTAAATAAAGACGTTTATTCATTCATTCAATGTCCTGTGAATTATTTATATAACTTAAAATTGCCCAAGATTATAAATAATTACTAATTGGTTTTCATCCAAAACTTCAATACAGCAATTGTATGTCTTGAGTATGTTTCAACATGAATGAAGTAGTTTATATAAAATACACCGTTGTAAAGCACAAAGCTTATTTCATTCCGTACAATGAATCACATTGTAGAGACCACCATTAATCTTTAGGAGAGAATACGTGTGCGAACAATATCTAGAGAACGACATGTGATACTAAAAGGATCTTACACTTCATAAACCATTCTATTAAAGTAAAATTTATTTTGTTGAAATGAAAACCATGATTAAATGTTTTATTAGCCGGTGATATTATCAACCTGGTTTCTCCTAAAACTGTCTTTATTTGGGAATATAAATCCATTTGTTACATAGGCAGAAATAGGTCATCTCATGAAAATTAAATATATTTTAATCTTACGTATATCATATTATGATAAAACCAATGGTTTTAATGTGAAAATCATAATATTCCAGCACAATAAGATGATTTAAGTTGGAATTCAGCTGTCATAAAATAGGAAATAATACAGATGAAATTAGTGATAAATAGGGATAATTTTGAACTAGTTTTAATCTCAAAATAATAATATATAAGTACCATTTAGTGCTTATTACTTATTGTCACAATATAGAATGGAAAATATCTTTATACAATTGATTCCTTTTTTCTTATTTTCTTTAAACATAAATTTAATTATTAATTTTACGATTGACAATAAAAATTAAAAAAATAATAACTAATTGATTTTTAATAAACCATGTTTCATACTAATGATAAAATTTTAAGTTAGTTATATGACTGTATGTTTACTTACATTTCTTCTACATACACTCAGAACTAGATCAAATTTAATTTTCTTAACAAACTCGTCAACCCCCTCGGCAACCAAGCCGTGTAAATTGCTACAAACCTTCCAATCTATAAAATATGCTTCTATAAAATATGCTTCTATAAAAACTACTAGTAGAGCAAAAGGCTTGGAATCTGGCACTGATGTAAAAGTTCGTCTCAGGTATTATGGGGAAGGCAAAAGCTCGACTAAAATAAGACCTTAGCGAATAACACTTAAAATAGCTATCTACGAAATTGGAACAATGAGCCTAGATGAACATAAAGCAAGAATAGAAGAAGAACGACAACATATAAAATGGGGCATCTTAGACCTGTCCGAAACCAGACAAGAGGGATGGAAAGAAGACCTTAAAATCGTGGCCCCTGTTGTACCAAAATAATACGGCAGCGAAACCAAATCACAGGAGAAGTAGTAATACTTCTAGATAAAATAAAAAATAAACAGCAGTTATATTATGGGAAATATCACCTCGATCATGATTAAACTCAACTAAAGATACAACTTACAGGTAATCCAAGGATATACACCAACCAACACATCCAACAACGAAGAAGTAGAAGGGATATATGAACACATAGCAGCAGCAAGACAAGAGGCAGACGCCAAATCGTAATAACAATGGGTGACTTCAATGCAAAGGTAAGCTGGAACACACATGACGACATCCCAAACATAGGTAGATTTGGAATAGGAAAAAGAAACAAGAAAGCTTAATAGAGTGATGAAAACATATTATACATGAACACATTCTTCTAAAAAAGACCACGGTCCCATGGAGAAGCCCGAATTGCAAGATAAAAAATGTAGTAAGTTACATCATTACTAATAGGAAAGAGATCGGCCAGGACGTTATAGTATTGAACTGATTCTACACTAATAGCGAACACCAAATAATACGAGCAATAATAAACATTAATCCAAACCACGAAAGAACTATACTCGCGAAGAAACATATAAATAAAGACACTTGGAAATACAGAAAGTCTCAAGAAAATGGCAAATATAGTATTAAATAAAACTCGCAATTAACACCATAGAAAACAACAAATATTTAAGGCCCTCAAGTCATACTATCTCTAGGACCGGTAAGGATAACAGAAATAAAAAACGTGACAAGGAGTACTCATAGTAATCGCGTTTATTGAGTTATTTATATATACATTTATATGACTCTCATATATTAGATTTACGTTTATAATGTATCTTTGTTTCTGCGAAGATTAATTATATATATATATATATATATATATATATATATATATATAAAGTCATGTGCTGCCCAAACTATATATTTATTTTATGTATTAGTGTAAATGGGTTTTATTATTTGTGCTAAGCTTAATTCGTTATCTTGTTGTATATATTTTTAGTAAAGTTCTCTCTCGCATGTTATTTGTATAAGTTTCATTTTTGTCTCCGTATTTAGTTTATATAGTTGTTTTGTCCCATATATTACGTAAGAGGTATCCTCGCATTAAGGTGAGATTCATTAATATTGTTTGTATCATATGTGATTCAATACGATGATAGTTAGCTCAAAAATAGATAATTTCAATAGAAACATACTGGGAAATAATCAACTAGAGACTAATCATTTTAAAAGAAAGCATTTTCCTACGACATTTCTTTTTAGTGTGCCTTTCTGCAGACGATATTATTCAGGTCAGGTTTCCGTCTTGTATCTATCACGAATTTATGAACATGTTGTTTACCATGCTAGCCAAATAACGGATAAGATATTAACGGATAATACCTGTTTCTTAAGCTGTTAGAGCTGTTTAAGAGCTTTTAATAAATTGAACCCCCTCGACGTGCCTCGCTCCTTTTTTGAATTGGACTATACTTTCTGAGCTTTTTTATCACTCTCGGGAGATTCGCAGTAGACCGTTGAAGAAATATAAGTATATTTAAGCCAACGCGGTAGACAAATTAATTATGAATATTCCACCTCTTTCTCTTACACATACAAAGTATATTCTTAAAATAAGCTCGCATGTCTGTACTCATGGGGTAGGACACGCAATCCTATAAAAATCTGACTGTAAAAAGTTATGTGTAGGCCACGTCCGTTTTTTTTCTAATTGATTCAGAAACTCCGTTATATATTAGTATGCTTGTCACTTTCTAGACTTGAATAGCCTTATAAAAAGCATTTCTTTTAAAATTTTAATTATTTCATGAAAACCTCTGAACAAAAAAAGCTGAATAATGATCCCGAGAGCTTGATTACAAAATGCTAACACGCACATTACCACCAGGCGATAATTAACCTGTCTTCCCGACCCCCAGCAGCCTTTACAAAAAAGTTGCCCCGCTACGTTCCGCAACCGCACGCCGCTCCGCATGAATATTTAGCTTATGCTAACGACCGTCCCCGGCGGCGGGGGCGGTTGTAATAACCGACCGTTTGAAATGGCAAAGCAAAGGCCGCAGTGCGCGTTTATACACAGATGCATCCACACTCGTTGTTTCCGGAGGCAGGAATCGAATGGGCCGCCTGCTTGTTATTCTCGAAGGGGCAGCGGTCCGCATAATACATTCCGATCGGCTCCCACTCGGATGTGCGCCGGGAAGACAGGGTCGGCCGATTAATTAAATGAAATGAGACCGTTAGCAAATGCACCCATAAAATGAGCATTTTTATACGTTTTTATTAATTTTATTCGCGTATATGTCATAATTGATAATAAAAAATAACGAAAAATATTATACAAGAACAAAATTACATCTTCCTGTTACTTTTTAAAGTTGGGTTCCCTATGAGCTGCGAAGTCAACGCTTTCGAAGATTTAGCGGGCAATAAAAGTGTTTCTATGGGAAATAACAATTACCAACGTTATTGCTTCTTTATTGCTCATTCGGAATAAGTACCCTCAGATTCTGTCGCCTGTGGGTCTGTTCTATAACTTCAGAACGATTGGAATTATTCAGAACTCCAATGACATAGTAAACAACAGTTTTGTAACTGCATGCGTGAAATTTGACATTTTTAAGAAGTGACAATCAGATAAATAAAATTGTATGTTTTCTCTCATTGCTATGGCATTTTAGACCGTTCTAGAGAATTCAGATGGTTCCGAGTTACAGAACTGACCCCTAGATATGATAAAATTAAGTTTTGTATGTTTTTAATTTTAGAAATAAGTATTTTTAATATTCGTAATTGTCCTCGCTTCTACCAGAATCCTCTATTATTACATTTCATAGAATTTTGTAGCAATGTCGTAGCAATTGTCTTCAGCTTTGTTTATTATTTCATTGTTAACATTTTAGATCAAATGTGACTAAATACAGATTCCAGCTTCCAGTTGTGTTACGTTTTTCAAACTACTCTAACATAGAGGGTTTTGAATCTCAATTTTCATTTTTTGTGATTCATAACGTCGGTTCTTCATGTTTCTTAAATCGCATTAAATTAGTAATCTAATATCAACACAGGAAAAAAGATGAATATCCATCGCATCTATAGACATGCAAAAGGCATTCAATAAGGTATCAAGAAAGAGTACATAGAAAATAATGAAAGAAAGAGGAATTAGTCAGAAAATAATAATAGTAATAAGTAGATATACAAAAATAATAAGACTGCAGTCATATATAAATTACATCAAAACAATTCTCGACACATATAAAACTAAGATAACGAAGAATGCAGAATTGATTATATTATTTATGAACAAAATAATAAAGAAATGTAAATTGGTATGCAAAAAGTACATAGTAGGACACACAAATATAGAAACAGTAGGATCATGATCATTCGTGGGCGATAGGATTCCATTCGCACATAGGGAAAATCACTACATGAAAGAAAACATAGATATGTGTTAATAAATCATTAAAAGAGTACGGAATGAAGAAAAACATTAAGTTATGATAACAGTAGAAACATAAGAGAAAATTAATATAGAAATAGAGGGGGAAATTATAGAATAAGTGGAGGTAATTGAATACCTGAGAATACCTATAAAAATGGGGGAAGCAAAACAGAGAGATCAACAAAAGAGTAGAAAAAAAATTAAGATGTAACATGCAATGAATACCAAATTCATAAGCAAAACAGATGTATAAATAGACAAGGATATAATAAAACTTTATTAACATACGGATGCGAGATGGATTATAAATAACAGACAAAAGAGAGAAATATATAGGCAGTGGAAATGAAGTATATGAAGATAATTACAGGACAAACAAAAAAGGAAAAGATGAGGAATGAGGATATAAGAAGGGAACTGAAAGTAACCCCAACAATAGTATTCATAGGGCAAAGACAATTTGGATGGTGGTGATACATAATAAGGATGATAGTGATAACACCACCTGCAAGAATATGGAGAGCCAAGATTAAAAATAACAAAAAGGAAAGACCGAAACAAAAATGGATGAAGTAATAGAACAATTACTAGTAAGAAAAGAAAAAAACTGTAAAAAAGCAGATGAACTGGCAAGAGAGGTGGTAGCGGTTATATAGGGTGTTACGTAATTCAAGGGTAATCCGTTAAAGAGTTGAGTGAATCTAGCAAGAATACGAAATTTTTATTTTTTTATTTGTCTTCGTTTGATAACTGGATGACCTTTAAGTTGACCAATGAGAATGCGCTTCATATTTTGGACGAAAAAAGAAATCATAATGCCATGACAAAAATCTGACACTGACGTATATAAATGTCAATAAAACTCCGTAGCGGTACGTTATATTTAGTATTCTGTCATAATCAAACAAAGATTTATTTCAAGCTGATTTACAAAACTGTTCGAAATTTCCACCGCCTTGTGCGATGCCAGTGCGCGCCCTTCTGATTACAAAATACCGCACACATTGATAGATCTCAGGATTATTTTCAATATTAATTAAGGCTACTTGAATGCCATTCCATATATCATCCACGTTTGCAGATTTGTATTTGTAAACTATGGATTTTGAATAGCCCCGAGAATAAAAATCCAATGTATGTATAATCTGGTAGCCTCGGAGACCAAGCAACTAGGACATTGCCTCCAATCAATTCACCACCAAATTCTGCATTCAGATGCCGAACAACATCCCATTGCACATGAGATGCGCCATATTAAATTTACTACATATCATATGATGCACCGGTCTCGTCACGTGAGGATCTTCTAGGCCCAGTGGTATAAATGTCTTATATTTAATATCCCATTTCTTAAACATCGCCTCATCTTCGAGTATTATGTTCCGCAAATCTTCCTGATATTTCTCATTGGTTAGTCATTGGCACAAATTTAGCCAATGTTGACGATTTTCAGGTAATAAGCCTGTATGGTGCATACCTTCATTATCCAATGCTTTTTATTCAATGCAGTTTAAAGTACCTACGTGCTCGGCAATTGTCCTTATGCTCAGTGTAGGATCCCCTTAAATTTAATATATTTTCATCCTGGACAACTGCAATATGGTTTTCAGGGTGTCCTCTATTAATATTAAATAACCGCTGGGCGTGATAAGAAATACGCTTCCATGCGGTCTTCTATTCGGGAATTTTCTCCATATGAAGAGTACAAGGCAAAAAAGGGGGAATGTCACATTTTGTTTTTTGATATTTTGTTGGCAACACTTGAATACCAGCTGTAAGATTTTATTGTAAAATCCTCCAGAGTTATACCTTTGTTGGTTATACATATAACGAGCAAGAAAGAATAGCATCAATAGAAGAAGCTAAAATTATATATAGGAGGAATAAATGGGATAAAAATACAACAAGTATAACTATATGGGGTATAATATGGGATAAAATATATAACGAGGAATGTAATTTTTAAAAAATACCAATTTAAATAAGTTAAAATAAGCATGCTGGTAAATAATTGCATTAAGATACATTGCAAGACACGTTTTGAACTCATATGATGAGATACATAATACGTTCAGTCGTAAAAGTAATGTGCGAGAAACCCATGAAGAAACGGCGAATGCAATAAACAACAGTCGTATAATCCTATTAAATTAAAATGTGAATTAAGCTTTAGGTAAGGATATGAGATTTGTCTACTACTTGTCGCATTAGTATTATGTAGTGTGTATACGAGGCAAAGAAAGAATGAAAAAAATACTTTAAAAACTTGTAAAATGAAACGAACGCGTAGCATTTATGTCGGGGCTTTAGTGGCGCATTCAAAAATTAAACCATATATATATATAGGGGTATAGTAATCATGAACCATAATAGAAAAAAATAAAGCAAGGGCAAAAATTTATGGAAAACAACTTCCGTAGCTCATGAAATTAAGACTACCAAACTTAATGCTATATACCAATTATTACCGGTAACTTATTGTTATTACTTATTTCAAGTCAATCCTAAAAAATAGCATAGTAAAGATACTTATACGTTTATAGATATCATAATTCCTATGGACAACAATGAAGCAAAGGCATATGACAGAAAAATGCAAGCCGCTGTAAGTTGAGGAAACTCTAAACAAAATACCGATTGTGGTGTTAATGGATGGCATAATTCACAAAAAGCTCATTGAACATCTTGAGAAACTAAAGATTAATTGGGAGACATTTAATTGTGTGGAAAATTAGTATATTTACAGTATATAGCATGATTTTCAAGTAGCTCTAGGAAACATGTTTCGAATAGATAAACTTTCATAATGATTTTAAAAACCCATACCTCAAGCTCTAGAGTACACACTTCCTTATCCGCGTAAGATTGGTGAAGGCGCCGGGTATTAATATGTAACTTAAACATGATATGCTCTTCGGGGTGAGTTGGGGCACAGTTGCCATATAGGTCAAATATAATTATAGAAGATACCTACTTTGAAATGCCATCGCAAAACCGTAATGGCTTATTAGTCTTGATTAACTACCCGGCTGTAAGTATATTAGCAAGCAAACTTGCGAGTGGGGGGAACAACGAATAAAACAATGATTACGTGTATAAAACATACACTTGAGAATTCAATATATATCCTATACGAATTACTAAGCAAATAAATGATTTGAGCTCCTGCTTTGTTAGCTCAAGTCAGAATGCCTCCATAAAAGCCTAGGTACAATTTAGATTTTGTAGACAATATATGTTGCGACATATTTCATCATATAATTTATATTTAATTTACTACCCTAAAAACACTTTTTAACAACCATATTCCCCATTTTTGTAAATCTCCAAAACGTCCCTTAGTGGGGACAGTCTTGCCACACACGTCGGTCTGTGTAAACACTCAAATATATTATCTCGTTGTAAGTGATTAGTTTTACTCTTTCATATCCACTGCAGCTATTATCAGAGAAGACTATGCAGCAGTGCGTTAGCCAATAGCATAAAATAAGTACAAACAATAGATATAAACTAATATAGTGGGAGGAAATCAGGAACAAACCAGCAGATAGGACAAAGTAACATAGCTATGTAGATAGGACAATAGTAACATGACATATGGGAGATACAGAAGAATCAACTAACGGTAGTAATAAGAATAATTAGCGAACTTTATATAAGTCATTTTATGTTACTTTATCCATCTTACATTATATAACAGAAATCTTAACAACGGTATATTCAAGACAAAAGCTTAGAGATATAAATGTTTAATGGCATGATCTATATTTTTAAAATATACCGCAAAATGTAATTTAATGGTTTCAGTATAAAAGGTCGAGAATAACAATGATAAATTCAAACTATAAACAAAAATAATGCAAAACACTTTTTATACGTTTAAGTATTGGTAGAAAATATATTTGATACTATATAGATACTATATAAGTCATGGAAGATCCCGTGGCTAGGCTCAGGCTGAAACGGCCCGGGCGACTGTGCAGACCGTGTGATTTTTAGCTTTGCTACAACCACAATACTATGATACCCAATAATAAAAGAAATTAGAATTATCTTCAATAAAAACACAAATTACCAAACAAATTCACAGGTGCAGAGTATTATGTGATAAAACAGTTCGGGAATATAATATTCAAATTAGGCTGCTGCAAATATGAAAACTGGTATTATAGTAATGTTGAGAAAAAAGCAAGGTTGGCAAACATAATAATGCTAGTTCTATAATTAATTAAATTAATTATATATTACTATGAATGATGTCAGTGTCCCAGCATATATTCTCAAGTTTAGACATTTGTTTGTCTATATGATTGAGAGACAATTTAAAAAGATACCGATTTTATCTGAAAAATTGACTTTTACAACGGAATAGTAAATTTTGAAAATGGTGCATAGATGATCCATATTTTTGTATTAACAGAGAACACAAAAGAAAAGTGTGAAACATATATATTATTGCCTAAATTCAATTTCACCCCTAACTGTGGCCGCAGGCTAACTGTAATCCCAGGCTTACCGGACCCACCGACAACCCGGCCCTGGCCAGCGGCATAATTATTTAATAAACGTCTACTGAAAGCACATTATATATTTGGACTTCAATATATTGAGATTGCTTCTGTAAGAAACTGTTCCAAACTTATATATTTAGGATTCGGTTGCCGTGAAAGTTCCTGCAGTCCTTATGCCGAGACGGCTGCTATCAAGTTTTCGTCCCCAAACCAAATAAATAAGAGTAATTAATTAGCTTAGCATGAAATGGAAATGTGAAATAATTTTTTTAAGTCTATCTGAAATTTCTTTGTTATATATATATATATACAAAATTACAAAACATACAACATACATACATACATTACAAAAAGAAAACTAAATTATAATTACATTCATATTTACATAAATTAATAATTGTTTTTTGTTCTTTCCATAAACTATCCCTATTGGTTATTATATATTACAATTAATAAAAATAATTAATAGATTAATATGTCTATTTAAAATTTTAAATGTAAATGCTTTGTCATAACTATTTACTATTTTATGTTTTGAATTTTTCAAATTCAAAATACAAAATAATATTTTACATTTTATAGAGGATCTGCATCTACTTAGGAAACAATACCCCTTTTAAAAATCTTCGGCTAGAATTCTTCCACTACTTAATACAAATCGGCAAGATTATTTACAGGTGTTGCATATACGAAACTTTATAAATAACACGAAACATAAAAGTTATGTTAATAGACCAGGGAACATAGAATGATAAAAGTTTATTTACTCGTCAGTCGTAGACACTTATCGAGGAGATTCAGAATCTTAAGCATGTTTCTAATACGAACCAGCTGTGAAATTAAAGTAATGTTTGTCAAACATAGCCTGAAAAGTTAGTTGACTGAGAAAACCAATAAAGGCCACGTTCTTGACACGACCATGAAAACCATAGTGAACATTTAAGCATTTAAATACAAAGACATTGATGTGCACTGTTCGAAAGTCAATTAATCAACAAAGATATCACAAGGCATTCAGTGCCATTTGCATCCCTTGTGGGATCTCGAGCGCATGCATGGTTGGTTGGCAGCTAATTAATTTAATTAAGGCTATTACACAGAAAATCGCTCTTATCTTCTCGATTTCGGTTGATTTGAGGATCATTTATAATCAATTTTTCATAGTAATACACTTGCGTTTATAGAAATCGGCCAACTGTATATATTTGACATTAACTATACTTTTTATAGAAACTATTCGTCAGATCAATAAAATAATATACTGTATGAAAGACAATTTGATATGCTTTAATATGAGTTCAAATTTATTACAATTTATTTTGGCTTCGTAGGTTTAACACAGAAAAATTAACTGTTTTCATTACTAAAACGAATATAGTTATTAAATTAACATTTAATTTTTAATAATGGGTATGACCCCTCTTGCTTTAATAATATTCGTCATACGAATAGGCATCAACTTAATTCAATTCGATACGAGTAAACCCCGTTGTGGGGAAATTTCGCGAATCACCTTTTACGTTTTTTTTTCAGAAGTTTTTTATGAAGTAAAGCACCGGGTGACATTCCTATGAGCTTCTTTATAATTAATTTATAATAATAGCGAAGATAACTTGTTGTGAATATCGTATTATAGATTTCCGCGAAAAAATATATTAAAAGTTATCTGTTTGTGTATTTCTCTGAATTCTTGTTTAAATATCTTTAGAGGGAAGCAAATTTCCGAGACACAGATTACTAACAAATCCAGTTTGATACGATTTCGCGGAAGATTCTCCGAAACTACCACGTTATGATTAAACTTATTGTAACTTTCGTAATTCCATCAACCAAACTCTTGTTTCGTCCTTCGCATCGACATGTTTTCATATAAATCCTTCATAAAACGCTAAGATATTAGAGTGCTCCAGTTGAAAAGCCAGCTGACTATACTCCAATTGATCCCAGCACAAGCCACCCCTAGTATCCATGATTTATTTATAACATTTGTTTCGGCGAATCTTTCGCGTCCCTCTCTCTAACCCTCCCTGCTATCCAGGACGTGCAGCTGCTTGTGCCAATCAATCAAAATAATTGGCTTGAGTATTATTTTTTGCCATATCCAACAAAATCAATCGTTGAGACGTGTATTCACACCGTCCATTAATTACAGCACAAAAAACGACACGGTCGTAAATTAAATTTCGCTTCCACCGACCGCTTCCAATGGCGCATTAATTATGAAATTGGGGCCCCGGCATGTTCGCGTGTGCCCGACGGGCCGATAGGATGCGGAAATTACAGCGCCGGGACTGATAAACTCGTTTTGTTTGTGTCGTGTGCAAAATCCCGACACACGAATTTATTGTAAGCCTGAAGTTATCTTTTGCTTTATGTAATAAAAATTTAATGATGGCAAATATATCATTTTGATAAGTAAATTAATACAATGTTATAATTTTAAATCTTACACAGATATAACACGCATTGGAATAATACAGTATAACACGGTATATTTACGCGTATAAATTTGGTTGCTGGATATCAAAATACAAAGTAATATAGTTTTCATTAAAACCATACTAGGAATCAATTTTAAATTAAAGAACAGTATTTTATATTGGTGTTCAGCGATCAAATGTATACGTGTAAATATAAGTTATTGTGAATATGTTTTACTCTTGATGTACACAACGCTGTTTTATAGTTGATCCCGTGCACGGATTGCAATACCGAAGCAAATTTAAATACTGACATTCCGGTATTTAAATGTCGCAAATCCTGGATCCGGGATCCCTGTATTTAAAAAATAAGGTGTTTCAATTCATAAAATTAATTATTCATAGTTATAAACGGGGGTTGTATTTATGTTTTTCACATATTTATTGTAAATTAAAAAATATTTTGAATATTTCCGATTAAATGAAAATAAGTAAAACCATACCTATTTTTAATAACTTTCGTTTCTTAGTAATATATTTAAATTTATATCTATAACTACATATTTTACCATTCCTTCTTAAATGTTCGAATGAATTAAATTACATTAATCAAATATATAAATATCAAAGTGATAGATTTCGAGTAAATGTAGGTCACCATTATAACCAATTGTAATTTTATTACTTATGTAATAGATTATGTATCCTACAGATCTGCCAATCATTAAAATTAAGGTATTTAATACGCCAAAAATATGCATGTCGGTTGTATTTTCATTATTGCAGTTATTAGCATTGGAGATTAAATTTACATTAAATAGATTTATGTTTATCCAGAAGTTGAATAATATTGAAAATACCGAAATACTGGTATCGATAAATGATGAATACCGGTTGTCGAAACGGTCCAGCATCTCAATATTTGGTATCGCAGGATTCCGGTTCCTACGGTGGCGTGAATTTAGTGACAACTGACACAGTAAATTGTTAGAAAATAAAATTAAATAAAATTATTGGAAAATTAAAGATTGTATAAATGACAGTGATTGGGGGCTGTGGTTGTTTATTTCCAACACCTACATTACATGATGTAATTAGACACAATACAACGTTTATAGTTTTATATTTTAGACATTACAAGAATTTTAAAAATTTTAAAGACAGTTTTGTATTATCTTTAAAATATAAAACTATAAAATAATTAAATAATAATAATCATACCTCATACCATCAGCCCAGTAGTGGTTTTGAATTCAAATACCACGTTTCCGACCCTTATTTATTAATGAAAATTGCTAAAACTACCAAACTATGACGCGTGCTTGCAGGCGAATGCCTTGCCTGTCTTAACTAAAAATATATACTATTTAAAGTTATCCATTCCCGCAAACGTACGTTGAGGTTTATTTGTAAAATACTTATACTTACTAATAATATGATTTAATAGACTTCTCTCTATATATGAAAACTTTTTAATTCAGGAATATGTTAAAAATAAATACGCAATATAAACTATTTATTATTGCATCTTATGAAAAATTCAAATCATTCATACAAGTTGACCTAAATATGGAAAATGGAAGACTAGCAAATATAATGGAAATGTCACCACGTATGATTGACTTGATAACGAGAATCTGAGAAAAGACAAACAATGATGTAGGGCATGATTAAATGCGTAGTCTATTGGAAGAATCTTCACATTCCCGATTACATAACTGAAACTGATCGGAAAAATGGGGACAGATTTCTCTTTATATACGACACGATGTTAGTGAACGTTTCCTTTTCAGATGTTACTTATTCAAATTGTATGGCAGTCGCCTGTAAAAATGTTATTCCGCATCCCGCATCGTTTTATTTTCGCTAGCGTTCGTGCGGCAGTGCCGTGCTTTGCATAATTCCCCCCAACATAGCAATGAGATCCTCCAAGGGGCTGGGTGGCCCTTATTCAAGAGTTCACGTGTTCGGCACCCTTCCCCCCTATTTATATGTAAAGCGAGCGGCGATTACAGATCCCAACGTGAAGTGCAAACTGTTGACCCGTCGGGGCAAAAAGGACCTGATTAAATAATCGACGTACTTTCGCAATGCGCACTCGTTGCAATCATGGTTTTTTTGTGGAAAAACAATAACAAAGTAAATTTAGAAGGGGAGATGCAGCGCCGGGACTGGCTTTTAGTTCAATTCAATTAAACGCGATCGTGTTCAGCAACAGTTGGTGCGCGCACGGTTGTTGGGGTGAGAATTCCGAAAAAATGCTCCCCGCACAGCGTCGACGTTCGCCTTTCAGCCAGCTGAGATGTAACTGGGGTACACGAGGGTAGGTTTGATGTAAATTTAATTGGGCTGGCTGGTGGAGTGCAGAGCTCTTTTTTGATGGATCATTGTTATCTTAGGGAAATCCAAATTTAATTAAAGAGAACGTCAACAAAACAGACAAATACGGATAAATTAAATAAAATAGAGTCGGTTTGTATTTTCAAGTTAGGTTAACGATCTACAACTATACAACCCACATACAAGATGCTGGAATATCACAGGTCTGAATTGCTAGCTGCAATTGATATATGAAATGAGGACAAACATACTTATTATGAGAGCGCAGTGATGAGCGCAGTTGTAGTGTTGTGTGTTTGCCAGACAACTGCTAATAATTGATTGATGATTGTGAGGGGTAAAACAGTAAACTAGAGCAGGGTTGTTCATGAACTATGCAATGTTAATTATGCCGATTTGGTACCTCCTGAATTATATTATTGTGAAAATGAAAATTTATATATAACATCCCAGACCCTAATAAAATTACTGATATTTTCAAAAAGTACGTGATAGCCGCAATGATGACTACTTTTACATAAAGATACTAGTATGTGATCACGGTATACTGGGTTTATATTGTAGGCAATGGGAAAATTCACACGCAGATACTTTAGCATGTCATGTAAAATAAATATCCTGCATACCAGTAGCGCACTGCTTTTAAGACGCTTGCTTTGTGTGGGTGTGAAAGTATTCTTTCACTACAATGTGACTTTAACAAGGAATACATTAGGTTCTTTAACTTATTGTCATTCGACCTTGTAATTTATTGACGATATATTAGTAGGTGATTCTAATTTTATACCAGTTTTCAAGAAATATATTAAATATTTTAAGAAATATATATATTTTGTTTTATAAATTGTAAGTAACAATTTTTTTTTTAAATATTATTATAAACTTATAACATTATTTGTAACCCGATTTTTTAAACTCGTCAGGTAATGATTGTATCATATAACGAGAGATGAAAGTCAATCAAATGCACATATCAAAAATTTCTTCTTATGATAAGAAAACAATACATTTCAACCAACTGGCGCGTAACAGTCAATAGAGACAAGATATATGAGAAACATTAATATTATCTTCTCAGATTAAAGGCAATGTAACACCAATATGTATTATAACAACGTAACGGATCATCAACCGGCAAATATGAACTAAGAGAATCATTCAAACCTCAAAAAATAATAAATCAATTAGGCCCCAGACGAAATGTAAAAACTGCGCGCTAAGAAAGATATTGATACTATAAATAAATTTTTCATATTCTACAACAGCGGACTTTATCCTGAACAATACATGTCATCAATAATAACTCTCTACACAAAAAGAAAAGCACGGTATAAGAACGATATACTTATTAGTTTTATGAATCCTAAAACATTTTCTGTAGATTTTACATCAAAGGTTGTAACAGAAATATTAATCTTAAATAATTGTGACTCAGTTTGGATTCAGATAGGGGACGGAAAGAAGAAAGGCAATAGTTATAACTCAAGTTATTGCTCAAAACTGTGATGGTTAAAGTTAATAGACTAGGAAAAAGCCTTTAACTAAGTACAACACCCCAAGCTTATTGATATTCTTAAAAAATAGTCATCGATCAAAAAGATATACGGTGTAGAGAAAAACTTTACTGGAACCTGGCCGCTCAAGACACAATCGAACGCATTACAAATATGTAGAGGGGTAAGGAATGAGCTATCGCCAGTTTTATTCAACTTGTATTCTGAGTACATTTTTCCAGCACAAAGTGAAATAAATGACGTACAAGTAAACAATCCGGATAAGGAACACAGGTATGTAGACAACACATTAATCTTTACAGAATACGTCAATATCTACAAAAACTAGTCAATATAGAAATATTACAAAGTAAAATCATACGACTAGAGAAAGTAGACCAAGTTTCTGAGTATTTCCCGAAACCAACAAAAGATATGCAGAGAAATACTATACTGGAACCATCTAACAAAACCAGGGCCGGTCCTAGCGGGCATTTAACGTGTGCAATGCACGCGGGCGACCAAATTCAGTGCACGATAAAAGAGAAAAATCCTAATCTAGGCTGCAACAGCTCCAAAGGCTGTCATATTTGGGAGATACAGAAGCGATGAATATGACACCTACTGCAGCAATGGAAGTGATGTTGGATCTGCTTCCATTACACAAACAGTAGAACACAAGTAGAAAAAGAAGGTCTACTAAGTGCTCTCAAACTGGGGCTAGGCCTCTTCACGGGCACATGAAGGTCCTGTCCCAGGTCGAAGAGAAATATCTGATATATCCCATGGATACCATGCCAGTTCAATTCCATTTCGATGAAGTTTTTAAAGTGGTCATCACTGACCGCCGAATCAGCACTCGTAATATCGCACAACCAAGGAACAACAATCAATATTCTGGTACAAAGACGTATCGAAGACTGCAGAAGGTACCGGACTTGACATATATAGCCTAGGATATGAAGAATCGCTGGAAACGGGCCGGGCGCCTAGTATCCTGCAAGCAGAAATCATGGCCCTGTAGAGAGCTGCACAGATCTGTCTAGAAAGACTACTGAAGGAAGTGTGACTCTATTTCCTTACAGACATCCAGGCAGCTTTAAAGATGCAGAAAGCCTATAGCAATGACTCCAAAGTGATCTGGAACTGTAAACAAACGCTGAAGTGCAAGGGAACACTCACTCTGATATGGCTACCTGGGCACGAGGGCATTCAGGGAAACAAAGTCGTCAACGCAGTTCCCAAAAGCGGTGGCTTCCTTTATGGGCCCAGAGCCAACACGCGGGCTCACAGGAGACCTACAGACAACCGATCCAAAAGTGTGAAGAGGAGCAAAAGCAAGTCTACTGGAGACAAACTCCAGGGCAAAGGCAAGCCAAAATGCACATTGACTACTCTATGCTAGAAACAAAGCAGATCCTAAGCATCTCAAGAAATGAGATTAGAACTGCCAGTCATTCTACCCGGACATTGTCCGATTAAATATTACCTAAATAAATTAGTCAAAGCAGAAAACACTGCCTGCAGACTATGTGAATGGGACATTGAAACTGCCGAACACATACTATGGACATGCCCAGCACTTAGGCAGAAGAGGAGGCTGACCAACCTTGGGAACGCTAATCTAACGACCCTAGAGCTGAGAATCCTCTCAGGGACATAGTATTTCTCTCTTCGCTCGAGAAGTGGAAGAAGAATAATACAAGCAGGGTAAAGCACAATGGATCAACATTGGTTGCAGTACAGAAAGGTTAGTAATTGCCAAATCTGTACACGAGCGAGTTGGATGGTAGATAGGTGAGTGAATAGTTAAGAGAGGATGAGAAAGGCGTGAAACTTTGCAGAGGTTGACCTGGGAAATGAAGTTGGCGAGGGCTGAGGGGTTTAGTATGGAGGAGGAGGGCATACATGTAAGGCAGGGGAATGTGTATTTCATACGTTGGTGGGAGAGATGCTTCTGTAATCGACTATATTGTGGCGAATGAGAGAGTCGGATCTAGAGAGAATAGTATGACATTTTTGGAGAGTTTATTTACCATTGTTCTTGGAAGTAGGCGAAAATAGGAAAATGACACGTGAGTTTAGCATAGTCTCCAACAGGGGGAAAGACTATGAACTGACTATGTCTATGAAGTAATATTTACAGAAAACGTACATATGATATAGAATGGAAAACTATACAAAGCATGAATAACATAGAACGCAGATTAGCGGAAATCATGGTACGGAAATGAAGAACAATGAAACACTCCAAAGAAAGCAGCATAGTTTGATAGAGAATGTAAGGAGATGAAAACAAACAATGAGAGAAGCTGCTAGGAAAGTAGAAGGAGGTCATATATTAGTTACGGAAAACCATTAACGAAAAAAATTCTGGAATACATATGTAAAATACGTAGGAGACTCTTTCCTCGCCAACCAGACCAACCTAGATACGTGTGTGAGAAGTATCATGCAACAGAAATATGGGGGCGTGAAAATAGAAAGAGATTGAGGCCGAAAGGTCGACACCTTGTTACATATTGCTGCAGGATTCCGGAAAGGTGTGGGTTGATGCATGCAACAGGGCTGTGAAATATGAGGGAACATGTAAAACAGCTATGGAAGGTCAATATTTGAGAGAGTTATATATGATACTGGCGAATGACAGAGAAACTAATTGCGGAAAGTGTTGGATTTATATGTATGAATGGGTTGGATGGAGAAGAGAAGAATGCAAGAACGATGGAAAACGAATAGATGTCATGGTAGATGGGAGAATGGATGAAATAGAATACCAGACTGCCTCCCTGCCAGTATGGCACTTATTCCATCTTCCACCATGACCTTTATTAATTTTCTGTCGCTCTTGCATTGTTTTACATACTCTTTTGACCCAAAGAAGTCCATAGGGGTTTGACTGAATATTTAAAAAATTGTAAAAAGGTCGAGAAATAAAGACTAATAGCTAGGTTTAGATGCGGGATTGAGGAAAGTGAAAGGAGATATTGGAAGAAAGATGAGGGCAGAAAGTATATTTTGTGCGGGAGTGGGTGGGAAATATGAGAACAGTGTATATCTGAATTGAACGGATAGTGAATCACGGCGACTATTAACTGTCTTTTATTAATATACTTCTGTTGTATCCTTCAACATACACTGTATATGTATTTACGTTATCGTAGTTTTAATTTAATGTAATATTTAGAATGATGTTGAAAACAAATTTTTACCGCGTATCTTTCGACCCTATTATTAGCGAACAAACAGGGCCCAGTCGGGCACCCTGATAAGTTGAGTTAATGTATTTGCTTGCATATAAAGAGGAACTATATCAATGCCCTGTTTACATATGGCACAGTCTGATATTACTAAAATCGTCAATAGTTGATAGGAGAAAATTCCACCCAAAATCAGGAATACCGAATTGGCGACAGTAGATTTGGAGGGCGTTCCGGATTGGTACTCCCCACTTAATATTTAAACAATAGTTCATAAAAAGAAAGTTTTTTTTTTTAGTTGAAGACAGATAGGTATTGAAGTTCATTGAATCACGAAGAGTCTTCTCTTTGAACCTCCTACGTCTAACCACAACAAATACCACTTCAATTTATCGGAGTAAGCATACCGTCTGGTGTGATCACTGAAAGGAGTCACGACACTTAATAAAAATAATCCGAACAGAACTGACAACAGCAACTATATCCTGTTTCTTGGTATGATAGTTCATAACAAACTTACGGTTAAGCTGAATCTAACATACATATATTACTGCTACTTGTACAAGACCATTTTAAGAACGTTTAAAAAATTAAATCACTTTCAAAATGTATATGAGTATTTAGTGTCTTCAATGATGTCTTCGCCACGTTTGGATGCTGCAAGCGAAGAACAAAATAGAGGGAGTATATAGGCAGTTTTTAAAGCACTATTCCAAAAAAAGGTCGACTTCTAATATCCTATAAGCGTTTACTAACAGGAATGATTTTCTATAAACAAACATATCATGTACGTCCGATAAAGCTATTATTCATATTAGTTCACCACTACATCGATTGCCCAGTATACAGCAGTCTGAATATTCGTGCGCCATATGAAATGAATTTCGTCGAAATCTCATGTTTATATAAAAAGTGCTATGACGCATAACGAAAATTCCCTAGTATTGCAATGCATATCACAAATTTCAAGAGAATAATGACGTTTTTATTTCCACCACCAAAATTGTAAGATTTAATTTAATAAAAATTACCCTATAATATCGTGTTTTGATATTTTAGTTAGATTAGTTCCAAAACGAGCCTAAGAAATGATATAACTTGCAGGAGCAGTAAAGTTATCTTTCTTATCCAACGTAGAAATACTCAAATGAGGCACCGACAATTCTGGCCGGGAATTAGATTATACATTGTTGTATTGTATTGTGTATTGTGTAAGTAAATAAAAGATAAATCAACTAATGAGTTTTCTTCAAATGGCCTTTTGTGGATATTTGTCTTAATTTGGGGGCGCTGCCTTGTGTATACTAGGAAATCGCCCCTAAATTTATATACCCCGAATTGATTAAAGCAGTTCCAAAAAGAAACTCCACGCTAATTTCTCGTGAACTTTTCTTTTATTCGGCTCATAACTTTTTTACAAGCGACTACTTATAAACAGCCCGCCGTTGGATTTTTTATGCCGCCCTGGCGTGATTTTATTTTATTTCCCCCGCCTGGTTCAACGTTATTGTCCTGTCGGGAATCGATCCGGCCGTGCACACAGTCTCAAGGGTGTGTGTACAAGAGCCTCACACACACATATACACACAATTACCCATTCATCTTGAAAATAATGGCACGGGTGTCGCTAATGCTCGCTGGGGCAAATATTTATCGGGGTAGCAGATAAGTCAACGCGTCACGTCTGACACACACACATGAGGAGAAGCACCCTCTCAGGGGTATCGTCTTATCTCGCATCGCCGACAACCCTTGAACGCGATTTATTCGCTAGCGACTAATTAAAACAAGCAAATTATTTCTAAATTACCGTGCATAATAACCTGCATTGCAGGCCCATTTATCAGTTTCAGGAAAGAAACAATTGTTCTTTTCTAATTTCATTTGGCATTGTGCCCTGTAAGTAATGGGGCGCACGCTTGATAAGTTTTGTATTTATTTGTGTACTAATCGATAAGGGCTCGTAGCCTTTCTTATAACGCCTGTCACGGCGTTTGAGCGAAATCAACGCAGAGTTTCTGGCGTATTTGTCGCGATTATGGTGTGTATACGGATAATAGCAATATACAACAAAGGGTCTAAAGTTGAAAGATAGTCGCGAGACAAAAGACCCCGCGAAACAGTCGACTGTCAACATACATAAGAGGGAATAATATCTTGGAATAGATGACAAATGGGATGTCAGAATATAGGAAATTGGATATAAATAGAATACTATAACTGATGTATAAATGTACTTCCGAAACGTTCACTTGCAGACTGGTTTGGCTTTTGCTTTCATCTTGTTAAAGTCATGACATTTGCAATACAGATATAATTAATATTCTCCAATACGGAGGATTTATTTAGAAGTGATTGATCGTTAAGATTGCGTTATCTCAAAATAATATTGTGATATTTAGTAATCTATATTCAATCAAAAGGTGTGTTAAAAAACAATATATAATACATAAATAATGATAACGGTTTATATATTTTAATGGTATACATTTTTAATAAGAAATGGAATGGTTTTGTTATCCACGTTACGATTTTAAATCCATAAATACATGATTGTGCTGTTATGAAACTCCATTTATAGCTGAAACACACCCTACGTACGATTCTATCAGAGCGTCTTCGTAAATAAATTTAAATATAATTCGTACAACTAAGCCTGTAATTCTCTAATGTTTAGTAAAATATGTAAGTTATATACCCGTCCACCACGTCATATTGTGTGCCTTATCAACGTGCGAGTATATATAACTGCTTTCATTTACGTTCAGGAGCTGCTCCGGACTCATGTTCGATTAACCGTGCGATTTTTCCTCATATCTTTCTACGGTTGCAGTTATGTTCCATAATGTTAAAAACCATTCATCATTTCAATTTGTATAAAATGTTAAAATATTATGAAAATTGTACATGAATATTTTTTTTTCAAAGAAATTTACAGTTGTACATTTACGAAATAACGTACTGTCTTTTATTGTTCGGCGCTGTGAGAAACGATAAACGAAAGCAGCTTATATGTGCTTAGTCAGCCCTTACGTTTCGACACTCTCGAACGTGAACGCGTTTCGCTTATTAGAACACTCTATTGTTTAGCTAGTTAAATATTTACTTAAATCAAAAATGGATAATAATATATGGTCTCTAAATCGCTTATGTACTCAAGGTAATAAATATTTTCAATGCATGGATCATGAATTGATAAGCAATAAAGCTGAATGCGAAAAACAAATTGTATTAAATGGACATTTGAATAATTGTCAATATATAAACGTATACGTGATTTGTATATACAATGAGTCTGCCTAATTATGCCATGAGATTTTCTTTATTTGTGATTTTTCGGAAAATGTTATATTTAATACCTGGCAATATATAAAAGTTTGTACTTCACCCGGAACCAACTAAAAACTTTAATTTACTAATATTATACATTTAATTTATAATTTCTACACTAATTGAATTTATAGTCCACAATAATCTTATATATGTCTGGTATTGAAGACCAAATAGTTTCATACTACGTAACTCCATACGATGGTACATGAAAGTGCTTTTCCATCTCCATGTTGACTCCATTCGGAACGCGTGTTGTCTGTACAATAAGCATAAAATACGATTAAAATAACTTATTTGAAAGCAAGAGAGACTACTATCGAAGCATTCCTGAATGATATACCAAATAAAACTAAAAGAGAGAAAATCAGACCAGAACAGCTGAATTTTCCGAAAAAGTTAGTTAGACAATGCTACAAAAACAAGAAAAAGACACAAATGACATGTTTTGTATTTTCCATTTGTCTGGATGACAACGAAATAAAATTCGTATTGTATGTAGAGCCTTGTTTTAAGAAGTTCAATCTTTTATTTGAACATCTGTGTTATTAAATTTCAAGGTAATTTCAATGAAAATCGTGAAAAATGGTCACGAACAGGCGAACAGGCATATGCATGCACATTATTCTATATGCCCAGGTCACACCTTCGGGTCTGCCCCATCGTATTTCTGATATGTAACTTGGTGTACTGAATTTTTTCTTGAGTTTTCCTATGAGAATAAACCGAGGTACAACGTTGGGCTGTTAGCAGACATAGCAAAAAAAATTGCGTGGTAGCCATATTACTAGGTTAAATTCTGGTGATCAATATATCAACTGAAAAACCGAGATTATGTAATGGGAGCCATACAAAAAAAATAACGCATATTTTTAAATTAAATTTTTAATTAGTTGAATGTATTTCACCCCTGTTTACAATGTCTCGCATTCTCATGCTGCAGGGTGTTTACTACACACTTTCTAATTTAATTAAAAAACTCGTGTCCCCACGTAATACATATTTGTCCCAATTTGGTAGCAAACAAATTGGTAATTATTCCGAACACCCTGACCTCCATCAATCAGTCGTCCTTAATGAATTCGCCGCCGCCGCCGCCTTTCCAAGCCGAGCGGCGACCGCATCGCGATTCAATATTGCCGAATATGCCGGGGATGGTTGGCGCGAGCGTGATTTACGTCTCCGGGGGGCAGTCGCGTATAAATCAAACTGATTCCAGCCATAGGGGCGCCTGCATTGTGCAGGCAAATACTCTCCTTTTGCACACGCGGAATATTAACCGACATAGCACGCACTTATATAACAAAAATAGTTTGGTTGGATTTTCCGGTTAAT
Source organism: Lordithon lunulatus (assembly GCA_963942505.1). Taxonomy (NCBI): domain Eukaryota; kingdom Metazoa; phylum Arthropoda; class Insecta; order Coleoptera; family Staphylinidae; genus Lordithon; species Lordithon lunulatus. The sequence continues at coordinate 52,895,558 of OZ012666.1, read as the reverse complement.
TGTAATTACAATTCTTCGTCGTTATAAATAGCTGCGTTGGTGACGCGATCGATAACTTGGATTTGCAGTTGACAGGCGACATAACTGCAGTAATTTCCGGGCGCGACAGACTTTGATTAGTTTAATTTGGAGCGAATGGGGGGTGGGGGTTGTATTGGATTATCAGCTTTTTAGACGTTTGATCTCAAACTGTAAAAATTTTTTTTTTTCAATTCGCGAGAATAGAAGCGTATATAGGAAAGTGCTTTCAAACAGTAATCAATACACACTAGTGGTTTCGTTATATATATATATATATATATATATATATATATATATATATATATATCCAGAATTTACACAAAAAGGAGACTTATAGAAGTGGTATATTTCTTTGAGGTAATACTGTATAAATTTAGAACTAATAATGTTTCCTACAAAAACATAATTTCCCTGCGTAATCATACAATTGTCCAACAACAACAAAAAATAAGTAAATTATTCACATAAGCCACAGACAGGCTCCAATTTATAAACTGGTCTAATAGAAGCATATAATTACAATAAAATAAGATAAAATAATAGGATACAATCTATAGGATGATTCAAAACTGGCGGCCAAATATGAAGTAACATAGTTGAGCGTTGAGTAATTCTTCACTTAACGATAGCATACAGTTTGGAATTATAAACTGAAAATAGAGAATAGTTATTCTTAAATGTTACAATGGTGTCTATATGAAAATAACGACAGTATTGAAATACCGACAATATATTTACAGACATTATTGAAATACTGATATTCAAAATATTGATAGTATTGAAACGGAGACCTTCAAAATACCGACAGTATCGAAATACCAACGACTAGCACGGACGGTAGAGGACCTGGGGATCACGAGGCAGGTAGTTGGAGGAGAGGAGTTCTCGTGAAATGAACTCGAAGTGGCGCTGGGTCCGCCGAAGGTAGGAAAAGCGGTGGGAGTTGGGTTGAAGACGGAGGCGTTCAATAGGCTATCGGTAAAGGGGATAGATAAACTGCTGTAAGGCATCAAAGGATTTGGATAGAAGGAGGTACCGAAAGAGTGGAGCGTACGGTGTTAGTAAGTGCCAGTGCATAAAGAGGAGCCTAAAAGCTATAGGGTAATCTATAATGACTGCGGGATACAAACTTGCTGTTCATGGTGAAGAATAGGTTGGAAGAGGTAGTGGACAGAAAAGGAGTGTTGCCCGAATACTAGAGTGGGTTTAAAAAGGGAAGAGCAACAAGGGAGTTGACACTAGCAAGAATTACGGCGGAAGTAGTGGAATGCAAAGTTACAATATATGCGGTGTTTGTGGATGAGCATTAGTTGTGGTGTATATGGAAAGATTCGAGATGGAAGAAGATGTTATAGAACGGGCGAGAAGGATGTACAAAGAGATGTGGGTAAGAGTGAGAGTGAATGTGGGTGTTACAAAGGGAGCAGGGATGGTTCTTAAAGAAGCTACTGGGGCTAGAAGGTCGACCCCCTTACCGATCATCCTGCAGGAGACGATCCGAATGAGTTGGTGGTGAGAAATGTGTAGGAGGGTGGCAATGTTTGGATAGATTCGTGCAGCTGGTATAGATGAGAGACATGGTTAGGGCAGACAGCGTTTGGAGAAAGGATAGAACAAGGATGTATAAAAGAGGTGGGGGTGGATGAAAAACTAATAGGCGAGAGAAGCGTGCGAGCGGAGGTCATAGAAAGAATGAAGGATGGATATTGAGTGGCAAGAGCTACAGGAAATATTGAATGGGGTATGTGATGTGGCAGGTACGGGGGAAACCCCCGGGCTACATAACCAGGTTAGCAAATGCAAACATTTTAGTGCCCTGTAAATCCATAACACATGTTATAAATTATACAAACAGTAAAGCAAGAGTAGAGGTAGTATGACATTCTTACTTAACGTATTATTTTATTAAACACAATTCGAGATTGTAATATATAATATAAAACGAATGTTATATTTATTAGTTATGATTGTATTATTATTATTCGTATGTAAATAATCGTCATAAATCAATCAATTTAAAAAATCGTATGATGTGATCCGAACAGCATTGTAATAACAAATAATATTAATTGTATTTATATTTCATTTCAATTGTGCTCATGGTAATTTGAACCTACAATATTGAATTGCGGAAATATGGTACGTTGCCGTTGAATGGCGTGTATTGGAACGTCCATATAAAATTTCCCGCACGTTTCATTGTCCATTTCATCGGTACATTGTTTGAGGCACTGACGCTAATTGCGCGGGCTATTAAACACGCCGGTGGCGCGTCCTCCTCCCCCTGTATCCCGAGGAAGTGTTTATTACCCCTGCAGTCAACCCATTATTCAGGGGGTGAGGGCGTTATAGCCGCGGGCGGCGTGCGCGTCGACAGCCGAATTAATTCGCCCCGCGACAAACTGCATACGTTACCCCGAAAACCCGCCAATTCCGCGCGCGTTGCATAAATTACTTCTCCCCCGGCAAGGTACACACACACAACCACCGCTCGCAGCCGTAATTAATCACGCTCCGGGGCCGCTATCAAGCGCCTTACATGACCCCCCAGTGCTCACACTGGGGGGATGATATTAGCGGCCTATAAGTTATATATCTGGCACGGATCCTCGGTCACGAACGCGTTCCAGAAATAAAACGCCTGGAAGCCTAATTACACTTATATCTTCGGTGAAAAGGTCATGGGGGCGGCCGGCCTCCCGTCCGCCGGCCGCGAATAATAATAAACTGCCGATTAATTCGGACGAGCGCAGTTTTATTTTCAGGGCGCCACCCAATTGAAATAAAAAGTTATAGTCACTTCATGAAGTTCGAGTGGGATCGATGGCGTACGCCCCCCGAGCTGATTTTCCTACCGCCCTAAACCTGCACGTCTCCAAAGCACGAACATTTAGTGCAGCAAATTGTTCCATTGGGGAAACAAAAGCCGCATTCGTTACATTTAAAACCTGCATAACATTTTGTGGGAATTTAAATAGAGGTGATGATTTGAAAATGAGTATGTGTTGCTTACATTCCCATTTAATTCTATTGCGTTTTCACTATCTCATTTCTTAGCTACGAACATAACTGCTACCATAAAAAGACAGTTTAATAATGTGCAGCGTTAAATAACATTTCAGGTCATAATATTTTAAAATGTAAATTTTAAAGTATACACAGTTGGTGTTTATATAGTTTTATCAGATATTTTTTAATTTTCTGAGGGCATAAAATGTGTATGACCACTTATATTGTATACAAAAATCCCGACTCGACCAGTTGCGTCACCTAAATGATTTCCCCACATTTTTAAAATGGGTTTTCCGTTTGTTATATTGCTATCACCTTTTACAGTTTTTCATGTGAATTTAAGGGAAATACCGGGTGACTCGTTTGAGCCACTCTCTTTACCGGCGGAAAAGCCTTTTGACAGAGACCCTATAATTTTTGTTTACTAAAATGAGATGCTAATATGGTCGCGATAAATATTAGTTTCATTAAGTACTTATTTTGGAAGTGTAAAAGCTTACAATTATTCTTTAATGATAAATGCTAAAGTTATTAAAATTATTAATGATTTTTTTTAACGTTTGCACAGTTAGACTTAGTATTTTAATTACTATTCGCCATGGAACATTCTATAGGACTATCCATGGAACATTTTATTCGATGATTATAATTCTATGATAGTAAGATGATTAACTATCGATATTTTCTATCCACAGTACAATTAATTCGATAATGCCCATGACTAATTCTAGTACGATCCCTATTGTCATTGATTAGTGTCAGTAAGTAATAATTCCACGATCGTTATTTACCCGGTGAGAAAAATTATGAAAATTTATTCTGATACTTTCTTTCTGGTACTTTACATTCTTTTACATGAGCTCTTCCCAAGCCAATTTGTTAGGCAGGTGCTATCGTGTGCAGGAATATATAAGCTAATGATAATTATTTTATTCGGGCCGGCGACATTATCGTGCGTGTGCATAAGGTATAATAATTATTAACCAGAAGAGAAATGATGTGATGACGACCTTGGACGCTGATGAATTTGAGTGAGAATGCGGGATACTTGAGACTGTACAATGTTTATTCAGAATAGCATAACAGTATATTAAGAACAAGCCATATATAAAAATTACGATTTAGAGACGAGACCGCTATTAATCTAATCAGCTTTAGGTTTAAAAGGATAGGATTGAGGGTATTAGTAGTAGTAAAGAGGAACGATAAAATCAGGGTTGCTTATTTATTACATAAGAATATGAACAAACAGCGTCTTGTTTGTTGTGATTTTTATTTTCTTTTCAAATTAGTTCGGCAATTGTGTAGCGTAATCTACATTATTTATTTAGTGTTTCTCTTGGAAAATCTGTAAATATTTAATACCGAATACAAAATTATTTCCCATTGTATTGAAGCACGTGAAAAAACATTTGAAGCTGTATAAAATATGCATTTAGGCGGAAAAGCCAAGGGCCGGTATCCTAATATAGGTTATTTTTCTCTAAAAATATGCGTGAGTTAAACTTTAAATTATTTATATAATTATTTCCCGAATTGTTATACAAATCTGTGTTCATCTTCATTTTTTAATTATAAATATTTTATTGTAATAACTATTTTCAACAAAAACAAACTTTACCAGAATTTGAAAAATTGACACAAATAAGATATCATTTCTGTTAGAGATCTAATTTTTCATTTATAATAAAATAAATAATTAATGTGTACACATTTTGCGCACACCTAGTGTTAATATGTCAAAATCGGAAAATCGCTGTAGGTTCACATGGACTTTCCCTGGCCGACTTCCACCAAATACTAATCAAGTCGGAGTTACGTTATATAATATCCGCATGTAAAATTTGGTTTGAAAATATCTAGTAGTTGTTCCGAAAACGGACGGAAACATTTATCACAGACAGACGACAGACTACGGAAAATGATCAGGAGACCTAATAAAGAGGATTTTCGCAGAAAATTAGTGAGAATTCCAACGCACGATTATAATACTTTATCCATATTTCGTACCATAAATAATATATATATATATATATATATATATATATATATATATATATATATATATATATATATATATATCACGTTGACGGTGGATTTATTCGATCATATGGTACAGTATCAATAATTATCAATTAACGTAGTTATAGTACGATATTAATAGTACCGCATGATTAGAGAGAAATAATATCATATTATCATATTATGATATATTATATTATAATCTGAACCAATATAACAAATTCGAATCGGGATTCACCAAGATACGACACTGCTACTAAACTGACTGTTCAAAACTATTAGGAGCGACGAGCGATTTTTTGTAGTTCGAAAAATACCGAGAAGCAAATATCAGAAACTCTGGAGAGTATCCTTCAGAAAATATGGGATGAAAAGAAGGTGCGAAAGATTGGAAAGAAAATAAATCCGCTACATAAGAAGGGCAGTAGAAAAGAGGTGAATAATTATCGCGGCATATCTTTACTAGCGACAGTACAAGATTCTTTCGAAGTGGTTACTTATGACGATAGAACCAACAATCGAAAAATGTTCAATGAATATCAAGACGGCTTCAATTAATCTGAAATAAATCATAAACGAAAGAAATAGAAGAAAGTAAAGTTTCTTGGTTAAGGCGTACGATTCTGTCGACAGAGAAATGCTATTTCAAACATTTGAAGAATTTCAGATTGACGCCGAAACAATCAACATCATTACGGAAACATTAACACAAACAAACTCGAGAGTTTTCGTTTTAGGTTTGGAAAAAAGGAAAGTACTGCCAGGAACGTACTGGCAGTACTTTCTTTTTTCCAAACCTAAAACAAAAACGTCTGCGTTATAAACTGCAAAAAAGACCTATAAAGATGAAATATTTAACCAACATAGGATAGCTTTTGGGAAAAAGCTACGAGGGAATTTCCAGAGATGAAGAAATGAAGACCACGGATAGTCTCGGAAGAACTTAGGGAGCAACGAAGCCAAACGATGAAACAATAATAGCGCAAGAGAAAGGCTGAACAATTCAAACTTAATAATATTATTAATAGCGGTTAACTGTAGATTAAATATTCATTAAAAGTATTTAAAAAACTTGTATTTAATTTGCCAGATTTTAAAGAGAAATAAGTGAGTCCTTTAATGACTATTTTATTAAATCGGTAGAAAAGATAACAGTTAGAATTTATATACTTATACAACTTAATTCTAACATTGTAAGCAGGGGTGGTTAAAGCGGTCGACCAGTCAGACAGTTTAACTATTCTTAGTCGCCCGAATATCTGATATGTACACATTTTAATTTAATTATAAACTAATTCGTTTGTGAGAAGGAAGCAATATTTTTGTATTAAAATAGCTAGGTATGCATGTAATATGTATGTATTAGTATTATCTATGTTTTTTTTAATTTCAACTTATTTTTGGGTTTAAATTACTACTTTTCTACTACCACCGCCTAAGTTGGCCACATCTGGTCTACAGTATATCAAAACTACTATAAATATATGGTAAGACTTTGAAATAATAAATATGACAAAATTAAATAAAATATGCAGATGTAATCGAAATCAAGGTGTTACCATCTTAAGAAAAGCTTTTAAAACTAGTGGTAAAATAACAATTGGATGTAGATCAGAAGAGCGAGGAAGTGTGGCCCATCCACACTTCCTCTCTCTTCTGCTGGGGTACACCGCGTGTGTGCTGTGTACTAAGAGGAGTGACATGTGGTGACACCATAGCAAAGAATGTGAGGGAGTGAAAGCAGACTGCAGAAAGGTGATTGAATGGAGAAGATCGGGAAGGCGTGAAAATCTGCAAGAGGCTGACGTGGGATAGGAAATTAGCGAGGGCAGATGGTCTAGTGTGTACATAATGTTATATAAGGGAATTTGTATTTTATTTTTATTTGTATAATTTAATTTAAATAAATTTTGGTAGAATTCTATACAAGGGAGATGTATGAATTTGTGTGTTGGCTATGCCTAATAAAGGTCTTTTTATTTTTTTTTATATCATTTATTGATTTTTTTTAGTGGTTAAATAACAATTTATGAGATAGTTTGAAGAAAATAAGATAAATATAGGCAATCAAGAAATACACAATGTGAGGGGAGGTTTTTATGTTAACTTGCTATGAAAACAAGGAATTAGTGGAGCAAAATTGAATTTTTGGCGTTTAACTTCCCTCTACGAGGGTAAGTTGTACTGTTTTTACTTATTCTAACGTTTTATAATAACGCATAATTGTGGAGTATTTTATCTTGTATATTTCTTTTAAATTCTTAATTGTGTCTTTGTAGACGTTTCCCGTTATTGTAGTGCCCTTTGGCATGTACTCAATTAAGAGAATCCGCATTCAGCAACCAGAAAACAGTGCCCATCACTATCAGAAAATTGTGTCTTCACCTTCTTCGGTGGTGAAGAGCCTATTGGTGTACCCAAGGCTCATTCCGAGTATGTCATATAAAAAATATATAAATCACTCAGATATAAAAATGACAAAACTTGGAGATGACACTATAAAATGTCACAGTAACTAGACATAAGAAAATTGTCGCGACAGCATATTGTTTTCATGGCTAGGTAGTTAATGTCAGTCAGCTATTACATTTTTATTATATGTTTTGCACCGTAGTATTCTGAACCCAAAGTGGTAGTTAATGAGGTCGCAATAGGGGTGCAATGTTTCATAACGTGCCATAATCCATTTGCCTGCAGACATTTAATTACTTGGAAAATGCTTTTTCTTGCCCACAACACTTTGGCCGGCCACATTTTAAAACAGTAATTGAAATTCTTATTACATATTTAAAGTTAATATAAATTATAAATACTTTTGATATTAAATATAGAACGAGCTTTTCAACGACTAACTGTGGCTAACTAGACAAAATTAAATATTTAGACGAGGGTTACGGCCGCTATATTACAGGGAATTTGAGTTCGGGTATGGTGTAACTTACTAGTTTTTAGTTGTTTTGTTTCCCTATGATTACTCGTAGCATTAGGTTACGGTTAGCAGGAAGTTTCAGACAACGATGTAATATTGAACATTTCAGTTGTTCTGAGCAAAACTGCAATTCACAGAATAAATCAATGCATACGTTTCCACGATATAACCAGGATTGTGAGAGATTTAAAACGTGAGTTGCATTCAGCAGCTATAAAATCTTGTTAGAAAGTTTCCTGTCTTATATAATATGCAGAACGTAGATTATTCTGTTCACATTTCATAAATTCGACAAGAAACTGGGACATTGCGATTCTTTATTAAATTTACCAAGTAATTTGAAGTTAATTACTCTATATAAAAATATATTATTTAATTTTATAGAGGCAATTTATATACTAGATTGTTAGTGAATTCTAATAATATAAAAACGAAAGCAATGTTTTGAAGCCAACCGACCTGTGATTTATGATTTTGTGTGACAGTGCAGTTTGTCAATGTTGACAGTTCAAAAGTGGAGGAATTTCCAATGAGACGGGTTTTTTAAAAATATTTTTGATTCATTATTGAATTATAAAGTATTATGTGTTTGGAAGTAATAGCAATGTTTTAGTAAAGTTTTGTTTTTTACAATTAAAAATGTAATTATTCATTGTTTTAATACAATGCAAGGATTTGTCTATTTTTATAATTAAAAATAATCCCCGTTGAACGGCGGGCGATTCACCTAGTTATTAAATAAAAGTGAAATATAAAATAAAAAGATATTAAGATTTTGTGTATGCAGAAGAAAGGAAGTTCTACTGGGAAAATATAAATACATAGTGTTCTTGTTAATGAATTAAAAATATTATTATTCTGTAAAGTTGGTATTATTTTGTCCAATAATCTGTTGTTGTTTTATTGTAATTATGAATATAACCAAAACTGTTGTTAATGAATTAAAAATATTATTGTTCTGTAAAGTTGGTATTATTTTATCCAATAATCTGTTGTTGTTCTATTGTAATTATGAATATACAATCAGTAAATAGAGTATTCATTAACATATTAGTTTAATTTAGCCATATCATTACAGCGTTATAGTTAAATGATAATCCACATACTGCTATGTTAACAATGTAATTAATTGGAGTGGCAAACATTACTAAACACTGTTCAACTATTTAGTTTGTAACTGATTAGACAATGTAACACAGGTACAATATACCTGTTAACAGCTTTGCTAAAAACTTTCCTGTATCCTGTTTCGCAAATAAACCTTACATATTTTTTTCGATTCCCATCGCGTGAAACTTTCATTTCCCCTCCGGCAAATGCTCCATCCACACCCATGTTCATTACTGATATGGAAAAACTTCCGGCGAAAAGTCCCAACTTCCATCGTGCAAAAAAAAGTAGCGTCCAGGCATTGATCGTAGTTTTAAAGCGTTGCGTTCGGCGCACAGCAGGAAACGTTTGCCCGATTGCGTCCTGCACGTGTGTCATCGCCGGAGAGTTATATGAACTCGCGTGTCCACACCACTTCCAGATTTAATTGCGTGCATCCCTCAGTGCTGACGTACTCGTTTATCAACAGCAGGCGTTTGCGTATGCGGAATTCTGAACAATCCGATGTGGACCGGGTGCGAAATGTTTTGCAGTTGCTAATTTTGATTGAAAGCGGGACACAATGGAATAGTTTTGCGGTGATACTACGCGGCAGAAATTTCGCTACATTTTAATAGAAGTGAAATTAATTAAAATAATTTATATTTGTTATGATAATATGTCATGTAATTGTGATAAAGTTATGAAATAAATCCCTAAATAGCCTAGCCCAATTTGTGGTGAGGCGATAAAAATTAATATGCGTAAAACATGGAGCGTTAGAGCATACTGGTATGCTTAATTTGGCCATTAAGATATGAAATGTGGTTATTTTACTTGATGTGCATTTGAAGCCTCTAGAACTAAGTTTATATGACATTCAAAGTTAATAGTTGACATATTCTAGCATTAGTAATGTAATTGTATTCATATGCTCGTCATAACTCATAGGCAGGATATTTATTAACACCTGCTGACCCCAAGCTCACGTATTTCTAAAATATCAGTGAATACCAGTATAGGTTAGATATTTCGCAGTTTATTGGTCTCCATCTCCATGATTATAATAGATGCGATATAAATCAATAACATTGAGAGATTTAAAACATGTTTAACTATTTTTAATATGTGTATTATATTGACATTTATGTTATCTTTATTGTATTAGTGTACACACTTTTTAATTTAATTTTTTAATTTTAACTTGCCCATTGTGTATGTTAAAATGTAAATTGTGTTTGTGCATATACCAATATAGCAATATACGGTATTATTATTATTTTTAAATTGCAAGATGTATCCTATGTATGTTGTAATATGCATGGTCCTTTTAAAGTGTACTAATTTTGCTATGTGTAAGTAAACCCCAGTAGCAAAGATTATTATGATTATGACCTTATGATCATGATAATAAATATAAACAACAAAAATACTCCCCAATTTCCATGTCGTAGAATGAAAGTAAATCAATGCAATTATTGCAAAACTATTGTATTGGCGGAATAAACAATTATTGTTAATAAATAATCTTGATCATGATGTTTGTTTTAGTCCGTAAACGGTTCTGTATTATTTTATATAAAATATAAATATTATTTTAAATGGCAGATAAAATTAAACGATATTTAAGAAAATCGGGTTACCCGTAAAACTATTCTAGCTATTCTTTTAGATAATCCTGCGTATGCTCGATAATAAAGAGCGTAATATTGACTTATTATATTAGGAATTTCATAACGCTTCGCAGGTTGCTTATATTTGATCTAAAAAAAACTACTTCAAATATTAATACTCATTGTAAAAATGAAATTTCATTTATAAGCATTCTCTATCGTGTTGTCTATCTCATATAATATACGTCTAGTTAAATTAATAAAATTGTTAGAAACTAAAACTTTTTTTTGTATGTAGGAACATAAATCCTGTTTATGACACACTTATTGCAGTAAATCAGGAACGTGGGGTTCGCGGATTAAAAGTTTACTCCCCCGCCGCTATCTTAATAAAGCCGAAACGCGGACGGCGACGCCCACCCCCGCCCGCCAGTTTATTAGGCACACGATGCGGAACCGACGCTACGGCTAATAACGTTTGCTTCGAGACGTAAATTTCGCGGCGTCCGCACGCGAACCTTTTTATATAAAATAGGAAAAAAATCAATTCGTACCATGCACCACCGCGCTGCTATTTATAAATTAAAAAACTACTGCCGCATACGCCACAATTATACTAGTGCTGAATGCAACAAATAAAAAACAAACAGGTAATTTAAAAATAGCTGCAGTTGTTTTTACGCGACACGTTGAATTTATTGTTATCATGTGTGAATTTTATTTTGTATGCATAGTATATGAGTTATAAAAGTATTCTATTTAATATAATTTTATATATAATTTTATATATAATTTTATATATAATTTTATATATAATTTTATATATAATTTTATATATAATTTTATATATAATTTTATATATAATTTTATATATAATTTTATATATAATTTTATATATAATTTTATATATAATTTTATAATGTATGTATTACTTAGGGTAACCAATTAATATTATTGGGCACATCAACAGATTGCAAAATTTGAGGTTAACGAAGAAAGTGTGAAAAATGGGAAATATAAACAATAAAGCAATAGGTAGATCGAGACGAAAATTATCTCCCTAATTTGGAAGAAAAAATAGGTTAACTGGAACAGTGCCGGAGCGAAATATAAGGCAATATGAAAAATAAAAATAAAAGAATAACATGAAAAACTCGGCACTAGTTAAAGAGAAATGAGTATGTAGTAAGAAATGAACAAGAGAAGAAATAGATAGTTTGGGACATTTCCAAAAAGAATAAAACAGGACTTTAAGGAACATAATCAAACATAACGAGTTAATGAAAATAAACAATAATAAAATAAATATTGGATGCATATTCATCAATTATTATGCATGAATCGTCACAGAAAATATGAAAAATATGCGCTGTACAAAGAGAAAAAAAAGAATGAGCTAATATTAATAATTCAAATTGATTAGAATGGCAGTGTTTGAAATAACATTTCAAAGAGTCGTGAGCGCTAATTAACGTTGTAAGATATTCAGACTATTCGTGGATGAAATTACAATGGATTCCGCTGCAATCGGACACATCAGGAACAAATCCTATGCCGCTGCCCCACATTCTAGATTACAAAACCTACACTACTACTGTCTTAACGTAGAAGTAGATATATGGTGTATACAAGCCGGTTCAAAATCATAGCAGATTTTCATATTATTCAAAAAAAATGTGCAAAGTTGAACTTTTTGCATGTATTTCTTGAAGCTGCTATGAAGCTCGGAGAGTGGATATACTATATAATCTGCAGGTTGAAATATCAGTAGATACCACTACTTCACGTTATACTATTTCCTAATAAATACATACCTATGTCTTTCCTACATGCTTTATTTACGCCCATTTTAAGATTGATTTTAACAGTTTATTTATATTTTTAAGAGTTTTTAAGTCCACTCTCAAAACTTCAAGAAATATATGCAAAAAGAATAATTTTTTACTTTGGATACTTTTTGAATAATACGAAAATCCTGATGACTATAAATTTGTACCGGTATTACGATCACCTTAAATATTATGCCATTAAAAAACGTACCTGTCGCACTAATGTCAGGTATCATTACTAGTCCTATAATCTTTTCCAATCGCATAATGTTTAATTTTTTCAATTTTTCCAACGAAAACACATCTAGTTACTTAAAAGCTCTGGCGACCGAAGTGTTTTCCGGATAATCAACATACTTCCTTCCTCGGGAAGAAAGGACACCCCCTTAGAAAAGAAAAAACCCAAAGGCGGATGAACCAGATGACATGGTCAACGATGACGGGATGTATTCTACTGCCGAAGACGCACAATGAAAGGCATTGTTCAGATTTTAGAATAATAAGTTTGTTGAGGCACACCTTAAAAGTTTTCTTAAAGATCATTTATAGTCAGATATACAAGAGGTTAGAAGCATATATTAGTGAAAACTAGTTCGGGTTTCGTAGTAATTTAGGCACAAGGGAGGCTTTATTTGGAATGAATGTAATAATCCAATGGTGTCTCGATATGAACGTAGACCTTTTCATCGAATTCATCGACTTCGAGAAAGCCTTCGATAAAATTAAACACGACCGGTTAATCGATATAATGCAAAAAAAAGGGCTTGACTATGACATCTACATAACTAAAACCTTGTACTGGAATCAGAAAGTGCTAATATATGTGGAGGGACATGACAAAGGGGAGTTTGACTAGGATGCATATTATCGCATATTGATATGTATTACGAGTTCTTATTCAAAGAAGCCTTTAATGAAGAGTCTGGTGGTGTAGTAAACCGACAGGCTATTAATAACATTAGATACGCAGACGATACTGCGATAACCAACAACCATCCACGATCTTTAGAAAATGTTGCACGACATAAACACGATTAGTCTATCTTATAGGCTCAAAATAAATGTGAGTATACAAGAAGACAACAGCGATGAAGTTAAGAGTATAGAAATAGCAAAAGCCACCTTCATCAAAATGAAAAAACTAATCGCAAATAGAGATTTCAACCTAACCTTGAGAATTGAAAGAATGCGTTGTTATATTTTCTCAACGTAATTACATGGGATGGAAGCGTGAACAATAACATCAAAAATAGTCGTTTGAGATACTGTAGGTGGACCTAGTAAACAATGAAGAAGTCATGCGAAGAAAGCATAATGAAAAGCAATTGATGCTCACGATTAATAAACAAAAGCTCGAGTATTTGGGACACATTACCCTGGGAGAGTGATACTTAATTCTCGAACTAATAATGCGTAGGGAAATAGAAGGAAGAAAAACCGTAGGGCGTCGAAGAACCTCATGGTTAAAGAACCTACGAGAATGGTATGGACAAACAACAACCCAACGTTTTAAAGCAGCAGCGTCGAATCGCCGTTACGATTGCCAACCTCCGATAGGAGACGGCACCACAAGAAGAAGATGAGTGATTCCCTTTACATTTAATGTCATTAAGAGAAAAGTAGTGAAAGCGATAACTCTAATAAAAGCTGTGGCCAGCGATGATGGGGAGAGCATGAGAGACAGGATCAATTATAACGAGATTACAAGGAAAGCAGGCATCGTGTAATGAAGCAGATTGCCAAAATCAAATGGCGATGGTTGGATCATGTCGCCAGGGATAACCAAAAATAGACGAAAAGAGTCATGCGAAAAAAGACTTCAACCTAACGTTGAGAATTGGAATAATCCGTTGCTATATTTTCTAAACGTTATTACATGGGATGGAAGCGTGGACATTAAAGATACTCGATTCTCTAACTAATAATGCGAATCAAAATACAAGGAAGAAGTGCCGTTAGGTGTCGAAGAACCTCATGGTTAAAGAACCTACGAGAATGGTATGGACAAACTGCAACCCAACTTTTTAAAGCAGCAACATCAAAAGTTCGAATCGCCGTGACGATTGCCAACTTCCAATAGGAGACGGCACCACAAGAAAAAGATGAGTGATTTCCTTTACATTTAATGTTATGCTGTTTGCATTTAGTATTAATGAAACACTTACTTCAGTGCATTTAGAGTAAATGTAATTAATTATCCATACAAAAAAAGAGAAAATAAAGCAGTGAAAGCGATAACTCTAATAAAAGCTGTAGCCAGCGATGATGGGAACGAGTATGAGACAGGATCAAAAATAACGAGATTGCAAGGAAAGCAGGCATCGATGTAATGACGCAGATTGCCAAAACCTAATGTCGATGGCCGGATCATGTCGCCAGGGATATCCAAAAATATACATACATGGGTCGAACAAAATCAAGATCAAGATCAACGACAAGCGGGAAGCAGCTGGGTATAAAAGGCCCAAAACAGACAATCGTGGAAACAAATAGAAGAAGCTTTCGTTGGAGTGGACGTCTACATGCTGATGATGATGATGTAGCTAGCGATATGTGGCTAATTTATTAGGAGTTATGCAACAAAAATTAATCGAACAATTTAGCGTTTTAATAAACGTATATATATATATATATATATATATATATATATATATATATATATATATATATATTGCGGCGCCTTAAGAAACAGCCGTTGTACAGCTTAGAGCTAAACAGAGCTCTACCAGCAGCGGCTCAAAATGTATTTCTCGACAAACGGCCAGAAGAAGGCTAACCAGCATATAATTACCAGGCTTCGTTTTGCAAAGAACCTCTGAAATTGGACTATTGACGACTGCAAGTGAATTTATTTTCAATCGAAACTAGTGTATGTCCTAATTAACCAGATGGACGAGTACGAGTCTAGCGAATGCCATGAGAAAGGTTTGTTGCCAGCAATATTTATTATACCATACTTTTTTCGTGGACCAAAAATGTTCTGAGGATAAATTTGCTTGCATAGTCGCACGGATATCAATTTCGCTAATGCCTTACAATAAACAATATAAATATACTATAAATAAGAATGATGCTTACTTCCAAAAACAATAATATTAAACACATTTTTTAAATGTATCTCTTAATAAATAATGCACATGCATTATTATTATTTTTTTAAATTTATATACAGAATCGCAAAACACGTACAAATAATTAGGGTGAATGCGCCGGGTATATTTTTGAGAACGCACACATTTACTGTAGTAAAATCTAATATACAAGATCTTGGCACATTCCTCTTAGGGGACCATAGTTGGTGCAAAACAAAGTCATTTTACAACCAAAATTTAATAAAAGCTTTTTTTATAAGCGAGATAAATTATAATTAAAACAAACAAAAAACGAGTTCAGTACTGTCAAAAATGATAGCAAATGTTCAAAGTTGGCGCCGTTTCCTTGAATACAGATCCTTGCTCGGCGTATCAACGACTCCGTATAGGGTTTTACTAGACAATCCTGTTGCCGAATAATTTCGCCGGCGTTATAAATCATGTCCTTCAATTCGTCAACCGTATCCACTTCTGTATGCTAAACTATGGATTTCATGTGGCGCCATAGTAAAAATCCAAGGGATTTAGGTCTAGGGATCGTGAAACCTATAAAACTGGCCCGTTACAGCCAGTCAATGAACAAAAAATTATAATTACACATTCCGCTTCAAGTAAATGAAGTCTTGTCGGTCACCAAAACACATCTTGTAAAATTTACATTCTCATGATTTCGTAATAGCCAAGTACAAAAAGTACTCTCGCTGGGTAATCTTAGGGCTGTAATGATTGAACGTGATTGTAGTGGAACGAATACAATTGGTTTTATCGCAATATAAGCAGTGTGGCTTAGAAGTGACATTTACTTCATTGGAAATTTGCTTGATACTAAGGGTCGGGTCTACATCAACAACGTTCTTCTATCTCTACCGTACAAGCTGCTCTAGATCGACCACCATACCTTCCTCGGTGTCCTTTTAAATTTTCAATTTTGATGGCTCAGTGAACGAGGCGGAGGAATTATTTTAGAGCGGGATGGACTCCCAAAGGGAAGCGTGTAAGGGCGAGATGCAAGTGCAGCGTACTAATGGCACTCGCCAAACACTAACATCATATCAACAAGTTTATCATTTCAATACACATGTAGAATTTTTAAATGACAATTTAACGCAACTTAATTAAAGACAAATACTTAAACAACTCTCACATTTAAGAAACACTTTGACACATAATTAAACATACGACTAATGACGTGCGCACACAGGGCTTTTTGTTTGTTTTAATTATAATTAAGCTTGCTTATAAAATAACTTTTATTAGACTTTTTAGTAAAATGACTTTGTTTAATCACCCCAAATATCGTTCCCTAAGAGGAAAGTCTCAAATTTTGAAAAACCCCATATATTAGGCGCGTATAATTTTTACACGCTTAAGGCGCAGAAACATATTTTCCAGTTGATGAAAAATCGCTCCAAACTCAACCCGCTACATGGATTCCAGGTATAAAAAGTAATATTCAAAATTCAAAAGAGATGTTTATTTAATAAGTTTAAGTTTTTGACTTGAGTACTTGAGTTGTAACAATCGTATAAAACGAAAGTCCGGAATATGATAAAAAGCAACAAAATTATATTAAGTATTTTCAAAACACGACACAAATATAAAAAAAAGAATTTCTAGGTGTTATTTAGTAATAAAATATTGAATTGCCAAGGCATTCAGATAATTAAGCAGATGTAGATTCGGTCGTTTTTTTATGTATATGGCAAATACTGTTTGAAAGACGCCTATTTCTGAATTAAATTTGGCGCTCACTTGAGACACCATGATAAATCTTGGCTCCATATTCGCATGTAAAATGGAATTGCAAGTGGTTCTTTTCCGCTAAAATAGCAACCGGATATGAACATACTTTAAATGCTTGTCTGAGTGGATTCAGCTGAATCTTGCAAAGTAGCTCCAACTTTCTATTGTACTGTCCAGCAACCAAATTTACTTAATATATAGACTTTTTACAGAATCTGGATTTTTGTTAACTTTGTAAATTTTTACCTCTATTTTATACGTTTTACTTTAGATATTATTGTTGTTTATTATTTTAGTGTTTATTATTATTGTTTGTTATTATTTTTTATTATTTTGTTGTTAATTATTGTTACAATGTACTATTTTATCATATTGATTTCATTTTGTTGTACTGTAATTGGGTTTACCTGTTGGGCAATAAACATTATTATTATTATTATTTTTAAAATAGATGTCAGAATTAAAGAAGAAAAAAACGGGTTTAAAACATTATTTTACAGAAAAGGACCAGATGACCTAATAAACAGGATACACGCAAACAAATATGCACCACGAGTACAATACTTTATCGATACGTATGATACAGTAGATAAATACGCAAACAGGATATTTAAATAAATTTTAGAACTAACTCTAACCGCTATTAATTTAATTTCAAATTTTCTATTCGATAACTAAATCATATTATATTATATTATTTAGGGCCGGTTCTACTATTGACATTTAACTGGAGAATAATTATGCGTGGAATAAGTTTAACATATTGACGTTAATATCTCAAACGTATTCCATTAATAGCCTTATTCTCCGGTTAAATGTCAATTGTAGAACCAGCCCTTATATGGTTACATTAGGTCTTGTCTTTATAACCTCTGATTTTTTTAAATCGTTAATAACGGTTATATTTAGTTATACTCTCCAGATATCTCTTTTTTATTTATCTATCTATATTCCAATGTTCATATCCCTAGGTGCAAGTTGAGTCGCAGCCCGGACGAAAACGAAAAATTTCTTTTTGATCGATAAGAAATTTATTTTATTTTTGTCCCTACTTTGAAAGAGTATATGAATTTTTTTTTTATAACTTAATATCTTATCTATTATGATAACATAATATATAATTCCCTATGTAAATCTTTCTATAAAATACGATTTATATTGTGTAATAAAATTTTCAAACCTAATTACAGACAATTCATTACCTGCACGATTCGACCCATCGTGCGCCTGTAATAAACGTCAGACATTAACGGTCCCTCAATTAACCCTTCGCGTTATTCGCCATTGTCGACGCGAAATTGCATTATCCGTGTTAATAATTCACAGAGAGCTTAATTTTAAAGGGTGCTTTCGCTCACCGTTATGCGTTCGCGTGCGTGCCGTCTCGCGAGTGATCGATCCACCATTAAAAAAAAACATCCACCCACCCCCCGTGCTCCGCACCGCCGCCGCCACCAGACGCCTTCATCCGCCGCACGAATTGCGGCGGCTGCCTGTAATTACCGCCGGCGGTGAATTAACGAGTTCGCGTCGACGATCGACGACTAGAATGTGTACTTTAATTAAAATAATTCTACAAGATTCATTACTACGTACTTCTTCGTTATTATATAAAACCAACAAGTGTAAAGTTAACAAAGGACTGCTGTATTTTAATTTATATTGAAGTACAAATCAACTAACCTTATTTATTTGCATAACGCTTTAATATCATTTGAAGAAGCTACGAAGTTCCCGTTTGTCATGAATAAAACATGGACATGACAATTGATTCAACTGTTTATTTACTTAAGCTAGGTTCGCATATTTACATCCGAGTGCACTTTTGCTGTATAACATTCTAGTGCAAAAAGTGCACTCCGAACTGCATATATTTCTTACTTTATCGTAAAACTGTATACAGTGTACTATTCGAGCAAATAACAAAAATATTAAATATGATTTCAGTGGAAATTAGATTCGAAGAATCGATATGTCATACTAAATCTAATAACAAAAATCTAATATAATTAACCGTGTTGCATTTGTTTATATTATCGTAATCTAAATGGAAAATTGTACATATTGAATCGTTAGGTGAAGTCAATTGTTGAGTCATTAAACAAAATTCAGTTAATGTTTATATAATAATAAAGAGTGGCCAGGTGACTTGTATTCTCATGTTTTAAATTTGTGAAGAAAGCAATTATTAGTTTACTATCATCTTGAGCACCCAAATATAAAACAATTAAGAGTAATGCTGGCTAATAATATAAGACAAAAATTAACGTGTCGCTTCATCGTGGAGCATATCTTCAAATATTATTGAAAATTAAAAATGTTGTAAATGGTGCACAGTTTCAGCATTTACTTAAGATTTTTTTTGTTGCAGTGAATATTATTTCGCGTTTCGTGTTTTACATAGCTGTTCGCAGAAAAATAATTCTTTTCAAAATCCGCAATACAAAAACGAGGTTGACATTTAAAAAAATTGTCGATCACGTCATTGCTCATTCAAAATTAATCGAATAAAATTGACACTTTATTAAAAATTGGTAATTTAAAATTAAAAATCAAATGTGTCAAGCAATTTTTGCAAAAATCATAAATAAAGGTTTTATCGTCTTTATTCCATACTTAGAGACACCCTGTATATGATTAATGCATCTGACGTTTTAAAGACAGCCCAACAATTATCACGATGCTAAAGCTAATGCAGTGTAATGTAATTGTATGTTTAGCTTCACACACCTTTCCAATATCCGTAGAACGTAATAGATATATAGATAATTAGAACATATCGCAAATAACATATTCTTACAAAATATAGTTAGTTATTTGGAAGAACGGATATTTTACAATTGGTAAAATTGTAAAAGGAACATCTGATTTCTAAAAATTAATCTCTAGTAGTTTTAAAAATATTATATATGCTTTTAAGAACTGTATAAAAAGTATAATATAACTTGCAAGTCGCATTACTACCACATTTATTTAAACGTAAAGCCTGTTACAGGTTACAGCAATAATTTCACAGCGCCAAATCAGATAGAGAAAACAATAAATCGCTTGTCAGCTTCGAGGAAAATAAAAAGTAAGTTCTCGACTAACTCCGCAAATAAACCCTACAAAACTCGTGTTATAACCACAACATATTTCTTTATCGATGGGACTTATCAGATTAGCTTTTTCACATTATCGGTGATTTATAGCAACTTATTTGGGTGAGAGTTCTCTATAATAATAAATATTTTAAACACATAAACAGCAGAGAATGATTGTATTAGATATAATTTTTTTCAGTGTGTCGGTGATTTATGGCCATTTAGTTTTTGAGAGTTTTCTTTTAAAATATAATAAAATATTAAACCCATAAACAGCATCGATTACGAATAATTGAATATACATCGTAGACATTATTTTTATCAAGCAATAAACATAATTATGTCAATTATGTTTTATTATATATACTGCTTCATAATAGATGAGTATTGCTCAGCTTGCTTTTTATTTAAGTAAATTGAATTGCTGGGGATTAGGATAAAGTTATTATTATAGCAAGGGTATGAGATCATTTCACCCTACATTATATCTATAACTGGGTTTAAAATAAAGGATTATTATCCTTGTCCTTTTAAATTACTACACATACACAAATAAACAAGCTAAGCCGCGCAATTTATGGGTGTAATGAAAAATCTAAAGTGTACCAGGTAATAATCATCAAAATAAAATTATCTGCTTGCGTATACGAGATATAACCAAAAAATAGGATACTTCACTCTTAAGCCGTTTTATAATTTTTGGTTATACCTCGTATACGCAAGCAGATAATTTGACTTGAATGATTGCTTATTATGTTTGATATAATGGACCAAGACCATACGCAATATTATATCGCAAAAAGGTTGAGAATGTTATGCAAGATATCTACATGAAAGTGTATTCGGGATATTTCACTCGTTATCGTTATTAGTTATCGTACTACAGGCATGAAAGATTCTTGATAATGCAATTCTTTAGCAGTAAGTAAATGTGTTTGAAGAATAACCGTAATCAGATCAGCATGATTTAGTATTGCTAGTATTGTAATATTAATATTAAATATATAATCAACCCTCCATCATCTAAAGACACTTGAATGAGACAAGTAATAATCATCTCCCAAACTATCGGCTATTAATTATTCCATTTATTACTTTAAAGAAACTGAACAGGAATAATTAATTAATAATTATTATGTGCCAGCTCAGTAGTCTAGTGGATCACCCTGCCAGACAGGGCCAAACTAATAGGTTACCCAGACTGGAGGCCAGCGGCTATCTGACAGAGCGTCAATATCAGCCTGGAAAGAGTGAGGTGACTGGACGAAAACCAGTTTAAGATGGCAGCATAAAACTGAGGCGGTGTTCCTTATTGGGAAAAATCAACGATATATGTCCAGATCGGCGAGACAGAGGTGACGTAGAAACAAAGCCTAAAGTACCTGGGGTGCGGCTGGACAAGGGTCTCACCTACTAGTGACACATACAGGAGGTTGCAGGGAGAGTGGCCAAGTGCGTGAAGGTCCTAGCAAAAATGGTGCCACACACCAGAGGGCCAAAGCCAAGAAAACGCATGATGGCCGAAAGCATCATGGAGGCCAGACTAAGTACCATGGTACGGTAGTAGCTGGCATGATCAGAGACCAAAGGTAAGGCCGAGTGGACTAGAGGGCTAATCCCAGAGATCGAGCCGTGGGTAAATTGAAATTCCCCCCACCCCAGGCTTGAAGTAATGGGCCTGTGGGGTGGACCGAAGTGGGATTTAGCTGTCGCCTCTAGAGGGCACTACTTACGGGAGAATGCCAGGTGTTGACGAAGATTCCCACCTCATGCAAAAAACAGGCCTAATGCCTAGACCAATGAGGAGCGGCAATTCAAAATTTTAGCTAATTACCTTTCTCACTTTTTCAGAGGGCTCCTGTGAAGTCAAAGTAAATTCCAGGGGAATAAAACTCCTCTGAGCTTCTTCACCGGCAAAATAGACCTCCGCGTATAGCCCTAATAGACGTTTTTAATCATTATGCATACTAATTTTACAGTAGGGCATATCCCAAATGACCAAGAGTATTGGTGGTATTGATACCAAGACCTACACATGCAGCAATCATCTGCTACAATCCTATAGACCCACATAACCTCAGTTAGATAGTATTTGATCGTGGCCGTTGTTGAAATCCATTTTGATTTAAATCTGTTTCATACATCTAAATTACGATATTATAAATACTACTTACTTAACTCTGATGGTAACCCGAACGGATAAGTAATAGTGTGAAGTATCCACTTACCTAAAACAAAGGAAATACATATATCAATAATGTTACAATTATAAATAATATTAATAGTTCTTTGTTAGCGAGTTCACTACTGTACAAAACTTCATAAATTATGACAATTTCTTCCCAATACCTGGAAAAATGAAGATGTACTTTCGCTTACAATCTTAAAATATAAATTTATATTTACTCTCAGGAACATTAGGCAGTGAGAGATAAAAACCCCGTTGTGGGAGAAATTTGGCGAATCATGTTTCATAGTTTTTCAGAGGCTTTCTGTGAAGTTGAGGTAGATACCGAATGATTATACTTCTCTGACTACTCCCAATACCATTGGGCTAATAGCTATAAAATAGAAGTATTTTTTATTATTATTATCTACTCTATGTGTCATTTGTTGTAAATTATTAATAATTTAATTTATATTATATTTTTAAGATTATTACATACTGTGTAGAGGATTGTTAATGTTAATAAAGGTTTATTATATATATATATATATATATATATATATATATATATATATATATATATATAAATAGAGTGAACAGAAAAATTCTGCAAAGCTATCCTTTACGTTATTAAAATAAAAAGAGAACAATATTTTTATGAATGAATTAAAAAATATTCTTTCGACGAAACACACCTAACCAATTTTATTGACAACATTACACATCGCGAATACCAAAAAAATAACAATGATACAACTTTCCCCCAAAGAGGATAGGCATCTGGCGACACCACATAAATTACCATATGAGTGTGCATTGTTAATTTGTGTGGTGTCGCCAGATAGCGTTAAACTTTTCTCCTTGGGGAACAGTTGTATCATTGTTGTATATAACCACTCGAAATATTGAGTGAATTCATCCTCAATAGCTGAGGTACACTGATGAAATCTAACAAAATCGAAATCTAGATATGTAGATTGCTAAGAGATCGCTACACACTTGTGTATTTAAAAAAAAGTTTTAGTCATCCATTGTGTATACAATATATTTATTAAAGGAACATCACTATTGTAGAAAATATACTTTCATATATAGATACTGAAAAATAATGTTGGCGCTAGAAAAGGCCATTAGGCTGGCTGTCCAGGGAAGGTAGAACACTCAAGTCGTGAAATATAATATACTGTCACCGACGCACAGTGGTCGGAAATGCAAATCTAGCGACTAGCAACTTAAAAGAAGAAAAATGTATTAAAATAACCAACTTAGCAAAAAAATATATATATTTTAATTTAAAACTTGTATTTTGAGCTGCTAGATTTACGCGTTTGCCCACTGTGTGACGCTCCCCGCTCTTGTTATTAAACTTTTACTATATTAATATGTACACAGTTTGATTAACCTCTTGTAATAAATAACTTCATCTAATTATCATCAGTGTCTTCGCTTATTTATTATATACACATTTTGAGAACGAATTGCAGCGCGAACTGAGGCTGCAACATCAATAGCTCATTTATTACTGCTCTATCTTAGCGTGCATGGCTCGATCTAAATATGTGCATCTGTTTACATGGAAGACCGATACGATACGATCACAGAAATAAGAGAATCGACCTTGATGTTCAATTCGGTTTTGTGTCTGTTCACATTGACGTGTTTGAAACTAGAATCGTATTTAGTTCGAATTCAATGTCGCATGTAAACGCAGTAATTATATAAGACTGATGTTGAAGTTGATGGCATACTTATTGTGCTATAATCCGCCATAGTACGTACTGCGGTCACGAATGTCGGTTATTGAAGTAAATTTGCTATACTAGTTAGGATGATATCCTGCTGACATATAAAAGATTCAGCCATAGGCGTGGCTAGTGTTTGTTATTTTGTCTTAAAAATGCCAATTTCGTGGAGCAATTATATATATATATATATATATATATATATCGGATTTTTCATCTTTCTAACTAGTTTCGGCAAAAACTACCCACTTATTTATATCTCTAAGAAACGAGCAAATTATAAAATTATAAATAAGAGGTTAACAGGATGTTATGTAATACGAGGGCAATTCCTTAAATGGTGAGTTAATCTAGCAAGAATTCGATTTTTGTATTTGTATTTTCGTCTTCGCTTAGTAACTGGAGGATCTTTAAGTAGACCAATGAGAACGCGCTTCATATTTTGGACGAAAAAAATTATCACATTGCCAATATAAAACTCTGACACTAACGTATATAAATTTCAATCAAACTCAGTAACTTTATGTGGAGTTTTCGTGAAGACACATATATGATTTTAATAGTAATAGTGCAACAAAATAATATAGCTGCAGTAAAATTATATGGAGAAAGGTTCTCGAATAGAAGACTTCTGGAAAAAAAGGATATTTTCTAATCTTACCCAGTGGCTAATGGATTCTGGACCTTTTTTGACATTTAATATCGATAGAGGGGGGCTGTGTTGTAAGTTACCGACGGGGTTACAGGTGGCGGATAGTAGACGGCCTCTAGATATAGAGGTGAGATGCGAGATAAGCATCGAATTTTATTTTTTGACGAATAAGCAGTCCCCGATCAAGCAGAGTCTTTGCCGGTATAAGTAGATTCTTCTTTATCAGCCCACAGCCACGGGTGGAGTAGCTGACAAGAGTTAGGGCACCCTCTTGCCAATGAAACGGGAAACCGTTCCTAAAGGCGGAAGAAGCAACAAAATCGTCAACGGTATAAGATGCAGAAGGCAACGGGAAACTATTGCATTAAAGATCCCTAAGGATATCCCTAAGGATATCCCTAGCAAGCAACAATGACAGTCCATACTAAAAACAATTCTGGAGTAATTCCCCAGACGGATCCCCAGGGGGAAAAGTGTCGAAAACAATGTTGAATAAAGATGCAAGTTTAAAATCAAAACCAAAGAAAGAGAACACCGGCTTGAAAATCGTTACCTGGAATATAAGAAGCATGTACATGACCGGAAAAATTCATAATGCGATCAAAGAAACGAAAAGGATGCGGATAGACATCCTAGGAGTTAGCGTAATGCGATGGAAGGGCTGCGGTGAATGTACTGTAATGTAAATCACTAGCGAAATCGGTTATGGAATCGATACCGATATCGAATAGAGTAATCCTAATCCAACTTAAATGAAAACCATTTAATACTATATAATATAGTATGTAATATACTATATAATATACTATATATTATACTATATAATATACTATATAATTTAGGTGTATGCACCAACATCGAAAAGTAGTGAAAAGGAGATCGAGAGCTTTTATAAAAATCTCAACGAAACATTATCTCTTGTAAAAAAGCAGATAACACCATAGTTATGGGCGACTTTAACGCAAAAGTGGCTAAAGAACATGTCAAAGCGTAGTGGGCAGTTTTGTACTGGGCCAAAGAACCAGATCGTTTCTTTGGCCCAGTCCAAAACTGCCCACTATGTTTTGACATGTTCTTTAGCCACTTTTGCGTTAAAAGCTCGTCAGCCGTGGGTGCTTACCAGCACATCGGCGTGTATAATGCGATATTATACGACATAATTTTAAAATGTTCCGAAGCGATCTAGTAAGCATAAAACAGCAACGCAAACTAATGAAACAAGTTTACAATAGTATTGTATTTTTTTTTTCATGGATACTATTATAAGAAAAATAAAACCAAATCCCATATATTTATGACAGTACTAAACCCCGTGAACTCATTACACCATTCCCTCCATCCAATTATATTTATACTATACTAGCAATAAACCACCCGATTTCTCTTGTTAGCGCCAATCTATTTCGTTCTTTTATTCCACCGTATTATGACAAATCAACGGGCTACATCCGCTTAACGCCGGAAAATTCCCAGCTTGAAATAATGAACGCCCGCTATTCTCCCATATTAGGAGGGGTCTTAACGAGACACGAGCATCGGCGGCAAATCCGCTTAATCCCGCGCGATACCGCCGCCAGCGGCGTGTTTATCTTGTCCAACCGTTCTCCCGCAATTCGGGCCTGTTGTTTCGGACGTGTTAGTTTTACAATTATCACGCGACCATGCGGGAGAGAGGCACAAGCCTTGTATTGCGGTTGTAGTGTTAGGACAAGCAGCAGCGCCCTCAGGATAAACACGAATTTATCAACCATCAAGAATGGAAACAACAAAACATACTATTTGTAGGCAAAATCGGTGTTATTGCAAAATGCTTTTGTATTGCGAATTGTATAGTGAAGAACATTTGATTTTTTTACTATTTTGCTGCAGGAGGGCTTATGCTGACATAAAATAAGAAATAAGATATAATACAGCGGAAAGGTAAGGATAATTTTTGATCATCTAACAGTATTTTCCATAACGCCCCCTGTAGGAATTTGACGCTGGTTTCTGGAAGGCTATGGTCGTATAACAATATGATAAGAAAATATATTATAATATGCTGCAGCTTAATTTTATTGGAATTGTGATTTCTCAAATGTTCCATAACTTATTTTTTCATATCTTATTTTTCTTTATTATTTGACATACTATAACTCAGAGCCTCCCTCCAAGTTATAGTATGTCAAATAATAAAGAAAAATAAGATATGAAAAAATAAGTTATGGAACATTTGAAAAACCACAATTCCAATAAAATTAAGCTGCAGCATATTATAATATATTTTCTTATCATATTGTCGGACATGACCAATAATAAGATACATAAAATAACACAAAACGTGTAACTTCATCTTAATTTAATAACAGGTAGATTTTCAGGGGGCGGAGAGTACTCTTTTATGTGGGGGGTAGGCGAAATAGTCTGGGAACATATGACATATGATCTCAAAATAGGAATACTATAACTAAATAGTTCTTATTAGTTATTTTATCACTGTTTGTACTTATTTTATGCCAAAGGTAAACGCTGTGTTCCCTAGGCTTCTCTGTTAATAGCTGCAGTGGATATGGAAGAGTAAAACTAATCACTTATCTTGAGATAATATATTTGAGCGTCTACACAGACCGATGTGTGAAGCAAGACTGTCGTCCTAAGGGACGTTTTAGGGGGTTTACAAAAATGGGGAATATGGTTGCATATAGTTAACAAATTTTTAGGGTAGTAAATTAAATATACAACATATGAATAATATGCCGCAACATGCCGCCGGCCTTGAAATATAATTTTCAAAGTTTCTATGGGTACTTAAATGTCACTGATCGTCTATGGGTAATGGACAGATCTTTACAACCGCACGACGCACAACACCATTCCGCGTACGCACTGAAACAACACGAGTCACATTGTCCTTTCCTGGATGCGTATCTGTGATGCGACCGAGTAGCCACTTCATTGGTGGCTGATTGTCCTCCTTAACGAGAACTAAATCTCCTATGTTGAGTGGTCGTTGAATCTGCTTCCATTTTCGTCGTTGTTGTAATTCTGATATATATTCCTTTGCCCATCGTGCCCAGAAATGCTGCTGGAGTTGTTGAAGACGTTGGTAGCTGGACAGTCGGGGTTCCGGAATGTGTAATAAATCTGGATCGGGCAGTGATACGAGCGAACGTCCAATCAGGAAATGAGCAGGGGTTAACGGATTTAAATCGTTCGGGTCGGTTGAAAGGGGAGTTAATGGGCGAGAATTTAAAATTGCTTCTATTTGCACAAGGACGGTTTGAAAATCTTCAAAAACTAGAGGTGCTTCCCCTAGAACGCGTTTCAAGTGATGTTTTGTGGATTTTACTCCAGCCTCCCATAAACCTCCGAAATGCGGTGACCGTGCTGGTATAAAACTCCAATTAACTTGCTCGAATGCAATTAAATCAACGATCGCTTCGCTGTTACTTGTTAGAAATTCGCCTAATTCCTTTAATTGGGAGTTGGCCCCGACAAAGCTAGTACCATTATCCGAATAAATTTGAGTCGGTTTTCCGCGTCTACTGACAAACCGTCGAAATGTTGCAATAAACGCGTCTCCTGTCAAGTTAGAAACCAGCTCGAGATGCATAGCTTTCGTTGCGAAACAAATGAATAAAGCGATATAGCATTTTTGGCATTTATTTCCTCGGCCACGCTTATCTTTCAATAGAAACGGCCCGGCATAGTCGACACCAGTTACATTGAACGGGTGTGACAAAGTTAATCGAGTTGGTGGCAAGTTACCCATGATTGGTGTTTGATTTGAAGCATTAAACCTAAAACATTTAATGCAAGTTCGAACAACCTTTCTTGCTAAATTTCGTCCACCAAGAGGCCATACCGTCTCTCGTACATTAGCTAACAGTGCTTGCGCACCGGCGTGCATAAGTCTGTGATGTTCGCGTGTGAATATTAGTTTAGTTAAATTATGTTTTGATGATAAGAGTACCGGGTGCTTTTTGTCGAAGGCGTAATCTGAATTTGATAACCTGCCTCCAACACGCAGAATACCATTGGTGTCTAAAAATGGACTTAGGCTTGCCAAACGATTTTGATTTTTTAGAGGTTTTCCCTTTTTCAGGCACTCAACTTCATCTGAAAACGAGTCAGCTTGGGACAATTTAAATAATAAATTAGAAGCGTTTCTAATTTCTACCGTATTTAAAGCTTTTGTATGACGATTATTACGAGGCAGTCGACAATTATTAATAAAACGGATGCAATATGATATTACGCGCTCTAATTTGGTCAGATTTGAAAAATAGGTGAACAGAGTAAGAGAAATTACATTATTTAGTGAAACTATGGCAGGGTCTTTGACATCTGGTAGAACCGACCGTTCATACTTGGTTGGTGGCCAATTTTTTGAGTCTTCGGTGAGCCATTGAGGCCCGTGCCACCATTGTGATAAGTCTTTTAGTGACTTTGGTGAAACGCCGCGTGAGAGATGGTCAGCAGGATTATCTTTTGTGGGTACATATCGCCACTGTTTCGCGTTGGTAACATCTAATACTTGGAGAACTCGATTACTGGCAAAAACCTTTAGCTTGTTAGGTGACATATTAAGCCAACCTAGCACTATTGTTGAATCTGTCCAGTATTGACAACGATCAAATTTAAGTTGTGTCGCTTTCTTTACTTTATTACTTAGGCGTGCAAGCAAGAGCGCTCCACATAATTCCAATCGCGGGATTGTTAGCGTTTTGACAGGTGCCACCTTGGATTTTGCAGTAAATAAATTTACAGAGATTTGACCATCCGTTCGTACCGATCGTATGTAAATGCACGCACCGTATGCATCGTTTGACGCGTCTGAAAATCCATGCAACTCTATGCGTGTATATGTTTCCAATCGAATATGTCTAGATATCCTAAGCTGTTCGAGATATGGCAGATCATTTTTGAACGTTTTCCATGATCGGTGGATATCTGTCGGCACAGATTCATCCCACGTGAGTTTACACAACCAAAGACGCTGTAGTAATATTTTTGCAATGATTATTACCGGAGATAATAAACCTAGCGGGTCAAATATCTGGGAAATCTCAGATAGTATGCTGCGCTTTGATACCTGAGTGAAGTCAGAATTTAATTTTATTGAATATGTTAACGTGTCGTCATAAGGTCTCCATGAGATCCCTAGCGTTTTGCTAATTTCGGAATTTAATTGAATTATTTCTAAATTATTGTTGGCTAGTAGGTCTGTATGGTTACTTGACCATTTTCTCAATTCAAACTTGCCCGTTTGCAAAATTTGAGTAACTGTGTTTTTTAT
Organism: Lordithon lunulatus; assembly: GCA_963942505.1. NCBI lineage: Eukaryota > Metazoa > Arthropoda > Insecta > Coleoptera > Staphylinidae > Lordithon > Lordithon lunulatus. The sequence continues at coordinate 52,865,286 of OZ012666.1, read as the reverse complement.
TTCAATTAAATCTTCGATCGTGTCGGCTCCTGTCAGTAAATCGTCGACATAAAAATCACGTTTAATAATTTTTGCGATTCGCGGGAATTTACTTTCGTGCTCGTTTGCTAATTCAAATAAACATCTTATAGCGAGATATGGCGCGGATGCCATGCCGTACGTTACGGTATTTAAATTATACGATACAAGAGCATCTTGTGGGTTTTCGCGCCACAATATGCGTTGTAGCGATCGATCAGATGTGTTCACCGCGATTTGTCGGTACATTTTTGCTATATCACCAGCAAGAACATACCTATGCGTACGAAAACGCAGAAGAATGGATGTTAGGTCATCCTGAATAGTAGGGCCTATCATTTGTATGTCATTTACTGACAGTCCCGTAGACGATTTCGCGGATCCGTCAAATACTACGCGTAACTTGGTTGTGGTACTCGTTTCTTTTACCACAGCGTGGTGTGGTAAATAAAACGTGGTTTTGTCTGTGTCCTCTGGCGAGGTACGTGTCATATGACCGAGCGATTCATATTCATTCATAAATGCAGTGTACTCGAGTTTAAGATTCTCGTTGTAACGTAATTTCTTTTCAAGGGAGAAAAATCGTTTTTTCGCATTTTCAAATGAATTTCCCAAACGCTCGCGTGATTCCTTTAGCGGAATTTTGACCACGAAACGTCCGTTTGACGCTCGGGTCACGTTATCGGAGAAGTGAGCTTCGCACTCATTCTCTTCCTTTGAGCGAATATCTGTCTCCTGGCACTCCTCAATAGTCCAAAACATCTGTAATTGAGTCCCAATATCTACACTTGTTAAATTACAGAGTGAATTTTTAACGTCAGTGCAACGTATTGTTCCCGAAACAACCCAACCAAGTCGAGTTTTTTGCAGAGATGGTAAATTTTGCCCCATTTTAATGTGCCCGACAGATAATAAATCCCAGAAATGATCCGCTCCTATAAGCAAATCTATTTTTCCCGGTATGCCAAAGTTAGGATCTGCTAATTTGCAATTTTGAGGTATTTTAATCTGTGACGTATCGACTTGGAAATTTGGAAAATATCCGATGATTTCTGGTATTATTAGGGTGGTAGCTTTGAATTTAAAATTGTTTAATTTTGATTTGATAGTGACGGTGCAATATTTACTGATTTGTGAATGAGATTGATTAATACCACTGACAGACATATTAGTTTCGCGTACATTAATTTTCAATTTTTTACAGAGATCAGCGGTAATAAAACTTGATTGTGATCCTGAATCTAACAATGCGCGCGCTTCGTGTATTTGATTATTATTGTCCTGTATGTAAATGATTGCGGTTGATAGTAAAACTTGCTGAGCTCTCGTGTTAGTCGATAATGCTATTGATGATTCGTTTATTGCTGATGTAGTCTTCCGGTCAAGGTGTAAAATTGTGTTGTGCTTTCCGTTGCATTTTAAACAATGGCCAGATTTACACGTATTATTGTAATGTCCTTTTCGAAGGCAGTTTGTGCATAACCGTTTTTCATTTATGAGTTTGTACCGCTCGTCTACAGATACATCTTGCAACCGTTTGCAGTGATTGGTATAATGAGGCCCGTTGCAAATATTGCAATTAGCGGTCGACATAACTAACGACTTAGTTACCCGTTCCTTTTGTTTAGTTTGTATTTTTGGGTCTGTATTATTTTCAATCGATTCTAAAAAGGTAGCTCTGCGTCTCATAAATGTAATAAAGTCCTCGAATGTTATTGTTTTATCGATTTTTTCGCGTTCCCATTCACGCGCGGATATGGGATCTAATTTGTCTGTCATGATATGCAATAAAAGAGTGTCCCAGTACTGTATGGGTTCGCCTAGAATTTCTAACGTCCGCAAATGTTTTCGAATATGATCTGTGAAGTGTCTAATCTTTTGCGACGATTCGCTTTTGATAGCTTCAATGGTGCATAATGATTTTACGTGCGTCTGAATTAAATTGTGTGTATTGTTGTATCTATTTAATAAAAGTTCCCAAGCTACGCCGTAGTTGATGGAAGACAATTCTAAGGACCGTATTACCTCAGAGGCGCTTCCACTCAAAGACGAGCGCAAGTAGTGGAATTTTTGAATTTCACCAATATTGACGTCGTTATGAATCAGTGATTGAAATGTGTCGCGAAACTCAAGCCATGTGCTATAATCACCGGTGAATTTTGGCAATTCAATTGTCGGTAAGCGAACGTTACTTGGAACTGGTTGTAAACTGACAGGAGAGGAAGCCGCTCCCGCTGAATTGGACACTACCGGATTTTTGCTTGTTTTTATTGTATTAAGTAACAGTTTAGCCAAAGTTGTGGTATTAACAAATGCATCTTCAAAGGATTCTCGTTCATTAAATTGTTCGGAGGGATCGTCTACGCTGCATTCGAGCAAGATTTGAATACTGTCAAATTCGTCTATGAGAGTACACGTTCGATTAACCTTTGTTTCAAAGGCATTGATCGCCAAATCATCGATTTGATCGACGTCGGATTCATATGTGCGTTTTACGCTTTGCACATACGAATGGAATTTTGTTAAACGGGCCTTCACGGAGGCTCGTTTACGCGTTAGTGATATGAATTCATCAGTCATTTTTAAATATTTAAAGTGATCGCGTTAATATGCAAATAGAAGCGTTTAGACAAAGAATTCTGGATTAAGGGATTATACCTGCTCTTCCGTGTTGTTGGCCAGAAAAGTTCGCTCGATTTTTTAGACTCGGTTGCCCTCGATGAATTCTCTGGTCGGATGTGTTCAAGTGGTACGCACTCACTTGTCTCTCGATGTCTTCGCTGCTGCGTCGTAACAGTCGCCCAGTCGATATGGTCAACAGAATAGTGCTCGGTTGCACTTCGATACTTCCGTTGGGGTGCTGTTATTTCGTTTAGCGTGCTCGGTTGCGCGCTAATTACCTCACGTAAATTTTCAAAATTACTCTTCAAATCCGGTTCGAAGGACCAAAATGTTTGTACTTATTTTATGCCAAAGGTAAACGCTGTGTTCCCTAGGCTTCTCTGTTAATAGCTGCAGTGGATATGGAAGAGTAAAACTAATCACTTATCTTGAGATAATATATTTGAGCGTCTACACAGACCGATGTGTGAAGCAAGACTGTCGTCCTAAGGGACGTTTTAGGGGGTTTACAAAAATGGGGAATATGGTTGCATATAGTTAACAAATTTTTAGGGTAGTAAATTAAATATACAACATATGAATAATATGCCGCAACAATCACAGAGTGGGAAATATACCTCTATAATAGATTGCTCGTTTCTTTCATTCTTTACTTTTTATTTTATTTCAGTATAAACCCATCTTTCGTTAGTTTGCAGGATTATTATAAATCCCTGCATTAATTAAGCTATTAATACCTGCCACACCATAAGTTTTTTATGGTGCACTGGTGCACACTGGTAATCCATTAATACCTACTGCACCATTAGCGAGCGGTTTTATAATAAGTCTACAGGTTAATAGTCACTTCATTTATCGGTATTTTATATTCGTGATGCTATTTTGGATTATATTACCTAAATAACCACTGCCGATTTTGCTTTATGAAACATATCCCTTGAGGCTGCTGTTGTTTCAAATATAGTATTGATAGTGTAAATCTATCTAATAATGAATTACATTTGCGATCTAAATTGATATTCAGCTTATTTATTTTTGTTTGCTTTAATATGAAATCGTCATACGAGATCAGTGAAATCATTGTTTTAATTTCAATAACCCGAAAGTCCTCACTATACTAGATATTGTTATTTCTATTTAATATGATACATAAATTTATTATTATAATTTAATTACCTTGCTTTATATTCTACTTCTAAGTATATAAAGCATGTTTTAATATTCTACATATAAAAATTGGTATTTTTTCTATTTTTTTTCATTTATGTTAAGTGGTAAGTATTGTTTATTGTGGGAATTGTATAGAAGGGAATATTAGGGTAGCCAAATAAAGGTATATTTTTTATAAAAATGAGCCATAAATAAAGTTAATTTAACCTCGAACACAGTGTCGCATCGTTTACGGAATATATATATATATATATATAAATATATATATATATATATATATATACATATATATATATATATATATATATATATATATATATATATATATATATATATAATGGTCCGTACTGTACGATACTGTGTTCAAGGTTGGCTTTATGCCAATATATGGTCTATCCTAAACACGTGTGATTTTATTTTGGACCATTTTTATATGTAGAAAATAAAGTCATGCGTTAATTAATCAAACCACTTATTCAAATAAAATATTGAAATTTAAGAATTTTTTGTATAAATATAAATAAATAAAAAGCTGCAACAATAACAAGGACTGGCATGTTAGTTTAAAAAGGTCCATGTCCACGATGAGCCTTTCAAAAGCTCTCTGATTGATGTCTTATGAGATATCTTCTCTAATTGAGTAGCCTTGTCTGTTGCCAATAGTTAATATAGTTTGACTAAAACAAGAATGTTTGTTGGTTTAAACGGTTCTATTTCGATGACAGTGCGATACATTTAAGCATCAATTAATTAATGAATATATTAATCACGAGCGGTATAATGTGGAACGAGACTTTTTGGACATATGTACTAGAATAAACCAGTATTTCCAATTAATAATATTGAATTTTTACACTTTTCGAGTGTGGAGTAGCATACTAATTTCTGCACTGTATTCTCGCCCCCGATTTCCAAATCTGTCAATTTCACCACTGCAAATCTATCGCGTGTGGCATTTAATCGTCCCGCTCGCCCCTATCAGCCCCATTCGATCCAACCAACACTGCCGGCACGTGCATTCAGCGCGTCAATCTGCGCTCCCGATTCCGTGCAGATCCACCCGACCGATGAGGGCAAATTCGCGCGCGTGACCTCATTCAGCGATTTGCATTCCGCGACGTTTGCGAATAAATACGCGACTCGCCAGTTAAATAGTGGATTTACACACATCCTCTATTTTTTTTTCTCGATCAATGGTCCTTTTGTGCATTTTAAACGCGCGACCCCGGGACCGGACCTTTGATCGTCCCCGCGAAGTCCCAACCCCCGGCTGCATCGCTTTACCGGTTTCGGCATGTCAAAGGAAAGTATTTCGTAATTGCGTTTTTCGCGGGCTTATGCCCTGACCGCCTTTGATTAAATAAAAAGGGAACTGAATAATTCCAAGCGAATTCATGAAACGATTTTTAAAAGCGACGCATATACAAATTTTCAACATAAAAGTTGATATATTATTATTTATTTCAATACATTTGAGCGTGCTCAAATTCATACAGGGAGAGAAGAATGCTGTTTACTTTTAGCACTTTTAGTTTCATTTTTGTTTACTCTATTTGCAGAATAGCACAATAATTTACTATTACTATTACATTATTAATGGAGAACAGCGGAACTGGAACATGAAGAAGAAATTGCTTGCAGCTCCAAAAACCTGATAAAGTACCAGCAAAAACAAATGCAAAATATATACTGAACAACAAAGCAGGAAATATACAACCACCAATAGCTATGAAGCAAGGTAAACGAAAATGGCTCAAACACATAGAAAACATAGAAAACCTATTAGAAAGGGGCATGGAATGTACGTAGCATAAACGGTATGGAAGAAAAACTGGTAGAGGAAATGATAAAACAGAAAATAGAGATATTAGGAATTACAGAAACAAAAATTAAAGAAAATGGACTGAAAAGAATACATAAAGCATACTGGATGTTTTAAGCTGGTGTCGACGAAAAGGAAAGAGCGAATGAGTACGACTAATAATTGCAGCAAACCGAATATAGGACAGTATGGAGGATATATACGTAAGCGGAAGAATCATGTCAGTAGAAAAAGAAGCATGGATTACAATAACAGTCCACGGGGAAACCGAAGATGTTTTTATCTGTCTTATGCGAATTGTGCGAACATTTGCAAAAGGAAATGGATGTAGTAGTAGACAATATAATAATCAAGCGAGATCTAAATGGACGATTAGGAAACCAGAACACAGGAGTAGAAGAATATATGGGCTAATAAGGGAGTAAGCTAGAAATAACAACGGCGAAAAAAATAATTGAACTAAGCATTGGTAACAACCTAATAATAGCGAATACAAAGTTCAGACATAGGACGATAACCAAAATTACGAGAGAGAGAGAGAGAGAACCGGCCAGAAAAGAAAAATCAATAATCGACCACTTCTTAATAAGCAGACATCAATGGAAGAATGTAAAAACGTGAAAGTATCCGGGCAGAGATCGGAAGTGATAATTACCTAGTCAAAATGGACATGAGTGGCAAGAAAGAAGAACGACCGGAGAATAGGAAGAAGATAGATAACGGGAAAATAAAAAGCTATAAACTAAAATAAATAAAGAACACAGAGAAATACATGGAGATAGTAGAGAGAAGATTTAACGCAAAAAGAAAAGAAATGGGAATTGAAGGAAAGTGGGAAACGTTTAAAAATATTATAAAAGAAGTAGTAGCAGTGTGGAACAATAAAAATAGCGAATAGGGATAAAAAAAGGTCCAGTGGTAGACAGAAGAAATAAAATTGAAATAATCGCACAAGACATACAACAAGAAATACACAAGAATAATTACAAAAAAAGTGAGCATACAAATAAAAAAGCAAAGCAAAGATCATGAAGAAAATTTGGTAAAAAGATAACAGAGACAATCAAAAACTATTTTATAGAATATTAAAACAAACTGAGAAGAAAGAAAGAATATAACACGATGAATATAAAAAGCAAAGAAGGAGACATAATAACTGAAGAGGATAAAATAATAGAAAGCCCTGAAAGAAGCGTAGAAAAATATGATGTCACTAAAAATAAAATAATGAATAATGAAACTGACACAATTAACTAAATTAATATTCGCAAATGATATGGTAATAGTTGCAGAGACGGAAGAAGACCTAGAACATAACTTAGAGGAGTTGGAGAAGGAACTGGATATAATAAACATGAAAATAAGTATAGAAATAACAAAAACCATGATAAACTTTAACAAAACTTCAGGGTCAATAATAATAGAATATAATGGAAACATCGACCAAAAGATAAATGAGGTAGGAAAAACAGGAAAAATGTCCAATATCATAAAAGCGATATTCCTCGGAAAGAAAGAAATAAAAATAGAAATAGCGAAAGAAGTTATAAGACATCCAATCACATACAGCAGTGAATCATGGACCATGACTGTCAATCACAAATCAAGAATCAACGCTATCGAAATGAGATTCCTAAATAGAGGAAACTAGAGAATAAGACAGACAAGGCAAAATATAAGATAAGGAGCGAAACGTATGGACAGAATTTAAACATAGAACCGATAAATGAGCCGGGGGAGAAAATCACAAAGACCCGCTGGAGTCGGCAAGCTGTTATAAAAGAGAATGTTAATGGAACATAAATGAGAGAGTAGGAAAAACAGGGTATATCTTCAACATGATGAAAGCGATATTTTTTGGAAAGAAAGAATTAACGAAAGAAATAAAAATAGAAATAATGAAAGAAGTTATAAGAGCTCCAAACACACACAGCAGTGAATTTTGGACCATGACGGAAAATCACAAATCAAGAATCAAATCTATCGAAATGAGATAGAGCAAAATAGAGAGTAAGACGAGGACGAAGGAACGAACCGTATGGACAGATTTTAAACAGATAAATGAGCTAGGGAAGAAAGTCCTGCTGGAGTTGGCAACCTGTTAAAAAATAGGATGTTCATAAACATCCTATTTACAAACTTGAGGGACACTAAAATAAATATAGATGAAAGGGCAAAGTAACAGACCGCAAGAATCGTGTAAGATTACATTGCAGATGTCGGTTTTCGGTTTATGGTGTGGCAGCATATAGTCCTGACCTAAATCTAATTGAGCATGTATTGGATGAGCTAAAACGAAGAATTTCCGCCCCGACCACAAACCCGCTTGTTATTGCAGTAACAGAAGAATAACGCAACATCCCACAAGAAACTATCGCGAATTTCATTAGGTCGATGCCTAATTGTATGACGGATGTTATTAGGGAAGGAGGCGGTCATACCCGTTATTAAAAATTAAATGTTAATTTAATAACCATATAACCCATATGTGTAAAGTTATGTTGTTTCATGCGTTAATTTCACTGTGTTAAACCTAAGATGTCAAAACAAATTGAACTTATATTAAACCATATTAAGTTGTCTTTTAAACAGTATATTATTTTGTTTGATCCGATGAATAGTTTCTATAAAACATATAGTTAACGTCAAATGTTTAGAGTGAGCCGATGCATTTGCATGCAAGTGTAGTATTATAAATGATATATTGTGACGCAATCACAAAAAGTTTGTAAGTTTGTGCTTTTCATTCAGCCTGTCCGTCTTTGTCGAGTCGGTATCGACACACTTCAATTAAGTAGCTTAATTGAAGTGAGTTTATTAGATGATAAACCGTCAATATCCTACTCTAATTATTTATATTGAACAAATGATAGTACGTATTGAGAGCCCCATTTATAACTTTAGAGGTTTTAAAAGTGGCACTTTATAAATCTTCAGACTCTAAACTTGATGATACATAAAATTAAGCAAGCCATATTTTACATTTCGCTTCCATGGGTAACTTTCGTAAACACTCGATTTATCTTGTCGCTGGCTACTCGAAAACTTTCCGATCCGTGAATATTTATGGAGCACGCGGTTTCCGCCGCCTTTATCGCTGATACCCGCCCTTGTCGCTTTCTCATCTCACAATTGCGCTGCAAATGTAACATCCGGTTGGTAACAGATTCTTTCTATTATCGATTATTGGCTACGAATGCAAGTCCCAATGTAATAAAAGCCGCTTTTATGGGGGGTATCAAAGCTAACTGTAATTCATATACCTTAGCAGAAAATGGAAAATGCTAGAAATGCGAGGTAATGAAACAATTTGATAAAACAATGTAATATAATTAGAGCCGTAATTGTGTTTGCATCTGCTATGTACGAATTCATTACGAATTCTGTGTAATTAAATAAAGTGGAGAATTTAATTAAGGTCGGAGTTTTAAAATTAAAGCTCATTTTAAGTATATATCAGGCAATCTTTTAGTTTGACCTACTTATTTACAAAATAAGGTGAAATGATATTTATTGGTTGTAGACTCCGATATCAACATCGTTTATGTCTTCCGGAAAGTTTTTAAATATATATAAAATAACCACTTAATTTATGATATTTTGTATAAAGAAGATCGCCAGGTTATTTTAATTATGCTCTTATAGAAAACAGAAATATATGAACATTGATTAATCTTAAAGGCACCTTACACGGTCAATAATACTGTCAATCCTAGTACTGTCAATATTTGCTTCAATCCTCTTTTTATATTTATCAAGTAATCAACTATCCGGATAAGGATCAGTATTCTCTTCATTACATGATTACTATACCTTACACGATGAGTAATACTGGCAATATTTTAGAATAATGAACATATTAAATATTTTATCGATCAGTAATACTGTCATTATTCTAAAATATTGACAGTAATATTGATCGTGTAAGGTGCCTTATTACCAAGCAATAATGTATGGGCGTTAGATGTCTTGGGAGTGTATCATTTTATTATCATAAAGCTTAAAAAAGACGTGATCTGTAATTCTTGGTTATCATAGTAATACTGACAATGATATTAAACTACTAATATACTACGTCGATTGGTAATTAATTACACACCTATTGTACTTATAGCAATTATAATAGGTACAGCATGTTGACAGGCAGAGTCATCGGTAGGTCGCCACCGTAACCACCAGACAGACGTGGAACATCTTGGTAATGATTAATCAATTGTATTAATAAAACAAATATATTAAACTGACAGACTAATCAAATTATGAAAAGCGAATAATGTGCAAATTTTAATTGCAAAGACAATAACTTCAATCTTTCACAAGTACGTTATTCCCGTTATAAACAACAAATATTTACGTTACATTTGTTGTCTACTCTTACAAACTATTAGCCCTCTTGATAAATTTGTACTCGTATTAAAGCCTATTAAATTGTCATTCAAACAGCATAGTTCTTCTTTCGATATGGCGAATAGTCCCTAAGAATATTATAGTTAAAGTTAAAAGTTTACTGTGGGCATTTTTATGCAAGAAAGTGTACTAATGACATTTTAAGGTCCTTGTAGAACATCACTTGAAAACGATATAGAAACCTGTTCATAATTAGAAATTATTTTGATTTTGGATTTTGTAATTAATGAACAATATGAATTTTTAAATGTTTTTTACGGTTGATACATGATCGCTAGTATCGACCAAATTTTCATTGTAGACATTTAGTAATGGTTTTATTGTTTCCATTCTGTGCGAAAAATGTTTTATTATGTCATGATTAAGGCACCTTTGGCCCAATTCACAGATAAGCGGCGTCGGGCGCAGGCGAGGCGCAGGCGCGACGTTGCATAGGCGATTGTGATGTTCATATGCAGTAAAGGGGTGAACATTGCACCTTATGTTTACGTAGAGGCGGCGTGGAAGAGTTATGCCTTTCGCCTCTTCGCCTACCTTGTCTTAGGCGAAGAGGCAAGTACGCGATACCGGCGCTGCGAGAGGCACGACACTTTAAGCCCCCTCAATATAAACATGTGGTGCAATGCCCACTTAGGTGACGAGGGGCGGACATTTGCCTCGTGTTTCTCGCCGTGCCGGCACCGCGTCTTCGCCCTAAGACACGGTAGGCGAAGAGGCGAAAGGCATAACTCCTCCACGCCGCCTCTACGTAAACATAAGGTGCAATATCCATCCCTTCACTGCATATGAACATCACAATCGCCTGTGCAACATCGCGCTTGCGCCTCGACTGCGCCCGACGCCGCTTATGTGTGAATTGGGCCTTACATGGTCAATAATACTGTCAATCCTAGTATTGTCAGTATTTGCCTGAATCCTTCTTCAGTATTTATCAAGTAATCAATTATCCGGATAAACATTAGTATACGATTAATTCTATCGTTACTATACCTTACACGATCAGAAATACTGTCAATATTTTAGAATAATGAACATTTTAAACATATTATCGTACAGTAATACTGTCATTATTCTAAAATATTGATAGTATTATTGACCGTGTAAGGTGCCTTATTAAGACATTCTGCGTTTATACCTTCTAAATATCGGCTAAAAATATTAAGATCGATTCTAAATAGTTTAAATGCGATAAGATTATGCACTTAGAAAACAGGGATTAAGTAACGAATTTTATGAATGCGAAAGGATCTTGCTTGTATTTTATATCAAAGAAGCTTCCGGCGTTGATTTGTAGATTCTAGCCTTCTTAAAATAATGCATCAGTAGTTCCAAGATATTTCCTTTATATGTGACGGAGTTTCATTAGCTACTAGCTTAGTATGGAGTGTGTATGAGTGAAGCTATCAAACTAGATGAGTGAAGCTATCAAACTAGACCCCCTCATAGAAGGTAAGTGCGACAGAATTCTACCCAAATACAGTTTTGTCAAACACTTTCAGACCATCATCACAATGGATGGTACCCCACAAGGCGCCAACATAACCATGTATACTGATGGATCCAAAACTAAGACGAGAGCTGGCTATGGAATTTTCTCACCAGAACTCGATCTCAAGATAAGTGCACCACTTGGAAGACTCACGACAGTCTTCCAAGCGGAATTAACAGGAATACTAAAATGTGTTCAAATTTTAGCTGAACGGAATATTAAGGATAAACATATCCAAATACTCACCGACAGCAAAGCAGCTCTAAATGCACTAAATGCCAACACATTTGTGTCGAAAGAGTTATATTCATGTCTACACAGCCTGGAGGAGCTAGCTAAATATAACAAACTAGAACTCTGCTGGATAAAAGGACATAGTGGCATCAAGGGGAACGAAATAGCAGACGAACTTGCCAGGAAGGGATCCTCACATCCTCTAATAACCCAAGAGGATGAAATACTTTCCGCAGGTACTCTGAAAAAAATAATAGAGCATAGGACACATGCTCTACATAAGGTAAGATGGCGAGAAACGCCGGGCTGCAAACAATCAAAGGTTGCAATCAGGCAGCCTTGTAAAATTGCAGCCACGGCCCGCCTTAACTTATCTAGAACCAGTCTGAAATTATTGACTAACATCCTAACCGGCCACTGCCGGCTAAACAAACACCTACACACGATGGGCCTGGTGAACAGCCCGTTATGTAGAGGGTGTAATGAAGAACTAGAAACAGCAGAGCATGTAATATGCCTCTGCCCAGCTCTAGTAAACACCAGGCATCAAATACTAGGGGAGTGCTGGCCTAGTATGGTCAGCATTGGCAGCTCCTCACCCGCCAGGGTTTTGCGGCTTGCACGCAAAATTGACTGGTGGGACGAGTGAGCAGCCTTTAAAGGGAGGTTTCACAATGGGCCTATCTTGAGGCCTAAGTGTCTGTAGCTATGCTACCCTCCAGCCAACTATCCAGAACTATCCAGAACCAGCTTAGTATGGATGTATCTATAAAAATAAATTGTAGCACTATTTTCCGGCGTGTAGATTAACTAAATTCCGGAGTATATACTATCCATATGTATATAATCCGATTCGAAGGACCATGTTGTGAATTTGGTTAAAATTCTCGAGGAATGCTGGGACGTAGTTTTGAATTAAAATACAACAAACTGCACTGTACTTATATATACAACTGTATTAAATAATATCCAGCAATACACTGGCTACAAGAAGCCCGTTTAGAAGTCTGCACAAAGGGTTTGCGTAAACATACGCATTCCGCAGTACCATTTGAGATGCGTTGGCAATCACCAGATTGTAATACTAACATAACTACTTAATACCATGTACACAGGCATTATATCAACGGAATGGTTGTGTTCAACCTTCATAACTATCCCTAAACAAATAAGTGCCAATACATGTGAAGAATATCGAACGATAAATTTAATGTACAATACATTAAAAATAATTCACAAATGCATATACTACAAACTAGAAGAAGAAACAAGTAAGTGACAGTCAGTTTGGCTTTCACAGCAGATTTGGATACCGAGATGCATTCTTTACCTTAAATGTCCTTACACTACGATTTCTAGATGTAAACAGAGACGTATATGCCTGTTTCATAGAAAAGGCATTCAACAAGGTGGGTAATGATCACTTAATGAAACTCCTAAGAAATAAACAGCTAGATAAGATAGTCATCGAAATAATAGAAAACCTATACTATAATCAAAATGCAGTCATAAATATAGAAGGTCAAAAGATATTGACATAAAGAGAGGCGTAGGACAGGGATGCGCAGTGTCTCCTGTATTCTTTAACCTATACTCAGAAATAATAATCGAAGAAGCAAATAGCGATGAAGCAGGGGTCACGGTAGATGCGAAAGCAACATACGATATGCAGATGATACAGACACATAGCAGACAACTTACAGAATCTGCAGAGAATAACAGAACGGGTTAAAAAAAATCACCCAGACTATAAACCTGAAAAAAATCAAAATTCATGATCTTCTAAAAAAACAAAACAAATAACCACGAACATCGAACAACTTGTTATAAAAAATAAGCTAAAATAAGTACTTGGGGACCTGGATTAACTCGGAAAGTGATAGCACAGATGTAATAATATGCAGGATAGAAATAGATCGAAGCACATTCTACAGAATGAGAAACTTCTTCTGTTGCAGACAACTTAGCAACAGAAAACAGAATATAAATCAAAATATCATAAAATAATATATATATATATATATATATATATATATATATATATATATATATATATATATTCTATACTACTGTATGGAATGGAAGCCACAACACTCAAAGCTTACACCCTTACACGGCTGGAAGCATTCGAGATGTCGTTATTTACAAGAACCCTCAGATTACCATGGACGGACAAAATAACTCAACTGGAAGTCACACGCAGAATGGAAACATAAAATGTCGCAAACTAGAATATCTAGGTAACGTAATGCGAGGCGAGCGGTATGAATTCCTACGATTAATAATTTCGTAGTTACGTAACTTAAGAGAATGGTTCAACTGCACATCAAATGAACTATTCAGAGCCGCAATGAACAAGATCAAGATTATCAACATGGTCGCCAATCTTCGATCGAATACGTCACTATAAGAGGAAGAAGAAGGCAAAAGACTCTTAAGTACATCTGTGTATAAATTTATTTTGCATAAAATATTTAACACAAATATCCAGGCATTTTTTCCATACTGCTTGTGGCTAAAATATTTGTATACTTTGCAATAAATCAATATACAATCATCAAATCGAAAATATTGGCGATTTTGGATTTGGATTCGAGTGATATGTGTGGTTGTATTAAATTGTAAAAAATAACATATAATAGATCTTAATTAGAAACAAGTGTAATGGAATATTAGTATGCGTCTAATCAATATATTAGGCGCTCCAACACGAAAGCAATAAGCAATTGAAAACATAAAGTAATGTACGTAATTCATATGGCCTATTTTTAATTATGGATATTTCATATAAGCATTTGTTATATTATTCAAATACCTATGGTGTAGTTTGGACGAATCAGTTATATATATATATATATATATATATATATATATATATATATATATATATATATATATATATACGATTATGTGTAAAATATTTAAATCAAAATCCTGTGTGTGCTTGGGTATATGTCTACTTTTATAATAATCATCTTACTATTAAGTAGCAGATATATTCGTTATTTGTAACTGAATGCTACCAAATTGGCCGCTCGTTTATTTTTAATGGTCTACCACAACACACAATAGCATCAAAGCACACACACATACACACACTGCTATAAAAGTCTATAACCATTGCAGTTAATTAGACACGAACGCAAGCAGAACCATAAAATCTATTATACTACGAGAATAGAACTCACTACAAAGGCAATTTTATCCGTTGAATCATTGACGTAAGCGCCATGTACCGAGCTTGAATGACGAACATAATTTTGCGTACTCACCGAAATTAGCCCAGCTGCACATTATATACTCCAGTTGCAAAGCTACTATTACAACCATAATTATTCAATGAGCAATCAACACATTTATTTCATAATAACGGGCTATTTGAACCGCACATTTGCAACGGTGCACCGCACGGTAATGACTGGGCTGTTTTCCCCACAGTACAATATCGTTTTTTTGTGAGCAGTTTATTTTAAATTCTACGGACTCGACAAAAAACAACAGTAAAGATCTTAAATTGAATATATTTTCTCCATAATATTATATATGCAATTGTTATTGCTCATGTGGATACACATTTATCGTACTAATTGTCATTTGTACTTTAAAAATTACAGATAATTTATATAATGTGAACTTTTGTTATAAATACACTTACGTCTTTAATTCTAATTTAATAATAAATAAATGATACATTACACTGGATAAACCTCAATGCACATTACATAAAATTAACGTAATGTATATACCAATTAACACAAACGGTCGGCGTGAGATAAAATGAATTCTAAAAGAAATATGGAAATTAAATCATACCACTGTTAAATGCAGTGAAGCTTTCCACACATGAAGATAAAATAAGTTTATACAGATATTTGTACTAGGCGTAAAGGATAGACATTTAAATCTTTATTCGACCATATAAAATGGTTTATATAGGCGAATAAATGGTGCAAGTCGCAGCCCTGAATAACCTGTATGCAACTTTTATCGGAAAGCAATAATTTGAAATGCAAACGAATTTCGACGGAGTGTAGTCCACTCCGAATATTACGGAACTCATAAAAGCCACCTCAAATTGCACGCCAAATAAACAACGTTTATTTCGAACAGTTTTATTGCTCTCCATGTCCACGCGCTAATTAACAGGTTATTGATTAGCGCACTTCATAATATGTCGAATAACAACGCAGCACAAATATTACCGCAATGGGTACAAACGGGCAAACGAGGTATTGCGAATATACTTGAGTTTAATTGCCGGATATTAGGGACAACCGGTGCCATAACGTGTGCTAATCACACGGATTAGGTCGGAATTATTATTATAGGGCAGCGGGCATTACTGGGGAATTCAGTTATGATCACGCAAACATAAAGTTATTAAAACTAAATTATTCTTCATGGTTAACATGGAAATTTCAAAATTGTTTGTTCTATTTATATAGCAAAAGAACCTCTAGGAAATAATATTTTTTTCAACATGCTAATGCTAATATTTTATAAAGGAACATAATAATTCTACTACACACGTTATTTTGAGACTGAGATTTCATATTGATAAGTAGAGGATGGAGTGGAGATGCGGCGGTCTGCGAACTAACAACGTTTCACATAATGTAAACAAACAAACCATGAACAATGCTTTACGAAGATCGTTAAATTCACGATCAAGCCCCTTACACAGCTAAAGTTACACATAAGGAATAAATAATTTGCCATAATCTCGATTGAAACACAAACTAATAGAAACATAAACAAAGTACAATGTATAATATTCTAGTTGAGA
Source organism: Lordithon lunulatus (assembly GCA_963942505.1). Lineage (NCBI taxonomy): Eukaryota > Metazoa > Arthropoda > Insecta > Coleoptera > Staphylinidae > Lordithon > Lordithon lunulatus. Next base: position 52,848,738 of record OZ012666.1, on the reverse strand, counting down.
CGTCATTCTTTACTGCTTATGCTTTAATTATGTATTACACTCTCAAATTATATTGAGCCGTTTTTAAACACTGGCATAATTTTCCTTTCATAATTTTTCAAAGATTTTCGGTGAGGCTAAGATAAATACCAGATGATTAAACGCCTCTGGAGTTTATGGCTTTTTATACAAACTATGCAAAACCAAGGATCCGAGGATTAAAATATTACTTTAGGCGAAATAAGAGGGGCGCTAAGAGACGATAAAAAGCAACTGGCGATGACGGTGTAACAGTCGAGTCTCTAAAAGCTGGAGCAACCACGTTATTAAGGGCATTCTGCAAGCTATTTGATACTTGCTTAGAAAAAGAGACTACATCTTCTTAGTGGGACCGAGCCATAATTATAATACTATACAAGAAAGGAGACGTTACCGAGTTGCAACATTAACGGCCATAAGCTTACTATCGCATATATACCAATTATTCATGATAATCATTATCGAGAACTTATCAAATAAATTCGACCTTGCGAACAGGCAAGTTTTCGCGCTGGGTATGGCATAAGATCTTACCACGGTACAGACCAGTCTTTCTCAAACGTTTAGGACCGCGAACCCTCTTTGTACTTAAAAATTTCAAAGGACTCACTGAGGAATGGGTATGTATAGAATAATATTCCTAATGATCATTAGGAAAAAAATGATTACAGATCTGTAATCATTTTTTTCGGTGACCCCCTAAGAATTTTCGGTGACCCCCTAAATATTTTCGAGACCTCCTGTGGATCACGATTCCCTCTCACTGGTATAGACCAAAACATGCGTGGCCGGGTGAGTATACCGTAGATGTCGGTAGATTTGACACTACTACTATGCAGCATTCATTATCGTTGTTCAAATATTAACTCATTGGTATAGATCTAATCGACTACACCATACTATTACTAAATTAGATCTGCAAATATATACATTTAGTAATAAATTAAAAATTTCATTGTATGTGAAAAAATGAACATATATATTAATTAATTAGTGTATTCAAATATGTAATTCAAACTTTGACAGTAGCATCTGTAATATTAGAAATGAGCGTATTAAATCTGTCTCTTGAAAACAGCTTTATGTTTGAGACATTTGATTATATGATAAACTTATTAACTCATAACTAGGTTAAGTTGATTTGTTGCATACAATTTCAAGCGTACAACTAAACTAAACCAACTGGTTCCCTTTCCTTTACCCCGATTGAACACAACTCCGCAAGCATTTACTCTATAACATGTCTGCGCCCAGTACAATGCTCATTGCGCTTTCAGTAATTAAATAGACATATTCAGCTGCAATTTGAATACGAGTAACTACAATTACTCGCGATGAAACAGACCATTTTTAAACATGACCTGTTAGAATTTATTTAGTGTGAATTTACCATGGGCTAGATCTAGAATCGTAACTGTTATAAAGATACATACATCAAAATATATTTGCTTAAGCGAGCCATTTTAGGATATTTTAAAAAAAATTGTTAGACATGTTTACTAGAAAGACATACACAAAGATAATAAAAATTTAACACATAACTTTTACTTTTACATTTCTGGAATAACTATTCCTATACGCGATCGAATTCTCCTTTATATAGTCCCTACCATTGATTTTTAGAATCAGTAGCAGAACATGGCTGTTATAAAGTTATATTAAAATACAACCTCTTTCATTAATCTTTATTGTAATTTCAATGAAAAGCGAGCGGCAATAATGCAAATATTGCTCCATGCGACAGCAATGAAAATTCAATTATTGCAGGAAATACTTCTTCAAGCTATTATTCGTGTTATTATTACAATGTTTTTTTTGCTTCCTACTAACAGCATGCAGCATATTTGAATGCTTTTACGTTTGGATTCAAAAAATGTAAAACATGACTGCGTAGATTTCCATTTTATAAAATGAATGTATTTATTCACTTTGATTTATCGTGGAGCATTCAGCTAAATATGACGGATTCGTATCTATGCATTTTTTTTTCATATTATATGATGCCCCTTCAAATGAATTTAATTTGCTATTGCCAGTAGTTATCATGAAAGGTAAAATGTTAATGTTTTGTGGGGATTTCAAATATTCATATATTTAATCAATAATATTACTGATTTTTAATATATTATAACTTTGTAATATTGTAAATAACTTTTAATATGCATAAAAAATGCAAGTGAAAAAAATTCCTTAAGAAAAACATACCTATGCATGTACACAGAGATTAATAGCTGTAGAGCAACACACGGCAATTAAGCAATTAAGCAATGAATTCTACGCTGAAGGAACGAAATATTTAAGATCAACGAAAACATTGCAGAGAAATTATAAATATAATATAATTATATATCTAAGTTCAAAACATTCTAGTTCTTAGAATACATGGTTTTATAATACGTAATACTAATTATTTCAGTGATATTAGTGCTCTCCCCTCGTTATACATGTCTCCTTTAATTCTTGAATATGATCCATTATTTGGTATGCATATAATGAATCCGCTATATCTGAAGTGGAAAATATCCAACGAAAGTGTGAAATATATCTACTTTCGAACTTAGGTCACAAAACTCCGATTGTAAATGTGTGCAGAATATTTAATGATTTATCACATAACTATGATATAGACACTAACATCTTATCACACATAAAAATTGTAACCCTAAAATTGGCATGGTAATTTTTAAGTATCTGTATCCTTTTTATACTTTTATATTTGAGCCTGTGAACATGAAAGTGGTGTACGTCAAAACGGAACAACAGATTGCGACCAAACTTGACAATTGGCTGAGAACATCATCTGGGACTATCCAGTGAAAATTTGAGCAAAATCGGTCCACTAATAGCGAAGAAATCTCGATAAAAACGATGTATTACACATAATTGGACGAAGAATGGAATCAAGAAATGCCGAACTGTCGAAATGTAGTATTTTGTCCATAACCATTAGTTTATTTTTTACTTCTTTATTTGTAGGAGATAAATATTATGTTAATTTAGGTTAATATCGACTATGTTTTATTTATTTTTTGTATCTTAACTGATCTAACTGAAATACCGAACTAATTTAAATTGGACGCTCGTTGAGATTTAAGTGTTCATATTACGGGTGGAATATATGATCGGAGCCAAGAGTCATGCAAATCTGTAGCCGTTCATTTCAATCTCAATAGAGTCGGTCATCGATATCCGTACATTCGCGCTGTTCACTCATTTGGGAACCATTCAATCAATTTCCTTCAGACCGAGAGTCGCGTAAAGAGTTGCAGGCGCGCGAGTGAATGGCTCACTCATCGAAATACTAACCGATGAGTTGGGATTCGAATCCCGCAATTTTACTGATTCGAATCACTCACTCAGTCCTAAGATTCAACTCACTGAATAGGCTCACTCATGAGTTACCCATTTCTAGAGGCTAGTGCAAAAGAGAATTCAAGTAAGAATGGATGAAGGATAACATATTACAATTAATGGAAGAACGGAGAAAAGTAAAGGACCATCCAAGAATATCCAAAATGTAATCTCAATAGCAGAATAGGCTTTTGTTATACCATGTCTCTTTTGCTAAACCATAAAGAGACATGGTTCAACAAAAATGCCTGGAAATAAAAGAATGTCATGCAAAAAATTACTCCTTCAATCTCCACAAAAGAATTAAGAAAATGACACATACTTATAAGAAGGCGAGTGTAAATGATAAACTAATAGATAATAGCAGCAAATTAATGGTTGAACGCGAAGATCAATTAAAATATATAGTGTGTAGGGCACAACATCACTTCCCGAATAAATTTATTAATATTGAATCAAAATTTTCTCAGATTTTCCCACATTTTCTCACACTTTTATTTTATGTATTTTAGTCATAAAATGTAAAGGCAATTTTCTAAATATTCGCAATAACTTCCTTATACAATAGCTTTTTTTCAATAGTAATCGTAGATTTCGACAGTCTTAGTTAGAAAACGTCAAGACGATGAAAGTTTGAATCATCTGCTTCGGTTGTATAATAAAACCTACAATACAGGATGCAACCATGCAAGAACTGGCTAAAATTTACATTCATTACGCTCCCAGAAAAGCAAACGCTATGCATTTCTTACCGTTTCCTAATACTTGAAGATATTGTTGAGAGGCATTTATTTTTCATACAGGTTTTAGGTCAAAAGTGCTAAGATCAACGCCGTTGAGTCTATTATGCTTGTTTCATCGATTATGAAAAAAGCATTCGACGATGTTAAACATGGAGGAACCACACAGCCCAGGTTACAGTCAGGCAAGAACAAATGGAGGAATTCCAAATACTAAAAGCGGTTCGGTAAGGTAGCATTTTATCTATTAGTTCTATATTCCGAATAAATATTCCGGACTTCTCTAAATGAATGCACACAAAGAATAAAAGTAAACAAAAGGGCAGTGAATAACATAAGGTACGCAGTTTGTGATCTCATTCAACACTATTGAGGAATTGCAACATCATATTGACCAAGTGCTAGCTCTGAATGTGGACTCAATATCAACATCAAAAAGACTAAACTAATGATGTATAGTAAGAACAGCGCCGCAAGCAATGTTGTATTAACCATTAATGGCGAACCAATAGAACGGGTTCAACGATTTAAATATCTGAGCAGTTGGCTTAAGGAACAACGAGATCCAGAACATGACATTAAACCACGAATTGAAATAGCCAGAAAGATCTTTCAGAAACTCCGGTTCTTAGTTTCTAAGAGCGAATTATCTCTTAACATCAGGTAGAGAACCGTTAATATTAAGTTTCCTCGGTTTTATTGTACAGAGTTTTGAGTCGAAGGCTAGAGATTAAAAATATCTTCTATGAATAAACTTGAAGCTTTTAAGATATAGAAGAGTTTGTTGAAAATTCCCTGGACAGACAAGGTAATAAATAACGATGTACTCAGGAGAACGGATAAGAATAGGGAGTTTCTCGCAATGGTACCAATTGTTGTAATTAATCATGCAAGGAAAAATAATGGAAGAGGAGGTAATAAATAACGTTGTACTCAGTAGAACGGATAAGGACAGGGAGTTTCTTGGAATGATACCAATTATTGTAATTAATCATGTAAGGAAAAATAATGGAACAACACGGAGTAGAAGGAAGAAGTTTTGCTGGTTACAGAACCAACCTCCTATGAGGAAAACGCATAGGAAGAAGAAGAGAGATTACTGGCCAGTTTTTTAAATATTTCAACACATTCTGAACCCTTCGTGCGGTGAAGTGATATGGTCCGCAATACATAAATTTTCTTCAATTTCATTGCACAATGGATTGGTAATTGGGTGGATAATATTTATGAAAAATATGTCGTGGTTCTCGGTTTAGAAATGAGTGCGTTGTTGACAAAATTACTGTTCTTCCTGTGTAAAGTACTACATGTGCTGCAAAAACTAGTATTTCATGTCCAATATATCTTCTCGAAAAGGATTGGAATCAAAACAAAGATTTATATACATTTATTCGTAGTAATAATTTCATGGGTAGCAACCATTTTGACGAGTCTAATTTATATTTTAAACCCAACGGCGAGAAGGGATAATTATAGGATTCCTAAATAACTAGGTTAATATTCGTCTCCTAAATCGACATCTGTATATCCGATACATTTGTCTGCTATTACTTTATGACGTATCTATCTTACACAAATTATAATTATTACTAATATAATGAAAAATGTGTCATATTATTTAAATTTTTAAAGAAAAGTGATCCTGCATATATGTTTAACTTCTTGTCATTCTTATTGGTATTTAATGCTTAGCAAGCTTAATGTTTTTATAATGAAAATATAAACTAGTTCTCTATGGGTTATTTAAGGCAACCCTTAAAAAATTATAAATAGCATAAATAATTGAAATATTACTATATTATTCATTTTAACTCAATTTTGCACTTTTATTGGGCAATTACATATTATTGCATTTTGTTTTGGTGAAAGCGCCAGGAAATAATATTGGAATACTGGTATTTTCAGAGCTTGATGTTTTGATATAACGGAATCTGTGTTTCTAATCATGTTATCAATACCACATACACTTATTTATGGCATAAACGATTATTATAACACCTCACGTTGTTGAGATGCCGGAGTAAAGAAACATACGCAATTATTTAATCACCTTTATTGCATATTCTTTTCAAGTACAAGCTTTTTAAGTACAAGCTTTTCAAGTACACGCTTTTCGCACAAGTTGCAAACGATTAATGCCTCAAAACTATACATATTACATCACACCTGGTTATTAGAGTGGAGGGGTGGATCCCAATTTCCGCGGGTGGGGTTCAATCTAAAACAAAAAGTTTATCCCCATCCGCCGTGCTCTCAGTCGTGTTGTCGCCATGCATTTTAGAGTTTTTACCGCAATAAACCCTGCCGCATAAGGAGCTCACAAAGGCATTAGAAAAACATTCTACAGAATGTTATGTAATTCGAGGACAATCCCTTAAGTGGTGGTTGAGGCAAGTTAATCTAGTAAGGATTCGATTTTTTTATTTGTAAATTCGTCTTCGTTTGGTAGCTGGAGGATATTTAAGTAGACCAATCAGAGTGCTTTCACATTTTGTACACAAAAAAATAATCACATTGCCATTCATAAAAATCTGACACTGACGTATATAAATCTCAATCAAACTTAGTAGCGTCAAACAAAATAATTTAGCTCCTGGAAGGTTATATGAAGAAAGGTTCCCGAATAGAGGACTTCCGGGCAGAAGGTTATTTAGTGATATCACCCAGAGGTTAATGGATTTTGGACTATTTTAGACGACGCCCTGCAACATTTTCTAAACAACTAGTATTATCTGAATGGTTTTCCATTACAAAGAAGATTTCATGTGGTACAAGCAAGATGGTGCACCTCATGTGCAACGGTATGTTGTTCGCCATCTGAATGTAGAATTTGATGGTCGATGATTGGACGCACAATTAAATAAAAAATTTAGCGGACCGCTACTGATTAAGATTTATATACGTCAGTGTCAGATTTCTATCATGGCAATGTGTTTATTTTTATCGTCGAAAATATGGAGCACGTTCTCATTAGTCAACTTAAAAGTCCTCTAGTTACCAACCAAAGACTAATTTACCAATGAAACGAATCGAATTCTTACTAGATTAACTCACCGATACCACTACAAATGGATTATCCACGAATTTCATAACATCCTGTATTCGTCTTATTTGGACGTTCCAGGTATGAATGTCTATTTGTAGCTGCGTAACAAACACAATGGTATGTTATAATATTTTGACCACCGTAAACTTATCCCTATCTCAAAAATCCAGCCGCCGCGCTGCACCTAATAATTTGCAGTTGTATGGCGACTACTAGCATGAAATTAAAAATATTTTTCTCCATAAAACTAATTACTAATGTTTTACCAATAACAATATAAACTTATTGTTTTTAAATGATTATTTATGAGGCAACTGTCACGACACTATATAAGCACAGAGTTTTTAAACAGAACTATCATTATGGTTGTTAAAAAAAATATGGGTATGGGAACAAGTTAAGTTAACACACATAGGGTGAGAAGGGCTTACGATCAGACAGCTAAGGGTACAACTATAACAGTAAATACAGCCCTAATACTGCAATGATGTAGGCAAGAGGGAAACCAATTCATTAGTATTCTCCAGTGAAATCAGAGGTATGGCGGAAAATAAGTGCAAGCGAACCGACGCCGTCAACCTTCCGGGTCTGGCGAAGCGAAATTAGCTACCGACTACAGGATGATGAGTACCGGTCCTCCCGTGGAAACAATGCGACGGGCCAACAACTTACCTAGCTTGAGAAAAACAACAACTGGGAATGTCAGGATTTTATAAAAATCTGACAAGCTTCGAAATGCAGTAATCGAAATAAATAAACTGACATTCTGGGAATATGCAAAGCACTATGACCAGGGACTGTAATATGCCAATTGGATAGAGCCACGATATATTACCCTGGCTGCTCAGAAGATGACAAATATCATAGACACGAAGTAGGAATAATGGTAAGCGACGAAGTAAAAAAGTATGAACTTCACACTATACTCTGAGAGATGGAAGCTAGTGCGCTAAACCTAATTAAGCTATTAATTAACAATAGATAGTTATATGCCCCACAGCTTATAAACCAGAAGAAGAAACTAAACAGCTATACAACAAGATTGAACATATACTGTCAACTATACAATAACACAACACACACACAAGTTATTGATAGATTTTAATAAAATTATTAAAACATGGCCATTCCGACGAAACAAAGTAATGATTAATATTAAAATAAAATCTATATATCCCGTTTTTGTCTCGTTTTTTTATGTCATTTCTTTGTTATCACTTAGTATCAATTAATTATATTACACAAGGTATTGGTGTGTAATAACTGTCACTTTCTCAAATAGTTTGTCCACAATTGCTTTTGCAATGCCAAGAGTTCCTCAACGTGCAAATTGTCGGAAACTAAATGATTAATATACTGAATAAACACATAAAAAATGAAATCCGAGTAGCAAGTGACATGGCTCAAAACAAAAAAATGCCTGGAAATAGAGCAATGTCATACATGACTCATTCAATCTTCACAAAAGTTATTAAGGAAACGACACATACACATTATAAGAATAATGTAAATAGAATATAATAACAGCAAACTAATGATTAGACACGAAGATGAATCAAAAACGTGGAAGAAATATACCGAGAAGCTGCTTTCGGACGACACACTTAGATGAAAGGGATACATCTTTAAGAAGGACCGATCAATCTTAAAAAGAACTTCGAAACAGGAGAATGGAAAAGATTAGATAAAAATGCTCGCGATGGTGAAGCGCAGAAAACTGGGTATTTCCTGCAATTAATTATGGATGGGAAAATAGAGGGAAGTCGCGGAGTTGGAAGGAAGAAGATTTCTTGCTTACGGAACCATCGCCATTGGTTCGAAAACAAGGAAGAAGATAAGTTCATAGGGTGAGAATTTGAGACAAAATTTATTGTTACGGAATATATATATGACGCTTGGCACGTAAGCATATTATTCATTATTAATACAATGTTGCTACTTATATTGGGCAATTATACATATGGCTCGGTTGTATAAAGCAGACTCTCAAACTCTCCGAGTTCATTTAAAATGTTTCAACTTTGACAACTTTGACAACTTTGACAACTTTGACACATAATGCTACGTTGCCGTATATAAACAGAAGTAGACGATGAAGTAAAATGGAAAGTTAACAAGAATGTATGCAACATCTAACAATATAAGCAACTTGGCCTATATGAATTTAATTTTTGGCGAAGGCGCCGGGAAATAATACTTTTGCAAGACCATTTCAACAAGAATTTGATGATTGATTTGTTTTTTTTTTCAGAACCATGTCTAATGCAAACAACGATTTATGGATAAAATATTGTTTAAAGATATATTAGCCTTGAGGATATAAGATTCATAGAATTAATTCAAATTTTTAGGGTTTTTTTTTTCAAATAGAATAGAGAACAATATGAAAATAGTATAAGATGTTAAATAAAGAATAGAAACCATGATATTGAATGATACATAATAAGGACTAAAAATGTACTATATGTATATTTCATTTGATAAGTACGATAAGTCGACACAAGATAATAGACAAGATTCAATATTGATAATCAATTATGTAGAATCTATTCATAAAGAGTAAATCCAAGTAATAATAATGGACGTTATAGTTTTGGTCATTCTCGTGATAATACTAACTATTATAGCACATATTAGCATTATGGCAATTATATCTCCATTATGTAAATTACGTCTTTAACCATTATGATAATGTTAATGCATGTGTGCCTATAACCATAATGGCTCCGAAAGCAACAGTCCCGCTAACAAATTTGATTGATACATTGAATGATGTTAGCAAAGTGACAAGCAATTTATCTAACGGATCGACATTTGTAAGTAGGCCAATCCGTCGGGCTCTCGTTATTTTTCAGTCAGCCCGATCCGTTGTTTTTGTTGTTATTTAGTCGCAAGCCGTGCGGCCGCGTCTGTCGGCACGAATAGACTCTGCGGCGGCAAATTATCGATTGGGGGCCGGCACCGTTTCCTACGCGCGCGTGGTCCCACAGCTCGTTTCGAAAATTAATGAAATGCGTGCGCGCGTGATTTTAAAATGTTATGCGACAACGACCGGAGCACGAACGCCTTTTCTGCTGGCGACGGTTCCTTCTGTTGCTAGCCGTTGCGAAACAAGCCCGCCGTTGGGAATTGTATAAATAATGTATAAAATGACTGCGGAAGTCTTGCGCGCGGGTAAAAATTGAAATACTGCCTTCCGCAGTAGCGTTTCGTGCGCGCGGGACCCCCCTTTTTTAGAGGCTCATTTCTCATTGATATCGATTTAGGAATACGAACGTGATGATGTTATGGTCTCATTAGAATTCCGCCCAGACGTGATTTACCGGGCTGGTGGTAAGCGTGCGACGACGGCATTCTCCCCGGATTAATAGACGCGGGCAGGATCTACAGATGCCGGCATTAATCACCGCGATGGACACCTATTAAATCCGCTATAAAGTATACCGGCACCCTCATAAATCCGCATGCAAAAAACGAACGGCTTTAATTGATGGACTCGAAGCCATTTACATCCTCTACGGAAGAAATTTCGCATTAACCTCGTTTCAGAATGTCGGTATTATATATAGCAAGCATATTTTGACGTAGATTGCAGATTTGCCTAATTTATTTTCACAACGAATGAATATCAGGTCAGCTATTCATCAAAATTGTCATAAAATATAAAATATTGAATTACCGTATATATCAAACTCAAATACAACTGTTATTATTATACTAGATTAAATTCCCGTCATCCGACGACGTATGAGGAATCAACTGTCTCGCCAAATCCTTAGAGCTCGAGACTATTTGTATACTTTTCCTTTTAAAATATTTGCAAATGTAAAATTGTGCGCCCAAAAACTTCTCCGTCGAGAATAAACTTTTTGATAAAAAAAAACATAAGAAAAATTAAAACGATTATATTAATTCAAAATATGGGCGCCCCAACATAAATAATCAATTAAAAATCCCTCGACGGGAATTCGAACCCATATTTTGCAGTTCCAGAACAACAAAAAAAACATTAATGCCAGGTCGGGTTGACTTGAAAACATTTCCTTCGTTTTTATATATATAAGCGTAACAGTATTATCCATGTATTTTATGACTTTCAGTAAGGATTTTTAGCATTATCAATAAAATTAGTATTGTCATTCTTATTTATAAATAAAATCAATGCAATAGATATTTTTCTAAAGAATTTTTTTATAAAGAAAAACCGACAATTTGGAAATACATCTACAATTTCGACATCAACGAATAAATTGAAATGCCTTAAAGAATTTTTATATAATTAGTAAATAAACCAGCCAATTTTCCAGCCTTTTTATGTTTCATTCACGACCGCTTTGTCGTGTCATCAAGCGGAGCGCGGCAATTCATGTCGACCGTTTCACAGGAAATTAAAAATTAGTCAGGCCAAATGTCTCTCGTGGGGCCTCCCCATTTCACGGTGGCGCACACATCGATTGGAATCCGGTTTATAACAATAATTGAAAAAGACAGCACTCAGTGTAGGTACAATTTATGTCTTTGGTAGGCATGTCCGCTTCTAATAAATTCAATAATGTGACAGAAAAATAAAGCCAAGCTCTTTAAATTTTACTTCCTTTAAAGCTTCAAGACTATAAAACGCGATGGTTTATTGCGATAACCTTTTTCTGGGCTGTTTGCTTCGAGATGTTGGCGGCGACCTTGTCCATGGAATCTATTTTACGTGTCATGGACTCGAAGGGGGAAATTTCTAACCACTGTTTCCGCCAACAATAGTTTGGCCGAGGGGATGAAACCTTGAGTTCATTTCCGTCGCGCGACAAAAAGCCGTATTTAAGGACCATCCATCAACCGCGATCTTCCCCTCCACTGTTTATTTATTTTCTTTCAGCTACTGATCCATACGATAATCCGTTTTTATCGAAACGGAAGAGTCTATAAATAACGCGATTGTTTCTGTGCTGCGGAGGCGGCCTGTGTGGGTGAGTTCGGGGTGCGCCCAAGAAGATTAGCACCCGGATGGTTCGGGTAATTGAGGGTTGCTTGACGCAATGCAGAGCTTTTAATCAACTTTAGAATTGGGGGTCTTCAAGAAACTTGTAGACGACGAATAGTTTCAATTTTATAATGTTTCATGCGGTAAGGGCAGATTACTTTTGAGTACCTATTATACCTTTAGTAAATACGTATAAGTCTCAACACTCCCTGTAATAATACTAATAATATTAGTGTAAATGAACAAAATAGATACAGTAGAGATATTTTCTCTGCGGAGTATATCATTATGGGTCTTATAACAGCTTTATGAATTCTGGACTTCAATAGCTATAATTTTTTACCTATGTTTTCCTATATTGTATTGTTCAGGCACGTTGCTGTTCTTGTCGTATTCATTGTTTGGTTTCACACCTTCGCTTCTACGTTTCTGTCCCCTAAAAGTTTCATATCTTGCAGTATTATGTTATCGTCTAAGGCTAATTTACACCTGATGGGTAGATCGGTGATTCTCAAAGTGGGGGTGGTAACCCCCAGGAGGGGGTTATATACAATACAAAATCATGGTCGCTAACCCCCACTAGGAGGAGGCACTACAAGAAGAGCAACTGGTAGATCTATGATCATTCAAAATTTAACACGGGAATCTCAGCTCAAATACGATAATTCAAAATTCTATGTCGACCTGCCGAGTTTAATCACCCCGTATCTTCCTTACTTCAAACAAGTAATATTAATAAGGGAAACAGACAAAATATCAAGCTTGGCAATTTTTTTCGTTGAAGGATCGACGCATCGGATGGATCGGATACGATGCAACGGAAAATGTATAATGTATATTCCGTTTTGAATTTTGATACGGATATTTATTTAACAATCGTATTAGAGTATAGAAAACCATGAAAGATGAGATTTTGAGATGGAGTATATGGACATTTATTCATTTCCCAAGGGATTATAATGATTTAGTAATCTTTAGATTACCCGCCGAATCCTGCTCCAAGCTAGGCTGAGAGTGAGGAGCAGTAATAAGCTCATTAAAAAAAACAGGATTCATCTGGCCCTAGTGATACCACCCTGTAAGGACCCCGGGCAGGGTAACGAGGAAGCTGATGCCTTGAAGAAATGTGCTGGCTCGCTGAAGGCTAGAGGAACTACAAATCATCCAGGTTTTCCTCCTGAATCGGTATAGGTAGTAGGAGTATAGGCGAAGGTCCTGCGACCCATCACTAATAAAAAATAAACACTGCAAAATTATACCGGCCTTTGTATTCGAACATACATATACTACGACAACAAATGCTGCGGAAATCGGATATGAATGTAGGAACAAGGAATGTCCAATAGAACAAAGAATGTCCGCGACCACCTTTGGACTCAAAACATTGTCAGGATCTCTTGAAGAATGAGTATGTACAGATAAACATGCAAATGACCCCCTAAAGAAAACGTATGTGATATAGATAAACATCCCGAATGAACTATAATAAATTTTTTCTCGACCACCCAAATATATGAAACTTACATGTTTAGGGGATAGAAACGTAGAAGCGGAGGTGAGACACCAACTAAGGATATATATATATATATATATATATATAAAGAATAATTGCAATAAATATAAATCATCAAGTCACAAAGTCACGATCATACGCACTTATGCCCCCACTGATGACTCATCAGCTGTACTTGTACTTTGATACACTAAATGACCTAATATTCGATATAAGAGATAGATCAAAGATTATTTTTATGTGGGATCTAAATTCGAGAACTGAACACAAGGGAGAATCCCCGATAGTAAAAAAAACAACAAACAAAACATAGTGAAGCCACAGTAAATAATAGCGACTACAGGCTGATCTATAGGTGCTCGCAAAACAACCTGGGGATTACGCACGGCTCTTTCATAAACATAAAGTAATTCATAAATACATATTGCATCAGTAGACACGACAGCTAATATCTATTATAGAATACGCAATCACGAAACAAGCCAAAAGACCTGATAAACTTTAAAATACTATTGGGCAATGAGAAAGTCGAGTTGAGGGGTTGTAAATGTGCTGAAATAGACACATTTCTTGGGGGAACGCGGTTAACGGAAGTCTGGAAACTCTTAAATACCTTAAGAAACAAATAAAATAAAAAAAGAACATCGATAATGAACACAAAAATTCAATTTCAGATACACTTCATCCATGAACTAAAGAGAAGAGACCGGAATATCAAACAAAATCCCTATGGCATATAGAACCCAGGAAACAGCTATATCTATAAGAGAGGAAAATGGTAGGAAAGGTCTTAAGAACAATGAAAAATGTAAGAGCAAGTGGACTAAAGGGGATCCAAGCCACGCTGTTAAAATATGCACCAACAAAATTAAGGTAAATGCTATCATTTCTGTTAACCAAATATATTGGATGGGCACCGCTCCATACCAAATGGAATAGGGCATGAATAACCCCAATGCAACAAAAAATTGAGAAAAGACGACTGCAATAAATATAGGTACATATATACGTATAGTCTATTAAAAGTTTCGGTGGCCGCGACACTTTTACTAAGGGAGTACCAAAAAATATGATTGAAGAAGAATATGTCCAGTACGATATAGGAGAACAAACAAACTTCAAACTGGACGATCGTGAATAGATAATAAATAGTTTCCCATTTCCCCATCATCGAAAAAAATGTAGCAATGTAAAACATCAAAACAAAATCCATGTCCTGTTCGTAGACTTAACCAAGGAATATGATAAAGTACCTACCAAAAAAACTGTGGAAATACTGGAATAGACCCCTATTAGCATAACTAACCTACAAGCGGTAAAACAGATGTACAAAGACTGCATCTTACAAATTACAATACGAAAAACACTCTTAGAGCCATTTCCAGTCACAAAAGAGCTGAAACAGGGATGTTGCCTCTCTCCAACCCTATTTAAGAACTACCTCTCACACGCACTAAAACAAAAATATCAAAATATACCAATAAGTGAAACACTATACTTCCTGCATATAGCGGTTGACGGTCTATTCTGTAGGTGCAGACTGGTCTGCTACCTATGGCAAACAAATCAACAACTGTTGATATGCGTCGGTCTGCCCCACGCTGTACGAACGCTAGTGTAATACTGCCTTATGCCAAACATCAGAAATATGTCAAGAGTGACCAGGATCATAACCTATTTCACTATCTCAACGTTACTTTTGACAAATTTGTGACATTTGACGTAGGTCAGTATTATAGTAGCGTTCGCAAAGCGTGGGGCAAACTAACGCATACCAACAGTTGTTGATTTGGTATCAGACCGTGGGTAACAGACCAGTCTAGTCTTACAGAATAGACCCCCTGATTTTAATGGCACACGATAAAGAAGACCCGAAAACTGATCGCGATTTGAGATGAACCAAATTAAAATCAAATACATATGTGTGGGGGAGGACATATAAAATGTATATGACTTGCATATAGATCTATGCCAAGGAATATTGGAATATGTGAAGAAGTCACATATCTGGGAGTAAACATTTCTAGTAAATGGCGATGCGAGAAGAAAATCCAGGAAATAATATATAAAGGGAAAAAGAGCGTTTAACTCAAATCACCATCATTAAAAGCATAGTGACCTACGGATGGGAGATATGGCAGCTGAACGAAAACGAGAAAAACAGTTGCTAGTAACGGCAATAGACTTCTGGAGAGGATCGGTCAGAGTCTCTAACTAGATAGAATCAGGAACGAGAATAGAACAGATAGGATGAAAATTAAAAGCACAATATACAAGATAAACAAGACCAACAGCTTTCCTGGTACAAAGAATTCCCTAGCATAAAATACTCAAGTAAATAATGAAATTGACATCCCTAGACAGACGGAAACGAGGGAGGCGAAAGTGCACCTGGAAGATGTGAATTAAAAGAGCCATGTCGTAGAGAAATTTACAACCTGGAGATTGGAACGAAAGACAAATTTAGCAAACGGGAAACAAAGGGCATCGTATAATAATGTTTTAAATATTGTATTTTTCATACAATAAATAAAATAAAATATTTTGTATTTTCATTGTCTATTAGCTTTTTCTACGATTGCTATGAACATTTGTAGGCATTCTTAATTGACACTTCTAAATCATTTGTTGTTACAACAATTTTCCATATTCAACAAAAAACACACTTTATCTGAAACTTTCAGGAATGTATATTGTTGAAAAATTGACACAGGTAAACAGTGAATTTGGTTAGAAAGAGTTATTTTGTCATTTCTAATCAAATATATAATAAATAAGAATGGTGTACGCTCTTGGACCTTAGTCGATCTCGTTATGTTCTTACATTTGTTTATAAGATCTTCTCAGTGAGAATGGAGTTAATTTATGGGTCCAAGAGGAAGGCATCAGGACGCGAAACCCTAATATTTTTAGGGAGCGCTTTCATAATACTGATTTTGATCCATTTTTTCGAGGTTAATGAGGATAGCTAATATCACAATAAGTGATTTAAACATCTCAATATTCTCGGATGATTTAACAAGTTTTAAAAAGAGCATTAAACCTAAATGTGAAACAAGATTTATTCTTGGTTATATTTTTATTCTTATTTTAGTCATGTAAGGTATCTATGTATATATGTTGTATTTTATTGTATAAGTATCAGGCCCGTATAATAAAGATTATTGTTATTATTACACAATTTCGTAAACATGGTATTTCTTATAAACGCTGTTGGCAAATATTTCCTTTTCACGGCCATTTTCCGCCAAAAACTAGACGTGAAATGTTGTAAAATTTGGTTTGAAAATGTCCAGTAGATTTACGAAAACGTGAACGAAACATTTATCACAGATCTATTTTTACTAAAAACAAAAATGTACTAACAGTGAATTGTGCAATAAGTTATTTATTTAATCGAATGCCTATCTACCGTATTATTGGTGTAAGGCAACATGTATCATACCATATGTAAATGTAACATACAATTACAGAATAATAACCTGCTCTGGTATAGTTAATTGTCATATCAATATTTTTTTTCAGATTTGATATAATGATTACATAAGAAGAGAAAATCTATATACGTAAATGTTTGAAATAGTAATTCAATAAGTTTACTCTCTAGGTAGCGTTTAATTTATCAAGAATTTAATCAATATATTGAAGATACATTCATTCATAGAACATATGTTCATAATAATGTAATCATCATCGTAAACATCATACCAAAACCTTTTCCTAGCTACTTGTCACATTTTGCGCCTCCCGAAAAGCTCCCTGTGATCCCACGCCCATCAAAATCTCCTCAGTCCGGCCATATATGTCTCCCGGCCATAAATAACCACGCTCAAGTATACCCGCAATTTATCCCAGCCCCGTTTACTGCCAATCCGTACGAATTTCCGCCGCAAGATGGATAAATGAACGATGTTAAATTCCCGCCGGATCTTTTCTATGGCGCTCCGCGACGAAATTATATTGGGAGCGCGCTGCATAATGTAAAAATGCACATTAAGGACGTTTATGATTTATATCCATCCATGTACAGCGATGGAGGGTGGTAAAACGGGTTTGAAATGTCTCTGGAGCCAGCCGAGCGGAACATAATCTGGCTTAAGGTCGGTATCTCAGCGCGCTTGGCACACGATGGGGAAAATCGAAAACGGGCAAAATAAATGGGCAGCCTTCGGACTCGATTAATCCGATCCTTTCGAGTGACCCGACGCAATTAATTTAATTGAGATGACATGCTGGGAAATTGGATAACACTTCGAGAATTCGTATGGCGCGTTTATTGAAACGTGGTTTCGTTAGTTGATTGTAATTAATGGTAATATAAGATAATACGAACATCGTTTTACTTAATTAAACTGATTCCTTAAGCGGAATAGTGCGATATTTATACAAGCAATTGAAATCATATAATTTGAATAATTTAAAACCTCATACTAGTTAATTAAATTGCATGTAAGCTATAAACACACATTGTATATGTATTCGATATAGGAAACAGACAAATTTAAACTTGTCAAACTTATACATAACTAAGTTATATATGAGAAATTGGCACATAAAGCAGTTTCCGTAAATCCAGACAAATTTTGACAAATACATCGCTTTATCTTTGGTAGTATAGCTTGGGATGTTTATTAAATTTTCGTGATTTGCAGCGACTCGAGATAAAGCCGTGTGCCAGTGGCTGCGCGTGCTTTCAGAACGTTGCCATGTAATATGTGTAAAGTCCTTGAAGATATCTCTCAATTATCTCGGGAGACACGTCAAAGCGTAACTGCTCATTCCTACAAAGTTATTCGCGCTCGCACCGCCTTTGGCTTTCTTTTCCCGCTGGATTACGAAAGCTCGGTAGCGTCGCATCGTATTACCTGCCGCCCCATTAAGCCGCTACACGCCAATGTAATTCATGCTGCAAAAAAGTGCACGTTGTCGTTAGATAGGGGTCTTTGTATTGCGGTTTATAAGGGATGGTAATGTATTCGTGTTCAACGGGCGTTGCAAGTAATGCATATTGCATAGGGCCACGTGCACCGCTTAAATTTCCAATCGTTGGTATAAATACGATATATGGGTATAGAAAATTACATGAAATTCTACACGAGATGTGTATCCATTAAAATATGATAGTATTTAATGTATGATATCCAAAGCGAGGATCTATAGACAGGCCAAGCGTCGTAAAACAGTTATACGAGTAACAAACAACTTGGAGGACAACGCGCTAGAATAAAACATGAGCTATTTTCCAACTGACTGAAACAAGGTTTTAGAGTTACTAAATTTCGCCTTTTATTAGTTTTAACCGAAAGCGATTTTTAATATATTTAATTTTGACTGAGGTTTACTCATGATTTTACTCTATTTTGGATTTTAATATAGGTTATACATGTAGGATAATGCAATTCCAATATATCATGTAATATTGCGAAGAACAAATCGAAAAGCTACAACATACACATTGCAGTCCGTATATGATTTATTCACGTCCTTTGCTGCATACAGGATATCAATAATTTAATTCTCGGACCAGGATTACATAGATATTTAGGCGAATGGGAAGAAAATGATTGTTAATACACTAAAATTACACTGAAATCAATATCGTACACGTCAACTGTCACTATTGCCTAGTGGAGCGGTGTCCAACCTTTAACTTGACTCATGTCAATATAGAGTTTAAATATTTTAGGCGAGCTACATATTTTGGATTTGAATTTTAAACGTTTTAATGTACAAACGATAAATAATTTTGATATGCTAAGGAAAATGATTTTCTATATAAAAAATAAATATCTGAGCAACTGTGGCCTTTAACGGGGTATTGTATTTTTTAGAGAAAATTATTTTTAGACATAACAAATATCCATGCCCTAGTTGAAAAAATTATCCATTTCAAAAGTTGCCGCTAGGTTGGGTCTAGTGGTTCAAAATGTATTGAAATAAATATTATCTTTGAAAGTATTGAAAGATATAATGGTTTTACATTAAGATAAGTCTGTATATTTAATCTTATATATCTATCTAAGGATGGTTTCGAATAATCGTAATGAAGATATATATGAATCTGATCCACATCGGTACGAACTTTCCAAACGATCGTTGTAATATATATATATATATATATATATATATATATATATATATATATATATAAATATATATATATATAAATATATATATATATATATATATATATATATATAAAGAAAATATATTTAAACTCATTATTCCCTTGCCTTATACATTCAAATTCGATCATGTATATATCAATTGATATTCAGTAGGGCAACTAGTTAGCTAGCATAATAATTCAATACCATCTACAAATTTACATACATTCATGCCATTTACAATTCAGCAAATACCATTTGTTTCTGCGAATTATTTCTGCTGCCCACTTCGTGCTATTATCGCGTTTTTTCCTTTTCATTGGGCTTTATCGTGCGATGCGTGTAACAGAGTTAGTCTTTAGCACCGTAAGCTTACCAGACGGGGTCGCCCGCCTTTGTGGAAACGTTGGCTTCACGTGAACGGCTGCCGTTATTCGCGGGAACTAGCCACACGCGATGGCCAAATCGGCGAACAAAATCAAAATACTATAGCACAACGTATAATAAAAATCGACTGAAGTTGTAATAGGGGGTTATAAGATCTTCCCAGTAAAAAATCGACTTTTAAAATGGAGTACGTTCAAACATTTTGTGCTTTAATTTAGTGTATTATTTGATCAATTCCATTGCCACTCATACTGTATATCAGATTCAGCCGTAAGAGTGCGTAGTGGTGTTTCTTTTGTTTTAAATTTAGATAGAAATTTCATTTAGTTAGGGAGCTACATGATTAGTTTATACTATAAAGTACGCCTCAATACTAAACTTTCAATATAATAGTAAAACACAACTCCTCGGGGCATAACACTTTGATGTAGTGAGATGATAAGGAAGTTAATTCGCAACCGCAGCGTCTGCACCCAAAATGGGCTCAGTCACACAGGGCACTCTTTTGTCCAAGGGCCAAGACAGTGACCAAAAAGGCAGATGGACCATCAATAAGTTCAATAACATAAGGATACAGAAGACAACGGGGAACCACTTATTAAACGACCTCACGGGCACTCTTTTGTCCAGAGGTAGAAGCAGTCAACTTAAAGGCAAAAAAACCATCAAAAAGGTCAATGGCATAAGGATTGAGAACGCAACGGGCAACCACTGTATTAAACGCCCTCAAGGGCACCCCTAGTATAAGACACATACCTCTAACCATCCATAGCTTGTGTTCCGAAGTAATTCCCCCGATCGATTCTTCCGGTAGAAGTTATTGAATGAAGATAGGATAATACAAAAGGGAGGCAAACAGAAGGAAGCCAAAATAGTGAAGATAGCTGCATGCAACGTCAGAAGCATAAATATAGTAGGAAAATACACAGTGGCATAAAATAAATAAAGATAATGCAGATAGAAGTACTAATGAGATAGCCTGGCATAGGAAAGTATAATATAGACGGGTGCCAGGTGTATTATTATAATATAATAGCAAAACACGTTGCAAAATATGTGATAACTGGCCCACCAATATCAGACAGAATAATTCTCTTACAACTCAACTCCAAACCGATCAAGATCAACATTGTTCAAGTTATACATCCACTAGTAGTGAAGATGATCTTGAGATGTTTCACAAAGATCTTGATGATGTCCTTAGACTTACAAACATTTGGAAAAACACTAACAAAAGTAGTTATGGGCGGTTAAAATGCCAAAGTAGGTAAAGGACTCTGCTACAACATAATAGGAGACTATGGCGGGCAATCTACACGCCAAGTCGGCGGCCTGAGTATCGCCCACAGCAGCACTCAACCAGCCCGCCTGCAACGCGGGAGGGGTGCCAACCTTTGTGATGGAAGTTTCGGCGTCGTTCATAGAGATCACTCAATATCAATGTCAATGCAACTGATAGAGAAAGTGCAGGAACGGAGGGTGATGGACCTAGAAACCTCAAGCGATCTATACATAATGTATAGAGTAACAATATGTAGAGCGACCACCAATTCACCACTACAAGACTGCCAACAGAAGAGATGGGTCATACAAAATATGGATGCAAAGCGCCTAAGAACTACACTGGAGCGTGCGCCCAGAAACCAAAGCAATAAACACTATGGCTGAGGAAACTACAGGAAACGTACGAGGTGGCGATACCAAAGAAGGACACGAGGATCTTCAAAAGAACCACCTATTGGTGGAACCAGGAAGTGGCGGAGGCAATGCGCGAGGCAAACCGAGCAAGGAGGCTGGAGCAACGAGCACCAGCCGCTGGGGCTCCAAACGAACCCCTTCGGGACCTATAGCGGCTGAGGCGGAAGGATCTCAGGCGGGCTATAGAGCGTAGTCAGGAGGCATGCTGGCACCAGCTATGTAGGGAGGTCGATGATGACCCGTGAGTCCTCCCATTCAGTCTGGTAATGAAGAAGATCCCTAGCTCGGGAAGAGGAAACGACACCACAAAGAACTTGGGGCACGAATGACAGCCTCTGACAGGAATTGGGAAGTAGTGAGGAGGTTTGACAACGTGGGTATGAGATAAAGTACAACAATGACCTCAAACTAAGGTAGGCATAACAACAACCCAACAAGACAAGAAACAAGGCTAACAAACGAACAGAGGACGGTGCATGAGGATAGGAGGCGGGCAAGGCCCTTGAGACAGAACGTGAGTTTTGGTTTAGCCGTTAGACGGCTCGGACTGAATGCAGGGTAAATCCGACACTACCCATGCCTACCACCTAGTAGCGGTAACCGAGGTATGTGTGTCTTTCGAAGATTCCAGCTCACAGGACAAAAAAAAAGTTCTGCCAGGAAATCGATTTTGGGATAACAAACACATACTCCAAAATTAACCATGAGAAGATATTGCGCCTTGAAATCAAATGCAGAGACAAACAACAAGACAGTCAGAAATCAGATTCACATTTTAACAACTCATCGCTTTAGGAATTATATAAAATAGGTCAATCCGTATCCAGGTGCTGACATTGGATCTGATCATTATCCTGTTGTTGCTTTAATTTATATTAGACTGAAATAAATGAAGAAAACTATCAGCAATAATATCGCCAGAGCGCAGCTAAAGAATGACATCGTGAGAGATAGAGTTCGGAAGCAATTTCACGTCTGGCTTAATACGAATTATATAGACTTAAGTTTACTGTGCAAAAATTAAATCATCGCTAATTAAAAACGAAACTCTGAAGAGCAAACCGCAAACCAAGAAGAAATCATGGATGATCTAATGGAACGGCAATGAAACTTACAACAATTAACATAAGCCTATGTAAAGAGCTCCAAACTACCCTTTTGTTCATTCCCCACATTTCGATTTAATCCAACATAATTCGCCTTTACACATGCATACCACGTCTTACAAGTTCGATTCATATGTCCCTTCCACTAAGATTCCCACTTTCTCAACGCTTATATTCAGGCCACCTCTGCTTTCTTTTGCATGCACTCTAAATGTATCATATACCACATCTACAATAAACCCTAAAACCTAGGTACTTGAAGCTCTCCACCTTCTCAAATAGCAACGCAATTCAATTTCCCTCTTTTGCCTTTATTTCAAAATAGAATTCACATCGGGTTTTCCGCATTTATCACCCGATCCATGTACCTATCCGCTCTCACAATCATAAAGATCTTTTCGACATCAATACCGAACCATCCGCATTGGTTAGCATTCACACCTCCTTCCTTCCCACAACCACACCAACCGCCCCCTCCATCACCTCCATCTCACTTGTGTAGATGTTAAATAATAGAGGGCTTAGTGGGCGGTCTTGCCTTACTCCACATCTATTCTAATTCTAATTTTCAGTATGCTGTATAGTAAGAAAGTAGGGCGTGGGATGGCGTAGGTTGGTGGCTGAAACTGCCCGATGCCGCAGGTATCGGTGAATGAACGTATCGATGTAACTTCTTTATTGTTACGTTTAAAGTAACTTTACAGCCCTGGTAAACTAAGGTAAATACACACAATCACACTTCAGTACAACCCCATTAATTATAATCCTTATCTAAGTGGCAGGCATAACCCGTAGTTTTAAAAGCCCTGTGCGCACTCAGCTTATCGTAAAGTGGTAAGCAGGACACAACGTGACGCCAAGGATGTGACGAAGGTTGTCGATCGCAGGGCGAAGTTGACCGCGCAAAGGGAAGTTTAAATAATGTGATCCATCTCTCATGAAAAGCACATATTATAACTTTTTTTTACTTATTAATAATTTTGACTAGGTATATTTATGCGAATATTTTATAAGCTATGACGAGTAATGATCATCATTAAAGGACCAAAATCATACGCATGGATAAGGGGAAAAGCGAAAGTTAAAGACGTCGTGAAGTACACCGCCGCTCAGAAATGGAACTGGGCAAAACAGTCGCGAGAAACTAAGATAAGTGGAGCGGGAAATTAATTAGATGGAGACCATGGAGCAGAAGAAGCGCGGGACGAGCACAAATGAGATGGAGCGACGACTTGAAACGAACTGCAGACTGCAGGTCTGAAATGGTACCAAACGGCACACAATCGGAACAAATGGGAAAATAAGAGGGAAGCTTACATCTAGAGGGTGGAAAACAGCTAACGAAAAATAAAACATGAGTGTAACATTGATTTATAGATGACTTTTGTTTAAATATTTTTTAAGAATTAACAAAAAACGTACGAATAATGGTGGATTTTATGAGTTGTTAATTTTTTTTTTTTTGGAAAGTTATGTATGCCCACAGCAAATATGAACTTCCAAATACCTCTAAATTCTCATCCGCTAAAACCTAGAAGCGTATTAGCGTATTATATGAGGTGAGCTAAATATTTTTTGTCAATTTTTAATTACCCACTTAAATTTTGATAGCCATAGTTTTCTAGATAGGTGCTGACATTGGATCTGATAATTATCCTGTTGTTGCTTTAATTTATATTAGACTGAAATAAATGAAGAAAACTATAGCCATAGTTTTCTAGATAGGTAATATGATAATACAAAATTAATTCTTAGGTTTTTTCTCATTTGTATCTCAACAAATATATAGTACTGTTTCAGAATCCCAAAGTTCTATAATAAACAGTTCAGTCGTTTCAGAATGCTAGTTTTTCAGCTACGGCTTCATAAATCATGCTCTTAAAATGTACATAATTGACTTTATTTTTATCATACGCTGATAATAGAATATTCAATCTATACAAAAGAATATAGCACTTAAATTTTTCAGGTGCAATACCAGATTTATAATATACTGAAAGATGCTTTAAATTTTTCAATCGACTTAAAAGTTTATATGTGCAACAAAAATCATGCTTCCAGTTGTCATCCAAAAAATACTAGTATATACAAAATAATATATAAGTGTGAACTCGCCTCTTTGCAATCTACATTCGATCCTGTTAGATCTTACCAGTGTAGTTCGGCTAGTGAGGAATATCTCTCTAGAGGGAAAGTTGGATTACTTTGTATATAACTACTCGATATATTGTGTGAATTCATCCTCACTAGCTGAACTCGAAATCTAGATATGTAGATTGCTAAGAGGTGAATTAAGACTTATATATATTTTATAAGATTGGCTTTCTACTCATATCTAATACTGTTAGAATATTATTCCAGGGCACTACTCGGTGATCCTGATAGCACGTGCAATGTTAATTGATGTGGCATCGTCAGATAGCGTTAAAATTTCTCTCTAGAGGGAAAGTTGCATTAACTAGTATATATAATTTAATTTTCGATTATTATCTCAAATTGGATGAGTCAGACTATCCAAAACTTTATAGCACATGATAAGGAGCTATTTTTATAGCTTACTGAAACATGAGTGACTGTGGAATTATATGTTGTTCCCATTATAGCAAGTATGAGGATGAAGCACTTAGTTTTCATCCTATTTCTAGAAAAAATATATAATATTGACATTTAAATTTTCCATTATTATCTCAAAATGGAAGAATCTAAAAAAAGCCTATACTAAACTGTATATATAGTATATGGTTTTATCTCAGGAAGAACTAGTTTTATAGCTTACTGAAAAATAATGTAAAATCATTTTCAGTATGGCCCCAAAACTTTGATTCAGTGTAAAGAAATCAATTAAATGTATTTCCAACAACAAAGAAACCTACTCGGGAATTCGAAACCACCACGTATACTGTCTGTATTTTTATGAGCTATGTAAATGAAGATACTAATTATTTTCAACATAAAACATGTTCATTCTTACGGTTTAGGTATGTAAGACATTAATAGTAGGTCTGTGTAGGCCTATAATAAGAACACATTGGTTGATGTATCAACAATTGAGTTATATTTAGAGAGTATTACATTCGTTGAATGATCTTTATTATTTGGTGTAGATTTATATCGTAAATACATTTTACGGTCAACCTTGAATAGAAAGTTTTAAATTCCCGTATCTTTATAAAGTTAGTAGAGTACTATTGTAGCTAAAATATTGCTTTTTAAGCCCTCGGAGCATCGTGTAAATAGGTTGGACCTACATTTTCTCGTTTGGCCGTTCGCCACCTACGATTTGAATTTTATTGATTGGATATTTTTCTACTAGGTGCCAACGTTCCGGCGACTATTCCAAGATGCGAATATAAATTTTATTTTTCACCACTTACTGAATAAATTTTGTTCTTAATTTCTAATTTTCTTAAAAGTAAAGGAAAATAGTTTCGTAATTATAAATTTTAAAATGTAGAGTGAGAAAAATATGCAGCTTTGTTCGAAAAATATGAAAATTTCAGAGTAACTAATAGAAGACAAAATATAGGAAAAACTATATGAGATTATAGTAGAAGCATAGAAGACAAATCGGTAAATACAATGAATGGGGGATAACGAACTAAACAAATTAGAGAGAAAAAATAAATAGACATTTCACCCATTTTGGACGCTCCGATCGTTATATGTATCAGTCGACGTTAGTGCTTTCGTAAAAAGTACAGTGTACCTTACTTTATCATACGTGTCATAATAATGAAATATATATTTTTTAAATAAATGAAATAAAACATTTTTGCTTTTTAATTTTCTATTATTTCCGCAATTGTTATGCAAATCACACTTTACCTGAATCGATTGTATATTTGGGGAAAATTGACACCGGTAACGTGTCATTTTTGTCAAAGATGCAATTTTTATCATTTGTAATCAAGTAGACAAAATAATAAATAATATACACATAATAAGCAACCATAAATACAGAATCTTATAACTCATTCGTGGAAACGCACAAAAGAGCCCATGGAGAAGCGAAGAGCAAAAAATGCAGTATATGCAGCGGGTATCAAGAAAAAACACTGGACGAAAGGAACTGACAGGACAAAACTTACAAACTAAGAAATACTTCACCAGGACGGGATAAAATTAACATGAATGAAGCAATGGCTACAGAATCGGATGATGTAAAATTTGGCTCCAAAGCCAAAAGAGAAACAGAGATAATTATTATTATATAAATATAGAAATAATGATATATTTTGTGGTATAAACCGATAATGATTTTTGCTAGTTTCACTTGACATATATTCGTAATGAATGTATTGTAGCTGTTCATCGACACTGCAATTAATCAAGTGTGTACCGCACACCATCATATCGTATGATCGCTCGGCTGATATATGTTAAACACAATTGTCATGTTTTAAAAAGCGATATACATGTTTTGGTTTAAACTTTGTTGATAAATTATCGCAGTGGCTTCCCCAGGCGGATGAGCATGATGAAGTAACTTTATGGTAAACCATATATAATATAGACATTTTAAACTGAAACACGTGCATTTTGATTTAAATATGCCCATTTTATTGTATAGTACCGCATGTAATTAATAAAAACGTGTCACATTGTTGTACATTACAAACAGATTAAATAGTCCCTATACGAAAAAAGCATTTAATGTTATAAACAATTATACTGTAATATACCAGCTGCAGCTGTATTTTATAATAGCAGCAATATTGTAATTTGAATAAATTACTGCCCTGAAAACCGGAATAAAATAACACGGGCTATTCACTAAAAACACAAATGATATTCCGTGCCGCATGCGTTTATCCCGGCTTTAAATTATGTCAGTTAATACCGCGGTGATTTACCGCCCCCCAGGAAAAAAATCTGCGCAAGATAAATTGCTTGCGCGCACTTATTTTAAAGCGAATATCAATCCCGCACACAGCCTGTATCAGGATTTAAGGCCGCTATTTCACCCGCAGTATAATAAATAGCCATAGGGGCGGCTAAATCAGTGCATGTAAATCGACGCTAGTAGGCCTCTGCGGGAAACAATGAGTAGCTCACGGCACCCTAGAGGATTCTAATTAACTTTATATCACGGTCAAGGACGATAAAGGTTACAAAACGGAATCATTGTGACATTTCTAACAGCAAGCTGCAGACAAATTTGTTTTAGAAGTTTTTAAGAACGAGTCTTAATTTTCCTAGTTTCGCAGTTTTATGATTATTAAGAACTCTTTACCGTCCCTATCTGCATGAATTAAATTATCATCATTATGGCGCTAGCTGAAACCTCAGCGGTATTTTCGTTCCTTTTTGACGCATTCAACAAGAAGTAACTTTCAATTTAGCCCGCGTAATCGGAATCAGCCCCTCGCCCCAGCGGCGTAATGGCCTTATAAATTTTCAATTGTTCACCCCAGATCCGACATCCTGCGGGGGTCCCGCGAATCGAAAACAGTTCCGAGTCTGGTAATTCAACATGTAAAGAGCAAGAGCTCTCCGTGCGGCCGCGACGGATATCGATTGCTCCCGTCCGTCGTGCATGTACTACGCAAAGCGACATTGTTAGTACTTAATTAGATGGGCTGGCGGGGGCGGCGGCCCAAAAAATTAACACCGCGGAAAGAAAATCGCAGCGAAGTTTATTAATTAAGCCCGCCAAACTGATTTATGCAGCGCAATTTCACGCCGCGTTGGCAGACACCGTCGTTATATTTTTAAAAAGGATCATCTTAATTATTCGGGATTAGCTGAGAAACATCACAAAAGAATGATTAATGGCCACAATGCAGATATAGTGATATTAAGACTTTCAGCGCAATGCATATTTTGGTTAATTATATACAGTTAAAATTAGTTGAATTATTTAGCAGATTATCAAGGGCGGAAAGGTACAATTGGATGTTCCTAATATATCTACTGTCAGTTAAAGCCATCTGAATAAATAATTAATTACTAATTATTTTTTATCTATATTTAAGAAATGCACTTTACCAGAATGTATTAGTACTTTCCGAATACAGCATTTCTATTTACTTTCCATAAAACATTATTATCAAGAGAAAAAAATCAAACTTCCAATTTTGGTTTCTGTACATTATATGACTAATGTATAGATAAAATATTATTTTTAGAAAATATCCTTGTGTGTGTATTTCTAATTTATCTATATTTATCTATATTTTTAAAAAATAATAAAATCCCTACAACACAACAATCTATTTTTATTATTATATTAAAATAATAATAAAATAAGACTTTATTTAGGCTTTATGTACTTATGTAATATATTCCTAAAGACCTAGGTATGTTTAATCCGTGATAAATATTTAAATTTTAGTTCATCCCACAAGGTGAAATCGATGTAGAATATTTTAATTTTCCTCCAAACTCCCGTAAAAGCTAATTCAAACTTTTAACATATGTCGTTGCTGGTAAATATAAGGAATTAATTAATAATAGAAAGTTAATTATCGTAACGACGACTCTACACATTTAGGTCCCCACAGGACAGTAATCAAAAACCAATAAGAAACCAAATAGACTATGTCTTAATAAGAGCGAGATATTATATATTCAAGGCCAAGTTATTTTAATAAAAGAAAATAATGATATCTTCTCACAAGCTAATTAGATTTTTAGAATTTAAAAAAAATCAATATGTTATATGTGTACATATCAGACAGGCGGACGACTTGGAATAGTTACGCGGTCGACGCTTTGGCCACCCCTTTCATGCAAAGGCATATAGAAAATGCCCAAAAGCAATGAGTTAATCAAATAGATCACGTGGCAATCAGAAAAAAATACGCATTCATACTAATAAACGTACGCACAAGACGAGAAGCAAACTGTAACAGTGACGACTTCTTAGTTACAGTGAGACTGAGACGAGGATATCAAAAGTAACCAAGTGCAAAGGAAGAAAAATAATTAAGTGTAACACAGTCAAAATCATAAAAAGTAAAAAACAATTAAACACATACCAGATCGCACTTAGGGACACCACGGCACCCCGCCAGAAGCAGTGAAGCTGTCGGACACCATATTGGTAATGATGAACGAGGCAACGAGGAGGGGGGTTCTCCCTTGTGTATGGAAGAGGGCGTGCTATTCTCCAAGCCAGGTAGAACGCAAGACAGCCCAGCAGCATACAGACCTTTATGTATGCTGGACACAATAGGCAAATTGCAAGGTATACTATATATGCCTTAGAAGCTCTTATGGAGGTAGCTACCCGGCCTCGCAAGGGAACGGATAGGAAGCAGACGGTTTGCGTGTTGGTGAAATAAACGTCAGGATGGCTTTTAATACTGTCCACTTGGGGAAAACGTTGCAAATATGCGGAGCGATGGGCCTTCCAGTGGATACCACGATACTTATTGAAAGCTATATGACTGATAGGTAACTGATAGTGGAGAGCGAGTAAGGGGATGAGACTGAACTGCGGCGTTCCACAAGAGTCGGCCTTGGGGCCCAACCTGTGGAATATAATTTATGATACAATTCTGAAAATACTGCTCACGGATAGGGTATGCGGACGACGTGGTCCTAGTGCCAACGGGCAGATCCAAGGAAGATCTGAGGACGAGGGTGAATAGCGGCCTGGAGGGCACGAGGCCATGGCTGGCCGACAACACCATACTTATTGCCGAAGAGAAAACGGAGGCAATATTGCTCATAGGCAGGAAGAGATGTGCGGCTATTCGATTCACCATTAGAGGCACCACCTCACATCGAGGCAGAGGGGGAAGGCGGCCAAGTGTGCAACGGCACTTGCGACCATTAATACAAACGCAGGATGTTAGCTAAAGTACCAGAAAGCATCATGCTGTATGGGGCCCAAATATGAGGGCAACGTATGGAATACTAGAACAAAGAATGCGCGCTCATGGTGGCCAGAGGGTACCGGACGGTGTCACGAGACGCCCTCTTGGTGGTGGCCGATATCCCCCGATCGAGCTGCTTACATTAGAGCGCATGGAAAGGCACAGAGAAAGCATTGGTGTCAAGACAGGCAGAGCCCGGACCATGAGGAGATCGCAAACCAAGTGGGACGAACTGGAGGATCGTGCAAACTCGATAGGGAAGCTGATCTATAGAGAGCATGGGAAGGTCAGCTACGCCTTGGCCCATGCGTTAACACTACACGGCTGCTTCAGGGCAAATCTAAAGCGCATGTGCTTGCAGCAGGCTGAAGGATGCCGACTGTGTGGCACCCTTCTAGATTCGGTAGAACACGCCATATTCATCTGCGATCGGTGGGCCGCGAGCGATCAGAACTCGAGCACCGAATAGGAGACGAACTGACTCCTGATAATAAGATAAACATTATGATCGGGAACCCATATGCCTGGGATTGGGTTAACAGCCATATTACTACAATAATGGACGAATAAACACGGGAAGAACGGGAGCGAAAGCACTTCCGA
This sequence comes from Lordithon lunulatus, assembly GCA_963942505.1. Taxonomy (NCBI): domain Eukaryota; kingdom Metazoa; phylum Arthropoda; class Insecta; order Coleoptera; family Staphylinidae; genus Lordithon; species Lordithon lunulatus. The sequence goes on along the minus strand of OZ012666.1, from coordinate 52,817,371 downwards.
GAAGGCAAGTCGGAGGGTAGGGGTTGAAAGGGCTCAACTATGTTCTCTAATCTGGGGCGGGCCAGCAAAGGCGCAAGGGATGACTGTGTTTCTTAGATCGGAGGCATGCCACCTAATTACACGCGGGGGTCTTGATATGAGAGAACATTATGCTCCCGATCAGTACCTCAAGGCAGGGTACAGTGGATGGCTTGTTAATATCCTTTCAAATAGGTATCACCTGGCTCCTCCTACTCCAACTAACGCTGCCAAGAAGGACGATATTACCAAGAACGAAACAAAGCCCGACAGGCACGGACGGACGGAAGACTGAAAGTCCATACGGCCCAGCCCGAAGGCAAATGAAAAATCAGTTCCGAGCTGGAGACTAAGAGCAAGGGTTGGGGTTTAATGGGTATTGCTTGTTCATAAATACAAAGCGAGTCCTAAACTACCCGGCTAGAAGAGCCGGGTGTGCATAAAGCCATTCTCATCCACCACAAAAAAGGAACACACTTAGCAAGGAGCTAGAAAGGCTACAAACAAAAGAGAGCAGAGATGAGAAGTGGCGCAACATGAAAACACAATATTGAGTCTCCAAGGAAATAATCGGTGATGAAAAAATCACCGTAGAGAGCTTGAGACTAGCTGGAAAAGATACCCAGATAAGTATGCAGTAACTAATATGCATGATATGGAAAGAAGAAAACATTGCAGAAAAGTAGAAAACTGATATTAGAAATTTTGCACAGTGACTTTAAATTACACCCTTACAAGATTATGATTCCACAAGAATTGAATTCAGCAGATTTGGTAAGATGTAGAGGTTGCTGTAATGCGATCCTTACAGCTGTGCCTCCTACCGATATTGTGTGGACTAGCGACGAAGAGCATTTCTATATTTCTAGGATAGTAAATAAGCCGAATTTTAGCTGTTAAGCTGATGATAACCCCGTGAAAACCACGGAGAACCTCATTTAGTGTGCTTTGTTCTCACTGGCATCGTGAGACCTTTTTTTGAGGGCGACGTCACTGTTACTGTCAATTCCGACCGATACCGTTTTGGGTAATAATAATGGACTGTATGGAAACCCTTTCTGCTATTTTCTTTATTTAGTTGAATGCGTAGTTTATTGAAATATAAATGTGAAATATGAGTTTTAACTTGTGATGCTGGATTCATACTGCTTGGGTACGCGGCGGTAGAGTACCCACTTGAGATTGCGAGGGTGAAGATAACAAACAATGTGGAGTGAAAATCACTTCCGACTATATGCAACATTAATTGCCCTACGTTGGCGGCAACAGATATTGTCGCATGTTGGAGATTTGTTTACGTCCCATAATGGAAGAATACGATACAGATGATTAATATTTTCAGCAGAATGGAGCCACAGCCCATGCGGCCCCGCGATCTCGCGCCATTTTCCAAGAGATATACCCCGGTCGATTGAAATATTTACGAGAAGCCCTTGAATGGACCCCTCGCTCCCCTGATTTCAGCCCCTATGACTTTTTCTTATGGAGGTACCTCAAGGCAGAAGTATTTAAAGGTCATCCTCGAACCATAAATCGCTGAGATTCCTCCGGATATGATGGTGAGAGTGGAAGAAAACTTTACGGAACGGCTCCGTATGTGCTTCGCCCATCAAGCACATCATATGGACACTACTGTGTCCTTGTAGCTACTGATATGCAAAAAAAATTCCTAAATGGTTTCTACGACAAATCAAATTACAAGAATGTACTTCCAAAAGAGCAGGTATTCTAGATATTTCTGGATAAATAGTATGTTTACAATGATATACAGCCTTGTAAACATACTATTTATCTAGAAATATCTAGAATTCTTGTAATTTGATTTGTCGTAGAAACCATTTAGGAATTTTCTTTGCATATCAGTAGCTACAAGGTGGGACACAGTAGTGTCCATATGATGTGCTTGATGGACGAAGCACATACGAAGAGCCGAAACTATTCTTAATGATAGCGGAAGAACAAGAAGGGTTTGCCCCGGGGAAAGGCAGAAGGGAGCAGATACTGAACAGCAGACAACTTATCGAAAAGGCTAGAGAAGATGATGTCCTTATGTTTCTATATTTTGTCGGATGACTAAGTACACAGGAAATTGTGTGAGGCTAATGCAAAATGAAATGGGTACACCTCACCACCTTCGAATACTTATTATACTCGGCAATAATGAGATTCAACATATTATATTCCAAGCAGTTTAGAACTGAGGCTGGTGTTTGGCAAGGCTCCATACTTTCCTCAATCCTTTTCAATCTGTACAGCGAGTATTGGGCTGGAGGGACTTCTGTGGGGATGTAGGAAGATTATCAACCTACGATACGCCGATGACACGCTTATAATCGCTGCAAATGTGGACGAAATGGAGCATCTCATGATCAAGGACAAAACCGAAGTTATGATCGTAAACCGAGCCGATTGTAACTCTCCAGACATTAAAGAAGTGGCTGGTTTCGAAGTCGTAAATAAATGCACCAATTTCGGGTCTATGCTACGCAACAACGGAAGCAATGTAGATGATTCGGAGAATCGCCATTACATAATCAGCCACCACCAAACTAGTAAAAGTGTGGAAAGATACAAACGCTACAAAACAAACCAAACGAAGACTTGTGTACACACTAATGTTTCCCATTACTACTGACTTATTATATATATATTTTCTGAGTTCTATTGCTTTTAATGAATTGAAGAAAATGACCGCCATTTTCCTTTCACCGTGTAGTTTAGTTACACCATAAATATGGATATTACAAAAATCCGCTACGATGCGTAAATTATATATTTTATAGCTTAGTTTTATTATTCCTAAAATGAATTTGGTTTAAAGCCCAGGTTTTTAAAAAATTTATATCAGCTACAAATCCGAATACTAAAAGTATTAATAAAAGAAAAATAGTTTTATTTATGAATATAATATTTAATTTTGTTAATTATGTAATTGTTAATAATAAGCATAAATTTAAAAATTAATATTTTATTATTCATTTATTCCTCAGTCCAAGGATTGTAAACGATAATTGGTTTACAATCCTCAGCCCAAAAATTAAATATTAAATATCAGATTTTTCATGTTCAAATTATTACTTATTATTTATAATAACACAATTAACATAATGCAATATTATTATATTACTATTACTTGAAACTGGCGCCACAAATATCCGAATTTAGATTAAAGTGTATTCAGACGACCGTGGCTTCTTTCTGTCAGTCAACAATAATTAAAAATTTAGAATTATTCACAATATTTTTTCTAAATAAAATTTCCTAATAATAATTACCGTCCTTCAAAATAAACTGATCTACTAGATAAAGTCACATGTTATGTGTGTTATAGGTTTTAGTCAGGTTACCGGACAAACTTTATATTTATGTAATAATATACATTATAAATAAAATAAAATATATATATTATTATATTTCCATTTCCTGGGGCACATTGTATAAACAACCAAACCCACTTCATCACCCCGATACGCCCATGTACTTCAATATTCGAAAACTTCATATACATATGGAACACAACTGCAGGAAATTTATGAAAGAGAAGTTTAGACTTTCACAGTATGCTACATATAGTAAAATCAATAAATAATATAAAAGACCGTTGAAGGTACATTTACGGTTAGACGCCGACATTGATATATATAAAACCATTAAATTAATATTTTAAATTTAATAATACCGTAATATTGATCACAACTCATTATATATTTGAGTAATTAGTTTGTTTTCGATGAACACAACAAAACTTCTGTTAAAAAACGATATTACATGAATGCAGGCGTGTATCCAACACGTTTCAACTCCGGGCGCCGAACTCGGAAATAGGGGCGCGATAACAATTTTACTTTATCATACGAAGTATGAATAATGTTGTATTCGTGCAAAACAAATCTTATTTGAGCGGAAATACAAATATTGTGTTCTCTTGCACAAAATAAGACGAAAATGTGTCGGTCTGCAGTTGGTTTTCTAGTCACGAATAGACACAATTTACAACCAAATTTTGCATGCTGCTTTTATCGCATATAAACAATAATTTCCCTGGGACGAGTTAAAATAGCCAATCATTTAAATGGCTGCGGCGGAGGAAAATACCATGATTTGCATACAACAATTTTATCTAATTATAGTGATAAACCTATATCAATCAATCAATCATATGGGCCTCGATAACGAAGTTACTGTAGATTTACCACATTTATGAACTACACCGCCAAAGCAGTTTGCCAGTGGTAAAAACCGGACTAAAATATTGGGAAATCGTTGGGGACACAATTTGTCGAGTCGTTTATTAAATCACTAAAATTTAGTCTTATTGTGGGCTCTATGTATTATTTCTTTCAGTCTATTTCTGCTGCCAATGTACTATCAAATCAACATATATGTTAATTGTTTCATATTGTCTATTCTCAAGCTTGGTAAAAAAATCGACTATTAGGGGGCAAATTCATAAGTCGACTTTTTTACCAAGCTTTAAGGTCGTTTTAGACAAGACAATTTCTTGACTCAAAAGTTAGTCAAGATGGGAGACAATCTAAATTTTCTCGCATCATACAGCAAATTATTTGAAATATTGAATTGGATTGTAGATCGAATGGAAAATATAATGCATTCTATTTGTTAATGACAAATTTTATGGGAGGAGGATATATGAATTCATTTCTTGAACAACTTTTGAGCTAAGAAATTGTCTTGTCTAAAACGACCTTTAGAATAGGCAATATGAAACAATAAAAACAAATATAATTTATTAACAATATATGAACATGTATTATACTCTTATAAGATCCTAATATGGGATCGTGCCTCGGAATATTATGAAGTTATAGAAACAAAATAATAATTAATTAATTTTGAGAGTGAATCAATCTTTACTTCAAGTATACACAATGTCTAAATTTACAAAACATTATGCTATATAAAACTTAATTTAATTTATTTTCATATGCTTGGACATAACCATAGTACTCACGGCACGAATTCATTCATTGATGAGAGTGAATCTACACAAAGCACAGTAGTATCACACATTACTTTTATTATGGTCATTAAATTATTTAATTAATTTAAAATTCAAACTATGGAAACTATTATCGCAGTGTGCAGTATCAATTTTGCGGTTCACGTCGGATGAATAGGCGAGAGAGTTCAATCATAAGAATGTAAACGATCTTGCTAAATAGTAGTGTTACAAAATAATAAAATTCATATAAAATACAAAGTCATTCTGGTGAGCCAGGAAAAAAATAATTACTCAGAAAAAAGATACTTTACAAAAGTTGAAATATATAATATTACTAATATATAATAGGTTTCCTTATTTAATGTACAGTTGTCATATATACTACTCCCGACTAGCCACATTTATTATGTTAAAAACAAATTCTTAATTATGTTCTTCATCAGTATTGGCTCAGATATTATGTTCATTATTACGACTAGTTCAGATAAGATACTCGTACCAATTATGGAAAATACCACCACTAGTAATTACAACAAAAGTTAGTTTTTGGAGAAAAAATATATACATATATTCTGATTTAACATTAATACTGTCGGAAAGTCACACCACACGAATTGTTTCCATAAATATTTGATATTTCAGCATAGCGCAGAGAATAATGTACGTATACATTATGTAACGATTTATGGGTTACAAGAGACAAATAGAAAAGAACCGATGTTACAACAATACTCCAAACTGTAATACTCGTAAATACCTCACATATCTGTATTCATCAGAATATTAATCATAACACGGCTTAATAAAATTTCGATAACTAACCTTCCTTTATATTTAGTCGCTGCCGCTATCTTTCTTCGGCTCCTCGTCAGGGATTATGAGCAACACTCCACAACAAACTCCGAACAAAACTAACTCGCAATAATTAATTACACACCACTTTCGAATGCAATATTGATTGCAAATACATATTTCGTTGTAACAATCGCGAACGCGGCCACATCTGAAACATCACTGAGTCACATGCGCAATATTGCCGCAGTCACGTGATACATGACAAACACGCTATCTCCACTAACCTAAAGCACTTTTCAATAATTGTAATAACTCTCCATGTTTTAAGTCAAAACACATTTTATAATGATATATACAAATTTCAGAACCTTTGGGTTGCCAGTTTTGCCCATAATTAACTTAAAATAATTAAATAGAAGAGAGAGAGAGGATCACGGGTTTAAGTGAGACACCATGCGTGATCACGGTGCGCCTAGAGCGCGAGCATGACCACGCAAGAAAACATATGGAGATAAATATTAGAAATGCGTTCAATTATTGCATTAAATTTTACAAAAATACTTAGGTAAGTGTTAATCTATAAAGAATGTATTGGAACATGAATACTCTTCTAATGAAAATCTTGACAGCTCACAATGTTTATAATAATTATTATTTATTAAATAAATAAGTGTGAACCTCTTAGCCATCTATAGATCTAGATTTTGATCTTATTAGGTCTCATCAATATAGCTTACCTATTAAGGATGAATTCGCGAAATCTGAAGTGGTTTATTTACAAAGTAATGCAAGTTTCTCTTTATAGCGAAAGTTGTATTAAATTAAATTGTTTTTATGTTATCAAGATAATAGTACTAATAATGATGGTACTAGCAATTAATAATCAATATTTATTTATAATAAAGATAATAATACCAATAATTATGGTGTTAGTCGAGTCTGATAACAAGATATGTATTACTATCCAGAGTAGATTCAAAATTGTCTGCTAGTGTATATTAAAAAGGAAAATAAACTATAGTATTTCATTAACTAACTTTTCTGGTTAATAATTCTATCCAAACTCTCATTTATTTACATAAAACTCATCAGTTTTCAAATTAGTAAATAACGGAATGATACGATTTAGAATTAAATTTCTCTTCTGATATAAAAAAAATACAGCGGAAAATGTGATTTCCCTACAATTATCGAAACAACCGCGATCTTGATATCGTATAATAGGTATGCAAAATACTGTATTATTGATAAGAATATGAAAAATCTTAATGATACAGTACTCCTTATATCTGTTGAAGAAATAGTTCATGTAGGGTGAAATTGAATAGTGTTGCTGAGAAATATATTGAAAATTTCACTAAGTATTAAAAAAACTTCGTCAAATGAGTTTTATACTTCATCAGATGCCCGAGATTCAAATGTACAAGTTTAGGTACTCACATTAGAAATTAATTTTTTAAATAACAATAATTGTTGATTAATTATGTAGTTTGCTTATAATGTCCCATGCGCGGGTAACGGAGGAGGGTTAGCAAGGCTAGCAAACTACATGCCGTAAAACCAGTAGTTTTCTCATAGAACTCATAGAACAATTTTCACGGAATCTGGACTGAAAATAACGACGACAACGACTAGGACATGAAAAAAGAAAGGATCTTCGAAACAGAAAATCATATTACGTATGTCCTGCTAGAATATTACATCATAGATCCAACGAGATCAAGAAGTGATAATAGAAATGAACCCAACACAATATTTACATATGTACTCGGTCTGGAACAAAACAAAAAAGCGGGTACGTTAAAGTATGGCAATATTCTGGTTCACCGTGGCAAAATTAAGATCCCAAAGCCCACTCAGGAATTGGAATTACATACATCAAAACTTCGGACAACAAATCGACAATATCAACAACATCAACGATAGAATACTCAGTAACATTAAACATGGATTACGAATACATGTGATATCTGTATACACTAGAAGAAAGCTACACCTTTTATTTAAAAGCTCAATATCGAATCGTTTATACAGGAGAGCACTTGTATGAATTCAGACTAGCACATGTGATAACAGAAAACATAATTTCCGTATTGGACTGTAAGGTGAATGTAAACAACACAAGAAATAAGAATAAATAGTTCAAAGAAGAAGTTAATGTCCTTGCCGAAGAGAAAATATAAGATTACCTAAAGCACAGAAGCATCAAGACCGTCGAAGAATACGAAGATTGACCAGCACGAGAAATAAAGTGATTGCAGAAATAGCATCAATAAAGAAGGAATACTGCGATAATTCACAAAAGAAATGGAATTCGATATGTACGGGGCACAACGGAAAATACGGAAGCTACTGAAATCGATCAATAAACCGAGATAAACCCGCTGACCCAAGAGGAATGGTACACATACTTTAGAAACAGTAAATATATCCAACCTTACCATATCAGAAGACGACTGCATTATTACTTAACAATAACTAGAGCAAGCAATGTTATACAAATGCAACGAGTATAAGAACCAATGGATTAACTACCCAAGATATACAAATCTACTGGATTCAGGCAAGGCAACAATCTGAGCCTACTACTATTAAATCTAGTTATGGATAAAATTAGAGTAGGGGTGAAAGAGACAGGCACCAGGCACATAATGGGAAACCATGAATCTAAAATAATTTGATATGTCGCCAATGCTGTACTAGTTTCAGAAAATGAAGACACCCTCCAACGAATGGTTCACAAATTTAATTTAAAGTGCAGAACATGTAATATGGTTATCTCCTTTGTCAGAGGTTTGCTGTGAAGTTAAGGTGAATATCGGGTGATTAAAATCCTCTGAACTTCTCCCTTGACCGGCAGAAAAGCCTCACGGCTTATAAATTTTTTTTAGTGATCTCCACTGATAAAACAAAATCCCTGACAATAGCAAGAAACCCAGTAAGATGCAAACTACCAATAAACAACAGCACTATTAAACAAGTCATAGTAATTAAATATCTTAGTGTAGATATAACCTCCACGAAGAAACGATGTGCGAAAAAAGCAAGGCCTCCTCAAACTTGGGATATTTGAATAGTCTCATATGGCAAAATAAATACCTAACAACCAAAAGTAAGGTACCTGAGTAAGACCCATAGGTTATAATGGGTCTTACTCAGTAAGTAGCCGAGACCAGAGCGGACGCTACAAGAATAAAAAGGGCCATCAGAACAACAGCGATAAAAGTACTAAGGAAGATAACTGGAAGAACACTGCAGTATATAGTAACAAGTGATGTTAGAAGGGAAGGCGACACACACACACACCGTAAGATGGACACGTCCAATAAGATGAATGTGGAACGCCCACATCTAGAGGATGGGAGATGAAAGACCGAAACTATCAAGAAACGGGAGACCAAAAGGAAGCACACCACCTGGTAAGCCTCCAAAACAATACCATGAGAGCAGGTGTGCGATTCTTGACACTCTCTACCACTCGTTTGATAGTAGTCGTTTTGCAACGAGTGGTATTTGGCACACGTTCAAAATACTTCCACCGTACAACTAAGCGTGGGAAGGTTTTGAAGACACGAAAATTAAATATAAGTTAAAATATTATTGAATGATCTATTCCATATAAAAATAATAATAAAGAATATATCGAAATTTAAAATTTACAAATGAGTGATCGTGAGCCGTCGTAGTAGTTTGGGAGGACGTGTTTTATTGTTTCCAACGAGTACGAAGTGACAGTGACACTAATGACATTAAATCACAGACTATATACTACTAAGTAAATAATTAATTAGTTTTACGGTGGAAGTGTATAAAATGTGGTGCCAAATACCACTATGTAGTACAAATGGCCTAACGAAACGAACGGTGAAAAACAACGATTATGGCAACAAGTTCGAAATAAGGAACACGAACGTATTCGTTCGAAACGAATGTCAAGAATACAGATTTGACTGATATACGTCCCGAGCGAGTAATCGTGCGAAAGGAGTGGTGTCAAGAATCTGGTCGTCTGTATCCCAAGAAAACCTGAATCAGCAGATACTAGACTTAGATTAAGGATAAGAAAAAGTATATATGTATATTATTCTCGGAGAAAAGATTTACTACTGATTGTTGTTGCTTTAAGTGCTCAAGGATCTATTTTAGGTACTCTACTATTTGAAAATGGCTTGCCCTTGTCCATTTAATCTGGGATAATCCCATATAAATGCCAATATGCAATACATAAATCTGCTAACAAATAGAATACTGTTTAAAAACTCAATTCATAAATAACTTACAGATAAAAGAAACTAACTTCGCTACATTTCTGGATGTATACATATGTAGATATCCAACTAAAATTCAATAGTCACGTGAAAATAGTCTCATATAGTTTTCTTGTATTCAAGCTAAGAAATTGTAGCAGTCCATTATATTTAAAATTATTTTACTTGGCTAAAGTTCAATTCAATATAATATACGTATACCTCAATTTTGCGAAATTTTCTCATAATAATATCGTATTTTTCGAATTCAAAAGACAATATTATCCCTGTAAACCGATATTTAAATACCTTAATGTTATGTTGTTCGGGTCCTTATTTATATTTAAGATCCTGAAACCCCTTGAGGGCGCGTTGCCAAGGTGGCGTATAGGGCGGAGCACTCACCGGTATATCCGAGTAGGTGGGAAATAAAATGCCACCTGCGGATCATACAGGATGGGCAGATCAAGCTGTAACGAAAGCAACCTATCCATCATGGCCCTCCTAATAGAAATTTGAGACATCGGACTAACTCAGGCAGGGCTGAGAAAACCTTGATAAAGACGGGCATCTCTCCAATGATGTAGGAAAACACACTTGTTTTACCCAGAAAGTAGTATCGATCCTTATTCGAATAAGACTCAGAAGATTTATAACAACATGGGATAAAATAAAATAAAAAACGAATGATCAAGATGAATCTACTCTACATGAACAAAAACTGACAATACTAGGCGTTTATTGCAAACGACGAGACAATAAACGCAAAAGAAACAATTCCATGAACCGCGAAATAATAAACGTGGAATACGCACGAGAAATCACAATACACTTTAAGATATAAACACAATAATTGGGAAGAAACAACAGGATAAAATAGTAGGACAACAGGAAATAGTGGTAATAAACGACAACAGGATAATTACAGTATTATATATTATAGATTTAAAAGTCAAAATTTCATTGTTTCGAGTTTTTGTTTCAAACAACTGTCATTTCTACAAAAAAAGATATTTTAAAATTATCCTATGCTACTTTGTAGCTACTACCTTTCTAAGAAAACATTTTTTTTTAAATGTTTCAACTGATGCCTAACAGCTACACTATGTACACCATCAGCAAGGAATTTCAGAAGAGGACTCTACTCTGTATACTGTATACGTATATTATATTGAATTGAACTTTAGCCAAGTAAAATAATTTTAAATATAATGGACTGCTACAACTTCTTAGCTTGAATACAAGAAAACTATATGAGACTATTTAACGTGACTATTTTTAATTATAGTTGGATATATACATATGTATACATCCAGAAATATAGCGAAGTTAGTTTCTTTTATCTGTAAGTTATTTATGAATTGAGTTTTTAAACAGTATTCTATTTGTATGCAGATTTAGTTGTAAAGCATTATCTTCGCAATAGTTAGCTATTGTTCTGCCAACTTAAAAAAAATACCCACTAAGTCCGCGAAATAAAGTGCACGTGCTACCGATGTATTGCATATTGGCATATAATCCAAGATTAAATGGACAAGGGCAAGCCATTTTCAATTATAACAAATAGTAGAGGACCTCAAATAGATCCTTGAGTACTTAAAGTAATCAGTAGTAAATCTTTTTTTAGAGAATAATATACATATTTACTTTGTCTTGTTCTTAATCTAAGTCTAGGACCTGCTGATTCTGGTTTTCTTGGGATATAGATGACCAGATTCTTGACACCACTCCTATAAGGCACCCTACACAGTCAATAATACTGTCAATACTAGTACTGTCAATATTTTCTTCAATCCTTCTTTTATATTTATCAAGTAATCTATTATCCGGATAAACATCAGTAGTCTCTTCATTCCATCTTTACTATACCTTACACGATGAGTAATACTGGCAATATTTTAGAACAATGAACATATTAAATATTTTATCGTACAGTACTACTGTCATTATTCTAAAATATTGACAGTAATATTGATCGTGCAGGGTGCCTTTATCGCACGAGTACTCGCTCGGGACGTGTATCAGTCAAATCTGTATTCTTGACCATTCGTTTCGAACGAATACGTTCGTGTTCCTTATTTCGAACTTGCGGCCATAATCGGGGTTTTTCACCGTTCGTTTCGTTCGGCCATGGGTTTTGTACAACATTTTTCGCAAATAGTGGTATTTGGCACCACATTTTATTCCCGTCAACCGTAAAACTTCTTTATTATTTAATGTCATTAGTGTCACTGTCACTTTCTACTCGTTGGAAACAGTGAAACACGTCCCCCCAAACGTATTCCTGCAACGGTTCCTTCTAATGTTAGTAACATAGCAAATAAAGTTCAATTTTTGTTTTTATAATTATAACTTCTATTAAATAATTACGAATCATACATAATAATAAAAGTATTTACGTGGACTAATAAGAATTTAATAAAAGTTAATTATTATAAAAAATGAACTTTTGACACAGTTGAAAATAAAGTAGCAAAAGTATATATAAAATTGAAGTAAATTTAATGCTCTACAACTTTGTCCTTAATAATGTTTCTGAGAAACTGTTGTGGGAGGCAATAATTATTATTATTATTAATTTCTAGTACCATAATTATTAGTACTAATATCTTGATAACATAAAAACAAATTGTAATACTTTCGTTATAGAAAGTTGCATTAGTTTCTATATAAACCACTTCAGATTCGTGAATTCATCCTTAATAGGTAAGTTATATTGATGAGACCTAATAAGATCAAAATCTAGATCTATAGATGGCTAAGAGGTTTACAGTTATTTATTTAATAAATAATAATTATTATAAACATTGTGAGCTGTCAAGATTTTCATTAGAAGAGTATTCATGTTCCAATACATTCTTTATTCTTAACCCTCACCTAAGTATTTTTGTAAAATTTAATGCAATAATTCTATTATTTTCGCATTTCTAATATTTATCTCCATATGTTTTCTCGCGTGGTCATGCTCGCGCACTAGGTGGACCGTGATCACGCATGGTGTCTCACACAAACCCGCAATCCATGGGATTATTTCTCTCTTTTCCATTTAATTATTTTAAGTTATTTATGGGCAAAACTGGCAACCCTAAGGTTCTGAAATTTGTCTATATCATTATAAAATGCGTTTTGACAAAAAGCATGGAGCGTTATTAAAATTATTGAAAAGTGCTTTAGGCTAGTTGAGATAGGGTGTTTGTCATGCATCACGTGACTGCGGCAAGATTGCGCATGTGACTCAGTGATGTTTCAGATGTGGCCGCGTTCGCGATTGTTACAACGAAATATGTATTTGCTATTAATATTGCTATCGAAAGTGGTGTGTAATTCATTATTGTGAGTTTGTTTTGTTGGGAGTTTGTTGTGGAGTGGTGCTCATAATTCCTGACGAAGTGCCGAAGAAAGATAGCGGCAGCGACTAAATATAAAAGAAGGTTAGTTATCGAAATTTCATTAAGCCGTGTTATGATTAATATTCTGATGAATATAGATATGTGAGGTATTTACGAGTATCACAGTTTGGAGTATTGTTGTAACATCGGTTGTTTTTTATTTGTCTCTTGTAACCCATAAATCGTTACATAATGTATACGAACATTATTCTCTGCGCTATGCTAAAATATCAAATATTTATAGAAACATCTCGTGTGGTGTCACTTTCCGACAGTATTAATGTAATTATATGTTTAAAATCAATTCTAGGCTCATATACTTAATGTACATACCATATGTGGAAAACCACATATATATATATATATATATATATATATATATATATATATATATATATATATATATATATTATATATATATATATATATATATATATATATATATATATATATAATATTTATAATAATATATAATATTTGATATTTTAGCATAGCGCAGAGAATAATGTTCGTATACATTATGTAACGATTTATGGGTTACAAGAGACAAATAAAAAACAACCGATGTTACAACAATACTCCAAACTGTGATACTCGTATATATATATATATATATATATATATATATATATATATATATATATATACATTATTAAGAACCTTGTTATTTTAAAATAGTTCTACTTTAAAATAGAATATTTCTAGTTGTGTCACTTTTCTATCAACGGACAAAATAGTAGCGAAAGCTGGAATATATTGAAATCACTGATGCAAGAGAAAATAAAAGAGCTAGTAAATACACTCAATAAAAAATGGAATGAATACTTCAAACAGTTATTAAGAGAAGTTATGATAAGCTTCCAGCAGAATCCTGTGGAAGAAGAGAACATACGTTCAACGGCATCATCAATCAGAATAACTTAACGGGCGTAAACAAGCCTATAAATCATTAAGAATTAAAACGACTGGAAACTATCCAGCAGAACTCATTAAATGTGGAACTATACAATTATAACAAGAACTAATGACATTATTGCAGAACTGCTTAAATGGAACTTCAACCCCAGAATAATGGAACACCGCCCCTTTAATCACCATACACAAAACTGCGTCTATTATAGAGGGATAGCAGTAACGAGCACGCTATATAAAGTATATGGTATGTACTTGGCAAATAAATGAAGCAGAATACATGGGTGTGTAAGCTGAAGAACATGCAGGAATGCCATGGGTAGATCGTCAATAGCCATTCTCTACCAATTATTAGAAAATAAAAGTGCCTGCAACCAAGAAATCCACTGGGGTGCGATTCTTGAGCGATCGTTATGAATATAGCGATCTAGTAACGTTCACTATTATTACTCATGTTGTCGATTTATGATCCTTCGCTTCATTTGATAGAACTATCCATTAGACAGTAATCTTATTTGACATTAATGTTCAGTCATTGTTATTAGTCCAGCGCTATAAAATGTTTATGTTTTATAGCGCACACCTTGTTTTCATAGATTTGGAAAAAACTTATGACAGTTCACAACATAAACTATAGGGAGCACTAGAAAGAATAAAAATTAGTATAACCTTAAAAAAGACGATAAGAAGATTATACCAGAAAGAAGAACAGCTAAAATCAAGATGGGACGTTTCGTCTCCATGACATTGTTCAAAATATACCTAGAACAAGCATAAAACTGGACGCCATCTACACATTATGCTTGGCAGATGACCAAATTGTAATAGCACGATATCAATATATCGAATATATGAAAGCTTATAGTAAAATACAGCCAATATGATATGGAAATAAATATAAAGAAAACGGTACTTATATGTAGGTGGCCAACAACAGGACCTTATTCTAGAAGATAAATACTTCGGAGCACAGATAACCAGCGATGGAACACTAGGTACACACAAGACAGAAATATACAATGTTGAAGAGCTATAACTATGCTGAACGGAATACTTTGAGATAGCGGCATAAATATACAACACCCTAATAAAATCCATAATTACTTATAGTAGTAATAATAATAAACACCGCAAGGAAGCAGTAAAATAGGAAGACGTAGGAATAGTTAGACAGTATTGATAAAAATCTAAGAGACATATAAGAGACTAAATAATCATAAAATATTTAAATTGACCCATAAGGCTGATACTTTTACAAAAAAATCTTCATGTGACGAATACGGTGAATCGTAATAGTCGTTTTTCGATACCCGAAGCGTGGAATAGGAAAATTAGTATGATAGTCGTGCAGTCCCCTGAAGCTACAATGCCTTTCGTTTATCACTCTGGGCTGGTACGGGCTTATTGTTTCTTATTATATTTGCCGCTTCCGTTGCGCATAATTCTACTTCGGTCCTTACAATCGGCGGCACACGACCGCAAGACCTGAGCGATACTACACGCCACGGGGACGACTAGCAATGATAAACCATGCTAAACGAAAGCGCCTTACTTTATTGGACGAATTTTAACGACAAGTAACGACATAGTACAGTAAAGTTATCATTGCAACGACAAGTATTGTTGTATAATTGCAATATTTCCCTAGATATATTCAAAAAATAAATTAACCGTAATGTTGAAAGAACAAGTATAACATGTCTTACAACAATTTATAGAAACATAAGCACAATTCAATTATTGTTGGTTTTGTAATTGTTTTTCTGATTAGAGATGTATGAAAAGTTATTGCTAAATCTTCAGATGTTCTGTTTGACATCTGTAACTTTTGTTTTGTTGTGGCCATATAATAAATAAATATGATTCTTAGTATAACTAGTCTGATAATCTGTTATTTTCTGTATTGAAAACGTTCCAATTTAAATGAATAAATACATAAACTATTAATTACTTTTCTCATTCATTAATGAAGTATACTTTTTCTTATTATAAAACAAACTGCCTTCTCCATAATTTAATTTAATACAAAAAAATGTAAATCCACACTCACATCTTCATAGCCTAAATGTTTGCGCGCAAATACTCACTACATAAATATAGTTTTTATACCACTATTTGTTCCCAACGTGTCGTGGTTTCTGATGTTAAACATGTGGCAACCCTAATTGGGACAGTAGGGACTAGAAGTACGGAATCGAAATACAAATACGCTTTGAATACGTCTACTTCTATTATCCGTATAAACTAAACGCAAACAAAATCAAATACCACAGAAGCCTTAGGAAGTTGGATTGCGGGCACGACTTTACAAACATTCCATTGAAGCGGAATTACAAGTCACGCGCATGTTAGGTATTGCGCAATTGATCGTCAAATGATTTAAATTGAAAACTTTTCGACTTAGTCATGCTTTTGCATCAGTTACGTAACAATAATTTACGCAACGTGTCTGATAAAAACTTATTAAACAGATTAGTTTTGATTTATGTTTCATATGTGGTTTAAACTTTAGAGAAATGTGTACAGTTATATAATAATAGAATATTATATAATAATATGTACACTTTTCGTGCATTTCACGACTGCTCGAATATTTTAATATTGAAAGCTTACTTAGAGGTTTACAAATACTTGAAAGAACTACCACAGTAACTACAATAAAAAATGAGCATAGCCAGCTGAAAGGTTAGTAGTTGGGAATCAGTAAAAGTGAAAATAATTAAAGCAGAGGAAAATTCATATTTACTTATTACTAACTCCTAACCTAATCTGTATAATTATAATAATAATTTATTAACAGACAAATCTAATATATTCAATATATATATATATATATATATATATATATATATATATATATATATATATATAATCAATTGCCTTTTATCTTTCGGTGTAGGCTAATCAATATTCAATATACATATAATTAACAATAACATTAATAAATGCAATATAAAATTTATGTATACCTAAGTCATCTCCGTTACCTCATAATAAAATCTAAAAAAACTCAATATTTTTATTATTGATATTTGAGACACATAGTTTGAATAAAGAATTTTAATATAATATATATAATAAACAATATTGCTAAAATATAGTGTAGTATAGTGTAGTAGTAGTAGGGGTATACAAATATGGACCCCAACATATGTGTATGATCTGGTTCAACTCGCCAGAACTGTAAGGGAAATTAAGGAAATGATCAGGTAAATAGATTATAAACAACATAAAGGTATTCATTGTCAATAACAAAGGTAGAAGAGCAACCCAGACAGAATTTATGTGGGGGAGGAAAAACTGGAGGTCGTCAATAAATATAAATATCTGGGAGTTATGTTCTAAAGTAATGGCAGTATGAGTGAGCACATCTGATTTGTATGCAAAAAGGCTGAGGCACGAGTGTATTTGTGGTAAAGTGAATAAATAAATAAATATCTCGTATTATTTTGAATGGCAGTATGGCTAGATTGATTACAGAGCAAGCTAACAAAAATTAAATGCATATATGATCCCGCACTTATCCGACTTGAGCCCAAAATCACTAGGATTACCCGTGCCGGTCCTAGGTCCGCTTGCCAAACCCAAATCCATGCAGATTTGCTTTATAAACTAATTAAACTGATGAATATTATATGAATAATATGTGATAGTAATAAGAATTACGGATAATTAATACACATTTAATGAAATCTATTTAGAATCCTGCGTATTGCATTAAATATTTAATGATTAGAAACGACGGGAAACCCTTCAGTGTTCACTGGCATATTAAATTAGAATTCTAACTTGTGAAATACTTCGAAACATCTTATTTTACTTTGATCTTAATGGCCTCATCAGTATGGACAACGCAATTAGTAGTTGTTAGCTGTTGTTTGTATTCCCAGTAGCAATCGTGGAAGCTTACGTCTCGACTTACTCCGTCCATTCTGATGCTACTTGATTCCCCTTAAAGTGGGAAACGGATGAGGCGGTCTCGCGTTACTACCCCCCAAAGGTCCCCGAACTACAGGAGACATCGATACGCGTTCACAAAGGCGCTTGGCCCGAATTGCACGGCGACGCGATTAGAACCATTAATCACAACTTGCCGGCCGTACAAAGGCACACATACACAAGCCCCCTTCCGCCGCCCCTCGTAAAATAATCATATTTGCCATAATAGCGGCCCGGAATTAATAACTTCGCTCGTTGGAACTTAATCGAAGAAACTTTCCGCGCGGGCCCATTAATTCACACTTTTACGGCGGCAGCCCCTGCGTTTCACCGCAGAGGACTCTTGAGTTAATTGCAGGATAAAGTACAGATCGAGGGGTGTTGAAGATGACAGTTCTTGAAAGAAAAACTGAGGTCATGTTTTTTTATTTAATGAAAAAAGATGCCCGGAAATAAATTTTAAAAAACCATGATTGTTCGTCCCATGTGCTCAATTGATACAGAATATCCATTATTTTTTTTTACATTTGGATGTTTGTGTTTTGGTTATATATTTTCTTCCAAATGACGTCATCTTCATAATGTTAAACACATTTCCTGTTATTTCCTATACCTCATTTATCTCTGTAATCGACACTAAAAGCTTTTTACCCGTTCTATATTGCTTCCGTTGAATCTTATTCCCTGTGTGGTTTTATCTAGATATAATCATGCGTTTGTATTGTTCATATTTATATTAATTTTAATGTTAGCATCCAGCTCACTGGCCGAGTGGTTAGAGACGTCGTCCGTCTCGTACTGATTATTGGGAAGCCTGAGTCGAATTACCTTTCACATTTTTTCAGAGGCTTTCTGTGTAAAGTAAAATACCGAGTGATTAAACTCCTCTGAGCTTCTACTTGACTTCTCCGGAAAAGCCTCACGGCCGATGTGCCTATAAAGATAGAAGCTTTTATGTTTTTTTTTATGTTGGTTAATTCCTTCTAACTTCTAACACTTCTATGTTCTACTGCAGATCTTCAGGACTTTCTCTGTTATCATTTCTGCTATCTGTGTTTGTTTCATTTTCTAATGTTTAAATATTAACGCACGCTATTTGAACGAAATGGAAAAATGAATAAGGACGATAAATTGGTTAAGACAGAAAGAAAACCAATAAGGACATAAATACAGACAAATACTGAAGATAAAACCAGATATCCACAAAATTACACAGGGAGAAGGGAGATATTATTGACATGTTCGTAGATGATAGGTATACGAAAAGGATATACGAAAGGAGACCAACAATAGAAAGTTAGAAGGAAATATTAGTGATAATAGTCCTAATCTACACGATAGTTGAAACCATGTTATTTCTTTCATTTTGTCCCCTAAAATGAAAGAAATAACAAGGTCTCAACTATCGTGTAGATTAGGACTATTATAGCCCTTGTGCCTTGTAATCCAGGCCTTTGCCGATAATAATCTTAATATCCTTGTTCACTATTGTAACAATTAAAGAAAGATATAGAATGTATTTTAGTCATGAAGTTGTATTTCACTATAAGTGAATGAAATAAATATTATACATATAATTATCTCAGCCATGCTGTAGATGTTGGCCGTTATACCCTTGCAACTTATAATCATATTGCTACAGATATTTTAAGGACATCACCATGTAAATCACTATAATGAAGAAAGGCCTCTAATTATAAAATAGTTCAATCTAAATTCAATTAAAATGAATCTCCTGCTATTATTGATAATATTCATGAATTAAAGATGAGTATCAGCGCGATGTGTTTTAGTTATGCGAAAAATGTAATTAGAGCACCGTCGACGGGTTGAATTTAGATTAATGGCTCTTAGGGCGCAGTAGCCAAGGAAGTTATCGCCGCTGTTTATAAATAGGACGCGAATATCGGCGCGAGGGTTGATTTATAGCTTTCCACGATAACGGGATGCAAGCAACCTAAAAATCTTAAATTTAGAACGCTATGCGTATAAATTGTTTCAATGTTGATAAGAAATTAATCAGATACGTCCAACTAATCGAGTTAATAAATGGAGATTGGAGATGATTGTATAAAACAATTATTTAGAGAAGCACTGATATCTATGTTTACTGCTAATTGAATAATGTTATCATGGTACACCTATTACTTGGTTTATAATCAATATTTATACGGCGCAGCAGTTTTTTTTAACAAAATGAGTTAAAAAATTTAAAAAGCGTATAAATATATATATTACATTCGCGAGTGAACAGTCGTATAAGAGAGCACACGTATAAATTGAGCACACAGTGTAATAAATTAAATAGTAAGCCAAAAAAATGGACGAAGATAGCACGGATACGGAAATTGTTAAAGTGCAACGTGGGAAACGTGGTCAGCAGACAAAATGTAAGTCATCGCAACCTATCAAGAAATACCACGAAACTCGACAATCACACTCTGGGCCCAAGGAAACCCGTAGCGATAGCGACCGATTTAAAATACCCAATATGTCACCTCCAAAAAACACCGCACACTCATAGAATTCAAATACACAATACTTATCTAAACATCAACACACACAAAGCGAAAACGAGATAGACACTCGCGAGGCGAATGACGGCTCACAGCAAGCGTTAAAAAACACTGTACGTTTGTACAAACTTAATCACACAACACACAACATACAAACAAAAACCAACACACACTACAAGAAAACGAACTACACAGGGAAAAAATGCGGTTAATTCACAACACGCTAAAAAAATGCATACTACATTACAACAACAAACACCATAACACGGTTCAGTTTTTCAAAAATATGGGGACAACTCCAAGTGGCATGGAAAATACAAAATGAAGACATCATAATACAAACCAAGGACGCATTCCTATTAAAATCAAACGCCGATATTCCCCTACTAGCAAAAATATTAAACCAGCTCAAAGAAAATAAAATAATCAAAGAGTACACGCCATCACAAAAACAAAATCCACGACAATTCTATTTCGTAGAAGGCCATCATATGCCAAGTAGAGTATGAAATAACTGACGCGGAGATAAGCGAACTCCTTAATGGGCCATTCACAATAAGCGCTACCCCTAGCGTAGTGGTAAGCGAAATTCCACACATGTATAAAAATACGGGCGTTTACAGCAGCGCAGTAAAACTATAACAGAACATGGCTAATTATATCTACCATAATTATCGCATAGTATTACTGCCCAATTCTGAACGTCTGAATTTTTATAGCCATACAAAATATTGCTTACCGCTACCTTACCACTACCGCGCTTATTGTGAATGGCCCATAAAGTAATTTACTTCCAACACAACCACTATCCGGTCATAGAGAGTCAAGCACCAACACCGATCCCACAAACTTGCACCAAGTGCCACAGCTTTGCTCACACCATTGTGCCGTGCTCAGCTCCAATTCAATGCAGCAAACGCAATGAAGGGCACCCAACACACGCATGTACATCACCAATGCCGGAGAAGTGCAAGAACTGTGGAGAAGAGGGACACGCACCATGGAGCAGCAAATGCAAACGACGACCGACGGGACCCATCGACAGAATACCAAACGTAAAAATCAAGGCAGTTAACAAAAAGAGCACCAAAATTCGGAACCCATCGACGGAATACCAAACGTAAAAATCAAGGCAGTTGACAAAAATAGCACCAAAATTCATAACCAGACTTTCACGGCATCACGAATTCACCAACCACTTACGATTCATGACGAAATAATCAACAAATTCACAACAAAACTCAACGAACCAAAACACACTGACCGACAAAGACTGAGAAAAAAACTAAAACAAAGATTCATTGAGATGTACGACATCGACACTGTGATTGCCTTCTCAGGAAATAGAATGTACATCTTGATGTTTGACCGATGCGAGCTAGACAAAATTTCACCGAAACAGCCTGCAGATGGCGTAGGAGTTAAAACGACAATCACCACGTTAAACCCTGTCAATGGATAATTCACGGATTATATATGTAAACAATAACAGCTACGCCAGAAAAAAAATAATACTACATAACTTTATAGAAGAAAACGACATTGACGGATGTATGCTAGTGGAAACTAAAACATAAGACAGCTATTAACACTAAAGATAAAAGGCCACATAACACATAATGCACAAGGAGGTGTATTGGTGCAAATGCATTCACGCCGTCAATTAGGTAAAGCCAACCCCCAAGCCTTATTAACCCCCTGAATGATTGCCTCAATTCAAAGACGACCGAATACATATATTTTTAGTATACATTCATCTGACATCTCCTCTGGAACAGAACATATTCGTGTAAGCATCACCTTAACTTAAACGCACAGAAACGAAGACATTTACAGATATTTTTAAATAACTCTAAAATCACAGGACAGAACACGGACCCTAAATTTATTATGCCGAACAATAATGACAGCACTCCCGACGTAATCTTACATACAGGAAATATAACAAACAACATAATAAACGTAACACTAACACCTGACCTATGCTCAGATCACCTAGGAATGATTTTCGAAATCAACAATAACTTACAAAATACACACAACATGCACTACCACTCAAAAACTAGACAAGAAACGCTACAAGCTCATAGAGAAAGACATTATAGACTATTTGACCAGCTTACTCAGACTATATTAACCCTGAAAGGATTAATCAATTTCAAGAGACAATAAAAGACATACTAACTAAATATACTACAACAACCACAAATAAATTTTACAAGAACAGGCTACCAAAGTACATCATTTCATTGATCTAACAAAAAAGGAGGATTTACTAGGATAGACTATACACAGAAACAAAAGACAGACAGTTAAAGACGGAATACAACCAACTCAACAAAAACATACAAAAACTAATACTACAATATAGAACTGAAAAATGGCTAGAAGTATGTCCAGAAATTGAACAAGGCCGGGGTAAAACATACTGAACCAAAATTAAAAAGTTATCAAGATACAAACAAAACCAAAGCATTGCAAAGTTAAGTGACGGACAGTTAAAGTAAAACATGCAGATACGAATATAAAAAATATTTTAGCAGACCACTTTGAAAACGCTTTCACATGAAGAATAAACCAAAGTTTTGATGACACACACCTAGCTGAGGTTAATCGCTGGAACGAACAATACATGACTTCAAATGACGACTCCCTCAAGACATAACAGAGGACGAATACTTCACAGCACTGATAATGGAAAAAATACTGCCCCAGGACACGACTCACTTAAACCTTGGTTTCCTAGGAAGCGATGTCGACAAAAGCGGCCGTATTTCACGTCATTTTGACGTCACACATTTCCTTTATGTATATTTAAATAAATCTGGTAATCCAGAGAGTATACTTCAAAGTATTGAGGAAATGCCATGAACACTGGAATCTGGTGAGTTATTCAAATTACATGTACTTTAAAAGTATCTTGTAATGTGTAAATGACGTCAAAAACGGCCGTATTTATCGACACCGCTTGCTAGGAAACCAGGACTTTACTAAAGACCTATTAAGATACCCAACAGATGCCATACACGAATACATTATCAACATTTATAACCACTTTTTAGGTAATAAATCATACCCATACACATGGAAAAAAGGTGTGATAGTCACTATACATAAAACGGGCCTAGACAAGACAGCCCCTAGTAGTTATCGACCAATTATTCCATTACCAGTTCTAGGAAAGAACCTTGAAATATTGAAATCCAGAATATGGGATCTAATGGAGGAAAAAGTCCCTAATCCCTTCGATTTAAACACGAGCACTCAACAATACACCCACTATAGGTACTGACAAACAATTTACAAGCGGCTTACTTGCAAGACCGACATACAGCCGCCTTATTTTTAGACATCGACAAGGCATTTGACAGTATTTGGCATAATGGACTGCTTTACAAAATTATCCTTATTATACAAAGCTTTCTCACAGACATACACCTACAGATACGAACGAACAACACACACTCCAGGACATTCTTCCCAAGACAACGACTACCACAGGGTTCCCCACTCTCTCCTCTTTTGTATAACATATATTGCCATGACATATATAACCATAACAGAACTGATAAAGACCACGTTAACCAGAAACAATACATATTACAATACGCAGAGGACACCACATTTATAATACATAAAAAGCGATTAGACGAGACAGTAAATGCACTACAAACCAATGATAAACAAATGATACTATGACATGGTTCAAAAAATGGAGGCTTCAACCGAACCCAACAAAGTGCCAGCTCCTCATAACAAACCATAAAATTAATGATCATTCTCCTACTATTAATGTCAACGGATCAATCACCACACCGATAACAACAATAAAATATCTAGGAATAACAATTGATAACAAACACAAATTTAACACGCACTTGAACAAAAGAAGATCCGAAATTTCCAAACGGGCGAAGCACTTCAGATGCTTAACATATAGAAGTAGGGGTATCTCAATCAAAACAGCAACTAAAGTCTACAAAAGCATCTGCAGGCTACTCATAGACTACGGACAGATATTATTTAAAAATATGCATGTCAGATACAAAAAAATAACTACTGTCGCGGAACGGAAGACACTTCGATACCCGACTAATAATTTACATAACATTTCCAACACAGATACGCCAGCACTAGAATAACATACCTATCCTATATAATATAATATATATATAATATAATATATATATAATATAATATATATATATAATATAATATATATATAATATAATATATATATAATACCTATCCAGAAAAGGCCGGAACGGCTACGAATAAAATTTCAACAAAAACTAAGAAACAGGACAATACTAGACGAATTATGCATAAAACGACTTAATAAACGATCAAATAAAAAATACTCGACGGAGACACTACATGAATCAGATTTTTAGACATTTTGTAATTATTTACCATTGACACTAATTTTAATTTTAATTTTATAATTTTTGTTTCTTTACTTATTGGATGCTATTTTAGTTATGTTTATTTTGTAACTTTCGAAAGAATATTTGTTTCACTTTATACCTTTATATATAGGCAAATATAGGTAAGAAAGTTATGTAATGAAATGTTAGGTAGGTCTTTATAATATTGATAGCTGCCATACAGATATTTGCTAGAGGATATTTGGAAGTGAGGTTACCACAGTAATTATTATTATTATTACATTATTTGAGATAGGCTGTCAGTTCAGTACGCAATAACTTATAATGTACTCGGTACTCGGTACTTGTACTTGGTATCAGAGCACATTTTTTGTAAAGTATTTGTACTCGGTACTCGAGTACTTTTTGAATGTACTCGGAACAACTCTACTCTCACCTCATACTGATACGGTTTTCGAGTCCTAGCAGATTCTTCAGACACATTCTTTCCATACTTCCACTCAATACAACAATATTTGTTTCACACACGTAGCCCAACTCATACAAGATATTACTAGGTTACAATCCCACAACCTATTCCACTTTCCATTTGCCATCACCCAAGCCATTCTTGTCTTTGCTTGCACTCACTCCAAATGCTTCCTAACCCCACCTCTGCAGTCGAACCAAAAGCATATATACTTAAAGCAATTCACTATCTGTCATTTTTCCCATTCAATTTAAATCTTCCGGTCCACGCATTCCACCGTTATTTCTAAACATGATCCATTTGGTCTTTCCATATTCACTACTAACCCCCTCTTATCCCAACCATAGCATATGCTGCAATAGTCTGGTGGTCGAAAACCAAACAAGTTACAACAATCTCAAAGCTCATCCAGCGGATGGCGTGTCTTGCCATCACCGGCGCTATGAGAACAACGCCAACAGCAGCTCTTGAAGCACTGTTATGTCTACAACCACTCGACCTTCTTATAAGGGAGACTGCAGGAAAAACAGCATTAAGGCTATCTTCACTCAACCTGTGGCATGATAAAGGTAGAATCATTGGACACAGGAGCATACTGAGTGAAGCTATCAAACTAGACCCCCTCATAGAAAGTAAGTGCGACAGAATTCTACCCAAATACAGTTTTGTCAAACACTTTCAGACCATCATCAATGGATGGTATCCCACAAGGCGCCAACATAACCATTGCCAGGAAGGGATCCTCACATCCTCTAACAACCCAAGAGGATGAAATACTTTCCGCAGGTACTCTGAAAAAAATAATAGAGCATAGGACACATGCTCTACACAAGGTAAGATGGCGAGAAACGCCGGGCTGCAAACAATTAAAGGTAGCAATTAGGCAACCTTGTAAAATTGCAGCCACGGCCCGCCTTAACTTATCTAGAACTAATCTGAAATTATTAAACAAACACCTACACACGATGGGTCTGGTAAATAGCCCGTTATGTAGAGGGTACAATGAAGAACTAGAAACAGCAGAGCATGTAATATGCCTCTGCCCTGCGCTAGTAAACACCAGGCATCTAATACTAGGGGAGTACTGGCCTAGTATGGTCAGCATTGGCAGCTCCTCACCCGCCAGGGTTTTGCGGCTTGCACGCAAAATTGACTGGTGGGACGAGTGAGCAGCCTTAAAGGGAGGTTTCACAATGGGCCCATTTTGAGGCCTAAGTGTCTGTGTCTGTGCTAACCTCCAGCCAACTATCCAGAACCCCCTCTTATCAAGGTATCTTCCCATTTTTCCCAACCGTGTTGTGCGCAAGAGCAGGATGAAAATCGTATGTACAAGGATAAGTGTGCACGGACAGCAAGTCGGCATTACAAGCACTAGAATCCGTAAATCTGATATCTAGGCTTATACACGAATGCCAACATGGTTTGAAGAAAGTTGCCATCCGCAACAGGTTAACTCTCCAACAAGTTAAGGGGCACAGTGAAAATGAGTGAAATTTACTATGAGCTCACACGCGCAGCTAACTCGGCCCTGAATCCGCGACACCATTCCCGGCCAAACAATGCTCATACCTGATAAACTAATATGTTCAAAATACCAAAACAGATGGCGAAGCATTACGACGTGCCAACATGCAAGACAACTCATACCAGGGCCGAATGCACGTTTTTGTGCACGTCTCTCGATAGATGACTTAAGGAAGCTTACAGGAATTGTAACGGGTCATTGTACGCTAAAAAAGCACCTCGACAAAATAGTATACGGTATCGATCCACTACGTAGAGGATGCAACCGACAGGAAATGCTGGTTTATATTCTCTGTGAATGCCCCGCAGTCACCTCCGAAAGGCTGACTATGGTTGGCACCTCCAGCCTAGACCCGCGCACACTAAGCGGCATCCTTCCATAAGCCATTCTATAGTTTCTTTCAACTGTGGGATGTATGGAGGAATGACAGCTGAAATGTCAACTGGCGGATGCATAAATGTCCACAATAACAAAAGTGGACTAAGTGCAATCTGCAAATGAGCCCACAGCAACCCCTCAATTATTTCAAATCATCACTGCTCCTTTCAAATGGGTGTAACTGTATCGTGCTATTCGTGTTTTTTATTGCCATATGCATCTATATCTATCTATCATGTACTATATGCATATAGACAATAACAGATACAAATAGATACGCCATGGGTTTTAATTCTTCACACTAACGAGATCTATCACATTGACTTATCATCACATAAGACTAATAAAGAAGACCACGGTAGGATGCAGGATAGTGCAACAAAGGACTAATTCACTTTCGAAACTGTCTCGCACAATTCCTTGGCCTAACTTATTACCTTACCCTACGCTTTTATTATTAGTATTATATTGTTATAAACGCCCCTCGTAATTGTACTAGATCTTCTATTTCGCAAATCCACTTGTAACACAATATCTACTTGCTTGATCGAAACACTATGATGGAAGTATTTCGATTATCGACTGTCTTACATTTGATTTTCTAGAGCGATATTATATGTAAATTACACTTTAATCGCACGAAAGAAGATCGGTTGACATTTGTAATTTAAAAGGTGATATCCTGGCATATGACTCAATCAACCGGCATGTGCTTTTCAACGTGTATTTTTTCGATCACGCGGCACTTTATCGCCTTGAAGACGTATATCATCGATAACGTAACGTGTCAGCACAGGCACTTGAAAGACGTACATAAGGCTGCGAAATCCAATTAAAAACTGCAAAATCTGTGCGGCTGACGTGGCGTTTCACGTTCGTGCCGCCCCTATACGCACATACAATCACTGCAGCAACAAAGACGAGCTCAATCTTTTCGTTCGGTCTGAATAATTAAGACCAGAGTTCTGTTGTAATTGGTAAAGTGTGCCTGGGGTGGTTCATTACGGATTCTAGTTAATTATTTACGGTTACACCAAGACATAGGGTGTATCCGCAGGATAAGCCGTGGCCGACGAACTTCGAAACAGCGTCCGCGGCATTCCAAAGGCGCCTTCTTAGCTGCCGCGGTGGGAACGCAGGCAGCTGGCTGCGGAGCGTTGGGGGTGTAGATATTGCGGCTGCGAGGATACCGTGTTCTGAGCCGGAATTATGGACGCCCCGGGGGCGCATGTGAATTATTCATCGAGAATTTTGCGATCATCATACTGTATGAACAACGTTGCATCGAATTTGGTACAGAAATGACAAGGCTAGCGTGTAATTTTGAAACGATTTTGACAGATTCAAGTTTGATTACTTTCTGAATTATATGTATTATTTCCTATGGCCAAATAGTGGAGATTAATTAGTCGGAAACTCTTGATACACCATTTACATCGACAGTTGTTTCACAACAATGTAAAACACGCTAAGTTTAAACATTAAAGTCGATGATTGTACGATATGGAATGTCTCATATTGAGGACGATGTCATGGAATATGAAAATATGTCGCGAGCTAAATTTTGAAGGATAGGATTTTAATTTTCGTAGTATTACTTTTAATATGTTAATCGAAAAAAGTTTGCTACAGCAGAATAAATTGGTGATATTTCACGTAATATATTCATTTTAAACTCATTCATCATTTGCATCTGTAACTATATAATTTAAAACATTGCTGTTACAAATTATGTTAATTAGTTGAAATGTAGCGTTGAAATTACATAAAAAATAAATAAGGTCATGTATATTTCTTCAAATCAGTGAGCTAATTCTAATTCTACCACCGGTGTTGCTGTTCGTGGCATGCTGCTCTGGTTTTGTTTATGTCACGTTCGTGCGAATGCGACCGGCTGTTCATAATTCACAAATTAAAGAGAGAAATCGCACGTCATTTCGCATGTCGGTCTCTACAAATGTGCGAACGCGCGGAAAAATCCTGACGTGTATGCCTATAAACATAAAGCAACAACCCCCGCTACTGGAGAGAAACCTCTGAAGTATTTCAATCGTGCGCACGCTTCAAGCCTCAGGTAAAGTAATGCGAACAATTTTAATGGGATGGTTATGAAAATATGTTTGTTCAAAAGAAAGAAACGCATGGAATGATCAGGGGGTAATAAAGTTTGCTTTGCTTGTTGCGTACAAATTATGCACATCGCTGGAGGTTCCATTTCGGGACGGAATAGGTCAAATAGAGATTGTCAGTTGTGAGCGAAATTGTATAATATTAAACGAACTTAAAGCTCGTTTTGATCAGTCGTGATAAAATGAAAAGGATTTTCAAATTAAATAGGAAACACGAACCAAAAATAATAACAATAAAATATTAGTTTCTTTTATAATAATATTTTTTGTTTTAATTAATATATTTATCAGTTGTGAGTTAAGAGTACAATTTAATTGAATCTATATAAGATATGATAAAGTAAATTTTTTCATTCTAATTACATTTTTATGATCCCATATGTTATGAACAATCATATCATAGCGTACCATTTCTAAATGTTTATTATCTCAAATGCAAATTCTGAACATCTTTTGTTGTATGGAAATCTAAAAATATACCCGAGTCAATTGTATTTGAAAAACACACGGGAATCGCATATTCTCTGTATGTGCTTGGCGAGATAAAGGCAGAAACAACAACAGAGCCGCACAAAATGGCAGTTTATTTTTAGCCCTACGTGCGCGTTCCGCGCAACGGGAACATTTAAAAATTCATCAAGCTACTCGAATAAAATTTTCATTAAATTATTAAAGGCTCTCGTGCAGTCGGCGTTAAGTGGAGCTACAGCTTAAAACATTAGATTGTGATGCATATTAATGTGTACGCACGCGACTACGTGAGTGTAAATGCATAAAAATACATTTGCAATGAAACGGCACGCGCGAATTAATCGACGCCGGTTCATGCGGTCTAAAATAGCAACGCAATAAAAACAGAATACATACAATAGCCCAGTAAATTGAACGGTGTTCGATTCAAATAATTGAATGCGCCGAGGCTATAGAGATGCCGATCATAATGATCGTTAATTATGGATGAATGAATTCAACAGCGAGCGCGCATTAAAAGCTTTGGATTATAGGAATTTGTAAGTGGATGATTAAGAAATGTAATGCTGATTATGACATAATCTTCAGACTTGATTACAAATTACTTATTTGCTACATGCATACCCTTTTTTATTTACAGTTCTTTAGAATTATATTGTATTATTTTATACAATAATTTGTATGACTATATATATTTGTATTCAGTTCTGTTACCCTAAAAGCATTATTTATTTCCCAAGGTCTTGTGATCGTTCTTTTGGGCAGCAGTATTCATCATGCAAGGGACCATATCGACTCTTGTATTAACTTTTTCTTGGTAGACCTCTCTTTTCCACCATCCTCAAAGGCAACATCCTAAAGGGTTAAGGTCCGGGGAACGTAGTCGCCAATAAACGTGAGCATTTCGGCCAATCCACCTTGGTTTACATTTTGTTTATTTACACGTTCAGAAGTAACTGCTGGGCATTGCACAAGTCAGGCGTAGTTTCATGAAAGTACGAATTAACACGTTTGAAGTTAGGAAATCGTGTGATGTATTCTCTACAATCAGCAACAGCGTTGCCATTACAGAATCCGTAAACAAATACCATACCGACATATTCAGCATGTGTAAATGCGTGCGGTATATTGAATGGTGGAATATTGGACAACAAATCACACTTGTCATAACTTATGAACAGCATCAGGTTTCAATTGTCATATTCGACTAGACTACTGAGATTATTTATATTTTATCTTCGAACCCACTTCAACTTCTTGTAAGCATTATGAATTAGACATATGTTTATAGGAACTTTTTTTATTTAAACGCCACATAAACTCAAACAAACATAATACACCATGGTTCACGCCGGTAAAACAAATGGCAAAATATAAATGAGATATCTACCTCTAGTACCTAACTTACAGAAACCCTGAAACAGAGCTCAAGTACAAATAAGAAGAACAAAGGCCCCATACTGGAAAACCTTCTACAGGATAAAAAAAAGGTTTGGGGCATAATACGACGAAGAGGCCTCGACGTTAAGGAATATGTAACATCAAACAATATCCCGGAAGAGATATGGATCAACTACTTTAAACGAATGTTCGAAGACGATGAGACCCAACATCAAGAAACACCACCAATCGCAGAAACAACGCATTAAACCTCTCAGCTTGTCTCTCTTTTTCATCGTCTTTCTCCTATATAGAGGGGTCGTGACTCATGGTTTACTCAGTTTGTGGCTCTTCTTGGTTCCTAGCTTCCCACATAACTTGATGGAGAGTATTGTTTGCGGTTGCTTTAATGAGGCTCCACCATCGTTTTGAAGATCGTCCTCTTGGTCTGGTGCCTTCTATGGTCCCTTGAATTATTAGTTTCTCTCAGTTTTCGCCTGTCCTTCTCGAGACGTAACCAAACTATTTAAGGATGCGTGCTTATATATTTTGGAAGCATATATGTCCTTCTGGCAGTCCAGGGGACTCATAATACTCTTCGCCAGCACCACATTTCACAAGCATCGATTTTTTTTCCTGTTTAGTTCCTTAAGTTTACTTGATTCCGCTTCGTATAG
Source organism: Lordithon lunulatus (assembly GCA_963942505.1). Lineage (NCBI taxonomy): Eukaryota > Metazoa > Arthropoda > Insecta > Coleoptera > Staphylinidae > Lordithon > Lordithon lunulatus. The sequence continues at coordinate 52,785,175 of OZ012666.1, read as the reverse complement.
GAGCATTGGGAATATCAGTGTTTCTATTATTTATCTTTTGTTTAGGGTTATGTTTCTTTCTACACATGTCTCCTGTAAGTCTATACTGTTCTCCTGTGGATTCCTTTCTAGAAACCACCTTCGCTCGTGATCAGCGCTAGATTTGATGGTTACGGACTAGATGTTCTCCAGTGTGTGTCTGTTGTTGTTGGAGTGATCGACAAGTATTGCTTTTATTTTGCTGGTGTTGATTTCTATGCCATATGTTCCAATTTCCTCGAAACGCAGGTTGTATATTTCTCTTTAAATAATGTTAATGTAGCGGGATAAACACAGACTCTGCACAATCCTTCGAACATTCCCCGGTTGTCCATATTATTGGACATAATTCATGCATCATGTCTACGCTACTTTCACAGTGTTCCTGGAGATTCTCATGTTTTGATTAATTTTATGGCTTCTCCTAGTTCATCTTTTAGATTTTCTGGTTCTTTTTGCAGATTGTGTGATTCTTTACTTTTGTACGCTCCTTCCTTATCAACAAAGAATGTCTCGCAGTAAGATCTCTATATGTATCTCGTATGTTTGTAATTTTCTCGACAGTTTCATTTTCAATGGTCCTTGAGCATGAGGTGAACCGTTTGGTTAGCGTTTTCACTATTTATTTATATAAGATCTCATGTATTGGGATTTCTTCACTACGTCATTGAAGTTCTGTGCAGTAGTTAATTATTTTTGTATTTCTGTATGCGCGTTGTTTGCCTCGGTCTAGTTGTGCGTACCTGTTCCGTTCGTCTTCTGTTCTTATGCCATGCTTCCTCTCTCTTCTTCTTTCCTTCATGAATTCTAGAATCCGGTCTATCAATCACTGTTGGTGTTTCACTGCGTTTACTTTCTTCGGTGTTTCAACAATGAAGGTTTTGTTTCTTTGCCATAAGTCTTCTAATGTTTCGTTTCTATGTTTTATTGGTGTACTGTTCTCGATTTTCGTTTGGATTTTTACGCGGAGCTTTATCTCATCATCTATGCATAGCTTGCGTGTTTCTTCATGTATGGCACCTTGAGTTTTAGTTTGAAGTTTACTGTTAGTAGTCTGTGACGTCTGTGATCCGCATTCTGCTCCAGGTCTGTTATTTGCCGTTTTTATAGATATCCTTGATTTGGTGCGTATCAGTATGAAATCTATTTGATTTCTGTACAGGCCGCCTGGTAATTTCCAAGTAGTCATCTAGCGTGTTTATATACTATTTTGGTTTTTGTTTTTGGTTCTTTCGTTTTTGGTTCACTCCATACTTCCCAAAATATTGCTAACGATTGTCTTGTGATTTACTTCTATTTTGGCGTTGAAGTCGCCTAGTACGATTGAATTTATCTACTTGGGATTCTTTTCATCTCCCCCAGTTCTTTATAGAATCTTTCTGCCTTCTTCCGATGGTGCGCTGGTAGGGGCGTTTACCTGTATCATGTTTATATTGACTGGTCATCCTTTCGTTAGCTGTATTGTAGCCGATTAAGCTCTTTGTTATAGCAGCTGTTAGTAAAATGCAACACTGTTTCTGCTGTTGTTTCATTTCCTCATTAAGCCCAATAATCGACAACGTATTTCTGGACAAAACAATAGAAGTCCAATATTGTGCTATGCAATTTTGTTCGAGAACGAAGAAGAACCTGTGGCTATTATATTAAATTTACCTGACATCGAAAAACTACAACATACTGACTGCCGTAAATTAAAAAAAACACTAATTGTACTAAAGAACCCATAAAATGCAAAGTAACTATTATCGATGAAATAGTGGAACAGTTGATGTGCTTTAGGTAGCAATAACCGCCATCCAAGACAGGAGGCTAATATATTGCTAATGTATTTTAAACTTAAAAAGATATTCATGAAGGGATTTTTGAAATATTTTTATATTTGCGGTTCAAACATGCGAACTCATTTTTGCGAAATACTATGTTAAACATTAAATATCATGGGAAATGGCAATCCCGTATTTAATTAAGACTATAATATATAGACTAGATATATTGCCAATGTCTTGAAGTCATCGAGGGATATTAGAAATATTTACATATTTGCGGTTCAAACATACCAAATCTAATTTTTATTAAATACGAAATTTATTTTTGGTAAGAATTCCGTTTCCCTGGCGTAAGGGGCAAGGCGTGGAAAATCGATATGAAACACAATTATACTTCGGCAGTTTCTAAACGTCTACTGCAGCGCACAAAAACCGTTTGTGGAGATATTTAGAGAAAAATTATGTATTTGAGCAGATAACGAAGAATCTATAGAAAATGTAGACGAAGATAGCGTCTAGAATAAAGTTGAAAATGGTCAGAGTAATTCGGGGCGAATGAAATGGGGTTGCGCTGAGCCCTCTTCTCTTTAATATGTTCAATCACATATATAGAAATGTGTTTCGGTAAGGAGGCGAAGTGATAGTGGAGAGAGAAACTCTACGGGGTACGAAACTTGACATTACACGTTCCGAGCGTACATTTGTTCCTTGTCAAAGTCGCTCCGCGAAATATATAGATTTGCGTTTATTCATTATGGAATTTCGGTTTAGAGTTTATTTTATTTATGACAGCACTAGTTCCGAAAGAGTATACGTTCGAAACGAGTAGTGTTGGAAATCGCACCAATAGTCATTAGCATGCGCAGATAATAACATACTTTTAGTAAGAACCTTCATTAGCCTGATGGAATTATCAGAGAGGATAAGTGGATACCCTTCCAGAAAGTAGTCTGTAGACTATAGACGAAGATGAAGATACAGAAAGACTAGATGGGTATGGTCATAGTTGGCGTATAAGGTATAAGTGACAGCTGAAGCTAGCCCCCTTCATAGCTGCACCCTGCTAGAAAACTGAAGCGCTGTCGACCAAAAATCTATCGGAACAAACCGATACCTCGTACTGGCCAACGGTTTTGAGTGGAAGGTAGGGAAATCTACACTAAAGGCGGAAGAAACAAGATATAGACAACGACTTGTGGATGCAGAAGGAAAGTAGAAACCACTGCATTAAAGAGCCACATAAGTATTCTTAGTATAATCATCATTACAATGTTCAGAACTTAAATCAATGATTCTGGAGATAGAACTGATAGAACAGTTAGGAACAAACGCATTCGAGACTCACCAAATAAATTAAACATTGGAACATGGAATGCAAGGAGCTTATTCGCATCGGGAATACGAGATAACATTTCACTGGAAATGAGAAGATTAAATATAAACGTACGAGGAGTAAGCGATACTAGATGGCTGGGTAAAGGCAAATCCAGTAGAGTCAACGATATTTTCTATACTCGAGGAACAATGTCTCTAAGAAATAACATGGTGTCGAAGTGATTGTAGACAAAAAATATAGCGGAATCAATACTTAACCGTATTCTGTACCCAGAGATGGTCATGATGCTTCAACTAAAAGCAATCACAAGGAAACTGTACATCATACAAAAATATGCCCCAACAGCAGATACAGAAAATGTGGAAATAGAAGAATTGTATGCACAGCTGATATCACTAGAAATATCAAAACGCAGATGTGCTTAACGTCACTAGCTAAAATGCCCTATATTTTAACGTGAAATAGCAGCGCCAGGAAATGGCAAGGTGGCTACGGACTCAGGAAACAGGAAAGGCAGAGGAGTCCGCTAGATATAATTCTTCCAGGAAAAAATTGACCATAGCGAAGACACTCTTCAAGCTACCAATACGAAGGCTCTACGAATCTCCCGATAAACCCGAAAGAATTGGCTACATCCTCATGATCGTGATATAAGAACGCAATTAAATCTACAAAAACGTATCCGACTGCTGACAATAATTTAGACCGAAATAGCGAAAATGTAAGTAACTATAAAAGGTAACAACTCATTCAATTATATAGATAACAAACTTCTTAAAGACTGAAAAGTGTTTAAACAAGCGGTAAATGAACACATGTGGACCACCAACATACTAAACAGAGATACTACAGGTTTACAAAAAATAATCAAACAAGGCAAAAAAGAATAGACCATGGATAACAACAAACATTTGAGGACAAAAGAACAAAGGACAAAAGAACAAAAGAACAAAGGACAAAAGAACAAAGGACAAAAGAACAAAGGACAAAAGAACAAAGGACAAAAGAACAAAGGACAAAAGAACAAAGGACAAAAGAACAAAGGACAAAAGAACAAAAGACAAAAGAACAAAGGACAAAAGAACAAAGGACAAAAGAACAAAGGACAAAAGAACAAAGGACAAAAGAACAAAGAACAAAGAACAAAGAACAAAGAACAAAGAACAAAGAACAAAGAACAAAGAACAAAGAACAAAGAACAAAGAACAAAGAACAAAGAACAAAGAACAAAGAACAAAGAACAAAGAACAAAGAACAAAGAACAAAGAACAAAGAACAAAGAACAAAGAACAAAGAACAAAGAACAAAGAACAAAGAACAAAGAACAAAGAACAAAGAACAAAGAACAAAGAACAAAGAACAAAGAACAAAGAACAAAGAACAAAGAACAAAGAACAAAGAACAAAGAACAAAGAACAAAGAACAAAGAACAAAGAACAAAGAACAAAGAACAAAGAACAAAGAACAAAGAACAAAGAACAAAGAACAAAGAACAAAGAACAAAGAACAAAGAACAAAGAACAAAGAACAAAGAACAAAGAACAAAGAACAAAGAACAAAGAACAAAGAACAAAGAACAAAGAACAAAGAACAAAGAACAAAGAACAAAGAACAAAGAACAAAGAACAAAGAACAAAGAACAAAGAACAAAGAACAAAGAACAAAGAACAAAGAACAAAGAACAAAGAACAAAGAACAAAGAACAAAGAACAAAGAACAAAGAACAAAGAACAAAGAACAAAGAACAAAGAACAAAGAACAAAGAACAAAGAACAAAGAACAAAGAACAAAGAACAAAGAACAAAGAACAAAGAACAAAATAACAAAAGAACAAAGGACAAAAGAACAAAGGACAAAAGAACAAAGGACAAAAGAACAAAGGACAAAAGAACAAAGGACAAAAGAACAAAGGACAAAAGAACAAAGGACAAAAGAACAAAGGACAAAAGAACAAAGGACAAAAGAACAAAAGACAAAAGAACAAATGACAAAAGAATAAAGGACAAAAGAACAAAGGACAAAAGAACAAAGGACAAAAGAGCAAAGGACAAAAGAACAAAGGACAAAAGAACAAAGGACAAAAGAACAAAGGTCAAAAGAACAAAGGACAAAAGAACAAAGGACAAAAGAACAAAGGACAAAAGAACAAAGGACAAAAGAACAAAGGACAAAAGAACAAAGGACAAAAGAACAAAGAACAAAAGAACAAAGGACAAAAGAACAAAGGACAAAAGAATAAAGAACAAAAGAACAAAACCAAGATTACAAGCAGATACATAAAAGAGTATAAAAGGATCAAAATAATGAAAAAAGAGTACCCGACCTAACAAATATGATACAACTTTCCATCTAGGAGGAAACGAAACCGGCACCACATCAATTAACAATGCACACAACACAACATATGGTACTAACCGTCAACATGCTCATGCCATTAGGTCACCGAATAGTGCCCTCTATTGGATATGTGCAGAAATAGAGCGACTGGAAAAGAGGTTTCATAGCTTCCACATATACAAAAAAAAATGACTGAATGCAAGAAAAGGAAGGTTCGCGGCGATGTACTCAAAGGCGCAGATGGACATATAATAATTGATGTGAACAGCAAATTGCATCCGCTATTACTCAGTAAAAATATTAACTCGAGAGATGTTAGAATAATAAGTAACTTACATTGGGGGCAAAGAGCTAATGTAAAAGTTGAAGACCAACTATCTGAGGAAATACAAATTCGCCATAGAATAGGGCTGGGCTGTATCTTATCTCCAAATCTATTTAACCTCTATACAGTGAGGCAATTTTCACGCAAGCTATGGAATAAGAAACAACGGGGATAAATATAAATATAGAAACAATTGACACCGTAAGATACGCTTATGACTATGAATTTGTATGTTGCTCGCTCCTGTTTAAAAAAAACTAATTGATACCTGCAACAACTACTAACACGCTAATCCGTGGCTTTATTAAAATTAATTTTAATTAACATTAGTTAATCAGCTACGTCTAGAAATTACAAACAAGTATAAAATCAGTGCAGTCATTTAAATATTTGGGAGATAGAACAATCGGGAAATATTTTAAATTAGAGCTCAAAATGTGAATGTTACGTTATTAGGTATCCTCCGTGCTACTTTATGGGGTCGAATCTTGGCACCTAGATAAAGTCCAACCTTCGAAATGTGAAGTTAGGGCAGAATCTGGAAAGTAGTCTGGACTGACACGTCGAAGTGTTCAATAAAATGCAAAAGGAGTGTGACATAATCGACACTATCAAAAACTTAAAGCTTCAATATCTTAGGCACATAATACGAGGTCCGAAATATGTACTCCTCCAATTAATAGTTATTAACGAAGTGTTGGGAGTCCAATGGTTGAATACAGCAACCATACAATACAAATGGGACTCGGGGTGGACAGATCGGCGTCGAGTTATATAGTGCAACAAGAGATAGCAACGTATCTATCTTTCTAATAAACAAAAATCATGATAAATAAACAGCTCAAACTTCATTCTTTTATGAGGGGTAGAGACAGAATAGAAGTGAGAAACTATACTGATATACTCGTTTCTTATAATAAATTATACATTCATACTTGAAAGATGTGGCCAATCTCAAGGTTGTAAACTATGCCGTGGTAGTGCACTGGTCTTATTTCTTCGTATATGTGTCAAAGTATACAGTTTTAATTAAACTTGCATAAATGGTGAATGCACCGGGCACTAACTCCAAGCAATCGTATATATTTTCCCTTTAGTGCCACGATAGATAATAGAGAATTAAAGCTTCGTGAAATCCGAAAAAAGTTAATTGATTCTGTTAGAGTCAGATTATTAACTCTCTAACAGCTATACATTTCAATAGAATAAAAGAGTTCGTCTAAGAAAAGAAGTATAAAAATACCTCCGATTGCCTTGTGACTTATTTGAACTGTAGTAGAAAATTTGATTACTAAATTCCCCAATTTGTAATTTCTATTAAATTGTTTTCGAACAAATTACGGTATTCTAACGAAACGGAACAACCATTACAAAAGGAAAATAATAAAATAACTGCGAGCAAATACCCCGCCCTTAAAAGCATAATTATATTTTGGTGCGCGCAGGGGAAATACAGTGAAAACAAAACCGGGCGCACTTTTCAATTTTCCCCCGCTTGTTTGCGGTAAACAATACGCCTGCTTGCGGCGGCTCCGGCGTTGTGAGAATCGACGCGTTAATTATCGCCCCCTCCTCCCCACATTTACAGTCCCCCATATCAATTGTGGCGATTGATTAAAACGCGGCATCGCGTGTTCTAAGCCGAAGACAGTTTCGGAATAAACGCGCACGCGGCGTTTGAATTGTGAGCGTATCGCACGTAAAGCAGGCCTACTGTACCGTTTTCACGCATTGCGGATAAAACCAGCGATACAGAAGAGAACTCACAGGGTTGGGTGCGGGGTGCTTTTAAATATAATTCGCTATGATTGCCCGATTCGCACGGGTAGATAAGGGCGGTTGGTCCTTTGTCCGCAACCAAGCGCTCACATCTCTAGACGGGATTTTTTCGTCTTCACGGAGACGATATTTTTTAAATCTGGCGATTCAGAAAAACATATACAAAGTGGCTGGGTAGAAAGATAAATTACTTGCTGTGGGAAAACGCACGTTAGAGGGCTTCCAAACATAAAGTTTTTCATGTGAAGCGTGAAAATAAGATATATGCGAGTGTTCCTAAAGGGGCATGGAAAAATATTTACTTTGTTTCGCCCTCATCATTCAGAAACTGTGATTCAATGTTTGTGTTGTTATAAAATAAAGAAAACTTTTGGGAGTAGTCAATCGATTATGTACATGATGTTCTATAAATAGCGTGCACAAATACAACGCCTTCTAGAAAAGGCAATTGTAAGCGATAACGTTAATATGAACATCTGACCTAAGACCATTGTTTAACCCCTCTTTTTTTTTGCATTATGTTTAGCTATGGCTGTTTCTTATAATTTATATACACATGAAATAATTTTGCTGACGTAAAATGTCTTCAAAAGCGGCCGCTTTTACAGTACCGCTTCCTAGGTAACCAGGACATACGCCATTGGTTGACCAACACAATAAATCTAGAAGGACATGAATAATAATAAAAAATTATGCCATTAATGTAGGAATCCCAAGGTCCTAAGGCTATGTCTTATCTCTTTGTAGAGTGTCAGATGTCAGACGCAGGCAGTATTATGATTATGAAATGTAAATAAACGGTGAATGCGCCGGGCTCTTCGGTATTTTTTCCTTTGAGTCTAAAGTTTAGACTAACGGTATTTTTAATATAATCTATAAGAAATCTTGTACTATTAAAAATGTCGGTTCTGTCGCTTTACTGTTATCTCAAGTAGCGCAGAGGTGCGATTTTTGAGCGTCGCTATGAATACAGCAATCTAGAGACGTTGCCTTTTATTATGAATGGTGTCGATTTTTGACACTTAGTTTCGTGAAAGGTGATCGCTATATGTTTTGAAATTAATAAGAAAATGCTATTAGTATAACGCTATGAAATATGTATGCTTTATAGCGCATGATAACATCGATGGCCATCATCATATTGCTTTACAAAGCGTTTCATAGCGACTAATAGCATTTACTCAAAATAAACAATTAGTTCTGTCAAAGATGAGATTACATTCAGTAAAGGGTCAGAATTGGACGCCATTTGCAATAACAGCGAATGTCTCTTGATAGCTTAAAAATCGTGTCAGTGAGTATATCGAATAATTATTGTTCAATTATAGTTTCTGGGATCTCTCGTATTAATTATTCTATTTGAACATTTATGTTTAGTAGTAATCTGTAATATCCAGATTAATTGCCTAATATCGGTCCATAACTCTTCCATGAACGTATCAGAAGATTGTAGTAATAAACTCAATATTATTATTTTTTATAATTAGCGTTCCAATGTCAATTAGTGAGACCATTTTCATAGCAAAAACTTTACGCCCTTTGAAGATTTTTATATAGCATAAAAAACGTCAACATAAAAGGTGAGGAAACTATTACAAATTCCACACAGTTTTAATTCTAAATAAAAATAAAATAAGGTGTAATGTAAAAATACTTTGAAAGCATGTTACAGAGACCATTGTAACAAGTAGTATTTGTTACTGTATTTGTTACAATTCTGTAACTGCTATGCTGCTATGCACCTTCGTGTATGTCATTATAACAATAAATGCGGTTTTAGTGAAACTACACTATTTAGATAACGTGAAGGTTATAAAAGTAATCAAGAAAAAGTCTCGCCATCATAAATAATTCGACTATGCTGGATATTTAATGCAATGTGGCACACACGATTTAGAAGCTGGCTCGATAGGTGACGACAATGAAAGGGGAGCTGACATAAATGGGCCAACTTAGGTCCAGATCCACGAGACTCGAAGAGTGCGTCTGGGACCTCAGGCGGATACCAATCCCACAACGAGGAGCAAAACGCGGAGTAGGGAACGGCGGACGTGATCAAGTTGCATCGAGCAGAACGGATCCTATAAGAAGGCCCGCGACCTGTACGAAGCGGAATGGCTTGAGGACACCTACGACGCAATAAGCGTAGACTGGATGGGGACACACCGAAGTACGTCTGATTGGGCCGGAACTCAGGGCAATGTCGTCGAACGTAACCAACGATCTGCAGGTCTGGAAGTTCAAATGTCCCGATACTCGAAGGCCCAAAAGGGCAGCTGAAAATATAGGTGAAGAAGGGGAAAAGCGAGCGACTCCAGGCAGTAACCACGAATGGTGAACACCGACGACCATCAGGAGGGGGTTGGTTCCGGCGGAATGGGTGGAGTCTAGTAGCGTCTCCGGAACGTTGGGCTGTTGTCTTGGTTGTAAATGACGATGGGCCAGGTACTGAAGAGACTACTACACTACGAGCCTGGATCTGATCCTGTCCCCCAAGGATATTCCAGTCATGCTGAATGAATGGCAGGTACAGAAGTCATTACTCAACGAACGCCTGGAGAGGGAAATGGGACATGTGGACAATACATTCACGATAAAAAAACTGCTAGCACCGGGAAGAATATCTACAGCAGAGTTGACAGACCTAGTCTCGCAAGCATGTCAAACCAACTTGCCGTGCAAGCGCGAGCGAAGCAGCAGAAGAAAGGCGATCTATAAATCGTCAGAAGAGATTGCCATGTTAAGGAAGGGCAGCCTGGCCGCCAGGCGTCGAGCCACGAGGGCGAACAGGACTTTGGGTGAGCACGCAGACTGGGACGAGTACAGCAATGCCAAGAAAGCCCTGAGGATATCCATACTGCGTGCTTTTGGACCTCTGTATGGCCGTCAAGTTGAATGAAATCCTAGATCCAGAGGTATAAAATCGCCATGAGGTGCCTTAATGCAAGGCCCCTACCTACAATTGAGCCGGAGATGGCGGAGGAAGTTGTGGACGCCCTGTTCCCCAAAGCAGTGATACCACTACGGACGCAGGCGCTACAGCCACACACAGAGTAGCAGTAGGATCAGAACACATTGGAACCTTTCTGCGCCAAGGAGGTCGAGCGAGCCGGTAGTAGAATAGCATCTAATAGAGCCCCGGGATCAGACTGCCTTGGAAGCCCTAGGGCACCATCCCAGAGATTTTGAAGGGCGCTCGCCTGGTTCTTCAGCCGAAGGCGGGGAAGCCGCTGACTGCTCACTCCTCGTACCGGCCGATATGCATGCACGGCGAGCTGGCTAAACTCCTCGAGTACCTAATATTGGGGAGGTTTACCAGGCGGTAGAGCAACGGGGGGCTGTCGGAACGCCATTACGGCTTCAGACCAGGGAGGTCTATGTTGGCTGCGATGGAATCGGTATCCAACACTTCCCAAATCTATATCGATCACCTCAAACCACAAATAAAAAAAAAATCACTTCTTTATATTAAAACATGAAAATAAAGAAATTTAATGCGCTTTTGGTGTACGTTTTTATATAATACTATTATCTCACTCCTTAATTCACAAAACAGAAGTGATATCTCTAAATTAACAATTTTTTTAAATATTTAACTTCTTTAAATTAAAACACGAAAATAAAGAAATTAGATGCGGTTTTGGTATACATGTATATATAATCGTATTATCTCACCCCTTAATAAAAAAAACATAGTAAGCCAGAGAGCGGTACACCTTAACGTACCGGGAAAAGTCATTAATTGCAGTAGATTATGGTGAGTTATTCAATTACATATACCTAAAACGTCTTGTAATATGTAAGTGACGTCACAAACGACCACTTTTTTAGACACCACTTCCTAGCAATCGAGGGCACTGAAATAAAAAAATATCCAACTCCAAGTTTCGAAAGAAAATAGTGCGAGGAATATACCTCCACAAAGAAACAAGAGTATGATATATTTTACTAACATTGCATTAATTTAGGAGGAATGAAAAATCGTGACCTAATAAAATCTCAAGATAATACAGACTCTCAATATCATAACCATATGCGACAGGCATAGTAATAATTAAAACCTGTGTCATTCTCTCCAGTCTTCTAGAAGTACCTGTTATAGTCATTAGCATTAGCATGCATGAGGCTGTATGTGCTACGTAAGGTGCATTCGGTACTACTTACTCCTCCAATATCTTATTTATGCACCTCAGACCATTCTCCTGGGAAAATCGATATTCCTACCCAGACTATAACTGAACATCACTCGTGCCGAAACAACACTCCGTACACCAGACACTTTTTCGGCCAATATTAGGCCTGAGGCGAAATCTAGATTCGTTTCATATGTCATTCCAATGTTGGTATCCCCGTATAAAATACTATTGTGCTATAACAGGGGTGGCGAACAAGCCGATTGCGAAGGCAATTTTGGTCGATCGCTCGCAATATTTTATAACACTACTTCATAAATAGAGCACTTATGGCGACAATAACTCGATCGACACACATTTGTAAGATAAAAGCCGATCTTATGTACATACAAGTTGATCACCCCTGTGCTATAGGATGCCCCCTGGAAGACCATCTTCCTATTCGTGTTTTCCAGATAAATCGCCAGCTTTATATAATCTTCTTCTGATAGTTCGTTCGCTATGTATTTGCATCCACGTGTTTTCTGTTCTCTATACCAGTAAAATAATATTGACTTATGTAACCATACATTCTACTTTCCTTAATGGTAGTTATGATATAGGATTCCATGACCTCTAATGTATGGGGTGTCTTTGGAACAATGTATATTTGGAGAAAGTTAAATCTAAATTAGCAGAGTAACGTTAACTTCCTCTCCATTTTGAATTGTAACATTAAGCAGTTATGTTTCCGCAAAAAATAACATTACAAGAAACAAAACTCTCACAATACCCAATTATAACCCGTGATTATCTTATACTTATTATAAGTATGATAAATATAACATAAAAACAAACAATTTTAACGGAATATAAAGCGTATTACAAGGTCCCTTGATTTAAGACCATCTCTGGGAAATGTCTGCCTGTCGTCCGTCCGGCAAATTTTGGTGATTATTAAAAACAACTGTTATTTCAAAACCAAATTTCGCATTGGAATATTATTTCACGTAACTGTTTCTTTTTGTAGAAATCTGACGGGGAAGCTACATGTTTCCATTTATCGGTTTTACTTTCTAACATTACAAAGTTTACGAAATTATGTATAAAATTCTCATTAAATTTTCCAGTATTTTATTATAAAGAAAATAACATAAACATGAATCTCTGATAGAACTACAACATATCTGTATTTCTAAAAATTTCTTTAAATTATGATAGCTATACTTGTACACTAGCCACAAATTATTTTTAGATAATATTAAGTGTGTCCAAAGGGTGTTGAAATTTATCTAAATTGATTAAATCGTGGTCCGCTGATCAGGAACATACACATGCTATGTTCCTAATCATCGGACCACGTTCCAATCGGCCTTCGGTCCCTTGAGCATTACAATATTTATATAAAGGGTATTTTATACGCTAGATAGAAGTTCTGATAGAAAGTCATTTTGTCAGCATTTATAAGATTTTTGTTGAATATAGTGTTTCCATCTAGAAAAAGTGACCCAAGATTAGACTAAAAGATATGTTTTGTCAGGAACAGCCTTGTTGACCATATGCCCCATAATTTAAAATATAAATAATAAATTATTTGTTTCTATCGCACTTCACAAAATAACCTATATTATCATGAATAGTGATACAATTAGTACATTAGTTAGATTTTAGTCCTAGGCCATCTTTAACTAATATCCATCACTATTCGATTATGAATCGTATTAAAAATAAGGTTTTGCAGTTTTAGTGATAACTAGCATTTGTACCGTATGTATATAAACAAAACAAATGTGTGATACAAAATATTAAATATAACCTACATATTGAAATGACATTCACCTAAAAGTTCAAATTCGCGAGGGCAAGTCTGCATATCACACACACTTCCGGTCTATTTAATCTAAATCTGAACGCGCCCCTATGCGATCGTACTTGGCGCCAAGTCGGGAAGGGCGCAGACAGTCGTAATTTATCTTGTCCTATAAATAAAATTTGTTCATTTCTAAATGGATGGGGCCTATTTTTCGAAAAAGCTAAGCACTTGCAGTTAGAAATAAAGGAAGGTCTCATTTATTGCTATTGGTCTCATTTTAATGTCCTTTCTCTCTCATTTGAGTATTCTTGTTACTAAATTACTCACTATGTAACCGGTTTTCTTAGATGGATGATAAAGTTTAGTTTATTCATTACAAAAATTAATTTCCAGATAACATTTACTCGAACATGTTCGTAAAAAGAGGAGATATAGTATAGTCTTGTAATTGGGTATAAGGCAGTACGACATTTACGTAATCGTAAAATAGTCCTACTTAAAGCAGTTTGGCAACCTGATAACTTAATTTCAAGTGTAATGTAATAGTAATAAATATGCGATCGGATATAGATAGATTAGTGCGTAAAAAATAAAGTTAAAACATAGTCACAATAATTCGTTTATTTCATTTATCCTTTTCCTTCAATGTATGTATATTTGTTTTTGTATGAAAGTTAAATATAATTAAAATTAGACGCATTTCGTCACAAAGGAACTAACCCACAAAATATGTTTGTTCCTCTTACCCTATCAAATCACGGCTCTGAGTCCCCAGTGTCCCGGTTAAATGGGTCAGGGGTGCTAAGTATCACCAGAAAAAAAAACGAGAAAACCAGCAAGAACACCAACAATAGAACAACTTGCGACATGGAATGTACGCACCATGTCCGAACGAAGCAGGCAAACTACATCATATACAATATATAGATATGGCCCTACTTAATTTACAGGTCCAGGGAGTAACTGAAGCTCAATCACCTCGATCTGGACACACAACAAATAACGAATATACCACCTATACAGGAACTATTTTTTGTAAAGCAAATACACTTTGAGTGAAAGAGCTGCCTCCCCAGAAAATAATACCAAACATCAACAGAGACTGAATATTTGCGTAGAATAGAATCAATAACGTATCTATCGGTACCTGTTGTTTCAGAACTCTAAATGTGTATATAGTTGAGTTTAATCGCATTGATAATTTGTCACCGTGTTCTCTCCAATTCAGCGTATTATTTAAGTAAATCCCTAGACCTGATTGTTCATCGTATTATTTGTAATGATAATTCTCTCTGATATAACTCATCGATAACGATTTGTTTTAAAGATAATACATTCCGTCTTTTTCAAATGTAAACTTAATTTACTACTAGCAACCCATTTTGCAACTGCTGAGATATATGCATCTAAATTGTAGTTTATGTCAGGTAGAATTTTTTTAAATAAAACAATAAATTTGTGCCGTCTGAATAGATAGTTTATAATTGTTTTAAAAAGTTTTTAATATATGTGTTTTAGTACAAATCAGTATTTTTTATGTAGGTACTATTATATCAACATTATTCCATAAACAATATCTCCAGATAGGTATGTTAAGAAGTGGAGACTATAGTCCTTTTTGTATGAGAACAGTATCACAAAGTAGCCATTTTAAAGCATAAAAGTAGACAAATTATATTTTTTATAAAATACATTTTTCTCTATCCATTAATTTTATGTTCATTTGTATTCTTTTTTGTGTCTTTTCTGATTTCTTTCTGTGAAAGTACGGTTTGGGAATGGGTGTAAAAGGGAAGGGTTGGGCTGATATGCCAAATAAAGGTCTTTTTTTTCATATCTATTTTTAACCCCAGTGATTCTTTGAGGAAAGACAGAACGACATATCTGGAGATATTTATATATTTAGAGATATTTCTCTGAGAAAATGTGGAATCTTTCCTTAGAGAATCTCTGGGGTATTAAAATACATTACCGAACCACGAAGCTTTTCAGCACGTGAAAAATATAGCTGCAATATCCACACATCTTTTCGAAGGATATTATATGTGATTTCAATCAGGGCTCACAAATGCCTATAAATTTAGCCGAAAATGCAAACAAAAGTTGTTTTTTCACATTGTTTTGGAAAGTCTTTTTGTTCTGAAATGAAAAATGTAAAATGCTATATGCTATAGCCATCTAGTTTAGAAATTTGCATTCCATATTTGGAAAGCTTACTTCCACCATTAATTTTAAACATGTTTAATTTAAATTGCAGTTCCAATATCCTGGCGGTGGTACGTGACATACTTTTCCGCCATAATTTATACCGCGGGCAAATTGACCGTGGCCCGTTAGCCCGCCCGCGCGTAAATCTTCCATCC
Source organism: Lordithon lunulatus (assembly GCA_963942505.1). Classification (NCBI taxonomy): domain Eukaryota; kingdom Metazoa; phylum Arthropoda; class Insecta; order Coleoptera; family Staphylinidae; genus Lordithon; species Lordithon lunulatus. Next base: position 52,769,326 of record OZ012666.1, on the reverse strand, counting down.
CTTTAAGGCCCGCGAGCCGTGCCAAATTAAAGAAGATTTATCCCCATGCGCCACTATTAAATTTTAACCCGAAATTTATCGATTCATATAAAAGCGTCGCGCGGGCGTTTGAGGGAAGCTGCCCGCAAACGGTTAAATATTTATTCTTCCGCAGAAATAGAAGCCACCGCCCGCCTACGCGCTCGTATTGCAATTCGAAAACGGTATTTGTTTAGCCACCCGCCGCGGCCCGATAAAATTTATACGATGCGGGATGAATTTCACCGCGAGGACTTACCCTCGTAGACCGGGTACATTTTAATGCTCGTAAAATTGCGCTGTAAAACGGGTTTTTACATGAAGAATGGAATATAATTTTATGAGGTGGAAGTGCTGCTTGTTTAGATATACATTTATTATGGATATTTCTGTTAATATTGCTATTTTAGAACATCCATTCACCAACAGCGAATTGAAAATTGTAATATACCTAAAAAATACTGTGCCAACATTAAGCTATTTAGTATATTGTGTGTAGATCATAACCTAAGCTTCCGGAAATAGTTTCCTCCAAATATAAATCACATTTCGGATAATTTGGGATCAAATATCTGATTTACATCTAAACATGTTCGATAGACTTCAAAATGGGGTAAATATAGTACCATAATAAGTATATTCGGGTATGTATGATTAAGCATTCTAGTTTGATGGTTGGGTGGATGTAATGCAATTTTTCATATCTTAGTCAATTCCACACGATATCTACGTGTAGCAAAAGAATAAATTATATAGAATTTTAGAGAACAATATAACTAGTGTATTAACGATGGCCGTCTTCGTTTTAACATCTGTTTGCATCGAAATATAAAGCATGATGAACTAGACCATTGTGCGTTAGTAAATCAATTTAGAAGTTTTTTACATAAGCAATGTATGTACACGCCAGCGAGATATGGATACATAACCAGAAAGAGTAAAGTTTCACAACACTTCCTGACCAGCGCCAAACCATATAAAACTCAACGGTAGTCTTCCCTCGCCTTGGTTTTAAATTGATACTTGTGTTTATTTTGCTCTTGGTAAATCAATCCTCCCTAACCAAGATTTAGAGGATCTATTTATTCCCTTGCAGGTATCAGTTTACACTGATAATTGTACCCTTATTCCTCTTTTGACGGTTCCCCCTCACCACGACTCAGAGAACCATTTCGACTACATCCTATCTTCCCCATAAGGCGGTGTGACGGTATATAACAGTCCCCGTGCCTTACGAAAAGCTGACCCTGGGAACGGATAGCAGCTTCCTTCACCACCTCTAGAACGCCGAGCGTTCATCCTATCTGCCCCGTAAGGCGGCCGGCCTAATGGTTTGTAACCGTCCCCTTGCCTGTCTTACGAAGAGCTGACCCCGGCGACGGAATGCCGCATCCTTCACTACCCCTCGACGCAGAGCTTCGACAACACCAACTATTGTTTGCTCTGGTTGCCACAGCAATTAGAACCTTCTGAATTATCCCTTTGATCTGAAGTCACAGAATAGACCTTAAGTCTAAAGATAAAAGTACCCCATGTTATCAATACCTTAGATAAGTAAATATGTACATATTTTATATAGCATTAGTTGAATATAAAACTCTCATATCTGGATTTTTCAAAAATTGCTGTTTGTATTTACATCCGCCGCTTAGGGTTATTAACCATTTATTATACATCCAGTGTGTACTAAATAAACATTACTTATCCGTTTTAATGATGTACAGCCGCACACCATTAGCAAACTGAATGCTGACTATGTATAATTGTTAAGCTCTGGTTTTCCACCTACAATATTTATATTGTATGTGATTATCCTCACCAGATAATATGCTTGTTTTGATGGTACGTGGTGTGGCGTTACCGCATCGCAAACAATTCGGTTATGAGTTTTTAACGCGCTGCTGCGTTCCACACGGGCGTATGCAGAGTAACGGCGCAAACAATATTAGTTATGCGCGTTTGTGTGTTTATGCTGTCTACGGATGCCCTCGAGGGGTGGCCGTGCTCGCAACGGGGGCCGCATGATACTGTGGGGAAGGATTCACCCGTTGTAGTTAAACGTGCCACTTTACGTTGATTGTTTTACGTACATGTAATGATGGCAGTAACTTTGACGTAAATTAGCTTTCCAATGATGTAGTAGAGCTTACGCTTACGGCGCACGTGTGGGGTGGTAACGATGTTAAAATGTGCCGCGCAGCCTGAGTAATGTGGTAACTTTATTTGTTGATAAAATCGCAAGGGGAAATTTCTTGCTAAATTGTATATTAAATTAACGTTTTATTTTCCCGAGAGTTTGAGGAAAATCGAGACATACGTCTGAAAAATGTAGGCAGGCCGCCAACGGGCTTATCGATTGCGGTGAGTTTATATAGACTGTTACTCGCCATAAAAGAAATCGTTATTGTACAAAAACTATATTTATTAGTGACTTATGTCTCTACTTGTTTTATGTACATAAATAATATTTACTATTGGCTATCAACCAATTCATTTAATTTCTTTTTATATTAATAAAATTTCATGTTTCTAATACTAATTTTGATCACGGCGACGTGATTTTTAAATTATAGGCGGCAGTCTACCAACACCGTATGTATGTATTAAGTGAACATAAGAAAAGTAGTAATTTAAAGTCAAAAATAAGTTTAAATTTCACATTTACATCAACCACGAAAACACGTAGGCTTTATGTCAAGGTATGGCACTAATGACTACCGCCAGTTATTATAAAATCTCATAGAGAAGTCGATAGAATAGAATAAACTCCTCACACTGGTGTTCGTTGACTACGAGGAGCCTTTCGCCACAATATATCAACTACTAAACATGCACAACGCAATATCGGATTATAGAATAGTGCACCACAACAATACATTGATCAAATACAAATAAGACAATGCTACAGCTGGTGTAAGCCTACATGAAGACACAAACATTTCTTATAGGGTAAGCCGTTCTTCAAGGCGACACACATCACTAAAGCTGTTCCAATACATGTGCGTACAAATGAATTGGGATAATGTAGGAATAAACATAAATGGCGAGAAACTCAAGCGCCTAAGGTTTGCAGACGACCTAGTCCTGATAACCGATTGCCTGGAAGAAGCCACTACGATGCTGCAAGAACTGAAAGTCTTCTGGGAAAAAATAGTTTTCAAAATAAATACCTCAAAAGCGCGATTAATGACGAATTTAGTATTCAGTGAAGGCATCTATATCAACAATGTACGAGTGAAAGAAACAACATCCTTCAAATGCTTACGCCATGAATTACGCATTCGCCCAAATAATCAAACCTACAAACCGAATAATCGGATTAGGTATGGATGTTTTCTGAAACCTTAAGTATATTTTAAAGTCTGACCTTTTCAACATGCTTGAAAAGAAAGGTCTACAAATTTTGATTTGATTATTTCAGCATAAAGCCACCTAATACTATTAAAGGACCTAGATATTTTTTTTATTTCTTTGATATTGTAACTTATCACAAGTATAAATAAAATAGAAGGTAAATAATTTTAAAATAGATATTCCTAAATGTGGGTTAATAATATGTGACATGAATTACAGAAATGTCGGCGGGATATAAAATATGGTTTAAATAATAGATCATAAAGCAAGTAGATACTATAATGTGGGCACTGGTAGTAAGAATGAATAAGTAAATAGGTTTCTAGAGAGAAGAGAAAAGATGACATAGTGCCGCGTGCTGTTTTTTTGAACTAAAAGTCTTTTCGTAGAGATTAATAGATATAGTTGGAACGTTATTGCTACTATTTATGTGTGAAAATTCACAAACATTGAAGATATATTACAATAAATAATGTTATTATATATATATATATATATATATATATATATATATATATATATATATATATATATATAATTATAAAAAATAAAATATGATTATTGCAAAAATTGCTTGTACACTTCGATTTTTAATTTTAAATAGTCAATTTCTAATGAAAATGCAATTTTTTTTCAAACATTTTTTATTGAGCAAAATGATATCTTTGCTCATTTAAACATGCTCGCATTTTAATTGCAGATTCTGAAAGGAATTATTTTAAAAAAATCATTTCAAATGTTAGTGTGAAACAAACATAATATTAAATAATATTTAATTAAACAATAAAAAGCTAAAGTAAATGCTCAAACTGTGCGCCATTTACAGTCGGACAATGAGCTAATCGAAGAAGTGATATTCAAATTGTCGATATTGGGTCCCAAAAAATATTATTGAAAGACTGTAAATAGTGCACAGTTTGAGCGCATTTACATTAACTTTTTATTGTTTAATTAAATATTATTTCGCGTTTTATGTTTTTTTTCACTCATTCACTCACGGACATATGAAATGATTTTTCTAGGAAATTTCCTTAGATGACCTATATCATAATAGACATCGCTGATCGCAGAAAAATAATCCCTTTCAGAATTCGCAATAAAAAAAAATAGGGTTTTCATTTGAATAAAATGTCGATGCCGTCAATGCTCATTCAAAAATGGTAGAAAAAATGACACTTTTATTAAAAATTGGCAATTTAATTTTAAATCAACGTGTCCGAGGAATTTTTGCAAAAATCAGAAATAAAGGTTTTATCGAATTTATTCTATACTTTATATATATATATATATATATATATATATATATATATATATATATATATATATATATAAGCGTGAACTCATCTCTTAACAATCTACAGATCTAGATTTCGATCGTGTTTAATATCTTCATAGTAACTGAGCTAGCGAGGATAAATTCACATTAATTTTGTAGTTCTTGCCAGATGACGTTTAACTAGGTCTCTTGAGAGAAAGTTGCAAAAATGTAATTTAAGTTATGAACAGAATTCGCAAATTAATTGATTATTAATACAAGAATGCGTACTACAAGGACATATAATATACCAAATACAAAACTAGTGTGTTAATGCGAACGCAAGAATAACTAATATAATTTAAATTACTACTGATCTGGTAGTCACTGATAACATAAACAGGGTAAAGTGCAATATTTACCTCTAAAAATAGCAGATCACGCTACTATTACCATAAATTTGAATGCAGATATGCAAAAGACGGCAACACATATGGAAAAGTCGATAAGTTACAGAACCAATAAATATACTATAAAATAAAGAGTGGAGTCGCTGGTATATATTACATATTACACAGCTCTGTGACCTAGTGGTAAGAGACGCCGTCCGTCTCATATTGAGCATTAGGGAGCGAGTGCAAACTTCGCTGTGGGCGAAATTTTGGGAATACAGTTTTTCAGAGGTTTTCTGTGAAGTTAAGGTAAACACCGTAAACTCCTCCGAGTTTCTCCCTTTACCAGCTGATAAGTCCACTGGGCTGATAGCTATATAGATAGGAGTTTTTTTATTGCATATATTTCAAACCCCGTTGCGGGCGAAATTTTACGAATCAGGTTTTCTTTGAAGTTAAGGTAAATACCGAATAATAACACTCCTCTGAGCTTCTCCCTATACTAACGAAGAAGCCCACGAGCTATAAGTTTTTTTTATTGCATATATTTTACATAATATATTAATGAGCCTAAAATTGCTATACAATTTACAATAACAATATATCGGCTAAATCTATTTGTATGACGAAAAACGTTCGCGTTCGATATGGATATTTATTAAAGTTATAAAAATATATCATTCATCATAAATAATTTTATATAAATTTATAAATATTTCAAATTTATTATATTATATTACGTAACTTGCGGTTAAACAAGTTTCATGTTACATAATAATCAAATATACTTGAAGTTTCGAGCCGAGTCCGTTCTCAACGTCATATAAATATATAACTTTAAACCTTTCATTATTAAAAGCCAGAAGCATATACTCTATACAGGTGACCTGGTAACAAGCTACCAAACAAACGGGATAGAAACATTTTTGTTTGTGCTATAACATGCTTAATACTGCTGTGCGTAATACATACATTACTGCAGATGTGTTTGCTTTGATGATTTAGAACACATATACATTTTACGTTGTGTGTGTGGCTTATATTAATATATATATAATGTGAAAACAGTATGTTATATGTGTATGGAATTTTTAAAGTGTTTTTATTTCCTAGTTTACAAACGAATGTTGGACACTATCTTCATAGTATAAACACTATAATAATAACTAATTAAACTAAAGCAGAAATCATTTAATTAAAGAGTAAAAGCGACCATATGCAACGTCATTTCACACAGAAAATGTATATGTAATTTAATAACTCATCATAATTCTCTGCATTGCTTTTTTCATTACGTTTAATGCATGTAAATGTGCATTATGTTAACTACAACTGCAAGCAATGGTGAAATTCCTCCAAATTTCAAATTACATCTGATAAATTAGTTCAAAAATCAGATATCATAAAAACACCTTACACGGTCAATAATACTGTCAATACTAGTACTGTCAATATTTGCTTCAATCCTCCTTTTATATTTATCAAGTAATCAATTATACAGATAAAAATCAGTATTCTCTTCATTATATCATTAATATACCTTACACGATGACTACGCTACGCTGCATGATGTATGGTGATGACACACAATTTTAATCAGTGTGTGATTAGCTAACAGCAGATCTGAATGAGGTATTAAAAAAGTCACGCGGGCAAGGCCTGCAGCTGAATCCGGCTAAATCATGTTCTTTGTTGCTTGGACCTAAAGGCGAGCGTCCGAGATCATTGCCGAATAAAACTTGACGGCCTGACGATACCCACTGAGAATTCCTCATATAATTTGGGCGTGATCTTGAAACATACTCTGAGATTTAGATGCCACATCAACAAGGCAATCCAAAGAGCTTCTATAAATCTTAGACTAATTTTTGAAAACCGACTGTTCCTCCTTAGAGAAACGAAGAAAATGTTATGTGATTCATTTACGTTCTGCGACTATGTATATAGACCCTAGTTGAACAAAGTCACTGAGTACCGAATTCAAAACGCTTGTACGCACACAAGCGTTTTGAATTCGGTACAGCGTATTCGTCGTAGGGAATTTATTAGAGAATATTTAATACGGCTGGACTAGATAAATATGAGAAACCAACGAGAATTATATGAGTTGTCCCTTTACAATAATATAATTAGCACAAAACAGCAAAGTTACTTATACAACAAAATAATATTCAGAAGAGATGTCCATGATCTACATTTGCAAGACTGAAACGATAACACAAGACGCAATTCTTTAAACGAAGTTTCTCGTATAATAACCTTTCTCAATCTCAAATATAACTCTCTATCCGAAGAAATTAAAGCTCTGAGCGGAATTCTGTTCAAAACGCATTACTTACTCGATAGGCGAACTATCACTTAATAGAATAGGTTAGGTTTACGATTAATTTATTTGTTGATGTTAATTTATTTTATCTTAATCTATATTTGGTATTTTATTTTAATTTTAGTTAGGTCAAGTTGAACAGCAATGTGAGTCTCTAATGCGCTGGATCTTCGCCTTTTCCTGTACATATTTTTTATATTATTTATATACATGTACTGTGAAGAGGAATAAAGAATTTATTATTATTATTATTATTAAAAATAGTTCGTTCACCGTACTTTTGGTTCGTACATATTTGTACTTTTTACTTCTTACCGTTAACAATGTAATAAAACAATAGTCGTAATTGTCGGTTATATTATGGGGACTGCAGCATAACAACATACTCTGTGAAATATATTAATACCAGCGTGATACTTTAATTATACTGGGGACGTATGTTGCAATTTCCATCAAAACATATATCGATTACATTAACAAGAGAGGCAAGAGCATTAAATTCATTGGCCCAGAACCAATCTGCGAGATAACATATACTAACACCGCATGTAATAACATGATCACCAAAGAACTGCCACTGCCGATAATGGGAAGTGCAAGCAGGAATGAAACGTTCCAATCATTAAGGCTTCCCGCAAAAAGCCTACTGAAGATATCCTAAAACTAAAAAGGAAGGGGGGAAGGCATTTAGTGCACATGATGTTAAACCCAAATGTCAACCGCACCTGCACACGGTCCACCCTGCAAGATAGCCAACGAGGCTCTGACAACAGAACCATTGTCGGAATAAGTAGCAACCACTGTCCGCCGGATTAAAGTAAAGGCGGATGAACCTTACGAACCACGAGGCTAATGGCATAGGGGTTCAAAAGAATCCGAGAAACGATTATAGCAGAGAGGTTTCTCTAGTATCGAATCATTTTTGCAGAATGGCAATCAAAACAAATATTTCTGAAGCTTTAAATCTGATCTCGGTGAGGGGGGAGTGATGGATGACAAGGTAAAGAAGAAAATGATATCGAGTGCAGATATAAAAAGAAGAACGATGGCACAGAATGGAAAAATGGGTATCAAGATAATAGGGCTCAGCGAAATGCGATGGACCGGAGCGAACTACTTCAATATCAAAGAACATCCAGTCTGCTATTCGGGAACATCCAACAGTAAGAAAAAGCATGGCGACACCAGATAGTGGAAATACTATAAAATAACACCTGACAATAATTATGCCCGTTTTATTTATAATTATTATAATTAAAGCAAAAATCGGAAAACGAATGGTAAGCGACTTCATAGGTCCATATGGACTGGGAGAATGGAACGAAAGATGCGATCTACTAAGTACATTCACAGGGGAATACGGACTTGTATTCTTACATCTAACGCAAACTGAAAGAACTATCGATAAGATGTAAAGTAAAAAAGTTCCTTAACGATAAATGCAAAATAATGGAGGGCAATCTAAGGTATGAAGAAGAAATCGGAAGTTCCAACTACGCAATAAAAAAAAAGAATAATTACTGAAAGCAAATAATACCAAAAGAAAATCATAGATGACAGAGAAATCACTGAAGCAGAGAAGAATATTAAAAGATGACAACAACATGATAGATATAACATTAACAACTAAAAATTAGAAAACCCAAAGAAAAACAACAAAGGGAAAATGCACAGCAATTGCAACTTAGAAGCTAAATACAGTAGATGTAACTTACACCGACAAATCAGACGACAGGCAAAAACAAATCAAGATCGACAATCGCATTAGTAGATCACAATTGAAAAATAATTCTTTACATAAATGAAGGAAGACACCTGGATTAGTATACCGAACACCAGAACCATAGCCTCCTTCCTTTGATAATAAAGATGCTTGGTAAAAGAAGATCAGCAATAAAAGCAATAAAGGAAAGTAAAGCGACCGGATTTGACTACATCCAGCCCCACTTTTTAAAACTTCTCGATGACGATAGTAGATAACTCTAGTTTTCAACGACATATATAATTCTGATAATATACCATAAACGTGGCTAAATTCTGTGTTCACTTCACATCACTCACCCCTGATGTCAAAAAATGTAGACTAAGCCACCTTAAACTATATTTAAAGATAATCCATAGGAGAATATGTAGAGTTTGTCGTCTTCAAAACATTGACTTGGTTTTTATATATAAGGACTAGGTGAAATTCCCGTCCTTCGACGAGGTAGATTGAATAAAGTGTTCAATGAAAACTATTTAAGAATAACAATACCCAATTTATAACATTATATTGATTCATTTATAACATTAGCGCTTTCTATCCCCGTTTTACGCCAAAAAATATAGACTGAGTCACCTCTTTAAACTATTTCAAAAATAATGCATAGGCGAATATATAGACTCAGAAAAACAAGTATCACCAACTCAATTTGGTTTTCGAAATGCGGTGGCTCCACGGGACGCTCTATATAACATCCAAGTGCCTTTTCAATGTTGTGGGGATGTCTCTGATATCTTTATGTGCTTCATCTACTACCAGAAGGCCTTCGATAGAATATAAAAGAAAATGATATATGTTTTCAATAAAGCTGGAATAGATGAAAAAGGCTGAAGAATTACCATGAACCTATAATGGACACCAACGGCCATAGTGAAGGTAGAAGGAGAGAACATATTACAAGTAAAGTTTCTACGAGGAGTATAGTAAGGCTGTATACTATCTCTAATAATATTCAACACCTATTCAGAATATAAATTCAGATAAGCAATCAAAAACCTGTAAGCATTGAGAAACTACTACATCTCATTAAGAAGATGACAGCAATTAGAATATATACGTTCACACAAAAAATCAAATTAATCACCATAAGCAAATCCCATATTGCAAACTGTCATCTAATCATCAATCAAAAAAACCATTGAAATAGTAAACAATAATACATATCTGGATACTACGGTAAAAGATCAATGAGATAACAAGAAATAAAGATCCGTATTGAAAAAGTGAAAGCTGTGTTCATCAAAATGAGCTCTCCATTAATAAGCCACGATCTCACAATAAATATGGAGATGAGAATATTGCGCTGCTCTGTATCCTCAGTTCTATTTTATGAAGTGTAATAGTGAACATTAACTGAAACTAGTAGTAAAAACATGAAGGCATACTTACACTTCCTTCAAGAATCGGATAACAAACGCTGAGATCCTGCACATAATGTGGAAGGAGAAAGAGATTCTCAACACAATACAGTGCAGAAAATTGAAATATCTAGAACACATTATGAGGAATGAAAGCAGATCGCACCTACCATAAACAATATTGCAGGCAAAATTCGCAGGAAGAACAAGGATAGGATATCATTTCTGAAGAATTTTAGAACCTGGTTACGATTACCATCACTGTGCTTTTCCTCGCAATTGTAAAGAGGGCTAATATTGCACAAATGGTTGCCAAAATCCAGTACGGATAAGGAACTAGAAGAGGAAATAAAAACGAATTAAGGAATGTTGTAGGTAACCAATAACGGGATGCTGCACATTCGATATAACACCTGCACACTATGGCTATAGACAAATCATCAACGTATCAAAGACTGTGGGGGGAAAAGGAAACTCTACTAAAAGTAATCACTAGATGCAGAAAAAAGATCTTTGGTTCAACGTGAATGCGTGACCCGTCAAAATAGCCCCGACAAAATACCCCGCCATAAAATAGCCGAAGCACCTGCGAATGCACCTTATACACCTTCTGGAGTTTATTGAAGATACAGAGCGCATAAATAAATGCTGTGAAATGGGGAGCATAATAGGTCAATCGTGGTCAGTGCAGTGGGATTCAATGGAAATGCACGACAAAAAAATGCCAACAAAAAAAGCGAGTATGAAAGTGACAGATGGAGAATTTTTTTGTACAATATAAACAACATACAATAAACAGAATCATAATGTTGATGCATCGCTGTATCAACACTATGATTGTAATATCATATCCATTGACCCTTGAGAGTGAACATGATGGAAAATTATGCGGGCATCACATATTATAAATAATATCAAAAATATGTCAGAGTAGTTTAGTAATAATTCTAAAAACATTAACTGGTACTAGAGGAATAAAAAGATCTACTGGATTTATTTGTTAAAATGTAAGGTGGTTTCGTACCGGTGAGTCAGGTTAATTTTAAGCCTCCAAGCAAAAACGGCATCCCGTAAGCTGGACAAATAGAGTAAGAATAATATAAAAGAATTGTGATATATTTTTACTGTTGTTTTTTATGTAGCTTCTGAGCCCATCTTATTATTATCTTACAAGACAAGCATGTAAAATCTGCACTCTTTTATGGAAATGTAATCCTTTTCCCCAACTTATTTTAAAGCAACTACCTTGTATACATTGAGCAAAGAAAATCCCAGAGAGTCAGTAAATAGCACAACACTTATCGGCGAACAGCCGTCCCGTATTATTGTTTAACTTTATCACTCAAAGTAATACAATTTATTTTAGGAGTATTTATGACAATTTTAAATACTTAAATTACTGCAGTAAGCAACTAAAATTGAGTTTAGAAAATGATACACAATTTACACACTTGACCCAAATTTATTTTATAGTTTTTTTATTATGTACTCGCCGCCATAAATACACCCAGTAAACGCTGATCTATTTTAATGACATTTTCAGAAAACGTGTATTTTATTCCTATTAAGAAGCTATGAACATTTCAGCAAGATACAATATATATATATATATATATATATATATATATATATATATTTCTGTATATATATATATATATATATATATATATATATATATATATATATATATATATATATATATATTTCTGTGTATATGTATATTTATAAAACTTTTCTGTATATTTTTAGCACAATGCATTTAACTGACTCAATTTTTATTTCTAACAAACCGAAACAATTGAAGAAATTCAAAATATATTCTTATTGGGTGAAATGCCCGTCATCCGACTGAATTAATCAATTAAATTGATTGAATCATAGAACATCTTGACAGTGTAGCGGAGTTCAAGTCGTTTGAAAACGTGAATAGGGACATAGTTAGTCTGGAATAATATACAGACACGGAAGCATTGCATTGTTTCAACAACTGAAAGAAGCGTGTTATCCATTAACACAACTAAACTATGTTCATTCACGATTTCAAGTGATTTGAACAATACACTGTTTTCCGTAATTGCACTTGATTTATAGAAAAACACCGTCGACCCTTACATATGTAATGACTACTCAAAAATATAAATGACCGGTCGATCGGCTTTAAAACATGGTTTTGTGCAAAAATAATTTCAAAGTTCGTAAATGACTTGGAGTTTCGCGCGAAAAATTTCCACTAAAATCAAATCAAGACAGATAATACATAACATGCTACATATTCATAAAATATACTGTAATATACGTGACAACAAAACTCGTCACAGTCGGACGATGTACGGACGTACGAACGGATGACAGACAGACGCTTTCCAGAGATCTTCATACGATCAGACCCTAACATTTAAAATAAAATACTCGATAAAAAGTACGTATTGTTACGTATTATAAAATAAGAATGTATTTTATATATATATATATATATATATATATATATATATATATATATATATATATATATATATATATATAATAATTATTTATGATTTAAAGTCGACAAGGCCAAGGGCCGATGGCCTAATATATTGTCTTCTCTCTCCATATATTTCTGATTGACAAACAACAGATTTATATATCTCGTAGACCTTAATACTCATGTTTTAGTGCGAATCCCTTGAAACTAGTTGGCAAAGCCCCAGGGTTTCAGGATATACTGGTTGGGAAAAGCCGTTCTAGGACAGAGATTTAATGTTCTATTGCAAAAATATAGCATCTTTGCAAATTTATTCATTTCCCTCTTGGTCTATTATTATTCTTTATGAGATATGAATTGTGGCGGTTGTACTTGAAAGAATACGTATACCGAGTTTTGTAAAAGTTTCTGTTCCAATAAAACTGTACGACATTTTATTATTTATTTCGTTAAAATACATGTAAGCAATTCATATTTGTATTATTATAGTAGTTTCATTTATTTTATGAGTGGTTGTAGAATTTGTAAAGACGGAAAGGAAACGATTGAACATGCGAATACACAAATAAGTATGTAAAGACAAACAAACCAAGAAAAAGTTTATAGCTTGTTCCATTCTCAAAATGTCACATCTTATTATGTTGTGCGAATTATAGTCCCATTAACTACTAGCATATTATATATGATTTAAATTTTCGGCTACATTTCATATGATCGTTTTACAATACGCCAAGTAATTTAATCAAGGACTAGATCTATTTTAAATGTTCACTACGATACATAGAAATGTTTGTTATTTTGCATATTAATGGGTTTCCTGACCAGCACGGTTTACCTATATAAGTATGCGCGCGCGAGTTTTTCCACCAAATCAATCATCGATTAAAGTTGATAATGGCTATAGAACACATGCCAGTTGTTTCAACAATAAACAAAATGGAAGTTCTATTGAACTTCTTTAATTTGAAAGATTTATAATTTTGATATTTCTATATCTTTTGTGTATTAAGAAATTAACTACTAATAATTTCGAGTATAATATAGAATGAAGGATTCAAGATCATTTATTTGTATCTAGGATACTCTTTATCAAATAACAATTAGGACTACCAATGAGTTTGTGTTTATTATTATTATCGAACCGAATAGAAATACCTACAATAAAAAATTATGCCGCAGACCTTTTATAAAAACAGGGCAGGAAAGACCATGTTAAAATATATTTAAATATTAACTATCTATATTTTTATTGCTTAATATAATAACATTTTTACCTAACCTTTATCCTCATCCCTTATACCAGTGGGCCTTAATTAGTTCTTAACAATGGAAACCGTTTTTTTATTATAAATTACTCAAAATGTTTCCAAAAAGTCCTGCATAATGTAACAACAATAATAAAGCATCACATTTTAAAAATATTTGCTAATGCAGAATTTATACAAAAATTTTAATACTAAAAGCACGATTATTTGTGCTATTTTCATAAAAGTTTGCAAAGAAAAATACATCACAAATGTCATTTTAGCTCATCATATTTTTCAAAAATTAAAAAAATGTTGAAATGTAGAAAAGCTATAGAAATTAATAAAAATTAGAAATGTATAGGTTTACAAAAATGCCGGGGGGGAAAATTGAAAGTTTAAAATTATTTACCTGATTAACAATGATATTTTTAAATACGTTAAGTATGCTATAAAAGTTTACTAGCTTACATCGATAAATGTAACATTAAACTAATAATTTAAAGTTTTATTAAAAATCCTGGGAAGTTTTCTTTCTAAATAGATCACGAGACATAATATTAAATTTCAATTAACTTATCCACATTCTTTGCATTTAAAGTACTATACAGTATTTTTTAATTACACCGTATGCTATCAGACATTTTCGAAATCTAATACTAGTCAGTTTTATGCCGGACTTTGTGTCAAGATATGTTTTAGATAAATTCATATTAAAAATCGTTTTCCTTTGTAACTTACGAAAAGCTATATATCTAAAACTGTATCATCACATATATATATATATATATATATATATATATATATATATATATTATATATATATATATATATATATATATTTAAAATGTTTATGTATAAAACAAAGACATTATTTCCATTTAGTCCTATGTTTATAATGAAATACCACATGTTAGATGGAAATATGCTAGTACACAAATCTATACAAAAATAGAAATAAAGCAAATACGAAAATAATAATACTGGAGTTGCTAAATGTAACCGAAAATATCACTGATGAATTTTATGTAGGATGGAATCACTTTTAACACTGGAGAGTTCTCCTAATGAATGCATCGTGGATGGCACCTTATTTGTAAACTTCAGATTTCGGCGTAAACCGGTGTGCGTGTGTTGAATTGAAATTCAGACACAACTAAGCACAACTATCTGACAGTCGATATAGTAGTGGATTAGTATATATAATGTCCCCAACAAAAGTTCATGCTTTTCTTTGCTTCCCTGCTCTAGAAAATACCTGCTTCACTTGCTCGCTCGGTGGGGAATTCGCGAACAGTATCAATGTTTTTGTAGTAAAAGTATTTTAAGAACTTCTTGTATACCTCCTCTATTTTCTTAATATACATTTTCATGTGTGTCTCCAAACTTAGCAATCAATAATTAAGTATCAGTGACACTAAACTTCTTTTTTCAGTACACTCTGTGAGGTCAATTATTTGTACATTCTTAAAATGAAACCTAATGATCTTGATTGTGTATTTAGCCAACATGTTTGGTAGTCTCGTCTTTTATTATTATACATTTGAAATGTATGAAAACAAATTGCACAAAACATTACATTTGAATTGTTTAACTAAATAATACGTGCTCGATGACAAATTTAAGAAATTCCAATATTATACAGTTATGAACAATGATTGAGGTTTAACCCAAGCTGTATTGCAACAACTTATTTATCGATCAATATCTATACACTCAACAAGATATTCCATTATATACATATATATAATATATATATATATATATATATATATATATATATATATATATATATATATATTTTATTTAGTATTTGTTACACAAGTTATCCTTTCAAATAGCCTTATTCATTCAGCAGCATATAGTATTTGTTAATCAACTTAATCTTGCAAGTAATCGTTATTGTATGAGGAACAATAGGAAGTAAGGAACAATTACTTACTACTCTCAATTTCACTTGTTATGTTGCTTTAGAATTCCATTATTACTTAACATTTTTGATGTTCAGGAACTCGTCGAATAATCTCAATATCCACAGGTTATAAATTTCACACAAAATTATGTATGTAACCTCAATGTTTATATTTCGCTTAAATCGCCTAAAAACAATAAACCCTGGAATTCTCCTCCCCTTTACACATTTTCGAGTTTAGTATCATGTTGAAGCGTAAATATTCACTTACTGGCTTAGAGTTTTGTCGCCGGCAGGGCAGGCGTCGTGTCTCCGCTCCGTCTTGTGGACGATGCCCATGAGCTTCATCCACGCATTGTTCTTCCCCCCATGGCCCCCCATCCCACTTTGCCACATCGTCATGGCTGCAAAGCATCACCTCAGAAACCCCTGCGGTGAAAATTACTGCGAGCACACTGCTCGGATGCTACAACGACAGGTTGGGATTCTCCATCGTGTCCCACAGTACACCGTACACGCACTCTATTTCCAACTTGAACACCGAATTATCCACATTAGTTTCGCGACTACTTATTTGTTATTACCGGCAGATGCAGAGAAAGAGAGGCAGGTTAGAAGGAGAGAGGGAACTGTGAGAGGGCACTTCTTTCTATAGATATCAGCTGAACTTTAATTTAAAACGCGTTAAAATGAAGCAAGTTTTTTTTAATGTTGTGAATATTACAGCGCGCGATTTTTTATTAGTTATTTATTGTTTAATCATTTGGAACGTTTTGTTATGAGTGGAGTGTATGGAGGATGAATGTGGCGTTTTTGTTAATTACTAACTATTATAATGTAAAATGCGGCAAAACTCGCTTTAGTTAAAATCGACTACGGCTAGTTATTATTTAATCCTAATAATTTCTAATTCTAATGGCTTTTTTTTTATATAAAATGGAAGATTGTTTTTTGAAAATTAGCAAAATCTATCTACGTTGAGCAAAAATGGAAATTACGAGTTTTGTTATTATTTTGGGAGGGAGAATTGACTAATCTACTATTATCTAAACTTTTGGGGGGCGGCAGAATGTGATGTGTTGTGTTCAAGTGTAAATGAGTCGCGTATTATTTGGTTAATTTTTAATTGTTTGTATAAATTAAACTGTCCGGCGCGAACAAAGTCAGAACACTAGGCCACAAATCCATTTCGTTGGGCTGGAGCACTGGCGGTCGGACCGACTCATAGTCCAACAGGTTGGACCGGGTTGGCGCGCGTACAATGCACTGAGGCTCTGCCGGATTTTGCGGCGACTTGTGCGCAAGCTCGGCCACACTGCGGATCACCTGGTCCGCTGTACCCCGTCAAGATCCATCGCACTGCAGCGCATCCACGCCGCCCCCGACGCGCCGCGATTATCTGCAATACACGCGCGCGCCTCGTCGCGTCCAGCCGTGCCGTCGCCGTCGTCTTCAGGCGGTCGTACTGTGGATCTACACGCGCGGCGTATGTGTCGGCAGTTACACAGTCTTGGCAGTTGTCCGGACGCCACCCCCAACGACGCGCGTGAAACGCAACACTCACATTGAATCGTCCGCGCCGCTCAGCAGGGGACAACATGGATAAATTAATCCAGCACACGCGACCCCAGCGCGTAAATCGAAACCCGATTTACTATGCAACCAATAGCGCGTGATACTCTATTTATAACCCCTTAGGTGCACGCAAGGCATTATACATTCAAATGATAAAAATAAATCATAAATATTCAATTAAGTATTTCATCAGTCGGCAAGGGTCGATAAGTTCCATTACTCAAACATAATCATGAGTACATGTTTGCTTTTGGGTTCCCCTATAGATCAAATTAATGAAGTTATAACAATCCGTAACTTACGATATTCAACCTAATACCATAATATATTAAAAGGGTATGCGTGTTGCGATAACTGATATTTTGTGATATTTCACAAAAAGGGCAGTATTTTCAGAGCTATCCAAATCATTAATGCCATATGGAATCAAACGTGTCAAGTACTCCTGGTGGTTCTTGCTATATCTTGCTGCAATTCGATGCCGAATTCAGGAAGAGTGGTAGTAAAACACCACACTATCAGCATTTGGGTACACTTGGGTGTTCTAATAGTACGAAAATACCTTTAAAATGAAGTCAAGGGAAGTGACACAAATTAGTGATTTTATTATATAGAAACCTTAATTGATATAATTAACACATATACAATAGCAATAAAAAAATACATATTGTGGGTATCAGTTATAAGGCTCACTCACTCCACCAATCTTCTTCCACTTTATTAGAAATCTACATGCATCTAGAAACCACAACCTTTTCAGTTTATCACTCCCTTCCTTCACTATACATTCTCCGACCTTCATTCGGCCAATGTTCCTACTTATCCTCACCCAGACCATATATAACACATTTTCTGTAGCTATCATGAATCCAAATAGCTCAAATAACTAGAAGTAGTTTTTAGAAATCATGGCATAGCTTCAACCAATACACTTACTGTTATCTCATAATTTATAAGACTTTTTTAACAACTTCATTAAATAGTTCTGTATAAAATAAGTTTTAGTGCAAACAACAAAGTGTTTTTACAAACTTGCATATGCAGACTGTGTATAAATTGTCGAAACAACTTCAGGTAGCGATGTTGGTAGTAGACACGATAATCTAAATACAAGAATATTCTATCATGCTTCCTCCACCATTTTAAAAAGACGTACATTTGGCAGCCTTATATTCCGTTGGGTATCTTATTATTGTATTATGTGCATGGTAACCGAGTATGTTCATTATATCAGCACGCTCCGTAAATAATGGAACAAAGTTAAGTTATATGTATAGCCAGATCTTTATTTACAACAGACATAAGCAATATATTAACAACATAGTACGAATAAATACATTTTAAAATAAATTATTTTTTCATTATTTCATTGTTGTTGAGATAGGACCAATAATCCGCGAACTTTCTGCATTATAATTGTTATATTGAAAATCGTCTGTTTTTAAACACATCTGCCACCTTTGGTATAGTTTACACTATTCGTTTCAGCCTTTTTGGGGTGTTTTCTAATAGAACTGCATCATTTATATCCCGTATAGCCGTAGATCTCACGGGCCATAAGGGCCGCCGCAACCAATCCATATGTTTGGTAAGTATAGGCCTAACCGAGCAGGAGTCCATCATGCAAGTATAGCATGTCATTCCCTATCTGCAGTGGTATCTCGTCTAATGCCTGTTCTAAAACGTTGCGGTGTTCATCGGCATTAAACTGATTTTGGTAAAGAAATTGGTCCTATCTCCTATGGTTTATTATGCTAACCAAAACATTACTGGAAAATCTCTGATAACCATATTCGCGATAAGCGTGCGGGTTTTCGTCAGCCCAAATATTATGTGCGTTAAACATGCCCTCTCTTGTAAACGTGCATTCATCTCTCCAAATAATAGGTCTCAAGAAGTCGTCAATGGCAGGAAATCTATTTAAAGTATTGCAGTATCATTTCGAAACACCTTTGTTGCCTGCGGTTTGTATAACGAGTACGAAAGTTCTGCGTTGTCACCATTTCCACTGCAGAAACCAAATATTATGTCCATATCAGCATGCTCATTGAACGTAAAATCCACTGTTAGTAAACGAAACAAGAAAACGAAGCACTATAAATAATAATTAACAGTAATAACAACGAGCAAATAAACGATGATACTAAAATTATATTAAGCACTTTTCAATTTTGGCAACTCTGACAGTACATTGTTGTCATATGTATTTTTGACAAAGTAATTTAAATATGAGATAATTAAAACACGGTTTTGGAATTGAAAAACAACATCTACGTAACATAATGTTACTATTATTCTTTACTCTAATGTGCAGCTCTATATGTCAAAATACAATGAAATAACACACATATTAACAGACTTAATTTTCAAACGATGGAGTCTTCGTGAAGACCCAGGAAGAATAATACAATATTTTTGTATTTTGATTTTCGACTCAGAATTTGATGACCAACATCGCTACCTGAAGTTCTTTCGCCAATTTGTACGCACCCTATATAGTGTACCAGACTGGTGCATCGATATAAGGTTGTTTTTTTTATTTATAAATCTAACTGAACTGAAGCTCAAGCAGGGAAGAAGGAATAATCTCATACTAAATGGGATAAAGGAAAACGAGAAAGAGGAGACAAGTATCAGAGAAAAGTTAGGAGGTAAATATCATAGAAGTTTATCATATGCGAAAAACGGTCGACAATAAGACAAAGCTACTACTGGTAAAACTAAAGATAGTGATAGAGAGGGAGGGTTTACATATATCTCGGGAAGGGACCCACCTGTGATTGACCTAGCCATAGCTAATGAGAAGGCGCGAATCAAAATAACAATACAAAGGGTCGGGGACAATTTAGAGTTAGACCACAGATCAGTAACGGTGGAAATCGAAATAACAAAGGTAGATGGTACAGAGAGTGATACAGAGGAAGCGGGGCATCTATTGAACGCCCGCACGGGGAAAGTTTTCAAGAGAGGTTGAAGAAAATGGATTGGAGCAATGTCAAAAGCATACATTAGGTGCTGTAGATAGTAAAGGCAGCGCTCTCACTGAACGCAAAGGGAAAGAACAACAAGGGACACGACGGCTGGTTTAATCAAGCATGTACAGAAGAAATTATTGATATTGATCATTTGGATTATGCTTTGTGTTTCTTTTATATAACAGATGCAAGACGTCTCCCAATTGGACTGTGTCATTCAAGTTTCTTGTGGATTACTATTCCGACACCTTCCTTTGCTCTTGTGTCTTTGTTGAAACTATAACAGAGTAAATACTCTCTTGCCTGTCCTTTACTCTTTTTGAGAATTTTCTGTAGAGCACATATGTCGATTCGATTCTTCCTTAGTTCGTTTTCCAGTTCTTGACCTTGTTTATTTGGTGTCTTTGTATTCCATGTGGCTACTCGTAAGGGTTGATTCAGTCTCCGTTATCTCCTGTCCTGGTTTTGTGCCTTGTTTGTCGCCGGTAATCTATCAAGGCATAGTATTGGTTCTGTCTATCTTTCTATTTGCAGCAGGTCACTGGCCCTACACTAGAACCCTCCTCCGTTATCCGAGCTTGGGACCGGCAACATGATCACACTCGATCCACCCAGCAACCACACAGGCGGAGTTATTTTAATATTTTTTCAAGTTATTATATTAACCTCGCATATTTTCACCATTGTTGTTGCCTTGCATGAAGATTTTTGCATATCAATATTATATTTTGTGTGTTACAATGTTTTCATACAAACCCTTCTTAACATATGTATGTTGTACGCTACTAAAGCCTAAAATATGTAAATTTCCAAGACACTGTAGTTCTTGTTATAATGGAAAACATATTATTATCATTTGATCAATATAATTAACATCTGGAGCCATACCTAAGATAATAGTACGATAGTATCTTGCATCCTTCACCATTTCTAATATATATTGACTAATTGCATCACAAATACTTTACTTTACGATAATTCTCATTTTATAATTTGATCTCCTAAAAAGTAATTGTGCTGTTGCAAAAGAATCAGCTTAGTTTTCATTACAAAAAATCTTATTACTATTGTTATATAACTCTTTTGATGATACAAATGCTAGACATTGTCGAAATAAAAATCGAATATCAATACTTTTATCGTTGTCATATAAGATACGAGGCTTATCCAGAAAGTAAGAGTACTGAGGCTCTCACGGTCGGAGGGATTTTATTTTCATCATGTTGGCTGTATAGCCTGACTCCTCCCCTTTGCACCGAGACCGGTTCGAGGTCAGTACGTTGAGAACTGTTGACACGACAACAAGTTTCGTGAATAATGTCAATCCAATCTCCCGCCAAGTGCGAAATACGCGGCGTCATCCGTTATCTCGTTTGGAAGGGAAAACCTCCATTTGAGATTTATAATGAGGTGAAAACTGCATATGGTGATAAAACTATGAATCGTACGAATGTGTACAAGTGGTGTCGCGAGTTTAAAAACGGTCGTACGTCTGTGCATGATGATCAGAGGAGCGGAAGACCTTCAATTGTGACTGACGAACTTGTGGAAAAAATTGAAAATGCGCTCCGTGACGATCGCAGATTGACTGTGGATGAACTTTTTGCGATGTTTCCGCAAATCTCCAGATCTCTACTACACGAAACAGTCACAGAAACCCTCGGATATCGGAAACTGTCCGCGAGGTGGGTCCCAAAACAACTGACAGACCAGCACAAGTTGAATCGAGTGGAGGCCGGGCAAGAGTTTTTGAGGCGCTGGAAACTCCATGGAGATGAATTTCTCCGCTCCATCGTAACTGGAGATGAAACTTGGGTAGCACACTACTGGCCCGAAACCAAAAGACAGTCTCAACAGTGGCGTCACACCTCTTCACCCTCCGCCAAAAAGTTCAAAATCACAATTTCAGCCAAGAAAGTGTTTTGGGACTGTCAAGGCATAATTTTAATCGAATATCTGCCTCAAGGGGAGACCATCAACTCTGCAAGATACTGTGAGACCTTAAAAAAATTGCGGAGGGCGATTCAGAACAAGAGGAGAGGCATGCTGACAAAAGGAGTCTGCCTGCTGCACGACAATGCCAGACCACACACGGCCAACGCCACGAAGGAACTGCTCGCCTCGTTTAAATGGGATCTCCTGAACCATCCCGCGCATTCCCCTGATCTAGCACCTTCAGATTACTATCTCTTTACCTCCCTGAAGCTGCACATGGGTGGAAAAAGGTTTTTAACCGACGAGGAGGTAAAGGAGGAGTTGGAGAAGTGGACGAAGGAGTTGGCGGGAAACTACTTCGAGGAAGGCATCAAAAAATAGATACCTCGCTACACCACCTGCATAGAGAGGAATGTCGAAAAATAGCTTATATTATGTACTAAAGTTTCACGTATTTTTTTGTTTAAATAAAAACTTTTAACACCTACAAAAATTCAGTACTCTTACTTTCTGGATATGCCTCGTATATTCTTGATCATTCATCTTTTATTATTTTAATAATACAATTCGTAGCTAAGAAAAATTATTACTACTGAAATATAAGACATTGTTGCCAATATTTGCAACCATATCCACACTCATTGTTTTTTTTTTGCAACTTGCCATCCCCGAACGGTTTACGGTAACAATAGCGTCTTTGGGAATTGAGTATAGTAACCATAATCGGAAGGCATAATATGAATTACCCAATTTGTTTTATGATCATGTACAAGACTATATGTATAATTACGGTTTTACTATTTGTAAACTAAAAGGAATTAGCAAAATGAGCTGCTCTGGTACAGGAAAGTGTAATATAGAAGAATGTATTATACTAGGGGTATTATGCTAGCAATAAGGACACTAACCATTACAATGGCGGAGTAGCGTCTCACCAATATCAGACAGAATAATTCTTTTAAACCTCAACTTCAAACCATTCAACATTGTTCAAGTTTACGCCGTGACATTCACCAGTAGCGATGTCTTACACAAAGATCGGAGAGCACAATAGTTATGGACGATTTTTATGCAAAAGTAGACAAGGAATGCTGCCACCACATAACAGGAGATCATGGCCTAAGAAGCAGAAATGAACGTGGTGACTAGTCCAGTTCTGCAAGAAATACGATTTTGGGATATCAAACACATACTTCAAATTACCTTTAATACTTTACACCTGGAAATTAAATGAGGGGCAGAAATCATATCGACTACATTCAACTAATCGGTTTAGAAATGGCATAAAATTGGTCAAATAGTATTCAAGTGTTCCCATTGGATCTGATTGCTGTAACTTATGGTAACTATCAATAAATATATGGACAGAGCACAGATAAAGAATGAGATCATGAGGGATACAGTTCGGAAACAATTACACGAGTACCTTAATACGAAATATATGACTGAAAATGAAGTAGAAAAGAACTGGGGAAAAAATTAATCATCGATAATTAAAATTTGCAACGAAAATCTGAAGAGTAAACCGCAAACCAAAAAGAAATCATGGATGGCGGACGACAAATCTTCCGGTAGGCAAAGGCACGTCATTTTACCGTGCATTGTGCAAACATCGGAGAACTACAAAATACGATGCATCCGACAGGAATTATAAATGCAAGGAAAGTTGGCAAATTACACCTGAACAGAGGAACAACTAGAAGAGTGGGAAAATACACCAACATATTTAATGATGTTCGGACAGATGAATCTCCAATAACGTGCGATGAAGTAGTAAAGTCCAATATACTTGCAAAATCTGGCAAAGCACACAAGATACGATACCGCGCGGAATCTACAAACGTCTAGAAGATGGGAAGGCTATCCAGGTATTAACATACCTAATCAACACTATTTACACCAGTGGATACATTCCCTGCGAGTGGTCAGTCTTCTTTGTGTTAGATTTCAGGGGTACAAAGCTTTATTCATTTTGAACTTACTTTCTCAGAGGAATCATGATAGGTCCGTTGACTTATGGATTTTCAGAAGACATTTGATCGAGTCCATAAGAAAATTATACTGGAATCAAACCTTAGTAGTAAGAGTATCCAACAGTAACTTATAAGCAGTTAATATCGAAAGAGGCGTTAGGCAAGGCTGCATTTTATCGCCATTACTATTTAATATCTACTCGGACAGAATATTCAGAAATCTCGGATAAAAGTGAAGGCATTGTAGTAAATGGTGAAGTTATAAACAATTTGGATATGCGTATGATACAGTACTACCAGACAAAAAGATCCACAGTGCTTTGCTCGATAGCATAACTGAGCAGTGTGCTGAAGTGATTCTCTAGCTTAATAGTAAGAAGACAAAGGTTCTAATAATAAGCAAACAGCTGGTATAACGGTCAGAGGTGAGAGACTGGAACAGGTAAATAAGATCAAGTACCTCAAATGTCAAATAAACGACGAAGGAGACAATCAGACCACGATAGTTAGAATACTTCGGACACGTAATAAGAGGCGAGAAGTATAAGCTACCACAGAATATGATGCAGGGTAAAATTGTTGACAAACGCAGTCCTGGAAGACGAAAAAACATCATGGTTGAAAAATGTGCGCGATCCATGCGGTGTAAACTAGTGAGTAGTCTCTTCAGACTTGCAGTAAACAAATTCAATTAGCTGTGGTAGTAGTCAAAGTTCTAGGAAGACATGACACGTACAGTTTCCGAAAAGAAAGTACTAGATATTTTCAAACCAAATTCTGCATGTGGCTATTATCTCATGTGTCTCCGTTGTTAGTTTTTGGTGGAAATCCATGAAAGTCCATGTCCATCAACAGCGTTTCCGTTTCTGAAAAAATATATTAACAATGCGTTTACAAAAGGTTGTTCAAAATTATTATTTATTATTTCGAGTATTATAATACAAATTATTTTTTTAGGACACTTTACCAGTGTCCATTTTTCAAAAATATACATATTCGATTACGGTAAAGTATGTTCATTGATGAAAATATCGGGCATAGCTATAACAATATCATTTCGAATAAAAACCTAGGAATGGATACAGATTTGTCTAACAATCGCGGAAAATGATAAAAATTATGGAAAAATAACAATATATATATTTTTTGAAATTGTATTTCTTAAAAATATATTCCATTTTAATTATTATCATACGTATGATAAAATAATGTGCATGGTTACAACAGATTTTTAAATTGAAAAAATATCAAGCATAGAGATTTGAATATCTATTCATCAAAAAGTAGACTAAGTTATATCACATAAAGGTGACAGGAATGAAATTTGGTTATCAAACATACTAATTATTAACGCAAAATAATACGAACCTTTTGTGTGAGCAGCAGCATATTATAACATTATAATATACGAATGAATCAGATAAATATATTATCAATAAATAAGATCAAAAGACATTACGGTTCATTTACTAATTATAAATAATTAAACTGTAAATACAGAAAACGCGATTTTACGAGTACATTAATCCAAGGACGTATGTTGATTTTTTTTCTGCAACATATACAAATAAAATATACATGTTTCCCGTGCGCTTAATTATGCCACATATCCTTTAAACCAGTATATAAAAGGAAAAATCTGAACTCTATGGCAATAAAATGCAGTGCGCAATAATTTTCCTAATTCTCGCGTCGTTGCAATATGAAATATGCAGCGCCACCATGGCAAAGCAGGTAATATAAAATATACTCAATATTATTAGTTTTATATTTTTCATATTCTATAAGGCCGGACCCGTTGGACAACTTGATATTCACAATCTAGGCTTATGCAGCTACAAGAACAATCTGGGAACAGCAGCATATATTGATATAACTAAGAAAGGAAATGACAAATATGTATTTGGAAACTTCAGTATACCATTTAATTTTGACGAAACTATTAAGGTAAATATGTAAATAATAAATTAATAAAGTCATGCTATAATCATTATTCCATAGACATTAGATACGATTTAATACAGTTTGTACTTTTATACATATTTGTGAAAATCAAAGAGTTGATTTATGAAATATAAAAATATTTATGAAGATATAGACTCATTGGGCAGATTATTCTTTGATTGATCGATATCATATATATCTGAAGCGATGAACTACTCAATTATATTTTATACTACTACTATATTGTCAAATGTTTGCTATAGCTATGAATTATGGTCATCAATTCTTACAAATTAAGTTTCAGAGCCAAACACAAAGTGTA
The DNA here is from genome assembly GCA_963942505.1 of Lordithon lunulatus. Lineage (NCBI taxonomy): Eukaryota > Metazoa > Arthropoda > Insecta > Coleoptera > Staphylinidae > Lordithon > Lordithon lunulatus. The sequence continues at coordinate 52,742,517 of OZ012666.1, read as the reverse complement.
ACTTGCATAAATTGTATACCAGCTTGATTCCCCCTATTTAGAATTATTTACGTGTGACCATGTTATATTTAGGATTAAAATATATTTATTATATTTGAACTGTATTTTATTAAGTAAAGTAATTAAGTTAAGCTATAATTATTATACTTATCTATTTTATATTCACATTACTCGTATTTTTATTTCCACCGATTATTATTGAAAAAGATGTATATACGAATGTAAAATAATATTTGACAGAAAATTATTATTTTTGAACAGCATTTTATTATAATAATATATTATTGTGATGTAATAATCTAGTAATGTTTATAGCTGAAACGTAAACAAGCGTTGAATATAGATATTTAGACCCCTTCCAATAGGGTTGATATGGTAATATAAAAACGCTTAAAACTCACTCTTAAGCCCTGGTTTCCTAGGAGAACGGTCGCTTTAAAGCGGCCGCTTTTGACGTCATTCACAAATCACAAAGGTCGTTTTAAGTATATGTAATAGAAGAACTCACAATTTTTCATCGTAATTCATTGGGTTTTTGCAGTACGTTGAGGTATTACACTTATATAGGAAACTATATTCGTTTATATACACGTAGAATTATTTTTGTGACGTAAAAATGACGTCAAAAGCGGCCGTTTTTAAGCGGCCGCTTTCCTAGGTCACCAAGGCTTTACGTTAATTTTCAAAACCTATAGTGTATCGAACAAACCTTTAATACAATTTCTTTTGTCTTAGTTCAAATTATTAATGCACAAGTGGACAGGTAGCGAATGGAAGAAAAACGTGTACAAAATGGATGGTCCATTATGTGAATCTGGTAAAAAATATCTAGATGTTATTTGGAAGAAGATTTTCTCACATTGTATAATGCCTAAGGTGGGGACCACTTGCGCTATGAAGAAGGTAAATTATTCTGTTTTTTAAAATTTATTTATATTAATACTAAGACTGTAGGGAACATACAAAGTTGAAAAATGCCAAGCTTTGTCTAAGGATATCAAACTACCAAGTATATTTTATGGGAAGTTGAAGATTGAGCTGATGTTTTACAAAGGAAAAGAGGAAGTTCTTTGCATTACTGGTGAAGGAGAATCTAAGCAACCCTAGAACATAATCATACTAATTGAATTATGAAGAGTCAGTAGATAACTATTATTAAGAAATTTGTCTGATACAATAATAATTAATAAAGTTATATGCTTAAACCTTATGGATGAATCAATGAAATTGCCTGAATCATAAAAGGTGCGTGCACATTTCAAGACGCTTGAAATGGTGAACACCCTCCCGTCACAGATTTTTGAATTTTTGTTCTTTTGGTTTGTTTAGATAAGTCAAAATGTGTGTTATATAATTGTCAAAACTACCCAAATATATGTGAGAGTACGGTTGTGGCAATACTATCAAATCTATGCCCATTAACTATCTCAAGCAACTAGAATTCTACATTACAGAGTTTTCTATTATTCCAAGCTTAGTTAAGCTATTAACTTTTCTTAAATTATAGAAAATTGTAGGAAACAGTGTTGTCAAAAATTCAAGTCTTTTGAAATTGGTTGGTCTTTGAAATTTGAATAAAAACGAGCATGTGTAGCTAAACGATAATAAAAAATCGGGTTAATTGGTGGGTTAGTTTAGCTCCTGGTCTACCAATTAAAAAAAAATTGGTGCTACTATGGACATTTGTCCTAAGTTTTCTGTATCTGTATGGCGTCAAGTTTGCCCAGTAAGTTTATAAACTAAGAAATGTAACTTCACGTCTAGAAAGTAAGGTAGCATATTACCTTACGTCTTTTGCCGGCGATATCCGTTGCTGGAATGGTAACACGGACAGTTTGCTAATACTCTGCCGACACTTCTATTTCCTAGGTAGTAGATCTCTCATCGCTACCTGATGATACCCTGCAATTATATAATATGACCCGAATTACACAATCTACCATATATTTAGGCCAATACACAATACTTTAGCCGGTCGATCTGAACCGTATCCCGGGAAGCTGCATACCGTGTGCATTGAGTCTCTTGGTGATGATCAGTAGTATGGAAAAGCGACCATGCCCGTCCATTATTAGAAAATTTCACAAATCATTATAAAATACACAATTTGTAAAAGAAAATATAGGATACAGAAAATACGGAAACTCAATACTTTCGGTCACCAAGTATATTAAACAATTTAGAACGTACATATAATTATGACACAAACAGCAAGTTTAACAGTAACTTCATCATTGTTATTAAACTTTGACCATAGAATAATATTCACAAAAAAAAAATACAAATAGGCACATAGAAGAAATATAGACAATATATGCAAAATATACAGTAATAAGTATTACGAAAAATATTTAACACCTATCAACGTTACATTTTCTAATTTTCCAAAAATAAACGCCGGCAGTATAGTCGGAACCGATTCTCCAAATATATATAGGCGCCTCCATTTGTTAATCCATGGAGCCAGTCATTGACTCTATTATGTGTGGTAAAATCACGAGCCAAATGGCGCCGGACCATCCATTGGACTCATCGTGTGTGTGTAATCCTCGATCTAAACCACTGTCAGTTTTGAATCACTTTTTGCGCTATGTATGTACCTTCTGTAAATACATTAACAAACGTATTTGTTGCTATCTACTATAATGTCACTGGAGAGCAACAATAAACACATGCAGACCTACTGTCGGGGAAGGGGGATAGGTTAGATTAGGGGGATAGTTCTGGATCTGGATAGATATTAAGGTAAGAATTTAGTTTTTAATTTCATCAACATAGATTCTTAATAAAAGACAGAGTAATAAAACTCCCATATACCAAATAGTTCAAATACGATATAAAAAATAATAAATGAGAAAAACGAGCACATTTTAGTAAGTGCGAGGATTGTCCTTTCAAAAGGAGGATGGTTGACAACCCTAGTACTAGCAGTCATATGTTTTGTAGGTAATTGAAAAATATAGAAGTCATGAATACCTCACACAGACAGACTGGAATCGAGCAACTGGCCTGTCAGTGGGCCCTATTTTTGGACTCTAGCCAAATGGGCTCGGACCAACAGGACCGTTTGGAACATATTATACATGAGCGATCTAATCACTCAAGTCCATTTCACTCGAGTCCAAAAATAGGAGCCACTGACGATCGAGCCAGTCAGTCCATTCCAGCCGATCTGTATGTGTTTATTGTTGATGTCCTGCGTTAATTTTGTTTAATTCATAGTTCAATTTCAATTTCGTGTGCTGGTAGTTACATCAAGAAATGAAAACGAAAGAACAAGTGGCAGAAAGGACAAGTGACAGTATAGTAGAGAGCAACAAATATGTTTATATATAGTATACAAAGAAAAACGGTACATACGTTGCCACAGGACAAATAGTGAAACAAGACTGGCAGAGGTTTGAATCAAGGATTGCATATACACGTTAGCCTAAAGGATCGCCCGGAACCACTTGGATCGGTATTATTAAATACACTGTAAGGCCGATGAAGCTCGATGGCTCAACGATAAGGATTTTGGAATGATTGAAAATCCAACCGGACGACTCAAGTCCACGAGTCCATCCGGGAAACACACGGTGAGATTTTTACTTGGCTCTGGGCCATTAAGACTGATAGATCACTCGTGTATGGGGTCAAAGCGACTCGATCGCATCTTCCCATTCGACCTTTCGGGTTTCTCAGATTTACCCCTGAACGGTTTCACGCACTATTGAACTCTCTCTTCAAAATTCTTTTCAATTTTCCCTCACGGTACTTATTCGCGATCGGTCTCGTGGCCATATTTAGCCTTACATGGAGTACCACTCACTTAGAGCTATACTCTCGAGCAACCCGACTCTAAGGAGAGATCCTCTCGCCACCAGCGATGGTTGCTACGGGCCTGGTACCCTCAGTGTCGCATTCAATTCGGCCGATTATGCCTGTCAATTTGAGTGTATCACCACATCATTTAAATAATTCTGGGGTTGAGATAAGGTACGAGTTTTCTTACACATGTTATCACAAATATGATCCATTGATGGGAATTTTGGCGATAGAGCAGGCCATGGCAGTAGGTACACGTGTCCTGGTTAAAGTTCATAATTCTGTATTATTAGAAATTGTTAAACAATCTCATATCGTCAGTGCACATTACTTCATCATATTTATAATAATAATTTTGAAGATATCGATATTTACTTTATCACACAAATTATAGATAGTATTTTAATTGCCCTCTACAAGGCCCCCTGGTCGTTTTAAGCCTATCACTGAAGAAAGTGTCTTGTGTTCATCGTCTGTCCGTTGTTTGTGACAAATTTTGATGTTTAATTTAAGAACCTGAATTTGTATGTGAATTCAATAGATATAAAAGAGAATAGTTAGTAACAGCTAAGATAAATAATGCAGAATTAAAACATACGGATTTATTTTATTATTACAATCCGGTTTTAACCTTCGGGTCCTTCTTTCATTTCTTAGTAAGTAATGTGTACTGGTTCATATTTTTTTTTATATTTTTAACAGAAAATCCTGACGAATTCTTGTTTTACTATAATCGATTCAGGCAAAGTGCTATTGCTATCAATCTTCTTCTTTATGGGCCTTCTCCGCTCAGGAAGTTGGCGATCATCACCGCTATGCTGACATTTGAGACAGCTGCTCTGAATAGTTGGTTTGTGTTAGTTGTAACACAAACCAACTATAAACTATTCCCGCTGGTCCTTTATCGATGGGTGGTGTCTATTTCTATCATTAAGATACTATTTATATTTAATTATAAGATACAACTAAACTATTCCCGCTGGTCTTTTGACGATGGGTGGCGTCTATTTCTATATCATTTAGATACTATTTATATTTAATTATAAGTTATTCGAAATAATTAATTATAATTGTTTAAAAACTATGTAACTCTTGTATTGAAGAAATATGTAAGCATTGAAATGTATGGGAAATATTTTCATCAAAAAATAAATTTTAAATAACGTGCTTAAATTTTAGAAAGCGCTAGTAAAAATGGGCATAAGACTAAGTTACATCAAAAACAGTGCATGTGCATGAAATTTGGTTATCAAACAATAATTATTAGCGAAAAAATATACCTACCTACCTTCTGTGAAGACCAACATATACATTATGGTATACGAATGAATTAGAAAACTTATATAATCAAGAAATACGATAAAATATATTTATGCACTAATTATAGATAATTAAATCGTAAACATAGAAAAACATGTTTATACTAATCAAACATAAATCAAAGGACGTAACTGGAAAATATGTTTCTGCAAAACAAATAAAATGTACATGTACATCGTGTGCTTAATGATGCGATATATCCTTTAAACCAGTATATAAACGGAATCACCTGAACTCGATGGGTAGAAAATGCAGTGTGTAATTATTTTCCTAGTCGTCTTATCGTTGCAATATGAAATATGCAGCGCTACCATGGCAAAGCAGGTAATCTAAAATAAATACACTAAATATTTTTAGTTTTTTATGTTTAATATTCCATAGGCAGGTCCTGTTGGTACACTTGATATTCTCTCTGTGAGTATTTGCAACTATAAGAACAATCTGGGAACATCAGCATTTGTTGACTTAACTAAAAAAGGGAATGATAAATTTGCGTTTGGAAACTTCACTATACCTTTTAATTTTGATGAAAGCTTTAAGGTAAATATAAAGAACAGAACAATAAACTACCTTCTATATGGTTCCATCATATTATTTACATTCAATGCACTTTGAAACAGATTTCCTGTTCATTTGTCTATATTTTTTTAAGATTCAAACAACATTTTATATTTTAACTGTTCTTTCTGGTGTTAGCCCTAACGATATACGTAAACAACTTAAGTAACAATAGGAATACTTTTATACTTCTTTATTTTATCATATTTATTTCAAAACTTGTAAAAAGAAGTCTTTTTACTTACGGGTTTCGAGCTATTTTTTCCTAATTATTATTAAAACAGTTTTTAAATACTCTGTTTGACACCATGTTGTTATTTTGTTATACGGTTTTATTATCGCAGTGATATGATAATAACAAAATAAACACTAAAAAATAACTTTTAATTATTACGTAAATAATTAACGTATGTCGCGTCTAAGCAGCAACACAACACATCTAAAATTTAATTTGAGTCTGACAAGAGAGAGAGAAAAACTGATTATAAAGTTATTTAGATATTAGTTATTTTACTCTGACAACAAGTTCTCTGTTTTATTTTATTGCGTACATTTTATTTATTTGAACCAGGAGCAATTTAATTACTCCAATGTAATAATCAGTTTTTCTCTCTTCTGTCAACCTTAAATAAAATGTTAGAACAACTATACAGTAGTTAATCGGTCCAATACATTCAATATGCTAAATTGTATCACATTCATTTACAGACTCTAAATGCTATCTAATAAACATCTATTACATTTTTTTAATCTTAGTTTAAATTAGTAATGCACAAATGGACAGGTAGCGAATGGAAGAAAAACGTATATAAAATGGACGGCCAATTATGTGAATCTGCTAAAAAATATCTGGATAATATGTGGAAGAAACTTTATGGCGTATGTATTACTCCTAAGCCTTCCACCACCTGTGCTTTGAAGAAGGTAACAATTACCGTTTTTTTATTTATGTACATATTAAAAGTTTAATTGTAGGGAACATACAAAGTTGAAAAGTGCCAAGCCTCATCTAAGGATATTAAACTACCAAGTATATTTTATGGAAAGTTGAAGATTGAACTGATGTTTTACAAAGGAAAAGATGAAATTCTTTGCATTGGCGGTGAAGGAGATTCTAAGCCTCCTTAAAATATCATCATAATTGAGAGAATAAATAGTTTCTTGTGCAGTTATTTCTTTTATGTTGTTTGTTCGGTCAACTGGCGGATCTAATTTTATTTTATTATAATTATAATCTAATTATAATATGTAACTTTTAATAGAAATCCAAAACACTAAAATCCACATACTAATATTAATTATATCCATTTATAAAGTTCTTCAACTATTTGATTACTGAAAAAATAATAATTAATAAAGTTATATTCGCCTTTTGTTCCCTCCGGGTAATAAAAATAATTAATAAAGAAACTAAATGATATATCATATAAAATGTGTCTTATTATTATATACATAAATAAGCAAGAAAACACAGAAGTGTTGGCCAACAGTGGGCAAACTGCTGGCACCGCTGTTACAACCCGAGATACACCGAAATTCAAGGTATCGCATATCTGATAAAGGCGAAGCATCCAAGCACTGTTAAATAGCAAGCTTTAGATGTGGGAGCATGGAGAATAATTGCCTGTCGCTACTGACTCTTGATACTTTCCATCTGCCAATTAAAGTCTCTCTACAACACACTGTCTTCATTCATTAGTACCTACATCCCTGCTGTCTCATACATATTTTTCCTACAGACAGCCCATCTTGGACGTTCTCTACCCATTTGCATAACCATTTTTACAAGCCTTTCATCCGCCAATGCATACACTTTCCTTTCATAGTTTTTCACGCTATCCGCTGCTTCGTGTCGTTCGTCTGCTTAAAAATTGTATTTACACCTTGTTCACTTCTTTTTGCTTTTTCACACCCCATATCTCTACTCCATACATCAATATACTCTTACGCTCATATTCAATATAATTTCTTGTAAACGTATACTATCATACAACCTACCATTCGGCACTTTCCTCGTTCTAGCTATTGCCGTTCTCGATTTCCTGCACACTTATGCCACATGCCCTTTCATACTTCCGCTACAAGCTCAGGTAGATAAAAGCATCCACATTCTCTACGCTAACCCCTTAGCACTGGAGTGCTTCTCCTCTTGCTGGGCTACCTCCTCTACTGAACTTCATCCATTTCCATTGATTATGGAAGTAGCGTCCCAGTCTTTCCGATATCTCTTTCAACTCGGGAAACGACAATGCTAACATACTACATCGCCAGCGTGCCCAAGAGACCATATCTTCCGCTTTCCGATCACCACAAATTCACTCTGATCCATGGTCCCTTTTACTCAAGCACTCAAGCGACTTTTAATATTAACAAACAGTGAGTATATCACGCCCCTGGCCTTTAGTTTAATGTCATTTCTGTAGATCAATTCTGCTCACCCTCTATCTCAAGTCATTTATTTGTACCTGCCTTATATTATATATAAGACAGTGGAACAGTTTCTCCCGTTTTCCAATTAGTAGAAAGTTCTTCCTGTCTATTCCAAACTTTATTAACTAGATTTAACAATATGTCATACCGGTTATGGCCAGCTCTCTCCAGGACCTTTGACTATGGGGCTCTGAAGATTTATTTCTTTTTATCGCCTTCATAGCTTCATCCAATTCTTATTCAGCGAAGTTACTTGCATTGTCGAACTGCTTCGTTTCGCGATGTATTGACTCAGCTGGTTCTCCTTATAGTAGATTGCGAAAGTACGATGGCCATGGATTGTAACACAATTTCCAGTTGCCCCTTGCTCATGGATATTGCTTCCTTAAGATTCTTATCAGCTTCCCTAAATTCTTGCTAGGTTCTCCGCCCATGCCTCCAGTCTCTTAACGCTACTCTGGTTGCTTTGTTTGCTCTCCCACAATCCTCCTTGAACTATCCTGTCACTTTTCTTTTTCCCATCACTAGTTCTTTCCATATGGTGGTTTTATTAGCTGCTCAATTGTTTTCACATCCGCTACTGAGCTATCGCCTTATTTCCCCATGCGCTCTTGACTTTTCATGTTATCCACTTTGCCAAAATCTATCGTTTTTGGGAAGTCTCTATAATAACCTTCTTCACGCCACTGCAGGTGTCTTGGTCTCTTCACTGCCCATAGTGCTGGTAACTGATATACAGTTTAATGTGAATTCCGAAACACTGAAACACGTTTAGATGATATTATCATGTAATCCGGACCAGAGATTATGTTATCCGTGAAACCCTACCCTGCCGAGAGGGTTTGGGGAGTGGGAGCGTCAACCCATAAATCTGTTACTTCTTCCCAAGCATTAACGCATACTATCACATACTCTATAATGGAGCTGACTAGGTGCACAGTATATGTATTCTCGCTCTTAGTCCTTAGTCGCATGTACATACACATGTGCCGCTCTGTCCACTGTACCCATCCTCTACCATCTGGATTTATGGTTTTATCCGTTGACGTTCTTGGTTTTGCATCTCCATTAACAATGCTTCTGGCTTCCCCACTCGTGTTCTTACTACGTTTCAATTCACTTGTATATTTATAATTTATTATTCTGGATTTAGATGGAAGAACGGAGGTTCTCTAACTACGCTATCTTACCAACTGAATCTCGCACCTTGTTTCCCACATCCATAGAAACAACAGGACGAGTAGAAGCGATGTGGAAAGCCATAAAGACAACAAAGACAGGAAAGGTGAGCGGCCCAGATAGCATACCAACCGAACAGTTTAACGACGGCTATCCTTAAAAGAACTATTTACAAGATTCATAAACGGAGAAGAACCCCTAAACACGTAGAAAGAGACGTGGCTGACGCCATTAATACAAAAAAGGGAAAAAAGACGACACTGTCAACTACCGCGGCATATCCTTAATAAATACCATGAGCCGAATTTAAGCAGCCAATAGAAGAATAGTACGGCCCCTACGAAATAGAACAGCAATTCGGTTTAAGACCAGGCAGATCGTGCATAGACCACACATATACAATTACACAGCTGCATGATAAAGGCTGGCACGAAATGAGGCATCACACATTCTATTTGAAGACTTTTAAAAGGCCTATGACACAGTCCTTATGAATAGGCTCTGAAAAGTGCTTGAAGAAACCAAGATAAACATCACTATAATAAAAGCTGTGCAATAACTATACAAAGAACAAACAGCAAGAATAAATAAAATGGGATGCCAGCTCTCAGAAAGCTTTGTAATCACCAAGGTCACGGCAAGGATGCTATGTGTCCCCAGAATATTTAACATCTATATCGACAAAGCGCTACGAGAATAGTGGAGAGCATGCTACAAAATGGGTGTCGAATTGAACGATGACACCACTCTGTACACGCTGCATATCGCAGACGACCAGGTGATCCTAGTCTGACAGTCAACTAGAACAATGTAAAATACGTATGTGTGGGAAAGACGAAAGGTCAGCTCTACAAGTGGACCAAGACATCGAAATCGCACCGTGTTGAGAATACACATACTTGGGTACAAAAACAACAAACTGTAGACAAACAGAACCAGAAACGGATACTCCAAGGGAAGGAAGTCATCGGCAGCCTAAACTCAAGTCATTCTGCCAACAGGTGCGTGTTAACCTATAAGAACCGATAGGATAAAATTTACAAAGAATTACTTAACCAGGACGCGACAGAAATAACATAGATAGTAAGGCAAACGCTACAGGGAATAACATTAAACACACGCTGTAATACATTAATTGAAAATTAAATTGATGAAAAGTGATTCCAAAGTCGAAAGGCAGACGAAATTATAAATTAATAAAAACGAAACGTATTCTTTAATCTTGCAATTTGACATATAATCCTATATTTAAAATTATACTATTTCTAATAAGGGGTGGATTATTATTTTGGGCACGGTTCGATAAAATTTCCTAAGTACATGCAAGAGCCATCTACGGTCAGAAAGCAGACTTCGAGCGAGATGAGTTGGCGGCGCCGTTCAGATGTCACTCGCAACGGTTACACGTCGGCCATTTTGGTTACGGAGTCTGCGTGTTGGAGCGTTCGCATAAAGTGCACCATAACCCGGGACCTGTCACATCTGAAGCGACGATCGAAAAAAAATAAAAATAATAGCGCCGAGTTGCGTGTGCGTGCGTGTTTCTCTAGTGGTAGCGTTCGCAACGTTCACTGTGTAAAGCAAGTAACCGACACCAGCCCCCTGTGCCGCATTGAACGCAGTACGAGCAGCCAGCGCGAAACAATGGCGAAGCCGGAACAAGTGCTGATCATCGAGCCCCAACATGAACTCAAATTCAAAGGTGAGCCGGCTCTCGGCCGAGGCGCGTACCGCCGTTTGACGGTCGTGCACCGGCCGCCGCCTCCTGCGAACAAGCAGGCACACGCGGTCGACCCCCCGAATCTGGCGAGGCCGGAGTTGCGATTCTATTTTAGGACTGACGCGGCCACCGTCCTCCCTCCGCTGGGGGTCTAACCTAGTACCTCAAATTTCAGAAATTTTAACACTCACTCATGTTTTTTTTTACCAAACCCGCAGTGTCATTCTTAATTCCACCTATTTCAACTAATTACATAAAATTGCTGACAAAAACATAACCTACTAGTTGGTCAAATTGTTTTGTGGTAATATTTGAAATAATCAATAAGGACATGTTTAAGATGTCATGTGTCCAACAACCACTTTTTTGTTAATATGACACATCAATACATGTGCTTGTATTATAATAGGTTGATTCATAATAGATATTAGTTTATAATTGTATTGAACAATGGGTGCATCAAAACTGATGACAGTTACTAAAAGTGTTGTGCAATGACTATTATTTACCCTTTGATATGAGTATTAGCTGCAAATATGACCACATAATTGGCTGTCTCTCTTCATAGACTGACCTACTTTATATTAACCTAAAATTGCAAGCTGCAAAGATTGATATATTCACTATTCACTAATGCTGGTAGCAGCTGTCCTATACAATTCATCATTTGGTTGCTAGGCTTCTATTTGTATTATACTAATCTGACAAGTGTGGATGGTGGCTTACTTATATACCAATTTATTGATTAAAAACATTTTATCTAAAGACCTAAATATTTTGTGTTTTATTTGTTGAGTAGCATATTGTAATAATTGGATATAGCATTTACAGATTTGAAATTATATTATTATATATCCAATGTGAATCATTTCTAAATTTGTATGTATTGTGTAAATGTATTGAGCTTCAAGTAAAAACTAAGCAACATAATAGCGTACAATTTATTTAGGTTCATAAAAACTGTTTATTATTGGCCAAGAATCTTATTTTATAAATTTTGACAACTTTCCACATTCTATAACTTGGAATTAGGGTCATTAAATCTCACAAAATAAGTTTCAAAGCCAACAAGATAGTGGGATATATTTGATGCCATAGTTTTTAATAAAAATCTTAATATTAAGTACACAATAACTAAAATTATTATTGATCAACAAACTACACACCCCTATTAATTTGACATAACACAAGCAGAAAAGACAATCATAATAGCAAAATGAAATGAATGACTTGTGAAGGTTGTTTTTGAAATAAAGTTTATGACTTTATTTATTATGTTGGCACCATAAATATCTTAATGGAAAATAGCATTTTGAACTTTATTTTAGCTAGCCAACTGTTTTGCACACTGTTCTGCAAAATTAGCTGTTACTAATTTAGTTATCAAATATTCAATATGTGGCATGGCAATGTTAAGGTCGTTTTAGACAAGACAATTTCTTGACTCAAAAGTTAGTCAATATGCGAGACAATCTAAATTGTCTCATATAATACAGCAAATTATTTGAAATATTGAATTGGATGGTAGATCGAATGGAAAAATATAAGCGTTCTATTTGTCCAGGACAAATTGTATGGGAGGAAGATATGTGAATTGATTTCTTGAACAACTTTTGAGCTAAGAAATTGTCTTGTCTAAAACAACCTTTAGTTAGTTATACAAAAAGATTCCCAAGAATTTCCCAGATTCACTTTCATGTTGTTTCTTTTATTAACAGAGATGTTTTGTGGGATTAACAGGAGTTTATTTGTACCAAATCATTTAGCAGCATCTGTCTGTATCTGTACATGTTTGATCAGTATATTGTCTTTGTTCTTTTTTGAGATAAAGGTCATCAGAAAATTTGGATTACGTCAGTACTAATGTTATGTGAACCAGAGAGGTCCTACCTTAAGGTTCTATAGTTAGAACTTCTCCAAAATAACTTGTTTAGTTTGATTTTCGAAGTAAACCCTTATAACCAGAGTGACATTGCACAAGCCATAGTATTCCAGTTTCTTGAGTAGGATTTGATGAGACAGTGTAATCAGTCAAATGTTTTGCTTAAGTCTCATTATACTAGTCCTACATCTAAGGCTTCTGATATTTTGGTTGCAAGAGAATAGCAGTTGTTGTATTTAATTTCTTTCTAAAACCATATTGCTCAGGTGATGGCCATTCCATTTCTTCAAAGAATTTAATTATACATACATGTGAAATAATAGACTTGTGGAGTATTGACAATGTGAGAAAAATTGATATGGTTGGTAGTTTGAAGTATCCAACTGGAATCTTCTCGATGAGGACAATGAGAGTGATCTTGAAATATACTTCATTCAAACAATTATTTATAATGCAGCAAAGTGTGAACACAATATCAGAAGCTATTTCCTTTAGTAGTGAGGTACTGATTCCATATACATATATCACATGAAGTCTTTGTTTATTCAGGTTTTAATCTCTCTCAGGAGTTGCTGGGACAAATAATATAGAACAAGGTTTTGCTGGAAAATTTCTTAAAAATATCTCAGCAATTAAATGACCAGATGTAGTGGAGGTAGAGTTTTTCTATTTCCAGTATTTGTAAAATAAATTCTTAAAATATTACCCAGTGGCAAATTATCAGAATCTCTTATAGTATTTAAGTTCAACAGTTGTTTATACCTTTCCATTTCCTTATTGTAGAAAGATTTATAATTTATGTTCACATTTTGACCTATGGGTTGTGATTCCTAATGTATGCATCATGCATCAAACTGATTGTTTCTGTCATACCATTTACTTCTGAGGAATATGCCAATTTTGTTTTTGTTCTGGTTTGCCCATCTCAAGAGGGATTTAAAGTTTGTAGCAATTGCTTCCATGAACAGTTTGAATTTCTCATTTGGCCATTTTATCCCATAAACTTCCTCTCTGATAAGTATATCTCCTTACTTTGTTAAAAGTTCTAGTGGATAACTTTTTGTGTCTCTTTATTGCATATCCATTAGCACTGATTCATGATCTTTTTTTTTGTTCTGTAGAGTGGAAATCTTCAAAAGACACCTATGTCTTAGTGGTAATGTCCGATTGCATGCATGGGCGCCTACAGACTAAAACCAACCTCACGTTCTGTCGCTCGAGGCTTGCCTGCCTTAGAGGTTGTCTCGGCCCCTCACGCCGTCTTGCGTCAATCAGTTAGTCGTATCTCCTTGTCTTGCATGGGTCGTCGTTCGTGCTGTAGGGCCCTCCTACTTCGAGACACAGTCTTGCGCGCTCCCTAGCCCATCACGGCCAGTGGTAGATATAATGGACTGGATCATCTTTCATCATGTCATCTGTCATCTCTTGTTTGGGGGATGGTCCCTGGTCCTGAGGCTAGTGCTGCGCAACCACCCTGTCAGGTAGTATGCTGAAGATAATGAAGTTGTGGTCGATCAGCGCTTTCTCCTCCAACACCCACCATCCGCGCACCCTGTCCATCAGTCGCGTTGTTACCAGAGTAACATCTATGTGGGACGCCAAGTTCCCTCGTGTGAAGGTCGGCATCCCACCGGTGTTGCACACTGTCAGGTAAAGTGCACCGGCCTATCACCGCCTCCCGCCTCGAGTATGTGGAGGGCGATTAACAGTGTACGGAGTTTGCGTTCAGGTCGTCCGCCACGACGAATAGTCCGCTTACTGCCCTGATGTCCTGCTCCAACCTGCCAAGCCATGTTGTCGCATAGTTTCTGGTGCAATTTGGCGATAGTTAACAAGCGAACAGCGTCGTGTTCCTATATCTTTGCCCAGGCTACTCCCTTCGTTCTAGAACTTTATTACAGCATCCTCCAGCAGTCCCGCTTCTTGTTATTGGGCTCGCTAAAGGTGATCGGCTTACCGCGGCTTGTTCCTCCTTTTTTTCGACCCTTAGTTAGCTTTTCATGATCTTTTTTTTTTTTTTTCATCTGGGGTGGAATCTTCGAAACACACCCATGCCTCCACTATCACCACTATGGTGATAGGCATGGGTAGTGTCGGATTCACCTCGCGTATTGGCCGGGGCGCCTACCGACTAAACCAAAACCCAGGTTCTGTCGACGAGGGGCTTGACCGCCTAACAGGCATTCCTAAGCCCCCCGGACCGTCTTACGTCAGTTCGTTATTCGGGTCTCTTGTTAATAAAAGCGGGAAAGGTATGAAACAAATGAAAAATGGGGGAACGAGGTCAGTCCGTCAGTTTCCGTCTTTCGTCTTGTGGATTCCGCAAGTCGTCGTCGAACTTTCTCTGCATTACTGTCCTGGAGAAAGCCGCGAACGCGTCCCACTTGTCTTTGTCTTCGAGTATACTCGTACCTATACTCTCCGGTCCTGTCTCTCCTGTCTGCAGCCAAAGGTGTGTCCTGTTGGTCTCCCAGCGGGGGCAATGGAATATGGTGTGGACCGGATCATCGGTACCACCACAGTATCGGCATTTTGCAGATCCGCCTTCCCTATCCGGTAGAGGTATGATTGGAACACTCCATGTCCGGATAGGGTCTGGGTGGTCCAATGATCCAGGTCCCCATGGCCCCTCGTGACCCACGGCTCGATCTGCGGGATCACCCTCCTCGTCCATGCACCATTTTGGCTGCCTTCCCACCTCGTCTGCTACGCTCGGTAGGTGTCCTGCCTTGCTTGGTCCTGGGCTTCTCTTCGAGTTGCTCCGCCCCTCCTCCTCTCGTCGATTCGTGCGCGTTCGATGACCAGAAGGTCGCCGGGTATGGTGCCGGCAATTACCTCCACCGCATCGGTCGATACAGTCATGTACGCCATACTTATTCGGAGCGCGCTGGTTCTCAGCGCCCGCCGTAGCCTCTCTGCGTTCCTTTTGGTCTTCGTAGCATCCGCCCAGGCGGGGGCAGCGTAAGAAAGCTGGGCTCGAGAGACCAGCGCTAACAATCTTCTCCTTCCCAGGCCTCCAAGATTTGGGAGTAGTCTCGCCAATGCGGCCTCCGTTCGGGTTGCTTTTGCTGCTGCTTCCAACACTTGGGCAGTGTGGTGTGGGTTGGACTCCAGGACCGTACCCAGATATTTGATCCTTAGAATGGGCTGTGTCACTCCCAGTAGCTCGATGGTTCTGGTGGCCTCGTGGACACCTGCTCTCTTAGTGGAGAGCAGGGCGACCTCCGTTTTCGCAGCCGCGATGGTTAGACCATTGCCCGTCGTCCACTCAGCCACCATGTCCACTGTGTGTGTCTTTCAGTTTGGTTTTGGCCAGCTCAAGTCCCTTGCCCTGGCGACCACCGCTAGATCGTCAGCGAATGTCACCAACGATGTTTCCTCCGGCAGCTCAAGCCGCAGGACGTCGTCAAAGGCCACGTTCCACAGGAGGGGGCCCAGGACGGATCCCTGGGGTACCCCCCCCCCCCCCGTGACCTCATGGGTTCCGAGTCCTGCGGTGCCCTCATAGGTGACCCGTCGGTCGCTGAGGTAAGCCCTGACAATGTTTTGTAGGGCTCTGGGAATGTTCTTCCGGGCGAGCGCTGCATTAATGGTTCCCCATGGTAACGTGTTGCCAGCGATTCATGATCTGAAATGCCACATCATAACGGGTTGGTTCGTTTATTGTGTGCTTTAATCCATATACATATACACAAATACCCACTATAGAGCAATGAACATCAAATGAAGCCAATCATTTATTTACCCTTGTTTCAAAATGCACATGTGATACAAAAATCTCATCTAAGATTTGTTATACACTTACTAAAATTATTTGAAATGTTATCTGCTTTATACAAGCTTGGATTTAATACCAATAATCGCATTTATTAAATTCTGGAAACAAAAGGGTTAGTCAGTAAATGATTACAGATAAGATTAACCTCTTTAGAAAGTGCAGATAAGTGATAGTGAAGTTGTGTCACAAATAAATTGTTTCCTCTATTCTACTTTAGTGTACTAGTACTTTAAAGTCTATCTCCACTTAAAATAACTTGTCATAATATTGGAAGATTATTATGGCTATAATGCCCCTTTTTATAATCTTCCACAATCTATCACAATCCACGATTGAGAATATGGTTTTTGTACTATTCTGGCAATATGTTTCTTCTTCACTCACATACTAACACATGGTAAAAGGGCCGGAATAGTCAATAGGTAGTAGAATTATAACAAATACAGTAACTACTACTACTTCAACTCATTTTGCATGATTGGTTGCCAAAATTATGTGATTCTGTTTATTAGATTATGGTTTCTGAATGTTTCGTCTTCTAAAAATAAAAGATCTAACCAGTACCAACACTCTTATTGCTGACTATACAACATCCATATTAGACTAGTAAAGCTCTATTAATTTTTCTATTTTGCATTTTTACTACAAACTTAAATTTATAGTTTTGACTTCATTTGGAATTGTATTTTAAAACGTAATTAATGTAGTGATTAATTACTTGGAATATATTAAGCAATTTGATAAATATCTGTAAGATGGAGTTTATCCTGGTAGGAATTTGTCAGCCCCTGCAAAAAAATTCTTTGTAAGTTTTTAAATATTTTTTTTGTATTAATAAAATATTATTTTGCTTCCGGCAAGTTAACTAATGTTTAATTTTCATATCCACATTTACAACACACGCAGTGAACGTGATATACCCAGCAAGCTTAAGACTGCAAAAATGATCTCAATAATTTTTTATAATGTTCTACATATTTTGTACACTTGACACCCACTCACCTGTAGGGGAGTAAGACCTACATCTTTCAGTAATTGGTTTTTTGTGTTAATTGTAAAAGCTTTAATGTATATAAAATAAAGGAGTGGTCCTAAAACCTTGTGTTATACTCCTCTGTGTGTTGGGTCTAAATCTGATGTTGCTTCTTTGTATTTGTTTATATAAAGTATCTATCACTCAGGTATGATTTTATCACCTTTATATGAGTGGATGAATCTGCATTATACAAACCTTGAATTTTATGCCATAATTGCACAATTCATCAAATTCTGCTAACAAAGGGGTTAGTCAGTCAGATATTGCAGATAAGATTAAATATTATATACATAAGTGATACTGAAGTTTTGCCACAAATAAATGGCAGTATAGCACTTCTGTAGTTCTGTTTAGCCAAGCATAAAATAATAATTACTTGGGGAAATGAAACTTATTTCATTAAATGTTAAATGACCAATTAACATTTAATTGGACTTGTTTTCTGATAATTATTAGAGAAAATACACAATCATTTGAGGTGTTAAAAAAACAGTTTAATAGTAATGGAATATATAAAATATTGGAAGGGTCTAAGCATTATTAACATATCTGATAAGATAATAATTTGGTTGGAAAGTCCACATCAGATTACATCATTAGTTTTAAATAATATAGACATTTTTATATTTAATAATATCATAATCCATGTTGTCAACTGTGTGAATTGAATATCCTGTTTTAAAACATCAAATGTCAATCAATTACAGCTTTGGAAAATTGATTAACAGATCAAAGTATAAATATGGAAACAGCAATATCACTATGAATTTTATAAGTTTATTAACTACTTGCATCAACATTAATCTAATCTCTCATTTTCTAATACTATTAACTGCCATGTGTATGACATAGTATACATTATATTATCACAATAATAACGTTTTGTTTTGTTTGTCGTATTGTTTATTAACGACCCTGATTTTCTTTATTTCGTTAATAACATATCTTACGCCGCGTGTAAGTAATAGCCACACGGAAATAATAGGAAAAAAAATTACAAACAATACCAAATGATAGGTGTTGTAGGTGGTCTGTTGAAATTTATATATGTTTTTAAATAACGTGGCCGTCCCTTGGGTCTTTGGCCTTTTCCAGAAATGACCGTGACAGTTAACATGTTAAGGAATGCCCCCATTAATGGACCTTTTTTTATCATATCATATTTCATTTTACTGTATTTTTTTTCTTTATTTTATCATACATATTACGTACATTGTATTTTATTTTATGTCTATGTTTATAACATACTTTGTTTAATATAATCTTCTTCATAATTTGTAATTGGATATTATTTTGATTATTAAGCAAATATCCTATACCTGAAACTGTACATGAGAATAGTGATTATGTGTTTACTGTGCTGTTGTACGACGTGGAAACTTGGACCTTGCCCGAAGCAACTACTAAAAGACTGGAAGCCTTCGAAATGAGGTGCTACCGCCGCATGTAGGCAAAATTGCAAACGACACCGCGATGGAACGAATGCACAAGACTAAACAAATTGTTCGAAATACAACTAACGAAAACCAGGATACTTCGCGCATGTTATGAGGCATCCATAAACGAATGTCGCACTGCACCTTGTAATTCAAGGAAAAATCCAAGGTAAATGCAGCGTCGGCCGGTGGAGGAATTCGTGGCTGAAAATTTTGATGCAATGGTTTGGCCAGACGTTGGATCGTTGTCTTGATAGCAGTCATCATCGCGAACATTCGCTAATCGGATATGGCATACGAACAAGAGGAATCCTGAACATTGCAAAGTAGATTGCTGTCTGTTTTCATAGATCTCGTTCCTCATGCAACACTAGATACTTAGTAAACGGCTAATTATTAGTTAAAAGTACTTATATAACACTTCAAGGATCTTGCGAGTTCCCTTAGACTCACGTTTAACTTTTTCGCAGCACATTATGTTGCAAGTAATTAGTGAAATTCACATATATCAGTGGTTTCCTGTGGGCATTGGAACTCCCCTGACCTATTATGTTAGTCATCAATGAAGTCCCTTGATCTTCAGTGACATCGAGCTATTAAAAATTCTATACTCACTCTTCTCACTTTGCAAATTCTCCGATATGTACAACATATACACTTCAGAGCTAGAGAAATTCCAGCGAAGATTTCTGAAATGTATGTTGCTAAGATTTGATGGTGTCTACCTATTACAAGGAACCTCCGAAGATAAGCTCCAGGATCGATACAGCATGACGTCACTGACTCCAAGAAGACTACATAATTGTGCAAAGTTCTTAACGAACATATTATCTAACCGGCCTGACTCTCCCCAACTTCTAGCCAATGTACCCTTTAATATGCCGAGGACTGCAGGTCGTATCATTCGCTGCTCCGTTTCCCATGAACACACACCAACGCTCTTAAGAAGTTTTCCCACCCACTTAATGTACAAGTGTCTAGTGTCGTCATCTGAAAACTAATAATTCTATTTCATGCTTACATTATTACTCATATTTATTTACTATAGTTATCTTTTTCTTCATGTTTCTGTTTTTCTCACTTTGTTTATGATTAAGTACTAGGTTTGTATATACCAATACTTTTGATCTCTTTGGGCGAATTTTTTTTAAAATTTATAGGTGGCGGTCTAAATGGTAGCCAAAAATAAGTTTAAATTTAATATAAAAATAGTTAATACGAGGCATATCCAGAAAGTAAGAGTACTGAGGATCTCACGGTCGGAGGGATTTTATTTTCATCATGTTGGCCACACGGCAGTGTAGCCTGACTCCTCCCCTTTGCACCGAGACCGGTTCGAGGTCAGTACGTTGAGAACTGTTGACACGACAACAAGTTTCGTGAATAATGTCAATCCAATCTCCCGCCAAGTGCGAAATACGCCTTTCTGTGATTGTTTCGTGTAGTAGAGATCTGGAGATTTGCAAAAAGTTCATCCACAGTCAATCTGCGATCGTCACGGTGCGCATTTTCAATTTTTTCCACAATTTCGTCAGTCACAATTGAAGGTCTTCCGCTCCTCTGATCATCATGCACAGACGTACGACCGTTTTTAAACTCGCGACACCACTTGTACACATTCGTACGATTCATAGCTTTATCACCATATGCAGTTTTCACCTCATTATAAATCTCAAATAGAGGTTTTCCCTTCCAAACGAGATAACGGATGACGCCGCGTATTTCGCACTTGGCGGGAGATTGGATTGACATTATTCACGAAACTTGTTGTCGTGTCAACAATTCTCAACGTACTGACCTCGAACCGGTCTCGGTGCAAAGGGGAGGAGTCAGGCTACACTGCCGTGTGGCCAACATGATGAAAATAAAATCCCTCCGACGTAAGAGCCTCAGTACTCTTACTTTCTGGATATGCCTCGTACTAATACATATTCAAGATCAAGTTCTTTTAATAAGAGTAAATAAGATTTCGTCTCACAAACTAATTAAGTTATGTAATTAATGTTTAGTTATTAATAAAACAATATGTAATTTGTGTACATATCAAACAGGCGGGCGATTGGGAATAGTTTGGCAGTCGACGCTTTGGCCACTTCTGGTATAAACCGTGATTTGTTCTGTAATTGGAATCTTCCGTATCTGTTGGACAATAAAGTTTATTATTTACTTTTCTGATTTTTGTAAGCCTGGTGGCAAATTTAGCACAATAAATCCATTATGACAATTAGTATCTACTAGATTTTTAAGAAATGATTAAATTTACTAGTATATTAAATTGATACAATAATGTACTATTTTTATTTATAATTTCGAAAAAGTTATATACATTATTTTGAAATTAAAATAGTTATCACAAAAATCTCAAAATAATGGAAAACACATGTTAATAGGTAGAATAAATTATCAGTAATCGTAATGGTTATTTGCATAGTTATATTAACGTCTGTTTGTTTCGTTTTTTAAATACCCACGTAAGTTCATTTACATGAATTAGCCATACATAGACAAGTATTCTTTCTTTAATAATAATACTACTGATCTGTTAACAATAACTGCTAAATAACAATATTAAAATGTTCATTATTATTAATAACTTTATACTTTAACTTATATATTCAAATACAAAGATATCAAACATGTTTATTTATCATCACTGACACAACCACTAACTAAATTAATTCCTTGGAGGATTCAACCTTTACAATGAATTATCAGCTTTTATAAAGTAATTTTTTATGCTAATAAAAAAGATTGATATTAATGTAATATCATTTGGATATAGCTGTACTAATTTTATTACGCATGATTTTTGTAAATAGTTTCAAGTGGTAGAGTCTTATGTGTTTATCTCTATTAACTTCCAGATTCTCCTAATGTATCTATTATTACATTAATATAACATAATTGAGCCAATATTGAACAATTACTACCTTAATTATATATTGCGTAATTAACCTCGTTGGGAGAGGTGGAAATCAATAACTCCATTTAAATTTACAGCATTACTTTCCACTGTATTTTTTTCTTTATATACCATTTATTTTGCGGGCACGCATTAGTGGATGATTCTTATGGATAATCATTAATCAAAACCAATTTTCTCAAAAATGTCTTAGAATAATATACACTTTATAATTCCTCTATAGAACTAATTTATAAAAACACTAGGCCCTATTTATAAATCTGAGGTCATTTTGTTGTCAAACAAAATAGTAAGTAATAGTACTACAACTTTAATACTTCACTTTAAATGTAAAAGTTATGTAATAAATATAACAAAAAGACTGGGTTGTATAAAGGCGTCAAAGTTGTGAAAAGTGTTTGAATCACGGATTGGAGATTAACTCGAGAGTTATCTGCTTTATACAATTCAGCGTCTAAGAAAAATACTCTCAGTCAATGCCTTCTATTTTAGTCAATGTAAAATATAGTTTAAAAAATTATAATGCTATTGAAAAATCCAGTCATATTGTTGTCAACATAGGAAAATTGTCAACTTCATAGAAACTCAGTTTTTTGTTTCTTTATAAAATATCTTTAATTTAGATAGTTGAATGCTCAACAAGTCAATGCTTTCTATTAAAAAAAAACAACAAAATAACAAACTTTTGTAAGTGAAAATTCGTCTTTTAGCAATGTACAGATTTAGATTTTAATCTTATTAGATTTCATCAGCATAGCTCAGCTAGTCATGATGAATTTACATGTTTTTTTGGTTTGACACTAGCCAGGAAGTGTTTGAAAAATCTTGCATAAAACAAGGGGAGTCGGTGAGTCTCGTGAGGGAAGATGTGTCAGATTCTTACAGACTAAAAAAGCTCTCTCCACTGTAACATATCGTAAACATAATTTTATGTTTAATACGCGGGAAGATAGTTTGTGGAATGGCCATTTAGCCAGTCCCATGATAGTGTTGGCATATTCGCGAGTAGTCAGCTCAAGGTGGGAGCTAAGGACTGGCAGGAGAGGATCACTTTGAATATTATGCTTGCAACTGACTGACTCCACGGCCGTAGTACCTTGAGAGAGCCGATGTGCAAGGTGAGCTTTCAGGCGAAAATGCGTTCATTGAGTGAAAGCTCAGGATAAAGGAAGTCATTAAGGGTATAATAAGAGTCGCTTGACGATGAGCTGAAGTTGTTTCAGGGACCGAAGAAGTTGCCGAATGGGCTAGAGTTGTCGCCTTATGAGCGGTAGCGCGGGCGGGGTTCTAGAGCAGAGCCCTGTGGGACCTCTCCTGTCACTACATGCCTCACATTTTCCTCGGCCCCAGCATAGGTCACCTCCCTATCGCTGAGGAAGCCTCAAATTAGCCGGATGAGGGTTCTTGGTACCTCCTTCCTCCTCAACGTCTGTATCTTGGTGGGCCATGGTAAGGTGTTGAAGGCATTGGCCACATCTAAGGTCCCGGGTACTGGAGGACTCCGTGTTCGCCTCAGTGACCAGCCTCCTCACGTCAGTTGTGGACCGCCCTTTTCTGGTGCCAAACTGCAGGTCATGTTGGCCTGCTGCAGCTTCAATGACCTTAACGAGGCGATCCACAATCATCCAATCTGGCGTTTTTACCACCCAATTCAAAAGACAGAGCGGGCGGTAGGCACTACGGTTTGCGGTCGGTTTTCCGGGCTTTGGAAGTAGCACAAGCCTGTGCGATTTTCTTTTCCTTGGAAAGACTCCTCTTCACATACAAACATTGTCGATCTCCGCAATCTTCCCCGCTACCGCCGGGGTGACTGCCTTCAACAGTTCATTGGGCTGACCATCAGGCCCTGGCGCCTTCCTACCAGGTGGCCTGTTGATGACTGCCCTTGCCCAAGCGTAACCAACATGGGCAAAGAAGCTGATGCCGAAGCACCATAAAACAAACAGCGAGGACGAAGAATAGGACGCCTACTTATAATTGGTTCGAGACAACCGATAACGGATCTCCGGATTAGGATGAGAGGCAGCGGCGCCAAGTTTCACGCACTGTGCGAGGCCATCAGCGCAAAGGAGCCAGAAACCAAGGCCACAGTCTGGAGACCGAGTGTAACTTACACATAAGGGGCTTAGGCACACTTACAACAAGAACAGAGGTTGAGACTGCCATCAAGGAGGCAACTAAGAATGAGGTACATTTTAGTAAGAGCGAAGATGGAAGGACAAATCAAAAGGACGATTGTCCTTACAAAAGAGGACGATTGGCAACCGTATCACCGACTGAAGCCCTGGATTGGAAAAATATGCCAACAGAGTGTGCAAGACATCAGCATAAGGCCAATTTTGTCAAATATATAAGTGAAAATTCACCTCTTAGCAATTTACAAATCTAGATTTAAATTTGATCTCATCAGTATAATTGAGCTAGTGAGAATTAATTCACAAAATCGTGTCTGTAAAAAAAGATTTAAAACCATCTGGGGGTAACCATGGAGTTATACAGACACACCCATATGGTAATATCCGTCAAAATTCTCATGCCATCAGGATCACCGAGTGGTGCCCAAAAAATTATTTATTGAGCTTTACGCCATTATCACGTATGCATTTGTCTCAATAAAAAGTTAAAAATTTAATGTTTTATCACAGTAATTTACTTCATAATGCATACAACAGTATGGTTTGAAAAGTGAAAACTGTGCCAACTAAAATTCGTAAAAGAATATCGATGATACATTCTTAGAGAGAAGTCAATCTTTAATAGGCTACTGGCCCTTAGCCTTTTCGCTTATATACATTCTGATAATTAAAGAAATAATGTTTAAATGTTGTCCCATTTAAAAATAATACCCTCAGCCACGTATATTTTCCTCCAATTATCATGATAAATTGTCTCAATTCAGAGATTTATTTTCCCGAATATGCGACACGATACGCATATTTTTTATTGATTACATCACTTTAAGGTTTGTGCTAAATACGTATCTTCTAATAAACCGATGTCGCAGTTAACCGCAATCCACTGTATATTTTTAACCCAACTAATGAAGTGAAGATTACACTAGTAGTTATATTAATATGTGTTTTATTATTTGTTTTAGGTCCGTTTATATTACCAGTAACATCGTATATGAAATTAACAAATCCATCTGACAAGAAGGTTATTTTCAAAATTAAAACCACCGCCCCGAAGAAATACTGCGTGAGGCCGAACTCCGGCGTCCTTGACCCAAATGACATGATCGAATTAGCAAGTAAGTAGTTTTTTTATTAATAATCTATATACCCCAATTTCTTTAATTCTACAAACAATCAATTTATATTCGGCTATCGACACATACATGGGTCTTCCGCCTTCTTTCATTCCAATAAGTGGAATGAATTTTCTCTGTAGTCAACTTTTATTGAAATCAAATATTATACAACTTATAGTTGATGGATAGACTGAGATATAATCCGCAAAATACGGACAATTCAAGATTTGAGTTCGTTGAATAGAATTTTGGTTTATTAGTGTTGTTAAGTCTAGTAAACCGAAATTCCATTAATGCTCAAATCGTGAATTGTCTGTATTTTGCGGAATGACTTTGACAGTTAAACGAATACCTTCCAAACGATTGGTGTCAAGAATCGCCGCCCTGGGTAACTGATATTTTTGACGTCCATTTAAATTAAAAACTATGACGACTAAAAAATAAATTTAGGAGGTCGAGGACAACTACCGTTCTTAACCCATCCCGTTCCACCCGTCTGATAGACTTTTTTGCGACTACAGAAACTTTGCAATAGTCTTTTCTGCACAGCTGATACGAGTTTAGCAATATCCGGAGTTAACTATTAATAACTTTTTAACTGATTAAATTATTTGATTGCAGTATGCCTTCAGCCGTTTAACTTCGACCCGAACGAGAAAAACAAGCACAAGTTTATGGTGCAATCTTTGTATGCGCCAGACGGTGATGTTAACTTGGATCAAATCTGGAAAGACATCACTGCGGAACAGTTGATGGACTCTAAGCTTAAGTGCGTCTTTGAAATGCCAGCGGAGCAAAACGAATCGGGCGAGGAGCCACTAAAAGCCAGCCCCAAGCCACCATTGACTGCTACGAGCAACACAGCAGCGCATCCCACAATCAACATTGAGAGTGAATTACAAAAAGCAGCTACCGAGGTAAATGCTACATAAAAGTACCCTGAATAGTGTAATTAACGTGATTGGTAATATTTAGGTGCAGCAATTGCGTGAGGATGAGAGTTACCTAAGGGCAGAAAATCTGCGATTGAAGGAGGAGCTGTTGAGATTGAGGGTGTCGCAGGGCGTGCCGGTCGGTGCTCCTACCAAGTACACGCCGGCGGTACAGGAACCGCAAACAGTGATGATGCGATTTGTAATTAGTGTAGTCGTAGTTATTTTCGGAATTATACTCGGCAAGTATGTGCTCTGAACCCCTTCTCGCCAGATAAATAATAGAAACACACAAATGGTAAAATACAGAACAGGTCTTAAAATACAAATAAAACAGAAGTCTGTATATTTATTACACATTCATTATATACATAAATATATATAAATATATACCAATTGTAAAATAAAAATCCTCATCAGAAGTCAACTCTTTCTGATCTATATTTGTGTGTTATATTTCAACGGGGAGGGGGATTTCGCCGGATTATAATACTGCACCCGTGTCCATGACTGCTAAGCCGTACTTTATTTTGAACGTAGCCAGGGAACTCGTCGAGTTGGTTATTGTAAATACTACTTTCCTTCCCCCCAAAGAAGACACGGCGAATCTAATCATCTGGCGCGATCTCCCTTTTAGCGGGGGGCACTTGTTACATTTAATATTTAGATGGTGGTTAATCAATATTTTAAATTGTAAAAACTAAATTAAAAAATTGAAGAGGATTCAACTGTTTTAATCTGTGTACACGTCGACATAATTGTTTCAGTTTTTCAATTAAAAACCTTAATTTATTTTGATTTAGTTATTTTTGTTACACTTTAACAGCATTTTTTTTGTAAGTCCTTTTGATGGTGAATTATTCTTAATTGTCAGCACTCGCCAAGGTTTTGGTTCATTTTCGTATGCCCACATTTTTTAGTTACTCAACGGTCTGTTTTTACTTTTAGTTAGTGTGTATTAATATTAGGGGATCGTTTCGCGGCATGGGGCACATCCAGACGCTGCCTCGTCTAGTTGAGTAATTTTTAAGGATTCATAATATTAGCGAGTGCGAAAAATTCTGCGCCCTTTCCCTCCACATAGTGACGATTATAATTTGTACATAATATGTAAGCGTAGTATTTTACAAGAAGCATTTATTCAACAGTCTGTAGTCCATTGTTTTTGATAGTGTGTGCGCGCGCGTAGAATTTTTCGTCCATTCCGGTTTCATCAGTTGTCCCACTATATTGTGGGGTGCTGCAATTCTTAATGACCATACATTTAAGAGGTAGTTTGTAATAAATCGTAGAAAATATGTGTTGAACGCTTCGTTTCCGTTTTAATCACACATTACATTTCTTATTTTAAAGACAGTGCAGTTTCATTACAAAAACGGGACTTTACTGACTTGGCTTGGTGCGATTGTTTATATGTATTATAATTTAACACTTAATATGTTACGCTGTTAGCTAATAAGTGTAATTTCATTGAATAAACGTATATACGATACTGTCATCTTTTTAAAAATCATGTTTAAAAATATTAACCATTATGATTTGATTAATAAAATGTATTACACTGCATAATATATGAGTTACTAGTATGTTCTGACTGCAGCCTTAATAACTTCTATAATGTATATGAATATTCTAATAAATAGCACATACAAATAAGTGAGTATTCAATATGTGCAATGACATTTATGTAAATTTAAACTATGTGGAGGTCTACATTGTAAGTAACATTTTATCTTATCTGTCTTCATTATATGTTTTTCTTGCACTTTATTTCTTCATCCCAGGCAATTCTTGGTTAAATAAATCTCAAATAATTGAATATATCAGAAAAATCTGTAATAATTTAAAAAGAACTTGCAAAAATATATTTATTAAATTTAAACTTGGTTTGTATCTATGAATCAAGGACAGTTATTTAAGAGAAAACTGTTTGACAAAATCAGGGAAGCATGAAATACGCTCGTCTTTTTCGCGGATCAACACGTGGTTTAAATAGGCAATTTATATTAAATGCCACATTGAAATGTAGTTGTAGAATATAAACTGAATCATTCTATATATGCATTTACATATAAGGTAACCAAATCTTAAATTGTCACTGCTATTACCCTCTAACTTTTGTAAAATTAACTT
This sequence comes from Lordithon lunulatus, assembly GCA_963942505.1. Classification (NCBI taxonomy): domain Eukaryota; kingdom Metazoa; phylum Arthropoda; class Insecta; order Coleoptera; family Staphylinidae; genus Lordithon; species Lordithon lunulatus. The sequence continues at coordinate 52,714,133 of OZ012666.1, read as the reverse complement.
TGAGCCAGTTGTTCAATAGTTTGGTAACTAACTTAAACCGAGTTTAATATTCTTGGTTTAAGTTAGTTTAACCAGATATTGAACAACTGGTCCTTAATAACTGCTTGTCCGTCTATTTTTTCTCTATTATATCATCAGCATCATTACTTAAACTACAGGGATATAATTTATGACAATCATTACCTTCCTCTTGCTGTAGCTATGTGGTAAAATCCCATTCATCAGCAACCACGGAGCTACCGGTGATGTAACTACAGCACTAACCTTAGCGTTTTTATGCTTATAAATAAATTTTTATAATATAACTAACAATAAGCATTGTATTTCACTCTTGTTGGACCTGTTTGTCTAGTCACTTGTTGCTTCTGTACATTTTAAAATAAAATTGTTTTAAAAATACCCTCAGAAAGTTCCAACACAAATTTCTGTTGTTTTTTTTCTTGTAATTATCTCAATTGAATCTACTTTTATTTACAATGCCTGACCAAAGGTTCAGTTTCAGCTAAATATTGCAGAAGCATGATGAAATGATTTCTTTATGGACTGATTTTGGATATATACAACTAATTGTGATTATTATGTCAAATCAACCACAACCGTTTTTTCTCAAAACATTACATGTTTTTAAATTTGATGTGCATTATCCTGTAGATATCCTATACTTCTCGTAACTGTTCTTCTGGCTTATGCCTTTATCAATTCAACTTGATGTGTCCATCTCAGCTGTGTTATACAGTTCTTATTGCAAAGAGGTAGTTTGAGCACCAGCCAGGTGCAACTCATCTCCACAACAAACATATGGGTGATGTTCTATATGGGTTTTTCTTTCCCTTTGTCTTTTTTTGAGTTGATCTTAGTACTGTGACCTGCTTTCGTTTATCATTCGAGAGCTGTTCTAAGCCCAGAACAGCTTCCAAATGATAAACAAAAACAGCTAGTTTGAACACCAGCCAGTCGCAACCCATAGTAAAACAGTTTTGGCCGAAACCAAAATTGAAATGTTTCAGTAAGACACGAATTATTTATGTATTATTATAGAGTAAAATACATTAACTTGGTGCAAATAATTTCTCCATTTACTTGCCAGGTTTAATTAGTTCAAAATGTAGTTGTTAATAGTGTCAATCAGTTAGTACAAAAAAGACAGCAGTTCAATAAATCATTTTATTGCACTACAACGATAAACAAAGTATAATACGATTTTATTTATATAAAAGATTAGTACTTCATAGTACTAAGCACAACCTCTTAAATTAAATAGTTGCACAATACGATCCTCACAGAAAAATATATATAATTTTCTACATATAATTTTGGAAGATTTAAAAAAGACCAAATACAAAAAAATTCTGACGTATTAGGTATAATTTTCTATACTAATTTATTGTGGTACATGATTGACTCAAATTACCCATAGAGAGATTATAAAATATAAAATCTTACTACTATATCCCCTACAAATATCATTCATAGACTTTAAAATTATAGAAAAGTTGTTATACAGACTTGTAATAAAATGCTGTCACTATATAGAGTAAAAGCGGGGAATGCAGTATATATAGTATCTTATCAATAATTGGAATAATTCGTATTATTTTATAAATGCAGCTAATTCATTGGTTCAGTTGTCTTTAAACTACCTTAACCTGTGGGGCATTTGCAGCCTGTTGTGGTTGTTGATTAGGTTGTGCTTGCTGTGGAGCTGCTTGTTGTTGAGCCTGTGCATGGTTAGCTTGTACCTGTGGAGCTGCTTGTTGGGCCTGTGGATGGTTAGGTTGTTGGGCCTGTGGATGGCTAGGTTGTTGTACCTGTGGATGGTTAGGTTGTTGTATCTGTGGTTTGTTGTGTTGTTGTAAATGGGGTTTGTTGGTTTGTATTTGTGGATTTTGGGGTTGTACCTGTGGTTGAGTGTGTTGTGGTTGGTTAGGTTGTTGTTGATTATTAAATTGTGCCTGTTGATGGTTATTATTAAGTTGTCCCTGTTGTTGGTTAGGATGATACTGTTGATTTACATGTTGATACTGCACATTTGGCTGTTGTTTAGTATTTCCAGGGTAAATTTCATTTGTGTTCAATTCTGGGTGGGCAGCTTGATTGGGGTTTGCCTAAAAATTAACGTGAATATATAATTAATCCCCAAGCATACATTAGATTCAAAATTGTTGACATGTATAATAGTTGTTTAAAGGATAAATAAAACGATTTTTTACTTTGTATTTTATCACACTTCAGTTACACTTTGCAACTAGTTTCAGCTCAGCTAGTTGCAAAGTGTAACTGAAGTGTGATAAAAAAATCGTTTTATTTATCCTTTGAAATGAATTATCACAAAGTAGATGCCTTAACAATCCAATATTTAATAGTTGTTTATTTATTTTGTAATCAGAAACAAAAAAAATACTCAACAATATACCATTCTAGTGATGTGGATATTGACTAGAAACATTGAGCAGTTCATATGGTGAATAAAGGTAATATTAGTTAATTAAAAACATAATATTTATAATAATGAGTAATAATACATAAAAATGTTTTGCCACACATCAGCAAATAAGAGTTCAGAATTTTATAGTTACCATCTATTAATTAAAAGGATCTATATCCTTGATGTATACTTTTTTGCCCAAAGTGCCCTCCTGTCCTCTCAAAGTGAGAAATAAAAATCAATAATTTTCTAGAAAGTTTTAATAGAGCATAATAGAAAAATAATATATTTATTTGATAGTATTTTGACGTGTTTTTAATAATTTATAAAAAAAAATAGTTCTGTATTTTATAGAACATTTAATGATGATTATTATAGTTAATGAAATTTGTTTATACCAATTTCTTATTTGATTTTTCTCATGAGCCATTCCTCACACAAAATCAGATCAATGAAATATTCTATCAATAACAATTAAAACAATAAAAATTGTCAAAAAGGAATACAATTATTTTTCAAAATACCATCAAAAATACTAGCTTCATACACTCTAATTATGTACCAAATAATATTTTTCTATAATGCTCTAATCAAAAGTTATAGCCAATTATTGTTTCTTTATTCTTCACTGCCAGGCCTCCTCAGGGGTGCACGGTGGTGAAAAATATTTAAGGAATGTATAGTCAGTAATAGATGGAAATCATAACTCCTGAATTTAATATACCAGAAGTCTCCTCCACAAACTTATTCCCAATTAGGAATGAGAATGAAAAATAATGGCAATATTATATAACTATTGACCAAATATATGTACTAGGTAGAATGGACTAGTCTAGTGACGGTTATTTATTTCGGATCATAATGGTGAGGTGAGGCAATACCTAGCCTCACCACCTTCATTATGATCCGAAATAAATAACCGTCACTAGATCACTAGTCCATTCTGCCTAGTGAATTTTATTTTTAATATATTCACTAGGTAGAATGGACTAGTGATCTAGTGACGGTTATTTATTTCGGATCATAATGAAGGTGGTGATGCAATACCTAGCCTCACCACCTTCATTATGATCCGAAATAAATAACCGTCACTATATCGCTAGTCCATTGTACCTACTGAATATTGTTTTCCTTTATGTTTAAGTATCAGTGAACATTTTGAAAGAATCATAACTATTCACATGCACAACTCATATTCTGAGGCAGTTTACAGTATTTACAATACTGTGTTCTCATGGTCTTCACTATACCAAATATATGCAGTTACCTGATGAATTTGTTGTGGATTCACATGTGCCTGTGGCAATTGTCCAGGATGGAACTGTCCTTGAGGAGGCATTTGTCCAGCTTGAGGGTGAGCTTGTCCACCTTGCTGTGGATATTGTTGTCCGCTTTGTGGGTATTGCTGTCCACCTTGTGGAGGATATTGCTGTCCACCCTGTGGATACTGTTGTGCACCAGGATGCATTTGTGCACCTGGAGGTGGCATATATCCCTGTGGATATCCTTGATCATAACCTGGATGATTTTGGTATCCTCCTTGTGGGTAATGCATCTGAGAGTTGATATCATTTGGGTGATATCCTGGAGCAGGAGGGTACTGCATCTGTAAATATTAGAACAATTTTATATATAATTTTATCTGAAAATCCGGGAATTATTAAATATTTATAAGTATATAATTAAATAATTGTCTCAGGGGCTCACACCTGGTGAGTACGGGAATTGGCAATCCCGAGGTACCCTAGCTGGATCTGCCCCTTTTCAACTAGTCTTGGGGTACATCCCTTCTCTATATTCTTTTCCTATCTAGCCTCTTATTAAACTGGGTCTCTATTTTCCACAACATCTGGCCAAGCCGTTCGGGAACGTGGCGTTTTGATAAAATTTAAACCGAACTCATAGCCTGAGATGCAACAACTTCCCAACAACTAAAGGCGAAGTAAGAGGGATGAAAAGTCACAGACAAGACATGTTCAATTTTGAAAACGAACTACTCCAGGTGGGTGCAAGTGATAGGCCAGAATCCCATATCAAACTAACAATTTGCCTAATGGTTTCTGGAGAAGCCACAAAAATTTGAAATCGAAATCAACACAAAATTCTACCAACAAAGACAATAAATATAAGAACAACACAACTTTAAAATTCATTATTTCATTATTTTAAATAATAGTTGCGAGTAATCAAATTCTAAATTTTTTGTAAATTTTCTACCTTACTACATTTAACATGCCATTATTTTACGAGGGCCTAGCGATTCAACGCAATCGCATCGCGAAAACGTCTTCAGGTTTTCTAAAACAGTCTGTGAACAAAATTCTGGGAAAACTTCACCAAACGGATCACGACCAAATTTGGAAATCAGCTGAGAACACTACCTGGGACGAACCAGTGAAACTTGAGCAAAATCCGTCCTCTAACAAAGTAAACAACTCGATAATACCGACCCCCTGCAGCGACACGTGACGTCATCGACTTTTACTGCACTATACCTAAATCGTACGGGGTATTAGCGAAGTTAGTTGCATGTTAAATGCAGTAATTAAAATAAAAATGGAAATGTGAGGAAACGTGAGAAAATGTGGGAAAACACGTGAACATATGGGAAAATGGGGAAAAATGTGGAACAATGTGTGTAAACATGAGAAAATGTGAGAAAACCTGGGATCATTTTGGAAAATGTGGGAAATTAATGATCAAACCATTTCATATGCGCATATGGCTTCAAAGAAGGCACGGCGCAGTCAACAAGTGAGACAACATCGGCGGTGACTGTACATACGTAAATCACTGGAAAAATAGTGACAATAATCGCGTGGAAATGGCAAAATGTCCGAACCGAACCTAATCAGACCGAAATGAATTTAATCAAATCAAATTTTAGAGAAATATCTTTGATGTAATTTTAATTAATAATTTTGGAAAGCCGTGTGTTGACCACATCAGATATTTTCTCTTTGTCATGACATTAATGACATTAAGACATACTAAATTAATAAATAGAGTACCTCTATTTATCCCATTAGGTCTATGATAGTATTTAGAATACTGTTAATAAAACGAAACTAAATTCATGCTATCAGTAAAACTCCATAACTAACCTGATGTTGCCTTATGTATGCATCTAATTCCTCATCAGTGTATGGCTTATTTTCATCCAAACCCTGCCAGCCATTATCCTTTTCGAAGTCATTCTTTTTTGTCTGGTGCTCAAACTCAGCATAGTCAATAAAACCGTCTTTATTGAGATCCATTTCTTGGAAAACGGATTCACGCATTCTTTCCATCTCTTCGACACGTTCCCGCATGTCATCTTCCGGCGCTCCAGCCGCGTACATTTTGTCTAGTTCCTGTAAAAATAATCATTATATAAAATAATATACTATACTTCAATATAGATATTAATTTGCAACATAATATGTGGTACAGAAAGCCATAAAAAAGATGAAGAATGGAAAGGCATGCGGACCCGGAGAAAGCTTAATGAAATGATAACAAAACTACTAAATAAATGTATAAATGAATATAAAGATCCTGAAGAATAGAAAATGGAGTTCATGTCATCGATACTTATAAAAGGAGATTCTTGCAACTGTGAAAATGACAGGAATAACGTGAATACGTGACCTTGAAACAGAATATGTGGTAGCAGAAACAGACGAACAAAATAGTTTTAGGTCAGGACAATCATGTATGGACAATGTATTCATCATAAAACAGCTAATGGAAAAGAAAATTAGCTCAGGAAGACTACCTACATTTCATAGACCTGTCTCTGAATCGACATGTTTTATCTCATCTTGTGAATGCCTGCAAATAGATATATGACAGCAACATCAAAGTGACATATCACATGTTTTGTTGTTTGATGTAATGTGGGAATTGGACTTAAGGACAGACAACCAAGCTTTGTTGTGAGCATTACACCTGAAGCATAATTACATTGATTGACCTATATTTCAAATTAGACAAAAATAAAGATTAGCCAGAATGATCAATAATATCCAGTCAGGATAGGCCACAAACAAGAACAATAACTGCAGATGAGAAATGCATTCAAGACCTTATAATGCACTACAATATAGCACTTTGTGGGTACCATGCCACCAGAGAATCAAATGGTTATAAGACATTAAAAGTGCAGCTAACCATGTTGGACTGCAAAAACTGTAACACCACTATAATTTCACATCACAGGTGAAGACCTATGGGCTTTTGCTATGAATATTATCAAGAGTCCACCATTAAAAGTATAGTGATTTCAAGTAACTCCAAATGTTCAATAATTACCTTAACAAATAAAGCTTTCACTTCATTCTGATCCCATAGACCATTGGAGTCCAAGTCATGAAGCATAAAAAATGTCTTTGGGTTGAAATCCTGCTGCATGTGATCTTGTTCCTCCCATACTTCTTCAAGTTGCTGCTTGTGGCCTGGTGTGTGTAATTTATCATGCTTCTTATGTTTATCTTCCATTTCCTGTACAAAAACCATAACAAAACAAATTAGAAATAAAAGATAAATAATAGAAATTTATATAATACAGTTTTATTAATTTTGGATAAAATTTATATTAGTTTGAGAATAAAGGGAATTCAGGTCAAAAATGTTTGTATACATATTTAACTGCATATCTTAATCAATTAATCATAAATTACTTTGTAATAAGTTCATCAAGAATCTTGAGCAACTTTCATTCAAGACTGCTTCAACCAAAACTTGAACTGTGTAAATCATAAACAGAAATATACAATTAGAAAATGTGAAGATGTTCTCGGTAAAACAATACCTTGCTTTAGATCAGTGAAGTATTTGGAAAGTAAGATATATAAAATAAATATCAGGCACTATTTTTCCTTCAAGTTTTTATTCAAGACATGTCATATATGTAATTACACATAGTATGATCAGATAATAGGCCATACAACAAATGATGTCCACTTCTATTTTGGCTTGATTGAATGAAACTTAAGAAGATAATTAAAACTAGAAACTTGTTTTTGTTCTATCTAGTACAATCTAAATCATAATAAGGCCTGAATTATACTGTACTAGATTTGTTAAGAAACTCGAACAGGTTTATATTTTTAATTATTCATGTGCTATGAATATTGCAGGAACATGAATATTGAATCTTAATAATCATGTTATGTATAACAAAACTTGCCATCAACACATCAAAGGCTGAGTTGTATAAAGGCGAGTTAACAATAGCTTGGGAGTACAGTTGATTCATCAATTGTCGCTCATTTTATATTGTCATGTAAATCTAAAAGGCACCTTACATGGTCAATAATACTGCCAAAATTTGCTTCAATCCTCCTTTTATATTTATAAAGTAATCAATAATCTGGATAAAGATCAGTATTCTCTTCATTACATTATTAATATATATTACGCAATGAGTAATACTGGCAATATTTTAGAATAATGAACATTTTAAACATAATATCGTATGGTTATACAACCCAGCCTTAACATACCACTTTTTAGAATTCAGATTATGCTAGTAGCATAATCAGTAGTGATTTTGGAAATAAAAAAAGGAGTTTTTTCAGTTCAATTTTCTATTGTTTTGAATCAAAACTAATAATAGTTAACTAAACTATCCAAACCTTTCCAAGTTTTTTAACTATTGATAGTGCTAGTATCTCACCACCACTCACAACTTGTTGATAGTATGCAGATACCAGTCATGTGTACACCCATACTCCTAATAGATAGCTAATTGTGACACATTGTCACTACTAATAGTTAACCAGCTTTATTAAATTTAACACCATAATAAAATATTACCTTATATTCTTTCTCCAATTTCTCCCTTTCATCACCAACTGTATGATTCAGCTTCTCAAACTTTTCAAACTCCTTCTGCAACTCATATGCCTTAAATTCCTCCTTGCGCTTGTTATCAGCCTCAGCCAAATCTTGAGTAGTCTGTGTTATTAGCTTCTTCAAATCCTCAATCTCAAATGTATGAGGGTTGGCATGATCAATATGGTGATGGGTTGGATCTTCAATACTGTTTGAACCATCATCCATCAAATGCCTTTTCTTCTCCATAAGATCATGCAGTCTTTGCAGCTCTCCCCTCTTAATCTCATCAAGCTGTGTGCGAACTTGGTGTGAAACCATGTCCAATTCCTGAGCAATCTTACCTGATCGAATGTCTTCTTCATTAGCCTTTTCTAGCTTTTCACGGAATGCAGGATCTGATTCAAGTGCATTTACAACCTCTCGAATATACCTATGGTATTCTACATAGTCTTCAAGGCCATCAACCTGGGAGTCTTGTTTTTCTGTTTCTTGCTTGTTTTTTGTTACAGGTGGTGCATAGCAGGTATGCATAAATGCAATACAGATAATGAGCTTTAGGAACATTTCGTTGTGCTGAAAAAACAACCACAGTTAGCAATTACAATTACAAATGTTTGCAATATGTTGGAATTCATTTTTTTGTATTTACAGCATATTTATTCAAAACTACTTTCCAAATTGTTTCATAGTAATTATAGCATAATATTTAGGACATAAAGAATTCCTAATGATTAAGAGAAAATAAACAAAAATAACCTCAAAAGTATAAAATATTTTATACGTAATTTACCATGCAAAGATATAAAGCCCTCAAAAGTACTCACCTAGTTATTGTGACAATTATTTAGTTTATTGTATGACGTGTTTTTACTGCATTGTTCTTTTGCAAAATCTGACCGCAATTGTCAGCAAAAGTTTGGCACTTTGTTGACATATGACGTGTACTTACTTGTAATTATTTTTTCAATTATGAAATATCTGCGAACCTGTAATTTTTATTAGGAAACAATGATATATTTTTTTATGAGTTTATATATAATATAGATTATAATAATAATTATTATAATTCTTTTTAAATTCAATGTATTACATATTATATGTGTATATTCGCTGTTGGTAGCACTGCGTACATTTTAAATTGAGGATAAAATAAAGTTGGTGTACAAAGCAAATTGTTGAAAACGTTGGAAAATATTCGTTAAATCTGTGCTTCGGCAAGGGTAAGTTGAAAATAATGTTATTAATTAATAATTACTATTGCATAGGAATACAATTGAATTATGTGAGCTAAAATAACTAAAAAAAATTCATTGAAATGAGAATAATTTACTATTTGTATATAATTGCCCATGTTCTACCTATCACTAGGCCAATACTCATCACCAGTTAACCTCTAATTTCTAGTTTTGGTAACTACCAGCAATATCAATATTAAATTTATATATATTTTTTTTTCATTTATCACTAGGTGAAAAATAAAAACCTTTATTTGCTCTAAAGGTTTTTATTTAATAAAGCCCTCTACTTTGCACTAAATTTAGCAGCCAGCACTACTCAGTGTGCTTGTACTATGATGCTCCCTTCGTCCAGGAGAATCCTCCAACTCCTTCCTAGTTCTTCCTCAACTTCTCTGAATGAGCACTTCCAGTGTATTTCCCCCCAGTACAGTTTACACTAAGATCCAAAATTTGTTTCTACAAAAAAATTTATATATATTTCCCCCCAGCACAGTTTACACTAAGATCCAAAATTTGTTTCTACAGAAAAATTTATAAATTATTATATTCCTAACTAAAAGGAGCATACATGGATGCACATCATGCTTGAACCTTATTTTAATGGTTAAATTAATTGTTTTAAATCTGTGGGATCAAATTTGACCCTGCCATGTCAGATAAAGTTTGTAACTCTCCCTATTAATGTTGAGTAATGTATACATCAATCAATGCTGTTAGTCAACACAATATGGATTACACTATAGAAAATTAGGGTATCCAGGACATATCAGGAAGAAAGGGGGTTTGCAAAAGGGACCATTGCCTAAATTAGGGACCTGACACCCCAGTTTGTATCTTGTTATTTTTTATAGTGCTTTAAAAATATCAATTGCCTATAGCCTAGTTTTCTCTAAAAAGCCCTGATTGTGCCTGTAAACACTAGTTGTTGTTCCCTGAAGAATAATAAATAATAAAAGACAATTTAAAATGATCATTAAATTAACTGATTATTTATTGAATAAATGATAATAAATATTTAATACTCTCAACAAAATATTATATTTACAGTTTCAATCTCTTCAGTTGTATCTTACATTTGATATTTATGATCAAATATAATTCACAACATCAGAACATTAGTTTTAAATAAATACTGTCCATCACAATCACTCAACTTGAATTTCTAAATCAGGTTTATGTTCTTGCAACAGCAAACATGTCATCTCAAACTCATCAGAAGCAAAAATGTCATCCACATAAAGTATCTTCAAATTCTTCAATTTACACAGAGCTCCAATTCCACGATGTGTAATCAAAGGCATATTTCTTAAATCCAAATATAGTAGTGAATCAGAAAATAAATTGCTTATGCGATCTAAAGCCCAATCATCTAACTTCTCACAGCCATTCAAACTGAGCCACTCAACTTGTACAAGATCTCTAAGATTTACTAATCCCTCATAATACAAATTCATATCAGTGCAATCAACTGCTTGTAGGAACATATCATTGCAGTACCTTTTAGGTAAATCATACTCATTAAATTCATTTGCTTTCCTCCACTTTTCTTCCCCATAAAACTTCACACTGCCACCCCGGTATACAATAAAATGAGCAGCAGCTAGCTCATTACCTAACATTTGGTTCCTTTCTGGGATGTATGATTGCATTACAATGTCTTTCTTCTCAACTTTTCTTGCCCACCATTTTTTAATAGCAGTAGGAGTCAGGTTGATGGGTTGTTGTATAATTTTGATAAAACTTGTATTATTTTCTTCAGAGTAAAAGGTGCGAAGCATGTCATAGTAGTGTCCCTCCTTCACATGCCATGGCGATCTCCATTTCATTTCATCTTTGGTTGCCAGTTTGAGTTTTGCCATTTCTTTAGTTTTTATTTCTGTTAGATCAGTTAATTTTGCAGGCATCTTTGTAATTTGATTGTTGTCACTGGAGCAGCATCGTAGTAGTCGTAATTTCTGTAGGCTGGCTTCAAGAAAACAGGCTCGTTGTAGTAACATTTCCGTTTAATTTAAGTTGTGAGGTCTACAACCAGGAAGATGAAGCGTGGTATCTTTTTGTTTACATAAAACTGACTTGTAATTCAAACGATTGTATTTTGAGTTTTTAAACTTAATTTTGTAGGTTAAATTTTGTTGTATTGAAATGTAGACTACTCCATAAGCATAATGCTGTTAGTAGCATAGTCTATATTAATATAGTAGAAGGCCCATATAATGGCCCTTATAATGCTCTGTGCGAAGGCCTATGGCAATGGATCCCTGGCATATCCCTGGTAAAGGCAGAGACAAGAAAGATAAAGGGTAAAGTCAAGAATTCTAAACTATGGAGGATAACTTATCTTACGTTTAGAATTTGCGTCAAAAATCTTACGAGAGCCTCGCATGTCCAATAAACGGACAAGAGTCAGGCCCGTATAATAAAGATTAACAATAATTTTTTATTAATTAAATTAGAAAGAGTTGCAAAAATCGGTAGAAATAGAAAACAAAAAGAATAGAATTAATTAATTAATTATGGAGCAAATTTTAAAAACAAACAGAACAATAGCGAAATTAGCTTGCGGAACATTAACTAGCAAACAAAGCACAAAACAAACAACGTGGTGGAACAAAGAGGTGAAAGACGAAAGCCCAAAAAAGATAGAGCTATGGAAAATGTACATTTAAAGAGGAACAGAACATGCATACACGCAATACTAGCAACAGAGAGCAAACCAAGAAGTAAAAAAGCCAAGACCGCAACGTGAAGGAATTTGCACATAACATGAAAGAGGAAATCAAAAACTATTCTTCAAGGTACTAAAAAATGTATCAAAAGAAAACCTTTTTTTTCATCTGGGGTGGAATATTCGAAAGACACCCCATGACTCGGAACTCTAGAAGGCCAACATGGGGATTCGCCCCGCGTCTTGTTCGGGGCGCCTACCGGCTAAACCAAAACCCAAGTTCTGTCCTAAGAGGGCTTGTCCGCCTTGCAGGCACTGCTAAGCCCCCTTAGTGGCCTAACGTTAGTCAAGCTTTATGTCTCTTGTGCGGATATAGCGGTCTGTCACTGTCGTCTTGTCTTAAGTTAAATTTCAGTCGTTGATCCTTAGACCATCCTCAAACTTGGCCAGCATCACTTTCCCGAAGAACCCTGTAAATGCGGACCAAGCGTCACTGTCTGTTGACATTTTCCCCCTAGCTCTTCTGGTGGGGTCACTCCCACCCACAACCAGAGTTCTGTCCTCGCCGCTATCCATCTTGGGCATTCGTAGATAGTGTGAGCCGGATCGTCTAGTAAAAGACAACCTGAAGTAATAAAAAATGCACAAACGGAGATATAGTGGTCTTCTACCACTATATCTCCGTTTAAGGACATAATGAACAGATGGAAAGAATAAACTGAAGAATTACACCTAGCAATTCTTTAAAGTATTTTTTCCAAAGCAAAACAAAAAACGAATCAGGAAGATCTAAAACGAAGCTATAACTAAAGGACCAGAAGTAATAAATGACATGGGGACGAAGATCAAAACAAACCAGCTACTAAATATAAGCCAAATGGCCTGAAGACACAAAAAGTTATCAGAATCAGTGGCAGTTATAACACCCATTTTCAAAAAAATGAGACAACTGACAATCTAAAAACTATAGAGGAATATAACTAACTCTAAGCGTCCCAGGAAAAATTTACGAACGAACTCTAGAAATAAAGTTGAGGATAATCATACAAAATAAATTCGACGATTCGCTAAGCGGGTACAGGCCTGTTTACAGGGCTCAGGACCACGCATTTACTTAAAGACAAATAGCCTGGAAATCCTTGGATTATAACAAGGAATTGCATCTCTGTTTCATACATATGTAAAAGGCCTTAACAGGGGGTAGCTCTGACAGCATCCCAAAAGAGAAATTTGGAAGAAGCTTGAAACTAAAGTAGTAAATGGTAGACTATTGAAGCGCAGGGAAAATTCCCGATCTGCTTGGCCAGGGGAGAGTGGAGCAGGGAGGTAAGGGTGATTAAATTCCTTTCAGGTTTTCCTTTCACCGGCCTAACGGCTGATAGTCCTGTGGATATAGAAGTTTTTTTTATATCTAAAAATAGTAACTTGAATGTTCCCAGCCTCTAGGCATCTAATACAAAGTATGCATTGCAAGAGCGAGGTGTGGTTCAGAAGAGTAAGGAAGAAAAGTGTGGATGGGGCTGGGGAACACCACGTGTGCGTTGTGTAGGAAGGGTAGCGACACGTGGCAAAGTCGTTTTAGCCAAGACAATTTCTTGATTCAAAAGCTAGTCAAGATGCGAGACAATCTAAATTGTCTCGTATCATACAGCAATTTATTTGAAATATTGAATTGGTAGATCGTATGGAAAAATATAACACGTTCTATTTGTCAAGGACAAATTGTATGGGAAGAGGATATATAAATTCATCTCTTGAACAACTTTTGAGCTAAGAAATTGTCTTGTCTAAAACGACCTTTAGCAAAAAAATGTGAGGTAGTGGAAGCAGAGTGGGTTGGAGAGTACAGAAAGCCGAATGAATGGCTAGGAGAGGATGGGAAAGGCGTGAAAATCTGCAGGAGGTTGACATGGGAGACGAAATTGGCGAGGGCAAAGGTGGTCTTGTGTGTACAGAATATTATATGAGGGAAGTTGTATTTAATTTGGTAATTACGAACATCTCGCGTGGAAGCACGCGAGATGTTCGTAATTCACAAGATATTACGAACATCTCGCGTGCTTCCAATCAAGACCCTACGTGGTGCAATTGGTTAGCACGTTGGCCGCGACAGCCGGAGACGTGGGTTCGATTCCCACCGGAGGGTGAAATTTTTAGAGCTACTTCATTATATATATATATATATATATATATATATATATATATATATATATATATATATATATACATTATACTTTACAATTATTGTTCTTGTTTATGGTATATTGGTATATAATTGTTGGAACTGAGGTCATGGAGAGAATGAGAGATATTGAGTCACAACAAATATAAGAGAGAATGAATGAGAGCTCCTACAAGCTGGATTATGTGAACTGGCTACATACACTACATGCACACCAGTGTAGAGTGGTCTTACATATTTTTTTTCCTCAAGCTGCTAGAAAGGTTAAGAGACAAATACATTATGGATGGTATGAGAATTAACCCCCTAAGCAATCGACAATATTAGAAAGTCAACTGACTTGGTGCTGGATGACCTAAACAGGCTAGTGGCAAAGACAAGAAAGTTAGCCACGGCCATTTGGTCAGTAGTATGGTGGCCCAAGACAAAGGATAACAAAGTGGCCAGGCTCCTGAGCAGCACCCAAAGGCTTGCCTGTCTCAGAATAACAGTAGCCATGAATACAACAACCACTGCTGCTAGATCCTGCTAGACCTACCACCTATATATATATAATGTTACATATATTACCAGTTATAATATTATAATTCCATGGGTTGAATTTGATTCACCACTAAAATTTAACAACCAATTTATTAAGTGTATTTACTCACCACTAAACGTTTTTTTGGTGCACAATCAGCCTGAGCAGCTTCATCTTGGCTGCTTTATTAGCAAAATATCTTTAACAGCACACACACACACAACCACTCAAACCACCTCGGACTTTGAGTGACCACAGATAAATGTGTAAACACTACTGCTGCTCACGCGTTTCATTAGCATATCTTTGTATTGCTGATAATGACCATATCTATATTACACAGCGCGAAAATGAGTACATTTTACCACTGCTGTGGCCACTGCTCGCGACCTCAACAGATTTATACGTTAAATCACAGCTGCACCTGTCAAACAAAAATGACAATCAAGCAATCCGTGTTGTTGTTAAACAACAAATAATAAACAAAAAGTAAACATATTTTGGAATTGTTTTTTTTTTGAATCGATTTGATTTTAATAAATTGAATGCTGTAGGGAGGTTTTTCAACATACAGACTATAATTATATTTTCTTTGACCCATACACTCATAGACAATATAAGATATATACAGAAGCATAACTATGATAGTTTTAAGGCAGCTGACACGGTCAATAATACTGTCAATCCTGGTACTGTCAATATTTTCTTCAATCCTCCTTTTATATTTATCAAGTAATCTATTATCTGGATAAACATTAGTATTCTCTTCATTCCATCATTACTATACCTTACACGATAAGTAATACTGGCAATATTTTAGAAGAATGAACATTTTAAACAAGTTATCATACAGTAATACTGTCATTATACTAAAATATTGACAGTATTACTGACCGTGTAAGATGCCTTTTTCTTTTATCTTTAACTTTGATAGACAGTATCCTCTCTGTAATTGCATCCCATTTATATATATATATATATATATATATATAATAGTTAAATATTTTGGTCTGGTTGGAGTCAATTTTAATATCCTTAAAAAGGCTACCCATAATCTCAGTTATATGCTTGGTAATTGAATTACTTTTTGAAAGTAACTATTTAGTAAACCATTGAAAAGATTTGAAGCATTTTGCAAAGTTTTTTAAAAAGGTTTAAAATATTCTAGAAACATTTACTTAACTAATTTAAAGCCTTTGCGAGTTAGGTAAACTAAACAAACTGACGCAAGTATTTCAGTTACGGGTTTAGTCAATAACTAGCTCTAAACTCAATAAAACAGCTCCATTAGTAAGTAACTAATAATCTCAGAAATTAAAACCTACCAGATTGATTACAAATGAGCATCCTCATCCGCACATATTTATATTCATTATAACCCATAAGTCTAGTTGTTGTAGCGTTGGTTTATAACTTTATATGGCAGGGAACATCAGTAGACATTTAAAAAGGGGGCAAATCCAACGGACTAGAATGAAGTAGAACGCGCAACGATCTACTGCGCATCATAGACAACCCTAGATGCGAAAGTCCCTAGAAATATTACGGCACGAACTTTTTCGCAATCTATGTTGTGTAACAAAAGTAGTAGCTAAGTTCTAAGGGTGGTTTGTGCTACTTACGTATGATGGCAGTTTTAATAGCGCATCCTTCGTTGGGCAAAACTAGCAAAATATATTAGTTTTGCTAATAATTATTTGTATCTACCTTCACACCGCTTACAATGTTTTTTCATGGAAAACGGCTACTTCATGTTAGTTTTGTTTTAGGACGCCATCATTTTTATATGGACGCCATCTTTAAAACCAAGCTACAGAAAAAAAAGTTCTCCTCACGATATCGTCCTCATTAAGAAGCAAGAAATAATTAGAAGAGATGAATATAACTGGAATACGTAGTGCGTGCCTGTTAGCTACTTCAATCAACACGGATTCTGCATTAGTGATTGTATTTCCAAGGTCAACAATGGATTTAACCTAAAAAATTTACCAGTATCATTTATATATGGACTTTACTCCAGGATTTCGTCCTGATAAGAAGCAAGAAATAATTAGGAGTGATGAATACAACTGGAATACATAGTGAGTGCCTATTAGCTACTTCCACCAACATGGATTCTATATCAATGATTGTATTTCCAAGGTCAACCTAATGAATTAACTCCAGGATTTTGTCCTGATAAAGAAGCAAGAAATAATTAAGAGTGATGAATACAACTAGAATATGTAGTGAGTGCCTATTAACTACTTCCATCAAAATGGATTCTGCATCAAAGATTGCATTTCCAAGGTCAACAATGGATATAACCTATGAATTCACTACAGGACATCCTGACAAAGAAGCAATTATTAGAAGTGTTCAAACTAGAATACCCAATGAGTGTCCATTAACATGGATTCTGCTTCAATGATTGTATTTCCAAGGTCTATACTGGATATAACTTGAAAATAGGTAAAGGTTTTTTTTAATTGTTTTTATATCAATCTGCTTAATGGTTTAGTTGGCTGTTATGGGTAACCCACTCTGAACTTACAGAATAAAATATTTACCCCTGTATTCACTGACGTTCCATAAATCTATCAATACTTATTGAACTCTTTAAGTATTCATAAAGGCACCTTACATGATCAATATTACTGTCAATATTTTAGAATAATGACAGTATTACTGAACGATAAAATATTTAATATGTTCATTATTCTAAAATATTGCCAGTGTTACTCATCCTGTAAAGTATAATAATGATGTAATGAAGAGAATACTGATCTTTATCCGGATAATTGATGACTTGATAAATATAAAAAGAGAATTGAAGCAAATATTGACAGTACTAGTATTGACAGTATTATTGACTGTGTAAGGTGCCTTATTGATATAGCAACAATAAATAAATTATATAGGGAATGTAGTTACTTTAGATTCTCTCTATTGGAAACACTGAATAATTAAACAAAAGGTGTCATCAAAGCTGCAATCGCAAGCACTACTCAAGGTGTTTATCATTTGTTTTGGCATATTCTGTCACAATGACTTTGTCAATTTATCCATTCCCATAAGCTATAAAGTTTATTAATAACCACACATTACTGTCTAAGTTGTTGTGGTTGGGTATATTGAAGAGTTTTTTGTCAAGAAAATGCCAATAAAGTACTTTTTTTTTACTGTCCAAGTGATCAAAATCATGTAATTTGTATCAGCTGATCAAACAATAACAAAGATCAGCACCATTGACATTTGAATTGTGAATAGTTATTGTTTTGTTTATAGGAGCAAAAGTTTGGACCATACATCAAATTCATCAATATATTAATGGATTTCACCATGATTTTACTGTGAGAATCTAGGCTGTAATGGAAGTATCTGAATCAATTATGGGCATGGAGCTGTGAATTAGTTTTATTGGGATTTGACTGCAAGGATTGAAGTTTTAATGGTATAAGTTTGACCAAAAGGAGACTAATCAATATCTGATGTGGATGTGTGAAAACTGTAAGTATTCGCATGTTGTAGCTTAGTTTATATGTGAATCCTGTAGACAACCATGCTTTTATACTATACTAATGTGGTGAAATCACATCTTGATAACACTTAGACTGCCATAGTACTTTGCAAGATTCTGGTGTAAAAAGCCAATTTAATTTAATCATGTTATATTATTAAAAACTCTAATTTTAGTTCATACTAATCATTAAAAAGAATATAAATATTTTTTATTTTTTTTGTAAACTATGGCAATTAAACAAATTATGAGATAACTTGTAGTTGGCTTCCTAGTCATTAAAAAAACAATAAGGCACCTTACACAATCAATATTACTGTCAATATTTTAGAATAATGACAGTATTACTGTACAATAATATGTTTAAAATGTTAATTTTTCTAAAATATTGCCAGTATTACTGATTGTGTAAGGTATATTAATGATGTAATGAAGAGAATAATGATCTTTATCCAGATAATTGAGTACTTAATAAATATAAAAGGAGGATTGAAGAAAATATTGACAGTACTAGGATTGACAGTATTATTGACTGTGTAAGGTGCCTTTATGAGATAACTTGTAGTTGGCCTTTTAGTCATTAAACAAACTATGAGATAACTTGTAGTTGGCCTCTTAGTCATTAAACAAACTATGAGATAATTTGTAGTTGGCCTGTTTCTTAGTACTTATTTTAATTATTATTTTATGTCAGTATAAAAAAGTAAAGAAATTAAAAATACATACATAATATTATACATTTGAAGTAGCAAGTAACTTCAGAAAGTCCAGAATTGTAGTTAACTGCCAATATGTGCAACCTAGCTAATCTTTCCATACAATAATCATCTCCCTTATTAATTTTTCTAATCTAATTAAAACTAACCTGTAACTAACAACAAACCAACATTTTACTAACACCAACAATACTAACATGGGGATTTCTTGCTATATAACATTGTTCAACTTTAAAAATGGTCTTTTTTTCTGATAGGATATTGCTAAACACTACACTGCTGCACTACATACATGGGTTATGGGATGTTCCATTTTGGGGTAACAGTCACTCTTGGCCAAGTAGAAGCAACTGATACTGAAGCCAGGAGACCTGCCCAATTTTATTCGTGTCTTCAATGTCATAACATACAGTGCTTTTATATGCAGATATCATGTGTTTAAACCAGCAGTTTCTAATTGATTTAGCCTAGTGATAAGAAAATTACTACTCCTGAAAATATTGCATATCAGTATCAAGTTTAATTATTGTGTGTTTATTTTTGAAAACAAAGTACATAATCAATATGACTTATCATTTAAATAATGATATAAACATGATATGAATATTATCAGTTTTACTTTCAGTATCATTCGTGACTTCAAATACTTGAATAATGCAGTGTTATTTTGATATAAATATACTGAACGAGTGTAGTATTCATGCTTGGATTACAGATTATCCAGATCAATATTAATTTATTTATTGATTTAAGGATTGAAACTAATATGGACAGTAACAGAAATCTCACACAGTATTTTTTGTTACTGTCCATATTAGCTTCAATCCTTAAATCAATATTTATCTGGATAATTGGTAACACAAGCATCAATACTACACTCATTCAGTATATTCATATATAAATAACACTACATTATTCAAGTATTTGAAGTCTGGGATGATACTGAATGTAAAACTGACAATATACAATCATCATGTAAATTTCATACATGATGATTTTAAGGAAAGTGAAGATTATTGAAAAACACAATCATGTAAGACTAGTCTATTGCCTAAATAAGAACCTCATCATGAGTATGTACTTTATTTTCCAAATAGGCAAAGGTTTTTTATTCTCTCACCACCCCCAAGTTTTATTTGGGTAGGTATATCGGCCAATTTAGAAAGCGCTGGTTTAAACCAATCAAAAATTTATTGTGCTTATTATATATAAACCCCACTGGCATTATTTCACCATTTACAACTAATTTAAATTAACAAATATATACATTCTATTTAAATAAACAAGAATAAAATCTCCATCCAACTTTTCCTTGGCATGCATTACATCCCACCTCATCTGCTTGCACTTATTAATTACATATTTAATTGTTTATGTATTTAGCCCTCAAGGACTGTATACAAAAGTACATAGGATCCTCTGTCAGCCAATGCGATGAAGGAAAACATATTACGTCATCGAACTGTGATTTGGCGGGAATGTTAGGCGGTAAATTTAAATTTGGTTGCGTTCATGCAAGAACAGGCTTGTGTATTGGGCTGCATATCACAATCAGGTGGGGAATTAGCGGCAAATTTAAATCTACTGTACAGTGGTTCTTGCATATTACCAACACTACGGTATTATGCAAGAACCACTGTATAACAAAATACAAATTGAAATTGTATACGCACATTGTAGATCTGTAACGCGCATATATTTTGTTGTCTTTGGAGGTTGAAATTTGTTTCACACCTATTAGCTTCTCACTTATTGCGTATGTTGATGTATTGAATGTCTTGATTCTACCACCAACACTACAGCAGATTTAAATTTGCCGCTAATTCCGCAAGCTTATGCTACCCAAAATACACGTCCGATCGCAATAATATTTAAATTTACCGCCAAATATCCCTGCAAGATTTGACAATTCGATGACGACAAATGTTTTCCTTCACAGGATTGGTCGTTTCGCCATTGCGACGTCCTTTTGTATACAGTCCTTGGCCCAGTCCGTTTGGTTACTACTAGTGACTAGTAGTGACACAAGCTGACGTCACTTTGTACTATTTATTTTATGATTACTATATGCATATGCTATCGTACAGAATATGTAATAATAATAAGATCAGAAATTATATATTATAGACATATAGATGGCTGAAGGATCCAGTTAGATATTGTAACTATAACTACTACTAGAATATTGTATGCCTCCACAATATTCTAGTAGTAGTTATAGTTACAATTTCTAACTGGATCCTTCAGCCATGTATATATGAATGTTAGGAAAAAGCTTAAAAATCTAGTTTTTGACAATACTCTAGACTTGTGTCACTTTTGTCCCAAGCATGTGATGTCTATGTATGTCTCAAAATTTATTTTTGTTTGTTCGATTTTCTAAATTGATGTGTTTTATATTATTGATTGTTACTTTTGTTAAATATGTGTCTTTGTGTGTATTTATAAACAAAATTTGTTGCATTATTATTATAATACATGTTGGTAAATTATTTTATTTAATAAATTGGCAGTTAACTAAAACTTTGTGTGTATTATTCAATCAAATTATATTTTTTTAATCAAACAAAAAAACAAAAAATGGAATTCAGGTGGAATGCTACTATTTACAATACTTTATCCATAACTTTTATGATAAGTATTGTAATCATGGAGAAAAAAAAAATCTTGGGCAAATACTCTAAAAAGATTAGGGGTGGGATTCTTGAAATTATTATTATTATTATTTAAACTTTCAAAATGAGTGAAAGTTTAATAATAATAATAATAAACTTTTTTTATTTTTTAAGAAAAAAACATTTGCAACCAAATTTTAAAAACAGAAGAAATTAACAATTACAAAAAAAATATTTAAAAAAAAATGGAAAATATTTTATTTCTTTATCAAAAATTCTATAATTATCCAAAAATACAATAATAAATGGATTTCATTGCATGACTTTTCATTTAGTACTTACATAAGTACTAAATGAAAAGTTATATATTACATAATATATTTATTTAGTTTTTATAATGCATTCAAATTGCATAATAGCTCTTTATTATTATTTTGTTTTAGAAGAAGAAAAACAAAAATCAAAACAATTTTATTTTTGTAGCTAGCCAACTTGAAAACCATTGGACTGGAGGAAATGGTCATCATCATCCACAAGGAAAAGTGTTAGTGCAACAACAACCATCATTACTTTAAGATTATTTAGTGATAAGTATGCGTATTTTTGAATTGTTCAATCCTAGAGGTTTTTATCCATTTGCCATCCAACAAAACAGATTACTAGCAGTACAGTTGTGACCCTAAAAATGTGTTATCATCACTGTTGTTTCAATTCTATAGTGATATCAAAACACATCTTTAGCCCAATTTGATTTAAATTCATCCATAATAAGCAAAGAAATCATAAAAAAAAGTGGCAAATATTACCAGAGACATAAAACAGTATTTTATCCAATATTTTCCCAAATCAACATACACATTTTCTTTGATAAATCATTATAGCAACATCTAAACTCACTACCTGCCTTTTTATAGCACTCAATTTGCTTGAATACTCAACAGAATCCTAAATATGTGATTGCATTAGTTACGATATGAATAAGTAGGCTGATATTTCCTTAAAAAATTACTTTCATTTTATAACCACGACTTTGGTTGTAGTTCTAAGTTGTTTATGATATTAAAATACATCTTTTAGACAATTTTGAACAAAATCCATACATAAAAAGCAAAGAAATCATCAAAAAAATCTAGCTACTATTGCCTGAGACATAAAACAGTATTTTATCCAATATTTTCCCAAATCAACATACAGATTTTCTTCAATAAATCATTAGAGCAACATCTAAACTCACTATCTGGCTTTTTATAGCACTCAATTTGCTTGAATACTCAACAAAATCCTAAATATGTGATTGCATTAGTTATGATATGGATAAGTAGGCAGATATTTCCTTAAAAAAATTCTTTAATTTTATTATCACGACTTTAGTTTTAGTTCTAGGTTGTTTGTGATATTAAAATACATCTTTTAGCCAATTTTGAACGAAATCTATACATAAAAATCTAAAAAATCTTCAAAAAAACCTAGCAACTATTGCCTGAGACGTAAAACAGTATTTTATCCAATATGTTTCCAAATCAATATACACATTTTCTTTAATAAATCATTATAGAAACATCTAAACTTACTATCTGGCTTTTTATAGCACTCAATTTGCTTGAATACTCAAGAAAATTCTAAATAAGTGATTGCATTAGTTACGATATGGATAAGTAGGCAGATATTTCCTTAAAAATTACTTTAATTTTATAACCACGGCTTTGGTTTTAGTTCTACATTGTTTGTGATATTAAAATACATCTTTTAGCCAATTTTGAACAAAATCCATACATAAAAAACAAAGAAATCATCAAAAAAGCCTAGCAACTATTGCCTGAGACGTAAAACAGTATTTTATTCAATATTTTTTCAAATCAACATACACATTTTCTTTAATAAATCATTATAGCAACATCTAAACTCACTACCTGCCTTTTTATAGCACTCAATTTGCTTGAATACTCAACAAAATCCTAAATATGTGATTGCATTAGTTACGATATGGATAAGTAGGCAGATATTTCCTTAAAAATCTATTTTAATTTTATAACCATGACTTTGGTTTTAGTTCTATGATGTTTGTGATATTAAAATACATCTTTTAGCCAATTTTGAACGAAATCCATACATAAAAAGCAAAGAAATCATCCAAAAAACCTATCAACTATTGCCTGAGACA
The DNA here is from genome assembly GCA_963942505.1 of Lordithon lunulatus. Taxonomy (NCBI): domain Eukaryota; kingdom Metazoa; phylum Arthropoda; class Insecta; order Coleoptera; family Staphylinidae; genus Lordithon; species Lordithon lunulatus. The sequence continues at coordinate 52,690,289 of OZ012666.1, read as the reverse complement.
TAAATAAATATTTTATGCAATATTTTCCCAAATCAACATACACATTTTCTTTAATAAATCATTATAGCAACATCTAAACTCACTACCTGCCTTTTTATAGCACTCAATTTGCTTGAATACTCAACAAAATCCTAAATATGTGATTGCATTAGTTACGATATGGATAAGTAGGTAGATATTTCCTTAAAAATCTATTTTAATTTTATAACCATGACTTTGGTTTTAGTTCTATGTGGTATGTGATATTAAAATACATCTTTTAGCCAATTTTGAACGAAATCCATACATAAAAAGCAAAGAAATCATCAAAAAAATCTAGCAACTATTGCCTGATATGTAAAACAGTATTTTATCCAATATTTTCCCAAATCAACATACACATTTTCTTTAATAAATCATTAGAGCAACATCTAAACTCACTATCTGGCTGTTTATAGCACTAAATTTGCTTGAATACTCAACAAAATCCTAAATATGTGATTGCATTAGTTACGATATGGATAAGTAGGCAGATATTTCCTTAAAAATCTATTTTAATTTTATAACCATGACTTTGGTTTTAGTTCTATGTGGTTTGTGATATTAAAATACATCTTTTAGCCAATTTTGAAGCAAATCCATACATAAAAAGATAAAGAAATCATCAAAAAAATCTAGCAACTATTGCCTGAGATGTAAAACAGTATTTTATCCAATATTTTCCCAAATCAACATACACATTTTCTTTAATAAATCATTAGAGAAACATCTAAACTCACTATCTGGCTTTTTATAGTACTCAATTTGCTTGAATACTCAATAGAATCCTAAATATGTGATTGCATTAGTTACGATATGGATAAGTAGGCAGATATTTCCTTAAAAATTACTTTAATTTTATAACCACGACTTTGGTTTTAGTTCTACATTGTTTGTGATATTAAAATACATCTTTTAGCCAAATTTGAAAGAAATCCATACATAAAAAGTAAAGAAATCATCAAAAATACCTAGCAACTATTGTCTGAGACTTAAAACAGTATTTATCCAATATTTTCCCAAATCAATATAGACATTTTCTTTAATAAATCATTATAACAACATCTGAACTCACTATCTGGCTTTTTGTAGCACTCAATTTGCATGAATACTCAAACAAAATCTTAAATATATGACTGTATTATTTACGAGACTGAGATGTTGACAGATATCTCCTTAAAAAACATGTTCATGTACAACCATGACTTTGGTTTTAATTCTATGTTGTTTGGGATATTAAAATACATCTTTTAGCCCAATTTAAACAAAATCCATCAATAAAAAGCAAAGATATCATCAAAAAACCTAGCAATCATTACATGAGACATAAAACAGTATTTTATCCAATATTTTCCCAAATCAATATAGACATTTTCTTTAATAAATCATTATAACAACATCTGAACTCACTATCTGGCTTTTTGTAGCACTCAATTTGCATGAATACTCAAACAAAATCTTAAATATATGACTGTATTATTTACGAGACTGAGATGTTGACAGATATCTCCTTAAAAAAACATGTTCATGTACAACCATGACTTTGGTTTTAATTCTATGTTGTTTGGGATATTAAAATACATCTTTTAGCCCAATTTAAACAAAATCCATCAATAAAAAGCAAAGATATCATCAAAAAACCTAGCAATCATTACATGAGACATAAAACAGTATTTTATCCAATATTTTCCCAAATCAATATAGACATTTTCTTTAATAAATCATTATAACAACATCTGAACTCACTATCTGACATTTTGTAGCACTCAATTTGCTTGAATACTCAAACAAAATCTTAAATATATGACTGTGTTAGTTACGAGACTGAGAAGTTGACAGATAACTCCTTAAATAAACATGTTCATGTACAACCATGACTTTGGTTTTAGTTCTATGTTGTTTGGGATATTAAAATACATCTTTTAGCCCAATTTGAACAAAATCCATCAATAAAAAGCAAAGATATCATCAAAAAACCTAGCAATCATTACTTGAGACATAAAACAGTATTTTATCCAATATTTTCCCAAATCAACATCAACATTTTCTTTAATAAATCATTATAACAACATCTGAACTCACTGTCTGGCATTTTGTAGCACTCAATTTGCTTGAATACTCAAACAAAATCTTAATTATATGACCGTATTAGTTACGAAACTGAGAAGTTGACAGATAACTCCTTAACTAAACATGTTCATGTACAACCCTGACTTTGGTTTTAGTTCTATGTTGTTTGGTATATTAAAATACATCTTTTAGCCCAATTTGAACAAAATCTATCAATAAAAAGCAAAGATATCATCAAAAAACCTAGCAATCATTACTTGAGACATAAAACAGTATTTTATCCAATATTTTCCCAAATCAACATGAACATTTTCTTTAATAAATCATTATAACAACATCTGAACTCACTATCTGGCTTTTTGTAGCACTCAATTTGCATGAATACTCAAACAAAATCTTAAATATATGACTGTATTAGTTACGAGACTGAGAAGTTGACAGATAAGTCCTTAAATAAACATGTTCATGTAGAACCATGACTTTGGTTTTAGTTCTATGTTGTTTGGGATATTAAAATACATCTTTTAGCCCAATTTAAACAAAATCCATCAATAAAAAGCAAAGATATCATCAAAAAACCTAGCAATCATTACATGAGACATAATACAGTATTTTATCCAATATTTTCCCAAATCAATATAGACATTTTCTTTAATAAATCATTATAACAACATCTGAACTCACTGTCTGGCATTTTGTAGCACTCAATTTGCTTGAATACTCAAACAAAATCTTAATTATATGACTGTATTAGTTACGAAACTGAGAAGTTGACAGATAACTCCTTAAATAAACATGTTCATGTACAACCCTGACTTTGGTTTTAGTTCTATGTTGTTTGGTATATTAAAATACATCTTTTAGCCCAATTTGAACAAAATCTATCAATAAAAAGCAAAGATATCATCAAAAAACCTAGCAATCATTACTTGAGACATAAAACAGTATTTTACCCAATATTTTCCCAAATCAACATAGACATTTTCTTTAATGAATCATTATAACAACATCTGAACTCACTATCTGACATTTTGTAGCACTCAATTTGCTTGAATACTCAAACAAAATCTTAAATATATGACTGTATTAGTTATGAGACTGAGAAGTTGACAGATAACTCCTTAAAAAAACATGTTCATGTACAACCATGACTTTGGTTTTAGTTCTATGTTGTTTGGGATATTAAAATACATCTTTTAGCCCAATTTGAACAAAATCTATCAATAAAAAGCAAAGATATCATCAAAATCCTAGCAATCATTACCTGAAACATAAAACAGTATTTTATCCAATATTTTGCCTAATCAACATAGACATTTTCTTTAATAATTCATTATACAACCATGACTTTGGTTTTAATTCTATGTTGTTTGTGATATTAAAATACATCTTTTAGCTCAATTTGAAAGAAATCCATCAATAAAAAGCAAAGAAATCATCAAAGAAACCTAGCAATCATTACCTGAGATGTAAAACAGTATTTTATACCAATATTTTCCCAAAATGACATAGACATTTTGTTTAATAAATCATTATAACAACATCTGAACTCACTATCTGGCTTTTTGTAGCACTCAATTTGCTTGAATACTCAACTGAATCTTAAATATGTGATTTCATTAGTTACGAGACTCATATGTAGACATATTCCATCAAAAAAATAGTTTCATGCATAATCATGACTTTAGTTTTAGTTTTATGTTATTTGTCATAGTAAAATACACCTTTTAGCCCAATTTGAACAAAATCCATCAATAAAAAGCAAAGATATCATCGAGAAATCTAGCAACCATTACCTGAGACTTAGAGATAGTATTTTATCCAATATTTTCTCATATGACATGGACATTTTCTTCAATAAATCATTATAATAACATCTAAACTCACTATCTGGATTTTTGTTCAACTCAATTTGCTTAAAAACTGACAATAATCTTAAATATGTTATTGCATTGGTTCAGAGTGTTAGCTTTACATGATTATCTCATTTGTCAATATTTTTTTATAATAAACACCCATTTTTTAACTAATATAACAAAACTAGATCACCTAAAGTCTCCATACACAATTTTGTTGCACTAAATATACTTGAATACTATGAAAACTCCATCACAAGAACTTGAAATCGGAGAGCCATTGATTAAAAACTTGCATCTTCTTTTATGAATATTTTTACATAATAAACACCCACTTTTTAACTAATATAACAAAACTAGATCACCTAAAGTCTCCATACACCATTTGGTTGCACTAAATATACTAGAATACTATGCAAACTCCAACACATGAACTTGAAATCGGAGAGCCACTGATTAAAAACTGACACCTTTTATGAATATTTTTTCATAATAAACACCCACTTTTTAACTAATATATCAAAACTAGAGCACCTAAAGTCCCCATACACCCTTTTGTAGCACTGAGCATCCTTGAATACTACCCATACTCCAACACATGACATTGAAATCGGAAAGTCATTGCTTGAAACTGACAGCTGTCCCAAAACAGCCTTTAGCATATATAATAATGAAATCTTTTTGCAGAATCTTAAAGCCTGCATCAAATAAGCAACAGCCTGCCACTATGGACCCTCCAGCTGAACCACCCTTCATGCAGCAACCCCCGAAGCATCAACAGGTGCCTTTGCTGGTGCACTCTTACAACACTTTCCCCACACAAACTGCCACCGGAATACGAAACTAGGCCCCCTAAACCCCCTAATTGCGGATTAGCACCATCCCACTTGCAGAAATAACTTCGCCGCATGACCAAATAACCTCGAAGGGGGTTTATTGAAAAAAATCACACATGCGCTATAGTAATCGGCGCCAAAACACTTGAAATAGGTATAATAGTGCGAAACAAGCGTTATTTTGACACCATTCGGGCCCAAAACGGTGCAAATTCAGAGATTCCAAAAATGCTGCCATGAAATTTTCGACGCCGAAAAATTAATTATGCGGAGATATTACGCACTGGGACTCGAAATGTGTTGAATCCTATGTTTTCAGGGCCGCTGAGCAGGCAGGAATAGTTTTTAAGCCGTGAAATTCTATAGTTTCTTTGCAATGGGCTTTGTTTACAAATTGGCCGGTTTTTTGGAAATTGCGGCCAAAATATCGAATATTATGAAAAAGTGAGCACAGCTCCGTGAGTTTTGAGCTGCGGCGAACAAGATAGTATGTATTTCATGTAGTTTTGTGATTTAAAGTAATTTTTTAAATTTTTGGGTTAAATTGTCAAAAATTCGCCATGTTGCCAGTTGTCTTAGTTGATGAATTTTTATTTTTTAAATTATAAATAATAAATGGTTGTTGCTTATATGGTTGGTGTGTTATTTAACCCGGATTCTTCCTGTGTAATTATATTTTGGGGAAAACGTGCCGTTTTTGAGATATATTCGTTCTACTCGGGGGTCACGTGACCGAGGAAGTTTGGCAACGTCGCATTTCGGACGAGGACGGCCATTTTTCTAGGCCGCTCAGTCGACTGGCAGACGTTGAGCGGAGCGCACGCTCGACGGCACCGCAAATCGGTCCAGAATTTTGGTGTTGGTACTATGGGTCAGAATCCTATACACCAGATCGGGCAAAATGGCGTCCGAATTGACTTTGACAGATGGAACCAAACTTGTTTGTTTTGATTTGAATGTTCTTGGGTAAGTTTTTATTTTGAATTTTATTGATGTTAGGGGGTTATTATGTTGTTTGCGGGTTTATTAAAAATAGTTTGAATATTTTTGGGTGAGTTTTTATTTTGAATTTGATTCATCTTAGGGAGTTATTATGTTCTTTGCGGGATTATTAACAATAGTTGAGGGTTATGTTTATGATTCAATATTATGGGGAAATTATATTTTTTTAAATTGTTTGATGAGTATTTCTTTTGAAATTTATTCCTATTAGGGGACAATTGTGTTGTGTGTGGTTATATTTGCAACCATTTAATAATATTTAAGGAGCATATTTTACAATTTTAACCAAACTTAGTGTTTGTTTTGATAATTTTTCAATTTACAATATTAAGGGGGTCTAATATTTTTGAAAACTTTTTAATAAAATTTGTTGAATTTTTTGTTTGAAATGTATTCGTATTAGGGGACGATTGTGTTATGTGCGGGTTTATTTGCAACTACTTAACAATATTTTAGGGGTATATTTTACAATTTTAGCCAAACTAGTTTGGATTATTTTGAGTATTTTTCAATGAGTTTTAATTTTGAAATTTATTTATGTATGCTCTAATTGTATTATTTGCGGGTTTATTTGCAATGATTTAACTATAATTTAGGGATATATTTTACAATTAAATATTAGGGGTGTCAAATATTTTTGAAAAATAAATTTTAATATTATTTGGTGAGGTTTTCTTTTGAAATTTATTCCTATTAGGGGATGATTGTGTTGTGTACAGGTTTATTTTCAACTACTTAATAATATTTGAAGGGTATATTTTACAATTCTAACCACACTTATTGTTGTTTGTTTTGAATAATTTCCAGTGAGTTTTTATTTTGAAATTTATTCACGTAGGGGCTAATTGTGTTGTTTGCTACTTGCAATTATGTAACATCTAATACATTTATTTTAAATCTTAAATTAATTGATAATAATTTAGAAGGGTGAACAAATGAAAATAATGGATGTACAAACGAAAGTTATAAATGTACAAATGATTCCAATAATAATGTATGGAAAAATACCTACAGAAAAATTCAGGGCCGTAATAATTTACATTCTTACTCACGAAACAGTTAATGCTTACGTTAGTATTAGCGACAATAGAAAACAATCCTTTCATTCCAAACTCAACAATTTCTTTTATCAGGCTACCTTAAACATTGTCCTTTCCTCCTTAACCAATCCTTTCCCACTCGATGAATTGGTGCCTTGAAGTGGCGAGTGGGCTTAATCACATGTACATTGAGAATTTCGTCTATTTAATGGCATGGTCAATACATTTTTGAATATGAAAAAGTTATTTTTAAATTACCTTTTCAATTGACTTGGTTTTGACAAGAAATTATTACAGAAGACTTATTAAATATAAATCATGTTTAGTCTTATATCTAACATCTTCTATCTTCTAATGGCCATATATGGTTAACTTTTGTATTATTTTTGAATACTTACCACTTATAAAGGAGCAACATCAATCTATCTTGTGTTAAAGTATTATTATTACAGCTTAAATTAATTTAGTATTTGATTACAATTGTATGATATTATATGCTGGCAAACATTTTCAAATGATTTTCAATTTATATGAAGTGATAATAGGTATAAATCAATGGTATTTGTACCATCGCATTTAAATTCGTATTGGCTCAAATGGTGCTGTAGGCAGTATAAGGGCCCATACTATTTCCAGCATTGCCGTTGTGTTCACCTTTCATTAAAAAAGCAATTTATAGTAAATTTCTAAAATTGTAGATTTCTTATTACTCGAATATGCAATTTACACTATTGGTAGCATATTATATAAGATACACATTGTAATCGAATATTCAAATGAATTAAGTCTTGAGTTTATTTAGCTAGACTCAAACCAAAGAAATAGTAGATAGAAGTAACTGTTTTATACTCTATTTAAATTAATACTCGGATGTTCTTGAATAACGTTATTAGGACCGTTGACGCCACATAGTCAAGATAACCACTTGTTAGGCGTTGTTCATCTGGTTGCATATATTACATAGTCTACATATTATAGCAGTAACTTTCAATCCACATCATTGGCTCGTACCTTATTTCATTAAAGAAATTCTCAACATAACATATTTTTTTTATTCCAATATGTTAATTTTCATTGAGTAAACTTTTTACTCAATAATTAACTCGCTTGACTTAACTTTTGTTTTTAATCATTCAGCTGTCTGCCAATCAAACTGCATTTACTGCTCCTTCAGGACTTGCATGGCAAACCCATATTCAGAATTTTCGGCCATTAACTTGAAAACCGATAGTCTCCAAGTAGCCGGTTGCGTAGTCCGGGATTTGAGTATTGTTCTCTCTTTTGATGTGGCTTGAACCCAAGGACTTCGGGTAGCTTTTAAAGCTCAAGCTCTTGGGTCTTCGCATAGCCTATCATTTGTATTGAGACAAAAGCTCGTCAGTTACGTGGCTTGGCTTGAGCCTAAGGTGCTCATGCAGAGTGGTGATCATTTTGGACAATACTGCTGTCGTGTAATAGATTCTATTATGAGTATACAACTTAAATTATTAATATATCTCTTGAGTTTATTTAGCTAGACTCAAACTTCAAGTTCGTGGATAGAATTTTGTATTCATCCACCAATTCTTTTGATTTTCTATTATTCTCAAACCGATTTCTCAATGTACATGTGAGACCAAAACCAATTCCGCTCCGCTCGATACCATTTAAACTTTCTGAGGTTCAAAATTGTCTTTAAACATTCTTGCATGGATCGTTCGGAGTAACCCCTAATAATTCAATAGCCAATACAGTCACTTTATTTCAATACATTCTTAACTAATTACTTTAATTTATAGTAAATAAGTATGTAATTTATAAAACAGATTGACATATACAAATACTTGCAGCTTATTTTTAAAAGCATTTAAATTACTTTGAATTTTACGAGTAGCAACAAAATTGATTTAACTTTAATTTAAATAGCAGGCTGTTGTACGTTACTCAATTATATAAATCACTGATTCTAATTTTTGCTACTGTTTCTCGACGTGCCGCCGTCCGACACTTGAATCAATCGCGTTCGGTAACTTGATTCAATCGCGTTCGGTAACTTGATTCAATCGCGTTCGGTAACTTGATTCAATCGCGTTCGGTAACTTGATTCAATCGCGTTCGGTAACTTGATTCAATCGCGTTCGGTAACTTGATTCAATCGCGCTCGGCAACTTGATTCAATCGCGTTCGGAAACTTGATTCAATCGCGTTAGATAACTTGATTCAATCGCCATAGATAACTTGATTCAATCGCGATTGATAATTTGATTCAATCGCGTTGGAAAACGTTTTCCATAACTTCATTCAATCTTGTTCGAGTACTTGTATCAATCGCGTTCCGTAATTTGAGTCAATCGCGTTCGGAAATTGGAATCAATCTCGTGCGGATATTTGATTCAGCCGCGTTCCGAAACTTTAATCATCCGCGTTCCGAAATTTAAAAACCCGCGTACGCGATTTGCACCCTGGAACGAATGCAGTTCCATTCTACAGCCATGAAGGAAGATAAAGGCGGAATCGTTACAGGGGCAATGTAAGTATATTCAACCAACCAAACAAAAACATTTACTATGTTACATTTTGCGAAACAAATGAACTGAAATCAAATTTCTGTTGTTACAGGTGTTGCAGTGCACGTGTTAGCTTTTTATTTGCAAAACCATAAATAAAAGTGTATTAGTCCGCGTTCTTTAGCCACGTTAGGGTCTCTCGCGAGTATTAGTATTAAATTAGGGTGTTTTTATGAAAAAAACTAAAGTCAGTGCTTTACATGGGCTGGAGATGGAATGGGGGAGCACCGCTGAAGAATACAGAAGACATCAACGGGGTGATCTCCTAACGTGAGGGATCCCCGCAACGAAGTAGTGAGTGCTTATTGAAATCACGGGTCGCGATCGCGTTGCGCAAATAGGTCAGATCCAGTTAGGATGTCTAATAAAACTTCTCTTTCAGCCTAATCCATTTCTTTTCAGCCTAATCCATTTCTTTTCAGGTTCCGTGTATGTATTTAGATTGAGCTAGGGAAGGGAATTAAGTTGCGCCAAGAAACCCGAATCGTTTCGCAAATAACACCTTAGATATTAATATTTGTTTATTGAATTACAATATTTGTATTCAATTTCATAGGCGGATTATCTAATGGTGTCGTCGCTATTGTTTTATATTACATTTATTTATCCTGTTCAAGGTTCAGTTATGTGCATTCTTACTACACCAAACCAATAACTCAGCGAAACAGTTAATGCTTACGTGAGCGTTAACGACAATCCCGTCATTCCAAACTCAACAATTTCATTTTTCAGGCTACCTTAAACATTGTCCTTTCCTTCTTAACCAATCCTTTCCCACTCGATGAATTGGTGCCTTGTAGTGGCGAGTGGGCTTAATCACATGTACACTGAGAATTTCGTCATTTTAAAATAATAGTGTATTCATTTTTGAATAAGAAAATGTTATTTCTATGTTACTTATCGTTAACGAAGATTCTAGTTAGAAATAATCATGTTTAGTCTAATGTCTTTTGTTACAGCTTATCTGTTTCATTCGTTTCAACCTATTTATGGAGATATACGCCTTAAATCAATTTATTTTCTAATGCTATTTAATGCACCATTTTTAAAAACATTTAAATTAGTTTGAAATACTTAACACTTAAAAAAGATCAACATCAATCCGTTTAAGTAGCTCTCTATTATAGCCTAAATTCATTTAATATTTACTTATAATTGTATGATGTAATATACTACCAAGCATTATCAAATTAATTTCAATTTATTTTAAGTGCTAATAAATAAATATAAATCACTGGTATTTATAGCATTTTAGTTAAATTTAAATTCACATCGTCTCAAGTTGTGCTGTAGGTGGCATAAGGGCCCATACCATTTCCAGCAGTGCCGTTGTGTTCAGCATTAATTAAAAAGCACTTCAAAGTTAATTCATATAATTGTACATCTCTCATTATCCGAGTATACAATTTGAATTATCAGCAGCATATTACATATCATACAAATTGAAATAGAATATTCAAATTAAGTAAATATGTTGAGTTTATTTAGCTAGACTCAAACCACAGAGTTATTAGATAGAATTCAGCTGTCTGCCAATCAGATTGTCTATATTTTTCTTTCGTTGCTTGCATGGCGAAATCATTTTCATAATTTTCGGCCGTTAACTTGAAATCCGATGGCCTCCAAGTAGCCGGTTGCGTAGTCCGCGATTTGAGTGTTGTTCTCTCTTCTGATGTGGCTTGAACCCAAGGACTTCGGGTAGCTTATAAAGCTCAAGCTCTTGGGTATTCGTGTAGCCGATCATTTGTATTGAGACAAAAGCTCGTCAGCTATGTGGCTTGGCTTGAACCTGAGGTGCTCATGCAGAGTGGTGATAATTTTTGATAATGCTGCTGATGTGCAAAGTGTTCTACGAGGATTATACAAATTGAATTATTGGCAGTATATTATAGATATCATACAAGTATCATTCCATTATTCAAATTAATTGAATCGTTTGAGTTTATGTAGCTAGACTCAAACCACAGATTTATTAGGCAGAATTTTGAATTCAACCGCAAATTTATGAGATTTTCTATATTCTGCATTTACTTTATTTTCATAGATTTCAGCCATTAACTTGAACTCCGAGGTTTCCAAGTAGCTAGTTACGTAGCACGCGATTTGAGTTTTGTACTTTCTCTTTTGATGTGGCTTGAACCTAAGGACTTCGGGTAGCTTTTAAAGCTCAAGCTCTTGGATCTTCGTGTAGCCGATCATTTGTATTGAGACAAAAGCTCGTCAGCTATGTGGCTTGGCTTGAACCTGAGGTGCTCATGCAGAGTGGTGATAATTTTTGATAATGCTGCTGACGTGCAAAGTGTTCTACGAGGATTATACAAATTGAATTATTGGCAGTATATTATAGATATCATACAAGTATCATTTCATTATCGTTTGAGTTTATGTAGCTAGACTCAAACCACAGATTTATTAGGCAGAATTTTGAATTCAACCGCAAATTTATGAGATTTTCTATATTCTCCATTTACTACATTTTCATAGATTTCGGCCATTAACTTGAACTCCGAGGTTTCCTAGTAGCTAGTTACGTAGCACGCGATTTGAGTTTTGTACTTTCTCTTTTGATGTGGCTTGAACCTAAGGACTTCGGGTAGCTTTTAAAGCTCAAGCTCTTGGGTCTTCGTGTAGCCGATCATTTGTATTGAGACAAAAGCTCGTCAGCTACGTGTCTTGGCTTGAACCTGAGGTGCTCATGCAGAGTGGTGATAGATTAGTATATTATAGATATCATACAAGTATCATTTCATTATTCAAATTAATTGAATCGTTTGAGTTTATGTAGCTAGACTCAAACCACAGAATTATTAGGCAGAATTTTGAATTCAACCGCAAATTTATGAGATTTTCTATATTCTCCATTTACTACATCTTCATAGATTTCGGCCATTAACTTGAACTCCGAGGTTTCCTAGTAGCTAGTTACGTAGCACGCGATTTGAGTTTTGTACTTTCTCTTTTGATGTGGATTGAACCTAAGGACTTCGGGTAGCTTTTAAAGCTCAAGCTCTTGGGTATTCGTGTAGCCGATCATTTGTATTGAGACAAAAGCTCGTCAGCTATGTGGCTTGGCTTGAACCTGAGGTGCTCATGCAGAGTGGTGATAATTTTTGATAATGCTGCTGACGTGCAAAGTGTTCTACGAGGATTATACAAATTGAATTATTGGCAGTATATTATAGATATCATACAAGTATCATTTCATTATCGTTTGAGTTTATGTAGCTAGACTCAAACCACAGATTTATTAGGCAGAATTTTGAATTCAACCGCAAATTTATGAGATTTTCTATATTCTCCATTTACTACATTTTCATAGATTTCGGCCATTAACTTGAACTCCGAGGTTTCCTAGTAGCTAGTTACGTAGCACGCGATTTGAGTTTTGTACTTTCTCTTTTGATGTGGCTTGAACCTAAGGACTTCGGGTAGCTTTTAAAGCTCAAGCTCTTGGGTCTTCGTGTAGCCGATCATTTGTATTGAGACAAAAGCTCGTCAGCTACGTGTCTTGGCTTGAACCTGAGGTGCTCATGCAGAGTGGTGATAGATTAGTATATTATAGATATCATACAAGTATCATTTCATTATTCAAATTAATTGAATCGTTTGAGTTTATGTAGCTAGACTCAAACCACAGATTTATTAGGCAGAATTTTGAATTCAACCGCAAATTTATGAGATTTTCTATATTCTGCATTTACTACATTTTCATAGATTTCGGCCATTAACTTGAACTCCGAGGTTTCCTAGTAGCTAGTTACGTAGCACGCGATTTGAGTTTTGTACTTTCTCTTTTGATGTGGATTGAACCTAAGGACTTCGGGTAGCTTTTAAAGCTCAAGCTCTTGGGTATTCGTGTAGCCGATCATTTGTATTGAGACAAAAGCTCGTCAGCTATGTGGCTTGGCTTGAACCTGAGGTGCTCATGCAGAGTGGTGATAATTTTTGATAATGCTGCTGACGTGCAAACTGTTCTACTAGGATTATACAAATTGAATTATTGGCAGTATATTATAGATATCATACAAGTATCATTTCATTATTCAAATTAATTGAATCGTTTGAGTTTATGTAGCTAGACTCAACCTACAGATTTATTAGACAGAATTTTGAATTCAACCGCAAATTTATGAGATTTTCTATATTTTCCATTTACTACATTTTCATAGATTTCGGCCATTAACTTGAACTCCGAGGTTTCCTAGTAGCTAGTTACGTAGCACGCGATTTGAGTTTTGTACTTTCTCTTTTGATGTGGCTTGAACCTAAGGACTTCGGGTAGCTTTTAAAGCTCAAGCTCTTGGGTCTTCATGTAGCCGATCATTTGTATTGAGACAAAAGCTCGTCAGCTACGTGTCTTGGCTTGAACCTGAGGTGCTCATGCAGAGTGGTGATAGATTAGTATATTATAGATATCATACATGCAGAGTGGTGATAGATTAGTATATTATAGATATCATACAAGTATCATTTCATTATTCAAATTAATTGAATCGTTTGAGTTTATGTAGCTAGACTCAAACCACAGATTTATTAGGCAGAATTTTGAATTCAACCGCAAATTTATGAGATTTTCTATATTCTGCATTTACTACATTTTCATAGATTTCGGCCATTAACTTGAACTCCGAGGTTTCCTAGTAGCTAGTTACGTAGCACGCGATTTGAGTTTTGTACTTTCTCTTTTGATGTGGCTTGAACCTTTTCCATTTACTACATTTTCATAGATTTCGGCCATTAACTTGAACTCCGAGGTTTCCTAGTAGCTAGTTACGTAGCACGCGATTTGAGTTTTGTACTTTCTCTTTTGATGTGGCTTGAACCTAAGGACTTCGGGTAGCTTTTAAAGCTCAAGCTCTTGGGTCTTCATGTAGCCGATCATTTGTATTGAGACAAAAGCTCGTCAGCTACGTGTCTTGGCTTGAACCTGAGGTGCTCATGCAGAGTGGTGATAGATTAGTATATTATAGATATCATACAAGTATCATTTCATTATTCAAATTAATTGAATCGTTTGAGTTTATGTAGCTAGACTCAAACCACAGATTTATTAGGCAGAATTTTGAATTCAACCGCACATTTATGAGATTTTCTATATTCTCCATTTACTACATTTTCATAGATTTTCGGCCATTAACTTGAACTCCGAGGTTTCCTAGTAGCTAGTTACGTAGCACGCGATTTGAGTTTTGTACTTTCTCTTTTGATGTGGCTTGAACCTGAGGACTTCGGGTAGCTTTTAAAGCTCAAGCTCTTGGGTATTCGTGTAGCCGATCATTTGTATTGAGACAAAAGCTCGTCAGCTATGTGGCTTGGCTTGAACCTGAGGTGCTCATGCAGAGTGGTGATATTTTTTGATAATGCTGCTGACGTGCAAAGTGTTCTACTAGGATTATACAAATTGAATTATTGGCAGTATATTATAGATATCATACAAGTATCATTTCATTATTCAAATTAATTGAATCGTTTGAGTTTATGTAGCTAGTCTCAAACCACAGATTTATTAGGCAGAATTTTGAATTCAACCGCAAATTTATGAGATTTTCTATATTCTGCATTTACTACATTTTCATAGATTTCGGCCATTAACTTGAACTCCGAGGTTTCCTAGTAGCTAGTTACGTAGCACGCGATTTGAGTTTTGTACTTTCTCTTTTGATGTGGCTTGAACCTGAGGACTTCGGGTAGCTTTTAAAGCTCAAGCTCTTGGGTATTCGTGTAGCCGATCATTTGTATTGAGACAAAAGCTCGTCAGCTATGTGGCTTGGCTTGAACCTGAGGTGCTCATGCAGAGTGGTGATAGATTAGTATATTATAGATATCATACAAGTATCATTTCATTATTCAAATTAATTGAATCGTTTGAGTTTATGTAGCTAGACTCAAACCACAGAATTATTAGGCAGAATTTTGAATTCAACCGCAATTTTATGAGATTTGCTATATTCTCCATTTACTACATTTTCATAGATTTCGGCCATTAACTTGAACTCCGAGGTTTCCTAGTAGCTAGTTACGTAGCACGCGATTTGAGTTTTGTACTTTCTCTTTTGATGTGGCTTGAACCTAAGGACTTCGGGTAGCTTTTAAAGCTCAAGCTCTTGGGTCTTCGTGTAGCCGATCATTTGTATTGAGACAAAAGCTCGTCAGCTACGTGTCTTGGCTTGAACCTGAGGTGCTCATGCAGAGTGGTGATAGATTAGTATATTAAAGATATCATACAAGTATCATTTCATTATTCAAATTAATTGAATCGTTTGAGTTTATGTAGCTAGACTCAAATCACAGAATGATTAGGCAGAATTTTGAATTCAACCGCAAATTTATGAGATTTTCTATATTCTCCATTTACTACATTTTCATAGATTTCGGCCATTAACTTGAAATCCGATGGTTTCCAAGTAGCTAGTTACGTAGCATGCGATTTGAGTTTTGTACTTTCTCTTTTGATGTGGCTTGAACCTAAGGACTTCGGGTAGCTTTTAAAGCTCAAGCTCTTGGGTATTCGTGTAGCCGATCATTTGTATTGAGACAAAAGCTCGTCAGCTACGTGTCTTGGCTTGAACCTGAGGTGCTCATGCAGAGTGGTGATAGATTAGTATATTATAGATATCATACATGCAGAGTGGTGATAGATTAGTATATTATAGATATCATACAAGTATCATTTCATTATTCAAATTAATTGAATCGTTTGAGTTTATGTAGCTAGACTCAAACCACAGATTTATTAGGCAGAATTTTGAATTCAACCGCAAATTTATGAGATTTTCTATATTCTGCATTTACTACATTTTCATAGATTTCGGCCATTAACTTGAACTCCGAGGTTTCCTAGTAGCTAGTTACGTAGCACGCGATTTGAGTTTTGTACTTTCTCTTTTGATGTGGCTTGAACCTTTTCCATTTACTACATTTTCATAGATTTCGGCCATTAACTTGAACTCCGAGGTTTCCTAGTAGCTAGTTACGTAGCACGCGATTTGAGTTTTGTACTTTCTCTTTTGATGTGGCTTGAACCTAAGGACTTCGGGTAGCTTTTAAAGCTCAAGCTCTTGGGTCTTCATGTAGCCGATCATTTGTATTGAGACAAAAGCTCGTCAGCTACGTGTCTTGGCTTGAACCTGAGGTGCTCATGCAGAGTGGTGATAGATTAGTATATTATAGATATCATACAAGTATCATTTCATTATTCAAATTAATTGAATCGTTTGAGTTTATGTAGCTAGACTCAAACCACAGATTTATTAGGCAGAATTTTGAATTCAACCGCAAATTTATGAGATTTTCTATATTCTCCATTTACTACATTTTCATAGATTTTCGGCCATTAACTTGAACTCCGAGGTTTCCTAGTAGCTAGTTACGTAGCACGCGATTTGAGTTTTGTACTTTCTCTTTTGATGTGGCTTGAACCTGAGGACTTCGGGTAGCTTTTAAAGCTCAAGCTCTTGGGTATTCGTGTAGCCGATCATTTGTATTGAGACAAAAGCTCGTCAGCTATGTGGCTTGGCTTGAACCTGAGGTGCTCATGCAGAGTGGTGATAGATTAGTATATTAAAGATATCATACAAGTATCATTTCATTATTCAAATTAATTGAATCGTTTGAGTTTATGTAGCTAGACTCAAACCACAGAATTATTAGGCAGAATTTTGAATTCAACCGCAAATTTATGAGATTTTCTATATTCTCCATTTACTACATTTTCATAGATTTCGGCCATTAACTTGAAATCCGATGGTTTCCAAGTAGCTAGTTACGTAGCATGCGATTTGAGTTTTGTACTTTCTCTTTTGATGTGGCTTGAACCTAAGGACTTCGGGTAGCTTTTAAAGCTCAAGCTCTTGGGTATTCGTGTAGCTGATCATTTGTATTGAGACAAAAGCTCGTCAGCTATGTGGCTTGGCTTGAACCTGAGGTGCTCATGCAGAGTGGTGATAATTTTTGATAATGCTGCTGACGTGCAAAGTGTTCTACTAGGATTATACAACTTGAAGTATTGGTAGTATATTATAGATATCATACAAGTATCATTTCATTATTCAAATTAATTGAATCGTTTGAGTTTATGTAGCTAGACTTAAACCACAGATTTATTAGGCAGAATTTTGAATTCAACCGCAAATTCATTAGATTTTCTATAACTCTCAAACTGATTTCTTAATGTACATGTGAGACCAAAACCAATTCCGCTCCACTCGATACCATTTTAACTTTATTGGGGTGAAAATTGCCATGTCTTAATATTTTTGCATGGATCGTTTGGAGCAAACCGTAATTATTCAGTTCGAAATTTAGTCACTTTATGTCAATACATTTTGAACTAATTTGTCATTTATAATAAATACTATATAAATTATATACAAAAATAATTTTTAAAAGATTTAAATTATTTTTCATTCTACGAGGAACAACAAAATTATTTCGGCATTAATTTATTTTCCTAACTGTTGCTTAATTTTATAAATCACAAGTTCAATTTTGTTCCCACCGTTTTTCGAGGTATCGCGTATCGAAAATTGAATCAATCACGTTCCATAATTTGATTCAAACGCGTTCCGTAATTTGATTCAAACACGTTCTGAAATTTTAATCAATCGTATTCGAAAACAATTATCGATCTTGATTCGTAACTTGATTCAATCGCGTTAGGAAATTTGAATCACTCGCGTTCGGATATTTAAATCAATCGCGATTCGTAACTTGATTCGATCGTGATTCCTAATTGCTAAACGAATGCAATTCCATTCTACAACCATAAAGGAAGATAATGGCGGACTAGTTACAGGGGCAATGTAAGTATTTTCAACCAACCAAACATTCATATTTAGTACACCTTTTTTTATAAACAAAATAACTGATATCAAATGTCTGTTGTTACAGGTGTTCCATTGTCAGTTTTAGCTTTTTATTTGTAAACCGTAATTAAAAATGAAGTGATTAGTCCGCGTTCTTTAACCACGTTAGGGTCCCGCGAGTCTTAATAGTTTCAAGTTAGGGTGTATTATTGCTTTGTATGCAAACTAAATTCAGTGCTTTACATGGGCTGGAGATGGAATGGGGGAGCACCGCTGAAGAAAACAGAAGACATCAACGGGGTGATCTCCTAACGTGAGGGATCCCCGCAACGAAGTAGTGAGTGCTTTTTGAAATCACGGGTCGCGAACGCGTTGCGCAAATAGGTGAGATCAAGTTAGGATGTCTAATAAAACTTCTCTTTCAGCCTAATCCATTTCTTTTCAGCCTAATCCATTTCTTTTCAGGTTCGGTATATGTATTTAGATTATGCTAGGGAAGGGAATTTAGTTGCGCAAAAAAAAAAACAAATCGTTTCGCAAATAACACCTTAGATATTAATATTTGTTTATTGAATTACAATATTTGTATTCAATTTCATAGGCGGATAATCTAATGGTGTCGTCGCTATTATTTTATATTACATTTATTTATCCTCTTCAAGGTTCAATCATATGCATTGTTACTACACCAAACCAATAACTCGAGAAACAGTTAGTGCTTACGTGATCTTTGACGACATTCTATTTTAATGTCAATGCTTTACTTTAAGCATTGACAGAATAAGGTCTTTAACTCGCGGTAACAGTTAATGCTTACGTTAGCTTTGACGACAGTGGAAAATAATCCCGTCATTCCTACCTCAACAATTTAATTTTTCAGGCTACCTTAAAAAATTTCCTTTCCTGCTTATCCAATCCTTTCCCACTCGATGAATTGGTGCCTTGTAGTGGCGAGTGGGCTTAATCACATGTACACTGAGAATTTCATCTATTTAATTGTACGGTCAATACATTTTTGAATATGAAAAAGTTATTTTTAAACTGACTTGGTTTTGACAAGAAATTATTAACGAAGACTACTTAAATATAATCATGTTTAATCTGATATCTAACATCTACCTTATATAGATTTATTTTCTAATGGATCTATGTGGCTGCATGACATTTATATTATTTTTGAATACTTGAATACACTTATAAAGGAATAACATCAATATGTCTGTGTTAAAGTATTATTATTACAGCTTAAATTGATTTAGTATTTGGTTACAATTATATGATATTATACGCTGGCAAACATTTTCAAATTATTTTCATTTTACATTAAGTGGTAATAGATAAATAAAAATCAATGGTATTTATACCATCTCATTTAAATTCACATCGGCTGAAATTGTGCTGTAGGCAGTATAAGGGCCCATACTATTTCCAGCATCGCCGTTGTGTTCACCATTCATAAAAAAAGCACATTATTATGATCAACTCCTAAAATTGTAGATCTCTTATTGCAAGAGTATGGCAATTTAAACTATTGGCAGCTAATATATAACATACACATTGTAATTGAATATTCAAATTAAATAAGTCTTGAGTTTATTTAGCTAGACTCAAAATAAAGAAATACTAGGTAGCTTACAAGCTATTCATTAACTCGTAACTTATTTCATAAAAAAATTTCAATGTAACATATTTTTTGCTTCCAATATGTTAATTATCATTAACTAAACTTTATTATTTCTACTACATTTTTACTCAATAATTAACTTGCTTAACTTAACCATTTTATATCATTCTGTTGTTTGGCAATCAAACTGCATTTATTGCTCTTGCACGGCATAAAGGTTTTGAGAATTTTCTGCCATTAACTTGAAATCCGAAGGTCTCCAAGTAGCCGGTTACGTAGTCCGCGATTTGAGTATTGTTCTCTATCTTGATATGGCTTGAACCCGAAAACTTCGGGTAGCTTTTAAAGCTCAAGCTCTTGGGTCTTCGTATAGCCTATCATTTGTATTGAGACAAAAGCTCGTCAGTTATGTGTGTTGGCTTGAGGCTAAGGTGCTCATGCAGAGTGGTGATCATTTTGGATAATGCCGCTGTTGTGCAAGAGGCTCTATTATGAGTATACAATTTAAATTATTAATTTATGTTTTGAGTTTATTTATCTAGACTCAAACTTCAAGTTCATTGATAGAATTTTCTATTCATCCACCAATTCTTTTGATTTTCTATAATTCTCGAAACGATTTCTCAATGTACATGTGAGACCAAAACCAATTCCGCTCCGCTCGATACCATTTAAACTTTCTAAGGCTGAAAATTGCCATGTCTTTAAACATTCTTGCATGGATCGATCGGAGCATACCATAATAATTCAATAGCCAATGTAGTCACTTTATTTCAATACATTCTCAACTGATTAATTTAATTTATAGTAAATATGTATATAATTTATAAAACAAATTGACATACACAAATACTTGGAGCTTATTTTTAAAAGCATTTAAATTACTTTGAATTTTACAAGTAGCAACAAAATTGATTTGACTTTAATTTAAATTGCTGGCTGTTGTACGTTACTCAATTATATAAATCACTGATTCTAATTTTTGCTACTGTTTCTCGACGTGCCGCGGACCGAAACTTGAACCAATCGCGTTCGGTAACTTGATTAAATCGCGTTCGGTAACTTGATTCAATCGCGTTCGGTAACTTGATTCAATCGCGTTCGGTAACTTGATTCAATCGCGTTCGGCAACTTGATTCAATCGCGTTCGGTAACTTGATTCAATCGCGTTAGATAACTTGATTCAATCGCCAGAGATAACTTGATTCAATCGCCATAGATAACTTGATTCAATCGCGATTGATAATTTGATTCAATCACGTTCAGAAACTTGAATCAATCGCGTTGGAAAACGTTTTCCATAACTTCATTCAATCTTGTTCGAGTACTTGTATCAATAGCGTTCGAGTACTTGTATCAATCGCGTTCCGTAATTTGAGTCAATCGCGTTCGGAAATTGGAATCAATCTCGTGCGGATATTTGATTCAGCCGCGTTCCGAAATTTGAAAACCCGCGTACGCGATTTGCACCCTGGAACGAATGCAGTTCCATTCTACAACCATGAAGAAAGATAAAGGCGGAATCGTTACAGGGGCAATGTAAGTATATTCAACCAACCAAACAAAAACATTTACTATGTTACATTTTTCGAAACAAATTAACTGAAATCAAATTTCTGTTGTTACAGGTGTTGCAGTGCAAGTGTTAGCTTTTTATTTGCAAAACCATAAATAAAAGTGTATTAGTCCGCGTTCTTTAGCCACGTTAGGGTCTCTCGCGAGTATTAGTATTAAATTAGGGTGTTTTTATGAAAAAAACTAAAGTCAGTGCTTTACATGGGCTGGAGATGGAATGGGGGAGCACCGCTGAAGAATACAGAAGACATCAACGGGGTAATCTCCTAACGTGAGGGATCCCCGCAACGAAGTAGTGAGTGCTTATTGAAATCACGGGTCGCGATCGCGTTGCGCAAATAGGTCAGATCCAGTTAGGATGTCTAATAAAACTTCTCTTTCAGCCTAATCCATTTCTTTTCAGCCTAATCCATTTCTTTTCAGGTTCCGTGTATGTATTTAGATTGAGCTAGGGAAGGGAATTAAGTTGCGCCAAGAAAACCGAATCGTTTAGCAAATAACACCTTAGATATTAATATTTGTTTATTGAATTACAATATTTGTATTCAATTTCATAGGCGGATTATCTAATGGTGTCGTCGCTATTGTTTTATATTACATTTATTTATCCTGTTCAAGGTTCAGTTATGTGCATTCTTACTACACCAAACCAATAACTCGCGAAACAGTTAATGCTTACGTGAGCGTTAACGACAATCCCGTCATTCCAAACTCAACAATTTCATTTTTCAGGCTACCTTAAACATTGTCCTTTCCTTCTTAACCAATCCTTTCCCACTCGATGAATTGGTGCCTTGTAGTGGCGAGTGGGCTTAATCACATGTACACTGAGAATTTCGTCCTTTTAAAATAATAGTGTATTCATTTTTGAATAAGAAAATGTCATTTCCATGTTACTTATCGTTAACGAAGATTCTAGTTAGAAATAATCATGTTTAGTCTAATGTCTTTTGTTACAGCTTATCTGTTTCATTCGTTTCAACCTATTTATGGAGATATACGCCTTAAATCAATTTATTTTCTAATGCTATTTAATGCACCATTTTTAAAAACATTTAAATTAGTTTGAAATACTTAACACTTAAAAAAGATCAACATCAATCCGTTTAAGTAGCTCTCTATTATAGCCTAAATTCATTTAATATTTACTTATAATTGTATGATGTAATATACTACCAAGCATTATCAAATTAATTTCAATTTATTTTAAGTGCTAATAGATAAATATAAATCACTGGTATTTATAGCATTTTAGTTATATTTAAATTCACATCGTCTCAAGTTGTGCTGTAGGTGGCATAAGGGCCCATACCATTTCCAGCAGTGCCGTTGTGTTCAGCATTAATTAAAAAGCACAAAGTTAATTCATATAATTGTACATCTCTCATTATCCGAGTAAACAATTTGAATTATCAGCAGCATATTACATATCATACAAATTGAAATAGAATATTCAAATTAAGTAAATATGTTGAGTTTATTTAGCTAGACTCAAACCACAGAGTTATTAGATAGAATTCAGCTGTCTGCCAATCAGATTGTCTATATTTTTCTTTCGTTGCTTGCATGGCGAAATCATTTTCATAATTTTCGGCCGTTAACTTGAAATCCGATGGCCTCCAAGTAGCCGGTTGCGTAGTCCGCGATTTGAGTGTTGTTCTCTCTTCTGATGTGGCTTGAACCCAAGGACTTCGGGTAGCTTATAAAGCTCAAGCTCTTGGGTATTCGTGTAGCCGATCATTTGTATTGAGACAAAAGCTCGTCAGCTATGTGGCTTGGCTTGAACCTGAGGTGCTCATGCAGAGTGGTGATAATTTTTGATAATGCTGCTGATGTGCAAAGTGTTCTACGAGGATTATACAAATTGAATTATTGGCAGTATATTATAGATATCATACAAGTATCATTTCATTATCGTTTGAGTTTATGTAGCTAGACTCAAACCACAGATTTATTAGGCAGAATTTTGAATTCAACCGCAAATTTATGAGATTTTCTATATTCTGCATTTACTACATTTTCATAGATTTCGGCCATTAACTTGAACTCCGAGGTTTCCTAGTAGCTAGTTACGTAGCACGCGATTTGAGTTTTGTACTTTCTCTTTTGATGTGGCTTGAACCTTAGGACTTCGGGTAGCTTTTAAAGCTCAAGCTCTTGGGTATTCGTGTAGCCGATCATTTGTATTGAGACAAAGGCTCGTCAGCTATGTGGCTTGGCTTGAACCTGAGGTGCTCATGCAGAGTGGTGATAGATTAGTATATTATAGATATCATACAAGTATCATTTCATTATTCAAATTAATTGAATCGTTTGAGTTTATGTAGCTAGACTCAAACCACAGATTTATTAGGCAGAATTTTGAATTCAACCGCAAATTTATGAGATTTTCTATATTCTGCATTTACTACATTTTCATAGATTTCGGCCATTAACTTGAACTCCGAGGTTTCCTAGTAGCTAGTTACGTAGCACGCGATTTGAGTTTTGTACTTTCTCTTTTGATGTGGCTTGAACCTGAGGACTTCGGGTAGCTCTTAAAGCTCAAGCTCTTGGGTATTCGTGTAGCCGATCATTTGTATTGAGACAAAAGCTTGTCAGCTATGTGGCTTGGCTTGAACCTGAGGTGCTCATGCAGAGTGGTGATAGATTAGTATATTATAGTAGTAGAGGAGGGAGGCGGGTTCGGCGGCAGAGGCGGAGGCGGAGGCGGAGGCGGCGCCTGGTAGGTAGGCAACCAAGCATACACGCCACCTAGCGGTGAACGTTGGAACTAAAAGCGCCACCTAGCGGTGAATGGCGGAACTACAATTGTACATTTGGTTGCCTGCATCCAAGATGGCGGCGGGAAATTCAAATTTAAATATACAGGGTGATCAAAAAATAAAAATCCAAGATGGCGGCGGTTATAATATAGCGGGAAATTCAAAATTAAATATACAGAGTGATCAAAAAATAAAAATCCAAGATGGCGGCGGTTACAATATAGAGGGTGATCAAAATAAAAATAAAAATCCAAGATGGCGGCTACTTAACGTGAGCTGTCAAAAAATCTAAAATGGCCACTTCTGGTCGAAAATATACAGGGTGACCCAAAATTGATATACAGGGTGTTCCCAAATGGTGTCGTGTTTGGGCATTCGGGGGTGCGTAACTCTGGCGTCTGCAGTGCAAAGTGGGTCATGTTTGGGCTCTAACGAAAGCGTTCAGGCAGGGGAATAAGAATCCAGCATTATAATTATTAATTCAATTTATTTGATCTGAAATTATAACTAAAATAAACAGTCTAAGAAATAAACATAAATAAATTAACAGTCTTGCAACAACATTGTATAATCATCGTCCACTCTAGTGTAAAATAGTTTTATGCATTCCATCATATGAAATGCATTATTAGCATCAAACTCAGTCTTATTATCAGAGACATAATCCTGTGCACCTTTATAGAAATTAGAACATCCTTTTTCATAAAAATAGGATACCACTGTATGATAGTAATCTGCAAAATTCTCTCGTCGAAACATTTCAAATTTATGATTTATCAGCTCCTTTAACTGATGCAAATTATTCAGCGTGCTTTCGGAAATCATTATTTGCAGCTCTCCACACTTAATTGTAACTGCTTGAATATTTTTGTATTCCGCACACTCCACAGAAGACCAAACATGTTTACACTCTTAACAACTGTAACAGATTGAGAAAAATAATTAAAGTGCGTTAGATTTATCAATCCAACTATTTTGCGATTTATCAAGACCGAGCCACTTCACATACACCTTTGATCCTTTGCGGCGTAGAACCTTTTCAACCAAGTAAACGTCTTTATGTTTCGCATATTGTAATTCATACTCGTAAAATGCTCCCTGTATTGGTTGTCCCTGCATATCCTCCAATAAGTATGTCACAGGGCTAGTAATCTTAATTTTATTTATCTTAAATAACTCGCAAGTCCACGAGGGCGTGAAGCCTTTTGAAAACAGCGCCTTATGTTTGCTAATGCGGACGACATCGCCCACACGAAATTGTCCTTTCCCTGCTATCTTAATGTGTGCATAGACTGTATTTAGCAAGTGTTTCTCCTTATCAGTAGTGTTTACATCTTTAGGTTTCATGCCAGTCGTTCTATGCCTGGTTGAGTTGTATTCATCTGTTATCCCATCCAAAATAGTAAACCAGTTATATTTACCGTGTAGGCTGAACGCTCGATACAATTTATCCTTCAGTGTTCGAATAACACGTTCTGCCATGCATGCTTTCATTGTGGTATACGTAGAATAATGATTCACACCATGCTTTTTCATTAATGCATTAAATTTTTGGTTGTAAAACTCTTTCCCCTGATCAGTTTGTAGATTTCGCGGGGTTCTTTGTAGAAAAATCTTCTCAAAGGCTTCGGTAAGACTAACCCCCGACTTGTCTTTCAGCGCAGCCGTCCAGAGGAATTTGGAAAAACAATCGATTACTACCAGTATAAATTTATAGCCTTTATTTTCACGAGCATAAGGTGCAAATTCGGCTAAATCTGCCTGCCACAAATCATCTATCCCTTTTAAAATGACTCGACGCCTTTTGAAATTTTTACGTGCCGGTTTATGCAACTCATTCACCACGTCCTGTTTGATGGAGCCTGTTTTTATCGGGCCCATGATTATGAGGAATATCTTGAAAATTTACCACACCAGGAGGCACTATACCCGCTGGATTCCTGCGTTCATCTAATTCTTTTTGTTTTTGTAGCAACTTATTAATTTCTTGACTAAATTTATTCAACACATATTTTTTAAATGATTTTATTTCATTTTTATTGTCGGATGCGTATTGCTCCATTTGTTTACTGACATCATCCTTTAAATTTGAAAGTTTCAGCTCAATCATGCTGAGGGAAATTATTTCATTCTTTATTATATTAATTTCATCATTCAGTATTTTAAATTGAGCCGCAACATTTGTTTTAAACTGATTATACTTATTGTTTATGGAGAGTGAATGATCAAACTGTTGTTCGATATCTTCTTTTATACTTAAAAGTTTAGAGTCAATTGTTTCAGGTATTGCTTTAACAACATCCTCTATTTTATTAAATATATTAGCCACATCCAACTTCATTGTATTTTCAAATGCTTTTAAATCTAGCAATTCTTTTGCAAGCACATCATCAGCAAGTCGAAAATCTTTTGCAATAATATCCACCTTAGAATTTACCGCTTTCTGTGTAATAACTCCCTTTCCAGATCGTTAATTTCATATCCTACATTGTTTACACCGTGTTTTCTAAGATCACGTAGAAAACCTAGTCGTACTTCAATATCGACAGAGTCTCGTTGAATATATTTTCTTGATTCCTCATCATCATCATGAATAGAATCCTCACATTGTTGTTGATTACCTGCTATTAAATTATCGTCTGACTCGCTATCATGTTCAGTGAAAGTATCATCATCGTCAGCTTCCTGTTGTTGTTTATAACGTTCAGTTAAAAGTCTGTTTAGAGTAGGAGGTACTTCAACTCGTCTAGTGGGCTCCATGCAGTTATTGGATGCTGGTTGAGGATGCATTATATGAATTTCTCTATCGCTGTCAGGTTGTTGTTGTTGTATGGTACATTTATGTCTTTTATCACATCGCAGTTTAATTTCATTGACATACGCTGTCAAATCATTTACTAAATTTAACATATTTTTAGTGCAATCATTGTAATGTATTTCTCCAATTTCATCGTCACACCCAGACATATTATCATTATCGTCTTCCATGTATTCTTCTTCTGTATCATCATCAATCATACGAGTATCACTGTAAAGTTTTCTTTTTAGTTTATCTATAACTTCATGTACCTTTGTATCATCTGTAAATTCGCCGCTGCTGTCCATTATGGTTTCAATGGGTTTATTAATCAAATTATTATCAGTATTAATTTTTTGTTTGTTATTATTATAAATGTCTACATCAAAACTTGTGTGTTTTTTAGTTTTCATGTGTTGCATTAAATGATCCTTGCGATAAAATTTAGCGTTACAATAATCACATTTAAATATTTTATGTTCATTCAAGTGTATACGCTCATGGCGCTTTAAGATATTTTCAGTGGATAATTCCTTCTTACAGACTTTACACATAAACATTTTTGCAGATGTGCACGTGAAGGTACTCTCAGTAACACTGAGCCCCTGAGCCCTACTAGCCCTCCTTTTATACGTGTGAGCCCTAAGCCCTAAGCCTTGCTGTGAGCTCCTGAGCCCTACTAGCCCTCCTTTTATACGTGTGAACCCTAAGCCCTAAGCCTTGCTGTGAGCTCCTGAGCCCTACTAGCCCTCCTTTTATACGTGTGAGCCCTAAGCCCTAAGCCTTGCTGTGAGCTCCTGAGCCCTACTAGCCCTCCTTTTATACGTGTGAGCCCTAAGCCCTAAGCCTTGCTGTGAGCTCCTGAGCCCTAAGCCCTAACCCCTAAGCCCTAAGCCCTAAGCCCTAAACCCTAAGCCGTTCCCTCAGCATCTCCAATAAAAAACAGACATGCTGGTTGGAGAATAATCATCATGGACTTAAATACAATACTGGAAATATACCGTTAAAACTTATTCCGCGCATTTTAAAATATCACATTAGAAATACAACTAGTTTTAGAATAATAATATTTGTTAAAGGAGCTGTTAAACAAGAGTTTATTGAATCTATTTTAAGTTTGTATTTGTGGCAAAATAATTATACAATTATTAATTTAGAAAATAATGAAGATGAATATTATAATTGCCCGAATTTAATTAAAACCGAGCATGTATGTTTAAATCATTTCAATAATTATAGTATATGTACTATTGAAAATGTAAAAATATTATATGATTATTTAAAGGAAATAAAAACGTAATTAATTTTATATGTTTTATTTTATTCTTTCGTAACATTGTAGTAATCAGAATCGATGTAACCGCTCGTTGTTTGCGATTGTTGGCGGTCGAGGATGCCTTGGATGGTGTTAGAAATGGCCTGCGATGCTCTGGTGACGAGATGCGTTAATGTTTTCTTATTGTTAGTTTTTATAATAGTTAGATAATTATCATTTACATTTTTGTTCATATACCTCCTCGGAGAATCTACATACAGCTTAAATAACTCTCACACCAAGCATCTTTCCATTGGACTCAGCCCAATACATGATTTTCAACCAATTGTGAGAATTTGGAGCGCCATGAAACAAGTGTTATTCACCAGCGATGAGTGGATGGAGTTTTGTGCGATTAACATTACCAAAATCCCCAATGGACAGCGTCTACAGTTCGGTTTGGATCATTCTGTGGAGTGTGCGGAATACAAAAATATTCAAGCAGTTACAATTAAGTGTGGAGAGCTGCAAATAATGATTTCCGAAAGCACGCTGAATAATTTGCATCAGTTAAAGGAGCTGATAAATCATAAATTTGAAATGTTTCGACGAGAGAATTTTGCAGATTACTATCATACAGTGGTATCCTATTTTTATGAAAAAGGATGTTCTAATTTCTATAAAGGTGCACAGGATTATGTCTCTGATAATAAGACTGAGTTTGATGCTAATAATGCATTTCATATGATGGAATGCATAAAACTATTTTACACTAGAGTGGACGATGATTATACAATGTTGTTGCAAGACTGTTAATTTATTTATGTTTATTTCTTAGACTGTTTATTTTAGTTATAATTTCAGATCAAATAAATTGAATTAATAATTATAATGCTGGATTCTTATTCCCCTGCCTGAACGCTTTCGTTAGAGCCCAAACATGACCCACTTTGCACTGCAGACGCCAGAGTTACGCACCCCCGAATGCCCAAACACGACACCATTTGGGAACACCCTGTATATCAATTTTGGAACACCCTGTATATTAAATTTGTGGTCACCCTATATATTTAATTTTGAATTTCCCGCCGCCATCTTGGATGCAGGCAACCAAATGTAAAACAACAACAGGAAGCTGACGATGATGATACTTTCACTGAACATGATAGCGAGTCAGACGATAATTTAATAGCAGGTAATCAACAACAATGTGAGGATTCTATTCATGATGATGATGAGGAATCAAGAAAATATATTCAACGAGACTCTGTCGATATTGAAGTACGACTAGTTTTTCTACGTGATCTTAGAAAACACGGTGTAAACAATGTAGGATATGAAATTAACGATCTGGAAAGGGAGTTATTACACAGAAAGCGGTAAATTCTAAGGTGGATATTATTGCAAAAGATTTTCGACTTGCTGATGATGTGCTTGCAAAAGAATTGCTAGATTTAAAAGCATTTGAAAATACAATGAAGTTGGATGTGGCTAATATATTTAATAAAATAGAGGATGTTGTTAAAGCAATACCTGAAACAATTGACTCTAAACTTTTAAGTATAAAAGAAGATATCGAACAACAGTTTGATCATTCACTCTCCATAAACAATAAGTATAATCAGTTTAAAACAAATGTTGCGGCTCAATTTAAAATACTGAATGATGAAATTAATATAATAAAGAATGAAATAATTTCCCTCAGCATGATTGAGCTGAAACTTTCAAATTTAAAGGATGATGTCAGTAAACAAATGGAGCAATACGCATCCGACAATAAAAATGAAATAAAATCATTTAAAAAATATGTGTTGAATAAATTTAGTCAAGAAATTAATAAGTTGCTACAAAAACAAAAAGAATTAGATGAACGCAGGAATCCAGCGGGTATAGTGCCTCCTGGTGTGGTAAATTTTCAAGATATTCCTCATAATCATGGGCCCGATAAAAACAGGCTCCATCAAACAGGACGTGGTGAATGAGTTGCATAAACCGGCACGTAAAAATTTCAAAAGGCGTCGAGTCATTTTAAAAGGGATAGATGATTTGTGGCAGGCAGATTTAGCCGAATTTGCACCTTATGCTCGTGAAAATAAAGGCTATAAATTTATACTGGTAGTAATCGATTGTTTTTCCAAATTCCTCTGGACGGCTGCGCTGAAAGACAAGTCGGGGGTTAGTCTTACCGAAGCCTTTGAGAAGATTTTTCTACAAAGAACCCCGCGAAATCTACAAACTGATCAGGGGAAAGAGTTTTACAACCAAAAATTTAATGCATTAATGAAAAAGCATGGTGTGAATCATTATTCTACGTATACCACAATGAAAGCATGCATGGCAGAACGTGTTATTCGAACACTGAAGGATAAATTGTATCGAGCGTTCAGCCTACACGGTAAATATAACTGGTTTACTATTTTGGATGGGATAACAGATGAATACAACTCAACCAGGCATAGAACGACTGGCATGAAACCTAAAGATGTAAACACTACTGATAAGGAGAAACACTTGCTAAATACAGTCTATGCACACATTAAGATAGCAGGGAAAGGACAATTTCGTGTGGGCGATGTCGTCCGCATTAGCAAACATAAGGCGCTGTTTTCAAAAGGCTTCACGCCCTCGTGGACTTGCGAGTTATTTAAGATAAATAAAATTAAGATTACTAGCCCTGTGACATACTTATTGGAGGATATGCAGGGACAACCAATACAGGGAGCATTTTACGAGTATGAATTACAATATGCGAAACATAAAGACGTTTACTTGGTTGAAAAGGTTCTACGCCGCAAAGGATCAAAGGTGTATGTGAAGTGGCTCGGTCTTGATAAATCGCAAAATAGTTGGATTGATAAATCTAACGCACTTTAATTATTTTTCTCAATCTGTTACAGTTGTTAAGAGTGTAAACATGTTTGGTCTTCTGTGGAGTGTGCGGAATACAAAAATATTCAAGCAGTTACAATTAAGTGTGGAGAGCTGCAAATAATGATTTCCGAAAGCACGCTGAATAATTTGCATCAGTTAAAGGAGCTGATAAATCATAAATTTGAAATGTTTCGACGAGAGAATTTTGCAGATTACTATCATACAGTGGTATCCTATTTTTATGAAAAAGGATGTTCTAATTTCTATAAAGGTGCACAGGATTATGTCTCTGATAATAAGACTGAGTTTGATGCTAATAATGCATTTCATATGATGGAATGCATAAAACTATTTTACACTAGAGTGGACGATGATTATACAATGTTGTTGCAAGACTGTTAATTTATTTATGTTTATTTCTTAGACTGTTTATTTTAGTTATAATTTCAGATCAAATAAATTGAATTAATAATTATAATGCTGGATTCTTATTCCCCTGCCTGAACGCTTTCGTTAGAGCCCAAACATGACCCACTTTGCACTGCAGACGCCAGAGTTACGCACCCCCGAATGCCCAAACACGACACCATTTGGGAACACCCTGTATATCAATTTTGGAACACCCTGTATATTAAATTTGTGGTCACCCTATATATTTAATTTTGAATTTCCCGCCGCCATCTTGGATGCAGGCAACCAAATGTACAATTGTAGTTCCACCATTTACCCCTAGGTAGCGCTTTTAGTTCCAATTTTTATTTTGATCACCCTGTATATTGTAACCGCCGCCATCTTGGATTTTTATTTTTTGATCACCCTGTATATTTAAATTTGAATTTCCCGCCGCCATCTTGGATGCAGGCAACCAAATGTACAATTGTAGTTCCACCATTCACCGCTAGGTGGCGCTTTTAGTTCCAACGTTCACCGCTAGATGGCGTGTATGCTTGGTTGCCTACCTACGAGGCGCCGCCTCCGCCTCCGCCTCCGCCTCCGCCTCTGCCGCCGAACCCGCCTCCCTCCTCTACTTATAGATATCATACAAGTATCATTTCATTATTCAAATTAATTGAATCGTTTGAGTTTATGTAGCTAGACTCAAACCACAGAATTATTAGGCAGAATTTTGAATTCAACCGCAAATTTATGAGATTTTCTATATTCTCCATTTACTACATTTTTATAGATGTCGGCCATTAACTTGAACTCCGAGGTTTCCTAGTAGCTAGTTCGTAGCACGCGATTTGAGTTTTGTACTTTCTCTTTTGATGTGGCTTGAACCTATGGACTTCGGGTAGCTTTTAAAGCTCAAGCTCTTGGGTCTTCGTGTAGCCGATCATTTGTATTGAGACAAAAGCTCGTCAGCTACGTGTCTTGGCTTGAACCTGAGGTGCTCATGCAGAGTGGTGATAGATTAGTATATTATAGATATCATACAAGTATCATTTCATTATTCAAATTAATTGAATCGCTTGAGTTTATGTAGCTAGACTCAAACCACAGAATTATTAGGCAGAATTTTGAATTCAACCGTAATTTTATGAGATTTGCTATATTCTCCATTTACTACATTTTCATAGATTTCGGCCATTAACTTGAACTCCGAGGTTTCCTAGTAGCTAGTTACGTAGCACGCGATTTGAGTTTTGTACTTTCTCTTCTGATGTGGCTTGAACCTAAGGACTTCGGGTAGCTTTTAAAGCTCAAGCTCTTGGGTCTTCGTGTAGCCGATCATTTGTATTGAGACAAAAGCTCGTCAGCTACGTGTCTTGGCTTGAACCTGAGGTGCTCATGCAGAGTGGTGATAGATTAGTATATTATAGATATCATACAAGTATCATTTCAATATTCAAATTAATTGAATCGTTTGAGTTTATGTAGCTAGACTCAAACCACAGAATTATTAGGCAGAATTTTGAATTCAACCGCAATTTTATGAGATTTGCTATATTCTCCATTTACTACATTTTCATAGATTTCGGCCATTAACTTGAACTCCGAGGTTTCCTAGTAGCTAGTTACGTAGCACGCGATTTGAGTTTTGTACTTTCTCTTCTGATGTGGCTTGAACCTAAGGACTTCGGGTAGCTTTTAAAGCTCAAGCTCTTGGGTATTCGTGTAGCCGATCATTTGTATTGAGACAAAAGCTCGTCAGCTACGTGTCTTGGCTTGAACCTGAGGTGCTCATGCAGAGTGGTGATAGATTAGTATATTATAGATATCATACAAGTATCATTTCAATATTCAAATTAATTGAATCGTTTGAGTTTATGTAGCTAGACTCAAACCACAGAATTATTAGGCAGAATTTTGAATTCAACCGTAAATTTATGAGATTTTCTATATTCTCCATTTACTACATTTTCATAGATTTCGGCCATTAACTTGAACTCCGAGGTTTCCTAGTAGCTAGTTCGTAGCACGCGATTTGAGTTTTGTACTTTCTCTTTTGATGTGGCTTGAACCTAAGGACTTCGGGTAGCTTTTAAAGCTCAAGCTGTTGGGTCTTCGTGTAGCCGATCATTGGTATTGAGACAAAAGCTCGTCAGCTACGTGTCTTGGCTTGAACCTGAGGTGCTCATGCAGAGTGGTGATAGATTAGTATATTATAGATATCATACAAGTATCATTTCATTATTCAAATTAATTGAATCGTTTGAGTTTATGTAGCTAGACTCAAACCACAGATTTATTAGGCAGAATTTTGAATTCAACCGCAATTTTATGAGATTTTCTATATTCTCCATTTACTACATTTTTATAGATTTCGGCCATTAACTTGAACTCCGAGGTTTCCTAGTAGCTAGTTCGTAGCACGCGATTTGAGTTTTGTACTTTCTCTTTTGATGTGGCTTGAACCTAAGGACTTCGGGTAGCTTTTAAAGCTCAAGCTCTTCGGTATTCGTGTAGCCTATCATTTGTATTGAGACAAAAGCTCGTCAGCTATGTGGCTTGGCTTGAACCTGAGGTGCACATGCAGAGTGGTGATAATTTTTGATAATGCTGCTAACGTGCAAAGTGTTCTACTAGGATTATACAAATTGAATTATTGGCAGTATATTATAGATATCATACAAGTATCATTTCATTCTCGTTTGAGTTTATGTAGCTAGACTCAAACCACAGAATTATTAGGCAGAATTTTGAATTCAACCGCAAATTTATGAGATTTTCTATATTCTCCATTTACTACATTTTCATAGATTTCGGCCATTAACTTGAACTCCGAGGTTTCCTAGTAGCTAGTTCGTAGCACGCGATTTGAGTTTTGTACTTTCTCTTTTGATGTGGCTTGAACCTAAGGACTTCGGGTAGCTTTTAAAGCTCAAGCTCTTGGGTCTTCGTGTAGCCGATCATTTGTATTGAGACAAAAGCTCGTCAGCTACGTGTCTTGGCTTGAACCTGAGGTGCTCATGCAGAGTGGTGATAGATTAGTATATTATAGATATCATACAAGTATCATTTCATTATTCAAATTAATTGAATCGTTTGAGATTATGTAGCTAGACTCAAACCACAGAATTATTAGGCAGAATTTTGAATTCAACCGCAATTTTATGAGATTTTCTATATTCTCCATTTACTACATTTTCATAGATTTCGGCCATTAACTTGAAATCCGATGGTTTCCAAGTAGCTAGTTACGTAGCACGCGATTTGAGTTTTGTACTTTCTCTTTTGATGTGGCTTGAACCTAAGGACTTCGGGTAGCTTTTAAAGCTTAGGCTCTTGGGTCTTCGTGTAGCCGATCATTTGTATTGAGACAAAAGCTCGTCAGCTATGTGGCTTGGCTTGAACCTGAGGTGCACATGCAGAGTGGTGATAATTTTTGATAATGCTGCTAACGTGCAAAGTGTTCTACTAGGATTATACAAATTGAATTATTGGCAGTATATTATAGATATCATACAAGTATCATTTCATTCTCGTTTGAGTTTATGTAGCTAGACTCAAACCACAGAATTATTAGGCAGAATTTTGAATTCAACCGCAAATTTATGAGATTTTCTATATTCTCCATTTACTACATTTTCATAGATTTCGGCCATTAACTTGAACTCCGAGGTTTCCTAGTAGCTAGTTCGTAGCACGCGATTTGAGTTTTGTACTTTCTCTTTTGATGTGGCTTGAACCTAAGGACTTCGGGTAGCTTTTAAAGCTTAGGCTCTTGGGTCTTCGTGTAGCCGATCATTTGTATTGAGACAAAAGCTCGTCAGCTATGTGGCTTGGCTTGAACCTAAGGTGCTCATGCAGAGTGGTGATAATTTTTGATAATGCTGCTGACGTGCAAAGTGTTCTACTAGGATTATACAAATTGAATTATTGGCAGTATATTATAGATATCATACAAGTATCATTTCATTATTCAAATTAATTGAATCGTTTGAGTTTATGTAGCTAGACTCAAACCACAGATTTATTAGGCAGAATTTTGAATTCAACCGCAAATTCATTAGATTCTCTATAACTCTCAAACTGATTTCTTAATGTACATGTGAGACCAAAACCAATTCCGCTCCACTCGATACCATTTTAACTTTATTGGGCTGAAAATTAATATTTTTGCATGGATCGTTTGGAGCAAACCGTAATTATTCATGTCCAAATTTAGTCACTTTATTTCAATACATTTTGAACTAATTCGTCATTTATAATAAATACTATATAAATTATATACAAAAATGTAAGTTATATCACCTACGTATTACATACCTATTTGCACGGCCGGCTGACTAAACCATCCTCCCGAAGTTCTGCCGCATGTTACATAAGGTATGTTCAGTAATCTGAAACAAACGAAATGGACGTGTGCTAAAAATTTAATTTTTGTTGCAGTTACATGTGTGCAGAGAGTAGGACCCGTAGCTGAGACAACTGTAAGAAAATCCGGACAGAGGATGGTTTACTTCGCGGCCCTGGCTATTCTGAATAGTAATCAGCTCTGGTATAGCGACTTTAATTTAGTAATGACATTAATAATTATCTAACAGATTGCTATTTACCAAATTGAACATTCTCATGTACATGTGAGACCAAAACTAATTCAAACCTTAGTTTTAAGTACAATACAAATGATTATTTGTGTTGTACTTATAACTAATAGTGTATGATTGATTGTGATTGGAATATGAGTTTTTTTTAGCAAAGCTAAAACATGGTCTCAATATGTGAAATTTTTCATGAACCTATTCTCTATTACGCTAGGGCTTCGAGACTGTTTGGTGAATCTCGGTCGGCGTAACTCATTTCGGTGTGCATTCTCTGCGTTCTAAATGTGCCGGCTCTTTACCACTTCCACTTTCTGGTTGCCCGAATGTAATGGTGAACTATTTTGAACACCCCCTTTTCGAAGTTAACCACAGCACTCGCTGCAGGTTTTAAACAGACTCTTCCTAGTCTATACCTTACTATGGTAACTGTTTGCCTACACAGCTTTGTGTATCTATTGATGATTATTTTTATATTTAACGTTTTTTAGCCAAATCTAAAAACATATGGTCTCAATTTGTGAAATCTTTCATTAACCTATTCTCTATTACGCTAGGGCATCGAGACTGTTTGGTGAATCTCGGTCGGCGTAACTCATTTTAGGGCGCGTCGTCTGCGTTCTAAAAGTGCCGGCTCTTTACCACTTCCACTTTCTGGTTGCCCGAATGTAGTGGTGAACAATTTTGAACCCTCTTATAAAACATAACCCCAGCACTCTCTGTTGGGTTTGAACAGACTAACTTTCTAGTCTATACACAGGCTTGTGTTA
The DNA here is from genome assembly GCA_963942505.1 of Lordithon lunulatus. NCBI lineage: Eukaryota > Metazoa > Arthropoda > Insecta > Coleoptera > Staphylinidae > Lordithon > Lordithon lunulatus. Next base: position 52,653,472 of record OZ012666.1, on the reverse strand, counting down.
TCATTAATGGAAAACTGTCAATCACCCTGACTGTGCACTAGCAACTGGAAACTCAGTTCTGTGAACTGCGAACTGGGAACGGCCAAACTGTGACCTGTGAACTGTGAGCCTAGGCTGCGAGTTGTGAGCTGTGAGCTGGCTGTTGTGACTTGTGAGTTGAGAGTTCAGGGTTGAGTTGAGAGTGTGCAGTTGGGAGTTGGCAGTCGACATTAATGGGATACTGTTTGCAGCGCAGTATCCCTCAGGCTAAGATTCAGTTAATATCGGATTCATCCGTTACTACGGTATGAGTTCGTTGAAACATCTAGATTGATTTTAAATTGCAAAGTGAGAATGAGTATTTCTGTTGTTAAATTAATAAATGATGTATGAATTGTTGTAATGTGTATGCAAATCAGAGAGTGTTTGTGTGAGTGTGTGGGTGTGTGGTGGATAAAGATTCACTATTTAATATAGTTTTGGTTTTGCATTCGTTTCTCTCCAATATGCAGATGGTTTTTTAACACCTCTGATCGGTGGGTGGGCTCTCCAATTTAGTACAGCTTGGTACTGGCTGCTATACCCTAGCCTCTAACCCATACATGGGTACACCCATACCGAAGTGAACCGCAGCAATCGCTGTTAATTTTAAACAGACTTCCTAGTCTATATGGCAACTATTTGCCCGCACATCCTTGTGCATTTAAAACTGGCAACCGAGAGGACTGGGGACTCCGGCGATAGAGTGAGGAGTCTAGAGTTCGAAGTTGCGAGTTTGAATAGGGAGGCTATAAGAGGCCGTAGTAGGAGTTTATAGCATGTAAAATTCTCTATATTGAATTTCAGTTGAATATAGACAATTTGCCATGACGTCTATATCGTAAACTCTCCAGCCTAGTACCGGCTGGTGTATTCTATACTCTCACCCACACGGGTATATTTCAGAGTTGTAAACCCTTTACAGTATGCGACGTGCTGAATGAACTCGACAAATTTGAAAATAGTGCGTGTGCCCTTAGCCAGGAAGATAGGGATAGGGACTGTTCGTTGGGTGCGTATCGGCCAGTGCTCATTTAAGGGTGCGTCTTCGCATTGTTAATCGCGACGTAGGTGATTGGATTTACCGTGCAGTACACTTAACTTTCCCGAGTCCCGAAAATAGTGGCGAAGGGGATGTTTAGCTATACCTAGCGTTATGCATTGCATAGCAGCGTTGCCAATTTCAACGGAACGCAACTGGATAACCAGGTTCGATTACACAGTGCTCTGATACAAATAGATCATCTCGTTCACGGTGATCCATGGACCCATATGTAGATGGGTGTGCCCATTTCGTAATCTATATCTAATGATATAGTTATTTTTTAAATACACTATTGCAGTGTATCCATTCAGTATGTTTGTGTGATTCATAATTTAAATAGTGTGAATGCTGTGAGTGATGGTCTAGTGGCAGAGTTTAATTTTTTCATTTGCAGAATTGAATGGCGTGTGTGATTGTATGTAGTTACTTCTCTCCTATTCAAACAAACCTTCCGATCCCATCCCCCCCCACTCGCGAATTAGTACCTTGGCGCGGTGAGTGGGCTTAATTGCATGTACATTGAAAATGTCGTTTGGTTTGGGAAGTTAATTGTATTTTAAAATGTTTGGCTAAATTATTTTTAATCTTTTAATATTGAAAAGTATCAGTATAAGTTCTATACAGTTTTATTGAAAGTTCTTCGTTAGTTCATTTATTAAAATTAAAAAGTAATATCACAAGCATACGTGTTTGCATGGCCAGCTGAGTGAACCATCTTCCCGAAGTTCTGCCGCATGTTACATAAGGTATGTTCAGTAATCTGAAACAAACGAAATGGACGTGTGCTAAAAATTTAATTTTTGTTGCAGTTACATGTGTGCAGAGAGTAGGACCCGTAGCTGAGACAACTGTAAGAAAATCCGGACAGAGGATGGTTTACTTCGCGGCCCTGGCTATTCTGAATAGTAATCAGCTCTGGTATAGCGACTTTAATTTAGTAATGACATTAATAATTATCTAACAGATTCCTATTTACCAAATTGAACATTCTCATGTACATGTGAGACCAAAACTAATTCAAACCTTAGTTTTAAGTACAATACAAATGATTATTTGTGTTGTACTTATAACTAATAGTGTATGATTGATTGTGAGTGGAATATGAGTTTTTTTAGCAAAGCTAAAACATGGTCTCAATATGTGAAATTTTTCATGAACCTATTCTCTATTACGCTAGGGCTTCGAGACTGTTTGGTGAATCTCGGTCGGCGTAACTCATTTCGGGGTGCATTCTCTGCATTCTAAATGTGCCGGCTCTTTACCACTTCCACTTTCTGGTTGCCCGAATGTAATGGTGAACTATTTTGAACACCCCCTCTTCGAAGTTAACCACAGCACTCGCTGCAGGTTTTAAACAGACTCTTCCTAGTCTCTATACCTTACTATGGTAACTGTTTGCCTACACAACTTTGTGTATTTATTGATGATTATTTTTATATTTATCGTTTTTTTAGCCAAATCTAAAAATATATGGTCTCAATTTGTGAAATCTTTCATGAACCTATTCTCTATTACGCTAGGGCATCGAGACTGTTTGGTGAATCTCGGTCGGCGTAACTCATTTTAGGGCGCGTCGTCTGCGTTCTAAAAGTGCCGGCTCTTTACCACTTCCACTTTCTGGTTGCCCGAATGTAATGGTGAACAATTTTGAACCCTCTTATAATTATAAAACATAACCATAGCACTCTCTGTTGGGTTTAGACAGACTAACTTTCTAGTCTATACACAGGCTTGTGTTATCATTAATGGAAAACTGTCAATCACCCTGACTGTGCACTAGCGACTGGAAACTCAGTTCTGTGAACTGCGAACTGGGAACGGCCAAACTGTGACCTGTGAACTGTGAGCCTAGGCTGCGAGTTGTGAGCTGTGAGCTGGCTGTTGTGACTTGTGAGTTGAGAGTTCAGGGTTGAGTTGAGAGTGTGCAGTTGGGAGTTGGCAGTCGACATTAATGGGATACTGTTTGCAGCGCAGTATCCCTCAGGCTAAGATTCAGTTAATATCGGATTCATCCGTTACTACGGTATGAGTTCGTTGAAACATCTAGATTGATTTTAAATTGCAAAGTGAGAATGAGTATTTCTGTTGTTAAATTAATAAATGATGTATGAATTGTTGTAATGTGTATGCAAATCAGAGAGTGTTTGTGTGAGTGTGTGTGTGTGTGTGAGTGTGTGGGTGTGTGGTGGATAAAGATTCACTATTTAATATATTTTTGGTTTTGCATTCGTTTCTCTCCAATATGCAGATGGTTTTTTAACACCTCTGATCGGTGGGTGGGCTCTCCAATTTAGTACAGCTTGGTACTGGCTGCTATACCCTAGCCTCGAACCCATACATGGGTACACCCATACCGAAGTGAACCGCAGCAATCGCTGTTAATTATAAACAGACTTCCTAGTCTATATGGCAACTATTTGCCCGCACAGGCTTGTGCATTTAAAACTGGCAACCGAGAGGACTGGGGACTCCGGCGATAGAGTGAGGAGTCTAGAGTTCGAAGTTGCGAGTTTGAATAGGGAGGCTATAAGAGGCCGTAGTAGGAGTTTATAGCATGTAAAATTCTCTATATTGAATTTCAGTTGAATATAGACAATTTGCCATGACGTCTATATCGTAAACACTCCAGCCTAGTACCGGCTGGTGTATTCTATACTCTCACCCACACGGGTATAATTCAGAGTTGTAAACCCCTGTACAGTATGCGACGTGCTGAATGAACTCGACAAATTTGAAAATAGTGTGTGTGCCCTTAGCCAGGAAGATAGGGATAGGGACTGTTCGTTGGGTGCGTATCGGCCAGTGCTCATTTAAGGGTGCGTCTTCGCATTGTTAATCGCGACGTAGGTGATTGGATTTACCGTGCAGTACACTTAACTTTCCCGAGTCCCGAAAATAGTGGCGAAGGGGATGTTTAGCTATACCTAGCGTTATGCACATTGCATAGCAGCGTTGCCAATTTCAACGGAACGCAACTGGATAACCAGGTTCGATTACACAGTGCTCTGATACAAATAGATCATCTCGTTCACGGTGATCCATGGACCCATATGTAGATGGGTGTGCCCATTTCGTAATCTATATCTAATGATATATTTATTTTAAATACACTGTTGCAGTGTATCCATTCAGTATGTTTGTGTGATTCATAATTTAAATAGTGTGGAAGCTGTGAGTGATGGTCTAGTGGCAGAGTTTAATTTTTTCATTTGCAGAAATGAATGGCGTGTGTGATTGTATGTAGTTACTTCTCTCCTATTCAGACAAACCTTCCGATCCCATCCCCCCCACTCGCGAATTAGTACCTTGGCGCGGTGAGTGGGCTTAATTGCATGTACATTGAAAATGTCGTTTGGTTTGGGAAGTTAATTGTATTTTAAAATGTTTGGCTAAATTATTTTTAATTTTTTAATACTGAAAAGTATCAGTATAAGTTCTATACAGTTTTGTTGAAATTTCTTCGTTAGTTCATTTATTAAAATTAAAAAGTTATATCGCATGCATACCTGTTTGCACGGCCAGCTGAGTGAACCATCTTCCCGAAGTTCTGCCGCATGTTACATAAGGTATGTTCAGTAATCTGAAACAAACGAAATGTACGTGTGCTAAAAATTTAATTTTTGTTGCAGTTACATGTGTGCAGAGAGTAGGACCCGTAGCTGAGACAACTGTAAGAAAATCCGGACAGAGGATGGTTTACTTCGCGGCCCTGGCTATTCTGAATAGTAATCAGCTCTGGTATAGCGACTTTAATTTAGTAATGACATTAATAATTATCTAACAGATTCCTATTTACCAAATTGAACATTCTCATGTACATGTGAGACCAAAACTAATTCAAACCTTAGTTATAAGTACAATGCAAATGATTATTTGTGTTGTACTTATAACTAATAGTGTATGATTGATTGTGAGTGGAATATGAGTTTTTTTTAGCAAAGCTAAAACATGGTCTCAATATGTGAAATTTTTCATTAACCTATTCTCTATTACGCTAGGGCTTCGAGACTGTTTGGTGAATCTCGGTCGGCGTAACTTATTTCGGGGTGCATTCTCTGCATTCTAAATGTGCCGGCTCTTTACCACTTCCACTTTCTGGTTGCCCGAATGTAATGGTGAACTATTTTGAACACCCCCTTTTCGAAGTTAACCACAGCACTCGCTGCAGGTTTTAAACAGACTCTTCCTAGTCTCTATACCTTACTATGGTAACTGTTTGCCTACACAACTTTGTGTATTTATTGATGATTATTTTTATATTTATCGTTTTTTAGCCAAATCTAAAAATATATGGTCTCAATTTGTGAAATCTTTCATGAATCTATTCTCTATTACGCTAGGGCATCGAGACTGTTTGGTGAATCTCGGTCGGCGTAACTCATTTTAGGGCGCGTCGTCTGCATTCTAAAAGTGCCGGCCTTTTACCACTTCCACTTTCTGGTTGCCCGAATGTAGTGGTGAACAATTTTGAACCCTCTTATAAAACATAACCCCAGCACTCTCTGTTGGGTTTGAACAGACTAACTTTCTAGTCTATACACAGGCTTGTGTTTTCATTAATGGAAAACTGTCAATCACCCTGACTGTGCACTAGCAACTGGAAACTCAGTTCTGTGAACTGTGAACTGGGAACGGCCAAACTGTGACCTGTGAACTGTGAGCCTAGGCTGCGAGTTGTGAGCTGTGAGCTGGCTGTTGTGACTTGTGAGTTGAGAGTTCAGGGTTGAGTTGAGAGTGTGCAGTTGGGAGTTGGCAGTCGACATTAATGGGATACTGTTTGCAGCGCAGTATCCCTCAGGCAAGATTCAGTTAATATCGGATTCATCCGTTACTACGGTATGAATTCGTTGAAACATCTAGATTGATTTTAAATTGCAAAGTGAGAATGAGTATTTCTGTTGTTAAATTAATAAATGATGTATGAATTGTTGTAATGTGTATGCAAATCAGAGAGTGTTTGTGTGAGTGTGTGGGTGTGGGTGTGTGGTGGATAAAGATTCACTATTTAATATATTTTTGGTTTTGCATTCGTTTCTCTCCAATATGCAGATGGTTTTTTAACACCTCTGATCGGTGGGTGGGCTCTCCAATTTAGTACAGCCTGGTACTGGCTGCTATACCCTAGCCTCTAACCCATACATGGGTACACCCATACCGAAGTGAACCGCAGCAATCGCTGTTAATTTTAAACAGACTTCTTAGTCTATATGGCAACTATTTGCCCGCACAGGCTTGTGTATTTAAAACTGGCAACCGAGAGGACTGGGGACTCCGGCGATAGAGTGAGGAGTCTAGAGTTCGAAGTTGCGAGTTTGAATAGGGAGGCTATAAGAGGCCGCAGTAGGAGTTTATAGCATGTAAAATTCTCTATATTGAATTTCAGTTGAATATAGACAATTTGCCATGACGTCTATATCGTAAACACTCCAGCCTAGTACCGGCTGGTGTATTCTATACTCTCACCCACACGGGTATAATTCAGAGTTGTAAACCCCTGTACAGTATGCGACGTGCTGAATGAACTCGACAAATTTGAAAATAGTGTGTGTGCCCTTAGCCAGGAAGATAGGGATAGGGACTGTTCGTTGGGTGCGTATCGGCCAGTGCTCATTTAAGGGTGCGTCTTCGCATTGTTAATCGCGACGTAGGTGATTGGATTTACCGTGCAGTACACTTAACTTTCCCGAGTCCCGAAAATAGTGGCGAAGGGGATGTTTAGCTATACCTAGCGTTATGCATTGCATAGCAGCGTTGCCAATTTCAACGGAACGCAACTGGATAACCAGGTTCGATTACACAGTGCTCTGATACAAATAGATCATCTCGTTCACGGTGATGCATGGACCCATATGTAGATGGGTGTGCCCATTTCGTAATCTATATCTAATGATATATTTATTTTAAATACACTGTTGCAGTGTATCCATTCAGTATGTTTGTGTGATTCATAATTTAAATAGTGTGGATGCTGTGAGTGATGGTCTAGTGGCAGAGTTTAATTTTTTCATTTGCAGAAATGAATGGCGTGTGTGATTGTATGTAGTTACTTCTCTCCTATTCAGACAAACCTTCCGATCCCATCCCCCCCACTCGCGAATTAGTACCTTGGCGCGGTGAGTGGGCTTAATTGCATGTACATTGAAAATGTCGTTTGGTTTGGGAAGTTAATTGTATTTTAAAATGTTTGGCTAAATTATTTTTAATTTTTTAATACTGAAAAGTATCAGTATAAGTTCTATACAGTTTTGTTGAAATTTCTTCGTTAGTTCATTTATTAAAATTAAAAAGTTATATCACATGCATACCTGTTTGCACGGCCAGCTGAGTGAACCATCTTCCCGAAGTTCTGCCGCATGTTACATAAGGTATGTTCAGTAATCTGAAACAAACGAAATGGACCTGTGCTAAAAATTTAATTTTTGTTGCAGTTACATGTGCGCAGAGAGTAGGACCCGTAGCTGAGACAACTGTAAGAAAATCCGGACAGAGGATGGTTTACTTCGCGGCCCTGGCTATTCTGAATAGTAATCAGCTCTGGTATAGCGACTTTAATTTAGTAATGACATTAATAATTATCTAACAGATTCATATTTACCAAATTGAACATTCTCATGTACATGTGAGACCAAAACTAATTCAAACCTTAGTTATAAGTACAATGCAAATGATTATTTGTGTTGTACTTATTACTAATAGTGTATGATTGATTGTGAGTGGAATATGAGTTTTTTTTAGCAAAGCTAAAACATGGTCTCAATATGTGAAATTTTTCATGAACCTATTCTCTATTACGCTAGGGCTTCGAGACTGTTTGGTGAATCTCGGTCGGCGTAACTCATTTCGGGGTGCATTCTCTGCATTCTAAATGTGCCGGCTCTTTACCACTTCCACTTTCTGGTTGCCCGAATGTAATGGTGAACTATTTTGAACACCCCCTTTTCGAAGTTAACCACAGCACTCGCTGCAGGTTTTAAACAGACTCTTCCTAGTCTATACCTTACTATGGTAACTGTTTGCCTACACAGCTTTGTGTGTATCTATTGCTGATTATTTTCATATTTATCGTTTTTAGCCAAATCTAAAAACATATGGTCTCAATTTGTGAAATCTTTCATGAACCTATTCTCTATTACGCTAGGGCATCGAGACTGTTTGGTGAATCTCGGTCGGCGTAACTCATTTTAGGGCGCGTCGTCTGCGTTCTAAAAGTGCAGGCTCTTTACCACTTCCACTTTCTGGTTGCCCGAGTGTAATGGTGAACTATTTTGAACCCTCTTATAATTATAAAACATAACCACAGCACTCTCTGTTGGGTTTAGACAGACTAACTTTCTAGTCTATACACAGGCTTGTGTTATCATTAATGGAAAACTGTCAATCATCCTGACTGTGCACTAGCAACTGGAAACTCAGTTCTGTGAACTGCGAACTGGGAACGGCCAAACTGTGACCTGTGAACTGTGAGCCTAGGCTGCGAGTTGTGAGCTGTGAGCTGGCTGTTGTGACTTGTGAGTTGAGAGTTCAGGGTTGAGTTGAGAGTGTGCAGTTGGGAGTTGGCAGTCGACATTAATGGGATACTGTTTGCAGCGCAGTATCCCTCAGGCTAAGATTTAGTTAATATCGGATTCATCCGTTACTACGGTATGAGTTTGTCGAAACATCTATATTGATTTTAAATTGCAAAGTGAGAATGAGTATTTCTGTTGTTAAATTAATAAATGATGTATGAATTGTTGTAATGTGTATGCAAATCAGAGAGTGTTTGTGTGAGTGTGTGGGTGTGTGGTGGATAAAGATTCACTATTTAATATATTTTTGGTTTTGCATTCGTTTCTCTCCAATATGCAGATGGTTTTTTAACACCTCTGATCGGTGGGTGGGCTCTCCAATTTAGTACAGCTTGGTACTGGCTGCTATACCCTAGCCTCGAACCCATACATGGGTACACCCATACCGAAGTGAACCGCAGCAATCGCTGTTAATTATAAACAGACTTCCTAGTCTATATGGCAACTATTTGCCCGCACAGGCTTGTGCATTTAAAACTGGCAACCGAGAGGACTGGGGACTCCGGCGATAGAGTGAGGAGTCTAGAGTTCGAAGTAGCGAGTTTGAATAGGGAGGCTATAAGAGGCCGCAATAGGAGTTTATAGCATGTAAAATTCTCTATATTGAATTTCAGTTGAATATAGACAATTTGCCATGACGTCTATATCGTAAACACTCCAGCCTAGTACCGGCTGGTGTATTCTATACTCTCACCCACACGGGTATATTTCAGAGTGTTGTAAACCCCTGAATATATCGGTCTGCCGATCAAATAGCTCGTTATTTTTCGTGTTTTCAAATCCTACTATGGCACTAATACGTTTTATACGCTAAAACGAATCTCAGTCCGTTTTTTTTTCTGATTCAATTGCGCATTGTTTGACAGTGGTAACATCAGACCGTCACGTGTATATGTAGGTTTTTAATATTTTAGGTAGGACAATTGGCAATCCGGGAGTTTAAAATATTGAGAATTCTAGATGGCCGATTGTTTTTACTATAAGTGTGTTTCAGACTCTTCGACTATAATAGCCTCTTTCGTTTATTGTTGGTGAGCTGTTCTTGGTTGCTCTTAGCTATCTTAGAACAGCCCGGAGCAATAAACGAAAGCTGCTAATACTAGCACAAATAGTGCAAAGACTAATGCAACTGAATATATGGAGATATTCTTACATAACCTTTTTACAACTGGTAATGCCAGCCTTTTTAAAACTGGAAAATCCAGCCTTTTTTAAAACTTATATCATTTATTACACTATGTACACATTTACACTTATACACTATGTACACTTTTACACTTTTTTGCATCCCAATCTGTACAGTGCGCGTATGTACACCCTCCTAGTAATCAGTGTAATTAAACTATTTCAGGTCGTGTGTTTTTGCAATAGTCTTTTCTTAAAACTTAGCTTCGCGATTATACATTGTTTAGGGTCGGGAGTATCCGTTTAAATTAAAGTCAATACTAAAGTAATTAAAATAAAAGTGCCTTTGAGGAGATGGAATGGGGGAGCACCGCAGACGACACCAATCGGGGTTGCATGTCCTAACGTGAATGCGCCCCGCAACAAGTAGCAAGTGGTTACATATAGTTTTACGCATTTTTCAAGTTAGGATGTGTATTTAGTCTAACCCTTTGCTTTCAGATTCTTAGTATTAGATATATGTTTATATGTTTAGCTTTTGTATTAGGGATTGATTAAATTCATAAATAAATTACTTATAGAAGCAAGTTGTGACAGCTTCTAAAGTATTGTTTAATCGCTTTAAAATAAGTGTCACACATGGAGCTAGTGTAATAACCCTCAAGTTGCACATTAGTATTGAAGTATCCAAAGAGATGTTGAGATATTATTGTGTTTCTTGGGATGATTGGTATGGCACCTTTATTTTCGGTTTCGGGTTTATTTTTCGGGTTTTCGGGTGATTATGGCTTCTATATTTATATATTTATATTTATATATACATTTATATATATATTTATTTAAAAACATTTTTAAGCCTCATTTTATTACGTACGCTACTTACGTACGTAAATTAATACGTAACCATATAGTCAATTTTATTGATGGAACGTGGAAATGTACCTCCAACATTCTGCTAATACTTTATTTAGCATACAACTACACAATTTTGTAGTTAATTTATTCAACTTTTAACATTAATGCGCCACCAAATAGACTAGTAGTCAATTGGTTTATTAATAACGTGGATATGTACATCCGTCATTTTGCTAATACTTTATTTAGCATATAACTACATATAAATTGTAGTTCATTTATTAAATATAATTTTGATATTAATGCGTAGCCGCTAAATATGAATTGTGGTTAATTACATTTCATATGTGTAGATTTGCACGCAGAAATCGGATAAATGCGAAAGAATTTGAAATTAATTTTCACGTTCTCATAATAAAGCTGCCTGCCAATATTTATTTAACTGTATGTATGTACTGGTTACTACTTGCCTCGTGCGAGTGGTCTTAGGGAGATTTTATAAATTTTATGTATTTTTGCGCCAACAACTAACCCCCAAACCGCGAGTATAGTTCTAGTTTCTTCTAAATCTCCATGTAGACTAAACTAAACTATACGAAACAAAAGCCCGATTTAGTTAAAAATCGGCGGGAATGGGTGGGAAGGATGAAATAAATTTCAGCCTTCTTTCCATTCCCCCTGCTCGAAGAATTAGTACCTTGTCGTGGTGAGCAGGCTTAATTACATTTGCATTGAAGATTATCATCAATTATTTATTTCATTCATTTAATGATATCAATTTTTATTAAAATTTGCCCGTTTTCATCAGCACATCACAGAGAATTACAGAAAAAGCGTTCACACATTCATCATGAATGCCGTGGTAATGTGGTACGCAAACTTCAAACACTATGGTCTAATATTTCAAATCTCTATAAGGCCATATGTTTAATGTTATAGCTTTTTCTGAAAGAAACGTACAGTTTTAATTTGTTGGCGGTAGCAACGCTGTCATAATTTATTAGTAATGACTGTACAGTACTTTAAATGTGTAAATTATTACTAGCAATTTGTTAAAATATTCATTACATGTCTACATGCTAAGTTTACATAAAAACTTAACATGTGGACATGTAATGAATATTTTAACAAATTACTAGTAATAATTAATGCTTTTTCTGGCCATATATTTATGAACCAAATTTCGCTTGTGGCTGTAATTTGACGTTACTTAGTCTTGATTAGTTTTTGGTGGAAATCGATTGAGGTAATCTACCTACTGCGATTTTCCCGATGTTAATATTTCGATGTTTATTTTCCGATTAAAATGTATTGTTTGATAATTCTTCAATGTACATGTGAAACCAAAACTAATTCATTTCAAAATTCCGTATTCATTACTATCAAATATGATTTGATACAGTTTAAACACAGTACTTGCTGTTGTTCAATTTTTCGGTATATTAAATTCAAACTACAACGGGTTCACAAGTAGAGTATTAAATGCAAGAATGTGTGTGAATGAGTAGTTTATCATTTTGCAAATTTATATTTTACAATTTGGTTGAATTTTGTGCACCTCTGTATGACTATATGTTTTCCCGAAAACTTCCTGTCCTTTTTATCTCTCCTTGTGCCATTTTAGTTTATTATTAGCAATCCGGGCTAGCGGTTCTTTTCGGAATGTACGCGATCATAACAGATACATTGTCCTATTATATAATTTAAATATTTATATTTCCCGGGAAATTGGCGGTTCTTTATATTTTTATTGCGTTCTTTTGGTTTATTGCTACGAATGAGAACCTTCGGTCCTTTTGAAATGTACGCGGCCATGACGATTACTTTGTCCTGGTACGAAATCGGGGTACTATTATGATTATATATTTCTCGGGAAACACATGACTCTCTATATCTCTCTATGCGCCCTTTCGGTTTATTACTACTAAGGTGGACTTATGGTCCTTTTCGGAATTTACGCGACCATGACATTTACTTTGTCCTGGTACCAAACCAAGCCACTATTATGTCTATTTCGCGGGAAATTGCCGGATCTTTATTTATGTACTTGCGCCCTTTCGGTTTATTACTATGAATCTGCGGTATCAGAATATACGCGACCATGATAATTACTTGTCCTGGTATGAAACCAGGCTACCATTATGACTATCTATTTCCCGGGAAATTGGCGGTTCTTTTATCTCTCCGTGTGGCCTTTCGGTATATTGGCACAGTATGGAAATTCGGTGGTTTTCTTAATGTACGCGACCATGACAATTACTTTGCGCTGATACTAAACCAGCCCAGCATTATGACTATATGTGTTTCGGGAAATTGCCTTGCACTCTTGCGGTTTATTGGTACCAATGTGGACATCTGGTCAGAGGTGAATCTCGGCTAGCAATCTAGCCTGAGGGCATTGTGTGTTGGTAGCCGATGTACAAGCGGCATCATGACCCCATGGGGTGGGGTAGTTTGATACACTGGATCTCTGCGTGTCCTGAGTAGTTGGCTTTGAATTGTCAGAAGTGAATTTCGGCTACCAACTAGGCCCGAGGGCTGTTGGTAGCTGATGTAGATGCTGGTGGATTGAGCATCATGAGGTGGGGGAATTTATACAGAGCGGTTCACTCAGTCGTTGGCTTTGGATTTTCTAATGGGTTTAGATTTCTTTCTTCTTACCATGACATGATGCCAGCCATTTTAATGGTGTGGTTATTTTTGATAAATTTACTTTTACAAGTATTGTAATCGTGTGGATTTTTTTCTTTCTTTTTCTCCAAGTCTTTATTATGTCCCTTACATAATTTTAAGACCATCTCCAGAAATGTTCGTCATCTGTTGTCGTAGTAGAAGTGGGGAGGTCGCCAGAAGTGAATTTCGGCTACCAACTTGATTCGAGGGCATTATGTGTTGGTAGCTGATGTGGATGCAGCAAGATTGAGCATCATGGGATAGTAGAAACTGAAAAGTGTGGATCACTGTTCAGAAATGTTCCTCGTCTGTTGTCGTAGTAGAAATAGGGGTGTGGGAAGGGTCTTCAAGAGTTACCAACCTGGCTTGCGAGCATGTTGGTAGCTGATGTGGATGCGGGAAGATTAAGCATCATGGGGTGGGAGAATTTTGACATATTGGAGCACTGTTTGTGTGTTTAATATTCTTTCTTCTTGTGACATAATTTTAATGGTGTGGTTACGTTTAGTAATTCTTACTTTATCATACGAAATATGGATAAAGTATTGTAATTGCGATACAAAAATCTATTTGCTCGCAAATCCTCATCATTTCCCTTGATTATTTTAAGGATCATCCTTGGAAAATGTCTGTCGTCCCTTGTCTGTGAGACATTTCATTACCTCGTGTACTTATCTCACATTTGTTTTTACGAATTTTATATATACCGAACCTATAGTGAACTGACGCCGAAACTATAATACTCTTACGTCGAAACTATAATACTCTTACGCCGAAACTATAATACTCTTACGCCGATCATATATTGGCCACACGCCGAATCTATATATTATTCTCGCCACGCCGTTAGTCCGATACTATTGTCTGGAACGATTCCATGTGAAAAGTGTCCTCCGGATCGGTCACTAATTATTTCGTGTACGTATTTCACAATTATATGTACGCCTCTCATGTCGAACCTATATTGCGCATATGCCGAACCTATATTAACCTCACGCTGAAACAATATTGCGCGTATGCCGAATTTATATTTATAATTTGCAAAGCTGCTATATAGTTACTATTGCTTGGAACGATTCCAAGTGATAAGTCTGACTACCAGATCTGTTATCTCGCGTACTTATCTTACATTTGTATTTACGTATCTCATGCTGAACCTATATTGAACTGACGCCGAAACTATATTGCTCTTATGCGAAACCTCTATTAGTCTCACGCGAATCTATATTTATCCCTCGTCGCGCCGCTAGTAAGTTACTATTGCCAAGTAAAAAGTTGACAATCGTATCGGTCGCCTTTATTCTCATGTACATATCTCACAGTTGCATTTTTGTTTCTGATTTCATACCGAAACTTTATTGATCTATCGCTACGTGTTCCCTGATTTCGCGCAGGTCCTTACACACACGCGCCGGTAATTTAGTTACTATTGTTTCGAAGCGGATAATCTTAACGATCAGATAACTCGTTATTTTTCGCGTTTTCAAATCCTACTTTGGCACTACTACGCGTTTTACCTCAGCCCGTTTGTCCTGTTTCCTAACCTCCGTATGATTCAATTAGACATTGTTTGAAAGTGGTAGTCTTTCCTACCATCGTTCAGACCATCTCGTGTAAGTGTGGCTTATTATTATTTAGCTTAATATAAGTTCCAGCCTCTTCGACGATCTTTAATAGCCGCGTTCGTTTATCGTTCGGGTGCTGTTCTTGGCTGGTCTTAGCTGGCTTAGAACAACTCCCGAATGATAAACTAAAGCGGCTAATGCAAGCACAACTAGTGCAAGGACTCAAATCAATATTTAAATATATTATTATACATCCTTTTTTTTCAACTTTTTTCAAAGTTTTGCTAAAAATTTATTAATTTGCTCAATTACAGTTCATGACACAACATTGAATCACTTGGTCTAGATCAGAGTACTCATCACTCAGATTTATATATGACCTATATCAGTGTTTCTTACACTTGTGGGTCCTTTAAACGAATCTCATCACTCAGATTATTGAAGTAGATCAGCGTTGATGAACAGGTCGTGACGTGAGTGTACCGCAAGGTGATCAGTCACGACTTGGTGTCAGAGGGTCACTGGTATCCAGCGCTTGCGCTGGCCACACCCGAAAAAAAGTACCATGTACACTATACATCCCGTACATAATATACTTACTAGTATAAGTTCCAGCCTCTTCGACAATCTATAATATCCGCGTTCGATTACCGTTCGGGTGCTGTTCTTGTCTGGTCTTAGCTGGGGTTAGAACAGCTCCCGAATGAAAAACGAAAGCGGCTAATATAAGCACAACTAGTACAAGGACTAACTCAAATGAATATTTGAATATATTCGTATACATCCTTTTTTTCAACTTTTTTCAAAGTTTTGCTAAAAATTGATTAATTTGCTCAATCCCATTTGATGACTTAATCATTGAATCACTTGGTCTAGATCAGAGTACTCATCACTCGAGATTTATATATGACCTATATCAGTGTTTCTTAAACTTTTTGGTCCTTAAAACGGACCTCATCATTCAGATTAATGAAGTATATCAGTCATCTTGGTCCAAAACAGAGACCTCATCACTCAGATTTATATATGACCTATAACAGTGTTTCTTACACTTGTGGGTCCTTTAAACGAATCTCATCACTGAGATTATTGAAGTAGATCAGCGTTGATGAACAGGTCGTGACGTGAGTGTACCGCAAGGTGATCAGTCACGACTTCGTGTCAGAGGGTCACTGGTATCCAGCGCCTGCGCAGGCCACACCCGAAAAAAAAGTACCATGTAGACTTTGCATCCAGTACATAATATACTTACTAGTATAAATTCCAGCCTCTTTTTTTAATTATTAATAAAACGTAGTCTGTACATTTCATTCCTAAACGTATTTGTTGCAAAACTCACGGACTCCCCTTGGCTGATAGTAAAATGAGACCGGTCCACGCTTAATAGCAGTCAACAAAAAACGTCTATAAATATTTCCGTGGCCAATATACAACGAGATAGAGTGAGATGGGTGATTGTTGCTTAGCCGTGCGCGCTGTCGCGAGAGCTCCAGTCTTCGAGTATCATCCGACGTTGTCAGTCGACTTAGTTAAAGAAAAAGTGTGTTCTCCGTACATTCAGTGGTTTTAATTGCGAACATTTAAGTAGTGCAGTGAGTGTGTGTTCTAGTGTGAGTTGTGGTGTAAATGGGTGCTGTGTGCAGTGGGGTAAGTCGATTTTTGAGATATTCTGGTGGCGGCTCTCGCAATTTTTTTATGCCATAAGACGTACTTTGATTGTGATCGTATGCCAATTTAATTCATATGTTCACATTACTATTATACACTGTTTAACGCTTTCAAAGCTTGTGTGATATAATAATTGTGTGAAATTAATTTTAATCTCTGGGGCTGTTTTAATTTCACGTAACATCTCTAGTTTTTTTCTGTGTAAATCTAATATATTAATACAATCAAATGCCTTTCTATTAGATAACTTGTGTGATTTGCCTGCAAATATATGTATCTCGTAACAACCGCGCTCGGTTTTTTCCATCAAAAAAACGCGAGGTATGAGCTGTCGCGCGCGCTGCGTCATCCTGAGCTGGCGCATTTAATCTGATGTAATACACTAGTTACGCACCGGTTAAATTTGAGTCATAGGACTTATAATACCGAACGTTTTGAGTATTTAATAAATTGCTTGCTACCTTGCGAAATGGAAATCTCCGCGCGTAAAAGTTGTAAACAAGTTCGAACTCGTCGCGGAAAGAAATCGTTTTTTTGTGACTACGAAAATAAACTTGCGATTGTTATTGAACATTTTATATGCATATCTCTTGAATTTTATAGTAATATAAAAATCGGTGAGCGGGACACTGTACTATAGAAATTAAATAACTTGTTATTGAATGGTGATAAATTAATAATAAATTTGATAATTAAAATACTTTTGGTGTGAATTAACTTTGAAATATATTTAATACACGTAACACCAAAATGCGTTTTAAAATCAAATTAAGTTGTATGTGCATAAATTTGTTTTGTGTGTGGCAATGTGTTAATTGGATTAAAAATTTATCGCTAATTATATTCTTAATTACACTCATAGTTTGCTAGTAGTCATGCGTAATGAGAAAAAAAATATGTGAAAACCACCCACTCTCCAGGTTTTTAATTGTTAATAAAACGTAGTCGGTAATTTCATTCCTAAAAGTATTTGTTGCAAAACTCGCGGACTCCCCTTGGATGATAATAAAATGGGACCGGTCTAATCTTAATAGTAGTCAACAAAAAATGTCTATAAATATTTCCGTGGCCAACGCGCAATTCGATAGAAAGAGACGCGTGATTGTTGCTTAGTGGTCTGCGCCGTCGCGAGAGCACCAGTTTTAGTTTATCTTCCGACGTTACCAGACGGCTTAGCTAAATAATTTGTGTTTCGCATTACATTCAGTGGTTTTAATTGCAAATACATAAGTAGTGTAGTGAGTTCTAGTGTAAATAAGTGCTGGGTGTATTGGGGTGAGTCGATTATTTTTTTTCGTCATACGACGTACTTTGATTGCGATCGTACGACAATTTAATTCATTTGTTCGGATTACAATTATACACTACACTATTAACAAATTTATGCAATGTCATACAGTTGTGTGATATAATAATTGTGTGAAATTAATTTTAATATCTGGTGCTGTCTTAATTTCACGTAACATCTCTTGTATTTTTGTGTGTAAATTTAGTACATAAAATCCAACGCCTGTTTATTTGCCAATTTGTGCGATTCATCTGCAAATATTACATATATTTGCAGATGATTCGCACGCTCGTAACAACGCGCTCGGGTTTTTCCATAAAAAGAAACGCGCGGTGAGATAGCGCGCGCGATCTGAGCTGGCGCGCGCGGTGCGTCATCGTGAGCTCGCACATTTAATCTCATGTAATCAACTAGTCATGCAGCCATATTCTGCACCGATTAAATTTGAGTGTTGCGACTTGTAATAAGAAACGTTTATTTATTTTAATTTTATTTAATAAAATTTCTTGCTACCTTGCGAAATGGAAATCTCCGCGCGTAAAAGTTGTAAACAAGTCTGAGCTCGGCGCGGAAAGAACTTTTTTTTGTGACTACGAAAATAAACTTGCGATTATTATCGAACATTTTATATGCGTATATTGAATTTTATAGTAATATTGAAATCGGCAAGCGGGAAACTGTACTATACAAATTAAATAACTTGTTATTGGATGGTGATAAATTAATAATTTGATAATTAAAATACTTTTCGTGTGAATTTACTTAGGAATATATTTAATACACATATCACAAACAAATCTTAAGTGTAACTTTATTATACTGAAGACCCTGTGCTTCAGTATAATAAAGTTACACTTAAGATTTATAAACTTCTTTAATTTACAAGAAAAGTATAGTAAACACAGCTGAATTTAAAAATACAAACATCCCTTTTATCGAAGGGTTTGTACAAGTGATATTCATACCGCAGCATTTTGTTGCCAATTTACGAACTAGTACTGCTTTTTTTTGCTGTGTTACATATATTCTGATGTTTGATATAAAACATCACATTATTAATTATCTTTATTAAAATTACCACTCATCCTGTTCGACGAATTAGGACCTTGGCGAGGTGAACGGGCTTAATCACATGTGCATTGAGAATTTCGTCTTTTTAATTTATCAAATATGATTTTGAATATTAAAAAGTTATTTTTAAATTACTTTCAATTAATTATCGAAGATTATGTCAGATTTAATGATATTTAGTCGTGTGTATCGAAACAGCTTAACTGTTAAATTAGTTTCAATCCATTTATTAGAACATTAGTCTTAAATAAATTTTCTAGTGCTATAACTGCAAAAGTTTTACACATATTTGTATTCTTTTTTAATACTTAACACTTAAAATGAGATCAATATCAATCTGTTTGTGGCGATGAAGTAGCAATCAATTACACCTTAAATTCATTTAATATTTGATTACAATTGTATGATGTATGCTACCAAGAATTATTAAATTATAATATGAAATGCTATAGATACATTGTATTAAATTTTGCTTTTTTCATTATTTAAATTCACTTCGACTCAAATTGTGTTGTAGGCGGTATAAGGGCCCATGCCGTTTCCAGCATTATCGTTGTGTTCACCATTTATTTAAAAAAATCTTTACAGACAATTCCAAAAATTGTAGATTTCTCATACCAAAGTAAACAATTCAAATTATTGGTAGCATATTAATAACATACAGATTGCAATTGAATATTCAAATTAAATAAATCTTTTGAGTTTATTTAGCTAGACTCGAAACAGAATAAAGAGATATTAAATGGAATTATCTTGCAATCTAAATCTCTAAAACTCGCAACGTAACATATTTATTGGTTTCAATATGTTAATTTTCATCGACTAAACGTTATTATTTCTATCACATTTTTACTCGATAATTAACCTGTTTGACATAACTTTTGTTTTAACTCATTCAGCTGTCTGTCAAAATCCAACTGGATTTACTGCTCTTTCGGGGCTTGCACGGCAGAAATATTTTCACAATTTTCGGTCGTTAACTTGAAATCCGATGGCCTCCAAGTAGCTGGTTGCGTAGTCCGCGATTTGAGTGTAGTTCTCTCTTCTGATGTGGCTTGAACCCAAGGACTTCGCGTAGCTTTTAAAGCTCAAGCTCTTGGGTCTTCGTATAGCCTATCATTTGTATTGAGACAGAAGCTCGTCAGTTACGTGACTTGGCTTGAGTGCCTGTGGTGCTCATGCAGAGTGGTGATCATTTTTGATGATGCTACTATTGTGCAAATTACGATTATATTATTGGCAGCATATTATATAACATACATATTGCAATATTTAAAGTAAATATATCTTTTGAGTTTATTTAGCTAGACTCAAACAACAAAGTATTAAAATGATTTTTTTATTCATCCACCAATTTAATTAGATTTTCTATAATTCTCAAACCGATTTCTCAATGTACATGTGAGACCAACACTAATTCAGCTCCTCTCGATACCATTTAAACTTTTTGTGGCTGAAAATGACTATGTCTTTAAATATTCTTGCATGGATCGTTTGGAGCAAACCAAAATTTTAATTATTGTTAATATATTCTTGACTAATTAATTTAATTTATAGTAAATAAGTATGTAATTTATAAAACAAATTGACATACAAAAATATTTGCAGCTTATTACTAAAAGCATTTAAATTACTTTGAATTTTACGAGTAACAACAAAATTGATTTGGCTTTAATTAAAATTGCTAGTTGCAGTACGTTACTCAATTTTTTATTCACAAATTCTAATTTCTTCCTATCGTTTTTCGTCGCGTTCCGAAAACTTGGATCAATCGCGATCGAAAACTTGAATCAATCACGATCGTAAAATTGAATCAATCGCGTTCGGTAACTTGATTCAATCGCGTTCTATAACTTGCTTCAACCGTGTTTCGTAACTTGATTCTATCGCGATCGGAATATTAAAAAAAAATCAATTGCGTTCCGTATCTTGATCCAATTGCGTTCCATCACTTGATTCAATCGTGTTCGGATATTTGAATTAATCGCGTTGGAAAACTTGAATCAATTGCGTTCCGTAATTTGATTCAATCGCGTTCGGAAATTTGAATCAATCTCGTGCGGATATTTGATTCAGCCGCGTTCCGAAACTTAAAAACCCGCGTACGCGATTTGCACCCTGAAACGAATGCAGTTCCATTCTACAACCACGAAGGAAGATAGAGGCGGAATCGTTACAGGGGCAATGTAAGTATTTTCAACCAACCAAACATGAAAATATCTAATGTCAAATTTCTGTTGTTACAGGTGTTACACTGCCAGTTTTAGCTTTTTATTTGTAAACCGCAATTAATTAAAAATGAAGTGATTAGTCCGCGTTCTTTAACCACGTTAGGGTCCCGCGAGTGTTAATAGTTTCAAGTTAGGGTGTAGTATTGCTTTGTATGCAAACTAAATTCAGTGCTTTACATGGGCTGGAGATGGAATGGAGGAGCACCGCTGAAAAAAACAGAAGACATCAACGGGGTGATCTCCTAACGTGAGGGATCCCCGCAACGAAGTAGTGAGTGCTTTTTGAAATCACGGGTCGCGATCGCGTTGCGCAAATAGGTCAGATCAAGTTAGGATGTCTAATAAAACTTCTCTTTCAGCCTAATCCATTTGTTTTCAGCCTAATCCATTTTTTTTCAGGTTCCGTGTATGTAATTAGATTGAGCTAGGGAAGGGAATTTAGTTGCGCCAAAAAAACCGAATCGTTTCGCAATAACACCTTAGATATTAATATTTGTTTATTGAATTACAATATTTGTATTCAATTTCATAGGCGGATTATCTAATGGTGTCGTCGCTATTATTTTATATTACATTTATTTACGGTGTTTGTATTGTACTTATTTTGGCAAAGATGGCAATGTTTTAAATTAAACTAGTTTTCAATCGAAATCATTAACTCTTAACTTATTTCATTGAAGATTATCAATGTAACATACTTTTGTGTTCATTTACATCAATATAACTTATTTTTTATTAAATTTTCAATACATAATCAATTTGTTTCACATATCATAACTTTCATTTGAAATCTTGCTGCCTGCCATCCTTGCCTGTATCTACTTGTTTATTTGCTTACCGGCAACAACATTTTCAGAATTTTTCGGCCATTAACTTGAAATCCGATGGTCTCTGAGAAGCCGGTTACGTAGTCCGCGATTTGAGTTTTGTTCTTTCTCTCTTGATGTGGCTTGAACCTAAGGACTTCGGGTAGCTTTTAAAGCTCAAGCTCTTAGGTCTTCGTGTAGCCGATCATTTGTATTGAGACAAAAGCTCGTCAGCTACGTGGCTAGGCTTGAGCCTGAGGTGCTCATGCAGAGTGGTGATCATTTTTGATGATGGCTGCTGCCGTGTAAAAGGTTGAATTATGTGCATTCTTACTCGCGAAACAGTTGATGCTTACGTTAGTATTAGCGACAATAGAAAACAATCCTTTCATTCCAAACTCAACAAATTCATTTTTCAGGCTACCTTAAACATTATCCTTTCCTCCTTAACCAATCCTTTCCCACTCGATGAATTGGTGCCTTGAAGTGGCGAGTGGGCTTAATCACATGTACAGTGAGAATTTCGTCTATTTATTGTCATGGTCAATACATTTTTGAATATGAAAAAGTTATTTTTAAATTACCTTTTCAATTGACTTGGTTTTGACAAGAAATTATTACAGAAGACTTCTTAAATATAAATCATGTTTAGTCTGATATCTAACATCTTCTATCTTCTAATGGCCATATATGGTTAACTTTTGTATTATTTTTGAATACTTAACACTTATAAAGGAGCAAAATCAATCTATCTTGTGTTAAAGTATTATTATTACAGCTTAAATTAATTTAGTATTTGATTACAATTGTATGATATTATATGCTGGCAAATATTTTCAAATGATTTTCAATTTATATGAAGTGATAATAGGTATAAATCAATGGTATTTGTACCATCGCATTTAAATTCGCATCGGCTCAAATTGTGCTGTAGGCAGTATAAGGGCCCATACTATTTCCAGCATTGCCGTTGTGTTCACCATTCATTACAAAAGCAATTTATAGTAAATTCCTAAAATTGTAGATTTCTTATTACTCGAGTATGTAATTTACACTATTGGTAGCATATTATATAACATACACATTGTAATCGAATATTCAAATGAGTTAAGTCTTTTGAGTTTATTTAGCTAGACTCGAACCAAAGAAATAGTAGATAGAATTAGCTTTCAATCCGCATCATTAACTCGTACCTTATTTCATTAAAGAAATTCTCTTAATTTTCATTGAGTAAACTTTTTACTCAATAATTAACTCGCTTGACTTAACTTTTGTTTTAAATCATTCAGCTGTCTGCCAATCAAACTGCATTTACTGCTCCTTCGGGACTTGCATGGCAAAACCATATTCAGACTTTTCGGCCATTAACTTGAAAACCGATAGTCTCTAAGTAGCCGGTTGCGTAGTCCGGGATTTGAGTATTGTTCTCTCTTTTGATGTGTCTTGAACCCAAGGACTTCGGGTTGCTTTTAAAGCTCAAGCTCTTGGGTCTTCGCATGGCCTATCATTTGTATTGAGACAAAAGCTCGTCAGTTACGTGGCTTAGCTTGAGGCTAAGGTGCTCATGCAGGGTGGTGATCTTTTGTACAATACTGCTGTCGTGTAATAGATTCTATTATGAGTATACAACTTAAATTATTAATATATCTTTTGAGTTTATTTAGCTAGACTCAAACTTCAAGTTCGTGGATAGAATTTTGTATTCATCCACCAATTCTTTTGATTTTCTATTATTCTCAAACCGATTTCTCAATGTACGTGTGAGACCAAAACCAATTCCGCTCCGCTCGATACCATTTAAACTTTCTGAGGCTGAAAATTGCCATGTCTTTACACATTCTTGCATGGATCGTTTGGAGCAAACCCTAATAATTCAATAGCCAATATAGTTACTTTATTTCAATACATTCAACTAATTCATTTAATTTATAGTAAATAAGTATGTAATTTATAAAACAAATTGACATACACAAATACTTGTACCTTATTTTTAAAAGCATTTAAATTACTTTGAATTTTACGAGTAGCAACAAAATTGATTTGACTTTAATTTAAATTACTGGCTGTTGTACGTTACTCAATTTCATAAGTCACTAATTCTAATTTTTCTTACTGTTTCTCGACGTGCCGCGGTCCGAAACTTGAATCAATCCCGTTCGGTAACATGATTCAATCGCGTTCGGTAACATGATTCAATCGCGTTCGGTAACATGATTCAATCGCGTTCGGTAACTTGATTCAATCGCGTTCGGTAACTTGATATTCTTTCGCGTTCGAAAATTTGAATCAATCGCGTTCGGCAACTTGATTCAATCGCGTTAGATAACTTGATTCAATCGCGTTCGGAAACTTGAATCAATCGCGTTGGAAAACTTTTTCCATAACTTGATTCAATCGTGTTCGAGTACTTGTATCAATCGCGTTCGAGTACTTGTATCAATCGCGTTCGCGTACTTGTATCAATCGCGATCGAGTACTTGTATCAATCGCGTTCCGTAATTTGAGTCAACCGCGTTCCGTATTTTGTTTCAATCGCGTTCAGAAATTGGAATCAATCTCGTGCGGATATTTGATTCTGCCGTGTTCCGAAACTTGAATCATCCGCGATCCGAAACTTGAATCATCCGCGTTCCGAAATTTAAAAACCCGCGTACGCGATTTGCACCCTGAAACGAATGCAGTTCCATTCACAACCATAAAGGAAGATAAAGGCGGAATCGTTACAGGGACAATGTAAGTATATTCAACCAACCAAACAGAAATATTTACTATCTTACATTTTTTCGAAACAAATTAACTGAAATCAAATTTCTGTTGTTACAGGTGTTGCAGTGCAAGTGTTAGCTTTTTATTTGCAAAACCATAAATAAAAGTGTATTAGTCCGCGTTCTTTAGCCACGTTAGGGTCTCTCGCGAGTATTAGTATTAAATTAGGGTGTTTTTATAAAAAAACTAAAGTCAGTGCTTTACATGGGCTGGAGATGGAATGGGGGAGCACCGCTGAAAAAAACAGAAGACATCAACGGGCTGATCTCCTAACGTGAGGGATCCCCGCAACGAAGTAGTGAGTGCTTTTTGAAATCACGGGTCGCGATCGCGTTGCGCAAATAGGTCAGATCAAGTTAGGATGTCTAATAAAACTTCTCTTTCAGCCTAATCCATTTCTTTTCAGCCTAATCCATTTCTTTTCAGGTTCCGTGTATGTATTTAGATTGAGCTAGGGAAGGGAATTTAGTTGCGCCAAGAAAACCGAATCGTTTCGCAAATAACACCTTAGATATTAATATTTGTTTATTAAATTACAATATTTGTATTCAATTTCATAGGCGGATTATCTAATGGTTTCGTCGCTATTATTTAATATTTATATATTATTTATTTATTTATCCTCTTCAAGGTTCAGTTATGTGCATTCTTACTACACCAAACCAATAACTCGCGAAACAGTTAATGCGTACGTGAGCGACAATCCCGTCATTCCGAACTCAACAATTTCATTTTTCAGGCTACCTTAAACATTGTCCTTTCCTCCTTAACCAATCCTTTCCCACTCGATGAATTGGTGCCTTGTAGTGGCGAGTGGGCTTAATCACATGTACACTGAGAATTTCGTCCTTTTAAAATAATATTGTATTCATTTTTTAATAAGAAAATGTCATTTCTATGTTACCTATCGTTAACGAAGATTCTAGTTAGAAATAATCATGTTTAGTCTAATGTCTTTTGTTACAGCTTATCTGTTTCATTCGTTTCAACCTATTTATGGAGATATACGCCTTAAATCAATTTATTTTCTAATGCTATTTAATGCACCATTTTTAAAAACATTTAATTTAGTTTGAAATACTTAATACTTAAAAAAGATCCACTTAAGTAGCTCTCTATTATAGCCTAATTTCATTTAATATTTAGTTACAATTGTATGATGTAATATACTACCAAGCATTATCAAATTAATTTCAATTTATTTTAAGTGCTAATAGATAAATATAAATCAATGGTATTTATAGCATTTTAGTTAAATTTAAATTCACATCGTCTCGAGTTGTGCTGTAGGTCGTATAAGGGCCCATACCATTTCCAGCAGTGCCGTTGTGTTCAGCATTAATTAAAAAGCACTTCAAAGTATAATTGTAGATCTCTTATTATCCGAGTATACAATTTGAATTATCAGCAGCATATTACATATCATACAAATTGAAATAGAATATTCAAATTAAGTAAATATGTTGAGTTTATTTAGCTAGACTCCAACCACAGAGTTATTAGATAGAATTCAGCTGTCTGCCAATCAGATTGTCTATATTTTTCTTTCGTTGCTTGCATGGCGAAATCATTTTCATAATTTTCGGCCGTTAACTTGAAATCCGATGGCCTCCAAGTAGCCGGTTGCGTAGTCCGCGATTTGAGTGTTGTTCTCTCTTCTGATGTGGCTTGAACCCAAGCACTTCGGGTAGCTTTTAAAGCTCAAGCTCTTGGGTCTTCGTGTAGCCGATCATTTGCATTGAGACAAAAGCTCGTCAGCTACGTGTCTTGGCTTGAACCTGAGGTGCTCATGCAGAGTGGTGATAATTTTTGATAATGCTGCTGACGTGCAAAGTGTTCTACTAGGATTATACAAATTGAATTATTGGCAGTATATTATAGATATCATACAAGTATCATTTCATTATTCAAATTAATTGAATCGTTTGAGTTTATGTAGCTATACTCAAACCACAGATTTATTAGGCAGAATTTTGAATTCAACCGCAAATTCATTAGATTTTCTATATTCTGCATTTACTACATTTTCATAGATTTCGGCCATTAACTTGAACTCCGAGGTTTCCAAGTAGCTAGTTACATAGCACGCGATTTGAGTTTTGTACTTTCTCTTTTGATGTGGCTTGAACCTAAGGACTTCGGGTAGCTTTTAAAGCTCAAGCTCTTGGGTCTTCGTGTAGCCGATCATTTGTATTGAGACAAAAGCTCGTCAGCTATGTCGCTTGGCTTGAACCTGAGGTGCTCATGCAGAGTGGTGATAATTTTTGATAATGCTGCTGACGTGCAAAGTGTTCTACTAGGATTATACAAATTGAATTATTGGCAGTATATTATAGATATACAAGTATCATTCCATTATTCAAATTAATTGAATAGTTTGAGTTTATTTAGCTAGACTCAAACCACAGATTTATTAGGCAGAATTTTGAATTCAACTGCAAATTTATGAGATTTTCTATATTCTGCATTTACTATATTTTCATAGATTTCGGCCATTAACTTGAACTCCAATGGTTTCCAAGTAGCTAGTTACGTAGCTCGCGATTTGAGTTTTGTACTTTCTCTTTTGATGTGGCTTGAACCTAAGGACTTCGGGTAGCTTTTAAAGCTCAAGCTCTTGGGTCTTCGTGTAGCCGATCATTTGTATTGAGACAAAAGCTCGTCAGCTACGTGTCTTGGCTTGAACCAGAGGTGCTCATGCAGAGTGGTGATAATTTTTGATAATGCTGTTGACGTGCAAAGTGTTCTACTAGGATTATACAATTTGAATTATTGGCAGTATATTATAGATATACAAGTATCATTCCATTATTCAAATTAATTGAATCGTTTGAGTTTATGTAGCTAGACTCAAACCACAGATTTCTTAGGCAGAATTTTGAATTCAACTGCAAATTTATGAGATTTTCTATATTCTGCATTTACTACATTTTCATAGATTTCGGCCATTAACTTGAACACCGGTGGCTTCGAAGTAGCTAGTTACGTAGCACGCGATTTGAGTTTTGTACTTTCTCTTTTGATGTGGCTTGAACCTAAGGACTTCGGGTAGCTTTTAAAGCTCAAGCTCTTGGGTATTCGTGTAGCCGATCATTTGTATTGAGACAACAGCTCGTCAGCTATGTGGCTTGGCTTGAACCTGAGGTGCTCATGCAGAGTGGTGATAATTTTTGATAATGCTGTTGACGTGCAAAGTGTTCTACTAGGATTATACAAATTGAATTATTGGCAGTATATTATAGAGTTTATGTAGCTAGAATCAAACCACAGATTTATTAGGCAGAATTTTGAATTCAACCGCAAATTCATTAGATTTTCTATATTCTGCATTTACTACATTTTCATAGATTTCGGCCATGAACTTGAATTCCGATGATTTCCAAATAGCTAGTTACGTAGCACGCGATTTGAGTTTTGTACTTTCTCTTTTGATGTGGCTTGAACCTAAGGACTTCGGGTAGCTTTTAAAGCTCAAGCTCTTGGGTCTTCGTGTAGCCGATCATTTGTATTGAGACAAAAGCTCGTCAGCTACGTGTCTTGGCTTGAACCAGAGGTGCTCATGCAGAGTGGTGATAATTTTTGATAATGCTGTTGACGTGCAAAGTGTTCTACTAGGATTATACAATTTGAATTATTGGCAGTATATTATAGACATACAAGTATCATTCCATTATTCAAATTAATTGAATCGTTTGAGTTTATGTAGCTAGACTCAAAACACATATTCATTAGGCATAATTTTGAATTCAACCGCAAATTTATGAGATTTTCTCTATTCTGCATTTACTACATTTTCATAGATTTCGGCCATGAACTTGAATTCCGATGATTTCCAAATAGCTAGTTACGTAGCACGCGATTTGAGTTTTGTACTTTCTCTTTTGATGTGGCTTGAACCTAAGGACTTCGGGTAGCTTTTAAAGCTCAAGCTCTTGGGTCTTCGTGTAGCCGATCATTTGTATTGAGACAAAAGCTCGTCAGCTACGTGTCTTGGCTTGAACCTGAGGTGCTCATGCAGAGTGGTGATAATTTTTGATAATGCTGCTGACGTACCAAATTGTTCTACTAGGATTATACAAATTGAATTATTGGCAGTATATTATAGATATCATACAAGTATCATTTCATTATTCAAATTAATTGAATCGGTTGAGTTTATGTAGCTATACTCAAACCACATATTTATTATATATATATATATGAGATTTTCTATATTCTGCATTTACTACATTTTCATAGATTTCAGCCATTAACTTGAACTCCGATGGTTTCCAAGTAGCTAGTTACGTAGCACGTGATTTGAGTTTTGTACTTTCTCTTCTGATATGGCTTGAACCTAAGGACTTCGGGTAGCTTTTTAAGCTCAAGCTCTTGGGTCTTCGTGTAGCCGATCATTTGTATTGAGACAAAAGCTCGTCAGCTACGTGTCTTGGCTTGAACCTGAGGTGCTCATGCAGAGTGGTGATAGATTAGTATATTATAGATATCATACAAGTATCATTTCAATATTCAAATTAATAGAATCGTTTGAGTTTATGTAGCTAGACTCAAACCACAGATTTATTAGGCAGAATTTTGAATTCAACCGCAAATTCATTTAGATTTTCAAACTGATTTCTTAATGTACATGTGAGACCAGAACCAATTCCGCTCCACTCGATACCATTTTAACTCTATTGGGCTGAAAATTGCCATGTCTTTTAATATTTTTGCATGGATCGTTTGGAGCAAACCGTAATTATTCAGTTCCAAATTTTGTCACTTTATTTCAATACATTTTGAACTAATTTATGTCATTTATCATAAATACTATATAAATTATATACAAAAATATTTTTTAAAAGATTCAAATTTTTTCTCATTCTACGAGGAACAACAAAATTATTTCGGCATTAATTTATTTTCCTAACTGTTGCTCAATTTTATAAATCACAAATTCAATTTTGTTCCCACCGTTTTTCGAGGTATCGCGTATCGAAAATTGAATCAATCGCGATTCGTAACTTGATTCGATCGTGATTCCTAATTCCTAAACGAATGCAATTCCATTCTACAACCATAAAGGAAGATAATGGCGGACTAGTTACAGGGGCAATGTAAGTATTTTCAACCAACCAAACATTCATATTTAGTACACATTTTTTATAAACAAAATAACTGATATCAAATGTCTGTTGTTACAGGTGTTCCATTGCCAGTTTTAGCTTTTTATTTGTAAACCGTAATTAAAAATGAAGTGATTAGTCCGCGTTCTTTAACCACGTTAGGGTCCCGCGAGTCTTAATAGTTTCAAGTTAGGGTGTAGTATTGCTTTGTATGCAAACTAAATTCAGTGCTTTACATGGGCTCAGGTTCAAGCCAAGACACGTAGCTGACGAGCTTTCAGCCATTAACTTGAACTCCGATGGTTTCCAAGTAGCTAGTTACGTAGCACGTGATTTGAGTTTTGTACTTTCTCTTCTGATATGGCTTGAACCTAAGGACTTCGGGTAGCTTTTTAAGCTCAAGCTCTTGGGTCTTCGTGTAGCCGATCATTTGTATTGAGACAAAAGCTCATCAGCTACGTGTCTTGGCTTGAACCTGAGGTGCTCATGCAGAATGGTGATAATTTTTGATAATGCTGTTGACGTGCAAAGTGTTCTACTAGGATTATACAAATTGAATTATTGGCAGTATATTATAGATATACAAGTATCATTCCATTATTCAAATTAATTGAATCGTTTGAGTTTATGTAGCTAGACTCAAACCACAGATTTATTAGGCAGAATTTTGAATTCAACCGCAAATTCATTTAGATTTTCAAACTTATTTCTTAATGTACATGTGAGACCAAAACCAATTCCGCTCCACTCGATACCATTTTAACTCTATTGGGCTGAAAATTGCCATGTCTTTTAATATTTTTGCATGGATCGTTTGGAGCAAACCGTAATTATTCAGTTCCAAATTTTGTCACTTTATTTCAATACATTTTGAACTAATTTATGTCATTTATCATAAATACTATATAAATTATATACAAAAATATTTTTTAAAAGATTCAAATTTTTTCTCATTCTACGAGGAACAACAAAATTATTTCGGCATTAATTTATTTTCCTAACTGTTGCTCAATTTTATAAATCACAAATTCAATTTTGTTCCCACCGTTTTTCGAGGTATCGCGTATCGAAAATTGAATCAATCGCGATTCGTAACTTGATTCGATCGTGATTCCTTATTCCTAAACGAATGCAATTCCATTCTACAACCATAAAGGAAGATAATGGCGGACTAGTTACAGGGGCAATGTAAGTATTTTCAACCAACCAAACATTCATATTTAGTACACATTTTTTATAAACAAAATAACTGATATCAAATGTCTGTTGTTACAGGTGTTCCATTGCCAGTTTTAGCTTTTTATTTGTAAACCGTAATTAAAAATGAAGTGATTAGTCCGCGTTCTTTAACCACGTTAGGGTCCCGCGAGTCTTAATAGTTTCAAGTTAGGGTGTAGTATTGCTTTGTATGCAAACTAAATTCAGTGCTTTACATGGGCTGGAGATGGAATGGGGGAGCACCGCTGAAGAAAACAGAAGACATCAACGGGGTGATCTCCTAACGTGAGGGATCCCCGCAACGAAGTAGTGAGTGCTTTTTGAAATCACGGGTCGCGAACGCGTTGCGCAAATAGGTAAGATCAAGTTAGGATGTCTAATAAAACTTCTCTTTCAGCCTAATCCATTTCTTTTCAGGTTCGGTATATGTATTTAGATTATGCTAGGGAAGGGAATTTAGTTGCGCCAAAAAAAAAAAACAAATCGTTTTGCAAATAACACCTTAGATATTAATATTTATTTATTGAATTACAATATTTGTATTCAATTTCATAGGCGGATAATCTAATGGTGTCGTCGCTATTATTTTATATTACATTTATTTATCCTCTTCAAGGTTCAATCATATGCATTCTTACTACACCAAACCAATAACTCGAGAAACAGTTAGTGCTTACGTGATCTTTGACGACATTATATTTTAATGTCAATGCTTTACTTTAAGCTTTGACAGAATAAGGTCTTTAACTCGCGGTAACAGTTAATGCTTACGTTAGCTTTGACGACAGTGGAAAATAATCCCGTCATTCCTAACTCAACAATTTAATTTTTCAGGCTACCTTAAAAAATGTCCTTTCCTGCTTAACCAATCCTTTCCCACTCGATGAATTGGTGCCTTGTAGTGGCGAGTGGGCTTAATCACATGTACACTGAGAATTTCATCTATTTAATTGTACGGTCAATACATTTTTGAATATGAAAAAGTTATTTTTAAATTGCCTTTAAACTGACTTGGTTTTGACAAGAAATTATTAACAAAGACTACTTAAATATAATCATGTTTAATCTGATATCTAACATCTACCTTATATAGATTTATTTTCAAATGGATCTATGTGGCTGCATGACATTTATATTATTTTTGAATACTTGAATACACTTATAAAGGAATAACATCAATCTGTCTGTGTTAAAGTATTATTATTACAGCTTAAATTGATTTAGTATTTGGTTACAATTATATGATATTATATGCTGGCAAACATTTTCAAATTATTTTCATTTTACATTAAGTGGCAATAGATAAATGAAAATCAATGGTATTTATACCATCTCATTTAAATTCACATGGGCTAAAATTGTGCTGTAGGCAGTATAAGGGCCCATACTATTTCCAGCATCGCCGTTGTGTTCACCATTCATAAAAAAAAGCACATTATTATAATCAACTCCTAAAATTGTAGATCTCTTATTGCAAGAGTATGGCAATTTAAACTATTGGCAGCTAATATATAACATACACATTGTAATTGAATATTCAAATTAAATAAGTCTTGAGTTTATTTAGCTAGACTCAAAATAAAGAAATACTAGGTAGCTTATAAGCTATTCATTAACTCGTAACTTATTTCATAAAAAAATTTCAATGTAACATATTTTTTGCTTCCAATATGTTAATTATCATTAACTAAACTTTATTATTTCTACTACATTTTTACTCAATAATTAACTTGCTTAACTTAACCATTTTATATCATTCTGCTGTTTGCCAATCAAACTGCATTTATTGCTCTTGCACGGCATAAAGGTTTTGAGAATTTTCTGCCATTAACTTGAAATCCGAAGGTCTCCAATTAGCCGGTTACGTAGTCCGCGATTTGAGTATTGTTCTCTCTCTTGATATGGCTTGAACCCAAAAACTTCGGGTAGCTTTTAAAGCTCAAGCTCTTGGGTCTTCGTATAGCCTATCATTTGTATTGAGACTATAGCTCGTCAGTTATGTATGTTGGCTTGAGGCTAAGGTGCTCATGCAGAGTGGTGATCATTTTGGATAATGCCGCTGTCGTGCAATAGGCTCTATTATGAGTATACAATTTAAATTATTAATTTATGTTTTGAGTTTATTTATCTAGACTCAAACTTAACTCAAAGTTAGTAGATAGAATTTTCTATTCATCCACCAATTCTTTTGATTTTCTATAATTTTCGAACCGATTTCTCAATGTACATGTGAGACTAAAACCAATTCCGCTCCGCTCGATATCATTTTAACTTTATAAGGCTGAAAATTGCCATATCTTTAAACATTCTTGCATGGATCGTGCGGAGCAACCCATAATAATTCAATAGCAAATATAGTCGCTCCATTTCAATACATTCTCAACTAATTAATTTAATTTATAGTAAATATGTATGTAATTTATAAAAACAAATTGACATACACAAATACTTGCAATTTATTTTTAAAAGCATTTAAATTACTTTGAATATTACGAGTAACAACAAATTTGATTTTACTTTAAACTCCTGGCTGTTGTATGTTACTCTATTTTATAAATCACTCCATCTATTTTTTCCTATCATATCTCGACGTGTCGCGTTCCAAAACTTGAATCAATCGCGTTCGGTAACTTGATTCAATCGCGTTCGAAAATTTGAAACAATCGCGTTCGAAAATTTGAAACAATTGCGTTCCGCAACTTGTTTCAATCGCGATCCATAACTCAATTTAATCGCGTTCGATAATTTCATTCAATCGTGTTCGATAATTTCATTCAATCGTGTTCGATAATTTCATTCAATCGTGTTCGATAATTTCATTCAATCGCGTTCGGAAACTTGAATCAATCGCGTTGGAAAACGCTTTCCATAACTTGATTCAATCGTGTTCGGATATTTAAATCAATCGCATTCGAAAACTTGAATGAATCGCGTTCCGTAATTTGATTCAATCGCGTTTGGAAATTTGAATCAATCTCGTGCGGATATTTGATTCAGCCGCGTTCCGAAACTTGAATCATCCGCGTTCCGAAATTTAAAAACCCGCGTACGCGATATGCACCCTGAAACGAATGCAGTTCCATTCTACAATCATGAAGGAAGATAAAGGCGGAATCGTTACAGGGGCAATGTAAGTATATTCAACAAACATATAAATTACTATGTTGCATTTTTTTTTCAAAACAAATTAACTGACATCAAATTTCTGTTGTTACAGGTGTTGCAGTGCAAGTGTTAGCTTTTTATTTGCAAAATCATAAATAAAAGTGTATTAGTTCGCGTTCTTTAGCCACGTTAGGGTCTCTCGCGAGTATTAATATTAAATTAGGGTGTTTTTATAAAAAACTAAAGTCAGTGCTTTACATGGGCTGGAGATGGAATGGGGGAGCACCGCTGAAGAAAACAGAAGACATCAACGGGGTGATCTCCTAACGTGAGGGATCCCCGCAACGAAGTAGTGAGTGCTTATTGAAATCACGGGTCGCGATCGCGTTGCGCAAATAGGTCAGATCCAGTTAGGATGTCTAATAAAACTTCTCTTTCAGCCTAATCCATTTCTTTTCAGGTTCCGTGTATGTATTTAGATTGAGCTAGGGAAGGGAATTAAGTTGCGCCAAGAAAACCGAATCGTTTCGCAAATAACACCTTAGATATTAATATTTGTTTATTGAATTACAATATTTGTATTCAATTTCATAGGCGGATTATCTAATGGTGTCGTCGCTATTGTTTTATATTACATTTATTTATCCTGTTCAAGGTTCAGTTATGTGCATTCTTACTACACCAAACCAATAACTCGCGAAACAGTTAATGCTTACGTGAGCGTTAACGACAATCCCGTCATTCCAAACTCAACAATTTCATTTTTCAGGCTACCTTAAACATTGTCCTTTCCTTCTTAACCAATCCTTTCCCACTCGATGAATTGGTGCCTTGTAGTGGCGAGTGGGCTTAATCACATGTACACTGAGAATTTCGTCCTTTTAAAATAATAGTGTATTCATTTTTTAATAAGAAAATGTCATTTCTATGTTACTTATCGTTAACGAAGATTCTAGTTAGAAATAATCATGTTTAGTCTAATGTCTTTTGTTACAGCTTATCTGTTTCATTCGTTTCAACCTATTTATGGAGATATACGCCTTAAATCAATTTATTTTCTAATGCTATTTAATGCACCATTTTAAAAACATTTAAATTAGTTTGAAATACTTAACACTTAAAAAAGATCAACATCAATCCGTTTAAGTAGCTCTCTATTATAGCCTAAATTCATTTAATATTTAGTTACAATTGTATGATGTAATATACTACCAAGCATTATCAAATTAATTTCAATTTATTTTTAATGCTAATAGATAAATATAAATCACTGGTATTTATAGCATTTTAGTTAAATTTCAATTCACATCGTCTCGAGTTGTGCTGTAGGTGGCATAAGGGCCCATACCATTTCCAGCAGTGCCGTTGTGTTCAGCATTAATTAAAAAGCACTTCAAAGTTAATTCATATAATTGTACATCTCTCATTATCCGAGTATAAAATTTGAATTATCAGCAGCATATTACATATCATACAAATTGAAATAGAATATTCAAATTAAGTAAATATGTTGAGTTTATTTAGCTAGACTCCAACCACAGAGTTATTAGATAGAATTCAGCTGTCTGCCAATCAGATTGTCTATATTTTTCTTTCGTTGCTTGCATGGCGAAATCATTTTCATAATTTTCGGCCGTTAACTTGAAATCCGATGGCCTCCAAGTAGCCGGTTGCGTAGTCCGCGATTTGAGTGTTGTTCTCTCTTCTGATGTGGCTTGAACCCAAGGACTTCGGGTAGCTTTTAAAGCTCAAGATCTTGGGTATTCGTGTAGCCGATCATTTGTATTGAGACAAAAGCTCGTCAGCTACGTGTCTTGGCTTGAACCTGAGGTGCTCATGCAGAGTGGTGATCATTTTTGATAATGCTGCTGACGTGCAAAGTGTTCTACTAGGATTGTACAAATTGAATTATTGGCAGTATATTATAGATATACAAGTATGATTCCATTATTCAAATTAATTGAATAGTTTGAGTTTATGTAGCTAGACTCAAACCACAGATTTATTAGGCAGAATTTTGAATTCAACCGCAAATTTATGAGATTTTCTATATTCTGCATTTACTACATTTTCATAGATTTCGGCCATTAACTTGAACTCCGAGGTTTCCTAGTAGCTAGTTACGTAGCACGCGATTTGAGTTTTGTACTTTCTCTTTTGATGTGGCTTGAACCTAAGGACTTCGGGTAGCTTTTAAAGCTCAAGCTCTTGGGTCTTCGTGTAGCCGATCATTTGTATTGAGACAAAAGCTCGCCAGCTACGTGTCTTGGCTTGAACCTGAGGTGCTCATGCAGAGTGGTGATAGATTAGTATATTATAGATATCATACAAGTATCATTTCATTATTCAAATTAATTGAATCGTTTGAGTTTATGTAGCTAGACTCAAACCACAGAATTATTAGGCAGAATTTTGAATTCAACCGCAATTTTATGAGATTTTCTATATTCTCCATTTACTATATTTTCATAGATTTCGGCCATTAACTTGAAATCCGATGGTTTCCAAGTAGCTAGTTACGTAGCACGCGATTTGAGTTTTGTACTTTCTCTTTTGATGTGGCTTGAACCTAAGGACTTCGGGTAGCTTTTAAAGCTCAAGTTCTTGGGTCTTCGTGTAGCCGATCATTTGTATTGAGACAAAAGCTCGTCAGCTATGTGGCTTGGCTTGAACCTGAGGTGCTCATGCAGAGTGGTGATAGATTAGTATATTATAGATATCATACAAGTATCATTTCATTATTCAAATTAATTGAATCGTTTGAGTTTATCTAGCTAGACTCAAACCACAGATTTATTAGGCAGAATTTTGAATTCAACCGCAAATTTATGAGATTTTCTATATTCTGCATTTACTACATTTTCATAGATTTCGGCCATTAACTTGAGCTCTGAGGTTTCCTAGTAGCTAGTTACGTAGCACGCGATTTGAGTTTTGTACTTTCTCTTTTGATGTGGCTTGAACCTAAGGACTTCGGGTAGCTTTTAAAGCTCAAGCTCTTGGGTCTTCGTGTAGCCGATCATTTGTATTGAGACAAAAGCTCGTCAGCTACGTGTCTTGGCTTGAACCTGAGGTGCTCATGCAGAGTGGTGATAGATTCGTATATTATAGATATCATACAAGTATCATTTCATTATTCAAATTAATTGAATCGTTTGAGTTTATGTAGCTAGACTCAAACCACAGATTTCTTAGGCAGAATTTTGAATTCAACTGCAAATTTATGAGATTTTCTATATTCTGCATTTACTACATTTTCATAGATTTCGGCCATTAACTTGAACACCGGTGGCTTCGAAGTAGCTAGTTACGTAGCACGCGATTTGAGTTTTGTACTTTCTCTTTTGATGTGGCTTGAACCTAAGGACTTCGGGTAGCTTTTAAAGCTCAAGCTCTTGGGTATTCGTGTAGCCGATCATTTGTATTGAGACAAAAGCTCGTCAGCTATGTGGCTTGGCTGGAACCTGAGGTGCTCATGCAGAGTGGTGATAATTTTTGATAATGCTGTTGACGTGCAAAGTGTTCTACTAGGATTGTACAAATTGAAGTATTGGCAGTATATTATAGATATACAAGTATGATTCCATTATTCAAATTAATTGAATAGTTTGAGTTTATGTAGCTAGACTCAAACCACAGATTTATTAGGCAGAATTTTGAATTCAACCGCAAATTTATGAGATTTTCTATATTCTGCATTTACTACATTTTCATAGATTTCGGCCATTAACTTGAACTCCGAGGTTTCCTAGTAGCTAGTTACGTAGCACGCGATTTGAGTTTTGTACTTTCTCTTTTGATGTGGCTTGAACCTAAGGACTTCGGGTAGCTTTTAAAGCTCAAGCTCTTGGGTCTTCGTGTAGCCGATCATTTGTATTGAGACAAAAGCTCGTCAGCTATGTGGCTTGGCTTGAACCTGAGGTGCTCATGCAGAGTGGTGATAATTTTTGATAATGCTGTTGACGTACAAAGTGTTCTACTAGGATTATACAAATTGAATTATTGGCAGTATATTATAGAGTTTATGTAGCTAGAATCAAACCACATATTTATTAGGCAGAATTTTGAATTCAACCGCAAATTCATTAGATTTTCTATATTCTGCATTTACTACATTTTCATAGATTTCGGCCATGAACTTGAATTCCGATGATTTCCAAGTAGCTAGTTACGTAGCACGCGATTTGAGTTTTGTACTTTCTCTTTTGATGTGGCTTGAACCTAAGGACTTCGGGTAGCTTTTAAAGCTCAAGCTCTTGGGTCTTCGTGTAGCCGATCATTTGTATTGAGACAAAAGCTCGTCAGCTACGTGTCTTGGCTTGAACCTGAGGTGCTCATGCAGAGTGGTGATAGATTCGTATATTATAGATATCATACAAGTATCATTTCATTATTCAAATTAATTGAATCGTTTGAGTTTATGTAGCTAGACTCAAACCACAGATTTCTTAGGCAGAATTTTGAATTCAACTGCAAATTTATGAGATTTTCTATATTCTGCATTTACTACATTTTCATAGATTTCGGCCATTAACTTGAACACCGGTGGCTTCGAAGTAGCTAGTTACGTAGCACGCGATTTGTGTTTTGTACTTTCTCTTTTGATGTGGCTTGAACCTAAGGACTTCGGGTAGCTTTTAAAGCTCAAGCTCTTGGGTCTTCGTGTAGCCGATCATTTGTATTGAGACAAAAGCTCGTCAGCTACGTATCTTGGCTTGAACCTGAGGTGCTCATGCAGAGTGGTGACAATTTTTGATAATGCTGCTGACGTGCAAAGTGTTCTACTAGGATTATACAAATTGAAATATTGGCAGTATATTATAGATATCATACAAGTATCATTTCATTATTCAAATTAATTGAATCGTTTGAGTTTATGTAGCTAGACTCAAACCACAGATTTATTAGGCAGAATTTTGTATTCAACCGCAAATTCATTAGATTTTCTATATTCTGCATTTAGTACATTTTCATAGATTTCGACCATTAACTTGAACTCCTATTGTTTCCAAGTAGCTAGTTACGTAGCACGCGATTTGAGTTTTGTACTTTCTCTTTTGATGTGGCTTGAACCTAAGGACTTCGGGTAGCTTTTAAAGCTCAAGCTCTTGGGTCTTCGTGTAGCCGATCATTTGTATTGAGACAAAAGCTCGTCAGCTACGTATCTTGGCTTGAACCTGAGGTGCTCATGCAGAGTGGTGACAATTTTTGATAATGCTGCTGACGTGCAAAGTGTTCTACTAGGATTATACAAATTGAAATATTGGCAGTATATTATAGATATCATACAAGTATTATTTCATTATTCAAATTAATTGAATCGTTTGAGTTTATGTAGCTAGACTCAAACCACAGAATTATTAGGCAGAATTTTGAATTCAACCGCAATTTTATGAGATTTTCTAAATTCTCCATTTACTACATTTTCATAGATTTCGGCCATTAACTTGAAATCCGATGGTTTCCAAGTAGCTAGTTACGTAGCACGCGATTTGAGTTTTGTACTTTCTCTTTTGATGTGGCTTGAACCTAAGGACTTCGGGTAGCTTTTAAAGCTCAAGCTCTTGGGCCTTCGTGTAGCCGATCATTTGTATTGAGACAAAAGCTCGTCAGCTACGTGTCTTGGCTTGAACCTGAGGTGCTCATGCAGAGTGGTGATAGATTCGTATATTATAGATATCATACAAGTATCATTTCATTATTCAAATTAATTGAATCGTTTGAGTTTATGTAGCTAGACTCAAACCACAGATTTATTAGGCAGAATTTTGAATTCAACCGCAAATTTATGAGATTTTCTATATTCTGCATTTACTACATTTTCATAGATTTCGGCCATTAACTTGAACTCCGAGGTTTCCTAGTAGCTAGTTACGTAGCACGCGATTTGAGTTTTGTACTTTCTCTTTTGATGTGGCTTGAACCTAAGGACTTCGGGTAGCTTTTAAAGCTCAAGCTCTTGGGTCTTCGTGTAGCCGATCATTTGTATTGAGACAAAAGCTCGTCAGCTATGTGGCTTGGCTTGAACCTGAGGTGCTCATGCAGAGTGGTGATAGATTAGTATATTATAGATATCATACAAGTATCATTTCATTATTCAAATTAATTGAATCGTTTGAGTTTATGTAGCTAGACTCAAACCACAGATTTATTAGGCAGAATTTTGAATTCAACCGCAAATTCATTAGATTTTCTATATTCTGCATTTAGTACATTTTCATAGATTTCGACCATTAACTTGAACTCCTATTGTTTCCAAGTAGCTAGTTACGTAGCACGCGATTTGAGTTTTGTACTTTCTCTTTTGATGTGGCTTGAACCTAAGGACTTCGGGTAGCTTTTAAAGCTCAAGCTCTTGGGTATTCGTGTAGCCGATCATTTGTATTGAGACAAAAGCTCGTCAGCTATGTGGCTTGGCTTGAACCTGAGGTGCTCATGCAGAGTGGTGATAATTTTTGATAATGCTGTTGACGTACAAAGTGTTGTACTAGGATTATAGAAATTGAATTATTGGCAGTATATTATAGATATACAAGTATGATTCCATTATTCAAATTAATTGAATAGTTTGAGTTTATGTAGCTAGACTCAAACCACAGATTTATTAGGCAGAATTTTGAATTCAACCGCAAATTTATGAGATTTTCTATATTCTGCATTTACTACATTTTCATAGATTTCGTTCATTAATTTGAACTCCGAGGTTTCCTAGTAGCTAGTTACGTAGCACGCGATTTGAGTTTTGTACTTTCTCTTTTGATGTGGCTTGAACTTAAGGACTTCGGGTAGCTTTTAAAGCTCAAGCTCTTGGGTCTTCGTGTAGCCGATCATTTGTATTGAGACAAAAGCTCGTCAGCTACGTATCTTGGCTTGAACCTGAGGTGCTCATGCAGAGTGGTGATAGATTCGTATATTATAGATATCATACAAGTATCATTTCTTTATTCAAATTAATTGAATCGTTTGAGTTTATGTAGCTAGACTCAAACCACAGATTTATTAGGCAGAATTTTGAATTCAACCGCAAATTTATGAGATTTTCTATATTCTGCATTTACTACATTTTCATAGATTTCGGCCATTAACTTGAACTCCGAGGTTTCCTAGTAGCTAGTTACGTATCACGCGATTTGAGTTTTGTACTTTCTCTTTTGATGTGGCTTGAACCTAAGGACTTCGGGTAGCTTTTAAAGCTCAAGCTCTTGGGTCTTCGTGTAGCCGATCATTTGTATTGAGACAAAAGCTCGTCAGCTACGTATCTTGGCTTGAACCTGAGGTGCTCATGCAGAGTGGTGATAGATTCGTATATTATAGATATCATACAAGTATCATTTCTTTATTCAAATTAATTGAATCGTTTGAGTTTATGTAGCTAGACTCAAACCACAGATTTATTAGGCAGAATTTTGAATTCAACCGCAAATTTATGAGATTTTCTATATTCTGCATTTACTACATTTTCATAGATTTCGTTCATTAATTTGAACTCCGAGGTTTCCTAGTAGCTAGTTACGTAGCACGCGATTTGAGTTTTGTACTTTCTCTTTTGATGTGGCTTGAACCTAAGGACTTCGGGTAGCTTTTAAAGCTCAAGCTCTTGGGTCTTCGTGTAGCCGATCATTGGTATTGAGACAAAAGCTCGTCAGCTACGTGTCTTGGGTTGAACCTGAGGTGCTCATGCAGAGTGATGATAGATTAGTATATTATAGATATCATACAAGTATCATTTCATTATTCAAATTAATTGAATCGTTTGAGTTTATGTAGCTAGACTCAAACCACAGATTTATTAGGCAGAATTTTGAATTCAACCGCAATTTTATGAGATTTTCTATATTCTCCATTTACTACATTTTCATAGATTTCGGCCATGAACTTGAAATCCGATGGTTTCCAAGTAGCTAGTTACGTAGCACGCGATTTGAGTTTTGTACTTTCTCTTTTGATGTGGCTTGAACCTAAGGACTTCGGGTAGCTTTTAAAGCTCAAGCTCTTGGGTCTTCGTGTAGCCGATCATTTGTATTGAGGCAAAAGCTCGTCAGCTGTGTGGCTTGGCTTGAACCTGAGGTGCTCATGCAGAGTGGTGATAATTTTTGATAATGCTGCTGACGTGCAAAGTGTTCTACTAGGATTATACAAATTGAATTATTGGCAGTATATTATAGATATCATACAAGTATCATTTCATTATTCAAATTAATTGAATCGTTTGAGTTTATGTAGCTAGACTCAAACCACAGATTTATTAGGCAGAATTTTGAATTCAACCGCAAATTCATTAGATTTTCTATAACTCTCAAACTGATTTCTTAATGTACATGTGAGACCAAAACCAATTCCGCTCCACTCGATACCATTTTAACTTTATTGGGCTGAAAATTGCCATGTCTTAATAATTGGATCGTTTGGAGCAAACCGTAATTATTCATGTCCAAATTTAGTCACTTTATTTCAATACATTTTGAACTAATTCGTCATTTATAATAAATACTATATAAATTATATACAAAAATAATTTTTAAAAGATTTAAATTATTTTTCATTCTACGAGGAACAACAAAATTATTTCGGCATTAATTTATTTTCCTGTACTAACTGTTGCTTAATTTTATAAATCACAAATTCAATTTTGTTCCCACCGTTTTTCGAGGTATCGCGTATCGAAAATTGAATCAATCACGTTCCATAATTTGATTCAAACGCGTTCCGTAATTTGATTCAACACGTTCTGAAATTTTAATCAATCGTATTCGAAAACAAATATCGATCTCGATTCGTAACTTGATTCAATCGCGTTAGGAAATTTGAATCACTCGCGTTCGGAAATTTAAATCAATCGCGATTCGTAACTTGATTCGATCGTGATTTCTAATTCCCAAACGAATGCAATTCAAAATATCAGTATAAGTTCGATACAGTTTTATTGAAAGTTATTCGTTAGTTCATTTATTAAAATTAAAAAGTTATATCACAAGCATACGTGTTTGCATGGCCAGCTGAGTGAACCATCTTCCCGAAGTTCTGCCGCATGTTACATAAGGTATGTTCAGTAATCTGAAACAAACGAAATGGACGTGTGCTAAAAATTTAATTTTTGTTGCTGTTACATGTGTGCAGAGAGTAGGACCCGTAGCTGAGACAACTGTAAGAAAATCCGGACAGAGGATGGTTTACTTTGCGGCCCTGGCTATTCTGAATAGTAATCAGCTCTGGTATAGCGACTTTAATTTAGTAATGACATTAATAATTATCTAACAGATTCCTATTTACCAAATTGAACATTCTCATGTACATGTGAGACTAAAACTAATTCAAACCTTAGTTTTAAGTACAATACAAATGATTATTTGTGTTGTACTTACAACTAATAGTGTATGATTGATTGTGAGTGGAATATGAGTTTTTTTTAGCAAAGCTAAAACATGGTCTCAATATGT
Source organism: Lordithon lunulatus (assembly GCA_963942505.1). Taxonomy (NCBI): domain Eukaryota; kingdom Metazoa; phylum Arthropoda; class Insecta; order Coleoptera; family Staphylinidae; genus Lordithon; species Lordithon lunulatus. The sequence continues at coordinate 52,609,928 of OZ012666.1, read as the reverse complement.
GAAATTTTTCATGAACCTATTCTCTATTACGCTAGGGCTTCGAGACTGTTTGGTGAATCTCGGTCGGCGTAACTCATTTCGGGGTGCATTCTCTGCGTTCTAAATGTGCCGGCTCTTTACCACTTCCACTTTCTGGTTGCCCGAATGTAATGGTGAACAATTTTGAACCCTCTTATAATTATAAAACATAACCACAGCACTCTCTGTTGGGTTTAGACAGACTAACTTTCTAGTCTATACACAGGCTTGTGTTATCATTAATGGAAAACTGTCAATCACCCTGACTGTGCACTAGCGACTGGAAACTCAGTTCTGTGAACTGCGAACTGGGAACTGCCAAACTGTGACCTGTGAACTGTGAGCCTAGGCTGCGAGTTGTGAGCTGTGAGCTGGCTGTTGTGACTTGTGAGTTGAGAGTTCAGGGTTGAGTTGAGAGTGTGCAGTTGGGAGTTGGCAGTCGACATTAATGGGATACTGTTTGCAGCGCAGTATCCCTCAGGCTAAGATTTAGTTAATATCGGATTCATCCGTTACTACGGTATGAGTTTGTCGAAACATCTATATTGATTTTAAATTGCAAAGTGAGAATGAGTATTTCTGTTGTTAAATTAATAAATGATGTATGAATTGTTGTAATGTGTATGCAAATCAGAGAGTGTTTGTGTGAGTGTGTGGTGGATAAAGATTCACTATTTAATATATTTTTGGTTTTACATTCGTTTCTCTCCAATATGCAGATGGTTTTTTAACACCTCTGATGGGTGGGTGGGTTCTCCAATTTAGTACAGCCTGGTACTGGCTGCTATACCCTAGCCTCTAACTCATACATGGGTACACCCATACCGAAGTGAACCGCAGCAATCGCTGTTAATTTTAAACAGACTTCCTAGTCTATATGGCAACTATTTGCCCGCACAGGCTTGTGCATTTAAAACTGGCAACCGAGAGGACTGGGGACTCCGGCGATAGAGTGAGGAGTCTAGAGTTCGAAGTTGCGAGTTTGAATAGGGAGGCTATAAGAGGCCGCAGTAGGAGTTTATAGCATGTAAAATTCTCTATATTGAATTTCAGTTGAATATAGACAATTTGCCATGACGTCTATATCGTAAACACTCCAGCCTAGTACCTCCAGCATCAGACCGTCACGTGTATATGTAGGTTTTTAATATTTTAAGTAGGACAATTGGTAATCCCGGAGTTTAAAATATTGAGAATTCTGGATGGCCGATTGTTTTTACTATAAGTGTGTTTCAGATTCTTCGACTATAATAGCCTCTTTCGTTTATTGTTGGTGAGCTGTTCTTGGTTGCTCTTAGCTATCTTAGAACAGCCCGGAGCAATAAACGAAAGCTGCTAATACTAGCACAAATAGTGCAAAGACTAATGCAACTGAATATATGGAGATATTCTTACATAACCTTTTTACAACTGGTAATGCCAGCCTTTTTAAAACTGGAAAATCCAGCCTTTTTTAAAACTTATATCATTTATTACACTATGTACACATTTACACTTATACACTATGTACACTTTTACACTTTTTTGCATCCCAATCTGTACAGTGCGCGTATGTACACCCTCCTAGTAATCAGTGTAATTAAACTATTTCAGGTCGTGTGTTTTTGCAATAGTCTTTTCTTAAAACTTAGCTTCGCGATTATACATTGTTTAGGGTCGGGAGTATCCGTTTAAATTAAAGTCAATACTAAAGTAATTAAAATAAAAGTGCCTTTGAGGAGATGGAATGGGGGAGCACCGCAGACGACACCAATCGGGGTTGCATGTCCTAACGTGAATGCGCCCCGCAACAAGTAGCAAGTGGTTAAATATAGTTTTACGCATTTTTCAAGTTAGGATGTGTATTTAGTCTAACCCTTTGCTTTCAGATTCTTAGTATTAGATATATGTTTATATGTTTAGCTTTTGTATTAGGGATTGAATAAATTCATAAATAAATTACTTATAGAAGCAAGTTGTGACAGCTTCTAAAGTATTGTTTAATCGCTTTAAAATAAGTGTCACACATGGAGCTAGTGTAATAACCCTCAAGTTGCACATTAGTATTGAAGTATCCAAAGAGATGTTGAGATATTATTGTGTTTCTTGGTATGATTGGTATGGCAGCTTTATTTTCGGTTTCGGGTTTATTTTTCGGGTTTTCGGGTGATTATGGCTTCTATATTTATATATTTATATTTATATATACATTTATATATATATTTATTTAAAAACATTTTTAAGCCTCATTTTATTACGTACGCTACTTACGTACGTAAATTAATACGTAACCATATAGTCAATTTTATTGATGGAACGTGGAAATGTACCTCCAACATTCTGCTAATACTTTATTTAGCATACAACTACACAATTTTGTAGTTAATTTATTCAACTTTTAACATTAATGCGCCACCAAATAGACTAGTAGTCAATTGGTTTATTAATAACGTGGATATGTACATCCGTCATTTTGCTAATACTTTATTTAGCATATAACTACATATAAATTGTAGTTCATTTATTAAATATAATTTTGATATTAATGCGTAGCCGCTAAATATGAATTGTGGTTAATTACATTTCATATGTGTAGATTTTCACGCAGAAATCGGATAAATGCGAAAGAATTTGAAATTAATTTTCACGTTCTCATAATAAAGCTGCCTGCCAATATTTATTTAACTGTATGTATGTACTGGTTACTACTTGCCTCGTGCGAGTGGTCTTAGGGAGATTTTATAAATTTTATGTATTTTTGCGCCAACAACTAACCCCCAAACCGCGAGTATAGTTCTAGTTTCTTCTAAATCTCCATGTAGACTAAACTAAACTATACGAAACAAAAGCCCGATTTAGTTAAAAATCGGCGGGAATGGGTGGGAAGGATGAAAGAAATTTCAGCCTTCTTTCCATTCCCCCTGCTCGAAGAATTAGTACCTTGTCGTGGTGAGCAGGCTTAATTACATTTGCATTGAAGATTATCATCAATTATTTATTTCATTCATTTAATGATATCAATTTTTATTAAAATTTGCCCGTTTTCATCAGCACATCACAGAGAATGACAGAAAAAGCGTTCACACATTCATCATGTATGCCGTGGTAATGTGGTACGCAAACTTCAAACATTATGGTCTAATATTTCAAATCTCTATAAGGCCATATGTTTAATGTTATAGCTTTTTCTGAAAGAAACGTACAGTTTTAATTTGTTGGCGGTAGCAACGCTGTCATAATTTATTAGTAATGACTGTACAGTACTTTAAATGTGTAAATTATTACTAGCAATTTGTTAAAATATTCATTACATGTCTACATGCTAAGTTTACATAAAAACTTAACATGTGGACATGTAATGAATATTTTAACAAATTACTAGTAATAATTGCTTTTGCTGGCCATATATTTATGAACCAAATTTCGCTTGTGGCTGTAATTTGACGTTACTTAGTCTTGATTAGTTTTTGGTGAAAATCGATTGAGGTAATCTACCTACTGCGATTTTCCCGATGTTAATATTTCGATGTTTATTTTCCGATTAAAATGTATTGTTTGATAATTCTTCAATGTACATGTGAAACCAAAACTAATTCATTTCAAAATTCCGTATTCATTACTATCAAATATGATTTGATACAGTTTAAACACAGTACTTGCTGTTGTTCAATTTTTCGGTATATTAAATTCAAACTACAACGGGTTTACAAGTAGAGTATTAAATGCAAGAATGTGTGTGAATGAGTAGTTTATCATTTTTCAAATTTATATTTTACAATTTGGTTGAATTTTGTGCACCTCTGTATGACTATATGTTTTCCCGAAAACTTCCTGTCCTTTTTATCTCTCCTTGTGCCATTTTAGTTTATTATTAGCAATCCGGGCTAGCGGTTCTTTTCGGAATGTACGCGATCATAACAGATACATTGTCCTATTATATAATTTAAATATTTATATTTCCCGGGAAATTGGCGGTTCTTTATATTTTTATTGCGTTCTTTTGGTTTATTGCTACGAATGAGAACCTTCGGTCCTTTTGAAATGTACGCGGCCATGACGATTACTTTGTCCTGGTACGAAATCGGGGTACTATTATGATTATATATTTCTCGGGAAACACATGACTCTCTATATCTCTCTATGCGCCCTTTCGGTTTATTACTACTAAGGTGGACTTATGGTCCTTTTCGGAATTTACGCGACCATGACATTTACTTTGTCCTGGTACCAAACCAAGCCACTATTATGTCTATTTCACGGGAAATTGCCGGATCTTTATTTATGTACTTGCGCCCTTTCGGTTTATTACTATGAATCTGCGGTATCAGAATATACGCGACCATGATAATTACTTGTCCTGGTATGAAACCAGGCTACCATTATGACTATCTATTTCCCGGGAAATTGGCGGTTCTTTTATCTCCGTGTGGCCTTTCGGTATATTGGCACAGTATGGAAATTCGGTGGTTTTCTTAATGTACGCGACCATGACAATTACTTTGCGCTGATACTAAACCAGCCCAGCATTATGACTATATGTGTTTCGGGAAATTTCCTTGCACTCTTGCGGTTTATTGGTACCAATGTGGACATCTGGTCAGAGGTGAATCTCGGCTAGCAATCTAGCCTGAGGGCATTGTGTGTTGGTAGCCGATGTACAAGCGGCATCATGACCCCATGGGGTGGGGTAGTTTGATACACTGGATCTCTGTGTGTCCTGAGTAGTTGGCTTTGAATTGTCAGAAGTGAATTTCGGCTACCAACTAGGCCCGAGGGCTGTTGGTAGCTGATGTAGATGCTGGTGGATTGAGCATCATGAGGTGGGGGAATTTATACAGAGCGGTTCACTCAGTCGTTGGCTTTGGATTTTCTAATGGGTTTAGATTTCTTTCTTCTTACCATGACATGATGCCAGCCATTTTAATGGTGTGGTTATTTTTGATAAATTTACTTTTACAAGTATTGTAATCGTGTGGATTTTTTTCTTTCTTTTTCTCCAAGTCTTTATTATGTCCCTTACATAATTTTAAGACCATCTCAAGAAATGTTCGTCATCTGTTGTCGTAGTAGAAGTGGGGAGGTCGCCAGAAGTGAATTTCGGCTACCAACTTGATTCGAGGGCATTATGTGTTGGTAGCTGATGTGGATGCAGCAAGATTGAGCATCATGGGATAGTAGAAACTGAAAAGTGTGGATCACTGTTCAGAAATGTTCCTCGTCTGTTGTCGTAGTAGAAATAGGGGTGTGGGAAGGGTCTTCAAGAGTTACCAACCTGGCTTGCGAGCATGTTGGTAGCTGATGTGGATGCGGGAAGATTAAGCATCATGGGGTGGGAGAATTTTGACATATTGGAGCACTGTTTGTGTGTTTAATATTCTTTCTTCTTGTGACATAATTTTAATGGTGTGGTTACGTTTAGTAATTCTTACTTTATCATACGAAATATGGATAAAGTATTGTAATTGCGATACAAAAATCTATTTGCTCGCAAATCCTCATTATTTCCCTTGATTATTTTAAGGATCATCCTTGGAAAATGTCTGTCGTCCGTTGTCTGTGAGACATTTCATTACCTCGTGTACTTATCTCATATTTGTTTTTACGAATTTTATATATACCGAACCTATAGTGAACTGACGCCGAAACTATAATACTCTTACGTCGAAACTATAATACTCTGACGCCGAAACTATAATGCTCTTACGCCGAACATATATTGGCCACACGCCGAATCTATATATTATTCTCGCCACGCCGTTAGTCCGATACTATTGTCTGTAACGATTCCATGTGAAAAGTGTCCTCCGGATCGGTCACTAATTATTTCGTGTACGTATTTCACAATTATATGTACGCCTCTCATGTCGAACCTATATTGCGCATATGCCGAACCTATATTGACCTCACGCTGAAACAATATTGCGCGTATGCCGAATCTATATTTATAATTTGCAATGCTGCTATATAGTTACTATTGCTTGGAACGATTCCAAGTGATAAATCTGACTACCAGATCGGTTATCTCGTGTACCTATCTTACATTTGTATTTACGTATCTCATGCTGAACCTATATTGAACTGACGCCGAAACTATATTGCTCTTATGCGAAACCTCTATTAGTCTCACGGGAATCTATATTTATCCCTCGTCACGCCGCTAGTAAGTTACTATTGTCAAGTAAAAAGTTGACAATCGTATCGGTCGCCTTTAATCTCATGTACGTATCTCACATTTGCATTTTTTTTTTCTGATTTCATACCGAAACTTTATTGATCTATCGCTCGTGTTTCCTGATTTCGCGCAGGTCCTTACACGCACGCGCCGGTACTTTAGTTACTATTGCTTCGAAGCGGATAGTCTTAACAATCGGATAACTCGTTATTTTTCGCGTTTTCAAATCCTACTTTGGCACTACTACACATTTTACCTCAGCCCGTTTGTCCTATTTCCTAACCTCCGTATGATTCAATTGCACATTGTTTGAAAGTGGTAGTCTAGTCCTACCATCGTTCAGACCGTCTTGTGTAAGTGTGGCTTATTATTATTTAGCTTAATATAAGTTCCAGCCTCTTCGACGATCTTTAATAGTTCGTTTATCGTTCGGGTGCTGTTCTGGGCTGCTTTTAGCTGGCTTAGAACAACTCCCGAATGATAAACGAAAGCGACTAATGCAAGCACAACTAGTGCAAGGACTCAAATGAATATTTGAATATATTCTTATACATCCTTTTTTTCAACTTTGTTTTCAAAGTTTTGCTAAAAATTTATTCATTTTCTCAATCACATTTCATGACTTAATCATTGAATCACTTGGTTTAGATCAGAGTACTTATCACTCAGATTTATATATGACCTATAGCAGTGTTTCTTAAACTTTTTGGTCCTTAAAACGGACCTCATCACTCTGATTGATGAAGTACATTAGCGTTTCTTAACAACTTGGTCCAAAACAGAGACCGCATCACTCAGATTTATATATGACCTATTTCAGTGTTTTTTACACTTGTGGGTCCTGAAACGAATTTCATCACTCAGTTAATTGAAGTAGATCAGGGTAGGTGAACAGGTCGTGACGCGAGTGTACCGTAAGGTGATCAGTCACGGCTTGGTGTCAGAGGGTCACTGGTACCCAGTGCTTGCGCTGGCCACACCCGAAAAAAAGTACCATGTACACTTTACATCCCGTACATAATATACTTACTAGTATATGTTCCAGCCTCTTCGGCGATCTCTGCTAGCTGCGTTCGTTTATCATTCGTGTGCTGTTCTTCCTTGGTCTTATCTGGCTTAGAACAACTCCCGCATGATAAACGAAAGCGGCTAATACAAGCACAACTAGTGCAAGGACTAACTCAAATGAATATTTGAATATATTCTTATACATTCTTTTTTTCAACTTTTTCACAGTTTTGCTAAAAATTGATTAATTTGCTCAATCACATTTGATGACTTAATCATTGAATCACTTGGTCTAGATCAGAGTACTCATCACTCAGATTTATATATGACCTATAGCAATGTTTCTTAAACTTTTTGGTCCTTAAAACGGACCTCATCATTCAGATTAATGAAGTAGATTAGCGTTTCTTAACGTTTTGGTCCAAAACAGAGACCTCATCACTCAGATTTATATATGACCTATATCAGTGTTTCTTACAGTTGTGGGTCCTTTAAACGAATCTCATCACTGAGATTATCGAAGGAGATCAGCGTTGATGAACAGGTCGTGACGCGAGTGTACTGCAGGGTGATCAGTCACGACTTGGTGTCAGAGGGTCACTGGTATCCAGCGCTTGCGCTGACCACATCCGAAAAAAAAGTACCATGTACACTTTGCATCCAGTACATAATATACGTACTAGTATAATTCCAGCCTCTTCGGCGATCTCTGCTAGCTGCGTTCGTTTATCATTCGTGTGCTGTTCTTCCTTGGTCTTAACTGGCTTAGAACAACTCCCGCATGATAAACGAAAGCGGCTAATACAAGCACAACTAGTGCAAGGACTAACTCAAATGAATATATAAATATATTCTTATATATCCTTTTTTGAAACCTTTTTCAAAGTTTTGCTAAAAATTAATTAATTTGCTCATTTGCATTTTATGACTTAAATTATTGTATGTTATTGCTCAACATTTTTTATTATTATAGTTTATTTTATTATCATTTAAACTTTAAATCATCCAAATGATTTGTTTCTTCCAATACATGTATTTATCTTACAACACATGTTTTACACTAAATCTGATCAAAATAATCAACCATTAATTTGTTTCTTATACGTCTTAAACCATTAAATGAGCTTTATTTGAAATCAATTTCAAACATTTTCAATTCAAAATAATTTCAATTTAAATATCATTAATTTATGAGCTTTACCAGGTATTACACTTTGTACACATTTACACTATACACTATGTACATATTTACACTTTTTGCATCCCAATCTGTACAGTGCGCGTATGTACACTCTCCTAGTAATCAGTATAATTAAACTATTTCAGGTCGTATGTTTTTCAATAGTCTTTTCTTAAAACTTAGCTCCGCGATTATACATTGTTTAGGATCGGGAGTATCCGTTTAAATTAAATTCAATACTAAATTAATTAAAATAAAAGTGCCTTTGAGGAGATGGAATGGGGGAGCACCGCAGACGACACCAATCGGGGTTGCATATCCTAACGTGAATGCGCCCCGCAACAAGTAGCAAGTGGTTAAATATAGTTTTACGCATTTTTCAAGTTTAGGATGTGTATTTAGTCTAACCCTTTGCTTTCAGATTCTTAGTATTAGATATATGTTTATATGTTTAGCTTTTGTATTAGGGATTGAATAAATCCATAAATAAATTACTTATAGAAGCAAGTTGTGACAGCTTCTAAAGTATTGTTTAATCGCTTTAAAATAAGTGTCACACATGGAGCTAGTGTAATAACCCTCAAGTTGCACATTAGTATTGAATTATCCAAAGAGATGTTGAGATATTATTGTGTTTCTTGGGATGATTGGTACGGCAGCTTTATTTTCGGTTTCGGGTTTAATTTTATTTTTCGGGTATATTTATATATTTATATATTTATATATTTATATATTTATATATTTATATATTTATATATTTATATATTTATATATTTATATATTTATATATTTATATATTTATATATTTATATATTTATATATTTATATATTTATATATTTATATATTTATATATTTATATATTTATATATTTATATATTTATATATTTATATATTTATATATTTATATATTTATATATTTATATATTTATATATTTATATATTTATATATTTATATATTTATATATTTATATATTTATATATTTATATATTTATATATTTATATATTTATATATTTATATATTTATATATTTATATATTTATATATTTATATATTTATATATTTATATATTTATATATTTATATATTTATATATTTATATATTTATATATTTATATATTTATATATTTATATATTTATATATTTATATATTTATATATTTATATATTTATATATTTATATATTTATATATTTATATATTTATATATTTATATATTTATATATTTATATATTTATATATTTATATATTTATTTAAAAACATTTTTAAGCCTCATTTGATTACGTACGTAAATTAATACGTAACCATATAGTCAATTTTATTGATAACGTGGAAATGTACATCCAACATTCTGCTAATACTTTATTTAGCATACAACTACATAATTTTGTAGTTAATTTATTCAACGTTTAACATTAATGCGCCACCAAATAGACTAGTAGTCAATTGGTTTATTAATAACTTGGATATGTACATCCGTCATTTTGCTAATACTTTATTTAGCATGTAACTACATATAAATTGTAGTTAATTTATTAAATATAATTTTGATATTAATGCGTAACCGCTAAATATGAATTGTGGTTAATTACATTTCATATGTGTAAATTTTCACACAGAAATCGGATAAATGCGAAAGAATTTGAAATTAATTTTCACGTTCTCATAATAAAGCTGCCTGCCAATATTTATTTAACTGTATGTATGTACTGGTTACTACTTGCCTCGTGCGAGTGGTCTTAGGGAGATTTTATAAATTTTATGTATTTTTGCGCCAACAACTAACCCCCAAACAATAAAACCGCGAGTATAGTTCTAGTTTCTTCTAAATCTCCATGTAGACTAAACTAAACTATACGAAAAAAAGCCCGATTTAGTTAAAAATCGGCGGGAATGGGTGGGAAGGATGAAAGAAATTTCAGCCTTCTTTCCATTACCCCTACTCGAAGAATTAGTACCTTGTCGTGGTGAGCAGCATTAATTACATTTGCATTGAAGATTATCATCAATTATTTATTTCATTCATTTAAAGATATCAATTTTTATTAAAATTTGCCCGTTTTCATCAGCACATCACTGAGAATGACAGAAAGAGCGTTCACACATTCGTCATGTATGCCGTGGTAATGTGGTACGCAAACAGACACTATGGTCTAAATTTCAAATCTCTATAAGGCCATATGTTTAATGTTATAGCTTTTTCTGAAAGAAACGTACAGTTTTAATTTGTTGGCGGTAGCAAAGCTGTCATAATTTATTAGTAATGACTGTACAGTACTTTAAATGTGTAAATTATTACTAGTAATTTGTTAAAATATTCATTACATGTCTACATGCTAAGTTTACATAAAAACTTAGCATGTGGACATGTAATGAATATTTTAACAAATTACTAGTAATAATTAATGCTTTTGCTGGCCATATATTTATGAACCAAATTTCGAATGTGGCTGTAATTTGACGTTACTTAGTCTTGATTAGTTTTTGGTGGAAATCGATTGAGGTAATCTACCTACTGCGATTTTCCCGATGTTAATATTTCGATGTTTATTTTCCGATTAAAATTTATTGTTTGATAATTCTTCAATGCACATGTGAAACCAAAACTAATTCATTTCAAAATTCCGTATTCATTACTATCAAATATGATTTGATACAGTTTAAACACAGTACTTGCTGTTGTTCAATTTTTCGGTATGTTTTATTAAATTCAAACTACAACGGGTTTACAAGTAGAGTATTAAATGCAAGAATGTGTGTGAATGAGTAGTTTATCATTTTTCAAATTTATATTTTACAATTTGGTTGAATTTTGTGCACCTCTGTATGACTATATGTTTTCCCGAAAACTTCCTGTCCTTTTTATCTCTCCTTGTGCCATTTTAGTTTATTATTAGCAATCCGGGCTAGCGGTCCTTTTCGGAATGTACGCGATCATAACAGATACATTGTCCTATTATATAATTTATATATTTATATTTCCCGGGAAATTGGCGGTTTTTTATATTTTGATTGCGTTCTTTTGGTTTATTGCTACGAATGAGAACCTTCGGTCCTTTTGAAATGTACGCGGCCATGACGATTACTTTGTTCTGGTACGAAATCGGGCTACTATTATGACTATATATTTCTCGGGAAACACATGACTCTCTATATCTCTCTATGCGCCCTTTCGGTTTATTACTACTAAGGTGGAATTATGGTCCTTTTCGGAATTTACGCGACCATGACATTTACTTTGTCCTGGTACCAAACCAGGTCTCTATTATGACTATATATTTCCCGGGAAATTGTCGGTGGTTTATATCTCTCCTTGCGCCCTTTCGGTTTATTACTACGAATGTGGACCTTCGATCCTTTAGAATGTACGCGAGCATAACAATTACTTTGTCCTGGTACCAAACCAAGCCACTATTATGTCTATTTCGCGGGAAATTGCCGGATCTTTATTTATGTACTTGCGCCCTTTCGGTTTATTACTATGAATATGCGGTATCAGAATATACGCGACCATGATAATTACTTGTCCTGGTATAAAAGCAGGCTACCATTATGACCATCTATTTACCGGGAAATTGGCGGTTCTTTTATCTCTCCGTGTGGCCTTTCGGTATATTGGCACAGTATGGAAATTCGGTGGTTTTTTGAATGTACGCGACCATGACAATTACTTTGCGCTGATACTAAACCAGCCCAGCATTATGACTATATGTGTTTGGGGAAATTGCCTTGCGCTCTTGCGGTTTATTGGTACCAATGTGGACATATGGTCAGCTAGCAATCTAGCCTGAGGGCATTGGGTGTTGGTAGCCGATGTACAAGCGACATCAACCCCATGGGGTGGGGTAGTTTGATACACTGGATCTCTGTGTGTCCTGAGTCGTTGGCTTTGAATTGTCAGAAGTGAATTTCGGTTACCAACTTGGCCAGAGGATAATCTGTGTTGGTAGCTGATGTAGATGCTGGTGGATTGAGCATCATGAATTGGGGGAAGTTATACAGAGCGGTTAACTCAGTCGTTGGCTTTGGATTTTCTAATGGGTTTAGATTTCTTTCTTCTTACCATGACATGATGTCAACCAATTTAATGGTGTGGTTATTTTTGCTAAATTTACTTTTACAAGTATTGTAATCATGTGGATTTTTTCTTTCTTTTTCCCCAAGTCTTTATTATGTCCCTTACATAATTTTAAGACCATCTCAAGAAATGTTCGTCGTCTGTTGTCGTAGTAGAAGTGGGGAGGTCGCCAGAAGTGAATTTCGGTTACCAACTTGATTCGAGGGCATTATGTGTTGGTAGCTGATGTGGATGCAGCAAGATTAAGCATCATGGGATGGGAGAAACTGAAAAGTGTGGATCACTGTTCAGAAATGTTCCTCGTCGGTTGTCGTAGTAGAAATAGGGGTGTGGGAAGGGTCTTCAAGAGTTACCAACCTGGCTTGCGAGCATGTTGGTAGCTGATATGGATGCGGGAAGATTGAGCATCATGGGTTGGGAGAATCTGGAAAGTGTGGATCACTGTTTGTTCAGAAATTTTCCTTGCCGGTTGTCTTAGTAGAAATAGGGGTGTGGGAAGGGTCTACCAACCTGGCTCGAGAGCATGTTGGTAGCTGATGTGGATGCGCGAAGATTAAGCATCATGGGGTGGGAGAATTTTGACATATTGGAGCACTGTTTGTGTGTTTAATATTCTTTCTTCTTGTGACATAATTTTAATGGTGTGGTTACGTTTAGTAATTCTTACTTTATCATACGAAATATGGATAAAGTATTGTAATTGCGATACAAAAATCTATTTGCTCGCAAATGCTCATTATTTCTCTTGATTATTTTAAGGATCATCCTTAGAAAATGTCTGTCGTCCGTTGTCTATGAGACATTTCATTACCTCGTGTACTTATCTCACATATGTTTTTACGAATTTCATACCGAACCTATAGTGAACTGACGCCGAAACTATAATACTCTTACGCCGAAACTATAATACTCTGACGCCGAAACTATAATACTCTGACGCCGAAATTATAATACTCTGACGCCGAAACTATCATGCTCTTACGCCGAACATATATTGGCCACACGCTGAATCTATATTTTATTCTCGCCACGCCGTTAGTCCGATACTATTGCCTGGAACGATTCCATGTGAAAAGTGTCTTCCGGATCGGTCACTAATTATTTCGTGTACGTATTTCACAATTATATGTACGCCTCTCATGTCGAACCTATATTGCGCTTATGCCGAACCTATATTGACCTCACGCTGAAACAATATTGCGCGTATGCCGAATCTATATTTATAATTTGCAATGCTGCTATATAGTTACTATTGCTAGGAACGATTCCAAGTGATAAGTCGGACTACCAGATCTGTTATCTCGTGTACTTATCTTACATTTGTATTTACGTATCTCATGCTGAACCTATATTGAACTGACGCCGAAACTATATTGTTCTTATGCGAAACCTCTATTAGTCTCACGGGAAATATATTTATCCCTCGTCACGCCGCTAGTAAGTTACTATTGCCAAGTAAAAAGTTGACAATCGTATCGGTCGCCTTTAATCTCATGTACTTATCTCACATTTGCATTTTTTCTGATTTCATACCGAAACTTTATTGATCTATCGCTACGTGTTTCCTGATTTCGCGCAGGTCCTTATACACACGCGCCGGTACTTTAGTTACTATTGCTTCGAAGCGGATAGTCTTAACAATCGGATAACTCATTATTTTTCGCGTTTACAAATCCTACTTTAGCACTACTACGCGTTTTACATCAGCCCGTTTGTCCTGTTTCCTAACCTCCGTATGATTCAATTGCACATTGTTTGAAAGTGGTAGTCTTTCCTACCATCGTTCAGACCGTCTCGTGTAAGTGTGGCTTATTATTATTTAGCTTAATATAAGTTCCAGCCTCTTCGACGATCTTTAATAGCCGCTTTCGTTTATCGTTCGGGTGCTGTTCTTGGCTGGTCTTAGCTGGCTTAGAACAACTCCCGAATGATAAACGAAAGCGACTAATACATGCTCAGCTAGTGCAAGGACTCTAATGAATATTTCAATATATTCTTATACGTCCTTTTTTTCAACTTTTTTCAAAGTTTTGCTAAAAAATTATTAATTTACTCAATCACATTTGATGACTTAATCATTGAATGACTTTGTCTAGATCAGAATACTCATCACTCAGATTTATATATGACCTATAGCAGTGTTTCTTAAACTTTTTGGTCCTTAAAACGGACCTCATCACTCTGATTAATGAAGTACATTAGCGTTTCTTAACAACTTGCTCCAAAACAGAGACCTCATCACTCAGATTTATATATGACCTATATCAGTGTTTCTTACACTTGTGGGTCCTTTAAACGAATCTCATCACTCAGATTATTGAAGTAGATCAGCGTTGGTGAACAGGTTGTGACGTGAGTGTACCGCAAGGTGATCCGTCACGGCTTGGTGTCAGAGGGTCACTGGTATCCAGCGCTTGCGCTGGCCACACCCGAAAAAAAGTACCATGTACACTTTACATCCCGTACATAATATACTTACTAGTATAAGTTACAGCCTCTTCGGCGATCTCTGATAGCTGCATTCGTTTATCATTAGTGTGCTGTTCTTCCTTGGTCTTAACTGGCTTAAAACAACTCCCGCATAATAAACGAAAGCCGCTAATACAAGCACAATTAGTGCAAGGACTAACTCAAATGAATATTTGAATATATTCCTATACATTCTTTTTTTCAACTTTTTTCAATGTTTTGCTAAAAATTGATTAATTTGCTCAATCACATTTGATGACTTAATCATTGAATCACTTGGTCTAGATCAGAGTACTCATCACTCAGATTTATATGTGACCTATATTAGTGTTTCTTAAACTTTTTGGTCCTTAAAACGGACCTCATCATTCAGATTAATGAAGTATATCGGTGTTTATTAACATCTTGGTCCAAAACAGAGACCGCATCACTCAGATTTATATATGACCTATAACAGTGTTTCTTACACTTGTGGGTCCTTTAAACGAATCTCATCACTCAGATTATTGATGTAGATCAGCGTTGGTGAACAGGTCGTGACATGAGTGTACCGCAAGGTAATTGTGATGTTTGGATATTTGTAGGTTATTAATTTAGTCTGGTGAGATGTGGTTTACTCAAGTTGTCGTTTAAGGGCCCTGTCTACCTCTCCGCTCAGAATAATGTAAACATTCCTTCCCCTTACGTTTGTATCTAACCCGCAAGTGCCCATATATTGCTTTAAGCGATAAAAGATCAGCGGGACTAGACGAGCAAGAAAGATAGTAATATTTTCGCACAAATCGTAAAATAAGAGACGGCAACCGCGCGACAACGATGCGACACACGCAAATGGGTAGGGATGGATTATTAGTCCGCAGGCTAGATAAACCTTCGGCACCTCCGGCAGGGATCCTCCGGTGTGAAATATAATAAGTGAATTCTCGCGGCGGGATCTTTTTTCTCGGTGCAATGTTACTAAGCAAAAAAATTTAAAAAAGATTAAAATAAAAAGATGTTTTTCTACAAATCGTGGGCGGTACTTTATTAAAAATTGCGATTTGTTTTATATTGTTTCAAACCAGTAAATTAATGCCTTATAAACAAAATGGTTAAATAAAAACATTGATGTATGGGCACATGCATTTGTTATATTTAAAAAAATGGTTTTACAGATATTTATTATTTTTACACGCCGTTTACTTACATGTCTATGTTTCTTTAATAAAATTATATTATAATTAATTTAATAAAAGTAAAGTTCGTAAAAATATACGACAATATTTCTGATGATTGAATTCTAAACAAAATATAAAAGTTTAAAAAAAAATCGTGGGCGGTAAGACATTTTTTTGCACACACCGTTTGTACCAAAAAAAAGCACACTAATTAAATATCTATACCACCTAGAGATTCAGGATGAATGGAGTATTGGATTAATAATGACATTTGACAGTATTCGGTACCAACATTTTTATTTAAATTAAAGAACATTCGACATCCGACTTTAAATTATTAATCTTTTCGGCCAATATGCCACTAAAACATCCTTCTGATTTTTTACATTCGCGATTGCTCGCAGACGTGTTTACACCTAATTATATACTTGAGCAAAAGCTGCTCACGTCCACGTCTGTTTTATTAGGGACATGGCACCTACAAGACAAATTAGAAGATCTGTAACTATGATAATTCTTGCTAATTATCATAATAATACTAAAGATAAGAAAAATAGAAAGTACTGGATGGATTTTAAGAAGAGATACTACAAAAAATTATAGAATGCATTTTTAATTCATTCTATAATTTTTAAGATCTATGATAGTTTAGAAATTCATTCAAATGTGTCCGATCTTGATGAACTTTTAATTATTATTGGCCCACAAATTCAGAAACAAGACACAGACATTCGTAAAGAATTTAAAGAGGTTTATACAACTTCCGACAATTTATCTTTTTTTTGGTGGGCGTCGTAGTATCAACTCGTAATTATACTTGAAATATAGAAACTGTTTCGATGTTTTGCAAGTTATCGCGCGAGTGCAGTTTCAGGTGTTTAGACTAGCAAGTGATGCTTTAACTTCTGCAATCTTTCCTCAAACTTCACTACCCTTCCGCACGACTACCACCACATGCTCATCCGAGCTATTACTACGTTACCATCCCCCACATCTCTGATTTGCTCTTCGCCGTACTCCACGCCATTCTCCCATTTGCTTGAACCCACTCCAAATGCTTGCTAAGACCCACCTCTGCCAATCAGAGCACCTTTGTAATTTTATCAACTGTGGACCATTTTTACTCGGTTAATTCTTGTTATTCTTCAGCTGTTTAAGTTTCTTCGAGGATGGCGACCTTTGTATTCATATAATATTCCATGCTCCCTCATTTGTATCATACCAGAGTCATACCATGTGTTGCCATCAGTCAAATCATTTGCGTACGCAAGGAGCCAAACTTTATGACTATTGCCATGTTCACTCCAATAATAACCTTACACCAAGTTCCATTATTCACATCTTTCATTCTGTCTACTGTTTGTTCATTCATACCTATTCTAACCAATATCTCAAACAACATACTAACTACCCTGTCTCTTTTGCCATTCTTTACCTCTTCTCTCAATTAATTTGACATATACTTTGTACTCGTAATTAAGTAGCGTTATACTCCTACACTTTTCTAGATTCTGCCGAGATTCTGCTTTATTGGTACGATGCACCCCTCTCTTCATCCGCCAATCCATACAAGAGATTTGACCTTCCTTCTTCCCCTATGAATTTCCACTTTCGTTTTTTATTTATCCTACGCCACCTGCGTTTCCTATTTTAAGCCTATTAAGTGCTCGGTTCAGATCTTCTTTTAAATCATTGGCCCTGTCCGTTTGGCTACTACTAGTGACTAGTAGTGACACATGCGACGTCATGCTCATACTATTAGTACATGCGTAACGTCAGCATTTGTCACTACTAGTCACTAGTAGTAACCAAACGGACAGGGCCATTGCCACTATCATATTGCCCTAGTGTTTGAGTACCACTGTAGGCTTCCCAATAAACTTTCAATGTATAGTTTTAAATCAAGCACTGTGATCGACACCAACTACACTGTTCTCTTTTTGCATTGTTTTTCCAGTTTATACTTTGCCTCTCTGACCCTCTCTTCTGCTGGTCGTCCATGAAGTCCCGTATTGTATCTCTGGCTGCTGCTTTTAACTTCCTACATTCATCGTCCAACCTTGGCTTACGTTTAGTTGCACTGTTACTTTTCTTGGTTATTGCCTGCTTCATAATTTCCTTCTATTGCTCTAAAGACGTTGCTAGCGATGCCTGTTCTATATTGTTCTTGTACTTCGTTCTAGCCTGCTCTGGTCAGCTAAATTGTTCGGTTGCCTTTTCCTCCCATACATAATACATAGATCCCGTACATATTTCCTTTCAACCTTACCCTTGAGGGAAGTGAACTGAGATGAGCTGTTACTACTATTACTTCTACTTTACCCCGTGCATTGTGGTAAGTTATAATTTAGTCAATTAATGAGCATCCCCGTGGTGTTATCTATCATACCTCGTCCATTTCTCAAAGCAGCTTGACCATCAGGTAACATGCTCAGTCATTCCAGCCCATTCTTCATTCGTTATTCAATCATCGCGTATACCTTGCATGCTGTATTCAATATTGTTATCCCCCTATAGTTGGACACCTCAGCCTGGTCGCATTTCTTAAATATGGGGCATATTAAGCCTTCTCTCTACTCCAGGGGGCAACCTCTTCCATTCTAGACATCACTTATTACTTTTCGCAGGCGTTCATCTTAGTCTCTAATTGCCATAGAGGTAGATCCATGCTTTGTTTTGAATATTGTCTTTACCTGCTGTCTTTCGTTTGTATTCATATATCTATAAATATAATATATCTATATAATCAATCATCGCGGATACCTTGCATGCAGTATTCAATATTGCTATCCCCCCTGTAGTTGGACACATATGCTGGTCGCATTTCTTAAATATGGGGCATATTAAGCCTTCTCTGCACTCCAGGGGATACCTCTTCTATTCTAGACATAACTTATTACTTTTCACTTTACTATGATTTGTTTTGAATATTGTAGGTATATATATAAGACCTGCTGCCTTTCTTTTCTTTTTTTTTAAGTTGTCTGTTTAATTCTTCTTTCGATGTTTCATCCCATTCTCCTATGTTGGCCCTTGGTCTATCGTCCTCCTTCCTCGGTTTTTCTTCGCTTTTCTCTAGCAGATTTATGAAGTGACTTTTCCATTCTTCTAATGGTATTTGGCCATTGTTTTTCTGCTTGATTGTTCGTTGCTTTTATTGTTTCTTGGTCATTGCTGACTTTTACGTTTTTTTCTGCTATATTACTTTTGAGGTATTTATTTGCCTGCTTGTATTCCTCTATCCGTTACCTATCTATAGTTTCTTAATGCATATTTTCCTGTGTTCCAGTATCCCTGATTTTCCTCTTTGCTGTTGTTTTCTCAATAATCGTTTGTAGTTCCTTCATTTTGGTGTCGACTTTTGTTACTGCAAATGTTAGGGCCTCCGATGCTTCTATATAGCCTCGATTTACCTCCTCCATCCAATTATTTACGTACCTGACTTTGCTCTTATTCAGGGGTTTCGAGTATTTGTCTGCTGCTGCGATAGCAAGTTCTAACGGTAGGTGGTCCAAGTCCACCCTCTCTGCTACCTTGAAACTATTTGCCACCTCGCAGCCCCCGTCTTTTCTCTTATTTTCTTATTATTTCTTTCAGTATCTGGTCGTACATTTTTTTCCCCAAATTCCTTCCATTTATCTTTCTTCGATATTTCTACCATCACTTTTTATATATGCCGCACTTCAGTGTTATTCTGTCTGTTAAATAGATTTCCATGTAGTCTTTTTCTGTTTCTTTGCATATTTCTTCTTCTTTTGTTTTCCCTTATCTCTTTTTATATCATTTTCACCAGTACGTAGTATTCACTCCATATTTCCGATCCTTTTCGTTCCACTCTTTCCTCTGCTCTTCTCTTGTTAGTTTCTACTAAATGTAGTCAATTATTGACTTCTTCTGTAATCATATGAAATTATAACTTAATCAAATATATTTATGCTACTACTCTTGCTTTCGATTTTGTTTTGTTTTCTCTCTTCATCAAGACCGTTTGCTTTATGTATCCAAATGTCTCGTGCTGTCTTTGTCATTTCCCGCAAAGGTTAATCGTCTCTTCTTATATCCTACATATCCTACATCTTCTCTATTAGTCTTTTCTTCATTTCCTTACCTAAATCTTGTCATTTTGTATGTTTTAGCCTTTGTTGGCTAAATTAAGTATATTGGTAGACATATTTTCTAGAGCGGATTGTATTTATAAATGATCTTATCTTGTATTTGTCTTTACTGTCTCTACTTGACGTTATAAGATCTCGTTTATTTTTGTTTTTCTCGATTTCTTCTGTGGTCCTTCATAAAACATATAGTATTCGCTTTTCTTGCCATCGCGCTCCCATCAATATACGTGAATTTCATAAGTAAGACTTCAGAGCTGTATAATGAAGTTTTTAACAAAAATAAGATGATCAATATCAAATCAAAAAATCAATAAATAATATATTTTATTAAAATAACCGCATACAATAGTCTAAAATAAACACAATTTATTCTGCCATTGGGGGGAGATGAACCACTTTGTGATGTTACTTGGTTATCTGTAAATAAATCATTTTTAGTGATTGTTACTGTATTTGTTACAATTTGTAACTGGCTATTAACATTCGGGTCTTTCTGCCGTTTGTTAGTGTTTGCATATATATTAGGACTTGTTACTTTAGAATACGTCGCCGAGTGTCATTTTTAATTACCTGAATCATTTTAAAATCTTATACCTACACACGTTGACATTTGCGTTTAATAAAAGGTTTAATCAAAGAAGAATAATTGTCAGATTCAGATGTTGCAATGAGGGCACAAATAGGTTTTCCGACGAGAATGAAGGGGCGAGAGCAGAATGTGTGGAAAAAGAAAGGAATCTTTAGATTACCTTCTTATTGAATATACTGAACTGAGGGAAATTAGTTAATGTAGAGAAATAGTTTTGCATGGGGACTAGAATTAACAATTAACAATTGTATTTTAATTAAATTTTACTGTATTTTATTTTAGCATCCCTATGCATATGTGTTCAATTTTTATTAAATTAGTTAAGTAGATTGGTGTAGAGTTTAAGGAGAATATGTTACATCGAAAAAATAGGGCAAAATCAAAAATCGACGGCCTGTTAATTATATATTAGGTATGGCTAATATGTATAAGAGAAAGTGAAATCTATAATGTGTATAAATCTTAACAAATCAAGCTACAACAAAAATAAAATATACTATCAATTTTATGAATGTGTATTAAATTTGTATGATTCAAATTAATTTTTGAGATATATTTTAACCTAGACTCTGATTGGCTGGCGCAGTTACGGAAGACAGGACGACAGGACTATTGGCTTAAGTCATTATTCATAGGTATTGCAATAAACAAAGTTATATAATTTATAAATAAGTCAAATAACAAAATATTTTAATATTTACCTAAGTTCATTTGCTTATACTATTGTTCGGGTTCGTAATCTAAATATTCATTATCGGACTTTTTGGATTAGTTGCATCACTAGTACATGGGTTTATTATATTTTATATGTATTATATTTATTTTATTATTTTTGCTTACTTTCAATATTGGTTTGATTTTGCGTTCTTCTCGATGATTCTATAATGCGTAGCTTGCTGGCCGCAACTGCAGCTTCGAATGCGGGCCCTTCAGTAGTTACTTCGCACTTATATTCTCCTGCAGATTTCTTATTGAGCATCATCAGCGTCAGAGAGCAAGAACCCTGTGCCGCATACCCAGAATGGATCACCTTCACGCCTTCTACTTCGAACTCCACTATTTTACCAGACGGCATACATCTAGATCGAAAGTACAAATTTATTAATGTTTTCAGATATCTAACCCAAATCGTACTACTAGTTTGTAGGAGATTTGCTAGTGCATACAAATATCGAGTATGGGACATCATTATAGTATATCGTTTTTTATTAGTACTAACGGTTTCATTTGAATTAGTAAGTTATCAGCTGATCTTATTGTATCAGCTGATTGCATTAAAATTACACGATTTCAGTCACTTCTAGTATAAAATAGTATACAAATTATAAATACAAATTAAACATAATATCTCAAAACAATTTTGGCGAACTTTTTAATACCTAAAGAAATTTTCTCCATCCTTGTACCATTTCACATCATACAATTGTTTTGACTCCAAATCGTATTTGCAATCTAATGGTGCTTCATGCGACGCCCCTCTGGGTACATACAGTTTTGTTATTTGTACACAATCCACTGTCAATACACCTGAAAGACAAAGCAAAATAAATTATTTTGGTAAACAAATTCTCCTGATAGTGTCTTAAATGGTTTATTGAATATTGTTATTGAATGAAGTAGCCATAAAATAGTAAAATTATTATACTTTATAATATTAGTGATTATCTTCTAGCAAATTGAAATGTTCCTCCGTATCCAGTCTGGAAACAATGCATATAAAAGGTGTTTCATTTCGAGACATAGAACTTTGAATTTAAATAAAACACGAATTTGACTTGGTTTTAAAGATAATGTTCTGCCATTAATGTTTAAATATGATTTCGGACATGTGGCCACCGCGGCTGGCGCGTAGATGGCGTAATCTGCAAGTCCAATTTGCGATCACTATTTGCAGCATTTCTGGCCGTATTTCGGCAATATCGCGACAAATGTTGGCTTTCAATAGTCTCTAACTTATCGGTGTAGACACATATGACTTCACATACCCCCAAATAAAATAGTCCGGCGGTGTTAAATCACACGAATGCAGTGGCCAGTTGACAGGCTCATTTTTTTCATATTAATTATTCATCAAATGTTTCTTGCACTAAATTAATTTTATTGCGCGTTGTATAAGATGTCTTGTTGGAACCGTATGTCACTGATACCATCCAATAGATGCACACATTAATAATCAATCATGTCTCTATACCGGTCTCCGTTGACTATAAAGTTTTTAACAGCATAATTTTGGAACACATGTGGTCCGATGATTCCTTCGGCCCACAAAGCACACCAAACCATAACTATTGTGGATGTAATGGTTTGGGGGTGAAGGTACTTGTCTATTCAAGACTTGGAAGCCAACATTCTACGCGTTATTGCTGAAATATGACTAGAAATGTTGCGAATTGTGATCGCAAATTGGACTTCCAGATTACGCCATATACGCGCCAGCCCAACGTCATCTTAATATTTTACTATCGGTGGCGTTGGCCAGCCGCGGCAGCCACATTAATGGCATAAAATTTTGTTTAAAAAAATATCATATTCGTGGCCATTAAAATAAATTTTCCGTGTTTTATTTAAATTCAAAGTTCTATACCTCGAAATGAAACACCCTTTAGTAGTATAGTTTAGTTTTATTTATTTTAGTATTTTTCCTTCTACTACTCCAGATATAGCACTCCTTGAAATTTATATCTCTATCTACATAATTAATTTACGTTGATAATATCATTTTTTGTGTTTGTGATCTGAATTTAACGCTCAATTAAAGGAAAAATAAATATTTAAGGAACAGCGGAGTAATAATATAATATTTATGTTGGTTGTTATTCTACTATACAAAGCGCATCAATGATAATAACAGCCGCAGGGCAAACATAAAAAAGCAGTGGAACTGGTAACCTAACCCAGGCCATAATATAAATCAAAGTGGACCAGCCAGGCAGTCATCTGACTAACAATCAATTAAAGACTATCTACGCAAAAATTAATCGGAGTCAACTTTATGTTAGAAATGTCATCCAATTAATTACCAAATCCAATATTGTTGTTCGTATCATTTTAGTCCATAAACTTAATTGAAAATGTTCATTTTGAAACATCCACAATAGTATATTATAAAGAGTGTTTCAAAATGAGCGCAAGATTTAATTTTTCAATAAAACACATCAGTCAACCTCAAGATTGCGTTATTATACCATCAACAGCAAAGTAAGTTTAGCTTAAGCCTCACTTGCACAGACCTGAAGTAACGATCAAGTCGAACGAACTTTGATCTAGGGTCCTGCGTTGATCGTCGATAGTACAACGCAATTATCGAATATGTCCGATCGTATGTGTACAAACTCGCCCTACAAAATATGTATTTTCTTTCGTAAAAAGATGGAATGTCAGTACTAGTCTTAAAAAACTCATAGTGTCATAGTCATAGAACGGACTCAAATCGTTAATGGTCTGTATCTTTCGGAACGACGTTGACCGCATATGTTCGGAACGAATAGTGTCAGGAATCGCTCCCTTGTCCGGGTCATTTTTGTTAAAACTTTATAGTTTAGGTTTTAAATCTGATATAACTCCATTTTTCTCTAGTACCTCTAACAACAGTTCGCTTTTTACTGTGTCGTATGCCGCTTTTAGGTCCATAAACAGCCAATATATCTTGCCTCCTGGTCGTCGTGTTTCCTGATCCATCAAACAGTTCGACGTCACAATATGCTCGGAGGGCCTCTCCCTCTTTGAATTCCTGCTGGGTTCTCTGGTAGCAGCTCTTCGTCGTTCATCTCTTTTTCTAACAGGTTCAGCAGAATTTTCGCAAATATTTTGTAACTTGTATTTACAAGTGTAACGCCTCTGTAGTTCATAGGGCTCTTTCTATAACCTGAATTGTATACCGGTTCTGTATCTCCTTGTTCCCAAAGGTACGACCATCTGTCTAGCCAGATTTGTTGAAGTTTTCATCTTGGCCATAATGTCCTTTGTTGCCAATTTCTAGGCCTCGCTGCCGGTGCCGTCAGGTCCACTAGACTTATTTTAATTCAAGCTTTTGATAGATGCCTCCATAGTTATTTTCTGTTCAATTTTCATTAATCCCTCTTCGTCTAATATTCTTGGTTCGTTCGTGGCTTCTTTTTTTCCTTGCCAGAGTACTCAGAAATGCTCACTCAGTCTTCTATTGGTATGCTATTTTTCTGAAATTATTTTTGTATTCCCTTTAATGTACTTCCTATCTGTTGTTCGGAATTTAATTTCGATTTTTCTTCTATTTCGTTGTCTTCCATTTCTTAAATTTTCTTGTCACAGGTTTCTCTAAAGTTTTTCTTAGCTATAGCTATTTCCTCGCCGCTGTTGTCATGTCTCCTATATTTTCTTATAATTTTTCACTAGTTATCTTCTGTTCAATTTCCATTAATCCCTCTTCGTATATTATTTTTGGTTCGTTCGTGGCTTCTTGTTTTCCTTGCCAGAGTACTCAGAAATGATCACTCCACTCTTGCATTGGTATGCTATTTTTTCTGAAATTATTTTTGTATTCTTTTTGAAGTACATCATATCTGTTGTTCGGAATTTAATTTCGGTTTTTCTTCTATTTCGTTGTCCTCCATTTCTTAAAATTTCTTGTCACAGGTTTCTCTAAAGTTTTTCTTTGCTATAGCTATTTCCTCGCCGCTGGTGTCATGTCTCCTATATTTTCTTATCATTCTTCTCAGATTTCGTGTTGTTTCCGTACAATCATTATGGAACTATTGCTTTGATGTCTTCTTTTCCTTCCCTCTGATTCTCCTAATAATGCTTTCCTTACGTAGCTGGTTTGATCGTCTATGCTCTTAATCTATCTATACTTGAATTTTTGTAAGTTCTGTTGGTATATATTTTCTGCTTGTGGATCTCACTTGTATCGTTCCCTGGCTTTCTCTTGCGGTTCTTCTTCGCTGTGTCAGCTCACCAATCTTATGTTAATGGGAAAATGATGCTACTCTACGTCTATCACGATTTTTTTCAAATATTTTCCTACTGAGCAGACTATGGGTATAATGTTCATGGGTATTTTTAATAATATATATATATATATATATATATATATATATATATATATATATATATATATATATATATATATATATATATATATATATATATATATATATATATATTGTTAATATTAATATTATGTTGTTAGAGCTCGTATAGAGTTATTAGGGATAGTCTGTCTTCATGTTGGTTTATTACATATGTCTAATCCGGGTACAGCTTTTAATGCAGGATGAATAACTTAAATCCGGGACGGTTCCGCCTAATCCGGAACTTCTGGTTACAGTCTAAATATATGTTATTCTTGTAATAATACAGGGCTGTATTAATTGGTATTTACAGTTTATTTTTCAGCATAGTCGGTAGCATTGTCATTTACCGTTGGTTATGTTCAGGGCCGGTACTAGGTAGTTGGCCGCCCGCGTGCAAACATAATTTGGCTTCTCACATGCTGTACGTACAAAAATATAATTAGCATTATATAGGTGATTAGGGTAGGGAGTTATGTGAAGAAATGTATAACATTTATAAACGCTAATCTTTGAAAATACTAAGAAGGATGTTTTATAACCGAGGCGGCTGGCTGAATTTGGCCGCCCCCAACTTTGACAGCCCGCGTGCGGCGCACACCTTGCACGCCCTGGTTATGCGTGAAAAGAATTGTATTTTACCAGAGCGTCGTTCTGTCCTTTATATAAAGTAAACGAATTGTGTAAGTTATCTGAAATCCTGATATTTTGAAGTTTTGTTTCTTTTTTGAAGACATAAGTTATAAAATATGGAAAAATATACGTATGTAAATTCGCTCCTAAACAACTGTGAAATAAAATCTGTAATTTAATGCAAATTATAGAGATTTATTTGGGAAATGACCATTTTACATTCATGACACTAGGTATTTGTTAGTTTTATATACCTAATTATAATTTGTAATTTTCAAAAATATAATTTTTTTTATAGGATATGCCTTTTGAAGTTGTCAGCGTTGAGCCCCATGTTGGGTGTTTTGCGTTGTAGTCTCCTCCTGCAAAGAAATTTGTTGCCTAATGTTTAGAAAAATCCTTCGAAGTGTTCCTTTTTGTTTAAGTATTTCGGTGGGCAGTAGATGGCTGATATAGTTAGTTATTGGACCATCTTTTCCCTCAATAGTTACGCTTGTGGCTTGTAGATAGTCTTTGCCAAATTCTTCCCTTTCATGGTGATTTATAATCTCTCATATTATGATGGCACTTCCTCCATGAGCTTTGTCACTTGGGTGTTTTATGTGGTATAACTTGTATTTAGGAATAAAGATAGAAGTTTGTTTTTTTATTTATTATTTAAAAATTAACTCTCGGGTTTATTTCGTTGCCCCCTCAACAATTGCATGATTTTGTATCGTATTTTTTTTCGCAATATATAAACAATGATTTTGGCTATTCTGAAACCCTACCCTTAATAATTATCTGCAGCTCCGATCGTGGGTGGGTGCCGGTCTTAATGGGCAAGGGCGTGTGCTCAACGTCGTTCGAAAGCGATGTAAATTGATGGTGATGGCGCGGACCACCGGAATGCATTAGCCGAATTAAAGATAACTGGAAGACGCTCCCAGTGAGAGCCACCGGCCGGCGGCGTCGTGCTAATGGGATAATGGACGCGCAGAAAAGGGGCGCCGCCGCCGCCACCGTGAACCTGACTCACAAAAGGCGCACGGCACGCGATAATTAATTTCACGCTTATTTTGGATACCAATAAATATCATGCGGGCCATGCGTTCCCATTGTGTAGGGTATTAATACACGTAATGCTTTTGGATGAAGAATGACAGTTATTGAAAATATGAGCTTTAAAACAGTCCATCTGTTCGAAAACTCATATTAACATAACATATTAATTCATTCATTTATAGCCTACACCGAAAGGTACAAGTTAAATAGATATATTAATATATTATATATATATATATATATATATATATATATATATATATATTCATAAACGTTATCAAACAAAATTGATTATTTATTATAATATTGCACCCCCGCTAAACGAATCCCATGGTCATCTCCATTTTTTCTGAAGTAGCAAGTCCACTCACACATACACATACACTAATACACGGCAGATTTTTATGTTACAGCAATATTCCTAATATTTAGATTCCTAAGGAATTTATTTAAAGTTTAAAACAGCACAATGTATTTAATTAATTTTCATGCATTGCTGAGATTATAGCAACAAAACCACGTAATATTATATTAATTTTTAAGGTTTCTTTAACTCTATTTTCGAATATAATTTGTTTATATTATTATTATTATTATAGCAGTATAAATACAAAATAAGTTTTCTCATAATTCTAGTTTTATATATCCAATGTCATACGTTTGCAAAACACACAACATTACATGCTCTATTATTTTAGATCACACATATGATCTATGTAATGGGAAATCTTTTATATATATATATATATATATATATATATATATATATATATATATCCTAATTTTATTTCTTGCTTAGCTGCACCGCTATGGTAGATTTTTTTATTACATAATGTTTGAATGTTCTTATTTGGTATTAAAATACCTACTAAATCCAGCTTTCTATCGCGAAATTTAATTGTGCGCAATTGCCAAACTTTGTATAACCTCTGAAACGCTAGTGCAACAATCTATAATTTTGCAACAGACTATATTTGTTTGTGAATCTATTGGTGTCGAGTTCATTTTCACATCGGTTACTGTCCTAATTTTGAATCAATGGTGAGTTTGTTGGTTTATCATTATATTAAATATTTTGTCTCTTGTTTTATTGAAAAATTGTATTAGGATTTTTTCAATATTTATCTAATAAGCTCAAGTTTGACATAAAATATTATCTATACCTATTTTTACACTTTCCTTTCGAATTAAAATACCTTCAATATACACAATAAAATTGTATTAAGTCCTTTTTATTTGACCTAAATTGTCTATCGAACAAGCTCAAGCTTATTTTGATAGGACACTTTTATTTTTATTTTTATTTACTTACTTATAGTGTACACAATAGTACACTTTTTATGACAATATTGCTGTGGACTTTTCCTTGTAATTAAAACCTACAAAATGACGCTAAACATGACTTTCAAGCATGAAATGAAATTTTCAAAGTTTCAAGAATTTGCTAAGCATTGTAGCTTTTCCGGTTGAATTTATAACACTCACTCAACGATACTTTTCCCGCCATCTAGACGTTGGTCCTGTCTGTTTGGGTACTACTAGTGACTAGTAGTGACACATGCTGACGTCTAATAGTACAGCATGACATCAGCATACTAGTCACTAGTAGTAACTAAACGGACAGGGCCTATATTTCCAATCAAATGCTATAGGTTTCAGCGCCTGGCCACTTCTCGGTCTGCTTCAATTTTAATGCAACGGAGGGTAGTTTTGGCATTTTTAACGTTTTTTTTGTCTTTTGTTTTAGGGTATAATTGTATTAAGATTCTCTATTTGGCTCAAACGTGATGTTATCCAATAACATTTACAATGGGTCGCGACTCATACACACTTCAACAATCATTAGTACTGTATGTGAGGAGATTCTTTTTCAGTCGGAGTCTAATTTTAGTCCAGAACTAAATGTACTTACTATGTAGAATTATAAAGGGAAATATTCTAGTTATATATAAGTTTAGATAAAATAAGAAAATAAGATTTTTCTAATATTTCAAAATGTTTTATCAGCGAGATATTTATTGCTAAAGATTTCATGTTGCACCCGCTATTTTCACATATGGAAAATTAAAGTGGCAGTCGCTATTAAATACGCGTGATGATGGAGACAATAAATGTAATGGTCAATTGTCGAAACACCACAATTAGGCACGATTAAAAAACTAGAACACCAGCGTATTACTAACATATTTTTTTATTAAATTGTCTTATTCTTGACGAATCACAAAAAGAGGTTTATAGGAATATCATACTAGAAAAATGTATATGAACTCTGCAGTTATACATATTCTACCGTATTGTTAACATTTTATTTATATATAACATACTGTAACCGATAGAATGGCCGAAGAAGCGAGAGTGTTCAGAGCCTCGATGATCAGATCACACACCATCAGGTTATTTTCTGTGAGGCTTCCATGAAGTATGAGGAGATTCCGAATCAATTATTTAAATGTATTATTCTGAATAAGTCTTCTCCAATAAAGTGCAGTGTAACATATCAGAACAATATCCCTTCTAAGTATTACAGTTGATTGTAAAAATAAAATGTTGTAGTGCTGACCAACAAGTTGATCGCGAAGTCAATTTTGGTCGATCGCTCGCGAATTTTTAACTTAGAAACCGATCAGATATTTAATAAATAGAGCACTAATGACAAGTCAATCGCAACTCGATTTTAAGATAAAAAATAGATCTTATGCACACACTAATTGGCCACCTATGAGATAGTATATTTTAATCAACTGTATTTCTTATCTTATTGAAATTATTCACAGAAAAAGTCAATCTGTTCTATATGTAGCGAACTGACAAAAGTTAAGCAACTAGTTTTATAAAATTCTGGGTTCTGGTTTATATTCAATGAATGGTTAATACAATCCCAGTAAAATATACTTATTTCACTTTGATTTCTAAAGAGATACAAGCTAAATATATATTTAGTAAGACTTGCCCAATGTATGTTTATTGTTAGCATCGACATCGCTCTTTTTAATCTATTTGAATTAGTGTGCATTTCGATCCGCACTTAATATAAAAATAGAATACTGTGGCTTGTAATCTGCTATTTTGTTTTAGCGCGTTCTCAAATAATAATAAAAGTAATCTTGGTCTTATATAATGGTATTTGTACTTGTTATAAAATCCTCACCTGCAATGAACAACACTATGCACACTTTAAACAACTCCACCGTATAACTCATCTTCGCATTACATTCCTAGCACTGTTTTATTTATTTATTCAACACATCTCTCAAAGACCGCACACAAATGCGTGCGTTGCTCCGTATATTAATTGGTAAAACGCGAATTAAATTGTTTACGCGCCCTTTTCTTAGATTAGGTCAATGGACAATTGTTGCGCTCGAACGCGTCTTTTGCTGTCGCGAGATTGTTCAAATTTGTCGTTTGATGAACGAAGCAGTCTATGCGAACGACGCGCGGCATGTGAATAAGAAGTGGAGGCGAAGCCAAAAGCAGCCGCCGCCGCTGCCTTCCTGACGTCATGGATTAATTCCTCCGTGAAACGGTCTTAATTGAAACTGAAAATGCTACATGCTAATAACAATTGAATAACCGAAGGACATACACTTGTAGATAGATTACAAAAAATAGTATAATACTTTATTTCATACATACGTTGTTCATATTGAAAAACAAGTTCTCAAATTTGTTGTTTTGACGCAATATGTGTGTATAGTTGTTACTGTATTTTATTTTTATAAATGTCTATATTTCAAAGACAACGTATGAATCCGCGAGATAATCATAAACGTTATCTAATGGCACGGATTATGACATTGTATTGAACTTTCAGCAAACATTATACAAAACATGGCATACAAGTTTTACACGTTAAAAAATTAATTTAAAAAACGGTTTACTGCTGGTTCTGAAACTTATTTTATAAGATTTGTTAGTTTTCTTCATTTTACAATAATTCATAATCGTAAAATGAAGAAAACGATCATCAAATCCTATAAAACTTCCTGGGTCAACAAAAAAGGTTTTTATAAAGTTGCAAAAAATTGTGTGAATAGGACACAATTTATGCAAGTTAATAAAAACATTTTTTTGTTAGCCCTTAAAAGTGTATATGATTTGATTTCATAATTATAAAATGAAGATGGCCAACAAATCTTATAAAATAAGTTTTAAAACCAGCAGTAAAGTTTTTTTTAATAAATTTATTAACGTGTAAAACTTGAATGCCATTTGATATATCATTTACTAAATGCTCAATACAGTTTCATAGATCGTACCATAAGAAAAGAATATATATATATATATATATATATATATATATATATATATATATATATATATATATATATATATATAGAAAAATCTTTTATCAATTTTATAATTGTTGTTAATTGCATCTTTATTGCATCAACAAAAATATGGTCGTCACTAGTGATGGGAAGAATTAATTAAAATGAAAAATGTCTGCAGTGCCTACGCAGATAGTCCAATAACAATGGCTTCTAATTTCGGGAAAAAAATTAACAAAAGTGTCTTATGAAAGTTTCATTGAAAATATCAAGCGCAATATCTCCGATACACATTCTGGTTCTTATTTACCACCGAAGGAGTAAATCACGAATCCCATGAATTACATTATTCAATGAAGTGTATTTGGATACTGACGACATTACCATCACTGATCCAGTTTACGACTGCCTTGGAAAATATCGCATTTTGCAAGATTAGTTTCTCAAATCTCTACGTAGTTTAAAACCGAATATTACTATAGGACGCGATAACTTTAATAAAAGGCGAAAAATATGCAGATTATTGGAAAATCATACGTTTAACATTTATAAACGCGGAAATATAAGTGACATTTCTTTATCTCTAATATTTCTAAGATTTTCGAGAAAAGTCTTGCTGACCATATCAATATCACATCTTGAACATGGTAACCAGATTGATGTGTCATAAAATTGTGGCAGGAAGCATGCAAACGATTGAATGATAACACTTGAAACAACCATTGATGGACAGATCGTCGTGGCTACCAATCTACTAATGCGAGGGAGGAGGCGATCACTCTACCTCACGGTTCGCAATGCTGGCGGGGCGCAGACTTTCACCCGTGGAAATTCGGTGGGACGCTGGTGTTAACGCGGCTGGGGAGGCGAGTGCTGGGGGAAGATACGTTGTGTTGACCACCACTACATCGTATAATGCATCAAACAGCTCCAAGACACAACACCACCCCCAAAGCGAAGTGGGGGATTGAGGCAATGGATGCGGTAATCCTAAGGCAAGCTTATGAGGGTACAGCACCGAAACCGCAGGCAATAGACACCTCATAGATGGCAGATGACCTGTAGAAAAGGCTGAAGCAAGTCTGTGACATGGCCGTACTAAAAAACACGAGTGGACGGAGGAGGAGAGTCTACTGGTGATGTCACGTGGTGGTCGAAAGGTGGAACCTTATAGTGCTCTGTGGGTGGAACATAGCAAACAACGCCAGAAGTTGGTCGGTTGTGGAAGCGCTCTTCCCTGACAGCGCAGCCAAGAACAACAGGACGACCTGACAGTAGAGACGATAACAAGCTGGCAGGAGGAGAACGTGTTGGCAGTCATGGTGAAACTTTCAAAGGGGGAAGGCCTCCGGCCCAGACGAGATCCTAAATGAGATCATTCGGGAGATTGCACCAGCAATCATAAAGCATCTCACAACCAAGGCAAACAAATGCCTTGAGGAGACCACCTTCCCTGCCAGGTGGAAGTCGGGCCGCCATGTTCTTATACCGATGCTGGGGAAACCCCTAGACACGCCAGGATCGTACCGTCCCCTATGCCTGTTGAATTGGACGGCGAAGGTTCTGGAGCGCCTAATCACGGATCGGATCCGTCCCTCGAATCGACCCATGATAACCAGTATGGCATCCAAACGACCGCTCGATCTACGGGATGACGGAAGCAGCTAACGCAGTAACATATAGGAGGCGAAAGCATTGTGTGATGACCACCGTGGACCAACGCCGCCAACACGGAGGCGCCCAAACGTAGAATACCGGAGGCTATACAGAGGCTTGTGAGAGCCTAGCTCAGCGACAGAAAGGTCGTCCAAGAAGGGCCAACGGGCAAGAGCAGATACATCATTAGGGGATTACATGTCAACTTCATGAGCAGTAAAATTACATTTTACTTTTCGTTGTTAATGAATATGATAATCATATAGCTGTTTTTTTTAAATAAATGAAATCAATCGAAATTAGTCCTATTCTTATAATTTTGTATAAGGAAATAATGATACGTAAATAGAAATTGAAATTCATATTATTTTGTATTGACGAAGATCATATTTATAAATAGATATTGAACTATCAGTCACAACACGCATAATTAGTACATGTGACGAGGAGAAATAGCATGATAATATGTCTATTTTAGTAGTTTTCTCAAGAATTTACACGCGTGTAGGGTAAACTGTTACATCTGTTAGGATATCTGATATATGACATATTTCAGTGTGGTTTATTTTTATTATCTATGAAATGTTATTTTTAACAATTATTTCAAATTATGCATAATTAATATAATTAGGCGGAAAGACCCGGGAAGGGTCGATAGCCCAATAAAGATTGTTTATATATATATATATATATATATATATATATATATATATATATATATATATATATATATATATATATATATATATATATATAATATAATTAACATATTGTTTTCACGTTATTATACCTGTCAGTTTAACTAACAATTTATGAAATATAGAGAGTATAAAATCCAATCAACCAATAATAAAAAAAGTGGAACTAATATATCATGACAAGAGAAACGAATAGGTGGGACAGGGCGGATTATTTGCCTTCAATTATTTTCAATTTCTAAGGATCGACGACTCAGAGCCGTCTTGAGGTTTTATAGGGCCCTGTCCACATTTTATAGTAATATTAGCAACTTTTAAATGATATCATCATATGTGACCAATGCACATTACTCATCATACATACTATGATAATAAAAATATATATTTTTTTAAAGAGAGAACATTTTACCACATAATTTATTGTTAAAAATTTGAACAATACTTCGTTCATATTTATAACAATAAATTATCTTCAAATGATCGGGGGACCTAACTAATATGATTTTTCTAAAAACTTGATTTTTTATTTATTATTATATTTATTATATTTATTTTGATATTTTATATAAGATTTAAAAAGGAATTTAAAAATGATTGTGAATTTCTAAATATACTATAATAAATAAATAAATAAATATACTATAACTTGATAGTTCTGTTTTTTAGTCCTAATATTGATTATAACCATACAGCCATAGATAAAGGGACAATCTTTATGGTTATAATCAATATTAGGAATAAAAACAGAACTATGAAGTTATATTTAGAAATACACATAATAAATTAAATTTCTTTTCAAATCTTGTATAAAATACTATAACTGTTTAATAAATCAAGTTTTTAGAAAAATCATATATCATGTAACATACACATGACTATATAAACAAATTCATCAGAGATATGTATGTATGTGGCGAGGTTCCTACAGCTTTTGTCGCATCTCGCATTTCTTTTTCCACCTCTCTCTATTCTTCCTATATGGCTCTGTATCTCATTGTTGCTGTAATGGCGTCCATCCATTGGGTTGTTGTTCTGCCTCTTCTTCTTCTGCATGCTGGTCTGTATTCTAACGCTATCTTAGGCCATCTTTCTCGTGTCATCCTTTGTACATGGCTGTACTATTTTAATTGTCGTATCTCTATACCATCCGTAGTGTTATAAATTCTTCTCGTCTTACAGTTTCATTTCTTAGACGATCAATTTTGGATATTCTGCATGCTTGTCTTAAGAACTCCATGTCCAGTGTTTCTAGATCCATCCTTTCTTTCTTTAACCTTTGCAGGTATTCGGCGCCATACATTGTTATCGGTTCTACGAAAGTTTTGTAGATTCTCAACTTCGTGTTCAGTTTCATTTCTTTGGACCATATTACTGGATTTAGCATACTAATAGCTTTCTTTCCTTGGCACACTCGGTTTGCTATTTCTTTTTCGATGTTCCATTTTTCGAGATGTATTCGTTTCCTTTTTTGATTTCAGTTCCAGGTCTTCCTCTTCTCCCTCCCCCATATTTTAAGATATTATGTTTTTGACATATTCATGTTGAGCCCCCATTTTGCATATTCCTTCATTAGTTCCCTTAGCATGTAGTCGACATCCCCTTCGTCGCTTGCTATTATCACTTGGTCATCCACAAATAGCAAGCTCGACAAGCAATATTCTCCCATTTTTTATTCTATTTTCTTTGATTTCCTTTTACCAGTTACCTAATACTTCCTGTATATAAATCTTAAATAGTGTTGGCGATAGGCTGCAACCCTGCCTTAGCCCTTTTGTTGCGCTGAAAGTTCGCGAATATGTTTCTTATCTTGACTGCACTTCTTGCTTCTTTATATATGATTCCGATAGTTCTCTACACTATTAAGCCCTATCTTCGTCAATGTTTAGAAAAGTTTATTCAGGGTACTGTATCGAAGGGTTTCTCAAGATCGATAAATATTAGGTGCGTGGAAAGATTTCAGACTTTCAGTTTTTTTTACTTGCTGTAAATCAAAAATATTGTCAAATCATGATCTCTTGCTCGAAAACCGCTTTGGTCTTCTATTTTTCTAATGCTGCTTTCAATGCGATTTTTCAATATCCGACCGTACAACCACCCCAATGCGCTAGTGATTTTAATACCTCTATAATTATTACATAGTCTTTTGTCCCAATTTTTGTAAATTGAGCTTATATATGCCATGCTCCAATCCTCTGGAATGTTGTCTCATTCTAGTTAACAATTGTTTCCCGGTCCTGCACCTTCTTGTTTTTCGATTCTTTCAGAGGTTTCTTTATTTCTACTATTTTTATCTCGTTTATTACTCCAAATGTGGGTATCTCCAAGTACGACGTGTACGTGGAGATACCCACAATAGTGTCAAAAACTACTCTGTTTTTCGTTAGTAGACTCTTATAATGGTTCTCCCACTCCCCATATTTATTAGTTCTAAGTTACTTCTTTCCTAATATTCTTAATCGTCTTTCAGGCTTCCGATGCCTTCGTCTCTCCCATGCATCTATGTATCTCGTTGCATTTTATCATAGATTTTATTTTTCTCCTCTGCTACTTGTTTTTTTTTACTTTTTACCTGTCGATTCCAGTGAGCACATATTTCCCTATCTTTCGTTTTCCGGGTTTGTAGACATGTTTGATAAACTTTCTTTTTTGTTTCTACCATTTTTCCTATTTCTTCCGATCACCTGGCTGGTTTTTGTTGTTATTTCTGGCTTGATATCTTATAGGTTCTTCCGCTGCCTGATGATGCACTTTTATATCAGTTGGTAGAGTTCCTCCGCTGTCGTTGGTTTTTTTTTGCACTGCTTGTAGCTTGGTGGCCAAGCTCAGCTTATATAGCTTATATAACTGAGTGGATACATTTTCGAAGTTCTGTAAGTTGTATATAACTTCCTTCGCATTCTCCTTTACCCTCGCTCGTTGATTTATTTGCATTTAATCTTCTATAGTTTATTATGACCTTAGCGACCAACTGATATAGTACATAGAAACTGCGTGGATACATTTTCGAAGCTCTGTAAGTTGTATGTAATTTTCTTCGCATTCTCCTTTGTGTTATCCTCGCTCGTTGATTTATTTGCATTTAATTTTCTATAGTTTATTATGACTTTGGCGACCAACGGGTCGTATGATGGTCACATTCCGTCTGTAGTTATTACTTTTAAATTTTGTTTTTTAATAATATAGTCAATTATTGATTTCAGCCCTTTGGTAGGTTTCGTTCATGTATATTTATGGATGTCTTTCTGCTGAAAAAAATCATTTATTATCATTAGGCACATAGTTGTATTAGGTGTCTACCGTTATCGTTTACTATTTGTTCTCCATATCTGCCTATTGATGGATTATTATCTTCTCGCCCTGTGCGTCCACTTAAGTCACCTAAGAATAGTATTTCTTTGTCTTGCATTTCTGATAATACATTGTATAACGTTTCATAGAATATGTCTTTGGTATTTCGATCTGCGTCCTCGCTGGGGGCCGATCATTACAATTCTACGACCATTTTTAACAGTTCTAATTTTATTATCTGCTCGTCTACTTGTTCGTGGTCTCTTATGTCTTTCCAATACTTGCTACTCCTTTTTCTGCTCTTGCTTATTTTTTAACACGGATGTAAACATGTATATATTCCCCTATTATCTCATCTCCACTTTCTTTCCCTTTGGTTTCTGTAAGTACACATATATCAATCTTCATCTTGGTCAATTCATGAAAGCCTTTTTTGCTTTTAGTCCTTGTATATTCCATGTGGCCACTCGCATAGCCAATTTCCTTCGTAGTTCGTCTCCTTTTGAATCCGGAGATATAACTGTCGAAATTTATACCTAACAAGTGAACAATAGCAATCAACTGAACGGTTATTGTGTGTGAATATAGTATTAGGAGCTCAGATGACGGTTAATAGTAATAATCGCTATTTTTGCTTTAAAACAGTCAATTCTCTCCAAATCTTTAAACGCAATTTCTTTGAAATTTTTTTCATATAACCATATGTACAATTTTATACGATCGTGAAGAGAATTAACCGAATAATATAAAAAATCCCGATACACATGCCAGCTAGTCGCACACAAATATGCTAGCTAGTTGTACAAATCCATGCCAGTAGCATCATGTTTTATGCAGGTAACTAGCATGTGCAATAGAGCCTTCATTATTGCATATCACATGTTCCTCTCCAACTGGAATTACTATTACTTACCTTAATATCGGATTACTAATACAATGCAACTAATTAATAACATACACTTAAAACATAAGGTTTTAGAAAGCAGTTATCAAATTTTGTATTAATTGTTTAAGTTTACATTAATTGTTCCCTTAAAATAAACAAGCCGATATACAAAATGCCAATATTGATAATGTAGGATGTGTTTATTTATAGATTTCATATAGTAAATTACAATATATATTTTTCTCAGTAACAAAATTTGATATTTTCAAAAATTATATCACATTTAAATTTCATTGTTGCCGATACAGTAATTTGGTTATCATATAAATCGTGTATGTTACATATAAAAAATAAAATCAACACGGATGTTTACACTTAATTATATAAAAAGGTTTAAAACTGTATTTGTTTTCCATACTGCTTGGAAATTTATTAAGTGGGATGTACGTCCTTTTTCATTAAGCAAAAGCTTTTCACAAATAAAAGCATTAACTTAATGCTAAATTATATCCTTAAGTAATATATATATTTACAACAATATAACGAAAATTATAACGCAGGCCCTGTATCGTCCTCCGTGTCCGAATAGTAGTCGGGTTCTATTCGACTCTTGCCTTCCACTGTTGATGCCAACATCCGCAAGTTATCAACTCCAGATAGTAATTGCCTAAACATAAATGTATTTTTAATTATAAAGAACATAACTATATTTAATAACAACTCTATTCTGTATCTCCTAATGTCCTAAAGTTTATAATTGAATCGGTAGTTTAAAGAAAGGAACGAATCCAAAAATCAAATTTATGGGAAATTCAAGGAAACTGTCTACATGAATCAATTTTAAAGATTAACAACGTTATTATTTAGGTTTGGTAATAAAGTAACCATATCCTGGCTAAATATATTACAAGTTGTTGGGAATTATTATTATTTATTATTTTTTTATAAGTATTTTAGCGCTTGTTCCCTTCTTCAAACTACCAATCTAATTAACACCAGGGAGAAAAAAATTGAAAATTTTAAGAATAGGAAGAGACACAGCAAAGTTACAGAAAACAGGGAATTGGTATAAAGCTTTATTATTTTAAGATAGTTTGGAGTAGTGATAGGCAAATGACTCCACTAGCAGTACGAGGGCGTGTGGAAGCGCAAACGGAAGTAGAAAACTTTCTATATGATAAAACAAATAAACATTAAGCCCAAAAAGGCGTATATATCAAGCAAGCTAGTGCAGCCGAAAGTATAAACATTAAGCCAAAAAAGGCATATATAACAAGCAAGCTAGTGCAGCCGAAAGTAATAAAGGCAGAAATGGGATCGTGGGAAAAACAGGATTTAATGAGGAGAGAATAAGTCCGAGAGATTCAAAGGGCTGGGGCATTTGGATTACCTGCGGAGAGGACAACGGAGAGAGCGTTACGATAGAAGCCAATAGAAGGAAAGAAAAGGGGACAACCAAGGAAAAAATAGTTGGAAGCACTGGAAGATGATGTACACAAGCTCCAATGAAGAATTGGACCAGACCAGGCATGGAAAGAGTTAATGAAAGAAGACCTAGGCCCGTTAAAAATACTTGAAAATCGTGTATTTTGGAGCATCTTAGCAACACTGCTCTTTTGTCTATCAGAGGGTGCAGTCGGAGCTTTTTATGACCTTGATCTAGAGTATTAATTATATTTAATGTATATATTATATAATATTAAACTGTAGACAAAACCAATGGATTAATAGAAATTCAGTATTGAAAATGGTATCTATGAATTCCAGACTCAAACCAGTTATTAAAAAGAGCTATTTTGCACATCTCTAGTTAGATTAGGTTACTTCTGTAAAGACTAACAGATGTAAACTGAATGTAAACCTGTCTCAACTTATTGAACAAGGTATTTCTCACCATGAATTATATTGTGTATACTTCATAAGAGTATTTATATATATTAACTATATTAAATTACCTTAGTGAATGCTCGGCGGTGTTAGCAGCCATTCGTAGTTCAGTCGCTAGTCGTTGTGACTGAATATCATTTGGCAAGTTATAACTAGGCCCTCCAGTAGCACCACCTTCACCACTGAGACTTTGATTTTGTCGTCTTAAAGTGTTTACTTCATTCTATGAGCAAAATTTAAATTATTAGCTGGAATTATTACAATCTACTGTTTGATTAGGTACTGGAACTATAAGTTGATACTAGAACATAATTTAAAAAATTGGAAGCAATTATATCTTAATTATATGAAATTTGTGTGTATTGTCTGCTACTGTGATTGCAATAATAGGAATTATCTCTACATCAGTATCTGCAATATTGGGGGATGACTACTTTATTCAGACAAATTCTAGCACATTGTCATCAGTCACATTTTCCCCATCCATAAACAACAATATAAACATTTGTTATATTTCATATAATATACTTACAGTTAATACTTTTACTTCCTGTCTTAATTTAAAAATTGTATTTTCTGATTTAGCTGCAGTTTTCTGTAACAGACACAAATTTTAAATTGATGTATATGTATCACAAACAAAAAACATACATTACTCCTTTCTAAATTTTCTTCTACTTGTTCTAAGGCTTTGGCAAGATTTTGTGTATATTCATGTTCTTTGTTGCGAGCAATTTCAAGTTCTCTACTTAAATAGTCTGCTCTCCTAATTTGTTCTGTTAGCTGCCGCCTCACCAACTCCACTTCTTGTCTTAATCTATCACTATCCCTTTCTGGGCTTTGTCCTGCCAGGGCAACATCATTATTTTGTGATCTGACAGCACCATCAGCCAAGAAATCAGGCAAACTTTTTGAATTTCCAACCTGTTGATGAATATATAAGATTAAATACATAAGATTTTCAGTAGATTTGAAGAAATTAAATAATGAAGATATTAAAAACAGACTATAAATTTATAAAAACAACAAATTTCAATTAATAGCTATTATAATACAATCATCAGATTCATTTATAATTTTAATTATATCTTAAAAAACAAACTTAATCATATTGCCCTTGAATTACATAACACCCTGTGTAATGGATTACATTATACTAGATTTGTCAACAAACAATTTTGACTCAAGACTGCTCCAGCTGAAACTTGTAACTCAGTAAATCAAAGAAAGGACCGTAGGCACAAGATGACTAATAATGCTTAATTTCTTGTTTAAAAAAATTAGTTACAAATCAGAAATTTAAATAAAGTTTAATAATATTACTCTTACCTCTGAGGATGATGGACAACTCCTACTACCAGTCGGTGGCTCACCAATGGGCAAATCCAGTGGAAAATCAGGCTGTGGTCTCATAGGTAAATCCAATGGCATATTATTACCAGAATTCTCCCTTCTATTACAGTCTGCATTTAATCTACCATTTCGATTCGGAGTAAAGTCAGGTAAATTATTAGGTTCTGAATTATAATTATTTGATGGAGGATTGCTCAAGTAGCACTGCTCTATAACTAAGTGGTCTTGTACAAAATCAGGTAAGGCAGAGGAAAACTCAGGTGTAATGCGTGGCTGCTTGGACTCCAGTGATGGTGAGTGTAGGTTGAGATCGGCCATAGGGCGGCCCTCACAATAAACTTTTGGCCTAGCTCCTTGATTGTGATAATTCAAGTCACTCCGCAGGAAGTGTTTAAAGGAGAAGGGATTCTCATCGCGACGCAACGTCCCCGTCTCATTCTGCGGCGTACCTAGCGCATAATAAAATATGTGAGGATTTGTAACATGAGTTATAAATAGATTCAACCCTTACCTGCAGACTGCAGTACATGTGGTTCAGGTGAACTGATGGCCTTCTTGTCAGGGTTTAAGTCAATTAAATCCAGTTTTACCGGCTCATCCGTGTCCGAGTCGTTGCTAGTCGGTGAATCCCTGCTTTTGAATTTCGGGGACTCATCACCTTCAGCCATAATAATCAAACAAAATACAAACGTCAAAATAACTATTGGGCATTTGACAGCTGTCAGGCATCAGAGTGCGCTGTGATTGGTGGCGTTTTTTTTTTCAAAATATCTGTAATATTAATGATATTCTGCATGAGTTCTATTACTATCTATTGGCAATTGAAATTGTTTAATAATTAGAAGTCAAAGGTAAAATTATATTTAGAAATCAGGTTTATTCCCTAAGTTGATCTAGTGTGAGAATGGTTGCGGGATGGTTGGTTGCCAAAGCATAGGGAGCATTGGAGAGCACCACAAAACATACTAGAGCACACTACATACAAGAAAGACTGATACCGTTGATTGATTAGTTTAAACCAAAGAAAATATAATCCTTAAACCAAAGCGAGTTTAAACTATGGTTTAAACTCTTTAGTCAATAGTGATATAGACTCTCCAGTTGTTCTTTACGTATCTTGACCAATATAGTCGAAATAGACTGATTATTGGAAAATGTCTATGTGTACATGTATGTAAAAATGAAAATTTTAGAGCAATCTAACATCTGACCTGACAGCATCTGAAATTTTGTTTTGACTATAACTTTATAACGTTCCATTTGTATGAACATTTTATAGAACCAGTGAAGGTGTAACATTTTATTCTGTACAAATTTTCTTAAAATATTTTTTGCGAAAAACCAATAATGAACAATGGGGAGTTTTTGCTTATTTTTCATTGTTGTGCGTATAACTTTGTAACATTTGTACTAACATTTTATAGAAACTAAATTTTATTCTGTAAATCTTTTATGAAAAATCAAAAATATGAAAAGTCGCGTATCATAATGACGAATAACAAAATGACTGGATCACGATCAAATTTGGAAATCGGATGAGAAAGCGAGCTGGGGTGGGGTGAAAGTTTGAGCAAAATCCGTCTACAAACGTCAACGTTTGTTGCATTCGCTTCTGCTCGATGATGTTTATACACGAAGCAACAGTAGTAGAATAACTTGTTAGATTTTGCAAGGTTGAAACAAAATGACGTTCACCAGCTATGCCCTGACATCAAAACCTCACTAGAATTTGCAAGGTTGAAGCAAAATGACGTTCACCAGCCATGCCCTGACATGAAACCCGACTAGATTATGAAAGCAAAATCCCCCACGAAGGAACACACCTTGACGTGGTGTGGGGGCCCAGTGAGGCGACTTCCGCAAAACGCCCTGCTATGAAAACTTAGGCCATAGCAGGGACCAGGATGGCGTCGCACTGCTAAGAGATTCTGGGGCTCTGCACAACACCTTGCGTGATGAGCCTCTCTTGATGATTCTAGTTCATTTCACACCTTTGACCTGTCGGCCTCCCCTAGCCAACGCTTCAGCCTCTCTTGGCTCTTTTACGACCCCGATGCTAGATACCGTGGGCTAGGAGTCTGCTCCCTTTACTTCATCTAACTAAAATAAATAAATAAACAAACTTGTCAACAGCGAGTGGAGACACAACACAACCGCTTGTACGCGGAAATGAAAATCCAGCTATTAGTTCACCAGGACAGGGCGACCGAGACGTCGCTTAGGTGTGACATGACCACACAAACTCCTACGAAGAAATGTCAGTTCACTGGCCTGAGGGGGCCTTTGAGAAGGTGGCAGTCACCCAAGGCGAGGCGGAGGGGCCGGAGGGTGACATTCACGCAGTAAGGCTGATAGACATCAACTGTTGGTTTGTCTATGACTTCAGTCCCCATCCTAGGGAAAAAGAAGAATAGCGGGCGATTGGACCATGAACTAACGAACTGTGAGGCGGTCCGAGGCGCAGTGCTCTTGGTGGTTCGAATCCATCGCTAGTCGGGAAACTTTTCTACAAAGAGTTGACCCGGCTAGTATATCATGGATGTTGTATGAGGCACAATAGGTCCGTGAAGGGCCGCAGTGCACACAGCCTAGGGGTGGGGGCTGTACTCACCGTAGAAAAAAGAAACGGACTGCAAACTAGCATCCGGTGAAATGATGACAGTAACCCGTAAGACAGAAGTTCGGAATGGCACGAAATCCACCAAGGCGACTGAGACGACCACATTATGTGTGATTGTCCACAAAAGAAAACGCGAGGAGGATCGTTTACAACGGGGTCCTCAGGTTAGAGGCAGGAAACAGAAGAGGGTAGATCATAGCCAATATATTGATGGTAGAACCCGAAAATCCGCATCACGGACTCGGGGAAGATCCTTGAGTACTGTTTCACGGGCATCATAATGTTCAATATCTTGCTGGCGTATCGGAAACAGTACCGGGACAAACTGTGCCGACAGTGGCCACAGAACCAAAGAAAAACACCAACTAGGCTAAAGTTGG
The DNA here is from genome assembly GCA_963942505.1 of Lordithon lunulatus. Lineage (NCBI taxonomy): Eukaryota > Metazoa > Arthropoda > Insecta > Coleoptera > Staphylinidae > Lordithon > Lordithon lunulatus. Next base: position 52,565,405 of record OZ012666.1, on the reverse strand, counting down.
AGGACGTAATAGGTCAAACATATGCTGACCTAGGCAAAACAGCCAGAGAGACCAAAGCTGGAGAGAATACTATCGATAGGGCGGAGAAGATCGCAAAAGGCTACCTCCGCCTATGGATTAAAGGTACGGGGGAAAGTGTATAGGCTGCGTGAGGCAATAGTGGCCAAAGCCCCGGTAACCGAATCCAACGTGAGGAGACTCACGCTCCACATAAGAGGTCTCGATGTTCTCGCTACCAGGTCGGAGGTGGTGGCGACGATCAGACAAGTCACCGGCACAGAAGACACCTTGAGAATAGGGGAGCTACGACCGGTTAGAAATAGCACACAGATTACCACGGTCATTACTGGTAAGAAAGGGGCGGACAAATTAATCGCGACTCGAGTAAACTTGGTAACATGCAAAGTAACCCGGAGAGAAGAACTTCCAAGCGGGATGGCGTTTAATTGCACTGGACAGGACAGAAGGAAGATGTGCCTCAATTGCGGCACAGAGGGGCACCAAGCGAGACAATGCCAGCGGGAAAGTCCCTACTGTGCCCTGTGCGCCATCCGTCAACCAATCGTAGCATTAACAGTAGTCCAGGCAAACGTGGGCAGGGTCAGGGCGGCACAACAGCTCATGCTTACCACTGCAGCGTCAATAGGGGCTCACGTAGTTACAGTAAGTAATCCCAACAATGCCAAACTAGATGTCTCGTGGGTAATGGCCCATGGGCCAGGGCTTATGTTGCGATTAAGACGTTCACGTCTCCCACGGCTCGCCTACGAGGGGCCAAGATAGGAGATCTCACTATGGTGGCCGGTTACCTTTTACCAAACTGCGACATGAGTCCATGGCGCGACGTGGCTAATGACACTGGAGGGTGCCTCCCAAAACATTAGCGCCCAGGGGGTCTATTCTGTAAGTTCAGACTGGTCTGTTACTCATGGCAACCAACAACTGTTGGTATGCGTTAGTTTGTCCTACACAAACTCCAGGCCCACAACTGATGCCATCCTGCCAATAAGACGACTGGTGGAGGAGGCAACCACAGGGCCAAGGAAGCTGAGACAACATTGCATTGCCCTAGACATCGCGAATGTATTTAACACGCTACGACCATCATGCAAGCGCTGAAGAACAAGGACATCCCTCTGGGCCTTTTCAACCTGGTCAGGGCATACCTGACCAAGGAGCACCAGGGATAACAAAGCAGGAGGTGACAGCAGGGCTCAGTCCTAGGCCTCATCCTGTGGAACCTGGCATATGACTCTGCATGCACCAGTTCCGGACGGGACAACAGCCATCGTGTTTGCAGACCATATGGCAATAGTTGCCCGTGGACGCGATTTGGGAGTGGCCGTATCTTCCAAATCGCGTCCGCAAAGTAGGTTGCTGAATCCGTGGCGAGATCCAGGGATGACAGGCAACAGCCTCATAATTGCCGTTGCCAAGACCAAGGTCGCCATATTCTCAAATGTTCTCAATTAAGAGAGCAGGCATCCGGGCCGTCACGGAGCAGGAAATCTTTGGAAAAATGTTTCCAGTGGGGAGGCAAATCAAATACCATGGCACGGGTCTTAAGACAAATGTTAACCACACTGCCCAGGTCCTACAAACAGCGACCAAGGCCACTAGATTTTACAAGGTTGAGTCAAAATGACGTTCACCATGTCCTGATATGAAAATCCTAGTTTTTGCGAAGCAAAATGATGTTCACCTTGAATTGAAGTAAAATTACCGTAACCAGTTATGCCCGGACTCTATTTTTACCTGTAAAACAAAATGCTACACGAAAAATCGATATTTGGCTTAATTTTTGTAAGAAATGGTCGTTTTTCACTGTATCTTGAGAATTAGAAGAAGAAATATAATATAAATATAAACCTGCAGTTTTTGCATTCGCTTCAGCTTCGTGGTTTCTATACGGGGAGCAACAGTGGTTGAGGAAAACCTCGCCACTTAATGCGTGGTTGAAGGAAAATTACTTTCACCACCTATGACCTGACCTTATTTGTTTGCACGTAAAAAAACAGGCAACACGAAAAAAAGGATAGCTGGCTTAGTTTAGATTTTTGCTAAAAAAGCGGTCTTGTTGAACCTATTTTGTGTTCTGTATCTCAATAACTAAAAGAGATAGAGGGTTGCGGTTTGTTGCATATCCTTCTGCTTGGTGGAGCAAGAGTCAATACATAATAATATATTTCTTATAAACATGCCCGAACATTTGTACAGAACGAAACCCAACCAATAAAACGTTATATATCTCCCTGACGCCCGCTTTTTCCAACGAATTTTAACCAGTTTAAGACCTTCTTAATAATAAGACGGTCTTAAAGCGTTGCCCCAAACAAAAATCGGATCTTAAAACGATAAGACTATATGAAAGTTAAATCAATTATATTGAAATATAAATGCGTTTAGACCAAAAAAAACTATGTCCATTCACTATTACAAATTACTTGAATTCTGCACTACATTGTTCCCTATATATTTTTAAAATTAAATCTAAATTAATAAATGAAATTAATTGAATCATAAAAAGTTGTGAATAATAGTGTAGTGCATAGTTCAAGTCGTTTGAAATAGTGGACGGGTATAGTTTGGTTGGTGGGGGCCGCCCACCCACCCCACTTTCGCTCGCATAGTTTTTTTCAAAGGATGCAGATGTTTTATATTGTTTAAACTATTCCAAGCAGTGTCACTAAATTCGAAAATTACGTCAAGATATATCAAATCGTTTTTGTGTGGTAATTTTCTGCTTCAAATGGGAATTGCAGGATAACCAGACGTCTTAGCGAGCAACGGTTTGGAAATCTGAATGGAGACGCTTAATTGACAGTTCTAGTTTAAAAGTGGAACTCACGGCTGGAAAAGTAACAAAGTGGTAGAAGTACCTACAAAGCGTGGTTTATCATTCATTGTAAAATAAGTGCGGGGAAATTAAATATTTGGCATAAACCTGATATAGTCAACCGTCGTCTGAATGGAAAGGCGAAAACTACAAGGTCGCATCACTTTTCGTTTTTGAGATATACTGGGAAATACACATTGCCTTACACACACTCGCGCTCGCGCGCACAATCATATATTGGGTTCAAACAACACATACTTTATTTTAGTTATATTTATTCTATAGAAAATGTGTAAATACAACATATTACATAAAATTCGGTTTATAAATTCGCAGAATACTTCTCAGTAGTAACCCCACCCACAACGTGCTATAATCAGTGACGAGGTATCCATCGAATGTGTAAGTTTTTTACAACAATAAAAACGTATTTAACATGATACCAGCTTGCCTCCTTTTCACTTCTTCCAGTGAATTTGATTGTGTAGAAAATTGATAAGGACGTCAGTTAGTAGTATGCATGGAGGTATGTGAAATAAAAATTGCAACTGATGCTGCCATGATTCAACAGAAATTTTGAAAAACGACCAAATCAGAAATCATTACAATATATTTATTTTATTTATTCTATTTCATAATCATTGTTAACAAATATAATTAAACAATAAGAAAATGGACGCATTGTAGTATAACAGCTATGACGCAGGAATTCTGGTGAAATAATTAAGTAGTTAAAGAAGTTACTTAGGCTGGGCCATGCAAGGCAACATATAATGCTTTGAAGTAATCGGTATTTCCATCAAGCACAGATCTCAGCTTGATGGAAATATCAAGGTAGCATGGTTACGAACTTAAGAAGTACTTAAATTATGTTAATAAGCACTCAAATATTTTCTATATAAACAAATCAAACACAGATCTTTAATGCTATTTTATAACACTTGTAGTTTCATGTATGCAACAATACCATAATTACGAGAATTTGTGTCTAGTTTATTCTTTTTTTATGTAAAAATTGGCTACCATAAAAGTTTACAAAAATGCATTTATAAAAAGGTGGCGTATGGCACATAAAACAAGCATACATGTAAAATAATTGTTTCGGTTATTCCATCTACCAGTCTTTTGTATTCATTTGTTTTGTTAACAAATGACTAACATCGCCATGGTGCTTCAAATAATGACCAATGAAAGGATTATTTTAAAAATTTACAGAATGTTTTCACACCAAAATAGCCTTGCATTATTCGTGTATAGAACACATTTCATTGGTCTAAAATAATACACACCAAATAATACATATTCTACCATTCTAACAATAGCTATTTACCGTATACTAACTTGGCTTTGTACAAAAATTATTTTTTTCTAAATATCTGATGATTACTGTTCTTTTGCAGTAATGGCTAACTACAAAAAAATCCAACCTATATACACATATACGCTATATTTTTTTACTGCAAAAATGGCCAATATCTCAATGAGATATTATTTTTAGTTGGTTTAAACAATGTTAATTGTAGAGCCTATCACCTAAATTGCTGAAAACCCTGACTAATTTACATAAGATTCAAAAATATTGAAAAGTATTAGGCTCTGTGTGCACTTCTTAGCATAACACATAAGTACCCTTTGTACTTACATTTTGGGGGAATTTAGCGAGAAGTTGAAAAGGTTAACAGAAATAGGATATCACAAATATTTTTCAATATTACACTTCTAGAAATTATGATCGCTATAAAATGCATAAAGAGATCTAGATAATAAATAAATATACTTTAAAATTTGTGTAAATTTAGAATTATCACAGATGGATACGGAAATTGTAACAAATAAAATAATTGTAGCGTAATAGTCGATGTAATAAAATAACTTTCCGTATCCCTCTCTGAAATTAAATGCGAAGTTAAAAAAAGAGTGATAACATTTTACAATCATTTAAAACCAAACCTATGTATTTATACAAACTTAGTTTGTAAAATTAAAATCCTCTATATATACAAAAATAAACATCTTATAAATAAAGACTTCAACCAATTAAAAAAAGAAACGTTTTTTGAAATCAGTCTTATTCACAACATGATTGCTGTTCTAACCGTTTTTCTTCTTCTAACATGGCGTCCAGTTCATCTGTTAAATTCGCAAGCATGTTACCTATGTCGTTAAGTACATCAGCGGGCTCTGTACGCTGTGCTCTCGCCGGTTGTTGACGGTTCGGCGTTGGGGACGGATGAGGTGGCAGACCTGTCCTGGGCTTTGCAGGTGAGTACTCCACTCCTCTACTGCCTGCTCTCGTTCTTATCGTACCTGCATTCTCATTGGCGAATGGCAGTGAATCAGATTCTGTGCTTGAACTTGACTATAAAGAGTAATTAATTTGGTAATGTGTTGCGATTTATTGAAATAAATTACTTACTTTAAAACTAGCATCAGAACCATTTCTATGTTGTAGCGCCAATGTGTTGATAAGTTCCTGCTCTTCAGCTCCCCATGATCTGGAAGCATTCATTTTGGATTGTATAGCGCCTGGGGGCGTACCAGGAGCTGGTGGAGGTGGTAATGGAAGATCCCCTTGGCTATCTAAGGATATGCTTAAGCTATCAGAGCTGGGGTAGGCGGGTAAAGGCAGTGGACTAGACGTTTGCACGTGGTGAATCTCTACCGTTGTAGTGGTTTCCGTACCCTCGCTACAGGAGTCCAAACGCTTGGGCGGATTCGGTGGCATTTTTTTGCCCATTAACGGGCTGCCGTACTGCATCTGGTACTTGCTTGAGTCGATTAAGTCACGTGGCAACGTTTTGTACTGCTGCGGCGTGTATTTTTCCGGATTGAACTGGGGTTTCTCAAAGTCCGGAAATGATTCGCGGGCTTTCGCTTGGATTTTCGCGATGGGCCGCGGCCGGATTACGCCCCTTGGCCGCGGTAACGTGCCGCCGCCCTCGTATAAGAGGCCGGTTTCATTTGTGGGGGTGATGTCGCCATCGTCGTAGGAGCGCCGCCAAGGTATTGCTTGCTGGTAGTAGTATTGTTGCGGTTGCGTGTTGTCCGCGCTAAAGGTGTGGTGTGTTCTTTCGTTTGGGTCCTCCAGGGATTCTAACGATTTACCTCTACCAGTTCTAATCTGTAATGAACAAAAAGGATGCACAACAAGGATCTAACTGTCCATATATGAATTCAATTTGTTTTGTCTGTACAAGGTGAGTATTGACTGCTTTGGGGAATATAGTAATTATTTACAATCTTGGCTGAAAATGACAATTATATGAGACAATTGGAATCTACTAAAATGAATAAATGTTTTTATTTATTAATGCTGGGTTGTATAAGAGCAGATTAATTAAAAAATGTATCTTCATATGTCACTTTTGGCTACTTACATCCAAGTTGCAATGTTTAAACAAACGCACATGATGATATAAAAATGTATGAAATATTAGGCTAACCATATTGTATGCAACATCTATCAGTAGATTACCTGCAATCACGGACTAAACATTTAACCCGCATTTATACAACGAAAAAATATCACCATCTATTTTTGAAACCTTGAGACCCCAGGTGCGTCTGTGCGGTCCTCTGGTCCTGCGATATAGCTCGAAAATACTAACCACAGTGAAAAGTATAATTTTGAATATTTGTAGCGATTAGTCCTAGACATCTTAAAATGACTTAAACTAAAAAGTGTTTTGTTAAACATATAATATAAACAATGATTTGTGGAACCGGGAGGCGGTACTTGTAACAATTAGCATGCAATTCGGAAAAGGCGAAATAGACAAGATAATGAGAGAATGGAGGTGTACCTTGATGGGAACAATGTCAGTGCAATACATGGGCTGCATGTAGTGCGTGCCGCCGGCTCCGGCCAGTTGCCGCGTCTGATCCAACTCCCAGGGCTGGTGGAAAGAGCGGAAGGTGCTGTGGACGGCTGGGACACCCGGCGATGGCGGGCCCAAGGGAGCGTGCACCACCACGTCCTTTACACAAACATGCAGCGTAAGCAACTAGCAGTACGTTGTGGTACGTGCCAATGGCAGTTTTTACATTGTAGATATCTCACATTTCATTATATTTAATATGTGAAATATCTCAGGAAATTGATAGACAGATTTATACAAAAATAATAATAAACATACACAGATAAATCATGCTTTGAAAAAAAATATGATCTAATTTATGACCTAATTATTAAATGAGATGTACAAAGTTAAATTAAATTGTTTAATAAAGCAGTGTCTATATCTCTAAACGCCTGATTATAGAAACATTAGTATTTTTTTTATTGAAATATATTTTATAAATGAATCTAATTAAAAATAAAAATTTAGAAATTCAAAAATGCCGCTGCGCATACCTAAACAATTCCTGAAATTATTGGATTTTGCTGGATATTTGTTCTTCGGTCACAATGTTTGTTTTACATGAATTATTTTTCTTGTAATCTGAATCAAACTTAAATTTTTAGTGAAGGAAAAATCATTTATATCAAATTATATTATAAATTAGTGATGGGCAAAATACTCGTACGCGGTATATAACTATACCGAGCGACTCCGTCGGACTAAATCGAAATCACTCGCAGTTCCGATGAGCTACGAGTGGCGACTTGTGAGCGGTACAGGGTATGATTTCGTAGCAGCAGCTTAGAGTTCATCATCCATTTCGATTATAAACGACCTCTGAATCTTTTATTTAAAATGCTGTTCCGGTGAGTTCGGGCATAATTTCACCTATGTTAATAATTATCACGTATCTAATATTAGGGATTTGGCGTTTATTGGAATAATCTAATATATAACGAATTATATTCACTAAATGCCAGATTTAAACACTGCTTTAAATAAATATAATATTTAAAATTTTCAATATTTTATATGGCAATAATTAGATTGTCAAATTGTATTGATGCCTTAAAATGTGTTACCAAAAGATTCAATAAACTGTACATATTTCGAAATTTCAGTAACACACACAATGTAATTTTTATTTCAAGTGTTTATGTCTAGTATGTACAATATTTATGAATATATGTCATCTTGATATGATTCGAGTATTATAAGTTATTTCACTTGTAAACGCCGATCTACTCAAAGCTCTGCTCTTGGATTATTTTATATTCAATACTACGGGATTGATTATTATTTAATATTTTGGCGCAAGAACACAAAAAAGTATATATAAACAATTTAATTTCATTTTATAATTCAACATTGAAATGTTATGGTTGATATTTATTATCAGAAATGGTCCAAAATCTGTTTACAGTTTATAATAAAAAAAATATAATAATTCATAAATGATGAAGGAACCGGTTGTATTGTAAAATACTATTAAATTCGAATATTTAATGAAACATATTCTTAGAGCAAAACCTAATGTTGAAGTTAAAGGTTTTATTTAGTCAATATCTTTTGCCAAACGAGTAATATTATCATGCATGGTGTTATTAAGTGTACATGAAACAGAAAACAACACACATAGTTGTGGTGAGGTAGCTTAAGGGCCATTCCCAACAAGCGCGGTAGTGGAAACGCAGCTGTACGCAATGTTTTACATGTCTATAAAAATGCAGACGTTCAGAATTGAATAGTAATAGTGTGGAAAAATTGAGCCTGTGAGAATAAAAGTGGTTTAAGTCATTTCTGAATTGTTTTAAAATGGAGAAAATTCTGTGTTTGGTATGTATGCAATACACATTCGAAGTTTTTATTTATATATATATATATATATATATATATATATATATATATATATATATATATACTATGATTTCAAGTCTGCGCACGTCAATTTACATAAATACCAAACCCAAAATCTTTCCTTTTTCAACAAAATTCAAATGTGACTTACACCACTTTCATTCTCACAGGCTCAATTAATGTAGAGGTAATTACCCATGATCTATCACAGTTTTACCGCACTGAATTTTTATACATGTGTAGAATTTAGCTTACCCGCGTATTGTGAATAGTCCTTTAGAGCTTCTTGAAGTCACGTGATATGACATTAAACATGTTTAAAACTATTCATAATAAGGCATCAATACAGTTTAGAATGAATAAAACTAAAAAAATTATGGTTAAGGTTATGGTCAAGCGAAATCTAATATTTTTACAAACACATTAATTAAAAGGATGATAATGAATCAAGCCATACCTGTTGTGTGTACGAGCGATTCATTTCAGCGGTATTAAACCGTTTGCCCGCCTTGATGTCCTTGATCCGCTTTATCGCGAGCATGATTTTTTTCTGATGGCCCAGCTTCACGATACCGAACTCCTCCAAATCCTCCCAGGTCAATTGGGCTACATCATCAACTGTCTGGTAGCCCTGGTCTAAAAAAGCCGGCTGATACTCCTCCAAACGCAACAATCTCAACCACTCTTCCAAAGATCCCTACAATGACAAGAGGAACATTCAATACATATTTTCAATATAATTAGTATTATACACATGAATACATTGTAAACGTAATTATCACTGTTTAAAACAGTGATGTGATTATTATATCCCATTTGATATATGTTTCATATAATAGAGATGCCATAGAGTAAGATAGTCATGTTTTTCAATTATGAAAATAGCACCATTGGTTAAGGAAACCGGTGTGTTTTGTATAGTAAAAATCCACCGCTGGATTCATTCCATTTACTACACAGTGATTAATTGGAGATACCAATAAAATCCAAATTTTGTAGAATCATTTGGTAATACGTTGCGAACCACACTATGTAAATATGTATTTGTATCATTATTTATATAGCCGTTGTTGTATAATATAAGTTGTAATGCAAATTATTTATTTTGAATCCGTAAATAATGAAATTTAATAATCGAGAAGTACACATTTTTATGAATTTCCATAATGCTATAAATATACATTTTATAATTTTAAACAAATCATGGATTCAATCAGGTTCAAAATAAAATAAAGCTTTTTGACTCATTTGGAGCATTGGATGCAAACTAATTAAGATGCAAATAAAACTCGTTAGATGATATTGTTGACAACACTATACTATATTTATCCAGAAATTTTAAGATTATATTACTTACAATCTTAAGTATAACCACTCCCTAAATAGATTTTTTAGCTAGTAAATGTTTTTAACTAAATTCTTAAAAATATTGCGTAGAAAATATGCCCCTATGATGGATAGTATTTAGTAATAATGTTGTACTTACAGGTATATAATCAGGTAGGTTGTCAGGTAAGTTGAGTTGTGCGATTTCAGACTTCAGGCGTTTGCGGTGATTTGGTTTCTTAATGCCTATCGCCGTGAGATCTTCCGGCGTCATTCTACCAATGGTGGGGAAGTCGTAGCCCGATTGGAGAAACAATGGAATGTAGTCCTCATATTGGAGATCGAGTAGCCAAGCTTGTATAATTTCATGATCCTGGAATTTAAAAATGCATTTAATTAAGAGTGAATGAAACTTTATATTAAGTCGCCTAACAGAACGGTAGAAGTCATGTAAATTGAAGTGCTAGTCCTGGAACCTTAGGAAACTGCACTGTAAAAGCGGTATGTTAGGGAATTTTGATGAAACAGCAAATATTTAGTATGAATATGGTTCCTTAAAGAGTTGTATACTGATCAATACGTAATTATTATATATTATAGTTAAATGTAACGCTTTCTGCAAAATCATATTAATAAAAAAACCTATTTTCTAACGTTTAAATGGCAGCAGAAACAGGCACTTTTACGGCACAACTTTTCTAGGAAACCAGGAATTCACTCAGGAAGTATATTATATTGATTACCACACTTTAATAACCGACTGTAATAAAAACGTCGCAATGAGACCAGCTATAAAAGTGTCTGACACTCGCGGGTTATATTCAATATAAAGTTTGTTTTGTTTGCTTGTTTTTCTTCTAAACACTATTGTGAGTTATTTTAAACTAAGCCATCGAGTGTGCTGGGCACCGTTCGTTCGGGAAGGAAGAGAGGTATAGATCGCTCTCGTAAATCGAAATATTACTGAGTAATTGCCCTCAAGCGTGAGGATATATGCGTAATTATCGCACATGGGCAACCATAATATAAAACGGAAATAAGTAGGAAGAATCCTGATGAAACCAAAAATACGATAGGCAAACTATAGATAATATTGAAAGGGAGTTTCCTTGAAGTCCACTGCCGTAATCCTGAAATCTACTCGTCTTTCCTAACTAGTTTTCGGCAATAACTAGTTAGAAAAGACAAGGAGATTTCAGGATTATGGCAGGGGGCTTCAAGGAAACATGTAAAATGATCTATATTTCGCCAATAGTATTTTTGGTTTCATCAGGCTTCTCCCTAGTTGTTTTTTTTTTGTTATTATGGTTGTCCATGCACGGTAATTACGCATATCCTCACTCTTGAGGGCAAGTTACTGAGTAACAGTTCGATTTACAAGAGAGACCTATACCTCTCTTCCTTTCCGAACCAACGGTGCCCAGCACACTCGATAGTTTCGTCCCATCTCCGCTGTTCCGAACCATATAGTTTTCGGCAATAACTAGTTAGGCAAGACGAATAGATCAGGATTATTGCAGTGGGCTTCAACGATACTCGTTTTAAAATTAAATATCTATATTTTCGTAGTATTTTTGGTTTCATTAGGATTTTTTCTACATGTTATTTTGTTATTATGGTCCTGAACCAGCGGTGCCCCGGCACACTCGTTGGTTTATTACCGTCCTCTGACCACCGTCATCGTACCCTGTCTACCGCCGTTAGTGTTTCTAGGATACCGTTTAGTTTATTATTATTAGAATTTGTTTTATTTTGTTATATTGGGATTCTTTTTATTAATGAATAAATGTTTTTATTTATGACTCTCATACCCTGGGAGCTACCCGACGGAATCCGCCCGTCACAAATTTGCCCAAAATTGGAAAATTGTCCGAGAAACAAATATAGAAATTAACATACCGGCACTCCTTGTAGTATCATGCGTTCTATTCTGCCTTGTTCCGAACCTATTGAACAAGAACTTAGCGAGCACCTTGGACTATTTGCTGAGCCAATTGTACTGCGACCAGCAGTGCTCATGGGGTGGTAGGAAGCACGTCCGCTGTCTAAGGAGGCAGTGCTGTGTCGTGAGCCGGATCCTGCGCTCCCACTTGATGAGCCAGGACTGTCCCTACCAGGTGACTGCAAAATAAAATAATAAATATTACTAAAGATATATGCATTTGTTGGCAAATTATTTTCAACATGGCCATGTCGCCTTTCGGCAAGGATTATTATCTTATCGTGTATGACAGTGATTCTCACTGAGGGGGTCGCGAAAAACATTTGGCGGGTCGCTGTAAAAATGAATTGCAGATCATTTGGATGTTTGTGTATATTTTTCTACACATATCCATTCGTCAGGAGGTCCTCTGATGTTTACAAGCGTAAAAGGGGTCGAGGACGAAAACGTTTGAGAAACACTAGTGTATGATGTAATTTGTACTGATGTTCAAAACTATGCAAAAAGACAGGAAACTGCACAGTTTCATCTATCTATAATTTTTAACTATGTAAGATACAAATATCAAGAATTGAAATAATTATATTTCAAATATTCTATAAGTATGCTTCAATGTGTGTAATTTACAAGAAAAGAAAAATTCGAACATGAAACGTGTCAATATACATGCAATATAAAGTTCATTAAATGAAAAAAAGCACTAACAAATATAATACAGAAATAAATTGTATTTTAGTAAATAATTAACTTGAGCGTTTAAAAACCTTACATATCGTTGATAGAAGTGACACGAGTAAAAATTTCAATTTTATGTTAATTATATGTTCAAAATCAATGCTAGACTCATGTATTTAATGTACATACATATATGGAAACAACATATCAGTGTTTTGAGTGTATATTATAAAACATGTATTCTATTAGTATTATATATATATATATATATATATTATTAAGAACCTTGTTATTTTAAACTAGTTCTACTTTAAAATAGATGAATGTAAGTTGTGTCACTTTTCTATCAACAAAGCGATATACATTTAGTAATTTACATCAGAATTATAAAAAAATCAGATTATAATCTGACAAAAATAAAAATCGATGGTACAACACATCGATTTTTATGTCGAAGTTCTAACAATCCTGAGAAAGGAGCTGTAGGTTATGGACATAAGTAAAGCTGGCATATCTGGATCATACTATGCGGGGACAGTACATGTACAATATACATTGTACATCATATTATTAGACAAATTCTCCTGGTTGAGAAATCTCAGAGACTGGTTCTATTGCACGTCAAAAGATCTATTTCGTGCTGCAGTAGAAAAAATAAAAATAATCATAACGATTACTAATCTCCGGGTAGGAGATGGCACCTACAGAAGAAGAATATGTAAGTGTATCTAACTTATATATCTAACTAGGTATATTTTACTAATATTTTAAATCCTAGATATATCCTGAAGGCGCCGAAATATATCCTCGAAATATCGTAAGCAGATATTTAAAGTAGAAAAGGAGTTTCAATACTGTTCACACGCTATTTCCCAACTATTTCTATTCCTGGTTATTTGAAAATGATATCTATATGATCAGTGGCGTAGCGAGGAGGGCATCATGCCCCGGGCGCTACTCACAAAGAGGCGCCAAATGGTTATATTATATGGTTTTCGAATGGGTAGGGGGCGCTAAAAAGGTATTGTGCCCCGGGCGCGAGTTAAGCTCGCTACGTCACTGTATATGGTAATTGTGGATAAATGGTAAGACTTCTATTAAATTAGTATTTACCTGAGTCATATCAATTCCTTGGTCTTCCTGCAAACTAAGTTGATGGTGGTAATAGACGGCAGCTTTGTGTGTGAGCACAGTTCCCGGAGGTGGTGTTGGAAAAGTGAACGTGGGTGCTGGAAACACAGGCCCCGGTGATTTGCCTGTGCTACCACTAACCGTGCTTCCATAATCCGAGTGATCATCTGAAACGAAAATGATTATATTATTACCTAGTAACCATGATTCTATTTATTTTCCATTATCTGCTACTCTCGAATTCTATCGGCCATCAAGTATAATGCCTAGGCACCAGCCTTTTCCTCACATTATTATATAAATTGGTTATTTTATTTTATTTTTAAAAGTCACACCTCTCAGTTTTCCTTCATTCCCTCTGGATATGTCACTCTTATCACTTATCGTTTTTTTTAAACCTATTACTATAACCCCAACATTATATTTAAGGTACTGCCTCCTTCAACTGTGATTCCACACCGAAATTTGATTATTTAAACCAAATTTCCCGAGACCTATATTATTTGTGAGGTGAATAAATATCATTTTAACTAATATAATCGTGGTTTCATTTTCAGTTAAATTTTGCGAGAACCTTAGCTCATATAATCTAGTGGTAAGAGGCCGTCTCATACTGAACTCGGGTTCGAACCAAAGCAAATCACCTTTCACACGGTTTTCAGAGGTTTTCTGTGAAGTTAAGGTAAATACCGGGTGATTAAACTCCCCCGAGCTGCTCCCTTTGCCGGCGAAAAGATGGAAGTTTTTTTTCATTACATCAAATGGTGAATTTTCAACATCTTTTAAATTGTACAATCCTTATATCAGATTTAATTTTCTCTGCAATATTTTGCTATGCGAGCATATGCATATTTCAACTCATGAATTTCTGGTAATTACAATGTATGATGGTTGAAATATTTTTAATTATATAATCCGATACCAAATTTCTATATTTATAGATCGGTTTTTGTTATTGTTTTTTTACATCGATCGTAAGTAGCACGGCAGGTGCTAACTTACCAGATTTCAATTTATAACTTATATTTTGGGATGCTAGCATGTACCTCTTTCAACTTATGAAATGGTACATGAAAGACTAGATAACAATTTGTAAAAAACTCTTTCAACCTTCAACTGGTTTCTGGGGTGTACAATTGTATTTTGCTACAGTATAGAAATAATAGGTACGGCTCTGACTTCTATTCTCAAATTAACGACGATATAAGAAATGTGTGTAAGAAAACACTAATAAATAATGATAAAACCGTTTATCTTAACGAACATTATCATATCCCTTTAATAATGAACATCTTAAAAAACTTATAGAACTCTTCAATGATGCGAAGCAAGTTACTATTTTGTTCAATTCGAATAAGTTGGGGTCAGAAACATTGTTTTGTAACCTGCTCGAAAATGACAGTGTAGCACGTCGCCGCGTTTATTGCACGTTTGAAAGCTTTAATCAGACCGTAAAAGTTGTGAAGTGTGTACCGGGGAGTATATCTATCATAAAACTACCGCCAGCGCGGTGATTTCTTAGAACTCGTTCAAACTGCTTCCTCTTGATAACTCAGTTTTATTATTCACATATACTTTCGACGAAACGCCCTTAAAACTAGGATGCGACGTTTACGGTAATCGAATGGACTTCATTGTTCATTTTTATCTAGTGAAGTAAAGTATACGGGTAATGAAAAACTGAAAATAACGCGGTGGCTGTGTATAGAGATGGATAATCGCGGTAACCGTACTTTCCTCTCTCTAAATTTTCAAGTTAATGGATCATTAAGATTAACAGTTTCTATCATCCTAAAAGTAAATTCACCCCGAGATAATCTACTCTCTTGAGATAGTAAGGGATTATGTTTCCAAGTTTTAAAATAGTTATTTATCTACCTGGTTCAGATAGTGCATGCAAACCAATATAGCAAGCATACAAGTCCAGAAAATGTTTAAGGGTTTTTACTTCACCTTATGGCGAGAAATGTAAAATTGAATTGAGCTAGCAACTTTATAATATAAATAAAATTACTTTGTTGTTGGCTCTGAAACTTATTCTGTAAGAATTGATGATCATAATTTGTAGTTAGAAATTTTAATATCATATAAATTTAGTTATGATGCTAATTAACGTACTTACTTTTACCAGATATTAATATGCGCACATTTATTAATTGATACTCCAGTTAGATATAAACTCTCATATTTGTAGGTCATTTTTAAAAGTCGTTTGAAAATACCACCATAGTATTTATGTTATTTCTTAATTTAATTATTAAGTGTTATTTAAGTTTGCTGTCGTAGTTTAAAATAAAATAAATGATTTACGAGCCAATTGAATTTTAGTTCCATAAAATATAAATCTAATGGCATTTGTACATCACAGGTATAAAATAATAGTCGTAATCGTTCATCAGTGAATATAATCATTAAACATGCATATCATAATGAACAAAGGAACTTTCCCATTAAATCTTTCAAGCGAATTTGTTATGTACTCCTCCACATCTGGATGCGTCGAAAGTGTTTCCACCCACGGTAATTAAACAGGCCGTAATGGAGCCTTCGCCATTTTGACCACAGCGGAACGTTGTAAAAATTTATTATACCTTCGTTCCCCTCAGTGGGCGTAAGCGATTTCGCTGTTTGACGTTTTCCCCTCGTCCGCCCAAATGGCATCCGAATGAACGGAACTGAGTGCAGTCTGCATTGTCAGAAAGAGGTAACGGTGTCCGGATCTCCATGTATGGGCTTGATTGCACAAGACGTGTCAAACAAGTTCGTTATATTTATTGATTGAAATTTTCGGAGTTCAGTCACTCGTGTCCGGGCGGACGAGTTAAAAATTACTTGCTTTCCCAACGTGCATGTAATTGCACACGTTTGTTGTGTTGCACAAAGATCTTCCTCCGTAACTCCCTCGTAAATCAAATGACTCACACACTAATAATTCATATGGATAGATGTAAATTCTCGGCTTAGGAAATTAATTTTCTATTATAATGAACGTTTTACGAGTTTATTTGTGAGCTCTGAAATTAAAATATTTCTCAATAGTTTATAATTAAGATAAGTATGCTTGTTAAGGATGGGGTATCTATGTTTTTTTTATATCGCGAATTGCGAAATTATTTAATTTATTTATTGGTAACTTACCGTGTATATTGTGGGTGTTAAGAGCTATCTCCATACACCCTGCAACAATATTAGTTAACCATGAAAGGGCTAATAGAAGTACTAATATGGCTATTTAGCAAAAACTGCACTACAATACATTGAATGAAAGTAATTAAGACACTTAATTTGAAAAATTTATTACCATTAGTTATGAAAAAAATTAATAGCTCGTCAAATATTACAAAATAAATTTCAGAGTCACCAACAAAGTTTATCTTATTAGTGGCCGAGTGGTTAGAGGCGTCGTTCGTTTCCATTAGGGAGCCTGAGTTCGATCCCCAACAGGGCGAATTTTAGCGACTCACCCTTTCATAGTTTTCAGAGGTTTTCTGTGAAGTTAAGGTAATTACCGGGTGATTAAACGTCTCTGAGCTTCTCCCTTGACCGGTGGAAAAGACTCACGGCTGATAGCCCAATAAAGATAGAAGTTTATTTTGTTATTCCATTGCGTTGCATAGTTTTATAGAGAGAGAATCAATCTTTATTTAGAATATTGGCTAAAGGCCTTTCTGCCACGTTTTATATTATTATAACATTTTCAGTATAGAAAAAGAACACAGCAAACCGTTACTTAAATAGCAATGTCGCTTAAGTTACTGAATACGACCTATTGATTGTAACTTTTATCACTACCGAGAGTTCTCCTTAGTACTTCACATTATCCTCACCCGTTTACAAAGAGCGGAACTATTATTCTATTCTTATTATTGAATATTATTTATTTATTAACGAGAAAACATTATTCAAAACTCCTATTTAGTAATACTTGTAGGATTCTCTACGGTCATATCAGGCTTTAAGTAATAACTCATGTCGTAAACCACTACTAACTTGGTATATGTATATTATGCCCGTCTTGTCACGTCAGTTATACGAATCTGGAAACAGTAATATTTTTTCGCCATTTAAAGAAGAGAAAATAAGATAGTAATATTATTACACCTATTATATGTTTGTATACTTTAATAATAGTTGCATTTGCATTATAAAAATGACCACAAAACCTGTAATTTCTTCAGCTGTCTAAGGTCTAAGTGGTATTTTAGTCGCCCACAATAAGCTTTCTTAATATGTTACTCCTTCGTGATTTCACAAAAACACAAATCATTGAAGCGTAGAGAATATTTATGCCCCATCGCGATGTCAGGATTATTCCCTCATATTATTAGGATTATATTTTATGCAGCATTTAGTAATATTTGTTTGCCTTATATGCGCGATTATATCGTGTAATGAAATTAATTTATCGCTTGCCGTTTGAATTTAGAAGCTATCGCACGAAATGGTTCCCATGTAATATGTTGAATGGTGGCCAGATTCCATCGACCTTAACAAATGCAATTGGAAAAAAAACATACCGACATTCTTCATACGGTTTTATTCGCGGAGCGGCGGCGCCGCGAAAGGCAACAGCGAGTTCTACTTGGCGTATCCATTCTTGGAGCTTACAGAGTGGACGACACCGTGCGGCACTTCTGCGAGAATTGACTTTTTCTACTGTAGCTGGTACAAATCATTTCCTGATTCTTCGCATATCTACGCTTATTATTGCATACATTGTGCTAATTTATAGAAAATACGTAACGCGCTGAAATATTTTATAACTGTACAAACATAGCGCAATTTAATTAATTAAACTGATAATCCAAATATGTTGCATATTCAAAATCAAGTTCTACGTCGATAGTTATTTACAACCATCCGAAATTGAAAAGTTCGCACGTATAAATTTTATTAAAGCACTCGAAGAGGGACTAGTAATTTTCCCCACCAAATTTATAGCCAGAGAAGGAAATAGGGGTCCCACATCAAGTCCGACAGTTGCAATTTCTTCCATCCGACACCCGATTATCAATCACTGATGGCGCCCTCCCAAAAAATCATAGATTCACCAATTAATAACCGCTCCTGCTAGCATCGACATAGCCATCAATCACAGGAAGTGAATAATAAGGCTGCGCCCCCGCGGTTTTATAATTACAGCAGCAGCGGCATTTAATATTTGCAAAATGCGCAGCCGGGGGCTAGTTCGACAGGCGCAATATCGCGATAATTTAGCTCTTGTTATCCAGCCGGACACATTCTCATGCGATGGTTTGGCCCGCGGCGACCATACTTTAATGGAAGATCATTATTATACCAAGGACGAACTTTGCAGCGAGTAAATGATAATAAAAAAATCGGGCCTCATTGAAAGAGAGAGCACTGCACGATTTAATAGCGCGTTGCCACCGCAAAAAGGAATCTCCTCCGGCCCATCAGCTAACACGCAACGATTACGGCTTTGAAGGAGTTACTTGGAATAAAAATCAATCGCGCACTGTTTGAATGAAAGTTTTTTTGTCTGGTTTGCATAGCAAATTGATGGTGGTATTTTGTTTTTAGTATGCACATCAACTCGACGCAAATGATATTAAACAACAAGTTCAAATACATACCGGATCGTAATTTCACATTATCGTCAGTCGTTTATGCAAAGCTACTGAACTGAAATTGTTCTGGTTTGCAATGACTACTATAAAAATTATGTTTATAAATAGTAACCTAGTGGTACATATATAATAATCTGCAGTATTTAATTATGTTAAATTGGTGATATTTAACAAAATTACCCCTATGGGAGTAAGCTTTAAAAATAAGGGACCCTCATTAATTACTAGAAGGCTTGTATTATATTTAATACCCGCAAACATCCTTGGCGCGCCAGTAAACGGTTACCCTAAACGCTAAACAGTTTACCATAATAAGGGTGAAACCTACCTCTAGGCACTCCTGGTGGTTCCGATGGTGCAAGGAATCCGGCGTCCTCGGAGGAAGCATAGCCCGCTGAACCGAACGAGCTTCCGGAATGCCTGAACTCGTGGGGGACGGCCGGCGGGGCGACTTTCTTCGCGGTTGCCGCCGGCTTTGGGGGCCGCGACATGCCGCCTACTGCAAAACAAAAAGAACAAACATTATAATGGCGAACTCGCAGACAGCCGGTCGTGTACGTGGCGGTAATTTATGCGCGCCCGTCTGTTCGCGAATTGCGAGATGAGCGACGAGGGAAAAAGTAAGAAATAAATCGGCGCCAGGGTGCGCCCGGCTCCGCTCATCGATCATTTCTTGCGTGTGCTCCTCGGGGATAAAGACAAATAATTGTATTTTGATGCAAATTACTTAATCATCGGCCGTTTTAATGGTTTTTATTACCTTTGCCGGACGGGGAATGAACTACAACAAATATAACAAACATATCACGTCTCCAAGTGTGGGCTAGGAACATAATTTTTAATTATATATAGAATAATTTACGTTTAGGGCTTATCGGGTAACCGATAAAATTTTTCGAAACTGATTATTAAATTTAAATTTAATACAATTACTTCGGTATATTAAAAGTTTTTTAGAAACTTATTAGTACGTATTAAACTTAATAAACTCATTATTAATTTATTATTATTATTAACAAGTTATTAAGGTCGTTGAAATAAAATAAAAATTTAATTTTACAGAGATATTTTATTATATTGTTTAATGTGACAAAATAAGTAATTAATCAGTACTAAATGGTAAGTGCTGTATGGTATTCTTATTTTCTATAAACGGTTAAAATAAACCTTATTTCTTATTTTGAAGTCAGAATAACGCCATGAATTATGATTTGAAATTAACTTACAGTAAAATCATTATGATTTTCAAATTGTATATCTGATTGCAACTATAAAGAACATATCCCATAACCATATTATGTAATTGCACCAAATATCCTTTCGGATTATGTATTGTGTACGATCTGCAGTAAAGTGAGAGTTAAGACATCGAAGCTGTATTTACATACACGGGAAACTGCTGTTTCGATACCATTAGACGCGAAATTATGCAAACTGTATTGCGGTGCCATCGGAAAACGGTACATGTTCCAGTTACAACTGCTGCACAATCTTGTATTGGAATATGGAAATCTCAGCAGCAATTGGGCCTGAAGCATGGGGTTGTTATTAAACTAAACGATATAGTCTATAAGTACGTCCCAAACAACGGTGGAAATGGAGGAAACATCAAATGACGTGTTTTAAAATGAAAAAAAAACATTCATAGAATATAAGTACGTCCCAAACAACGGTGGAAATACAGGAAACATCAAAGGACGAGATTTTGAAATGAAAAAAAAAACAATCATAGAATAAAAAAATATATTTCTCAGCACAAAACGCAAGAAATTCCGTGTTTTGCTTTAACCGGAAGGAAGAATCTGTTTTACGGGCGGCGCGACATTTTGCGAGAATTTCCCCGGAGCCCTGGTATTTCGCGCACACAATAGGGGGATATAATTATCAGAGGCGCCAGACCTGTCGCCCGAGAAACGATTTATTTACCTTTCACCGTCAGGTGTGTTGGAAAACTCTTGCGCTCGCGCCCGAAGTTGACGGTCATAGATTGTCTGACGCAACGTGTGGATGCTCGCCCACCAACGGTAGATACGCGGCGCCAATTTTACTTTCCATTAATAAATAATAAAACTGGAGCCTGGTATCAATCGCATGAATATTTACAAGAACCGCGAAAAAAATTAAGCGCCATGGATACGTGTGTGTTTGTTTTATATAAAAGGTTAGATTAACATTTGCATACTGCTGAACATATGGCTCGTTTCTAAATAATTCACATTGTCCTTTTTCCTGGCGCTGCTTTTTTTTACATCCATGCCCACATGCGCCTTACTTGGATTTACATACCGGCATTATGTTGGATTGAACATGACGCAGGGCCGGGAACACGTATTGATTAATGGTGTGATTACGTCCATGATAAGGATGTCATTTTTATTTTTATCAGATTAAAGTGTTACAATCCCGAAAAATAATCCATAAAACATCAAAGCAGAATTGTATATTTGTTCGCAATACAATATGTAAAATTTGTTATAAATCAATTTAGTTGTGGTTAAAAGTAGTACAGTACGTTCTGCTATATAGGTAGAATGTGTTCTGTGAATATTGCACCTCTAAGTTTAAATTTTATTCGTTTGGCCACGTTTATCCATCAAAACATGTACATGTGTTTATCATTGAAAAAAGTTATGTTCAAATTAAAGATTAAGTCAACACATTTTGAAATTTTTATCTGGTATACCTTTCTATCGTATTTGTCCATGTTTATCCATCCACAATTTTCAATTATCCACCCCCCCCCTTAGATAGATGTAATTACATACATATGCAGTCTTATTTAAAATTATGTCCCGTGTGCGGGGTCGACATTCGAATATTTTCGGTGAACAAACGTGGACTTGCTGGACAGACGAATTGCATTGAAACTTTTAAAAACATGTTCATGGGGTGCTGACTATAATTTATATTTTGGCCGTAACTTTAACTGGGCTAAGCTAGTGGAGTGTAGGAAAGGTTAGGGATGGAAGAGGAATCGGTGGAATATATATATATATATGAGATCAAACTTAAACCCTATTTGACGTTATTCAATAATTTAATAAAACTTCTACAAAATTCATAGGCAGAAGATGAAAAGATTCGCCGAATTAGTCCATGTTACTTGAAAAATCTTGATAAACCATAGTATAAAAATAAATGTTACTATATCTTTGCAAGTAATATAAAATTTCAATACGTGAGTAAAAAGTATGCATTCGTTACAATTTCTTCTTAATGTGTTGTCTAATCGGTTATCTAACACATTAGCTATTTCAGAAAATTTACAAAAAAAACCTGACTATCGATATATTTTCGAATTCATGATCGAAAAACTATTTTAGCTAAGAAAAGAGCTGCGTCGACTACCTCTCCTTATCACATAGGAAGGACGAGATCATATTTTTAGGGACCCCTGCACCGTTACTAAGAATTGCAAAACCGAGATTCCAGACCCTGTATTTGCCGATGTTCGTCCAAAAATACCGGCACTTTGGTATTGTATCTACTATTTTTTTTTGTAAGAATATTGTTTGAATAAAATCTCGAATGGAAACTAAAGTCATTTAGAGATATAGGATACAACACCCGAGCATATTTGTGGTGGAGCATTATTGGGTAAATACGATTTACAGACGCTATTGTAACAGTTTTGCATGAATTATTTATTTGTATATTTTGTTAATATACTGAAAAGAACTAAAGTGAATGATACTTGTAGTTTATAGAAAAACTCACTCAACTAATCAGCATATTTGTAAACAATCAACAATTTTAAAACTATCATCTTTGTATGATGACGGCGGGTATGAAGAAAGTTATGGTTTAAAATTAGCAATAATTTCTTCAAATATAGATGTAAAATAAATATTAGTTTGCTGATGCATGTGTAACTACGAATCTGAATGAAAGTTGAATATAATTGATGCACTGCCAATATAACGCCCATTAATCCGTTCCAAAATGTGTCATTCTATTATTAGTTATATTAAACGTTTTCTACTTATTTTTAAAATGTATTTGATTTTTTAAATACCCGTATTGTGAGATTTAAATACCCAAATACCAGTTTTAAAACTTCTTCGGGTATTCGCATTACAAACGCTAACGGGCTTCTTCGAGTTAGTAGGTTAACAGCTGATATTTGTTGTTTTAAAATTACAGGATATCAGTCTGTCCAACAATAATGATTGTTAAAGTACTTTTCCGGTATACATAGTGAAACTTACGGCATATAGTCATATATATGATGAAAAAACAAATATTATATAAATAGATCCCCTACTAAATATATTTAATTTTCTGCTACCAGATATCCGCCAGCTTGAATCGCCTATTACAATCCTTAAACGTAATGTAGCATGTATAATTATTTCTATCCCTGTAGAATAATAATTTCTTTTCAAAGAAGGAAATGTAATCTTTAAATATTAAGACCGCATTGATATATTATTATGCTGCAAAGATATAAAACACTACGATCATAATTTGGTATTAATACTATGGGATCTCAGTATGTGATTCCAGTATAGTGGATTAAATACCGGTTTTAAAATTCTACCGATATTGCAATCCCTAAGGGTGATTTTTAAAATCGCGAATAGCTATAGAATGATAATTTCTTTTCAATTATAAATATAATCTTTAAATATTAAAAGCACAATGATATGCTATGATATAAATAAAACAACACTAACTCCTGTATTCAGCGAGGTTCCATAAACCTATTAATAGCTATTGAACCCATAAGTATTTGTTGTTATAGCAACAATAATACATGATCTAGGGAATGTAGTTACTTTAGATTCTCTCTATTGGAAACACTGAATAATTAAACAAAAGTTGTCATCAAAGCTCCAATCGCAAGGTGTTCTAACATTTTTTTTTTGGCATATTCTGTCACAATGACATTGTCAATTTATCCATTCAATAACTTATGGAACCTATAAAGTTTATGGGATGTTGGTGAATACGGGCATAAGATCGAGAATGTGTGAAAAGCACATTTTCTTTGATACGAATTCCATTTAACTAAAAATATTCTAAATCATTCACTATTTTTGTAGTCTCTTATAAAGTTATTCGACCGAATTCTTAAATATAACTCGAACACATTTTTTAGTACGACTCGCTCCCCTCAGCTTTTATGTACATAAAATTCTTTTATATCCAGCAACGTGTTCCGTTAAAATGACAAAAGTAAACACAGATTGCCCCCTAAAAAAACTAAAAAAAAAACTCACCATACATCTCAAACATTCCGTTGTAAACACACAAGCACGACACCAGCACATACAGACGATTGAGTTGTTTATCTTTTTTATGCGCACCGAGAGATGACAATGAACGGAAATGTGTAATTCACTGCACCTACTGCCGGAGTTAATGCCATGCACTCATCAGCAGCACTCGACCGACTAGGCCATGCGTACGTACGAGCAGCCGAAAAAAGTGGGCCTTCCAAATATTATGAGGCAGACACGTTATCGGCGCCACGCTTCTTGTAGTGTTGAAATATATTTTCGTGTTGGAAAAAGTGCGTTGGTGAATTATCAGATCGTAAAACAACCGGAATTCGACGATTGTGGGTTTTTAAAAGTTGCATTAACAGAATAATAAAAATTTATGATAATTTCGAGAGATAGTGGCGATGAAGAACACGTGTTGATAAGACACAACTAGACAATATTTATGACTTTCAAATATATATGAACATAGGTGCATAAGTTTGTTGATTTCTAACAGTATATGCAGTTATTGATACTTAAATAGTTAGAGATATTTAAGTGATAGTCAGGCACGCTTAGGGAAAACATCACCAAGTGAAATCAAACTCGGTGTTAATGTGTGTACTGAAAAAAACTGTCGTCCGATGAAGTATGATTTTTAATTACAAAAAAAATATATGTGATCATATTTATTATTAGTACTAACATAAAAATAGACTTTATTATTTTTTTATTTTGAGAGTTTGTCCACTTTTGCCCTCAATGCCTCATATAAGAGATGGTATTATGATTTTGTATCTCAATAGCGTGTCTAGGGTATCTTTGGTTAGAAGTTAGAATATTCAGGTTTGAAATAATTTTTTATCAGTAGTAATCAATAGTGTCGATTTATTTTATAAATTATAATGAATACTGTAAAAAAAAATGCTGAATAAGAAGTTAAAAGATAAATAAATTCATCATAGCTTTATATTAACTACATATTTAAACATGAAAAAATATCTCGTATGAAACATGTATATATAGATACAATAATTGATAATTTTTATCATTAGACGTACCCATTACCTTAGCGTTACTGAGATGGATAACACGCCGTCGCATAAATAGTCATTACAAGATGCACCTGCATGTGCTATGTGCTAATTATAAGCGGTTTGAATTCAATAAGGCCCGTCTCAAAATGAACGTTTTGACATTTCAAGATAGTATTAACGTGTTATTTATTCGTTCTGGTGATGCCTGTGCAGCAAGAGCATCTTTCAAGCAAGAGTATCTTTTTCGCACTGCTGTAATCCAGCCACCAATAAAACTCCCATTAATCCGTTCTGAAATTGGTCATTTTCTAAATGCCCGCGCGTAATGCAGTGGGCGTCGCGCGAGATTTGCATATTTAATTACGGTGCGTGTATACGAAATGTTCGCTCTCAAGAGCGGCGAATGGGCCGAGACGGATCCGCGACGGACGGATAAGCCGCGTTTTATATTTAAATCGATCCTAATAACCGTGCCATTATGCAAAAAGGGGCCGTCTGGAATAGAGAATTGAGCTATAAATTAACCAGCTCGCAAAAACGCAATGATAATAATCATTACAGCGAAGTTGCTCCACATCCGCAAATTACTTATTTAAATATTTAACGCAAAATATAACCATTGGATTATGAAATTAACATGAAATGGGTTTGATATTAGTTGGAACGAAATATAATATTTATACCCGCCTACTTAGCTCGCGCATGTTAGATTAGACTGCATGAATTATTTAGCATTGCCCGAAGAGGGTTTAAAAACAATTACGGATTTATATAGCAGGAATATTTATGTACTCAAAAAATGGTAGCCATGGACAATGTTTAAAATTTAATTAACTGAGCGCAGAGTAATCAGCTTCTGTATTTTCTTGCACTGCAATTCCTAAGCGCCGGTTGAATACGAATTCTAATTTATAGATTGATACAGTGCGGAGAATTTAAACCATCTCCACGACTGCATTAGTTGGTTGCTCCTGCAGCAGGAATGCACGCGCGGAGGTGTCCACGGTAACGAGCGCGCGCGGGCATGTCCCGATAAGAGCTTGCAATTTATACATGTAAAGCCGCGCCGCTCTAATTAATCATGCCACGGTTATTTAATTAGTGGCACCGTTTATAATATTGCGGAGATTTTTGCACGCGTGGGACGAGCAACGCGGAAGGGACTGCAGAATGAAATTAGCTTATGCCGGTCGCGTATGTAATTTCATTCAGCACAGAGAGTATGCGAATTAAATTTCGTTTCAGCACAGACGGATGTTTTAATTAATTCAAAGGATTAGGACAATATTGTTGAACTGTGGGGACGATTTGTTGTGCAACCCCACTTTAGAAAGTGCACGCTGCAAATTAAATTTGCGCTGCCCATTACGAATGTAGTTTCCACATATTCTAATAATATTCGCGGCGACCGCCTTGCGCAACAAATACCTGGTCAGGGATTTTCGTGGGCTGCGTTAAGGATAGGCGAGCCTACGGATCTGCTCCTTAATAGTAAATCTCAAGTATTTCAGTCATTAGCAATTCATTCATAAAACTTGATTGATAAATAATTCTATCCGCCATTCATAATAATTCAAGCTTTTATAGGCTTGCTTGCTTGTGCTTTTCATTCGAATTAATTATATTAATTTGCCGCTAGCAATTAAATAATATAACCAGTTCTTATAAGTAATGCATTTTTATACGATACTCTCATTTAAATTTATAATAGCATAGCTACAACTCTATGTAATAAATTATCCGTTCGAATTTCTTGTTATTGATGTACTGCTACTGTCGAAACAAATTACTGAGTATATCAGAAAATATTGTATAGTATTATTTATCTACTGTATTTTAAATAATTAGTTTCACTTATTCATGTGCACCACTTAAAGCATAGTCACTAATTATTTGTTATTGAAGAACCGTTGAAAAAAAATTGTCGAGTATTAAACATAAGAAACATATTTCATATTTAGGTACTCTATTTTAGCACAATACAAGCATAATCACTAATTTTATCGTAGTCGTACATCATGCATAGACGGTGAAACTTGACTGGTTTCAAATGAGGTACAAATAGACAACAATATCATCCCTGATTCATTAGTTGCGCACAAAAGGCACCCGATGTTTACACTAGATGGAATTGATGTGTTTCAATTAACACAGCACTACAACGAGGAAACAATGTTTGAAATACCTTGGACCGCCGCCCCCGAACACTTGTACCGCCTATTGTTACTTCTCCACCGCCGAGCTCATTGTTACAGGGCCGCAAACAATGACGAACGGCCTCAGCGCGTCTAGACAACCGCCGCAACCCCCACCGCCTCGCGAATTTATTAAATAATGGACCGCGATAAATCAAATTCCGCGACGAAAACCGAAAATTATCCGGCTCCCTCCGATTATTATTAAAGGGCGACGTTCGGAATTAATCGGTCTAGACTCCGCGAGCGTGCCCCCGCACTCTATAAAGTGCGATTAAAAAGGTAATTAATTCGCCACCGTTGGGTTTCAATTCAACCCCCCGCCTGGATTTGTTTCGTTTTGCTTTCCTCGCGCTGAGGAGTAAAGTTTTCGTCCGGAAATAAACGGCGACGGTGTCCCTTTCGTGTTCTTGGCATCGGTTCAGGCGGTTGGAAGTAATTATGAAACAAATGCGGACGTCGGCTGCTTTGTCCAATTTTAATCAGTTGCGCTCCCGAAACGCGGAAGACAACGCCCGGCTGGAATCCGCAATTTAAACAGACCGGCAGCAAAATGATCAACAAAAGAATAATGGACGACTCTCAAGTGAGAGTAATTAAGGCAACAACTTTATTTCATTATTCGGCAATTGAGATAAAGTTTCGGAAAGTTAGTTATCTCTTCTTTACTTTACGATATACAATATGAAACAATACATTATTCTGTGATCCAAATATAATTAGTTCTACATAATTAGTATTTATAATATAACTATACACATTTTCTCAAAATCAAAGCGATAATTTAGAATTAGCTTTGCGAAAGGTTCTGATTTCAAAGACTCCAGAATTATTTAGTTCCATTCTAAACAATTTATTCATTTAAAACTGACATAAGGTGGTTAAAAATATGGTTCTCTTTATGCTATGTAAAGTATTCAAGAAATTAATAAAATATAGATTCATATTATTTACAATGACCTTTGAGTCAAAAATCTTCTTAACATATTACTACCTATACATTTCCTTATTTGATGGTAAAATAGACATGGATATAATGGACGTCTAGCTAGCAAATCGAGACCCGTCAAAATAGCATGCGACAAAATAGCCCTCCACAAAATAGGCTGCCATAAAATTGCCCCGACTACTTTTATTGATGGATAATATAGGAAATTGATTCGTTACTTATTATATTTATTTAAACGTTTTATTTTTTTGTGGAATTTCTTATATTATCCATCAATAACAGGAGTCCGAGCACCCTAGCAAATATATGTGAGGCTACAGTTTTGCTTTGTTTATCGCCAATTTCTAGAATTAATTCGTGAGAGCTAGTTGGTTGTATCAATGCCTATTTCATAGTTGGCAATACATATCTAGTTTAATGTAAACAATTTAATTTTAAAATTCTTAAATTTTAATGTAACAATTGGAAATTAATGATAAAAGCATCAAATATCCGTAGTCATTTAAATTAAATTTTACCGGCGAATAATTGTACTGACTTTTAAGAACATTGTGGACAATATTCTTGATTCCAAAAACTATGTAATATTCATACTCATACAAAGAATAAAAACATGCCCGTACATTTACATTTTATCTCTTCCATTTAATTAAATGACACGTTTACACGGACGTTAACTAAAACAAAGCCCATACTACATACATCCTGCGATGATACGCGATTACAAAATCAGCGAGACATCCAGCATGAAACAAACTAAAACAAGTTACATTGTTTACAGTTTTGTAACATTCTGCAGGTAATGGACTAATACGTATATACATAGCAGGACTTTTAAATTTATCATCGCTACCGCTCATTAACAAAGATAACTCGTGTTTTCATGACTACAAGCAATCCTTTCGGCGGTGCTTCTCTTGCAAACCGGTCATCGATTACTAGATGAATTAGCATCGGATATTTTATGTTCTTTATGCATGCGCCGCGATGAGTAAATTGCACGACATATGGAACGCGCATTATTTATTGTTGGTGGAGGGAAAAATGGCTGCGCTCTATTTTATTAGCCTCGCAGCGACACGAGTAAATAAATAGCTCGAGATGTCAAGGCGTTTGACACTGTAAATTAACTTTAATACGTTTTCGGCGAGCTGTAAATTCTCTTATACTACCCCACTAAATTACAATTTGCAGGCGCGCATTATGCACCTTTACAAAACGTTCATCATAAATCGCCATTACACTATCCTACCGGTCCGCATCGCAGAAAACAATAGGGAATTGTTGCACACTACAAAGTCCAGACAAGAATACGCGCTCGCGTTTAAATCAAGATCCCCACAGTTACTGTCTCCATTTTAATGCGTACTTTACCGTTTAAGTGGACGTTTTATTAGCAACCTTCCGTACATACTCTTCCATCACTGCACACGCTTATTACCGTTTGATTTATTTTATTGCGAGCAGCGCCGGTGTAAAAACTGCAACGTTTTAATGTAAATCATATTGGTCGCGCGCGCGGAAATCTAAAGTTCTCTTTATTTATTGCCAATTTATGTGTATACCAGCAATAAAAGTGGAGTAGTAAAATTCAGCTGTATCGTCTATTTGGACAATCACACGGCACGAAATACAACTAATAAAATCCGCTGTCGCCGCCGCGGATTAGCCGTTCAGTGCGGACAATCTTTTAAATTAGACCGGTCTCGGGCAATGAAATAAATTTTCCGCGGTCGCATACAATTTTAAATAACTGCCGGTCGTTTATTTCATGCCAGAGTTATTTAATGCAGTCTGCGCATTACATTGTAAAGTTTAAATCCGCATAAACAATAAATTTTGTAGTGAAAACTAAATGGGGTGAATGGAATATTTATAATTTACTTAATTAGGGTTTGAAATGTTTAATATAAATGGCAACTAAGACTAATGTTCAAACAAATAACACCCACAGTGATTTAATGCTGCGTGAAATATGATTTTCAGCAGTTATAGCCAGTAATGGATAATAATAAAAACTATCGGTTCGTAACAAAGGAATTGGGTAAAAATTAAAAAGGTCAACATTGCTGTCAACTACAGTTAGCAGTAACTGAACTAAGAAAAATCACCACTTCTTGTTGACTGGTGAATTTTCTAAAATCGCTAACGGCTATATTGCCAGCAATTGAATAAAACACGGTTCTATTCTGGCCGCTCCGCTATAGACTACGAGGCAAGTCCAACTGAGAAATGTAATTATTTTAGTGCTTCGGAAAATCTTATCGATAATATCGGACGGTCGATATGTTTCATTATATATCGTATCGACTAGATATACTTTTTAGTTGATGGTTATTAAAATATCGAGTTTATTTCTAGTGGATAGCATTACAATAACTATTCTCGATAGTACAATTTATTCCATAGTCCCCATGACTACTTCTTGCAATGATGATCAATAATTCTACGAGTTGTTTACTAGTAAGATTATCAAATTCATAAATAAGTATAAAACATATTTGATGAAATATGCAGTTGCAGAAACAAAAAGAGGGACATTCAAATTAACCCGTCTAAATATATCTCAATAGTGGGTTTTATTCAGTCCGCCAGAAAAAATATACAAATTACATAAAATAAAGAAGAGACTTGTCAATCGTCAATCGAAACGGACCAAGCGTTTTCTTTGAAAGAAACTGCTCTTGCTGTTGTAAATATCCAAAATAATCGCACCACATTATACGCTTTTATAAGTAATAATAATCAAAGGAGACGTATGTCTTCTAAAGGACTGGATGACTGAGAAAACGCCTACGGGATTCAGTGCGATGAAGGAACCCACCACCCAATATACACCTCCACGTAGTAGATAATGAAAACACCAGAATGGTGGCTAACTCAGAGAGGTACTGAAACGCAGTCGGGAGCAGCAAATGTGCTTCCTATGAAGGTAAAAGGGTACCCTATTGTCCTGGGGGTAGAAAGCCGCCCCCAAAGGCCAGACGATGTGGTCAATGACATATGATTAGGCAGCCAACGGGAAACCACCTGATTAGATTTTCCATGAGTAACAGTAGAATAAGGAACAAAATATGTACATGACAGTTTTCCACGCCATCCGGCTACCGATAGGCGCTAGAACGAGTTCTGACTGGCGAAAAATTGGCGACCGGGCAAGCGACTGTGTATGATCTAGCAAAGCATGCGAAATAGACTTCTGGTCAAAAAGAAAAGGAACCGAACCTAAAACTCCTAAAGAAAATATCTCTATCCACTTGGAACGACAGAGGCCTACTTCAAGTCGGTTAACTCCAGATACTTCAAAGAGAACTACTCACACAAAAAGTCGATGTTTTTAGAATATCAGAGACCCATTGGAAGGCATTTTACCAGAGCATCTACATATCGGGTGAAGATAAGACCGGTAGGGATGAAATTGCTTTCCTAGTATCAAAGAAGTTAACAAAATTGGTGGAAAGCTATTCATCGATAAACGATCGGATAATAATGATTCGTTAGATAGACGCTGAAAAAATATTCAAAGAAATAGAATGCATTACCGAAAATATACCAAAAAAGTAGCACTTGTTAACTCGGTGATTTTAACGCTAAGGTTGGCAAAATTCTAAAACACGACCACTTGTGTAATGTCGTTGGTAAGTACGGCCTTGTGAAGAGAAATGGTAACAGAAAATATACTAACAATAACAGCGACTTCCATATTATCCACATGGATCTCACCAAAAAAAATTGCATAAATATCAGATCGACTACGTTCTAGTCTTTCAACGAACTTCAGTCCGAAGCGCAAATGCAAAACCAGGGACAGAAACTACTGGTGGCGGATCTGAGACTGCAGGTTTACGTCACAACCAAAACTACTCCCATCAGAAAAATGAAATGAATGAGAGAAATGTACCAAAAACCGATAACTTCTTTAACGTTGAAACAATTGAATCGACAAAAAACCCGAATGGTACTGGATGTGCAAACAGCATATCGACTGAGGTAAAGGGGTGGCTTCATAATGCCTTGGAGAACTCAGCCCTGACCAACACCGATAAAATCATTCCAAATGATCGACGCAAGGCGACATATGTAAACGACTATGATAAGCCCAGAGCTAAGAGATGCAAAGGTACAACAACTAAATGAGGACATAAAACATGGCTGCAGATCATATAAAAATAAACCAAATCAATTATATATGCTCTCAAGTTGAGCTGCATGCATACATTCTAAGAATCACGAGAGCTATTGGATAAAGTAAGGTACTTTTCACGAGAATTCAAACCACGAACACAAATTATCCAAGACGAGAACGCCACCATAATAACTGACGTTGATGGAATCGCAGAGGTATGGAAAAACTATTGCTGCAAGCTCCTTAGCAAAGTAGACCTTCAATTGGGATAGAATATTACAGAACAATAGTACACAGAGCCTAACATCCTCAGAATGGAAGTAGAAGCGGTGGTAAAAAATACGACTCGAGGTACAAAGCTGCAGGGCCAAGTGGCATAACAGCGGAAATACTTAAGGCTATACAGACAGCGTCAATTTGAGCAAAACAGTTGCCTCAACCAAGGTCATGATAGTGGAATAATATCCAATCCTACAGACACACTGTTGCAGGCCTAGAAATAGTAACTAGCTTTATACTTAGGGTCTTTTATAACGAATAATGGTGGGTGTGATCAGGAAATGTAAGCGACGAATATCCTTGGCACAACATCAAACCTTCACAGAATCTAGCAAGACATAGCCATAACTCGCACCACCGAATTTAAACTCATAGAGCCCCTAATATTCCACATTGCCACATATGCGGCGGCAACATTGACAGTAAAAAGTCCAACAAACGCATTCCAAATGTGGGTGTGTAGACCTATATTGGACGGGTCATCGTACCAATACATCCCACCTAGAGCAACTAAAAATCACAGACCTACTCTCTACCACTGTTAGCAGAACATTTCTAGGACACTTTGGCTATATATAACAAGAATGAAATACTCTACTAAACTATTGATCGTAAAGAAAAAGTAATAGCAAAGAAAGACTGTAATAAAGTAGGACTCATTCACCTCCCCGACGGATCGACTAGATAAAGACTCTCACCGGCCACAGTCCGCACGAAGCATCCCATATTGCAGAAGATCGGAAGGCATTGTCCGACGAAATTAAGATGATTATATCATGATGTCACCTAACCCTTACGTAGGGTGATGGATCGAGTAGGAAGAGGCGGCGTATGCCGACTAAAAACAAATACTGTGAGGTATGCAACAACATTTTGACACATGTTCAATAACAACGCGGAGAGATTTTACAGTATATTTTTTTTGTACACTGATAAAATATTGTTGACTAGTGATTGTCGAAAGGTAAGCTTGGTTTGGATGTAATGAGAATTTGTATACAATTGGCGTACTTTCAGTAGTAAATAATGAAGTAGTACGAGGCATTTGAATTTGAAAACTTTGATTGATGAAATATGAGTTATGTCGCGTGTTCTACTTGTTAGCCATAAGACCTTATGTCAGATGGTAGACCGATACATTGCTACTACTTTTCACTCTAGGGGAGACAGGCAGGGTAGAAAAAGAGCGACGAATGCAAGGGATGGCCATTTTCTACGCCAAAATGCATTAAGAAATCGGCAAGCAACAATCTTTTAATTGAAGAATGAACTGCAGACTATTAGAAATGTGGATGTTTCTGCTGCTATCGCGAGAAGACGACATGGAGAGGCAGATTTAATTAGTAGAAGGCCTATATAAGCAACAGAATGTATCAGAGCTCACAAGATAGCTCGACTACGATTTGCACGCGCAAATTTAAATTGTACCATCAATGACTGGATGAATGTTCTATTATCTGATGAAACCTATCGCCTATCGATTTCAGGCATATTCTTGCTAAAAATCGATAGGCGGCAACGTGTGTTTAGGTGTGTATAATATGTTTTGGGAGGGTATTTCTTCGGATAGTCGTACGGAGTTAGTTCCTACTCATGTAAGAGCAATGAATGTACATTCAAGGTAGAACATTCTCCAGGCTTATGTGTGTCCTATATTCATTTTATTGGTCCTGATTTCGAATTTGTGCAAGAAAAAGCGCAACCGCACGTAGAAAAGGTTTGTGTAGATTATCTGAAAGAAGTTATGAAATGGACATCGCGAAACCCTGAATTAAATCCCATCAAGCATCTATGGGACACTAAGATTAGAAGAGAGGCGACATTTTCCAGCTCCACAGAACCAGCAGCTGGAACGTATTGCTTTTCAGGAGTGGGAAAATATTTCTCAACTCAACATTAAAAACCTCATTAG
Organism: Lordithon lunulatus; assembly: GCA_963942505.1. Lineage (NCBI taxonomy): Eukaryota > Metazoa > Arthropoda > Insecta > Coleoptera > Staphylinidae > Lordithon > Lordithon lunulatus. The sequence continues at coordinate 52,530,500 of OZ012666.1, read as the reverse complement.
GCGAATTCAGTCCGTTATTTGAGCTCGAGCTGGAAACGCGACCTACTAGGGATAAATTGAAATCATTTTAGTTAGGTATTTGCTTTGTTTATCAATTAAATTACGTTTTCCACATCTGACATTTTTTCCTTCTTATTGCTCAGATTAGTATAAAACTGAAACCTAAACGTTGCAAACTATTCCAATCCTTTTTTAGGTAATTCAGTTGTGGAGAAATCGGACATCACGTTTTATGTTTTCGCTGGTATACCATGCTAACAGAGTCTAAAATAAAGCATTTAAAAACATATATAAAAAGTAGCAGCTTACAGTTGCTCTACAAAAGACTGTTTAATGTTTAAATAGCTGGGCGGAGTGATAATTTTAAACAGCAATTTAGTTGAAATATGTTCAGGTCTAATAACATAATATCACTAAATAATTACAATTTAATATGTTACACAAATTGACATTATTTTATATAATGAAAATCGTACATTTTATTCAATAACAAATATAGTATGAATTGTTATTAGTAAGAAAACCATGTATATGTATGCAAAGTTTGAACAGCCTGCTACTCTAATTATACAGTGGCATATAGGTAATTATAATAAATAAATTTATAGCGTATATACTAGTTGTCACTTTAAAAATGAATTTGTTACGTTCCAATAATTGATTTCAAATTACATCCATGTTAAAACTCATTAAAAATCCAAACATGGAGGCGTGGGCAGTTTCTGCGGTTAAATCTTCCGAGAATTCTACCCAATCCGCCAATTCTAGCAAAACGGCATTACATAAAAATACCTGTTTTCGCAGCCTTGCCCATAAATTATGAATCACACAAATCCGAGAAGTAGCGCTTCACATGATGTTTAAAGTTGTTTTTTATTTTATTTAACTCGCAGGTTTTCGATTTGTGAATGCAGCAGTTACTTCACACGAATTTAAAGCTCTCTTATAGAGTCTAGCGAGAATGTAAGTTGAACCGGTGCCAATTTTATATTAAGGAACTTCGGAAGCGTTTACGGGCGAATGGTGAATTGCCTCCGCAAGAGAGTTGAAAGCTGCCAAATGACCCCTGAATTTTTAATTTCGCATACATTAAACGATATAATAAATCAACCACGTTTTTTTTTGTATAAAAAATAATATATGATATTTATGCCGCCCCGGAAATTCCGTAAGGGCATTGTGTGTACCACTAAGGGAACAAACATCCGCCCTGTAATTATTTTGATCGGACTGGGAAGGAGGGGTAGTGTCAGTAATATTATCCAACATTTTTTTTTATCTTTCGAACGTTTTGATGCGGCGCTGATTTATAACCGACCAAAACGCTGTAATTAATTCCCTTTGTTGTGGGTTACATGTACGGGCGTACACAATAGGGGGACGCTTTAAAATTCTACGCGCCACGTAGACGCGCCCCGCGGCGGTTGGTTTTGTCTTCTTTCGCCCGGAAAGTATTATGCTCGGGAGTAACTTGGTAACATTCGCGGGGCGCATTAGCTCGCACGTGAATGCTTCCGGAAGTAACTAAAGTTCGCTCGTCCGGAAGTTATGCACTTGCATCATGGAAAAGTTGCAGGCGTTTTTATATTAAGCATTAATGTTAATTTTGCTGATTTTTTTTGGGTTGTTAGCAACTCAGAAGATTTATTCAATTATTTACGTGTACTTGAGTGAGGGTGGAAGCATGCCGACATAATTGGAAATTTTAATACTTAATGTAGTCTTAATGGAGTTTAGTTTCTTCACAGAAACAAAACTAGTAGAGAAACTATTTAACAGATAATATAATAAGATAGATACAAGTAGTTTTAATATCACTTGAATTATATAACATATATCAACAAGGTTGTTTAGTCAAACTGAGTTTGTACTTCAATATTACAGACATGTACAATCACCTGAAACTACGTTTTTTCAATGTTAATTTGTATTATACTTATACTAATATTTAATAATTATTATCTTTGTCTCCAAATGTAAAACATGTAAAAAACATAAATAATAGAATTCAAATATCCAATTATATGTGTTAAAAAATAAAACAACTATTCTTTTCAGCTGATCTGATTGATGGCATTAAATGTAACGCTATTACCAGTCCCAAGCCCGGATGATGGGAGGAGTACCAACCTCGTTAAAAAATCTGGGTTTAGCTGGTTTCGGATAATAGTACGCACCAAGGGCCCCTTATCCAGGGTACGGATGAAGGCCACAACGGGGGCGAAGAGGAAGCATTTCTCGTAACTCGAACTCGGAGGAAATGGCTTGCTTTTAGTGATAGTATAAAAACTAAGGGAAAACAGAAAACTGTGGTCCTTCAAGTTGGGGGTTGAAGCATCAGGCTAGCTCCTCGGCACTCGAATGTGTGGTCCTGAGTCGATAAAGCATAACGGACTAAAGCGGGTGTCAACATTAATCAGGTACAAACTTAGTACTTCCATTAAGGACGTACAATACATCAGTAACCGATGCCTAAAAGTGACCCTGAAGACGTTGGGACGAGAGCTGGTGATATGCGGAGTATGCTCCTGCCGAGGACGCGTTGGGCAGACTAAGGATGATGAGTTTTTGGGATGATTTTCCCGCATCTAATTGTTGACCCAAGGATATATCGAACCTTGGGTCAACAATTAGACGCGGGCAAACCATCCCAAAAACTTTATCGGGAGATCTAAATGCTAAAATTGACTCACATGTAAAAGACGCCATAGTAGGGAAATTTAGAGAAAGAGTGGTGAATTATAATGGTTATAAACATATGTAGTCAATACCAATTAAAGATAACTAATACCATTTTCCACCACAAGGACATACACATATATACTTGTTAGAGACAGTCCTTGAATCAAAAAATCTATCTTGGATTACATTATCACATGTGTGACCAAGAAGATCGTGGAATGAAGGCATGAGGAAGGCCATGACGGTAAGTGGCTTGAAGAGGATTCTTACAATAATATACCCCCAGTGTTAATAAAAATCATAAGACTCTCGACGGCATATTTTATCGATCATATCATGTATTACTAAATAAGTACAGAATAACTTTCTATTAAAGATGTAATTACCATAGGAAATTCCATATTTTTGCATAGATAAGCTATCAAGTTTTCTACCCTTGTCTACGCATGAGTAGTAAATGAACATAGTTTATTGAATGCTGTACATATCTGTTTAATTTCAATTGCGTTTCTTCATGAATGTTCTGAATAAAAGCATATTTCTTTCATTGTCTTACCTAATAAACATCTTCCTTCTAATTTTTATTTATGCAGTAGTATGAGGGACTTACCTAGAACAAAACAAAAACATAATTAATACAAATTCCAAAATATCACATTAAAATACAAGAGTGCTAAAATTATAACTTTTTAATATATTTCATACACTTTATATATATTTTTTTAATATAGTCGGTAGAATTTTTACATATACATATAATAGTCGTTAAAAGATAGTTCCTTTTCAATCTAGATTATGATAAATGGACTATTAGAACTGGCGAGAATTGCCTTTTTGAACTGCTATTCAATCACGTGTCATTCTTTCTATGCAAAAAGCGTCCTTATAGATGCAAATAAATGTGAAGCACACAAAATGCCCTATAAAACCGATCGTTAAAAATCAACTACTGCATCATCATCCTATTCCAGGGGTCGGCAAACTGAGGCTCGGAAAACCGCATGCGGCTCTATAGTTAACTGTGTGCAGCTATTATATAATTATTATTATAATATAACATTACAAAGCACCCTATATTCTATTTCTATATCAAACTATAGCAATAAATATATTGCTATAGTTTGATAGGGTGCTTTGTAATGTTATATTATAATAATGAATTATATATTAATTTTAGTATATCTTGTAATTTTTGAATGCCAATAAAGGTAATTTTAAGAAAATATGTTTGGTGAATATCTGACAATTTCAACTCAAGTTGTATTTGGAATAACAACTTGATGGTTGGTTTAAAATAAATAATATAGTATAGTATAGTTTCATCACGAATTATCAAATAAGTTTTAGCATATATTTCTAGTACTTCTTTTTTTAAAATTTATAACTTTTCTAATAATCATTAATCATGATTTAATTTTAAGTAACATCATGATTTTCCATTTAAATAAAGTGAAAATGCTGATAAAAATATATTCTATAAGCTTTTGCCATAGATTTATTGTATCCACCTATACTGTCCTGTAACAATATATTGGTGTCTAATATTAGTGACATGTTTTTATTATCCACTCTTAAACCCCACTTACAATTCAGTAGATTCTTCCAGCTACCGCTAAGCACTTTGATGTACTTATTGATGGTCATCGGTGCGATAGCTCTATTCTTGTCAAGATTCCCATCCGAGTGGCTACGAACCATTGTCGCTTTGCCATTCCTGTACCTGCTCAGCGAGCTTACATGCGAGCCACTTCTCGTGGGCCCTTTCTTCCCAACAACGAACTCGCGTAACTCGATATCATCCGTGCTCGCGACAATTACCGCGTCTTCGGACGGATCGCGAAAACTATGGTATGTCGACGAGAGAAAGCCATGGCTATGTTTACGATTCCGTTGTGGGTGAGCCAAAAGGGACTTTTTGTTTGGAGGCAGTGGTGGAGGGCCAAAGCAGATGGTTGCCATGGTTAGGGATTACACTTTATTAGCACTTTTTGAGGGTAGTTGCATACCTTCTCACTAGTAGTTTTATAGTCAATTAAACTGAACACATGTTTATTTCACTAATTTATTGTATATCGTTTGTATAGTCAGCAATGAAGGCACTTAGTATTTAGTTCTATTACTTGGATTTCTATGAAATAAGAAAAATAATACTAAAATATGAATATAGCAAGGAAACTAGCTTATTCGTATGTCCGTTTTTACCAATGTCCCGTAAATCTAAGCGTAACTTTGTAAGTTAGCGCTTTCATCTCCGTTCAACGTTATATTCTGTTTAGCTAGTTTAACCGACTATTGAACAACTGGCCCTAAGTAGTAACACCTAGATTTAAGGAACATTGGAGAAAACGTGTGTAAACAAGTATTAATAACAAGAGTTTAATAAGAGTCGACAGAGAGTTTATTGAATATTTTCCTTTCTGTTGTCAGCGCTTATTCAAACATAACATTTGTCATTCATTTAAAATTGTCCTTTTCGTCCGTTTCGTAAAAAGGCGATTCATTACATTCGGGTGACACGACAGCGAAAAAGGGGGTGCTAGCGCGCGGTGTCGGAGCAACCGGAAGAAGAAAAAAAACAGCACAAGCTGACACAATCCATCATTTCCCGGATTCATTCGCGCAGAGAAATTTTCAGAAACCCTATTGTAATGTTTGAAAGTCACGGAATTTGTTAGGAGGTGGATGAATAATTACATTGTAAAAGAGGAACATTGTAAATATTTCGAATATTTAAAAGTATGTTCATAAATTGTCATGATAAACTTCTAAAACTGTAGTTAGCATATTTAAAATTGCCACTATTACAAATTATAGCAATTATTATTGAAACTATGTGTGGCGTGTGGTAGAATTCAATAGAATTAAGTGTTTGCATTGTTCCCCCTTGGTGTAATCACCGTGGATTAGTTGTCTGTAGATAAACGTTCCGCCTGTAAATAGCAGCAGCACGGTATCGAATAGTAGACAAGTCTTCGGCGGTAGATAACGGGCGTTAATCAATCATAAGCGGCAATAAATCATCGTGCCGGTAGCTTCACCAGCACCGGCAAATACCGAAAATTCCATATTGATGCATTACCGCCATAACACCCGCCCAGCAATTACTAGCTCCGCTTAGTAACAAGTTCTCTTAAAAACCAGTTGCTCGTTATACATATTTCACAATAGCTTATAATTATCAAGGCCCTTATTATTTTTCTCTAAACATTTGGGTTCTAATTGTGCTTGTTAAATTTTAATTGGTGCGGCCCGCCTTCCAGTACTAGATGCAAATGAAACTGCATGAAACTGGCCGTTAACTTTATCAAATCATGCATATTAATAGTGATAACCGAAGCGCGCCCATAAAATGTAAATTCAAAGGCATTTATTATTATTATACAATTGCGGTAGTAAAATGTGCGCCCCCCAAAAAATAAAACTAAAACAATAGGGTCCGTGCGTCGAATTATTTATTCGATCGGTCGACCACACAGCACGCGCCCCGTCGTATTTTCACGCTGATGGACACATGTCTCCGTTTTCACAATGCTGTAAATCACCGGCGCGCACATGTCGCCCCCGATTCTATTAATACATCCACCCCTTTTGTAATTAGTAATATTTTAGGAACGTAACACTATGCCCCATTATTGCCGCGACACTTACATCCGACAGTCGGCGTGCACAAATCACTCCGCGCGCGGCACCTAATTTTACCCCGCACACAGAACCCATTTGTGCGATGAAAATTGAAACGGCTTCTGCTTCTTTATCCGGAGGCAGAAAAAGCGGTTCGTGTGATTATAATAAGCGTGAAATTTTCCGCGAACAGTGAGTAACTGGAACAAGAACTAATTGTGGTGGAAAAAGTTGCATTCCGATAGTTTCTTGATTGACGCGTTCTGAGTGATATTTATTTAATAGGACACTAATTAGAGCCATATTTATGATTAGAAGGCGTTAATGTAATAGTGAATACATATAATATTCAATGTAAATTGGTTGAAAATAATATATGGTCCTGTCGGAACCGATCAAATTCGCGACAGCTAGAATCCCCACAATTTAAATCCCGACATTCTAAATCCCAACAGGGTCCAAATACTATAGGCGAGAATTCCTTGGTTTTGCCCTTGTTTTTATAATTATCCTACCTTGCATTTTTAGTTGTATAACTGTTTGTATTACGATTATCAAGAGTCAAACAACTGTTTTGTTAACTCACATACAATGTATGCTATTGACTAGCTTTAAGAAAGAATTGCAATTAGATATATTAAAATTATATATCTAAACAAATAAATCCGACATTAAACGAAATACAATTAGAAATATAGGTTCAGAACATGAATATTTATAGTTTGCTTTTAACGTTAATGGCCGAATACAACTTTTTAAGCAATTACTAAAGAGCAGCGCTAATTATATACAGTGAGATAATAAAAGCAAACAAAAATCAATTCCAAGAGTTTTTTTTCGATGTAGTAGCGAACATTTAGAACAAAAGATCGTACACCACCCCTCATTTAAACTAATCTACTCCCGATGGTAGTAAACACGGTAATAAATCCGTTTCGAAAATATACCAGCCGGCGCTCTGTTGAAACGGCGCTCATTAACATCTCCAGAAACACGAGCCCGTCGCGTAAAAAAGCGCCCCGCTTAATTTACCTTGTTGAACTTTCGCAGCACGTGCAGGAGTCGCTTCTAAATTTAGAGGCGTCCCTTTTGCCCCGTCGCTGATGGCGCAGCCGCCGCGCAATTATCGGCCCGAATATAAAGCCGATTGTTTTCTTTAAAGGTCCCTCCATCCGGGTACTTTGAACGAAGGAAACACAGGAAAAATGCGAGTCGGAGAAAATGATAATCGCCTTCAGTAGGCGGCTTTGATGTTCGAAAATAATTTCTACGAATCCGGCGGACATGTTTTTCTTAAACGAGCGGAATGCTTTGCCACCGGTGAAATTTCCTGGAGCGAAGTTATTGTTTTACAGAGAGATTTATCGGCGACGGGAAACTTTATGGGGGAACCTTAGTAATTGATGTTACCGACACTAGCTTCATAACATCTAATATCACCGGGGAGTAATGAAATGTTGTAGTATTAATGTTTATTGTGCATTTTGCGACAGTCCAACAGAATCAGAAAACGAAAAAATCGACCTGATACGAATGGTTACTAATTGAGTAAAAGAGTTATTGGGCGATTTCATTTTATGTTGAAATTTATATATATATATATATATATATATATATATATATATATATATATATATATATATATATATATATTATAATATGTATGTAGTCTCGGATTGAGCATTGGGGGCGAGAGTTCAAATCCCGCTGGGCCAAGACTCCTCCGAGCTTCTCACTTTACAAGCGGAAAAGCCTCTGACTATAGTTATAAAGATGGAAGTTGTTTTTATGTATTTAATATTTATAATAAAAACAATATATGGGCCCCCACACGAGCGATACATTTGGCTCTTCTGCCTTAAAAATATGCCGATTCTTGGTTTACATTATACATACAAATCAAGTAAATATACTAGACATTGTATTTATAGGTACGTATCTAATGGAATTGCTTATTTTTTATAAACTAAACGGGCGTCACTATACATTTATAAAAGTAACAGTCAGGATTGTCGTGTTTGACATTTGTTTGGTTTCTAACTAACACACGAAGGTGATGCATAACACAATATTTCACGGAAAAGGGGTGGAGCTTGCGTCAAAACAGATTTTATTTATTATAATTATGGTTATCATCATGGACCAATAAGTATCTTTTTTCCAATCCTATTACTTGCGCATTAATCATACAATACGCTGCCTTTTTCACATAATTCGCACTACACTAGCTAATGGCGTTTAGTTCTTTTCGGTTTCCTTTACTGATTTGAGGTATCCAGTAGATGGATAGCCTCGGTGTAGTTATGTTGAAGGAGTCTTTCTCGTGGCATTTAGCATTTGTTTGTATTACTTTCTTTGCATATTTGACCAAATTTCCAATATGCTGTAAACGGTCAATTTGTTTGTGGCACGCCAGGAAATACAAATAAATTTCGTGTATGTATGTGAAGCCTTACATCAATAATACGGTAGATAGGCATTCGATTAAATAAATAAAATTTGGCGAGGTTCCTAAATTTCATAAAACTGATTATTCCATCAGAATACTAAATAAAAATAGCAACAAAATTGTTCTTTTCATCCGACTTGATTAATAAAAATATTCAAAAATTCATAAATTATTTAATGAACTATGATATTAGATTACTTATACTAAAGTTGGATTTATGCTGACATACAGTAAGGCATTAATTTTACAGGAATATTTTTTTATTGTAACAACATAAGTAATGAGAACTAAATGGTAATTGCGTATTTTTATTTTGTGGGCATAAACGATCCAAAATAATCCTTACTTCATATCAACATAAATCCACCATTAGTGTAAAACAGCGTTTTGCATGAATCACTCAGTATTGGGTCAGGTTAAATTTGGTATGACCCGCGAGATTTTACAGATGAATATCAGATGTACATTTGAGAATCAACGTCCGTTGTTTCATTCGTTCGCATGGCTCTCTAAATTAATATATTGGTATTAATTTAGAGAGCCATGCGAACGAATGAAACAACAATCTATATCAGATGCTGAAATCATGTGTACCTTTATAAACTCTCAAATATCACAAATTTACAAAAACAAAAAATCAAAGAATGTACTGTACTAACTTAATAGGGGATGTAGTGGAGCAGATACCAGTTTGAGTATTAAGATAGCGAACATGTACCGTTTGAGTGATAAAAATTTGATCAATATAATCAACATATGGCACTATGACTCCTGACTATAGAAACGAAAAGTCGTGCGAATGGTTGATATAATATTTTGCTTGAATTCACGATAACAGAAAAGAAATTTAAGAGCGCAATTGACTTTAATAGTCCGACCAGTAATTACTTAAACGATCGTCACTGTCCAAGGTGAGCTCAATAATTGCGAACTGCATTTTTCCCCAACGCCACCGCAATAACAATAAATAAGCTTTTAACATTTTGCATTTAAAAACTCCACAGCTGTGTACGTGAGTGGAGTTTCTTTTTATTTGAGACCACCTACGCTGGATTGTGAGTTAACGAGCGCACTATTTCGGAACAGACAATGAAACCGGGCGTCGCTCGCGTCGGAAAATCGCGGAAAACTGGCCGGCTCGCCGTTCGCGCGCGCCTCTTCCGATCGCCAAAGGGCACGCTTGCATAAACGTCGCGGCGCGGTCGCAGGATCGACGCAACCGATCATGTGGCGGCAGGACAACTGCTGTGAAACGTAGCCCGGCGTTGAGATATGAGTGGTATCCCGAAACCCACACGCGGACTGGCAAAGCAACGAGACGAATACTGGAGGAATTCGCCCACCTGTTGGCTCTCTCGCTCTCGCTCGCGAAAAAGCGAGCAAATAAATAAATAAGCAGTGCTAATGCCGCGCACGGTGCGGTTTTATTGCGGTGATTGAAAAGCACGCGGAGCTTTTTATCGCGCCGAGAGGGAGAGAGTGGACGCGCGCCGCCGCCGCGGCCCACGCACGTCCTGAACAATCGGCGTTTTATATCGCGTGCGTTTATTTAGGCGCGACACCTTCTGATCGGGCGAATTTACGGCCTGGTGCGGTTCGTATCTAATAAAGTTTTATTGCGGAAAAATTGACCAGCCACCTGCGGCTTTGATTGCGACAAGTGGGTAAGGGAATCGCACAAGCGACATCGAATGGAGACAGATCCGGAAAAGCATCTCTGTAAACGCAGCACATTAAATCCAAAACAGTCTATTGAAGGTTGAAGTTACATAAACAAAATAATAACCTAGTGAAAAAGAATGCGAATATGCAGGCGTTGGTGTAAAGTGTGGGGTAACATGAAGCATAGGAATGCGAATTACTGTGTTTTTACAACTTAATATATTGTAATTAGTAATAGTATAAAAATTAAATACGGGAACAATAGACTACGAGGGCGGCTATCTTGATCTATATAAACGGAGTGCACTATATGTTGTACTGATGTATGTGTTGCTTGCATCATTGAATCATTTGAACCCTGTGTTTCTTTTAAGAAAATTGTTTAATTCATATCGACAACAAAAGGCAACTTAATGCAAAAAAAATCATATCTACATATAACCTAAAACTTCTTAACTTCTATTCAATAGAATGTTAAATTAAAAGTTGTTTAATTATGAAAAAAATACTTGGCACGTTAAATGGTAAAGAATTTTTTTGAGCTTTTGGCGTGCAAACATAAAATGGTTTGCCATCCCTGCTATTTACTATTTTACAAAATTTGAGAATTCATCTGCAGGTGCTTTCTAGTATTATTACTGAAGAATGGCTACAGTCATGTTAAAATTTAATCCGATCTTGTGTAGCTCTAAATAACTCAGAAGAGTTTAGTCCCGTCCAGTCTCTAATGTTCCTTAGCCACGAGTTTTTCTTCGACCTGATCTTTTTCCTTCCATTATTTTCTTCATGAACTTATTTTGTATTTCTCATTATTTCTTCATTCCTAAGAATATGCCCCAGATACGCTCTCTTTCGTTATTTAATCATGCCCATTAGTACTTTGTCTGTCCATTCATCTAAACACTTCTTCGTTGGCTATGTGTTCCATCCATGAGATTCCAAGCATTCTGTGGAGAGTCCACATAACGAAAGTCTCCAGTTTATTTAACGTATTGGCTTTTAGTGTTCATGTCCCTTCATTAGATAAAAGGACTGATTGTATATAACACAATAAAACACAAATCTCTATTTGTTCCAAGTTGAGGGTTCCATTGCATAATAAATTTCTCATGTTGGGGAAGATCAGACATGGTGCATCCTTGTCTTGCAACACGCTTAATCTTACTGATGTTATTCGATTATGTCGATGTCTTGTTTGTCTAACCCTTTAGCTATTCGTATGTCTACTAGTTTTATACGGCTTATGTAATCAAATATCTTGGTGTAGTCTATAAAGCAAATAAAAACATATTTTGTTTATAGCCCAAATAGTGTGTCTCTTGTAACAAGACCGCTTCTAACGCCAAACTGCTCGTTGCCAAGCCCTCTACATATTTTTAGTTTAGTGTGAATTAATTTTAAGAACATTAAAAGTCGTCTTGATTGCATTTATTTGCGTTTGATTTTTTTGGGATGACTACGAATATAGGTTCTAACCAATCCTGTGGTAGGTATTGTTCCTGATTCGTTTATTTTATTAAATAGATCGGTTACTATGTTTATATTCTCCTCATCGATAAGTTTTATTGTTTTGGCATTAAGTTACCTAAAAGTTCTTCTTTTGTCCATTAGTTCTAAGATCAACTCCTGCTTGTTGTTTTTATTTTCTGGTTGAAAGGATTGCTTTTGAGTGTTGTTTATTACACTCTTGAAAAATGTGCAATTATTTTCAATTGTGTCAAACTCTGCACGGGGGACCTTCTTTAGTTCGTTATTAAGTATTGTAGATAGTTGCCCTTTTTGTTCAGGGTCTTCTAGTCTGTCATATTAGATCTTATTGATGTCTTCTTCTTCAGTTTTTGAGACGGATTTTTAGCAGTGCGACCACGTGGTATGGGTATAATTGAACATCAGCTCCCGGATCAGTTTATACACTGTGTATTCCATTTATGTACCTCTTTCCTATTAAATGAAGTCGATTTGTTTCTAGTGATCTGGTTTGGGTTGTCTTGAGGTGCCTCCATGTATATATACGTCTTGGAGTTAGTTGGAACCATGTTTTTGTGATCATCAGTGTCTCTTCTTGATATAATTGTATCAGTGTGTCGCCTCTATCGTTTTGATTTCCTAGCGAAAAATTACCAATTGTGGCGATGAAATCGCCCATTATATGGTGATTACATATTATTAATGTAAGATATCAGTTCTTTTATTTAAGCATATAGGCTGCTTATTTCCGCTTCTGATTAATCTGCAGTTGTGGCGATGTATGATGTTTATTTATTTAGGTTTTATCTTTTGTTTGAACTAGTATTTTTCTATCAGAGTGGGGAATATTGTTAATTACATATTTACAGGTTTAGAATCTACACCATTTGGGTGTGTTGGTAGATTCCCCGAAAAATATATTGTAGAGTCTTGCACGTTTACATTTCCTGATCCCGTCCACCTCAATTCGCGGATGCCTAGGATATTTATACCTAGTCGTTTTTTTTTTTTAAATTAAATTTATTTATTAATTTTTTTTCCCCTTACCATACATATACAGTATAATATTTAAATATTTATATAATTATAAAAAATAAAATGAATTGCATATCTACAAATAAAAGAAAAAAAATAAAATTGTAATTTTCTTCCCTCGGTCCTTGCCTCGAGGAATTTAATTTCTTGTGCTGTGTATCTTTTAATTCTAATATTCCATGTGTCAATTGTAAACGACGTTTGTTCATCTAATAATCTGAGAATATGATAATAAAAGTGAGAATGAAAGATGCTTTACAACTAATCTATATTTATTAATAATAAGAATACAGCACCGGTTCATATTGAGCGTCTAAATTTAGTATATTTGTATCCTCCTTGCTATAAATAAAAGGATCAGTATTTTTTTACGGCACCATTTAATTTCTTCTAGTGATGATTTAGTTGATAGCTCATTAATAATTTATATTGTGAGTAATAAAGTAAGTCTAAAATAAGTTAAATCCTGTAGAATGATGCAATGCTACAACAATGTTCAAAATCATCAAAGTAATATTTATTATTAAAAATGACCGTAACCTTCGACTGCATTCCGTGTTTTACTCCTAACACAACTTGAAATAAAGAAAAAACAAAAATTGATGCAATACATTTATTATGGGACAATGTGCATTATATCTGAATTTGAATTTAGTAGTAATAAAGGTACATATGTCATGGAATGTAAAAAAACAACTAAATTAAATGAGCAATTTTCGAGTTTTTTATTATAAAGTTTATACCCATCTTGGGTTTTGACTCTCAACTAGATAATATGCCGAAGTATTTTCTTTAAATTATCAGCTCATAAAAAAAGTATGAAACAGAAACTAATATAATTAGATAAATCCGCTATGAAGATACAGTAAACGTAGTAGTAAAATCTTTATTAAGCTATTAACCAAGAAAATTCAGCAATGAATCTCTTTCGTATTATTAATCAATTCATTAGATTCGTTTTTATTGGATCATTTAAGATCTTCCGGTCTGATTACAACTTTTGTCAATTAGAGTCTAATTAATTTCAATATCACTTGAGAATCAGTGTAACGACGAGTAACCTCCTCTCTTAAACTAATTATCCAGCAAATTATAATTAAATTAATCTATTCAATCGTTCACATGTGTTCTATTTACCTCAACAAGTAATTTAAGTAAAATCGATGCGATACAATAATAATTTTCTGGTTTTATTTTATCCATAAGTGTTCTATAATTGAATTGACAATTTCAGTAAAAAAAATCTGATGTAGCAAGTAAAAATTACTTACATTACATATATACGTATAGTAATAATTTAATTTACAATTCCCCAACCGACTATACATATTTTGTTACATAATAAATATATTCTCACTACTTCGGCGTTTGCTTGTTTTGGAATGAATTAAACTGTTTATATTTTAAATATATTTAAAACTATGTGATATAAGATATTTTTGCGATTGTGACATCCTAGATTTATTTTATTGGCCAAATAATGTAAATATTGATATGTCTTATTTTTTTATTGTATTTGAGCATAAATTCTACTTAAATAATGCTCATATAACTACCATATTCATTTAAAAAAATTGCTAACATTTCAACTCGTTCTATATTTATCCTCCGTTACTTCATGTCATCAATTAAATTATTACACCATTATTTATAATTTCCCATGACACCTACCATAGCGTCATCCTAGTTATTATCGATTATACACTAAAGTAGCAAAGCACATATTATGCTCGGAACCATTCTAATGTGTAGTCATTAGATCTAAATGTTAATTTTTAATGTTGCATGTAGCCAGGGCACGCGTGGTTCCACATGCGACAATGGGGAATTAATTCCGACAGTCTGGCATTTCGTATCCTCCTACTCTGATTTTAGTGAAGGTTATTGAGCAGCACGCCAGGCGCGTGTATTTTTTGGTGGGGCATTAATATTAATACCGGATTGAAAAGGACAACGCATAAATCTTTTTAAATGCTGTCACAATTTGCCAAATTTAGAAGTCTTATGTGGGCACTGACAATGTGATACTGGAATTTTGATGCGTTGTGGAATACTTGATGGACTGAATAAATTCTAAAGTAAATAGGTTTTAAATCAATGTAACTACTTTAGAGGTACATACTATGTAAAGTCGCAAATGTAAAACATATGGGTGCTCCATTGTAAGCATGTTTTAGAGGAACTTTAAAATAAAGCCGAACAATACAAACATGTCTATTATATGCTAATATAACCACAATATATACTGGCGACATATGTTGGGGCACAATTTTAATAATGAAGAAACAGACAGATGCATTTAAAAATGCTTAATATAATCAACATCAATATGAAAAATGTTGTAAACATGTTTATAGCATAATGACAATTATTAAAATAATTAAATGAATGGAAATGTGAACATATTTTAAGATATAAAAATATTTGCTTTATTTGTTATACTTTTACATATGCTAATAATAATAATAATAATAATATATATATATATATATATATATATATATATATATATATATATATATCCGCCGGCCTTTTCTGCTACAGTGTGGTGTAAAGGAATAGCAATCCCAATAATAGTACTAAATGAAAAAACAAATTTATAAAAACATATAACAATTACTTTAATTATTGGGAAAACTCGATGTACCAGTTTCGAGGCTTAAGGTCGTTTTAGACAAGACAATTTCTTGACTCAAAAGTTAGTCAAGATGCGAAACAATCTAAATTGTCTCGTGTCATACAGCAAATTATTTGAAATATTGAATTGGATGGTAGTTCAAATAGAAAAATATAACACGTTCTATTTGTCAAGAACCAATTGTATGGGAGGAGGATATATGAATAAATTTCTTGAACAACTTTTGAGCTAAGAAATTGTCTTGACTAAAACGACTTGTAGATACTTGGCACCACATAATAAAAGTGAAAAGTACGTCTTCTCTTTGGGATACACTTGAGTCTAAAAAATATAAATTTTACAAAGTGCCCTAAAGTCAATTAAATCAATTGAAATTGTTGAAACTGCCCTGATGTCGCCTCTTGACGTTCACAGAAAATAAATATATTTGTTCAAGTATTGGGTTGATCAGTAACTACTTGATAAAACACACCCTAGGCCATCTGTATATAAAATTGTATGGTTAGGAATTTGATGTAATTATATGTTAATAAAAAGAGCGATTGTCTTACATTTCTTTAATAATCAAAGGAGCTCGTAAATGACGGAAACTAGTTATTTAAGTGTGAAACTAAATCGTTTTATTTATCTTTTTTATATTTTTTCATTTAACTGACAAAAGTAGTTTTAAGTGCCTTGTAGCCAATTAAATGTGGTGCTAACGCCCTGAAGTCGCCTCAAGTGTATTAATATTGATGTACTACACCTTTATATACATGGCAGAAATTATCCGTGATTGATTGAGTTAATCCTGAATTCTCTTAAGATATAGATTAGACCATATGTCATACGTCAAAATAATGTACATGCATTATTGAATAACCGCATCACCCGAGTTAATACTCTTGAGCAAATCCAATTTTAGACCATACAAACTGTAATCATTCCAATATATCTTTGATAACATCAAAACCCTTTACTGTGCCACATGTCAATTTAATAAAGCCCACAAGTTTCCTTATATAAAAATAGCGGCGAGAAAACAATCCATTAACCCGTCTATCACGTACCCACACCACAATGGCCTCAAGAATAAAACAAGCGCACAAATTGGGGGCTGCAGTTGTTGTTATGAGCAGCCACACCTCGAGACTATCCCTTAATTTGCATACGTTCGATTAAGGGCGCGATAACCACTATCCGAACGCCCTATTTATATTGCCATAGTTCATTTTAACTATCATAACACGCCAACCCACCCCAGTAAACCAACATCAACACTGCAGGTAATGAAAACGGGGCAAACTTTAATTTTGCAATCGCGCCTTTTATATTTCCTGCCGACATAAAATGCCGATAAAATGTGACAGTAATCTACCTATATATGTACCTCGACTGCATTAAGAATCGATCCAATTTTATGGGGGGACGCACTAAAACAATTCGAACTTTAATAGAATCGCACGCTAATGATTTCATTGCAGCAGTAAAATGTTAATCTAAAAAGGTCCGCACAAGGACGTTAACCCAGATTATTGTTATTGTTTACATTTTAGCTGCATTTTATTATGGTGTAAAAAGTTGTAGCAAACAGATGCGTGTCGTAATCTATAAATAAACAAAATATTATGGAAGCTGTTAATTTATAGCGTTTTATAAATAAGCTTCGAATGGCTCAATTAACACGCGGTGCTTTTGATCGAAAGTAGAAAAAAAGTCCTTTTGAATTTCTAAAAATAACCTTTTTATAGCGCTCTCTTTAACACAATCCGCACAAGTTTAAATCGTGAGGGCACGAAGTCATCGCGATCCACTTTTTGCACTTAACCAACACGACGGGTCAAACAGGACCTCGAGGAACGAACGCGGCTACGCGAGAGACGCAACTGAGCCTACCGCGGCTCTGAAAACTTCTGCGCGCACCAGCGGTTCTGAACACGCTCACGCAAACATACACATATGTCCAGCTTTGTTTAGTGATGCAATGTGCTGATGATCATGCATTATAATAATAATAATAATAGTTTTATGATTCACGAGCTGGAATTGTTCGTGTGCTATTGAGTGGAAATCTCTTGAGGGATCCGCGTGCCGCAGGAAATTATAATTGTGACGAACTGACGCAGCAGTCCGGCGATCGTGTTATATCGACCGAAAATAAATTGCCTTTTGCTCCGAATGAATCACATATATGAATAATAATCGTGCAGGAAAGATCGTACTGATTGACGCTGCTGCGTTAGTGCCATAACTCAAAAGCGACATTTTGTAATTAGTTTTATATGCAACGCGGATTTGCATCAATGTCAAGGCTTCGGATGCCAACCACGCGTGTGTGTATGTAACTATTCCGCGATCGTCCGTTCGGCGAATTCGCTATTCCCACCAGCTATGGGAAAAGCCCCTTTAAGTCATATCGTTCTCAAAACAACTTGGTTGCATTATGGATATCATGTGGACATATGGTTGATGTGTGGCATATGTTGCTTTTAATTTATAATTTAAGAGTACAGTTTGCAAAAACTTCGGCGCCAACTGTCGTAAATATTACATTAATATGGAATAAATGAGCAAAAGATTCTGACATATAAACATAATTGATGCATGTGTAGTTGGTAGTAGTTCATTTTTTTGTTTATAAAAGTCTGGTCTGAGTTAGCATAGACTCGTCTATAACAAATGGTTCTCTGAAATTATATTAAGCAGTGTCAAATAGTATGGGTCCTTTATCAACATTTTAAGCTGATGGAACATATATGAGCGTTGTGCATATCCCATAAAATTAAAATTATTAGTTTAGGGCCATTACAGATGCCTATAAATAGTATAGTGTGTATATGAATACAGTGAATCTTAGGCTATCTACTTATTATTATTAGATACTTTTTAAATCTTACAACGTTAATATTTGAAAGATAATATATAACAGATCGAAATAATGTTATTAATAAATGTTCAGGATAGAAAGAAAACCAGGTAATGTTATGTAACTTAAGGCGTTATATACCTTTATTTTCTTCAAAAAATCGATTTCTTTTAGTAAAAAAAATAAAACTCTTTGAGAATATTTTACGAATTTTTCATGGAGATCCGAGCAATAGATCGAAAGTTACAGCGTTTCGAAGCGGGTGCAATTTTTCCTGGAACATCTACTCCATTCTCGACCATTCAAATCGCGTATCTTTTGTGACAAATCCCTTATAATCAGTTATATACGAGCTTCCGAAGCGTTAGCATCGATTATCGATTTTTTTTTGTCTCCTGCTTGTTTGCCGTCTTTTCGCAAAATCAGTATGGATTCCCGAAACAAAATTACACGCTAAACTCGATTCTCGAAATGGTGTTTTCCAAAAGTGCGTTTGCCGTGATCACGATTGCCCAAAAATTATTTGACCGATCTTCTTCATTTTTTTTTTGAATTGTTTGTAATTAATGTTGTCAGTACTTGAACGATTCCTTTTTTAAGTATACATTTTTATTTTGCAAATACGAATTTTTTAATACAATTTTTAGAGCTCAAAACATTGAGTTTTTGGGAAAAACGTTCCCGTATGCTGAAAAAACAAAGTATTTATTTAAATAATCGTTCAAGTACTAGGAAGGTCCCTATACTAGTGACATTTTTTGGGTTTTATGATTTCAATTGACCTGCTTGACTTTCATGATGATCACCGCAAGCCTCATCAAAAAAAGAGGGTTTCGGGGAAAGGGCCATAACTCTGCCAATTATGATTTTTTTATAAACTAATACTTATTTTTTTCACTAAAAAACGTACTATTAATAAATTATAATTTTGATGTAAAAAATTATTGCTACATACCTTTACAATAATTCAAACTTTCCTCAATTTTTCCGCACAAAAGGTATATAACCCCTTAAGCCATAGTGTGTTCCATTATATTTTTAAACATTTAGAATACAATGCAAAGAACGAACTAATGTTATTGAGAACCTTAGCATTATTAGAGTGATTACAAGTTGTCGATGGATTACCTGCATGTATGCTTTACTTGTGGTAATAATCGCTCAGGTTCTAATCAAATTCTTCTACCGCTTGTAGACGTTTCTAATGCCCGTTTTCACCAACGTCCAGTAAATCTGGGTGATACTTAGTGAGTACGTATGGTAATGTATTCAATAAATTTACCATGGATCTGCGCAGAATTTTCTCGTATTTGATAGAGATAGAAATCGAGGTAGAAATAAGTTTTGCAAGGAAACTAGGAGTAAAGATATAGTTTTAAAATAGAACAACGTACAGTTGAAGAATAAATGAAAAGTGATAAAATATATATGCCGTATATATGTGTGGAGTAGTTAACACCCCCGTGTATATAATCAAACGGATTAGAATCCCGGACCGAATAGTTGGTACCATTTGTCGTTACAATTAACAACACAACTCGGGGACGATTTTCTGAAATAACAAGTCGTAAAACATACGTTAACACACGGCAGAGGGAAGCGAAGGTCGATAGCCAGTTAGTAATCGCTCTATCCAGGATCGAACCAAGTTCTTCCACCGCTTTAGTGTACCCGTTTCTAATGCCCGTTGGTTCCACCAACGACGATTTTCTGAAGTAGCAGTAGTAGTTACATACACTAACACACGGCAGAAGAACCCGAAGGTCAATAACAGTAGTAGTTACTGTATCCCTTTATACCTTAGTAACTAGGGATAAAGGGATACAGTAACTACTACTACTACGGTTTGTAAGTCGTCGAAATTTACGATTTGAAGGAAATTTTGTTTTAAAAATGCCAAATTCTTTAACTGAGTAGACGTTTTACAAAATGACTGATTTTACATTTTGCCTACAAGATGTATATGAATGACGATATGTCAATAACTTGAGATAAATACAAGTGCTAATAACGAAAAAGCAGAAGAAGAAGGTATATGGGTACAAATGTAAAAATCCGTTAATATGAGAATGAAATATCGAAGTGGAATAGTGAAAAGAAAAAAAAAATGGATGACGAAGGACGAATAAGGAAAGAAGCAAAATAAAGAAAGTAAAATCTGAATGAGAATTCAAAAATTAATAAGATAATGAAATATGGAAATGAAATAGTATGTAGTTAAAATGAGAAAAAGCATAAAGCGCAAAGCATGTCGGTAACCAACAAAAATGGTGAAACATCTAAAAACAAAGTAAAATGAAGACAAGATCAAGCAGACAATACGGCAAAAAAGTAAAATACTTAAAAGAAAGAGTGTTGAAAATAGAGTAAGGGTAAATACAGAAGACAACCAAAGTGGAAACGTCGAATATAAGGACCATTAAGTGGAAAGATATAGTAAGAACTCTATGCGAAGAGCTCGAAGACAATTAACGGGAAGAGGCGGCGGCCGCCTACAGGGAGGCCAGACATACTCTCAGAACGGACATCAAGGCTGCAAAGAGGAAGTGCTGGGAGACCATTAAAAAAGACGTCTACGGCGGGACGAGGGCTACAAAATAAGTCTAAGACGTATAAAGACGAGGCCTCCCCTACCTAGATGAGCGAGGAGGAGCTCCTTCCAGGGGCACGGAGTTTGGCAGGCAGAGACCACCACCAACCTGGCAACTAGCTGGATTGCACGGCAGACTTAGACACGACGGCGGGAAGACTGGCTAGTAGGAGGGCCCGGGACCCGACGGAGTACAACCTGAGGCAGCCAAACTAGCATTGGAACTGTTCTCCGAGGTCGTCCAGGGGGCAATGAACGATTTAATAAGGCGCGAGATGTTCACTGCGATTTGTAAACTGGCCTGGGTGGTCCTCACCTCCAAGCCAGGGAAACCCCTGGACAGCCATGGGTGTTTAGGCATCTGTATATGCTTGACGCGGTATGTAATGTTCTGGGGCCACCTGGTCTTGAGGAGGATTGCTGAAGCCACCGAGGGACCGGGCGGACTGTACGACCGTCAGTTAGGTTTTAGGGCTGAAAGATCCACCACCCAATAGGATCTACCACCTACAGGAGATTATGAATACTGCCCAGAGTGGCCGGAGAGGTAGAAGAAAGGAGAAGGCAATTATGCGCACTCATCACGATTGATGTAAAGTATGCCTTCAACATCGCCCACTGGAGAGATGCGGGGACCTGGGGCTCCCGGACGATGCACGTGCATGTGGTGGCACATCTAGGTGCCTGAAACTGCGGTGGCACATCTAGGTGCCTGAAACTGCGGCGTGGCCTTCCGTATCTGAGCTGATAGGAGCAGCGAAACGGTTAGAAAAAAACCTCAAACTGCATAATTAGCAACATATGATATCGTCAACATTCAGCACAAAAGAACGAGCCGGATAAGAAGGTGGTCTAACTACCCTTTTATAAATAAAATACATGGATGAAATCATCAGAGATAAAACAAAGCCAATGTACACGTATGGTAACAGAGTTTGGAGAGAGTTATTATATCTTACATTAGCTGATAATGTAGTAATTATAGCAGGAAGTTGGAAACGGCTCCATGGAAATTTGAAGATATGGAATTATATATTAACAAAAGTAATGGCTATTGCAAAGACAAGACAAGATTTACAAAGAATGGCGGAACAGACCGACAGCCACTACGAACCTATCTATTGGCATATATATTTACTTGTTCTGAATATATGCCAATAGATAGGTGCGTAGAGGCGGTCGGTACGAGCTGAACATCAAACAGATCAAGCTATGTTCAGCTCGTACAATGACCAATCACGTACTGCACATGTCTTTTATTCTAGGCGTTATTGGGCATAGTACGAGTTGAAGATAGCACATGAATAATTGAAGCTAGAAACGTTTTTTGATTAATGTAGTCCAAGGATAAATAAAACGATATTTTACTTTGTTTTTTATCACACTTCAGTTACACTCTCCAACCAGTTTCGGCTAAGCTCTAGCCATTTTCAAGATCCTCCTTTCGAGCTCGAAAATGGCTAGAGCTTAGCCGAAACTAGTTGCAAATTGTAACTGAAGTGTGATAAGTAAAAAATCGTTTTATTTATCCTTTAAAATGAATTATCACAAAGTAGACGCCTTAACAATCCAATATGCATACAATGTAATTCACGCTTAGCAACTACCAATTATACTTCTCTATTATTTTGTACTGTAAGTTATCATTATGGGCTAGCTAGCAAGTTATTCCTTAAATATACTATACCATCTTAATTATGTTTAGTGTATGCACATGCTATATGCATATACTAGTATTCTTCTGTAACCGCATTAATGTGAATTCTCTGGCACCCGATTAAAATGCATCCGCGACGCCTCTCTAAACATTCCAAATATTTGCTCGCAAAATAGTCCAAACGACGCGTTCCCTGTCTTGTACAACACGAATGAAATTAAGATATGCAGAAAACGCGATTATACATGACGATATCCCCGTATGAAACATCGCGATGCGGTCAATTAGCGCAAACAAAACGCTCATGCTTCACGTCAAACTCGATTTGTGCTTTGACACTACTAGGAAATAATACATAGATTTGTGTATTTTTTTCATACCTACCTTTTCAACAACTCAACACAAGGTGCACACGCTATTCCGCTATTACATAGCGCTTCGATCCGCCTCTCTCATAACGTCGTTTAAATTACTCTAATTAAGCTAAATGAATGAATTTCTACACTGATATACGACTCGAGCGTATTGGTAGAAGAAATATTGCGTCTGAAAATATAACGCGAGGATAAAAAATAGAGGTTGTTTATTTTGAAACGAAAATTACATACATTTATACCGTTATATCAAAGGTAATTATGTGTGTAGATTTATTAGCAATACTTGCAGTAGCTGGGTGAATACTAGTAAAATATGTAATTTTATGATAATTGAAAAGAATGACTCGTTTGATTGATGTGTTTGAATAGTAATAAGGGCCCTCCCTTATAAGTAGAATAAAAAATGAGCCTCATGTACAATGTAAAGCAAATTTATTCGAAATATTGCTCTAAAGATAAACAAGCACACTAATTTTTATAAAAAATCTGAGAAATAACAGAAATGTTTTTAAAATCTCTCCAATCGATAATATCTAAATTTTTTAAATGTCATAGTAATGTTTCATGTTAATTGAATAGCAGTAGAATATAAATATGCCGAGGGAATTCAAAGTTGGTTTGTACTGCATAAGGAAATACAAAAAACATATGGAAATATGAATTAGTTTGCTCATAATACAAGAATACGTGCGTAAAACTTAGTTAATTTGACACAATAATCTGTTTATGTTGAAACAAAATAATAAATAAGATACGAAAGAAGAAATCAATTTCAGAGTGATACTACTTTATCATACTAAGTATGGATAAAGTATTGTAATGATTCGGGGAAAATTAAATGTTTGCGCAAATCGTCTTTATTAGGTCCCTTGATCATTTTAAGACCATGTATAGAGGATGCCTGTCTGTCCGTAATCCGCCCGTGTAACAAATTTATACTCCACATGTTTTACTACATATTTTCAAACCTAATTTTGCCAATTTTGCATGGGGCTATCATCGCACGTAATGATGTGTTGTCAAGTGTGAAAACCGGTCGTTGGAAAATCCCGTTACGGTATTTCGATTTTGAAAAAATATATCAGGAGTGCGATTCCTGACACTATTTGTTCGGAATGTATTCCACTGTCAAAATAACCCCATATAAGAGATTTATATAACAATCGTGGAAAAATATAAAAGTAATGAAAAGTTGAAAATAGAAAATATATATTTCTTACAAAAAAAAACTATTTTAATCATTATGATCACTGGCCACCAGATTTTTTTGCATTCTATTATTTTGCCATTGATATAGTGCAACAGCATCCCTCTTAAAGGGGGTGGTTTTAAGGCTGACTCGTCGTGAGGTCGAGATTCTTACCGCTATCGTGGTTTGATAAGCAATTGCTAATATTCTTACCTTAATTACTTAAAAATTGAGCACACTCTGAAATTGATTTCTTACTTTATTTCAGCATAAACCTATCGTAAATGTAAACATTGGGTTTCCTCCCGCGAAACCGAAATGTTGTAAATTATAATAGAGATAATTAGAGACACTTGACTAATGGCGGTCGCCTACAAATTAGCCAAATAAGAAAGCAAACCGCTGATGTTTCTACAAAAAGATTTGTAATTTCCGTGCTGGCAGTACTATAATTTTGAACAACTCGAGTAGTAATTACACCTTATTATTATGTTCATTTACGCTTTAAATCCTCCCTGTATTTGATCTTTAATTTAAACTTGCACCTGTTATAAGGGGGGCCCAGATGGCGGTGTTATTAATACGCGTGCGCTCGTAACAGACGTATAAATAGATGTTAATTAAAGTGATGAGAGGGATGGATGCTTCCACCGTTTCCGAGATTTTGTTTTTGCCATATCGAATCGCTCATAATTTATACGCATAATGGCCTTTGAGTATACAATGTTATCAATGTATTATTGTTTTTAATGCGAGCACAATTTCTTAGTAATAACGTTCACCCAATTGTAACAAACAGAACGTTGTTGTTGTTTCAATGTATCCAAAATGTTACACTAAATATATTCTCGGAATATAAAGTCAACGAACTTGAGGAAGCATTATTATATAATTTGAAGCAAAGGTTTCATTTCCAAGAAGTCATATCCTTATCACCACCTAGTATTTGTACAACCGCTGCACTTCTGGCGTGCGATAAACCAACCACCTCCGTGTCGTATGTTTGACTTTTCAATTGACATATAAACCTATCGCTCCGGTTCTTGTAATACTTCTCTCCTGTTCAACTTTCGGGCGGCTGTGACCTTTTTGTTGATTTAACGCACGAGAAAAACTTGCGCACAATGCAATGACCTTTTCCTTTTCGTAATGCAACTGTATTATTTAGTACGCGCGGGCCCGCCGTTTGCGGAATTTATTTTAGCGTGTTTATTGTGTTTCGGTTATTATCAGACATGATTTATTTGAGTACGATTTCGCGTTTTGCTGGCTGCTTTCTGGAAAACGTCGCGCGTTTTGCTCGTTTCAGTTTAAATATTGCTTTTGGAAGACCGTTGCAGCTGGAGTTGTGTGTTTTGGAGTCGAGTGAAGGCAGGTGCTGCAGAGCTTTGACTATTAACGACTAACTAAATGCATAGTTGAAAATACATATTGTTTAGCTATTTATGGATTATTATCATAACCCTCAACGAGTATGCTCTAATAGAATATGTTTCCATCTTATATTTTATAAATAAAACTTATACTTTATATTTGAACATTGTCCAGCTCTGTAGCCTAGTTGGCAGATGCTCAGTCCATCTAGTACTTCGTATTCGGGAAGGAAGGTAAGTACAAAACCCATAGTAGGTAAATATTAGCAAATCGTCGTCTTTCAGTTTGTCAGAGTTTTTTTTTGTAAGATAAAGACAAAAACGGGCGATTAAACTTCTTCCTATACCAGCGGAGAAGCTCTTGGGCGTATTGGTAGAAGAGCCATATCGATAGACGTTCTTTTGAATTTTCTCTATTTATAATTACACATCTTTACAATATTAAATTTAATAATTTCAAAATATTTACAATTTACCCATCTCAGTGGCGGAGTGGTTAACAGTATTTCAGAGGTTTTCTGTGAAGTTAAGTTAAATACCGGGTGATTAAACTCCTCTGAGCTTCTTCCTTGGCCGGCGGAAAAGCGGCTCATAGCCATATGAAGATAGAAGTTGTTACTTATTTACAATTTATACATGCATAAGTACGTCGTAGCATTTTTAAAATCAATGTTGATACATGTTTTTAAAGTTGCACAGGACATCAAGGACAATTCAAATAACTCCCACGGACTTTTAAGACCTATATATCCACTTATACTTTAATGTATTATGTCATGTATGTTCTCCTTTAAAACAGCGCATATTACGTAAAAATACAAATATTTATATGTAGATAACATTGATTTAATAAAAAAAATGGGTATACTAAAAATCACAAAAAGTCCTTCTGTAAATTACTTTTAAAAATGATTGATAAAAATAATAAAGTCTGCAAATATAACTTTCAATTCTGTTAGCACAAACGAGATTTTTTATATCCTTCATCAATCGCCTGGCCGCAAATTGCAATTTTATGTGGTGGCGCATCAAAATTTATTCATGTCGACACAGTGGGGCGCATGTACGAAAACCGGAAGAGCACACAGCCAAATTGAATTAAAAGTGCGAATATCCCGTGCATCCTGCAACGCATCAGGGCGCTAAACTAATAAGGCGTCCGTGTAAAATCATTCGGTCTACCCCCTATGGGGGCACACGTACCGACCGGCGATGAAATATTCCACGGGAATATGAAATATTCATCGGCGGCGCGAGGTTAAAAGCTCCTTCAAAAGACACAACCTCGACGGAAATGTCCAATCGTTCTCTCCCCGACGTTTTAAATAATATTCCATTTTATATGCAGCCATTTTCAGAAGTACGTTTTTATTCGTGCCCGTTCTTATTTAACTAAATGTAAAGTATTTTGCACAACAAAATGTATTCGGTTTAGCTTATCAACCAATCAGAAAAAAGCTCACCCTTCATATTAAGCATATGGAAAACCGCAGGATTTTATCGGTTGCGAAAGGGCTGAGTAGCAAGACTGGAGACCTCTTTGCGAAACCCTTCGAATCCGTCGAACTAATACGAGGGTGCGGTTTTCACACCCTATAACGTCTAATAACCGCTCCAATAATTTGTAATTTACATCGGTCTGGCATCTACTATGCGGACGATGGGATTTATGAACGGTTAGAGGAGAGAGTAGGAGAGAGAATCTCATTTTCGAAACACATATGTTCTCGACTATTCGGGAAATGTCCAAAACGATCTTAAATATGAATCGACTTAATTAAATTTCTGCTGGTAGACATAGTTAGGGTGAATATGTGCCGGCACTGTGGAATATAGGGGTGCATAGTAATCTGGTTTTGTTAATGTTAATAAATAGAATACATTGTAGGATACAAACATATTTGTTATATAATAAATATAGTTAATTATGTGTAGTAATATTGAGGAAAAAATATATTTTACAAAAATCTGATATGGCACTTTATTATAGTTGTTATAGTATTAAGTTACGTGAGATAATTGCTACATCAATTGGTTTTATATTATTCAGTAATTTTCTCAAAAACTAGGCACTAACATGTGTCACAGACTTCGTATATTACTGTAAAAATTGTACAGTGGTAGAAATAATTGAATAGTGAAGACCTTTGGAAAGCTTTACTACGCCTCTGGGCTTAGCTATCGGGGCACAAAGGTAACTGCCCTACAACTCACGACACAGCTTCAAACAGTCAAGGACAATTACAGTTGGTTGGTAAACACACACAAGTACACATACGAAGATTATATGCTTTACGATGCTTCCTTATCTCGAAGATAACCCAATTTTCTAATTACCGTCTGCAACCCACATGAGTATTCACTCTAAACCAGTTCTGTACTGTATTATTAATAAAAATAATAAATTATAATTTACATTAGTTAGCAAATTTAAGCGTACATTGTTGCAACAAATCATTTAACCCAAGCCGCAAAAATCTACATTCCGTTAGCATGTTTTGAATCGGCAAGATTAATGCTGGCATTTCTTAATTTCCGCGAAGTCGCTACCATAAAGAATCGATTATTAATAATTAATATGATTTATAGCGGCTCCATTGCCAGTCGTTACGTAATCGGTGATAACTCTATAACTAATCCGGTGCAGCTGATGAATAAGTGCGGATAATTAAAAACACGCAGCATTTTCAATTGAATAGTTGGGTAAGTTCGTTCAAATAAAATCGATGAGGAAGTGGCTTTAACCGCTCAATTCCGCAGCTCGAGAACATTCAACGGCACGCGAAATATGTTGCGAATAACTGCCAATTTAAAATTCTGCGAAGTGCTCCGGGACTCTTTCACCGTCTAGACCGGGGGTGTCATATAACGCCCAATAACGACCCCAAATTCGAACATCCCGAGTCGCGCTTGGTGGAAAATGAACAAAGCGCGCACGAGAAGAAGCGCGCGCCTGGATTATCTCCGGATTGATAATCAATAACGTGCGAAGTTGCAACACTTATTTAAATAAACACTAAAGGGCAGATGGTCTACTTCTCAGCATTTAAAATTAAAACACCGCTCCCCAACAAGGCAAATTGATTACGGGTTTTGTAAAGAGTTTTCTACGCCCTCGGAAAAACAGCCTTTTGGTCAATCCTTCAGCGTAGCTGGGGATTTAATGGCAAAAATGTATGCAACGCGCGCCCAGATAACGAACTTTACATGCTGCGCGCACATTTTTATTTTTAATTATCCCCCGGCTATCTTGTAATTGCATTGCATATTTCAACTGACTGCAGTGAATTTTTAATATTTCCAAATTAAATCTCAGTCATTTTTTTTTCTAGTTGGTTTGTCGCATACAAAATCATCACAGGGTGCTTTTGAAAGTGTATATTAAATTCAAATTACAGGAATAATTCAAAAGGTGTCGGGCCTGATTTGTATGTATAACATTATTATAATTTATACATTAGACATGTAACCCCTATCTAAACTTATATTATTACAAGACAATTTTGATAAAATGAAATGCAACTGCACAGTCAATATTCATAACTCAACAAATATTTGTAGTTGTGTGTTTTTGATTGTTCACAAAATCCCTAAATATAAAATGGAAGATAATGTTTTGAAGCAGATCAGTCATTTATGTTATTTTGTGTAGTCACTGCAACTGTCAGTTCAAAAGTAGGGGTCGGGGTTCGAATTCCCATCGAGTTTTTTTCCTTTATTATTTAATATTGAAATACTAAGTGTTTTGAAGTAATAGGAATGTTTAAAGTAAGGTTTTGCTTTTTTACTTATTAAAAATTAAGTTATTCGCCGGGAAATGAACATTTCACCCCTTTCCATAAATACTCATTTATATTACAACAAAAAGTATGAAAATTCAGAATCGTTTTTGGTTTATAATCTGGAGACTGTGGTTTGATTCCCCAATCAGGTGAGCTTTTTTAAAAATTAATTTTGTTTCATAACTAGAGGTAAGATTTTAATAATAAGATACAAGAAATTAAGTATTTTTTGTAATTAAAAATCATCCCCCGTCGAACAGCGGGCATTTCACCTAGTAATTTTAATAAAAATGATCTATTGACGGTTATGTTTCTACAAAATGTTCGTACAAA
Organism: Lordithon lunulatus; assembly: GCA_963942505.1. Lineage (NCBI taxonomy): Eukaryota > Metazoa > Arthropoda > Insecta > Coleoptera > Staphylinidae > Lordithon > Lordithon lunulatus. Next base: position 52,500,800 of record OZ012666.1, on the reverse strand, counting down.
TCTATCTTTACAAAGTTATACGCAAAATATTTATTTGTTTCAGATAAAATGTTAGTTTTAGCCTATAGATTTTCGTCAAATTATTGCCAGTTCATCCAATAGTGATGACGCTTCCAATTTCCAAATTGGTTCTCGGTCCATGCTTTACCGCAATTTTGTTGATAGATTATACAGACAGTTTTCAAAAAGTCTATTTCGACAAGATTAGTAGATTAGATAACCACACGGAAAAGTAAATATCTGGTGTGGAAGCCACACAACTTTTCAAATGAATTTTTTAATTAATAGTTACTCCATATAACGCATATAACATGCGACCAACTCGAGGCGCGCGCGGTTCATGAGTACTATCTAAACACATTTTTTTTTTGGAATTTTTATAATTTTCTCAAAAATTATTATAATAAAAGTTATTCAGAATAAGTTATAGATGGATTATGTTTCTACATCTGTTCGTACAAATGGACGTTATAAATTTATATGCAAACGATAATCTTTGTTTCAGATGAGATCAGTTTTAGATGTCCGATAATGCTCAAATTACCGCGGGTGGTGGTGGTATCAAACCTAATTTAGTTTCAGTCCATCCAGTCGGTTCCCGCTAGTATTTCACTGCACATATACACACAGACAAAAAAACTTCTATCTGTATAGGCCTTTCCGCTGGTCAAGGGAGAAGCTCAGAGGCATGAGCGACATTTACCATCACTGACAACCTTGTTAAGTGATTCGCGAAAATTTGCCCCAATGGTGTTCGAACTCAGCAACTGAGCTGGGCATACACATACATTTTCCAAAATAGTCTATTTCGGCTAGAAAAGTCATGAAAATTAGGGATCACTATACTGTGGGTGGTTGCCGGTACCCCATCGGGCGGGGAACGCTTCGGAGCTAGGAGGTATCGAGGAAATAAACTACCCGAAGTGGACCAAAATTGGTACTGGGCGGCTATAGAAAGACCGAACTATCGGAATAAACAGTTCACTCTTGCTAACCACAACAACTATGGGAGGAAGAACTAGCAAGAGAGGGGGCACCTTGCCTGTTGGGCGAGAAATCGCTTTTAAAAGCGAAGAAACTAAATCGGTAGGAGGCTGGAGTGGCAACGGGAAACCGCTACCATAAATATCCAGGGATATCCCTAGTAAATCTACTATGGAAATGGCGAATCTCAAGATGAAACTTGACGGACTATTAAGTCCTCCAATCGGATCTCCGCGGAGAACGGTTTTGAGAGATACCTACTTGGTACTACAAGTAACTGAATTCTGGTGCTACCGAATATTCAGTATCTCCTGTACGCACCATGTAACCAATGAAAAGTGCTGGAGCGGCTTAATAAAAGAAGAGACTAATTGTCACTGTAAAAATATATAAAGATCTTGTTTAGGACTAATCATGAAAGGAGAAAAATACTCTCTACTAGAATACAAGTACAATGAAAGGTAGAGGGAGGAAGTGGACCTGGCGGAACAACGATAATGACTGAAGAACCTAAGGTAATGGACAAGAACATCCTTATTTGGAACATTTCAAGACAGAAGAAAAATACTACAATTCAACTGCAGGGAAATGTAGAGGGAAGAAGAGGACTTGGTCGAAATAGTTTCTGTTTATTACCTTATATTCTTCAGCAATGATATCCTTCATGACTAAATAACATAAGACAATGGACATGAATGGCATCAACCGAACTATTTAGATCAGGATTAGAAAGTAAAAATGTATTTAGTAACCTTACTATGGCGTTGACAGAAATAAAAATTATAGGTACTTGGAAAACCATCTAATTCTCGATACTTGAAAAGCAATTGAAGGAATTTTTTTATTTCATATGGGACTATCGATACATTTTAGTTAACGGCTATCACAGAAACAGACGGGAAACACAGAATAAGAATGAATTTCGAACTCGACGCTCTGATAAACAGCAACAACATAGTGAAACACAATCACAGAGAAGAAGATGACTCGGACATATACAAAGGATGGCAGCGGACAGGAACACAAAACTTATCACATAATGGAAACCTACCACGAGTAGACCGAGGGGACGACCCCGCAAAAAGCATAAAGACAGCCTGGAGGAGGAACTAAGAGTAATGAGAATACGGAATTAGATAATCAAATAAAATCGTAGAAGAGACCAAAACCCACAAAGAGTTGTAGAGTGGAACAAAGAAGAAGAAGATAGTTAAGATTCAATATTTTCCAGTTCATCGACTAAAAACTGTAGATAACAATCGATTGAAAATAATCATTACTATACAGTGTTGATGTTATTTATCTATGTTTCATACCAATTATTGTTTGGAAATAATATCAGCTAGAAAAAATTGTTATTGCAAAATGTTATAGGCCACGTAGTGTGACAATCGACAAATATCTGTTATATAGTATCCGCATCATAATACAACTCTCCTTATAGGGAGAAAGTATAACGCCATCTGACGAGACTACATCAATTAACAATGCACACCCATATGGTAATAACTGTCGACGTGCTCATGCCATCAGGATCACCGAGTAGTGTCCTCTATCGGAATAATATTATATATTAGTATTGAGTGTTGGAGCCAATTTTATAAAATTTTATATAATTTCCTGAACAGTGTTGCTTTGCGAATACAGCACCGCAGTATAAGGAAGGTATTGTTCAATAAGGATGGTTCTCTATCACCGACTTTATAAAAAAAAACTTTAATCTTCATTGCTATCAGCACAAGGGATTTTACGCGGGTAAAGGGAGAAGCTTAGAGGAGTGTAATCACAACTTCACAAAAAACTGTGAAAGATAATTCGCGTAATAAACCCCACAATGGGTTTTGAACTATCGTTCCCCAATACTCAGTACGAGACGGACTGCGGCTCTAATCAATAGGCCATCGAGTTGGGTTCGTCTTTATTATAACCCCAGAATGAAAGAGAAAGAGATTTAGCTAACCGCCAGAAGTCTACCATACAAACAGAATACAATGTTGAGGGTAGCTATTAATTCATAACTAGGTGAAATTCCCGTGGTCTGGCGACGTATGATGAATCCACCTATCTCTCTGATTTACTTACTCTCAAAATATTACCAAAAGTAATGTTATGCTCCCAACTTCTTTTTCTACTAACTATGCAGTTGCAATTTCTAAGATAACAATATAACTAAACTATCCTACTTTCGCGTTGTTGTTTTTTCATTTAACGAATAAAACTGGTAGTAATATAAATATTTGTCGCGACTTGCAGGGACAAAAGCCATAAAGGTCGGTCGTCTTTAAAAAATTGTCTTCGTTTATATATTATAGCGATGTATGTTCTTTTCTGGCAAGTCAGGGGTGGGACAGTTTTGTGTAGCAATATATGTCCTTCACGTGTCCTCTTTATTCCTCTGTATAAGCAATATATTAAATATTGAGATTCAAACCTCTTCGCTACTTTCATGTGCATTATAATGCGTTGCCACGCCTGTAGAGGCTTATCGATTCCGTAATCCATCTATCAATATAAATATTAAATTTCGGCCCTTGAAGAAGGGGGGCGGCGGCTGCCACACGGCGTAGCGGGATAAACGCCAAGTCACGACGGGCCCATAATGGATTATTTAAATATGACCCACTTGCGGACAAGTTTACTTAAAATAAGTGTTTTCTTGGGAAGACTTACTATTTTTCAGGAATTTCATTGCGGCGGTGACGGTGCGGGGAAACGGTTGAGATTTTCTAGACGTCGAGCTTTAGCTGCACTTACCTAGAAAAAAAGAAGAGAGATAAGTAAATATTTGTTACGATTACATAGCGTATGGTATTTTTTTTTTGAGAAAACATTATTTTACGGACACAGTATTTATTTCAACCATCTCAGTGGCCAAGTGGTTAGATGCGTCATCCGTCTGGTACTGAACATTGAGGAGGGAGCCTGTGTACGAACCCCAACGGTGCGAATTTTCGCAAATCACTTTCCACAGTTTTTTTAGAGATTTTATGCGAATTTAAGGTAAATAACGGGCGAATAAACTACTCTGAGCTTCTCCTGTGACCGGCGGAAAAACCTCACATAAAGTTTTTTATTTTAATTTTAAGCACTGCTGAGTAGAGCTGGAGCAATATATGCATTTATAATAAGTGAAGTATATTTCTAGAAATAAAGTGGACCATTAAATAAAATTGCAATAACTGAAAATTTAAAAATTATGACTTGTTCAGACAATGCGATTTTGTGTGATGCCGCGACATTTTGGTTTAGATGATATTTCAGCGTGTGGTAAAAACACGCCCAAATGATATGCAGTAGGGCGCATAGTGGTATCCGCACGATGAGAAGAAACTAAACTCAAACTGTTCGCACCTCACAAATTGGCATCATCTGGATGCACCGTTAGACCAAAATTGAGGATACTGCGGCAAGTAAGATGCAGTTGTATCAATATTACTTGTGAGAAAAAACAAAAAAGATTATTTTTTACAGATGTTTTTGTTTCACGGATTTTAAGATGAGTAATGGATATTTTTAACACATGTGTTTATTGTTTTAATGCAAGGTGGCGGCGTACGCTCAAATATTTCGCACATACAGCTAGCAATACAAGATTTCGCATACAAAGCGTGCAACCACTTTTTATTAACTAAACATACAACTTAAGAACATCATCAGATATTTTACAACAATGACACAATTATTAGTCAAATTGCTGTTCGTTCATTGAAATTTCTATTCTTATATTTCCTACAACACGAAGTATTGGAAAAGTGTTGACCGGTTTCGAAACCAAGTTTTCAAAATTTTGGATTGACTATTTTCAGAGTGGTATCGAACTGGATGAAACTTGGATGATTCACGAAATAATATGATTATCTTGACCCAGCTCAGTGGCCTAGTTGTACCTCTACAACGTCTCGTCTGAACATTGGGCAGCGGGTATATTCTTTCTGAATTTTCAAAGGATTTCTGTGAAGTTAAGGTAAATCTCACGTGATTAAACTACTCAGAACTTTTCCTTTGCGAAAAAGACTTATAAAGGAGGAAGTCTTGTGTATTGTCTTCGAGAAAGTCGTTGTAGAACATTGTACACAAAATAAACAAATAGAAAACAAAAATATAAAAAAATATTGATATATGAAAACTTATATACAACATTATCTCAGGCATATATTTCCAAACTTTTTGGCCTGACGCTCTCTTTCCAGCTGAAAATTCCAGCTAATTTACTTAGCTCCCTCTCACTTCAGCAATTACAGTTTGAATTGTGTGCGTTTAATTGGAAAATGAAGTACCTACTAACTGTAACTTCTTTTAGACAGTCCTCTAGCGGGCGGAACCGCCCGCATTGAAAACATCTTGGGATTACGGAATTATTTACATATTTTCGGTTAAAACATGTAAATACGTTTTGATGAAATACTGCCTTTGGCATTAAATAGCATGAACACTAACTAAATTACTTAATAAATACCAATATATTTCTAATGCATTAGCAAAATTAAATCAATGGTGGGATTTTTGAAATATTTACTTATTTGTGGTTCAAACATATAAAATTGAAATTGAAATACTAACTAGCAACACCGTAACAATGGCCGGCAAACTGTGGTTTGGGAGCCACGTGTGGAAATAATATGTGTAATATTTGTTTAGGAAGTATACAATATAAATACAAAACTAATAATATTGAAAAAACTAATAACAAACTGCATTCGTCAAGATTGGCGTGTATATACATATATACATACACGTCAATATTGACGAATTCAAGCGAATGCAGTGTAATGAACGCAAACCAGAGTTAACTCTTCAGAAATTTATTTTTTAGTAGGGCGGAAGGAATTATGAAGAGAGAAAAGTGCGACGCGAAGAGATTTGGAAGATATTGGGATCTGCTCATGTGTCGTGATCAGAGTAAAATTTATTAATTATATGTAAAATCATTTGAACACGAAATAGAACAAAGTAAATAAAGCATGGGATGTGAGAATATTCGAAAACTTCTATGCGGAAGGCGATGGAATCCTATTTTTTTAGAATTTTGATGATTTACCTAATGTTTTAATTGTACTATTTAATGGCCCATCTATTTTTTAGCCACTCACTGTGTTATACAGGCGGTCACTGGGTCTGAAATAGAAACTTCATACTTCCTGCAGCAGTAAATCAAATATCTACGATAATAATCTTAAAATGAAGTAGAACATTTTCTTGTTCACCGACGTTATATTGCAAAAGAAAATACAAAATATACTAGTGGCTAACGTAGGGGGAGTATTTATCCAATTGTTTATATGATGGTATCAATTTATTACAAATATACTGAAGGCTAACGTAGAGGGAGTGTTTATCCGATTGTTTATATGAGAGGCATCAATTTCTTACAAACAACAGTGGCAACAGGAGGAAACCCTAAAGGTTATATTTTAAGTCAAGTGTTACTTATATAGATCTTATTTATTATAGCGGATATAAGGCTGTTCGAAGCAGACAGGGTCAGTATATCATACACGGTGTCGAGTAGTGTTGGTGGCAGATTTATATTTATCTATCCGTGTATGACCAGCGGTAACGGCCCAGAAGCAAAAAGACGCACTTACACCGTCTGGCGTAGCTTAGCCGCGTTTGTTTTAACGCGCCCACCCGTCCTCCTCGCCAAACATAGACAATTGTTTGCTTATCTGTAAATTATAGGCTCCACAACGCCTCTTCCTTTTGCTGTTAACGATGGGACTCGGGACGTAATTATACGCGGCCCCGTCGCCGGCACGCATGAATTAAACGAGGGCCCAATAAAATAAAACCGGCCCCGGCTATAATCGCGATCGAAAAAACACACGCACGCACACATGCGCTCGCGTCTCCCCCAACCAAAAATCCCTGCGAAAACCCGACGGGCCGGGCCGTAAAAAAGACCTCGTTACAAAACTGGCCTTTTTACGGCCGCCCCCGCACCCCCAACTGAACTTTAATTAAGTCCGTCCGAAGCGGGCAATTGATGGCGGACGTTTTAAAAATTAATTACCGGTCGGTCGGACCCTACTCAAATCCGCGAGGATAAGAGGCGGCTGAATAATTGAACCGCCAAATTTTCAGACAAGACTAGTTTCTGTTACAGACAAATTTTACTGTATTTAATGCATTGTAATTGTAGCGACTGCATAACGATCGCTATAATATTATTTTAGTGAAGCTTTACTTTTACATATGAGTTGGCATGACATCGCGATATTGTTGGCAGCAAGTCTGTTCACTAATTGGCAATTTCCGATAGGCGCGTCTGACTACTGGCAGGCCGTAAAGCATGTGTCGCTAATGGGGTCACTCACCGTCACAAGAACAACAAAAAATATTGATATCTTCTTTGGCTGTAGCTCTCGAATATTGAATAAAAAAGAAATAATTTTCATGAGCTGAAACTCTTATGATACAATATAATTTGATTCGTTATACGTTTTTGAGTTTAAAAGAATGCAGATTGTCAATTAGTGACCTATTAACTACAAACAGCCAACAGTAGGTGCTTTCATTTATCCTTTTTAGCTACCCCGAATGGTTCGCACCGTAGCTCCTCGTCGCGGAACGATAAAAGCACGCACGGTCGCCATCGTCGCCACTGACTGTGAATATTCATGTAAAATTATACAATTATATATAATTGCCAAAATATAACATTATACACAAATTGAAATGATAAATGGGTTTCAACTGGATACAAAATAACGCGGTAAGTGGTATATTCCTGCGTTCTGGGACTGGCTCGCACGGATAATCAAATACTAGACGAACAGCCTGGAATCGCTCCCGAAGAATAAGCGAAAGCGGCTAGTATAAATGAATCGAAAACTTAAATTTAAACGGTTTTCACCACCTTCCCAAAAATCAACTCTTATGGCTGTAAAGGAAATTTGTGCTGTAGGTAACGCTTGAAATTATTTAACCGAATGGCTCTTAAACAATTTGAAGTTCTATGTAGTAACGATAAGTTTAGTTTATAATAGTTAATATAATAGTTAACATGGAACCACGGGAAGATGGTAAAAACAGATATACTAAACAATTGAGTTGAGTGATCAGCGCAATGGAGTTTTATACGTCTTACTGCAAGATAATGTTTAGTGAAAAGACTGTGGCTATGGCAATACTATACATTAAAAAAACAGCGGTGAGGCTTTTGTGACGGTCGGAAGAAGCTCAGAGGAGTGTAATCACCCGGTATTAGTACCTTAACTTCAGAGAAAACCTCTGAAAAACTGTGAAAGGTGATTCACCAAAATTCACACCGATTGGGTTCAAACTCAGGCTCCCCAATGTTCGGTACGAGACAGATGACGCCTCTAACCACTCAGCCGCTGAGTTGGGTAGTATAAATTAAGTTAAAGTTGATTTTCAATAAAATTGATCGAAGTAACATGAAGTAATTTGTTGTGTATGACATAATTTAGGACAGAGGGAGTAAAATATAAACGATTAAATTCGTATGCCTATTTTATGAGCATAATCGACCCAAGTAATCCCAATTTATACTAATTTCTTACTATTTCAGCAATTGTGTTCAGATATCCTAGCCCTTGCGTTTCATATTTCTTAATGTATGAATCTGCGTATATGATGTGTGTAAGCTTACAATGTATTTCATGTAAATATAAACTGATCAAATTTGTATTCTCTAAACGTGAATAAATAACCACGTCTGTTTTATTTATTCAGCCATCGGAAAACCAGAAATTTCCCGATGGGCTGCTTAAGGGTGACAATTTCCCTAATTGAATATTTACTGCAGTACACACTGTAATATATCTTGTATTATTTCAGTTATTTGTAGTCCAACTTTATTGTTTTACTACCTCCGGGGTCTTTGCGAGACCGCACTCTACAAATAAACCCTAAATGATATATGTCCTATTCGAATACACATCAATAATTAGTTATTGTTTCCTTATCAAAGATCAGAGGTAGATAATTATCGACTAATGTCACGACAAGAAAATATCTACTCGTTACTTCCACGTTGCTGTACTATTATTATATTTTAATCATTTCTAAATGTTAATACAATTGTTCTTCCCACGCCTCAAAATATCGAAAGTCTGGAATTAATTACAGGCTTGTCGCGATCGCGATGCGCCGATAGAGGATTATTTACGGCTGTCGACTACGCGCCGCAGCATAAACTCATAGTTATCGGCGCAGTATCCGTGCACACGAAGAATGCAGGAGTTCGCAAAAAAAACTAGATAAGGACGGTGGGGCCTAATCGCGGAAACCCGCCTCGTAGCAGGAAAAAATCCTGTAGAGAGCGCAGTTTCCCTTTTCTTATCAGATAAACTCGCCGCGTGCACTATCCATCTAATTAATGTTGTCTTCGCGACGGTATTTAACCTGGTAGCAGATATGCAACTAGAAATACGCGCCTGCTGGTGGACGGGTGGCGTGGCCTGAGAGCTGCAAGGAAACAATAAGTCAGCGCGCGAAATAAATAAATTCCGGAAACGACATTGACACCAGATGATACAATAATAAAGACCCCCAAATGTGGGGAATTGTGCAGGGGAAACGCACCCCTTGTTCATATCTGTTTCTAGCTGGCTGGCACATGGCGTAAATTATGATCGAGGGATATTGAACGAGATTACTCTAAAGAAGCTTTTATTTACAATTGGATAAAATATATGTAATAAAATATAATATGCCAATAACAATTAATTTCTTATTTTTGTAACATATTATAAATGCCATTATTATGTTAAACATACATAATAAATGCAATATATTAATAATAATAAAACAGCAGATTCTGCTTTGGTAGATACAATTATTTAGTCTACCGTAGAGGGTGATTTTTTTTGAAAGAGAATCGAAAATACCTCACCAAACTCCCGTTCGCTAGATTTATATCAAATGTACAAACCTATTTAATTATGAAAAGTAAAATATTGTGTATTCTCAACCTTCTTTAATTTTTAATATGATGGTCTATTGCGGGTGGAATTATTACTAGCCGGTGTATTAAAATTTAAATTCCCCAATAGGCAATAGGAATTATTTATATTTTTGTGTAGGAGGCATAGGTCGTTGATAATTCTACGTTTGTGTAATGTAAAAAAATATTCTTAAAACTTCATCATTCAATATCACAAAAACATTTCAAGGAAGAGTATGGAATGGAATAAGTTTGCTTGTGGATTATAAAACTAGTGGCAGTTGGCTATATTTAAGGAAGAAATCAAGGAAGCAAATATATTACTTATTGTTACCTGTTTCACGCTTCTGCCTGCGTATGGGTGTCTACTGTGTCAGTAGTATAGTGCTGACAACTATAGGTAGGAATATATAGGCGGATCTAAAGTTTAACCAGTTTAACGTTGATTCCAAACATTTGTTTTTCTGGGAATTTTCTATACTCCGGACCCGTGAAGGTGTTCTAGCCGTGTTTCAGGCAGGAAATAATAATATTAATTGAATTAGTAGAATTCGTCACCCTAAACGCACCATACGCTCATCCTGCGGATTAACGCAAACGCGCCAGCTCGTTATAATTGCAAAATACCGCCAACGCGCGCTCCCTGCTAATCAAAATGCTATTCCCCCCGCAAGTTCTCACAATAACTTCGCAATTTAGCGCAAACTCGATTACGCGGGCCCGCGCTCCACCGTCTTCATAATGTCGTTTAAAAGTTGTCGCGTAAAAGTTAGCCGCCCGATGGGAAGGACGAACGGAAAAGCCGCACGACCGGAGTTTTATTATAACCCGAAATTTCATCGCTCCCAATAAAACCCGTGAAGGGCGCAATTGTATCGAACATAGTCGCGGCGAAAATGAAAGAGGGAAATAAAACGCGGCTCGTCGTGTCGCCTCCCCGCTGCAGCAAATTGCGCACGAATAAAACCGTCGTAAAAGCGCGGGTTCATCTGGAAAGTTTGTACGTGTTTTTGCCGCACTCCCTCCGGGGGGCAGGGTGATTGGCGTGAATTTGATGCTGTTTATTAGCGGGGGTGATTTATCGGAACGGGCGCGGACCTGAAGTTTTTCAATTTATTTAGCGTCTCACACCATGAACAAGAGGAGTCGGCTAATGTAATGACGACTCCGTTGTTTTGCGATTGTGAGCTCCTCGAGGGCCTGCTCGCATTAAGCCTGATGGAAGGAATTACTCGGCGCCGGGTGATCTTTACCCGACTCGGCACGTCTCCAGCGACGTCCCCGAATGGCCGTAATTCCGGGTCGACACAGTCAAAAAATGATGGACTTTCGACGTGAATCGAAATGAAACGAAATCAAATGTAGGATGTTGTGAAATGGAATACTACGAGAAGAGTAGAATATTGAAGGGAATATATTTTAAAGAATAGTCCAACTACAAAGTTCTAGATCCGTCTTGTCCAACGCACGGCCCACTACAGCGATTCGATACTTACAAACTTTATGCGATTGCGACTAAAAAATACCATTTTAAATTTAACCACCCTTTTTTACTGAACTTCTATCTATAAAATATCTATCTTCCCAGTGAAAATATCCCTCGGTTCACAATCATACCCTAGTGTGACGACCAGTTATTTTCAAGGTTGAAGCACAAGAAAAATAAATCTAAAATATCTGAACCACCTTGAGAACTGAGAATTACAACTACTTCTATAGAATCAGGAATCGAAGCATTATTGTCTCAAAAAAATGTCAAACATATCAGTAATTCCATATTGATGGTGTTATTATTGTTCATTTAAAACTACCTGATTTTCTAAATATACCATCGAACAAAACCTAAATAAAGACCAGGCCAGTCGATGAAAAGTAGATCAAAGCGATCAAACGACGCAACAAGAACAACAAATCTTGAATAAAGACCAGTCATGGATTAATGGCAGTTCCCAAATATAAAGGCATAGGTAAGGGCGATAGCATAATACTAACACTATTAGGCTTGATAATGGACAAAATATTAAGAACGTCAAAATAAGTCAGGGGAGTCTACATATAAATCCTATGCCTCGCTGACGGCATTATGTTGATGGCCAAATATAAGAATGATGATAAGAATGAGTGCTAAAAACAAAACAATTAGACAAAGTATGCATTTCACGTACTACTACACCTGCTTAATTGACTTCACGAAGGTTTGACATCAACCGCAAATTAAGAACTGGCTGGTAAAAAGTTGGTTCTGATATATAGCATTATAGAGATCAAATTGGTGTATATAACTAAGAGGTCGTGACTCCCATTCACCGGACAAAAGGTGTAGCACAGGGGGATTTTCACAGCCTTAATCTGTTTCTGCTGAATACAGCCGACCTACCGAGAAAGCTTAATAACCACAAAGAATCTATAAACAACTTAATGTACACTGACGACCTTGCCATCTAGCCCAAAATAATCTAGGGGAGTACTGCGACCAACACAGACAGTAGATAGGGAGAAGCCCGAAATTATGAAGTTAAAAAAAAGCCTTTCAAAAGCATATTACTTCTGCGTTAACCTTATAAACTCCTACACATATTTAGGAGTGACCCTGCAAACCACGTTGAATTCGTGGAGTACCTGAAGCGCAGGAAGCTACAACGGCAGTAACTACACCAAAATTTCATACAGGCTCTCAATCGAATGTGCCAGACAGCGTTTTTTGTCAAAAGATCATTACAATCGCTACTTATGCGTTAAAAGAAATTGCCCACCTAACAAAATAAAAGGACCTGTTAGGGCTTGTCATGATAAAAGCATATTTTATGAAAAGGGTACTAGGTGTACATAAATTAGTACCAAATACGTTACGCCATAATATAATTGGATGGAACATACTCAGACAAGGTCTGAGCGAAGAATATTTTCTACAAGCAGAAGCTATCAAAGTCAATCGTGGAGAATATCTGATATTTTATGGAAGAAAACTATATAGACAGGACTGCTTTTATGCCCAACACATAGAGATATGCAAACCAGCCAAATAGGAGCACGATTTGTCGCATGGCGGTACATGGGTTTCATCACGTCGTCTGTCATCTCCAACATTATCATCAAAGCGAGAAGGAGTGCTTGTGTAAGTTCTGTGGTAGTTCCTGCAGTGAGAGAGCTGATGCCCTAAGTGCGCGGAAGTGGCACAGTTCAGACATTTAATTATTTGACTGGACTTAACAAATTTTTAATTTTAGTTGAATTTCTTGCAGATTTTTGTAATGAAGGATTATGTAAATAAATAAATATTATAGCACGGCCAGTAATAAAGTATACCGCAGAAATATAAGCCGAAATTACAGAAACAAAAAATCTATACAGAACAAGAGAGGTAAGAACATAAGGAAATATCAAAGCAGTAAATCTGGTGTCAGAAAAACGATAATAAAAGATGGTCTCAAGGTCTCAAAGTACAAGATGTATCAGGTTCGTCCGAACGAGAAGACGGCACTGGAAGAACTACGTCAATAGATTGGGAAAAGAGTAATAGGTGAAATACAAAAAAGATGAGAAACCGAACATCGGAAGACCAAATGGACGGCCACCAAAACGATGGCGCGAGGGCTGGATATCCGCTTATTAATAGGCATAACGAGAGAAAACACAAGACAAATTCTACACTGAGAATTTTTTCGGTTCGGCCCGAGTTATGAGAAACTTCGGCACCTCCGTAGATCAGCAGCGGGAGAGCCGAGCACTAAACCAGTGACGTCAATAACCTTGTGGTTTGATTTATACTTGTCTTATTGGCACTTATATTTATAGACAACTATCATTTAATCAATCGGAGATAGAGCCGAACAAATAATCGGTTTCATCTCTATAGCAACCGAGTAAACAATATCAACATTAGCACTGCCGAAAGTTTTAAAATTCGTTTGCGATGCTGCCGGCATATTATTTATTCGGATGCGGCTTCATCGACGTTGGCTTTTATACTACCGAGCATTTTGGTTCGGCTCTTATTAATTTTTCTCAGTGTATATAAGTGTATCAATAATAAAAAAATAAATAAAAACAAAGATCTCTTCCATTCTTACCCAGAAATATTTAGCAATGTATTTCCGTTTGTAATTTCCCAGGTTTCGCCGTTGACTCATACCTCAAGTCCCATCTATCCTATTATCGTCCACACACTGTATACATTTATTCTATATTCCACGTACCATTGCGGTGTTATGCATATCGATAAATTAGACAAAAATTAACAGTTGGTCTGGGGAACCAGTTTAATTGTATAATAGTATCAAAAAAAAATTCAATGACGGAAATGAGTATAATAAATCATTCTAATTAATATCCGTATTAAGAAGATCCCAATTATAAAACGAGTTGCTTCTTTAAATTTTATTATTATTATTATTATGCAATTAGCATATCTTAAACTGAATATTGATCGTAATACCAGTAATACCATTGATTTTTTTGTCTTGGTTTCATAAAATGTATAATTAATTAAAATTACATATTAATAGCTTCATTAAACAGTCGGAGAGTTTGTTGTATCGAACCATTTCAAGCATCTAATTATAATTTACGACTTCCTCGATCTTCATTTAATTGCTTCAAATAAAATATTCGAGCAGTATTTAAAACTGTCGCAAGTAGGTAAGTGCATGAAAACTTAATTTCATCACACGTCCTAAATCAACTCTGATTTTAATGTTGACTTAATGAATTTGCAATCAGGGGATTGTTAAAATATTGTAATAAATTTGTAAATAAGATTTGATTATACGTGGCTATGTATAATAAAAAATGTAGATCCAAAAATATAAAAGGTAATTAATATGAAAACAATTCCTAGAATTTTCTTTATTTTATGGATATTGTTCCAGGCATATTTTCGGAAAGTCGGAGTCATAATAAATACATATAAATGTGCCTATTTCTAATGGTAGGACCAAAAACTAAACTACACCTATACATAACTCACTAACTATCTAGATATTAATATAGTACTTTATTATCCTTCATTTATCTATTATTATATATATATATATATATATATATATATATATATATATATATATAAATTAATAGATAAATGAAGGATAATAAAGTAATATATTAATATCTAGATACACTCACATTGCGAGATCGAAAGAATTAGAAATTGACTAGAATTATAAATGATTTTAATGAGATATTAAAGACATTTACATGTAATACATGACATATATTGGACACTCGCGAAGTGATTGAGAACCCAAAGTGAGGAGCGTTACAGCAAAGATAGTCAATAAAATAGCTGGAATGTCCACGAATCTCTGACCAAAAGCCCATATTCCTGCTCTCAGATTTTGAGTCAGCGTTCTTACGTCAGCAATCAGAGACAGAGTAGTGAAGAGAATAGCTGATTCAAATCTGGTCTCTGATTCGCTGAAGGAGCAGGAATGTGGGCTCCAAAATTAAATCTAGTCTCCTCGTAGTTTTTATTTTATAAAGAACTGCACTAAACTCTCACTCTTCAAATTATTAAACTTGTTGCTTACCTTCCTATTTGCCATATGCGCAATAGGAAATCTCTATTGATTTTTCTTCTCTGTTAGTGGACCTATTTTGCTCAATTTTACAGGCTCGTCCGAGCGTGAGTTTAAGACGATTTCCTAATTTGGCCGCGATCTGTGGTTTTTCCATCGCGGCCCGCCCAATTATGGGCAGTTCTTCGTTTTCATCAAGTTTTCTTGGCTGTTAGTGGACCGGTTTTGCTCAAATTTTTACTGGATCCTCCCAAGTAGTGTTCTCAGGAAAGTTATCAAAATTCGAAAACTGACCCACGAATAATATGTATATGTCAAATTTCCAACATCAATTCCGACTATACTGCCAACCGAACGGAGTAAATAGGACTTTTAGGATAGTTACGGTACGAATTTTAAATATTTAGAACCTACGCTAGTACAAATATGATACAATTCAATGTTCATCTAGTATTTGAATATGTCGCTGGGAAAATGTAAAATCATTGTTGTAATTCGCCAAGTCATTTACTAAATGACAGGACGAATTGTGAATTGATGATCGATCATATGCACAATTATTGCAATTTGACTAAAAGGTTCACACGTTTTCACGTTTGTGAAATACCGAATAGCTTTCAGCCTTGTTGTTAATAAAGAACATAATTCTTAACGGGCATAGAAATAAACAAGACGTATTTAAGCGTACGATACTTGGTTTGTACATTAATTGCACTCCTGACAATTGTATTTGCGAATAATCATCATTGCTAATACAGATTACTTACTAATGTAATTAATCCAAACTTTACGTCTTCACTTTACACATTTACTTACACAATATGAATATTACGTTTAAAATTCCAAATAAAGAATGTTAGATAATTAATTTTCAAATGAAAATATAACGGTATATGCGAAACCTTACTTGCTTAGTTACTACCAGATAACAATATTCTAGCAAATTTCATAGCAATTTAACAAACGGAAGCAATCAGCTTTTCAAATCTTCAAACAAGAACTGTGCTTAAATCACACTCGTTAGATCCTGCGTGTGTGTGCACCGGCTTTCAATTTCGGGGTTTAGATCGAGAGAAGTGGCATAAACATGGGGAAACGTCGCGACGCAAACGGCTGCCTTGTTGAAATATAATTCGGGTGGAAGGGTGGTTGTTAAAAATGGGACATAAAGCCTCTATAAGATGGCGCGATGAGGGGACCGTGCGACACACGTACAAAGAGACGTATGCATTTGAGTACACCGAAAAAATCTCAATGGATAATCGAGAGTACTATGGAGTATTAAAAGATTTGAGAAATATGATACTTTAAGGGATTTCTTACAGTTGTTGTCAATGTGGTAATATATTCTTTCAAGATTAAAATTTTAAGATTTATTATCCATGTTACATTATTTGCAGCTACTTTAGGACATTATCGGGTGGAGTATAACTAATATGTCTCAGTAGTACGACAGTACTAGAGATCGATCATTTTATAGCGCGTATATGACATGGCAAAGCTAACTACAGAGAAGTGTTGTTTCAGAATATTCAGAATTTGTTCATTCATCCTACTAATTTACTTATCTTCATAGTTGTTTATATATATATCTGGTGGACATAGAATAGCAAAAGTAGCATGGCAAGAATGCAGGAGTTTGAAAACTAAGATCGAACTTATTCAAAAAGTGAAAGGAAGTAAGTGGTATGAACAAAACAGACATGTTAAACCTAATTCACCAATGAGAAAACTAGATTTATGGAAAGAATAATTGTTTAGAACTCTTCAATGACAACGGAAGTGAATATCAAGAGAGTGTAAGCGAAGTGTGGTCCCGCCACTTCGCTCACCATTGCATCCAATTTCAAGAGATGAAGTCATTAGACAATAAAATCAACGAAAACCAGAGGTCGCAGGAACTGAAATTAGGATCCGTCGACGGTCACTAAAATCTGAATAGAAAAGGCTTCTGCAACCTTCGTACGCATGAAAAAATAATCATGATCTGACGTTATGCCTGCGTATGCGCATGCTGGTGTGCTACATTTTTCGGTTCTCTTATAGGGCATGGAGGCTTGAACACTTACACAAGCTAAGCTAAAAGGTCTAAATGCATTTGAAATTTGGTATATTTGTATACACAATTGCTTAGAATCAGCTGGATGGATAGAGTGATAAATGAAGAGATTCTACGACGAATAAACAAAGCAAATGAAATAACCAAATTAATAAAATGACGCAAACTGGTATACTTTAGCCGTATTATGATACCACCTCATCATACAGGAAAAGTAGACACCAGACGAGAACCGCGGATCATCTTGGTTGAGGAATCTGAGGCAGTGGTTCGGACAAACATAGACAAAACTAATATTACCAGTATTGGCATAAATATGGTAACCACCACGTTCGCCAACAACCGTTAAACGGTCACGGCACACAAAGAAGAAAGGATATAACGTGTTCCATTCGAAGAAAGGTATATTATAGAGCAGTGGTCGGCAAACTTTTAAGGCGAAAGTGAATCCCTCAAATGATATTTTTTGAGAGGCGTAATTTTAATTATACACACATATTATGACATTACCGTCAATTGTATTTTTGAAGAGCCGAACACATGTATCAATAGAGTCGTAATTTTCCAAACCCTGTTATAGACTCTGTATTATATTCCACAATATTAATCGCAGATATTTTTCATAAATGTACTTGTTGGTCATTTACATTTCTTAATTAGGCCTACAAGTTGACTTAATGTATAGCTGACACTTTTAATCACCAATCCCCAGCTCTATTAGCCCGTCGCTTCGCTTGATTATAATTAATTTCCATTTCATTAGTACCTTATCTGAGGATGGCGTAACGGCGATTGGAGGCACTGATTAAAGGCGCGCACGTGTAAACGTGCTTTTTAATATCGAGAAGGGTAAAAAACGTGCGCTTTGTCCCGTTCATTTATGAAACGGTTTCGTTTTAATGCGAAGTCTTCACATTCAACGTGCTGAAGTGCGCCGTTAAGGGTGAGAGATGGATCCTGCGGGCGGACAATCGCGACTTCCATCTAATATTTCACTCTCACGCGACGTTTTTCAATCAGTTCGGCTCCCCCAGTCAATTGATAGGTTTTAAGCAGGAGAGCGACAGGGGGCATGGTATTTACATAATCGTCTGAATTACGACACGGCGATTTTGTTCTAATTTTCAAGCCGGCGCCGGTTAACGTGCTCAGGAATTTCCGAACGGTGGGTAGTAATTAATGCCGCACGTCGCACGTGGAATCAATAATAAGCGCGACGCATTAGTGGGGAGGCCACATCTTTTGCATAAACATGCGGGAGAGTTATAGCTTTCGAAGCACATGGGAATTGGATCCGACCGCATCTTCAAGTTACCTAGAACATTGGGTGGTCGGTTTCGTTTCTTCAGCCGAATTATTTTATGAATATATTACGAAATTCATTATCATATTCGTATAAATGATATCCTAATTACAAAGTTAATAAATATCAGGCTATATTTGGTTATAAATTGTTGCTGTCATATTATTATTGCTCGACGTCGAGGTTGATTAAGCTCAATAAAACTATTTTAATTTTAAGAAATACTACGTTTCTGCCGAAAGATAAATATGAAATGTGTGATTTAAATACGAAATTATATATTTTTGAAAAAACAGACTGTTATACAATACGTTCTGTACATAGGTAGTCTCATAGTTCAACACAACTTAATCTGAGTTCTGTTGAACTATTACTCTACCTATGTATGTACTGTATAATGTAACTGTATGGGTACACTATACAAAATATATTGTTAATTATTACTGAATTCATGCTGCTGTATCGATACAATTACTTACAACTAACCACATTCATACTTAGCTGACATATATGTTTGACTATTCAATTGGAGCAACAAGTATACGCGGCAGTAGCTCTACAATTATTCCTTCGGCGGTATATTATCAAGCACACCGCTTTACATGTTAATTAAATCACGTAATTACTAGAGCAATTAGCAAATGACAATAATTGTCAATAATCAAAGTGTTTTACTTACAATGCAGCCCACTCAGCGCGCGCTCTCTTAAGCAGACACTCACCTGGAATAAAAAAAGAAACCAATTAACGCAATTTTCTACGCAACGTGATTTTAATTAATATAACAAAGAACGCGCAACGCAACATCGTAGTCATAAATTATTTTTAATTACAATTTATAATTTAGTATTCGCTTTGTGAGAAAAATAATGAGTGTCTGGCATGTGATGACAGTAGAAGCAGTAAATAAATCATAGGACCGCGACATAATTAATTTACAGATCCTGAAACTATCAACCATAAAAACTTAAATTTTATTTGTGGTAACATGTGACAACGGGACTTCGTTATGGTTTGTATATATCTTAATTTTTGATCTTTTAAGAAACAGCAACGTTATTTAGGTCTAAAATAATAAGTATCAAGTACTGTTCAGTGCGTACACTCGTCAGTAAAAAAAGACCTTTATTTGGCATATCAGCCCAACCCTTCCCTTTACACACATTCCCAAACAGTACTTTCACAGAAAGAAATCAAAAAAGACACACAAAAAAAGAATACAAATTAACATAAAATACATTTTTCTATCCATTAAAATAAACCCCCTCTGCCCTCGCCAATTACCTTTCCCACGTCAGCCTCCTGCAGATTTTCACGCCTTTCCCATCCTCTCCTAACCATTCGTTCAGCTTTCTGCACTCTCCAACCCACTCTTCTTTCACTCCCTCACATTCTTTGCTAAGGTGCCACCACGTGTCACTTCCCTTCCCACACAGTGCACACACGGTGTACCCCAGCCCTATCCACACTTTTCTTCCTCGCTCTTCTGATCCACACCTCGCTCTTGCCATGCATACTTTGTCCTCTCTGCTCCACTCTACCCTAGCTAAGTAGCTCGGGAGTTTCCCCTGCACTTGCCACTCTACGTAGCCAGGGTTGTATGAGCTCTCAGCCATTCTCACTTGCCTTTCTTGCCACTCAATATCCCTCAATCTCTCCCATATGTCAGTTCCTAGGCTATCCCTTTCTCTCAGCTTCTCCCGTACCAGTCTTTCTTCGCCCAAATCCTGCAATCTTTCCTCAAACTTCACAACCCTCACAAACGACTCCCACCACATACTCATACGATGTGTCTCCTGCAACAGCACTGCCCTCGGTGTCGACCTTTCGAGCCCTAGCAGATTCTTCAGAAACCAACCTTGCTCCCTTTCTATTACCTCCCATTCACGCAATCCCCACACTTCCACTCCATACAACAATATAGGTTTTACACACGCATCCCATATCTTGCATCCACATGCATCCTAAGCCCTCCTCCACAGTCAAACCAAAAGCCCAAATATTTAAAGCCATTCTCTCTCTCAATCAGCCTTTCCTTCCATTTCAGCCCTTCGTCCTTACCCCTCCTGCCCCTATTCCTAAACAACATCCATTTGGTCTTTTCCACATTCACCACTAGCCCCCTCTTATCCAGGTATCTACCCATTCTATCCAACATCTCTTGCATCTCTTCCACTCTCTTGGCCACCAGCACCACGTCATCTGCATACTCCAACATCCACACTTTGGATCTACCCACCACGACCCCTCCTGCCTGTCCTCTCCTCAGCACCTCTTCCAACTCGTTCGTGTACAGATTAAACAGGAGGGGGCTCAGCGGGCACCCCTGCCGTACTCCCACATTCACCCTAAATTTTTCAGTCAGTAATGCAACACAAACTCGCAAAAAAAAAAAAAAACAGTATATTGAGGCATTGAGCACAAAAGTGGACTAACCCTCAAATTATAAAAATCAATCAAATTTTATATTATTACTAATGATAATAATAAGATAAAACGAGATTTAAAAAATGTGAAGGTTAGTCCAGCAAACTCAATATGGTAAGAAGTTGAACGATGATTTTGTGTACTATTTTACTTGTTTTATAAATAGAAGGAATAGATCGGTCCCCGAAGAGTTTGATGCTTTTGAAATATGATGCTGGACACGGATATTGAGAATACCATAGATGGCAAGATGTACAAACACATCGATTCTGAGGGAAATCCAGTATGGTGTATACTCGTATTTTTAGATTATAATAAGCATTCCTATTTTTACTGAATTTATCGGGATAAGGATATAAGTTCGGGGCGTTTGATCACTCTAGCATAGTATTATCAATATTATCATATCTCTGCTCTGTATTAATATGAAATAGAATTAGATAGAGAGAGAGAGAGAGATAATACTATTTACATAAATATGTACATAAAATACAACAGAAACAAATTCTTAAAATAAATGGATTCTTAATGGGTATTTCTGCCTTGAGTTTTTTCGATACTACCTGTCTTGCTTGTCATGTGTGTTGTAGGTGTTATTCTTTATGTATTGTTATGAATTTCTGTAAATATTGTCTTGTATTTATATTTGGAGTGAATATTTATTATTAGATTATGCACAAATTTGCAGGACAATATGGGTACAAACACTGAAACTATTAGATACAGCACATTCATTCTACATTTGCCTAAAAATACAGAATTCCTTCGTCCTTTTCAGTTTAATTATTTAAAAAAGCTTGTGGACGTTTATAAATATCCTCATTCCCTTCCCAGTAAATTTCTTAAGATTAGATAAAGACTCGATGCAGCAACAGCAATATTTGCTCTACAAACATTAAATTTTTAATCCACCCCTTTCCGTCCTAAACTCGTTGGCTTTAATTAAATCCAAAATAAATTGCAACTGCCGTCGTTACTGCTTCTTTGCGACAATATTGTCTTCGCAGCTTTCGCTGAATAAAAATGTCGTTACCATTTAATTTCGGCCGGAGCTACCCCTTATTTCGGCGCCGTGTTTATTCGATTTTCAAGTCCCACCGGCGGTCGTTTATCGTGCGCCTCTCGCACTGGGAAAATCGAGTTAATCGTCAAGCGCTTTGATTCTCCCAGCGCTTAAAATCGCCCGGAGAAATGTATGCGAAATTCGGCACTTAATCAAATTATTAAGATCCAATTGGCATTTAGTCATTAATTGTAAGGGTAATTGAAATGGAAAGTATATCGAATTACAAATTAAATAAGCATGCATAGAAAAGGATGTACAAACAAACGTTCGTTTAGTTACTAGACTAGCATGTTTTATTATTAAATTTGTAATATATTTTTTGTTGAAAGTAACATGTTAAATATTTATATTTTGTGCAAGATCGAGTTAATATTGATCTAATCAAAAATGTAAACTTTATTTAAAAAATAAGCGGAACGTAAAATATATATGAAATATTACGCCGGACTTCATATGTGTATATTAATAATAAATATTATAATAATCTTTACTTGGTTAATAAAACCAATTCAAAGTATGGGATATAACATATTTTATGACAGTTCTGATGGGTGAATACAAGATATTATATTCTTTTCTATTTTGTGGATCGTAGCAGAGATTCCCAAACGATTAAAAAAAAAACGCTCACGTCAAAAGATTTACTTTACATTTACACATGAATATCATGTTATTATATCGCACATTATGTACCTATTTAGTTCTTTCTATTTAGACCAGTGTTTCTCAAATTTTTCGTCCATGACCCTCCTTTGTTTTTTTTAATGCATTTTTTTATTAATCATTTACAATTTCTACAAATAAAAGAGAAAAATAAAAAAGAATTGTAATTTTCTTCCCTCGGTCCTCGCCGCGAGGTTTGTGGTGGTGAATCGTCCTCGGGTTGCGGGTATTGAGGGTTTGTGTTAGGTATTTTTGTGTGTCCGTATCCAGCTCTATTTGTTGCGCTATGTTTACTATTATTATATTTTGTTATTCAGCAGTAGATTTTTAATTTTCAATTTGAAAGGAACGTGCGCCAGTGCTTTGATTTCGTTGGGTAGTTCGTTGTATTTAAAAAGTGTAAAGGACCCCCTGAAGGATCGGTATGTGTTGAAAAACATTCCGACTGATATGTAATAAGGTAATCCAAATATTTTTCGCAACCCCTACATTGAGAATTATTGATTTAGACAACATATGAAACATGAAAGAATAGTATTTCAAAATTTCTCCTCATTTTATTCATTGTCCTCGTAAGGGGCGTTTCGCCTCTGAGAAACCATTGGATTAGTAATTGGATGGAAATTTAGGTATATAACTTTGAATTTGTATTAATAATTAATTATAAATTGTTTATGCTATATATGAAATTATTACGAATGTATGCATGTTTGCATAAAATATCTTTTAATCATATATTAATTTTGGGTACGAGAGTTCAAACCCCGCTGTGAGAGAAATTTCTCGAATAACCATTCACAGTTTTTTTAGAGGATTTTTTTGTGAAGTTAAGGTAAATATCGGGTTTTTATATTCCTCTGAGCTTCACCCTTTATTTTGATAGCTATACAGATAAATGTTTTTTTTTTATATATATTTTAAAATAAAACATGACTCAAACACCCCCTATACACAGAACACGTGAAATCGTGGATTTGAAACCGAAAGACGGATTTCAGTTAGCGTGTATGCCAATAGAACTAATATAGATTGATAAATCTATTTTGTTTCTTGATTATATAGGTAAGTTAATAACGAATATAAAGTTTGATTAGAAGAACATTTTGTCCTTATGTACCTAGATAAAACTTTTAATATTTACTGCGACTATGGTACCCAAATGCTCAGTCATCCGGCGCGTTCGTCTAAATCTGAAATACGTGGTTTCTGGGGTGTAATCCCTAGGATGTAGTAATAATCTTGTTTCTAATGGTGCGTATTTGATGAAGGCTGTGCGTGCCGCGGTGCTGATCACGACTGCAGGATATTACGTCCCCGGTATATTAAGACCGCGCTACGTGCACCACATCGCAAATTTTTCGGCCTCCCGAATATTGACTACCGCCCCCTCACCGACGTGTACCATGCATGCCGTCACCTCAAAGCACAAGGTCTGAGGGTGGTTGTTTGTATTGATATTCTCCGCGTTGCTCGTGCCGCGCGACAGGGCTTTTCTTTTTCCTTGTTTTTCCATATTTTTTTCTAGCTAGACAGCCATCCGTGTCTTAATCAGAAACTAAGTGCCGCCGCCAACCTCCCAGTTTTTTCGCGCGCGCGCGCACCCCATTACCGTCCCTTTTAATTAACACACGCTCGTTATTACAGTGCCCTCTGTTCATCCTAATTAAAGATGCAATTACATTATATGACATGTCTAGACGGTGTCTCTAATGAAAAACCTTTAAATTTTAATGGCCCGTTACCGAAAACAAAAGATTTACGGGCCCGAAAATAAATTCTTGAATCATTAACGATTTTGTCCTATATATTACGCACGCTATGTCCACATTAATTTCTCCACACCTATTAACTCATTACTACATACACACAAACAAAAAAAACTGCCCTCGCCTTCCAAACAACACTTTTAACGTAACTATACCTGGCGCGACAGGGAAACCCACCCGGAACGTGACATGCTTTAATTAGCGGTTCGCATGTGAAAAATGTCTCTTGTACGAGCGAAAACGTTGTCGGACGGACGTTATTAATTCCGAAACAATTAAAAACCTCCTGTGAGCTCGGCGCGTGATGGATTCCGAAGAAAAACAACGTCGTGGTTATTCTAAACCCCACCACCCGCCTCCCTTTTAATTGTTTAATTAAGGCACCCCGGGCGCTCTTGATGAAATAAAGCGGGGATTCCCACTTATTTACGGCTCACGTTGCAATACAATTTCGGGCGGAGGCGCCGGTGCATAATTTCCAACGAGAAATTGCGTGGGATATTTACTACGCGAATTAACACAGGAGGGTTATAACCCCCAAAGCGTACACTTTGCGAGTAAATTATTCGGAAATTTATCGAGTGCACTACTTTAAATTTCACAATATCATCATTTAAGAAGAGAAGAGAATAAAAGAGCTTTTATAAGCCTATTAAAGACTCAGGGTTTTATATTGAATTATTTATACATTGACGAAATATAACTCTTTAAGACAGATACTTAGACATTTATAATCACATATAACAGTTATAACAAAAATTGAATTTGTTAAAGTAATGCTTTTCTTCTTATAATAATCACATATAACATAGTTTCTTATAAGAAGAAAAGCATAACTTTAATAAATTAATTTTTTTTCATTTTTTTCCCCAAAAATAGCATGTTACAAAACGTTCTTAACTTCCACGAAAACCACAGAACTCTTCCGAGCAGCTGCATTCAAAGGACATATAGCAATAGGAAAGTGATATATTATTACATGTAGATTGAAAAATGCCCGATGAAAGAGAATGTCATGGTTACAACAAAGATAATATCACCAATATAATTTCCAACATTCGGAAGGGATAACCACTTGAAGAAGAAGAACACAATACATCTCATATGGGTAATATAAAGGCTTCATTAATCATCATACTAATATACTTAATTGATCTCAACATCTTTATGTGGGAGCATGTTATTTATTTATTTCATTCGGGTATTCATATGAATATCAGAAAACCCTTATATCCCTATAATAATAAAAAAACGAATACAATGTTTTGAAGCCGACCGACCTCATTTATGTATTTTGTGCTGTCTGTTCAAAGGTGGGGGTCGCGGGTTTTTTTGTTTTTTTTTTTAATAATTACTTAATTGAAGTATTAAGTGCTTTGCAGTAATATCAATATATATATATATATATATATATATATATATATATATATATATATATATATATATATATATATATATATATATATATCAATATTCTACATAAGGTTTTGCTATCTTACAATTAATATAGTGACACAAATACGATTGAAAATTCACTGAAAATTCATTGTTGCGGACCATTTATATTTTTCGTGCTGTCATTGCAAACGTGAGAGTCGTGGGTTCGAATTCCTTTCGAGGGTAGTTCCTTTATTTGATAAATAATTAATATAACTAAACTCACAATTTAATTAGTGTGGTAAGTATTTTCAATTAATAATGCGAGACTAGTTGTATTTAAACAATAAATAAAGTGGTTTAACTCATCTATTTTGAATTTATTGTAATACTTAACAGTATATAGTGTACCAATTTATAGAGGCCGGAATATTCGTATTATTCAAATAAAAAAATTCAAAGTGAAATATTATCCTTTTTGCATATTCTTCTTGAAGCTGATATTAAGTTCGGAAATACAGTGCAATTAAAAATAAATATAAATAAACAGCTAAAATCTTAAAATGTACTTGTTTCATCACTTTTTCAAACCGTGAAATATATGTTTAGAGAAGTCTAGCGCCTACTTTCCGCTTTACACTTTCCGATCAAAATATATTTATTATTATCAATTTGACACAATTGGTTCATTAACATAATGAATGGTTTATGTTTGTAGTGAAAACTATTGAGAACAATAAAACATGCATATATCGGAAATATTACAACGTAAGGTGGTGGTCTCTACTGATATATTTCAACTGACGCATACTGTTTTATATCAGAGAATATTCACATTATTAAAAAAAATATTCTTTGTCCATGTTTTTCTTGAAGCTCCTATGAAGCGTGGAAAGTGGATATACAATATACCACGAGCTTCAAGAAACACATGCAAAAACGACATTTTTTGTATAATATGACGGTATAATTATACGTTAAAGTAATGATATTTTTGTAGTTAAATATCATCCTTCTATCGGACGACATGCATTCCACCTAAAATTAAATCAATTACGATGCTTTCGGTGAAGCAAGGTGTCGTGATTTTCTAGTCCCCTTTAGCAACCTTCGAGCCGACAACCCTAGAACAATGGAGTTCTTATTTCAAAGAAGTTGCTAATCGATAATCGTGAAACTTTAGATATTAAAATATCTGCCTTCCATAGCTCTACGTTCTCGCAAACTAACTAACTTATGTGTTGTGCTTATAACAACTAAGTTATGAATACAACTATTTAAATTTAACTTTAAAACCTAATGAATATATTGACACAAATAAATAAGTACACGGTAAGTATTTTTGTGCAGAACAAAATTAGTCGACAAAAACAATTACCGGGCTAAAACTTTTGTAAAAGAAAAGGACTTTCCAGCATTTCCCTTTTAATTAAAATTGTTTCTTTTTCTGGTGCCCGGTGCAAATCGCACAATAACTCCTGCACCATCTGCGCCTGGGTTTCCCTTTCACAATCGATAATCCGCCCCCCGACCGCCGTCACCCCCGGCGGTGTGTGAGTCTCATCCGATCCCTTCTATTTCTTAAGGATCGCGGTTTCACCTTATAAAGCCCTTTTACGGGCACGGTGTCGGGTGATCAAAAGGAAACTTCCGGAATCGAACGGAAGTCCTAATTAAATTTTCGGCGACGGATTTTTTCCCCTGATGCGATGAGACAAATATAAAAAGCTTGTGACAGGGCGAGCCGCCGCCGACTAACAACTTATTATAGGAACATTCCTTGTGGAATATGAATAAAATATCCTTTACAAAGTCTAGTTGATCTCGGGTTTTACTGCCGCAGGGCGGGCGGGCATGGCTTTCCCCGACGGAGGGAGCGCAGACAAGAGGGCGGCTTTATATCCACCTTGGCAGCGTGCGGAAGGTTTCTCGGTGTATAGTGGAATACGGTGATTTGAAATGTAGCCTGAGGAGGCGGTTGCTACCCAGAAACAAGATAAACGCCAGTCTATCAATTTGCATTACTTTATGTATCCTGCCATTCGAACCCTCGGATTTGCAATATGGAAAGAATCATTTCTGAATGTATTATCTTCTTGGCTTAAGGGCAGCTTCTACTTAAACAGTTTATTCTTCACTTGAGTTTATATAAAGCTATATTTAAAGCAATATACTTTATGGAACTATATAATAATCATTGAACAATTTTTTAAATTTCATTATAATAACTTATTTTTAGTGGTTTCATCATTTTGTTCTTCTTAGCCGGATTAGCAAACGAATTGTTCAATAACAAGGACATATTTTTGTCTGCAATTTTTTAACTTCGTAATCGTAGAAAACGTAATAAACGATGCATGCAAACATATTGAGCTACATATGAATTTGGGGAAGATTATCGGTATCTAGGCCACAGCATCCAGCTAAGCAAGGCAAACCAAATATCAGAGGTGAATAGAAGAATAGGCCTAACGTGGGCGGCATTTGGAAAGCTGATTACATCGTAAAACACGTATACGAAACATGTTGCCTACCCGTAACGACATACGGCTTTGAAACTATGAGTTTAACAATACTAAGTGCCAAGGCTAAGGACCACACAGAGGTTGATGGAAAGTGCAATGCTGGGTATTACTAAGATAGAGTGAGAAATGAGGAAACCAGATGAAGAACAGGGGTAACAGATATTATTAAACGGGTAGCGCAACTAAAGTGGCGATGGGTTGAACATGTTGCAAGGCAACAACAAAAAACAGATGGACAACTAAAATAACAACATTAAAACCAAAACAAATGAAGAGGACCCTAGGAACAGCACAACAAAAATGATGGGCAGATGACATGAAACACACAA
This sequence comes from Lordithon lunulatus, assembly GCA_963942505.1. Classification (NCBI taxonomy): domain Eukaryota; kingdom Metazoa; phylum Arthropoda; class Insecta; order Coleoptera; family Staphylinidae; genus Lordithon; species Lordithon lunulatus. The sequence continues at coordinate 52,471,880 of OZ012666.1, read as the reverse complement.
GGCAGACAAAAACTGGTTTGGAAGAGGAGTGGACGGAAAATAACCTTAATAGGAAGTATGTATCGTATGATTATTTCTTGCATGTCTCTTCACGGACAATCTGTAGCAATTATACATGTGTATAAATTGGTTAATTTTTCTATTGATAATTCCTTATTTCTGGGTGAATTGAAGTTTTTGTGTTCCTCGCTAATTTCTCGCCTCTTATCCTATGATATCACAAATAGTAACCATATTATTAATTCTCCAATACATCGACTATCGCGTATATAAAATGACCTAAAAACCAATGCGGATATATTTCATCAGAACATCAAACTATACATCGCCTTGTAAATAATTCCGATCATAGGAGATTGCTTAAATTTGCTTTGTTAATTATAGTCAAGTTAGATTGAATTATCTCATTCTTAGTTTTTTTTTTAATGATTAACATATTGAATTGGATTATTATTAAAGAAATAAATAAGTTAACTCTAACTAAAAACAGTGCAATCACGAGTCCGGACTGTGAATAGCAAAATGGCTTCCAACGTGTCATACAATAAATTCTATTGAAAATACGACAATTATCGCAGCACCGTTTATTATATTTTATTTATTTTCTTCACATACTTCTCCAACAGGAGAAAGCGCACGTATTTCGTGTACAGACAATTTGTTGCGGTTAAATGCGCCGTCTGATTGAAATGCGAGATGTGTCTCTTTTTAAGGCAATGAATAAATGCACTCATTTTATATAGAAATAACTTATTTTCTAGAAATGGAAATTGAATTTATTAGAAGAATAAACCAAATTGTTTCTTGTTAAAGGCAGCGTTATATTCCGAGGAAACAGTAATCTATCTATATAACATTACATTAGCATTGGACATGTACGATTAGAGATATTTTGATTACAAAATATCGTAAAACAAATAGCTTTCGTCTCCCTTATAACAATAAGCGTTATTAAAAGGAATTTCGACAGAAAAGGAGCGTTTATGCTAAAAAAAAGAGAATAAAATAACCAATAAGGGATTCATTTTAATTCGGGATCGGCGGGATGATGAATTTAATAATGCTTAATTGTGATTTTTTGTTTAATTCAGCTATCAATTTTCAACAGTATTTGTATAATACCGATCATAAGTTATAATAAAGCTAAATGGCTAAAATAAATCAAAACACATACATTGATGCATTCATCAAATTTAACACAGTAGCCCCCAAATATTATTTCGTTGCCTAAGCAGCAACACCACACATCTAAAATTTTATTGGAGGTTGACAGAGGAAAGAAAAAAAACTGATTATAAAATGATTATTGAAGTAATTAATTTGCTCCGGGTCCAAGTAAATAAAATATAAGCAATATAATATAACTTGTTGTCAGATTAAAATAACTCCCATAAATATTTTATAATTAGTTTTTCATTCTTCTGTCAACCTCGAATAAAATTTTAGATGTGTGGTGTGGCTGCTTAGGCGACGATTTGTGTTATACCGCAATAAGCCGAGTTATTATAAAACGAATGCGAAGAATATGACCAAAATGGTTCAAAACATTTTAAGCATAAACCAAATTTGAAACAGTTGCCGCGAAAATAAATAGTTTAATTGTTGATGAATGCGTCAAAGCCTATAACATTTATTTGGCATTTTCTTCCTTAATTGTATCCATGACACTATTTAAAACAATAACTACGATTAATAAAATTTAAAAACTCATAATTATATTGGTATAGCAACATTAAATTTCGTCATGTGAACACAATCTGTTATTCGTAAATACCATTAACATTTTCTAAACTCTGGCTGTTTGCATATTGCGAGGAATACAAGGGTGGATTTAAAATCCTGAATTCTTAAATCTCAACAGGAAAACTGGATGGAAATATGAGGAGCGCCCCGGAGACTCTCCGCGGCCTGACATGTCGTTATGGCAACGCGGGCGCGTTTCCAGGCGTCCCGCAAACACGGCCGAGCTTCGCGCCCCCTCAAATCTGGAAGACGTGCAATTACCACAACAGTTACTCCCCAGGGAATCGCGAGGACCTGTCACATGTCACTCCCTCGCATATTTTTGTGAATTACAGCGGGCGCAATATGCGCGCGGGGTCGAAAACAATAAACGCATCACAATAAATTCTATAGCGGCGCACACGTGATATTTACATACAAAATATTATATGCATTTACAAACAAAGGGATGTACTGCAAGTGCCTCTCTCCGTTACAATAATACCATTATATCAACAGCACGTAATTATGCACGGCGGGCACAAAAACACGGGTACTAAATTAATATTGTAAGATGCGGGGCGGACGTGCTGCGCATGCAAAAACTTTATGCAAATCGGCGGAGATCGACAAAAATTACTGTCAGGTCGGTTGTTTAATTTAATTGTATGTTAAATAATAAAATTACTATGCAGTTTAATAATAGTAATCTATTTTACTTTATAAGAACAAGCTTGATTTTATTTAAATCCCGTACAACAGTTATACATTTTTTGTACTCAGGTGTAGTCCGCAATTTAGATGTGAGGGGGAAACTGCAACGAATTATAAGAGTAGAGTGGGATTAGTCTACTGCGAATGCAAATTTTGTCAGTTTTGGTCTGTTCTTACAATGTTGATGTCCCATGCAAAATATTTTCTAATGTACTAAATATACAACCATATACACCAGGGGTGGACAAACTTTGGACGACATATTCTTTAAATTGTAGGCGGCGGTCTACCAACATCGTATGTATTAAGTGATTATAAGAAAAGTAGTAATTTAAAACCAAAAATAAGTTTATATTTAAAATAAACATAAATAATATTAATACACATTCAATTTCATCAAGTTATTTTGATAAGAGAAAATAATGATTTCTTCTCACTAACTAATTAGTATATTAATAAAACAATCTGCATAAGACAGGCGGGCGACATGGAATAGTTATGCGGTCGACACTTGGCCACCTCTGATATACACTATGTAAAAATTATTCGTGCTCGTATTCATAAAGGACACTTAAAAACAAAGCTCTCTAAATGCAAAATGGATCTTTAAAATTTCAACAGAAATGATTTTTGGTTTATGATGCCGATTAAATCCATAACTTGCTGAAATCGGCTTAGTGCTTAACTAATGATTAAAATAATGGTGCTACAAAATAACCGGCGATTAGAACTTTTAGCGAACAATAAAATATTAAACGTTAACCAACATATAATTAATCAGTTGTCAAAATTGAAATGTCTATTTTTAAGAGACGGTTATGAATACGGGCATAATGCGTGAATTATAATGTACTAGGTATGACAAGTTTCTAGTTTCAATTAGTCATGTGCTATATTCAGCTCCTACTATGACCAATTACGTACTGACATTATTGGTCATAGTAGTCATGTGCTATATTCAGCTCGTACTATGATCAATCACGTACTGGCATTATTGGTCATAGTACGAGCTGAACACAGCAACATGAATAATTGCAACTAGCAATGTATTCAAATTTCTTGACGAATCTAGTACAATGTAATTCACGCTTTAATATGTTAAATTTTAAGCAACATTATATAATTTTTATATATAAATTTTAAAAAACATTTACCACTCAAAAATTCGGCCAGATTTTAACTTCCCGCAACGAACTAATAATCATTATTACTTATATTTTTAGCAAAAGTATATTTTTTTCTCCATTTTTAAAATTAATGTGTTTGCTGTGCAATATTAAAACAGATTATTTCTTAATACAATATATGCTATCGGCCATTCTGCCATCTTAAGCATAAAAAAATTAGCTCTTTTGTAGCTCTAGGGTTATCTAGGAATGCCCAAGGGTGGGCTTACTGTGAGATACATACGATCGTTGTTTGGAAACATTTGTAAGTGTAATTTTTCACCATTTTCAAAATAAATATGTTTGCTGCGTAATATTAAAAATATAAATTATTTCTTAATATAAAGAGAGATAATCAACCTTTATTATGCTATCGGCTAGAGGCCATTCTTAATACAATTATCACAATTTTTAATTTTACCACAGTATAAAGTAATTAGCCCTTTTGTATCTCTACTTTTCCCGAGGGTGCGCTTACTGTGAGATAAATACGGTCGTTGTTTGAAAATATTGGCGAATCCCCTTTTAAATTAGCATACGTAGTAACCTGGGTTAAATATTATTAAATTTTGCGAGGGGGATGATGTGTGCGGCTGCGTATGATTCAATGGAGATCTTGATATGAGGGACCTCTCTTCAGAGCTTTGTTTCGGTGCCTTTCGATTATGCCGCCTAAATTAGTTCGCATGCTTTGTACCCTTGATGGAATGCCGTATTCCCGTATAGCTTGTGTGGGTGTATAAATGCAAATTAGATATTTATGCCACGCATTGTGAATTATGAACACCCCGCCCTCCAGTAATGGTGAATATCGATAAGTATTTTACTAATATTAAGGTGAACAGGTTTCTGAAAAATGATATTTTTTAATAATTGTTGTAAGAATTGAAGAATAATAGTTTGCTGCAAATATATGGACAACTCAGTATATTTAAAGTTAAAAAAATCTAATTGGAAAACCGATAAAATCTGGGAAATTGATGGGAAATTAGGAATTATGAAAGTAGAACGCGACTCATCTACTGCGCATGAAAATATTGTAGTAGTTGTTTGGATTTTGGACAATACAATTTGGCAATATTTGTCCATACAATTCGAATGCAGTTTTAGCACTAACCGTAGGCTCTGCCATTTTCAAACACATATTATGGCCGAAATTGTCAGAAACCGAAACTTGGGTCGGAGAGTACCTGTGAGAGTTTATTCAATATATGTACACTATAATTAATCCTATGGAAGCGGGAATAGGGAGCAAATAAAATGTTTTGTCGATGTGTCCCATGACTTAGCCGCTTATAACAAAAGCTGCGGATATATTATACTATTTCAGGCAATTAACTTGATATATTGTTATTATATTTATCTGTGTATGTACCTTGATCTCTGCTATACAAATAATCAACGTGTTACGCCCTTACATAAATAATCGCGCCCATTAAATTAATTTCAAATAAAAATTGTAAGTAATAATACAAAATATAAATCTCAGATAACAATTAAGATTACTATACAGGGTGGAAATTAGGTAGAGAATAAAACTTTTATTTATGATTTTTGCAAAATTATCTTGGACACGTTGAATTTAATTTGGCACAGTTTGAGCATTTACTTTACCTTTTTATTGTTTAATTAAAATTTTTCGCGTTTGGTTTCACTCTGACATTTGAAATGATCCAAATGATGAAAATTTCCTTATGTATGTTGTCTGTATCATTATATACATCCCTGATCGCAGAAAAATAATCCCTTTGAGAAATCGGAATAAAAATGGGGTTGACTTTTGAAAAACTTGTCGATGCCGTCATTGCTCATTCAAAAATTTTCGACAAAAATTGGCACTTTTATTAAAAATAGGCAATTTAAAATAAAAATCGACGAGTTCAAGCAAATTTTGCAAAAATCATAAATAAAGGCTTTACCGAATTTATTCGCTACTTAATTTCCACCCTATATGTAAATTGTTTAAAACAGTACGTCTTACAAATAAATACCATATTCTTCTATAATAGTAGTATTTAATAATATTACAGAACTATATATCGAATATTACATGACTGACTATTTCTTACTTAAACTTTTTTACTTATAGCGCTATTATCCGTAAAGGAAGACGATCAGAGGAGTTTAATCATTCAGTATATACCTCAATTTCACAGAAAACCTCTGAAAAACTGTGAAAGGTGATACGCGAAAATTCGCGCGATGAGGTCTGAACTCACAGTCGACCACCGAGGTTTTAAATATGATTATTTCGGATTTAATTTTTTAAAATGGGCTCTTAAGCCCTTAAATACATTAATACAAATTCACATTAACCCTAAAACGCCTCCCATTAATCACAAACGTCTACAAGAAACTTTCATTTACAAAAATGCTTTCAACAAATTGAAAACCAGACCGATTTCTATTCATTACCAAAATAAATGGTGCCTAATATTCTCTCTAAATGAAAAATGGTTATTAATACAGAGCGTCCGCGTGTTGTTCCACACAAAAGGGCCCCAACGGTAATCGCCCCGTTAATACCCTCCCACCTTAAACGTTTAAATAATTCCATCTCTGACGATGATGGCGGCCACAATTTTTCCTTCCATCCTCGCGAAAATCGACGTAATAATCATTAGCGGGCCCTCGCATTAACTTTTCACGTATTAAAACTTTGAACGGGCCCGCATCCATTAGGGGCGGCCGGGCAGGGGGAGCTAATGACCGCTTCAATTTGGGCTCGCGTATGGGGAGAGCGAAAAACATCATAACGCGGCGGAAAGCATGAAAAATCTCCGGCATTCGTAACAAGCGACGTAACGAGGGCGGCTGTCAGAAACAGGCGAGTGTCTGGGGGAGGTGGTGGTGTGTGGGCGCGCTTAGTAACGACAACGGGGGGTGGCAAAGGGGCTGTTCTTAACGTAGTTTCGGCGGCGGCTTAGGGATCGGGGGATTATTTCGCGGATCTGGGCACGCGGGGGCGAATCTTTTAATTCGAGTTTGCGATTACAATGCATTTCCATTAACAAAGTTTAAGCTTATAAGGCAATAGGTGTAATGGCCTTGTTCAGCAAACCAATGTTATTAACAAAACGAAAACATGCATCATAAAAATAAATAAGGTTCCCATAATTTGGGACTTACAAAGTCACATGATATTTTATAACCGGTGATAATCATATCATATTCAAATTTATCTTGCAAAACAGGCTATTAAATATTATTTGCAGTTTCGTATGCATATTTTTGGTATATTATAAACTGTAAATTGAGCATTTAACTGTTCAAACTTAGTGGGTTATAACTAAACGGTACTTTATTAATCATGATTATAGTACTTTTGGGTCTCGACATTTTCAAATTTGAGCATAATAAACGTGTGTTTGGTCCTTCTGGCATATGTTTTTCGATACGGTCGGTTTGAGGGGGCGGACTCGGCTTGAATAGCCTCAACATCTGCTCAGGACACCATGTGCGTTTATAGAATTTGACGTGCATCTTATTTATTTTCGCGAAACATATGGATCACGGCTCGGTTTCATATAAAACAAGCCGCTGCGCGGAGTGACGCAAATATTCATCACCCATTTCAATAATAAATCGTTGCCGCGGGCACTTCAGAATCTCCCCCATCGGCCAATTATACTTTAAGCAAGTTATAATATTCAATTTGCGACCCTTCGTCATCCCCCCCCATGTCAATAAGCCAGCTCAATTATAATCCCGAAATTAGCAATTGAAAAGCTCCCAGCTTGGACAATGGCCGTCAGTTGCAAAAATTTGATCGGTCGTAATTGATTCACGTTTATCGGTGATGTAATCAAATGTTTTTATGTGCGAGCTCGCTTTGTTTTTATGTTATTTCAGGCGGAGGTTTAATTACTATCAATTTTAAAAGCCACCCCCCGTGAGTGCGGGCGGCGGGTACTCGATCGGATTGTTCAAACGAACGGATTTAACGGTTTTACGATTTTATTGACAAGTGAAATGCATTGAAATATTTGTAAAATGGAAAATGATAAAATATTTTATGATACAAATATGGTTGGCGGCATAAAGGCTTGTTTATATGTTTATTGATAAAAACATAGTATGAAAATCAAATGTTATATAACGGGATTGCATACAGTACAGACGTCGCCTAACTTTTGAGACAAGCAATTGTATTCCTGTGTTTTTTATCATATATTATTATACACATATTATTTTCACACTCAATTGTATTTCTAAATAGCCACACAGGTATCCATAGAGACGTAATTTGCCGACCTTTGCACAAGATTGTAATTTTCTGCCAGAAAAGTACAACTATATAATTATAGTACATAGGATATCTTCTACATTTCATTTATTTTTATACTATACTCTAGGTCAGGGGTCGGCATACTTTGAGAAGGAAGAGTCAAATATACATCTTGCTTTGGTCTGACCCGTTCGGGTAAGGTTTCGTTAACCAGGAACCCCACTTTTCTTGTTCAGTTCTTGAAATGTTTACTATATCGTCGGCAGACGCACAAATTTGCTGAAGTTTGGTGTTTATAGTTCCGTTAGAGTTTACTTTTGTTATTGCAGAGTGTAGTATAAGGTTAAATAAGAGGGAAAATAGTGCGTCACCTTGTCCAGAGTTGATCCCAAAGTAGTTTCCTTGAATATTCAATTTTCATTCACATAATGACTACTAGATAGATAACACATATTGTAAATTCAGAAGCGAAGTTTGTAAAATATGTGACGGGAAACTTATGAAGAATTTTACAAATTTACGGTAAAACTACATAATATCGTATTTTCATGAAATCCTGTGACACATTATGTTTTTCTAGTTTCTTTATTTTTATGTCAATATAAAAAACAAGAATATTATAATTACGTAACATAATTAATTATACATATATATATATATATATATATATATATATATATATATATATATATATATATAAAAAGGACACATTTTATCTTCCATCCGTCCTCGCGAGATTTGAGACTTTGATTCGTCCTCAGGCTATAGGTATTAAGGGATTTATTGTTGGTGGGTTACATATTCTGTGTCTGTGTCCATCTGTATCTGATACATGAAATATAATACAGAAGCATTGCAATAGTAATTCATAATTCCATATTATTTTTATTCTTATAAAAAATATATAAAGATTATTATTTATAAATATGATTCATAATTATTTTTACGACTTTTCTATGTATATTATCCTGTAATAGGCAACGACGAGAAATATGTTATTATTATTATATCGCGAATATTTTATTTTTAGAACGTAATCATGTAAGCAAAAAAATATCCAACGCGATTTAAATCATGCAATAAATCATGGCTGAAATATTATTATGAATACTTATCATGTTTTATTTTAGTATAAGAATACAATCGACAATTAAATTAGCATATAATATAGCGTTCAATTAATTGTAATTGTGCCCGCGTCCTGCGTGTAGGTACGTTTACGGCCATGTCAGCCATGTCTTTAAATCCATTTAAAACTTATATTTGCGCTTATGCCCTATGGGCTCAAGGTTGCGCAGAGTGTAATTATTTTAATGATCATTAAAGGCACGCCCGAGAGTGTCTTTAATGTGTCAATTTTAACAAATAAAGCGGGGAATGTGGCTACAAAATAATTATTACCAATTATGGAACTGAACACAATATCTTTGAATAACGTTCATAGGAGCTGTAAATCTTCAGTTGTCCTTATCGTTTTCGACGGTATATTTTCAGGAAATACTGATTTTAGCATGAAAAGTACTAAACCATACTTACTAATAATTGATTATGAATTTAATGGATTGGTCAATATTTTACAACAAAGTTTTCAATGCTAATAGAGGGAATTACACTATTCAAAAATTAGAATGTTTGTGTATTATAATAAGTATCTATAGCAAATTTTGTACGTTTTGGAATATAATATCCCTAATCTAGCTCAGTGGCCGAGTGGTTAGAGGCGTCGTTCGTCTCGTACTTAGCATTGGGGAGCCAGAGTTCGAACCCTACTGGGGCGAATTTTCGCGAGTCACCTTTCAGAGGTTTTCTGTGAAGTTAAGGTGATTAAACTCCTTTGAGCTTCTCCCTTTACCGGCGGAAAAGCCTCACGGCTGATAGCCCTATAGAGATACAAGTTTTTTTAATATCCCTTAATTTTTGAGTAGTTTATTTTCAAATTTTCGGATAAAATCGTACCTTTAGGAAATACTGATATTAGCATTAAATAGCAACTGTAGAAATACAAATGTTTCATTTAATTATTTTTTAATGATTTTTGACATATCGTCACCAAAGCAGCAACACCACACATCTAAAATTATATTCTAGGTTGATAGGAGAGAAAATTAAATGTATATTGTAGTTCTAAAATTAGGAACCAACAAGAATTGTCGTAGGACTTCTAACAGGAAACTGCACATTGAATAAACATCTGCACACTATAGGGATAGACCAACGGTCAGAGGCTGTGGGGAAGAAGAAATCCCACTATATGTAACAAATATCTGCGAAGAATTTAACCCATGCTGGAGAAAGCTCTTTTGTTCAACGCGAATGGACCTAAAAGAGCTCCGAACCTGCCCATTCATGAGACTTCTGAACTTTGAAAATACATACATACATTGAAGGTACAGAGCCCGTGATAAAGGAATAAATAATGGGAGAGCATAATAGGGCAGCCCTGGCCGCAGTGCAGTGAGATGCTGCCGCAAAACCAGACCCCAATCAGGAAAAAAAATCAGAAGACCGAACGGAAGAAATGGAACCCGAACTAACCAAAATAAAATATGAATTAGTTGGCCTGGCTTTGGACACAAACTATACTTCACATGAAATATGAAAACTCAAGCCTAGGAGGCGTAGTTATTATAGGTATTATAGTATTAATACACAAAACACTAACAAATCGGGCAAAAGCGATCAAAACGATATCAGAATAGGTAGTATACATAACAATGAAAATAAATAAACTGGAATCACTGAAAATTGAAAATGTCCCCAGAAGCAGCGTTAAAGATAAAGAGGTCGTCAAATTTTACGAAGACATTTCCAAAGGAATACACGAAAATAAAACATCAGCAGTATTAATTATAGGAGATGTCAAGACAAAACCGGAAAGAAAAATATGTAGGCAAACATGGACGGGGGAAAAGAAATAGTAGAGGTTCTATGATGGTAAACTACCTTGAAGAATAAAACCTGTATAACGCTAGTATCTTCTTCCAAAAGAAACCAAGCCGCAAATGGATCTGGGCGAGTCCAGATGGGAAAACTTTCAACCAAATATACTATATGCTAATAAACAATATATAAATAGTACAAAACGCCGAAGTACTAAACAGATTTAACACAAAGAGTGACTATCATATGGTAAGAGCATACACAACAATCAGAAATTAGAAAGATACAAACAGGTAAGGAAAACAACATCCAAACGGTAGTCAGAGGAAGACTCCTACAATATAAACAATTTAAAGCTTCCTTACAAAACACACTCAGAGAACATCAATGGGAAAATAATAACAGAAATGAAATGAACAAAAACATAACTGACTCACTAAAGAAAGTGGGGGAAGCCTATTCTATAACACCTAGAAAGACAAACAAACTCCCAAAAACAATAAAAATGCTAAACTGAAGAACACAGCTGACTTTGCTCAATACAATGTCAACCATAAAATTCAGTGAGACAAATAAATCTGAAAGAAAAATGACAAAAGAAGACATCAGTAAGCACAACTCGCAAAACAAGTTCTAGAAAAACACAAGGATACATAAGAGAAACAAGATATAGAGAGGTCGTCAGAATTAAAGAAAAGGATTGAAACCGAATTGAAGATAGACACTAACTCATAACATGGTGCAAGACTTTAATACAGATCTATATGCATTAAAGATAAAGAGCGGTATAGCCGAACAAGACCAAGCAAATGCAAACATGAACTCAGAAGATATGACTGGGAGGGCGAAATAAAAACGGTACTGAAACATGAAAAAGAGGAAAGCAGCAGGGGAGGATGGTATACTAACGTAAATGTTAAAACTAGGAGGAGACACGCTGAAAAATCTACTAAAAATACTGTTTAACTGATGCTTGGAAACGGATTACATTCCGTAAGACTGAACAAATGCCCTCGTGGCAATCATTCACAAGAAAGGAGACATCGAACATCTGGAAATCAGATCAATTAGTCTGCTATTACAAATCTATATATTATTCTCAAAAATAATAAGCAGTCGGCTCATTCTAATACTGGACTTCTACCAGCCAAGAGAACAGGAGGGGTCTAGAAAAAGGTGTAGCACTATGGAACACCTACAAACCATAAAACTGTTTATAGAAAAAGCGGTAGTGTACAACATACCCATATGTCTGGCGTTTTTGGACTTGAGTATTTGACACAGTAGAAAGATGGGCACTCAAGCAACTTCTTAAACACGAAAGAATAGACTACAGATATGCAAAACTGATCAATAATATCTAGCGAAATGCCTCACTATAAATTCAATTGCATAAAAAATCTGACAAAGTATAAGCATTAACTGGGAAGTACACCATTGTCCTAGAAGATGTCATGAAAATAATAGACTGGCAAAACAGAAGTATCAATATTAATGGCGTGAGATTCAGTCACTTAATGTTTGCGGATGACAGTATTAATATCAGAAACTAAAGAAGAACCAGTTATACAAATTGAAGATATCTACAAGGACACAACGCCCATAGAGCTCGCAAACTGCGATAAAATAAAACTAAGTATGTATAATAAACAAAAGTATTGCTCTCCAAATATAATTACATTCTTGTGAGGGATACATTTGGTTTGACGCATATCTTATAGATATTACTACAGTCAATGGAAACAAGCCCGTACAAAATTATTTGATATATTGTATACAACTTTGAATCAATCAACTCAAAAATCTGAATATTCCTTATGGAATTGATGTAATCATACAAATTTATATAGTATTGTAGATGAATATATACTTTAGGATTTAGAAAATGTATGTGAAATCTCTATACAATTCGAACTAAATTACGTTTGCCACTGTTTTCGGAGACGAGCACCAGTTATTATCCAGATTTAATGGTCACTAATGCAGGGTAACATTTGACAAGTTTATATTTAAAATTTAATTTAAATTTAATTAAAATTAATCATTTATATTTTAAAGTGAAAATTATAATTTGTAATGTGGAATAATTAAGATACTATTTAAAATATTTAAAAAAAAGCTTTTCAGTGATTTTGTTTCATACTCATTTCATCTCCAATTTCTTATACGATTTTATATCCAAAAAGAGTCTTTATTACATGTTTCTATTATTTGACTAGCAAGTTCATTGTCCAGGGTTTTTATTCAATTGGTTTTCCGATAAAGTTTAATGTAAATGGCTGTATTTATTATCAAGTTATCCTGCTAACAAAAATACAGAGGGTCTGAAAGTAGTCAAATCGTGTTTAGTAACACCTAAAAGGATCGTTGAAAACTCGGTAAATTTTAACCTTATTACTATACTTTCTCAGAAGCGCCCGCCCGGCTTATGGAGGTAGTAAACAAAACTGTCCTAAAAAAACGTGCCGAATTGAAAGTGTGCTTGTTTATTTGTTTTTAGGGTATGTTCCAAGTAGTATTCGTGTTTCTTACACTTTTAATAAAAAGAAAGATTAAATGTAATATGGAGAATGATCGTTGAAAACTGTTAATTTTCACTTCTTTACAATATTTAATAGAACAATCTGAACATATTATAGAGAAAGTAAATTATAAAAAAAAATTCTATCTTTATAGGACTATCAGCTGTGAGGCTTTTCTGCCGGTCAAGGGAGAAGCTCAGAGGAGTTTAATCACCCGGTATTTACCTTAACTTCACAGAAAACCTCTGAAAAACTGTGAAAGGTGATTCGCGAAAATTCGTTCCCCGCTGGGGATCGAACTCAAGCTCCCCAATGCTCAGTATGAGACGGACGACGCCTCTAACCCCTCGGCCACTGAGCTGGGTAGTAAATTATATATTCCTCGAAAAACGTGTCGAATTGAACATGTATTTTTTAAGGATATGTTGGATATACTAAGGGTATTTCTTGCACATTTACGAAAGCATGACCAAAAAACGCTACGTCTCATGCAGAAAATAGTCATAATTGGACAGAATATTTTCCGAAGCTTGTCACACACACATTTCTTGTAGGCGAGCACGCTTTTCACTTTGTACTCAAATATTGTAAAAAAGGCATTGTATAACTGTAAATAATTATATATAGTGGTGTATTAGGAAATGCAATTTGAAGAAAATACATAATATGGCTTGGTATTACCAATATTACCGTCCTTGATCAGGGCAATGCGAGAACTTTAATCCCATCGATTCCCCTGCCAGTGGCATTGGTCACCATATCATTTATAGGCCACTATATACTGTGCCTATCCATATGTTTTCTCTTAATAACTAGATTTCATTCCAACAAACTATTTTAAAGAGTTTTTGATTTTGATGCGTGTGAATAAGTGCAATAATAATTAACAAAATATTTTAATTATTTAAAAATCCAGGGCTAAAAGGGAATGCAAATGATCAAAATATGCCTTATGAATGGTTTTTTTTATTAAATGTGCTTTTTATCGGGGGTAAATTTGACAACTTTCTATTGACTACATATTTGTTTAAACAACACAGCTACCACACTAAAGAATCAATAATTAAACTAAAGTTCTTAGGAAGTTATCATATTGTTGATTCGATAGATAATTGGTAACAAGAAATGAGTAAATGAAAATAGCTTGAGCCCATAAAAAGTGAGACTAGGAGTGTATTTTAGGGAGATGAATAAACTTTGCACTACCAATCGCATCCCTAAACGGATTTTCCGACCTATTCCTGGCAATAAGGTCAGAGAAAACCGTAAAAAGAGTGCTAAATATTTTTACGGATTTCCCTGACCTTATTAATAGTTTTATTTCTTTACTGTTTTTGTTTGTAGTTAATTTTCTGCTACTAGATAAGAGTTTCGTCCAGTTTCGCCCGTAGTGATCTTCTATATAAGCAAAACAAGTACAATAATACTACTAAGGCAGTGGCCAGTAACATGGCAAGCGTGCCATAGAGTGGCACGGGAGTCATTTTCGGATGACACGGCAGTAAAGTTAAGCCAATTACATTTCATTGCATGTTACGTAAAAAAACTCCCGTAAGTAAAAAAAAACACAATAGATCAGTTATTTTTTTGTTTGGTGGAACGCAGATCCATGACCTGACTTATAGGTATAAAACCACCCATCAGTATTATGTTTGGACTTCTGTTCTTATGTAGTTGTATACACCGAGCTACGAATGTCTAATTCGTATGTAGACGATAGCTATGGGCGATTCAAACGGACGGAAATTATCTGTTAGCAGACAATGTTCTATAAACCAATAGGAGATATGTATGCATAACATCATATACATGACTATATACCCAAGGTTTTACTATTTATACCTTAAAAATAAATAAACAATCAGAATTTTGTAGGTATGACTGAAATCGTGTAATTTAATGAAATCAACTGACCAAACAAAAACAAAGATCGTCGATACATTTACTTTTGAATCGCAAATAGGGTGATACAAAAGTGTACCTGTGATGATACTACTACCACTACCACTCTTATAACTATGTATACTATACAGAGAGGCACATACCAACTCTACAATCATTATTCATATATACACTTCAAGTATGATATAACCCACAATAACTTGATGTTACAACTTCAATTATACATTCATTTTCTGTGTATCTCGCGGTTGTTTATAATTCACATTTTCCCCTTATATGGCAATTGAAAAGCCCGCACACATAATAAAAGCGTTAAACTTTCCCCAGTTGGAAAGCGTCCCATTTTCAAATCATCCCCGGTTGTAATTTGAGAGTCGTCTGCTAACAAGAAAGGGTATATGCTGCGATGCTTGATTTACAAAAGGCAGGTAGACAAAATCGTGTAACGACCTCGCTCTGAATGAATCCCAGAACCCAGAACCTTTTAAACCGGACGCGAAAAATGAGCCTATGTCGCCAACTCTCTCTCCTCCAAATTAAATATGAAAAGTGTGACGCGTATTTTTGTGTTGTGCTTTTATTGCGCATCGAACGGATTATGGTGAAAATGCTTCTGTAATGAAGCAATTTTCACATTTACATTCCGTAAATTAGTAATTTTAATGGTCGTAGATAATTAAAGCTTTTTAAGGAAAGTTAGGTAATGAATTAATCTTATATGGCAGCGGCTCTAATCCTTAAAAATATACCCCCATTAAAAATTCCATTTATTTTTATTAATAAGTTTTAGATGTTTCAATCCCATCTACTGAATGTATGGTATTAGCACGGTATTATATCTTCATTCCAATTGATGCATTTAACATTAATAATCCCGTTTCTCATTTTCCATCATAACAGAGCTTTTGATCTGCAGGTTATTGAACAACGCGCTCGTCTAACGTGTAGATACAATTTATGGCATTTCCAATTTTATTGCAATTCCCTTTGAAAGCCATAGCGCAAATACAACACATGGATCATCTGTTATTGTAATACTCGCCGCACTTCTCAAGACTACCCGAGGCAAGGACCCATGACGTCATTGAGAAAACGCAGTGCAAACAATATTTCTTGCCGAGCTTGATCGTCGCGTATTTTTTTTCTTTCTTTCTCTGGTTCTGTCGAAACCACTCAGACGGCGCCAGAGACAGCCGAAAGTACAAGCAGTACAAGGGTGACATTTATCGTACGAAACAGATTCCATTATGGACAAGCAAACAGGCTCGGATTATTTACATATCTTTAATGCTCCCGAAGTGTGGTGTATATTTTAAGAATTTTTAATTGGGCAATATGAGCAAATAAGATGACAAACAACTTTAAAACGAATCAACATTGCTTAATTATTAGCAAAACCAACTAATTTAAGAGAGAACTAAACATATGGATTCATGACAGTGATGCGGAATTATGTTCTATGAACACTAGAAATAAAATAATTGGCTCGCTGTTAACGAAATATAAATTTACAAAAGAAGTATTTTATTATGAATACAAAAAAATAACTAATTAATTGACTAACTTACATGTATGAGTGAATAGCACCTGGTTTTGGGTATTCTCTAATCATTCTAAATGCAACCCCGACACTTGACTGTAAGAAAGAGACCTTTCTTAAAGCCATAAAATTGTCTCGGATTATCATCAGATTGATGTGGATTTACCTGCGTGAGACCAAAACAAACCAGTCTCGTGGTTAATCCGCTAATCTGTCTCAGTCATAACCAAACACATTATACAAACACAGAAATAAGTGTTTGGGTCAACTATCAGGTAAACATTACGGCGTGCAAACGCCCCCCGCAGCGGCGGTTTACGCGCCACCATTTTCTCGAAGAATGAATAATCGCGAAAGCGACAGGTGAATGCTTGAAATGTTTAACCGCCGTCCAATATCGGGTGTGCTTTGAGAAATGACTTCAGCGGACATCAAGTTTAACCAACAATTTTACAGACATTGATTCATTAAAACTGTCAATTCTGAGTAAGAAAAATGTCTAACTTTAAGTACTAGAGCAATTTATAAGTGAGTAATAAATTTTTTGACAGGCCTGTAAGTGGCAGCATACTGTATATCAGTCACACCAATGTTTCCGGGTGAAAAAATGCTCAGCAACGGAAATAGAACTATTGTTATCAATGTCACGTATTGTACTCTAGACAAACAATTTCTCTTCGGGAAAAGGGAACAGCGAAATTTATTTATTAGTTAATTCAGTAAAGCAAAGAATGGCAATTGATCAGATAACCGAATAAGGAGCGCGGGCAATTTCTTCGACGTTTTGTATCGCCGACTCGTGTGAGAGAGTCCACTATTTTCGAATTTATGTGCGCACGAGGCACTGGCAAAATATAATTTGATTTATTATCTCTTTTATCATTTAATTACATCTGAAATGTGTATTTTTTTAATTTACATTTAAACAAAATGAGTCAAGATTTTATCAAATTATTTAACACATTTGATGTATATTAATTATGTTAGTACCATATTGTATCCGTTACAAATTACAATAAAGCGACTGTAAATATCTTGAAACATACCATTTAAAACGTACTTTATTAACGTCACATTGCATTAGCCACAATAAATATGACACTGCATAGAAATAAATTATTATGCTTTATTATAATTGATTTCGACTCAAACCGCCGTTGTTGGTGTAATTACCATGTTTGTTTCTATTTTATTGTGCTATTATTCCATGCGTCTGACAAGGCCGAGCGTGATAAAACTAAGCATATACTCACAAATTAATTATAAAGCATGACATCTTAATCCGAAAGGAAACTTACCTGCAACAAAAAAGAAAAAGGCACATTAGTTAATGACATCATGCGAGAGGGGCATTATTTATTGATCGATAAAGGTTTATAAATAGCTACTCCGAGTAATGGTGTTTATTATTACTGGCTTATTTAAATAATTTAATTTTGTGCATTATAATCGCACCTTATAAAGAGCGTGTCCGGTGTTGCGATCTGATCTAATTTAGCTACTTGTTTGAGAAGCGATAATCAATGCAATTAAGGAGTGACTAATCAAAATCGGATATTTTTTCTTTATAAATGGGAGTAGTTTGTTTATGACAGTGATGTTGTATTATTTTCTATGGGCCACTTTCAATAGTAGAAATAATATATAGGCTCGCTGTTATATAACATTTAGAGAGAAAAATAACAATGTATGCACACTAAAAATATTTTGGGATACAAATGCGTTTCGTTGGAATGAAAATAAATTGTCTTATAGCATCAATAACACGTTGTATATGGCCATTATTGACATATTTGTAAAAATAAATCCTGTAGTGGCCCACGTAGGCAAATTCATTGATTTGCCGCACTATGCGTAACGTCTCGCATGAAAAATGTACACAAATGTTCATGGAGGTTCGCTTGATAAGCTGTAAATACTGCACTCATCAAAAGGAACACGAATGTTGGCCGTGGTTTTCGCTCACATTCGCTATATCATTTATAGGGGGCTTTAGCACAAATTTATGCCCAACCCCACATACAACGTATATGTGCATGTGTATATAGGGATTTAGATATAAATCCATCGCACGACTTCCAGGCATGAAATGCAAACTTATTTATGTGCATATATTGATGTAATAGAAGTTCATTGACTTTACAATATAATTAAAGACACATTTATAACAAACAAATTTCAAAATTGTTCTATTTTAAAACACATTGTTTCTCCCGTATCGAAAATAAGCATACGCTTTTCGTCGGCCTGGGAAAGGATCAAGTCGACCGGCTGCCCTTTTTATAAGCCATATGTATTCCTGCGGGCGAGCGAGCTCGTGGTGTATAAAACACACCGCGCATAAAACCATGGCTCGGCGCTCGGCACTTGTGGATTCAATGGGAGCGAGGTGGAAGAGTGGAAGTGGGTTCCAGGAGTCCGGATGGTAATGCCGGTTTTACAAATGACCTTTTCTCGTATTAATAATGCCGTAAATCATTCACGGAAGGTCGTGAGTGCTTCCAGTTCCATGAACTATTACGTCGCAGAGGAAGACAATCTTGTCTTTACGACGGGAACATTTTTTGGTTAGAATAGTTTTTTTACTGGCTTACATTATTCACAACAGATGCAAGTGACATGGCTATTTATTACAATTTATCATTTTTTTGAAAATGAAAACATTTCTTTTTCTGAAATATTTGTTTATTACAAATATATTTAAATATAAAATATATTATAAACAAAACGAAACAAATTCAAGCCTATTTAAAGAAGTCGGATAAATTTCAGTTCTTTTCAAACATAAAGATATGTCACATCTACACTATCACAATCAATAGATAATCCCTCCAATAATATACATTACCCATTTGATACAATAATTACATAAATACAGGTATCAGAGTGGAGTCTGTTAAAGTTACGACACCCTAAACATACTTCTTTTCGTAAACATTTATCTATTACATGTCATATTTATATATGAATTTCTACCATATTGGGAATATCCTTTTAAATTAATAACTGTTTATTCAATAAGCTGTAATCTAATGTACAAAAGCCAACACATATGCACAGTAAGTAAGTAGAGGCCTGTAAATGTTATGGTGGCAAATGCCACTGGCAGGACGGAAATGGTTAAAGAATGTCTTCATTCTTGTGTAGTTATTATTTTTTATTATTGCTCAGTTTTACTCAAGTCACTAAATTTGATAAATAACTACCCTGGAGTGCGATTTTTGACCGATAGTTATTATCTATTAACGCTAGAATGAGTACACGTTTCATGGCGCTGAACTAATAGAATTATTTCAAAAATCAATGTGAAAACAAAACTACTGCGAAGCTTTCAGTGCTGTTAAAGATAAGCAGCATTTTTTCCCTGCTATCACGAAGCGAAGGGTCAAAAATCGATATTAATAGCGAACGTCTCTCGATTGCCATATTCATAGCGATCGCTTAAAAATCAGACCCATGTGCCATTATATTTTTTGTCTGCTTTATTATTGCAAATATTTGGAATTGGGTGTATTGGCCCTTCCTGTATTTGTCCTTTCTCTAGTGCTGTTTTTTTTAGTGTCTGCCTATAGGTAGCCATTCAGGGTCCCTATTCCCAGACGTTTTAACAGACATATTATTAAAACTGATCGTGAGTGTGATAACACGGCCGTATTACCGGCGGGAATCGTAAACAGACAGAAGCCTGGAAATACTTGAATTGCATGCGGACGTATTTAGAATACGGCCTGTAACAACCTGTGATCGTGGGTTGACTTCGTCAGAGTTTTCATGATATTTTAACATACATACATGCCTATTTTAAGGTCGTTTTAGACAAGACAATTTCTTGACTCAAAAGTTAGTCAAGATGCGAGACAATCTAAATTATCTTGTATCATACAGCAAATTATTTGAAATATTGAATTGGATGGTAGATCGAATGAAAAAATATAACGCGTTCTATTTGTCAAGGACAAATTGTATGGGAGGAGGATATGAATTCATTTCTTGAACAACTTTTGAGCTAAGAAATTGTGTTGTCTAAAACGACCTTTAACTTTGATCTTTTAAATTATATCAATAAAAAAAACTTGTATCTTTATAGGGCTGTCAGTTGTGAGGCTTTTCCGCCGTTAAAGGGAGAAGAAGCTTAGAGGAGTTTAATCACCCGGTATTGACCGTAATTTCACAGAAAAGCTCTGAAAACCTGTGAATGATGTTTCGGCGAAAATTCGCCTCAATAGGGTTCCAACACAGGCTCTCCAATGTGTAGGACAACGTCTCTGACCACTATGTTTATGTACCTTTTTGCCATAACAGATACTCTTGCCTTTCGTAAGGGGTTGGGGGTTGCAAAATCTAAAAATCAATGGAAGTGCAGAAAAATCATGGACTGAAATGAAGAGATATATAGACAACGCCGCAGCAAATTGTAATCCGGGCAACCGTACAAACCGCCTAAGACATTGAACAACACAACAACTTAATTCATTGATGAACGGCGGCAACATCAGAAAAGACATAAAAGACAAGTGCGACAGATGAATTGTGATATAAAACGCTTATAGAACAAATAAAAACAAGCAAATGAAGGTCATTGGATATATCCTGTTACCGATGCTGTTTAATATCTATAGCGAACATATTGTGCGTAGTTTTGGATGAATGGGATGAAGGAGTGTCAGTGGGTGGTAGAAGAATAAGTAACCCACGATATGGTGAAGATACTTTAATAATTGCCGCACGTATCGAAGAACTTGAAAATGTCATGAACAAGTTAAGTGACTCTAGCATTGAGAACTGCCTAGAACTCAATAGAGGAAGAACAAAGCTAAAATAGTTGACAGAAGTCGAAGACAATCAGAACCATGCCATAACTGTCACATAACTTTGTTGTAGCCACTTCAACTACTTAGGCTCCTTCAAGCGTCAGTAAAACTAACAAAAATGTGGAAGGATACGCCTATATTAACAGATGTGCTTGCCCTAATTGTTCCTATTGCCACCTATGCAGATCAGACCTGGATGGGTAAAACTTCAGAGACGCAATATATAGATGCGTTCGAAATGTGGGTACCGGCGAAACATACGCATCCCGTGGACAGCACATCGCAAATACATTCATCTTATAAGAACTTGATAGTACTGCACGCTTGTCCACCAAGAGCCACCAATTACGCTATTTTGGTCATAGAGCAAGAAAACAGGAGTCTATGGAAAGATAATATATGTAGGGAAGGTCGAAGGGCGCAGACTTCGAGGGAGATCACCAACTCGTTGGATACACCAGGTCCGAAAACTCACTGGTCACAGTTTATATAAGGCAAACTACTTTGCACAAGACAGGGACGAATGAGCGGCAGAAGATCGGTGCATCAATAACGTCAC
Organism: Lordithon lunulatus; assembly: GCA_963942505.1. Lineage (NCBI taxonomy): Eukaryota > Metazoa > Arthropoda > Insecta > Coleoptera > Staphylinidae > Lordithon > Lordithon lunulatus. The sequence continues at coordinate 52,449,836 of OZ012666.1, read as the reverse complement.
CAAATCCTCACGTAGGGTGAAGGACAACCGTTTTGCCTTAGTCTACCACTAAGTATATTATGATGCCTTCGATATTTAGGGTGGGTTCAAGCCTCAAGCCTAATTGTGCAATTCTGTTGAACTTTTAGTCAAAACTAGACCATTGAATGGCATACATTTTCTGCCAGTTAATAAACCCCCTATTTGTTAATTCTGAAACATATTTAGTAAGAATTAATGACCATAATTTTAATTATGGAATGAAGAAAATACCACAAAATTACTGCTAAAATCATAACTTTACATTATGTAAAAAAAATTATGGTAATTAATTGTTACAAGTTTCAGAGAACAATGAGGCGTGTTTTCTTTTTGTAGCTTGCATAAATTATATGTCAATAAGTTTTTGGAGTAGTATATTATAATGAATAAAAATATTAACAGTGTCAGAAAGAAGGCTTTAGCGGTGCGGATTTTTGAAAAATTAAGATTAACCCTATATAGATTGTTTAAATATGAAAATATTTTTTCGTTGTAGATTATTTATAAACTTGTTCACATACATAAAAATAAAAAAGTTTCTAAAACTCCAAATGGATTTTCTTTAAAATACCTTGTTATTAAAAGCAAACATGGATAGGCACAGCAAGAAGATGCCTGTAAATGTTATAAGAGCAAATGCCACCTGCAGGGCCGAAAAATATGAAGAAATGGTATCAAAATAAATTATTCACAATTTGAAAGTAATAGAGATGTTCATCAGACTCGAGAAAAATATAGATTATCGAAAATGTAAACAAATTATTTGTAAAAAAATCTATTGATTTCTTACCATTAATATAATACATTTGATTAATGAATGATGCGCATTGGCCCTATTTGATTTTAAATTTAGACCCTGAAAAAATATCAAAAACAGGCTGCAGGCAATTTCATACTAGTTTTTTTTTATTATTTCAGAGAATTACTATTCAACGAATTAATGATTAGCAACAATCTCTGGTGACCTTGGGCATAAATTAAATCTATACACTCAATCCTAAAAGCGAATACTATGGCATATGCATGAACATTATATGATAACGTTATCTGTTATTGCGACTTGTACTGTAATTATTATTATTATTTTTTGCAACTGTTGAAATATGCAAAAACGTATATTGGCCAAATGTATAATACACGTCCGCTTCTAGGAATAAATTTACTTATTATTTATTTACTAGAAAATTGTCGTTCGGTAGGCTATTCACATTTGTTATACCAGATAGTAAAATTGATTATTTCTTTTATGAAGTCAAGTAACTTTATAAAATTCAACTAACAATTTGCTTAAATATCGAGCAGTATGGTGACAACATTGCAAAAATATGGCAATATTAATGAAATAATATAAATCTTTGCCTTTTGAGTGAATGATTTGGTTTTAGTTATGTATATCTTAATTATAAAATATATTTATAACCGTAAGAATATTTAGTAATTATCAATTTTTTATAACTTGGCTAGTAAGATGCCAATATGTCGTATATACGCTTGTTTATATCAAGTAGTAGGTGAGCTGATTAGATATTTAATTTGAAAAAAAAATGACAGGAAGACGGAAATTATTTAAAAAAAAACATTTATTATTGAGCACAGGTTAACATTTCTGGGAAAATTGCCTTTTGGAAGAATGTCAAAAATAATATCATTTTTAATATTCAATACTTTTAAAAAACTGATTTTATTAACGTATGTAACATCCTTTTCCGGGAATATTCATATTGCGGGAAAATATTTCCGATGGTATATTGCCTCTGCAATGCCTCACACGGTTCCATTCACATAGGATAGGGAGCAACAGAGATCATTAATAGTGGTAATATTTCTTCGAATTTTCTCAGAATTTTGGAAATATTGCTCTGTTTTTATTAACGTATGTAATAATATTCTTTTCCGGTAATATTCCTATTTCGGGAAATATTTTCGATCGTATATTATGTCGAATTTTTTTAGATTTTGGCTATATTTCCAGAGCTTGGAAATATTCCCATTTATAATATTAGAATGTGAAGTTTGAGACAACAAACTACTGTATACAACCGAACACCAACGCAAAAAGCCTTGTTGTACTACAAAATGGCTACCCCTGATTCACGAATAAAATCCGTATAAATAGATATTTTCTCCGATCGGGAGGTTTTTGGTCTGCATAGTGCGAATTCCAATACTTTCAAGTATATATACATAAATAGGTCAGGAATAATTTTCCTGTATGGTGGGTATATTGTAAATATAGGTTTACTTGTATCAGAGGTTGTCATTGCTCTATTTATACATAGTCTAATCGGTTTCAAAGTTAAGACAAAAACTAGCTCCGCGATCGACCGGTCGATCGCGATCGATTTGTTGGTCACCCCTACATTTATAATAATAATAAATCGTATGTATTACCCATTATACATACCATGCATAATACTATCGAAATATCGGTAGTTCAAAAACTGACGATATGTGTACATATTTCCAAAATCGCTATTGACAATTTTTAGTCGATTGTTTTCCATGGTTGACAACTGATTATAAATCTATAGTAAAATTAATTCAATAGTGCCCATGACCAGTTGCAAGACTCACCAGTGCGTTTCCTGACAAACGTATACATTTCGGAATGTGTTGAGTCAAAGTCCAATTTGAATTCATTCAAGGACGTAAATTCTTAAAATAGTGTGATGAACAACAACACATGAATTTCATGTACAATAATCAATAATTGCACGGGTATCGGGGTGCGATTTTGATAGCACATGATCCGAACGAGCGCTCGTCGGTATCAGAAATCGCACCCCTGATCTAATTCTTACTATCGTCCAGAATACTGGGTATTGATATTGATACTTTTAACGCGTATTATGAGTATTTTTAGTCAAAAATCATTATATTTTAGCGAGTGAGTTGGATTTTCACAATTTCCTAAAAAAAAATTAATAGTTATATAAGTTATATAAAATTGTTTTTAGGAAATTGTGAAAATTGGGCATACTAGGTAATGACACGGCTTCAAATGTATGCTAATGAATAATTGGCTGAATAAAATAAGATATGAAGAATTAATTTTAATGGCATAAAAAAAACTATTCTTATAGAGGTATTAGCCGCGACGCTTCTCCCCTGACCAAGGGAGGAGTTTAATCATCACACTGTATTTACCTTAACGTCACAAAAAAAACTCTTAAACAAACATTGTGAAAGATGATTCGCGAAAATTCGCCCCCATGAGATTCGAATGCACAGTATGAGATGCACGACGCCTCTAACCACTCGGCCACTGAGCTGGGTATAATGGTATATTTTCCATTGTATTGTTTATTGTGACAAACTAAGTAATTAGAACTAATAAGTGCGTATTATTATTTTGTGAACAAAAAAGGTTCAATATAATCTTTATTTTGATAGATTATTCCCGTTTTATTTATTATTTTATGCTAGCATAACGTGCCCTTAGATATAAATAGTTAACATGCATCTTAAACGTTTTTACAAAATTTGCGCCATAAGAAAAGTATAGGCGTGATCACACCCTTAAGATAAAGCGAATTTAATAATGTTTATAATGTGTCTTAAATGATCCTTTTATGGAAATACAATTAAGTTGACACTAAATATTCTATAATCGTTTAGTTTGAATAAAAGGTCTGATCCGTTTAAATAAAGACGTAATTATGGTAATATCAGTAAATCTGAAATTACAGCTCACCCTAAAGGCTCCTATTAATTTCCTTTTTCACTTGTCCTTGCAATTTTAAATAATCTCACTGAAGGCCCGAAAGCATTTTAAGCCCGAAGCTTTACATCAAATTTATTATGTCAGAACGCCACTATTAATAAAGAAAAATGATTTCGTTTTTAATAACAACCCCTTCCCAGCGAAGCACAATTAATGTGGGTGCTATTAAACGGGTGGGGCGACGTCAAAAACGTCATCCGTGCCGATACGGAGCGCCGAAAGATTTCAAATCCCATTACAGATAAACCCCGATTTAACCTGGAGGGAAGGCGAGACCTCAATTTTTATAATCTTTTGGTCTTCCTGAATACTCTACAGAGGTATACGTGTGGTAAAAGTATATTCGCGAAATAAAAAAAATCGTATGAATATAGTGAAATTAAATATCTCGCAAAATACTTTTCGGAGAATACAATCTGAGAAATATTTTATTACTTATAGCAATGATCGCACATTTGTGCTTGTGTCTACAGTCGATAAATTATGTGAGGTCAAATAATACGCCGTAACAAATCGCGATAACACTGGAGCAGCAACAGATAGATAACCTTCCGGTCGAAAAATAAACAACATTTCACATAGAAATAGCAACCTGGGTTCTACACAAAAACACCCAGGCCCCCTTTTCACATGCAGGAAGTGGTGGTTATGGGAACATCTGCGCAAACACATTTTAGTAAACCAACAAAAAACAACGTAACATAATACGTTTAGAAAATTATGATGCATTAGTAACAATTAAAACAACCGTATGTTGTGAGAGAAAGGTTATTTTATTGTTAGTTGAATAGGTATAAGTAAAATACTGACCGTGTTTGGCTAATAACCCCATAATCCCAACAATGCGATCGCTGTGAATGGTAATGCAAATCCAACTTACTTTTGCTCGCTTTACATTATATAACACTAGCACACTGTTATGATTTATTGTCCAAAACACGCGCGCACTAAACTGAACGTACCGTACACACAGTGTCCCCTCAAGCAGTAAAAAGCATCCCAGGGCTGTAGATAAAGCCTTATCTAAAAAGTCACTGGTAAACACACGGCGCGATGTAAAACACTCAAACAGACGTTTATATTTTTATGATCCGACTGTACGGAGAGAGCTATACGACCGACCGACGTGTACGTGCTAGCGGCACGACTGACGCTGGTGTACTGACCGCGCAACAAAGCGCGCCGGGCAAAGAAGCGGCCGTGGAGAACCTCTGGATTGGATGAGGTAACTAAACCGTATACGCGGGAAGGTCGTCGGACGACCGCTGTTCCCTAGATTAGGCCACGAGAAAACATTTTAAATTCACATAACGATCAAATTTAAGTCCCTTGAACACGCACAGTGACGTTATCGATTGCGGACGGACAGTTTTAAAATCTCGTTTTCGGTATCAATTTCAAAAAAATGCGTGTGCGGCCGGCATTCGAAAACAACACCGCCCGGTGTAAGTAACACCATTAAAAACACATCGTAAAATCGAAGAAGCATATAAAAAAAACCTGAGCGTTTTAATATAAATGCATTGCTTTTGGATAAAGACGTGCATTGAACCGGAAGCATATTTTTAATGCGTTTAATTAAAGATGATAATTTAATTAAATTATGGCATTAAAATACAGGTTTTATTTATAAACCTGACGCGTATATTTTTTATCTAATTTGTATTCAAATTGATTTTCTTGGCGAGGGTAATACATACAAATGAGATTTTCCTACTGAATATTAATATTTTTTAGATAAGTTGAATTTTAAATAACTCAAATTTTAAAATTGGGCTTCACTAATGGTGGGTGCCTTACGAGAAATGACTATGCATGTATATTAATTTTATATACTGGTTTATATATGAGCAGTTAGTTAATATAAAAAATATTTTTTCTTATAACCGCTAATGGAGTGTACCATTATAGTTTATTAGTGTTTAGCATTATCTTTATTATTCACTTCACTGTTATTATCAGCAACCACTGAAAATTCGGCCTGTTAATTCTGAAAGCTGAATATCTTTTTATCTTGTTATATTTAAATTTACGTATTTTTAGTTTTAAGATCAGTATAAGATGTTACTTTATCATACGAAGTATGGATTAGATATTGTAATATCGACCGGTAGCACAGACATTGAGGAAATCTTCGAGACACAATAAGCACTGGCCAGAAGGAAGGCCATAGTCGCCCGAACAAGCCGAGAAGACGAGCGAATCGGAATTAGAACCGAGTAGAAATACCCGAAGCAACATTAAGGAATCGCTAATCGATTGGTTAAAGACAAGGGCCGAAAAGTCTGACCCAGAGGAAGAAAGGCACCAAACCCAGGTAACTAAGAGGAAATCCATCACGCCTCCAGATAGGGGAGATGGGAAGGCGGAGCCTTCAGGAGCAAAGAAAAACCTGTCAAAGCACCACCAAGCAGTGCGAGGACGAGAACGAAGGTCTGGACGCCTAAATGCAGAACTTAGAGACATAGGGTTAAGACTGGCGGACGCGGAACATGCCCAAGGGTGCGAAAGTGGACGCGGTTATTCTTCGCGAGAAATACGAGCGGTTCCTCGGGAAAACCGGAATCCAGTTTGAAGTCCCCCAAAGCGCCTTAGACGCCAGTTAGAAGCCCTAAAGGTAGAAAAAACACAATGCGACAGGAAGATGGACACAATAAGAGCAGAGATGGACACAGTAACAGCAGAGATGAGAGACATGCAGGCACCGCTGAACCAGCTGACCAGCCAAGTATGTCAAATGGCACCAAACCCGACGCCAGAGGTAGCATATACACGAGAGGAACTCGACAGAGGCAATAGCTGTTAAGGCGCCAAGGCTACCCACAGACATAAGGAAAATCACCGAATTCCACTTCTCAGATTCAAAGGTGTAAGCAACCATCAGGGACCTGGAGGAACATCATATAACTAATCCCCAGGGAACACAAACAAAACCCAAGACAAGGAAGTAGGAATCAATACTGATTAAACAAACTGAGGGGAAAACCGAGGTTGAGACGGCCATCAAGGCGGCAACTAAGAGTTGTGAACACTATAGGGTAGGCGAGCCGAGACCGATCCGAAGCGGGACGCAAAACATCACGATGGTAACAACTGAGAAAGGAGCGGACGACCTTGCAACAACAAGCCAGAAAGTAGGCATGATTCAATGTACAGCTACCAGAAGGGAAGAGCTGCCACAAGGCGGCAGCCGCTGTTGGTTGGATGGTCCCCGGGTCCACGAGTATAGTGGGGAGGATAGAAGAAATCTATGCCTGAGATGTGGCGAGAAAGGCCACTTGGCCAGACAATGCATGAGGCAAACTGTCTACTGCGCGCTATGCAGGGCGATGCCCAATAAAGAGAAGGGCTAGGGAAGAGGCAAAGACCTAGGCCAGAGGTGAAGGCCAATGCAAGGTAGATTTCCGACCAGGTAGATAAAATCAACGAACTAGGACGGGACAAATAACACTGAATACCCGGAATCCCAGCCCTAGGCGTGTGGAGAGCTTAGTGTGTGTTTAAGGCGGCCAAGTCTCCAGCGCAGGATGCTCATCGATTAGAGCAAGGTTGTCTTCCTCGCAGAGACAAATTCTTTGAAATTTCACCTGTCGAGTGCCTAAAATTATTGGGACCACAACTACTTTTATTTCTTATTGACACATTTGTCGAATCATAGCTGCAAGTGGGAAATATTTTGCTTTTATCGATGTTTTGCAATAGATTTGCAACATTCAAAATTGAGATATTGATCAAGTATGTGTGTTCATGTTCAGCGGTAATCAAAGCCCGTTTCCCCACCAAAGCACCGAGGGCAGGAGAGGTGCACTAGACCAGGCCAGAGAAGAGAAGTACCATCCTGGAAGGTGGACGAGGTCAGGGAGGTGATCCTGGGACTTCCGAACAGAAAAGCCCCGAGCGCAGACACACATAGCACCAGACATGAAAGCAATTTCCAACAAATGCCTGGATGAAGGCAAGTTCCCCCAGAGGTGGAAGAAGGTGAAACTTGTCCTCATCCTCCAGAAGGGGAAACCAAACACGAAACACGAGGTTGACTGCGTATAGGCCGTTGTATCTCCTTAATAGCCCAGCGAAAACAATCCAGCGATATATAGTAAACAAGTTGGAGACTATGGCAGACGAGGCTGGAGGCCTCTCGCCCAGCTAATATGGATTCCGCAAGGGGCGCGATATTGGCAGTAACCAACACCGCCAAGGAATGCAACCGTGGCCCACTAAGAGCTAGAAGGCATTCCGTAATGGTTACCCTCGACGTCACCAATGCTACCTAGGCATTCCGCACCGGAGGAGACTCAACAGGGCATATTATCTGATCGAACGTTAGGCAAATTAAGTACGAGGCACCCACGGGTGGTCTTGAGCTCCTGATGTCTGTTCGATCGGTTCTGTGGCCTCTGCTATGGAACCTCACATACGCAGGGAGGGATTTGCTAAGACGGGCAATACCGGATGAAGTGGAGACCATTGTCTTTGCAGATGACGTGGCAGTCTTGGGGACCGGCAAATACATGGCGGAACTGAAACGCAGAATGGAGGGGACCGTGCGAATGGTCAAGTGAATGACGGAGTATCGCCTCCAACAGCCCTTTTGACAACTAAGAAGTCAGGATGTGAGGCAGCGACCCATCTATAACTTCTTGGAGCGACGGTCCCAATCGGGATCTGAGGATCAGGCTAGAAGCCAAGGTCATCGACATGGCGCAAGTGCTGGAGGTTGGAAAGGGAGCGGCCAAATCCTAGGCGGCCATCGCCCGTCTGTCCTCACCACCGGGGGCCCAGCGAAGGCAGGAGGAGGCAACTCGTAACAGCCTCAAAAATCAACGTGATGTACGCGGCCCCAGTAGGGAAGGGGGCGGTGGCGACGGAACGAAATCGGGAGCGGCTGCGTAGGGCTACAAGGACTAGCGCGTTACGCATCACTAGAGCGTATCGCATCGTCCTCGCCGACTCGGTGGAATAACTAGCGGTAATGGTACCGCGGACCCGCTGCTCACAGAAAGGGCTGCTTCTAGGCCAATAAGAGCGAGGTGCACAGCTGAACATAGAGGCCAGCATGAACAGATGGCAAGAGCGCTGGATCATTTGTACGAGAGGAGCATGAACCAGGGGAGCGATCCCAGACGTCAGACGATGTGTGCGGATGAAGCACGGCAATCTGGACTATTGGACAATCCAATTCCTCACCGGGCATGGTACCTTCATACCTGGAGAGGATTGGGAAGGTGGAAGGTGAATGCTGTTACTGCTGACGGTGACCCGACGACGTTGCATACATCCTAGAGGTCTCACACAATGGGCCCAGAAAGGAACGCACTGGAGGCCGGGATAGAAGATTGATTAACTGCAGAGGCGATGCTAGAAACGCTAAAGTGGCAAGCAGTGGCACGATTCGCGGAGGTAGTCATGCGATCTAAGTTCAAGGACGACCTCAACCGCAATCCGAGATGCTACGGGTAATTGCTTTTAGTATCGCGACTCGATTAGTTTTCAGAAACAGTGATGCGATGACAGATCCTGAAGATCCCAACCGCAACCTGCGGCGCGGCAAGGCAGGCAATATGGCATTAAGCAAACACAGAAGAAAGCACGAATAGCAGCGCAGAACAAGACCAGAATATAGCGACACCAGCACAACGGTGATGCTACCCTGACCTATGAAGCACTCACTGCTATGGGGCCAGTAACCCACCGGATGGCGAGGAAAGCTAGAGGACTTAGTTTGCTTCTGAGGCGGTCAAGCTCTCATGTGATGGGGAGTCGTTAGGTGGCCGGTACCTTAAATCGGGTGAATCCGACACTGTTTCCACACGAGCAATGGGTCGCTACGTCTTTTGAAGATTCACCCAACCGCGGAAATAACTGGTATTCCCTGGCATTACTTACTTATTTACATTTATTACATTTACATTATTGCATTTAATAATTTGAATTTACAGTAATTAATATTAGCCCTGTTGTTTGTAAGGGCTTCTGGCTGTTTTCTGAAGAAAAAGTTCTAGCATTCTTTCAGACTGCATTTATAGTTAGCTGCTCCTTATATCTCGGGCGACGAAGCAACGGAGTAATACTAATGGGTGATGTTCACGTGATTTTCCGGAGCGCTGTTCTTATTGGCTAAGCAAAGGAACCCTGTTTGCACAGGGCAGTAGTATCAATAGCATTGCTTTCACAGCCCCTTTGTGATTGGCATACGATTGGCATCATTGTTCTGTTTGTGTTATGTCTTGTACTTGTAGAATCCAAGTGACCTATTTCTGCACCTTTTTAGTTCCTTAGTTAGAACTTGGTTAACCTATAGGTGCTGGTATAGCTTGTCTGATATCACTGAGGTTATATAGAATAGAGAAGTAAGTTATCGGCATGCATTTAGTTAGATCATCCGCAAGTAGAGTGCTATAATCTATTTTTTGTCACACGCCATAGTGCTTTAGTGCTCTCCAGTTGTGTGTTTTTTTCAATTACTTACTTCAACTCAACTTGTGTGGGCTTAGCTCCTGTCATAGTTCAAATCTTGCCAACTAATCTTTATTCCATGGCAATCAGTGCAGATTTAAAAAAAAATTAACAGCCAATGATAACAAATCAATGATTGCGTATAGTCACGATTTAATTGCTAGCCAAGTTACGGTAGAATTGTCTTTCGCTGATGCTATATTCTCTGTTTTGTAATCTCTTTTATTATTATTCCGTATGACATGTTGATTTAGGTTTTGACTAATTAGAGTTGAATTTGATTAGAACCAATTTAGATTTATGTAATAAATTGAGTGGTGACAGGTTTAGGCGAAATTAAATTGGCTTTTTCAGTCATTTAGGAACGCATGGTATAGCTATAAGTAAAAGGTAGGGGATACAATTAATGGCGGTCCGTAATATTTGAAATTTCCCTTAGACATACAAAATTAAGTAAAGGCCGAAAGGCATAGGGCCGATAGCCCAATAAAAATTGATTTCTCTCTATAAAGTAAATCGTTCAGTGGAACTGAATGTACTCTGAGTAAACTAAAATCTAACAAGATTTTCTTTCACACATGCATACGAGGGATTCGTACCACTACCATGTAGCCAGGGATTGGTTAACTTTTGAGGCATAAGAACCAAATATATCCCTCACAATATTTTTGTTTAATGCTTTTTATTTTTATTATACATGTATTCTCTATGTATAAATATGGTAGTTTTATTTTCACTTTAAATTGTATTTCTGAAGAGTCGCACACAAGCTGCAGTTTGTCGACCCCTGGGTAAGCTATCGAAACTTTTCAAAATATTTGGTGCCGGAACGTTGCTCCAGGAAAATATGAGGTACCATTACCCTGTCTAGGGCGTCAAGAGATATATTTGAAAATTTGTTAATATATTCAAAGTAATAAAAAGTGAGTATATGGACTTATGGTTCCCGATCCCTTTTTGCAGATACACGACATGTTGTTTTTCCTGAACAGATCAGTAATCTAGCAAACTGATAGAAATATTAGGAGTCTATGAAACTGTTTTTTGCATTGGCATTCATGTGTTTTGTTCAGTATACGTTTAGATAGTTACCTCTGCTATCGAAATGACCTACAGCTTTGAATTATGTTCTGATAGCAATTGCTGGGTAGAGCGGGCAATGCGGTTGAAGCGGTGGGAATTTATGGCAACAAATATCCGAATGTTCATTTGTCGGATAGAACGACGAACGACTGATTGAAGTAATCTATGTCGCAATCCAACAACATTGTTCAATAATCCACAAACTAGTGTGCGAAGAGTATATGAAAATAAAAATGTGTCAATATCTACTTATGATGAGTACTTAGTCAATAGCTACTGTAAGCTGTAGTAGTTACCAGAGAGAAATTCTTGCTTTTGTAATAATATATATTATCTTTTTGCCTTTTACCTTTCGGTGTAGGCTAAACAATATACGTTATACATATGAAGCTTACCAGAGTATTTATATATTCATAACATGAATTGGAATAGTGAAAATCCACATGCTGTTCATTTAATAATAATATTTAGGATGTATATAAACAAACTAGTTATATATGGTTTTTAATTAAATTTTATGAGATTCGTATGAAAATAATAATTAATAATACCTTACTGTGAACAGAGCTGAAATAATAAAATAACTTCATATAATTAATATAACTAATCAAATCAAATGGATATTAAAACAACTAATTGAGGCAGCGAATTATTAATATATCCATAAAACATTTGAAATGTGTGCCACAGTCCTATAAACCGGTAGCTAATAAATATTTATGGAACCATCTCTCACTATTTGTACAGCCACCTAAATTTCTGTTTATTCTGTTGTCCGCCTGACATGTTCATATCAATCCATTTCCTCCCCCGACCTTAAATGACATGGGGAGCCCGCTTTACGAGCGAAATGCACTCAAGGCGCGCTGGTATGCAACGCATGGGGCGATGGACGTGGAAAAAATTAGAGGTACGGACGCTTTTACGGCGGGCTGCTTTTTAGAGGACATAAATCTTCTGGCCTTTAATTTTTATTATATGTGCATTTTAAGTGCGTTTTTTCCGTAGGAAATATTTTAGTAATAAATAGAGAGGATAATAAAGGGCATGTTTTCGTTATTGAAGACACATGCTGCGGCATATCACCGTTTTGTCAGGATGTCACAAATGGGACATGTGTGATTAGTTACACATTGTTTATATTTTATAATATATCATCCTTGTTTGAGAACAAAAGTATAATTAGACATTTTAAATAATGTAGTTTGTAACTTACATATATGGGGAAAACACAGCAGCGGTAACCTTGAGTGGACAACACGGACTTACCTGGAAAGAATAAAATGATACATTAATATCACAGACAGTATTTAAATACAAGGTGTTATGTAATTCGAGCACAGTCCCTTAATCCCGTAGTAGGGTTAATCTAGCTGGAAGTTTTGTTGTAAAATCGTCTTTCTTTGGTAACTGGAGGGCTTTTAAGTTGACCTATGAGAACGCGTTTCATATTTTGGTCGAAAAAAATATCATATTGCCATAATTTTAGGTCGATGCACAATATTCGTTTAGTAATTAATTTAATAGACTTGGTTACTGCTTTTCACGTGAATACATATGAGCTTCTGTTGTATTTATATTTTATGTATTATTTCTTATTATTAACAAAAGATTATATATCTTTAATGGAATCAACATTTACAGAAATAGATAATAAGCGTCCATTTCAAATAAAATGATATATACACAGAATATAAAGTTAAAAACAACATTCGCTGTGGAGTAATATTAACAAGAATGTAGTTCTGTTTACAATTAACTACTAAATGCATGTGTTCAAATTTTGTACTTCTCGTTAAAACTCTTAATAAACGCCACGGCATTCGGTTTTCTCACACATGGAAGGTCAATTATCGTACATTGCCGCTTAAAGAAGCAGAGTTTATTCGCGAAATCGGCCCGAAATACAAATTTGCGTGCACCGAAATGCCGGTGTGCCGAAATAATTTCGCGTACGTTAATGAGACCGGCAACCCGATAAATTACATTCATGACTTTATTTGCATACGCAAGAGAGGCCCGATTTTGAAGCGGCGTGGACCCATTAAATTCCAAACGAGATAATCAACATTCGCGGGAGTTTACGCCCGCCGACCGTAATTTTTATGCGTTCGCAGGGCGACCGCGAGAGTTACGCGACTGATATGGGGCATTTCATGCCAAAAACTTCGTAACGGACTTTGGGCTGCTTTTTCTTTATTTTATGCTGTCGCTGCAACGGCTACGGGTTCATAACATATGAGTTTTAATAAAAATTTAAAAAGTTTTCGCGATTTCTCCAGAGATGATATTTGTCGCACTTTACTGACTCATTTGTGTCTTATATTTTATTATAATAAAACTTTCTGAAGTAATTTAATAAATTTAAATCATACAGTATTTGACATTAATGAGGCATGCAACCAAATATTTATTGTTAATGTTTTGTTACAATATTTATTTTTATATTGCAGTAAGCCTTGAACATTTTGTATCTAATTAGCAACACAATCTCAATATATGCGATTCAAGCAGTGACAGAAAATGAAGTAGAACTAGGAAGTAATCTGTTTATATGTCGTAGGTAAAATTTAAAAGCAATCGTTTTGCAAAATGTCTGGAAAATAAATGACAATTATTAACCTTTTACAGTTCGACTTGTCAATTACTAAATGACTAGGCATTTTACAAAACAACTTATCACCTACAGAGTATTTCCTAGTACTAGTTCATTTTCTGTTATTGTTTGAATCACATATATTGAGATTTTGTAGGTAATTAGATACAAAATGGTCAAGGCTTACTGCAATATAAAAATAAATATTGTATTGTAAAATAAATTTTTTCCAGGTGCGATAGCTTACTGTTCTATATAAATAAATATTGCAAAGAAACATTAATTAATTGCCTAGTTCTAGTAAATTTGTCACCAGATTGATGTAGCTAATTAGATACGAACTATTCAAGACGCGACAATGTTGTACTTCAATCCCTAACTTGCTACAATAACCAATTTACACATGACCTATTTACATATACCAATAATAAAACCGCCGCCGCGATCAATCAATCAATTAATCATCAATCATATTTCACTTGAGGTAATGAAACTAACAAAGACATATACTGGTAGCATCACATGATTGAATCTTATGTGTGGTTAAGATTGATGCCTTCTGCGTCGCCGGAAAGGAAATTTTTGACCGAACGCTAATTGAACGCCATCGTCGGGGCAGCAATTAGGAGCTGAATTTACGGTGTAGGCTGGTACGCCCCACGGATATGAGGCGATAAAATATTCCAAAAATATTTATCTAATAAATAAATGTGTCGGTAAGTACATGTGCGTTCGCCACCTGCTATTAATTAATCAAAAACAAAAAAAAGGTTAATTTGTTTTTCTTTTCTTATTATAAGTAAACGAACGTAATAATCTAAAGTAAATCTAATAATTACTTAACTGAAAAGATACAAAATATATAAAAACTTAAGGATAACCGTTAAAGGTTGCATTAACCGTTAAGGTTTGCTAAACAACTCCAGTATAATTGTAACTGTTTTCATTTAGTTAGCGTCAACTGCATTTAACAAACCAAGCAACATTTAAACAACTTCTTTTATTTCAGTTTTTACGACCTTTAGAAGAAGAAATAAACAGTTATGCAGCTACTTGAACGATTGTTCCGTCAAGACAGCCTTTATCCGCCCTGATAATTTAATTAAAGCCTAAAATACCGACCATAAAATGAACCAATATTAAATGCTGTAATCTTCTAGAAATGTACCCAGCAATTAATAGTAGTAATTTAAAGTTGAAATGTTACCAATTATTTGAATCCAATTAAATAAATTAAACTTATGACATACAGATTAAATTTATACGATAAAAAAATTGATTTAAGATTACATACTAATTTATGATAGCAAGATTAGCACGCATCCGGAGCTTTGTAGAATTTTCTTATTACACAAGTTTCCCTATTAAAATATTTTATATTTGAATTATTTTAAAATCTTATACATTCATCTAATATTTAAAAAAAATACGATACAAATTCAGGTCAGTGATAGCGGTTAGAGGCGCCGTCTCGTAGTGAGCATTGGGGAGCGAGAGTTCAATCACCATGTGGGCAAATTTCACAGTTTTTCAAACGGTGATTAAACTTCCACCTTTACCGGAAAAGCCCTATAAAGATAGAAGTTTTTTACAATAAAATTGATTTAAGATCACATACTAATTGACTATAACAATATTAGCACACGTCCGTAGCATTGCAGTCTTTTCCTTATTATATATCGCACTCTAAGATGACAAATGTCTTCCGAAAACATTTGTTGAGATAAATGTATTTTAAAGATTGTAATAGTTCCAGTAGTTTTACCATTGAGTATAATGTTATTTATTTTTTTAAAGAATAATTTGGTTTATGCTAAACGCAAAAAAGGATTAAAAAAGCGTTAAAATATACATAAGAATCATAAAAACAAAAATCAAAACTCCGATACTGCGATATGTTTTTCAATTTAAATATTCAAGAAAGAAATCTTGTTTTTAATTACTATAGCAAGATTAGCACTTAGGGATCTTTGTAGTATATTAATATTACACATGTTTAAAATTAAAATATTTGTTACAGAAATCTAAATATCTTAGATTCTCATACATTCATTTAAAAATTAATTCGTTAAAATTCTTGGAATGTGGAAATTTTAATTTTAATTGGCCACATCTACAGTTGCTGTTTAATAATCATGTTCAGTATAACAAAGATGTTATCAAATCACTTCATTAACCGTACAAATTTCTCCTCCATACCATGGAATTGAATACAAAATTCATCATCACGAATGTGATATTCAGCCCGGGCGTAAAGTATTACTAATTACAGCAGTCGCGCGCATTAATTGCGGTATTAATACAAATCCATTATAAATAATGGTTCCAGTTAGCATAATCAAATCCCATCTCGTCGTAAACGAATTTATGCAAACTCCAGCTCACCCTTATCAGTACTATCTAATAATATTTTTACCGCAGCCATCCCCTAGCTATTCCAATGCTAAATGGCCCGATGTACTTTATCGGGTGAGGTAACGGTCGTGGGTTTCCTCCGCTACCCCGGAAGGTAATTTTCAGCGGGGCGATCTTTCATACGGCGGTGAACTTAATAAATTGGAGGCAAAACAGTTTTATCTCGCGCTGTGTGGAGGTGCTTCCGTTTTTACTTGAATAATTCAACTAAAATAGGGGTAGCGCTTGTTGCCTGGGGACTGAGATGATGAAAATCGACGCTGAACAAAATTATCCACAGTTTTTCTTTAAGATGATGCGGATTGTTGAGTGGGATTTTATTGATTAGGTATTAATAATGCCAATTTATATAATGACAGCAAATATAAGAATTCAGTTTAATTACAGTAGCAATTTATTGGTTGTTGCATAACTTATTACAATCACTACGGATTCAGTTATTTTCAATTAAGTATTACGGAATGTGGAATCTTGGCATTTCAAAAAGATGCGGATAGGATGCAATAGCCTGAATAATCTGATCGGTATGGCTTACAAATATACACCATCAGTTCATATAATGACGATGAATCAGTGACGAAGATAAATACAATAGATAACTGAATAACACAACACGGCTGATATATATATATATATACATATATATATATATATATATATATATATATATATATACATATATCTATTTAAATCAAAACTGGAAAAGAATCCTGAAGATAGATACGCGTTTATACATTAACTGCTTCTTCTAATAAAAAAGTAGTTATACACAATAAAGTGGCGTAGTCGCCATTAAAACTATTATTATACAGTCTATACTAAATGAAGCGTAATATTGCCTTTAAAGAGCATATAGAGTTAGTAGTAATTTGTCGCTGTAACGATGTGCGGAAACCCTCCTTTTTGTCACATCATAATGAAATATATGTCGTCCCTAAAGCATAGTAACTGGCTATCGAGCTACGGGTCCTTCTGACGTATGTTAGTATGATAATGTGGAGGAGTGATAATATTATTAAATATAGCTACAGAAGTTTGTTAGAAATCTATGATTAGGTCAAGATCGGCATTAAGAACTATACTAATTCTAAAATGTGCACATAAATAGATAAGAGAATGATAATCTCTTAAAGTGTATATGTCTTCTAATTAACAGCTCTTTGATAAAGAGCCCCCTATACGTACTGTGTGTACGTGTACGGCCCAAGTTATTTTGTATATATTTTGTATCCTTGCCCTAGTATTTCGCCATCTCACAGGATGGAGATGGCGAAATAGAGGTATGGGAGAGTTGAAATGGTAAGGACTATTCACATGGACAGAGAGTTTGCTAGATGGGCATAGAACTTTTGTGTTGGCTATGCCTAATAAAGATCTTTTTTAGTTAACACTATCTTTGTTGCTAACTAAGCCTTTATTCATTGTCAGCGTTTATGATCATAGTGATATACCTTTCACATTAACAGTTATAATAATTAGTAGCTTATATTTGTTATGAATAGTACTTTCTAGTTTGGTACATTCATTTGGCATTGTTTAGTCTTTATTATAAGCATAACTTATTTCGTTTCAATTGGACATTCATGACTTACACTTAGGTGTTATGTCCGATAATAATTACCAGTTTATTTATTTTATTAGCGTGATGATTTGCGTAAAGCTCGGTACAGACGATGAGATCGAACGGCTAGGCGAACATTCTTATATCCTTTGATGTCAGCAGTATTTACCGCCTACCGAGTGAACATTTGTGTACATTTGTCATGCGAGAAATATAGACAAGGTATGGTAAATGAACGAATGCGTCAGGTTCGAAAATGTTCGCCCATTGACTGAGAAGTCTTTAGTTATTGGTTCGCCACATTATCTGTAGGGGAAAAGAGACAGTAGGCAAGGGAAAATGATGTGTTTAGTCCAGATAAACTGTAAAATTTGTGTTAAATAAAAGTCTATGTATTACATTATAACTTTTATTTTTTTAAATAATTTTCTGATTATTTCCTGGAGTTCTTACGTATTCATTTGAATTGGCACTAGTTAGTACTAGTTACATTCCTTATTTTTCATGAATGCTATTTTAGCTTCCTGATGTGCACAAATTCAATATTTGTTGCGCAGCATTGAAATCGATTACTAATTCGTAGTCCGTATAACTTAGTAGATGTTATGGCTTACTGATGGTGAAAATCCTAAAATTTTGTACTGGTTTTGTAGGACTATTTTCGGATTTGAATGCACTTTTGTAACAACCTAGACTGACAAATGGCTCCTTGTGGTATCCTAATACATCTTCACGTGAATACATCTGACATTCTGACTTGGCCCTTCTTGGTGATTCCCATTGTCCAAGTAGTACACAATTTTCACCGCTGATAGAAAGATGTTTGTATTTATGATATTTCACTTGCCGTCCAGCTTGTGCGATATCTTGGGGCACAAAAAAAGACCAACTGTTTGGGTTTCCTGTTGTATAAAATCTCTGAACTGCTAGCATTTCTAGTATTTAGTTGTTCGTGTTATATTTGGTATGCAAGATAATAGTTTCAAGAGAAATTGGATACATTTCATTATAGGTTATATATTATGTCCCAATATTTTTATTCTCGCAATTTCTAAATGTAACTTTCTCAATCTGACTGGATAGTATCGGAAAGCGTAAAAAATTGAATATAGTAGAATGTCCGGCACTTTTAGTTAGGAATGACATAAATAGTTTCAACAAAGTTTTTCTTAGAAATAGGACCATTAGTATAATCATGAAAAAGCTAAAAAAATAACACAATATACTATTAATGTTTGTGTTTTTATTGTTAATATTACCTTTTAATTACTGTTATCTGGGAAGTTTGATTCGTTCTTACGCCTCCTAGTTATCAATTATTTTCGAAATATAAAATTTCATACACAATATTATGTATATTATTAATATATTTTTAAATTAATTTGAGTAGTACTATAAATTTTGAAATTTATACTTATTTAAAGTGACAAATATTGTCTGTCAAAACTGACAGAGATTTCTTAATTTATTAGACCCCTTTGCAAAAATTAAATGACACATTTTTTCTTCGAACAATAATGATTGAGACATTGAGAGCAAAATTCACAAAACACTCAAATTATAAAATCTGGTTTTATGATATTTCTATAATTATTATCATTTTGCCTCAATTGTTAGAGAAATTGTAAATGAGGAATAGTATTTTGTTATTACAATCTTAGCTCAGTTTCAGTAAGACTATGGTTCGTTTATTAACAGTGTTGATATGTACATTAAAAATTGGTGCCATAGATGCCTCACGCTATTTGCAAAGCAAATTAATGTAATTTGTGTATACAAATAAAGAACAAGGCAATACGGTTGACTTTCCTGACTTGTTTTTTGTTTATGCTTGAATTTCCATTAAATTAATTGATTTTATTTGGAATTTGAGTAGTGACAATTCTGGCGTAGGAAAACTTTAGTAAAAGCTGATCTAAAATATGGTAGTATCTTAATTTAAACTAAGTCCTGGTTTCCTAGGAAGCAGTGTCGATAAAAGCGGCCGTTTTTGACGTCATTTCAGTCCTGGTTTCCTAGGAAGCGGCCGACGTCATTTTTACGCCAGCAAAATATATTACGTGTATATAAATGAATATGGTATACCATATAAACCATGAATTACAATGAGAACTTTCCATTTACATATACTTAAAATGAGTTTTATGATGTGTAAATTACGTCCGAGGAAACCAGAGCTTTACACATCGGAAAAAACGTTTTAAGTATATGTAATTAAATATTTCCCTATAATCCACTGTAATTAATCAATTTTGTCCATTACATTGACATATAGCGCTCTCTACGACGTTGAACAACATCTTGGTAATGATTAGTCTATGGTGCTGGCATAGAGAGGCAAAGCAAGAAATGAGCAAGCGAAATCCAGCGGACGACTGTTGATACATGAGAAATACGAAGTAAACTTGCATTATATTACCAATGTTAAGGACAGGACGACAGTGTCACTGACATTTAAACACACCGTACTTCATGTGATAAGCATCTAAACTCTAACCCGTTGCAAACTCATTGTAGATAATAACTCAATAGTACAAGTAGGAAGAAATAGAAAACTTGAAGACAAGATAAAAATGAAGTACTTGAAGAGATTGAACAATTGAACATAGTTTTGAACAGTAGCATCACAAACTGGAAAGTAGGGACAAAAGACAATAAGAACAATTCCTTATGCAGAGCCCCTCCTAGATATTACACTATTTCTGGATACATATTGGTTATGGCCACTTTTTCATTTCATAATTTCATCTCTGTGCTCCAGAGTTTCTGCTTTTATATTTATCTTCTCCATATCGCATGAGTCTTCTATTCAACAGTTCCTCTGTGTGTCAATGTTTCCTCCACCTAACTCTTTGTCCCGGCTAGCGGACTGCAAAGCCTCGATGTCGTCGAATATAAGGATTGTGGAGGTTTGCCGTTGCCAAATTCGTTGGACCGCACTATGCATTTTGCATAATTCTCTTCTACTATCATTCCGACGATTTTCCTGTCTTGGGTTAGTAAGTCATTTGTCAATTTGGCGCTTCGGTCTTTGGAATTATAAATTTGCATGTCTCTGTCATCGCTGGTTTGTTCGCCATTCCTGAGATTTTATTACCATCTATTTTCCATCGATGTTTTAGTGATTCCTTTTAACATACTGCATTAGGGCTCCGAGCAGATTAAGGGGTGCGCTCTTTCGGGCGAGTTTGTCTGCCCTGTTATTTCCTCGGATGCCACTACGCCCTGGCACTTTAGGGTCTGTTTGTTTTCCCTACCTAGCTCGTCAAGGACCTGCTGCCAGTCACATACCAGCCCGGACTTAACTTCTGTGGTAGATATCGCATTTATTGTCGCTTGACTGGTAACCTGTGGTATTTTACTTCTCAGCGCTTCCCTTGCACAGTTACAAATAGCCACTATTTCTGCATGAAATACTGTGGAAAGCTTCCTTTTCGGCTTGATGCTGAAGTTACCAGCTCCTGTTCCTTGCGCTGGTTTTGAGCAGTCTGTGAACCAGGAGAAGGCCATTTGTCCAGGCAAAAGTATTCCTTACTTAAGTGTATTTAGTTTATCTAGAGCTAATCTGAAATTATTGACCAACATTCTAACTGGCGACTGCCGTCTAAACAAACGCCTACACACGATGGGTCTGGTGGACAGCCCGCTATGTAGAGGGTGCAATGAAGAACTAGAAACAGCAGAGCATGTAATATGCCTCTGCCCAGCTCTAGTAAACACTAGACATCTAATACTAGGGGAGTGCTGGCCTAGTATGACCAGCATTGGCAACGCCTCACCAACCAGAGTTTTGCAGCTCGCACGCAAAATTGACTGGTGGGACGAGTGAGTAGCCTTAAAAGGAGGTTTCACAATGGGCCCATTTTGAGGCCTAAGTGTCTGTAGCTACGCTGCCCTCCAGCCAACTATCCAGAACTAAGTGTATTTAGATGACATGCTGTCTGAGGGTCTGCCCTCACCGCGTTATCAGCTCTTGGTAGTTCGCCCTGTGATGTTTGCCTATGGGGATTTGAGCTTGAAGTAACATATCTTGTACTTTTTTGAATAGGAGGTGTAGTGGTGATAGATCTAGCAGGAATTCCATTGCGGCGATGGGTGTTGTTTTCATGACTCCTGTTGTTTTCAGGTAGGCAAGCCTTGAGGCACTACAACCAGGAGCCTGGCCGCTTTTCTTAGTCTTGGGCCACCACACCACTGACCCATATGATCTCATGGGTCTTACTACCCTGGTGTATAGTCATAGGGTGATTTTGGGGTTTAGATCCCAGTTTCCTGCACATTCTAGTGCATCTACCTTCGGTTATTGTAGCTTTCTATTTAATTTTGCTTATGTGTGAGTTCCATGACAGTTTTTGGTCAAAAATGACTCTTAGGTATTTGGCCTCTGATGCAAATGGAATTTCTATACCTTTATCGTTACCTGTATCGGACATTTTAGACTTGTTAGTACGCATCTTCTTGTATAGTTGACTATTGTGCTTTTCAGAGGGTTTATGGGTAAGCTTTCCTCCTCGCACCATTTGTACACTATATTCAGGGTTCTTTGTATGCGCAAAGATTATTCCCGCGAATTGTCCTTTTACGACGATCGCAATGTCGTCCGCGTATCCTAGACAGTGGATGCCTTCTAAGGATAACTTCCCCAGGAGAACGGCTATTAGGAATACCCAAAGTAACGGTGATATTACCCCCACCCTCTTCCAGTTTGCGCCTTGTGGTGGCCTTGCCGAGTGTGGATATGATGATCCTGTTCTCTGAATTGGCGTGTACCCAATGGCATAGAACTTACGGTATGCCTTTCTTCCGTACTGCCTTCTCTATTGAATGTGTTGCGCCATTGTTGAATTCCCCTTCAACGTCAAGCTACGTGGCCCTGACTAATTCTCCATCATCTAGTGTCTTTGCCAGTGCCAGTTTAGGTCATCCAGCGCTAAGTCGGTTGACTTTCCCGCCTGGTAAGCATATTGTCGATAGCTTAGCCGTTTAGTTCTCAGTATACCATCCTTAATTTATCTGCCTATCAGCCTTACTAACGTCCTGAGGAGAAATCACGTAAGCCTAATGGGTATCCATATGACATGGTAAAAGTTACATTCTTTATTTTTAAATTTTTCTTCTAGTATGACAAGTTTCTTATCGTTATGTTGTCTTTTCCTCAGTCTACATTTTCCTGTGTGTTATGCTTTATTATTTTCTGCCCCACCCTTCTTTTCTCCGGCTTCCTCACACCTCACATCTTAATTACAACTTGATTCAAGCAAATTCGAAACAATTCACGTTAATCATAATCACATAGGTAGCTTCAGCCTAGATTAATCGCATTTATCAGACAGTTGCTTAACTAGTAGAGATTCAAAGGTTACCACTAGTGTGAATTTGCTAATGGGTGTATTTATGTTATTGTTTTATCTGCTGATTCCATACAAATTACACGATTTTAGTTTCCTCGGCAATGATACGTGATTGGTAATAAATTTGGTTATATGCAGTGCAATTTAAAGAGAAAGCGTTGCATGTCGAAGTGTTTAAAGATATTCAAAGCTATTAAACATCACTAAACAACTACATGCTTGATCAAATCGCTCTAACTACTTATGAAACAAATATTTACAGCTACTATCAACCAGACTAGTACTGTACTACCCAGGTACTACTTACTATATGATGGAAACAAATATTTTATGGATATACCACAGTCACAGTATTATATCCCTGGTATTATGAATTATATTTTCTGCCACCAGATAAAACATATGACGGCGCAATGTATGAAATCTAATGTGATTATTTTATGTCATTTATTACTTACACAAACAAATTACGCATACTAATACCAGGGATCTAATACTAAGTAATTGCTGCAATTAGGAAAATAAAATAAGTGTTTTGTTAACAGAATTACATAAATTCCTTCACGGAAATTCCGCATTAAATAAGAATTACCGAACGTCCAACATAATTTGCGGTTGACGCTCAAATCGGCTTTTAACTAATTTTAAGTTAATCCGCACAGCTTGCTTCTTTACACGTTCAGGAATGGCCATTTTACTTTCGCCATGTCGTAAATCCAGCATGCACCGAATTTCTCTGATTACCCCCCACAAATTGATCTTGTGTCGTCTCTCCTTCGGAAATTCGGAAAGCAAAGGAATTCCCCCGGGAACGTTTCGTCAAATACTGTCGCTGATTAATAATGACCGCTCGACCTATTTCGGTCGACGATCGATAATAAAATACCATCCACCACTTTGATTCCTTAACCCCCACCCACCCCGTAAATAATGGAAACGGGACTTTCAAATGAAGCAAAGGCGGCCCGTCACGATTCCTCTTTTTCGTACATAAATCAACGGGGCTTTTGCAGGCACGCGAGTAAATAATAAAAAGCATCGGCGAAGTTTTGAATGCTATTTTTAGAAAGGCAAATGGTTTAAGACATTTCACGCTTGCAGAGGTAATGTTTCAAGGTTAAGGTGTAATACTGGATACATGCAACTTATGTTCAGGATATTCCATGTTTCTCAACATAATCGTATATTTTATACTATATATAATAATACTAAATAACTATAGATATCTGCCTTATAACAAAGATACATGGGATAGAATTGCAATATTTATTCAACATGTAAACAAATATTTTGATTTTAATTCATATTAAGTTTCAGGACTCCACTAACTACATGATTATAAACAATTCAACTGGAACAATAAACAATAATCATTTATCAGTCGCGTTCGCTGCACTTCCTCTGGCATTTAGTACAGCTCATCCAAAGTGTTGGATATAGTCGAATGTTAATATAATATACTAGTTATATAATACTCGTAGCTTCTAAATAAATAACAGATATCTATTAAGGACTAAGCAATCTCAGATGATTAGAATATAACACAAGTCAGAATTTTCCTGAACCTAACTATAAATTATTAGTGTTAACATTACTGTATTTTTACTTAACATACTGATCTAAAGCAATTTTTATCGATAATATTTATTTTGGGCGTGAAAGGGTTAAGAAAGGCACACGAAAACTCTACTAGCAGTATATTGATAGATCGACACTAGGAGAATCTAGAATAGATTACTAGAAAACTTATATAATAGTAGTAAACAGCGGCAAAGCAAATAACTACAGAAACAATAGGAGAACACAAACTCCTTCCAAATGAACTAGAAATAGTGAGATGGAATTAACATAAATAAGTATCATATACAATAATAAGTATAAAATGTATAATATCACATCTAAAAGCATAATTATTTACAAATGTAAGGTACCATGCGTTTGGAGGAGTACAGCTAGAAGTTAAAACCGTAGAAAGAATTAGGAATGAGTAGAAAGATGAATAATGTACGTCAAACATACTAGTAGCGTTTGCCACAAAAACATCGCATAATCCATGTATCTACAGATAATGTCGAATATCGAATTTCGAAAGAAAAAATCATTACATTGAAAACCAATTTGAAAAAAGTAGGATCCTAGAAGGAGTTTTAAAGCAGACATTTACACAGAAATATGCATAGAGACCTCGAGGAATTATACTAATAAATAATAATAAGAATACAAAAGCAGTAGAAGCAGGAATGTTATAATACGAAATTTTAGATTTTAACCAATTCTTCTTCAACACCTTATCATTCTTATATTCAATGTGAATGCGTTTCCTCTGCAAAATACTAAAATAATTATATATTATCTATATATTTTGTTTGGCCTCTCTGAATTCAGAATTATAGTTATAATGCATTTAATGTGGAAAGCAATGTTCGAATTTAAAAAATACAAGTACGCTGAAATTTTATAAAATGGAGGTAACCCTAAAATGTCTAATAATCAAGTTTTAGGGTGGGTTAGTAAGTATATTTTACGAGATGGAACGGTTTGGCTGACGAGTTATAAACCGTAACTTCAGGATTACCCCATACATTTTGAGTCCTAATACTAAGGTCTGCTTGATGTTGAACAACAGTAAAAAGTTTATTGCAAAATCTTGAGATTTAATGGCGAACAATGACTACGTTGCTTTCTGCATGGTAGTAAATTTCATAGTTTTTGTATTTATAACAACCATCACGGAGTTGAAGCGTTAAAGTTATTTTACCCTCAACGACTCAACCAGGTTTAGATCTTTAGGGTCTGTATATTGCACCTGCTTTTGTTAACTCCGAGTTTATTGCAAGAAGCTCACTTATATTGCCCCAAATATAACTCAATACTTCCGATAGTGTTTAGAATATCGCACAATATCCATTTTTTATAATTATTTCTTCTGATATGTTTACCAACAGTTGTAGCTGGAATAGCCATAATCCCATCTCGAATCAATCAATTGATGCCGCCATCCGTCTCCCAGTCTCAACTTCCCATTCAACAACTGGGGGGGATGTTTTTTAATTATCTCACCGATCTATGGTAACAAATGTAAATGATACAAGAACGTAGAGCTGGCGATAGCATCGGCCGCATTATTTATTAACAACATGATTCCGGCTGGCTGGGACGATAAAGTCATTTATCGTTTTGTTTTTCCAATGTTGTTCGGGCATTATGTAAAGCATTTTGTCTATCAATCAAAGGTGAGCGCGTAACAGGCGCCCTCGGTACGCGCGAAATTGCGCTGTGGGATCCCCATGGGAAATTATTCCCTGAATATATCCTAATTGCAACCTGGTTTATTATGTAATAACCTCCCCTATATTTAATAAACATGTGCGGGCGGTAGCACGGATGTACTTTCAGGGCAGGAGATTTGTTTTGATATTTTTAAATAGATTTACAAAACGTGTTGCTTTTTCTAGTGGTATAGGCCGAAAATAAATTGCTTAAAAATAAATCATCTGCTAAACAGGCGAGTTTAATCATTAGTCGCATCTTGTCTATTAGCTATAATATCTCGAACAATAGTATTCATAAGTTTGCTATTGCTAGCCGAGTTTCGAAGCTTGTGGTTTATACAGTAGTCGATATTATTGGGGAGAATAAGAAAATAAATATTTAATTAGATTGGGTGCCCTAAAATATTATATTTTTATAATACTGTGAGAATAGTAGTTAGCAGTTAACCATAAAGTTAGTAAAGTACATTATAGCTGTTTCGAACAGTTCGCACCGGAATTCTCGGTGCCGAACGGAAAGTGATAAGGTAACATCGTGCGTGCCAGCAGCGGCTCGCAGAGATTAACGAACGCGAGACAATTAACACGGAACAGCTCCTGAACTATAAAAGAAAACAGCTCAAGTATATAGTGATAATGCGTGTGACAGAGAAAGCATGTATTTTACAGTTTCATCATCATTGTTAATTTAAAAAAACTCGAGATTAAAATATAGACAATATTAAGTTATTTAGAAGAACGTTAAAAAAATGTTATCGAGAGAAGCTTTTTACTCCTTAACTTCATTTATTCAGTTGGAATATAATGTTTAACTTAATTTTGTAAAGTATTTTGTATCGTCATTTTAATGTAATCTTGATTTTGATATCATCGTTATGATATTTTGTTTTATAAGTTATTAACTACAGTTTAGTGTGTAATTGAATGAAGCGGTACCATCGTTTGTTGGGCAAATAAAGAATAAACTATAATACATTGTAATTTAATTTGAAATGTATCAATATTTTCTACACAGTCATAAAAAATCTTTTAAATGCAGAAGAGATTAATTCCTATAAGAAAGTCATTTCACATTCTAGGTATTATAATATCCTTACTAAATGAAGGTACATAAAATCTACCTGCCACAAGCAACTTATTCTGTCCGTGACCGTGGCGGTTTGAATGTTTTTATGGACTTTATATGACCGCGGCTGCGTGGCCACGCATATGTTTACGGTATGACTCCCCGAGGACCGCGGGGTCGGAGTACAATGTAACAGCACTTCAAACCGCCCCCCATTTTTAATGGCCAGTTATCCGCTTTCCCCGATGCCCGGCCGCATGGTTTTTATTCAATTTTTCCTGGTTGGCCAAAAACGCGATTTACGAGCTATTAAATGCGACGC
This sequence comes from Lordithon lunulatus, assembly GCA_963942505.1. Lineage (NCBI taxonomy): Eukaryota > Metazoa > Arthropoda > Insecta > Coleoptera > Staphylinidae > Lordithon > Lordithon lunulatus. The sequence continues at coordinate 52,421,969 of OZ012666.1, read as the reverse complement.
GCTAGTGAACCCATAAATTTGCGCGAATTAAAAATTGACCACCACACCACAATCGAAATGAATAAATTTATGACTAAAGAACAAAACACATACAACCGACGTTATTTATTGTGTATTGGGAGCAGACTCCCAGTTTTGCAATCTACACCGCATTAATATAATAATCTTATCATCAAACAGCCTTTTTCTGTTTGGGTTTTATTGAACAAGCCTCCACGGTCAAGCACACCCAGTTCTGCATCCCATGTTGTCACTAAGATTTACCGCATGAGCCATAATTTATCAATTGTTTTTATTGGTCGTACGTTTTAAAGAACGGAATAACAAACATCGCCAGTGAATAAATAATAATAAACGGTCGATAAATCAAATTAGATTCGTAATAAATATCATTTTATCCCTGTTGCTTCGTTTTGAAATTAATTAGTCTGTTCGTACCGTGGCAAATGAGTAATGCTAGCCGCAATTCGCACCGAAAATAATAAATAACTATCTTAGTCGTGTGCGAATCGCATTGTGATTGAAGCCGGTTGGGTTGTCGCCGCTTTCCGGATGCGAACGCCTCCGCCGTTTTCATTCGCGTCGTAAAAATTTTATAGTCCAAGATTGGACCCGGTCGTATTTTACCAGCAGACGTTGATTGGATTTTCGAAATAAATATTGATTTGAAAGTACTAAACCTTGCTGGCTGGGAAACCACTTCATGTCGGTATGTTTTTTGTTTTACTACAGAATAAACTTATTATATGCTGTCCTGTCAATTGAAATTTTGTTTTGCTTTCATTTATAACACATTTATTCGCTTAACAATATTAATTGAAAAGCAAGTGGGAGCGCAGCGTAAACAGAGCAATAGATTTATTACGGCTTGTTTATTCAGAGATCAATAAAATTTATCTTAGACTTTGTTTCAACGACCTCGGCATTTGCATTGCGCGTTAAGATATTATCGTGTGATTTTACGTTGCGAGATTTACGCGTTTGTTTTACAATCAAATTAAAACAGATGTACTAATTATGTCTTGGTAATGAAGTAAAATATGGTTGTGTAAACTCTAATTATTTTACTAATTGAATTATGTGTTGTCATTACTGTTTAATTGTGCATTACGTGTTTTTCAAATTGGAATTAATTTAACTTGAAGTCCGTGATTATAATAAGCATTAGCAACTTAGGCAATGTGTTTGATTTATTCATGCAGTGTTTAAAATGGTATTAAATTTCGCGTGTTAATGTCGTTTTAGACAAGACAATTTCTTAGCTGAAAAGTTTTTCAAGAAATGAATTCATATATCCTCCTCCCATACCATTTGTCCTTGACAAATAGAACGCTTTATATTTTTCCATTCGATCTACCATTCAATATTTCAAATAATTTGCTGTATGATAGGAGACAATTTAGATTGTCTCGCATCTTGACGAACTTTTGAGTCAAGAACAAGACAATTTCTTGACTCAAAAGTTAGCCAAGATGCGAGACAATCTAAAACGACCTTTACATACTTGTTGTAGTCGAAGCATCTAGGCAACTTGACACAAGAAATATAGGCTAAATTATAAGGTTAGCTGGTATGTTCCTCAGTCCGTGTTATACATACAATATCAAATTCTATGCTATATTTCTAATCCCATGGGTTGCAGTTGACGGTGTAGATATATGCTCCATGGTACACTCATGTACCATATAGAATGTTTAGGTATAGAAGGGCATATATACATGTCTCACGATAACAAAAAAAAAACAAGATTCCGAATAAATGTTAACGATTTTGTGTTCATGGATAAATGCCATTATTTGATAATACAGAATTTTGTAATTTTGCTTGAAAATAAATCTGATATAATAATCTCGAAATCGAAACAATTAGCTCATTGGATCTATGTATTATCACTGATTGCCGATCTGCTGCAAAATCCACCATAAGTAATATTAGTACTATTGTATAAAATTAAACTAATAGTAATATGTATATAATTACAAGATAGAATAATAACATAAATTTATAAAATAAATAAATTTCTTAGATATTATATAATTAGAATCAAATTTATAAACAATAATCTAACTATAGATGAAAGAATCATTTAAAAAGAAATAAGTTAAATTGCGAAAGAATACAAAACAAGTGGAAAAAGATGGGCTATCAGAAACCGTTGATGGGCAAATGTACAGAACAAGAGAGAAAAGCTAATTATCCCAAAAAACTAACACGGAAACAAGGCAGGCCATATAGAAGACGCATGGCAAGGACTTGGATAAAAACGAGGAATCAAATGAATTAAAGAAATATAATTTAAGAGTAAAAATAGTTATAGGATGCTAGAACGTACGCATCCAGTTAGAAAAATGAAAGCGCAATCAAATCGCAAACACTACGAAATTGATATAGTAGAAGTAAGTGAAACAAGATGGAAAGGAAGAGGAGAAATGGAACAACAATTATGTAGGTGGGTAAACCAGATGCAAATATATGAATACGGAGTAGCTTTTATGAAAATCACAAAGAATTTTCTTATTGAATGGAGTGGAAAATCAAAAAGAATCATAATTTCAGATTTGAAGCAAAATTTTAGAATCTATGTGAATCTATGTGCCAACGACTTGCGGTTGGTAAATTTAACGGCATCAAGGTGTACTCAAACACGTAGGAGAGGGGCTCACGGTTAACACCAAAAAAACTTCTCTAGTACCATTTACATGTATGAGAAACTTAAATAAGATAAAACTACCGATGATGTTCGACAGAGAAAAAAAAGGAGGGACATTTTAAATATCTATGTGTAACACTGTGCTCAAATATGACCTTCTTGATAAAGATTACGAACAAAGCCATGAAAACGTTCTGGACATGCCGGCGAATGTTCGGAAACACCTGCAGACTCACACCATAAATGGTGTATTAGCTCTACACTCGATTTATAGGCTCCACTATGACTTACGCATCAACAGTATGGAGGCACAAAGCCTTAGACGGGGTAAGAGGTAGAATTCTAGGCAAAGGGACAAAGGCAACAAGCCGCAACAGATTTAAAGTGAAGACAGAGCTCAAGATAGCTATCTACAGAACTAACACCATAGGGGAAGTCGTACGAAGCACCCAAAGATCACACCGAACCAATGTTGGGGAAAACAAAAGAACACATTCTAAGAACAATTTCTAAGAATACATCCCGATAGGAGACTCTACATGACGAAACCTTAGAAGGTAACAATACCTGATAAGAATATACCAGAATAAGAAGTGAAATAGGTCCGTATTTCAAGCAGAAACCATCACAATTCAAAGTTAAAATTTTATTGGAAAGAGACTATAGAAAGAAGGAAATAAATATTGCGACGTTAGTTCTAATTCTAAGAGCACTAGACCTGATAATAATGGGCGCCCAAAATATAGTAATTCTTGTGTTGGCACCGGAACATCATGGAATCAAAGGGATCGAAAAAGCGGATTAATTGGCAAACGAGGCAAGTGCAATAAAATTCGTGGGCATCAACCAACTTGCGGGATACAGTTTAAGACCGCAGGGAATCACTTGAGAAAACTCACAAACACAAAGAAACTGCCACCGCCGATACTGAGAAGCCCAAACAGGAATAAAATTCTATAAGCTGTTCATTAAAGCTCCCAGTAGAGAGGCAATGGAAGAAATCCTAAAACTAAATAGGAACCAATTAAGAAATTTTGTAGGATTTCTAACAGGACACTGCACATTTAGAACACCTGCATACTATGGGGATAGACAAATCACTCACGAGCAGAGGTTGTGGGGAAGAAGAAGAATCTTCACTACATGTAATGACTAGTTAGGAAGCAGGAAGAAAGATCTTTGGTTCAACGCGAATGAACCTAAAAGCCCGCTCATTCATGAGACATTTTGACTTCATTGAAGATACAGAGCTCATGGATGAGTGATATGAAATAGGGGCACACAATAGGTCAGCCGTGGCCGCAGTATAGTGGTATGCTACAGATAAACCAGACCCCATCCAGAAAAAAAAAGTTAAAACAAGAATTAAGCTAGCAAACAATAAGAAAATCAAACAGGACAGAGTGGCAAACAATGTACAGTGAACTGACAACGAAGAAACCAAAAACCAATTTGAGGAAAACTCCAAAATAAATTAGGAAATATACACCTCGAGGACGAACATATAGATCAATTATAGAAAAAAATTAAGAACGCAATAAAATAAAGTAAATGTGCGGAAGAAAGATATAGACTAGATAACAAATACAAAGAAAGGAATAAATAAATAAGTTAAAAAATGCAAGATATGATAGACACAAACAAACTGAAAAATTACCAACCCAAGCAGAAGAAGCAGAAAACAAGTATGACCCCAAAACTCTACATGAAGTAACAAATACTTTACCCGGAATGAAAAAACGAAGCACAATGTGAAACAAATATGAGAATAAAATTTCAACAAAGAAAAAGAAAATATAAAGATGGGTAGCATTCTTTGAAGTAATACAAAAACAATAATTTCCAAAATACTTACCACTACCAAATGAAAACATCAATATAAACGAAGACGGCATTAAAATCAAGAGAAAAAACAACAATCACAATAATGCATGGGTTATTAAATCAAATATGGAGGAAGGAAAAGCTACCAAGAGAATGGAAAAAAGGCATTATCACAAGACATAACACTGCTTTGCACGGCGAGCAAACTACTACGAGAATCCTGTTGGAAAGAATGAGAGATTGCGTTTTAAGAACACTAAGAAATAATCAAGCAGGATTCAGACCTAGAAATTCCTGCACATATAACATATGTATATTACGCATAATCCTCAAAAATACTATAGAATGGCAAGAAACTATAAATGTACATTTTTTAGTCTTCACTTCGAAAATACATTCGACAGGGAGAAGATGTAGAAAATATTAGGAAACTACATCTGACCTACAAGAAATATCCAAATGGTCAAAATACTTTATGAAAATTACACAGCAAATATTGAAATAAATGGCGAACTCTCCAGAGACATAGAGATACAGACAAGAGTAAGGCATTCTACCTCCAATGTTTTTCCGGAGAATTAGCCTGCTTGATCACCAGATCTAAATTCACCAGATTTCTTTTTGACATCTCGGATACAATTATATCAATTATGTTCTCACGTTTGCTGGTTTTTCTTGGTAAAACCAGCAAACGTGAGAACATAATTGACCGAATTAGACATACTTCTAAATTGCGGATTAATAAATGTATTCAAGTCGAAGGCCATAATTATGAGCACTTAATTTAATTGAAAGTAGAACAAAAATAATAAAAAATGTAAAAAAAAAATAATTTGGTCGATTAGAGCGCCATATATCATGAATCGAAGAAAAATTTCAGACGAATTCTTTACTTTCAGCCATAGAATATAAATCCGCAATAAAAAATGTGGGTTCCCATTTAAGATTTTAAGTCAAGGCTCCCCAATCCCCATTTCCTGGGGCATAATTTTAAAGGTATTGTTATGTTGTTGATTCAATTTTGATACTGATTTTTGTAGAGTGCGTAATTATCAAGATATTTAAAAATGTTAGGTTAATAAACGCACCCGGTATAATGAACAAAGTAGATAATAAAACCGGGGTAGACTGTAAATGATGGGAAGTACTAGAAGACCTAGAATTCACTGACGCAGTTTGCCTAGTAGAAAAGAATTTAGCTAGAATAAGAGGCAGAACTAAGAATAAGTGTCAATAAGTGCAAGGTGTTATCAATAAACGAAGCTCAAGATATAACAATTAAAAAAAAATGGAAGAGAGATAGAATAAGTATATTTATTCTGCCACCTAGGCGGCATAACAAGTGAACACGGGATGGATGCGTTAAACATGTAAACAGAAGAATTAAAAAAGCGCAAGAAGGTTTTAATATGTTATGTAAGATATGTAGATCAAACGAAATATGATATATAGTAATATAAGTTATAACAAATAATTACCTTCAATTACTTAGATACTGAGATCTCGAGTGTCAAAGTAAGAGCTACAAACCATCAAAGAACCCAAAATATGACAATGCAAGGACATGATATGCAATAATCGCTCTATGGCTGTAGAAAGTAAGGTCCGAATCTACAAAATAATAGTTTTTATGCCAAATATGACTTATGCTGCAGAAACAAGGACTAACACCACTAAACCAATACAATTCGTCGATACAGTGCAAATGAAAGCAGTCAACGCAATGCGCCGAAACAAACAACATTCATGACAGGATAAGGAGAGTTTAAACGCCTCTACAAAACAGCAAGGGGTACTATTGCGGTACATTTTTCAATGCATTTGCCAATATCAAGCAATTGGAGAGTAACGCCAAACGCATTCAATAAAGTGGCCACCAAGGACTATCTGTTGAGCATATCATTATATTCGATTGATGAATTTCTTGCTTCAAAGCAATATTCAATAGCTATTAATTACTTTATGATTTTAATTATTAAAATTATCATTCACAAATGCATATTTAAGTGAATAGTAAACTTTTCCTAAGATAAACTTCTTGCACAAGCTATCAATTTTATTTCATTTTTTTATAACTTAACATATTTAGACACCATAATTATGTATTTTTAAACTAAATGTGTTTTGTACTAAATATGTTTTTAATGGTAAATGTTTTTTATTGATATATTTAATGATACTATTTTTAAACATTGTTTTACTAGTATAGTTTTAATTTGATTGATAAATCTTTTAACTATTATATAATTGTAAAGTCGACCTATGTTAACCATATTGGTACTAATAACGTATTCTATTATATTCTATTATCCTCTAAGAATAATTGTTTTTTTTATGGTTACATTTACAAAAATGTATTATATTTTACACTATATTGGCCTATTAAGGCAATATACTGTAAAATATGATAGTTAAGGGTTGCATTTGTTTATTTTTTTAATCTATTACAACTACAAAAGTGACATGTTTAATTAAAACAAACTTTCTCTGAAATATTGGTATATATAGAAGCTTAATTCTTCCATATAAAGTCTAGAATATTATTATGATAATAGGAAGAATATATACAATACAGCGCAGAAATTTTGATCAATAGGCGAATTCGTGATCTAATTGAAGGTATGTTAACAATTTACACTTATACATTATTATTTTGCTTCATTATAAAAATGTGTTTGCTACTTTAGAAAATTTTCATTTCAGATTTGTTCTATTGTGGAATACATAAATAAATAAATAGACAAAGCGAATAATCGTGCCGTTTTAAATATATTAATATATGATTTACAATAATTATAATAGTATTATCATTAATTACTATTGCCCAGTGTAGATGTAATTTATTTACCAAACTATAGTATCAGTCGTTATGTTTTTCGTTCATCATTAAATCATATTGAATTTTAATTTAAGAAAATCTTTATAATTGTTACATTCAAATATCATATATTTTTTAGTCACGCGACATCGTAACGACAAATTGTGCGTGTCAAAAAAGCCGTTTACTACGTGTGTTTGCTTCTAGTAAATTAACACAGCACATATCTACGTTGACCGGTTGACCCAAGTACAATTCCAAAACAAACATGGTTAAAACGGAAGACACTAAAAAGCAAACAGCTTTACAACGTGCAAGTCATAAAACACCCAACATGTTTAAATATGGCAGCATGAGAACTATGCGAGTAGCAAGAAGCCTTATATATAATATTGTCCGATCACCATTCATCATTTTTTAAAGCGTAATGTTTTCATTCGGTACCAGGTAGACTAAACATTAAAAAACCATTTTCACAGGTGTTTTTGTAGGTGTCAGGTATCGTTCAAAAAGTAATACAGCTCTCCTGCAGCATACACCATTTCAACGTACAACTGGTACAACCGTACAACGCTGATAGCATTTAGGCTCGCTGGATGCTTATAACACAGCGGCATTTTGTGTTTTACGAGGTCGTTATCGCGGCGCGTAAAACCTCATATATCGGCGGTATAATATAACTCGCAAATATTAGCCCCCCGCCCTCCGATATAAAATATATACGCACGCAGCCTTTTTTACTGTATGTTTATAGTGGAAAATAACATGCTGTTTATGCGTGATGGGGAATTTACATGATGCTGTTATGGGGAGAGAGCAGGCACCGTCATAAAAGAAACGCGCATTGCGTAAGATCATCGAAGGGAATTATCTATTGTCCACGGATGGTCGTAAAGCGGGAGTGATTCTGTAAAAACATTGATGAGTTATGGCCTGTTCACAAAAAAGTGCTTAAACTGTAAAGGATTATGCATTGGTAATATGTTGTATGATTTATTTTAGTAGTGCCATTTTTAGTTTGCTATAAATTACATGCAGCGCTTTTGACGGTCCAATAAAGATTTTTAGCACTGATGTATTTATTTGCATTATTATTTCATTAAATACACTTATTAAAGACATTTCATTTATAATGCTAAATAATTTTGATCTTCATAAAGTAATACTATTTCTACTATAATTTATAACTTATTTATTTCTATTAAACGGTATGAGGAATTTGCCAATGATGGTCATAAGCCTGAATGAAAAAGAGTGATCGAGGAGTAACACCTCGCTAAAAAACATGGGGTTAGCTGAGAGAACTTAGCACATGAATAATTGAAACAAGTTTCTTGACGAAACTAGTACAATGTAATTCACGCTTTAGGGTTGCCACAAATGTGTTTAAATATCGAAGATGGTTACCAATTTATGGTAATATTTATAATTTCTGTCCATTATAATGTGGTGAAACCTTAAAATCCGTGGAACTTTTATAAATATTTTAGTATTTAAAATTAGTAAATCGAAATCGGAAATGAATTAATATGACACCAGGATCATTTTTTGTGTGAGTATATATTCTATGTAACTTCTGTTGGCTACTAGATTTGAAATGAGAGAACTGTATCGCTAATACTGTAGCCAGAGGTTAATTAATAGTGAGTCGATCCGGACCCGGCAGTCGTTACCGAAATGACCTCCGTAAATTACTCTCTCCGCCGGCCTGATTTATTTTCAATTACAGCCCGCCTAAAACACGCTGCTCCCAAAGCACCGATAAACGCAAAAATCAGCCTCAATACGTTTCTCCGTGGCATATCGCACACCACACGCGGTCCCATTCCAAATCCATAAACAAGGCGAAAGTAAACCCATTGCCCGGGCGTCGGGGGGTGCGCATGTATTGTTCACATTTCACCCTTGAAATAGTGGGTGTTATTTTTTAAAATGCGGTTTTGCGCGTCGTCCTCTTGGATGCGAGAGAAGGACCGGAATTATTCTACCTGTTGTCGCGTTTAAAATATGGAACGGGTCGGCGGTGCCTTCCTGGAAACGATAGCCCCACGCTGCGTCTGAACAATGCAGCCTTGCAGGGCCGCGAAATAGCCGCAGGCCGCGAACTCAGTGGCGTAGGTAATATCAGAATCAATGACTGGTGTAATAGGCCGTGCGTTGCACTGGGATGAAACGGACGAACTCTTCGGACGCAGAAGACAAATATGGAGAGACTAGTTTTACAACATGCGTTCGAATTTGAAATTCAAATAACTTCCATGTTATTTACAATGCGTTTCTTAACCCATCTGAATAGGCGAGCATTGCACTTTTTTTCATTTTAAGCAACAGTAATTGATTTCAGTTGATTGGGGGAATAGAGATAAAAGATCGCAATCGGCTACTGGAATAAGTAGAATCTAATTTGTAATCCTATTGTGTAGCAAACCCTATTTACATTTTAAACTTCTGGCGACTACAATAGGTCCCCCTGTGTGAAATACGCGAGATAAGTTTATTGCCGATTCCGAACACTAAAATCAGTTAATCATCCCCCGTTCTTTTAAAACCGCTTTAAAACGGCAACTTTACTTCCACCGATACCGCCATCAGTAGCCATTTTATCCGGGACGTTATTATTTTATGAGTTACCGAGGTCATCATTTACCCAACGATAACATCTCTATTGTATCGTGAATCCTTTGAACCAGAACTTTATTATGATTTAGTATTCCTGTTTAACTGTGTTTCAGCCAATATTCTTTTGCTACCCCAGCGGTTTGATGGGGCATGTAGATTGCGCATTGCACGCCATGAAATAATGTCTGTCTGCTTACCAGCGGACCATAGAAAACTACGTCGGACACGGAAAGACCGCGCGCGGATATGAGAGGAAAGTGAATTGGGTAACGACGTTGTAATCTGCAATTTAATCTCTGTGCATGCTCAATTACCAATTAGAACTGTTACTTGCATTCCTATGCATTTAGTGTTAGTAAAAGGGTACCTTACTGTTTGCTGTTTCTGCACATGCATGCTCGGAAAACACTTTCAGCTGGTATTAGAAATTTAAATAATAATTATTATTTAAATATTTCATTCCGCTCAGTAGTTCGAGGTGTAGAACGTCTCGTATTCAGCCTTAGGTGAAATAGTTTGAACCCCAGATTCTCAGCTCATCTGTCACGATGTTTTCGCGCCCTGGCGATGTAATTTTCACGGTCGCGGACAATTTTAGAACGTGCCGTAGAAAGTCTAAAGCGACTAAACTAAAACTGTGGTATTTACCGTAACCAGTGGAAAATTTTACAGGTAGCCCCATAGGAAAGCCAAAAGTGAAAAATTGACACAGGTAAAGTGTTATTTGTATCAGAGATACATTATTTTCTATTCTATTAAAATAGTGGAAATAATTAACAATTCTTTTAAAGATTTCACAAACGATGAAATGTTTGCACTTTCAGAATACCGAACACTGAAGATAATAAAGGTATTGTTAACGCGAAAAATTTGTATTTATCATCAATAGTACAGTCGAATGAGTCTAATTTTGGAAATATCTGTATATGTGTATGTTGTCTGTGACCAACATTTCGAGAAAACGAAATCAAATTTAGAAATTCGGTTTGTCAGCACATTGGGACGAACACGCAAGAATTTGAATAATATAGAACTTTTACACAGTGAGCAGAAAGAAAACAATAGGGGAGATGAAAAACATTAGTATATCACAAAAACTTAATTAAATTTAACGAGAATGGAAGGATCAAATGCGGTAGTACGAACAAGTCTAGAAACATCAGAAGATTATCTCAGTATAAACTCAGGAGTAAAACAAGAAGACGTACTATCAAAATCCGTATGAATCTCAATCTTTCAAATGAAACCCCTTTTAAATGATTAGTTATGACCTTTATTTCTTCCTATATACAAAGTTCATTCGATTCGATGCTCCAGTTGGAAAGAGTGATGGTGGCTGCATTGGAGAAGAAGAAGAGTGGGGGGCAGAGGGAGAGTTGGTTTGACGAGGAATGTAGGGTGAAGAAGTCGAGCTGTCGAAGAGCAATGGCGAAGTGGAGAAATGGGAGAGGTGAAGTGGAAAGGGCCAATCAGGCGAAGAGGGAGTTCGAGAGAACCTGCGAGAGGAAGAAGATAGAGGAGTTGCAGAAGGTAGAAACGAGGTTGAGGGAGTGTGTGACATAGAAAGGGTTGTGGGAAATTCTGAGGGGAAGCGTAAAAAAGGGCAAAGTTAGCATAGAGCTGGCAGAGTGGGAGAAGAGCTGTAGAGAGATGGCGGGGTCAGAGGTGGATTTAGGGAGTCCGAGACCGGTGGTAGGAAGGGAGGCGTTTTCGCGGGAAGAGGTCGACTGAAATTGGGAAAGGCGGCGGGGGAAGATGGGCTGAAGGCAGAGGCCTTCAAAAGATTAACAGAGGAACGAAAAGATAAGTTACTGCAGGTTATGAATAGAGTCTGGAGCGGTGAGGAAGAACTGCCGGAAGAGTGGCGTGTGGGGGTGGTGGTCCCGGTACACAAAGGGGGAGCAGCATCGGTCGTAAATAATTATAGGGGTATTACCGTTATGAATGCGGGATACAAAGCGATGATGACAATTGTGAAAAATAGACTAGCGAGGGAAGTGGATAGAAAAGGGCTGCTGCCGGAATGCCAGGGAGGTTTTAGAAAGGGAAGAGGGACGAGGGGGCAGATTTTCACGCTTGCGAGAATGGTGGAGGAAGCGTTGGAGTGCAAAGGAAGAGTGTATGCGGTGTTTGTGGATGTGAAAGCGGCGTATGATTCAGTTCCTAGAGGAAAGCTCTTGGAGTGTATGGATAGATTGGGGATGGAAGATGAAAGTGTGGAGTGGGTGAGAAGTATATATAAAGAGACGTGGGCAAAATCGAGAGTGACTGGAGAAGTGTCTGAAAAGTTTAGGGTGAATGTGGGTGTAAGGCAAGGGTGCCCGCTAAGCCCCCTCCTGTTCAATCTATACACAAGCGAGTTGGAGGCGGTGCTGAGGAGATGACAGGCTGGAGGCGGTGCTGAGGAGAGGACAGGCTGGAGGGGTCGTGGTGGGGAGAACCAAGGTGTGGATGCAGGCATATTCGGATGACATAGTATTAGTAGCCAAGAGAGTGGAAGAAATGCAAGAGATGTTGGAAAGAATGGGAAGGTACATGGATAGGAGAGGGCTAGTAGTGAATGTGGAGAAGACTAAATGGATGATGCTTAGGAATAGGGGTAGAAGAGGTAGAGTGGAAGAGCTGAAATGAAAGGAAAGGATGATTGAGAGAGTGAATGTCTTTAAATATTTGGGTTTCTGGTTTGACAGTGGAGGAGGATTTAGGGTGCATGTGGAAAGTATGCAAGCGAAAGCGAGAATGGCTTGGGGAATAGCGAGAAGGAAATGGGAGAGGTTGTGGGGCGGTAACCTCGTAATGGCGTGCAAGATCTGGGATGCGTGTGTAAAACCTATTCTGTTGTATGGAGTGGAAGTGTGGGGATTGCGTGAGTGGGATGTGATAGAGAGAGAGAAAGGTCTACACCGACTGCAGTGCTGTTGCAGGAGACGAAACGTATGAGTATGTGGTGGGAGTCGTGAGTAAGGGTTGTGAAGTTTGAAGAAAGATTGCAGGAATTGGGTGAGGAAAGACTGGTGCGGGAGGTATGAATGAGGTGTAAGAGTAGGACGGAGAGTGGTTGGAGAAAGGATAGAGGAAGGATGTATGAAAGAGTGGGTATGTCTGAGGTGTGGGTAGAGGAGAAGCTGAGAGAAATGGGAAGCCTAGGAACTGAGGTAAGAGAGAGATTGAGAGATATTGAGTGGCAAGAACGGCAGACTAGAATGAATGAGAGCTCTTACAACCCTGGCTACGTAGAGTGGCAAGTGAGTGGGAGACTCGCGAGTTACTTAGCCAGGGGTGAGTGGAGCAGGGAGGACAAGGTATGCATGGCAAGAGCGAGGTGTGGGTCAGACGAGAGAGGGAGGAAAGTGTGGATGGGTCTAGGGTACACCGCGCTGTGTAGTAAGGGAAGCGACACGTGGTGGCACCTTAGCGAAGAATGTGAAAGTAGAGTGGGTGGGAGACTGCAGAAAGCTGAATGAATGGTTATGCGAGGATGGGGAAGGCGTGAAAATCTGCAGGAGGCTGACGTGGGAGAGGAAAGTGGCAAGGGCAAAGGAAGCGGCGATAGATGGGGGTAATTTGTAATTTTTGGCGGAGTAGTACTTTTATTTATATTGTATTTTTATTTTTATTTTTGTATATTTTTGTTGAGGTTTGTGATGTGGAGGAGCAGTGAGGGAAATGCCAATAAAGGTCTTTTTTTACAAAGTTTTAATTGATACACTCAATTGAAAGTGGTCCTGGAAAGCATTATAAGAAATATAAAAGGACATGGAATACTAACGACAAAAATACTAGCATACACAGATGTAATCTTAAGAAGCCTTCTGAATGTTGAGAGACACAGCAAAAGAAGCAGGATTACATTACACATAAATCAAAAAAATATATGGAAAACACTGGAAAGGACACAAACGGAAGTAAAGTACAATTAGATAAGTTTGGCATAAAAGAAGTGAAAAACGTATAGTACCAAGGCACACAAATTAGCACCAAATTAAAAAAATACAACACAGTGGTAAAACCAACAGTAACGTATGCACTGTAAAACTTGAAGCGCGAAGAAAAAGGCGAGGAAGACCGCAGAATCTTCGAAACAAGAACAATGACTTTCGGAGCAAGAAAGTAAATGATTAATGGATACGAACGAACGCAAAAATACTTGAACAAAATGGAGGAAGAGGCATAGGGAAAGAAATAAAATCGCGAAGAATACAATGGTTTAGATATGTAAGGAGGAAACACAAAAATACAATAGCAAGAGGAATGATGAAATGGATACCAAGTGAAACCCGAAGAAGAGAAAGACCAAAGACAAGGTGGATAGATAATGTAGAACAAGACCAAACCTAACTGGAAAGTACATAACAGGAAAGAATGGAGGAAGGTAATAGAGAAAGCAAAAATATATAAACATCTATAAGAAATATTGATTGGATCAGCCCCTGTTGATCCCCTCAATAAAAGTACTAAGGGAGTTCGGAAACGAACGGCCGGAGCTGAGCAGCCAACGGAAGAAGAATGAACAGTAATGACAATAACACTTGCAACATGCGTTTTGATTTCAGTTTTTAGACAATTCGTAAAGTATTTTATTGAGTTGCGAAGTAAATTGTATCTGTACACAATTTTGTTCCAGCAGTATTTCAATTCATGTACACATATGATATTGATATTCATGGAATACAAAAATCGGCAATGTGCTATACTGCTTCTGTTATAAAGTAGCATGCGCATCAATTTTTAATGCGAAATACTATTACGATTGACATTTTATCAACAATTAGATTCATTTAATTAAACATAAAATCAAACTACTGTAAATTAAATATTGAATCACAGCGTTACGATGAAACCCATTTAGAATGCATCGACCACAAAGTTTTTGGCACGTTTCCCAACAACGCAATCACTTGAGCGCGCTCGCCTTGCGGGCGACGCCGCGGTCTTTAATAACTACAAAAAGCTGCTCGACCCAGATAGACGTAATGTACACCGAAGACGACCGACGGAATAATAATTTGTAGTTTCGTTAAAAAAGTGCGTTATTTTTCTGGAATTTACAGTAATGAGATGCGAATAAATGCGCAAACTTTCTTTTCGGCTCGAGGAGACGGGAATATTAAATAACCCAGAGAAGCTGACAGGGGGTTGGGATCTTGGATATCAGCCTATTATACTTTTTTTTCTTTCAAGCGGAAAATAATGGTCTTGTCAGATTTTCGTTTTGCTTCGGTAAACAAATTCTCCCTAATATTATAATCAGATCTTTATACTTATTTGTTATTACTGATTACAAATAAATCAGAATCTAATATAAATTACGCGTTAAAGATTTTATATTCAGTGTTTTTTTTCTTCATAATTTTCCACAAAATTATTATAATATTAAAAGATTTCTTTTATAAAACAATAGTTTATGTATGTTATATTATTCCTTATTACAGCAGTTGTGTAAAAATGTTACACCAACTATAATCAATTATTACTATTATTCCTTATTACCGCAGTTGTGTAAAAATGCCACACCGACCATATCAACACCATCTATACATCTATTACTATCGGTGGTGTTGATATAAAGCCCATATGACATTATCTAGTTTCTTATAACGTTTTTGATGCAGACACAAACTACATAGTGTCATACACATATGTAGAAAATGATATAGCGGCGGAATAATAATAAATTCACTTAACAATAACAACACCGTAATACACAATGTTAATTTTCCATTTGGAAATAGTTATATGGTTTAATATGTCAATTCTTATATATAAAACCATATAGAAAACTAGATAATGTCATACGGGCTTTATACATAAAATTAGTAAAATCCGTATGAGCCTCAATGTTTCAAATGAAACCCCTTTTAAATGATTAGTTATGACCTTTATTTCTTCCTATATACAAAGTTTTAATTGATACAATCCGTTCATTCAAACTGTTAATGAATGTCGCTATATAGATTATCGGCAGTTGTGATACTATAAAATATATTCATTCTCATATATCAGTTTTAAATATAACTAGTTACTCTATAAGCGCAGACTCTTCATCATCCTGATACTCTATCTACTCCTCACACGCATAAGAAATCTTATTACCAATTGTAGATAAGCGATCGCTTACCAACATCCTACAGGATTTAACTAGCTTAGATGATCATAATAACTCCGAGCAACACAATAATTGGCGGCAGGGAAAAGAAAAAACGTGAGGAAATAAACGTGTAATAGCGCTCGACATTTAGTGGCGGTAAATAATTTGAATAATACAAGCGTTAGATTAGATATAATGAACGTTGTAAAAGTAATTTTGTTTGCAATATTTAATAACGTCAATAAATTTAGTTCGTGCGCGCTTAATGAATAGAATTAATTTCAAACAATTTACGTTAGATCATTTTATTTCCAAGTAATTGGAAGATCATCTCTCATATTTGTAACCCGGAAGGGTTATTAAATTTTATAAAATGTGGAAAACAATAGGTATTAATTATTTATTAGCAATTGTTATCAAGATTTAAAATATATTAATATACAAAAATTACAAAGGTTTCTTGGTATAAATAAAGCGAATGTGATAATAATAATAATATATATAAAAACAATCATTTATAGACTGTTGATCCCGGTGTCGTCTAATGTCACATATGAATATTTTTCATTAATGCTGTAAAATTAAAAAAGTTATTGCGATAAATAAATACTGAGAAATGTTCAGTAGTACGTTGACTTCTAAGCAAGAATAATTTTTTAAATCATTAAATAAGTTGGTGTAAGCAATCTGTATAATAGAAGAAATTTAATTACAATTAAAAAAAATCATAATAAAATACAAAAAAATAGCGATGCTGGTAATTTGCTTGAATGTAATTGCATATTCCTAATCGTGTGTCTATGATGCCTAGAATGCTTTTTGGTAAATTTCATGTATATTTTTGTATTGCAAAATTATCTAATTGTATTAAGCTTTTACTACACCTAAGACGGGTGTTGAGAAAGTTTACCTAACCGTCCCCAAATTTGATTTAGTTAAAAGTGAGATAAATGCTGAAAAAATTTCTTGAAATCTTGAACATCATTTCCTCAAACATTTGCTTTATTATTTGTATTTAAAATAATATGCTCCACATTCTTTTTTATTGCCGTATACTGTTAGATATTTTCGATTCCGATGTTTGTTTATATAAGTCTAATTGACGCAAGATTTTTTATAGAGAAGTTATTTCTTTTTGAGAATTGTCATTAAATTGTTTTCCATTTGTAGAGAAGTTCTTATACACGACGTACCACCATAAAAAAACAGGCAATGAATTTGAATACAATTTATGCAAGTCAATAAACATTTTATTGTTGCATTGATATGCATAATTCATGGTTTTAGAACGTAGACGATGTGTTAAAATTTGTTTTTTCTAATTATTGCGAACATTTTTTGTTTAATCTTAAAATATAATGTCTGTCCGAAGAGCAGAAGCCGAGGGCCCATTAAAATGTTGTTCTTGCAAATAGTAGAAAATTGTATGGATAGTGCGTAAATGTTAATAAAATAATTCGATGATAATCTGAAGACCATTTGTGGAAAATAGTTATCCCTTGTTAACCACATTTTACAATCCAAGTTTATACGTATATGCAGCAGGCAGCCCAGGGTTGAATCACGGCTGAGGAATTACCGTTGGGATATATCATGAACAATTTAGAAAAAAAAACTCGGGCCCGATTTGCAAAGCAATTAATCCTAACACTCATATATACATTCAATAACAGACAGCAGAAAGACATGAAGGTCGATAGCTATTAACATAGCGTAACAAATATGGTATGTACTACAATTTAAAAGTGTGAAAATGCAAACATAGAAGAAACAATAATGTACTTGAATCTTATACGATATTTCTGAATCTTATAGCCCATGATGCATAGAATGCTTTTTAGTAAATTGCTGGATTTGTGCCAAATTTATTATGATTAATCGTTATAAGGAGAAAGCTCAAGAGCTGACTAAAGTATGATTACTTTATCTGTATGTCTTCTATATACACAAATTAATTGGCGACTCCTAATCACTTAAACCGTCGGTTTAGGTATAAATTTAGCGTGATTTTATTTTGGTATCAATGATTGCCTAGTACGGGGTGCATTCGGGCAGTTACTTACAGGCGATAGATTAAATTGTTGCATACACTTTAAATAGATTCTCATTCAACTTCTAGAGTGTGTATCTTCGATAGAACATACGCCGGAGATCGATCTAAAGTGTTCCCGATTCTGAGCGATGCATATCCATTTAGGAAGTTTTTACAATGATTCTGTAAATATGTGCGTAATATAACTCTTTAAAGCTGGGATCACGTCTATACTATTCTCCTGGCGCGAATTGTGAATAATAATAATAATAATAATAATAAATAAAGCTTAATGTAGCTTTATTCGCCAAAATGGTAAATTTATAGAAGATAATAAAAATATTTTGTCATTGGGTCTAAAATTTAAAAGAATCGATGATATATTTCGCAGTTATAGAATGTAGAATGTCTAGGGCTGAGCTGCCGACTATTTTCGACATTTTCAAGTTTTTCTACGTCTTTAACATTTTGGGCAAATTTTGGACGTTTTTCTTGTAGAAAACTCGACATTTTGACATTTTCAGATATTTACATTTTCATTACCTTACTACATTTAACATGCGACAATTTCGCTAATTCTTCGCTTGATATACGTCACCGCTGATCACGTACTTCTTGTTTACTGCGCCGAGCAAACTTTTGGAGCGACCACGCCCAATTATGCGCAGGAAGTTGGTTTTATCGAGTTTTCTTCGCTGTTAGTGGAGCGATTGTGCTCAAATTTTCACAGAGTCGTCCCAGTTCGGGTTCTCAGCCGATTTCCAAATTGGGTCCCGATCTGTTGCACCTTTTTCCCGGAATTTTGTTTACAGACTATGTGTATGTGCATGTAACATACACATACACACAGACACCGCAAAAAAGGAGATTGCTTCCACTATTTTAGTCATAAAACGTAAGACATTTTTTTTTATCTTCTATCGTCAATAAACCTTTCTTATAGTGTAGTTTATTTTTTCCGGAAAGTTATCGTATATTTCGACAATCTTAGTTAGAAAAGGTGAAGACGTTTTCACTAAAACAATACCTTCCTTATAGCATCAGTGATGTATTCGGAAAGTCAAAATGCTACAGAAAAGTCCAAAGAAAGTATCGTATCATGGCGAATAGTGTTGCCACCAAATACGAAACACGAATCTCATTATGCTATCTGGAATAATCCACCAAAAGACTGATGGAGAGTACATTCGACGAGAGGGGTACTGTGAAGCGGTCACGGAGCCGTAGGCCATCAGCAACTGAGACCAGCCCGAAAGGGAACGCAAAACATCACGGTGTCTACAACCAAGAAAGGGGCGGACGACTTTGCAGCAAGAATGCTGAAGGTAGGTATATTTCAATGTAGAGCCACCATAAGGAAAGAGCTGCCACAAGGCTGCAGCTGTTATTGGTTGGATGACCACCACGAGTGTAGTGGAGAGGACAGAAGAAATCTATGTCTAAAATGTGGCGAGTAAGGCCACCAGACCTGTGCAGCAGGCCTACTGCGCACTATCAAGAGCAGAAGGCCATGCCGCAGGGGGTCTCCGATGCCCAATAAAGAGAATAAATAGGGAAGAGGAAAAAATCAAGACCAGAGGTGAAGGAGGAGGGGGCCAACCCAACGCAACGTAGATTTCAGACCAGAAAGACCAAAGATGGGACGATGGAGTAAACAACTCTGAAGACCCGGGATCCCAGCTCTAGGTTAAGACAACGTGTGGAGAGCTTAGTGTGCCTTGATGGCGGTTAACGGGAGGCTTAACAACATGGGGTGTCAAAACGTTTAATTGGTAGGCGCCCCGTTCAGAATGCGGGGTGAATTCGACACTGCAAAGGCTCATCGATCAGACCATGGGCGTCTCTAGAAGATTCTTCCTCACAGAAAAAGACCAACGGCAGCTTCCACAACCCTAGTTAGTCAGGATATCGTCGTCACCGCCTGCTATTACCCCTTGATGAACAAAATGCCACTTTCGAACAAAATACTATCCCAGGTGCCCAGGTACCCTTACTATTCTGGGGAGAGCAAGACATTGGCAATAACAACAATAAACAAAACAATACCTCCATCTGGCAACGTACAACTGCAGAACATTGAAATTAATTGAAAAGGTAATCAATATGGAAGAGGAATTCAAAAACATTAATCGGCATGTTGTGAGATTATATAAAATTCGTAGAGATGAAGAAGCCTCAAGCCCAAATACTTTTTATATTTCAAACAGGGCCACGAGACCTCTCAGGGAGGTGTAGGTTTCCTGGTTAATAAATCAATGACAAAAAACATCCGAAAGATAGGCAGCCTGATACTACAAGTAACAAAGAAGTCCTCACTAAAGGTTATATAGGTGTACGTCACCACATCCACACACCCCTATGATAAAGTGGAATCGCTACACGAAGATGTCTCTAGAGTCATTGGAAGGAAACATACACACTACAATGTCGTGATATGCGATGATAATGCCAAGAGCCGTTTTCGTTTATGGTTCGAGTGCTGTTCCTGGCTGTTTTAAGTCAGCTAAGACCAGCCCAGAACAGCTCCCGAACTATAAACGAAAGCGGCTAAGGAAAGATGACGAATAATTTCTGGGGTTGCACGAACGTGGACGAAGAAACCACCGAGGCCAGATGCTGGTAAACTATCTAGAACTGCAGGGCATCTATACGATGAAGAAAATTAAAAGCGACCATCAGCTAGTAAGAGGCACCGTAGACATCAAAATTAATAAAGAAAACCAATGTACAGCCGACACACGGTCAAAGGAAAAAAATGACAACCGTTTTACAGCTCTTGGGGATACAGAAGGTGACAACGAGATGAACGAGACAATAGTACAAAATATTCGTAGAAAAAGATCTACAGAGATAGACTAACAAGGCATCAATCGAAGCTTTCTGGTGAGATACTGAACTCATGAAAGAACGATGCGAAATACAAATCGTCGGAACTCCCCGGTTACAGCACATTAGATAAAAGGACTAAGGAAAGATGTATGTCTTTTCAATACAGAATGCAGTAAAAGGGCCATAGAAAAAAACAAGGGTTCCAAAGTTATCAAAGAACATATATCGATCGGTCAAAGCCAGCTGGAAAAAGTGATAATAGATACTGGGGAAATAGGATACTCAAAACAGAGATCTTCCTTGAAATAGATGAGAATAGCTGAAAATTGTATACAATTGACAGCACAAGGTGATCCCTATATCCAGCAGTAGAGACACACAGGCTAATAATGATGATATTAAGCTTTATGCAACAAAATGGCAAGTTTATAGAAGATAATAAAACACTTTGATGTTGGGTCTGAAATTTATTTGATTAGAATTGATGATATAATTCGCAGTTATAGAATGTAGAATGTCATTAATTTTTATAATAGAAGTGTCAGAGCCAACAACACTGTTTATTATTTTGTAAAAATGGTATCCCATTCCGTAGTATAGTATTGAAATACAATTTTACAATTCTCGAGAAGAAATAATTACACGTGATTCTAATCTAAATACGAAGAGCAATCAAATAATTGCAAAGAACGTGCGATGAGGCCTTCATAAAATAAGTTTGATAAATAAATACGGTACATGATTGACTCTACTTTTATACATATAATTGCATATATTAAATATTACGGTTTATAAAACGTGCCATCGCGATTACCTTAAATTAAACTAAAAAATATTCAATTGTATCATAGTTAAAATTAATATTGAAATATGTATTACAATTTCAATGTTATGGACAATATATTACTTTAGTTTTCCGATATGGATTGGTGTAGTAGTAATCTAATAGGACAAATAAAGATAATTCCAAAAATAATCCTGAATTTTATGCATAAGCGGAAAGAGTGGATTCGCCTTAATAATGAAACATTTTTTTATTGATCTCCGAACGCTGTCGCTATACGAAATTCACATCTATATTAAACAACAAACTCCATGCTCTACGACTGAATCTACCACGCATGTAAGTAGGTTGGCATTTGATTTAGCGAAGTAAATTTAAACCAAAAAATGCAATTTGCGAACGTACGGCATTAAGGAGGGAGAATATTTTTAGTTAATTTGTGTATGTGTTATCATATTGATGTGGTGATTTGTGATAGTATGCCAAATATTTTTTTTATAAAGATATATGCAATGAATATAAAGTACCATTTTTGTATATGATCATTCGAAGCTTAATAAGAAATAAAAAAGAATATTGTGCCCTTTTCGATCTGCTGATATTACAAGTGATTTTGAATCTTGCATGCTGTTATAATATATTATAATTATAAGGTTCCAGTCATTAATATTAAAGGCTTTAGTAAAATGTGTCGGACCACCCATTGGATTCAACCCTATGGCCGTCCCCATTCCTTAAAATGTATATTTAACACCGCGCTTGAAAATTTGGACAAAGGGATTTCTGGAGGTGGTTTCAATCAAACACCCACACACGAGATTCCATCTTCGATCTACACTATGGTTGAAAATTGTACGTATTTAACTTTTAAATATTTATATTTTTTAATAATTAAAAAAATAATTATGTTACAGCGGAAAGACCCATTGATTGATTATATATATAGTTATATTTGAATTAAATATTGTGCAATATACATTGTATAAATTATCATATGTAACATAAAGGTGGTTTTGTCCTGACATGAAATTAAAAATAATAAATAAAATATGACATAAGACGAAATTGATTAGTAGAAATAAGGATTATTTTGGAATGTTATAAGAGTACTTATTTTCAACGCTTAAATTATTTAATGGATAATATATCGCTGAAATTAATTTCATATTTTATTTCCGCATAAATTTCGATTAAGTAAAACGAGGTTAAACTGATCCGTGAAAATATGCAGGTGGGAGAATTAAGAATAAAGTGTACAAACCTAGAATTTAATGTAAGAAATAATAATTAATTTTAAATTTGAACCCCCAAAGTCGTTCCGACGTGCAATATAAATCCGACACTAGACCTTGAATAATAAATAATTAACTATAGAAATATTAACATAATTATACTATTGGCGACACATAATTCAATGGGCATAATTCTTACTTTCCATGTATAAATGTACGAAAGTCAGTAGTTGCCAGTCATAAATCAATTTTATCTCTTCTTTATTTTGCCAGGATTAACATGTTGGAGAAGAAAAATCTCGCCAGACCTTGCGAATGTTATTATGATTATAACTAAGCCTTAAAGGTCCCCCAGACAAATTTATCATAATTCCCACACCTCTGACATTATTGATTAAAAAACTATTTTAAAACTTGGCGCAAAAACGTCTACGCGGCGCAATAATCCGAGATTTATCGGCGGCCAGCACGTCACAAATCAATTTCGTACCTTTTTTTATTGTCCTTCCCTCCTTCACGCCGCGCCTTTCCCTCTTTATGCTAACAAGCCGACCGGCCTTTTCAACGCGGCCCAAAGAAATATCATACACAATGACTTGTTTCCATTAACGCTGTTTTCTTTTGCCCGCCTCAGTATTTAAATCGAGGGGCGCGTTATAGGTATTCATAGTGTTCATAGGCGAACGATTATGATGATGGGCATGAATATTTTATGTAGCTGTAAACGATTAATAATATTTTGTAACCAATTGCCCTTTTGATTTAATTCTCTGTTGTAAAAACCAATCTTTCAACTCCCCCGAGATAGTGATATTGTTATTTTTTACACCCGATTCCCGGAGCGGACCGGAGATCGAATACCGTATCCTTTCCCTTGTGCCTTGCAAGGAGTCTAGACAAATGTGAAATGGTGCGAAGAAGCCATTTATATGTCGACTGCAGTCGCATGATAGCTTGATGATGATAGTAATAAGTCCCCGTTTCCCCCATGGCTTCAACATTGTATATTCCTAGGATATGAGAGATAAGATCATCCAGTGAGAGCATATCGATTTTGTATTATGGACTTTGCCATGCACCAAATGTCGACTGCTGCTGACAGGATAAAAAGCACCCGTTGCTTTTTATTACCGCAATGCCATGCGAATATGGAACTTAGAACACACAAATTCTAAACAATCTAAAATTTATTTACGAAAGCTGGTTGAATTCACAATAATAATCCTGCTGCATATACTCGTACAACCTGTCGATTGTTGCAGCCAACCAGTTTTTCCCGTTTTGTTCTATGAGTTTTACCCGTATCGATATCTATTGTAGCGATCCTTATAAAGTCCGCACTGTCTACCATTGGGGCTTATTTGTAAACCGTTGTGTTTGTAGCGTTTTATCAAACGTGGCGAATGAATAAATCCTTACTACATTCGTGGGTCTCCAGTAGGGAATGCGAACCAGTTTATCCCCGTGCAAAATAATAACTTAACGCCTTCGATCAGTCTCCGTTATCGGACGTTATTCTTATTAACTTATCGTGTATCGACGACGGTCGCCCCCGAGACACGGAGAGGTGTTGCGTGGGTCGCACCAGCCCCGCAGTTATCCGATTGATAAATCATCACTATTTACAATATCTACGGAGCGGATTTATGGTAATTAAACAAGCGATAAGGTGTGTGATTATAAATTTCGGCGGCGTGTCATTCTCGAATCCGCCCCAATAACTCGCGCGGCGCCGAGACTAACAATGAATAGGTATTACCTTGTTACTTCCCATTACACGGAGGAGTTTGCATACGGTTTAGATTGCGAGGCCCGTAAGACACGTGGCACAATAAGGCGCCTTGGTTCATCAGCCTGTGCCGGTAAATAACAGAACGCCTAAAGTGAATCCATTACACTATTATTCATGACATTCCTCGTACAATCCCATCAATTATCTTGTACAATCGGTAGCAAGTTGTATAATTTCTCTTGTTTACACGGTACATGCTTCTGATATCATTATAACTAGTATTTCTTAGTCAATGCGAGTCATTTTCTAACATAACTTTACGGTAATTCCTGGATAGACGTCCGATATTTTCTAATATTTACAAGTGACGCATTTACTTCATTATTTTCACGAATAATATATGTTTTAACAAAAAAACTTAACTTTATAGGCCTATCAGCCTCAGAGGAGTTCAGAGGAGTTTAATAACCCGATGTTTACCCTAACTTGGTAGAATCAACTGATGCGAAAGGTGATTCGTGAAAATTCGATGGCACCTCTAACTACTAGGCCACCAAGTTGAGTTTGTGTTTTAATAAACTTGTATTATCGACATTTTGATATTCCGTTAAGAAAT
Organism: Lordithon lunulatus; assembly: GCA_963942505.1. Taxonomy (NCBI): domain Eukaryota; kingdom Metazoa; phylum Arthropoda; class Insecta; order Coleoptera; family Staphylinidae; genus Lordithon; species Lordithon lunulatus. The sequence continues at coordinate 52,396,745 of OZ012666.1, read as the reverse complement.
TGAAGCATTGAGAGAATTACTTTATGGCAATTAATTTATTACAAAATATAAAGATCATCTATATAACATTACAGAGTTGACTTAGGAAAAAACGACCATCTTTATAAAGCTATCCGCCCAAGAACGTTTTCACCGGGATTGTCGTTATTTACCTTACCTTCGCCTACAATCGTAAAAATATTATTACCATGTTTCTCTTTTTTAAAGGGAATTACCAAATTTTTATATTTTATAAAATCTCATCATACTAGGAGGGTTTTAAACATATTATCTATTATCTGATAAACCAAAGTTCCACAAGATGACATTTCACAAGAAATAAATTTCGCTTATGATTGAGATAATATTATTATTACGTTTTCGTACTTCGATATAACGCATGCCAGTCTCAGAAATTGCAATCACATATTTGCATGTATAAATGTTATTTAAATGTTTATTTTACTAGATAATCTAGCTACCAACTGATAATATACCTCATATGTATGCCACTGCATAATAAGTTTGTCACGAACTTATTCATTCTAAAACCATATTTCATCCAGAAACAACATGACCAAATCATGTTTCCCTCGAACATTGATAAAGGATGTAAATTTTAAAATACTCATAATTAAGCTGTAACGGCGCAGTGTAATTATCCCCAGTCGCTATCATACATTATGTATCCAATGAGCATATTTTATAATAATAATACATAATTGTCCAGCTATTGAATATGTTTAAAATGATAGGCTCGGTGGTAAACGTCGCGCAATTATTTATTAGCACTGTTAAAACGCTTTATTATTATATTACACGGCTCTTGCCATCTCGCTCGTGCGACTGTGGGAATTGTTAAAATTGCAAATCCGTCCGCCGCCGGGATTATGCGCTACGTTTATCGATTCGTCGGATGCGGAGCGCGATATATCTATTATAAATCGGGAAGACAAAAATATATAAATATCGCGATCGTTCAGCAGGAAAATGTTTTCAAAAAGTACGCCAGACGACAGCGGAGATAGCACCGGCTCCTTTTTCATGCACAGGATGACAAACGCGGCTGGGAAGAAAACCCGGCTGCGGTATTTCCGCGGGCGCAATTTACCCGTTAAATATGCACATTCCCTTTTACCGGGACGCGGTTTGTATGTACATCAGCAGTTTTTATTATGCAAGTCGGGGCTATGAAGTTAAATGCACGTAGTTTCATATGAGTAAAGCTGTAATAGATGGATTTAGAAGGATTCTCTTGCGTTGGTGTGTCTAGACTCTAGTCCACCAGTAATTTATAGGATTTTATATATTTATTCAAATTTAGTCACAAAAAACAGTACTTGTGTATTAAATTACATGCATACATTTCTTTTTAAGTAATTTATGGTTGAGCCTTGGCATATTCAGTGCGTTATGTCGCTACCGGGTCCCGGGATTATTACGGCTATGTCCTTATTAAGGATTAGTCATCGGAGAGTTGACCCTCCTTAGTATGTATACGTTTATTTACATACTTTATATAATCTGAGCATTATTAGATTACTTACTATGCGGGCGGGAGTAATATGATGCCCTTGCAATAAAATAACTTTACATTATAAAGAGAATGTTAGAGTACTGTGATTTGAAAGCAATTTCTTCCGTCTTGTGTATAAAGTAATCTTCCAAAATGTACTTAATCTGATGCACAAACGACATTCTTGTTGTTTAACTGTTAAATCTATATTTAATACTCAATTAATCTAAACAGCATATATCTGGAGTTGGCTTCGGAATAAAGATATTATCAAAATGCGTGATAGCTCTACTATTATATATAATAATAAACACGTTGTCACAGTATATCGGTGCCCATGTTTTGCTTTTTTATTGTGAATTGTGCTGTGTACCCACAGCCTAAACCAAAACTTTAAGCAGCCTACAACAATGAGTTTTATTAACTTGCCTAAATTTGATGTCATTTCATTGCCTAATTTTTATTAAAAGATGAATAAAAGTGTGCAATATATGAGATTCATTAGTTCTCGAAAAAATTCTTCTAAAAGTGTATGTTTTAACCAAAACCAAGTAAAAATACAAAACAAATGATATACGACATTATTTTACAAATAGAATAAATTAAATTTATAATTTCTAGGCTTTTCTAAGTGAATTTAATCAAATATTCCTGACACAGTCAAGTAACTTTTGATATTGATTGGTTATAAACTAATGCCAAATATAGTTCATCGTTTAACTTTTGAAGACGAATAAGAGTTCATCCTCATATGCGGAGATAATTATTACCACCTGCAGAAGGGCGACTGAATAATTTAATGAGAAATGTAAATCAATTTTACTTGTAAGTTCAATATACATTGTAATCTATCTATGAGGCCACTACTTTACATACAACTCTCGTATACAAATTACACCTGAGTAAAAACTCAATACCAATTATGAACATAATATGCGCAATAATATAAAAAATGGGTGTCATCCCACCGTTTAAGCGCAATCTTGTAATATATATATATATATATATATATATATATATATATATATATATATATATATATATATATATATATATATATTTATAACCATTTAAAATAAGTATGAACCATCGTTAGCATTTCAGATGTTATCATAGATATAGTAATAGCTAATGATTAATTAGTTAGTAGATTAGTAGTAGGTTATGTGTCTTTTATGAGAAAAATAAAAGAATATGAAATTAACGCCACAAAATGCAAGATAAATTTTACCAATTTTTAAACTCATTGCAGTAATGAAAAAAGTTGTTTAGGGAAAAGGAACACAGAAAACACATTTCAAAGAGAATAGTCTATAGTTATTCATAATTTTAATTAATGCTGTAAAATAGTCTAACAAATTCAAAATTAAAGCAGCCATATAAGTTTGCGCAAACAAATTTGCCGTCTCCCCGCAAACATTTTAAAACTAAAACAACACAAAGTGCCGCCCCGTCTGTTTACACAACAAACACATTTCACATTTTACATCGCCCTACCCCTAGGGGAGGAAACTTTAAATTTTCCCCATTCCGGAAATAAATTTATACATCTTCCGGACGCGCACGACTTCGATTAAATATTTACATCCACTTGTCTCATACACTCTACGTAAAAATGTTAGCATATGAAATGTTACGTGCGCGGAATTGCTGCGACCCAGCTGCTGGGCCCGTTTTGTATTCGTCCGGAAGGCGCAATCAAATGTTAGGCAGAATGAAAAACTGGGTTAGTGCGATCGTCGTGGGTGTTTTTATTAGGAATTTTCGGAGAGAACCGTTCCGGCGTCGAAGCGACTGATGGATGGCATAGATAAGGAAACCGTAATGTTTTAGTTCTGTGTTGTGGTCAGCTCAGCGGCAGTTGATGGATTAGGGTGAACATTTAGTTCCCGAGTAAAATCAGCATGTTCGAATTAAATTCTGCGAAAGTATTTGCCTGTACTGAATTATCAGTTTAATCACTTCTGCACATCAAAAGATCTAATGTGGGCATCACACTACTTTCCGAATTAATATGTTAATTAAAATTACTATATTTAATATTTTTTCGACCCTAATCGTTTTTCTTTTAAATTATATATATTATAATTTGCTTTGTTCAGAATTAAATTATAGACGGATTATGAATCAATAAAATTGTCGTACAAATCTACCGTTACAAAGGTATAACATTGATTAATCATTACCAAGATGTTCAACGTCAGCCAACCTCATGGCGTTTGCGGTGTCGACCTACCGATGGCTCTGGCCGACAGAGCACATTTGCACATTTCAATATGTGGCTAAACGGACAAGACGTTAAATAGTAAGGTGCTACCATCACCTCTGTATCCCTGGTATTGCAGTAGGAATTATGCATGGGCGTGACATGTCTTGGGAGGGTATTATTTTATTATCATAAAGCTTTAAAAAGAAGTATTACTGTATTACTGACAGTGGCATTAATCTGCCAGGTAACCCCATTACTACCTCCATTGGTAACTAGTTACCAAGGACAGGGGAACTCCCGAGTTTCTTGTGGGTCAGAGGAGCGTGGAAGAAAAGAACGGATGGGGCTCGGCCACCCGCGTGTGCGCTCTGTAGGAAGGGGAGCGACACGTGGTGGCACCTTAGCAAAGAATGTGACGGAGAGAAAGCAGATTGGGTTGGAGAGTGCAGAAAGCTGAATGAATGATTAGGAGAGGATGGGAAAGGTGTGAAAATCTACAGAAGGCTGACGTGGGAGAGAAAATTGGCGAGAGCAGAGGAGGTCTAGTGTAATAGGAAGAAGACACAAGCGTACATATTCTTATATTAATTTGTATTTTTTTCTGCGAGAGTATTGTTTATTGGAAGAATTTTTGTAAAAAGTTTTGTGAGGATATGCCAAATAAAGGTATTTTTTTGGTAATTAGTTTTGAACCTATACACACGTCTTGTCCGTTTTATTAGTACTTATAGCAATTATAATAGGTACGGCATGAATTGACCGGCAGAGCCACCGCGAACCGTTCAACCATTACGTTGAACATCTTGATAATCAGTATATCAATGGTTAACAATGTATTACAACGTATACACACAGACGTAGAGACATTTTTCAAAAATAGTCAATCCCGACTATATTAGTCAGGAAGTGTAAAGAAAAGTGAAACAGCAGTGTTGTATTCGGAATTGACTATCTGTTAATGTTAATGTAATAATTACATACCACATGTAACATACAGTCAAATCGAGGAGCGCGCTATTCATTCCTAATACTCTTCTTTCCATCTAATATAACCTATTTTTGTATTTTTTGCTTGTTCGCTTATTCTATAATAAATGTTGTTCAGAACCATCTATGGATGAAGAAAATAAAATAACTCAGTTTCTAGAATACCCACATCAGTCCAAAACCAAAACCAAAATTAAAAATAATCTGAATCCAAAAGAAGCTCCAGATTTCGAATTAATGTGGAATTGGTGGGATACGCAGATGACGTGGCACCAGTGGCAGCTGCCAGAATAGAGGAGTAGCTGGTCTAGAAGGTGGACACGACAGCCTAGCATAAATCATCAACTGAATCCAGGATAATCAACTCTCCCTGGCCCCGAAGAAAACAGAAGCCATTTTGTTCACCGGCAGAAGACGTGTGGCACCGACAGTATTATCTATACTAGATCAGCGGATATATATATATATATATATATATATATATATATATATATATATATTCATATATATATATATATATATATATATATATATATATATACCAAGCTATTTGAGGCTAGTTCCGGGGGCACTAGCCTCAAATATTTGCTCTGACCCTGGATAAACATCTAAACTTCTTCTTACACGCACAGACTACGGCCGAATGGGGCAGCCCTAGTGTCGACGGTCTTGGGAAGGATCATGACAAACCTCCGTGGGCCAAGAGAAAACAAGAAAAGGATACTTGCCTCTACAGTAGAGAACATCATGATGAATGGTACCCCGGTGTGGGCCGGGAAGAAGTAAATGGCCAACACGCAGCGCAAGATCCCTTTAAGGGTGGCCAGCACGTACTATACAGATTCTTGGGAGGCAGTGCTAGTGGTAGCCGGCATGCCAACAATTGAGCTCGCCTGCAAACGGCAGGTTCTGTTCGGGGCAGGAAATGAGAGTACTAAGGGGTGCAGAAAGGCTGCAAGGGTTTGTATTTAAGCAAAGTGTAGGAAGGCTGGGATTCCACCGAGGGAAAAGCCGAAGGTCATCCCAGATATAAGAAACTGGGTGGGTAGTAAACATGGAGAGGTGGACTTGACGAAGGCGCTAACGGGCCATGGATGCTTTCAAGCATACCTCTGTCGGATTGGCATATTTAGTGACCAGAACTGTTTCCAATGCGTTTACGAACCCGATGACGCAGAGCACATGCTATGCGAGTGCCCACGGTGGTACTCGGATAGAAGCACACTAGCAAGCGAAGTTGGGGTGAAATTAGGCACCGTAAACCTTACGTGGAAAATGATACAGGCTGACGGGCCATTGCCACTTATATCAACATTATGATAGTGAAATAAGCAAGAGGAACTAGACAGAGGAATGTATCACTCAGGAATTGAGAACCGAGATCTTGATGTGCTAATAGGATAAGAACCCTTTATCTTGAAGAAATATGGGAGTGGTACCGTGTTGAAGCGAGGGCTGAGATGGGTGTTTAGTTAGTAAGTCGAATCGTGAAGGAATCTGACACTCCCCGGCAAAAGACCGGGCGCCCCACACAGAAACAGTTACGATTTAATTATAGGAACAGTAATCAAACAGCTACCGGATGAAACAGTGATTGGCCTAACATACTATATACCAGATCTATGTGGATTTGAAAGATGCATATGATTCCATAGAACGAGACAGCCTCTGGTAGGAATTTCAATATATCAGCTTACCGCCAAAACTCTGAAGAATAATACAAATCACCATCCAAAATGCAAAAGTCAGGTAAGAATAGAAAGATTGATCCTGTTGTTATTTTGACTTATTATGATGTAAGTTAACATAACAACAGGATTGCGATAAAGATGTATTATCACCGGTTGTATTGAACTTGGTTCTCGAATATGTAATAAGAATTAGTGGAGTAGAGAGAAAAGACAGCCTGAAACGAAAATCATAGCAAATGCTGATTATGTGGATATACTGGGAAGAAACATGCCAGAGGTGCAAAACATGTTCGGGTTCGAAGAGGAAGCAGACAAAATGGGGCAAAAGGTAAATGAGGGCAAAACGATTGTATTACTAACATGAAGAAGAAAGGAACACAACATGACCATACAGGAGATAACTATTGATGAAGTAAATTCTTTTAAATACCTGGGGTCCAACATCAATCAGAGCAATTATATGACGAAACAAGATTGGCTAAGGAAACAGAACAATAGCAGACCTTAAACTTCACATACTTTATATTTTTAATGCCATATAAAGAACGGGCCATTTCCCTTTACTATGCTCAATTAACAACGACACAAAACCAGGAAGCTACATCGTACCGTCCTATAAGCTTGCTACCAATTCTATCTAAGCTCCTTGAGACATTATTAAAAAACACGGCTGAAACCAATAGTAGACGAACAAACTATCATCCCTGAATACCAGTTTGGTTTTCGAAACAAACATGCCATTGAACAAGTACACCGTGTGGTTGAAATCGTCAGAAACAGTTAGGTTAGGTTCTGTTCGACGGCCTTCATTCTCTTGCGGTTGCACAAATTGAATTTCACCAAGAAGTATCACACGGGTACGATTTTAATAAATGATGGAATGGATGTGGTAGGTCTCGTTTGTTTCATAAAGTAATCCTTGGTGCGATACCCTGTCAAAAGCTTGGGATATATCTACGCAAGCTTGTGTTCAGCAGTTTTCGATAATTCGATCATCTGCCATTCTTATTACATGTCCTGCTTATCTAAGTCTTGCTGATCTAATTCTCCAGGTATCTCCTTCCTTTACTGGTACAAAATTGATCTTTTTAATTTTCGCTCGAAAACACTTTACATGTTATTTTATATTGCAATTAGAGTGTTTTGTAAACTCGGAATTTTGTTGTTTTATTTAGCAACATGAGAGGTGGTAGAGAAAGACCTGAGAGAAATAGGTGTTATGAACTGGAAAACAAAAGTCGACAGTGGCGGGTTATAGTGGAGTCAGCCAAAACACACCAATAGTGTTGTGACGACTTATAAGTAAATAATATGACGGTGTTAGCACTTCGAAAATGAGTTGTTTCACTTTAAACACCGAAATGGCTTTGAAAAATGTACTAATTGATGTTAATAAACGTAGCCAAATCAAAAGCAAGATGTCGAATATGACAAGGGAAGAACTTAAAGAATAATTATAGAATATACCAAGTAGGACAACTGAACGTAGTTAGGAAACACACGTGATGGTCTGAAAGTGAGATCAAGTTTTAGATCGGCGAAAATAGGACAACCACATGATCGATCGGAAGTGATACAACTTCAGCAAATAGAAAGGAAGCATCTCAAATATTCCAGTCCGAAAACAGAAGGCATAATAAACAACAAATCCAAAAACATCTAGTTCCAAATAAAACAAGCAATCAATTACTACTTCAAAACGAAAGTGACTATATGCCACCTACCTAGTCTATGCTTGATGAGATAAAAACGGTAAAATCGGATTGAATGATAAAGATAACTGTGAGTTTTTTGCTAAATATTTCAAACTATTTTCTTAAACTATGAGTAACCATGCGAAAAATACCGACATCACAAGGACAACAGGAATATTCCAGTATCAATGCCCCCAAATATGAATGAAATACTTAATATCATCAAAACTCTAAAAACTAACCAGTGTCCGGGAGCTAATAGCATAACGGCAGTATAATTCAAAGATACTGAGAAGCAAATGTCAGAAACCCTGGAGTGTCCTTGAGAAAATATAAGATGAATAAAAGAAACCAAGGAACCAACTCTGGACAAAAACTGGACAAATACTTTAAAATAAAACTAAACACTAAACTACTACTAGATGTTCAAAAAGAAAGTGACAAAGTACCAACCACCTGGTCAATGTTTCAAAGATAAGAACGCTAAAATTGCACTGAAAAATAAAGATAAAGATCGTGCATCGGTTAGATATTTAATCTGAAACAAATCATGAGGGAAAGAAATAGAAGAAATAAAACATTGTTGTTTATTTTCGTTGATTTCAAGAATCATGATCAGGGGCACTCACACAAACAACCTCCAGAGTTAAGCTCCTGGAAGAAATTTTCGCAATAAATACAGGAGTGGGACAATCGCTGATTCTGTATGTTAGAAAAGGTAGGAACACAAATAGCTCTACAGAACAAGGGAGTAACGAATGTTGCGGAGCAAACATAAGGGAATGCCATTAGCATGTCTCACCTTTCTAAATGATCATTTAAGCGATGCCAAGATATATCTTGAAACATTAGAAGAAACTGCAGAAAAAAACGGTTCTACAAATCTCATTTGAAAAAACAAAATGGATACCTATATCAAAGACGCTTGCGAAATTTAATAACTTAATACGACACTATATTCAAGACGAATATAAATATTTGGGAGAAACCTTCCAAAATAATGGCATCGATACAATCTAAATCTAACAAAATATATTAACAGAAAACAACAAAATAATGCGAAATGCCAAATTAAGACATTACAACTCAATCATAAAACCCCCAACCTGCGTCAAAACGCCTTTATTTAAATAATATATGAGACATGAATAGCTAGAAAGAATAAGTAACATCACGATATACCCTAATGTAGCTTACACATAAATGAGGGCGAAACGTTTCAGTTATTTTGGTCAATGGATGGATCCCTGCAGTCTTACACAAAAAGTATTTCAATAATTTTATACCAAACCTAAAACGGACAAAGTATGGGTTATACACTGCAAGATAGACCTAGAGATATGTAATATTCGACCAGAGGTTGTACCAGATAAGAAAAGGGTCAGGAAAAAGCTACAGGAGGTCGGTGAATTTCTGATGAGAAGATGAAAAACGGAAGACGATGGATAGTCTTGCAAAAAGTAAGGGTACAACGAAGCCAAACAATGAAACAATACTGGCGCAATAGAAATGCTGAACAATTATTTAAAACCTAATAATATAAAATAATCTACACGCCGATGTTGTGCAGTGGTTATCACCCTCGTTTAACGAACGTCCTCACACTAATACACGGCAGAAGGTCGAGTGTGAGCTTGTTCTGTGTTTTCTGCCAAGAAAGAATGTTTTCTTCAAAGAAACATGTTATTGGTATTGGTATCTGATTTCAGTTAAAATACCCTCAAAATTATAAGAACACTACAAATAAACAATTCATGCAACATTTTACCACGTAATAGTATTGTTAATCATTTTGTGGCAAATATATGCGCGCTAGTTATCATTCCAGATGACAATCACAGAATATAGATTTATTTTGATCTAAAATAGAAAAATAGGTACAATGTCGAAATGGCGTTATTTTAGAATATCAGTATTTATATATCGAAAAAATGGTCCATGATCCCGGTATTCGTTATACCGGGAGCTTGTTTGCACTAATCCTTAGTCAGAATCAGTCACTTTAAGGGCAACATTTTCCTAGGAAACCAGTAATTTAGTATTAACAATTTCCATTATATTTTAAGTTACGTAATAGAAACGTTGAAATTGTATAGGAAAATACATTTACGCAGAATACAATATTACTTGTATTTATGTATAAATCTGCAAGAGTTGCTATCTAATTCGCGATTCAACGACCACTCTTCAAACATATGATAGATAGAAGAGCATTACTATATAGACAGATGGTTATAAGTTTTTATGAAATGGAAAGTGAAGCACAGTTATGTGTAACATCCTGCTACATGTATCATACCTGATATAGCCGAGCCCTATTTGATCAATTATTTAGTTTAAATAGAACAGTTTTAAGGTCGTACATTGTTTTGTGTTGATAAATATTTGACCGAAATTGCCAAAAAAACTGTGTCACTGGTAATCTCTGGAAGTGCTTTTAATTTAAAGAAACAACTGATAAAAATTAAAAAGAAAATATATTGGATTATTGATACTGATACTGCAGGTAATAGTCAATGCTTCTTATGCCCGTTTCCATCAATATCCCAGAAATATAGGTGATATTTAGTATGCTTGCCAACGAACGGTATGCTCAAAAATATATGTGATTAACCTTTGATTAATAATAATATAGTTAGTGCATGACTATAGCGGCACTCAGTAATATTGTGAAACGTAAACCATGTTTTTACTAAACACATATTTATTTATTGGATTTAAATAGTATGTTGGACGATTTTACACATATACTTTTACATATTACACCTTTCTTCATAACTTTTAATGTTAAAAACTTTCTTCCGCGCTCTAAAATCGCAAGGACTGTGGGAAAATTAAACAACAAACACAGACAACCTCCAACCAAAGCAAACAATTTATTTATCAGTCTAAGTGGGTAACCGTACTAATTCACTAAATAAGACATACATTTACTTGACGTAGGTAGATACGAGCAAAAAAGCATTGTATTTAATTGCTGCCCATTATTAGTAAACTAAAGAGACCTCATAAGGCACGAGTTATTAAAACTATATAATGATGATTAATAATGTATAGATATGCAGGATACGTTAGGAAACCCTGTTCCATCCTTTACGACTGTGCATAAGTGGGTAACGGATTTTTAACATGATCGTGAGAGTCTAGAAGATGATCCGCGCAGTGGACGACCAAAAACTGCTAGAACAGCTGAATCGTGGAAAAAGTGCTCTGAAATTGATAAAGGATATAGGCAATTCAATCGTGGCCGTAATTCGGTCAACGAGGAATTTCTTGAGGTTATTATAAATATATATATATATATATATATATATATATATATATATATATATATATATAATGGTTATTAATAATGTATATTGTGACCCCATATTGAATTTCTTACCGTGCCGAACTATCGTTCGTACACACACTAGGTGCTGAAATGTTGATATTTTAATGTCAACTTTACATTAAATCTTTATCAATCACTATGCCGTTGATAAATATCGGTCATTTAAAGTAATGAGTTTCCACCAAAAAAATTACACACAGCATTAAATCTCTTTGAAAATGATGTCCTCTAAACAAAGCGCGTTAAGAATCTCCATCTGGCAACACATGTTTTATCAACCTGTCCATCCATTCGAGGAAATAAAAAGCTACCTACTTCATACTTAATTGATATAAATAGCGCTTTCATTGTGAGAATAAGGGTTCCAATCAAACAGCATTCATCTCCCTAAGCTCGCTCGTTAAAATGTAATTGTTTACATCTCCACGCTCAACAGATCAAGCATTGCGCTGAAGGATTAATTGGAATGCTATAAAGGCCAAGTTCATAACAACGCTAAACCGCCGAGCTACAATACCGTATAAATCTTACATGTATGGGAACGAGCCCCTCTATTAACACGAAAATCATTTCGGCGGTCGTTAATTTCATTCGCGGACGCGGGGGATGACTTATGAACACGGCCGGGGACAGTCGGTTGGACCGGCGCCCATTGTGTCCTGATTTGTATCTCGAGAATGACTCCGGCAGAACCCGGTTAAGATGGATGGCGTGCTCTAGAGCCAAGTGGCACTCGACGATGCGGATGGTCGCGTGTATTGATCCCGCCATTGAGATCATCCATGTTGCGGAATTTTTCACTTACCTGAAACAGAGAGAGAAAAAAATGTTAGGAATTAGAAAAATAATAATTGGTTTAATAGATCACAGATTGGGTTTAATTAATAGATATTTTATAATTGCCAATTATCGGTTGGCACGGTTTAACGAACTTCGCGGAATCGTGATTCGCGACTCTGAGTTTTTTTTTCACGAACGGTCCCGCTTTTATGACGGTCGTGCGATTAAAATTACTACATTAATTTCACATGATTTTTTCAATAATAATGTTTCCAACAAGATAATCAATACATGACAAGGGGCACAAATAGTTAATGAGAGGTTTTCTCAAGTTTTAACTTTAAATGCCGCGGCAAAAGTTTATTATTTATTATTAATTAATATGGCATTATTGCCGATTGTTTAGTAGTATTTATATTTGAACCCTATTAGAACTAATACCTACAGAATATAATAATACAGTGAATAATGATCAATAAACCTACATTTTCAATCAATTAATTAAAGTACATACGTACATATGTTTTCTTATCACTCGTTTAATCCAATTTAAAGTAGCACACATAGAACATAAATAACATAAAATATGAACTTAAAATAATAATTTTAAGTAATAGCACTAATATTTTTCCACATATCTACAATTTTACGCACCATTTCAACATTAGTAGCGTAAACAAGGCAATATATTGAATCAAATTAATTAAACCTAATACCACATAGTCCTTTTTATCAATATCCTAATCCGTTTTAAATTAACACGCATTCGGGATAATATATATTTACTTATATATAATTATTTTAAACGCCTGCAAACGGTTGGAATTATGCAAAATGTACGATACTACATCGTTCGCGTAATAAATAGGCAGGTGCACATTTCTAGATTGGATTATTAAACGTAATTTTATTCAAATGTAAATGTTTGAAAATAAGACAATTTATGTTACCGACCGATTCACAGGCAAGCGCGAACGGGGTTTATAGCTTCGCTTTATATTACCCATTAGTTATAAAACTAGTTGAACAATGCGCTTTCATGGCGGGAATTTATTAGATAAAATATTATTCAATACGAGCGTTAAAGGCACTGTTGATGATTTATTTATAACGCGATGTTTAACAGCATTAGTGTTTTGCAATTTTATGATGCAAGTTGCGTAAAATTATTTTTATATGCGAATCAAGGCGTATAATAAAGTTTCATACGCCAAATTAAAATTTTATGTAACGGGTATATTTACGGATGTAGAGCGAGAGATGGAGGGAATATTTTTTATGTTATCTGGTTTATGTTCATTATGAAAAAGTAGTATAAGATAGCTTGACTTCCGTAATAATATATCAGATATGAAACAGCAAGAGAATGAAATTCTATTTCTACGAGGGTGCTTTGAAAAGCGAAATGAAGCACATACAGAATCAGATCGAATAAAATATATGCAATTGTTGAAACTAGCATTCTTGTGCACAGATGTCAAAGTTTACATTGTTCTGTGAAGTAGTAATAATTTGGTGCTCCTTTCAGCAAAGTTAGTTCTGAGAGTTTTGCAAAATGGATAGAACTGAAAAACTATTGTCAAATATTTTGTACTAAAAGGTTGGAAGGCAACATAATTATATAAAGATATGCAGAATACGTTATGAAACTCTACTCCATCATTTACGACTGTGGGAGACCTGCTTGGGCATTAGTGAGTCCGGTATACTTTCGTAATTGCATAAATACATAAAGACCTCGAAAAAAAAATCGCGTTGGCACCCACATGGTATAGTGTATAGTATCTCACTAGAAGTAGAAAATACTTCAAAAATTGGTTCAAGCACATGCATAAGTATTGATCTTCATGGAGAATATTTTAAAAACATGAAAGCCGATTTTGGATGATAAATATGTCTCTAATCCCGAAATATAATAGGTATTACGGTATATTAGTATCATTAGTATTGTATCATAATCTAAATTAGTGTCCCACCGAAATCTTTAAAATAAATTACGGCAGTTTCGACCGTATCTGAACCCTAAAATTTAAGTCAACTTCATTTAATAGTTAGTATAAAATAGTATTTGATTATAAAATAGGCTACACCTGTAGTATAATCAAAACCTAATTAAAATAATAAGCCACTAGAACCTGTAGTAACTCTGCTGGGTCTGAATTTAGTAGGGCTCACTCTAAAGTTGCAAATCAAACACCTTTGAGCAGCAGGGTACTGTGTAGGTTTGTATCAAGAGACTGTTCACACGTCTTCACGTAGCGGCGCTAATGATGCTAAGTTAAGAAGGATCTACAGTTAGCTCAGAACACCAGAGCTAGCTGGAAAGAAAAACGAGAGGTGAGCGTACATATACACATTTCATGATGAAAGCCAATGGAAGATAACCTTCTTTTTATTTTCCCAAGAGTACAATATGAAGACAATATTAACCACAAAATGTTCCAAAGTAAATAGTTCATGTTCTACTTTGAAACATGAATATAACCAAAAAGACATTCGATTCATAGCAAGCCTGTGCTCAAACCAAACAGTCGAAGTGAAAATTAACAACGATACAATACAACAATAGATCAAAATCCGCGGTAGAGTCGGACATGGGTGTGTTATGTCACCTCGCTTGTTTAAATAATTTCTGAGAAGATATTCTTGGAAGCACTTACGGACCTAGAAAAATAAACAATTGTTATGAAAGAATTTGTACACTGTACAGCGGTATACGCACGTGCAAGCGAAACTTGAAACGTAGATAGGAGTAGCTCGAACGTGCACATAGACGATGATTTGACGATAGAGGAGATGGACGTTCTGAGGACGATTAGGGAGAGGGTTAAAGTTGAGTGAGAGAAAGGCCTGAACGTGAGAGTTTATTATTGTAAACTAAGAAACGTGGAGAACTGGTGGATTTGGCAGGAGGACGGGATAGAAAAAAGAAGTAAAATAGGCGCGGGCGATGTAGGCAGGAGGAGAGGGTGAGGGATGAAAATAGGGTGGGATTCTGGAACGTAACCGATCCAAAGAAAAAAATGTTGGGAAATTATGTGGAAAGCTGCTATTGGCTGGACACCAAAGAAGTGGTGGGATTTTTGGATGAAGGGATTGGGTAATGCAGGGGGCGAGGTAGGAGGCCAAGATGGGCAGGGCCAAAGAAAGAATTATGCTGGGAGTGAGGAAAAGATTGGGGGGCTGGTGGAAGGAGTCGATAAGGGAAACTACGGAGCTGATAATGGGGAATGTAGCAATGGATAGAAGTAGTATTTGGGTGGGGGGCGGTGTACTACAAAAGGAGCATGAAGGAGCTGAGAGATGGAAACCGATAGAGAGCAGTGGATAGTTGAGGGAATTGGAATGTGAGGCAGAGTTAGAAGGATGAATCTTAAGGAAAAATGATTCTGCGGTCACGAAAGAGAGTCGGTGATAGACTATGTTATGGTCAAGGGGTTCAGAAGGGATGACTATGGTCAATTCAGAGTTGAAAACGAGGGTGGATTAGATCAAAAACTGAGCTTGCCAAACCCAACCCATACTAGTTGAATTCTGCGTGCCACTCCAACGGTTTGATTTCCTTTTCCATTTTTGATTTTATGTTCCAGTTATATATAATGTGGCACTATTTCTATTGTGTTATTTATCAATGGATTCATTTTTTAGGTCAGTACTTATTATTTTGGTTTTGTTTAGATTCATTTTTAATCCTATTTGTTATGATTTGTCGTTGAATTCCGTTAAGGAGGTAAGTTCTTTAAAGTAATTCATATTTATACCATTAGTTGTTCCCAAATAAATAAATTATAATTTAATCAAAATAAAATTATAAATAATTATATTTATATCCAGGAGTGAAAATAAGCCAAAATACGCCGAAATGACGTTCATGTAAAATATTATTGGATATTCAGAGGTAAATGCTGATAAATTATTCGGAATGGCAACACTGTTCTTGTAAAATATTCAGATATTCAGAGATTTACGCTCACTAAACTAATGTATAATACATGTCGTCGTTTAAAATGTCAGTTAATTTTAAACGAAGACATGTATTATAAATTAGTTTAGTGAGCGTAATTAAACTTTCTTTAATAGTAACATAAACAAAAAGTAAACTATTACTACAATGTCAATAGAAATATTTATATTTTCTTATAAATAAAAATTTCCTTTGCATTCGCTACAATTTCTTTTATCTGGGGCACGATATTTCAAGATCGAATGAAGCGATGTGGCTCAAACTTAGTTAAACATCTATCTATTGATATGAGTATATCGGACAACCAATAATAATCCTCAAAACATAAAGTTATCCCTTTTCTGATTGATATAGACAGACATAACAAGATTCCCATCGCTTGTCATTTCATTTTCATTCCCATTTAATATCTCAATTGTCCTAATTGCTTTAAATAAAAAAGGGATTTTATACCTGACCCTCCAAATCCTGACCCAAATTCAGTTCATAAAACATTCATCCACGACCTTGCTCATTTTTAGCAGTGGTTTTTTCACCCACTTCTCGGCTATAAATACCAGTAATTCATTAAATAACAAGCAATTTTAGTCGCAGAGGGCAAATTGTTCTCGGACGGATGTGTAGTCGATTACCTCCATGTTTCATTTATAAATTGCTCGGCACCGTGTAATTTAACAAATGGCCGGAGTGAAAGCGTGAATTAAGATGAAACCGATGCCGGAGTAATTGAACTATTATTTATATGTACTAGTTTCACGTGTGTGTATGTGTGAGTGAGTGATCGATTCGAACCGATCGTCATCCTGCATTGAAAAGCCATCCCGTGGGCGTGGGGAGTTCGCGTGTGCTCCATGTCTTAGCGTATTCTTGCGGTCACCGGCACCAGCCTAACCTACATTCGCAGCATCTTCTCGCACATGGAACTGCTGGATGCTATTTGTACATGTATTAATGTGCCGATTTTAAAAACTTTAGGATGGTTTTAAAATGCATTTCAGAAATTTTATTTTGATACCAATATGCAACACACTTCTTCCCGTACTATATTCGCATATAGCCAGCAGGAAGCACGTTTCGTACGCCTTCGAACGACCCAATTTCCCTATTTCGACAAAACCGTGGGCTCGCTGTGCACTTGCGTTCGCTTTTCTCATTGTCGAAGAAAGCGTTGTGATTACAACCGGTAAATACTATGGTTGGATCTGAGATTAATCGCCCCGCGCTGCACATGACACCGAAAATATCTTCCCAACAAGCCACAAGATATCCATCTCCATTTGATTGCATTGTTATACCCTAGCCACTATTAATCACGATACCATACGAAAAGTAACGATAAAAATAGTGTTATTTGTTCAATTTACATATCGTAATATATCAGGTTCGGAATGCACACATGAGACGTTTATGTGGGTAACTTTTATCAACCGACGTAACTTAATATGTTCATTTGGTTATGTAAACACGGATTTACTCCGCCGCGCAAAGTATGCCAAAGCCGGTGTTATCTATTATTATATGTTAACACCTTATATTGATTTCTGCTTTTACAATCCAGTTATTTTTTTGTGTGGCAAACAATAATTTCTCTACCAGTTTAACTCAATTATTTTAAGAATTACTGTTTCCCATCTGGATTTGTTTTACCGTGTCGTTGGCATGAGAAATATCAACCAAAACTTCGTTAACAATGGTAAAACATATTTAAGAAAACAATCTTTAGAATCAAAACAGAAGTGGGAAATATAACAGGTATTTATTTTGTCCCTACAGATAATGTAGTTTCTTGATCTTTGAAAAAATTACCAGTACACATCTTTACAGAAAAAATACACAAAAATCTTATTTCAATTTATGATAATTCTAAGGCAATTTTATAAGAAATCTCTTACACGATACATACGATACATTTTTAATAGTCTACACCCGTATACGTAGGCTGGTATAGGATACCAAATTGTTATTAATTCACCGACACATCGAGATACCGAATATCGGGATCCCGGCCAAATGGTGGTAGTATTTAAATAAAAGTATTTCCTTATTATACATATTATTTCATTTTGCTAGAAAATCTATTTTGTGTGAATAAAAACTCGAACTCAAATTTAGTTAAATAATAACTCAGAGAAAAAAATAATACAACTCATATATGCCTTATTTAATCCAAGTCGTATTTGTGGTTCTACAGCAGGGGTGGCCAAACTTTTCATCACTTTGGGCGACCTGTTTTATAAATGATAGTAATTTATAGCCAAAAATAAGTTTAAATTTAAAATAAACATAGAAAATAATAATACATATTCAATATAAAGTTATTATAATAAGAGAAAATAATGATTTCTTCTTACAAACCAATTAGAATATAAATAAAACAGTATGTTCTTTTAGTTTCTTATTAATGCGCGGACGGGCGGACTTGAAATAGTTACGGGTTGTTGCTTTGGCCACCCCTGATCTACAGCATATCCAACACAGTTTGAATATTAGAACTCTCGTTTCCTAATGCTCAGTACGAGTAATGCACTGAGCTGAGTATTTGTAATATATTAATATATAAAGGAATACATTTTTCATTTGAAGCTAAAACTCGAGCCCAGTACTAGTTTCTCAAACTTTTTGGTCCACGACCGCCTTTTGAACCTAAGAATTTGAAACGACCCTTGAAGGATAGGCAAGTGTAGAAAAAAATCCCAAATGGTCTGTAATTAATTTTCACTGTCCTAAACTATACCGGTATTTACTTGGCCTTTATTTGGTTTGGTACTCCCTTTGCAAAATATGAATTAATATTTTAAAAATAGCTCCTTAAAATGGGAATTATTGTAAATAATTTAGACATAAAATATGATGCAAAAATGCAGATTGTAGATATTAATTATAAGAGTCAAATCCTAATGTTTCTCTTGGCCTTAGTTCGAACTCCATCGGGGCGAATTTTCGCGAATCACAGGAATTCACAGGTTTTTTTGTGTAGTTAAGATATATACCGGGTGATTAAACTTCTCTGAGCTCCTCCCTTTACCGGCAGAAAAGCCTCACTGCTATAGGTCTATTAGCAGTGAGGCTTTTCTGCCGGTTAATGTTTTAGTTCTTCCAATTAACGACATTCGAGGACGATTTTCTGAAGTAGTAAGTCCAACACATACACTAACACATTGCAGAAGGACCCGAAGGTCCATAGACAATTACATAATTGTAAAAAACTACTACTACTATTTTTCTTCTTCACGATGTGGTAATAAAATATTTTTATTACAATTGCAATCAATACGTGAAAGCTAATATGCATGTAATAAATAATTATATAAATTAGTAAAAATTTGAAATTTAAACTAAACAGCAAAAAACACTTACGATATTTTATTATAAGTGAAATATTCCATTTGGTAATATCCGCCTTGTATATATCGAATGGGTTCGTATTTCGTGTTCAATTTATGGCAATTATAATAACCGTTATATGTTTGTCTAGAATATAAATTGCAAATATAACATAACCAGGCCATGCTATCTAAAATTGGGCAGCAGCAGCAATTAAATTAGCAGTTTACACAATTACCTGCATCATAAAAGGATACAGCAATTGAAACACGTTCAGTTCATTACCTGCTGGAACCAACCAGCTTACAATAATGGTTAGCCAATACACGCTCTTGAAATAGCAATTGAAAAATGTAATTACTATTTATAGAACTATTATGGTTTTCGGAAAGTATCAAGAACAGCTTCATTTCATTAGAAATATTAATTAAATACATATAAAATCATTTTATTTTATTTCAAAGGGTTTATTTCAAACTTCTGTACCTCCTCTTAACAGTATATTTATATTAAATGAAATAAGAGATAGGAAGAGGACATACTAGACTTAATACTCTATATGTTAGATATGAAGACATACAGGTTATGAAAACAGATAAACAGGGTGTACAAATTAGAAACGAAAAATATAAAGCTGCCCTAGTGGAGCGGAAAAATCGAAAAATAATCAACGAAATAAAGAGATATATATAATCAGTGAAATGGAAAGGACGGAATAAAAAGTAACTAGTATACAATGATAATGACTAATGACTTTCAAGCACAATCTACCCTAGGTGGGTACACCAATAAGCTCAAAATATGACGTGGAAATTCTCTTTGTCAGCCTGACCTAAGGATTCTGGGGAAGGCAAGAAATTGAAAAAAAACTCCATTTGGCGACTTACAACTGCAGAACAAAATCGGATGTAAAGGTAACCGAAATAGAAGAGGAAATACATCTTATATTTAGTAAATTAATGACAATAGATGACAAAAAACATCCTAAATCTTTGGCAGCATATCTTCAAGTTGCGGAAACAGCAGATGTCAACGTGATGCACGAGAGGATAGTACAACATATTCAAGAAGCCGCAGAAAAGATCTTCAAAGCTAAAGCAACAAGGCATCAGCCGAAGCTTTCTGCTGAGACACTGGAACTTATGAAAGAACGTCGCGAAATGAAAAACAGCTCATCGTCGATACTCTACAGACTACAGAGCACTACACAAAAGGACTAAAAAATGTCATAAGGAAAGATGTACAGAATACAAACATGAAAACGAGGGCTGCAAAGCGTTCAAAAAACATATATCTATCAGTAAATCCAGCTGAAAAAAAACAGATATTGGGGAAATAGTAAACTCAAAAGCAGAGATTAACCGTGAAATAGAAAAGTTCAACGGCAAGTTCTACCGCTCCTCAACATCACGAGCAATGCTAGCAACACCAGCAAGATTCCCTGTAACAAAAAATAAAAGAGCGACACTACACCGAAGATATACCCGAAATAAGTATATACGAGATAAAGCTAGCATTGAGACAACAGAATAGCACCAAAGCACCAGACGAGGACGGCGTTACATTAGAGCTTCTAAAAAACGGCAGGAAACCCATTTTTTTTTTGTCAGAAAGGAGACAAAATTTGCCAGAAAGAATACAAACCTATTTCGCCACGGAACCAAATCTACAAGGTGTATTTCAGAATTCTGCGGTACAGACTCGCCCAAATGTTAGAGCAGCTCCAACCACACGACAGGTAAGTTTTAGAAAGGGCTTCAGTACCGCAGACCATATCCATACAGTACGATAAATTATACAAAAAACGGAAGAGTATAAAAAGCTTTTTTTTGTCTGGCCTTCGTCGACTACTAGAAAGCTTTCGACTCTATCGAAACCTGGGGGTCTATTCTCTTAAGTTCAGACCGGTCTGGTAAAAAACAGACTGATTGTTACCCATGGTAGCCAATTAAACAACTTTCAGTTTCATAGTTGTTATGCCCCAGGCACCGTCAATGCTAGTTTAATACTACCTTATGTGAAGTAAAAAAATTGTCAATTTTTTTTGACAAATTTGTGACATTTGACATAAGGCAGTATACTAGGGTTAGCGGAGAGTGAGGCATACCAATGCGGAAACGGATTTGGTTGCCATGGGTAACAGACCACTCTGCCTTTTTACAAGACCGGTCTGAACTTACAGAATAGATCAGGGCTGATCTACAATCTCAGCAACGATGTCGAGTGGATTACCTATAACCAAGAATGCTGTAAAAGATATTCGGTAGGGAGAGGAATTGTCTCCAAAGCTTTTTATGGATGACCTCGACGAAATCTTTACGCTCTTAACTATCGGTGGTGAATACATCTCACACTTACGTTTCTCGGAGCGAATAATATAGACATCATGGCAGAGACGCATAGCGCAGAAATCTGGCCCCTAATTGCGGGAGAAAATGCATTACCAAGTGACCCAGCGAGCTAGAAAGAGAGAAATGCTCGACGTGTCCATATCAGAGAGCATTAGGAGAGGCCTATATTCAGCAGTGGAGAGACACAGGCCGATGATGATACAATGAGAGGAAATGAATATAAAACAAATATACAATAATAAGAAAAGGCAAGTGGAATACAGCACGAAATTGTAAAAGATATGACAAAGCATCAAATAAAGAAATATCTGTACCGAATCCGATAACGATCAAGTAAGGACAGAGATTGTGTATAATGCAGCGAATTATAAAGACAGAATAATATGGACTAATATAAGAGGCAGAAACGGAAAATATAAGCATTCTAGAAATCACGCAGTACAAGAAAAAGTTAAGAGATAGAAGAACATGAAGCAGGACACGTATTAGAATATAGCGAAGTTGCCGTAAAGAAAACAGTAGAGGAAAGCGTATAAGGGGTATATAATAACGAACGAAGAAAGATGAAGAACCAAGTAACAAAAACGAATTATTGAAAGAGCTAACCGAAGCGGCGAATAGATTTAAACAGAAGAATAATGATACAAGGAGACGTGAAGAGAAGACTAGACAAGGAAACAAATACAAATCTAGTTGGAAAACAGGAAAAGAATAACAAAATAATCAATGGAAATAGATTAATCTATTAATCAAAAAAAAAATGCTAGTGTTGAAAGTTGCTAGAAATGGGGGAAAGAGAAATGTGAAAAAATGTTGTAAATGGAAGAGGCTGGATGTCGGGGAAGTAGACGACTTTAAATATCTGTGATATTGTATGATGATTGCATTCATAATTGTATGACAGATATTTAAACAAATGGTCTTATAGATAGAATGTGGAGTATATCAAAAATAATGTTTGCGCATTATCCAGAAAATACGAATATTATGTATTGATGTTAAGAAACAAAACTCTTTATACTGAATAAGGTTTCGTTGCAATTTATGCCATTTATTATACTGTATAACTTCATAAATTTAAAACTAGTAAGTTTAAGTGTTAATGATGGTCAACACCGAAAATCAACCGAAATGACAAACCATCCTGTACACCGTACACCCGGCTTGACAATTGACGAGGCTCTGTCGACAGAATGTATACCGGCATACGTGAGCCATCTTTCTAACCAATAGCTTCGGGTGGAAAAGATAGAAAGCAGAAGGGCGTCCTCTTGTCCCGGTGCCGATAAAATGACCCGAAAGTTGGGCTAAACTGTATTGTTCAACGGCAAAACTTTTTCAGGTTGTAAAAAGACAGACTGTACACACATCAATCCCCTGCGGATGGAGTGTAGTACGAAATGAAATTGTCTACATTCTCATTAGGGATAGATTTTAAAATTCGATCAAATCTGTCAAGACATAAGCATTGTACCATTACTGAGAACAACGTTTAAAAAGCTTACACCCAAAAGAAAACTATCCGAAATTCAAATCAGCAGATTAAAAGAGACTTGAACGTCTGCCAAAAAATAAAATAAACATTAAAACACAACATCCGAAATATTGAAACCGTAGACACCATGGTGATGTAGATAATAACTAATAATCCATTCAGGGAGACAACCGTACCATGCGTTGGTAGCTCTAAAAAAATAACGAAACAAAACTGGATGACGGAAGGGAGGTTTCACAATGGGCCCATTTTGAGGCCTAAGTGTCTGTAGCTATGCTACCCTCCAGCCAACTATCCAGAACTATACAGAACTATCCAGGATGACGGAAACTATCTTAGATCTTATAACAATAATATGACAATATATAAAACGATAAACCGTGACATCAAAACCAAACAAAAACGCTATGGAAAACTGGTTGATGAATACTGCAAGGATGTAGAAGAATATGAAATGAGAATTTTAGTATGAGCAAAAATATAAAAGAAATGACGGGTACAAAACGAAATCAGCAAACAATTGTACTGAACGATTCTAACAGTAATATCCACAAGTATAACAGGATAAACTGCAAAGTATATTATCCAATTATTTTAAGATAATAGACCAGAACTGGTGATCGATGATAACAGCAAAAATGGACCACAGATACTAAGCAAATATGTGATGCACGCCATGAAGCTAACCAAGAGTCGTACATTCTGTGGACCAGATAAAGCTCCAATAGAACTCATAAAACTTATCGACGAGGAAGCGATAGATATCTTGGTTAAACAATTTAATCGAATCTGTAGCACAGATCATAAACCACAGTAGTGGCTCGTATCTACATTGCTTACCTCATTTAAAAATAATAGGACTAAGGAATGCTCTGACTATAGTACAATGCCATTAATAAGTCAAGTCCTAAAGGAATTTTAAAGAATCATCCATAACAGCATCCACAAGAAGATGGACTATGGAATTAATGATAGTTCAAAGGGGCTTCAGCAATGTAGTCGGTACTACAGAAGCATTATTTGGTAAAACTACTCTGATGCAGATGTGCCTAGATATTAATCAAAACATATATGAGTGTTTTATTAATATTGAAAAGGTATTTGATACGGATCGACACCCAACGCTAGAAGAAGAAAAACATCGATAGTATAAGCAATGTCCATTGGATTCAAAAGATCAGGGTCAAATTTGGTGATGAATAAACGGAGGAAATAAACATTCTTCGAAAAGTTCCACAAGACTGGATTATATCCCCCTTGCTGTTTAACGTGTATGGTGTGGCTATTATTCAAGAATCTACAGAAGACGTCTTAAAGGGTATTGTTATAATCTGCGAAGTTGTCAATAACCTGGGCTATGTGGTTGATTCAGTTTTATTAGCAGATTACGTACAAGACCTTCAAAACTTAGTAGAAAGCCTCAATAATGCTGGTAACAATAACGGGCTAAAGTGAATTTAACGAAAACAAAAACTAAACAGTCCTATAGTTAACGAAAATCTTCGTATATCTGGTGGACGTGTAGAGAATGTTACGCAGGATAAATATCTTGGAACGCTAGGCACCCAAATCACAGAAGAAGCAAAAGAAATAACTAAAAAACTCGTAAAGAAATAGCTAGAGATGCATTTATTAAAATGAAGAAACTATTTTTCAGCTGTGATATCAAATTAGAATTAAGGTTACCAATGCTACCACCTTGTGATCTGGAGCGGAAGTCTGGACATTAAAACAGGCATATACGAACAAACTAGTAACATCCAAAATATGGTGTTATAGTAGAATTCTAAAGATATCTCATGTCACATATATTGAAGTGCTATAAAGATTTAATAATGAAGAGGAACCATTAAAAAACTTAAATGCAATATCTTGGGTCATATAATTATAGGTTGCTGAAACTGATTATAGGAGGAAACATAGATCTTTGCTCATATGTTTACTTGCATAGGAAGAAGAAATATTTCTTGACTAAAGGTTCTTTTAGACAAGACAATTTCTTGACTCAAAAGTTAGTCAAGATGCGAGACAATCTAAATTGTATCGTAATATACAGCAAATTATTGAAATATTGAATTGGATGGTGGATCGAATGGAAAAATATAACGCGTTCTATTTGTCAAGGACAAATTGTATGGGAGGAGGATAATTGATTTAATTTCTTGAACAACTTTTGAGCTAAGAAATTGTCTTGTCTAAAACGACCTTTAGAAATTTAAGATAACGGTTCGGCTTAATATCAAGCCAGCTATTTAAAACAGTTGCTAATACATTAAAACTGTCATGATGATTGCTAACCTCCAGTAGGAAATGGAACATAGGGAAGAAGAAGTGTTCTTGCTGAAATTAGATTATATCCCTACATTCAATAGCGATTAAACGTTCTAACCGATGTATATCTGCAAAACGCTACAGATCAGAATAACTTTATTCCATTGTACACCTCTATAAAACATATATCTATATATTAAATTACCCAGATAAGATATACTCCCTTCACACCTAAAGTGAAATTTAATTTATCAACACATTTATTAATGGAAACAGAAAAAACCTGATGCCATATATAGATAAAACTGGGATACTTCATGTATCCGCAATTAATAATAAATCAAGATAAAATGTTAATTATCCATTGGAACCTTGCTTATCTACTTTAATGAAACTGGACGTTATAATAGGTGCCCCCCGATAATATAATACCGTGCTGCCGTCTAAAGTTTCGTGCGCTAATAACAATTAATCGTCCACACATTTTTATCCTATCCTTGTATGTACCTACCGCACACTATGATACGTCCAGTGTAAATAATTACATGTCCGTTATTATTATTGATATTATGATTTAATGAATAGGTGTCCGGCGCGTACGCGTTGAGGACACCTTCATATATCACCGTGTTAACTTGCGCCCCGCATTCCCGACCGCTGTTAATCTCCCCAGTTATTTCTTATCCATAAACTGGTCGCATTAAAGGCATTTGTCTTACGGAGCCATCCCGTCGCGTATATCTTAATGCGCGAGAAGCTTTAGCCCTGGACAAACTATTGTGTATGGCTGGGATGAACGAGGAAAAATGATAATTCCACTTTAATGCGAGCACCAGCTATTTGGGAATTGTTAATAAGAGACCGATATTAAACATTCATGCCGGTTATTTTACAAGCAGGTCGAGTACTTGGTAATATACACGTTCATTATCGTTGTTTGCGCGAAGTTGTCGAGCGAGCATAACCGTAAAGAAGCTGAGATATGTGCGTGTCCTGGCAGGGATTAGGAGCAAGGAGCGAGGCGTGGGAGCCCCTTTGAATAATCCTCCGTGCATCAGCAGTTTGGAAGTTCGCTCGCGGTACGGCAAGGCGGTAGCTCATTTGCTCCCGCTGTTCCCGGACACTTTCCACTTGACCCGGAATGCAATCGACCTCCCGTGGATCACGTATTGTTATCGGCGACCTCGACTGCATGCTCGGTTTATACGCGGAGAAAGTTATGGAGGTGCAGTGACACGCCGATCAATATCATAAAGTCAGAACTCTGGTTAGCAAAGGAAATGGATCTAAATGTTTCGAAGGGTTATCAATTATAATTTAATCAAAAAAAGTAATGCAAGCTGCTCGTTGATACACGTTCATAACTAAAGACTTATCCCTCGTTAATGATGCTGATTATGTCAGAGAATAGATACGAAATGAAACGAAATTAAACACGTAAAAAGCATAAATTATACTTTTAATCATTAATTGTATTCTTCTAAAACATATATAAGTGTGAATCCACCTCTTAGCAATATACATATCTAGATTTCGATTTTATTAGATATTATCAGTGTAGCTCAGCTAGTGAGGATGAATTCACACAATATCTCGAGTTGCTAATTGATGTGGTGCCGCCAGATGGCGTTTAACTTTCCTCCTAGGGGTTAGTTGTATCATTTTTGTATTCTTCTATAGTTTGTTATGGAAATATATGTATGTATATTTGAAAGATCATGTTTAAAGTAAAACCCTAAGGGTGCGTCCAGACATGCAACAGAATATCAGGTTTGTCTGCGTCGCATCAAAGAATTTACAGTGTTTCGCCATTGTGGAGTGCCGTCCACACTTGTTACGCGGCAGTGTTGCTGTTGACGTACTGTTGCATGTCTAGACGCACCTTATTAATTTCTCAAAACTGCTTTACGACAAAACGTGTTTCTGAAGAGATTCTTCATACGTTATATGAAAATGTATGCATTTCAATTAATAAAATTGCATGTGAATGGTTGATACCCACATACATTAAATTGATACATACAATAATACTGAATGTAAAGATATGTATATTAAAAAGCCTTCAAGCAATTCGTTGTTGGTTAATTGGTCGATATATATATATATATATATATATATATATATATATATATATATATATATATATATATATATATATATATATATATATATATTATATTATTTTGAAATGTCACCATTTCAATTAATAAAATTCCACATCGATGGTTCGCACCACGTACATTAAATTGACACATTATTGATAATTCAGAAAAATATGTGTATTCGAAATCTTTGAAGCAGTTAGTTAGTAGTCAATGTTACGATATATAGTTATCTGAGTTATCCGAGATAAAGAGAAGAATCTGTTTAGCATAGGCTGCATGTGGAAAACTTGCACATATCCTTAAAGAACCAATAATACCAATAAAACTAAAATGGGAGGTATATGGTGCTTGCGTACTACCAGTCATTGTACGATCTCGAGGCACTAACAAAGAAAAGTGCATAACGACTACGAATCTGTCAACGTGCGCTGGAACGTGCGATGCTAGGAATCAGCAAAATATGAGGATATCAAAGGAATGAGGATATCAGGGCGAAAACCATAGTTAATGCCATGGCGAATCAAGTATGTGGCCCTGGGCAGGGCATATCGTGCGAAGTGATGTGAAATGAACAAAAATCTTTATGCAATTGAAACCACAACGAACGAAGAGGATTTACCGGTAGTCCCCAATGATTATGGAGAGACGATATGCGGAGAGATGGGTGGGAAAACTGGATGCTGGCAGCACAAAACAGACAAACATGGAGGCAAATGAAAGAGCAGATCAATACAGGCTGAAGAAGATAGTTATCAAATTCTAGATGCATGTTATTTTCATTGTGTCATCATTGTGTTGAAAAAACATTGTGCTTTAAGATACCCTAATGTCACTCAGAACTGTAATTTTTCGAGAATCAGAAAGTGGGTTTTAAGAGATTCTTCATACGATACATTATTTGAAAATGAATGCATTTCTATTATAAAATTACACGTAAATAATTTTTAGATAATATTAAAATCCCCCATTTTTGAAAATTCAAATCACAAAAAAAACGGCGTGTTTTATTTGTTGTAATCTTTTCATATTGTGAATATTAAGGGGACATTTGTTGGGAAATGGAATTTAGAACTCTTGCTTCTAACTTATCAATATTTCGCCGATGTATTTCAACTTCATTATAATTCTACTATGCGTCATATTAGTAAAATCCACCGCTAAAACATGAATAGCTTACAGGTAGAGTGAACTACGAGCAAGCAGACAGCAAACGGCGTTTCATATACCGACATCATACACTCACAGGTAGTGATTACATATTAAAATTGATTAAATTTGCTGTTTGTCTTCTGCTTGGTCTTAGTTTAACTGTACCTGTAATTATTTGACTTTTAACAGTGTATTTTGCAATATGATGTTTTGTAGAATTATCCTGAAGAAGTTGCATCGTCAAAAGATATATAAATTAGAAAAGGACTTTCAATACTGTCCACACGCCATCTACCAATAATCAAAACTAGTTTGTTGGCGCTACTTCTAAAATTGTAAATTAATATTAATAATAATAA
Organism: Lordithon lunulatus; assembly: GCA_963942505.1. Lineage (NCBI taxonomy): Eukaryota > Metazoa > Arthropoda > Insecta > Coleoptera > Staphylinidae > Lordithon > Lordithon lunulatus. The sequence continues at coordinate 52,367,537 of OZ012666.1, read as the reverse complement.
TATTTTATTTATTTAATCTAATGACTACTTCCCTATTATTGGTATAAGGCTAACGTATATACAACTGTATATTTTTCAAATAAATTAGATTCACCTTCCTCTAGACAAGTTGCACAATTTTGTGCTGTGTATTTCGTACTTTACAATATCGCTATAAATACTAAGCCTAAATTTAGTGCGCTGGCGATTTATTGTAGCAAGGAACATTTGAACAATAACAATAATAATTTAGAATGCGAAATTTTTGCGAAATGTTGCGGCTATCTGAGTGAAGAATCACAGGATTTTCAAATATTTGATTAGTTAATGCTCAAAAATTTCGACACGACTGCATAGAGCGAAATCTGAAAACTCATTGGACTCTTAACACGATTTAAGCGTCAAATTTGTGTGATTAATTCTGGACATCTCGATTGCTGTCGTGAAGGCGTGAAGGCCGCCATAGCCGGAGACGTGCGTTCGTGTCCCACCATATTATTATTATTATTTTATTAGTTAGCACTCTGATCTGATTTGATGATAACTGATCAAATAATAATAATATTTATTAACTCGTAACAAATGCTACGAGGAAAATACAAATATAAATACATTTAACGTCATACAGTACATCAAATATAACCAATTCGTAAATCTTTTTCACATAAATACATGATTACTGCCTGAACCTTTTTATAGTACAGTCATAATAAATTGTCACGTCATTACATCATTACATTACGTTATTGAAATGTTTTATTTTTTGTGGTTTCGCCTAATCTTTATTCAAATGTAACTGTATAATAGCTACCAAAAACTTCATAATTATTCCCATATCTACAAGAACAGTTGGGACTATAGAAGTCGTCTTCGATAGCGAACAATTCCCTAGTGTTTCAGTGATTGCATCCGACTTATAAGTTTGCTTTAAATCTTTCCAAATGTTTGAATATAAATGGAGCTTCGGGGGCTGTTCGAACTAGTCCTGAATATTTGATTAGATTCTCCCGTCTATTACTTCTCGTACACTTAACATAAATGACAAAGAAGTTAAAAAAAAATTATGAATGCATAAGCCATGAAAAATACGATATTCAGTTTAATAAATCCGATAAGCGAAAAAGTGTCGCTTAATACTATTACTTTTCTGCTTCAAAGGGGCAGCGAGAGCGCATTCGCCGGCTTTGATCTTATAGCAGGGAAATTGGCATTATTTTCAGTCGATGCCGTCTCGCACGTGTAAACCGCAAGATGGAACTTGAAGAAAATCACAAAATCTCCCTTCCGTTCGGGACGGTGGGGCGATAAACGCCGAAACATATAAAGGGCAAATGTACTGGAAACGGGATCGTAAAACACACGCAGTGGCGTTCACCGATTTATGATCCTTGCAGGGATGCGAGAAAGGATCTAATATTAAAAATATATTTGTGTAGGATGTAGAAGTTTGACAAAAGTAAATAGTTTATTATGATCTATTACAAATATATATTCATTTTTAACTTGTATAGCGTTTCGTTTCGACTGTTCTTGCTGTTCTCCTGCTGTGCCGCTTACTTTCGATCTTACCGTATTGTTTTAGTTGCATAGAAAGTGTCGGTATCTATTATTCAAAAATGTTCTCGCTTATATTGTTAGTAATTTAAAAACATTATTATAATGTCTTCATTGAACCTAACATATTCGATTAATATACATACTAGATATGAGGTGTGTGAATTAAGTAAAGAGATTTTTTTATTCAAATAGAATTATAATGCAATAGTGTCTCCCTCAAATTAATTCCTTGGGACGCCACACAACGGTGAAGATGGTTCTTATAATTCTCATAGAAGTGTTGGAACTCGGATACTGTAATAGCCTTAGCTGGTCGGTTACAGCAGTTGAATGTTTTTGAGTATCCCAAAATGGCGCCCCTTGAGCTAAATTTTCAATCTCGGGTAGAAAACGAAGTCACAAGGATTTAATTTTGGGCGAATAAGAAGATTTCCCTGGCTAAAAACTCGTTTACTAACATTGTTGTATGACAAGGCGCATTGTCGCGATGAATACCCAGTTTTTCTTAATGTTTGCTCTTACATTTACGTTTTTCAGAAACTCTCGGTAAAAGTGTTGATTGACTGTTTGGCCTTGAGGCAGAAACTCTTTGTGGGCGTGCTATCAGAAAAAAAAATCAACATGCATTTGATCTTCGATCTACTCATTCTTGCATTATTGGACCTTGGACTGTTCCATGCTCTGGCGCTTGGTTTCGGAGTCATACTCAAATACCCAAGACTCATCACCAGTAATGTTCCAAAAAATGGGGATAAATTTCAATTGATTTCAAAAAGTCAAAGCATCTTTCCATCCTGATTGCCTTTTGGTTCTGGGACAGAATTTTTGGAACCACATTAATTGGTAAAATCCATAGAATGGCAATGTCAAATTCAACTCTTTCCTAATCATTCTGTAAACCGACGATCTGAACAGATATGATCCGGGAATCTGTCGACATTTTCATAGGTTCTGAAGAGGCCTTGATTCATTTTAAATGGACTCTTTTCTTTCTGAGATTGCCTTAAACATTTCCAAATGCAATTAAGTCGTCAAAGTCTAATAAAGCACCAGGTACAGACTAAATAGTGCTGCAATCGACCAAAGAAGACAGCATCGTTCTAACAGTCAAATTGTTCAACTTATGTCCCGTGTTGTATATCTTTAACACGGGAGATATTTCAAAATATTGGATGTTATCAACTTTCATATAATGATCCCAAAGAAACCTAAGGGCACCATCTGTAATAAGTACCGCTTAATTATTCTGATAAGCTCCTACTTAAAATCTTTCTTCGTATATTATCATATATTATAAAAAATAAATAGAGGTACTAAGTGGCAAAACACAGTTCGGCTTCAAAAAACGTGTATATGAGAGGCTTTAACAACCGTATGCAGAATTCATAGGTTCTTGCAGAGGAAGGACTTGCACGGTTCATCTTCAATCGACCCGTGTCCTTCTAAAAATGCCTTAAACCACCGAAAAGCCTGGTCCTTTGACGAGAAACATGTAATAATATTTATAGATGGCATTATTGTAATATTCGAATTCGGCAGAGTAGAAGAAATATTCAGATATTAATATAAATTGACATATATTTGTAAATATAAATTAAATTACTTCTGATAACAGGTAATATAGCTGTACCATTACATTTCCAAGTAAACAATTCTATAAAGTTAGCATTGGACATTCATTAAAAATCTCAATGACCCTTCCGTATTTTTCCAACTGTATACCAGTCGAAGAAAATGCGCATTAGTCCTGTGCAGGCGCCACAGTGGAGATCTATAGCGGTCAATGGCTTCTCTGTGAGCGCGCTGCCGCGCTAAAAAGTGTGCTCACCATTCCTTATTTATCAAAGGGAATAGGCGACACCGTAGTTTCTCCAGCGATGTTTATTGCACTCCAGTGCCATCGTCTCGAGGATCTTTGTTCAGCTAATTATTTAAACTCGGCGGGCATAAGTGTACGTCAAACGTACTTGCATGAATATGCATACAGGGGGACTAAAACACGCCTTGGAACCCGCATAATGTTTACACAACATTGGGGAAATAGCATACTGATTGAGAAACGACAAGAATGGGAACCAGCGTCCACTAATTACGCCGGCTTTCCCCCGTCCGACTGTCACTCTCGAAAAACGCACGCGAGCGGTTTAATTAGAGCGGACCGAAGGAAATTCATCATTCCGTCTGTCGCGCACATTTCAAAATTAATAAAGCGGCTGTGTTTGTTGAGTTTAAGGCTGCCTGTCATGGATTAACAATGCCAATGTTCAATTAATTCCACAAAACTCAATCAGGCCCGAACGTCGGATTAATTAAAGCAAAATTAATTTGCGCAAAAATTCGCCAATTAAACCGAATAATACTAATTTTGTAATTAGTAAGTTTCGACACATTATAACGGTAGGGTAACTTCTTGTGCGGTCAACACTAATGTTATTAGGATTATAACAAATTAGTCCTTGATTTAATTAGTATGAGAAAACTTTTAATTAACCTCTATAGACGATAACACTCCGGACTGCGAACATATATGGGTAGGTTCGGTTTCGTTACTTGTTGCCAGTAATTATTAGTGTGTAGCCGTGTAAAGTAATTCATTCTGAATTCTGACCAGTCAAGCACCGTGTTATCGTGTTATGTAGATTTAACGGAAATTGGTATATGTAAAAGGCAGCATTGTATGTATTTTATTTTTGTCAAATTATTATTTAACAACAACTGATCAGTATTTAATATTTTCCCTCTACAACCTTTTGAGTTTAAAAGAAAAATGTTACGCATACCGTGGATGGACCACGTACCCATATAGAAGTACTGCAAAGAGCTAAGACGGATCAGCAATATTATTTATCAAACTTGATATACTTTAGTATATATAGTATTATTACAATATAATATGCTGATGACACAGTAATACTATTGGACAGCTTAGATTTCCTTCAGTTATTACTTGATAGAACTAACGCAATCGGGTTAAGGTTTGGTCTGAAAATCAATACAAAAAAAAACAACAAATTCATGGATTACACCATGATAGAAAATAATAATACGAAACTTATTTATATATAATTAGATGTTACCTAGATTTAAAGAGTGACCAGTTGTACGTTCCTCAGAAACATAATAACGGAAAATCTAGATCCAGACGTAGAAATAAAGTGCCGGATAGAAATAGCGTGAGTACCTTTATCAAAATGAGGTCTCTCCTATTTGATGACAATCTAAATATCAAAAGAGTGAGCAAATGTTATATATGGTCGTACTTTTGTATGGAATGGTGTCAGTATCATTAATCGCCTTGAATGCTTCGAGATTGGGTTATATCGTAGAATGTTATGCATACAGTCTACGTTACCAATATAGAAGTACTGTAAAGAGCTAAGACGGATCAGCATGTACTAATAGCAACGAATTGCCACAAAATCGGATATCTTGCTCATATACTGAGAGGCGTCATATACCAACTGCTCCAATGAGCAAACTAGAGGGAAGTCGAGGACCAGGAAGAAAGCAACAATCATGGCTAAAAAATATATTTTATATTGAAACTCTCAGACGTACGATTTAAGTATAGGCCAACGCGTATAAACAATAAAGCATGCTTTCTAAATACCAATAAATTTGGTTTTATAATATATATGGACCCGCCATATAATCTTCTTTAAAAGGTCTGCAAATTTTCTAATAACATAAATGGGTTTTTTGCCATTAGAGCATTATCATGAAATATTGAAAAAGGAAATATGTAAATGATCATTTAATACATTCTTACCAATTGTGATGAACATTCTAAAACGCCTTAAATGTTGGTCTATCCTTTTGAATTAAGCCCTGATTTCCTAATTAATCTGAAAGTGACCGATTTTCACGTGACAAAAAGTTAGTTATATCAATAAAAATTGTTTCCCATTGAGGTATATGTTAACGTAATCTCTAATTAAATGTATTGAATTCTGGTAAGTTATGAAATTACATATACTTAAAATATGTGTTGTTGATATAAATCCTTATGGCATTTTAGTGAACGTCATGCGTGATAAATTATCGATTTTAATTTTAATTGTATATTTTTTGTAATATTATATGTATCGCCTATGAAAGACAGCAATTGATATTATAAAATACAAATTTTAATGAACATGTTGCGGTTTGTGTGTGCACGATGAAACATGATTAACGGTTTATTTCACTATGACAAATATTTCAATTATTCTCAAATCGCATTTAAGAATGATAAATACAAGCCGTCTACCATTATTCCTGTTTCTTTTAAAGGGCATTCGACTATAAAAACTTTAAAAGTTATATTCAGTACTGTGCATTTAGTCAAACAATAAGTTCAGCAAAACAAACTTTTATGCTTATGATTGATATTTCCTTGAAAAGTAAACATGAAATACGTTGCAAATGTCGTCTTTATAAATTGGAATGATTGATATCCTCATTCCTAGGATTTATCGTACACATTTTACAATAATCCTCATCGCTACTATTCCGATGCACTCTCGTCCTGAAAGGATGCGGACGCCCGAGTGCCTACCCGGCGCGTCCTAATAAAACATACATAACTCCAGCAGACGTGAACTGCTATTGAATGCCTGCTATCAACCGTTGCCGGGGTTCCTCCTGCAGACGTGTCCTATGCAAATACAAGTGTTAGGTAACAACATGATTGCCCGAACGCGTATTGAATGCGGAGCGATGTCCCGCCATGTGTGAACGTATTGCCGCGCCACAGTCGTACATCAAAATTACGTATTGACTAGACGTGTTCTGTATCTATGGAGTCCGGCGTGTGGACATTGTTATGGCTGAGATTTTATGGTCGAAATATTCAAATCTTTGGGTCGAACGGTAAATTTAAGCGGGGTTGCATTGAATTTCCTTGATGAAGTCGGCTGTAAACTTCGGACCGCGGTGTAAATTGGATTTCCGATTTTGTATTCTGTTTATGGTAATAGACGTATGCTTTGAATACATGGCATCAATTGGGGTTCCCGTTGTGCGTGAGCTTTGCACGTACCGATAGTTTTGTGGTATTCCTTGACTTGTGTTCAGGAATTAATGTGAATATATTATACCGACTAGATTAAAGAGCAGCAGATAAGAATTCAATCCCAGACTCTTTTAACCAGTAAATACAGATAGTGTCCGTTTGAGACAAAACAGGTCTAATATGTTCTAACAATATTAATATTATTTAAACCAGACACAATATAACAGTTTAATGGATATGGATTATTTCTGTCTGAGATATATGTTTTTGAATTCATTCCCCTTGCAGCATTATAATAAAAATAATATAATATTTCAATTTCATAATTATATAATCATATAGATAAATAATAATAAATACATTTCGGTGCAGGTATAATAATTTTTATTTTAATGTGTATAGGGCTATCAACCGTAAGACTTTTCCGCCGATAAAGAGAGAAACTCAGAGGTGTTTGTTTAATCTCTTGCCATATACCAAATCTTCACACAAAACCTCTCAAAAAACTAAAAAAAAAGTGAATGTTTTTCGCAAATATGACTTCCATATACTAACCCACTGAGCTGGGTATAATCTTGTATCAATCTTAAAATTATTTAAACCAGATACAATAAAATAAAGTAAAGTTTTTAAGTCCAATATTATGTCTAATAAACATTGTTATTTTATAACATTAACAAACCAAAACACTAATTACTGCTTGTTTCAGCGAAGTAGATACATATTTAGTGAGTTCATTTACATGCGTGATATAAATAACAAATCAATTTGCATAATTATACGAAAGAAATAATTAATTCAGACGTAGACACAATTCATCAATGCACGACACCGGCCTCCCAACTGGTTCGCACATGTTGATATATCAATACAACACAGGCAATGATATATATTTTTTAAATTAACACGGTTCATCAATTAAAACCACCTTATTTTGCTTGAAACTATTTTATACCATTTCGAATTTAATTAATACAGCTGTGATTTAATGAGATTGTAACATTGCAAGGGCGGGTACGTGTCAGTTTTATCATCTTTCAGATTCCGGCGGCGTCTGTGATAAAGCCCGTCCATTTGCGCGCGGCTTGGCATTCAGCACTTGCGAACACGGTAAATTGATAAGAGGCGCAGAAATCATGGGATTCCGGTGCTCGCAATTGATTCTGTCTGGTGGCTCGATTGCGCCAGCGACTCTATCATGTCAAACACAAAGGAGTACCCTTTTTCTAGCTTCAAGGATTACGAAACGTACAGACAAAATATTTTTTAGTCATATTTTTCTTTTAAAAGTGCAACGACTTTCTTTAACACGTCGTTACACACGTACACGAACTGTTTCGTATCATTTAACGTATGTCACGATTTGTACTTGTCTCCCTTTATATTTATTTATTCATTAAATACCCTCCTGCGACATTAATCATTGCATGTTGAAAGTCCGGATTGTGCACGCTATTATTTAGTACACATTTTTATTTACATTTACAAATTAAGTTCAATTATTCATGCCCAGCATAAGTACCAGGCTTATTATCGTTATTCGTGATATATCGATCTTTATGATTAACGTTAGCTCCTCTAACGATTTCACCTCGCGATTTGAATAGATGCTGTGTGGTTAGATTCCATTATGTAAGGAGGGCGATAAAAAGTGTAATTTATATTATAATCGCTAATAAGCTGTCACAATAAAAAAATAAAAGATTCCCGCCGTGATTGTGTTTGGCGGTTTTATGGCCGCTGCAGGAATAGGAAACGGCCGCGGGGGGCGGCGCAATATTTTCCAGCCGAACAATGCGGGCACGAAATGACACAGGCGAGGTTCCCGTGTATTCAATTTATTTAGATATTGCGCCTTGATTAGCATTACTGTTACAAATCTTGTATAAATTCAGAGAACGTGATCATGATCTATTGTAATCGGCAATTATAATTGATCTATAGCAGAGTATTTCAGTCACGATGCGCGCAACATACACACGAGAGGTCATCATCTCTATTATACCTCGGTTTTGTTATTAATATTGTTTATGACCCCGTCGCGTTGTAAGTTTTCTATTGCACTTCTATTAGCACGGCTTATCCCACATGCATATATGATAGTATTCGTGAGAGGCCGGCATTTATCAGAAAATAGCGCTTTGTTTATTTTGATCGGCTGTATATACATGGGCGAATGACCGATTAGATAATTCAATTTCATGTTTGTAAATATGTAATATAGTAATGATGGTTAAACTGAATTACAAAATGTCAATTTTTTGCTGGAGTGAATTTCTTATGCTCGGATCATGGGGTGAAGGATTCATGATACGGAACAGAGCACACAGGCACGCACGTACGATGAGCACAATTTAACGATTGACCTTTTGAAATGCTTTAATGCCCAATTTCAATAGTAATCTTCCATTAGTCAATACCAGTCTACTAAATTTAAAGGGCAGTCAAAACATATCGAAGTAAACATGTTAATGAAATTGTAAAAAGTCAGCTACAATTGCAAGGCCATTTATATTAGAGGGATTTTTAATATAAGTATTAATGGCCCTGCCCGTTTGGTTACTACTAGCACTACTAGTGGCTAGTAGTGACAAATGCTGACGTCACGCTATACTATTAGTATAAGCGCGACATCAGCATGTGACACTACTAGTCACTAGTAATAACCAAATGGACAGGGTTATTAATACTTTTATTAAAAAATCCCACTGAACAGCATATAACTCCATCTATCTAAAATATGATGATTTAACTGAAACTAGAGAGCATAACGACTGATATCGTAATTATGTTGAGATACAAGAAAGTATAACAGCTCTGCAAGTGGCCTAGAACATTGATTCAAGTAATTGCAAGAATATGTTCAATGCATATAAGATATTAACGTAACCAGGTGGCTTCAGATTCGTCATCCGATCAAGTCCGACTGATCCAAATCCGATTTGCCGGACGAAACGCTAAGGGGTGTGATTCTTGAAACCACTTGGTTCGAACGTATTCGTTTAACTGTCAAAATCGCTCCGCAAGATATGGATAATTCATGGAATTTTGACTTATTAGTGTTTTTAAGGTAAGTAAACCGAAATTTCCTAATTTTACGAACTCACATCGTGAATTGTCCATATTTTGCATAGCGACTTTGACAATGAAACGAATAAGATCGAAACGAGTGGTTGCGAGAATCGTATCCGAGACATGGTCTAAAAGCGTTCAGATTTCATAAGGGCGATCGCTCCGGACTAGTATATTTCATCCAGCTAGGTAGGACAACGATACTTGTCATGCGCATTGCGAATAGAATTAAATTTCCCTGAGTTTTCGAAACGAAGTATTGATTTTGTTTTTACAATTGTACATATGGTATGGATAGTAGTATGGATATAAATACTGTATATCATATCATGCATTGGTAGTGGATGATCGTGGTAATCCGATACAAGACGTTGACGATTATATTTTCCATAAAATAAAGGATTCTTGCCGACTTTACTTCACTAATTACATCTATCATTACATCTTCATCACTACTGGATGTTGAATCACCATTAAATATAATATTATAGCAATTTGGAATAATAACGAATGTTTATGCCTGATCCTAACGCACATACGCGAGTAATCATTCAGTCAACGTCGTCAGAATCAACCGGGTAAGTCTATGTATGACTCCTCGTCGAATCATATTGAACCCGATAGTCATAATCGGCACTCAACTGATGGAATTATCCAAGAGCGGAGTACATAACAAATTTCCAAATATTGATTTGATCTCAAATTACGATTGAATGATATGAAACCAACACATAAAGCAAGGAAGATTATAAAAAAACATATTAAGAGATTGACAACAACACGAACGTATCCGAATCCAAGACTGCATTAGAAAACGAGAATCCAGAAGAACATAGGAATACATTAAAGGAAACCACCAGTTAGCGGCAACACCTCTAGCCAAAGAAAAAGCACTGGATGTTTTTGAGAAATTCGACCAGTAGTAGAAGAACGTAATGAACTGCAAAAGAATTAGAAGAACCCACAATAAGACAAGAACACATAAACGGAACGGTCAAGGCAGATTGAAAGAAAATTCAGTATAATCAAATTCTAAGATAGAATACCTTATGAAAGGCTTGGCATCGGGGCCGGATGGGATTCCGGTTTAGAGTTGAAGGAACTGTGGAAATCCGGAACAATAAAATATGGCGAAAAGAGCCGAGAGACTGGACGGAATCAACAGTCACAAGAAAACCTCCACCCAAAAATGTCAGAACTATAGTACAATCTCCATAATATTAAATACAAATACAATTCTATTGAGAATCAAGACCAAAGGTTGCAGAACTATATAGATCACCAGATTCTACGAGAACAAGGCTCTGTGTCAAGGGAAGAGGTATCAACAAATACTCAACATACGACAGCTGATAGAAAAGGCAAGGAAATATAACATGCCAATGATCCTATGCTTTATTAACTATAAGAAGGCCTTTGACAGCGTACAATGGAACATATTGTGGAAGATATTAGAAAAGACGGGAGTAAGGGATCACATATGGCCATTACAAAACTTGTACGGTAAACGCGAATCGATAATTGGACAACATACTATCATGCCCATTTAATACCCAAAAAGGACTCCGGCAAGGGTGCGCATTGTCGCCGAGACTTACGGCGATGTTCCACTAGCGCCATATCGTCTGCATATTGCATCGTCATGACATAATTAAGATTGTATAAGATTGGATAAATTTTAATGTATGCTTTGTTGCATGCTACTATTTTCGTAATAAATGTTATAAACTTCAGAATTTTATATTGTATTTTTTATTTATTTTTCGATATGTCCTTTATTTTTCTAAAACATATGGTCATATGGTGTATCTATTGCGCATCTCCAAATAGATACGGTGACCATATGTTTTAGAAAAATAAAGGACATATCGAAAAATAAATAAAAAATACAATATAAAATTCTTAAGTTTATAACATTTATTACGAAAATAGTAGCATGCAACAAAGCATACATTAAAATGTATCCAATCTTATATAATCTTAATTATTACACGTACACACACACACTAAAAATTTCAATAAAATTAATTTTGATACTTTGACTAGAATTTTTTTAATAGCGCCGGTTCACGCTGTAACTAGTCATAACATTACATACAGTTCATTTGAAAGTTCCTCTAATGTGCTTACTTTTAGTGTTGTTTTATCATGCATCCACATATTTATTCACCAATGAAAATATTCGTTCGACGGGGATATTAGATACAGGATATAAAGACAAAGAAAATTCTACGATTTTACAAATGTTTTTGTAAGCAATTTGTTTTGCTGTTGTTGTAAAATGTTCAAAAATCTCAACCCACGACACACTTCACTACCGCACTTTATGTAGCAATAGACGACACGGTGATAGCACTGGCCGTATGTGTACGCCACACGAAACTAACTTGATCAATACTTTATTAAAAACATACATTTTAAACTTTGTGTCGACTTTACAAAATATGGACAAAACGCCTCTTTTAGAAAATAAATAAAATTAGAGGACAGAGCAATGAAATAAAGGACTGTCCTCTTAAATAAAGGTCACCGTAGCAATAGATAACATGTAGGTTATTGTCATTTGCGGGAAAAATCTAAATAATCTCTAGATTTGCGGACGTAATCTGGGTGGTAGATAGAGACAAAAGATGTGAACGAAATGACAAAAATGCAGCAACAAATCACTGAAGTAATCAGAGCATTCGTACTAAATCAATCTCTCGAAAACAAAACTAATGATGTTTGACAGGCACAGCACACTACAATAGAAAGAAAGACTACCCTAAATTGAAAACGTGGAGGAATTTACATATCTAGGATCCTTAATAAGTAGCGCAGGAAATTGTGAGAAAGAGATGATAAGGTTCATAACAATTGCTATCAGGACTATCATGACCAAGATATGGGCCGGTGGTTAGATAACACAGAACATAAACACGATATTAGTATGATCATTTGTTTTGTCAATTTTTACATATGCATCAGAATCCTGGACAATTAAAGAAGAGACAGACGACGAATCGAGGACTAAGATGTGATGCTAGAAAAGAATGCGTCGTATTTCGTGGACGGCAGGAGGATCCAATATTTCAAACGTGGATAAACTAGGACTTGCTGAACGACTGTTTACCGTATGCAAAAGAAGAATTCTACAATACTATAATCGTATGAGTTAAAGAGATTCGACCAACCTCGAAAGATTGATAGTCCAGGGAAGGGTAGATGGGCCACGCCCGAGAGGTAGATCTCTGATAAGATGGATTGATCAAATCCAAAAGATAACTAACAAACAACTACAAGAAAACTACACGAGCAGCAGAGACTAGACAGATAAAGACAACAGATATAAAAGTACGGCTTGTGACAACCGATCGTGAAATCCATGAGGTTACGACCAGGAAGAAGAGGAGCTCAGGAATACGAATATGTTATAAGTCTGCAAATATGCGACGTTTAGATATTTTTTTATCATATATATAATATGTTAAGCCCGGAAATAAGACAATAATTGATTGATTGATAAAATCAAGAAAATAGAAGCCGTTTTTAGAAGACAAATGGCAGTTTTTAGAAGAAAAATATCCAGTTAGTTGTATACTACCTGGTAGGAAATGAAAATGGGAAATTACCTAGACAACGAAACAAGCTAGAATAGTAGTGCTTAACAGACGAATTCACCAATGTAGAGAGCTATATCAACAAAAAATAAAAGAACAAAGATAGATTGTATGGAACACAAAACATAAAAAATAAACAAACATTTTAGAAAGAAGTTTTACCACGAAGTCAAATGGTAAAAACAATTGGGAACATTGGGGGGAAGTCACACATATTAAAAGTGTGTGTGTGTGTGTGTGTATGTCGTATAATTTCAATCTAGGAACATAGGGCCCAGATCGGTTCCTTTTTTGGGTCGCTTTCGTAAGCTAAGTCCAGTCAACAAAGAATAAAAGAACAAAGAGAGATTGTATGGAACACAAAACATAAAAAATAAACAGTTTAGAAAGAAGTTTTACCACGAAGTCAAATGGCAAAAACAATTGGGAACATTGGGGAGAAGTCACACATATTAAAAGTGTGTGTGTGTGTGTATGTCCTATAATTTCAATCTAGGAACATAGGGCCCAGATTGGTTCCTTTTTTGGGTCGCTTTCGTCAGCTAATACCAGTCAAGAACAGCTCGCGAACGATAAACGAAAGCTGCTTAACAGGGTAAGTACTACGTTAACAAAGGGTCCAACGGCTTAAAGTGCAGAAGCACTGAGGAGCACAGATATTGAACTAGGATGCATGCAAACGCGACACCAAGATTTGAACTCGGAAAGTTATAAAAGTAAAGAGGACAAATTAGTAGGAGGAATTGACAAGAAACTGGATAGATGGAGGGAATACTCAAAAAAGTTCTAAATGAAGATGCGGACGAGGTGACTCCACAAAAATGTAATAAAAGATATAAATTACATACAAAGATATATTATCTTCTATATAGATGTGCCAAATAGAGTCTAAGAGAAACTAATAATGAACGAACTTAGAAACAATAAAAATTCAGGAGAAAATGCTAAAGCTGTGGATGTGCTAAAACAATGACGATGGGTGTTACAAGACAGCATTATCTACTGAGCGTGTGGAGAAAAGATACAATGCCAACACAGTGTGGAATGTCAAATATATAAATAAGAGGACAAAGCAGAGTGTATAAACTATAGGGGTATAGAACTAGATGTTACGTACAAAGTATTAGCAATACTAGGAAAGATTAACGAATAGTAATCAAAGTGGTTAAAAATCAAGACAGTAAATGACCAAACTTTTACAATAAATCAAATACTGAATAGCTCATACGAATACAACTCGCTTTAAAACCAACTATTTATTTATTTCAAACCAGCAGTAAAACAAAAACATTTATTAGGAGTAGCTTTAAATTGCATAATTATAAAACTAATAAGAAAGACATTAGAATTTACTGGACATTATGACTTAAAAGAATGAAAGCGTGAGAATGAAACAACTGTTTCCATTATAAATGATAGATAATATAAAAACAAAAATTGAATATCTCGATAAGTGTATAGTACATTGATATTAAATTTTTGTTTTGTTTTGAGAAATCAAACGGAAATAGAAATGATTAAAATTGCTTTTCCAAATAAAGCATTGCACGAAAGCATTGCGGTCAAGATTTCCATAAAGTAGGAAAAATAAATGACGCCATTCATATCCACGCGCATTGAAGATGATAATTAATATAATTTTACCTTCAATTATTACTTGTTATGCGAGTTGCAGTCATAAGTACACATATTTTATAATATAATTACTGATAATAAATACTAATTAGCATCTTTACAAAAATTTACAAATGAAATTTTTCCATCTAAAAGAATTTTGTAAACATTAGCTAACAACAGTACAACGTTTACCATTATCTACAATTAATTTTATTGTACATAAGTATTGATCTTAATCACTGATAAGGTCATAAACAAAGTAATTTCTACAGCAAAAGATCATGTTTATTAGCATTTTTACATTTGAAATGGTAATTGTACACGGAGTTGTTATTAATGATAATTAATACGGACTGATCGGCTTGTGATAATAGTAGAAAATTATATGGAATGGTAAATAAATAATTAATATTGTGTTCAATTGAATATAATTAAATTTATGCACGGTGAGAATAAGGACATTTCATAATTAACGTGATTAGGGACAGTGCATAATTATAAGATTGCATTTAATGGATTATTTATACTGACAGGTAGCTGTATTACTTTCCGAGGTGTGTTGTTATTTATGGAATAAAATTGTCAGTTTAGTGTGACAAGATTAGTGTCCGACATAAGATTCTCTTTCGGTCAGTTACGGCAATTATATGTCCTACTGACAACAGGCAGGCTAGCAACTATTAAGACGACAGCTGATAATAGGGATATACAATGCCAGAACACTGACCAAAAAGATGGTAAATAAAATACTAGTATCCCAATGAGCAATGGAACGATCAATAGTAGGAATTTCGATCAGATATCAGTAAGCACCCAAAACACTGAAATAGGCAGGAGAACTAAAATCGCAATCGAGAGAATAAAGACACTGTAATAGATCTGGACAGGACATTGCAAGAACCACCGTCACTAGATGGATACAGTGAATTCTTGAGTGGAGACCTAGATCTGAGGTCATCCCGCTACTAGATGGGCCGACGATTGTTTTTATAGTTAACATTAACTATAAAAACAATCGTCGGCCCATCTAGTAGCGGGATGACCTCAGATCTAGGTCTCCACTCAAGAATATACTATAAAAACATAACATTATGTTTTTATAGTATAGGAATATTAAAACTGATTATTTTATCAATTAATTGACTTTTAACATTTTAACTAATAATCAAATCAATATGTATGTTATCGTTTTTGTGATGTTTTTATTTGAATATTTGATTATCCTACAGGTATAGACTATGTTATAATCAAAATCTAAGCAAAATCTTAAGTAATCCATTTGCAAATTAACAATTAAAAAGTATTGGTTTTGACTGTAATTGAAATAACGGGTGCTGCTCAAAATTTGTGTTACTTTGTATCACCTGTATTTTTAAATTGTATTTAAATGTATATAATACATAGGTTGAAAGGGATTTAACTAAACAACGTAACTAATTAATTATCCTGCGGTAGGTACAGTGTTATTACGTGGGTCACTTAGTGACCCTTAGCATTACAAACCAGGATGCAGTCTACGAGCACACTCAGTAAATTCCTGAATCTTGACTCGTTCTAACCAGCCAACAATATACTAGGTACAAATCACCTGCACTGATCGTATCATACAATTGACTAATTTAAGACATTCCAATTTCAATACGACCCCATTTATCTCAGCGCCAATAATACACCTAGCGTGATTTATTAATTCAAACGCTATGAACATACACACACCCAATATTAGAATTAATGATTTTTTAAACTCCACCTGTCCAATATTATGCCACGATTTTATATGCGAACGTCGGTGATATATAAATCAACTTCACGAATCAGTTCCACTCGATTATTATACGTATAAAGGTAGAATCTTTTTATAGACGAATGATGTATTGATATTCATATGCTGGTAGGGGAGATTTCTAATAAAAACGTTGAAATCATTTTATAAGAACGGAATGAATAATGATGAAATTAATTCGTTTTGATGTATCTACTAGTGAAGGGTACTATCGAATAAAAATCATTGATAGTTGTGAAAATATCGAATTGTTGACAGTTGTAAACCTATTAGTCACTTTTGTTTATCGTTCGGGAGCTGTTCCGGGTTGTTCTAAGCCAGCTAAGAGCAGCCCAGAACAGCTCCCGAACGATATACGAAATCAGCTATTGAATATAAATTATGGCGAAAAATATAGCCGCACAGTGGATAATTTCATGTCTAGGGAATATTTCAAAATAATTTTCACCGTAATTGTGGCAACAATCTTAAACGAACTTTTTTAACGCATTTTTGCAATGAACTTTTTTATGGGACTTAATACGTGGTACCTTACACACAATTTATACCACCTCTGGCCTGCCTACCTTACGAGAGGAATAAAAAAAATTAAATTAAAAATATGTACTGTAGCAAGATGTAATGTTTTTACTACTTTTTATGTTTATCAGTTATGACATACTGATCAATGAATTTATTGTTTGTTTTCATAGTGCATACCTTATAGGACGTCATCGCAGTTCCGAAACATTGGAAAGAATCCAGAAAAATAGTAAAACAACTAACCTGAAACAAACAGAAAATCGCAATTAGTTTTCCACTTCTTACATACATACACACATTTGTAATCATTGACAGTAACAATACATAATTATATTATCACAGTTATACACCTAGCTCAAACTGTACAATATATCACATAACATAGAATAAATTCAAATTAAACTAGAAACAACATACAAACACGCACACCAGTTCATTAATCTATTTATTTATACGCACCTAACATAAATATTTGAATAATCAGCTCCCATTAACCAGCCTCAACAAATAAAGCATAACACACGTTGCATAGTGCGGGGGTACAAACGAGCGCGTCAAATCGGGCACACATTTGTAATTTATTGCGATCAATAATTCATCGGCGTTAGTGTTAATTAGCGATAGATAATTTATCCGCGCTTTGAATTTATTAATCACTGTCCGGGATTATTACGAGCGAAGCCTTATAAATTTTCAAACTGCCTTCCCGTTACGATGGAACATTTTTCAAGGAAAGATGAAACTTGCAATGTTCTAACGGATAATAGAATGCGATCTTAGGGAAAAATAGGCGTATTGAATTCAACCACTATCCGTTTAGCAAGAGAGTGCTGTTGCGGTTTTGAGATTGTAATTTTTTAGCGGTTGTATTACGTGATTTGTGGTTTGCTTTTTATGCTCGTCTGGTTAAGAACATTATTTATGCACGAGTTGAATTGACGCGGACATATTACTGTATCTTACCAATATCAGGGGAATAAGGAGAAGATGGACATTGTAAATACATATGAATTATATTATACTTTTATTATTGTAATAATATTATAGTATAAATATTGATGCTATGAGTTTATCTGTATGACGTGTGTGTGTGTCTGTGGCAGTTTTTCAGTAGTTTTAATTAGGTTAACGAGCCTTGAAAATTACTGGTATAAAGAATCGTCGGAAGTTAAGAGATGTAGAATAGGGGCACTGTGTAAGTTAGTGATAAAGTTTAATTATACGTAAATATTAACAAGAATAAAATATATCAGGGCCGTGCCTAAAGTAAAAACATTTTAGGGGCAAGCATCATACTGAGAAAATCTACGATAACCCTAATAAATAGTATGTACGCTATAGTGTATGTGAATAGTTAAGAGATATGATAAAACAGTACTTGTTAAAGCACCTCTATATACAATAGATATTCGCAATAGTCATGCAATTTTATTTGCGCTTATATTCCCGTTCTCATTTGTTCCATTGTGTAACTTTAAATAATACCGTGCATGTCAAAATAATTGATACCCGATGCGTCCAATCATAAAAAGTAAGAGTAAAAAAGAACGCTGATGAATCACGGTGGACCGGAAATACGCTTTGGCTGCTGTTTCCGCTAATAGAAACAGCTGGCTGCACACTTGAAATCAATTCGACTCGCAATCAATTGTTATTTATAACATGATAATTAGTGGGGTGCGAAACATATCAATCTGAACGGGCACGGACTATAAATAAATATCCATTTGGAAGTCGAATGGTGTGGAACGCGCTATAAATTAAATTCGAAAGCTAAACAAAGCGCATGTAATTTTGGATTGTTATTATGGGGTTCTTTATGCGTTTCTGTTCACAATTATAAATACATTTCGACGTGCACATTTGCTGTTTAGACGATTATTGTGTAAACTCATTATTCATAGTCAATAAAAAAAGAGCCACAGGGCATATTTATTATTAGGTGGGTTCATGTTGAAATAAAATAATAATTAAGAAATAAAATAATAAATTTTTTTAGAGGTACATATATTTAATTTTACATTATATTGTTGTGCAGCTAGGCTAATGAAAATGGATTCACAAAATCTCTAGTGGTATATACACACAGCTTTCTCTCTATGGAGAATGTTTAACGCCATCTGACGGACCAACAAAATTAACAATACACATCCATATGGTATTATTTATAAAAGATATACGTTTATTATGGATGAATGTTGTGTATATTTTTATTTTGTAAGCATAAACATTATAAAATAATTCTATTTACTTTCCGAATACAGCACTGCTGTATAAGGAAGGTGTTGTTTTACCGAAAACATCTTCACGTATTCTAACTAAGATTGTGGAAATATGCGATAACTTTCCGGGAAAAAAAATACTTAGAAGGGAGGTATTGTTGAAAATTATCATTTTTCTTTACGTTTTATGCCTAAAATAGTCGAAATAAACACGATTTTTGTGATGTCTGTATGTATGTCTATATGTATGTCTGTATGTATGTCTGTATGTATGTCTGTATGTATGTCTGTATGTATGTCTGTATGTATGTCTGTATGTATGTCTGTATGTATGTCTGTATGTATGTCTGTATGTATGTCTGTATGTATGTCTGTATGTATGTCTGTATGTATGTCTGTATGTATGTCTGTATGTATGTCTGTATGTATGGCTGTATGTATGTCTGTATGTATGTCTGTATGTATGTCTGTATGTATGTCTGTATGTATGTCTGTATGTATGTCTGTATGTATGTCTGTATGTATGTCTGTATGTATGTCTGAATGTATGTCTGTATGTATGTCTGTATGTATGTCTGTATGTATGTCTGTATGTATATCTGTATGTATGTCTGTATGTATGTCTGTATGTATGTCTGTATGTATGTCTGTATGTATGTCTGTATGTCTGTATGTATGTCTGTATGTATGTCTGAATGTATGTCTGTATGTATGTCTGTATATATGTCTGTATGTATGTCTGTGTGTATGTCTGTATGTATGTCTGTATGTATGTCTGTATGTATGTATGTCTGTCTATGAACAAATTTCCAGGAAAACGGTACAACAGATTCCGACGAAACACTACCTGGGACGATTAAGTGAAAATTTGAGCAAAATCGGTCCACTAACAGCGATAAAAAACGATATACTGCGCATAATTGGGCGCGGTTATAGCAAAAAACGATCGCGCAGTAACAACAATGGACTATACTTAATCGTGCAGAGATAATGGTTAAATGTTAAATGCAGTAATGGAAATAAAAATGGAAATGTGAAAACCTGAGAAACTGTGGGGAAATTACTGAACAATTTAGGGAAAAATTGGCAAATGGGACAAAATTGGGAAAATGTGAGAAAATATGAGAAAATGAGGGAAAATGAGAAGAAAATGTGAAAATGTCTAAAAAAAATTGAAAAAGAAAAAAAAGATCAACATGTCGGAAATGTTAAAAAAAAAAAATTAAATAAGGTATGTAATTCGGAAAGTTGTGTATTGCCAACTCCAGATATTTTTTAATAATTTTTCGTCTTAATCTTTTAAAATTTAAATTTAAAAAGTACACATAGCTCACGGATTACGCACCTCAGTCACGAGATTACAACCAAGAAGAAGAATATATCTTATTTTATGTTAGCATATATCCAGCTTATACTGTTCAAAAACGTTTGTCCAAAACTTTAATAATCACTCAGTAAGGTAAGTTCATACGGTGAACTCCATTTGTATTCTCAGAATATGCTCAGGAATTCCCTGAAGAAATTCCAATTACAATTTTTAATGAACCGACAAAGTCTGCGGCGAAATAACTAAGAATAAAACGAGTCGCGCAGCCCTAAAACTTTATCGCGGATACGTGTTAAATTAACCGAAATACTAGTTAGGAAACGGGTGGAAGATGGAATGGCGCTCGTGAAAACAAACGGGCGTGAAATCGGGCAGATAAAATTCGGGCTTGTCCGACATGGAGCCCCCGCATTATTAAGTCCGAATTGCACGACGTCAGGGGGCGGCGGAGGACGCGCTACCTTTAACCGTCGCACGCGGGGGGAATCCAAAAACAGCCACGTCTTATTAAATTTTCGGCGCGCGGACGGTAATTGCGGGGAATTGAATTACAAACACGCGCGCCGGATGTTCCTAGGTGCGTCCGTCACGTTCCTGTTTTCTTCTCGCGTTGAGAAAATTTTGACCGTCTACAACATTTTAACGAGTAATTAAAAAGATTATTGCCAATTATTTAAAAGGTGTTCATAATTATCTAATTAATTCACGCATAGATGGGCAAATTATTCCATATTGTATTGGCGAAAAACATTTTAACCTAAAAACTGGGCCAGTAATCGCTTAATTATTAATATTAAAATAATAATAATAATAATAATAATTAATAATACGTATTGGCTACGTGTCATAAATGCAATTGAAAGAGAAAATAATATATGTGTAATAATATAAATGAGGCTTTAAATTTTTAGAGGTTTTCTGTGAAGTAAGGGTTAATACCGTGTGATTACCCTCCTCTGAGCTTCTCCCATTACCAGCGTAAAACCCCATCGCGCTCATAGCTACAAATATAGAACTTTATGAAGGTATTATGTTATCCACAATTTGAGTATATTAAAACAAATCATGTGAAGGAGTCTCGTACTGAGCATTGGGGACCCTGGGTTCGAACCCCATCGAGGCGAATTTTCGCGTAGCACCTTATCCAGTGGTTTTCTGTAAAATTAAGATAAATGCCGCGAGATTAACCTCTTATGAACTTCTCCGTTGTTCGGCCGAAAAACTTTACGGCTGATAGCCCTATAACGATAGAAGTTTTTTTTTTAATGTGAGGAATATATTTGGGTCGTCTGTCTCAACGTTTGACTAGCCCTGATCTAGGTTAACATGCAAATTTCTAAAGGAACATAGATATGTCACTTAATATATGTATTTTTTATAGCTTTCTGAAACCATAAGTGATAGTAATAGTTGTTTGCATTTGAGAAGGCGTACATCTGTCACTTATCATACATCACACTAATTATCTACAAAACCTATTGTTACTAGTTATTACTTTTAAATATTCAAACGAATTAATTGTACTATCGATAGTTAGAAAACTTCCGAACTAGCCTAATCCCAAATAAAGGAGGAAGGTTCTAGGGCCCGGCTAGCAACCAACCAACTTATTGAAAATTCTATATGGTTAAAACCAGATTAAGAAACTCTACCGGAATAAAAAATATAGCTTGTCAATTGTCAACAAATTTTAAAACAATTGATGGAATAATCTGATATTTTTTATATGCGTAGTAATTTATATCGTTACACCCCTTTTAGATTATTTCTCTATCATACACATTAACGGGGTTCTGGATTTATTCGCTACTTAATTTCCACTCTGTATAATCAAAACCATAAAGACATCTATGAGAACAACATATTCAATTCGAAGCGAGAGTCAACAACAAAAC
This sequence comes from Lordithon lunulatus, assembly GCA_963942505.1. NCBI lineage: Eukaryota > Metazoa > Arthropoda > Insecta > Coleoptera > Staphylinidae > Lordithon > Lordithon lunulatus. The sequence continues at coordinate 52,344,971 of OZ012666.1, read as the reverse complement.
TCTAAAGCCCATCAAAGCCGGAGCAGGTATAAGGCAAGAGAACAGCTTGAGCTCTCTGTTGTTTAATATGATCATGGATAAAATGATTGCAAGTGTAAAAAAAAACATGATGGGTTACAAAATGGCCCAACAAGGACAGAAAATAATCTGCTTTGCTGACTAAGCAACTCTGATCACTCACAATGAAGACGACCTGCAGATAATGCTACATGAGTTATATAAGGTGGCCAAAGGGTTCAATGCGAAAATATCTGTTAAATAGACCAAATGCATGGTAATCGCGTAAAGCGATTACATGTAAACTCGAGCTGGATGGCGACGTTATTGATCAGGTAGCCTCATGGAGTGCTCTTCCAAGAAGTCCAAGAACAAACCGCAAGGGCCAAACGAGTAGCTGACAGTTTCAATATTGCGCAACAAATAGTCGCAAATCAAGTTAGGTGAAGAATATACAAAGCCGGCATACGCCCAATCATAATGTACAGGACAAGGCACACAAATGATAATGTGACCACCAAAATGAAAATAATAAAGTGGGTGGACAGCAAGACATTACGAGATCGAGCCCTAAACGACGATGTAAGAGAGTGTAGTGTTCCAGATATGAACCACTGGGTACCCCAAAGAAGAGACGAATGAAATAAAGACATATGAAGAATGGATAATAACAGAGTTGACAGGATTGCCAGAGATAAATCCTCAAAAAGACGAAGATCCATGGAAAAGTCCGAGGAAAAGATGAGGAAAACTATTGAGAACTATCGACGCATGACGATCGATAACAATCTAGTAAAAACTATCGATAGTCTATCAACCATCGAGTAAAAACTATTGATATTCTGATATAAAATAAAAACCATTGATGAAACGTGCCGCGGTTCGTAAAAGAAATAGTAGCGTGTAAGGTTGTTATATGGAGTAGACGTATGAGGATTACGAGACTGGGATATAATCGTAAAGAGAGCAAGGCTGGTTTCAGAAGAAGAGTCTACTAGGACACGAAAAATCGACGCCTATGACGATGCTCCTACAGGGAACGAATCAGATGAGCATGTGCTAGGAGTCGTGTGGGAGGGTAGTGAACTTCGAGGAGATATTGCAGGAGCTGAGAATATTTATTATTGATGTGGTGTCTCTAGTGATGGGGTGCCTAATAAAGGTATTTTTTCATATACCAATTTTAATATGTCTACACACATTGAGAGTACGATATCTACGGTATTTCTATATTTAAATCTGGCAATACCGGGATCCCGGTATTAATCCGGTATATTTATTCAAATATACATGTATATTTGTGTAAATTCAGTGAAAATCTAAAATAAATGGATAATATCTAAGGAAATTATTATTTTTCCATTATTGCCATTGTTTTAAAATGTTTACATATGCTGCATTAATTTGGTGATTTTAGCACTACGAAAACTAGAGTTACTTCACTTTTAACATCTAAATTGCTTTGAAAAATTTACGTGTTAATGTTAAAAAATTCGGAAAATATTCAATTAGAGTGCCAATAACTTTTATATTTTATAGTACATTTTGAGAGATTTTTCAAGATATTTCACAAATTCAGCAATCACTTGGTGGCGTTAGCTTTACGAAAACAAGAGTTATTTCACTTCTAAAGACAAAAATGCGTTTGAAAAATATATAAAGTTGCTATTAAAAAAAATCGCCAAAGATAATGCTAATAGTTAGTAATTTTATATTAAATGTAAACATATTTTACACATTTTTATTACAAAATGGTCGCCGTAATCGTATTTTTAATAATCTTGTACTATAATATGGTAACCCATAGTAGCATTTTTTTTTTAAATAGATACAGTACCTCTATACGGATATTTTTGATGAATACCGTATTTAAATATCAGTAAAAAAGGTCTGGTATTTCGATTTACCGTATTCTAGGATCTCGGTTTGGCAATCTCTAGTCGGTATTTTGTGAAACGCCGCTTGATCTATGCCTGCTCTCAGTTTACTCTATCAGTATATTTTATTGATATGGTTTATTGTAGAATTATTTTGATGGTGCTAACGTATCGCCGAAATATCGATAAAGCACAAAAATGCTGTTATGTGTATGGGCAGTACAACATTTCCAGCAATTGTTTCCCTAATAGAAAAGTTTCACGTCAAATTTTGTATTTTATTAGTAATAGACAAAATCATTTAGAACGTATAATTTTGTTTTATCACTTTATCTGTAAGAAAACTATATATCTTCATCGGTTCGGGAGATCATTACAACTCACGCGGCATGTTTCTGTAATGACTATCAAAACTTTGATGCCTAATATAAGATTATAGCATTATTTATATGTCACTTACTTTTGAGTATGTACGTAATGAGAGAATATAATATTTAGCAGTTTACTTTTTATCAACACAAAAATGTATGGCATATATTAAAATTCAGTCATAAAATCCTAGTATTTCTTCATTATACTTCCCCCCTTCATAATTTCCAGTCTTCGTTTGAATAAATGATTTTGGGGGACATGGAAAAGAATCGCTTCGTTATCACATATAACGGCGGACGCGGTGACAGTTCGGTTGATTACAATTTCAGGATGGGATCGAGATTCGCAACGGATTTGGGGAATGCTCGGCGAGGAAACGAAGCTAAGCGCTTTAAAAATGTTTGTGGGAACTCTCTCAGAAATAATTTAATATATGCGCCTCCGACAACGCATCCGACAAGGGTTTTGTTTATATCGGTATCTTCTACCCGTATTGTATCGCATTAAATATTAATGGTGGAAAGTATGCATCAGTGTTGGTTTGAATTAAAATTTCAAGAGATGAGGGAAAAATAAAGATAGGCACTATACGAGATATAATATGAAACACGAAGTGTGCCATTCGGTTGCTTGGAAACACAATGTGAATTAATAAACTTAATTACTTATATATTATAATAACAATTATTTCGTATATACACTGGCGACCAAAACATTGAGGTCACTTTGAAATATTGTTTTATTTAAAATTAATTGAATAATAATGAAATCATTGTGCTAGTAGGGCTAAAGCATTTTGTTTGCGAGACTTGTTACCTTATTGTTATTAGACATAAAGGGGCATCACATATATATCTTTTATGAAATAGCGCGGATTCGCGCTACTTGATAACTGAATTTTTCGCTGTCTATTTTTGTAGCAGTTTGATTTGGCTCAAATTCTCCCGGGTTTGTCCAATAGTGAAAATAAACCCAATTTTTAAAATTTGACAGCAAATATCCGGAAATATCTTCTAGTACCGTAATACAAACTCGATAGTGCAATGCAACTGTTAGCAACTGACAGACATTTCCCCAAGGTAGTCTTAAAACGATCAGTGGAAGAAATAAAGGAGATTTATTATAATTTTAAAAAGAAAATATTCATACTATACTTTGGATATATAAAACGAATTTTCTTTTTATCCCTAAAACTTGGCATATTCTATACAGACAAAACAAGAAAAACAACAATAAGTTCTAACAACTCATAACATGCCCATAGCTTCCCTTCGCACATAAAAACCCACCGGCCCTGTTCCTCACACTTTCCTTCCTCTTAATCTGATTATGTAGGCCTGGGGTTTCCTCCGTATCTGCCACTCTATATACCAACAGTTTGTTCAATCTTTCCTGTCACTCTTGCCACTAAACATCCCTCATTCTCTCCGTGACCTAAGTTCGCACGCTTCCCCGCCTATTAGTTTCTTCTCCACCCACACGTGAAGCATATATCCTTCATTCAAACACGCTCTGCCCTACCCCTATCTCTCATCCACACCACACGCACTAGTTTTTCCACCTCCAACCCCTTTCAGGCTATCCTCAAACATTGTTTATAATTATCCTAACAGGTTTCTCAATTATGTGAAATATAACCCTATACTATTTCAAACGAATATTCTAGTATGCAATCTATTATTTGTGAATGCATACAAACATGAAAATTATCAATACACCGTAAATATATTTGATTGTTAAGGTACCGCTGGCGTCACGACTCGACCACCTCGTGTCGCACCAGCAGCAACATTTATTTCGAATAACATTAATTAAACAATCCCAACATGCTAATTTAATTAACTCAGACGTACATTGATATTCAGTGAAACAACTCAAGGCCACGTACTTCACGAGTTGCAAGGATTCACTCACGCTCATTATTATTTACACCAAAAGCAACTTTAGTCGGTTACCGTAAGCGATAATCAAGGAAATGACGTGGATTGTGTTTACATTTACATTTAAATTTACAAAGAAATATATGCTATATACAAATAAATGACAAATAAATGCATACAATGCAGACAAATAATATCCAAAATTAAAATAAATATAAATGACAATAGTTAATCGACGTCAGGTTGTTTATTCATAGGGCTATTTAAATTATACAAAAAGAAAATAGCGTATTGCACATTTAACGAGCGTCCTCTCTTTCAACATTTTATAAAGCAGACCCATTGTATGCAAAAGATGGTAATTATGATACAGGAGATTTGAATTACCGTCCCGGTCGGCTTTATTTATTGCTAGACGCTGATTTTTTTGTTCTCCATATTTATTAAGTCCAAGGCCGCGGGTAATTCGTTACGCAACGTCGTGCGTTATTAAGTGAAAAATGTGTGCAAACAGGCCGTGCCGAATTAGTTTCGTGAACGCTCTTGAAAAATTAATTCGACGCTCGAAGGGGAACGCACAGCGATACGTGACGGGTTTAAAGTTTTAAGCAACGAGGAAATGTTAATTTAAACGACCCATGAGGATAGATCTGGTAAATTCTACGAAGTGTGCTAGTTTAGTTGGAGATAAGGAAGCGCGTAGTGACGCTAGCGTTTCCACGTATTTGCCCAGGATTCGTGCAAATTTGTTGATGTTTCTTTTGGTTTTAATGGCAAGGTCAGAAGTGACCTGTTGGATCTGATGCCATCCGAAGAGCTGCAGTCACGTACTACTTGAAAATGCAATTAAAATGTTTATATATTATCTAGTGGAGAGATTAGAATCCTCGTGTTTAATTTACTTAGTTGTAAGTCTAATGCCTGTTTTTGTAAAAACGGTTTTGTATACGAGTTAATAGGTTGCCCAGGAACCATTATTTCACATAGTCGAAAACATATGTGGGAGTCCTCATTTACTAATTAATTCAACATAAACGTGAATTACATTGTAATAGGTTCGTCAGAAAACTTGAACAAGTTTTTAGCTTCAATTTGCATACAAGTTTCGTTCAAATAAATCAAAATAGAAGTAACGTGCGCATGAGGCGGTCCGTGGCCTAAAGGTACCCATTCACGTACGATCGTCAGTCCAGATCGTACACTCCTGGAACTGCAGGACAACTGTGATCTCATCTGTTGCGCGCCACACATGATTCAATTTTAATGTACGATGCGGACGTCAGTCTCTGGACTCACTGTTTTTGGACTGTCGGCAATCATACAAACACATGCTGCACTACTTATAATTCTCTTATTATAAGAGAGAAAGCTAAAAAGCGGAATTGGGTGAAGAAGTGCGGTTTTGCAAAAACTATGTACATCTATCATAGGATTTATTTGTTCATGCCTATTGGAATAAGATTTTAATTTTCCACAAATACGGAAATTATCGAGACAATTCAATAAATTCAGTTACAAACTCCGTTTTATTAATTCGTGTTGACATGTTAAATCGTTTACATTTATGTCTTGCGGACCATAATAAATAGTTATATATTTTTATTAATAATTTTTATAGGCGTTGTTGTATAATATATGTTGTAACGTAAATTATTATTTTTAATCATGCCTCCGTACAATTGATTTGAAAAAATTGTACAATGTTTATAACAAAAAGACAATAGAAAATGGAAAGTCACTATCTTGGCATATTTTTCTTTCTATTTATTTTTTATTTTTAACTTTTACTCTCTTATCTCAATTTTAGTGGCTGGGTAAATAAAAAAATTATGCAACATATTTTGTTTAATTTTTTTACTGATCTTAGTATTGAACATATCAGTGCACCAGATGCCCGAACGAAATTGGAATTTTTTATTCGGCGACCAAGTCTAACAAATTTCATTATTATTATTTTTTACCATGCCTCCGTCATACAATTGATTTGAAAAAATTACACAATAATTATGACAAAATGACAATAGAAAATTAAAAGTCTCTATATTGGCATATTTTTCCTTCTATTTCTTTTTTATTTTTAACATTTCCGCTCCTATCTGAATATGCCGATTTTAGAGACTGGGTCGATAAAAAAATTATGCGTAACGTATTTTGTTTCATTTTTTTTACTGATCCAGGCGCAGAACATATCAGTGCACTAGATGCGCGAAGGAAATGGGAAAATTTTGATTATAATTTATGTGTATGGACCAAACGAAGATGATACTGCGTGCAACAAAGAAACATTCTGGGAGCAGCTCAACGAAACAACAGAAAAAGCCAAAGGAGAAGTGTACGTGGCGGGAGACTTCAACAGCAGAATTGGCAACGAAGTAAAAGATAATGACGCGATGAGAGGAAGATATGGAGAAGGCGTACTCAACGAAAATGGTAAGAAAATGCTAGATTATTGTAGAATGAATAATCTAGTAATAACGAATACACTGTTCAAACACAAGGACATACACAAATACACCAGGGAAGTGATAAGCAGGAACGAAAAATCTATAATATACTATGTACTAGCAGAACAAGGGAAAAGGAGCAAAATAATAGATACAAGAGTAAAGAGAAGTTACGAAATTGGAAGTGATCACTATCTAGTAGAGACGAAAATAAAGGAAGACTACCAAGACAGCTATAAAAAAGCAGAGACCAAATATAGCAATAAACTACAACAAGATAAGAACATACAAACTAAGGGAAAAAGAAATAGCAAAAATCTATAAAGAGAAAATAGAGGAGAAATTAGTAAAGGGCAACTATAGACAAGAAGTAGAGGAAATGTGGAATAAATTAAAGAAAAATATACTGGAGACAGCACAAGAGACCTGTGGGACAAAGCAAAACACAAACAAGAAGCAGCAGACAGCATGGTGGTCGCAGGACATAAGAGAGAAAATAAAGGAAAAGAAAAAAGCATGGCAAAGATACCTAAATATCAAAAATAGTAAAAACTACGAAGAATACAGTTTAAAGAGGAAAATAGTAAAAGATAAGGTCAGAATAGCAAAGAGCAGGGAATGGGAAAAGTTCGGAGAGACAATGGAGAAAAATGCAAAGGAAAACCAAAAATTATTCTATAAAACACTAAAACTAAACAGAAAAGAAAAAGGACAAGAAGTAAATTATATACAAGACAATCAAGGAATATTGCTGAAGGACAACGAAAAAATACTGGAAATACTGGAAAGATGGAAAGAATATTTTAAGACTTACTATCACAAAATGGTGGAAATGAACAGAAGACAAGAGACCAGAACGACTCGGAAGCAGATATAGAGATGATCAATGGAAAAGAAATACTAGAGATAATAAGGGAAATGAAAATAGGGAAATCACCAGGACAAGACCAGATCACAACGGAAATGATTAAACATATGGGACCTGCAGGTAACGAAATACTACTAAAATTAATAAACGAAATATGGAGGACGAATAAAATACACAAAGATTGGCAAGTATCGTTAATCGTACCGATACACAAGAAAGGTGATAAGACAAAATGTTCAAACTATAGGGGTATAACACTCATAAGCATAGGTACGAAGATCTTAGAAAAAACAATTAACAAAAGAATACTAGCAAAAATAGATCAGACGCTAGAAGAATCGCAATGTGGATTTAGGAAAGGAAGATCCACACAGGACAATATTTTCACGATGAAACAAATCACAGAAAAAAGAATTGCAAATAATAAAAACACATACCTAGGATTCATGGACCTGGAAAAAGCATTCGACATGATACCAAGAAATAAATTATGGAAAATCCTGGAAGAGAGAGGTGTAGAAAGAAAGACAGTCGAATTAATACAAAACATATACAACAACAAAAATGCAATAATACACAAGGGACAAACATCAAGAACATATCAGACAACCACTGGACTAAGACAAGAAGGCGGGCTCAGTCCTACATTATTTAACATATACATGGATGAAATAATGAATAGCATGAAACCAGAAACCAAAAAAGCAAAAATAGGGTACAAAAACATGCAAGTTGTAAAAATATCGGAAGGAGCATTCGCTGATGATGTAGTGATAGCAGAAAATGAAGGTAATCTGCAGCACAACCTTAGTGTATGGAACAGACACCTAGAAAAGTATAACATGAAAATGAACTATAACAAAACAAAAGTGAAGGTAATAGGAAACCGGAAAGAACAAATAAATATAAAGATAGAACAACACACAATAGAACAAGTAGAAGAATTCAAATACCTGGGAGTAGCACTGACAGAAGACGGAAAAATGGAAGGCGAACTTAGTAACAGAATAAACAACACAGCTAAAACATACCACGCATTGAGCAATATACTGATTAACAAGAAAGAGATCAGCAGAAGGACAAAAATAAATATATATAAAAGTATATATAGACCTATACTGACATATGGAAGCGAGACGTAGAAGCTAACGAAGAGGGACAAAAGTAGAATACAGGCAATGGAAATGAAATATCTCAGAGGAGTAAAACAAGTTACGAGAAGAGACAGAATAAGAAATTATGACATCAGAGAAGAACTGGGAATTGAAGCTGTAGATAAGTATATAGAAAAGAAACAACTAAACTGGTGGGGTCATTTAATTAGGATGGACAAAAAGAATCAAACAAAACAGGTATGGGAAGCAAGAACTGAAAATAAAAGAAGAAGAGGTAGACCAAGAAAAGAGTGGGACAACATAATAGAGCACATAATAATCAAGAAAGGAAAAACAGTCAAGCAAGCAAGAGAACTGGCGAAGAACAGAAAGGAGTGGAAAGAATTTACAAAGGTATAAACAACAGTAATTGTAAACTATAATAATGTTAATAATGTTAATGTAATAGCCTACACCGAAAGGTAAAAGGCAATTGATAATATATATATATATATATATATATATATATTTCATTATTATTATTTTTTACCATGGATCCGTCCATACAATTGATTTGAAAAAATGACACAATATTTATAACAATATGATAATAGAAAACTTTTACGCTCCTATGTCGATATGCCGATTTTTATAATCAAGTTTTTCAATTTCCGTCCGGCATCTAGAGCACTAATATGTTCTGCACTAGGATCAGTAGAAAAATTAAACAAAATATGTTGTAAAATTTTCTCTAAAATCGGTATATTCAAATAGGAGCATAAAAGTTAAAAATAAAAAATAAATAGAAGAAAAAATATGCCAAGATAGAGACTTTCCATTTTCTATTGTCGTTTTATTATAAACATTGTGTAATTTTTTCAAATAAATTGTATGACGGAGGCACGATTAAAAATAATAATTTACGTTACACCATATATTATACAACAACGCCTATAAAAATTATTAATAAAAATATATAACTATATATTATGGTCCGCAAGACATAAACATAAGAATCCTCAAACTTTGGATTTTATTGGTCACCCCAATTGGTCAGTACATATCCGCAAACAATCCGCCGTGCGCGCGTTTAGTGGCTGGGATCTTAGAGGTTAACTTCACACCGGTTAAAGATATTAATTATAATTAGATTTACTAAGGGTACGAGTTGACAAAGTGACTATATTTCTCGGAATATTGTCGAATATTTTAGGAATATTTCTATATTGCAAGATTATCATTTTGAATATTACTGAAATTGGGCAAGACTTTTGCAACTTTCCCTGAAAAGTCCTAAAATGGCTATATTGTTCGTTAGAAATGTTAGTTAGTGGCGAGTATATGGGCCGCAGAGAGTAGTTTAAGTCGTTCAAATACCATGTAAAAAAATTATTATTTGTACTTGTGCCTCATAGTAAGTAGTTTTCAAACAAGTAACCACTTCCTTTCATCTATTTATTATTTAAATCCTGTGGTCATGTTGATTCCCCCTTTTTCAATCCCAATTATTTATTACCATAATTAAGTTATAAACCGTCCACCCTGCAAATTTAATCGCCTTAAGGATGCAATTTACACGCCCAACAATTCAGACACCGGGCACAAGCACACACACACATTCATGTGGCAGCTGTGCAAAAACTGCGAACCGTGCACCGGCTTCCTGCAAAATTCGCGACCCACACCCCGTAAACCATACACAGTTATTGTTCATCACGCAGACTTTTGGGCCAGGCGGCCCGGTCTGAATGTAACTTAATCTATTTATTATCGGGCAGCTGAACGGGCTCGTGCCTCTGACAGCTGCATCGTACTTTCTGGATGCTCCACAACAATTAGGAACTCTGAACCATGACAAGGTACATGTAAAAAGCAACCTGGCTGTTTTGAATGCGCCCTTTAAATCGTGCACCATGTAATTTGTTTACCTGTGTATTAGTAAAGTTGCGGCAATAACATTAAGAATATGGCCAGCTGTACTATTTAGGCATAATGAAAACGTAACTTTCGTAATGGCATACCGGATATTACTCTAACGCGTATTAATAAATGCAATCAATTAGGATATATTCATAGGTAAAGATATTACAGCCTATTCTTTTCCGTATAATTTCTATCCATAAAGAGATAGGAGTATAAGAATATGTCAGCCCTTTTTTACAGTTATTGATTTCAAAGCTAGGGATGAAAAACTAAAACAGGATTAGTAATTTCCACTTAGCTTTGTAAAATAGCACTAAATGAAAACAATAAGGAATATAGGAATTAATTAGCTGGATTGAGGTCATTTAAAATTACAGATTAATTGATATTGATCGAATTATCCTATTTATAAATAAAATCTTCATACCATTAACTAGGTTATTTGCGAAAAAATGACTACCGAATGAGACAAATATAAGGGCTAATTTAAAGCGAGTGTCTTAAAACAATTTAAAATGCATTTATTTCATTAGAAAATCAGCCTGAAGAAAAATCAGTTTTTAAAACCACAAAGGCGGAAAACTATTGCGAGAATTTCTTAAAATTGATATAACACAGGGATGACGAACTCATAGGTGCCATAAGTGGTCCCCATGATAAAAATGTTGGCACGTGATTCTTTTCTTAGTTTTAAAAAAAACTCAAGCAATTAATGTCGACTCAAATTGTTTACATTAAAATGTAAAATTAAATGTTGTTTGATTATGCAAAACAAATTTGGCACGTTAAATTCTTAAACATTATTATTTTTTAAGCTTTCGGCCCTCAAGCCTAAAAAGGTTCGCAATCCCTCATATAACACAATAACCAATTTCAATGGAATAACTCTTTCAAATTCAATTTTTTGTTAACTCATCATTTAAATGGAATATTAATTTTTGAGTAAATAATCCGTAAAGTAAAAATTTATTTTATGTAATTATAAATCGTGGTAATAGTAGACGGGCATTACACATATTAATAGTAATAGTGATAATAGTATCTTATTTGAAATAGTTTAAATTGTGCATGACGATCGTAGCATATGTCTAGCATGAAATTTTACGGCAAACGCCATTCACAATGTAAATTTTTTGCAAATGTGGATAGAGCTTAAGAAGCAACTAGACTTCATGGGCATTTAAATTAAAATACCAATAAATATTTATCACACTTTAATCTTCAGAATCTAATAATATCTTCGCAATTACATCAAAAGTATCGACAAAAAAAACGTAACGTCGTTGCCATAAAAGCAACTTTATGAAACCTATTTAGAAATTCACGCAGAATCAATAAACATTACGCAAAGCTGATACTTAAGCAAGCAAAATCGAAATTTGCAAATCGATCGATCGCAATTGAATGCGTTTCTATTCGGCGACGGCGCCGCATTTGTAAATTCTTGCGCGAACAGATTTACGCCGATCCCGATTCATTGTATCAGACACTCATAAATACCGTTGGAAAGGTAAATTCAATTACGAGATGAAAACATTTAGCAACGCGTGCAAGTGCTAAATTTCCGAATGCATAACGCCGATAATGAGACGAATTTATGGCTCGTGTTTGCATGATTTAAAGCCGGCACTGGTCCTAATTGATAAGCTGTCACTTTCGCGCTCGAATTTTCGAAAACAAAGCCAAGGAAAGCGTAAAAACTTATTGGGACAGTCTATTACAAAACAAAACCGTAACGCTAAATTGAAATGTATGGCGCAGCAATTTATCGCACCATGAACCACATAAAGCGCAAATTAATTTATGTATTAATTATCGGAACAAATAGCACGCTTATGCATGGAAATTTATTGAGATTATTCTCGTGATTAGGTCTGCGCGTGTATAAATCGAAAAATCGGCGAGCTATTTTTCCCAGCAGTTTGCATAGGAATCAAATAAATTATTATTAACGTGGTTTTGAATATGAGTTTGGCTTAATGGAGCCAATTTGGTGTCACTGAAATTAATTTAATGGCGAATATATGGAAATATTTGTGGACTTAATAAACGCGGATAGATTTTTGCGGTTTATTTAGAAATTAGTGAACCCAATTATATAAATTAATAAGCCAATCTGGAAATAGGCATGGCTATAAATAACTATCCAAATCATTCGCAATGTACGATGATACTTGCAAAATAATAGCAAGAAAGTGAATGAATAAAGAATAATGGTGGCTGTTATTTAAATAAAACTCTTATATTTAAACACCCCTACGACATAATATTTTAAACTCTTAAGAGGGTGAGGGTTGGCATAGTAAAATATGATGTTAGTTTTTAATTAGGAACAAAATAATAAAATATAAGTGTGAATACACCTTTTAGCAATCTACATATTTAGATTTCGATCTTGTTAGATCTCATCACTGTAGCTTAGCTGGTGATGATGAATTCATTTTGGTTATACACAAAATAATACAACTTTGCCTTTAGGACAAAGATAAACGCCATCTGGCGACACATGAATTAACAATGCACACCCATATGGTAATAACCGTCAACGTATTATTTAAAAATAATAAAGTTTTTGAGATTGCCTCATTTAATCTGAATATTCGATGTATGGTATTTTTTATTATAGAAAGAATTAAATAATGACATCTTAAAAACTTTATTAAGAGAGAGACCTAATCCTAAAAAAAAATATATTTAAAAATCCTTTTTTTATTATTACGACAGATTATAATAATAATTACAACATAAGAGGTTTATATATGTTGACTGTTAGTACACTTTTGCTCTCAATGCCTCAAATATAGTACGATTGTCTATATGCTTTTAATGGATAGGTTCAAATTTGATTCACCTTATATATAATCAAAATGATTATAATAATAATTACAACATATGAGATTTATATATGATGAGTGTTAGTACACTTTTGCTATCAATGCCTCAAATATAGTAGGATTGTCTATGTTCTTTTAATGGCTAGGTTCAAATTTGATTCACCTTATATATAATCAGAATTCAACGTGCCAAGGGACCTATTTAAGAAACGTTATAAACTACTGAATTTAAATATATCCGACAAAATCTTAATGTAAGCAGATTTAAAGATAACATTTCAGGACGACCAAGCTGCCTAAAATTAGCAAGCTGCATCCTTTCAAACATATCTTCCGGTGCTAAGAACTGAACGGCAACATCCGGCCAGTCGAAGCACTTCAGAATAGACTTTATTATTCTGCCTGTTACTTTTAATAAGAGCCTCACGCACGCGGCGTTTGCAAATTGAATTGATGATGCGCACAAGGAGGTCCATCAATCACGTCGTTTCGTGTATCATCAACTGCGAGGGCTTGTACATGCCGAGCGCAGGTGCAATTAAGGCGAATTAATTAATTGTAAAAGCATTATGTAGTCGCGATTTATGGTCGCGATTGTTCCAGTTGAAATCGTCGCGGCAATGCGGCGAAGCCAGACGAGAATCTAATGCCTGAAACGCGCCCTACTAGTGTAACTACCGCCGCCGGATAAAGATAATGGCAGGAACACGGACGGAAAAAAGACATTACCGTAACTGCATGTTAGAGATTAGGTGGAAACCTAAATGGTTTCTAATAGGGGAATAGGAGAGCAGGGCGTGTGCGCATCCCCCTGTGTTTTATAAGCTCGTATCGGTTGCGTCGAGTAACCTACTGGAATTATTTACTTCTAAGTATAAATAATTGTATCTACACTAAAATACCAGAAAAAGCATGAGAAATAAGTAGTAGGGAAGTTACTTTGTGCAGAAATTTAAAATTCATGGAATAAAAGCCCCACTGCAATGCAATCTAGATCTACGTTACTTACAAAAAGTTAAAATGATTATAATTCTAATTAGAAACCAACGTACTGAGAAAAGTACGTTAGTTATACCAGTTATACTTTGCTCAGTATATTAGTTACTCCCCTACGAAGTAACAGACTTAGGGACCAGGATAACGTCGCATTGGTAAGATGTTCTGGGGCTCCCTACTAGAATCAATTCCACACCTTTGCTCTATCGGCCTCCCTTAGCCAAACTCTTCAGCCACTTTCGGCTTTTTCGACCTAAATGCTATTAGGTATCGAGGTCTCCCATACAAGAATCTAATGAAAAAGATCAGAGCACTGGACCGGATTCCTCGATACCTGGAGGGGTGAGGCCGGTGGTCACAACCCTCTTCCCCGTCGTGAGAGAAACACGGACTAGGAAGAAGACGGTTGACAGGCAACACGGGTTCAGGATGGGGCGATCCACTGTATCCCGCTGACTCCGTGCTGAGGCCGCTACAATGGAACGTAGCGTTCAACGACTTCCTCAGACTTGAGCTGCCCGAGGACGTTCACGCAATTGCCTTTGCTGATGACATGACAATTGTCGCCCATGGACGCGACTTAGACCACACGATTGCGAAAACCATGGTAGCAGTGGCATAGGTAGGTGGAAGCATGGATGACAGAGAATGGACTAAGTCTAGCGGCGGACAAGATCGACACAGCCCCACTCTCCACCCGAAGGGTGTACATCCAAGAGACACCCACCATTAGACTACTAGGACTGTCTGGCTCAGACAGTGAACCCTCACAACACCGACCGAGGTACCACGCCGGGTCGTAGTAACATCCAGTGGTGGTGAGGGTAAGCCGATCTGGGTGGTACTGGGATGGGAGGGGGAAGAAACCACAACATCAGACACCAGGACAAGTGAAACCGGAGACCTGAGGCAAAGTGCCTAAACTTGTAAAAAGATAAGGATAGAGGAGGCAACCAATGAGTGAAAAAATCACGTTGATGAACACTGCACACGACCAAAGTAGAGCACTACTTTTGCCCTAAAATAAAAGCAATAAATAAAAACGACCAAAACAACAAATCGATTACCGTGCAGAGGAGGGAGAGCTCAGCTCCGGCCGGCAAAGGCATCGCGGTGGGTGCCCCTCGACCGACATCCAACGACCACCCACCAATAGCAGGGGAAGGCAAGCCAGTGGAAAACACCAACACTTTGGAGGAGGCGGCATAACACTAAGAACTCCAACGACCAAAAGACAAACGGAATTAGAACTGAGCAAGAACCCCCTAGAACAGCAGGGAATCGCTGCGCAACTAGCTCATGTGGAAGTCTGGAAATGCTCTGACACACAGCAAGAAAACCACCACCCAGCGCAGACAACGAAGAGGAAAGTCACCTCACCCCGGAAAAGGGAGATGTGAAGGCGAAACAAACATGGGCAAAGAAAAAGCTGCCGAAACATCACAAAACCGACAGCAAGGATGAAGACGAAGGTTAGGACGACCACGTACAGTTGGCTGAACTGAGGGATACAGTGCAGTCACGACCGTGACTACAAGAAACATTCAAACAGGACGCGGAAGCGGACACGGCGGTTGTTCGCGAAAGTACGGAAAAAGCACCATGAGGCATTAAGAACACAGATGAGGGACATTTAGGCACGGTTGGATTATCTGACCAGCCAAGTAGTACCAAAACCCCAAACCAAACGAAGCAGAGACACTGAAAGAAACAATAACAGAATACGGGGATATTTTTACAAAACAGCTGCCTGCCTACGAGGAAGCAGCCGGGACGCTGGCCGAGCACTGACCACACTGTACTTTCTAAAAAATGACCCCCGAGTATCGAATTAGTGAGACAAATAGACGAAGAATGTAGAGCAATGACCATCTAACCTAAATTTAAAGGTGTGAGAAGTGACCACAATAAGCCACACGGCGGAGGTGCACCTCCCCACTGACCCAGTGGGGAAAACCGAGCGATTCATACATTGCATCGTGGATGACACCACCAGCGAGGAGAAGATGAGGGAAAGTACCTACTATGGCTACAGGCGAGTACGACTAAGGCAAAACGAGACAAAGGCAGAAGTGATTGAGGCGCCAAGACTACCTGACCCAGGACATGAGGAAAATCGCTGATTACCTCTTTGCACGTTCAAATGTGCAAACAACTATCAGGGACCTGGAGGAACAAAATACAACTGAAAATCCCCAGGAAACGGCCACTAGCAACCCGACGAAAAGGGAGGAATCAATACCGATTCATCAGACTAAAGGGCAGACGTATGTGGACCTAGTCCGGAGAATCCGGAAGATCGATAGCCGAGACAGCAACGTCGCCCGTTTCGAGAAAACCCTGCACATAAGGGGCCTGTACCTACTCACGACAATAATAGAGGTAGATACAGCGAAAAAATGAGGAATACTTCAGGGTAGGGGAATCTAGACCGACCAGGAACGGGACTCAGAACATAACAGTGATAATAACAATAGACAAAGGGGTAGGTGAACTAGCAACAGCAAGGCTGAAAGTAGGTATGATCTAATGTAGAGCAACACTGAGGAACTGCCGCAAGGTTACAGCTGTTGTTGTTTGGACGTCTACAGGGCCCACGAGTACAGTGGGGAAGATAGAAGGAACGTATGCCCGAGTTGGGGCGAGGAGGGCCACCAAACAAGGCAATACAGGAGTCAGAAAGTCTGATAACTTGGGATCTCAGCCCTAGACTAAGACAGCGCTTGGAGAGCTTAGTGTGCCTCGAAGGCGGTTAAGCCTCCAACGTGGGATGCGAGGAGGTTTAATCGGTGGGACAGAATGCGGGGTGAGTCCGACACTGCCCATGTTCATCGATTAAAGCATGGAAAGACGTCCATGCTTTAATCGATGAACATGGGCTGTGTCGGATTCCTTCTCACAGAAAGAAATGAATAGATACCATATACCACAAAATGATAAAATTACTTTAAAATAATAAATATTACAGCTTCTCAGTTATCATTCATTCTTCTATTTTTCACGTGATCGTTATAAAAATATGTACACCTTATTACCGTATTACCTTATTTTGAACTTTAAATTAATCGTTTTTG
This sequence comes from Lordithon lunulatus, assembly GCA_963942505.1. Classification (NCBI taxonomy): domain Eukaryota; kingdom Metazoa; phylum Arthropoda; class Insecta; order Coleoptera; family Staphylinidae; genus Lordithon; species Lordithon lunulatus. Next base: position 52,327,612 of record OZ012666.1, on the reverse strand, counting down.
TAACTATTCAAAATATTTTGAACAAAAAATACAAATTTCTGAATGAAATATATATTTTTCTTACTTCACCTGGTAATGGATAATTTCTGTCACAGATATTTTTTTTTCTTTTTAATAAAATACTCGAAATAATTAATTAATATATAATAAGAATTTTGTAAAAAAAAACGTAAACATTGTGTTAATTTTTTTTCATTACCGGGTAATTCCACTTTTCAAAACTGTAATTTTGGCCCCGACAATGCCCAGCAATAAAAACAATGACATGATATAATAACTAGATGCAAAATATGGTTTTAAAATAGTAGTAGTAGTTACTGTATGTTTCAAAAATCTATTACTGGCTTCTCCCATGTATTAGTGTGTGTATGTGAGTTTTAGGACTTGCTGCTTCAGAAAATCGTCCTCGAGTTATCTAAAATGTCGTTAATTATATCCAATCGACAATTTTTGTAAATATGCAGTAGTTTGTCCTAAATTTGGAATGAATCATTTTTAGAAGACAAACAACAACAGACAGATATATATTTTTCAATTATGGTCTTAAAATAATCAGGATTATAAAGATAATTTCCGCAAAAATATAGTTTGTTGTACGATTACTTGTGATACAAAGTATGGATAAAGTTTATATTGAAATAAAATAAACTAAGAGCATTTTCAGAGGAACATTTTCCATTCTTAGTATTATTTAGTACTTATCTTATTACAATAAAGAAAATTGTGATAAAATAAGTATTAAATAGTACGTACCTATGTGTTAATATTATATATATATATATATATATATATATATATATATATATATATATATAAGCATTAACGGTTAAAAATAATCCTTATTTCCACTGATGTTGTTTCTTATTTCTTGTTTGTCAGCATAAAAACTCCTACAAACTCCTACAAACTCCTACAAGTTCCTCAAAGAAACAATGAATTGAAAAATTATTTTCCGCAGAAATTTCAAATTCATAGAATAAAAGTCCTGTCGGTACTTTTTTAACATTTATTTATTCTTTTTCATTCTTAGATCTGTCCTAAACAACAACATATCCATACACATGATGAAAAAGGTCTACGAACAGTGCGTCCTGCTAATCATCGCCGAAACCTTAACTCTGACACACACATCTGGTGAAAAGCTAAGAGACTGTCAAAGAGTAATGGATCCATGCTTGGCATAAATAGGAGGGACCGAAAAACAAACGACTGGATAAGGCAACAAACAAAAGTATGTGATGTTATACATAGAATTGCAAATCTAAAGTGGCAGTGGGCTGGACGTGTGGCGAGGTGAAAGGATCATAGATGGACAAAGAAGATTCTGAAATGGAAGCCTAGAAATTAGAAATACTGTGAGAAACAGAGGAAGACCACCAACCAGATGGATGGACGACATCAAGAGATGCGCGGGAAACTAGCTCTCAGTCGCACAAGATAGAAGACGATGGAGAGAAATAGGGGAGGCAGTGTACAGGAAACGGCTGACCACGATGATGATATTTGTCTATACATACATAACAAAATCATAATTATATAAAATGTAAAATTAAAATTAAGTGTATATATACAAAAAAAAGATGAATGACGGCTTCTTCCCTCGGCCCCTTCCCCGCCGCGAGGTTTGTGGTTTCTCATTAGTTACTGATTAGAATTAAATATATCCATGTCTGTACTTGTTACAAATAGGGTGGCTCTATCAAACCCATGAAGAGGAAAAACGTAGGCAAACAATAATTATAAAAGCGAACTTATACTAATTTCAAATAAAACTGTTATTTTGTCAATAACGCAAGAAGTTATTTAATGGTTTTAAAGATTAGTTCAATCCACATGTTTTAAGTTTAATAATATATTTGCTTAAAATTTCTCCTCAATTTCCCACTGCCTTCAGGGTAATAATTGTTTAATACAGCATTTTTACTCATATTACATTGAAAACTTTCTCCACAACACCCTGTAATCAAACATTTACTCTCCCCACGCTGAAAACGCAAACGCGCCCACTTTAAACTCGAAAATAAAGTCATTATCAAAGCCATCGTTATAATTATTCCCCGGTGATTAATCCTCGTAGTTTCCGTGCGCGAAACGTGTTATTTAAAAACCCATAAGCGTATGATTAAATTAGTTAAACATCTACACCGAACGAACCCGCCGCGCCGCCCTGCAGATTTCTCGGGCCGATACGCACTTTTTATAGTCGGGGTCATTATTATGCGGCGACGCAATTTATCCTTTCCGAAAACGTTTTGCAAACGACATTGGGATTATTTGCAGCGCTTTCGAACGCGATAATAATTGTGTGCTGGAGCGTTGGAATTGCGTATAAAACTATACGGTTTAGTGAGTGTGGCAGAATTGAGAGCTTTTAGCGCTTGATTGTTTTTATCTACATCTGTAACGTTGAGGTGAATTTGAAATTATAATCCTGGCTATAAAGTATGAAATGTATTTGCTTGGATATAACCAGTTTTCTAGTTGTGTAGTTGTCATTTACGATTATTAAATTACATAAATTATCAAATTTTATGATACAAATATCACGTTTTCATCATTATAATTATACACATTTTTTAATCTTAATAATCCTAAATGACAGTTATCGAATTTAATGGCAGAAACATGACTTGTTCGTCATTAAGTGTATACAATTTTTTTTACAGCATTCAGTTTTGTTCTGACTGGCTAGCATACTCGTTCGAAAACAACAAGGGTGTTTGTTATTGCATTTTGTCCATCAATTATCCGATTTCTCAAATCTATTTAATTTTACACTCGAGTAGTATACACATATGTCTTGCAAATATCTTCATATCTAAGAATCCAAGGGATTTCGGTCGTGACTTGTGTTCTTAACACCATGTTTTAATTATTAATGTATTAATACATAAATATTTGTAAAACATATAATATATAAGTGTGAATCTACCTCTTAACAATCTACATATCTAGATTTCGATCTTATTAGATCTCATCAGTGTAGCTCAGCTAGTGTACATGTGTATATGTTTTACAAAATTGGCTTTGTGCTGATATCTCAAGAACTCTGTTGGAATATTATTCCATAGAGGGCACTACCCGGTGATCCTGATGGCATGAGCATGTTGACGGTTATTACCATATAGGTGTGCATTGCTAATTGATGTGGGGCCGCCAGATGGCGTTTAACTTTCCTCCTAGGGAGTTAATTGTATAATTTTTATAAATATTTGTGTTATGTAAACAAAGTAATAGAATTTTAATTAATTTATAATAAACAATGTATAACAGAGTAGCCTCTTGTATAAACAATTAAATTTATGCAGAAAAGACTTATATACTTCATATAAAAAATAAGTATAAATCGTTTTGCAAATATGAAAATAAATAAACATTATAAGCCAGATGATAAAATTTAATATGACGTGGTCATTACCTTTAATCTAAACTAACCACCTATCATTTCCTCTGGCAGCAACTGTAAAAGTTACGAGGAGCATTAAAAATACCGGCTCTTAATCCTCTTTAAAATTTTATTATCGCCTCCCTTCCAAATCTCGATAAGGAGATGTAAAAATATTCACTTAAAATAGGTGTAATACCTCATCTTTACCATTACCGCTGCGTCCATTAAACGTCGCGCCATCGTGGTAAATCCCTTAATGGACATTTAACTTTTTTCTTGAATTAGTGAGTTATAAATTCGAAGATAAAGTGGCTGCTTAATAGAGAATTATAATAAAGCGGGGAATGATACCGATAAGAAACAATTAAATTGAATTAATCATTAACATGCATAAAACGAACTGCAGCATTAAAATGGAGGTGCTGCCTTTTTATATCAAGGACGGTGCGGTATCTTGTAGTCTGCGGAAGGGGTAATTTGCCGCGGTTTGATAATTTATCGCGAATTAAAGTTAGCGAGTTTCGCCCGCGGCCGACTCTAATTTATCTGATAACTTTTCGCAACTGCAGGAGGGCAGGCTATTTTTCGTAGGAATTGTGTCAGTGGTTATCGTGCGCCAGTATAAATCACGAAAGGCCATTTAAAACAATTTTAATAAGAAAAAGTAGGAACTTATTATAATCGTTTTATCACTAACTAGATTTACATACAAAACAAAAATAATAAAAATATATGGTTTTACTATGCTATAGTTGACAATAAAACCATATTTAAAACAGCAAAGTATCATTTGATTGGTTAGAACTATTTTATCAGGTACCACTGATACAAGTCTACCACACACAGTATGATTATGAATTAAATTACTTTAAATTGCCATATCTACTATTAGATAGATACTAAATTCAATTAACACTATATATTTGCACAGTAGTAGGTGGCAGTATAACTGAAAATCTATGACAAATCTACACAATAGATGCTGTTGATCATATTCTCGGAGGAACTGTTGAATATTAACAACATCCGATATACTGTTGAGTTTACATTATTAGCAAATAGTCCAGAAGAATTCCAAATACTAACCAATAGAACAGCAGAAAAGAGTGAAGCATAAGGTCTAAGTCTCAATATCAAGAAAGTTATAATCAGCAAACAATACATAGACGAAGAGAATATTTCTATCTGTACAACAAGAAATTATAACAGGGATACAACTTGAACTCAGGATGGGACCACGATAGATAAATAAAAATCAGAATTAAAAAGCAAGAATTGTATTAAAAAAAATGAGAAGTATTATTGTGTAGTAAACTAAACATAAGACTACCAACTAGGACTTTCCGAAGCTACGTTTTTTCAATACTATATTACGGAGTAGAAGCATGGACCCTGACAAAGAACACTATAAAGCGATTTGAATCATTTGAAATTTGGTGCTACGGTCGAATACTCAGAATCTCCGGTAACTAATGAAAAGGTGCTAGAGCGGCTTCACAAAAGAAGATATAATTGTCACTGTAAAAATAAAATTAAAAATATTTTTTGACTATCACAAGAGGAGAAAAATAGACTCCTTGTAGTGGAGTCTATTTTTCTCCTCTACATGCTACAAGGGAAGGTAGAGAGAAGAAGACCTGGTTGAAGAAGGTTATTATGGCTGAAGAACCTAAAACAATGGAAGACATCAGCCGAACAATTTAGATTAGCAGTCAAAATTATTAGATACGCGATGGTAATTGTTAACGTTCAATGAGGATATGGTAACCCAAGAAGAAGATTAATTAAGTAATTAATTGTGAAAGTTTTATGATACGCAGACCAGGTATTATTTAAGCTCTAACCTAACTAACCATATTTTTATACGTCCTGAGGCCCGCCGTTTAAAACCTAATCTATATATTTTTATAGTTAAATATAAAGATACCAAGTACCGCGATAAGACACATCTATTATTAACTTGTATTTTAATAAAACCCGCTGCTGTGATTGGAGCATGATCATGTCATTTCTGCGATGTGTCAGTCATGTCGACCGCATGAATCACGCGACTGGTCACGGCTAGTTGAGTGAAGTATGTCGGCCGGTGAGTCGTGCGCTGGCTCGTGGAACAACGAAAACCACAAAATAGTGTTAATACTTATCATTTTAGATGCACTATAGTGATAGTGAGTGTCCAATGATTATATGCTATACAGAAGATGATATGCGTCGGAGTAATGTAAGTACATTTCACATTCAGCATTAAATCATTGTAGTAAGTAAAGTTGAGTAAAAATCAGTGTTGTCGTTATCACTTATATGGCACTAAATCGCAATTCAATTTTGAGGCTGCACTCTCAATAATTTCGATAGAATTCTAAACGCTCAAATCCATTGCTAAATTATTTTATTTGTTCATATCAAACTGTTTATTGTACATGGTTGATTATGATTTTGCGATTATGTAACTAAATTTTTACAAGACAAATAAACTTTGTGATATTAACAAAGTTACTATTTTTATTTTATTATCCAAATGAGCCATGAATCGAACGCATTGGCCAATAAAAAATATTATAATTTTGTTGGATTATTTTTGTATTATTATTTAATTTGTTTTTTTCTGGCACGAAAATAATTTCTATTTGAAGCGGCCCGCATATAGTTCTATAACATAACATCATTTAGTTAGTTAATTTAGTTAAATTTATTTATACTTGACAGAAAATGAGAATGCACACGGGCCACCTATATATTATTAATTTATAAAATAAAATATATTAATGTTAGCCTATGTCATTTTTTCTATAAAAGTTCTTGTGAAATTAAACATCCTTAAATAATTCCTATCGATAAGTTTTTTGGCACCAATCAAGTTTAATGACTTTCCTGAGAACTGTTATCGCCTCATAGAGAAGACAAAAAAGAGTATATGAACATTTCGTTTTCAAGATATTAAGATTTATAATATTTTTTGTCTAAGAAAGATTTACAATATTTTTTGTCTCACAAAGTAAATCCAGGAAGCCAAAACAAAACCAAAACAATTGAGAAATTGAAGAAATTGATGGCATTAATGTTACAAAGTTTAATTAATATGACAATCGGTAGGTTTATACTGAGATGATAAATAAAATAATAATAAATAAGGTGACCATTTTAAAGGGTTATTTCCCAAACTATTGTTTATTGTGACAAAATAACTACTAAATAGTGAGTGCGCATTCTTATTTTGTGAGCATAAATAAATCAAAATAATTCATATTTCCACTGCTCGTTCTGTTTAAGTTATTATTTTTATGTCAGTTTAAACCTACCTAATGTTATAAAAAGTGCAATTTTAGGCAAAACAACTAAATAAACATGTATCCCAATTCACTCTGTTGGCAAATTATCGAGATTCTTCGTATTATTTAATATGTAATAGAATAGAAGTAGTAAGTCAGGAAAAACGAATTAATTAATTGTTTTCATTAAATTATAAATTTATTCATTTAGGTCATTTAAAACAGCTATTAAATCGAAATTCGAATAAACTACTAGACTAATAAAGGAGATGAATAAAACTACTATGTTTTTTACCACTTATTTAATTGTTTAAAACAACTAGTTTCGCCTAAGCTCTAGGCATTGTCAAGTTTTACCCGATGACTCACACATTCAATTTCTGAACTACTAGACTATTTTTTTAAAATTCAACTTAATTGATGAAGTGATGATAAAAACAAGGTCGCCAATATATTATTAATATTTTAATTAATATATATATGACTCTATACATTTGTTTCTATAATAAATACTAAATACATTTCCCGTGAAACTATACAGCCCTAAATAATCCACATGGATATTTTGCAGCATCAGTCATATTTTAATGAGATTCTTGAGAACTGTTATTAAGAGAACTGTACCAAGGAGCATCTCGAATGACGCGTTTTGTGCTACTTACTACCATATACAAATCAATAGTAATTACATTGTACTAATCACATACGCGAATATTTTAGTGTTAATCTTACATCTTACATTGTTAAGAACAAAGCAATATTTGCAAATTAAATTTTATGAAACTCCATACTCTCTCTATTAATATTGACTAGATCACTTAAACAGATAAGATGTACCTGTAATGCTGCAATATATCATCGCACTATTTCAATATATTTTAATAAAATAATACAATTGATTAAAAATATGTTTATAACTCAGAACATATATTTCACCACACAGTGGTTTCATCAGGTATATGATAATAACTGTTATGAATAATAAACTTATTTTTAAACCGAACTAGTGTATTACTTTTTTAAAACATATTGCATTGATATATTGCAACATTACATGTAAATCTTACCAAGTAAACTACTTTTTTAAAACATGTCAATTTAGATTCAACATGTATCAGTCGCAATATTTTTTCCATATGTTTTCCAACCAACTGAAGAGATTAGAAATTTTCTCGCTACTAACCAACACAGGCCCAATTTGTACCACTATACACGTCAACTAAGGAAAAAATAGAGCTTTTCTCCAATTACGAGCCTTCCCTCGATGTTCAGGCTAATAAATACAAGGGATAGTTAGAGAAAAAAGCAGGCGCTCGGCTTAATTGAATAACAAGCGCGTTTTCACTTCGAGTCCCGCGCCGTAATAAATTATAATGACGTGGAGTAAGTACAAACACGTGTACGCGGATAATGAAATGAAATCAGAGGATGCAGGCGATGTTAATTAATGTGCGGTGATAATGCTCTTTGTGTAAACATCAACACGATTGTACAATAAATTGACAATTAATTGCGGATAAAATTCAATGTGGGGTGATTATAAAATAATTTTAAGTGCGGCGAAATCCAATCGGAATTATAAATTTAATAATTGGCTGAGTGAGGATGTGATACTCTAGCTGTTTTAGTTTATCACTATTTGTTGCTCCGGGCGTATTGTCTCTTGTTCTATTTGTCGCTATCGATCAATCCTACCTCGTCCCTTAAAAACGATGCACGACCACAAAACGTGGAGCGATACAGCACGCCACGGGGTGGTTAAACCAAAACACCTTCTATACATACTACTAGCACTAGTTCCAAAGATGCTTCTTAGTAATAATAATTAATGTTTTGATAACTGAAAACTCATACGCTGTATGTGTATATAAGGCAATATGCTTAACAAGGATTGAAGCAGTTAAAATTGTAATTATCGTCATTTAGGTAAAATGTTCAACAGGTTTCCTAGCATGTCATGTTTAAGAATGGTGGCCACGTACCGCCATCTACCTTTAAGGGCGATGTATATGTATGGTGTGCCCTAGCGGTGGTAAATTTAATTATATAAGATAATTAAAATTAGGTGATTATATAAAGGTTGTGGTATGGGGTGGTAGTCTCGACTACCGCTTGACTTCCGGACGCTGAGGACCCCAGGTGTATGTAAGTAGAATGAAAGTTGGGTGAATAGTATGAATATGTGTGCATGCCGCACCCTCCCAGCTGCCGTGTCGTGGCGACACAGTGGCCAGATCAGTTTGCTCATTCACCTACATCTGATCTGTCAAACCAGACTCGCCACTGTCAGTGGACATGTCTCCCGGGCAGCGGGTACGGGGACCTAGGCTCAACTGCACGGTTCGAATGGAATGATACCCACACTAAATAGTGTCTTCAAGCTAAAGGTGGAACAGCCTATACCCACAGCTGCGTGACCAAGGGAAAGTATTGGTCATAATATGGCGGACTCCAGGAAATAGCGCACCTCGGTTTCACTAGCCATCTCCTAGATCTGTGGGACTCCGCCAGGAGTGACAGGATATTTCTAGCAACTCGTGGGACCGAATTATGGACCAAAGTATGAAAACAAAAGGCGATGACGCTACGTCAAGTGCGTCCAATTTAGAGGGTGACCATTACCTCACGTGGTGCCTTGTGGACGTAGACGATGTCCTTAACTAGGTAACGGAGAGCGTGTTTAACAAGATGGGTTATGCAGATGACATTGCCGTTATAATTATGTATAAATTTAACTAACTATGAACCTTGTACACCGTGCAATAAATACTATAAATCGCTGGAGCAAGAAGGAGGGCCTTAGCATCAACCCAAGCAAAAGAGTGATCGATTCCATTCACAGAAGTAGGAAGAATGTAAGGGCTCCTTTCCTGAATGCAAAACTACTAGGAATAGCTCTAGACAAAAGACTCATGTGAATAAGACGTTGAAACTGTGGAACACATACTGTACACATGTTCAGTACTTGGGCAGAAAAGATTTGTCAGCCTTGAAAACGTTAATCTAACGACCCTGGAGCTGAGAAGCAAGCCTCTCATGGACATATTAAACTTCGTCCGAGAAGTAGAATTCCTGGGAGAACAATAGAAGTATGGTAAAGCGCAATAGATCAATAGATCGCAATGCAAAAAGGCTAAAAATAGCCACACGACCTCTGTAATTAAAAACAAAGATGAATATAAGCTAGCTAATATTGTTAGATTTTAAGTCGATATCTTTCATATGACTTGTGGCAGACGTTCATATAGTTAAAGAGCACGTTGAACCCAATTTCGGTTCAATCTCAAAACAGGAATTCACAATTTACAAACTCTCAACGATATTCGTTTGAAAAGTTTTACAAAAAGAAAGTACAGTTGTGGAAGATATTTTACAGCAATTCAATGATCCTGGATCGAGTGAGATACTGAGAGTAAGCAAAATTCACCTCAAGGGAAGAACAAAATATAGTAATATAGGATCGTCAACCTAATAATTTCTGAAATTATAAGAGGGCTTGTTAATTTATCAGCTTTTCGCCAGTAAGTTGTAGAGTCAAGGAAGAGAGCTTTCTAGGATAACATCGAGCTTCTCTCTAATTATGTCCTTCCTGTTACTATGTGAATTTGATACTGGTTTGTAATTTAGAAAGGAAATTTGTAAATTTCTGATAATTTTGATGAGAAAGCTTGTGTCAATAGTTCATTTACACTCCTGATCATCAGGTTTTTCATTCGAAAAAGAGAGTTTTCTCCCATAACATTAATTTTTTATTATCTTGTTACCATTTCAATGATATCCTATTAGTAGTTAATACTGGTTTGTAAAACGGAATGGAAAATACCTTCATTACTTACGAATTATGAAGTTGTATTGAGCTTTTAGTAAAAACCACGCAGTGGGATACAATTTAATACACTTATTTGGGAATTGATAACCTGATTTTATAGTTATAGACCGTCCAAAGACGTGTAGAAGTCCATACAGCAGTATCTTTTACTACGAATTATAAACATCAATTTTAAAAAAAAGAAAGTATCCGAGAAAGAAGTATTTTCATTAACTTGCATATATTTAAGATAACTTGCATAGCTTGTACCGTTGAGTGAAGAATTCTTCACTCAACGCTTTTACTAAAAGTTGAATACAGTGCCTTGCAAAACAAAACGTAAATATGTTTGTAATTCTACTTTTACCTCACTCAACCTTAAGCCCTGGTTTCCTAGAAGAGCGGTCACTTAAAAGCGGCCCCTTTTGACGTAATTTCCACGTCACAAAAATATTGTTACGTCTATATAAACGAATATGGTTTCCCATAAAGAGTAATATGTAATGAGTAATAATTGCGAATTGTGTGATGTGTAAATTATGTAAAAAGCGGCCGCTTTTAAGCGACTCTCCTAGAGAACAAGAGCTTTAGTGATTGTTAGATAAAACTGTAGTAAAAGTTCAATTCAATTATAAATAGTCCAAGTAAAGATATATATATATATATATATATATATATATATATAAACGGTAGAGGGCAGTGAAAAGTTCCTTTCTAATCATCGACATATTTATAATTGAATTTAATACAATTAAAATTCAGCAGGTATGATACTGTATGTGGTTAAAACATTAAAATAATAAGAACAAAAAATTCTACTGACATAACAGTCAATAAAAGAGTTAAATGCGTATAAGAAATAATGTATGAAATATAATTTCGTAGAATATTATTAGACAATAGGATCTTTACATTAGTATAATAGCGTGAATAATTTCAAGCATAATTGAATTTTATATTCGTAGCAGTGAGTGCACTCTCACACGAACTTATCATCATATTACAACGACTCACATTCTTCTGGCTCTAAAATGGAATAATGCCCATTAAAGGATTTATCACGGCCCCGGTTAAAAGAACGCTTGATGGGCACAGGGTTAAAAGACTTTTAATGTGAGCATGATGAATAGTGTCCACCTTTTTATTTTAGGTAATATTTTAATCTTTTATCTCTGCTAGAAGAATAAAAACCGGACTCAGACACGTAGTTTGTTATGTAAAATTGAGCTATTAGAAGCAACAGAGTGGTTGTAAAGTTCGGCATTTTAATTAATATAAATATTTACAGAGTAAAAAATAAATACATATAACATGGGCCTCAAGTATTAGGCATATTAACATAATACGCTTGTAGTGGTATGACAAAGCGCAAATTATTGCTGACTTCACTTGAGAGTAGGCCTCTATATTTTCACTTTTAACGTTCAGTGAAAAATAACTATTTTTTTCACTCAATGCTATAGCCGTCATAAGTTTTCCAGAACGTGTCGTTCTAGATCGTTATCAAGGAGTAGCAGTATGGTCTAGTATATCTTGTATTAAACATAGATATTTTGAATTCAATCCCGATTTTCGATAATATGCACACTTTTTTTAAAATTTTCTGGTGGAGTTAAGGGGTAATCAAGATTTCCAGAGCACTCCCATGCCTTTGGGCGGATGGTCTTAAACGATGAAATTTTTTTTTACAAATTAGATAGAGACGCAATATGTTAACAGGAGCATAGTAGTGGTACAGATTATACAAACAGTGAGTTTTGCGAATATTTGACAGTTAGTAAGAGTAATCCAATTTTCACTATTTCTAAATTTAGAGATATGGTCTATTATTTTTTTTCATTATTATCTCTTGGTCTGGTCATATCCAATGCAGTTTATAAATAAACGAATATAATGCGGAATCAAAAGAAAATACAACAAATAAAAACATTTATATAGCTTACAAAAGGAAGGAAGCAAAGAACATGTAATTAATAAAAGAATGCTTGTACAGTGTTAATTTTGTTTTTTATTTTACATATTCTTATTATTTAGAATTACATTACTTAGCGAAAATTAACATTTATTGGCAAACTGCCTAACAAATGTTAATTTTCGCTAAACAATGTAATTCAAATTAATAACCATATCTCAAAGAAAACAAAAGTAACAATGACAAGATTATTTTCAGATGAACATTAACATATGTTTAACGAAAGAATTAGAGAATAGAAGCAAAATTCAAGCATCCGAAAATATATTTTCAGGAGAATAGATGGGATTACACAAATGGGAGAATGAATAATGAGAAGATACCGAAGAACCGACAAATCAAAGGTATTAAAAGAAAGCTAAATATAAAAAATAGGTTTGCAGGGTATGATCAAATGAGCATATCCTCGAGCATTCTAATTAAATAATTAGAATTTTACAATGGATTAAACTGCGCTTCAATATTCATAATATTACAATAAGGTACAATAAGGTTGAAAACGTTTCATAAAAAAGCTTTGCTTTAAAAGTCTTACTATCTCTATTTCTATTAAATTGATGTGCTTCACCACAATTGTTTGGATGTGATATAACTAATATAATTATTATAAGGATAATATACGAAATTATGTTAATTTTGTTGTGTATCTATAAATATAATTAATTATTTCTAGATTTATTAAGCAGATGTTGTCTAATCTAGTCTACCACCTAAACAACGGCCAGCGTGTCTGGTTGGTTATTTGCATTTTTGTACTCTCGTTGTTGGGAACATGAACAAATAAAATATTTATTATTAGAATAATAAGCCTAGTTATTGAAGAATTCGCCTAGAGGCACGTACAAATGAAATCTGCACTGTATTTAATAACAACAATTAGTTTTTCATATGACTTGCGGCGCGAAATTAAGTAATGTCTTTAATAACACGTGCGGTATTTAGCATTACTCAGCTAATAATAAATTTATTACTGAACATAAATCAGTCATCAATCACGCGTTCATAGCACCGTTTTTCTATTCGCAATCTGAAAAATCCGGGCGTGCGTTCTATTTTTCACGGTTATTATGCGTGGAATGAGCTTTCTGTTTTGTTTTTTGTTCGGATTGCTCCGTCGCACTTGCCAGTCTGTTTCGTAAGTTTATCGTTCCTCATTACAGAATTCGAGTGAAAACAAGGTTTATTGCGAGCAAGTTAAGTACACGGCGAGAGCATTTTGGGATTTGCAATTTAATTCTGATATAACAAATATACAAGGATGTAGTATTTTCTTATGAAATATATATATATATATATATATATATATATATATATATATATATATATATATAACCATCTTTATTAAGGCTATTGATCCTTCACGGGTCTTTTAGCCTACTTATGAAATATTTAAGTATTTCTTTAAAAAATCATTTATTTATTTATATTACATGATTATAAGAAGAATTTATATAATTACTAAATTAGTTTTGCATTTAAAACAAGTGTTTTCTGATTAATAGTTTTGTTTCAATAAAATATGAGTAGTTAAACAGAGTTAATTCACCATTCTTCTTCTTTTTTTCATTGCTCCCATCATAATAAGCAATAATCGTCGTAATAAAATTATTATGACGTTTAAAAATATGATGAGATACTTTAACTTGTCATTAATAGTCACGTAATAAAAAATATTACTACAAATACTATGAATCTTTAATAACATAAATTCACAGATATGGACACACACAAAGAAGATATACTGGATACAGTTTGCATAAATAGATTGACAAAACGAACAAAAATCAAACATTCCAATACGACGCTATTCGAATATATTTAAAATAAATAATATTATCTAAAAAAATTTAACGTATTAGATTTTATAATTTTTATGTTCTAGTTAAATTATATACATGGTATAATATTTAAATTCTACAACTTTCCCTCTAGAGCGAAAGTATTAACGCCATCTCGCGGTACCACGTCAATTAACAGTGCATACTCATATAGTAATAACCGTCAACATGCTCCTGGCATCAGGATTTCCGAGTAGGTCTTCAAAATTGGAATAATATTGAAATAATATTCTAACAGAGTGTTTGAGATATCAGCATAAAGTCAATCTTACAAAATATATACGCGTTAATCCACCACTATGGTATAATATTATTTGATTTTGTAAACATCTGACAAAATAAGTAACGCAACTAACAAGATGGGTCACTGGCGAAAATAAATATGCTCTCTCTTTGTAGAAATACACTAATAATATAAAATCCCATTGTTATAGGGCTATCAGCCGTGAGGCTTTTTCGCCGGTCAATGGAGAAGCTCAGAGGAGTTTAATCACTCGGTATTTATCTTAACTTCACAGAAAACCGCTGAAACACTGTGAAAGGTGAAAATTCGCCCCGAAGGGGCTCTCCAATCTCAGTACGAGACGGACGACACCTCTGACCACTCGGCCACTGAGCTAATAAAAACTGTTATTTTGTTATATATTTCACGGGTACCATAGAAATAGACGCAATGAATCGTGTAGCACAGGTTGTAATTTAGAGCAGAAATGTTTCATTTTGTACTTCACATAGCTCCCTAGACAAATTGTAATATGTTTAATCAGACAATTAGAATAAGTAATGTAAACTTCCTTCTAGAAATAAGAAGTAACATTAAATATTTACTGTTATCCTGCAATCCCGCAGTATAATAAATAATACAGTCAAATATATCATAATTTGTGAATCGATTTTTCTAAATAAAACTCTCAGCGTGAATAAATTTTCAATTAATTTTATTCGCTTCCGGGTTAATAAAGTACTCGCTGCGACAGCCAAAGCCCATTGTTACCACCATTCGTTATCCAAGTTCATTGCAATAAAATATATAAATCATATCCTTCTGCAGCAGGCGACGCCATGCACTCCAACGCAAGGCTCTTCCTCGTTCCACATACTCCGAGCGCGTTAGATCAAATGTGCAGATTTTATCGCAGCCCGGTAATAATATTGTTCGCGATTGTTTATGAACACGAGTACTTACACGAGTAAAAATTAGCATTTACAAGGTTCCCGATAACATCAACGCGTACTAGTATTATTAATGATCGTGGCGATGAAAAAAAGTAAATGCATAAACGAACGGTATGCAGTAAAAGGCATTTAGAACAAACTGACAGTGCATGAAAGGTCTACAATTTAAAAAGCATTATGGCTGTTGTAGCATATTTCCTTGTATACATTAGTAAAAACGGCTTTATATTAGCACGTCAATTACTTTTCCTCAACGTATAATAGCAAAAACCCTACAAACCCATGTTTGGAGAAAATTTTACCCTGAAACAGAATTTTCTATCTTAGTGAGAGCCACTAGCACCCAGTCCGAAGCTGCAAATCGAATACACAGTGGTACAGCAGGGTACCAAGAGATTAAATTATCGTACTCACGCCTTCATGTGGAAGACGCTGATGATAAGTAAGCTGAGACGGATCAACAGTAAGGTCAGACCATCTCACCATCTCTTTCGCGTTTCCAGTAAAGCGAAAGAGATAGATACGGATATATATATATCTCATGGATGATGACAATGGGGAACTACTTCCAGTAAACTTGCCAAGAGAACATAATGGTAAAGTTCAGCCCAAAATGTTCCGGAGTAATTAGTTTCCCGATCGAATTTCCAAGGGGAACGGAGAAAACCAGGAAAGTAGTTTTAAGAATGAACTTAAGAAATGAAATTAAGATATGAACAAGAAATATATGGAGCTTATAGAAACCAGAATAATTAGCTAGCACTTGACATTAAACAGAATATATACGTATGAGAATAATAAATGAAGTGTTTGTAGTCACTTGCATAAATTGTATGCCATTCCATGGCGTAGTTTTGCCTAAAAGCTGGAAACAATTACACAATTTTCGCCATAAGGAAAGTATAGGCTAAATCCCAGCCTTAAGAACCTCTTCTTAGACGAACGGAAAGCGATCAACACAACGTATGACAATAGCTTAATAGGCCCATCAATCAGCAAAGACGAGATAAGCTAAGCCATTCAAACGGCAACAACTAATCAAAAAGTAGGTCCAGACAAGATTCCAGCCGAATTGCTAAAACTACTTAACGAGGAGAGTATTGATATACAAAAAATCTTCAATAAAATGATGTATAATACCGCAATAAGGTGTATAGAACACAGACTCATCAGTCTTATGTGTAACACCCTAAAACGTTTTCTCATTATCAAAGACTGCACAGAAAATGTGAGCCTAGAATTACTGAGACATAGTTTGAACAGGGGAGAGGAACAAGAGAAGCAATATCTGCAACCCAAGTTCTTGTCCAAAATTGACACAATCAAAAGAAAAATATAATAGACATTGATCAGAAGTATATACGGTGCACAGAAAATCTATACTGGAACCAGACCGATCATGTCAGAATAGAGAATGGTATAACCAACACCATTGAAATATGTAGAGGTATAAGGCAGGGCTGTGTGCTGTCACGACTTTCATTTAACTTGTATTCTGAGCACATATTTCAAGCGGCACTAAGTGAAGTAGAAAAGGACATACTAATAAATGGACTCTGGATAAACAACATCCACTATGCAGACGACACCAATAATAATACGAGAAAATATCAACGATCTACAACAACTATAATGTCAATAATGTAGGGGAACGGAGTTATCTCATGGGATTGAACATAAATACGAAAAAGGCTAAGTTCATGGAAATCTACAGAGACCTGCAAAGGACGCTGCACTAACACTTAACGACCTGCCCATAGAAATAGTGAACACATTGAGATGTGGCTTTATCGCGGAATGCTAAAGATCCCAAGGACAGCAAGATGGACCAACACAAAAAAGAAACGAAAGACAGCCTGGCTCATATGATCCAACTTATAATCGAAGATACAATTGGCGGCAATAGAGGAACCACCAAACGCATGCGACTGAGCTGCGGCGTTCCGCAAGGGTGCGCTATAGGCCCCATCCTGTGGAATGTCATGTACAGCGGCGTTCACAGGATCGCGGAGGTGCGCGCTGATGGTGGCAAGGGGATATCGGACGGTATTCAGGGAACCAGCTCTGGTCATCGCTGGTATGCCCCCTATTTAGCTCCTGGTCTAAGAAGAAGCCACGATACCAGGAGGTGGTGAGAGGTCGGGAGGTAAGAGCAAGGACCATGGTACGGTGGCTGCTAGCATGGTCAGAGACTAAAGATGAGGACATTGCGGAGCTCACCATATGTTCATGCACGAGGTGGATGGCACCGAGAGCAGCTTTGGGGCCATTTGGGCCAGGATAAGATATGGGCGCACAAAATAAAAATAGGAACGACTAAGCAAATGATGGGCAGTCCAACGGCGATCAGCTCTAAGAATATCGAGTACGTATAGAACCGCGGCATGGAAGACAGTGTTGGTAGTCGCCGGTGTTGTCCCCATCGAACTCCAGGCAATCGAACTGGATAGAAAGACTACCAGAATCAGGACAGATGAGAAAGCTATAATTCGAAGGCTCTGGCAGGAGCGGTGAAGCAGAATGACAGAATACAGTTTGCACTCGGAGGTTGATACCAGAAGGACGAGTAGGAAGCACGGAGAAATCAACTATTATATGACCCAGGTCTCAACGGGGCATAGGTGTTTTCGCGCATACCTGCATCGCATGTGTCAGACGGTAACAGATAAATGCGGTTACTGCGAGGACCAGAGAGATAATGTAGAGCACTCCGTTTTTGCCTACAAACGATGAGAGAGCCAAGGCATGGTCCTTGCTAAATGGGAAATAAAACCCAGATAACACCTGAAACGATGGTGCCTCCAATACTCGAAGACGAGGCCACGTGGGAGGTCATAGCGGAATTCATCAGGGGAATTATAAGGAAAGGTAGAAGGAGATCCACCCTGTCTGTAATGCAAGAGCAATGAATGAGCATATAAAGTATGTATGTCGTAATCCTGCGGTAGTCGCAGAGCGATTGTCAAATATATGGGGTGAGGCGGATAAGAGAATTATAGAATGAGTAAAAGTATTGTTATGTATGGGACATAACTGTGGTCAGTTAAGGAGTGTGACATAATAGAAAGATTTCAATTATAATGGCTGGGGTTAGATAGTTCAATGTTGGGCTTAGCTATGTAAAATGCACAGAGTGTTGTAAGGTATGACTCATGCATACAAAATGACCTAACTTAACTAACCTTAAAAAACACCAATAAACAAAAATTCCATCATCAGTCACACATGTAAGTGCATATTGTTTATGCCAAATAAACGTAAATTTATATATATATATATATATATATATATATATATATATATATATATTTAGATTATATTATAACATATTGGATAATTAGAGTTTTGATTATTTTCATAATAACTGACTACTATCATACTGTTTAGAAATAAAAATTCGATTCGGTTCGAACCATACTTGATAAATCTATCAGAAAATTATATTATTTACATAAACATACATAAAATCCATAAAATACTATAATTTCGTTTCCTGTATTATTTTAACAGAATGAATAAATTGTTTTGATTTCATGACAAATAGTGACCTGATATTTACTCAACATTCAATTTACCATTCTATACAATCGTAATTATATCGTAGTTTATTCAATATTTCGTATCATTAATCACTACCTGTGACATGATAATTGTTATTTGTCAAAATTTCCAGCAGTTATACAAATAAATCACTATCTGTTTAAACAGTACAACATTAATTAATTTTATTTTCTTACATAATCCAGCTACTCAATAACGAAATATCCTGGTTTGTTGTGACAGGTCTCTCTAAAAATACGCATTCTTTTACGTTACAATACTTTCATAAATATTCCTGAGAAAATAAACAATCATACAACAGCAGTATGTAATTATTTCCTTTTAACGTCTAGTATGTTTGGTAATTCGATCGAACCTTTTACTCAACACACACATTTCGTTTCGTCTGAAATCTGTGTTAATGGCTTGCCGATTACTCGCGTAAATAAAGCGATTTAATATGGCTTAAACGATTCATTTGCGAGCACGTTTTAATGCCAGCAATAACAACAACCGAAAAGTAATGAAATATATTTAAAAAATCTCCCAGCTATGGCGTAATCAGGTTCAATGCCTCAAAATTAAGCCGCGTTGACACGATTAAACATAAACATGAATGAATGGAACGTTTCAGCACGCGGCGTTTGGTTTCGCTGAACTTGCTTTCAACAGTTTATTCGTGGGAAATGATTTTTTTTGCACGCTTCGTAACAGATGGGCAGGACGCAGCAATATTTACGTACATAACATACATAAAAACGACATACTAGTTAAATAATTGCAACCCACTGAGTGACACGAGCACGGGGAAATTAATTAAATCCCCCGGCGCGGCGATTAATTATAGCCGTCGCGTTATGCGGCCCGAAAAGTCGGAAGGTCCGCGGGTTTAATTTAAATGTGTTTACAAATTGCCCGTAAAACGCAACCGGCCAGGGGACGCTCCCTTCATAAATAAATCCTCTAATGGCCCCGAAAGCCACACGCGCGACCCCTTAAATAAAGCCCCCCAGTATAATATGCCCTGATCAATTTCCGTAGTTGGGGTGGCAACTGCCCTAACATATTTAATATTCAGCCCCTAATTAAGATAGTTCACTTGTTGTACGGATACTTTAAGTGGGCAGTAAAGTTATATATGTTCATTATAGCGGCGTGTAGCAGATATCATCCCCCTATTAGCAATGTAAACCCGTTTAATTAGGCTGACAAAGTTGCAATCGCATAACATATTAGGCGGGGTTTGGTTTTAAGTGTGTCATTTGTGGTTTATATTTTAGTGGAATCCGGCTAACTATTTTATTTTATCATTCAAGTTTGCAGGATATTCTGGTCAAACTAATGTTACTACTAATTTAGGATGAAATGTCAGCGAAAAAAAATATTTTTCAGGGTGAACAGGATACTAAAAGAATACATTTGAATGCTATCGGCTATTTCTATTGTCTCCATACATTTTATTTCGCATATTTACTTTCCGAATAGGAATGTATTTTGACTGATGGTGATTTTACTGGTTTCCACGTTTCATGACTATTCTAGTCGAAATAGACAATTTATGGAAAATGCCGGCGTGTGTGTATATGTGTACACAAAATGCGGATGCATGGACCGAGACCAAACTTGGAAATTGGGTTTGTTAACACTATCACCTTACACCAATAATACTGTAGATAGACATTCGATTAAATAAATGAAAATTACTACTACACAATTTCAGTAAAACGGGACGGCTAAAACAGTAAGATAGTTTATCTGAAACAAAAATGTTTTTTAAATACAACTTAGTAACGGACCATTGTACGAAAACTTTATAGAAACAACTTTTATAATGATTTTTTTTGATAAAAAAGCAAACATTAGTCAAATATGTTGATATGTTGATTTAAAAAAGATTAGGCTTTCCCCGAATTGGCTGCATGTTAAATGTAGTAACTATTAATTAATTCGAAAACAGATTTTTTATATTTATTCCATAGAAACAGAGAGAAATACATTTTTATTATAAGGAAATCCTTCATACTTTCTTATATCGCATATATATTTAATTGTTCCGTAGAAAGAGAAATTACTTATTGGCATTTCCTCCATGCTTTTTTTTATTTCGCAATGATCAATAAATTAATGGATTCAAAATTATGTATCATTTTCTGTATGCAAATGCCCGGAGCACGTTATCATATCAACAAAATGTAAAACACAAAACAGATACGGTGAACATATAAACATGCGGACACACTGGGAGATAAGAAAATGTTTCACTCGCCGCAAGAGACGATCGGAATTCATTTCCATCCGATCAATAAGAATGCAGGAACGCTCTCGTGTGGGCATTGCGCGACCCAATTACAATAGGCCATTAAGCCCGCGTCCCTATCTTATCCACGCGTATTTTACGGCTTAGAAAGTCGCGAGATAATTGAAGTAATAACCCGCCACTTCTTCGCTAATAACGTTATTCATTAGTATCTGTAATGATCGGGTGAGTCATGTCGGGATGGATTCGAGTCAGTGGGCGCGCGAATTACCATCGGGGCACAGCTTAATATACGCGCAAGGAAATTACAAAATCGTTTTGTTTTCCAAACAGGTCATTCCGATGCAGATTGCACCAGCAGAATCATTTGAATAAAACACTGATAACTAGCAATATCGAAAGGCGCGTTTGCGTGAAAGTATTATTTTATTGTAATCTAGTAGGTGTATGCGACATCTCCCGAGAATCTGTTTTTTTTCTTCTTCATAATATTGAGATCACGTTGCAGGGCAACGGGTTCTCCTCCAAACGACACGTTTTATGAAGCAACCGGCCGTCACTAAAAATGAATTTACGACGCTTAATCATCGATATAGTTAGTGCCTTTATGAAGATATATTGTTATTATTACTATCCGGCCGACTTGTTGAAAATTAGGCAATTTAAATACTAACGCGTAAACAATAAATTATGCCCAAGCCCCCAAATAAGTTGCTTGTTTATAAAGATTTACATAGGCGATAACGGTGCGTGTCGACATGTTTTGAAATTACATTTAAAAAGATCTCACCGCGATTATTGGTTTGCGCATTTAATCAGTACATCCTTTTATTATTTAACACTATGTTTATAGAGTACTATCAAATATATTCTAATTTTATCGGTGCCGCGTGGTGTTTGATCTGAATACAATATTGCGTTTATCATTTTGAAGTTATCTTGATTGCACAGTTAACCAAACAGTGACATAAATGTCGTACCTTTATTTTGGTAGGAATTATTTCGTTGCTGATTTCTCGCTTATCATCAATGATGAACTAGATATGTCACGTTCTATCGGAACCAATTAATGGTTATCGATGCAAGATCCAATTTGTATCAATATTGTTTGAAAAGCTGGGTAGAATTGAATTAATCTAGAAATGCAACATTCGTTTAAAACTGTATGTTTAGTATACATTTTCCAAAGTGATTCACATCCAGTCCGAAAAATGCTACTTTAGCGGACTACTCATTTAAAGTATGTCAACACATCTCTTTAAAAAAAATAAAGCAGTTCTTTCATATAGCCATTACACTTTCGTTTACCGTTCGGGATATGTTCCGGGCTGTTCTAAGCCAGCTAAGACCAGCCCAGAACACCTCCCGAAGGATAAACGAAAGCGGCTTTAATATAACTATTACGGCTCTTACCCTCTTTTTAATATACCAATCTTTGAATAGACCAAAAGTTCTATCGCAATCAAACATTTATAAAATGGTGTTGCACTTGGTGTTTCTTCCAATTTAAATTCAGTATAATAATAAAATCAGAAATTAATTATACGATATAACTTATTTAGTACGTTGACAAATAGACTGGTTATCAAAATTATATATGCAGTTCTTATTTTTTTTCCCTTATGTTAGTATACGTTGTTTGTATGTAGTCATGGCGGCCATATGTTGAATATATAATTCACATATAATCGCCATATATAACTTCATACAAAACATTATAAAAAAATAATATAAAAGTATACGATTACACAAAAAAATTAGCTATTTTTTAGTAGTATGTAATTGGGGTTTATGCAGGGGTCAGGGCTCATTTCTTGAAGGGCGGTTCGATAAGGATTTTATGGTGCATAATTGAGCCTGTGAGAATGAAAATGGCGTAAGTCACATTTTAATTGTTATGAAAAGGAGAAGATTTTGGGTTTGGTATTTATGTAAATCGACGTACACAGTTACATAATTGATATCAATTTATTCATAAATAAAAATGTAACTGCGTACTTCGATTTACATAAATACCAAACGTAAAATCTTCTCGTTTTCAAAACAATACAAATGTGACTTACACCGCTTTCATTCACATAAGCTCATTTATTGAAAGTTGTATCTTTTGAAAGTTTTGTCTAATCGCCTTTTTAGATAGGTTTTAATTCAGCAGTAAACATAGCCAGGACCCATGAACGGCGCGTCATGAAGGCGGCAGGCGTCTTTGTGAAACTTATGTTTTGGAGCCCTCCTTCGTCGTACTTTTAACAGAATACGGCTATATGTATCATAAAATATTTTAAACCAGACAAAATTAAACTGGTTTTTACTATAAATTGTATGCTGTAATAATTTACGGTTACACTTTCTTTAAACTAGTCTCCCCTACAATCAAGCGTCTTTGTGCTGATTACAACCTTGCCACAATCACTCAGCAACCATGTCAGCACCCAATATTCTATTAGTTAGATATTTGCCCATATTTTTACCAACTGGACCAGTTATTTTAGTATTTTTTACAATTATCAAATGTGTCACATTTTGGCGTAGGAGCTAGAAAATGGCGCGAAACTAGTTGCAAAGTAACTAAAGTGTCATAAAATTTTTAGAAATAAAATCGTTAAATTCTCTATTACTGCCATTGTACCTATGTAAATCCTAATGCATTTTATGGCAAAATTACTAGTGATTAATATATCAATATTGCCAATAGCTGCAAATTTATGCCAAGTCATCAGTCCTTCCAAGTCCGCAAAGGGGTTGTTTAATCGACTAATCTAAGGTCAGCAGAATTATTATTCGTATCGCAAATATTTGCCCGCTTTGGTTACTATAATCGCCCTAATTGATACCGTTCGGGTCGGATTAACGATTTACATTAAAAGAAGCCCGACTTGTGTATTTACTGCCTCTCATAATGCCCAGGGGTATCGCTTTACGCATGCTATTACTAAGTAGCCCTTCCCTTGCCACGTGTCTGTTAGGGGTAGAAGGGATATCTACTGTTGACTACACACGCAATATTAAGTTTGAACACAATGCACTGTATGTTTGTCCTTGCACATGTCATCACATGGGCTTGCTTGCACCACCGAGCAAATGGCTGCAAGTGAAATAGATAAAACTGTTCAGGCGACGTCAGTGAAAAGAAGATATAAGACGACAAGTGTTATATTCTTTTTGAAATATTCGTTTAGTGATACTATGAAATAATATTGAAATTTTATTAAAAAATTGATTAAAAATGACTCCTACTAAAGTATTACTTTCGTAGATTTATTAATATTTATTAATATTACACCTCCAAATTCATACTATTGAGTGGATGATAGCACGCACAACATATTCTGATACTTCTGTCCTTACCTGATGTCTTTAAACATCTACTGATGAGTATAAAATGCCTTAAATTGTACTAAAGAAATTAGTGTTTTGTTAATGTGCTTGAATTACAGCAAATGTACATAACGAATGAGATTGCAACAATTATTTACTTTTTCCACATATTGTGAAATTATATATATATATATATATATATATATATATATATATATATATATATATATATATATTGTATTAATCTTTTTGTAAAATGGCAATGTGTGAATTTATGCAGTTTATAAATGCACTTGTTACAATCAATTATGACAAACTAATTAATGTTCTAAACGAAATAGGGCTGGATGGGCATGGCATCCGTGTTGTGACTAATTTACTCTGGAATTAGAGAGAAACCAAAATAATAGACGATGAAATATCAGAGAAGGTAGCAATAAGGAGAGGGGTGTGACAAGGATGCATTCTCTCCCCTATGTTCTTCAACCTCTACGGAGAAGATATTCAGAGATGCATTAAATAACAAAAATATTGAAGTAATCGTAATACACCCCCAGGTGTTGTGGTGAATAATTTGAGGTATACAGACGACACGATAATATTAGCTACCAGTATGGAAGGTTTACAAAAACTAGTTACAACAACCGCAGATTACAACCAGTCAATGGGTCTAGAACTGAACGTGAAAAAGAGAAACTGGCTCATTGTGAGTAAAAAGCCAAGAATCATACAGCTGACTCTTAAGGTGGAAGATTGTAGAACATATCAACTCGTATAAATATCTTGGAGCTTACGTAAATGATAAATGGGATATGGAACAGGCTAGAAGTACATTTATAAACATGAGAACAGTCTTGACCAGTAGATACCACCAAATCTCCTCGAACTGCTATTAAGTTTTCAGCAACCTTTTTTACGGGGTAGACGCATGGACACACAAATGTGTTTTTCAGATGTGGGCATAACGAATATAACCAAAAATCCCCTGGATGGACAAGATAACCAATATTTTTGCAACGTGTAAAACCAACAATAGAAATATTCAAAACTATTAAAAGAAGAAAGTTACAATATTTTGGGTATACTTCTCACACAATAATCCAGGACAAAATTCATGGCAAACGTAGTCCAGGATGTCGTAGGATCTCATAGCTTAAGAATCTTCGCCAATGGTATGGAGAGAGTACAACATGATAGTTCAGAAATGCTTCTGATAAAGTCCAAATCACGAACATGAGCGTCAATGCTCTATTATGAAGAATAAAAGCACATTGGTGTTGCCTCTGCGTTGGTGGTGAACAGGTTAGAATTATTAAGCTCCTTAATTAGTACCTAAAATTAGGATTCTTCGAGTAAGTAAATTGTATGGTTGGTATAAAATGACATGAAAATAAATAACCAGATAGATATTAATAGTAGATAACTTGAAATACCTAGTATATAGTCTCCGAAGCGTGAAGCCGAGAGGCCAGTATCGCTTCGAGCTACGCTAGTAAATATAGAGCAGGAAGGTCCTGAATATTAACGGAATAATAATTGGCAACAAGAAAAATAAATCATAATGTATATTCAATAGTTGGACGCAGAAAGGGACAGCAGGGTCACTTTGATAAAAGCAGTATAATATAAAGAACATCTTCAAAGCAACATATCAAGGAAAAAGAGAAGTAGGACTTGCTCTAAATATAACCAAGATATGAAGACGGTTCAGAAAGATATACTGGGTCCGGCAAAAAATGCATAGATTTCCGGTGTCCATTGTTCCTATATAGTGTAGAAAAATGTGGTGAGGCTTTCTAGATGCGCTACTTAAAAAGTTTTAATATCCAAAGCAAAGATCGCTCAGATTATATTTTAATCTTCGTCCTTTAGACACAGTGCCAGATCACAATGCGATTATTCTTTGGATAGCTGTCTTTCGTGCAACTGGTTAAACATTAAAAAAGAAACGTCCTGGTAGGCCAAACATTGTTAGAATACCTGAGAATATTGAGATATTAAGGCATTTCGTCCAGCGATCGCCGCGTCATTCTGCATTGAAAGAAGCGGTTTCTTTCCAGTTTATGCAGAACTTATGCAGAAATTACCTAACCCGCTGTATCGTAAACGAGCGACGGCATTTGGAAGATATAATTTTTCAAATATAATCTTTAAGATACTGAACATTTGAAAAATTAAAACTTTTAGTTAATATCGTCGATTATCATTGAATGTCCTTGGAAATCAATGCATTTTTTTCTGCCGGACCCTGTACACAATTAATAACAGAATATGCAACAGCAGGGTAAATTCTACGGGGAAATGAAAACAAATCAAACAAATAAAAGAATAGATAAAGAGAACAAAAACTTGGGGAGTAAGGAGTGTCGACTAACAAGGCTCTGGCTACCGAATATTGCCGTTATAGCTATAGATTAAAACAAGGAAACAGGACTAAATCCCTGTTGTTGAGAAAAGCAAGACGCTGCACATTCACTGAAAGAAAATCTATAATTCCAATTGAACGTGAGAGGTCTGCAGCAAATCGGAAAAGTTCAAGAATAACTACAACGATGTAGAATACCCGGACCTTGTTGACACACATTGGAGAGGCAAAGATCATTTTAGCACCAGTAATAACAAGACAATTATTTTCGCAAATAATCACAATAACAGCAGGAATGGTGTCGCAATTACATTAACTCCCGAGATGAGTAAATGCATGGTAGGATACAATGAAACTATAAGCGATAGAATAATAATACTAAAACACCCATTCCACGACGAAAATTATAGAAATCAAATAGACTAAATCCTTATACGTACACGATGGAAGATATCAATAAAACTAGCCTACTAATGGCGAAGTTGAAGAAGGCACATAGTCGGACACTTCTAAGAATTCCGAAGATCAAGGACTAAGAACTATTTCGATGTAACCTGACCACACTATAAATAACTGCCCAGTTAGAAATTCATACAACCTATTATCAGTAAACCGATGGGAAGAAACAAATACACCAAAACTTTAGAAGAACTTCCTAGAAGCCGACCAAAAATAAAAAGACAACAAATATAACCTATAAAACCCTAGACAGCATAGAGCAAAGGAAAATAATACGGAACACTGGGCTTGATAGTCCGGAAAATGTCTACAATACGCACAAAATAATAGACAGAACCAGCAAATGTTGTGAAGAGACAAAAACAATTATTTATTGGAAAATTTCCGAACAATTCAGTAGCATGCGAATCACAACAAGACAAGGGATCTATTCCAAATAGTGAAGAAGATAAACAAGCAATCTTGATACGCCATATGTGATCAGGAGAACAAGAAGGAAACGGAGATACGAGTCATTGTATAAACCTGTAGGACTACTGCGGGAAGCTGTTGCAAAGTGATGCTCTGAGGTACAAAGTGATGAACTATCAAACCTGCAAACGGAAGTAGAAGGGGCTATCAAAAGACTGAAATTACACTTTATTTCACTTCACCACAATATATACATAAAAAGTACAGCAGTCCTACAAGTGGACAACTAACTATCAAACTCCTGCCCCGTCACAGAAGGAGTCAACCAAGGCTGCATAGTTGCTCCCCTCTTCTTCAATATATTTATGGCGCATAAATAAATAGGGGTAACAAAAATAATAAAGAATGACAAAAGTAACAAGCGCAAGAAAAATAAGTGCCGTGATACCGTTAAAAGTGGCACAACACATCGATGACCACTTTATTAAAGCCATGATCACATGGGAAATACAAAGAAGAAAACGAAGAAACCCGGAAGGAATATAATGAGATTAAGGAAGAATTAAATGTATGGTAGGCACTAAATTCCAAAACCAACAAAGTACAATTTAACATGAATATTACCACAATAGAAAGTGTTGACTAAATATCTTGTAACTAGATTAAACAGATAGGACGCCAAGCATTGGAGATCAAAAACAAGAATAAAGATCAATGGAAATGAAAACGATCCTTTGCCATAGGGTATAGTCAGTATAGAACTACGTATGAGGATACGCAGGTGATAGGTTTACCACACTGCCGCATGGCGCTGAGGCACTAAAACACAAAAACCACTACATGACAAACGGCTGGCTATATTAAGCTATGGGTAAGAAGGAGACATGGACACCTTGACTACTGGACAACTCAACTCTTTATCGGTACCTTCCAGATATATTGAATATGATATATGATATTGATATATGGAAGCACGAAGCAACACATAGAGCAACGCAGACCAGGACCAAGACCAAGACCGAAATTTAGCGGTTCCATGGCCCACCCAGCACATACTGATAAGGGCTAGTGACCCAGCCGCTGGCAAGACAAGCGAGAGGGATTAGTGTGCCTATAAGGCGATCAAGATCTCTCTTCGAGGGAGTCAGACAAGGCTACAAATGAACAAACATACCAATATACTTCGAATACTCCATTCATAACATATTATTTTCCCTCATTGTTGAAGTATAAGTTGAAGATTTTTATAGTTTCTGAACTGGAAATTCCAGAAAGTTTTAACTTTTCACAGTTTTTCTGTGAAGTCAAGGTAAATAGCGGGAGACTCCTCTAAGCTGCTACTTTGACCAGCGGAAAAGCCTTCGCCCTGATATGTTTATTGTTTTTTTTAGTATTTAGACATGCACATTTACAGATTGGCAAGGAAATTGTATTTAGACCTACATTTGGAAATTTAAAAAATACGGCGTTTCATCATAACTCGATGAAACTTCTATTTGGTAAGTTGCTTTAAAATCAAACTTAGAATATCCTGCACGTTTAGATACCTATATACCTATAATATAATAATATTACATCAAATTGTACACGCAATACCACATTTTCAAGCAAATACTAAAACGAATGCCAGTTTTCTAATTAACTAATTAAATAATATTGTGAATGCATTTGAATGTTATTAATTTCGTCACTAGACCGTTTAATTGCCAATAAATTATGTTTTCTTTGCGGCAAATTGCCGGAAAATATTATTACGGTGGCACGGTGGCAGGCAATTAAATTGACGTGGCTTGTATAGCAAACGCGAATTAAATAATCAATAAACATATCATGGCTTCGTTATGCCGCGCTTACTCATTCGTGGAATAATTATTATGATAAATATTCCTGTTGATATCAAGGAGCAACGTTATATCAGCACGGAAGAAATTTTATTACAATGAGTATGTTTTATCAACAAACAGCCATACGTGTACTTTGTAAATGTGACTTCAGAGAAATGTGTGGGTAATTATTTTCTTAATGATGATGAAGCGGTTTTATATTTTATTTCTATTTTATAACTAGTGAGGAAGGTTGGAATTCGTTTAATAGAATTTCTATGGTTCTATTAATTATATTGCATTTTATTTATTATCAAACTGCGTTCACGTAGTTTTTATAGAATATTTAAGACAAGTTTGGAAACATGAGGACAAAATAGTTCTTCTAGAGAATGTTTATAATAATTAGGGGAACACTTGTATGGATTGTTCAGTTTTATGTTAAAAATGTAGAGAAAATGTGTAATAATAAACAATGTAAAATCTCTCTGTATCCATTGAACATAATTATGCGAATAAGGATGGGGACAACCGCCCCATACCAACCAAACCAGGTACAGTTTGCTTGGTAAGGGCCAACTATTTCAAACGAATTCAAAAGTCGTGACTATATATATATTTTTAGAAATTATCACAACTACTATAATTGTTCTATAACTTTGAATACATATATAAATATATACATTAGGTATTATTCGCGACGCCCCTGTAACGCAGTGACAGTGCACAATTTGGGAACCACTGCCCTAGGCATTTAGTTTTGTTTAGTTTCTTTCGCACGTATAAACTGAATTGTATTAGTAGAAAATATTAAATATAATGTCGAAGAAAATATAATTGGTTTAAAGTTCAAAATCGTTGGCATAATCTGCTACTTGAAGGCAATAGGTCAGCATATTAAAATTTGGAATTTATGTCACGGACCTAGAAATCACGAAAGAATAGATCAAAAAAGCCACCAAATAACAGAGCAGCTGGACCGGACGTTCAATACAGTGGAGATAATCACGCCGCTCGATAACGAGAGCATATGAAAACTACAAATAATACTCAACAAAATCTATGACACAGGCATATAACCGGCTGACTGACTAAAAGAAACCTTTATACCCCAGCCAAAGAAGTATAATGGCTGGAAATAAGAGAAGGATTGGGGACCATAGAAGACCTAACCGCGACCGAGGTACTGGTCTAAAACAGCCACGACAAGCCAAAACCAATATTAATTTGATATATAGACGATGAAAAGACATTTGACAAACCACGATAAGATGCATTGAAAGCCTATATTGGAACCAAACTGCTATAATAAGAGTAAAGTAAGAACTGACTGAAAATATAAAAATATGCAGGGAAGTACGCCAATGCTGCTTACTATCCCCACAAGTTTACGATCTATACTCTGAGATTATATTCCAGGAGAGATTGGAAAACGTAGAAAAGGACATAAAAGTAAAAGGAAAATGGTTAAATAACATTCGCAGATGATACAGAGATCATATATGATAACATCGAAGATCTTCAATACTTAGTTACAAATTGAATATATATAGCAAGGAGGTGGGACTAAGAATATAGATAACTAGAAACCCGAAAACATTCACAGATAGAGCATAACAATCGGGAATGTGCCCAAAGATTGCATAACTAACTTCAAGTACTTGAAAGCTCGTCTCGCTATGTTCATTTGGCATCTTATTACATTTATCGTTCAACCATCCTCCTAACCAATTTCAAGTATTAAGGAGGATGGTTTCACGATAAATTGGATTCGTACAAAGAAATAAGATGCCAAATGCCCAAACTTTCATGAAACACAAGCAAAGTGTTGACAAATAGCGAATACGATCTACGCTTTAGATTGCGAGATATACAATTCTATGGTCAAACGATGAAAGTTACCGCTATAAATAAATTAGAGGCATGTGGAGTTTTCGTCGCATACTGAACATTTCATGGACAGACCGAATCACAAACGAAGAGGTATTAGTGCGAATGCGAAGGGATCGCGAACTACTAACTAACCTAAAGCGAAGAAAGACGGAGTATATCGGCCACAGAATGCTCAACTTGAAATACAGTACTCTACAACTCTTTATCTAGGGCTAGATCGAGGGCCAAAGAGGCATCGGCCGGAAAGAAGTCATTGTTGCCGAGAATGGATAGTCAAAGAACTTTTCCGCACAGCAAGAGGCAGAGACAAAATATAAGAAGTAATCGCACATACCAGTAGTGGTTACATGCTGCAAGACGAAGAATCAGCCATGGGCTGGCCAAACTTTTGATCTCTATGAGCAACCTGTTTTTTAAATTATAGAAGGCGCTCTACCAACATCGTATATATTAAGTGATCATAAGAAAAGGAGAAATTTAAATTAAAAATTAGTTTGATTTTAAAATAAACATAGATAATACTAATTAAATTTAAATTAAAAGTTATTATAATAAGGGAAAATGATGATTTCTTCTCATAAACTAATAAAATTATTCATAAAACAATATGTAATATGTGTACATAACACAAAGGGGGGCGACTAGGAATAGTTAGTTGGTCTATCATAGAACAAGTGTAATTTTCCGCTAAATCGTAGAAAGATAATATCATATTTATTTTATCTAACTAATAAATACATAAATAATTATAGAGTAGGAAATATTAAATAATGTAGAGATTAGCTCATGTACAATTAGCCAAACAAAAATATTTTCACATCGTGATATACCAAGCGCAAAATAACTTTGATCCATCGCTATTAATATCGTATAAAGTAAATACTTCGGTCCCGTTTAAACAGCGCAGCATAGAAACCCAATTCAACTAACCCTCGGGGTTAAGCAAGATATCAAGATGCATAATAACCCGCTGATTGCTGCCACGAGTAAGAATAATAACCCAAAATAAAGAGTCTCTTTATTCCCACGTCCAATCTTCGCCTTGGTTTATCTGGAAATCAATTGAATTCCAATCTACATGGTAATGAGTATTTTTGATATCACGCTGGGCAATCGCTCGTGGGCATCATCGGCGAAACACAGGGACCCATGCGTACGCGCAGACAAAAAAAACAAAGCGATCCCTATCGGTTGCTTGTAATATTTTCGTAATTAATGTATTAGAGGCGGTGCTTTGTAAATTAAAAATGGTTAATTACTCACCGATTTGGTATGTTGAAACAACCGGCGTGAAATGTTTAATTCATAGAGACTTACCTAGAACAAGAGAGAATAATTATTAGTAATAGAAACTGGTGTTTTATTTGGAATAAAATGGATAAACTACTGTACAATTGCATTAAAGCTATTATAACATAATACATGGATAGTTTTTATTTGTAGACAATTTTATACAGAATAATATATTATCATCCTCCAGTTTACTGGCCCTAGATAAAGACGCCGTCCGCCCGTATTAAGCAGCAATGGGGACCAAGAGTTCAAACCCCTTGCGAGTGAAATTTCGCGAATCGTCATTTATTTTTACTATATATAAATACTCATGAACTCTGTTAATCAAAGTTTTCACTGGAATATTTTTTACAGCATTCGGTAGTATATTGTGATATTTTACTCCTAAATAGTATGGGATTTTCTGATATTTTTGCAATCCTGCTACAGGATACCAACGGGGTCACAGATGGCGGATAGTGAACGACCTCTAGATATAGAGGTTAGCTGCGAAATAAGCAACGACGAATAAGCTGTCGGTCAAAAACTTCGGGTCGATGAGCTAGTATTAGCAAGGATACCCTCTTGCCCAAAGTGAGAAACTGTCCTTAAAGGCGGACGAACCAGTCAAGTGGTCAACGGCAGGAAGACCGCCGCATTCATGATGTCATAGAGATATTGCCAGGGTCGTTATGAAGAATTTAACAATTCGGGGCCATTGTTAAATTCTTCAACGTACGGGCGTTTCTTAAATGAAGCAAGGGTGCCAAGAATCTCGCATTCAGACATTATTAATAAAAAATCAGGACTCAAAATAGGCACGTGAATCGTGAGAAGCCTATACAAAGCCAGAAAATACAGAACACCATAAGAGAGATGAAAAGACCACAAATCTCATACTCATACTGGGTATCAGCGAATTACAATGGCAAAGATCCGGAAAATGTATTATCGATGACTACTGTGTCCACTACTCAGAAAAAGATAGCAATTATTACCGCAATGGACTAGCAATTATCTTGACAAAAGCAGTCAATAAATGCATTAAGGCCGTATGCTACGTGTCCGATAGAGTTATGATGTTCCAACTGCAATTCAATGTCAACGTCACCCTACTTGCGAGAGCGATGAAGAAGTTATAGAGAAGTACTACGATGTTTTAGAGAAGTTCTACGAAGTTATAAAGAGGGTAACGGATCGCCTAGAAAGTAGGGATATCAATATGATAATGGGAGGCTTAAAAGCTAAGGTCGTTCAAGGAAGCGATGACAAAGACGTCGGTGATTTCAGACTTGGAGAGAGAAACGATATAGGTCAACTGTTTGTAGAATTTTGTAAAATTATCTCTGTATTACGAACACATTCTTTAAATTGCCAAAAAGACAACTATATACTTGGAAAGTTCTGCAGAACAATCAGGAAAATAATGTCAGGAATTTGATTGACTATGTCACTATCAACGAAACATGGCCAAAGCAATGAAAGGACGTTCGGGTGCCGATGTACCCTTATATCACAATCTATTAATGGGAGAGATTAGACTTAACAAACGAATTACAACAACAACATCGACCATTTGACAGAATTGACATACAAACCAATGGTCAAATGAAAAGGAAATACTATAGAAAGTTAATTTGAAACCGCAGAAAATCCGCTAAACATACGGACCTTTCTTTACTGGCCAGTCTTTGTTATTGCTGCGGCTGTTTAGGTTATAGATTTATATTTTACATATGCAAATGGCCGGCAAATGAGATCACCTTTTATTCAAGGTTAAATTTCTGCCATATATATCAAGCTATGCGATCATAGTTAAGTATCCTTAATACACACCAATGAAGACATTGCACAAATATCTTAGTTGTTCTACTATTTTGTATTGGTACTGCCCGATAAAACATTATTAATTATTTTCGCTGGCACAACACACATGTGAATCAATAATACTACAGAGTCACGTATTTATTGGAAAATAAAAGTTACTGCTTAGAAAACTTGGGAACGAAGTAAAATTTCCCTACATACCCATAAGACAGAAAGACCCAAAGGTAAATAGTCAGTTACAAATTGAAACAAATACAGAAACTACTAATGCCATATAACATTAACGCGCAACCTTTATAATATGCAAGAAACGACATAGAAAAATGCGTAGTGTCAGGCAGCTATAAGATAATATCAAATATGCAAAAATACGTGTCCCCTTCGTGGAATTTTAGCTAAAAATAAGGTAGGTATACTTTTTGAAACAAGTGTGGGCTATAAATTGTTAACCAAACAAAAAGTAGAAAGAATGTTTATATAATGTTGCCTTATTTCGAAGGTAGCCGATTTTATCAGGCAGATCTTTGAACGTCTCCGAAAGCAATTGTAGCAAATAATTTAATTGTGCAGCCCGCGCCGATAAAATGTGACACCGGTAAGCGGATTGGTGGTGATTAATTTAATTAAGTGGCTTCGACGGGTGGGAATTCGACCCACTGTTTTGCGGTAATTAAAGAAATAATTAAGCGACCCGGTGGCATAAAGCACCGTGGGAATACGCTGCGATGTACAATTGGGTATTGGGCACTTGAACTTGATTTCTGGTTCACTGGTTCAGTATATTATCCAATTTGTTCAATAATAACTTTATCCGATATTAAACTCGGTTTGCTTCACCAAGTAACTAATTTTAGGTACAATTCGTGAATAGATTCATCTACAATTAGTGATTGATCGGATTACAATGTACATGTTTACAATGATGTGAAAACATACTTCCTGTAAGTATCTACTACGTATATCCAGAATAATTTGCATAAAGTTTATACGATATCCGTTTCACTCGCGAGCCCTATGTAAGTAAGTACATACATTAAAGCATTGTGTATGTTATAATTTTACCACCAACGTTTATGCTTAGCGAAAAGAAATGCTGTACTGTAGGTATTGGCAAGGATATTGGTTAGACCAGGGGTCGACACAGGCCGCATGCGTCCCCTGCAAACGTGTGTGTTGCTTTTTAGATATACTATTGAAAGTTAATATAATATACAATGTATAACCATTACTGCTCGGATGGAGAAAAGTAATTTTACGTTTTCATAAAATAATCATTATACAAAGTTTTGTTTTTTATAAAAATCAAATCTAGATGTAATAATAATAATAGTTCTTTATTGGTGATTTCGCTACTGTACAAAATTTAACATAAATTATTGCAATTAATGGTTTAATATAATTTAAGAAGATGGGTAAAAAGACAAGTAGCTTAAATTTAAAGCAAAATATTGTAAGAAACATTTAAATGCAATAAAAAGTACAAATATAAAATGTCAGCTTCATATTAGGAACTTAGTTTTTAGCTTATTATTATTATTATTAGCTGTATTAAAATAAAACAAATCTTTAATAGAAAAAGTTATAATTACTGCCTGTGCAGCAGACTTTATCAGTAGTGCGAAGGTATATCGACATAAAAATCGATCTTTGAACCATGGATGTGTATTTTTTTTAAATAAAACCATAAGTTGTGTAGCAAATATTCCTCAAAATCAATTCCGCGTCGCGAATTGCTCTATGTTTGACATGGAGTAATAAATGCCATATTTCGCTTAAAAACCCAACTTGTCTCTCTTTCCCACTTTTGAGTTGCTAGATTCGCGCACCTGACCAACTGAGCAGTTGGTGAGAACGAGCATACGTTTCTTATAAAATTACATATAAGGAACCCAATCAAAATATTATTATTAAGGTGCTGTAATGACTGTGGATTATGATTACACACAAAGAGAATATTATTAATTTTTCCTGTTTCCGTAAATCTAACAAACCGGCACAATAAAACAATTATAATACACCGCTCTTAATTAGCAACCGGAACAAAATTAATCCGTCTACCGGCTATAAATACTCCGTGGGAGCGAAGCATATTTATAACGCGAATTCATACTTAATTAATTCTGGATAATAACGCCGGTATATTACGCAACTATTGTTGAAGTTAAATGACGTGTCAGAAAATTAAACGCACTCCTAAATCAGGAAGTAATATATTCGTGTGAATGCAAACACGTCACGGGGTTGATGAAGAGCCGGGGCCGGTTCGCATGGGGGCGCGCGCCGTCCCCCCTAACCAACGTATGTGCGATAACGGAATTTCGTCCGTTAAAAATCGAGCCGCAGAATTAAATAATAAAAAAATCGCTGTAATTCTCGGCGTGTAATTAAAGAAAGCCCATGTACATAAATTCAGGACATATAACGCACACCGCGTTTGTCATCGCGCTATAATTTATTTCCTTGTCCTTCGCTGGGCGCGGTGTAATATACCGTTTTTCATATTATCGCATATTTAAAGGTACTGTTCTATATCATTTATAAAAGCACTGAAGCCTTATTTTGTGGATTTTTAACTACATACGTTTCGAAATAACTTTTAATAGAATGAAATAGGGTTAGTGAAAAATTTTCAGAATAGATACAACAGTGTGGATGGCAAAAAATATATCGATATATTGATTACAGAAAAATATCGATAGACTATATACTTATATCGAAACAAAAAATATCGATATATGAAATAAATCGATATTTACATTGAAATGGTTGTTTTATTTATAAAATAGTGTATTTTAAAACAAATCTTTTACAGTGTTACAATGGTAATATGTTTTCTATTTCGCAATTTATTGTATT
Source organism: Lordithon lunulatus (assembly GCA_963942505.1). Lineage (NCBI taxonomy): Eukaryota > Metazoa > Arthropoda > Insecta > Coleoptera > Staphylinidae > Lordithon > Lordithon lunulatus. The sequence goes on along the minus strand of OZ012666.1, from coordinate 52,290,140 downwards.
CTTATTTATGATTAAAATTGCAAGTAATTTATACCATTTCTCATATATTCTTCTTATTGCAATTCTTATTGCAATGTGATTGTACCATGAAAAATAAAAAAAAACTTTTATCTTTATAGCTATCAGCCCGAGAGCTTCTTCGCTGGTAAAAGGAGAAGCTCAGGAATGCGATTCTTGAATCCACTCGTATCTAACGTATTCGCGTAACTGTCAAAGTTGCTAAGAAAAATACGAAATAATTCAGGATGTGAGCTCGTAGGAACGTCGGTTTACTGGCTTTTAAAAATCACTACTAAACCAAAATTACGTCATTGAACGAACTCAAACCGTGAATTGTCCGTATTGTGTGGAGCTACTTTGACAGTTAAACTGGTTAAACGAATACGTTCTAAACGAATGGTTTCAAAAATTGTACCACCGAGGAGTATAATCATCCAGTATTTACCTTAACTTCACAGAAAACATCAGAAAAAGTGTGAAAAGTGATTAGTAAAACTTCGCCCACATCTGGATTTGAATTCCTGCTCCCCAATGTGGAATAATAGACGGATCTATAACCACTGATCTGGGTTTTTATTTTGTTATATATTTCATGCTAGGTCTAAATAAATCAATTTGAAATACATACAATCTGCAAAATACGAAAATTTAAATCATTAAGGGTAAAATTGAACGGATATAGGAAGTTAACATAACATAATTACAGTTATACAATAACACGTTCATCACCCAGGAATAATGCATGTCCTTGGCGCGGTGTAATATATCGTTATCCATATTATTGCATATTCAAAGGTATTGTTCCCCTGTACACAGTACACAATACGTTGGTTTATGCAACAATAAAATAAGAAATAAAAGAATTTGTTAAACAGATATTTTCCATTATATTGCTGATCGTGACAAAATAAGTAATAAGAACTAATTAGGAAGAAATTGAATGGTTGTGGCGTATAATATGTAGTAATTCATTTACATTGGAAGGAGACGAATAAAATTAATATGTTTTTTTTCCATCGGAGAAAATGGTAGAAATATGATAGTTTGACTCATTTCCCTCGTTTGAAAATAGTAGGTGTGTATTCTTATTTTGTGAACACAAACGGTCCAAAGTATTACTTATTTGTACTGATTTCCTATTTTATGTCAGAATAAACCCACCTTTACTCTTTACCTACAGACATTTTGATATATTGTTTCATACAATGAAATAGAGTTATTGAAAAATGTTCATGATATAGGCACACCAGGATAAACTTAAACAATCTACTACCCCTTTATATTATTAATTAATTAAATTATGAAGACGCTCTAAAACCCTGTAAGTAAATTACTAGAAACAGTGTTCGGAACGATATAAATACACACTGAGACCAGATTTAATACAAGAAAAATCTGAAGGAATTCTTTCACAGCCTACAAGAATTTCATTAAATGCATTCTCAGCGTTTGTAATTTTAGATGTATACGAGACGTTTTTATGGGCCCACACCTTTCGGCCACCCCGCGCTTATGTAAATAAATATCAAATAAATAATATGTACACCATTTTTACGGCCGCGACATATGTTGAATGTTATTTCTGGATGGTGTGTACGAAATATATCTGAAATGAGTCTTTATTACATGCAGGGCTATATAATTTTTAATGCTTAAAATTTCTCGAGTACATAATGAAATATAATTTACGTTTAAGTTCGCCTCAGGACTTTTTATGAGAATCTACTAGTTATTTTAAGCAATATGAATTGTATATAGATTTAAAAATTATCCGGTTGCACACACACAGCAAATTATTGCCGACAATTTTGATAATAATAATAAAATTGTGGGCAATAGTCTAATTTTTAAATAAATTCTCAACATTTCTTAGAAAATATACGTATGATTCTGTGGTTAAATTTTCTATACCGACATTTCAACTTTCAAACGTTCAAATATGTTCAGAACGGCGTTTGTCAGTATGTCTATAGTAAGATTGTCATATTCGAAAAATCGAGAATTATGACAATTACGGGTAGTTCTTAAGTCACTTTAACTGATAGTTATTAATATGTTTACCATGTTAGATTAGGTAGTTACATTTATACTGAAATACAGTAAGAAAAAAGAAGTAAGTAGATATAGAGATTATTCAGAATCGTTAATGCACACAAAATAAGATTACGTACCATTTACTTCTTGTTTCTTAATACTAATAATCAACTGTATTTAAATTAAAACTTCTTGCAATGTGGTATTTTGATAATAATAATTATAATTATAATTGCATTTATATAATAATAGATATGCCATTAAAGGCGATCCTACTCTACCGTTCATTCTCATTTTCTCCATAAATACTAAAAAGGAAAATAACCTTTTGAACCATATATATGATTTCTCATTTCTTATTTTAAGAAAAAAATGCATATCAATTAGAACAAATAAGAAAATTATAAAACATACCCTAGTTTCTCTGAGTATGAACAACTACAATTGATCTTGTTTAATTAAAATGACACAATGAGTCGATCATTTGGGAAGAGAATTAAATACATTTTTCAGGTAGATATTATAACTCAAATTAATGAAAATGAAAGTGCATTACTCAAGAACATTCCTGTACCTATAACATGTCCAGCAATAGATAGAAAAAATAAACATAGTTAAAAAAGAAACTAATATGATCTTAATATATCTGGAAAGCATACGACCAGCCATACCAAGACTACTACTAAGGGAAATAGGGGCATGGTAATCAACGAAATGTATAATAACAACTAGGCTTTCCTAAATATGGGAAACAATCAGTCGATATCACTCACGATCTGTCTGAGACAAGAGCGTAGCTATTGAGACTTTTAAATAAATACATCGAAATAGCGGTGAGAAATTGAATCAGCATTTATGGAATTGATACTATATTCCTGTGCAATGGTAGAGAAGCGTGGGTATTGAGTGCAGTTTTGCGACGTAGACTGAACATACAAGAAATGGAGTACTTGTAGTGGCAAAGTGCCAATTCTAGGCAGTATTAGGAACGACAGCATCAGAACACGTATGAATGTCCAAGAAACCTTAATGGACAAAAATTAAAAGTGTAGCCTGAAGTGGTTTGGCCATTTGAGGTGTATAAAATACCGAAGATGGCTGCGATGAACGGATCAAAGTAAACGGTCTACCTCGTAAGTAGATATTGGAATGAAAATAAGATAATTAGAAACGGAAGAAGCATGCAAAAAGTATGAGGTAAAATGTAATGCAGGTATGGAAGGTCATAGAAGGTATATAGAATACTGGCGAATGACAAAGAAGCAAAATGGGAAAATGGTTGGATATATATGAATGCACGGGTTGAATTGTCAGGAGAGTATGAAAATGAATGCACAAAGGACAGAAAATGAATAGATATCATGGTGAAAAAGACAATAGATGAAATAGAATGCTAGGAGTAGCAGACCTTGCTAGCAATATCACAATATAATGCACAATTTATGGGCATACAAATGCATACAGGTCTGCCTGAATATTTAAAAAATGGGAAAATGGTAGGTTAGATTCGGAAGTGAGCAAAGTGAAGGGAGATTGTATGAAGGATGAAGACACATCAGCTTTCGTTTATCACTCTAGGCTACTCCGGGATGATTGTCTAGTGTTCAATGTTCCGTGCGAGTCGCTCCCAAACGCACAATTTTACATCGTCCCTTACCGCGGTTGCACTAGCCTAAAATTTGATCGTCAGTAACTACCAGGAAAGGGCATGCGCATTTTGCGTTTATTCTTTATTATGTACATGTGGACAATAAGTGCGTGTTCGATTATTGTTCTGCGACGTGTTGCTCAGAATGGTAACGTTCGGGACGGCTAGTAACAATAAACGAAAGCAGCTAGTGTAAATTGTGCGTATGTGGAAGGGAAATATGAGAACATTCAGTGAATGAATGTGTATATCTAAACTGGACGGAGAGTAAAACGGATCTAATGAGAGATAGAAAGAATATTGGAGGTCAAAGAAAAAGAAGTCGAAGAATGAATTAATTTTTAATTTAATTTTTGGTTATAGAATCTATATATTGATTATTAAATCAAAAGATTTTTATGTTAATGTATTGTTAACACATTATATTTTATTATATCATATAGGAAAATATTAATAATATAATGTTCTTTATTAGAAAGTGTACTACGTAAATCAATTATTTAACACATGTGCCAGAAGTATACGAATTATTGCAGAGATTTTCATGTGTCTATATCAACATATGAACAAATAGTTCAAGATATTACATAATATTCAACTATGTCGATAATTCAACAATTCAAATAATACATAAACATATTAAAATCATTATTGTTTATTTATAAATATATTTAAGGATTACTAAATATCGATAAGCATATGGATAATTGCAGAGATTTTGTAGTGTAAATATCAACAAAAAGTTCAAAATTTGAAAAAATATTCAACAATAGCGTTGATTCAAATTTGATAAGCATACTTATATCAAAATTATAATTAAGGACTTATAAAGAATAGTCAAGATTTCTAAAAGTGCATAGAACGTATAACGAAGCATTGTTACAGTTTCAGTCAACAGCTCTTAATTATTCTTTTATCCTAATGTATTGTGATATGAATTTTTTTAATCATATAGGGTGAAATTGAACAGATATAGGAAGTTCAATATAATAATAGTTATACAATGACACGTTCCACCGTCACGGTGACACAAAATTCACCGCAATGCGGCGCGTGCATTTCGTTAGTAATTAACGTCCATTCCGCGGCGTATGATTTATTCGCTTTTTACATGGCCGCGCGTTAATTAAGACGCCGAAACGCAACGGGACGTAATTTACGGCATGTCGTAGCGCATACTTTTCCATCGCGCGGGCCTTTTACAATCATTATTTCAATTATTTCAACGCGCGGCAAAACGTCGTTAAGCTGTCCCCTGCGTAACAGCCATTTCAAGTAGTGGGGTATGTGGGTATAATTGGGAAAATATTTTAATTGTTATGTACTGAGAAGCTACTTAATACCATTAATACTACACACTACGTTTTTGTTAACGCTGGTGAGGCGATAACAACATTGCACTGTACCACTTAACATATAGAGCCAATGCATTTAAAGTATGATACACATAACTTGTATAATAAATTCCATAATAAGGTATTGCCAATTAAAGCAAATGAAAGCAACATCATTATCAGCTAATATTATTTTTGAGTTGTTACTGTTTTCATAGCTCCAATAACAAAGTTAATAATGGTGCCATTATAAAATGTGAGTTACTGTATAGTAAAAATAATGATCTACTCGACTCTGATAACACAGAACTCAGGGTTAAACCGTTTATAGGGCACGGGTTCATTTATAAACAATAATTGTGGTTCGTGCAAACATTTTTAAAACCTGATTTATTTTGTGGTGCAACAAAAAACTTTATCTAGAGTTTAATTACATGCATAAATATTTATAAGACTGAATATTAATATAAAATAATTGTATATAAGATATTTAAACTTCTTACAAAAAATTAAACAAGAGCAGTGATTCCCAAATTGGGAGTTTTGTGTATGTTTTTCTACACATACCCATTGTTCAGGAGGTCTTTTGATATTTTTAAGTGCAAAAGGGGGTCGCGGACCAAACATTTTGAGCAACACTGATGTAGAAGATAGGACCACATTGTCTGGCAAAGTGGGTATAGCCTGTGATTTTAGCTACCCGAATATTTATACTCATATTCACCTTGTTCGTTCCATATGCATACAAAATGCTTAGTACATAATAAAATAAGATATAAGGTAAACAGTATAGATACAAATTAAGTTAAAATAATTAAAAACAAATATCAGAGAAACAAACATTGCACGAAAACTAGTACTCAATATCAAAGGAGCAGATTTAACCATATCCCAGTCCTAACTGGAATAAATGACAATGCACCTAAAGAAGTAGAAATGATAAAAACTGAGAAAATAATAAGGCTAGAAGTACAGAACAACAATTAAAACATAACGTTCAGAAGTGTAACAATCGAAATTATACTAATTAACCCATAAGACGAAAACTAGCCTGATAATAACGAGATTTTAGGGATGTTAAAATGTAAAAAAACAGATGCGTTTACTGAATAAAGAAAAAATGGCAGAATTTGCAAAACAGCAACATTATAAGGCGCTTTCGTTTAGCATTGTTTAGCATTACAAGTCGCCCCATGGCGTGCAATAGCGCGTCGTGCGCCGCCAGTTGTAAGGGCCGAGGAGGATTTATGCGCATCGGAAGAGGCAAATAGAACAAGAAACAATAAGTCCGTACCAGCCCAGGGTGATAAACGAAAGGCACTATAGGCTAATGTATAGCCATTTTCATATAATACAGAGTAATCGCTTCAATTAAAAACTTACTAATAAAAAACCTAAATTAAAAACCCTCTACTGATCTGAGAAAAGAAAGAAAATCCATAAATCTTGAGAAAAATTACAAAACCTACATACATATGAGCCTGTGAGAATGAAAGAGGCGTAAGTCATATTTGAATTGTTTTGAAAAGGAGATTTTGCGTTTGCTATTTATGTACATGGATGTACGCAATTACATTTTTATTTATGAATAAATGAATGTCAAGTCTGTAACTGCGCACGTTGATTTACATGAATACCAAAAAACAATTCAATTATGCCACTTTCATTCTTACATGTTCATAAAAATACATTAGTCATTTAGAATAGAGATTAATAAAAACAGAAATGTAATTACTTATAATTGATTACAATTTTGTTTTTAGTAATCTCTAACAGAATAATTTATTTTTTAGGCTAGCTTTAATTACAACACAATGTTATTGTACACCAGCAATAACGCTCTGCCAATAAATAGCAAATAAATCCCGCTAGCGTCCTTGACATGTAGCCAATTATGTTGGCCCCACCGTTTTTGTTTAAATAATTTATGAACACAAGGGTGCGCACTGAATCCATTAGTGCGTTCAGGGTCGCTTTGCTCATGTGTTAACATCCCCCCAAAAACAACATACACCCCATCGTCGACGTGAATGACTGACGTTTTACCAGCCAAAATGTTTATATTTAGCCCGATTTTTTCCCACTCATAAATATTTTTTATAGGCTTATGTTGTTTTGCTGCTCAACGAATAGGGTGTATTGTCGAGCGAGTTTGTTTGACAAGTCATCATGAGGTGAGGCACAACGAGATTGAATTTAGAGATTTTAAACACTACATATTTTAATTATTAAATCATCTACAAAAACATTCGAGTGAGATTATATGGTGTGCATTTCTGAGATATTACAAATTCATATTATTTTCAACTAGGATGACGATATTTCAAATTAAATTTTTATTCTCCCAACATCCAAAAACGAAATTCCCAAAACTTCCTCTCTACAATTACTTGATGTTGAACTCACGGAATCCTCGGCTGACAGGCTACGGCTGATGGCCAATTAGAGCATGGACACCAACATATGTATTAAATTATATTGTAATAATATTGATTGAATATGTATTGTTTTAAATATATATATATATATATATATATATATATATATATATATATATCTTCAACATTTGAGCCACTACACTAGAAGATTTACCATCATTATCTAAGTCACTCATCAACTATTCGCTATGCCGGCCAACTATTTAATGGATTATTTATCATAGAAAACGAATAAAACAAAGCGGTAAAAATAGGCATGCAAAGCGAAGATTAGTCTGTAAAGATAATAGGAAACTCCTTGAATTAAATGATATTATATATATATTATAAATGCGAAATTAGTAAAAACATTAAAGAGTAGAGTGAATTATAAATGACTTGTAGAGGATGGGTGGGGGTTTAATGGGGTTATGGTAAATATATGCTACCCCCAAAAGACAATCTCTTCTGCACATGGTACACTCTGTCGGATATATAACGAGTCTCTGTCGACCGAGTAACTACCAGTATAAGTAGTCCACAGTAGCTATGGAAAGGGCAGTATTAGTGTGCCTTTTCACGGTAGTCAATAAATTGGGTGAAACATGTGATTTTAAGCCTTTTCAAGGTATTTCGGCTGTATATGTAATCAATATGCTCTTCTTCTGCAGATGTGGCCCTTTTACTGCGATCTCTGTCTGCAGCTTATCAAGTAATGTTGCAATGCAATGCAATGATCCTGTAATGGTCTTCCCTTTTTGAAGATAGTTGATTAAGATAACTCCACGACTATCCCAAATAAAAACAGTCACCATCACTTTTCCAGCCGAAAAAATAATTGTTTGTAGCCATGTTTCGTTTACAGTCATTAATTGGCGCCAAAACGCAGAAACTGTGCCAACAGAGCATTGCAAATGTTCATTCGAACACGTTTTAGATTCAGAGTGGGCAAACGCGACACCCAACGCGCGGATATCTCTCTCATGCCCAAATGTTCATTAAGTACGTGACAAACACGTTTTCTGTCCTCTGATAGTCTCTAATTCGGCAGTTGTCCAGCACCATTTGGTGGAGTTGACCGTGTTATCGTCAGTGGTTGCAGTTTTTGAACGTTCTTTATCTTCCAAGCCTGTACGAGCATGTTTAAATTCAACTACCCAACCCTACGGTGGTAAATGATGATGCAGAGTAGCCATGTAAGGAGAACATGGTGTGCCTTTGATTTGCGTAGGCGTATTGCCTTTCAAAACCAAATATTTAATGACTGCTCGATACACGCTTTTGTCCATCGCTAAGATCGACTCACTCAAGCGATTGTGAAACAGCAACTGCGCGTCGAAATCAAAGTGAGCGATTAAAAAAAAAGATGCACAAACAGATTGATTAGATGTAGTTAATGAATGTTGCTGAATACATGGTGAGGTCGGAAATTTTTCAGAGCACCCTCGCATTTCTTACTATATATTCTTGTTCTTTTGCAAATATGCTCAGCAGATCTAATTTCTTATTCCTTTCTCTGAGTCTAAAAGGACTTAAAGATTGATCTTTTCCTTTCTACATTAGTGTTTGAAATCCCCCATTATCAATGTTAGTTCTTGTTTTACGATTTTTCTAAAGATTTCTGTTATCTAAGAGTAAAATTATTTTACTTGTTTCTCGCTGTGTTCTATTGTTGGAGCATATACTTGGATAATGATCATTTGCATTTATCTGTTTAACTTTAAAAAGACATATCATAATCACAATTTGTCATTGTTTGGGAAAACGGGAAGAAATAGCGGAAAACATCCATAAGGCCATTTGTTAGGCTTGAAATTCTCTATAACTTTTCAATTTGAATTATCATTCTAGTTCAAATAACATTTTCCACGCATCTTGCCGGAAAACGGTCGGTTGTCGAGCTTGAAATACTTTATTATATATATATATATATATATATATATATATATATATATATATATATATATATATATATAAATATATATCTTAGCGATGGACAAAATCGAGTATGGAGCAGTCATCAAATATTTGGTTTTGAAAGGCAATACGCCTACGCAAATGAAAGGTACACCATGTTCTCGGTACATGGCTACTCTGCACCATCATTTACCACCGTAGGGTTGGGTAGTTGAATTTAAACATGCCCGTACAGGCTTGGAAGATAAAGAACGTTCAAAAACTGCAACCACTGACGATAACACGGTCAACTTCACCAAATGGTGCTGGACAACTGCCGAATTAGAAACTATCAGAGGACAGAAAACGTGTTTGTCACGTACTTAATGAACATTTGGGCATGAGAGAGATATCCGCGCGTTGGGTGTCGTGTTTGCCCACTCTGAATCCAACACGTGTTCGAATGAACATTTGCAATGCTCTGTTGGCACAGTTTATGCGTTTTGGCGCCAATTAATGACTGTAAACGAAACACGGCTACACCATTACACACTCGAAACAAAAATGCAACAAAAACAGTGGACTGCTAAGGAGGAAAAGGCTGCAAATAAAGCTAACAATTATTTTTTCGGCTGGAAAAGTGATGGTGTTTTTTTTTGGGATAGTCGTGAAGTTATCTTAATCAACTATCTTCAAAAAGGGAAAACCATTACAGGATAATTGCATTGCATTGCAACATTACTTAATAAGCTGCAGACAGAGGTCGCAGTAAAAGGGCCACATCTGCAGAAGAAGAGCATATTGATTCACCAGAACAATGGGCCGTCACGTACCTCGCGACAATCATCGAGATAGGGTTTGAACTGCTGGACCACCCCTTCGTATTTGTCAGATTTAGCTTCTTATACGCCAAGAGCTCGGGGGACAAGAATTTTCCAGGAACGAGGAGGCCATAAACTTCGTAAGCAACTATTTTTCTGACAAAGACGCCAACTACTATTTGGATGATTTGATGAATTGGGAGTATCGCAGGGAGAAGTGTGTTGCTTGGCAAGGAGATTATGTTGAAAAATAAAAATAATTTTGGAAAAAAAAATCTTTTGTATCATCTTTTGTAAGGTCGGAAATTTTCCAGACCGCCCTCGTACACTGTTTAAGCTTCCACCAAGAAGGTTTATACTTGGATATCATCAAAAGATTCGCTTGGAAGAAAGAAAGAATCAGATTGACTATATTCTTATAAATAAAAGATATAGAAACAGCTGCATATCAGCAAAGACCAACAACTGACGTACAATCCGACGTTAATCCTGTAGTATGCGTTTTTTAAAGAAAAACTGAAAAAGGTACAAGAGAAGAAAAATAACAGGAGATATTATTTACAAAAATTGAAAGATCCCTTAATAAGAAGTCAGCAGAAGACCGCCTAAATGAAAAATTGAGAATCGGGTCTAAGAATTCGGATATAAAAACAAATAAACTGAATACAATAGTTAGAAATATAAAAAAGAAACTTCTTAAACCAGATATCACCAGAAAGAAACCATGGAGAACCAACGAAGGAAAAGAAGGAGGAGTATACGAAATTAATTTAGTAGCCCAGCTCAGTGGCCTGGTGATTAAAGGCAACGTCTATCTCGTACTGAGTACAATTTGGAGGGGATACTTCAAACCCCATTGTGTGCAAAATGCAAAATTTTGCGAATTACCTTTAACAATTTTTCAGAGGTTTTCTGTGAAGTTCGGTGAAAGTAAATACTGGGCGATTGCACTCCTCTGAGTTTCTCCCGTTACCAGCGGATAAGAGAAATAAAAGAAAAACAAGCCAAAGAATCATGTGAACCCCTCAACGGAAATATGATTATATATATATATATATATATATATATATATATATATATATATATATATATATATATATATGATGAGTATTAATATTCATCGGAAAGTCAGAGAATTTACAGGAATGAGTGAAGCATCTTAGTAGTTAAAGATGGATAAGTCATTATCAGCCAGGAAACGCCGAAGAAGGCATGGAAGAAGGTTGTGGAAAAACTATTAGAAAGAATAGACAATAGACCCAATACTTCACAGAAAAAATGCGAACCTGGACCGAGTAGATTATAGAGGACGTACAAACCGCGACAAAGACAATCAAATGCGGAAAAGACGCTTGTCCCAGCAATACATAAGCAGAATTTTTGAAGCTTCTTGATGGGAGAAATTTGAAATGGTAAGTTTAGTACAATACCTAAGAAGGTGCTATAATCTGAATTCGTTATCTTTCCCTAAAAAGACCGGAGCCAGGTCACTATATACTATAACAGGAATAAAGAATTATTATTATATTTTCAGACACCAAGAGTCTACAACTTCTAATGGATAGAGTGGCGGAAAGCACAAGGACTAAATATAAACATCAACAAAACAAAACTGATGATGATTAGTTAGAGCAAAGTAAATATCCCAAATGCGAAATAATAATCAAACCACGAATACACAAATATACATATCTTAGTATCACAATAAATAATCAGTGAGATAATTAAAATGAGGTAAAGGTTGGCATCGAAAAGGGCAGAGCTTTTTTTAATATATGTAATCAGTTCTATATTCCAAACTCACATTTTGACAATAACGACACAAATGATATACCTGCGATGTTACGTGATCTCTGTTCTCTTCTATGAGGTTGAAGCAACAAAATGGAAGCATTTTATATGTGAATGCTGAAGGTGCTATGACTACACCGAGTTATAAATCATAAATAATCTGGAGAATGGAAAAGAAATACTGGGCACTATATAAATAAGAAAGCTAGAATACCTAGGTCATGTTATGATAATCGAAAGCAGCTACTATCGACTACAGAACTTTTTCCAGGAGAGAGTACTAGGAAAAGAGCTGCATGAAGAAGAATTTCGTGATTGAAAAACCTAGTTCGCTAAAACGACAACTGAATTATTCAGAGCAGCGGCAAACAAAGTGATGATATCTAGGATGGTTGCCAACGTCGGGACTGTATAGAAACCACAAGAAGAAGAGCTTCTTCATTATCCGGCGGAAAAACCTATCGGCTGATTGACCTATGTAGATTAGAAGTAAATTAATATGTACGTATGTATAATACCAATATAAACAATATTTTGAAGCCGATTGACCTGTCATTATAACTTTTGCGCATTTGTCACTGCACTTTGTTCGTCAAATAGGGACAAAAATGCGATAGTAGGATAGTTGTGTCTATCTTAGAAGTTGCTACTATATAGTAAGAAAATGAATCAGGGCGGACAATATTACATTTGGTAACATTTTGATACGCGATTAGTACAAAATAAACTCATGCACACTTTTTAGAGTTGTCGTCGATATAGTACGACTAGTTTTGTTGGTAACCAACGTTCTGGAAGGACATGGTACATAAGAAGGAGAATATTTTGAGAGGAAAAGGATAAAATTAGTCACACGAGTTCTGAGGAGTTAGCGAGATATACGTCGTACGACGGGAATTTCACCTAGTTATCATATAATTATATTTCCAAATAAAAGATACTTAGAGCACCAGTCCACCAGCGATGCTTTAATATAAAATTACTACCACACTAATTACCTCTGATTCTCATTTTAAATAATTCGTTTTGATAGCATCGGGACAACCAACATTTATATTATATATGGCTCGATTAGCCGCACATGGGCATTTTTTTTGGGTGCCCGCTTGCGTGGGCATTTGAGCGTCGATTTGTATAATGTTTGATTTATGGCTTTTTAATTGGGCTTCCGCCTGCTATAAAACTTGCATAATTTAATCCGATGATTACAACAGGAACCTCGTTATGTTGCCGTATATGGGCCGCAGGAAAATGATCCTCCTGCCACGCAGTACATTTTGCAATTGATGCCTTTCAACGCCAACAAATCTAGTTTATTTTTGTTTGTACGGTTTCTAATCTAGAAACTGGTTTAAAATCAACTATATGAACCGATTGCAGCTCATATTTGATTGTTTTTAAAATTGAGTGGTATTCATCCATTAGCGGATTGAATATAATAAATATGTCAATGAGGATTTGTTGAAATTTTAGTTCACATATTTAATCCTTAAATGTGCATAAATGTAATGTTGTATAGTTTTGAGTGGTATAGCAACATCAAGCATCCCTCTGCCAGAATATTTGTGCAATTGACAATTGGATGAAGACAGAATTGCGCCCCGTTACACACATTATGGCGTGAGTAAATTCGTATTATAATATAAATTGTATGTATTTGGATGACATTAGAACGCACCATTAAATACACATTGAGATTAAATGTTTACACGGTCATTCGAACAAAGCTAAGTGCGAGTTCGTGTATTTCTATGTGAATTCGTATGTGGAGAATAAATACAATACAAAACACAAGGTCAGTCTTTATTTTTCCCTCTTAATACCAAATGTGATTTTATTGTAGTATATTCCTGATACAAGTGGTAGTAGTAGTTAAAACAATTTATGGTACAAGCAATTCATTGATTGATAAACCCTGTTTACATACAGAAATCTAACTCTATGTGTCAAATTGATGAGTTTGAGACGTTTAAACAACGAATTACAAAATGACTCATGATTTCACAACATTAATCTGATTTATACGACTTACAAAATGGCTAGAATTTGCAAAACTTAATAGAGAGAAAGAGAGAGAATCAATCTTTATTCTTATTAATATTTACATAAAATACAATAGTAACAGGTTCCAAAATAGATAGATACCACTTCTAATGGATAGAATGGCGGATAGCAGTCAGAGACAAGGACTAAATTTCATCAACAAATCAAAATTAATGGTCATTAGCAAAATCAAATGCCAGGATGCGATCGGTCTTCCTGCCTTAAAAAAATAATATTATATTTATAACTAATAAGCTAAACTCATGTAATATATAATAGCTAATATGCGAAAAATGGTGTTACAAATGTCCGTCGTTTACATATTACAGTTTATGTAGGTGATGAAAATACATGTATCGTTAACTATATGAATGCGGAATTCTAATTTGCCCCTATACAATGATCTGCGGTTGGTGAACATCCTGCATTAATAACAGCAAGCACATTTGAGTGCTTTCAATAAAATTTCCGGATATACAAATGCACACATGTGTGGTGTATATATGTGTACACAACAAACCATGCAGTTTTACAGCCACCGACTACAATTGAATATTAAAGTGCGGGGTGCTGTAAAGTCAACAAGCCGCTGGCATCGACGGAAAGAGTATCGTGAAAACCGTGCGAACAACTAAAACGTGCAATTTTCCGCTAATGGCGCGAACGCTCACGTTCGAGCAATAAAACTGTGCAGTTTTCGTATGTAAACGTACGGTTGGTTGATGTTTATTTGCATATTCGCAGAAACGGGTCGTTATTTTGCTTGTCAACGTGTAAATTACATTCTCATTACCGCAATTTAAACATGTATATAATTTTCTGGATTGAATTTTATATTTGAACAAAGCTGACCTTATAGCATAAACTTTTATCGTTTTGATCTCAATACTGAATGGAAAATTAATATTTTACGCCGCTCGTTTTAGCACCGCCGGCTTTGGTTATAAAAAGTCTGGCACAATAATTCGAATACCAGCATCCAACGTGCAATGCCAACAATGTCCATTTCTCCTTTTCCTCAAAAGGATCGTTTTTAATTGGGTGACGATTATCCCGGAACGCTCGAGCGAAAAAATGTGTGTATACGTGTGTCTCTTGTAACGCCACTTTTCTGTAATAACTATAATTGTGAAATTTCACACACACATCGCTAGATTTATTAAACGCACACAATGCACTAAAACGCATTCAGCGAAAGTTATCTGTAATTGCTACAGTGAAAGAGATAAGATGAAACGCTGTGCATACGGTGGTTCAATTAATTCTCACAAATTGTTACTGTAATTGATTTGATTTCTATTAAACCAACAATCTGCAAGTAATGAGTATGTGCTGTGATGCGTGCATTGTTCATATCTTTTCAACTCGAAATTCAATCGGAAAAACTAAATTTCACCTATAATGTGTTACTACGGCATCTACTATGGGGTTTCAAGGATAGAAACAAATAAATGTATTTTAACTACATTTATGTCGAATAATAATCGTAGTTGCTTGATAATGGCTATATCATAGC
Source organism: Lordithon lunulatus (assembly GCA_963942505.1). Classification (NCBI taxonomy): domain Eukaryota; kingdom Metazoa; phylum Arthropoda; class Insecta; order Coleoptera; family Staphylinidae; genus Lordithon; species Lordithon lunulatus. The sequence continues at coordinate 52,274,640 of OZ012666.1, read as the reverse complement.
TGAAACTGGTTGCTATTTGCAAAATATTTAAGTGGCAATAAAAATGTCGAAAACGAATTAATAATAAAAAATGTTGAAGATATTGTTACAAATGTAATCCCTGGCTTTTTGGGTGCGGTACGGTATATGCTGCAATTTATTTTGGCGTGTATGCGACTTGGCCAGGAATGTGTCCGTCGAAATTTGCCTTAGGGGTGAGATTGCGTCTATACTTATCTTATAGCACAAACTGTGAAATTTCATAGAGCTTATAACCAACACGATGTACCAGATTTGGATATAATTTCTGTAGTTAATAAACAAGGTAGGTTATGAAACTTGCCAGTCCGTTGCATAGTTTTTGTTAAAAGCTAATACAATTCACACAATTCATAATAATAATAACTGTGCTTTATTTCGTACCAAACAGATTTGATTTAGATATATACGAAATAAAAACACAACAGAAACACAGAAATCGGGAAATTGAAACATATCACTCAAAATCAATCAACACTAATTCATGTGTAGTTGCATTTTTAAAGAAAACTTAAATATTTTTCCGTGGTAATTCACGCTATAAGAAAAAAAATAGAGCCATAATATATAGGGGTAATCTCTTGTAGTTTATTTGTGTGATATTTACTTTTACGAATTAAAACGGCTATTTAACAAACCATTCTAAAATGAATAATATTCTGCCACCACTATTGATTTAATAAGAGTGTATATTTTTGCTTATTTTTTACTAAGGCTGAATACAACTTCACAATTTACCATCACAATAAAAGTATATAGGCGAGACCACTTCAAACTAATTCAAATTTAGCGACCGTTAAATACAAATTATCAAAGTAGTAAATTGTAGTAAATGTTCAATATAATTACATAATTCGTACAATAAAAAATACATGAATACTGAAATTTGTTTTATGATATATAATAGATATAACTAAAGAATATATACACAATAAATAAATAGATAAGTCATTAAAGGGAACAAATAAGGATGCTGCTAAAGTTGTATAGCCCGGATGATTTTACGCTAATAGTTCTAACATGTATAAACTTTGCACATAATAAGCAAGTGATGGATATAAAACAGTGATAAATTATAATAATACATATAATATATAGGTGACTTAAGAGAAAGTTCCACAGTCATCAAAATCTCGTCTAGAGAATATGACATACCTCTCGTTAAGGCCAAAATATATGGGAGGAAGGCATTAGGAACGTAAACACAAAAGATATGGGATAAAATGTAGCACAATCCAGGACTCTTTTTGCGCTAACGGTACTTATATATTATCTGCAAATAATGTATATAACACAATGATAAATTCTATTAGTAAATTAAATCTTATTTTGCCTCTAAGAGAAAGTTCCAGGCCCATCAAAATCCCATCAAGAGAATAAGATTTGCCTTCCATTAAAGGACAATACGTTGTTTCCGAAGCTCATAAACACCGAAATAGTAAAATTTCTACTTTAATCACGGACCTAATAAACCTCACTTAAATCTTTCCCACCGAAACAACACTTTGCTTCATGACAAACGACGTTAGCGTCGGCCGTTTCTCTTCAGCCCAAGGAACATAAACTGGGGAGCAAATTAAATGCAACATCCCCGAAAACGCGCACCGCCGCCGACAGGGCCCCGCCATTAAAACGCGTTGTCGCGAAATTTATGCATTTCCCACCGCTCTCTCTCACACTCTTTCCCTTTTGGCAAAAATACCCGTGCCCGATTTAATTTACGCCTCGCGTTTTTAAAATCGTCAGTTTTTTGGCATCCCGCCATCGTTAGCGCCACGGATAAATTATGCCAATCATTAATCTTCCATTTGAATAATTTAAAGTGCCGCGTGCCGCCGTTAATGGTGATTGATATTTTAAAATCGGATAATGCGGTAATTAATTCTCACTTAAGCAGCAGTTGCGTGCATGATTTACGGGGAATAAAAATAAATGTGAATGGATGTTTTTATAATGTGTAGGTATTGTCGAGTGTCATCTGAAAACAACGCGGTGATAGATGGTATATAAAATTGCTCTGACACTTTATACTAGAATTTTACACTCTAATTATAATTAATGAGTTAGTGATATTTCATGTAGGAATTTAGTTGTATTGACTAATATTGATGAACCCTATTTTACTTAATTTCATTTCTTTAAATTGAACTTTAAAATGCACTATCACTATTTGTAAAATTGTTTTTCAATCTAGGCAATGAAATGGCATAACATTTCCACAAGTTAATAAAACTTTTTGTAGAAGGATTTAAAACTTAATATTAAAAAGAATTGGTTTCCATAATTGGTTGTGTAGAAACTACAAAATATGATATATAGTTTCGTCTACACCTTCTTCTACATGAAGGGGATTGCAAAACCGGAATCATACGATTTAGGTATTGTCAATATTATATACCTTCTGGATCAAAGTAAATCTATTTTGGATGAATTTAATATTGAACAATAATTAAATTACATTACAAACATTTAAATAAATATTTACTTACAAAATATTACATGGAAAAGAGAGTCGTTCAAAATGGCCGATCAACAAAACAAATAATCAAAGTAACAACTACAGGAAAATTATGTTTCTTAACTGTAGATATAAGTACTCTCCAACGTCGTATATCACGAATTAGATCATACGGAGATGAAAAAATGGGAGAATATCAGTGCGGGTTCCTTGAGAAGAGATCGACCATGGACCATCTTTATAATGATCCAAGCAATGGAAACATGTTACGTGATAATATTTATAACATACATAGATTTCATATCATTCTATTATGTAATTTATAATAAAACTTCAATACAAATCACAATTCCTAGCCCTTAGGAGTACAGATCAGTTATAAGAAACGTATATCAGGAATAAAATACCGATTGAAAGTTGTAAACGTATGGTCTCAGGCACATCTGGAGAAAAATCAACAAGATCACAGGAGGCAGACAATATTCAAAGAAAAAATCAATATATATAACTTGATGGTAGTAGTAGATCAATTTTCGAGAAAACTACTAAAAAAGCAAATTTACGTAGAACAAGCAAAATAAAGAGAAACAATATATTTGTAGTTGGAAAAATACCTAAAAGTCGATAGTTATTAATATAATCAATACTGTAACTAATATATTCGTAGAACATTACAGCTATTTCGTATTATTCAATAAAATATAGCCGTACTGTGCTTCTATCTAATAATTACAACTATATATTTGGATACTAACATAAATCAAGCAAAATAGATTCCGATACTGATTTACCAAATGCAATCAGCTAAATGCTACCCGGCGGCTCTACCAAAAATCAATCAACAAATTTATTGCGCGATCCCGTTTCGGTCGTACCCCCCGGGCGTTATATCTTCATATTCATTAAGATTTCTCGATTATATTAGAGCGCGGCCATTCGTCCTGCCAGGCTGGTTTATTGGCAAATTAGTGCGCGCATATGGCGCAGCTAATAACAAAGAATTGAGCCGGTAAGTGCAGTTTCTCGCGTTGTTTATTGCGTTTATACGGCTCTTGTTCGTTTTGTGCGATCAGGTAATCATACAACACGGATCCTTATTTGGAGAACAAAAGAATTGATTTCCATGCGGCGAGCGAGCGAGCATGGTCGTAACCCACATGCATATCGCCCGTATTGTTTTGTATGATTTTATTTGGTCCGTGCCAGAGCGATAATTTTATGGAGAAGTAATTGGGTGTGATTATTTTAAGCTTGCAAACGTGCGTGTGGGATTGTACGTATAAGAATAATCATTAGTTTGTGTGAAAATTGAATGAAAAGTGCAACGAGTTATAATTAATCTAATATGTTTCACCTATGAGAGATTTGTTTATTATTCAGAAAATATAATGAAATTTTGTTAAAAAAGTTGTTAAATAAATAAATAAATCAGGAATAGAACTTATCACATCTATTCATCATATATCTATTTATATATATTATTAGGAAAATTCACTGTCTAGATGTATACAGATATCCAAATAATAATATATATGCGACAAAGAACAATATTTTAAAATTTATTTTGATTTACTACACCAGGGAATTTTCATCATCAAACTACCAGAACCCTTCTGTAGTTTTAGGCTCAAAATTAATATCTCGAGAAAGATCACATTATTGACGGTACACATATTATGCAGTCATATATTTGTAGAGAACGGACAATAGTGAATGAATAATGAAAGAAATGCATTGAAAATATATCAAACGAAAAGACAACAACAAGTACAGTATGTACAAACGATACAAGTCAAGAGTCATACGCATAAGCCTAAAGAAGAGGTAAACAAAATAATGATAGTCAGGCAAATCCAAAATAAAGAAACAGTGGATCAAATACTACAAAACATATGAAATAACTAGATCTACAAGAAAAGAGTAACTACACTCGAACAAAATCATTTGAGAAATCTCAGTTAATAATTTAAGTACAAGAAGTAGATGAAATATACAATTATGTCCTACTTGAGTTTATTTACCATTTTTTTTGGAACTGAAGAAGCCTGGTGTGAGGACATGCCATTCTTCGTTTACTTCGTTAGAGAACTTGTAAACAAATACCATATGCTCATATTCAGCATTTGTAGATACGTGTTAAATGGTGGAATATTGGACAACAAATCATACTTAAACACTTGTAAACAGTATGAGATTTTAACTGCCATTTTGCTTGTCTTCCTTCGGCACACCGTTATATAAATGCACGTAGTGTCCAAGGTCCTCCGTCGCGTGTCCTTTATTCTTCGTTTCAGTTATCAGTGCTATATCAATTTTTAACTTCTTTAGCTATTGTTCTATTTTTACCGCTTTTCCTCTTGGCTTTGAGCATTTTTGGGACCTATCTTTATTGTCCTTTATCGTAGCCTTTATAGTGGTCGGTTATGCGATCCATTCCGAGACGTGGTCTTGGAATTTATTGTTGATTTTTATTTTTACTAGCGTGGATTAGTGGCCCGGTGGTTGGCATTAGCTCTTCCGACTATTGAGACTCCTTCCTGTGCCCTTCGGAACGTTAACCGCTTTTCTCATTGTAACCCGAGGCAAGGACACTAATCGGGTACTATCAGCAGGTGCAGGTGAACCCAGGATTTTTTACCACGTTAGTTCCCACTCCTTCTATCTCATCCGAGCGAAATTTGTTTTATCTCTCATTATAGCTGCAATTTCTTTTGGCGATGCTTGATTAAGATCTTTGTGTAGATAATGTCACATGTTCTTCATCTCCTTCATGATCGTTGAGATGACATATTTATTTTAGACAATTTGCAAATGCTCCAGCTTTCTGGCTGTCCATTATCAGTTCCATTGTTATTGGTCTTCTGATTGTCTTTGCGACTTTCCAAACCGAATATTCAGACCCGTTTTCTAATGTTTGGTTAAGTATTACCTAAATCCTTCCCAGTTTGTGTTCATATTTGTTAGTGTTGGATTTATTTTTTCATATTATCGAATTACTAAATGCAACAATGATTGTTGAGTGTTCCGATGTTAGTCTATGTTCTTCGCCAACTTTTATGTAATTGCTTTTGTTTGTAATAAAGACGTCATGTAAATCAGGCGTTTTGTTCCTATCTGGTGGCCAGTATGTTGCTCTTCCTTCACTGTCATTTACATCACTGCTCTCTGGTTGCTTAGAGCACTCCTATTCTGTGTTTGTTAGTATTGACATCTGGTGGTTATTTCTTCTTTATATTCTCCACCTATTCTATATTTCTTTTCGAGGGTTTTCATAAGTTTTAGGCAGTCAGTTTTATCAGGTTATTTTTAGCAAGCTGTACGCAGCGATCACGGTTATTGCCTGCCTTTTAACGGTAATTGTTACTTTTGTTGTTCACATTTTAATTGTATCATATTTATTCTCTTCTTTATATATGATGTTGTTTTTGGCTATTACTGCGCTTCCTTATCTAGAATTGATTTGTAGGGTGGTAGTGTGGTGTGTGTTCTATCATTAGACATTAATAATTGATTGTTTTGAATACCCTTGGAAGGCCATCAGGCAGACTCTTGGACATCCATAACACAGGAGACCAAGGATTGAGGAAAAGCTTAAAGAAACAGGCACATACCTATACAGAAGTTTAAGAAGGAGAATAGCCGACCGTTAGGAAATCACTAAGTGTTTTCTAAACCTGCGAGATTTTGCGGGGTTCAAGGAAAACCACGTTCACCGCCTATGTCTTGGCCCTAACTTTATCTGTACTCGATAACTCGTTTTGAAAAGGCCTATTTTGCAATGTATCTTGATAAGTAAAAGAGATAGAGGGTTGCGGTTTATTGCATTCGCTTCAGTTCGCTAGTATCTATACGGGGAGCATTTTGCGTGGTTGAAGGAAAATTACGTTCGCCAAAGCTAAAAAACACGAGTTTATAATGGTATTAAGGTGACATTTCAGATTTGAACTATTTTTTACAATTAATAATAACAATAAAGATATTCATTTCAAAATAGATACAGATCATGCAGGGATAAACATATAACTAAATTACATAATATGGATATAAAAATTTAAATTCGTCTACAATTTTCTTGTGTAAAATTCGCTCAGCGTATACGAATCCAGGCCGATTAAGAAATATCTAAATTGTTTTTTAAACTTTCTTGGATCAATTACCTGACGTATAGATACTTTATTATATATTATATTATATAAGAGACACGCGCAGAACGTCGCGTGATGAGTCTTCGTTAACATCGTGTCTGATATCCTTATTAAAATCAAGTGTTTCTGAAACATTTCATACTTCTCTCTTTACTTATATTCATATTTTATTAATTCCTACGAAACGTAATCTAATTATTTTATTATATTATATTTATTAAGAAGTATATCTTTCATACGAAAAAATCAATTCCGGGTATGTTATAAATAGTAGCATCAGTATATTTTTATTATGTAATTTTCTTTCTTCCTTAAGACTTCTTAATATTGCATATTTAATTAGCCATAGATAGCTTTCTCTTACTATAAATAAATATGTATAAATTGTCCACGTTAGATAATTGTTATAAAGGGCAATTGATAAATTAATAATTAATCCTATCATCAAAAACAACTTAACAGTGAAGCAAGTCGCTTGTAAATGCCACAGCCTCTCCTCCGTCCCAAGGAAGTTCCTTAATCAACCCGAATCTCCTCGGAACGTCATGAAAGCTGTGAAACCCCTATGTTTTTTGCTCCCAAGCACGAGTTTGTCCTCGTATAATAGAATCCTAATGACTGGGATAAGGAGTCGAGTACGCCGGCGAGCGTGGCTCATGCCACTGATACGATCGGCTTCGGAAAATGGAGACGAAACAAAAACAAAGATTAATGATGGCGGTGTTTTCTTTTCCGACACCGCCGCCGCTTTTCATTCAAGGAGCGGCTTATGGCCCCGTCGGTTTTCGCTCGAAGCCATGCGAATTTTGTAATTATCCCAACCGCCTCCCCGTTAAGATTGATCGCGGACGGAAGCGATCGGTTTATGTCTCTCCGTCTCCGTCTCAAGGAAATACGCCATTAATTTACAATTATAATAATTACGGGATTTTTTTGCAGTGACGGTATGTATATGGTTGCAAATCACTGCCCACGCATAACGTGACATGGCATGGGAAAGTCGTATTTAAAAGATATAACAATCATTCATATTTATAACAGGCCTTTTTATGATTATCAAATATATTTTGCAATAATTCATTTTCAAGGCTACAATTTATACCAAGCTTGGCCTTCTTGTGGTCTCTTGAATGCAATATAACGTTATTCTATCTGTTTCAACTACATATAAAATAACCTTATTTTGTACTTGACCATAATTCTTAATTGTTTCAGAAAACCATTCAAAAATTATATTACATCTCAATAGATATTATATATTATGTACTATATTTCACCGGTGTGAAGTTATCAATAACTCATCCATAGAATTGCATATTCGCGCGGCTTCAGGCCTTTGCGGTTGTATACCAAGCAATTGGTATAAGCTAATGTATTAATTTTAACAGTCTTATATTGATTATTTAAGAATTGATTGATGAAGTAAAGGATAACATATAGCGCCGCGTGTAGACTATAATCTTATACGTTGTGCTATGTTTTTTTTTATTCATTTGTGCTTTTGCCGTTTTTGTGTACAATTATTGAATTCTTATGTGTAACTTCGTATATGTAGGTGTTTTAGACGAGAATTCAATGATCTTTGATTAGTTTAGGTATAGGTTTGTTTACATTATGTACAACTTTGGTACTTCGCAGACCGCCGCCGTATGCACGACCTTCCATCCTTTACTTATCAATAGTAACATATATTTATTTTTCTATTTTTCCAACAATAACTCTGCGTTATATATATATATATATATATATATATATATATATATATATATATATATATATATATATATATATGTATATATATACAATATAACTAATTATATTATAGTTATAGTTATATTAAGTTCAGGTCAATAAACTCACTCGTTCTAATTAGAATACTCTACTAAATGATTGGTTCTTGTTAGTATATACTACGAGTATTCCTTTTTTAACCTTTTCTCAGGTTGATGTATGGACTTGGGTATTTTAGATTGGGCTGTACAAATATTTGATAAGTATATGCTATTGAATTTAATATAACATATGTTTTCTACTCAAAGTCCCCAATCAGTGTTTGATGGTGTCTTTATGATCACAGTCCGTTTTGAATCTTAAAATCAAACATATAATTTCAACATATATTAATAGTAGGATATAACAATCGGGGACAATAACCCTTTCGCCACGACGACTTGTTGAACATACAACACAACAGAATAATTCCATATCAAGCAAGAAATGCGGCATTCTTCTCCGTGAACAAGATTTAAGGAGCTGCAGTATGTGACGATGCGCCACAATTTCAGTAGTAACTGCGCTCTCTCAATGGGCTCCAGGTATCAATCGAACGGTGCATAACAGTAACCATATGGAAAGAAAAGCAGACACGCCTTATAAGGTGCTGGCGGATGACCTTAAATCATCTCCAATACCCTCGCGCACACACGTTCGATATTTATATCCGCCGTGAGAAGACGGTATGTGTAATATAAACCAGCACGGACGGGTTACAGAAACGGCGAAAAAGTTATGGCCGATGATGTGGGATGGAATATTGTGTTTCCCTAAAAGGTCCAGGTCCGGCCGTAAACAAAACTACGCGCGCGCCTCTGAGAATGCATCGTTTTTTCATATTTGTTTATTGCCTCTCCTTACATGATGTCCAGTGCATTTGCGAAAACTTTTACAAGCAGCGGCGAAAAGAAAGTGCAAGATGATTGATCATATGTGGGATTGTACAAGGCAGAATTTTAAACCAATTAATATAAGTGCCAATTTGGGAAGGTATCCATTACGAAATCTTATCGGGGTTTTTGATGATGCATTTAAACAAGCGTGTGAAATGAGATTAAAATGGTTATTTAAATGCATCAGATGGCTATTCTTATCAAATCAGTTCATCTTTCATTCATACTACATAAGAATGAAATAACCATTCTACGTGTTATTATCATATGAATTTAAATTATATTCTTTTTGTGAATTAAAAGCCCCTGCGACAAAAAATGCATATAATGGAATCGAATTAGCACATTTTTGCAATACTTTTGTTATAAAATAAGAAATTAAATAAGAAATAAGTTCAAAAAAAAGAATATTTTAGAATTTTTAATTTATGATCACAAACTACGAATAGACACTAACCATTTAGCACTTACTACTCATTTTAAAGAAGAAAATAACAAAAACAATTAATAATAAATAGAAAATATCCCTCTAAAATAAAATCCTTATTTATTATTATATATGACAAGTTTATAAAATATTGTTAAATAAAAACTATAAAAAAATAGTGGCCGAGTGGTTAGAGGCGTCGTCCGTCTCGTACTGAGCATTGGGGAGCTTGAGTTCTATCCCCAGCGGGGAGCTAATTTTCGCGAATCACCTTTCACAGTTTTCAGAGGTTTTCTATGAAGTTATGGTAAATACCGGGTGGTTAAACTCCTCAGAGCTTATCCTTTGACCGGCAAAAAAGACAGAAGTTTTTTTTTTATAAAAAATATATTTTGATACGAATATGATGCGTATGATAAAGTAGAAAGCATTAGTTTTTTTTTAAATTGATTTTGTTCTCGTTCCTTTATTATGTTATGTCAAACTATATGCTTCGATAAACGATATAATTGAGTAATATCGATTAACTTGTAAAGTTACTTAATAAAACACTCCTCCTGCTGTCACTTTTATCTTTACACAGCTCCACTTTCACGTTACGAATTTAATCCGTCGTGGGCGTCCCCGTCCTGAGAGTTTAATCCGCGTCTGATGAGGGATGGAAGCGCAGAGGAGACAATGCAACAAACCTATCCGATATTCAATACGTGTAACTGTAGATATAAACGTCGACCAGCACGTGTTCATTCCGTCGACCACGCACTTGCATCACAAAGTGCCCATTGTTATGAGCAACAATGCGCGGAGCGAGAGAGAGGCCTGCTCGCATGTTTTCATTACATTTTTTTAAAACTTTTTATAACTGCTTGTTTAAGAAATCGTCGGGTACCTACAAAAGGCGCGCACAAAGGGGCAGCGATCACAAAAGATAGGTTTTGTTATTACGTTACGCGGGCGGAAAGCTTTAGCAGTAATGAAGAAAGCAATTGGTTACTTATGTATAAATATAGCATTAAAAAACACCCACAAAAGGTAAAGGCTGAATAGAAAATATTATCATGCGGTACTACACCATTTCTATTTCTAAAATTTTAAATTCTAAATAAATAATAATTAATAATATAAATAGATTTTTTCATTATATATTTAGGAATAAGATTCTAAAAATATTAATCTATCATTGGAATAAGACAAAAGAGATGTACCATGAAAAATCTTAGTTCCAAGCTAGTAGCTAGTAGAAATTTGTATATTTAGTATGTTCAATTTAGGCTGTTTTTGTTTATCACCATTTGCTGCTCCGGGCGTATTGTCTCTTGTTCTATTTGAAGTTCCCAATGCGCACAATTCTACCTCGTCCCTTATGTGTACGACTGGTGCACGACCGTAAAACTTGAAGTGATACAGCACGCCTCAGGGCGGTTAAATGAAAGCACCTGTTATGTAAATCGACTTAAGCATATCAATGCGTATCCTAATGAAACCAAAGGTAGTTATGAAGATTTAGAGAGTCTGACCCCTATGTAATTGATGAGTCCACTTTGCAGAAAACAGTCAGTATGGCTGTGTTCAAAGCCAGGCAGCACTGTCCGGGATGAGCTTCCATGTCCATCGTCCTTTCGTCGCGTCGAGCCATCTCTTCTGCCATGTTTCCATGGCAGATTCGGTGAACTGCTGCTTCGCGTCCTTCGCTGGGTTCCAGTTTTCTTCAGATCGTATGCCATCTTCCGCTACGTACACTTGAGGTCAGCTGGTATGGTAGCGGCCACTATTTCCACGATACCGGTTAACACCGTTCTGTAGACTCGGCTGGTTCCTTCAGCTCCGGTGCGGAGCGCTGCGTGCAGTCTTTGGGTATTTCTGTACGAGCCAGCTGCCCTGGAGGGGCAGCATACAAAAACTGAGTCTGCGCTACTGTGACCTGCTGTGATGTTCGGTAGAATTCTAGCAATAGCATTCTCGGTTCTGGCCGCTTTCTGTGTAGCCTGTAGGATGTGGGCAGTGTGGTGGTCATTCGCCTTTATCATTGTACCCAAGTAGCTAATTTTTCGGCCAACGGGGATGGTCTCTCCAAGCAAGACTATTGTTCTAATTTTGTCCATTTCAGCCCTCCTCGTAAAGAGGAGCGCGGCCTTCGTCTTGTCGGCAGTAATCTCTAGGTCGTCCGCGCATCCATGACTGGATTTGCGTGTCGGCTTCCTGTACGCTCGTCAGTCAGTGCCTCTACGTCCCGCTCGCTCTAACGCCACCGATTTGGGGTGGGAGGCGCAGTCTTAGAATCCCATCATAAACGATACTCCAGAGAAGTTCCAAGACTGAACCTTGTGGGACTACTCTGGTCACTTCGTACTTCGTTTCCCTGCTATCCAAAGAACTGTGTATTTCTGTTCTGTCGCATATGTAGCTTGCCATCAGGCATAGCACGTCTAATGTGACCATTAGTCAATGCCTCCTCCTCCGTGGACCCGTGCTGCAGCCTCGATGGCGTCCACCGTCAAACAACCCCTTCGGAAACCGTATTGCGATGGTTCTAGCCCACCCGCGTTCTCGATTGTCTCCTCCAGTCGATTTGCAATCAGCCGCTCTAGTACCTTAGCTAGTGCGTCGGGATAGTGGCCCATACAACGCAGGTTCTGTCGGTGGCTTTCCCTTTTTAGATATCAGTACTAGCTTGGTTGATTTCCACCTCTGCGAGGCATTGATTGTATGGGCTAACTGCGTCCCGTCCTAAGGTGGTGACCGCCGTTCTTATTATCTCGTTGGGTAGACTGATAGGTCTGGTACAGGTGCCTTTTTCCCGGGAGGGCTGTAAGCGCCCTCGGCACTTCCTCCTCGCTCCATCTCCTCTCCAGCGTGGGCCGCAGTTATTTCATAGTTTGTTCTCGTTCCCATTGGGTAGAGGGCGGCTCTTACCGTCGGCTCTTGGCTGGCTACCGTGCCATCCGGACCTGGAGGTCTTGCCCTGAGTCTCTCCGTGACGATATAGTAGAGGAGTCCCCAGGGGTCGTCATTCACTTCCTCAGATAAGCGGCGCCAGCAGCGGTTTTGGCTGCACTGGATGGCGGCTCGGAATTCATTCCCTTTAGCACTGTATGTTGCTAAAAGTCGAAGGGTTGACCGTCCTGCCGCTTTTATACGCTGTGCTTCTCTGCGTGCCTTGTTCGTCTCTTTCTCGCTTGTGTCACTTCCTCGCTCTACCCCTATGCAGCCACTTACTTATATCCCCTCGCCGTGCTACTAGGGATTAGAGCGTCTCAGGCCTTATTTTTGTTACCAGTTTGTCTGTCGTTTCCTCAGCAAGGGGGATTTTCAAGTGTCTGTTGTTCACTTTTTTCATTTTAGTGAAAGTTCTTCTCGCCTGTTCGATGCGGCCCCTAATTCCCGATGTCATGTTCCAATTGTCGTTTACATTACAACCAAGGTACTTATAGGAGTTGATTCGTTAATATCTTTCGCAACTATGATTCTGTTCCGTGCTGCGCTCACTGTTCCCTCTAGCTTCCACAGAAAATCTCTGAAGGCCACCATGCTTGTGTTCGGGGAGACGTAGCACTTTATAAATGTTACGTCCCCGAAGGATGCCCGATCTGAACTCCCGAGTAATCTTTACTCCCATGGATAAGGCCAGAATCGACTAAAGGTGTATCAAAATGCGACATTTACAGTGACACTAGATATATCTACAATATGTCAAAGCTGAGCTACGATCGGAAAAGTCAGGCAAATACTCAAGAACCTTGACAGGTAATCATACATATGAAGAATACGTACTCAAATACTGAGGAAACGAAAAACACACAACGAGCCACAGCTGGCGTAGGACTGTTAATCTGTGATACATTCACACAGACTATAGAAGATCCATTATGTCAATGAAAGTTACTGGGAGTATCTTAGAGATCGGAAAAGACAAAATATGTACATCTAAGTACATATACGTAGGCAAACTCCAACAAAGGCAAAGAAATTGACCTGTAGGTCGAAATCGACAAAATACAGAATTAGCAAAAATCCTGATCATGGGTTATCTGAATAACAGAATTGGTAACACAACCATACACGTGTAAAACAATGCTTCATTGAAAACACCCGTCAACAACAATGGAGAAACTCTCACGAAATATTGTGCAGAAAACAAGATAAAAGAATATATACTTTGATCATAGGATATAGGATGATACACATAAACAACAACGGATAAACTTTCATCAAATTTTGTGCAGAAAACGAGATAAAAGAATACATACTTCGATCATAGGATATAGGATCCATGATCGAATATATTGTATCAAATAGAGCATTACACTTGGCTTAGATAATCGACATACGATCTATAACATCAGTGAAGATGGTACGATCTAATCTTCACTGATGTGATAGCTAATTATAGCACAACTATGACTCATAACACAATTGAAAGAGAACCTAGACTCACTGGCACAAAATCCGATCTATTGTATTTTTTCACAGTAACTATTTTCCATTTTCTATGCTACACAGATTTGGTCAACTTGGTTCAAGTATGTCTTGGAATCTCACAAACGTTGTTTAATTCTACAAATGAATGAATATAAACACTAGTTTGGTGTAATGATATTAATAATGTAATATAATATTTATTAGATAGCCTTTTGGTATATTATATAAATTGAAATTGAAATAATAATGCATAATTGTTATCAATATATTTATTTTATGTATAAGGTCCGTCCTATTATTTCAAAATGTGTATCCAATTTCTTCATTACGTGAAAGTAAACTCATATAAAATGATAAAATCATACTATATTTTCAATGTTTATTTTTGTATCTATATATAGAAACCACTCACTGATTACTGAATTATTATTAAAACATAAAACAATCTAATATTACAAATGACCATATGAAATTGCCAATTATAGCCCTCGTCCCACGCGTAACTTTCATCCACTCGCTAAAATATGCACCGTTTCAATTTAATTAACTCGCGAACATGTCCCATTTCATCATAATAAAATACTATTCACGTCGCATTGGATATACGCGTAGTAGCTGCAATAAATGCAGCATGCACAAGATACGTACGGTCGCGCGCGCGCCGACCGGTCGATCGAACGGCAATTTCGCCGATATATTAATAATAATTATCTTTATAAAAGGAAATCGCACGCACATCCTACACAAACACACTACACACATGCGCGATTTTTCGGCCTAATAAAAGCAAGAGTTATTGCCTTTCCTAAACAAACAGCGGATTTGCATACGACTGGCGCCGATTCGTTGCCGGGGTGTTATGCAATCCCCGTCTACAATAATTAATTTTCCGTATAATTGTCAACGCGCATATCTCGCGTTCATTATTCATCCGGTAACCTGGCGCGATTTTTTTAGTAATTAATTAATTATTATTGTGATTGTAATATTGCAACCTGCTGGAAACATATACAATTGTAGAATCAAACATTAGTACGATCTATACCTATATTTCTTATCACTTAACGAGATTTGTTTAGAAATAACGTAGGTTAACCCTTTGAAGACGGTTGCTTAAAAGCGGCCGCTTTGAACGTCATTTGCGCATCAAAATCGTTTTAAGTATATGTAATTGAAAAACTCGCCTGTTTTTATCGTAATTCATTGTCTTTTTGCATTAGATATTACTCTTTATGTGAAACCATATTCTTGTATATACACGTTAAACTAATTTTGTGATGTTAAAAATAACATCAAAGGAGGCTGTTTCAAAACAGGAAACCAGGCCTAAAATTTCCAGAACGAAAAAAAATGCCTAGAACTTGCAGCTGCGTGATAGCGATTATCCATGTGCTTTTTTATGTGAAATTATACATATCGATTCGACATTCGATTCACCATCGGAAAGATATTAATAAAACACGTTTTCCAACATATAAATATATGTACTTTTATTCCAATATTATGATATTTGAGGAAATATAATCTACAAAATTCGAGGCAATAGCAAAATATAATTAAGGTTGGGATCACGTGTATACTTTTCTTATAGAACAAGTTATGAAATTGCTTTGAGCTTTTAACAAAAACTATGCAACGGAATACAAATACAATTTTTGCAAGTTGATCAAAACACTTTGTTGTTGGCTCTGAACTTTATTTTATAAGATTCAAAGACCTAAAGTCTATAACTATGAATTGTGATCATACATTGTTTCAACATTTACAGCCAACAACAATGTGCATTTATAAACTTAAAGCGTACATTGGACGCGAGTACGTTGTACAGTTTTTGCTAAAAGCTTAATACAAAGTCACAATCCACGTCATAAGAAAAGTATAAACGTGATCCCACCCTTAAATAATTTCCGTATACATGTTAATTTAATAGTAAGGCCCTATCCCCACAATGCTACATGACATAAACGCAATATGCCAGTGACACAAGAACAAAATTGTGTATAATGCGGAATGCAGTAAAATATAGTATGTGCAGTAAGTTAGGAATGACTGAAAGATATTTGCGCTGCCCTTTTATATTTACCTTGGTGTTATATGACAGATTCAGCCATAAACATGCGTCATTGCATTTGATTTGTTTTAAATTCCGATCGAAAAATCGTCTATGAATGGCTTTAACGAATCTACACAATAAGTTATTACAGGTGTTTTTCGGATCGGTGATATATAGTGATGAAAGTATTTATATAAAAAACCTCTACAAAATATATATATATACAAAATGTAAAAATGTAATAAATTAATAAATTTCTTTGTTTTTTATCACTTGTTTATTACTGTTTGCGAATATTTTCGGCTACGCTCTAGCCATTATCAAGCTAATCCGATGACTTGATAATGGCTAGAGCGTAGCCGAAAATATTCGCAAACAGTAATAAACAAGTGATAAAAAACAAAGAAAAATTCGTTTTATTTATTTATTATAATGAATTATCACAAAGTAGATGCCGATTCAATTCAATATTTGTAAAAATGTATGCTGTGAATTTTCAGTTTTCTTTTATAGGTACTACGTATATAAATCAACTGATTTTTTATTAAAAATAAAACTAGTTTAATATATTATTGGGACGTCCTAGGAGTAGTATCCTAAATTTTATTAAAGCAATTTTATTTCTAATAAAAATTCAGTTGATTTATATACGTAGTACGTACCTATGAAAGAAAACTAAAAATTCACAGCATAACCGCTAAAGATGACAATACTAATATCAATGAATAAAAATAATATTATTATTCGGTTTTCTGGGAAGTTAAGATAAATACCAGGTGATTAAATTCTGAGCTTCCCACTTTACCGGCGGAAAAGATAGAATTTTATTCAAATTATTATTCACTCCCATGTTTTGTTTATATGATAGATATAATAGTTGTGGGGATAGTGCTTTACTATTACATTACCTTGTAAATAGATATATTATATACATTTAAATATTAACTAATAATCCTACAAACATAATTTGATTAGTTCTACTTAGACTCTTCACGAACACTATTTACAATTATATAAAGTAACACAAGGACTTCACCATGTCTGCTTGAAATTTGAATATTTAAATTCAAACCGGTGGCGCTCTTAGCGCAAACAGAAGTTAATCGCTGCTTCCAACTCGAGTCTAATTAGAGGAAGAAGGTTTTTAAAGCACCCACTTTCAATGTCAAGGTGATGACTATATTTATTGCTTCAAATAAAAAGTAAAAGTTATAAGTAATAGTTGGGCATTATGGGGAATGATCTAATAGAGGTCACGACGGTTAACGGAAAGATTAACATAACAGCATCATTAATTTACACCAGTGAATATCATTTCTATATTTAGTTGTAGAGATACAGTCTTTTGACAGAATTGGAGTTTCGATTGTTATTTAATGAGACACCAATTGGCAATAAAGTTTATAAATAGTAATGTTATTTATTGTCCACTTACATATATATGATTTAATGTAATATAATATGACTGTAAAGTTAGATATGTATAAATAAGGAAACTCATCTGGGGCTGATTTTTGAGCGATCGCTATGAATATAGCGATCGAGATACGTTGACTATTATTGAAAATGGTGTCGATTTTTGACCCTTCGATTCGTGAAAGGTAATGCTCATATTTGACAGAACTGAAAGCTTGACAGTAGTTAGATTTTGATATTAATTGTTGAGTTCTATCGATTCAGCGCTTTGAAACTTGTACGCTTAGAGCGCATGATAATAGCGATCGCTCAAAAATCGCACCCCTGATCGATTTTTAGTATCATCAAACAACTATTATTATTTTTTTACTACTAAATATACGCTATTTTTATATTTAAGAAGTATTCTTTAAGCAATTATAGGTACTCAATAAAAATCTGACCATCAATTAAATAATGATGTAATAAATATATATTGTGCGGCTTTTTTTACTACTAAATATA
The DNA here is from genome assembly GCA_963942505.1 of Lordithon lunulatus. NCBI lineage: Eukaryota > Metazoa > Arthropoda > Insecta > Coleoptera > Staphylinidae > Lordithon > Lordithon lunulatus. Next base: position 52,256,534 of record OZ012666.1, on the reverse strand, counting down.
CGCTATTTTTATATTTAACGAGTATTCTTTAAGCAATTATAGGTAGTCAATAAAAATCTGACCATCCATTAAATAATGATGTAATAAATATATATGATATAAATTAAATGAAATAAGTCGATTTTTTTTCTTCTACAACAAATAAATAATTTTTCTTCAATTATCCAATTACACTCAATCAAATTCACGAAATGTTAATAAAAAATCTATTCATTCATAATTTTCAATTCTGAATTACTTATTCTACACGTTTTTATGTTTCTCTATATTTTTAGCACATGCTGCTTTTTAAATCGATTCCAGTGTTGTGACTATCTTGTGTTCTTAGTTTGTCGATTGTGAATAAGAAATAAATTGAACATTGGTAATTAAAATTGTGAATTATGAAATTTAAAGAGTCCCTAGGAAAGTGATTTGTTATAATGTGATTACTCGAATAAATATCGCCAATAACAATTCCATGACTTACTTATTGCCGATTGAGTCGTCCAAATTGAGGAATATAGTAATATATTGTATTAAAACTGGCATTTGTACTAATATGCCAACGATCATGGCTAAATAAATTAGTTGAGAAGGCTATTCACGTAACGTGTTATGATTAGAGAAACACAATTCTATAATAAAATCTCTATTTTATAGAAAAATACGTTTTAAATTCGTAGAAATCAACATGTTAAGCAATTCGTTATATAATAATACTTTTTTAAACCTCGACCAGTACTTTTTTACCACTGGCGCAAACCCAATAAATTGGATGAGCAACACCGCATCAACCCCTCCGTTTTTAATTAAAACGCACCCTTCTATACCCCACAACAAACGTCAAACCGTTAATTAATTAAGTCCGGGTCGATTTAGACACCAATTGTATCTAGTTATCGGTATTAATTGCGACGCGACGTGTTTAAATGCAAATCCCATTCGTTTGTGGCTAAAACCCAACTATTATTAAACCGGCGACTCTATTATACTACTGGCTATACGGTCGTGCTTTTTTTTTGCATCAAAACAGGACGTCCGTTTTATTTTCGCCTCGTTAATTTTATCCAGCGCTTATGGAAATGAAGACGATTACGTCGGGTGAAAACAATGACAGAATTGGCGAGCGGAATTAGAAACGGTGGGCTACTTGCGGGATCGTTTGTTTTATTATAATTTACTCACGTGAATTAAAAGATCATTATTTCGTAACCTGGAGGTCATTTATCGGGGGATTGCGTAAAGTAAAGCTAACAACATTAGAAACTATTTGTTCAATGATGATAACAAAACGAGTGTCCGACCAAAAATACGTTTTCTAGTATATTAACACATATTAAGGCCAAAAACAAAGGTTTGAGTTCAGCAAAAAAGGCAAAACTTTCGGCTAATTCCGAAACTGAATTCGATATGTACTGAAATTTATATATTTTATACTGATAATAATTAAAAAGTGGCTGAATTTTATAGTTAACTAATATTATCACTTACTTGCAATATTCAATTAATTGTGAATTTTATTATTATAAGTCACAAGTGCAATCAATGTCTTTTTTTTTGGAAACATGGCATGACGTATTTCAATTGGGTTTCTATTTTCCTACAAGCATATCACATCTTAATAAAAAATTAAGCAAAATCTTGAGTAACCCTATCATAAATTATAGAAAGTTACTGTTTCGGTGGAAATAAGATAAAAGCCGAAATTAGATTTCAGCTTCAGCTGCAAATTACTTCATCGGTCGTAAACTAAACAAAAAATATAAAAACTATGTCGAGTAATATTTATAGTATTTCTATAAGGTCGCAGCTGTCCAAAAGATAGGACCTCCTGCTAACATGGAGGAAAATTTAGTATTACGTATAGTGATTTACTGATATTATATGAAAGCGTTGCGAACATCAATAGCAATAAATATACACGTTTATATTAAACTATTCTCATTATTTTTGTTATCTTTGATGAGTTTGTTATATAATAATATAATATATCATTCGGTATCTCCTACAAGGATAGTATATTGGTTCCAAATATATATTAAATGCTTTTCTTCAGAACTTTCCCGATTATATGGCAGGAGCTTCAGTATACTGTTCACAGTATCAATACAACAGGGTTTTTAACAGGATATTAAAAACGTGGCACTCATTGTTGCTCTCACAGTATATAATAATACGGATGCAGGGCTTTGTGTAATTATTTATTTTTAAGGTAGTTTTTCTAGTCGCATCGAGGAGATGAAAGAAGTACATTGAAGACATGAAAGAACAAGAAAAATACGTAAGCGAGTCGCGACGCACGTTTGATCACCGTTGTTACATACTAGACCATTGCAATGGCGTAATTGTATTTACCGGGACAAAATGTCTTTTGTTGAATTTGGTGAAAATAATAAAATTTGTTTAATAAAAAATCCTAGAACTACTGAAAAAAAAAACAAATGTGAACAGTGTACATTACTTTATCATAAATATCATAACCGATTTAAAAAGTAAATAAAAATAACTTTTTCAATTTTCCATTACTTTTTATAATTTTCACGAAAAAATTAGGGAAATATGTATAGATTCCTAATGTTCGATTATTAAATTTTATAAAAAATTCATATGTTTAACAAAAAACGTACATTACCAGAATTAAATGCATTTAAAAAAAATTAAAAAAAGACATATAATACGTCATTCCTGCTAGAAGAGATATTTTTTGTTTATAAAATCGTAATGTCGTTGGTAAATTCGTTGACAAGAAGAGATTCGTAAAGTGTAATTTTTGTTTATAAAATCGTAATATCGTTGGTAAACTTGTTGACAAGATTGTCGACAGGATACCAACGAAAAGTAGCCTGATTATTATAGACATATGCAAAATAAGACACCTTACACGGTCAATAATACTGTCAATCCTAGTACTGTCAGTATTTGCTTCAATCCTCCTTTTATATTTATCAAGTAATCAATTATTCGGATATACATCAGTATTCCCTTCTTTTCATCGTTATTATACCTTACACGATAAGTAATAGTGTCAATATTTTAGAATAATAACATTTTAACCATATTATCGTACAGTAATACTGTCATTATTCTAAAATATTGACAGTATTATTGATCGTGTAAAGTGCCTTTTAAGGGTTGTAAAGTATTGAGTAGTTATTCAGAAAATACGGCACCAAATTTTGTTGACGACGAACAAAGGACCCGTAGTCATTTTGAGAGATGTTAAAATGATATGTGGACCTTATAAAGACGATGTTCACATTTGTGTACTAATAAAATAATCCTTATCCATACTTCGTATGATAAAATTAAAAATAATAGGCATTATTTAAATATATTTATTGCTAATATATTTACAAAATATGCATTGTTTTTTTCCCTTCATCAACGCCGCGAGGTTTGTGGTTTTGGATCCCACTCAAACTCTGGGTATTGAGGGATTTATGTTGGTTTGTGTTTTATATTTTCAAGCTATTTGTTACGGCAGTTAACTAGTGTTTAATATATTGATAATAGCTGGGGGTTAGAGTCTCCACAATAAGTGGTAGATGAAAAGTCTGTGAAATCTGCATAGCTATAACACGCAGACGTTATTATGTACCACGAGTTCATCCCCGTTCACCGAGATCGGCACGCATTCATTCATTAAAACAAAATCAAAACAAACAAGTTATACATTTCGCAGTGGTAGTGCGTATTGTTATTTGTGAGCATGAACGATCCTAAATAATAATTATTTTATTTCAGCATAAATCCACCTTTACTGTTGAGTTTGTTGAACAATGTTTGTGGCCTTTATTACTCCATCGCGCGTGGGTATGTTTATATTTTTAAGGTATTTGTTGAGTTGTTTTATTCCTCTTTTATGTGTATTAAATTTTTGACTAAATATTAATTATGGCTGACTTGAACATCCTAGACTACTGATTAAAGTGGTTTTATTATTGTTAGCCAATTTTCAAAACGACTTCATCACAGACAAACACCACAAGCCCAACATTTTCCACTTCCCTCTGGCTTTATAAAAAGCATTCTCATTTACTATTTTCTCTTGAAACGGACATTTTCGCGGCGGCGTGTTTTTCCCACATCAAAGCTCCCGATATTTTTGTAATACTGGCCCGCAATGAAAGCTCGTCTCGTTTCCGGCCAGGCTTTTACGGATTTCATTTGTTGTTTTAAGACCGATTTTCCGTCTTTTATGCCAAGCGCTCGTTAATGCCCAGCTTATCCGTGCAATTTCATTAATTAATTCCATTAATTTTACAACGACGTAAAACTCTACGACACAAAAGTCATATAAACACGCTGTTAAGTTCAACAATTAGATCTTTAATTATGCCAGGCCAGCTTGGTGTTGGAACAGCAACAAGGGGAAAAAATCGTAACCGCTAACGAAATTTTAATGTTCAAGTAGTGGTAGCATTGATAACTCTGAGTTAAAAATAATATTTAATGTAAAAAGTAATCGCAACAATAATTGAAACTGCTGTATGATTGCTCCTCATTGTATTCGTGACCGTTTTTGGTAACAGTGCCAAAATAGTATATACCATTCATAATGATTCCCCATATATTCCTATAATATAAAAACGAAGACAATGTGTTGTAGTCGATCGACCATTTATGACTTTTGTGCTGTCATTATATGTCGTGAAAAATATGTTTAGTCTTAGTTTTCATACTTTGTAGCTACGTCATTATTCATCAAATTGCTTCATCTAAAAAACGTATTAGCATTAAGAAATTAGACGGGCTATATTGAAATTTAAAAAAAAATTAAATGAATAATGTGTATGTATTTTCATTTTTCAGCAAAATGTTAGAAGAAAAATTTATTTGTAATCCATTTTACACTGTTATAAATAGCAATGCTAAAGTAATATGAAAATAATAATACCATCCTTCCGAATTTTAACAAAACAATGAAATAAATGCACATAATAATGAGTGCCAATATATGAGAATTATTTGCAACCAAAACTTAGTAATGACAAAAAAACGCAGAATTTGAGGCAGACATTTTGTTCAGATTATTTCTACGGCGAAGAAATGAAGAATTCAAAGTAGAGCTAGATATTATGTTTGTTTTATATCTAGCTCAAATTGTAATTCTTCATTTCTTCACTGTAGCAATACTATGAACAAAATGTCTGCCTTAAATTTGTTGATAATTCTAACTAACTTTTGATTGCTAGAGTCTCAGAAAACTTGTGGAACTGCGAAAGAGGGAAGAAACAACAAACAAACAGCTTGGTGGTCAGAGGAGAATAAATTAGCAATAAAGAGGGAAATGAAATATAAAGAAACAGCAAGAAGAAGCTAAACTTCGCTGGAACAGCTACAATCCAAAGGAGATAATGGAAAGGTGATGCGAATACTTTAAAGAACATCTGTAGGTTAGCGGGAAATAATGGATGGCCGAAGAAAATATGAGAATAGCTGAGAAGGCAACTGACAAAAATATGGAGAAAATTTAACAAATAACTTAGGAAGAATTACAGAAGCAATGTATACAATTAAAACCGGTAAAGCGGCAAGAAGCAACACAACCAGAAATGATAAAATAATGAATAAAATAATACAAACAAATGAGATACCAGAAGACGTGGCCCCTGTTCAAGAAAGGAGTCACGAAGGAACTACAGGAGATATCCCTTCTGAGTATCCCAGAGAAAATAGTAAAAGTAAACTCACATACCGCTTGTAAGAAAATAATAGACAAGGACCTAAACGACGAGCAAAATGGGTTCAGAACAGATAGAAGCACAATGGACGCGATATTCATTCTGAGACAACTTATGGAAAGAACCATTGAAGTGGATGAGGAAATGCACCTCTGTTTAATGGACATATCTAAGGCATACGAAGCAGGAAATAAAAATGACTTTGAAAAGATTTGAAACACAAGGAATATAGAAGTCTCATAAGACAAATACAAATTTTATATGGGCACACCAGACATTGTATGAGAATTAATAAAAGCGTTTCGCAGAGATTCACAACGAATTCAGGAGTAAGGCAAAGAGAAATGTTGAGTACTATACCTTTTCATAATTATCATGGTTATGATAATAGTAGAATGTAATACGAGACTGAATAACACAACATGGGGATACTTTCAGTTGGCAAAAGTAGTAACCAACCACCTAACATTTGCGAATGACTTGGTGCTAATGGCATAGAAAAAACGAAGATTTACAACATAACCTACATGTGTAGGATGAAGTACTAAATAAATGTAGACTGGTAATAAACGAAGATAAAACAAAAACATTGTAATATCAAAAAGCGTCCAGAAAACAACCATAAACAGTATAACAAAGAAGTTGAACAAGTATCATTTAAAATATTTGGAAACAACCATAGCATCGGTTGGAAAGATGGATATAGAACTCAACGAATTAAAGTGCACACCAAACTATTTATAATATTTTCCATTAAATAAGAAAACTATAATTAAAATAGAATTATCAAGAAAATCCAAAGTAAGAGTATTTTATCTAACACTAAAGTATGGATCAGAAATACGGGCATTGAAAAACGTAGAATAATTCAGGCTAGAGAAGTGACGAAACATAGAAAAACATATGTAAGATTCAAAGATAATATTAGAAGTGCAGAAATAAGAGAACAACTAGGAGTGAACGCAGTAGAAAAAATAATAAGCGTTATGCACTAAGATTATTTAGGCACATGATCAGAATGCCAAATTCAAGGCCTACGTAGAAAGTATGGAAAATGGGGAATACAAACAAGAAAGCAAGAAGTAGACTGAGATGAAATTTGACAATGAAATAGGAAGAATTTTGAAGAAGAAAAGAAAAAGAAAAGTGTCAAGTTTTAGAAGATAATCTTTAATTTTCCTTTTAAGCCTCGGCTTATATTTTGCTAGTTGTCATGCACTATATGACAACTAGCAAAATATAAGCCAAGGCGGAAAAGGAAAATAAAAGAATATCTTCTAAAACTCGACACTGGTAAATACCGGCAAATGAGCAATGATTATAAAAGAATGATGGTATGGTTTGCGAAAACACTATTCATATAAGGAATGGAAACATGCGCAAATATGTGCGTGATGTTATTTGAATAGATATTTAATATTAGTTTTAGTGAATTTCGTAAAACGGCGAAGCGGAGGGATCGAGTACCACGGAATGCCCTTTGCTGGTCACAAAACCAGATAAAGAGGACTGGTTTGAGGCAACGCCAGCTACCTCTCAATGTTTAAGTCAAGGGCGCATATGACGAAACAGTAACCTAACCAGATGGATACACGTTGACGAACTACGCGAGAAACATGATAAGAGTTCTAGTTTTATTGAACCAGCAGAAAACAGCAGAGGCGAAATATTAACTGACTTCTGTGCACAGAATGAAATCAGAATATGCAACACATATTTTGAGCATTAAACCAACAAACGGTCACCTTGAAACCCAAATCGATATAATTACAAACACACACATGAGGCCCGAACAAGTCATGCACATATGGTGTTAACATCACCTAATATAGGATCATGCCATAATTTAGTTCTAGGACAAATACAGCTAGATCTGGCGAAACAAAGAAGATCTAAAAGATGCGAGAAAATAGAAAAAACAAACATTTAAAAGCGAAAGTACAAAAGGGGTATGTCTACGCCGACTTACTAATAACATACAGATGAACTCAATTACACAAACTGATACATAATATACATACTAATGTATGGGAAATACTGAAAAGATATATAAACAATGCGATAAGAGATGCTTTGGGAACAAGAACCATAAATAAGACATCGAAATTTAAAAGAAAACCAAAACCATGGTTCACAAACGAAGTGAAAATCCTGGCAATGGTAAAGAAGCAAGCCCATGTACGGTTCAGAACCACGAACGCAAGACTAAATAGCGATAAGAAACTGTACAACCAATCAATTTTACGACATTAAAAGATAATATTGGGATGAGTTTAGAAGAGAGATGGACAATGATATATATGGTACTCAAAAAAGGATTTGGAAGATTGTAAGAAGTCTCAGAAAGGAGGACAATGAACAGTGCAGATTAGCACCAGAGTCGGAAAAGCATTGACAGTTTCTAACAGATGTATACTAAATCGAAGACAATATGTCAATACCCACAGATGACATCAAAATGCTAGACCATATCAAACTAGAGGACGTAGAGGCAGCACTGACGAGGCTTAAAAACGGAAAAACACTGGGGCCAAACAACATCAGAAACGAACTTATAAACTGGCAGAATATCTAGCAAACGCTATTCACTAAGATCCTTTCTACCGCACAAGTCCCACAAGAATAGAAGCAGAACATAAGCATGGCATTATATAAGAATTGTAGACTAGACGACTCAAAATAACAACTTATGCATCTTCCTGCTTGACACCTCAATGAAAATATTCTATAAACTCCTGTTGGACAATATCACCAAAATGGTAACAACGCGAGAGGAACAACGAAGTTTCAGGAAAAACTGCTCGACCACAGACGCCATCATCTGTGGTTCGTCAAATAATGGAAAAGGCACTGGAATTTAATAACCCCACCTATCTCTACCTTGTCGACCTCGAAAAGGTATTCGATAAAGTATGCCTTTCCGACGTTTTCAAAGCTTAAAAACATACATTCGAATATAATATAGACGATAAATGAGAGAACTAAACACAGACAATAATACAAAACTAAGTGCTGCGAACGGCAAGGAAATAATGATCAAAATAAAGCAAGGATACGACAGGGCGACAGCCAAAGCCCGCAACCAGTCAACCTAATCGAAAACCTCGGCAAAGCAATCCACGGATACAAATTAGAAAGGACTATTGTAAACATCGTTTACGATGCCATCATAATTGCAAACTCAGAATCAATGGCTGCTAAACACATACAAATCAGCATGCGATACGGTAAATATGAACATCTCCATAAACAAAACTAAAAACCTAGTCATGGCAAAATTTCGATTCAGATGCAAAGTAGTAGCATGACAATATCATCATACAAGTGTCGCCTTCGACTAACTTGGGATACAAATCAACTCATATAAAGATCTTAAAGACAGCGTCTTGAACCAGACCAACAAAGCGGCAAGTATCTCAGGTGCACTGTGCAGACCAATATGGAACAATAAACACACCGGACATTGTAAGATCGTACGAAGCAGACGACGTGAGTGGAACAAACACATAACGGGAATGGAAGATACCCGTCTGGTAAAGGTAGTAAGAGCTGGAAAAACGCGCATAAAGAGTCCTTTGGCAAGACCAACACGGAGATTACTTGACATCGATACCTCAGGAACAGCGGTACCAGGAATGAAATATCGACATCACAAGCGGAGCGACTTTCGATAAGAGACGCACAATATTGTAATATATACTACTTACAGTTATAATTGCTTTTTCTGGTAATATTTTTCTCTGCAGTAAAATTTATCTATTTTGAAAGTTGCTTAATTTCTATGCATTAAAAGTCATTTTTATAAGAAGCAAGTTTTCGAATAACTTTTCCTGACGAAATTAAAACTGAAAAGCGTTTCCTTTCCGGGCAGTAATCCGGGGACACACTTTACGATATTGAAGTTAGAATTGCCTATTTTGAAATCATATTATTATTGATATTTCTATGAGAAAGAGAAATATGTATGTGTTCCATACTGTAATAAGTATCGGATTTACAACCTTGACTGAATATATAGCTTCGAAAAACGATGCAAATTTCACGATGCTAATAAACGAAGTAGGTACATGCAGGAAAATTAAACGAAAACAACATAATTTCATTCAATTAACTCAATTTAATTTCGTCTTACATATAATTTAGAACGATAGAACCAAAACTAACTGGAAACAGCGGCGACTACTTCGGTTCAGAAAAACAATTATACTTTACTCCCTGAGTGCACAGAATACTAATTAATTTTATATGTAACAAAAATTAAATTTCAACCATAAACTTTCCATTGTAGTAAAGAATTGCAAAAATGTACATTTCGACCTTTAATGTCATGTAGTTATTTACTTTTAAGATTTAATTCAATAATGCCTTTTTGGTTTAATGTATTCGTTGCGCAACGGCCATTTCGTGTAGTTTATTATTTACTTCACGCATTAAACAGCCAACCCAATTATGGAAATACCAAGAGTGAATTCGATTCGGCGGCTGCAGGGAAACTTGGTCGGCCGACAATTAAGCGCGCGTAGCCACATCGCATTTCACGAGGGCGATTAAATAATATCGCCGACGTATATCTGCCATAAACGGAATTAACGATATCGGCACAAAAATTAGAATTAATTCCAGTGCATCAGCGATTAAAGCGGCTCTAATTCATGGCATCATTTCGAAAAATAAACGTTGATAATTTACGGTATGCGAATTTTATTAGGCCTGTTACAATTAAATGACGTTCATTTGGATAATGTGTCGTCTTAGTCAGATTATATGGTTTTATTTATTTTTAATTTTAAGGAATATATTTTTATGGAAAATGTAATAAAAGTTATACAGTTACAGTTATGATGATGAATTAAATTCTTCATGTGGCGACTGTTTACGAGAAAAATATTTGGTTGGTATGTATTGTTTCTTGCATATTTTCTAAAGAATCATTAGTAGATTCCAGGAACTTGATGCACTAACGCTTAAAAAAAATCAAATGTGGTCAGTGTATTAATTTATCATATGTATCATAATGATTACAAATATTTAAAAAATATATTCTGTTTTTTTTTTAAGGAAAAACAAAATTTAAATTTCCCATTATTTTTATAATATTTATGCAAATCTATAAACACTCCCAATTTTTAATTCTATAGCATTTATTTGTACTATTCTTGATATTTTCAACAAAAACACACTTTATCTGAATCGAATGTATATATTTAAAATTGACAGGGAAAATTTCTGCTTGGTGTTATAAAGTTATAGAGTTATCCGTAATTAAAACGTCCCTTTTGACAATGTTGACAAATAATGCAATATTGTTACATATAAACAGAGGTATATGAACCTATGAAATGGAAAGTTGACAAGAATCTATACATCTACCAACATAATCACAGGCTATAGTTACCCCACCTTTATACAACCGAGCCTTAGAAATACTTTTATATTTCAAATAAAAAACTAGAAATAATAAAAAAAATTAAACAAAATTGTTGTTTGTGATTTTGTAATCACTATGGAATGACCCCGAGAGAATTTAAGCAAAATCGGGCGGGTAAAACTAACAGTTTATCTGAAACAAAAATGTTCTTTTGCACATAAATTTGTAATGGTCCATTTATAGGAACATTTTATATATTCATAATCAGTGTATGATTTTATTGTGATCAACTTTATTATTATTAAAATATTTTATTATGAAAAATCGAAAATATATTTTTTTCGTCTTGCCAATATCTTTGCAGACGTCAAGGCGAAAATTTAATAAATATATAACCAGTGTAGAATTTAAATACAAACAAAATCAAAAATATAAATAATTTGAAAAACATTTTGTTTATTTGCGAATAATATGGATAATAGTATGAATCTATAAAATGTTCGTCTAGATGGAACATTTTATAGATTTATACTAATTCCAAAATTTTATTCTGCGCAACTTTTTTTACCTTTTTTTAAGAATCAATAAATTAAAATTAAAATTAATTATTTAATAATTAATTCGAAAAGTCGTTTGGTTCCCACTGCAGATATTATTGTAAATTTTCATGATACAGTCAGTATACATTCGGTAAATAAAATGAATGCATTATTAGTTTACTAAGGCATGTCACCACCTTCAGCAGCATATATAACTAACTAAAACATGTATGGTTTATTACAACTATTTACCAATTTACGTACGGCTGGCTTGTATGAATAATATCACCCTCCACATCTTCATTTGACAAAAACTTACCTGAAACAAAAAAAAAACGTTAGTATACTGCAGACCTTAATTATATTAGTAACTTTCGAGTAACCATTAACCGAATAATGGCAGGCAACTCGAAACAAAACAATCCCCCAAATTAATGAACTCGAAATTCCCCCTGCGCTCAATTTCTTTATATCAAGCTAAACCTGCGATAATTTATACTGAGGGGCAAAAAGATCTGCGCTTAGGCTAAAAAAACTGATTAAGTTGCTGGATATAAGTAGATGGGGGAGGGAAGTTGAGATGCTTGCAAACGACAGCGGGCCAAAGAAATAACTGTACATGTAATTACGTACGCGGTTGTAAAAATATAGCAGGGTTTGTTGTCTGTATGCATACATTCATTCTGAGAAATTTATTTAGCGGAACAATGACTAGTAAGCAAGGCCGACCAGTGTTTATTTTAAGCTTTAATTAGACTTAATCATTGCGGATACGGTTTGCGAAGATAAGGTATATTAATAGGAGCGCAGCGCTTGCAAATTAACTCGTCGTTGGTTTATTTAGTCTATTGTCGGTAAAACGAGATTGTGGCAAAAATTTAATGTTTGTTATAAATCATTCAAAAAACACTTTAATGGTGCCATATGTTTGTTTCACCTACGTTTGTCGCCTTAGAGTTTGTGTAAATAAAAACGTAGGTTGTTTTTGAGTTTCAAATATTATTTATTGTACCCTGAAAATTGTTTCATCTATCTGATGATGCTGTAGTAATGCTAAACAATTGTCATGTTACATTTTGAAACTCAAAAATAACATAAATATTTTATTTACATATGGAGTTTCATAAAAAAAACTTTCTAAATTTGTATCTGTTGTAAAAAAAAATTAATTCGTCGTCTAAGCATCAACACCACGCATCTAAAATATTATTTAAGGTTGACAGGAAAGGGAAAAATAGATGACCCTCATACGTTTATAATGTAATGATTTTGGGAAAATATCCACATGCGAATATGTGTGTCTTGTTATTAATTAGATAATATTTTAATGCGTTCACACTAAAAGCAAAAAAAGCAAGCACCCGTAAACCATATCGGTCATGAAATTTTAACATCCAATTATATTACACCACCATATTTTCCGCATATCAAGATTTCAATAAAATAACGAAATCTTTGAACGCATTAATTTAACAGCTCGCCCAATTTCAGGCCAATATTAATTAACTTTTTACGATTCAATAAAATTTATACGGCCGTCTCCAATTTATTCCCACTTAAACGCGCATTGTACAATAAATCTCCAGCGACCGGAGCAAAATAAAATGTTCCAATTAAACCACACGCGCCGCAAAGTAAAAGTTTACACTGTTATCGTTATTTTTCCCTTATTTGAAGGTGATCGCTGTAAATCATAAGCGCGGCATGCTCACGACCTGTTGCAAAATTAGCGGTTGCACAAGCTGCTGCTACCTGAATGCCGCCGTTTGTCTACTTTATCGCGACAATTCGATTTTAGTGGCACTTACGGCACGATTAACACGTATAAATTTGATCATTTGAATAACGTCGGGCGAGATTATAATGAGGTAAGCTGGAGTGTATAAAGATTAGAACGGATTACAGGAGTAGTAGAACGAGATGTAGTAGTTGCAGGATGCATGTTGTTATGGCGAGCTTTAATGAGTGGTTAAGTTTTTGAAAACACATTTAAAAGCTATGAAGTGTCCGAGATATTTGGAATTGTTTACTACTTACTATACATAAAATCTTGTACAAGACTAGCTACAAATGAGGCTTAGTGGACTAATATCAAAATGAGCTACACATAATGAATCGCAATAGCATTTAATTTTGTACTATTTCCAGCTTACATACTGTTATTCATTAGCTTAAATTTCTATAGAAAATCTAGTTTTTTTAAACAAAACATATTTACAACAAATTGAATAATTAATTGTTTTGTGTGGCTTAGTCCCTTTTTGCATTATACTATTCGTCGATTCTATAGGATAGTCCGCTATCAACGATACTCATATTTATGACAAACCTTTATTATACAACTTTTTCACTACAATAATCTACACAAGGCATAATTGTCGGTACATAAATAACTGTGAACTATCATTTGTATTTCTCAACAACAAACCACAATCAATGAATTATTAAACATTCCACTTTCGAATCGCCAATACTTTTTCGATGTGTAATATTTATCTTACCTTCGTTTTAGTCCTGATCACTAATCAATAATGTATGATCAGTTTCATTTACTAAGAAATCAGGATTAGAAACAATGAATTGATATAAAATGGATAAAAACATACTACTGCGCACGAATATATTAGCAAAACGATAATGCAAAAACTTGTTTTACGCTTCCATTTCTTATCAGAACAAGATAACGTGGCACAGTTAATTTAAATTACACCATTTTATAACTTAAAACTAGCGTTTGAAAATTTGAGGTTTAGTCTACTTTTGTGCTGAATGCCTCAAATAAAAGCTGGTATAGAAGTAGATAAGATCTCGAAGGTCTACCAAGACTTTTACTGAAAACTTTACAATCGGTCAGTGCCAGCCAGTTCAAAACCAAGGCCAGCAAGGAGTACTAAGAAGTACCGTCATGGATGTGGGATCCGAAGATCTGCCAGACATAAATTAATCAGAACTGGGAGCCTCTGACAACTAAGAATGTGTAAGGCACCAGGGCAAAATAAACTTACTCCCGAAACGTTAAAAGTTGGAATAGCAACACTGGAAAATCAATTTTATTACTACTGTGGAGAGTAAAATGCCAGATGCGATTACACGAATATGGAAAACTACTGATAGCTACTGATAAAGATCATATTCAACCGTCTCAGCCAGAAGTTGGACTTCTACCAAACAAGCAAGTAGGTTAGCACAACCGATCTCATAGAAAATTGCACCGAGTACAACATCCCGCTACATACTGCCTTCGTAGATTACCAAATAGCTTTCGACTGCGTAGACTCATGGGCAGTATTCAAAGCGACAGACAAAGCACGTATTGGCTCTTGGTAATCTAAGCTAATCACAGTGTATATATATGAGAATGTACACTAGTCAGAATGGATGAAGAATCGGCTACTATCAAAATCTGTCTCAAGAGAGGCGTTAGACAGGGAGACACGGGCACTGGAAATGTATTTAAAGAGCTGTCGTTTAATCAAAACACCATTAACATCGATGGAAAAAGTTTAAATTAGCTCCAGTTTGTTGACGTAACCCTCTTTAGCAGCGACCCTGAAGAACAGCGAACTTAACGATGCCTCCCAGGCAGTGGGTATAACATGAACTTACACAAGAAAACTACGTGTATTTGAGAAATACTATAAAGCTTGGAAGAGAAAACCAGACAGCTGAGACCACTAGAAGAATAGGGTTAATGTGGGCATCATTCAGTATACTCCAGGAACAGAAAATCTATATCAATCTCAAGTGGTAAATATAGGAAGCTTACATACTACCTGTAGCAACGGACTTGAAACCAGGCTCACGAAAAATAGCATAAATTGACTTGGAAACTGCCAAATGGTGGTGGAGAGAGTGATGTTTAGCATTAGAGATAAAATTCTGAATGAGGGTATAAGGCGAAGAACGGGCTCCACTATGTGACTAGATAAACTAGCAGTGGTCGGCATATGTCGCGAGATGCAAAACCTGATTCAGTGGAGGCCTGGATAATCCAGAAAAAGCGTTAGTCACCTACGAGCAAAATAATGAAGAGATTCCCGAGGTATCCGGAGCAACGCCTAACTAGATAAAGATGGCCCAAACTACATGAAAAGAAACACAGGAGGTTTGTACAGGACTAAACGTAAACAGGTTTCAGAAGAATTATCTACACATAAAAGCTAATATAAAACGAATGCAGTAATCCAAAGCATGCTGTTTAGAAAAATCCAGATACAAAATATTCAAGATACAAAATAAAGCAGTTTTTTTCAAACGATATAGTAAATTAATTAACGAACACAGTTTCTATCATATTTCCCTATGAAATTATCACAAGTTATGAATTAAATGTTGACAGATCGTCAACGGATTAACAAACACTCTCGGCAATATTATAGAAGGCCATCTGCATAAAGTATTTTAATTTATTGGCTACGACCATTATTTGGCGATAAATAAGTAATTGTTCTAAATTCTAGGACAGATCACAGTTAAGGCAATGGAAATTGTTTTATACTTAGGTCAAACTTGGAAGTTGTAATTACCTGTTGTTAAATTTAAGTTATATTGTGTTGTGCTTTAAATTAGAAACGTGTACATTGTCTGGAAAGATTCGTTTTTTAAAATTTTAATATTAATTAATAATTATTTAAATTAGGTTTTATTAACTATTTTCCTAGCCAGTCCATAATGAGCGATGTAACACCGACTGATATCACTAGGAGTCAGGAATGATAGAAGATGCTCGAACTTAGAGTGAGGATGCCCACCATGTGATAAGACAAGGTCAAGGCAGAAAACACTCAACGACATAGTTGACGGATTTATACCACTTGAAACACTGCGAAATAGGCGTCAAACGGCAATTCAACCGCATAGCATTATAATTTTACCTCTACTGTCTCTTTTGGTGGAGACCCAGTTATGGTGCGGGGTGGGATGCACAAGAATAGTGGTGACTGCTGGCGGCATTTTGACTACAGATAGGTGCATTAGGTTATGTTTGGCCTCACGATAAACGAAAAGAAACCCAAGTTAATGATAGTTAGTTAAATGTACTTCGAACGAGTACTGGACCCTGATGGAAAAATAATAGAAATAGTACGACAATTCGAATACGTTGGCAGTTGAATAAATCAATCAAAGGACTCGGAAGAAGAAATTAAGTACAAGATCGAAGTAGCTAGAATGTCATAATATAATACTAAAACCACTACACTCAAATAACCATCTACCGAAGAGTATAAGGGAGGTTCATCAAATGTTATGTATGATAAATTCTTCTATATGGTTATAAAGCTTGGACACTTAAGCAGGCAACGATCAAACGCATCGAAGCATTCGAAATGTGGCTATATAGAATAATGCTCTACTAGAACCCAAAGACTGAGAAATGACGAAGAACTAACGAGAATTAGACACGAAAGGGCTATCAAAAGAAGGAAACTAACATTCCTGGGGTATAGAATGCGAAGCACAAATCTAATAAATCACTATCAGCTCCGCCTTATAATCAATCGAAATATAGGATGCAAAAGAAGAATCGGCCGCAAAAGCTGTCATGGATAAGAAACCTCAGACAATAGACGGGGTATTGGCAGAAGAACTGCTATACTCCGCCGAAGATCGAGACATATTCAAACAAATTGAGAATGCAGGTGTTGCTTAGGCAATTAGGCACGGTACTTATAGAAGAAGATGTACATTATATTAGGGATATTTTTTGAGAGCATAGATACTACTTTCGCCCCAAATATCGGAGCAAATTTCATCCTAATGTTCAACGCGCGCCCACACATTGCTTGTTGTGTACTTGCTTTTTAAACTAAGTGGGTAACAAAAATGAATTGGCCTGCATATTTCCGAACCTGAATCGGATTGATCATGTCTGGAGCATGCTAGATAGAGAACATGGATAAAGCATTCTTGACTTTTAAAACACGGATGAAGTGAGAGCTATTATAATTGAGGAGTGAGACAGTTTTCATCAAGAAAGGATCGACGGCGTCATCAGAAGTATGGAAATGCGGATGATGTTATAAGGGCTCATGGCGGGCACACACGTTACTACGTCAATAATAATCGGTATAAGTTGTATTGAATGAATTGTAATTAATGTACAAAACAGTTTGCTGCAAAAGTGCTATTTTTAGTTTTTTTCTTTAATAGTTTGATTTCTTTTCACAATAATACAAAACGAACTGTACAATATGAACTAAACTAAACTGTATGAACTATGAACTGAACAATATGAACTATGAACTGAACAATATGTACTATGAACTGAACAATATAAACTATGAACTGAACAATATGAACTGATCAATATATAACTTAACTCCGAAGAAAAATATGCGTATATAATATGAGTATGTAATTGAGCAAATTATTCAGTTTATGACCAGAATAATGAAGGCAATATATATCAATAACATAGCGGCGATTGTAAACATATTATTCTTTATTCAAAAAATCTTACTTTTTTATTGTACTCCATTAAACAATGTATAAGCTGTTTAAGGAAAAAATCTTGTAGAAAGAAAAATCTATGCGTAAGACAAATATCAACCTAATATTAATAATAAGAAGTGCTCTCTTCAAAGCAGGTAAAAAAATAGAATGAATTTCGGCAAAGGGATGTTAAAATTTCCATTTCATTCATAGTTATTTCCCTCATTTATTCCAACGAAACCCAATGCAAAGTTGTTCATGAACATATATACAAGAAACTGGAGACGGATATCAGCGAGACGCAATTTGGTTTCCGTAATAATTTAGGAACAAGAGAGGCATTATTTGGCATAAACGTCATAATCCAACGATGTCTCGATATGAATGTGTCGTATTTATGACTACGATAAAGATAGATAATGTTAAACATGAAGGACTGATGGAGATTGTATGGCAATCGAGTCTTGATTAGAATGACATGCGAATAATAAAAATCTTATATTGGAACCAGAACGCAATAATAAGTGTAGAAGGATATGATTCTCAGAAAATAGGAATTCGTCGCGGAGAATGCATAATCTAAGAAACCATTGATGGCTCAGGAAACACGATCAATAATATTCAATATGCAGACAAAACCGCGATAATAGCAATAAGTATCCAAGATTATCCAAAAATGATGTAAAACACACATACTGTAAACTGAAAAAGACTGAAGAGATGGGCTTCAAAAAGGACGATGACATAAACATCCCAGCAGCAATAATAAATAACACTATAATAGAGAGAGTACGGAGCTACTAATATTATTAATATAATAATAATAATAATATGGAGAGAATGAACGCATTGAAATAGAATGGCAACGTTCATCAAATTTTAAAAAAAACTATTTGTAAATAGAAAGCTCAACCTAAACTTACGAGTCCGAATAATGCGTAGCTACGTTTTTCCTATGCCATTATACGGCATGGAACCATGGACACTAAAAAATGCAACGTAAAGAAGTTGGAGTAATTCCAAATGTGGATGTAGCGTCGTATATTCAAGATGCCTTATACTGACCAATAACGAGGAATTGCGTAAAATGCTTAAAAATACGAACTGCTTATGACACTTATAAAACAGAAGCTCAAATACTTGGGCTATATGACCGAAGAAGAGAGATACTTTACTCTCAAAATTTCATCATGCAAGTGCTAGAGAAGCATATTGCGATGCAGAACATCGTGCTAAAATAACCTCAGTGAATGGTCCAGCACTTTCAGAAGAACATATCCTAAGTATTAGAGAAAACTTAGTTTAGCAAAAGGATAATATTATTTAAAATTATAACTGTCCACATGATTGTCAACATTAAATAAGCAGATATTATATACGAGGTTTGCTATTTATGTATTGAGAATTGGAAACTCTGGTGTTACTAGGTGCGATCCAACTGCGCCATCGCAAAGTTAGACTTTTTTATAGTATACGTCATGAGAACATTTTATGATACAGACGATATTTGTATTGTGAATTGAAAATATTAACTCGACCAAAACATGGTTTTGAATCGTAAACATTTTCGTGCGATGATTTTTTACGATTTTCGACGTGGATTATCCCAACATCAGTACACCGATCACTTAATACGGCTTTTAGTGATAAAGCACGACCCAAGGTCACAATATATCGATGGTTTAGGGAATTCAAATGTGGCCATACTGCGATGGGGGACAAATTTAATGAAGATCGTTGTGCCAGAAAACATTGATGCTGTGTACGAAGATTGTCATGTGAGCTATAGTGAGATTGAGGCACCCCTGGGCATTTGTATGATAGGCATATATAAGGTATTGCATGAACATTTAGCCGTCAAAAATATTTGTTTGAATTGGATTCCGCACAATTTAACAATCGATCAAAAAAGACTCGTGTGAATTGGTGCAAGGACATAAGGCAAGGACACAATAGAACCGTGGTGCATCTGTATACATCTACACAGTTGACGCATTTTGGATTTATAGTTATAAGCCCGAAACTAAAGAGCAGACGCTACAAGAAGCGTTAATGCATTCGAAAACCATGTTTTAGAGATACCTGCTTCCGAGTGCAAAAACTGCTATGCCAATTAGTTTCATCAAATGCAAAAATGTGTAGATCTTAATGGACAGTATTTTTAAAAGCAATAAAGAAGTTTCTAAATCCCGATATCTGTTTTTGTTATTCATTCCCAATACCTACAACCCTGGTATTTATTTCTAGCTAAAAGCTATATTAGAGGAATATATTTTTTTATAACAGGGTTTTATAATAAAAAACGAACTATTATTACATTTCTTCAAAGGAATTACCAAGCAAGAGTATGAGGAATACAAGATGACACGTACATCCTGTAGTGAACGTCACCTAATTGTTTTTTTAAAACCACAATTACAATAATCACATACTATTCCACCAGAATGAATTTCTTACAGATAACCCTGTTTGTGAAAGTTGGCATGATTAAAATAATACAAAGCACCATAAATCCATAATAAGACGTGCATTATTCTCTTTTTATGGACCAAAGAAAATGAGCTTGCGCGGCTCCAAACGCGCGATTAACGTTACACTATAAAAGTGTTAATGTTAGCAAGCCCACATAGAATCCACATACATACTCATAATTCACAATGAATTTATATTAGATACATTCGTAAATATGCTCGCGGTGCAGCTTTAAAAGTATCACTCATCTTATGTTTCGTAACTGTAAGATAATTACATGCTGATCCCGTAATCGTTTATTAGCGCAATAAATTACACGAAATAGCCCTGTAAAAGTCTAGGTGTTAAATCTAACGCTGTATGCAAATTGGAAAGCAAATGATGAAATACCCCGAGGATAGATGCAAAAATTCTTAGATAATTATGGCATTTAATTCGAAATCGTCATGTATTACAATTATACATAAATCTTTTGTACGGTTTTTAGTTTAATTAACGTCAAATTTTATGGCTGATTAAACAACGTTCTGAAGGTAATACAATGTGGTTATAAAAAATATACATATAAAACGGGGGAATTCGTAGGTGGAAAATGTACAAGGTAAGTAAATTATAAATTAGTGTCAATTACGGTTAACGTGGTTTATGATAGTATAGATTCCACATGGGGACGCATTGACTCATTGACTCATTGACGCAATGAAAGAAGTAGAAGTAGCAAATTAATAAAGTAATAGTTCAGGACAGACCGCACGCAATTAAGGGTGGTATTGGAATTCTGAAATTATTTAGAGTTTTAGCAAAACCGATGATGCATAATGGTTAGTAATTCTTTGAAATACTTTATTGTAGGCTCTGAAACTTATTTTGTAAGTATTTATGACCATAATTCGTAGTCATAGAAATATGATTGGCTTCTAAATCATAGCCAATAATAAGGTATTTGTATTAACTAGTAAAAAAAAAGTATGCAATTATATTGTATAGTATTTACGAAAGGCTCAATACAATTTCAAAATTCACGCCATAAGAATAATATAGACGTGATCACTCCCTTAAAGAGAAAAAAAAACGACATGAAAAATTATCTGAATAACAAAATACAGAGAATTGCAAACTGAATACTGAAGGAAGGAATAAAGAGAGTAAAAATACATAGTGGTAATAGCAAAAATTAATAGCCACTAATAAGGTGTTTTTGTTCACTGGTAAAAATTGTATACAATTATATGGCATAGTATCTTCGAAAAGCTCAATACAATTTCCAATTTTACATCATAAGAAGAGTATTGACGTGATACTTTCATTAAAAGTAATGAAAACTATATGAAGAAATTATCTGAATAAAAAAAGAACAGAAAACGACGAACTGGATAATGAGAAAAGGAAGTGAGGATAAATAGCATAGTAATAATGACAAAAGAAAAAAATCGGAGAGAAAATGCATTGCTGCTTTGCATGGCGTTAACGATATCAATAAGAAGGTCCTTCTTCTTGGAATTTTGTTACAAAAGTTATAGGATGATCAAAATAGTATCGTATTGTACTAATTTGTATTTGTTTCTAAAGGTCGTTTTAGACAAGACAATTTCTTGACTCAAAAGTTAGTCAAGATGCGAGACAATCTAAATTATCTCGTATTATACAGCAAATTATTTGAAATATTGAATTGGATGGTAGATCGAATGGAAAAATATAACGCTTTCTATTTGTCAAGAACAAATTGTATGGGAGGAGGATATATGAATTAATTTCTTGAACAACTTTTGAGCTAAGAAATTGTCTTGTCTAAAACGACCTTAAGTGTGCCATTGATTACATAATTCTCTGTAAGTCAATGCTTATAATAATAATCACATTCTTTCTTTCAAATAAATTATAGCACAAAATATACTTTAAAGGGTTTAACAAATACTAAAAAAAGAACAGGTTAAAACAAAACAAAGTAGGTAGAATTACATACTTTATAGGTCTATAGCTTCCCTTATTTACGCCTGTGAACCTTTCATTTTTACCATATTCTCTTACAAAGCTATCGTATTAATAAAACGTTAATACATTTCGTATGTAAATTGCTCCAAATAATAATGAGTTTAACATTCAGCGCAAACCGTGAGACCAAATTTATCTTATCTACCGCGATGTGTAATTTGGCAGATAGCACACAAATTATGCTGGTTTTAAAATTTTCGGGGCACATGCAAACTACCGCATTACGTTTACAGTTCGATGGATTATCGCCGAAACAAAAAAGAGTGCATGTCTGCATAAATTGTCTGCGACCTGTATGCAGTTGATGGTCTCACACAAGAGCCGAAACGCGTAGTCCGGAAACCGAGGCAACCTCAAAAAAATAATTAAGCTGATATCTCGACACTAATCATAATGTAATGGATAACCAAATTAAAAGAGCACGCAGAAGAAATCGGTTCGTGTTGAAAATGCATCATTACGCGTATTAAATCGTGAGAGGAACATTATTCGGTAATTAATTAAACTGTGTCCATGTCCGATGCATCAGATAAGAGGTGTCGAAATTGGCCTCAATGGATTTTTAAGTAGTTGTAGAGAAAATTAGCTTTGAGAAAATGATTTAGATTGGGAGGATTATATATGTACATACTTACATTTGTGCTGTTTATGTAATATCATAAGGCAGGGGTATCCAACTTCTTAGCTGTATTACAGCAAACTTGTCTTGAGTAACACAAAAATACATTAAAGCCCTGTTTTATTTCGGAAGCGGTCGCTTAAAGCGAATTTTTAAAATCGGACATTGTATTTGTAATCAATAAGCTAAAAAGCCCCTGTGTAGGTAATTTCGAACCAATTATTTGCAAAATCGAATTTGTATTCAGTGACCTCAAAACCCTCCGAGTAAGTTATTTCGAGCCAAATTATTTGCAAAATCCGTCATCGGGTTTGTATTCAGTAACATCAAAACCCCCCGAAGAAAGATGCAAAAAGTCAGGGAGAGAATGAGGAATGTTGACTTGCAATAAAGGTAGGTGAGAATGACTGCGAGCTGTAACCTACCTAGGGTTGCAGCTCGCAGTCATTCTGGGTTGGCAAGTGCATCCCTCTAGCTACATAACCAGGGGAGGGTGGAGCATAGCGGAAAAAGTATGTATGGCAAGAGCGAGGTGCGGTTCAGAAGAGAAAAGAAGAAAATCGTGGATGTGGCAAGGGGACACCCGAATAAAGTGACACGTGGTGGAATCTAAGCAACGAATTGTGATGGTGTGAAAGGTGAGTGAATGGTTAAAATAGGGTGGGAAAGGCGTGGAAATCTACAAAAGGCTGGCGTGGGGGAGAAAGTCGGCGAGGCTGAGGGAATAGTGAGAGAAGGGGTATTTGTCAAGTTTAAGGGTTATATTGTACTATTTGATAATATGAATGTACTTTGAAAAGTTCGCGAAATGAAAATGAAAAGGAATATGTTTTTGAAATGCATTTTATTTTTCAACATAATCTCCGTTAAGTTGAATGCACTTCATCCAACTATGATCCATAGCCATTATGCCCTCACGAACATGTAATTGAAGTCCTCCAAAATAATCTACTTTTATTTCTTCTTCCGTGGAAAATCGTTTTCCTCTGAAGAAAATATTTAGTCGTGGAAATAGATAGAAGTCAGAAGGAGCCAAATCAGGCGAATAAGGTGGATGTTGCAACAAATCGTACCTCAGTTCATTCAGTTTTGCAATTGCTACCACACTTATACAAGGACGATTGTCATTATGGAAAATAATCGTCTTGTTATCCTTAGCAATTTCGGAGACCTTTAATTGACGATCATCTTCTAGGCTCTCACCATGTTAACATTCCGTTACCTACCACAGTCGTAAATGATGGAGCAGAGCCTCCTAATATATCTTGCATATCTTTATAAATTTTTGTTGCCTTCCAACCCTTTTTCACAAGCTATTTGATAACAGTGCGCATTTCAGTTTTATTCATTTTGCAAAACTCGCAAAACTAGCTTTACTCAAAGGAGTATCGGAGTAATGCTGCCATATTATGTGCTTCAATTCGCTCTTCCAAGCACCCTCGTATTAGATTGAAATGGATTTATTTTTATGTGTATGGTTATGCCAAATAAAGGTTGTTTTATAATATCATTTTTTCCTTTATATATCAGCCTTCTTCGAAAAACAAATAAAAACCAGTTTTGCAACAAAATGAAATAGCAATTAAACCCAAAAACGAGTCCTATTTGAATATAAATTGTAAATTATATCCAATTTTGTAAAGTATTTCTATGTGTGAGCGTTAATTGGCCAAGGGAAGAATGGTAACAGCCTTACAAATCATTTCTAGTGAAATATGTTGTTGATTACAAATATTAAGAATTATTTAAACATTATTTAGGGCCTTTTATGTTTATAAATGCAGAATAAGCAGTTACCATTAAGTTATTTTATTTATTTTGTCATCATAAACACTACAATGCAAAAAAGCTCTCTGAAATTCATTTCATAGTTTATTTCAGCATAAACCAACCTTTATACTCAAACTGATTTCATATAGAGGTAAAGAATGTATAAGATTTTCCACAAGAGCGGAAACCGTAAAGCTTTTATATCAAGTTAGTTGGGAAATTGCAAACTTATCCTTGGCTTTATGTATGAAATATTGTTAAAACTAAACGGTAAAATTATATACGACCTGAGTGTCTAATAAATAAGGAATCACTGATACAACAAAGTTTCCCGAAAACTTTGCAGACAAACGGGCGGAAACGAATTGAATAATCCAAATTGATAAACGCTATAAATCACCGATATTTCCAATAAGCGCTTCTGGGCGTAAAATATCCCACCACCTCTCATTCCCTCCCTGTTCGTTGCCAACGAAGTTTTCTGTTCGCATGCAAAACTCTTCGGTGAATAAATCTTCGATTACAACCAGATATTATATACAAATCACATTTTATATTTAACCATCAAGAGGATTACATTTGCAGAATAAAAATATACCAGCAAACAAATCGCATTTTACTACTGGCCATGAAAGTGATTTGTAGAAAGAAAGAATATTTTATTTGTTAGAACACTGCAAGCATTTCTAATGATCATCAAAAATACTAGTTACTGCGGTTGACAAACCAACTGCCGTGAATTGCATCACGTCAACCGCAGGCGATTTTATATGAGCGGTCATCATAACGCGGGACACGCTAAATGATAATATCCTTGATAAACACAAGTCATTAATGTTTTTATACCAGCATAATTAAGTAAGGTTCCCCACTAAATGGGTCATGTAAAGCACAGCGGATGGTCGCTCGTCTAACTTTAATGCGCAAATAAAGCATCGGGGCAGTAAAACAAAAGTATCGCGTGTGGCGCACCCATAACAATAGCATTATAATAATAAGAATAATACTAGGTCTGTAGTAATAAACAGCATTAGCTAATTCTGCGTTTTAATAATGTTAATCGGACATCGATTATTTATGATTGCGTTTGTGTATAGTTTAAAAGCAAGATGTCATAGTTTATGGTTGCATGTATGAGGGTGGGGTTTTAAAAGTGTTTATTTGCAAGTCTGAACAATAGATTGTATATGGTATGGAATGTTAAAGAACTTTTTTTTAAATAAGTAGTATAATTCAGGGTCATAAATATTATATCAGTTTATAGAAATAGTGGATGGAAAAAAAATAGTTCTTACTTTTAAAGCATTGTGATTCTATAAATGTTTCACTATAGAAACTAGTAACTATCGAATGAAAGCTATCTCACAAACATTTGTTTGCATACAATGGACTACTAATTATCGGCTATATCTTCGGTAAAATCGTGGGTATCCAATAATAGGATACTTATAAATGACGGCAAGAGTGTGCATATGACTTTCTGTCTAAGGCCCTCAGGCGATGGTAGGAACGATACATTGGACACCACATATCTGGCTGTTAAGATTGACTATGAGTTGAGTTGGGATGTGCACGGTGAATTATTTATTAATTTTATAATTTATTAAATTATTTGAATTAGTAAATTATTTTATTTAAATAATTAACTTAGATGTTCTTTGCATGTATAAAAGATGATACCTTTAAATTAAATATAAATTGCATATAAGTACTACTAGTACTAATACGTTTGCACATTTGATTAGCCAATGAGCACAGATTTGTGGATATATCGTAATATTTAAAGCGATCTTAAACATGCATGATATTAAAGACCTCTCCATATTTTATAACACTTAATTAACCTTACTAGTGATGACAAATTGTTTGGATTATTTGTAAAACAGGAAACCTAAATATTGTACCACTACTTAGGACTAAAAATAAATAAGAATGTCATCCTAATCAATTACCATTGGTATTTACCAATATTCTTACGACTGCAATAGCCGAGAAACTAATACATAATATAAACTCTGTTATAATTATTATAACAATTTGAGTGAATTAATAAACACAGTACAGTCCCTCTAACAGACGTAATGATTAAATTATTCTAAAATCGATTGCAGTGGTTATTCATTTGCAACTAATATAATTACTCGCGTTAAATTGTTTCCGCTTATTTGACGTTACAAATTGGGAGCGTCCGCACAGAATACAAAGTGTAAAGGTCTATGACATTTCGCGCAATAATAACCGTCTCTCTACAGATACGGGACATATCGATAATCCCTTTATCAATAACGAATTTATTACGAAGCAAATTATTCACCTTTGATTTTGATTGAGGATTCAGAGGGTTTGGTGGTCGTTTCCCACGGGAATTCGGTTTCCGTATTTCGTTAACCAACAAACTTTTGTTGGAAGAGGTGAATGCGCTTGGTAGCAATACGCTTTTCAGTTAATTGGAGTAAATTGCTACAGTTTACAAAGCGGGTGCTGCATGATTGCGCTTTGACATGTCATTGTGTATGTTGTACGTGCACTTATTTATAACGCCGTCGTTACTTAAATGTACATTTATGAGTAAACTTGTTGTGGTCCCTGTGTAAGCAAACCGAACAAATATTGAAACTATGTCAGCGTTTTTTATTATAATATTGACAACATTGTCTGCATGCGATCAGCATTACAATTTGTATATGAATAATATAATTTAAACTATAGCAACTTATCCTGAAAAGAAATAACATAAATTGTAGCTTTATACGTCACAATAACATTAATCTATGCCATCATAATGTTATTTTAATTTTAAATCCAATTGAAATATTTTTATCAATATAAATCATAAAACAACCACGCAGCATACAAATAATAACATTGTTTCAATATATTAAAAACTTAATTGAATTTAAAATTGAATAAATAAAACAAATCCAGTTATATTTATAGCGAATACATTTAATTATATTTTATAAATGACTATCCCACCCCCACCTATCTATTATCCGCTTACCGTTAGTTTAATCAATACGATAATCATTCAATCCGCGTGAAATTTACGATGTTACGGTTTAATTAATTACCAATAAATTATTCCCGAACAGAGATCGCATTCGTCTGCAAATATAGGCGCGGAGGAAACGGAATAAACATCACTCAAGAAGATATTTAACTATTACGAAACAACATATGCCAAAAGTTGAATTCCATAAAACAAGGCAGCTTAATAACAGGCTACTTTTTATGTGTTATGTTAAGTCACATAATTTTTGCATGCGATTTGGCAGTTTATTTAGAAAGTTTTCACTGTGCAATAAATATGTAAATCATTGTATAACGTTATAAAATACTTATACTGGCACCTGAGGAAACTATTTTATGCATAACTTTACATAATTTTGTTTATTTTGATAGAATGCGACATACAAATTACAGTAATTATTAAATTTAGAGTAACGCAGAAAAAAATAATAGCAACTTCTTTACTTTTGAAAGCGATAGTGAAAGAAATGAAAACACCAAGTATTGCAATATCTTTACATTTAAAAGCGCTAGTATATCGTCTAAACCAGAGGTTTTACGACCTCCCAAATTCAGCCTCCTGTCCGTTTTTAATCCTATCTGCAGTTTAATACAGTTTTACATGAAAATTAAAAAAAAACTACTATCTTTATTGGGCTATCAGCCGTGAGGCTGTTCCGCCGGTCAAGGGAGAAGCTCAGAGGAGTTTAATCCCCCGGTATTTACCTTAACTTCAGAGGAAACCTCTGAAAAACTGTGAAAGGTGATTCGCGATTCGAACTCAAGCTCCCCAATGCTCAGTACGAGACGGACGACGCCTCTAACCACTCTGCCACTGAGCTGGGTACATGAAAATATTTTATCGTAAAAATTCAAAATTAATCAGTAAATAGTCAGCGTAGGAATTTATCAGCCATGAAAGGGAAACTATTTACCAGCAAAAGAAATGTGCCCAACGAAAGTTGTTTACATTCGATCGAGAAAGGGAACGATATTTACCAAGATTAATTAGAAATTATAGATGTTACACCGAAAGAGCTCCGAAATGAGATAAAAGGTAAATTTAATCCTAAAAAAGCTCCTGGATTCCTGGTATCTTAAATTGTACACTTTGATTTTATATAACATTGACGGCAATATCCTCAGAGTTATAAAAATAAATTTGAGTGTTGGCGCCTCGACAGACTAAAAACGTAGGCATATATGTGAATAAAAATAAATAACACTAAATTATTTTTAAAGTGTAACACCTAAAAGCCACCTTATACCGTCAGTAATACCAAATACTGTCCATATTTTATAATAATGACAATATTAGTCTACGATAACATGTTTAAATTTTTCATTATTCTAAAATATTGATAGAATTATTGATCTTGTAAGGTATAGTAATGAAGAAAATACTGATACTTATCCGGATAATTCATTGGTTGCTAAATATTGAAGGAGGATCAAATACTGTCTATATTCTAAAATATTGATTGTATTACTGACCGTGTAAGGTATAGTATTGATGGATTGAACTGAATACTGACTTTAATCGGAAAAAATTGTGAATGAAGAACAGAAAGTCACCTGGACCGGATAATGTTAACTAGACAATTTTAAAACTGATCTGCAATATAGATCAGGATTTCTTGAACACCCCGAATAAGATCTACGACATAGGAGATGACTGGCTTACCTCAGAATGCGTTGCTATACCCAAGAAACCATCTGCAAAATCATGCGACTACAGACTTATAAGTCTGTTAAACCATATTTTAAAGATTATACATGGACAAATAACAAGTATGGGGAGCATGTGAGGGAGACGCATTTAGGGTTCAGGAGTGCAATAACCAGAGAATTTATTTTTGCACTATCCTATGCCGAATATACAAACATGCCGGAATAAAAGTGTTGACGTGCACATATGTTTTATAGACTTTTCTAAGAGCTTCGATACGGTGCAACACAAAAAGGTACTGAGAGATACGAGAGTAGATGACAAAGATTTAAGAACTATCGCTAATACGTACTGGAATCAGAAGGCAGTTGTAAAGATCGAGGGCGAAAGTAACTGCAAAAGGGGAGTTCGGCAGGGCTGCGTTCTTTTTCCTACTTTGTTCACCATATACTCAGGGCGAATTTTCACTGGAGCACTAGAAGACCTATCGAAGGGAGTCAAAACATACGGAGAAAAAATAAACAATATAAGATATCCGATAACAGTGCTGTACTCTCAAATCGCTTGGAAGGGTTGCAGATGCTGATCCAACGTATTGAGGAAGTAAGTAGCAAATATCGTCTACAACTTAAGACGAGCAACACGATATACATGTCTATTACTAAAAACCAGCAGGCTACGGGGACATTTAGTATAAACGGAAAAAACATCGAACGTGTAAATAAGTACTTGGGCACAGCCATAGATGAGGACTGGGATCAGGCAATATAGATAGAGAAAGCAAGAGTAGCCTTAAACAGTGTGAGAAGCTTTTTCTGTGGCGTAAATAAACTCATGGCAAGAATTAACGCACCACCGCATATATTTTGTGTTATTCCAAAATAATGATGATTTTTAGTTTTCTAGTTATCTTACAAGTGGGTTGTGGACCTACTTGGACAGTTCAAGTCAATGCTGTTAATAAAGGTTAGAAAGGTTAAGTACAATTGCAAATAAAAGCAAAAATTGATTTAAATTTAATAGTATCAGTGCGAGTATATTTAATTAATGAATCGCAGTACTAATTTGCCAGTGTAGGAAGCAGTAAGAACATCAACTTTACTTCTTCATCGTATGTACCACGTCCTTCCAGAACATTGGTTACCAACAAAGCTAGTCGTACTTTATCTATATATAGATTTTTCAGCCACGACGTTTTCCTTTATTTTACCCCGAATGATGTTTTGTCGAAGCCGGTACTTTTATCCTCTCCCCACATGACCGAAAATTTCGTATTTTTTTATAGTGTAGAGGATGGATCTTAGTGTTTTTATTTTCGTTGTAATATTGTCGCGTTGGTGATACTTTCAGCCCATGTAACTATTAGCAATCTTCTATAGGCCCACAACTCGAAAGCATCAAGACGTTTATCTTCGTTTCTGGTGATGATCCAAGCTTCCGTTAAGTCTCTAGTCCAATCAGATTAAGAGTCTTCACCAGCACATCATGCTTAACTCGGTCGAGTGCTTTATAAAAATCTATAAATCAGGCATAGACGTCTACTGGCATGTCGCGGCTTCTTTGTGTAAGTACATTAACACCGAACCAACCGAACAGTGCTTCTCTGATACCGAAGCCATTGCAGCATAGGTAATCGACACATTTCGCTTATATCCTGGCATGAATGACCTTGATATATAGTTTTAGCAAATGGTTCATAAGATTTAGAATCTATCTATAATCATCGCATATTAGCCGTGCTTTTCTTTGGTATTGTTATGAATGCTGATTTAACCCAGTCGTTTAGAATTCTGCCGCTGGTGTATATTTTGTTGAAAATACTGTGACTGCTTTAAGGCCATTTTTGTCGTCTATTAATTTATATACCTCACAAGGAATCTCATCTGGCCCTACTGTCTTGCGGTATATTCCACTTCACTGCATGTAAGTAGTGGTCCTTCTGCATCTTCTGCATCACCGGAGTTATAGTTCTGTCATCTTCAAATAGTTGGGTTAAATAATTCCTCCACTCGGTTACTTTTTGTTGCAGTCCTTGTATTAACTTACCACAGTACACCCGATGCTCTGGTTGATTTTGAGTTGCCAATAGCTTCCTTGATCTTTTTATACATATTAAAGGAATCATATGAAGCTTATAGTTCTTCTATCTCTTTGGATTGGCTGGCCAAATAAGATGCTTTTACTTCCCGGATTATCTATCGTATTAATACCAGTTTGTCTTTGTATGCTTTTTGCAGGGTTTTAGTAGCCTACGTTCCTCCATTAGATCTAATATTTCATCTGTAATCCATGATCTTTTGTTATATTGCTGTTTTCATTTAAGGTGTCTTAGGCAGATATTTATAATTGGTCTCGTTTTGTTCCACTGGGTGTCTGTGCCTATGCAGCTGTTCTCGGACTATTCCCTTGGTGGGTTCCGCTTTTAATAGTGTGCGGTCTATGCTGTTTCGGTTTTGATTTTTGGTAATTTTCTTAACCAGGTGTGAGTTGCTGCTGCTACAGGATTGTGATCCGTTTTCGCGTTTGACTTCCAGGTGTACAGTCTTCTTTGATGCAATTTGAAGAAGGTGTTAGTTATAGAGAGGTCGTTCTCCTGGCAGAATTGAATAAGGCGATCGCCCCGATCGTTTTTTTGGTCCAGTCCAAAACTGCCCACTATGTTTTGACATTGCTCTTTTCCAACTTTTGTGTTAAAGTCGCCCATAACTATGGTGTTATCTGCTATTAACTTTACTGGATAAGTTATATGCGCTGCGCCATGATGCTAATGTGATAGGAAGAAACCATTCCAGCATAAGTCGCATAGGTAGAGGAGATAGTGCGATTCTGACAACTTTCCCGTATATAAGGAGTATGTAAAAATATCACTATCGCAAAAAAAATAACCTAATCGCATATAAATTCCCAGCCATTAACGAGTCAAATTTGCGATATTAGGTCACAATTTCTATCGCCTGAACACAACAAGAAATGGTATCATTTATAATTGTATGTACCATTTGACAAAGTACCAATTCAAAGCCGTAACTTACTCCATAAATAGAATATAAGCATAAAGTAAAATCTTGTCTGATTTGGTAGGAGTATTTATAGTGACAATGATTTTAAAAAATGGGCCAAAGGTTTACTTCAATCAAAGATATACATATATAATATATTTAATATTTAATTTAATAATAATTTAACATAAACTCTCGTAAAAAGACCGAAAGTAATTATAGACAAAAAATCAATAATACCAAAATACCATGACATGATAGAACAAAAGAAAGTATGTACAACAGTATTCCTGAATACAAAGCAAGTCTTTGTTAAGGGTTATATACCTTTTTGTGCGGAAGGTATGTAGCAATAATTTTTTTACATCAAAATTATAATTTATTAATAGTACGTTTTTTAGTGAAAAAAATAAGTATTAGTTTATAAAAAAAATTCATAATTGGCGGAGTTATGGCCCTTTCCCCGAAACCCTCTTTTTTTGATGAGGCTTGCGGTGATCATCATGAAAGTCAAGCAGGTCAATGAAAATCATAAAACCCAAAAAATTTCACTAGTATAGGGACCTTCCTAGTACTTGAACCATTATTTAAATAAATCTTTTGTTATTTCAGCATACGGGAACGTTTTTCCCAAAAACTCAATGTTTCGGGCTCCAAAAAATTTATTAAAAAATTCGTATTTGCAAAATAAAAATTTATGCATAAGAAAGAAATCGTTCAAGTACTGTCAACATTAATTACAAACAATTCAAAAAAAAAAATAAGAAGATTGGTCAAATAGTTTTTTGGCAATCGTGATCACGAGCACTTTTGGAAAACACCATTTCGAGATAATCGAGTTTAGCGTGTAATTTTATTTCGGGAATCCATACTGATTTTGTAAAAAGACGGCAAAACAAGCAGCAGAGATAAAAATTCGATAATAGATGCTAACGCTTCGGAAGCTCGTATACAACTGATTATAAGGGATTTGTCCCAAAACATACGCGATTTGTATGGTCGAGAATGGAGTAGATGTTCCAGGAAACATCGCACCCCGCTTCGAAACGCTGTAACTTTCGATCTATTGCTCGGATCTCTATGAAAATTTCGTAAAATGTTCTCAAATAGTTTTCCTTTCAGATAAAGCAATAAAAAAAATCCAGTTTTTTGAAGAAAATAAAGGTATATAACCCCTTAAAGTCTTGCACAAGGGACTGATCGAATAGCGAATACTCAAGATTAAAAGAGAGTGAAGCACCCACAGGGCAGCATTATAGATCAGTGTTATACTTACTATACACATAAGATTTACCACAGACCGAAAACATAGAAACAGGAACCTTTTCTGGATGACACCGTTCTTATACTCTAACACGAGAAAGCCTAGTAGAGTCAACAGCGCAATATGAAGTCAATTATGGACAATGAAGTGGCGAATTAAACTCTATATAAGAAATATAAAAAATGGAAATGGACTAACTATCCAAATTTATCAGACGTTCCAAAATTAAATAATAAGATGTAAAGTCAATGTTCCCGGGAATGTATGAAATAGTGACATACACCGAGGATTAAAGATGGTAAAATATGAGTAAAGAAGATTGCTCCTACAGCATGTAAACATCGTAGCTATCAAAATATTGCACAAGACTGGTTTAACAAGAAGACTCAGAAGGGCAAAACCTTTCGAATTGTAAGAGCAGTGTAAAGTGAGACCACGTATGGGAACTCTTATAAATACAAGTTTATAATTTAAAATACTAGATACATTGTTTGTTAGTCTATAGACTAGCCACAATTCAATTTTGTTTTTGTAAAATTTGGTTAACAAATAAAATAAGGGTTACTTGATCTGTAGTATAGTATACGATAACACTGATCTATAATTTTTTGTTATATTTATAAAGTTTTATAAATGTATATTCATATTGTTTGTACAAATACCTTAGTATAGGAACGCGAAATGCATTAAATTATATTATCATCATTATTATTATTATTATTATTATTACTTTGGTACAAAAAATAATTAATTGCTTGGAATAATCATACACTTGCGATTGCAAGTGTAGTTTTCTGCAGACCAAATATCGGTTTTAATAGTTACTTTAAATGTTAAATACCTTGTTTACACATTTACAAGTTTAAATAATGAAAACGTAAATTATTTTTGTCTACTTTCTTTAAAAAAAGTATGTATTAGCTTTTACTATTGCAGTTTCTATAATTATTATGTAAACAACTCCCATACTTTTCTTATTAAATAAACATTTTAATATGTTTGCATTTCGCATATTGGAAATTTTTCGCGTATGAGAAATTTTGGGTCACTCAAACTCGTTTGCGATTATGTTAAAGTGACTACCAAATATAGCACAATCGGAGAGGGTACGGCAACTCGAGCATGGATGTATTACACTTGGTTACTTAACGATATACACACACATGGTTCAGCTGAATAAATTCTGCTAATGAATTTTGCATCCCGACAAACTGGATTTACACGGTGATAACGACACTATTAACAAGAAACGGATTTTAAGCCATTAAATTACGCGATGGAGATTTAAAGATTAGTATAAGCGTTAAGCAGTGTTTTATTATGTTTTGTTTTAATTAAATATTTAAGGAGTATTCAAGTGTAATTTGTCTCATATTATGCACATATATTGAGAAGTTATACTTAGGGCCGTTACTAGCCTTTGGGGCCCTGGGCAAGACCTCATCACTGAACCCTCCTAAATAAAGTTTTAACCAGTAGTAAAACCAGAAAAACATTTGGAGGGAGCTAAAAACTGTAGTAACACAATACGGATTAGAAAATACCGTAAAATATTTATTAAAAAAAATGCTAGCATTTTTATGACTGATACTAGCTACTGTATTAATAGGACAGTAGTAAGGAAGAGGGAGGTGGGCTACTATTCTTAGATTCCCATAAAGTTGTTTTATACAATGCGATTTTGTTCGGTCTCTGTGTGATCATTTTAGGCCCCCATCCGCCAGGGCCTTAGGTACGTGCCTAGTTGGTTATACTAACTAAATTTCATGAAATTAAATTAATTAGAAATCTATTCATGATTATTGGAATCTTATAAATGATAGAAGTCATGCCTAAATGTAACAAAGTTACTACTACTGTTTGATATCCAAAGATTTCGTCAAAAATATTATTTTAAAATTTACATGTAATATAATTCAAATTCAAACCAAATAACTGTACGGTAATAAAAGCTCGAAAATACTCGTCTTGATTTTTCGTAAATAATAGTTTACTGTTTCTTAGAATTATTATAACAAATTTAGTTTATAATACATATTTAGATATGAACGGCAAAGTAAGAAGTTTTTTCTTTAATCGGAGAAGATAAAAACATGTGTATTCCATCCCAGTTAGATGCAAAACTCATCTTTCTTCTGGTCTTACAAATTCCACCATCGTCCGGGAATACATCACATTTTTTCCTAGTTAGTGTCATTTCACTATGTACTTTCACAGAAGTGTGATATATTTCTGCAAGTTTTTAAGTACTTTTCTACATACCAACACATTGCTGAATATAAATAGTTAATTAATTTCAATTGCTGTATTTTCTGCATAACCTAGATTGTATTGATATAATAAATTTTAATATATGACTAGCACGACATTGAAACAGTTATTACTCGGAAAATCAGATCGAATTATATTGGTAGGAAAACAACGCATGATAAGATGTTTTCAATTTACTCATAAATTTAAAGCTTTTACTTCGTGAATGTTTGATTTATGCAGAAATTAAAATAAATAAAAATTGATTCCGATATTGAAACACAAATAACATAAAATAAAAGATATGTCACAAGTTTGCACAGTTGAATATTCAGAATTAGTTTGTAGCCTTCTATTTAATATCTATAAGTCTTTGATTTTTTTTGTGCACTTGTATAATTTGTTTTTGGCAATCTAAAGGTAGAATGTTGCTGAATTACTGCCCGAAGTGGATAAACTTAATTTTTCGTAGAATCATCATTCTTTATACAAAGTTTAGCTACCACACCACTTATATAGGACCAAATAAGGTTCAAAATAAATTTCTTCGATTAGTAGAGTACAAATTAAAGATATTTAAGCTAAATAATCTAAATTACAGCAAACTTATGTCGTCTCTCAATTTGCCCCCCTTGGACCTCAGAACAACTCATTATGATAATTTCTTTAGAAGATCATTAATAGCCATCTGTTCTCAGTGGAATTAATTTCTGGGTCTAAGAGGAAAGCATGAGGACGCGAAGCCGTACATTTTTTAGGGATCGCTCTCTGACTGATTTTGGATACAACAATCCATTATCGAAGTTAGTGACGATAGCAAATATCACCTAAATTGAATATGAATTACAAGATTTATTTTTGGTTACATTTAATCTTATTCTTGTAAGGTATATATGTATATATGTTTTATTTTATTGTATTGTCAAGGGTCAGTCCCGTTTAATAAAGATTATTATTATTACTTGTAACATTTATATTACCAAGGAGATGTTTAAAATTAGTTATATGGGTTATAATAAATTAAGAAAATATGAAAAAGTAAAAGGATACTTCATCGTCAGCCATCTGTCGTTGTTTGAAACCGTCACGATGATGACTCTGAATTATAATTGGGGTACAATGTCCGCCACTGGTGTAGGAAGTTAGTTTTTTTCAAGGTACAATAGACCATATGCAATGTCACTATGTTGTCACAACACATAAAAATTGAAAACGGAGACAAAAATTCAAAATAAATTCATGAGCAATATCTCCATATTTTAAGTGACACTTTGAGAATATTTATATAATAGAGCTTGTATACCGATGCACATTTCATAGAGATAATTCCTATCACATATTGCATACGTTCTAAGAGAATGGTAGTTGTTTGGGTGCATTATACAGTAGTGGTAATGCACCCAAACAACTACCTTCTCCGCTTCAACTAAAGGTCGTTTTAGACAAGACAATTTCTTGACTCAAAAGTTAGTCAAGATGCGAAACAATCTAAATTGTCTCGTATCATGCACGGCAGAACGAATGGAAAAATATAACGTGTTCTATTTTTTTTGAAAAGCAGAGATTGTTCATCTTGTATAAGATGTACGTACAATCATCTGAAAACCGCCGTTTTCTTTTTCAATGTTGTATTGTTCTAATGTCAAACTGTTTTGAAAATGTAATTGAAAAGGAAATAAAGACACTTTATTATTTGTCAAGGACAAATTGTATGGGAGGAGGATATACGAATTCATTTCTAGCTAAGAAATTGTCTTGTCTAAAACGACCTTAACCGATCTCAACCCCTCTTAAACATATTTCGAAATTATGTTGATACAAGAATTGGAAAATAAACAGATAAAAATAGAAAATCCTTAAAAGATGGGAATGTTGGTTTGAGCTGAAGTGTGACAGAACTATTAGTGTTGCCAATTTCAAGGTCAATGTAGATGACGATTGTTAAATTTGAAAGGAGGAAAACTTAACAACAATTTGTTGTGTTATTTATTACTAGTTATTTATTACAAGTATTTTGTTTATTTCGTTATTCTATTTAAACCTCTTTCGTTTATCGTTCGAGAGCTGTACCGGGGTGTTTTTCTCGTGTTACAGCCTAGAACAGCTCCCGAACAAGAAACGAAAGCAGCTATAGTGTATGTGATCTGAGAATTCTATACATATAATGAATGATTTCTAAGATATACTCTGTTTCTATAGTTATTCTCATTAAAAGTCAATCCTATTGTGTATTATTAGTCATTTGTTAACCTATTTAGCAACGTACAAATTATTATGTTTAATTATATTAAAATTTAATTAATTGTAATATTATAGGATTTAATATTTTGGCTGTATGTAGACTTTGGTAACTAGTTGTATATTATTTTATCATAATGGGATGTGTCTGTCTATTACCATCCTGTATTATACAAGAGACTATATTGACCGCACTTATATATAGTATAAAAATAAATAAAAGGTAGCATACACAATTAATCTTATGGTGCTTTTTAATTAAACCATTTATATCAAATATAATCTCAAACATTATCTTTCACTATTTGGTAATAATGTTTTTTTTCCTAAATGGCATCGTTAAGGTCAACACACAAGTAATCAAAATGAGTAATAAATGCATAACATGATAACCTTGTTATTGGTTAGAGATGGAGTAACCAAAACAAAATAAAGTAGGCGGACAAAAACACCGCACATTCGACATAATTATAATTTACTGCCTAAATACATAGTCCGAAGTGCACTATGTGCATAAACTTATGTTAGGATGACGCAAGCTGGCTTCGATAAAACAAGCACGACAATAAAATTTAATCGCTACAACAAATATAAAAAAAACACTCCAAGGTGTACCACGTCGTATAACTCTTTATAAAAGCAATTGTAATTGTATATTTAAAATACACATTTTACGATCCCCCATGTGTATAGTTCGCAAAAACAATAACGCACGTGTGCAGGTACTATTTGCGTACACATGCAGAAACCGGTGATTAACATTTGCGTACCTTGCACCCGATTTATTATTAGCGTAATTGTATACTTATTAGCCCGCATTAATGTATCATAATAATAATTAGCTCACCACTTATTCTCCTCATAGTTCCAAGGTCAACAGGTAGCCAAAATCGTGGTGCATAGACACTGGTAATTTAAATCCCAATCAACGAGGTCCCCCTCAGGAAGAGATTAGCACTGAGTATACACTGTAATTTCGAACACACGCACGGGGTCACCACAAAACACACGCAGCCGAAAACCAAAACACACGGGCACAAATATTCGCGTGATTGTTCGCAGCAGGAACAAGGGGGGACGCACACACCGGCGGTACACACTCCGCAGCGGTCGCAACGAAGTGTTCGCGAGGGGCGGAGGGAGCGGCGGCAGCAGGCAGAGTTCACGAGACAGCGCGGTCGCGATAGCGTCGACCCCACTCC
The DNA here is from genome assembly GCA_963942505.1 of Lordithon lunulatus. Taxonomy (NCBI): domain Eukaryota; kingdom Metazoa; phylum Arthropoda; class Insecta; order Coleoptera; family Staphylinidae; genus Lordithon; species Lordithon lunulatus. Next base: position 52,217,045 of record OZ012666.1, on the reverse strand, counting down.
GTAGGAACGCGGTCCTGCTGCGCGCCTGCTGGCTATACCACCAACATTGCGTCCGTCTTACTTGAAAGGGGAGGATCGCGCACCGTGCCGTAAATTACGGACGAAATTTGTTTAATTAAAGGTCCCCCTTTTATGTAAGCTTCGCGCTCTTTTTCCTTTTGCTGCCTGACCGCAGGAAACCGACATGATTTATTTGTGCGGGCAGGAATGCGAGAGATTAGCGACCGTTATCTGGCTTTAAACGTTTCACGGCTTTTCATCATTGGAATTATGATAATTTATTGATTAATGTTATCACAGCATGAATAAAGGCACAGTTAATGTCTCAATTGTGTATTTGCATCTTTGCATTCTTGCTTGTTTATTTTAGAATAAGTTAGATAATTTAATCAACAGCTATAAAATATGGACAACAGGACTATTGAAAGCTTCCTTACTAATGCACATGCAGACCGCAATATATAGTGATATAGTATTTTGATTGTTTAAAAAAAAATTAATCGTGAGGATTTTCCGTCAGTAAAGTAAAGGGAGTAGCTGAGAGGAGTTTAATCACCTGGTATTTACTTTAACTTAACATAAAACCTCTGAAAAGCTGTAAAATTGGATTTGCGAAAATTCGCTCCAATGGGGTTTGAACCCACTCTCCCCAATGCTCAGTACGAGACAGACGGAACCTCTAACCACTAGACCTCGGAGGAGCTGTTTTATTATACATATTGGAAGAAAAAAACCTGTTCTTGATCAAAATTCTAGGTTTTCTAAAATCTATGAAACCCTAAATTATTCTTTTCTTTTTTTAGCATCTCCTCTGGAGGTTTCTGATCAATGTGGCAATTTGAACCCTCGAGACAGCCGTACGAAATAGATCCGCCGACAATACCCAGAACCATTACCGCAGGTTACGAAGCCAGGATATGTTCCGGCTTCCCACATTTCTTTTCTCTCGGATTTTCCTTGCATTATTAGCTGCAGTAGCTCGTATTTCTGATTCCTGAAGATGTGGCCTAGATATTGGAGTTTTAGTTTCTGTATAGTAAAGAGGATTTCTGTTTCCTTGTTCATCCTCTGAAGCACCTCCATATTGGTGACTTTGTCAACCCATATGGTGATAAACCGGCCTCTACTCTTTTAGTCGTTTCTTTATTTAACGTCGAGCTTTCTCTTCCGTAGAGAAGGATCAAATAAATGTAGCAACGGATCAATCTTGTCCTTAGGTCTAGACTTAGACCTGGAGAAGTTAGACGTTTTTTCATTTTGATTAAAGCTGCTCTAGCTTGATCTATGCGCTTTATAATTTGTTGACGGTATGCCCATTCGTCATTTATTCAGATTCCAAGATATTATAAAATTGTAATTTTGAAAATTCGACTCAATATTAAGGGATAGTAAACGATTTTCATGTATCAGGAAAAATATACTTTAAAGTCTATGGCGTCATAGTCTATTAGATGTACCAAACATATGCAGTCAGGTCGCATGCACCTTATCAAACGATCCAATAATATTTAATAATCAAATAACCTTAAATTAAATCAGTAGAAATAAAATTTGGTCTATTTATTCCCAAAGAATAAGAATACAATACCTTTACGCTAATGTTGAAGTGACTTTAAGTATATGCCACCATTACTAGTATTAATGACTGTGTGGGTCTACAAGCGCAACTTAATGTTGTACATAGATGAAGTTATGATAATCAATTGTTTCTAAATGTATTTAAATACGTGTTATGTGACTGTGAATGGTACATAGTGAGGAAGCAGGTAATACCCTAAAAGTGAATAATACACGTATTGTAGCCACTTCTCTAACATGTCAGTCATGCTGGAATGCTGTTACTTATTAAACCGAATGTGTAATACATTACTTTAACTGGTATAAATTGGCTATAAGAAAAATAATTGTGAAGTAGCAACGGTATTTTTGAAGAAATCTTGTAGTTTTGTAACTACTGTTTCTCTGTTATCTCCCACAGGTGATTTTAATATTTTCTTATCAATCAGTTTAAAACATTGTCTTTAGGAGTTAAAAATAGCCAGGCGCAAAAACACTGTGATCAAACACATTAAGATCATATGACCTTTCAAAAGAAGTTAATTTTTCTACCATAAACGTCACTACATTGACAACGTATTTACTAATTTTCATCCTGCTACTCTTCCAACTGTGCCCATTGATACTTGATCACTTGGGCTTGGCTGTGAGGGCTAATATTTTGGTTGGAAAAGTCAATAACCCACTGTTACAGATATATAAGTTTTAATGGTTAATTACTACTCTACAATAGTTTGGAGTTGAGAGATTGGACATTCCTAGACGATACCTCTGAAAATGGTAATAGTATATTTATTGTATCTAAACATCTTCTTAGAAGGCGTCAATAGCTGTTTTCCCATTAATGTTTGTAAACCTACTATTAACACAACTTCTGAAATAAACAAATGAGAGAAATGCTAAAATGATTTATGTTATCTGTAACGTTTCTCCTGCAATCATGTACTAAAAAAATAAGGTATTCCTGCAGTAGCAAGCATGTATAAGTTATCTATCAAAAATGCTAGAATTGCTACCTATGATGAGCTTAGGAACTCCAATCACTCTCCATAAACCAGTTGTTAGTACACGAGCAACGACTGCCAACGATTTTAATCACTCTTTTGCAAACATTGCTTATAGAGTCGTCGGCACTACTCCGTCTATATTAATAGATCCATTCACTCACGTGTGGAGTTGCTAGTCTCCCATCGGACGTCTCCCCAGGTGGCCGATAGGGGAACGCTCAGATATCATGGGCACCGGGGAAATCAAATACCCAGGGCGGACCAAAACTAGCAACCTGGAAAGCGGCAGCTGGCAATTCAGTACAGCCCTGGTTTCCTAGGAACGCGGCCGCTTAAAAACGGCCGCTTTTGACGTAATTTTTACGTCACAAAAATAATTCGTGTATATAAACGAATATAGTTTCCTATAAAGTGTAATACCTCAACGTACTGCAAACATGCAATGAATTACGATGAAAAATTGTGAGTTCTTCTATTACATATACTTAAAACGACCTTTGTGATTTGTGAATGACGTCAAAAGCGGCCGCTTTAAAGCGACCGTTCTCCTAGGAAACCAGGGCTTACGTATATCAAGCTAAGATCATGGAGATCAAAATGGATGATATCTGGACCGCAAACGGCGCAGTGGCAACCACGGAAACGGCGTTTGCACAGCATTGTAGAAGGCAACGGGAAGCCACTACACTATTCTCCCCAGGAATATCATGACAATGGCTACAAATTTAAACGTCCCGATTACGGGCGCCTCTTAAATGAGGCAGGGGTGCAAATAATCTCCCGGCCAGCTACGGTCATGTTTAGTAAATCAATGAAGAGTAATATAGAAATCTGGAATCTTAGGAGTATGAAGGTACCCAGAAAAATACATAATACCATCAAGGAAATGAAAAGACTGAATATCTCCATACTCTGCATTAGCGAAATACGATGGCTCCAAAACGGACAAGTGGACATGCGGGTGACGATAGCTCTCTAAACCGCAATGGAGTCGCGTTTATTATAGTAAGGAAGTAAATGACTCCGTTCTTAATTTCACTCCATTGTCAAATCGAATTATCGTGTTGCAGATTCAGGCTAATCCAATTAATATCTCGGTCGTTCAAGTGTACACCAACATCAGAATGTACAGACGAGGCGATTGATCAGTTTTATGAGGAACTAAATGACGTGCTTTCTAAAATTAAAGATAATAATAACATCACAATTGTAATGCGAAAGTGTGGTCAGGACGCGAAGGAGGTGTCGTTAGCAACTACGGGCTAGGTAAGAAACAAACGAGGTGAGTTTTGCATAGAAAAAGAACTGGCCATAATCAAGCTACCTTCTTCAAGCTACCTGAGCTTCGCTTATGCACATGGAAGTCCCTAGTTCACTACCCATTAAAATTTTTCGTAATCAAATCGACTATATCACAGAAAAAGAATGATATAAAAACATCGCGAAGGCAGGAAAAACATTCCCCGATGCCGATGTTTCTCTGACTATAATCTATAGCTTGCGCCAGTCAGATTCCGACTAAAAAAGTATCAAAACATGCACCATGAGATATATGAATAAAACAAAACCCACAAATAAGGAAATAATTGGGCGAAATGCTCGAAAAAGAACTTCAAAAGATAAGACCAGTTAAGGAAGTTCAGATCGAGGACACTTGGATTCAATTTAAAACACCTATGAACGAAATAACTAAGCTTAAGCTAAAACAAGACAGACCAGCTAGAAAGAGGAAATTGCTGACTGATGAGCTGCTAGATATTATGGATAGGACACTATAAGAACAGAAATGAAAGCAAATAGAAAGAACAAAATAAATATCTGAGAAAAAAGATAAAAGAAGGAAAAGCTAAATTATTTTCCCAGAAATGCAGTGAAATTGAGAAAAGCGTTAAGAAAGAGAGGTCGGCGGCTCTTGTGTAAGTACACAAGAGCCGCCGACCTCAGAAGATCAGCAAATGCTAACAAGCTAACTGATAGCAACGGTAACTTGATATGGGACCTAGAATAATACAAACTTGTAGATGGAAGCAGTACATAGAAAAATTGTTTTCTGATTACCGATAAGTGTCGGTCCACCTATCACTAAAACAGAAGTAGAAAGGACAATCAAAAGGGCAAAACATCGAAAAACCGTGTGTCTTAACGAAATACCAACTGAAATACTAAAACTGCGGCATGCGAATTCTTGTCCAGCTTTTCAACGTGATCTATAATAAAGGTATCATTCCACCAGACCGGCTTATATCAACCTTTGTCACAATACGTAAAAAGACAAAAGAAAAAGAATGTAGCGACCACGATAAGCCTGATGAGCCATGTCTTACAGATATTTCTACGAGTCATTCACGAAATAATATGGCTGAAAACACACGAGGCGGTTTTCACCGAGTCGGTTGCCGACTGCAAAACACACATAGCGGTCCTCACGCGTTTGAGCTGAGCCATACTCCGCTTTCAAATCCACAAACATCTACTGCGGTTCACATGAAATCTTACAGCGGAAGATCTATTGATAAAATCTACCGTTTAAGTTGTAAATTGTGGTCGAATGATATTTGTTTCATAATTGTAAAGTCGTAGTTGGTAAACATGCTTTTGCCCCTGGCCAATTTCTACGAAAAACTACGAACGACGGACAGATATTTTCCAGAGATCTTAAAATGATCAGGGGAATTTGCACAAAAATTTGCTGCGCCAACATTAAATTCTGTTTTCTGTTAAATAAAACAGCGGCAGAAACAGTTTGAATAATTCCAGATGCGTATGGCACGGAAGCTCTAAACCAGACAAGAATTTACGAATTCAGAAGTGGCCACAGGCCTCTTGAAGATAATCTCCGTTCGGGTCGCCCCTCAACGTTCAGAACAGATGAAAATGTTCAAAATGTGCGCGATGTCGTCATGTTTTATAGGTGCAGAACAATAGACGAATTGGTGCACAAAAAATGGAATTTCCTGGAGTTTTTACCAGAGAATCCTAACTGAAACATAAGAACAGTCCAGCCAGTGGAAGACTGCATCAAAGACCAAAAAAGCACGGCAAGGGTAAATGAAATCAATTGTGGTCCATTAGGAAGAAATCCACGTTGAATTTATTCCACACGGCACGATAGTGAACCAACATTAGTAAATATCTGGAAGTGCTGAAGCGATTGAGTTCGGGGGTCTTGTTGCTTCACAATACAAATGCCTGCCTGTACAGCTATGAAAATCAACCAGTTTTTGACAAAATATAGTTTAACAATGGTTTCCCAGCCCCCTTACTGACATAGCCGGCTGTGACTTGTTCTTATTCAAGAATGAAGAAAAACCTAACGAAAGCGTTTTCAGGACGTAGAAGAGGTTAAAAAAAATCGCTGGAGGCACTTAACAGCATCAGAATATAAACAATATTACAGTGGAAAATCCGTTGGGAAAAGTGTATATCATCTAAGGGACAGTATTTTGAAGGGAATTGATGTTTTCAAGATATATTAAATATAAAAAAATTAAATATTTCCCGTTACTTTTGGGTATATTGTATTGTTTTTATATGATCACACGCGATTTGGATTATTATTAATTTATTTGATGTATATTTCCGTATATTAGCTTCTAAATACCTAGAAAATGTTCCTCAATTCATTATATTTCAGTAGATATGGGAGTTTGAAATTTTTAACGTACGAATATTGAACAAAACTAGAACCTGAAAAATATATCAGATTTGATTTTGAAGAACGTTCAATGGATGACAGACACACATTTTTTGATGAAGGATGTAAATATTCAGATGACATCAAACTGATAAAATTCTTTGTATGATGGAATAAAAATAAATTACTTAGGTAATCAGGCACGGTTGTCTCATAAATATACTAATCGATGAATCATATTTACTATCAAAACATATGCGCAATATAGCGACCAGCGATTAACAAAACCGTGCAATTTAATTACGTTCTAGTAATAAAATCCGCATAAACGAATGTTGCAACACAATTCCAAACAAAGTAACATTTCATTCTTATAGAAGTAAACGATCAAAAGCTTCACATGAATTATACTCGAAACAAATCCACGGCCGCGTTCTCATTTTATCTAATAAATGCGTCAGCCGTTATCGCCTCCACTCGTTAATGCGGCTCTAATGTTCGCGAATATAATAGTGTATACATTTTACGCCCCCCACGGTGCTAACAATAATAAACGTAAATCGATACATGCTTTTTTCCTCTCTCTCCCCATGGTATCTAAATAAATATTGCCGCTGCCGCTAATGAGTTAATTTCAGGCGGTCGAATTAATCGCGGTCGCGTCATTTTTATCTTAATTAAAAACGCTCGCGCACCGATTTGATTAACTAATAATGTTTAAAATTACAAAACGTAACGGTAACGCAATCCTGTACTACGTGTTTCACATAAAAACGGTTTATTTACGAGTGTAAATCGTGGAGCTCATTATATGTTTTAATAAAATGATAATATTTTAAATTAATATTTATATTTCTTTGAAATACTATTCCTCTTAATCCGTAATGTAGTTATATACAGTATCTCGGGCATTTATAGTTTTATTTTTTCTATGAAAAGTCATTTTTAAATAGCGTTTTGCTTCTTATAAAAATTACATTACTAGGGAATTTGAAAATTTTGATTTAGTAGATCTAAAGAAATTATGAAAATAGAGAATATCTTATGAGAGACGTACTGTTAATTTTGACGCGAGGAGGAGGTAAATACTATAAGAAAAAGTAATTTGTAATTAAAATGTAAATATAAGCTTTTTATTATTATTTTTTTATTTTGTAGTATTTCATACACGTGAATGGTGAATGTATTACATATTACAAAATCTATCCAGTGAATATCAAACAACTATTCACATAACATCCCGCCCACATTAAGCTTGCTATTCGTTTCTCAACACCATTAGCTATTTTAACAATTTAACATAGCCTGCACCGAAAGGTAAAAGGCAAATAGATAATATATAACATTGTAACATACGTTATGGTTTAAGTTGGATATCATTTCTAAAATCGTTTCCTTCTGAGACTTGTTGCTTCTAGTAATCCCAATGATGCAGAATAGTCGTTTTCGGGTTCTGGTCTCAAAGTTAGCACTTTTTATAATTATATATTTTTTTTCTATTAAAGATTTTTCTTATTTTAGCATAGTAATCATTATAGAAATATAGATTTGTTTATTATGTTAATGTCTGTTATTATGATTTTAGTCCCTACAAACTACAATTTGCTAAAATGAATGTGAAATTTGACATTTGAAGTTTTGGTAATCTACTCTTTAGGGAGAATGTCATCTGGCAGCAACCACAAAATTAACAATGCACAGCCATTTGATAATACTTTAAACTTTAACATATTCATTCCACCAGTATTACCAGGGGTGGATTCCACTGAAATAATATTCCAATGGAGTATTGGAGATATCAGCTCAAAGGCAGAATTTAATATACATACATAAATTAAACTGATTTTCTTATCGTCTTAAGAATATTTTTAACACATGTTTCTTGGATATTTTTCTTAACATCGTTTCTTCCGAGACTTTTTGCTTCTAAAATCCCCACAAAATAAGATTTGATATAACTTGATTAATTTAAAACTTTAATGAGAGATTAATTGAAAGTTTTCATATTACTTTTCCTTGCAAAATGTAAACACAATGTAACATGTAGAATGGCCGTTACGTCAATTTAAGAAGTTAAATGGTGTTGTAAATTAACTATAATGTAAAATATCCCAGAGCAGTCTGGAAGTTATAAAACGTGCGCGGCGGCATATAAAGTTATAATTGCATAATATTTAATTCGAGTCACTCGAGTGAATAAATTTTCGCAATTTAATCGCAACCTTTTGTGCGCTGATGAATTGCGATATGTTACCAGCAAGTTAATACGAGAAGGTTAAATGACACTTAAAGTATTAATTTTCAAATACAATTGAAATAGTTTTACTGAATATATATATATATATATATATATATATATATATATATATATATATATATATATATATTATAAAATTTGGTATAATGTGTAAAAAAATTGCCCAAAACTATTCTTGTAATCTATTAATAATATAAAAAGAGGCTTCTCAAATTATGTAACCTGCTGTGCTCCTTTCAGATAAAAAATTACTCCTCGCACTCTGAAAATCTACTTGCTTTAAGAAGAACCATTCAGTGACTGGCAATGAATCTTTGTTATATATTTTTTTTTAGATTCTCATATAGTTATGACGATGATGTGGGCATCATCTACAAAAATAAAGTTGCGAATACACAAAATGAAAATCCTAAGAGCAACGTAAAATATGAACACAAATATGAAATTTTGCAATCATGGTAGATTTAATATGATAGACTATACAGGACGAGCAATATTTAGTGCTTGCCGGAATAATTCTGATTTTGAGTTTTAAAATCACGACAAATTATTTGATTTAAAAAAAATCATTAAAATTATTCATAAATTGTGTTTTTTCCACTGATGTAAAATGTTATGCACGCACATTACTAATTATTGAATTAATCACCTTGCCAAATACAAAATATTTCAAATTTATTCATATATACATTGATTAATGAAAGAATACATACATGAGAGAATGAAACTATCTTCTTTGTATTTAAACTTCTAATGCATTTGCTCTTACCTTCTGCATATACAAACACTATTTCTAGTAAACAGTTATTTTTAAAAGGATTTTTATTTGTGTTACTATCAGGAAACGTATTTGCCGCCGGTTCAAAGCCCCCAGAAATAAGACGTTGCTGTTAGCCTCCGGTATTACAGTAGTCTATTATATAAAGTAGAGGCGTTTTGAAGTAACGCCGTAAAGATGCCAACGTTTTCGTATATATCACAAGCGTGCATGTTTTATGACTTCTATATAGTGGATGATGTATGCCGCCTTGAAATGCACGTGACAGGGTAATTGCCGGCGGACCGGGTTGGAGCAGGGCTCGCGGTTTGTCTGATCCCTATATGGAGGATCTTCGTCGACGCGCACAGGCTAGTATTCGGTTACGCCGAATGCATATAATTAATATTTAATTAACATCAGAGCCTGATGCAAAATGTGCAGTAATTAATTTTCAGCTAAGTAGACGTGCGGAACAACCTACACGGGGAATTTTACATACGGCTTTGAGTAAGTAGCTGCGATGTATTCAAAACTAGTGATCATCTCTAGTTCTTACTGTTTCCACTCTCCTGTTTGTCGGTGCGCTTCAATTCAGTAAATTTATAAATCAAATTTACGTAAAATTGAAATGGATTCTACATTACATACATTACGTAGGAACGTAAAACCGACGTAAACATGAAAATTACGTAACTGCATTCTCAACTTTATGGATTATGTAAGTTTTACGTTTACCTACATTGTAATCAAGGCGTAGAATTAGTCCTAACATCAACTAACATGCGTTCATAAATTGCTGAAAATTGTTTGCATTTTCCTGTAAATATATCTAATGAAACACTATATTCCATGATAAAGCTCCCGGAAATAAGCGAAAGACATTGCAACATAAGAGAAAAAAAGACGAAAACTTATCCATTATCTCACCGTTGTGCTTAGTACATGAGACAAGAATAACATAGACAGCATCCCACCGAAACATTATTTGTAACAATAACATAATAAGATTTAATTTACCCACGATTTTAGTTTAAGTTCATTTATATGTTATTGTATTGTATATATTAGTGCAATTGTTAAGAACATTGTATGTGTGTATAAGACGGAAAGGCCACCGGCCGATTGCCAAAAAAAGATTGTTTCTCTCTATCTATAATTGTCACCCCTACTTATATATTATAGATTCAAAAATAAGCATGCATAGCGACATGTGCTGTTTTTTTTTTCTCAGAGATAACCATAGTTTAGATTTATTATACACCGTCGGACGACGGGCATTTCACCTAGTAGTACTGGTTGTACTAGATTAGTCAAGAAACCTGAAGAAGTTAAAATTATGCATGTGCCATGTTCTGTCTCACCTACCTCGCATGTTTTGAATAAAATACGTGATTGGTCATAGTACAAGCTAAATATAGCACATGATTAAACAACAACTAGAAACTTTTCAAATTTCTTGAAGAATCTTGTGCCACGTGCAATACAACAATTAAATTTTCCATGATTTAAATTGACTAGCAGGTACGTTGTTTTAATTTGGTATATTTGGTTGTAGCACTCACCACAACCAAAAATACCAAAACAAAACAAGGTACCTGCTAATCAATTTAAAATATAGGAAATTTAATTGTAATAATATGAAAATCTAGATACTACTTTAGAAAATGTGGATTTAATTCCTAAATATAATTTCCGCTTTATATAATTCGTTGGACAAATACGCGAACCGGCAATAAAACTTGATGCTAAACTACATTCAGAGTTTAAAGCCAATTCCGGGCATATGAAAATAATGCAATATTGCATGCATCCCGGCGCATATTTTAGAATATGGCTAGAAGCAAAACAGCGACGACTGTATGCGATCCTTTTAAAGGGCGGAATTTCTCGGGCGGATCGCGTCCCGACGGCAATATATTATTATCGAACGCGGGCGTTAAATAACAAAGAATAAGTTTGAGACACTTATATAGTATAAATCATGCAATTTCTCACATCTTACCGGTATTATAAATCAGCCCGGTGTTTACTTATAGCCCGTGGTAGGTGTAAACTAATGTCCGCACTATGATCGGCATAAATTTTGCAAATAGATGTGTAATTTATAAGCTTCACGACTTTAAACCGTTTTACTCTTTAAAAGGAATAAATCAAAATTAGTAAGGACTCTTACATTGTCAGTGAAGAAAACAAATTTAATAAAAATATGAATTTAAACATTACGAAGTCGCATTATTATTAAATAATTTTAATAATCAATAACATATTTCTGAGTTTTACTCACATTATCACACGGGGCTTGACATATGAATTAATTAATCTCAAATATTCACACACTGTAAAACTTAAACTCACGTCTCAACTTGTTCAAACTGTTCCTGGGCTATATGAGCAATGAGATGATCCAATACAATACTCAACATATAATTTGGAGCATGCGAACATGTTTCTAGGTAATTCGTCAAATTTGGTCTAAAAGGTTGTTTTTGCCGCGCCCAGTGCAATGTCAAATGACTTTCTATAAGACGAGAGAATGATAGACTTGGAAGAAGAATTACAAGGTGTCAAATGAGATATAGTGGGTCGGTCCGAGATACGGCGGAAAGGAGAGCAACACAAACTATCCTAAAATATGGAAATCTTTTGCATTGCAAGAACCACCAGCAGTAGATGGACAAAACGAATTCCTAGATCTAAAGCGTACCGAAACAGGGATCGTCTCCCTATCAGACTTAGACGCATTGAGACCAACTGAACCGGCAGCATAAGAAAGAGATCTTGTGCTGCTTTCATTTATGGAGAAACTTAAGGGAGGCATATGTCCAGTAGTGGTCGCAACATGTTGAATGATGATTGTCTAATAATAACGTCAAAATGTAGGGGATTCAAAAGTTAATTTGTCGTAAAGAATTGTTTGTTTAAAAAATGTAATAAATTTCATTATTGAAATTACAAATAAATGATAATATAATAATTGGTACCTTTCTTAGCTTTCACATTAAGCTTTATTTGTTTATTTTTAACAATTCATAACGTCTCAATGCCGGAAAGTTTAAGACACCTAATTTTTGGAAAATAACTTTAAGCTTAAAAATCGTAACAATTACTACTAAATATTAATATAATTCTTTTTTCCATATATTTACCTTCAATGTGAAGTTTTGAGTCAATTAATAGCGTCTTCATGCGAGAAAATTCAAGACATAACTTGTTGATGAAAACTTTCTTTAATAAAAATAGTAAATTGAATTTCTTAAATTGCAATTATATGGTGATATCAATTCTATTGGGCACTTATTTAGCTTTAAAATCAACATTTTTGTTTATTTGCCTCTAATCTGTTGTTTTGTTTAAACAATAACCGACTATATACAATTAGGATAAGAACATATTATGAATTAGCCTAAAAAACTAGAGATGTTTCGAAATAGATCATGTTATTTTTGTAAACAACACATAATATATACAGTGCATTCTACTGCAAGGTAACCAAAATGTAAATTAAGGTATAATAATAAAATAAATAATATCATTTAATTCTAAAATGAAAATAAAGAAAAAGTGTTTTGCTGTCGGGCTTTTTTTCAAACATTATCTTTCGATTACTCCGAACGAAAACCAAATTACCACAAAAATAATAGTGGACCATAGACATTTATTATTTTATAACACTACAAAAAGCAGAACAACTCTTGTTCAAAAAGTCTACAGCGCAAGCATAGCAACGTAACATCCGTGAGTTATAAATTTCATCTAAATTTTACTGATTTTGGATTGAATAGCAACATTTAACATTTTCTCACGTAATTGTTCATGGGTATAAATTTTCTCTACATAAATTAGTTGCTTTATGTGGCCCCAGAAGTGAAACTCTAGTGGATTTAAGTCCGTCGATCTAGCAGGTCAATGTATTGGACCAAGTCTTTCTATCCACCTTCCAATAATAAAGTTGTTATTAAGCCATTCAACATCTCTTGGGGCTTGTGGTGGCACCCTACTATGTTGTAACCACATGGTGTTGAGTAATGCAAGCGGCACATCTTCCCATATCTCAAATAACTTATTGTTTAAAAATTCTAAATATCATGATGTGGCAGAATCTGGATAGGCATTACCTATATGTCAGTTTTAAAACGTCTTTCGACGTTGTCTGATGCCTAACTTCCATGTACTTCTGCAGTTTCAATGCCCATCTATCAGGTTTCTAGTACTCATTGATTTAATTATTTCTTCCTTACAAGTTTTTTTGTTCATTCTCTTTTTTACTGTGTAAAAAATGGATATCTCGAAAACAAAGGCCGATCAGAAAAGAAGTTATTCTTAATTTTCGTTTTGGAGTTAAATCGTGTATGTTAATTTTCATTTTGCTGTACATCAGTTCTTTCTTTTCCATCACTAAGCAGATTATATATTATATGGACATAAGACATTTGATTCCGTAATCAAAATATTGAAACAATTTGTCGCTTGCAAAATTATTCAAACTGAAGCTCAAGGCTTTTATTTGTATATAAGTGCCAGTCAGCTGTCCAACTATAATACTGAGACTGACATTGAACTCGTCTGGTGCATAATTTACTGTATACCATAACCCAAAAAGTGAAACTCATGGTATGCTTATACGACAATAAATGTGTAGTAAATAATAGTAGTAAAATCAAGAACAAATTACTACTTTTACTATCTATACTACTACATTACATTTCCTCCAATCGACACCCTATCTTTTCGCGCCACTGAGCGCGGCTAATATAAATAATTTCACAGTTTGTTAACGTTTTATTCCACGACCTCTGACCCATTGCAGCTCGTGTCTGGCGTTCCCGGCTGCACCTACTAGTTTATTAGCGCGACTACTGGAATAACATTAATCCGTCCGCGCGTTCGCTACTAACTAAACGAGAGCCACTTTAATAAATGCACTTCGTTGGGGCAACAAGGTGCGCTCGGAAGAAATAAAGCGCTGTAAGTAAACGCGCCCTCATAAATAATGCAATGGAACTGGCGGCCGCGCGGTTATAATTTCATCGTAACATTGAAAATTTATGTTTTATGTATAAAAGTGAAATATGTCACTTTATATCTTAAACTGATTTGTAGGAAGTGATACAATGTACATACTTACAATACGTGCGTGGGTTTTACATATTAGACAGCAAGAGAGCGGCAGAAAACGTATTTACCTGAAAGTAAACAGAAATTGAGATTACATATCAAAATTAAATGAGGTAAACACATTATAATAAAATGTAAATGTATCAACCTTGACGGGATTTGAACCCGCCACTACCAGTTTTGCACTGACAGTAGAAAAATCAGGTCGGTCGGCTTCAAAACATTGTCTCCGATTTTATAGAGATGCGATGATTACATTTTTGAGACATGAAATATATTTAATTTGTGCAATCATATTAAAAGTTAATCAATAATGTAATGGAACAGAGAAGAGTTTAAGAAATGTGTATACTTTCTTTTATAGCAGTCTTAATATAAAATGTATACAATTATATGATATAATTGTACATTTCAAGAAATACTTAATTAAATAAACGCAAACTCGAATTATTGAACAATACAAGGAAGTTATGCATTTGAATTAGAAACGATATGAACTCTCTACCTGAGACCAATCGCTCTTGATAGGACCACCCGTAGTGTAGGGGAATTAACGAAACTTGCGTGAATAAATTCGTTAATTTAGCGCCGTTTTGAGCACAGTGCTAATTTAACGGCAAATTAAATAATCACAATTATACACCCCCAACATTCTGGCAAGAGACCCGAGGCACAAAATCGGTATGTTTTCCCACCGCGTGCATATTCATGAAAATTTAACAACATTGTTCGGTCGGGCAAATTGTGCGTGGCGTTTTTTAATTTCTAGTTGCCGCAATACGGCCATAACGTAATTATCGATGTGTAACTGTGGCGAAACTTTTAACCAGCCAATTCAAAATGTATTGTTTGAAATTGTGGCGTTTGGAATATTTGGAAAATCTCGTATGATTTTATTTTTGCACAAAACTGAATATATGCATGTGACAGTAATCATCAATAATACCTAATAGGAATAAATAACATCTACATAATAATATTACTATAATAGTACACACATTAAAACTTATATTGAAACAACGCAAGTATAGGACAGGAGTATATACTAATGTGGAAACTTTCAACTGGTTCAACTAAGTATATAGTCGAAACTAGTAATTTACAACCTTTTTTACAATAGTTTGTTTTGCAGGTCTGAATTGGTGTTCAATAACATACATAAAGACTGAAATTTTATTATGTTACAAAGTAATATAATACCGCAATTATTATATTATGGTATTATTACTTAGTATTTTTTAAATTGCTATTGAAGGGACGTAACCAATGCAGACCTGAAAACAGGCGGATGTAAAAAACGCAAAATTAAAGAAAAATAAGTTCAACAGTAGTAACCGTCCCAAACAGACTTTCGGCTTCCACCCTAAACTTTTAAAGATTGAATAGCTTTACCCAACATTTTCCTTAGTTTTTGATTATATATATATATATATATATATATATATATATATATATATATATATATAATATATATATATATATATATATATATATATAATATATATATATATATATATATATATATATATATATATAATATATAATCCTTAGCGAGTTAGAGCTTTCGCTTCTTCTTGTGGCATTTGCCGACGCCGGAGCCGCATACAGTAGCTGGGCTCTCGCTATTGTAGCCAGCAGACTTCCCTTTCGGTACCCCGGCCCATTTATCTTGTCGAGGATTCTGGCCAGGGCAGCCTCGGTTTCTTTGCAGTCGTAGTCGCCTGAAACACGTAGGCGGTGTGGTTTCGGTTCGCGTCTAAGATTATGCCGAGGTACTTCAATACCGTATACAGATAAAGAAAGAAACCCACAGAGTAGCAACCTGGAACGGAAGGAGTCTAAAGGCAACCGGCAGGCAATACAACCTTCTCAAAAAATGGAGAGATTAAAAGTAGATATCATGGGCCTCAGCGAAGTGCGATGGACTGGATCAGGTACCCTCATCAACACTACTACTCTACACCATGTATTATTCCCGCAGTCAGACACAGACAGACAGTACAGACATGGAGTGGCAATCATTGTTGACAATAAAATCAATCAATTATACAATTTGCACATATATCAGAGAGAGAGAGAGGAATACCTATCAAAATTGCAGGATACCCTGTAAATATCAACTGGATACAGGTCTACGCCCCAACATCAAACAAGCCAGAGGAAAAAAATGAGAAATTTTACAGCGTCGTAGATAAAGCTCAGAAAAACACCAAAAAGGGGGATATAACAATTATAATGGGGAATTTTTATACTAAAACCGGAAAAGACAGATACGAAGACATTGTGGGAGACTTTGGCTTGGGCAACACGAACGAAAGAGGTTGATAGGTTACTGCCAAGGAAAAGATCTCATTATCGTCAACAATTGATTCCAGTTACCCGCACGAAGATTGTACACATGGAGAGCTCCGGGAGGCACATCCGGCCACATCATACGGAATATGTGAAATGAAATGATTGATCTTATATTGATAAATAAACGATTTCGGAACTTTATCAGTAAAGTCACTACCTATCCAGGGACAGACATGTCATCTGACCATAATCCCCTAATAGCCAACGTGATGCTATGACTGGCGAAAAACAAGAAGCCAAAGGCTATAATACCATTCAATACAAGGGAGTTGATGCGAGACACAAACTTTGTGGAAAGATACTAGAACAACAAAAACTCGAGCATAAGAACAATAACACCAGAGAACAGACGCACTGTAGATGTATCTCGCCTCAAGAAGAAGAATATCAAGTCCCAGTTACTGGGCTAGTGATATCAAGAAACATCCTGATATTATTTACTTCTTCATTGCCAAAGGACTATCCACAAACTATATCAAAGTTGAAAGCAGTTTTGGGAATTAGTTCAGACTACAGTCTGGTGATCCCGATGCTAAGCGATACTATCATCACAATATCTCCCACACTTCACTTTACTAACAGGCGAACGGACTGGGATGGATTTAGAGAATACTTGGCTGGATCAATATTAATAGAATTACCACTTACAACAAAATTGCACCGAGGACGAAGCAAAGCAATTCACCAAAGCCATCCAAAAGCAGATTAAGAAAACACCCCTAAATTACGAAGTAAACTTCGAGGCAAAAACTATCCCATGTATATTAAGAAAAACGCAACGCTTGGAGAACGTGGCAAGCAACTGTAAATCCTGACCGTAAAACGTTATATAATCGTCAACAATTAAAAAGACAACTATATTATCAAAAATGATGGAATCTCAATTTTCTACAAGGACTAACAACTGAAAGAATTAGAAATTCTACTTTATGGAAGACAGCAAGACGTATACATAGACACTACCCGAATACTCCTCCTATTCGTAAACCTGATAAAACATGTGCTAGAAGTGGTCAAGACAAAGTTGATACGCACGCCGCCGGATTAATCAAACCCTCGACCAAGAGCTTATTCTAGAAAGCAATAGTGATAATACTACACTTAACCCTGTAACTACGAAACAGGTGAAGAAAGACCCGAGGAGGTCACCTGGATTTGATCTCATAACTATGCAGGAGCTACTGAAAAGAGTAATAATAAAATTAACACATCTACACAATGCCACGATCAGGCTTAAACATGTACCGAAATAATAGAAAACTGACGAAGTCATAAATCTTCTTAAACCCGGTAAACAACTGGAAGAAGTGACGTTCTATAGACCCATCTCCCTTCTTCCATTGGTATCGAATGTAGTTCAAGGTTATCATAGAGAAGAGACATGTAATTCCCTCACACCATTTGGGATTTATGGACAAACATTCTACCATCGATCAAATGCACTGCATAATAAGCAGCATTGAAAGAGCTTTGAAGAAGATAAAAGTCGGTTCAGCTCTCTTCTTGGATGTGAGCCAAGCTTTTGACAAAGTATGGCAGGAAGGACTAAACTAGTAGCTCAATAAGCTCCTTCCGAAATCGATCGACCTCTCAAGCCATTTCTGGAAGATAGATATTTCTGCGTTCACTATGAACAATCATACTCAAGCTTTCGTAAAATATGGGCTGCTGTACGTTAAGGTAGTGTTTTTAGGCCTACTTTATACCTCCTTTATACCGCAGACATCCCAATTGGACAGATATGCAAATAGGAACCTACGCCGATGATACAGCATTCTTTGTCTAAGATTTTCTCATTCTACCGCAATTAATACTCAATATGTGACAAAGTAGTTACAAAACACTATAAATAAATATAAATGGATACACAACATATAAACTTCACTAGCCCCACAGAAAACTCGATACCCGTTTCAAATCACCAGCGAAGTAACCCCTATACCAGGGGTAACCAACAAGTCGATTTGCCATTTTAGTCGATCGCTTACGAGGTTTAATTACTTAAGGTAGATACGTGTGTTTAAACATATATTTTGCTACCTATGTGTACAGTGCTACAGTGTATAAACATATATGCATTTCCACCTCCCACTCCCCACTTAGATTACTCCTATGACAAAAAGTCGATCGCGACACATTTTTCAGATAAAAAGTAGCTCTTATGTACACACAAATTGGCCACCCCTGCCCTATAAAAACTCAATCTAGACTCTATCTAAGCATCGTATTAGATGCCAAGTTGAGCTGGAAGCAACACATCAAAATATAACACAAACAGTTAATCAGCGTGCTACTATTGATGGATTGGCTAATTGGTAGAAAATCCAACTGTCACTTAACAAACTACTTATATACAAGCAAATATTAAAACCCATTTGGACATACGGCATCCAGCTTTGGAGATGCTGTAGTCCGTCAAATATCAAGTATTTTAAAATACTGTCACTGTCACACATGTATGCTCGTAATACAGATATTCATGGTGATCTTCATATGGTCAGAGTATCTGAAGAAGAAACTAATATGTGCGAGGAACATGAACAACGCCTACGCAACCACAAAAATATTGAAGCCTTCCGCCACCTTTCCACCTAAGGGATGATAAGACGACTGAAAAAATAGTCTGCGGACTACGTATATAAGAACCATGTCCTTATTATGGACATGTTTATTTAACTTTATTTTAACTATGACGATTGTCTTTGCGGTATCAAACATATCACTATATTAATTTCTTAATCCTTGTAAACAAAATTGTGATATGGGCTCTACACACTGATCAATAAAAATACATACAAAAAAGTCTTTCGATAAGTTTACTAATAACATTAAAACAATCAGCTCGATTTTAAATTATGTCTACTATTTGTAGGCGAAACTTCAAACTGAAATTCAGTTTCTTTCTTTCTATTTGTAGTCGAAACTTCAATTACAATAACTAATTAATGACCTCACTCTTTCAATAAGTTTACTAATAACATTAAAATGATCTGCTGTATAAATGCAAATTCTATTTTCCCCAACAACGTGTCACTCATTTATAGCAACAATGCATGTGATGAACATTGAATGTGGTCTCCCATACACACAATAACAAACCAAATAACACTATTGATTTTCCGCATAAAAACGGTAAAACACTTGACCGATGATAATGTTTTTGAAAATCACCCCGTCTATTTATTCATTCGCGTTCGCCGGACCCCACATTGTTTTGTCCGAAAATTAATGCAGTGCATTGCGCGTTATTTATTTAATGCCGCTGCATACGGTGTGGCCGCCACTTTCACTGCAACGCTACAATAAATAATAAAATTCAATTAAACACGTAGGCTCGCATTATAATGCCCGTGTATTGTTGTTAATATTATATATGGTGTTTAAAAAATTATGCAAATGCTTGTTGTACAATGCCCAATTGAATGTATGTATGTATAAAACATATTCTCTCCTTGAATAGATATATATTAATGCCGGTATTACAACAATTGTGTAGGGTTCAGTATTTATTTACAGTATGTATTTAAAATTTATGTTGCCATCTATAAGTGACTAACGTTTACATCATTTGCATATACCGTTTGATTTGTAAAGCTTGCACACGCTTCAATTAGAGCTCTTAAGGTGGGTTTAAGCACACATAAAATACAATAAAATATATAAAATAAGAATTAATGACAATTTAGGTCTTATTAATTATTATATTACAATAAACAAACCATATAATGGAAAATATCCCAATAAGATGTATGAAATATTTCTTAATCACTCGGTATTTACCTAAACTTCACATAAACCTCTGAAAACTGTAAAAGGGATTCAAGAAACTTTGCCTACAACGGGGTTTGATCTCTCGCTTCCCAGTGCTCAGTATGAGACGAACAGTACCTCTAACCACTAGGTTACAGAAATGTGGATTCCATATATAGGAATATATTGGTTTAAGAATTGAGGTAGGGTTTAGCTGGTAGGTCGGCCCTAGTTGGGTCGGAATCTAGCACTTTCCGGTGGAGAATGTCTTAATAACCTCCCGGGCGTCTTTGAAGATTGCCCACTTCAGGCCAAAAGAACCACTAGGTTACTGAGCTAGGTTAAATTTCTTATTTTATTTATTATTTTATTTCAGAATAAACCAAGCTTTAAACATAACGATTTAAAATATAAATTGCCCATAATGCCCTCTCATTTTCTTGCTAGGTCACACATAGAAACTGTTTTAAAAAATTCAACCACTAACCACAGTTCTTACTATTAGGAAGTAGTAATTCTAGGGAACCTGCAAAGAGCAGACATAACTTATTTTAGAATGGACAATATGTACCTTCTTTAATTTATCAGGATATTGTACAAGTATAATGAAACACTACTATTAATATATTGGATTGTTAAGGCGTCTACTTTGTGATAATTCATTTTAAAGAATAAATAAAACGATTTTTACTTTGTTTTATTATCACAATTTTTCAAAGTATAACTAAAGTGTGATCGTTTTATTTATCATTTACTATTACTATTTTTTCTTCATGAACCACGCCTGCTTTTTGTTAAAATTGAAAGTACTGCAGGGCCGGTTTTTAAATACGTATGTCAATCAACTATTGACAAATCATAATATAATGATCTATTGCTGTATATATTTACAGAGGTCAAAATAGATTGTATGGTTTACTGGCAACTGGCGCTACAAGTATAACATGGCTTCCGAACCACTGGAGTACGTTTAGATGAGAATTTCATCTACATCTGATCAGAGAAGGTTGTTAGCCGTAAAACCCCACGGTGGCCAGGTGGTTTGGAGAGTGAAGGGCACGTGCAATCTTACAAATATTGAGATTTGTGTGAAGTTTGAACTCACTTCTGCTCAGCAGTTCGATGCCATAGGAAGGGCAGCGTAGAGCGCATTAGTTAAGCGCTCTACGCTGCCCTCCCTAGGGCGAATACTGTTAAAAATAAGCCATTTGACTACGAACAAGAGGAAGAATATGTATTGTTCAAGTATGTGACTTGAATGTTTTATTTTATTTATTTATTCCTCGAAGGTATATATGAGTTTGTTGAATTATATTTAATTGTAGTTATTACAACTACAACTTTCCCCTTACAGTTATGAATAGGTAAAATACAGAAACTGCAATTTACAGAAAACCATAGTTAGGTTTTCCTAGTAATTTTACTGCATAGTTGCATAGGTTGAACTTAGGATGCATGATAATTCACTGACGGGAAAATCAAATCCACACAAATTCACAAATAACCATGTGCGGGATCAACGGAACAAATGTTTCGCAATGTCTGGATTGGGACCGTTCCCTCTGTAATTTAACTACCGCAACAGCAGCTCATCCATTACCCTTTTCGGTTAACTGGTTCATCAATTATTCCAAATGTTATTTTAGCAAACCAGACTACTCTGAGTGCATCGTGTGATATTTTCCTGCTAATATTATTTTAAAACCAGGTATTATTTTATTGAAAATACTTTAATCAGAATGTTTACAAATACCCTACCAAAACAATATTTACAGAACAATAACATACATAACGAGCAACAGCAACAACATACATGATAAGCAAGACTGGCAACATAAAATAACTCAGGGCAGAAAGACCGAGGGTTTATATTTCATGTAAATATTAATGTGATCGTTGGGATATAACTACTACTATTAATGTGAATAAAGATTGCTTACCTCTTTAATACCCGGATAAGTATCGATTAAGTATTAAGGGTATAATAATGCCATACTATTTTACAATGTAGCAGGATGCGAATTTACTCCATACTATTCAGTATTTGTAAATTAATTCTTAGGGACCATAACGATATGCAAACGGGCCGCGTGGTTATTTTACCGCCGCATCTGCAATATTTTTGCGCGCACCTAGCACGTAATTGCTCCATTTTGCAGGGCACAGTGTCAAACGGAACACCGATAAAAACAATGTGTTTACGAGATGGCGAAGCCCGTTTACACGGAGCACGGTTAATTCAGATGAGCTAACGGAAGCTGAATTTTAAACGGCCGCGTCTCCGGAGTATTAATTAGCTAAAATTTATTGTGCTGCTACGCCGCGCTTTTAATAAAAGCAGATTACCTTACATTTATGCTATTAAAAAAATGCACAGGTAATAACACACCAATAAAGAATTGGATGGGCTATTGTTTTCATTATGTAGAATTATGTATGATTATAAATAGTTAATTTAGTAATAGAGTATAGTATAAAGCAGTTGAATATCAAATCCCTGGTAATACAGAACTATAGTATTAGAAACAGGATATACATACATACAATGTATTTTGTATTTCGCAAATAACGGAGGAAATGATAAATCAAGGAGGAAAATAATATAATTAATTCACCTATAACCTAGTACATGATCAGGTATCCAATGAATAGAATATTGTAAATTAAAACAAATTTGGCATACCCATACATCAATTCAGCACATCAATATAATATTAAATTCAATAATTAAAAATAATTTTCCTTCTCACTTGCAATTGCCTCTCTACTCTTGCGCTTCCCTCAACCACTTTTTTTCTCTCGTCAGTCTTTTGCAGATTTCCACGTCTAAATCCTCTCTTAAATAATCCTTTCTGCAATTCCTCACCCACTGTCCTTTCACGTCCTCACATTCGTTGCTCAGGTGTCACCACGTGTCATTTCTCATACTACACAGTACACAAGCGGTGTACCCTTGCCCCATCCATACTCTCCTTACTACCCTCCCACACGACTCCCACTACATGCTCATTCAATTCGTTTGCTGGAGCTCCGTCATTGGCGTCCATCTTCAAGATCTACCCGAGTCTTATTGAACCAACCTTGCTCCCTTTCTATTATATCTCACTCTCATAAATCCCACACTTACACTTACAACATATAGCTTCACACACGTATCCCTGATCGGCTATTCCTAGATTACCACCTCACCAATTTTCACATCTTCTCTTCTTTGCTCACTCTCGCCTTTGCGTACACGCACTCCAAATGCTTTCTAAACTTACCTCTACAGTCAAACCGAAAGCCTAAATACTTAAAACAATCCGCTAACATCCACACCTTGGTTCTTTCTGCCTCAACCTCTCCGGCTTATCGTCTTTATTTATCAACACCTCCAAGTTTATATACGCTATACTTTTACCTCAGCGAGCTAGGTAGTCAAAATAGCGGTTACGAGTGCAAACCAGGCCAAGAAGGTGCAATGAAACCAACATTTGACTCTTGTAAGAAATTACCAAAAGGGCATTCTTGAAAAAACAATGTGATAAATAATTCTCAATAATGGTGGCCGAACCAGCAGTAGCAGAGACAATCGAAGTTATTTATAAAATTGATAATGAATCTACTAAAGTAAGCAGGAAAGCCTGTACGAATGATAGGAGGCATATGTAAGTTCAACAAGTACTTGGCTCAAACTGGCCCAGTAGAAGAAATCCTTCGTAGATACTGCCCGAAAGATGAAGAGAACTAAAAAGATATACTATGTCACTGTGCTGCAATAAGTGCAATAATATCCAATGAGTTAGTATTCTGGTAAATAAATGTCGTGCAAACTAATGCAGCCCAGACTGAATAGTACACCAAGGCTTGACTGCCTGGGTGCAACAGGAGCATTCAAAACCAAAACGACAGCTGCAATGGACGTCGTAACTCGCGTGTCACCAATATACATCATCATCGAGAAAGAGGCAAGATCTGCCAATTTTATTAAAAATTATTTATTATAAAAAGGAACAACGAAAGGCATATTTTACTCGAGGTTATACCATAAAGGCATCCTTGGAAAACTGGATGATAAACAATTCTTAATAATGGTGGCCGAACAAGCTGGAGCAGAGAAAATTCATAATGTACCTACGACACTAAGAAAAAGCCTGATGAAATGACGGAGGCATATGCAGGATCAATAAGTACTTGGCTCAAACGGGTCAAGCAATAGATAAAGTTTGTAGATATATCGGGGCCAAGAGAATGGAGAGGATATACTATGTCACTGTAAGGTGCCAAGTACATTGCAGTCTAACAAGACTGATTGGGGACTACACTCGCTTAATAAAGGACGGAGTCATATGTCTGCTTTTATTCTAATCTATATGCAATTTGTATATCAAAATAGTATTTGAAATATATATTTAGTTGTGCTTGTACTTTATTTTAACTATTCTTTTTGATGTACTAAAATATTTGCTGATTTAACCAGTTTTACACTAGTTAGGTTTTTGCTGTATTTTGTTACATGACCGGAGAAACATTTCCCGGGCTGAAAGCCGTATAATGATGAAAGTTGTTTCTGTATTACATACTTCGAAGGTTATTACACTTTACCCGTGTCTTGAGAATTGCTATAGTAAATTGTAAATTTATAAATTTATTTAAACTCGGTGTCTTCGTCGCTTCTTGGACCTCTGTGATCATGTATGCATCCATCTACACAAAAATTATTCATGTGCATCATGTAATAGATTCTCACTAAATGCATGCCATCAGTCTATTAACCCGTTTAAATCGTGAATTGATGCTGCACTTATAAAATGGGTCTGATGCCTCGGTCTAAATAAAATATATTTTGAAGACACTCTCTCTGGACTACAAGGCATCACATATTTTATACTATTGACCTTGAGGAAATGCCTCCTGGAACCCGGAAAGCCCTCAATGTGACACAATGAATACATAGAAAGGTAATCGATATCAGATGAGTGAAGTAAGGTGGCCGGTAACAGGAAGATGCGAAATGGACGAGGCAATACTATACTACTCGGGCAATACATGCCACAACACAACAACGGGGTAGGTATCCTAATGAACTATTTCATTTCATAGTGAAATCTGATAGTTGCATAGCTCTGTCAGATATTTGAGAAACAAACCGACGAACATCAATATAATGCAAATAAACGCTGACAAGGCAGATGAAGAAGTAGAACACATGTATATGGAGATCGAAGGTCTACTGATCGCCACAGGTCCCCAGGAAGTTATCATGCTCGTAGGAGAATTCACGTCCAAATTAACCAAGTATACACAGGTAACAGTGCGGGCGAACACGGATTAGAGATCAGAAACCAGAGATAAAATAGACTGATTCAATTCTTCCAAGAACATCTATAGATAATAACAAACACGTGGTTCAAACTATCACCACGACGTTCGTACACCTGGAGATCGCCAAGGAACAACCCAACCTGTAGTCAGAAATCAGAACGACTACATTCTAATGCTCAATAGGTTCAAAAACGTGGGCAAAGGCATTTCTCGGGCGGACATAGAATCAGATCACAGCCCACTTGTGGCAAATATAAAGATACAACTAAAGAATATACATAAAGCAAAACATCAAATAATTAATCTTGAAAAACTCAAAGAGGAAGAATGCATGTTAAAATAGCCGAAATCCTTTAATGACAAACTTAACAGAAAGAAAACATCTATGAAAAACATATACTAGAAGTACTCGAAAAAAACCAGTGATGATAATCTAACAGACAACGAAATACGAAGCATAAATAAATGGACGACAAGGGAAGTCTTGAACTTAATGGAAGAGAGACGTAAATGCAAAGAACGATATCGTGAGAAATATAAGGACACTCACGCAACTACACGTAGAAAAATAAGAACAACAAAAACCAAATAGATAGAATCCAACTTACGCGAGATCGAGACCCTCCACGAAACACACGGCCACTTCAATATACACAAGAATGTGAAGCAGTTTGCGGGCATACAAAAACAACAGACTATACCAGCAATGATAGACAAAGTAGGAAAGCTAATATCAGATAAAGAACAGCTGGCGTGCATTTGAGAAAATACATAGATCTCTTTTCAGATGAACGAGACAACACATATATTGACGAAAACAAACATGAACCTGGACCCGTAATCATAAAGCCAGAAGACCTAAACGAGAGATACCTAGAAAAGCGTCCGAAACCAACCAAATACACAGTGAATTGATCAAACTCATCAATGAAGACAAGGTAGACATTCTGCTACACATCTTTGACTATATACAGGACAGGACCAATGCAATGGCTATCGTCAACTTTCTTACCAATCTCTAAGAAACCGATGTCCATTCTACATCATATTATAATTCCTAGATTTAATTATTCGGCTGATAAAATACCTATCTTAAAATAACAAGCGTGTTAAACTCTACTGTTCTTTATACTTTCTAGGTAATATTAAAATTATCAATTTCTTATATTAACAAATGTTTGTTTATTTCTCTACATTTAATATAAACTGTTATTTGTTGTTGCAAGTTGCCAGAATATAAAACGGAAATAGTTGCAGGTGGAATTTTAAGTGGTAATCTGTTGCATGTGACGATTACGTATGTTCATTACCCAATGTCAAACGGGCATAATAAAGACTAATTTACATTTAATTTGAAAAATAATTTAATATCTTCAAAAAGGTATTAGTTAGCAGTAATGTTATAGAATTCCAAAAACTACACATGTTTTTATAATTCTATAACATTACATGAACATATTTTTTATCTGAATTATAATTTTTGAGAGTATCGTTTCTGGATTATTATGAACAATGTATCTAATTTAGTAGAAAATATTACTTATCTGAATTATAATTTTTGAGGGAATCGTTTCTGGATTATTTTGAACGATGTATCTAATTCAGTATAATAACATTTTACTTAAAATAATGTCGGATAAGTACATCTTATCTATTTCTACAGAATATTAAATTATTTATAACTTCATTACAATGTTTAATGGCATCATCAGTACATACTTTTTAAGCCCTCACTTCTTATTTTCTATACAATATATGTTAAAAGAATATTAATAATTACCGATAAGGTAATCCACATAACAATATATGAATCATGATTTAATGGTTTATTATAAGTTACCTAGTCTGGAACAAACATTGAAAATAATTACAAATACGAATACGTGCTTTCCATATTCCTTTACAGAGCATATATGTGCCGGTGATTGTGTAAGTGGTCTAAGTCATTATTTTCCGTTTAGAGATATTCAAATGTTTGACTTTTAACAAATTAAAGTAAAAATATATAATAAAATATTTCTGAAAATATTTACCCTTGTAAAGTAAAAAATAATTATGATATAATTAATTATGTATAGTTTATAAGGAAATGCGATTTTTAAACCATGAATATTATTATATTACTCCACTGTGAAAATAAACATTCACTGACTTTTTTTAGTGACACAAAAACTACTTGAAGTATCTTTTAAATTTTGATATTTTGCAAATATTAGTTACAGTTAAGTTAAACAAATGCAATGTGAAATATCTGATAAACTCTTTTTCTTAATTCTTGACTTAGGCCTCTTGGATAATCACCGGCACATATATTTGAAGTATTCAGAATTTGAATATATAGGCTAATTGCTTGTATCATTTGTCCAATTCAATTTATATGTTTATTTCATATATTTATGATTTTATTATTTATACCAAATTAAAAAGCAATTTGATTCGTCTAAATTGGGTTCCATTTAATGAATAACTAAAACTGGTGCGTGTACACGAGACACCGAATACCGTTTACGACTTCTAATTAATAATTGATGCGTATTCCTTCATGACATTTGAGAAATACTACACTACCACATGTCGAAGCACAATAAACATTTTCACCAAGGTAATTGCTCCCATAATCAAATGCGTGACCCTCAAAACTGCAGTATAACAACAATATAATACACGAAACACAAGACATATGAATAAAAACAATTAATCGATTGCTATATTTATATCGCTCACCTTTATTCAGCCCAGTGGTAATTCACTAATTCTCGAAATTATTGCTAATGGCACAGTTTTCATGTGTTAATTAGGGGTGTGTACTCGGTGCACGCCCGCACAGTCACGACCGCACTCATATTCATTTAATTCCCACTGTTGTTTTTTTTTTTGCAAAATTATGATCGTTAATAATTAAAACACAATCATGGAACGGCCACGCCGTCGAAAAACACAATGAAGGACGTGGCCTAGGGGTTACCTGGGTTCAACCCCCTTCAGCAGTTTCATAACACACGAGATTGACACTGACATAACTGTAACACATTTCCATTCAAATTTCCGCAGGTATTTTAAAGCACGAATTTTGGGGGGCGGTTGCTGATTTTGTGGGGCACTTTACATTTATTTATGCACACACTGTCATGGTGTACCCCACTTCCAGTGCCGGGGCGCTGTTTCGGCGGTTTAAACGTTTCCATAAAACATAACACGGTTATTAGTTGACTTGTTCCAATGTATGTTACAGAGACTTGTGTCAGACTGTTATATCGATTAGGAGGCCGGCATCGCGACGCCGCGCCGGTCGCTAGGGTGCAGTGTTGAAAGAGACCGTTTGCGGCGCTACGGCTGACTCGGGACTCGCACGCTAAAAGGACCCCCATTTCCATTTATTAAACCATCGTTCAATCAACGAATTTTTGGTTGTGAATTATGAAGAGAGTAGATATTTGAACTTGCTTATGGGGTTTGGGTTATGGGCTGCACGAGTGTAAAATGAAAATTTTATATGGGTCTACAGAGGAAGCGACTTAAAATTTCATAAGGATTCACGTTTAGCTCTTTCTAAAACAAAATATCTATTTATATGCGCAGTAGAGTTATCATTCTCATATCGTTATCCAACAAATTTCGTAAATCAAACATCAAGAGAACGCTATTTGTATTTATAAGTTTCCATGGGAGGGTTTCGTGATCGATAGAAGTTTCGGTGCATGTATGGAACTAGCAGGAGCGTATTTGTCGAATAATATAAATGACCGCTTATTTGAACAGCGTTAAGTTTGAGCAAATAGCGATTGTTGTAATAACTGACTCAAATAGTTGCATCTGCTCGTTTATTTGAGCGCGTTTGGGGGTGAAAACGCGCGCTCGCAATAGCAACGTTGTAATTAGTCGAATCAATTTCGGTCGCAATCATTAATTCGCGTTTTAATCGCTCAGTTAATGTAGGTGCGCACTGTTTGGCTGTTTGCATTGAAATTGAATAGTTGGTGAAACTGTGCAAATTCGTATTTCAACAGAATGGATACCGAATAAATAGCAGCTACATTCAAGATATAATTCTAACAATATAGCTTTATACATGCTATTTCCATTTAGCAAGTAATAGCATTAATCAAATATAACTCATATAAGCAGTGATTCTAGTAAAATTATGTAGTTATATAGTAATACTCTTTATGGATACTAAATAATAAGGGTGAGACGTATATACAATATTAGTATGGCCTAAATGATCGACAAGGTTACTAAGCGTTACATCTTAAAATTTAATAAATATAATAATTTTCTAGGACATTATTCGTGTAAGTGTGAAAATAATCATGACTATGGGGATTGTTCTCTCAGCTTATAATATCTGTGATTATTATTGTAATAATACTATTTATACTTGGTAGTGGTGCCATGCTCACTAATAGACGGACTCATACTGAGTAATAGGAAAGTTCAAACCCCATCGCGGGAGAATTTTCACCTTTCAGAGTTCACAATTTTCTGTAAAGTTATGGTAAAATGATTAAACTCCTCTGAACCCTTAGGCGGATAGCCCTATAAATATTCGTATTAATATTTTCGACACAACATGTTATGTCCAACTAATAGTACCAATATCTAAAATAGCAATAGAGATTAAGACGCTGAATAGAGTATGTCTAGTGTCGCTTAAAATACACCCAAATAAAAGTCAGAATTAATTATAATGTACAAAAATTATTGTAAGAATTTTAATGATTTTTTATTAACATTTATTTATTTACTATTAAGCTTTTTAATTTCTTTCCTCCGTCTCGGAATTCTAGGGGGTCATTTAATTATCTGTCCATTATTATCCTCCAATACGTCATTGAATTTTAATGAAATGCGACGAAGCAGTGTATAATTGGTATTCCTATTATAATAAAATGTTATTATGCCTGGCGCCTGCACCATTAAATTGATAAGTAAAAATCAAATATTACAATTGACAAATATTATTTTGCTATACAAACAATCAAAATATAGATAATATCTATCTATCTAAGATCTTATAATTATCTAAAAAGTATAGTAATCTACTACAGATAGCCGTAAAACGAGTTAACCCCATTCCTCCAGTACTTAACCCATTTCACAACGTTTCACTCATTTAACAGCGTGTGAAGAGAAAACAATTAACACAAATGTGCGGAATTTCTGGAGGAGGAAATAGTTCGCTTAGTGTACAACGCCTATATATTTTAGGCCCTTAAACGCCGGTCCCCTGATGGCGCTATTTACGGCGTTACGGAAAGCATTACATTCAATTGCGCTGGAGAAAAGGATTTTCATGGAAACCTCGCGCTCGCTACCGTCGAAATGACACCAATTCAGACCACGCACCCCTCTCGAATTGTTCTTTTGTTATATATTTTTACTCGGTGGAAGCGCATTACTTTTTAACGATGGCAATTAAAGATTGCTGCGATGATCATAATTGAGGTCCGGATATACTTTACAATTTTATGGCTTGGTGGATTACCTAAAGTGGATTAAAATGTGAATCCGGATAAGTGTAAAAGTGGATTAACGCGCTATATGGCATAGGAGTAATTGGCATTAACGAGTTCAATTACAATGGGTCAGGAAGACGTGGCGCATTAGTTAAATGCGTCGCCAGGAGAGGTTCACTTCGTTTAGCTGATAAATAGGAATGGGGTGTGTAGATTATTTTATTTCGGGTATATTGTGCGAACCGTAATCCGGAACAGTGTAGCGTTTGATTTGTAATATTGGCGGCAGAACTGGATTAGGCTGGAATGGTCAATTTGTGATACTATTAATGGGCTGGTAGATTTTAATTAGGGTTACGGATTAAACTATTTATAACAAACTTATGCATTTTACATACAATTATTAGAGTATAGGTTAATGTAGTGCTTAATATTGTTACATTTGATCATTCAATTGAATTAGAAATTGAATTCATTATTGCAATTATATATTAGGTACTAAGATATAACAGATTTTTTTTCTTGAGTTATTGGCTGCATAGTTGGCAATTTTTTGAGGCGGAAGAGCCAAATAAATCCCCAATAATTATTTTTTTCGAGTTCGAGCCGTTCTCCCCTGTTGGTGCATGAAAATTAAGTATTTTGTAATGGAATAAAAAGTAAATCAGTTATTGTGTGAGAAACCTATTATAAGTGAATATATAAAAGTTTAATTTTTACTTTCAATGTATATTTCTGAATGGCACTCCAACATTATTTCTCGTTTCATGTTTTTTCACTCTTGACAATTTCCTTATGTAAAGTATATCATAACATACATCTCTGATCGCAGAAAAATAATCCCTTTCAGAATCCATAATAAAAAATAGGGTTGTCATTTGAAAAAAGGTAAGGTCAAGTGGAAATAATAAGACAAATATATAACTTATACCATCAAAGGCGTGGAGCGACCACTATGAAAAGCTCATAACTGAAAATAGAAACTGTTTAAGATATATGTGGCTAGGGTTTTAAAAGCATGGAAGAGAAAATGTGCTGCTTATATACTTGCAATTTTGCGATGTAGGGTTTTGATGGCAAATGACAAAGACGATCTAGTATCAAGTATATGGCACGAAAAGAACAAGTATACAAGAACTGGGGCTTAGAACAGAATACCCACAAACAAAGTATCTCCCTATTGGAGGACAATCATACAATATATACCTAGAAGGAAAGGAAATAACATGCATGCGATACATACCTAGATACCTAGATAGGGCTGGAGTTTGGTGTAGCAAGAAAGGACAGAGCAAGAAACAAAAGAATAACCCAGGCAAAAAGAATCTTAGGTCACTTGAATAGGTTGTTTAAAATATATGACACTTTTATTAATGGAGAATAACCAAGAAATACCGTAAAAAATACTTGAAATGCATGTATTTCGACCTCCGTTAGAAGTAAACAGAAGAAACAGGATCCGTAATGACGACATAAAACAACGCGAGTTTTCACTTTCAACGGACATTGAGCGAAAACAACATAATGGACGAAAGATTACCAAAAATAGTCATAAACTGGATACCATCAGACCGTCAGAAACGAGGAAGACCAATAAACGTGGATGGAAGGAATAGCTAAGTCAATGAGAACTAGACACCTGAGAAAGGAGCAATGGAACGACAGAAGCAAATGGAAAGGCTCGCAAAATTAATTTATAAACTGGAATCCCTGACGGGGATTACATGAACAATTTGTAATTGGTCATATTATTATGATGCAGGATGACGAGATTTTTTTCCACAAGACCGTACCAGTAAAGCTGTTTGTCTTGTATTTTTTGTATATGCCCTTTTCCACTTTCATATCGTAATCCCTTATATTCTTGATCTTGATCCTATCTAGACTGGCCGCTCGTATCTAGAAGTCGATTCCCTTTAGTAGCAGCTGCTTTTTTTCTGGTTTTCAATCAGCTGCATACCTTTGATCCCTAGGTTACTATGCTTTTGACGATGGTGTTACAGATAGATAGATAGATACATTTATTGAGCAACACTATCATTACATGTAGTAGTATATCTATATATTAAGCGTTTCTTGTTGTTCATATTATGGTTAGACCACAGTATGGGTTTTTGAGCTTCAATGGTAGTCTTCCTCTTTTCTCAATTTTCTTCTGGCATCGCCCGTGACTAGCAAATTTTACTCTCAGATATGTGTATTCTTCAAATGACCCGATATTCTCGTCCTTCAAGTCAATATTCAAATCATCTACATTTGCTATGTCCTCCCTCATACACATGTATTCTGTTTTTAGTTCACCTCGAGTGCGCCTCGAGGAATACCCTCTATCAATTTTTGAGTCATATACCGCAAGTTTATTTTATCATGTGCCATTACAATTTGCCGTCTGATCGAGTTGCAGGGCGTATATATTACTTATTAGTATCCCCATTTTTGAAAAATTAAGTGTATGTGAGAGGAAGATTTTAACTAGAGTCGTGGTGACCATTTTGTAACTAGAAATGACTCTCTTTGTACATCTGTTTTACCGCTTGTATGAGAGTTATGTTAATACAGTATTACTCACAGTTTTGGTACTGTATCATATACTCCGATCAAGTTTAAGAACAGGAGATGGATTTTGTTGTATTATGGTATTGCCCCTTTTTTGATGATTGGGATTATTGGGAAAATATTATCTGTGCACGATAGTCCTGCTATAAAACCTGCTTGTTCGTTAATATCGTCCTGGTCGTATTCTTCTTCAATCAATTGTTTTAGTATTTTCCCGTACACTCTACTTAAGAGTGTCGGTGACCCCTATGCATCTGTAGTTATTTCACTCGTCCTTTCTTCATTTCTTTGTGTATTGGGGTTATCCACGCCCTTGGTAGGTAGCGGTGCTCTTCCAATACATAGGGAGTGGAGTAGAGAATATTGGTCTTCTAGCGCTACTTCTATTAGTTTTGGTATAGTTATACTATGCTGCTTTCTCCTAACAGATATATTTTGTATTGAACTGTTTTCACGTTTTCTGTATCTTTTTTGGCATGTTCCAGTTTTTTACTGTCCTCTCTGTACGGTATCCTCATTTTCTATGCTACAAAAAAAAATGATCACTGCCAGACAAGGCTACCCAGTATACTACTACTTCTTCTTACTTCCCGTGTTGTATCTTGTTTCGTGATTACGTAGTCTATAATAGATCTGAGCTGTCTTGTCTCCTGGGGTCATGTGTATTTATGAATGTCTTTATGCTCGATAAAGTCGGTGAGGACTACTCCTCGGCTTGTTTTGCAAGCACATATGGATCAGTTTGTCCCCGCTGTTATTTACTACGACTTCTCGTGTTTTTCTACTACCTGGTATTCCCTTTTGTTTCCAGTTCTCGTATTTAGATCCCCAATAAAATAATTTCTCTTCAATCTTGTATATCGGTTATTAGATCAGTGAGTGTATCAATGTATAGGTCTTATCCAGTCAGCCTATCACCACTGTTTTTTGCTGTGGCTTGTCCATATTATGTATTATCCTACTATTGTCCTATTGTCCTATTAGCGGGGATTCCCTCTTGTTTCCAATGCTCGCTAGATTTCATATAAGAATAATCTCGTACATCGGCAATTAGGTCAATTAGTGTATCAAAGTATAGGTCTTTCTTCATTGCTGGGGAGTCATCAGTAGTGGCGTAAGTGCCTATGAACGTGACTTTGTGACCAAGATTATTCTTATTTATTGCCATTATTCTTTCATTTATGGCATCTTACTTGGTTACATTAGTTTTAAACTTATTCTTTATTAGTATTGATACGCCTTATGAGGAACGTGTACTTTTGGGAACCCCACCGTGTATATATAGATAGTTACGGCAATATCACTTCCGGAGTCCTTCTTTGTGCAGTGTCCACTTTTTCTAGTTCTCTAAGGATATCGCCCATTTTCTGTTTGTATCCTTGGACATTCCATCTTTCTAACTCTTTTCAGTATTACTATTTCGCTATTTTGCAGATATATAGTCCGTTAGTTGGCAATGTTCAGCTACTTTATAGCTACTGTCACTTCATTTTTACATTCCGGCTTGGAATTCTCTATAATTTTGTCATTTGAATTATCTAACTTTATAAAGAGAAAAGTTACGGCTAGAAAACCGTGAAGAGGTACAAAACAAACAGTTTTCATAATTCTTTGTCATTTTCGGGGAAAGCCGGTAAGAGATAGCGGAAACATTCAAAGGACCGTTTGTCCGGCTTCAAATTCTCTATAATTTATCAATAAGAGTTATAGCCGAAAAAACGTGCTTCAAAAAACACATTTTTCATACCATTTTAGCCATTTTTCGGGTATGAATCGATATATGAAATCGGCCAGGATCTATTGCGATGTTTCTTCTTCTTCCTCAGCCTGTACTCATCCACTCCTGAATGTAGGCCTCTTCCAATATTTTCCACTCTGTTCTGTTCTAGGCAGTTTGGAACCAGTTGTAACCCGCTATCGCTCTTATGTCGTCTGTCCATCTCTTCTGGGGTCTTCACGTGCTGCTTCAAGAACAACATTCTTGGTCTTCTCTGGCCATGTGTCCTGCCCATCGCCACTTAAGTTGCGCAATGCGTTTTATGATATGTCACTTTTGTTCTTAGACGTATGCCTTCATTGCGCACTCTGTCTCTTAAACTTATCCCCACACACAGCACACAGCACACATGTATCATAAACTTTTCTTTTTAGATTTATGGGCATAGTTTTGTTCTTACGGATGTAGCCAAGGCTTCCGAATGCTGCCCAACTCATCCGTATTCTCCTGGTAATCTCGGCAGTTGGTTCGCTTTGCCGAGTTTGATGGTGTGGCCGAGGTACCTATATTCGTTAACGCTATGGAGTCTGTGTTCGTCTACGGTGATCTCTAATTCGTCGGGGCTCATGATCATGTCTGTCTGGGATCTTATCAGTATTTAAATCCTCATCTATGCTCACTTGGAGTGTTGCGTTGTTATATATGTATTTAATGAGGTTGGAGTATCTAGTATCGAATCTAGCTCCGTCCACATCTGCTAGAATTGCCCACGTCTAGATGGAGTCTAATGTCATTTGATAATCTACAAAGGCTAGGTGAAGAGAGATGTTATATTCAGTGCACTTGTCAATAAGGGTGTGTATTACTTGAAGATGGTCGGTGATACTAAATCTTGCGGGAAATCCAGCTTGCTCGACTAGCTGATAAAAATCTAACTTTTTTATAAACGATTTGCCACAATGTTCGTTAGAAGTTTGTAGAGATGAGACAACAAGCTTATTGGCCTATAGTTTTCTCTATTTGCAGCGTCGCCCTTCTTGTAAAGTATTATGACTTCTGCATTTTGCCAAGTGTCGGGGATTCTTGCTTCTTCTATGCACTTATTTAGTAGGAATGTGACTGCCTCTTGTAGAGCATCTCCTCCTACTTTTAGCATTTCACTTGTAATTCTGTCTTCCCCCGGTGATTTTCGGTTCTTCATTTGCCTTAATGTTTTTTCATCTCGTCTCTGTCGATCTCGGGTATCTCCTCTGATCCTACATTTAGGATGACATTTCTCGTATTATTTTGACCTGAGTAGACAGTTGAGCTTTATAGGCTTTCGTAGAAATTTTGGATCACATTCTTAATACCGATCTTATCAGTAACAATTACCCCTAGTTAATTTTTCATTTTGCCGATTTTCATTTTACCCGTTGAGATTTTTTATTTTAGGGCTCTTATATTCATATTATCTTCAATTGTGTTTTGTATTATCTGGATATTATGATCTCTAACATCTTTTCTAAATGGTTTCCGTAATGTTTTGTTCAATTGTGTGTATTGATTTGGTCTCGATCTGTGCGCTTTCGTTGTTTTATAAGGTTAACTGTGTTTTGGGTAATTTTACTGTTTTGATGTTTTGATCGTGTGCATACTTTCTTACTGACTACTTGTATACTCTCTGTGATTTTAATGGATAGATCATTTAAATCCATTTCGCTTAGTATATGAGTTACTTTAGTTTTGTTTCTAACGTATTTTGAAATTCGTCCTTTTTGTCTTTTATTGCCTGCATTGTTGCAAAGGTCTTTTTTTGTACTAATTTTTTCCTTTAGATCCGAGTGTTTATTTACCAAGTAGCTCTTATCATTCTGTGGTCGCTACCAGTATCGAACTGGTTTAGGACTGACACATTTGTACATATATCTTTTTTGTTGCTCAATTTCATTTAATATGTTTCTGTCTGGGCTTTTCCAGGTCCATTTTCTTTGAGGTGGTTTCTCTGCAATACAGGTTTTGGAGATAGTCCGCCAACATTTCGCCCCGGGGGTCTCAGTCCCAGACCAAAGTTTCCTACACTATCGCCATCTTCTGCAGTTTTGCTTCCAATTTTTGCATTGAAGTCGCCTAGTATTACACAAGCGTTTGCTCATTCTGATCTTTTAGCGGTGGCAATGTCTTCGTAGAATTGTTCAGCTTCGTCGTTATCGCAAGAACTCTTTGGTGCATAGACTTGTACGACCTGAATAGTATACATTTCATTAAGTTTTATCGTGATGTATATCACTCTGTGCGAAATAGCGCACTTTTTTATAACGAGGTGTTTTAGTTTTTTGTAAATCATTATTGCTACTTCGCCAATATGATATCTAGTGTCACTATTATTCTGGTATAGCACATGTGCTGATTTTAAGTTGGTGGTTATCTCTTCTTGTCGTCTAGTCTCGTCAAGAATATTCCATTTTATGTATTTGAGCTCTTCTTCAAGTGCTTCAAGGTGCTCTTCTAGTCGCATAGTTCTTATATTATATGTTGCTATAAAGAGATTTTTACTGTTATATCTCTTTCTCGGATGGTTTCCACTTTTGGTTAGGGTAGTATCATTCCCCCAGAATCCTTGAGGCAGACTGTATCAGTGTGAGATTATGAGCAATTTGCTCTGCTCACCTGGGGTATTTTTGTTTTTGAATTCGACAAGTAATATCATTTGGAAGGAGTTGGCATTTTAAAACGCCGCGCTTGCCGAAAATGTTGGCGAGTTGGGAGAATTTCATTTGCTTAACTCTCGTTGAATCGGTTATTCCGCCGTGATTCGGTCGCCAGAGCCTCGTTGGTTGTACAGCAGGGGGTACCACGTGCAGGTGAGGTTGACTTTTGGGTTGGCCTATTAGGTGTTTTTGCCTTCACCCCTTACCCCCCTTGCGATGTTTAGTGCAATATTATTATTAATTTTTTTCGAGTACTTTATTAAAAATATATTTTATTTTAAAAAGTTAAAAACATTTTGAATAGTTAAACAAATTATTTTATTTTATTATAAATTACACTCCATTTCTATTACTTATTTTGTTATTATAAACAATCTAATGAAAAATATCAACCATTCCTTCCTATTTTAAACATTATCTTCTCTCCTCTCATTATTATATTTAATTTCAGAATAAACTCACATTTATACTTTATAATTTATATCTTTTCTGCCAAATATTGCTTCTAATGGATGCTTACAGAATATTTTATAAATTACTTATAAATTTAAAGCAATATGAGAACTAATTCATGTCCTCCTCTTAACACTAGGTGATCTAATTTATATAGTATAGCTATATAAAACATATAGCACCCTTTTATATTTTATGTTTATAATTGGCTCGTAATAAAATATTTTAATGAATAGGCTCGCATTTCTCTTGACAATATAATTCAGTTAATATTATATCGAAAACTAATACCAGGGACTAATACTGTGTATTTATAAACACATTCAAATTCAATATGTGTCTTATTAGCTAATTATGATGTCGAATTATGAGTCGAATAAATGTATCAATAATAATAAACGACCTGTTGAGCTACAAATGCTAATTGCGGCATGCTCTGATAGCGAAACAAAAGTATGTTCTCAATAACATCAAACGATGTATTTTAGGTGAAATGCAGATAAACATGTTTGTTATTGGAAATTAAGTTCGTTTAGAAATTGTACGGACTTATGTAATTTTAATATTTTCATTAAAATTCTCATATTTTGGAAGTAATAAATTATATTTCGAAAATATACAGCTCGCTACAAATGGCAAACTTTTTTAATATTACTCAAAATCTCAAAATGCCCGATATCAATTTCTCATGATATAACGAACTCTAATGATGTTGAAACAGTGTAATTATATCGATGATGAACAATGCCTATGAATAAGAGAATTGTTGTTATTAACATAACTAGAAGATTGAAGAAGTCGACACAGTTTGCATTACAGTAATTTGAGATAAGTAGTGCATTATGCATTTATAAAAAAAGTCGTTTGAAATCGCGTGTTTTGTGAATATCTTAAAAGTGTAATTAGAAAAGTATTCGCATGAAAGATCAAAGCTACTTTTCATTTACAGTTCCGCTTTTATGGCTAGTAGCATGCTATTGTTCGAACAAAAAAATCATTGCATAAAGCACCAGCATTTGTTGTTACAAACATAATTCAAATGCAGGGAGAAATATTCATTATTGTGAAAGAATATTTAATTAATTATAAATACAGGATGTTATGTAATTCGATTAGAATTAAGTGGTATTGTCGCCCATAAATGTCTGCTATCAAGCCCTATGTTGTTGCCTTGATTCAGTAAAACCGCGTCTGCTGCCCTGCGGTATGCAAGTTTTGGTCCGCTCCGGGTATTTAATTTCCCGGTACCACCATATCTGGAAGGCATCCCCCTATCCTCAACCTGGGGGGCGCAACTCCACACGGGAAGATTATCTTATTTATGATTATGAGGAATGGACTTAATAAAACCATTTTTACACACTTTTAAACAGTGGCTAATTTTTATCATTTAAACTTCCTATTAAAATAATATTTCAAACTTTTTGAACAACAAACAATACAATGTAAATTCACTATGATTTTTTTCTATATTTCATAGATTCAATTTTGTCAATTTTTCTTTCGATAAATACTCTTTCCGTGGCTTATTTCCCTCGCACTTCCCCATGGCGTTAGTATCGCCAAGTAGTTTGTTCTGTCTGTTCATTACATTAATAGCACTACATACTTCTGTTTCTTTTATTATATTTGTTTATATTACTTTGACTTTAATAGTAATTTTCATATGGTCACAGTAATTCAAACACTCTTCGCCTCTTTACTTTGTATCTATTTCCACTCAAACGTGAAAAATTATGGTAATAATTGATACCATATAGTATTAAATTAGCGATGGCAACCACATTTTCATAAATGATTAATATTTAACGTAACAATTATTGGCATTCGCCGATCAGGTGGTTTCATATTTAGTTTTTTTTGTCACAACAGCAGCTAAAATCTATTTAAAACGCGTAGGGAAAAACTAATATAATTAGAATATATTTGAATTAAAATCCATATGGCCACATAATTTGTTCTCCCAAATCTCATTCTGTTACTGAGTCATATTTATATATTAAGAATATTTATAGTTGACATAACAAGATAACTTTTAATAATGTAATTCGCTAATTTATCTCCGTTGCGCGCGATTATTATTATAACATGTAATTAAAAATATTTCCATCAAATAATTATCATTCGAAGACGATAAGTTATAGTATAAAAGTGCACAGAGGTTTACCGAATGGCACACTTCAAGTGTCTCACTAACTGAAGTACAGTTACAATGAGGGCGTTCGTGTTATTGTTAGCAGGTGTTTGCAGCCTGGCTTTGGCCACCCCGGTTATCAAACAGAACTACAAAGTTGGTGAGTTAAATTTAGTACTGATTTAATAAGAGGATTTATTACAATTTTTAATATGTTATTAGCTGATGGTGTTTATTTGAACAAACAAAAGGATGTGCTCCGTTTGTACAACCACGTAAACCAACCCAGCTACTACAAGGAATTCGAGAAAGTTGCTAACACTTTCCAGTTTGAGGGAAAATGGGACCAATGGAGTCAACCGCAGTATGCCAAAGAATTCTACTACTACTACCAACATGATATCCTTCCACAAGGAGAAGTTTTCTCAGTGTTCTACCCAGAACATTTGCAACAGGCTATTGCTCTTTTCAGGGTGTTCTATTACGCCAAAGACTATGAAACCTTCTACAATGCTGCTGTATGGGCCCGACAACATGTTAATGAAGGCATGTATGTGTACGCTCTTTCTGTCGCTATTGCCCATAGCAAACACACCACTGGTTTGATCTTGCCTCCAATTTACGAAATCTACCCACACTACTTCTTTAATGATGAAGTTATATACAAAGCTCAACAGTACAAACAACACTACTGGGGAACATACGAGCAACAAGATGAAATTAAGGATGCCACCTACAATGGATACACAATCCACGCCAACTATTCCGGATGGTACTTGAATGTCCACCCAGAACAATCCATGACTTACTTCACTGAAGATATTGGACTGAACGCTCACTATTACTACCAACACATCTATTCCCCATTCTGGATGAACAATGAAGAAACTGTTTACGATACTTCCATCCGTGGCGAGTACTTCTATTACCATCACCAACAACTCTTGGCCCGTTACTACTTGGAACGTCTGTCCAACAACATGGGTGAAATCCCACACTATTCATACGAGCACCCCATTGAAACCAGTTACTACCCATCTCTCCACTACCAAAACGGGCTCCAATTCCCAGCCAGACCCAACCAAGCTGACCTTTACTACCATGGCGTTCACGGCAAACAAAGTTACCCATTCTACGGTAACTACAGCAACAGCTATACCAACGTTAAAGACTACGAACGTCGTCTTCGCGATGCACTCGATATGGGATACATCTACACCACTCAAGGCGAGAAGGTCGATCTTTTCAACAAAAACGGTTTCGAAACTCTAGGACTCTTGGTCGAAAGCAACCCAGAATCCCCCAACGGCCGCTTCTACGGAGACCTCCTCATCTTCAGCCGTCACCTTCTCGGTTACTCGTACTACCCATTAGACCAATACAAAGTAGCTCCATCAGCTCTTGAACATTTCGAAACATCCCTGCGTGACCCAATGTTCTACCAAATGTACAAACGCGTCATGTACTATTTCTTCCAACACCAAAACTACCAAGGCCCATACGAACACAAGGATTTACACTTCGACGGCGTTAAAATCGAAGACATCCAAGTAGACCGCCTCCTAACATACTTCGACTACCACTACTCCGACTTGAGCAACGCT
This sequence comes from Lordithon lunulatus, assembly GCA_963942505.1. Classification (NCBI taxonomy): domain Eukaryota; kingdom Metazoa; phylum Arthropoda; class Insecta; order Coleoptera; family Staphylinidae; genus Lordithon; species Lordithon lunulatus. The sequence continues at coordinate 52,174,696 of OZ012666.1, read as the reverse complement.
GTTTTAGTAAACGAGAAAGAATTCCAAGACAACTCTTTCGAAATCCGCGCCCGCCAATACCGTCTCAACCACAAGCCCTTCAACTACAAAATTAATGTCGCCAGCGAGAAACCCACCGAGGCCCTCGTCAAAATCTTCATTGGACCGAAGTACGATCAATACGGACGCACCATTAATATCAACGAGAACCGCATGAACTTCTTCGAGTTGGACCGCTTCCACTACACCCTCGTAGCTGGTAAGAACGTAATCCAACGCAACTCGCAGCAAAGCCTCTACTTCAGCAACGACCGCACTACCTACAAGCAGCTCTACCAGCAAGTACTCACCGCCGTTCAAGGAGGCGAGCAGTTCAAATACTACAACACCTACAAGTACTACGGAATCCCACAAAGATTCATGCTACCTAAGGGTGATTTTGGCGGCCAAACCTACCAAATCTACGTGATCGTCAGCCCATACCACACGCAACCTAAGGACAGCGAGTTGGCTTACTACTTCGTCGATGCCACCTATAGTCTAGGCTATCCTTTCGACAGGCCAGTGCAGTTCGAAAATGAATTCAACGTACCAAACTCGTACTTCAAGGATGTTGTTATCTACCACAAGAACAGCCTAGAGGAAATCAATACCACCAAATACTGATTTGTTTTGTTTTGATTGTTTAATAAATATTTTTATGAATTAACTTTATTTACAAATGATTGCACGCCCCCTTTCAGATATATATACAATAACGAGATGTTCAAGAAATGACAATTGACAACATAACTGAGTATAGTAATAAAAATCTTCAAATTAAATTATTTAATCCTTATTTATTCATTTATTTTAATTTTCTGTAATGTATTTTATTTACCTGGCTACTGTAAAGGTAATCTGTCCATTCTATTTCTTCTATTTTAATGGGAAAACTTCTTGTATTACCTTTAATTTTCTTGTTTTCATTAATATGTGGTAATACATCTAACGTGCTCCGTCTACTTATTTCGTACATCTATGGCCTCCATTATAAATGTTTTCATCGAATCCATAATTTGAGGTGTCATTTGAGGATCTTCCTTTCTCGTATCTTTTGCAGTTGCAAGATCGGTTTTTTCTACTTATTAAAATATTTAGTAATAATTTATGATTTTTAGGATGTAGTACGTAACTTTGCGACATGATGTTTGTTTATAATTCAGCATTTACTCTCGTTGGTTGAGTTCCTGCCTCTTCTTGTGATGCCCATCAACTTGGTAATATTACCAGTAAACAATTTTCCCATTTTGGGAATATTCCCAGAAAGTTACATAAGTTGATCCATTTCTTTTAAAAGTAGGAATAATATTCGGAACATTTCCAAACGCAGTCAATTTGATGATATATTACCGTTTTATTCTTGTTGGTGTAAAGTATTAATTACCTAAACAGCTACTACGTAACATTAGCAAAGTAGGCATATTGAGCTCATCTATTCTGGATATATGATCAGCAAGGTTACCAAAAAGATCAAGATCGTATAAAGGCTAGAAATTCTATGCGTATTTTTATTTCATGGGAATGATCCCATGATCGTTGATGTTTGTAACCAAATACTATATAATCATGTTTTTTATTTACAATTTGTAGTTGTGTGGATTGTTTTTAACTATAACTATAAGATAATTTTATGATATAGTTTTCTTCTCCGAAAAGTGTTAACACGTAGTATTGACAAGCAGGCATATTTAGCCTCATATATTCTGAATATATTATCAAGTATCGGGTATTAAAAGGTTGCAACAATTGTGTGCCTTTTTACTTGCTTATACGAATATATTTGCGTTAGACTTCATACATAATATAAAGACTAGTGACCTAGAAAATGGAACATAATTGAATTTATTTCATAAATATACCGGTAACAACCCAGCAAAGCGACCTAGTTGAGGGAATTTTCACGAATCCTCTTTCACAGATTTTCAGTGGTTGTGAAGTTAAGGTAAACACAGAGTGATTAAACTCCTTTGAGCTTCTACTATTACCGGTGGAAAAGTCTCACGGCTGATAACCCTAGAAGGCTAGAATTTACCGGTAATGGCATCTACAACTGGACTAGTCGAACTAACCAGCTACACAGTTACGGGCAATGTGTATCCAACTTGTAATAGAAATACATCTATCCACAGGGACGTGAACGCTACAAATGTGAAATTGAAAAAAAAATCATAATTTTAATTATATTAATATAGCAACAACGTTGTTCTCAGTAGTCAAACCCTAAAAAGGAGTATTCATATATCAAAGAAATCCGCGATTATTATGCGGAAATCAATAAAGAATACTTGCATTTTTTTCATATCGCGGATTTCGTTTGCGAGACCAATAGACAGATACAGTTAATTCGTGTGTCAATCTTTTAGGTAACTATATAGCACGGTACGGCCAAGCTGTAGTGTTATTTGAAATAATACTTAAGGTGAGTTTATTCAAACGTAAGAAATACAATTTGAAGAAGTGAATTTTAATGGAATATTTTCCATTATATAATTTATTATGACTAAATGAGTAACAACCAAATGCTAAGTGCATATTCTAATTTTATGAGCATAAACAATCCAGAATAATTATTATTTCCACTGATTTTATTTCTTATTTTAGTCGGTAAATCTGCCTGAGTTGTATGCTATTTCATTTGTCTTTCTGGTTAATTGCACTTTTCGTGATGTTCTATATTTCGCTATGTAGATATTCCTGTACCTTTAGATATCAGGTTTAGAAAACTTCTTTATGTCTATTCGTTCAGAACATTCTTCTTTAGATGATTTACATTTACGACAAACATATATATGACCGATATTATCTACACTGACTTTCCCCACCTTGGCGTTATTCATATAGTCATTTCATACTTAATTGTACATTTTTTCGATAGTTAGCTCATCTTTGTCTGCGGTTGGCGTGTATATCTGGATCACATTCAGAGAGAGAAATCAATCTTATTAGGCTATCGGCCCTCGACATTTCCGCCTTAAAGTACAATTTACATTAGTATATTAGAGTAAGCATTGGATATAAAAGAGAAAGAAAAAGAAAAAGCACAAATAGTGATGTTAGTGGTATTTACTCAAATAATTCTATTAAAATCTGTTCTGGGTGGTGTCTATTTGCTGCTCTCGTTTCATGTCTTAGAAATGGGGGCGTTATGATTGTTACGTTATTATTGTCGTGTATAAATTTTTGTTGTAGTTTTGCGGTTCTTTCTTACATTCAGATCTACTGGTGTTTCTCATATTTGCAGACGTCTAGCTCTGTCATGTAAGGTGCGACAATTATTGCAATGCCACTTCGGTGTTGTGACGTGATTTTTGTTCTTTGTACTTCATAGATTAATAATTGTCTCGTTTTGTTAGTTAGATACTCTAACCGTGGCTACCTTTTTCTTTTCATTGCTTCCCCATGGCGTTAGTATCAGCAAGTATTTGTTTTGTCCTTAGCTTATATCGTTACATTTTTATTTAGCTAATAACTGCTTCCCTTATTACATTTGTCTTGTATTACTTTGATTTTAATAGCAGTTTTCACATGGTCTCACTATTTCACTCTACTTCTCTTCACTTTGTGTCTATTTCCACTGAAAACTAAGATGATTGTATGATTGTAATAATTGATACCATATTAGCTGTGTTCTTCAACTTTTTTCTCCAGCGGAACCCTTTCTTGAGATATTTTTATAATTTATATTACAATATATTACATATATTGTTGTCAAAACTTTATATAAGAAATAAATTTGCATTTATTCAAACAAAACAATAAATATTCCATATACAATATAACGTATTAATATATAAAGTAACGCGAGTTACCGTTATATTGTAGCATTCGCAATCGCGGAACCCCTAAAACGTTTAAGTGGAGGATTCCGCTGAACACAGGCTGAAGAATACTGCCATATAGTATTAAATTAGCGATTGCAATAAGATTATCACAAATTATTTATATTTCACATTACAATTATTGGAATTCGTTAATGATGTGTTAATATAAATGCAATTCAGATTTAGTTTTCTTGTCACAAGAGTAGCTAAAATTAATTTAAAACGCGTATGCAAAAGATAATATAATTAGAATATATTTTAATTTAGATCCATATGAACACATATTTTTTGTCCCAAATCTATTTCTGTTACTGAGTCGATATTATCGTCGATATATTTATATAATAAGAATATTTATAATTGGCATACCAAGATACATTTTAATAATGTAATTCGCGAATTTATATCAGTTGCGCGCGATTATAATTATAACATATAATTAAAAATATTTCCATCAAATAATTATCATTCGAAGACGATAAGTTATAGTATAAAAGTGCACAGAGGTTTACCGAATGGCACACTTCAAGTGTCTCACTAACTCAAGTACAGTCACAATGAGGGCGTTCGTGTTATTGTTAGCAGGTGTTAGCAGCCTGGCTTTGGCCACCCCCGTTATCAAACAGAACTACAAAGTTGGTGAGTTAAATTTAGTACTGATTTATTAAGTGGATTTATTACAATTTTTAATATGTTATTAGCTGATGGTGTTTATTTGAACAAACAAAAGGATGTGCTCCGTTTGTTCAACCACGTAAACCAACCCAGCTACTACAAGGAATTCGAGAAAGTTGCTAACACTTTCCAGTTTGAGGGAAAATGGGAGCAATGGAGTCAACCGCAGTACGCCAAAGAATTCTTCTACTACTACCAACATGATATTCTTCCACAAGGAGAAGTTTTCTCAGTGTTCTACCCAGAACATTTGCAACAGGCTATTGGTCTTTTCAGGGTGTTCTATTACGCTAAGGACTATGAAACCTTCTACAATGCTGCTGTATGGGCTCGCCAACATGTTAATGAAGGCATGTATGTGTACGCTCTTTCTGTCGCTATTGCCCATAGCAAACACACCACTGGTTTGATCTTGCCTCCAATTTACGAAATCTACCCACACTACTTCTTTAATGATGAAGTTATATACAAAGCTCAACAATACAAACAACACTACTGGGGAACATACGAGCAACAAGATGAAATTAAGGATGCCACCTACAAGGGATACACAATCCACGCCAACTACTCCGGATGGTACTTGAATGTCCACCCAGAACAATCTATGACTTACTTCACTGAAGATATTGGACTGAACGCTCACTATTACTACCAACACATCTATTCCCCATTCTGGATGAACAATGAAGAAACTGTTTACGATACTTCCATCCGTGGCGAGTACTTCTATTACCATCACCAACAACTCTTGGCCCGTTACTACTTGGAACGTCTGTCCAACAACATGGGTGAAATCCCACACTATTCATACGAGCACCCCATTGAAACCAGTTACTATCCATCTCTCCACTACCAAAACGGACTCCAATTCCCGGCCAGACCCAACCAAGCTGACCTCTACTACCATGGCGTTCACGGCAAACAAAGTTACCCATTCTACGGTAACTACAGCAACAGCTACACCAACGTTAAAGACTACGAACGTCGTCTTCGCGATGCACTCGATATGGGATACATCTACACCACTCAAGGCGAGAAGGTCGATCTTTTCAACAAAAACGGTTTCGAAACTCTAGGACTCTTGGTCGAAAGCAACCCAGAATCCCCCAACGGCCGTTTCTACGGAGATCTCCTCATCTTCAGCCGTCACCTCCTCGGTTACTCGTACTACCCATTAGACCAATACAAAGTAGCTCCATCAGCTCTTGAACATTTCGAAACATCCCTGCGTGACCCAATGTTCTACCAAATGTACAAACGCGTCATGTACTATTTCTTCCAACACCAAAACTACCAAGGCCCATACGAACACAAGGATCTACACTTCGACGGCGTTAAAATCGAAGACATCCAAGTAGACCGCCTCCTAACATACTTCGACTATCACTACTCTGACTTGAGCAACGGTGTGTTAGTAAACGAGAAAGAATTCCAAGACAACTCTTTCGAAATCCGCGCCCGCCAATACCGCCTCAACCACAAGCCCTTCAACTACAAAATCAATGTCGCCAGCGAGAAACCCACCGAGGCCCTGGTCAAAGTTTTCATTGGACCGAAGTACGACCAATACGGACGCACCATTGATATCAACGAGAACCGCATGAACTTCTTCGAGTTGGACCGCTTCCACTACACCCTCGTAGCCGGTAAGAACGTAATCGAACGCAACTCGCAGCAAAGCCTCTACTTCAGCAACGACCGCACTACGTACAAGCAGCTCTACCAGCAAGTACTCACCGCTGTTCAAGGAGGCGAACAGTTCAAATACTACAACACCTACAAGTACTACGGAATCCCACAAAGATTCATGCTACCTAAGGGTGATTTTGGCGGCCAAACCTACCAATTCTACGTGATCGTCAGCCCATACCACACGCAAACCAAGGACAGCGAGTTGGTTTCCTACTTCGTTGATGCCACATACAGTCTGGGCTATCCTTTCGACAGGCCAGTGCAGTACGAAAATGAATTCTACGTTCCAAACTCATACTTCAAGGATGTTCTTATCTACCACAAGAACAGCCTAGAGGAAATCAACACCACTAAATACTGATTTATTTTATTTTAATTCTTTAATAAACATTATTATGTTTAACTTTTCTTACAATTTATTGCACCATTTCTTTCAGATTTATCTTACAATAGCGGCATGCTCAAACATTACGGTTTGGCAACTTAAATGAAATTAAAATTTTATATTAAGTTATTCAATCCATCCCACTTTAATCATTTATTTTCATTTTCTGTTTTAATGGGAAGACTTTTGGTATCACGTCTAATTTCATAAATTTCTTTCATATGTTGGAGTACATCTTACTTATTCGGTTTACTCATTCCTTGCTTATTTTATCATGATGGACATGAATGCTTTCGTCAAACACATAATTTTGTGTTATTTGAGGATTCCTCGTATCTTTTGCAGTTGCTGAGTACTTCGTTTTTCGGCCATTTGTAAAATATTTAGTAATATGTTATGATTTTCAGGATGTAGTACATATATTTGCTACATGCCACATTGTATACCATTAAGCACTAAACCTCGTTATTTGCCAGAGCTCTAACTCTAATCAATGTGCCTTCAGCAATATTGGCACTTAATGAATATTCCCGGAAATTTGCTAAGAGTTTCATAAGCTGTCCAATTTTGGGAATGTACAAAGTACACCAATATCCTTAGGAATTTTGCCACTGGTAATCTGTCTCTTCATACGAACGGAGCCGTGTGATTCACAACAATGTGGTAATATTTCCAGTGAACAATTTTCCCATCTTGGGAATATTCCCAGAAAGTTACAAAGGTTACATAAGTTACCCCATGTTTTGGAAATTAAGAATAATATTCAAAAAAATTTCATAACGCAGTCAATTTTATGATATATTAAATAATTTAAATCGCTTTCTTCTTGTTGTAAAAATGTATTAATTACCTAATCAGAGAATATGTAATATTGACAAAGTAGGCATATTTAGCTTGATCTATTCTGTATAAATTATCAGCAAATTTACCCAAAATGACATACCACGGTCCTTTTACTCGCTTAGACGAATATTCTTTCGTTAATAAAGACGTCATTAAAAATATAAAGGGAAGACACCCAAGAATAAATGTAAAGGGAACATATTAATTATATTTTATAAATATATCGGTAACGGCACATTGTTCTTCTATTTACAACTGGACTACTCAATCTAATCCAACTTATGATGAACATATCTACACGAGAGTGTACTTTGCAAATGTGAAATTAAAATAAATTTGCCCCCCGTATGTATTTCTAACAATGCGGGAATCTTTATCATCGATGCCGGATTTTTCCGCGGATTTCTAAGAGTTGTTCGTGCTTAACTTTATCAAATGCCTTAGAGAAGTCGATAAAGCTGATATAAATCCTTGTTCATATCTCTACAGCGCTTTATAAGTACGTGTATGCTCAAAATAGCGTCTCTGGTACTGAGGGCACCTCGAAAGCCAAACTGGGATTCCTTAATGTTTGTCATTATGTTCTGGATAATCCTTATGAATATAAAACTATAGTTACGTAGTTTATCAAACTAATTAGTCGGTAATGGTATATGTGTATATGCATCACATTCAGATCTATCAGTGTTACTCGTATTTGCTCTGTGAGAGTTGAAAGTGGTGTTGTGACGTGTATTAAATTGTATAGCCGGCAACCCCACACGGGAAAATTGTCTTGTGTATGATTTTGACGAATTGATTTTATAAAATTTAAAATATAAAATTTGGTCTTTAAAGCCATCTTTAAACACTTTTTAACAGTAGTTAATCTTTATCATTTAATCCTCATATTTAAACAATGTTTAAAGTTCTTGAGCAACACACAATACAATCAAACTTCATTCTCTCTCTGTATGAATATTTAAAGGGAATATAGCCAGTCTGTCTGACTTTTGTTCTTTGTACTTCATAAATTCAAAATTGTCTTTTTTCGTTAGGTTAGTTACTCGTTCCGTGGCTTCTTTTTCTTTTCCCTTCTTCCCAATGGCGTTAGTATCGCAGTTTGTTGTATCCTTAGCTTCTAGCGTTATATAATTCTTTAGGCACTGTTTCTTTTATTATATTGGTCTTGTATTATTATAATTTTATTATTTATTTCACTAATTTCATTACTTTGTATCTATTTCCACTGAAAACGGAAAAACAGTTTGTATTGTTGCAATAATTGATTCCATATAGCAGTGTTCTGCAGCAATATTTGTCCAGTGGCAGTATCCTTTTTGAGATGGAACCCATCGTTCAGTAGCATTCCCTTATTTTCATTTTAGCGGGGATGTGTCGTATTACAATATATTACATACATTCTTATAAAATATAAAGTTGCATTGATTTAAACATAACAATACATATTCTATATAAAATATAACATATTAATATATAGTAAGTAACTACCAATTGCAGCATTGATTCGCCCAATCCCTAAAGCGTTTGAGTGGTGGATTCCGCTGAACACAGGTTGAAGAACACTACACCATATAGTAATAAAATACCAATTTCAATCAGATTTTCGCAAATTATTTATATTTCACATAACAATTATTTGCCATCGCCGATGATGTGGTAATATAAATGCGATTCAGTTTTAGTTTTCTTGTCACAAGAGCAGCCAAAATTAGTTTAAAAGGCGTATACAAAAACTAATATAATTAGAATACATTCTAATTTAGATCCATAAGGGCACATATTTTTTCTCCCAAATCTATGTCTGTTACTGAGCAATATTTATATATTAAGAATATTTTTAATTGACATAACAAGATACATTTTAATAATGTAATACGTGAATTTATCTCAGTTGCGCGCGATTATAATTATAACATATAATTAAAAATATTTCCATGAAATAATTATCAATCGAAGACGATAAGCTATAGTATAAAAGTGTACAGATGTTTACCGAATGGCACACTTCAAGTGTCTCACTAACTGAAGTACAGTCACAATGAGGGCGTTCGTGTTATTGTTAGCAGGTGTTTGCAGCCTGGCTTTGGCCACCCCGGTTATCAAACAGAACTACAAAGTTGGTGAGTTAAATTTAGTACTGATTTAATAAGAGGATTTATTACAATTTTTAATATGTTATTAGCTGATGGTGTTTATTTGAACAAACAAAAGGATGTGCTTCGTTTGTTCAACCACGTAAACCAACCCAGCTACTACAAGGAATTCGAGAAAGTTGCTAACACTTTCCAGTTTGAGGGAAAATGGGAGCAATGGAGTCAACCGCAGTACGCCAAAGAATTCTTCTACTACTACCAACATGATATCCTTCCACAAGGAGAAATTTTCTCAGTGTTCTACCCAGAACATTTGCAACAGGCTATTGCTCTTTTCAGGGTGTTTTATTACGCTAAGGACTATGAAACCTTCTACAATGCTGCTGTATGGGCCCGCCAACATGTTAATGAAGGAATGTATGTGTACGCTCTCTCAGTCGCTATTGTTCATAGCAAACACACCACTGGTTTGATCTTGCCTCCAATTTACGAAATCTACCCACACTACTTCTTTAATGATGAAGTTATATACAAGGCTCAACAGTACAAACAACACTACTGGGGAACATACGAGCAACAAGACGAAATTAAGGATGACACCTACAAGGGATACACAATCCACGCCAACTACTCCGGATGGTACTTGAATGTCCACCCAGAACAATCCATGACTTACTTCACTGAAGATATTGGTGTGAACGCTCACTATTACTACCAACATATCTATTCCCCATTCTGGATGAATAATGAAGAAACTGTTTACGAAACATCCATCCGTGGCGAGTACTTCTATTACCATCACCAACAACTCTTGGCCCGTTACTACTTGGAACGTCTGTCCAACAACATGGGTGAAATCCCACACTATTCATACGAGCACCCCATTGAAACCAGTTACTACCCATCTCTCCACTATCAAAACGGACTCCAATTCCCGGCCAGACCCAATCAAGCTGACCTCTACTACCATGGCGTGCACGGCAAACAAAGTTACCCATTCTACGGCAACTACAGAAACAGCTACACCAACGTCAAGGACTACGAACGTCGTCTTCGCGATGCGCTCGATATGGGATATATCTACACCCCTCAAGGTGAAAAGGTCGATCTTTTCAACAAAAACGGTTTCGAAACTCTAGGACTCTTAGTTGAAAGCAACCCAGAATCCCCCAACAGCCGCTTCTACGGAGACCTCCTCGTCTTCAGCCGTCACCTCCTCGGTTACTCGTACTACCCATTAGACCAATACAAAGTAGCTCCTTCAGCTCTTGAACATTTCGAAACTTCCCTCCGCGACCCAATGTTCTACCAAATGTACAAACGCGTCATGTACTACTTCTTCCAACACCAAAACTACCAAGGCCCATACGAACACAAGGATCTACACTTCGACGGCGTTAAAATCGAAGACATCCAAGTAGACCGCCTCCTAACATACTTCGACTACCACTACGCCGACTTGAGCAACGGTGTTTTAGTAAACGAGAAAGAATTCCAAGATAACTCCTTCGAAATCCGCGCCCGCCAATACCGTCTCAACCACAAACCCTTCAACTACAAAATCAATGTCGCCAGCGAGAAACCCACCGAGGCCCTCGTCAAAGTCTTCATCGGACCCAAGTACGACGAATACGGACGCATCATTGATATTAACGAGAACCGCATGAACTTCTTCGAGTTGGACCGTTTCCACTACACTCTCGTAGCCGGTAAGAACGTAATCGAACGTAACTCGCAGCAAAGCCTCTACTTCAGCGACGACCGCACCACCTACAAGCAACTCTACCAGCAAGTACTCACCGCCATTCAGGGAGGCGAACAGTTCAAATACTCCCATACCTACAAATACTACGGAATCCCACAAAGATTTATGCTACCTAAGGGTGATTTTGGCGGCCAAACCTACCAATTCTACGTGATCGTCAGCCCATACCACACGCAACCTAAGGACAGTGAGTTGGCTTACTACTTCGTCGATGCCACCTACAGTCTGGGCTATCCTTTCGACAGGCCAGTGCAGTTCGAGAATGAATTCAACGTACCAAACTCGTACTTCAAGGATGTTCTTATCTACCACAAGAACAGCCTAGAGGAAATTAACACCACTAAATACTGAGTTATTTTGTTTTGATTGTTTAATAAAGATTTTTATGAATTAACTTTTATTAGAAATTATTGCATAGTTTGCCAGGACTGAACCTGAGTTCTAGTCAAAAGTCATACCAGGGGATGAATCGTGGTGTTATGGCTTTAATCTTGAAACAAAACAACAGTGCAGCCCTAATATTATTATAGGATAACTTTCCAAATTAGAGTAGACACATTTTGATGTGGCGGGTTCAAAGTTTATATTTATTTGCAAAGGTGCAGCTGTAAATAAGAAAGTGAAATCTACAAACATTTCTTGCGATATCCGGGCCACTAGGCGACACAACGTCGTACGCGTTTCGCCGTTCACCCGTAGTAACACTTTGCAACTAGTTTTGGCTACTCTCTAGCTCTCTTTAGCTCCTTCAATAACTCTGAGGAAGTAAAAATCGTTTTATTTATCCTTTGAGGATTGAATTAGCCAATATTAATTTTATGACATAAATATGCAATTGTACTCTGCCACGGAACTATTGTATCCATCTAGTTACTGACACAATTCATAATCAATTTATGTAGAAATACTTCTATCCACTTTCACTTTCCCGCAGGAACGTGTACGGTTAAAATTGGTAAATTGAAAAAAAATGGGCTTTAATTATTGTGTACATATTTTTTGGTCAAAAATAAGAGCTACTCCGTTTCCTTGAGCTTGGTAACTCATTTTTTAATCTTGTGTGGATGTAATTTCCACTTGCGATCTTAACCCAGGGGCATTAACCTGGGTTTTTAACAGTTAAAAAAACATAATGACGCATTTATATAACAAACAATTCTCCAATTATTATGCGTAAAACAAAGAAATAAAGAATTATTGCATTTTGACATATCCCACTTCCTTTTTCCGAGACGAGTAGACACATACATTAATCCACCTGCAGCTTTCCAGGCTACTATACAGATCAACGGAGTTGTAGAAATAACAGGTGGGTTTATGCAGATATAATAAGAAATAAATATATTTTCCATTATATTGGTTAGTGACTAGTGAATAAGTAATAACTAACAACCAAATGCTAAGTGCATATTCCAATTTTGTAAGTATAAAAGTCCAAAATAATTAATATTTCAATGAATTTTTATTTTATTTCTTGTTTTAGTCAACATAAATCAACCTTTGTTTGCAACCTAATCTCATAATATATAATATAGTCTACCCCAAATTAATTGATACTAATAACTGATATTTTGTTACATTAAAGAATAATTTCTTACCTTAGTTATTATAAAATACAGCCTACAGATTTACTATTTAACTACTCCATAATTTATTCATTTTATTTGAAATAAAATGGTACATTCATTATAACAAATATACCAAGTATACTATATACAAATATGATCTTGATATGGTAATTATTATTAATACTAATTAGAAAAAAGAAACAGTACATATATAAATTGCAATTTAGTAATCTTTCAATAATCTATTTGGATTAAAATAATTTCCTTATATATACAAAAATAGTTATGCAGTATCAGTTGTGCATATGGAAAATAGTAACAACTCACATCTTCCTCCCAAAAACTCTTTGCCCCTAAGTAATAAAAAATATAACATCATATGGCGTAATGTCCAAATTATGGCAAATAACGATAATAACAATTTCCTTTTACAATAATATCCGACCTCAATTTGATTATGCAGTGAAACTAATAATTTGCGAACTGGCAACATTCGAAACAAACAAATTTTATTGTCCTGAAATTTGTGTATATATGTATTGACTTGGTTCCGAGAACTAACTTGGTAAATATCACGATATGTTCGTAGTAGATTTGAGATAAAACAGTGCGTAATTTTTAAAACTACATTTTTTTGTAAATAACATCACAATCGACACAGTGGTTATATTTATGATACAGTACTGCAATTATACCCTTGCTTTTTTTTGTTACGTGAAAAGAATAATGAATAACGTTCACAGTAGCATACATTCATATATACAAATTATACCATTCATGCCTAATTTGATTTGTAATAATATTAGATTTAATGGAACAGTAATGATTGTTGTGGACTCATCGGATTTGCAGCGGGGTTGCCCTGTGGTAACATTGGGTTAGCAACCATTGGACGCATTGCCTGTAATTTGTAAAAACAAGTTTTCATGTTTAGGTGTTGTTAAGTAAATAATAGTGCCTTAGATTTGGAGTAGTAGTTGTTGTATTTATTACGATTTTGTAACTGGCTATCGACCTTCGGGTCCTGCCGTGTGTTGGTGTATTTGTGTTAGGACGTGCTACTCTAAATTGTCTTTAGGTTTTCTAAAGTATTGTTAATTGTATCCCAACGACAAATGGTAGCGACCATCCGGACCGGGATTTGAACCTAGGCTGCTCATTTGTTAAGCGGGGGTGCTAACCATTGCACTACATCGGCGAGTTGATAATATTATTTAAACAATTGGACCATATGTATCCGATGAAAAATAGATAATTTAGACACATTCCAATAATTCTATGTAAAATATTAAGCCAGTCTATTTATGTAATGTCCTAAAATACCTTCACCCTTCACCGACGGAAAAGCCCTTGTATTGATAGCCCTATAAAAATCGATGTTTTCTTTTCTAACAGAAAAGAAAACTTCGATCTTTAGTTAGAAACTACTGAATAAAACACACTACTTTTAATTACCGCGTGTTTCTATGGATAGGATCGGTTATCATTATTTTTTGTACATATTGGAATATCGATAGCTTTTAGTCCATAATCCATATCCAGAAACGCATATTATTTGCAATCAATATGTACAATTTCTTCAACAGTGCTCATCACTATTGATTTTATTATTGACTCGTACAGTAGTTTATGGAATACGTTTGCATTTCCTAAACTTTATAAAAGTACAGAACTTGAAATCTAAACCATTACCATTTATTATCTCGCCTAGTTGAAGTTTTAAAATTAATTTTTCCGAGGGTCTATTAACAGTCGTACTAAATAGCTTTCCGCTATTTTCAGGTCAGTCTATATACTCAATATTCAACGCTACCTAGTTTAATATAGAGAAAACATAATGAAAATGATAATAAAAAGGTGTATATGACCAAAACGCCGGGACACTGCCTATGTGGGAGAACCAACTGAATTCTGAGACGTCTGATGGCTTTACTTTAGCGAAAACACGAATGGGTAATTACAAGGGCCGGCATGTAAGCTAATTAGGGAACGCATCGGGGAAATCAATCGGTTCCTTTATTGCGCTGCTGTATAAGGAAGGTATGTTATCGAGAAACATTTTGCTAATTAAGAGTTTTCTTTACGTTTCATGACTAATATAGTCGAAAATGGACTATTTTTATTATTACTATAACATGTTACGATGTAAAAAATTCCGGGAAACTATCTGCTGAATGGATCTGGACCAAATTTTGAAAACAATTGAGAAAACGAGTTGGGGTCGTCCCGCGAAAATTTGAAGCATAATAGTAAAACAGGAAAAACTTGATAAAATCATTTCCTATTGCGCATATGGAAAGTGGCCGTCATAGTGGCCGCTCAAAAAATGAACGCGTGGCGTTGTCAACAAGTTACGTCATCGATGGTAACTGTACCATATGTATATCACACGGGGAATTAGCGAAAATGGTCGCATGTTAAATGTAGTAAGGTAATCAAAATGAAAATGGGAATCCAACCTAGTCGAACCGAATTATCTTAATTTTTTTTTTATAATTCGAAAAGTCGTGTAGTGTCCAGGTATTTTATATTATTATTATTGAACTGTAGGGGAAGATCTAATGAATTTTGATTTTTTTGTATTTGAACTCAATGGGTCCTTTTCATAATGTTTTCTTTTATCTATTTCATACAGGATATCTTGATACAGCAAAGAAAACATCGAGACGCCAATTACTGAGAAATGCCTTTCTCGATAATTGGCGTCTCGATATATAGATCGATAATAGAGCTCGACTAGCTTCAATAGAAGTGCTTTCGTTGTTCATTACCTCTACATCATTTTCAAAACTGTGTGATAGCTAACTGATTGTGTTTTTCGTATGTTACAATTGAATAGTTATAGGCAGTTATTATTATTAATTACCATCATTGGTTGCATCTGTGGGAATATTTGTTGCTGGCCAACAGGCTGTGTAGAAGCCATCGCCTGATTCATTGGTTTGTACCCTGCACCAGTTGTTGCAGATATAGGCTGTGGTGCCCAACTACTACCTACTTTAGAACCATTTTTGGGTGAGTTCCACTGAATTTCTCTGTGGAATAATTAAATATGGATTCATGCCCATCGCAAATGTTTCGAAACTCTTACTTAACAGGCGGTAGTCTACTATTTATAGACAAATTTTCAGCAAGGGAGGCGAGACTGGATTCCAAATCACCGGTTAACAAGGCACTTGATTGCTGATTGTTGCTATTACTAGTTTGGTGCATCACTTGCTGTGTACTGTGGCCCTGAAGGGATGTAGGTTGCAGTACACCTCCTAATGCATCAAAACCAGTACCTAGAAGAAATTTAATAATAAAAACTATTGAGGATATGTGGTAATGAAAAGGTGTATACAGTTTGTGGGTAAAAATAAATTATAGTTGGATATGCTAGATATATTAAAATAAAATAAAAACTAAATCTAAAATGAGTTATGATGCTAGTATTTTACAATGCAATTGTTTTTATAATATACCTAAATAATAGATTGTGCTCAAATGCAATAATTTTAGATTCAGCAACTTTTGTAACATTATATGAATATATGTTCTGTGTTGAATACATAATCCGGAAACACAGTCAATAATAAGTTCAAATATTTATAATAAAACATCTAAGATGTGGACTGTACATCTTAGTCGTGATGTGACAATTTTGCATATGCAAATTGAATGTATATTTTCAAAAAAAATACAGTTGTGATGTTATTTCTGTCAGAGATAATTTAAGTTTAATTTTTATTAAAACATTTTTGTTCAAAATCAGAAAATCTCAGTAGGTAAACATAGTGTTCCTCAATTTCCACCAAAATTCGAATGTAAAATAGTAAGCAATAGTTTTTCCGAAAAGGTAGAAGAAAATTTTGTTTGGCGACAGAAATGGTGTTAAAATCACCAGGAGACCCAAAAAGGGGATTTATGCAACAATTATTTTTGCACGATAATACTTTATCCATAATTCGCATGATAAAGTAAAAGACAATGAATCACAGTGAATTATTCCATTACATATATTTAAAACGTGTTTTGTGATCGGTCGCTTGTACGGAAACGTTTTCTTAGCATAGCAGGGCTTATAAGAAGTAAATTAGAAATAGATCCATATACCTATCGAAGCCTCAAATATATTGATATCCCCAATAGTATAACACTAAATTAAGTTATATATTAAAATAAATATAATATAAATAGCTACTAAAAAATTTTTATATTATACTTTGTATATTACTCCTACATTATAATATAACCCGACGTTGAGAAACACTGGGTAAAAGCTTTTGTATTGCATTGTTGTACAGAAAAACTTATATAATGAAACTTGTATATTTCAATAGATTATATCAAAAACAAGCTGCTCCATAAAAGTGCAGGCTGTAGTATTTCCCTATGGATGCCTGTTGCTTCTGTTTTCTGTTCAATTAAAAACTTTACCTAAAGCCAGCAGTAATGAGTTAACTACTTTTACATAAAAAGTTTAAAAATGCAAATATTAAAGTTTCGTAATTAAATGCTCGCGAACGTAAATCATAAAATAGCCAACAGAGGAAATAATATTGTAACATATCTTATGATGAATCAGAAATATTGATAATCATTATATGCAATCAACTACAAGTCACGATGTGAGTCCGTAAAAAGATGGAATTTCGATTTACTAGCGTTAAAAAATATTAGTAAACTGAACGAACTCAAATCATTAATTTTTAATTACCCGACGACGGTTGTTTTCTAAATAACTTTAATTACTTATATTCCATAATTCGTTGTTCTAGTGGACGACATTACAGGGTAATTATGACGGCATGAATATGCTAATGGATATTATCTTATGAATGTGCATTGTTGATTTAACCACTGACTCTTTTAAAGTTGCATCTGCTGTTTTATGACTGTAATATCGCATATAATTTTTGATTCATAGGCTCACTCACGCGTGAATTGAAATTTCAGTATAACAACAAGAATTTCGGTTTACTAGCGTTAAAAAAAAATAGTAAACTGAACGAACTCAAATCATTAATTTTTAATTACCCGACGACGGATATTATGTTGCTTTCTAAATAACTTTAATTACTTATACTCCATAATTCGTTGTTCTAGTGGAGGACATTACACGGTAATTATGACGGCATGAGTATGCTGATGGATATTATCTTATGACTGTGCATTGTTGATTTAACCACTGACTCTTTGAAAGTTGCATGTCCTATTTTATGATTCAGTAATATCGCATATAATGTTTGATTCACTCATGCGTGAATTGAAGTTTCAGTATAACAATAAAAACAAATATGTCAAACCTTCACCGATAAATATTTTCTTGTTGCGTAAAATACTACTAAATTAATTATGGGTTCTTAAGAAACTACAAAATAATTAATACTGCCCTTGTTATAATTTAGTTAGTTAATGTATATATCGCACTATGAGATGATAAGTGTCGTAACTTCCAAAATGGCTTTCAGGTTTTGATTTTTGTTTTGATGATTCTTATGTAGTTTCTTACGCTCCTTTAATCCTTTTTTGCAATTAGAATAAACTAATTACTATTTTAAAAAAATAGATAACATTATACTCAATGAAAAAACTATTGCGAGTATTAAAATGTATTTATCTCAAAAACTGTTTTTGGAAGACATTTATCATCTCACAGTGCGATATGTAAAATATATAATATTTCATTAGTAATTTAATATTAAAATCCATCATGGTTTGCATTTTATTTTTATACATTACTAATTATGTAAAACCTGCGTGAGATTTTTATAAATAATTCGCGTAAAACTGATTCAATTTCAATTCAATTATATGAATATATGTAGCTTCATCTTTGTTACATTACATATTATTACCTCTGCAATAAAAAAGCATTCAATTACAAACTACAATTTAAAAAATCTAATGCGACATATAATTTTATACGGACAAAATACACACGAACGAACAACAATAATAATGAATATAATAAATAAACGTAAATTACCAATGACTTGTGAAAGATTAGGCAGATCTTCATTTGCAGTGAGGGTATTATTAGGATTGGGATTATTGTCAATAGGACTAGATGTAGAACTTTTAATAGAAGACTTTTTCATTGGTGGCGGCGGTCTCGGAGGAGCCTTTTTGATATCAGTGTTGGGTAAATCTATAGCGCTCAAACTTAGACTTTCGTCCACCGTTATTTTATCGTCAGACTTACAGGTATCAATAGATCGAGTTTCATTCAAATCCGTATCGATGGTGTTTTCTTTTTGAAAGTAACTGATCACATCCTGTATGGGTTTGCATTTGGAACTGGTTGGGGAATCGGAGTCAAGAAGGAGGGATGGTTCGGGATCGTCTACAAGGAACGGGTTGAAAGACTGGGGCTGAGCAGTGCCATCAGCAGCTTGCAGAGAACAATTAACATTAAATACTATTAGTTGATAGAAGTACACAGATATAATGACAGCAAAAAAAGAACATACAAGTGAGTTTTTTAAGTGTTTGTAATTTAGAAAAATATTCACATAAAAGCAATCGTTCGATTTCACGTCACTATTTATAATTTCAGTAGATTGTTTTATAATAAATAGTATCGTGAGAAAGAAACATGGTTGCAGATGTAAACAATCAGAATCAAAATTTACATATTTTTAATTAATGAAAAAACATTGATGCAATAGATAACTGTGCAACATAGCATGCTTTCGCATATCGCAAACTTGATGTTGTGAAATGATTAAGAATGAGAATTTATTGGATGAAGGTACTTACTTTTTACCTCCGTATTTCCAAATACCGACTGGAATGCACTATCCGGAACAAATGATCCATTTTGGGGTGTTGTGGCAGTATTATAACCTGGCAAAAGCTTAACAATTTAATATGTGGTTTAGTGGTAGCAATAGCTGCAGCAATATAATTTTCCGCGTTTTAATTTTGTATCTAAAAATATATTTTACTTCCTATAAATAATATGCAATAATTGCATAATTATTCTTGCAACCGTTAACTATCAAGAATCTAAATAATAAACATTACACAAACGTTTGATCTTAAAAAAACTTCTATCTTTGTAGTTATCAACCCGGGGGCTTTTGCGCTGTAAAATGGAGTGAAATCATATGGTATTTACCTTAACTTTACAGAAAACCTGTGCAAAACTGTGAAAGCCGATTCGTAAAATTTCACTGACAACGGGGTTTGAACTCTTGCTCCCCAATGCACAGTACCAGACGGACGACGACTTTAACCATTAGGCGAAACTAAGCTTTTTGATTATTATTTGACTAAATTTTGTTTTTGTTATGTTTAGCTATATATCAGCCCAATATGTTATACATCACCTCTTCTATTCAATCCCAAACAAATTAACAAAACAACGCCATTTATCATATGTTTACACTGAATTACTGATATATTGATTTAATTTATTTTTTATTAATTACCTTTACTTGTATTAATAGTTGTCAGTCTATAAATGCTATGGAGTTTATTAAATGTATCTATACTATTCTCCAAATGGGGCGTGTTGACATTCGTCGTCTGACCTTTATAACTGGACGAAAGATGTCCAGCTATAAAGGTCGATGTTAAAAAATAGAAATACCGATATATGATGTGTTTTTGTTTACATATATTTTAACGAATTTAAACAATTTTTCATCGTTGCAATTGTGTCTGTGAAGATAAGGTAAATACCAGATGATTAAACTAATTAAGCTTCTCCTTTTACCGGCAACAAAGCTGGTGTCCGATAAATAGTGACGAAAGTAATAGTCATCAGACTAAACATAACCCGCACATTTTGAGCGATAGTTATCATTCACTGGGGGCGAGACTATATATGATGTCACACCTCGTCATACAAATGTGAACGTGGCTTATATAAACTAGATGAATTCTTTATGAGCACATTTCTGACAATACTAAATTATTTAGTATATATTTACCATTTCCATTTGTCACCCAGGCATTGACATTTGGTGGCTGTTGTAGGACGGGTAGTTGGAAAGCATTCGAATTCGACGGCGCCGTTGTTGTCTGGGGTTGTGAGAAAACATCTGCAAACGGATTGCTTAATTGAAGCAAATCATCGGATGGTCTTTGCTGCGGGGCTGCACGCAATTCGGGAGCGAACAAATCCACGGTGGCTGTAGGCTGTGCTTGGGGTATCGAGTGGTTGCCATTGCTCGTAAAAAACGGATTATTGGCTGTGCTTGCAGGCGATTGCACTTTTGTCTAGAAGAAAACGAAAATAAAATTTTATTTTTGTTAAATAAAAATTGAATTTCGCGAGGAAAATATTACTGCCCAAAATAATACCCAAAATGTTAACTATTTTAATGTACTCACTATCTGTGACTTCTGTGTACATTGTGAAGGAATGAATTTGACAATAATTTAATCTAACTCTAACTCTAAACAATTATGTCTTCGTTATTAGAAACATTATAGGAAACAGTAATTCTATCATGAAACAAAATAAAATCGTAAAATGTTCCAATACTAGTGTATACGATTATAAAGGACACATTTTGAACGAGAACACATTCACAGTGGGTGATGCCAAGAATCCTGTCCGAGAACTATGGTCCTTAAGCTTAAGTTTTTTTTTCACGCGACCGGCAGTTTGCAGTCAAATCAGTATTATAACCATATACTATATACTATACCGATTTCAAATGACTCTCCATTCTATGTAATATTTTCTATTTACATTAAAGCTAAAAGTAAAGGTAAAAGGCAAGCAGATAATATATATTAAAGATATATATTTAATAAATAAATAAACAAAACGAATGGTTCTTTATTTTTTATCACATGATTATTGATATTTGCGAATATTTTCGGCTACACTCTAGCGATTATTAAGCTAATCCGATGACTGAAGAACTGTGTAAAGTGTACCTATTCATACTACATTTGTTATATTTTATAAAAATAAATGTTTCTTGTTGTTAATTTTTATATTTTTGTGTTTTTATGTTTGATTTTTTACTGAAATAAGTAATCCGACTGAAATCGATAAAAAAAATTAAATATTAACACTAGTAATAATAATTAATAGTAAATATTCTTTTTAATTTAATCTAAAAGCGATTAACATAAATAACATTATAACAATAAAAATATTATTTTAACAATTAAAAACCGATATTTATACGGGGATCCCGGTATTGCGACATTTAAATACCGAAATATCAGTCGTGTGAAATAAGCCTTAGGCCCAATTCACACATAAGCGGCGTCGGGCGCAGGCGCGTCGTTGCACAGGCGATTGTGATGTTCATATGCAGTGAAGGGGTGGACATTGCATCTTATATTTACGTAGAGGCGGCGTGGAAGAGTTATGCCTTTCGCCTACCGTGTCTTAGGCGAAGACGCGTTGCCGGCGCGGCGAGAAACACGAGGCAAATGTCCGCCCCTCGTCACCTAAGTGGGCATTGCACCACATGTTTATATAGAGGGGCTTAAAGTGTCGTGCCTCTCGCAGCGCCGGTACCGCGACCTTGCCTCTTCGCCTAAGACAAGGTAGGCGAAGAGGCGAAAGTCATAACTCTTCCACGCCGCCTCTACGTAAACATAAGGTGCAATGTCCACCCCTTCACTGCATAAGAACATCACAATCGCCTGTGCAACGTCCCGCCTGCGCCTCGCCTGCGCCGCGTCTGACGCCGCTTATGTGTGAATTGGGCCTTAGGGTGCGATTCCGGACAGCACTTCCTGTCATAGTCGGTCCGCCAAATAAAAGGACCCGTACACGCTCAGAACGAGTGCTGTCAGGAATTGCACACTTCTGGTTTGCTATATAACGGGTGATTTACAGTGAGATAATTTACATATACTTCATGTACTATTAAAAAACTTTAAGGCCGCCATAAATAGCCGCTCTTAAAGCAACAAATGATTAAAAATAAAGAAGAAATAAAGAAAATATAAGCTTAAGTTGTCATACCTTAAACTGATTCATTGCGGCTTCCTCCTCCGCCAAAATCTGCAGTTTCAAAATCTCATCAACCCCATTCGTCGGCGCGTCAAAACGTCCGTTCGCCACAACCGTGCCAAAGCTTGAGCTAGTGGAAGACAGAGCAGACACAGCTGAACGGACATTCTTCTGATTGCTATATTATTGTTATATGATGTAAAATTACAGGAAATGCACAATAAAATAATG
Organism: Lordithon lunulatus; assembly: GCA_963942505.1. Lineage (NCBI taxonomy): Eukaryota > Metazoa > Arthropoda > Insecta > Coleoptera > Staphylinidae > Lordithon > Lordithon lunulatus. The sequence continues at coordinate 52,151,683 of OZ012666.1, read as the reverse complement.
TGCAAAAATAAAGGTGCGGGATAATTGGAAAATAAAGAAAAAATAAACAAATTAGAATCCTACTATAAACAAAAATAAAATGTGTGAATTATACTTGGCAATTACCTAACACTTTGTGATGGTGTGCTGGAGGCGGACGTTTTCTTGCCTTCCACGGCAGCTAAGTGCTGTTCTAGAGCTTCGAGCAGGCTGCTGGGGGCTTTTGTGAGATCAGGAATGTCACCTTTGTCAATACCAACATTCTAAAAAATATGTTAGTGTACAATATAATAAAGGATGTATTAGAGAGAATTACGTTACCTCAGCCACTTTTAAAAATTCTCCCACTCGATCCATTCGAACTAAGAATTTTTTGTATATATCCAAGGCCTCTCTACATTGTTTCTTATTCATATCAAAGAATTTTTCTAAAATAATAAGATGGCTGCTATTAGAATGAATATAAAATGAATTTATAAAATATATAATATCTCACTTTAAGCCTGTATTATACACACATTACGTAATAAATCATAACTAATTATATTATTAAATTTAAGTTTTTTTAAGATTATGCAAAAACAAAATTACAAAATAGATGCAGTAACTAAATACTAATAGTTAACTAAATACCTTTAGGAACTATTATGATATCCTCAGATTAATAAATGTATTTATTAGTCTGAGATAATATTCATTAGGTCCCATTTTAGGAAAATAATGTATCTATAATATTTTTACGCCCAGTTTCTCCAACGAATCTTAACTAGTTTAAGTCCGTCTTAATAATAAGACGGTCTCAAAGCGTTGCGCTAAACAAAAATCGGATCTTAAAACGATAAGATGGTCTTACATTGTAAGACTAACGCCCGTTTTTTTCAACGAATCTTACAATTTAAGACTAAGTAAGATCTACATATGGATGGTGCAACAGAATAAAGACGTGGTTATATATAAAACGAGATTATATAAGACGAGCTTTAAGATTCGTTGGAGAAACCGGGCGTAAGTAAGATCTACATATGTTTGGTGCAACACAATAAAAATTTAAGACGTGGTTATATATAAGACGAGTTTATATAAGACGAGCTTATACAAGACGAGATTTAAGATTCGTTGGAGAAATCGGGCGTAAGCAAGATCTACATATGTTTGGTGCAACACAATACAAATTTAAGACGTGGTTATATATAAGACGAGTTTATATAAGACGAGCTTATACAAGACGAGATTTAAGATTCGTTGGAGAAACTGGGCGTAAGCAAGATCTACATATGTTTGGTGCAACACAATACAAATTTAAGACGTGGTTATATATAAGACGAGTTTATATAAGACGAGCTTATACTAGACGAGCTTTAAGATTCGTTGGAGAAACCGGGCGTTAATGTACGCGAACACGTACATTAAGTCAATATTTTATTAATAAGGAAATATACCTTACTAATTTTTACTGGTAGAATAATTGTGTTATTTAGTAATTTTCTGAGTTATAACACTGGTAAACAAAGTGTTTGTTTCTTGGACTTTTTGAGTACTGTTTCTCGTGTATTTTTCGATGCTGATGCCGTTTTCGCAATTGCATTTTTCGGGAGTTCAAAAATGTCTTTTGAACTACCATTAAGATTAGAATTTAAGCTCTTTTAAGTTGTAAGCTATTGCAAAAAATATACGTTCTTTAAAATGTTAAATGCGAGGTACTCAAAAACTATACCTGCCACAAAAAAATTTGGAAAGTAGATGTAAATAATGTAAGAATGGCACTCTATGGCGAACTTTAACGCCTTATAACTAATTAAGTCGCATACTAATAAATACATTTATTGGTCTGAGAATTAAGTAATAAAAATCGGGCATAAGTTTATTTTTATATATAGAAAAATAAACTTTAAAAGTTAATGCTCTACACCCTACCGGAACAGAATACCTTGGGGTACGTTTCCTGACATTATTCTTTCGGAACGTATTCGATTAACTGTTGTAACGGGCCATTCACAATAAGCGTGGTAGTGGTAACATACCGGTAAGCCAAATATTACATTTATAAAAAATCAGACGTTCACAGCAGCGCGTTAAAAACAGAACATGAACAATTACATCTACCTTAATTATCCCACAACATTACTGCCCAAATCTGAACGTCCGGATTTTTATAGACATGGAAAACATTTCCTACCGCTACGATACCACTACCGTGTTAACACATTTTGAGCGGGTAGTCTAACAGACGCAACTATGTTGCGTAGCGGGCGCAATTTACGATGTAAGAAAAATATGCGCACTTCAAAATAAAGTGACGGATTCAAAAGTAATGGTTGGAGCCCTTCAAAGTCGCTCCGCAAAATACAATTCACGATTTGAGTTCGTTCAATGAAGGAATTTCAGTTCACTAGTATTTTTAACGTTACTAAATCGAATTTCGTTTTTTTTTCGAAATCATATCGTGAATTGACCCTATTTTGTGGAGAGACTGACAGTAAAACGACTACGTTCCGGACGAGTGGTATCGGGAATCGAACCACTGCAAAGTGGTCAAGCTAGTGACTGTCAAAACTGTAAATGGATGTAAACCTGTAGAGCAATAAATCTATTATTATCTATTATTATTAAAACATATTTTTATATCAAAAACTGCGATTAGGTAATTATTCCACGCTAGCAATTATGAATCTCCTTTTTAAAGTTTAAAAAAATCTGTGTCTATATTTACAAATATCGAGATGTCGTAACTTCCCAATCACAATTTTCAGGTTTTGATTGATTCTTATGTATTTTGAACGTTTAACCCTTTTTGCATTTAGAACAAACCAAATTATTATTATTAAAAAAATAACACAATGATAAAATTACTGGAACCATTGTAATCTTTAAAATGCATTTATTTCACAAACTGTTTTTGGAAGTTACGACACAGTGCGGTATTAACATTGTTTTCGGAAAGAAAAAATATTATTATTTATGCGCACAAATTTGTTAGTGTACACATTGGCATCAATTTTCAACGAACGCAAATTTGCGATAAACGCCACACACAACGTAAATATTTGCAAATGTTCAAGGTTTTAAACATATGCCCAACGAATAGAATAGATTGATAGATATATAGAAATATAAAGACCAATATAGTATTTGTAAAAACCCGATTCAAATCCTCCAAAAACCCATTGTTAATTTTTGTATATAAATTATAATCAATACTCACCTAATAAATTAATAATACCATTATTATAACACGCGAAGAGTCTTATTAAATCTCTAAACATTAACATAAAGCACATATTAATAACACCATTGGTAAGGTCATTTGCTGAGCAATCGAACTCCAAAAGACCATCTAGCTGACTTTGTAGTACAGGTACCGTTTTCAGGAGTTTATCGGTGTGCATCGTTCGCAGCTGGCCATCCTCATTGCTGCTGTAACACATTTAATTGGAAAAGCGCTCGGGGAAAAAAGATAAAAACAAATACTAACCCTCTCTTCTTGCAGAAATCAAAAGCTACAGTCCTGTAGGACAGCGCTTTTTCATTCAGATACCTCGCGTATCGCCGGATAAAAGGAGACATGTCATATCCTAAAATACGAAAATCGATAAAGTGGTAGTTCGACAAGAAATTCGTATATTAAATAAGATAGTAAAAAAATATTTGTTCACGATAGGCTACAAATGATATCAGTGTATATTATTAGATTTAGCGGCGACGCCAGAGCCGAAACTATAATTGTTAGCCCTTGGAAACTACGCTTTATGGCGCTCCAAAAGGTAATAAGAAATAAAGACGCTTTCAAATTATTATTGTTTACATTAACATTATAGTAGTAATCTGTCTCTTACATTTCCACGTCCTCTAATACGTTGTAACAATGTGCTGTTGCCGATACTTAAATATCAATATTAGTTGATATTTAAGTTATCGGCAACGGCACCGGAATAATTGATTTATATCTTTTCGCAAATATTGATTGCCTAAATATGGCAATAGGTAACTTCTTTGATGTATTGATGATATAATATTTGATTTCCCCCCTTTTTCGATATAGCCTTATATATATATATATATATATATATATATATATATATATATATATATATATATATATATATATATATATATATATATATATATATATATATACATATATTCCGAAAGTGCTGCCGATAGCATATTGTTACCCCGTTATCAGGCCTTTTAATGCGTACATATTCTAGTACAGATAACCAGTACACCGAAAATATTTTTTTGTATAATTTTAGGTATACCAATAAACTAAGGATTCAACTTGTAATGTGCAGAGACGTTAGAAGATGGCAGAAAGATGAGAGGCATAGGGCGAGACTATGTAAAGGAGAGACCCCGTTTGGCGTACTCTGCAGGGCAGAGGGGCATGCTACGAGAGAATTAACACCTCAAACACAAAGCAATGAAGGAAGAGAGGAGACCGACGGAGGAGGCAAGAGACATCCCGGATCGCAGTGTCGGCTTGGTCAGTCGCAACAACACGACAGAAAACTATATTGCCAAGAAGTTGTCGACGCGAGGTGCGAGGCGGACAAGGCAAGAAGACATGCCCAAATGGCAAGAGCAACCGGAGCCTCACTGAACGAAGCCAGGAGGCATGCTGGTACAAACTTTGTAGGAAGGTCGATAACGATCCGTGGGGCCTCTCTTAGAAGATACTTATGAAGAAGATCGGTATCCGCCCGCCTGGCTCTACGATACCTGGAGCTGTGAAGACAAAACAATCGCCCTATTCTCACCAGGCCCACCAAGGATCAACGAATCACAACCCCATGAAGACGAGGGGACGCTCACTAGGGTGAGCAAGCGGTCAGACGAAGGGGTACTTGCGACCATCCGCAAACTACCTGCTAGGAAGACGCTAGTGTGGGACTGTCTACCCGAAATAGTGAAGGCAACCGGACCGGTAATAGCGAGTCAGATGGCCAAGATTGCAAACGCGTGCCTAGAAAAGGCCCAATTCCCCAGATGCTGGAACTCAGGGCATCTGGTGTTGATCCCTAAGCCCGAGAATCCCCGGAAGACCTAGCGGCCTATCGACCGTTCAGTCTGCTAGGCGGCACACTGGAAAGACTAACCGCGTACCGCCTCACGGAGGCCCTTGAAGCTGCCGGTGGACTCCATGATCGGCAGTACGGATTTCGAAAGGGCAAGTTAACCACGAAAGCCGTACTGGCGGTTCTCTCCACCAAGTGATAAGGAATCCAGGCCGAAATAACAGTGCTGGGGGCAACGTTCCCTGTGAACTGGAAGCTAAAATACCTGGGCACCACGTTAAAATTCAACGTGCCTCACAGGAATTCGAAAAACCGGAAAGGCTTCCCGTATTGAGACGTTATGAATTTAACATTTTGAAGCTAAGTATCTAATTTTTGTTATCACATATACCAAATCTGAGGGGTATTTTTGATTATATACTAAATTACCTAGAAATAGTTGAGCTGAGTTGTGTAATTGGCTCAAAATAATGGTAAACAGGGTTTACAATAAAAGAATAAAATAATGGGGGCATGGAAATACTGTCATGGAATCGTCAAATTGAGGTTTTCAGTATTCCTACCTCTATTGAACATGCCGATAGAATTGGCAATGTTTGATCATATCACGATCAGATGTATTTATATATTATTTTCGTAAAAAAGGGGTTCATATCATACAAAGTGCGCACTTTTAAGTTAAGGTAAGGTTGCCAAGCGTCCCGGTTTTCCGGGATTGTCTCGATTTGAGGCTTCAAATCCTGGAGTCACGTTTACGAGGATTGAGAATTGGGGACATGGAACAGTCCCGAATTATAGAAACTAGTACAAACAATTCGGCAGCGCATAGATAATTCTGATTATCAAAGCTGATGGTAAAAGGTACTCATATATTTGTATTAGTTTTGGCCGTTATAGGTAGACTTTTGTTAATACGAATATGAAAAAATAGTGTCGTATACCTAACAATGCAGACACTCGAATAATCAATGATAAATAAATTCCATGTATATAATTCAAAATATCACATATCAAAATTTTACGAAAAATTTAACTAAATTTAAAGATATGGTTAATATTGTTCTGCGAAACACATTCTTAGATGACATTATTAACAATGGCTAAATGATATCCCGGAAACGATTCAGCATTAGACAAAAAAACCTTAAAATTGTATTTTGGCAAATTCAAATAAGATACCCTCAGGCTCCCTGCGGTAAAGGCACCCATTCTTATTCCGGTTATATTATTCATAAATCCACAACCCTAACATGAACCAACCAAAAAATATGTAAATAGTGTGAATATGTTGATCACAACCCCAGTATGAATACTAAAATCATATTGTATGTTTTAGGCACGTTATGATAATTCGCACATAACAATCAGATAATACTTGTTAGTACATGGTACTTGAGTGTATAGATTCTATAGACACTATTCAAATTTTAGCTTGACCTCATATTTGGGATACCGTAAATGAGGAGAAAAACAGGCATCTTAAAATATTTAAGAGAGGAAACATGTTAATTTAGAATAAACAAAAAATGTATATCAGCAATGATACTTAATTATATACAATTTGGAGAATTATTCCTATTTATAAGCAATGTATTAATCATAGGCAGCGTATGTCGAATAAAAACAAATACCGTCATTTTGACACATGTTCAATTATTTGCTCTACAAAAGTCTTACGTTTAAATGGCTATTTAAACCAGCTGGTTGGTGGGATAATTTTCAACAATTTTAAATCGTCTGTTTCATTTGGTTTTTGATTAATGTTTTTTTTTCTAAATAAACTTGCAGTATATTTTCCCGTTTACGAGAGTTCACAGTTGCCAGGGTGCAATTTGTATCATATATAGCAGATGTGGCCAAACTTTTTGCGATCTAAATCTATTATTAGTACTAGCTGTACTTTCAATAATTTTCAATTTATATGTAATTAAATAGATACACTGAAGAGTTGTTTGGGATTATAAATAGATCCACGGAAAAATAGTTTATAAAATTGCATGCACTTTAGTGGTGGGTTCATAATTCTCCTGAACCTAGCCATGCCGTGGAAATATACCTTTTTAATAACTACTAATATCACAGTATTAGAACCCTGGTATTAGAGCAGACTTCAGCAGACTTCAAGTACTTTACGTTCATATTTAATTTCTCTTAATAAAAAATAAAAATAATTAGTGAAGAAGTCTTTCTAGACTTCTTCACTAATTATTTTTATTTTGTCGTTCTTAGTCTCTCTAGGTATATACTTAAAATACTTAAAAATAAAGTATTGAACTGTTCTAGCTCTTAAACATTTTTTTTTTCATAAAACGCTACCTAAAACACTTATATAATAAATAATGATTATTTTTGTTATATTAATGAAAAAACTAATAATCAAATTTGGCCAAATGGGTTCCTCAGTATCCCTGGCTCAGTAGACCTGCTGTGAGTAAAATTTACATCCCAATTAAGGCTTTAGATTCATTTTGTTCATATTCGATCGAATAAACGGCAATTTTAGTTTTAAAAACAGATTAAATTTTAATTTCTCCAAACGACATTTTTCACTGTGAGAAAGAGATGGACGAGGCTTCGCCGCGCCTAATGTGCTATTTACCCTCTCTTGTTATCATAGAAGATACCGTTAAAATTATTCTTAAAAGGTCAATTACCTAGTTTTGCAAGACCCAATTACAATGTACTGAAATAATATGAAATTCAACAGACCTTCTTTATAATAATACCTAATAATCCATACTAATTTAAAAGTTAGTGTATATATGTTGCTTACCAATTTCAATCTCTAGAAAACAGTGTAAACTACAGTGAGAGGTACTAACTACATGTGTGGACGCATGCAAGGAAATTTGCCGCAGTAAGCCGTGCAATTGCGATACTCACCGGTTCTAGCACTCAGCATTCCTTTGAAAAGAAAGAAAAAATATAGATGAAATCATTTATATACATATACCTGCGAATATGACAGTCAGCTCGATTAGTTCGATATTAATATAATAATTACAATGAGAATGGTTGGGATGGATTAGTTTCATTTAGCTTAATATAATTTTATTTACCTTATAACCTTATGTAAGAAATAATAAGATAGTGAAAGTGATTTATAGTGTTAAAGGGTTTAATAATTTTAGCGTATCTTACCTTGGACGCCGCTTTTGTCCAGGAAGCTGCTAAGTTGGAAGGTGCTGTTACTTGATGCTAAGTATTGTGTGAACCTCTGAAATAAAGTTGATGCATAAGTTGATGTTATACAAAACTATTTCAAATAATATTATGATTTGGTATACGTTCTTAATCTAATATAGATTAGGTATAAGATTTAAACCTAATAACCGCCACAACAATACTGTGCAACATACTCTGTAGTGTTGACAAATTATAGTAGAAGTTACTATATTTGTAATTTACAATTCTGTAACCGGCTATCGACCTTCGAGTCCTTCTGTCATGTGTTAATGTATGTGAGCAGGAATTTCTACTTCAGAAAATCTAAATTTGCGATTTTCTGTAATAAAAATTCCAATCTAATTATAATTAATGATATCAAATATGAATTTGTTGTGGGCAAATGAACAAATTTATAACCCATACGTAGTAAAGCGTATTAAACATAGGGAGTGTAATTTCGGCATACATTTTAAAATCCATGTCTCGCAATAGCGGTATCCCGATATTAATACCGATATAATTAAATATCGATATTAATACCGGGATATCTGCGTTGAGAGACAACATATTTAAAATAAAATTGACAAAATAATGGATTTTAAAAGGGAATAACCATAAAATTGCTACAATTTATTTGAGAAAATATAAGAAGTATTTCTATTATTACATCTTAACCCATTCATTATATTCGTCTCATCATATTGAGTATTTGCTGTGTTTGCTGTAAAAAAAAGGAACTGCTAAGTTTTACCCTCAAATAAATTTGTTAATGGCTATTTGATTATGATAAAACGTTATCAAAATCAAAATAAACAAAAAACTGTTATGATGTTTCTATCTGTATAGCTCTTGGCCCGAGAGATTTCCGATGGTAAAGGAAGAAGTTCAGAAGAGTATAATCACTCGATATTAACCTTAACATCACATGAAAAGAAAACCCCTGAAAAACTGTGAAGGTGATTCGCGAAATTTCGCCCACAATGGGGTTGGAACTCTCGCTCTCTAATGCTCAGTACGAGGTGGACGCTGCCTCTAACCAGCAACCCACTGAGCTGAGTTAAAATCAAAACATTTTATTATATTGTTAACCCCAGTGTAATAACTGTCAAGCTTAGGACCACACCAGAAAATACTACCACTACATCCTGTACCAAGGAAACCCCTAAATGCCACAACTGTAGAAGAGCTTACCCTGTAAGCTACCGTGGGTGTGAAATCATAAAAGAAATGCAAATTATTCGATATAATAACTCTGCTAATAATAACATCGCTGCAGGCCTTAAAGAACCTGCGGTTTACCAAGCGGCAGTGGCGACTAAACAACCGAACTTACCCCTACAAGTCAAACTTAAGCGGTACTCAAACTAGACCGCAAACCTTCAACTACAAATTATCCACAAAAATGATAAGCAACAAGACCACGTATCTAAGAGCTTAAGGCCAAGAATTCCAGGCCTGGAAAATCGACCTGTAATCATGTCCAACGAACTCAACATTTTGGAATGGTACGTAAATGGACTGCATACACACCTACATGAACTTAGTGCAGTCCCCACGATGCAAAAAATAGACGATGTCTCACAGCAGAAACTCACTACAAGAAAGAAAGCTACGTTAAAGTAAAGGGATTCCAGTTCTACCACACCAGACACCCACTCAACAAAGCCAAAGGCGGAAATGCAGTTCTGATCAAAGACCAGATTCAAGAACACTGTGAACTCAATCTTCAAATGGAAGAGTATCAAGCAACAGCAGCAAACATACCAATGGCCAAAGGTTGGATAACAGTAGGAGCGATATAGATACATCCCAAGTAATCTCTAAAACTAAGACGAGAGATGGCTATGGAATATTCTCACCAGAACTCGATCTCAAGATCACCACTTGGACCACTTGGAAGACTCACGACAGTCTTCCAATCGGAATTAACAGGAATACTAAAATGTGTTCAAATTTTAGTTGAACGGAATATTAACGATAAACATATCCAAATACTCACCGACAGCAAAGCAGCTCTAAATGCACTAAATGCCAACACATTTGTGTCGAAAGAGTTATATTCATGTCTACACAGCATGGAGGAGCTAGCTAAATATAACAAACTAGAACTCTGCTGGATAAAAGGACATAGTGGCATCAAGGGGAACGAAATAGCAGATGAACTTGCCAGGAAGGGATCCTCACATCCTCTAACATCCTCTATTACCTCTGATCACACATCAATAGTTTTTTACTTACACGGTAAAATTATGAAAAAAGAACCAAGACCTACAATTACAAAAATATTAACGGTATTTATTTCGAATAAGACTCCAAAACTCAATCTATTCATTAAAACCCCGAATGAACTAGAAATAGAAATAGAAATACCCCAAAGTTGCAGAACCATACAAATCCCCCAAAAATCTCGTAAACAAATTATCTGCTCAGATTCGGTACGACGAGATCTGAAACGAGAAAACATCAGTTCTTTCTTAAAATGACGATTCTAGCTCTGGCTACTACAATCAAAAAAGGGACATGTTGGGCAAAAAGTAACAAGGAAAAAACTTTCCAACCTAACGAAGATAGGCTGATACTCCCACAAAGTATAGGAAATAAAACTTAGTTCTGGTAAAATACCGGGATTTGGCCGTATAACCGGCGAAAAACTGAAGCATCTCGAAAGAAGTTGTTGTTTAATGGTTAATGTTGTTTAACTGAGATAATATACGGTACATTTCACCTAAACCACGTGCCCAAACTTTAGATATATGCGCATATTATCAAAATCAGGGTAAAGACAACAATGACGCATAGAGTTACAGACCAATTTCCCTGTCAACAACTATATCAAAAGTTTTACTCGTCCTAAAGAGATTAATGCCGAATGATATTTTGCAGTCAAATACGATGACGCTTATTCAGGTGCAACTTTAGTCAACGCAGAGGTACCGCATGGAAGCATATTGGGGCCGATTCTGTAGCATTCTGTATAACAGGGACCTTCCTGCAGACGAAGAAATAGTACCAAACTTCGCAGACGATACTGCAATAATGGTAGTGGAGGAAAAGTTAGATGCTCAACGTCTAAACTCTAAAAAGCTATAAACGGCAATAGCAAATGAGCAAATGCGTCAGAAATAAAACTGAATGAAAGTAAATCATGCTACATAAACTTCACGAACAGAATGCCACAATTAACGGTAACAATAAATAATCAATCCATACCACAGGCTACAACTGCCAAATACTTAGGCATGGCAATAGACGTAAAGCTCAAGTGGTAGGAGCTGTTTGTATGTGGAAACATTGCATTATGTGTCAAAGTTGTCAAAAGTGACGAATTGGAAATTAACTTGAAAGTTATTTGCTTTATACAACCGAGCCTTACATCGAAACAACCCATGAATGTATATATCGTTATAACATTGTTTTTACAAATCAAATATCTTTCAAATGATACAAGGTATGTATCTTAATTCTGCTGCGGGTTGTATTATCTTTTTGCAAGTTATTTTAGTAAAATTCGACGTGTCATTCCATAATGTAAAATATATTCATTTTGAAAATAATTGCAAAATGTGTATAAACCGAAACAACGGTATTAGTCAACTAATATGGTATTAAATATCCCGGCTTTAGAATTTCTAATTTTACATAGGAACGACATTATATTTGCCGCAATATCAAGACGGTGTGCGATTCTTATCGCGATAAATTTGTAGGGAGAAGTTTGGAGGAGTTTAATCACCTGCTATTTACCTTAACTTCACAGAAAACCAATGAAAACTGTAAAAGGTGATTCGCAAAATTTCGCTCCCCTCAGTACGATACAGCCGGTAACTCTGACCACTAGGCCAATGGTCGGCAATCGTCATGGACCTGCGTGCCACTTAAAAAAAATAATCTCTTCGCGGAGTTTTTTATATATCATCCGTCATAAATTTAATGAAATATTTCTGATGATAATATGATAAATAATTTTTAATACAGCAAAATCAAAGCAAAGGTTGATGAGTTGTAAAACATATTATTTACATTATATGGGTACTTAATAAAAAAAACTGTATGCAATTTTAAATTGTTTGGCGTGCCACCTAGAAACGACTCGCGTGCCATAGGTTGTCGGCCGTTACACTAGGACACTGGGCTGGGTGCGCGATTTAAGTATTATTATTTTCTACCTTACGTATTATACGATAATTATCGCGTATAGATAATCATTATATACCGTATTAATTCCCGCCTATACGTCTTTTGAAAGTTGAATGTATGAAATATATAATATAGACCACCCTACATAGAACTATACAACTGAATTAATTTTAACTCATTCATTACTAACCGTAATGTAATGGCCGAAAATAAAAGTCAGATGTTATATAAGCAATTTAAGGACATGTAGTCCTTGTACCTACATCGAAATTTACACAATATTTTTTTGTGAGACACAGTTAGTGGTAATTGTGTATAAAACGTGTGTATTTCTGACATAATGCATCAAAATGTAGTCACCGTTCGTAACTAGCGCGAAAATGTACGACTGCAATAACAGATTAAAGATTTACTACGCCCGTTCCGTTTAATAACACGTCCTTGGAATTGCGGCCAGATTATGTAAAATTCACTTTCTCCCCGAGCCGTACGGCAAATGCTGAATGTAGCGCAATCGGAGGCAATCAAGAGAGCCACTAATTAAACTCACCTCGTTCCCATAGCACATCATATGGTGGACTGTAATCAGTGCCTTGTAGACTACCACCCAATTGGTATTCTGCGATCTTTCGATTAATAAATTTGCTAGTTGCGGTATTGACACATTCGGTTCGTTCGTGCACTGCACCAAATCTGCAACAAAAATTATACACTATTAATAAATGTGTTTTGTCTTATATTATAATATTGAAATAACGTATACATCACTACTCTAAATAAACTAGTTTTTTGACAACTTGTACTGTACTACTGACAAGTTAACTAACAATGGAACTAATAATGTTATTATTTAATAAAGCACAATTATAATATAAGAAAACTTTCGATTCTATAAACTGTAAGGATTTTATCAACGTTTAGTTAGTATGCTGCTGCGATTCTGTAAACTGTGTGTAAGAATTTTATCATCGTTTAAGTAGTATGCTGCTCGTAACAGGGCGTCAAGAGGATCAGATGCCTTGGATCTTGCAATTTTAAGGATATCAAAACCAGAATACCTAGTTTACGCCTGCATACCAAGGGCACCAAAAAAATATCTGGGCAGTTCCTCGCATTTTCTCTAAAAGTTCCAAGTATATGATTCCTGACACTCATTCGGAACGTATTCATCCAACTGTCGCTCCACAAAACACATACAAATTCAGGCTTTGAGTTCCGAAAAGTACGAACAATTCACAATTTGAATTTTCATAAAAACCTCTCGGTCTCGGTTTTATAGTGTTTTTTTGTCGCTAGTAAACCGATTTTCCATCTTATAAGTCATAGTTACATTATAATTAATATAATTTATATTTAAAGTAGTATTTTTGATTTCTCCCAAAAAAATACAGAAAGACGAGCACAATAATATAATATAGTTTTTATTTAGTGGAGAAAACGTCGAGGTTCAGGGTATGAGGCAATAATAGTGAATAGCGATATTTCTAACCGGCGCCTCTCGTAATATTTTTTTCATCAGGCTAATCTTTATATACATTATCAATTATAGTAAATAAATAATGGTAGATATGTTTTGACCGTCATCATGATTATAAGTAGTAAATTAGTTTGTAATGAAAACAAACCAGTCGCGATAACAAACCATCAGTATGAAATTACATATAATAAACATGTTGAAATGAAATGTGAATTGTGTACAACTATACGTCTAAAATAACAGGAAGCAGAGTGATAAACTATCAAACCCAGTGCAGAATGTGGGTGGCTCATCTCGGATGCTCGCCAGAATCAGTCGAAGGCAATGTGCGGCAAAAAAAAACATATGATAAGGAATTGTTATGATTATAGTTGCTGGTTGGTCTATAATTGCAATGGACGCGCCACGTGCATATGTTTTGATGTGCAATAATAACTGTGCTAAAAATACATTACACGCTCGCGTCGTTTCTAATTAGAAATAATATGTTTAGGCAATTGAGTGCGTTTTAAAGCAGTTTGTTTCGGTGTGGAGTTGCCTGTAAAAAAATATGAATCTTGAAACCGGTGCTGTTATGGAGAACGAGTTTCGAAATACCTTCGTGATTCAGAGGACCAAATAGGATTCCGATCGGATATAATTTATTGTCATGGTGCTGTATACTTCTAAATGTTGTTTACGAGTAACATTTTAAGGTCAATACAATTAGATTAATATGTACCGCTGATAATCAATATTTTATATGGAATACATAGTACATATCGGTATGGTAAATTGTATATGCACTTAACTTATTACAGTAAACAATAATGATAAATTACGTTGAAGTGAAATGGTTGTAATTAATGAAACACTGTTGTTCTAAAGTTCTACTAACTTTAGAACAACTGTGTTTTCATTCATTTGTGCAATTGTGAAATTCTCAGGGGCCTATTCTGTGACCACAAAATTATTCAAAGCGTTATAAATGTCATGGCAACGAGTGTAAACAACAGTTTCAGAGTTGGCTTGCGTGAAGTTAGACAACTTGGACAAGTCATAATAAGATATTGCAATAGATTATTGAGACAAGCTTGTTAGCATACATATAATAATAGTAAGAACTGGACTGGACCAATATACAGTGAGTCTATATTTTGAAGCGCTTTATTTTATCAATTCCAATGCCACCCCAGCTTCGTTAAACAAAAATTAATCCTTAAAGTGTGACTTACATTGTTCTAGATTCGTCAGAAAACTTGAACAAGTTTCTAGTTTCAAATATTCAACTCGTACTATGACCAATCACGTACTGCGCTTCATTGAAGGTGTGATTGGTTATCGTACTAACTCAGCACAGCAGGTTGAAACTAGTTCAAATTTCTTGACGAATAAAAAATAATGTATTTCACGGTTCATATCATATCACGTCTATACTTTTCTTATGGCGCAAATTGAGAAATGGTATTGAGCTTTTAGTAAAAGCTAGATCTTAACGAAAGTAAGACACATTTATGTATTTATATTTAAACATATGGTTCGCCACACAGGTGCTTCATCAGTCGATGATTAAATAATACTTTCGTTAAGGGGTTATATACCTTTATGTGCGGTAAAATTGAGGAATATTTTAATTTTTGTAAAGGTATGTAGCAATAATTTTTTTACATCAAAATTATAATTTATTAATAGTACGTTTTTTAGTGAAAAAAATAAGCATTAGTTTATTTAAAAAAGTTCAGAATTGGCGGAGTTATAGCCCTTTCCCCGAAACCCTCTTTTTTTGATGACGCTTGCGGTGATCATCATGTAAGTCCAGCAGGTCAACAGAAATCATAAAACCCAATAAATTTCACTAGTATAGGGACCTTCCTAGTACTTGAACGATTATTTAAATAAAAATTTTGTTTTTTCAGCACACGGGAACGTTTTCCCCAAAATCTCAATGTTTTGAGCTCTAAAAATTTTATTAAAAAATTCTTATTTGCAAAATAAAAATGTATGCATAAAAAAGGAATCGTTCACGGACTGACAACATTAATTACAAACAATTTAAAAAAAAATTAAGAAGATCGATCAAACAGTTTTTCGGCAATCGTGATCACGGCAAAGGCACTTTTTGGAAAACACCATTTCGAGATAATCGAGTTAGCGTGTAATTTTGTTTAGGGAACCCATACTGCCATACCCGCTTCGAAACGCTGTAACTTTCGATCTATTGCTCGGATTTCCATGAAAATTTTGTAAAATGTTCTCAAAGAGTTTTACTTTTAGATAAAGCAATTTAAAAAAATCGAGTTTTTTTAAGAAAATAAAGGTATATAACCCCTTAAGATAAAATCGAGTTTAAAGAAGTATCAACAACATCAATTAAATATTTAAAAACTAGATGATGGCATGACAAAGACTTTATACAAAGTAATAAAAACTTTATTGTTGGCTTTGAAACTTATATCTTATCCAACCCATGCAGCTGGCAGCGATATTGGCGACATGTAACGTAATTAGAAAAGTACTAAACATCGTAAAGAGAAATAACCACCTACTCTAATGTCCGAGCTTATTTCCGTTGACTAAGATCCTGGAGTAACTGAATTTTTCAGATTAATATAATCTGTGAGTGAGAAGTTCGGAACAATTTTTTAGGGCAACGTCATTTCATACAAATTCTTACAAATATAAAATACAAATTATTATATCCTACAAAATATAATAAATAAGTGTACATAGAATAAAATATAAAAACGAGTGATAATTTAAATTTAATTTATAAGACATTAAATCAATTTTAAAAATGAACATTTAAATACCGACACTGAGAAATTATTAAGAAAAATATCAGCATTTGCATACAAATTTGCTGTCTATTGAATTCTAGTCAGGGGGGAATTCCGGTCATAATTTGGGGTGTAAAATGTTACCCTAAACAGAGGTGCTTGTCTATTTTGCCTGTTAGTGGGATTGATATAAAAATCAACCACATCCAGTAATTCAGCACAGTTTATAAAACCATTTATAAGCCTGTGGAGGAAACAGATGTCCTTTATCACTACGTTCGCCAAAAGTCAATAAATTTAAACTGTTTAAAATAATTGCAATATTAACGCTACTTCTATTTGTTTTAATTGCGATGTACTTCAAAAATTTACACTTTTTTCTAATTCATTACAATTACTTGGTGATTGATTTGATTCCCCACAACGGATGCATATTCTTTTACTTGACGAAGTGAAACAAAGAGATGTTCAAAGGCGTGTACCTACCTAAACAGTCGCGGGTGTCCTATCAGACCATACACTGTTCGTAGTAGATGAAAAGAAAGCCAATTAGAACACCTCCTCAATATAGGATGTTGAGAAACCATAGAGGAACAAATAAGAACGGTAGTAATAACCGATATCAGCCCAATATTGGAAGCCAATACCCACAAACATCGAAGAAGAGGACATAACGTAAAGAACTATAGATGTAGAATAACTACAGATTCTACAGGATGACTTTAACTTACACAGAAAACTAAAGGAAACCGCTAGAGTTTTCCGGAAAACCAACATCTTCATGTTAGTGAAGCAGAAGGACGAAGTAGTCGTAGAAAACGAAATGTGCCAATGGTATTAAGAATCTCCTTGCAGACCAAACACCAGGCAACAACACAGACACAAGTAATAACCTGACGGATCCAGTAATCAGTAAAGCCTCAATTGCAAAAGCAGTAAAGCGCAATAAAGCAGCAGGTTCAGATAAAGTTCCATCAGAAATACTGAAATACTAAAGCCTTGGTTTCCCAGGACAGTGGTTGCTTTTGACGGCATTTTTACGTCACAAAAATAATTTTACGTGTATATAAACGAATATGGTTTCCCATAAAGAGTAATACCTCAACGTACTGCAATAATGCAATAAATTACAATGAAAAATTGTGAGTTATTCAATTACGTATATCTAAAACGATTTTTGTAGTGTGTAAGTGACGTCAAAAGCGGCCGCTTTTAAGCGACTGCTTTCCTAAGAAACCAGGGCTTAAGATATAGTAGTAACAAATTGGTACAGTTTTGATATTATAAACCCCTCAGGCAGCTGAAGATTTAATTCATTCGCGTAGAAGAGATCGAATATAGATCATTTGTTTGTTTGTAGACTGTAACTAAAAAAAATTTTTTTTAAAGACAGAAAGTTACAGTATACTTTCTAGAGTAGTGATATTTTCTTTATTGGGCCAATCAAATATTTACCGATGTTTTATATTTACAGTTTTGTTTACTTTTGCTTGCTAATGTTGAAAGTTGGTAAAAAAAAACTAGTGGTGAGAGAACTGAGCCCAAATAAAATATAAATGGTTTCAAAAAGTTGAAATACGGCAGGTAAATTAAGTGGGTTAAGGTTATGTGAGTAGGTGCGCTGTAGTTGAAAGATAGTTTAGATAAAACATCATTTTTTTATCTTGAAATTTTCAAAGTAAAATCACGTGTTAAAGAGCAATATGGCCCATTGTTAAAAGAAAAAATAATAATTGCAAAATATAGTACGAAGGTTATTTATGCATTGAGAATGAATAACCAAAACAATGATTAGGGTGTAGAAATGTCTTTATTTTTATCAAATGAATGTTATTTGTTAACTAAGAGAAGAAATGGCTAGGTATTTCTACAACGTCTAAATTTTCTATATCGTACTTTCA
Source organism: Lordithon lunulatus (assembly GCA_963942505.1). Lineage (NCBI taxonomy): Eukaryota > Metazoa > Arthropoda > Insecta > Coleoptera > Staphylinidae > Lordithon > Lordithon lunulatus. The sequence goes on along the minus strand of OZ012666.1, from coordinate 52,133,250 downwards.
TACACCATTTTCACATAATACTTTGTTAGTGAAATAATATTAAAATAATTCAAAATCAGGGCACATTAAATGCATTTCCATTAAAACTCATTGATTAGTTTCCACTGGTAATAGCTAACCTGCTTTACGAGTCGTTAGTACTGAATGATTTATGAAATTTTCATATATTCGATGCAGCAAGTCACACGATACACGCTTAACAATGTTTGCTGTTAAAACTAGGCCGTATATCATATTTGTTCCAGATCATTCGGTTTGCGTTAAATAGTTGCAAAAATATACTGCATATCAGGTAAAAGTGGTTTACTTTAAACGTCCTTGAACTTTATTGTTTGGCAACATCAACGAAACCGCAAGTGGTGCTGAAAAAAAAATGTACTACTCTCCAAATTGCCGGTGCCACACCCAAGGCACCGAAACAATGCGGCCTACTTAAAAACGCATTAATTAACGTATAATAAAATGCCGCTGTTACACACTCATACGCCGGTAAGGATGCAGAACGAGATTGTTATGGACTCCCATTGTTGTTGCTGGCATTTAAACCAGTTTCTAACGGAGACAGGGATACCGGTGTGCGATCGGCATCCTTTAAAAATAATGAGACGAGATGAAAGGGAACGAGATTTTCTCATTACGTAAATGAATGTAATAATGCTAAATTATGTTATTCAATGTGTTCACAATGAGAAGGCATTAATGCAATTACTAACGTGGAGATTTTATAATTGTGACAAAACGCTACGTTGAGGAAGCGAACTCGCGGCCTCGGATACAAAGCTAAAAATAATGTTAGTAACGAAAGTTAACGTGTTATTGAACTGCAATTACAATAATACGTTTTTAATACGGAATTATTGAGTGTGTTCTTATGTAAGTTTATGTAATAATAATAAGTGAGACTAAAAATACTATTGCATTAATTATACGGACAGGTTGTATATCGGTCATTGTAATGTGTGGTAATAGAACTAACTGTCATTGCCAAAACCACTCGTTATTTATGTTTTAAGAACTTTTATTTCTCGATAATTGTTCCTGGATACGTTAGCAGATAATAATTGGCATTAATCAGCCACAATTTATTACTGCTGTATGTCAATCCACAATGAATTACTGTATGTCGATCAACTTCGCCAATGTCGGTCACAAGCCCGATGCAAAAGGACCGAGGAGTAATACCTCGCTAAATATATGGCGTCAGCTCGCCCGGCTGATAGTACCCATATGGGCAACCTGCCTATAGTACGGGTGAAAACCAGGCCCCAACAAGCGGAAGAAGACGAATGGGTCTGAATGATGAAGGGGGCGGAAGAACCAAAAATCGTTAACACGCCCGGCAAGTGTGGCGTTTTAAGGCCAACTACCCTTTACTCAAATAAATCAATAATTAAATCCAGAAAACAATATACTTCAGGAGAGTAGACACAGCTCAGAAGCTCTTATTGATTCATCATAATCAGTCAGTCTCATGGATTTTCGAGAAGACAGCGATTTTACATACAAAGAGAACACCCGGAAAACCGAGAAAGATAATACCTATAGAGACATACAACATACGAACCATGAGAAAGGCTGAATACCTAGAACAACGCAAGGAGGCATTATTCAAGATAAAATTTCACATTTGAGACTAAGCGAGACATGCTTGCTGGAGAACAATATACAACCCTAAAATCAAAACACAGACTAGACCAATACAATAACGAAGCAAATTCGGAGTCAAGGAGGAGTATATAATAAATCCATACATCACATGGTCTGCAAAGTGAATGCTATATCCGAAAGAGTTATATAAATCACCCTGCAACTCAACAAACGATACAAGTCTCAAGTAATTTAAGCTTACGCTCCCACAAGTAGCTCTAGCAACGAGGTATACAGAATTAATCCGACAAATGTACCAAATTGCCTCATTTAAAGAGACACTAGATGAAGAGTCGACCACCGAGAAGATCAAGATAGGTAGAGGGGTCATCTTCATCAAATTACACCCGAGGAAACAATATACATAAAAGTCGGGCGCAAGGACAGATAATAGCATTATAAGGAATCAAATCGACGGTATATAGCGTAAAATCTACTAAAACAAGAGCAGACATAGGATGCGACCACAATTCTGGAATAGCCATAATCCACACAAGGAATAAGAAAATAATTAAAAAACAACATCAAACGGTTAGAGCAGTCTGGGGAAAATCTTGCGAAGAAATAATCTAACCTTGAAACTGCTCATGAGAATGGTGAGATGTTTTGTGTTCTCCGTGTTGGTGTATGGCGTGGACGCTGACTGAGGCCACTACCAAAAGGCTTGAAGCGTTCTAAATGTGGTGTTATCGTCGCATGCTCCGTATTAGCTGGGTAGACAGGATTACAAATGACATCGTAATTGAACGAATGAACAAGACCAAAGAAATCCTTCCAACCATCAAGGCACGGAAACTGGGATATTTTGCGCATGTTATGAGGCACCGGGATACATATAACACACTACACCTTCATCCAGGGGAAGCATTCCGTCGGACGGCGAAGAAATACGTGGCTGAAAAATCTGCGGCAGTGGTTTGGCCAGACTTCAGAATTGCTGCTAACAAGGTGTTAATAACAAAGATGATCGCCAACATTCGCTGAGCGGGTAGGGTACACGAAGAAGAAGATCAAAACAGCATTGACATTGAACATTATTAAATGAAGAATCCACCAAAGACTTAATCTGCATTAAATAACGCGGGTACTAAATATTTGTTTCACAAATGAGAAAGCTCCAGAATAAATAGACATCGAAGACCTTTGGAATTAAATGAGAGCATCTATACGCGACATCTGCCGCCAAGAGGATATCTACCAACCTAAAAAGATATACTGAATGATATAATAGGATTAATGGAGGAAAGAAGAAGTCTTAAGAACAAATATTCATACCAAAATCATCCAGAAAGTAAATAAGGTAGAATCCAAGACGAGAAAACACTACTCCTAACTCCTGTAAATAGAAACTCTAGAAGCTATGTATGACTCCTTTGATATAATATGCATAAAAGTCAAATCATTTAAAGATAAAGCTTATACATACAACAATTAAATATATTACACATCGATAAATTTGAGATACCACAAATGTTTAAGAATTTACAAACAAAAAAATACTAGGCAACAAAGTTATTGTTCAAATTAAATTTCCAAAAATTGCGAAGCACCTCCCACGTTTTATATATGAAAACATAAGTTAACTCGCTTCAAAATTGTAATAATTTCAGTTACTTCACATATAATGCTCACAATTATTATTAATACAGCTATTGCTGCAAGCAGCCACCAGTTTAATTACAAAACAACAATAAAGAATTCAGACGTGCTCCGTACCTCATTAACCAATGTTCATATATGTCTGCACCAGACTAATGATAATTAAACTAATTTATGTTGCAATTGACATAGCCAGGAACAAGCTGTGACAAGTCCAGTTATAATTCAGACATGCCGACAACGCGGAAGCTTGATGAAAGTAAATCCTTTGACATTATCACAGGGTGGTGGTGTGTGTGTGTGTGCGGATACAGTGGTTGGTTATCCGTAGAGCGAAGCGAACCGAACACTATTGTGTAATAAAAACACGCGTGCAGGTGTAATGAGATGCGTTCGTAAACAAAACAGCGACCGCGGTGTCGTTGACCGCCCCCACGCATATACGGAATTTCGCGGTAATTTCCCAGTATAGGAAATAAATAGTTCAATATACAGTCAAAGTAAAAAATGAACAATTCAGCTTGTAATTGAATTTTAAATTAACTAGCATAGTTCTCAATTCAATCGCCAGCAGTTTAATAAGGGGATGAAGATTTTTATTGTATGAGCTGATCGAATTTCAGTCTCCTTTATAATACACGATCCTCTTCAAGTATAATTAATGAATCTCTAGATACGAAATATGCGTGATTTAAATAAAACTTATGTCTTCTTTGGCTAGATCATTTTCAATTCGATTTTTACCAATACATATGCGTATATTGTACATTAGTATGTTTGATACTATTTAAATTTAACATGACATACGACAAGATAAGATAATGACATACAAGATAATGACAGATGACAAGGTATGATAATATAACCTGCCAGATAAAATGAAAAGATAATGAAGACTATTTTTATTAGTAAAGGTGTCATCTTTACTAATAAGAATTTTCTCACGGTGATGATTTAGTTCTCAGGACCAGGCTCCCCCACTACCTACTGATTTTGTTATCAAGCAACAAGTTTAGTAACTATCATGCAATTTTAAATGTCTTTATTGTCGGTTTCAATTATATATTATTAAAATAAAATCATCCACATGAAACAAAAATATGATATCAGGCAAAAAACGAGAGAGAGTATAATAAATAAAATAAGCCTCTAAAATTTTTTTTAAATGTTTTGTTATTTTCATTTAAAATTTTGGAAGAAAATGTTAGTAGACAAAAATGTAGGTAAAGTCTACTCTATCATATATCGTACAAGTAAACTTAATATTTTACCAACAGGATATATTGTAGAATTGTAAGAAGTAAAAAAAGTGTTTCATTACTGTCCATACATTTTCCTTCTCTAGTTTGAACTACCTATATAACTATTATAATCCACAAACTATAATATTGCAATATTGTTTAGTTAAAAGATACATACCCGTATTCATAAACGTCTGTTAAAAATAAAGCTCCGTTAATTGCAAAATGGCACATTAATTTTGACAACTGATTTTAAGGTTATATTTTAAACGTTTAATTTTATGTCCGCTAAAAGTATTAACCGCCGGTTATTTAGTTGCACCATTATTTTGATCAAGTAATAATTCGAATGCCGAATTCGACCGATAAAATGGTCTAGTTTGCATTAAATGGAGCTTTATTTTTAACAGACGTTTAGACCAAAATTATACCACTCTGGTAATATAAGTATGATTTTTTATATAGAGCCATATTATTGCTTTCGTGCAATTGCAACTATTTGTGTCCCCTGATAAATGATTTATTCCTCGTACAGTATCATGTCTAATCCCACGATTAACATACATTATGCACACAAACGTACAATTTAAATGGTTCCATTATTTAATTGAATGTTGTTTGTTGTTTCAATTCACGGTAAACTTCGTATTAATGCCAAACTTTCAGCACATGTCTATTCCGCTTATATAATTGCATTATTTCGTCTCCGTGCTTCGTTTCTAAGGCCACGACCTCAAGCACACATTAAATAATTTAAGCAGCCACACACGACATAAACCCACAAATTTTATTTACTCGTAATTTCGATAGAGCGTGTATCCAATTAAAAATAAACCGTACATGTAACACGATCAGATATGAAAGGACTCACATTATGAAGCGGGTGATGAAATTTGGTCTGTGCAGAAGTCGCATACATTGTCATCGCGTGGATAACGATGTGTAATGAAATATGAAAATGTCTGTTCCTATTAGTAGCAGGTGTGTGAACGCCATTACTTTAAAACCACACTGGTGAATACTTTTAACCCAGATTGCAAAGTGAACAGGTAAAAGTGCAAGCGAGAGTTGGTTATGTAAGCTCGTTATGTATGTGATATCTTCCTTAAAGTTCTGTGCGAAAATATATTACTTCCTCTAGCCGGTAATTAATGTAATTTATCATTACACAAATAGCGCAAATATAAGCAAAATACTATTAAGATGATATTTATTATTTACAGGAGCTACATGTATTAATGTACAGGATGTCTCACCAAAGAATGTTTATTCATTAGAACGTTTGTATAATTTACAATTAATAAAAATATTAAGTACAGCATATTCCGTTTTAGGCGTTAAAATCTGCAGGAGGCTGACGTGGGAGAGGAAAGTGGCGAGGGCAGAGGAAGAATATATGATGTTAATTTGTAATTTTTGCGGAGTGTTACTTTTATTTCTATTTGTATTTTTATTTATATGTATTTTTGTTGTGATTGGTGTTGTTGAGCAGTTTTTTGTTAGGGAAATGCCAAATAAAGGTATATTTTTATTTTTTATTTTTTTATTCCGTTTGTCAGTTTGTAAGTGATTTTCCGAAGTTAGGATTATATTTCTTATATGTAATAGTGATTTATTTGATACATATGACAGTTTTTATAAATCTAATGGAGCCGGTGTACATACGTTATCATATGTATCATAATAATTGAAATAGATTATTGTTTTTAAGAAATAGATTTTCTTTTTACGAAATAAATTGATAATTATAATTTTCTATTATTTTTATATATGTTTACGCAGTTATAATCCGACGTTTGGATAGAGAGTGAAAAATAATATTGGCAAGGTAACTCTTTTTATAATTCGAAATTAATGTTCTGAAAATAGTTTCAAGCGGCGACCTTATACAATAATCATAACGCAATGAGCCTTGAAAATGCATGTCGTTCTAACTGTTATATGCTGAAACATTTGTGGCTAGTTTTTGTATGCTGTGCAATTTGTAAAAAGTAAAACTAGAAAACTCCAGTGTAAATAACTATGACGCTCGCAACTTATTAAAGGCAATTTTGATGTTGTTAGAATAATGTTAGTTACCATAGTTCATTTGAATGCACGTTGTGTGTTTTTCTCGTTACAACAATATATTTCATTCACGTCTACTTCAATAGTAAATTCAGTATTTCTTTTCACAGGAATAATGTACAAACAAATAAATTAATTAGATATTACTGAGAAATCGTCGTACATCACAAGTGCTATTGGCTGACAAAGACAAAATGTATAGTCTCTGAAAAAGTCAGTGCATACTGTATAACAGTGATTCTCAAAGTAGAGTCCTGAAAATAATTTGCGGGGTCGCAGAAAAAAATTACTAACGATCATTGGGGATGTTTTTCTACACATTCTTCAGGGGGTACTTTTAAGGAAATTTTAAGTGCAAAAGGAGTTCGGGGAGCGAAAGTTTGAGAAACACTGCTGTATAATATCATTAAAATATCCATTTTCACAAGAATATAAATTCTATTCATTGTACATATTAATACGACGGCGGTATTATAAAAATGACTCATGGATCTTTTTCGGAGAAAAATATTTTAGTTTTCTACATCGTCTCCTTTTAGCTCGATATACTTAGTTCGACGTTTTTCCAATTTTATGATCCCATCCGAATAATACGATTTATTCAACTAATTAAAATAGGCGTTATTTTCATGTATAAACTCGCCTTTAGAAGGAAATCTCTTTCCCCCGAGCCAGCTCATAAAATCCGGAAATAGAAAATAGACGCTGGGGCCTAAATATGGAGAATATGATGGAACTGTTTTACCTGATACATTTCGAAAATTGCAGTCATAAAATAGTTAGATGCTACTTAAAAGACAGATATTAATTTTTAAATGGCCTGGCGTAAACGATACGTATTAAAATTTAAAAATGTGAACTCAGCGAATGAGTAAAATATATCCAACATATATTTCTCATGTTGGATAAATTTTACTCAATTTTTTATTTAGTTAAGATTGTACACTCCTTACTTAGGCAATTTATTTTTATCGGTTATCGTTAGGCCCCTCTTATGTATTGTAAGGGTCCGATGTCATGGTATGCCCAGATGGAGACAAATCAATAAATGAAAATGCGGGCTGAATATAGTATATTAAAGAATAAATGGATATACAGGTATAATGATCATGCGCGAGTTTGCCACCGTCTTTAAAATCCAGTTATCAATACATACGCTCCTTTTTATATTGATAAATTTTAATTATCAGTTGTTGTTAATTAGCAACCTTTAAAGTACATATGTTTTAATATTTATTTAACACGCTACGGCGTACTTTAAAGAGGAATTATGAATTATGAATAAAAAGAATTAAGACTGTGCCCCTTGTATAACCAAGCCCGAGACCACCACAACGTTGGCCAGCGCGAAAAAAGCCATTCCTTTGAGGAAATTCACACACAGTATAATTTTGAATTTATTTTAAGACATATGTTGTAAGTGCACGACTTAGAAGACTCACGTCTGAATTAACAGTAATACTAAAGTGCGTTCAAATTTTAGCTGAATGGAATATTAAGGATAAACATAAATACTCACTGACAGCAAAGCAGCTCTAAATGCACTAAATGCCAACACATTTGTGTCGAAAGAGCTATATTCATGTCTACACAGCCTGGAGGAGCTAGCTAAACATAACAAACTAGAACTCTGCTGGATCAAAGAACATAGTGGCATCAAGAGGAACGAAATAGCAGATGAACTTGACAGGAAGGGATCCTTGCATCCTCTAACAACCCAAGAGGATGAAATACTTTCTGCAGGTACTCGGAAAAAAATAATAGAGCATAGGACACATGCTCTTCACAAATTAAAATGGCGAGAAAAGCCGGGCTGCAAGCAATCAAAGATAGCAATAAAGCAACCTTGTAAAATTGCAGCTACGGCCCGCCTTAACTAGAACTAATCTGAAATTATTGACAAACATCCTAACTGGCCACAGACGGCTAAACAAACACCTACACACGATAGGTCTGGTGAACAGCCCGTTATGTAGAAGGTGCAATGAAGAACTAGAAACAGCAGAGCATGTAATATGCCTCTGCCCAGCTCTACTAAACATTAGGCATCTAATACTAGGGGAGTGCTGGCCTAGTATGGCCTAGTTTTGCAGCTCGCACGCAAAATTGACTGGTGGGACGAGTGGGCAGCCTTAAAGGCAGGTTTCGCAATGGGCCCATTTTGAGGCCTAAGTGTCTGTAGCTATGCTACCCTCCAGTCAACTATAAACAACTATCCAGAACTAAGACATATCTAGTACAGTGTGCACACGGCGCAACCCCTAAGAACAAACATGTCTGAACATCTGTGAATAATGGAAGACAATGCCAATGGACTCTTGCAGCATCAAAAATAACCACATGCAGTCCTAGATATAGGATATATAGACATATGTCATATCTGAAACTCATTTCACCAATGAGTCCTAAATTAAATTCAAAGAATACTATACCTTGAATCCTTTGAATTTAGACCGATATTGCAGACTCCTCCAATCAGAAATTCAGACGATAATTGGGCCAGAAGTAATATGCAAAAGGCAAAACATCTTGAAAGTACATTTAAATCAAACCCAGGAGAGGAACTACCAGAGTAAGAAACTCTGGAAGAATTAAACATCGCACCAGCTTCCCCAAACGAAGTAGCAGAATAGATAACAGTAATCATCAATACCAAGAAAGCTCCTGGCTTCGACATAATTACTGGAGAAGTTCTGAAACAATTGCCTAAGAAAACCATAATAACAGTCATGCACATCTAGCAGAATGAAGCGATCCTAAACCTGGCAAATCCGCCCATGAAGTTTTGTCTTACAGGCCTATTTCTCCACTTCCTGTGATGACGAAACTATTTGAAAAAATATTATTAGAAAAATTAAAACAAATCATCGAGAAAAAAACTTAATTCCAAACGACCAATGTGGCTTTAGAGACAGCCACTCCTCCATAGACCATGTTCACAGAACTACTGACGTTAGTTAAAAAAATCATTAGAAAACAGGAATTTTAGTAAAAGGTTTTGAGTTAGCTAAGTAAATAGCACAGCTCAGTGCGGATCATACAGACCATAAATTATGTGTAATTAAGTTATTCGAACTTCAGGAACACTAGTGAGTGAGACCTTTGCTATAAGACATGCAACTTGGGTTACCAACCAATCCTCCTTCTGGCTAATGTCTTCCCATCCTCCCTCTTACTAAAATGTCCTCCGTTTGCTCTTTTTTTTTCGTATTTGGACTATTTGGTAATGTAATGTATTTTATTAATCTGTCTTTTTTTAATAAACTAAGTTGATGAAATTAAAAGCTCATCTTAATTTTAACTACCTCTAATCCACCCTAATCCCTTCTCCGATCCCTCTTCCTTTGGAAACAAAAATAGGTGTCACCCCTACATGCAACTGTAGTAACTTAAGGCTGAAGAAAATTGAAATTAAAATCAATTAAAACAGGGTTATAAATCTCTCCATGAGATGTTTATTTAATAAATAAAAATTCTTCACCATAATCCAATTAAATTTATTAAAATAATCACATATTTGTGTTGTTTTCCAAAGAACTGCCGCTGTACAGCACATATAATCAGAGAGACGATTAAAATGTGATCGTCAACACGTTTGTTTGCCCGGTGCAAGGCTACGATAAAGATGCCCCCGTGGTGATTAAAAATTAACCGAACAGGTCTACACTTAGCTGCGTTCATTCAGTTACGCAATAACAATGCCGGTTGTTTATCCATGACCTGTTTGTTGCCGACTTGCAGACCGGCGTTTACAGAGGAAAAACTACTTGGCCCCACCGCTCTAAAGTGCACCTGTGGGAAAGTATCGCAGGAATTGAAATTGTAATTCCATGAAATAATGATGAGCTTTATATAATATAGCGTCAATAGTTACGGTATGTGGATATAAAAACAAATGGCATATTTTACAGTGTTGTTCTTAGTTTTGTTAAGAACATGCACATATTTAACATACACAGGCAATAAGTTTAATTGTATAGTCGTAACCTGTTGAAGAGAGTATTAAATAGTATTAAATTATGTTAATTGTTTTTAAATCCATGAAAAATCGGAATATCAATAATAAAAATAATTAATAATAATTCATTGTTATTTTTAAGTGATTAAATTCTCGTAAACTTTAGATATAGTAAAGTAAGGTACATCAAAGTACATATTAAAAGATAGCAAATATAAATTGGTATAAGGTAATTCCTGTGATATAGGCAGTTTTCCATTTCCCATCCCTAAACAGGGATTTAAAAAAACCCAACCCAAGGATATAATTCAAATTCTCTACGTGACAGCTGAAGTTATTACAAATTCAAAACTAGTGCCACTTAATTATCCACATATTACTTTATCCTATGTATCATAATAATTAAAGAAGATTTCTTTAATGGGCAAATGAACGATTTTTTCTTATCATACTTTAGTTACACTTTGTAAGTAGTTTCGACTAAGCTCTAGCCATTTACGAGATACGATTATTAAAAAATATTATATACATCCCTGCTTATATTAAACCAATTTCAACCAAAACTAATGACTAGGTTCTAGGACTAGGTTCCTCATACAAGCTATATCTAAAGTATGGAATCATCTCTATTAAATCTTGATGATTTTTCGAAATTGAATGGTTATAGACGCCAACTACGTGGTAATTCATTTTCAATGAAAAATCATCTCCTTCATTGTTTATGATTTTTCCAAAAAATGCAGCGGCACTGGATTTTTAATTTTAAGTTAGTTAGTAAGACCATTTTTGAATGGGCAACGACGCTATTGAATTTTTTATTTCAAATGACAACCCTATTTCTTTATTGCAGATTCTGAAAGGGATTATTTTTCTACGATCAGCGATGTGTATTATGATATAGGTCATATAAGGAAATTTCCGAAAACACGAAAACGCAAAATAATATTTAATTAAACAATATAATGCTAAAGTAAATGCTCAAACTGTGCACCATTTACAGTTAATGAGCTAATCGAAGAACAAATTCGTTTTATATATTTTCAATAATATCTGGAGATATTAATCGTGCTTCACGATAAATCCTCGCCTTTAAATCATTTAAATCCGTTGGACGTGTTATATAATCAATTTAATCTTATTAATTTATTATTTGTCTAGTTATGTGTAACCTCAAACCCGAAAGTCACAGTTATGTTCAATTTATATATCTTTGTTGTACTGAAGGAATATAGTTAATATTATTATATTTGTCATATTTAACGAAAACAGCTTAAGGATATAAAAATAACAATTATCTGCTTATCTTGTTGTTTACAGCTACTGAAATAAGTATTTACTTATGGACAATCACACCAAGCGTGGAAATACATTTGGGATACGAAAACATTCCTATGTATACTTTCCATAATCCCGTTATCGAAGCATGGCTGCGATATTATAGTAAGGGGGGAATGAGTGATGTTGATAGTACATATTTTTTAAAATAAATATGTTAACGGGGAGAAAAATAATTGTACTATACTAAGGGCCAGTTCAATAGCCGGTTAACTAGTTTAAACCGACCACTAGCCTTAATAAATAGTATATACATATATGTAACATTATCATGAATATATGTAATGCTTATAGCGTTGAATATTGTATCTTTTATTTATTTATTTTTTAATTGTGCGTTACTGTATCACTATCATATAGTCATACATTCTCCATTCTATAACTACTAAAGGTTACAAAATATCGTTCAAGGGCAACAACAAAGTGTTTATATTAACTTGCATAAATGATATGCCCAGCTCAATGCAATTTCACACAAAAATAAATATGTGATTCCACACTTAACTAAGCCTAAATGAGTGGCTGTTTGATAAGAATAGTCTAAATTCGCTATAAACGTAGTAACAGTTCTATACAATTACACAATCGTCGCTATAATAAAAATTTAGTTATCCTTATCACCCTTAAATATACTTTATACATAGTGAGTAAAATAATGCAGTTATCTTTCAGTATGTTGTAGGGGAACATTAAAAGAGTTTAGGGAAACTAATGAATAAATCACGCAAAAACAGGTAAAGTTTAAAATTCAACATTCGAAATTCCTCCATCAAAACAATTAAAATGTTATCGGCTTCCATTAATCCATGCCGTCATACTTCGTTCATAATGATATCCTAGATCAGGGATGGCGAACCTCTGTAGGCGTGCCTGCCAAAAGCTCAAAAAATAAATATTCTGAACCATTTAACGTGCCGTAAAGTATTTTGCGGTTATGGCATTCCTAGTCTTAATTATATCTTCTTCTGCGTTATTTTTAACAATCATCATTTTCAACACTTTTCAGTTCTTGTCTTAAGTCGGTTTAGTTTAATCACGTTGATAATAATGAATAATTAGCATGAAAAAATCATAAATATTTATGCAAATGTTTATGATTAAATAAATTAACTTCAGCATGAAAAAAAAAATATGTTGTGTATTCCAGTCAACATCATCTGGTATTTACTTTTATGATAGAGACTACGCTTTTCCAATCACAATGACTACTAAAAATTACGTTTAACTCCAACAACCACTTGAACGAACAACCCTTGACATGATGCGACACGAGCTAGAGCTAGACTAGTTGTTACTCGCCGTTTTGTTTCCAAAAACTAAGAAATAGATCACGTGTGCCATAGTTTCGCCATCCCTGTCCTAGATCGAATTATATAACGGGCGAGGCAAAATTCCATATAAAGGCGAATCTTCGAAAATCTCGTTCGAGGATTCGGGCTGAAAATCTATTCGAAAAACGGGTTGTGAGACTAACGGAACTGCAGCTACTTCTTTTGCGGAGTGTATAAACAGTGGCCCCAGGTTTTTCCTGGGGTGCGCACCGAGAAATAAATTTATTTCGAAATAAAGCATTTTGTGATAATTGCACGGATGTTTATAAACTCTACTACTGTACTTAAGCATTATCAGATTGTATTTATCAAAACTTGAAATATGAAACTGCAATCTCTTAGAGGAATTTCTGTTGATTTTGATTAGAAATCGGAGTAAATATATACTTTTCTGATGCAAATATTGACTACTTTGCTATTTCGAGACAAAAAATTAACTTTTTCGTCCTAACAAAGTATCAAATCATCCTTAAATTGGAGAAATATCCAAACATATTTTCAGAAAATTATAAAATGTTGACTAGAAAAGATCGCGCGATTAGGTCAACATGGAACCGTATTTCATTTTCCGAGATTCGCCTTAACGCACGGATTAATTGCCATAACTGTGTATATTACTATGATGAAAACCCCATGTAGTTAAGGAGAAGGATTTTCGATCACCGGGAATAAATATTTGGACAGGTATTTGGAGTGGAGAAATAATTGGGCCTTATTTCATTGAAGAATATTAATGGCGAAGTATATTTGGATCTTATAGAAGTAAAATGTTTGCCGAGTATTTTAGAAAAATGTCCTCCTGATGTAATTTTTCAACAAGATGGAGCTCCACCTCAATACCCTTTGCAGGCACGCCAGTTTTAGATGAGCATTTCCATTAAGCTTGGCTTGAAAGAAGATGTCCAATCGAATGGAATCCTCGATGCTGGGATTTAAGACCACCTGATTGCGCAGTGTGGGGCGGCATACAGAATTACATTTCCCTACAATGTAACGATACGGAATGGTGCCATTTTATACTCACCGTGTATATACTATTTTAAAATAATTAAATTTTGAGATAATACTTTGCCGCACTCTGTGAATTTAAGACACATCGGGTAATGAAACTTTTGAGTAACGGAGTCCCCTCGGGCTGACGCGGTATAATGATGAAGGCTATTTTTAATTACATTTTTACAATGATATGTGTACATATCTTATATATATATATATATATATATATGAGATATGAGTAAATTACTTTAGGGATAACGATTAAAATGTAATTATGTGAACACACATGTGAGAAATGAGTGGATTTACCAATATGAATTCATAGTTCCCGAGCAACGCTGAACCGATGTAAACAGATCAACAACCATAAGATAATCTAAAATATCTGAATGATATTTGTTGCCTACTTAAATTTGTGTACTTTCATTATACATAGTGGATTACTACTAATAGCTTTATTAGCATTATCAACATTCCCCAAATAACTAAGAGGTAGCATGTGTAATTCTATTGTACTCATGTTAACTGATAAGACTGGATCATCTGAATAAGTTAACTGTCAAGATAAGATATTATGAATGTTATTTAAAGTTTTTTTATAACCATACTGTTATATTTCCATTAATAAATAAAACGATTTTTTGTTTTGTTTTTATCACTTTATCACACAGAAAAACTCGTTTTATTTATTACTCATAATGAATTATTACAAAGTAGACACCGGATCAATCCAATATTATGAGGGAACGCATTGCGCATTTATTTATTGTAGGTGTTATTAAAGTATATCAAATTTTTACATTACGATTATGAAGGAATGCAAGATAAGTATATACGTTTTTGATTGTGGCAATCAATAATTGGATAACATTTTAAATTTAATAAACATCTCCAGGTGTATTCACTTGAATTGAATGCATATTATGTAACAATTAGCAGCACGTAGCACACATTTGTTATCGAAATCATTAAACATATGTCTATAAATTAAAATTTCTTATTATCCGCTATTTACATTCATCTCATTTTTAATTCAAGTAACTACTAATATGCCTTGTGCATACTTCTGATACATTTTACAAATTGAATTTTCTTGCGATAAACCGAATCTCCCACATACAAGCATCCTTTAGAAACGGTCTTTATGGTTCGATGGCCCTCTAAAATACGGCACAAAGAATTCTACATCCACTTCGAAATTGCTTTCATATGACCTTTATATACAGTTCGCGATATGCACTCTTCCAATTTAAAATATCCCAAGCTCTCATTCCACTCAATTTTTATATGAATGCAATTTAATTAGACGATTGAGATACTGTACGGTAATTAAATATTATTGTTTGAGTTAAATAAATATTCGTGTTTTATTTCTTATGTAAATACATTAATCTCAATTAATAGTAATTAAGATATAAATAAAATACGAATATTTATTTACTTCAAGGAATAACAATTAATTACATATGCGATTGTATACTAGTTTATAGCACAGAACAGCACTTCAAACTTATACTGCAAAATTTTGATATCAATTAATTGAACAATATCGATGTTCATCTTTCCATATTTGTTATATTAAGATAATTTTGCTCCATTATCTAAATTTTGCAAGGTAGATATCCAATTGTGTCATAGGAGTTAAAAATTATTTCAATTAATTTAAGTATATTATTTTTTAAATAATTTTTAAATAACAGACAGAAAACAAATAAGATATGTTTGAATCAAGAAGCTAACCACACAGGACTTAAAGACAACTACAGAAGTATCCCTTAATACCAGGAACCAGAAATTATACTGTTTGGAAGTTCCTGCATAAGAAAAATACATAATATGAATCTTTTTATTTTAATTAAAAAAAAACTTCTATCTTTATAGGACTATCAGCCATAATGCTTTTCCGCCGGTCAAGGGAGAAGCTCAGAGGAGGTTAATCACCCAGTATTTACCTTAACTTCACAGAAAACCTCTGAAAAACTGTGAAAGGTGATTCGCGAAAATTCGCTCCCCGCTGGGGATCGAACTCAGGCTCCCCAATGCTCAGTACGAGACAGTGGACGCCTCTAACCACTCGGCCACTGAGCTGGGTTTATTTTAATATTATAACAAAATATATATTTTATATTTAAGTATAAAAAAATCAAAGAATTTAATGATTGAGTTGTTTCCTGTCAAAAGTGGTTTAATCAATGAATCAATAATTTATGGAACAGGTTATTAGGTAAATCCTGAGAATTGAGTTTAAAATTGATTCTGAAAGGTAAAGAAAACTGAAATATATTTTGTATGTAGTGTAACATCAAAGTAACTCCACTAAAACATATCCACTAATTAAAATGAAGTTATCACTGTCCTTTGCAGTTTCCAATTAGATGCATCTTTAAAAAAAAACCTTAAAATCCTAAATAATAGGTTTGTTAACAAATATATGAGTTTTTATTAAATTATCTAAGCGTCCATGTTCACAAAAATTGCATAGTAAATAGTATAATAAAATTGAAAAAAAAGAAAAAAACATCCTTTTTATAAATTAGATATACATATATTCATTATAAACTCAATGTCCTACAATAAATTCGAGGACTAAGCATACGTTCAACTGTAGTGAAGCAAGAACTAATCTAAGTACCGTAAGTCCAATAAATGTGAAGTGCAGAAACTTTAAAACTTACATCTTGAATTCTTGTATATACTAGTTTAATATTATTGATTGATTATTATTTAAAATGTGCACTCACCAATTAGAATTTTAATATTAACAATATACTATAATATATAATAGTAATAATATAGCAGTAGCTGTTGTATTTTTTACAATTTGTAACTGGCTATCGAGCTTGGGGTCCTTCTACCATGTTTTAGTATATGTACATGTAAGTGATGAGACTTGCTACTTTAGAATGTCGTTAATGTATTCCAACGACAAATGGTACCGACACACACCGCCCGTTCTTAAGCTAGGCTGTCAACTACTGCACTACAGGGGCGTGTAATAATAATATATAATACTTCAGTTGACACAATCTCACTACATTGGTTTATAATATAACTAAAATATTACTAAAACACACCCATTTCAAATATTCACACAATACAGCGAGATTAAATCAATAAGCGATTAGTAGTCATTTATTATTGCATAACAGTACATTTTACTGTATTAATTGAGTTATGAATTATAATAATACCGCTGCATAATCACAATACTCGTGCACTTTCCGCGAACGATTCTTCTTTCTGGGAAATCAGCTTGTTCGGTGTAATTTAATGATTCACCATTCCCTGACGCTGCTAATGAATTCAGTTATCGCAATTGTTAGTGACGAAGCGAGTCTAAGAATAAATGAATTATTCTTTTGCAGGTCAAGTTAATGTTCAACAATCAGTACGCTATATGTATTTATATAAACCCTTCCTTCAATAATGTACTAGCACGAACCAATGTGTAGGTGTGTAATTGTTTAATCAATAAAATCGAAATTACTCATGCGGCTGTGTACTAGTTTATTGTACAATGCTGCACTTAAAACTTATTTCAATACAATTCTGATATATATTTATAGAACAATATCGATTTAAGTTTCATCTTAAATACATTGATTGTGTCAAATTAATATCATGTCAGCAGATTATTTTATATCTACATTGCTTTTATTAATTATTGTTCGTAAATTTTATACCATTTTAATGGTTTTGATTTGGATGATGAGATCGGGCGCAACCAGGAGAGCGCCGATAAATACGACATAACTACGGCAAGTTTCTAAACGGAATATTGTATGGAATAATTTCAATATTTGGTATATTGGTATTCATCAATATTTCGGAACGTTGGGGATTTTATTAGTTTCATATTTTACCTCTTTAAACATGTTACTATTATATCTGAGGAATTATAATTGTACAAAGAAATAATTAAATAATAATAATAATAATAATCTTATCGTCTTCATATAATCTTCATATTTATTAAATTAATATTAATAATAATTCATTCCCAAATAATACATATTCCAATTTTAGGGGAAATAATACATACATTAATATTGAAAAATAAACCGCTACATATAAATCTCATAATTAGGGAACTATGAAAAATAATGATAACCAAAACATAGGTGCCCATATTCACCATCATCCCATAACTTTATATGTCCCATAAGCTATTGAATGGATAATTTGAAAACGCCAAAACCTATAATTTTATTACACGTTCTCATAATGCGAGCATGGATATTTCACCAAGTTTTATGGATAAATATGATTATAAATATAGTTTGGATGTATATAATTCTATATAAACTGTTTCACATGTGTGATTTATACGACGCAATGAATTTCACAGACATCATATGAAATAATTCTACTATTCCTAAGTAAAAATCTAGCCTCATTCATATCACGCTATATAATTTATAAACTAACAAAATATTTCGTGTTTTAATAAACAGTATTCTAATGAATATTAAACGACAAAAAAAACAGTGATTCAATAGATAATTATGTATCACCATCCGACATTCTAATACAATCCACCAAAAGCTTTCTCTTTTATCAAAATTACCTAAACGACCATCGTAATATCCGCTATTGAAATGCATGCCCATATAATTGCTGTCGCAGCTCGTATGAATGAATTTTTAAAGGTCAGACGCGGAAAAAAATCGCTTTCAAATTACACCATCGCTGCAGGCTGTGAAGTTTGATATGGTAACGATAGTAAATGGTACGAATTTATGCAGGATAGATAGCCTTGTCGATTCGATTTGCTATGCATTGAACGTGCTTACTATGCAGCGCGAGTTTTTCTCCCGGAAGCGTACACGGTTCAATATGAAGCGATTTAAAAGGAAATTTATATCTCATGCTAACATTGCCAGGTACGATAACATTTGAGATTAAGTTTAGTCAACATAAATTTGTTACGTGCAGGTGTAACAAATTCGTTATTTCTGGGCTTTGATTATAGCAGTATAGGAATAAATAAAGCCAATATAGGTCGGTTTATCAGAGATAAAATAAGAAGTTTAACTTTTTATTAAAACCAGATGATAATAATAATAATATTAAACTGTCTTCATTTTTTACGATAAATTATTTACAACCAAATTTAACTTTAAGATCGGACAAAGTTCAGATTCCTAGATCAGCTCTACCACTTAACCTGCTATAGAAAAAAAAAATTGATTAAGAGAAATTCTTGTATAGAAATAAAGCTAAAGGTCGTTTTAGACAAGACAATTTCTTAGCTCAAAAGTTGTTCAAGAAATGAATTCATATATCCTTCTCCCATACAATTTGTCTTTGACAAATAGAACGCGTTATATTTTTCCATTCGATCTACCATCCAATTCATTATTTCAAACAATTTGCTGTATGATACGAGACAATTTAGATTGTCTCACATCTTGACTAACTTTTGAGTCAAGAAATTGTCTGGTCTAAAACGACCTTAAGGTAAACTATATAAATAATAAATCTACCAAAATATTTAAGGAATAACATTAAAACTCATTTTCAAGTAGATACTTCTTCATCGAAATCTTCAATTTTTCATTTATGAGTTTTGAGTTGTAGAGGAATTTGATTATACATCATATCATCACAGTTGGCAAACATGGACGTGGTCCCTACTGGATGCTCTCTAAAAACTAATTAAGACCTATGCCAGTTTCCACTTACGTTCCTTAAAGTCAGGTATTACTTAGTAAGTTAGTATAGTTGCCCATACACATTTTCGACTGTGCCAACTAGCCGTCCACTGGTAACCAGTCTAATATATTTATTTATTTAATAGATGAAATTCCCGTCATTCGACGGCTTATGATGAAACTGTCTCGTCAACTCCTCTGAGCTCGTGTAACTACTTCTATACTTTTCCTCTCAAAATATTACCTAACGTAATAATGTGCGCCCAGTTTTTTCTTATTTTAACTATCCAGTTGCAACTTCTAACATAACAACCATCCTACATTCGTATTGTTTTTTCCATTTTACGAACAAAACTGGCAGTAATAATAATATTTGTCTGGGCATGCATTGACAGCACAAAAGTCATAAATGACAAGTCGGTCGTTTTCAAAACATTGTCTTCATTTTTATATTATAGCGATTTTCCAACAGGTCCGGCCCAAAGTAAAGGAAATTTCTCACTAATGATATTAAATAATATTATAGACTAAGAAGAAATAATATTAAATAATACCTAGGTTTACGGAACGTTGGTAGAAATGAGCATAAGTTACGTAAAATAAAACCCACATATTTGGTTTTCAAATCAGTGGCTATTTACCAAACGCTGATTCCATGATTTATATAATAACCAGTATGATTACTATAATCTGCCAAAATGGGAATGAGTTCGTATATTGACAGTTGTTAAAACCTGATATAATTGCCTGATGGTGATTTATTTGTTCTCCTGAAAATTTAGAAAAAATGACAGCTACTGCCAGAATAGCAACAAACATATGGTAAAACGTGGCACGAAAAATGGTACAAAAAAGGACATTTTCTAAATATGGTCTTAAAATCAGGGGACCTAAAAAGGATTTCCGATGTTTTTTATAATGATTACAATACTTTATCTATACATACGTATGATAAAATTAGAAAGTGGCCAATTAAGTCGGCATTTTAGACCTAACGAACTTTGTTACACCTAACAAATGTATTATTTATTGTTTTGCCTGAAAATAAAATCAATAATTCTGATACATTGCCACTCCTGGTATTAACTGTAACAGATTTAACAAACAATTGCAAATATCTTCTGAAATAAAATTAAATAAATGCTGCCGTACACGTACTAAAGTTTAAATTTTAAACCCTAACTTTTAAATTAATCATACTCTCCACTAAGTACCACTAAAAATTACTTCAACTCATTTAATTCTGTATTTAAGAACCAAAGTCCTATGTTGCTAGAATTAATTGCAACCACCTGCTGGGAGGAAATGTAAATTTATTCCATTTGCCAGAGACATCCTCCGCAAATCCGCAAAAGACGGCAGCACGTAATTGAAAAACTTGCCGAGCACAGCATTGTCTGCACTGGTGAGGATTTCCATACATAGGTGATATTATTTATAGGTGCCTTGAGAGGTCTCAAATTCCTATTCGTCCTGCACGGAGTTAGAAATGCATTCCGCGGTGTAGAGGTGAACATACCAACGAAACGCCGGGGTCAAACCCAGCTGGACGCGAGCCTTGAGAGAGCGGGAGAAAATTTTAATTGTGCACAATTACACTAATGCGTTGTTGGGAGTTGCGGGAATTTTTTTTATTGTATGAAATTAATATTGTCATATTCGTTTTAGAATGTTAAATATAAACTTTTTTTTTTCTTGATGAAGAAATGTAAAAATCATAAAATATCTTAGTGATGATGTAAATTTTGTGTGCAATTCCTAATCAGTTTTAATCAGCACTAACCTATAATATATGTTAATTAATGCATGGTTATTTGCAAAATCTTCGTATGAATTTAATAGTGTAAATGATTAATAGCATAAAGTGTACATTAAGTCTAATTAAATCTTATAGATCTAATATAAATAATAATCAAGATATATTTACTAAATTTGTTCAAATAAAAAGCAATTGGAGTTAGCCAAATAATGTGTTTTTGTGTTTTCACACAAAGGATAAATAAATCGTGCGAAAAAAATAATTGTATATTTAGCGTAAATATCCCCTCATCCGAAACCATCTCTAGAAAATGTCTGTCCGTCTGTTGTATATAACAAATTTTTGTCTGTTTTAAAAAAAGTTCTGTATAATCTGTCTATGTTTACCGAGTGAAATTATGTGTTTTTGAATACAAAGAAGATAACATTATATATATATATATATATATTTATATATATATATATATATATATATATATATATATATATATAGAGAAAGTTTAACGCCATCTGGCGACACCACATAATTTGACAATGCACACCCATATGGTAACTTGCGAATTCATCCTCAATAACTGAGCTACATTGATGAGATCTAACAAGTTCAAATTCTAGATATGTAGATGCTAAAAGATGAATTCACACTTATATAAGTATCGTTAATTGTCTCCCAACTAAAGATGGGTTCCGGAATTAAATAGAAAATTTTATTAAAATACCTATAAAATTGATTCTGATAGAAATGACACTTTGCCTGTCAAAAATACTAAGATTAGTTGTAAAAATTAAATAATTGTGAATTTTGAAAAATGAATGCATTCAGATTTTCATAATAATCGTAGAGAACTTCAAACACGACATACGGTCCATACAATGCTTTAAACAAAAACTGTGTAAAAAAATATGATTTTTAATCTTTTTCCCGTTTTTTTGGCCATAATTTGTTTCAATTAGAGAATTGAGTTTCATGGCCGACAACGACCCTTTGGGTGTTTTCTGCTATCTCTTAAAGTTTTCCAGCATAATGCTGGGTGTGGGAAAAATGTCACATTTTATTTAAAGATATTTCTGAATTGTAAGAGAACAGACAAATAACTGTACGGGAATCAATTCTCCGATCTAGGATGGGATATTTTTACCGCGCGGTTGATTTTTCGTGAATAAAGATTAACTTTTTGAGAGATTAGAATGATACATTTTTAAATAAAAAATATAGTATTATATCATATTATGATATAACAGTTTATTGAAAAATAAGACACATGCAAAATCATAATCAATCTTTGGAATTTTTCCATCGTCCGGACGGACATATATCATATTATGATATAACAGTATATTAAAAATAAACCGGTAAAAAACAAGATACCTGAAATAAAACAAATGAGATTCATACGTCTGAGGTGACATAGTGCAGCTATATTTTCCACATACATAGACAAACCTTTTTGTTGTGCCTATGAGGAACTTAATAAATACATCGAGATATGACAAAAAATAAATTGCATTACATTGAATTATACTTTGCTTGGAAAGATACGCACCTCATCAGATATAGCAATTGTCATAGTTATGTTTTTAAGTCACAGTCATATTCATACTTCTCAGGTGAACAAATTGGAGTTATTTCTTCACAAAAAAAGAGAAACCTTTTTATTTTACCTGTGATGAACTTGATAAATACGTCCAGATAAATTGTACATTTTACAACTGTTGTAATCGTATTTCCTGTACACTGAAGTAACATTATTATAGATTCCCATCATCATATATATCTCTGTATTGTATTCAGTAATTATTCAAGCAGTTCAGTATCATTTTGGCTAGTTCAACGACTCATTTCTCGCGAGAAAGTTTGCGGACGTGAGATCATCCCGCAGACTCTTCCGTTATACAACTCGAAGGTTATATTTATAGTTTCACTTTGCACCTTGGAGGTTAACAGTAGTGAGTGACCTAATCACCAGACGACAGCCAGCCATCTGCATTGTACATATGTGTTTTAAATGAGTGCCATTGCCACAGCTAATTTAAAATCATAAATTCATTTGTAATATCGAATGAAATTATATCGGTTACAGGCTCCACTTATATAACCGTATCTTGCGAATTGGAGCGAATATATTAACGATTGCATGCAGAAAGTGGTTGTATAGAAGTTTGCAGGTTCTCAATATTTTCTTTGCATGTTAAATTATGTGCGAGTAGCATATTTTGTCTATGAGCGCATAGGGTGCTGCAAATGTTCAGTCCATATATCTAACAAACGTTTGTTTTATGCACACACAGTTTAATTTACCCTCAGCCACAATCAAATATTCATTGATTAGTATGTTGATAGGGGGAGAGGTGGCTTAACAGCCTGTTATTTTATTACCAGTTGAATTTCCCGTCGTTCCACGGAGATGATTTTTAATTGCCGTCTCCACAACAATGATTTTTCGGTGAATTTAATAAATTGCAGCTTATAATTTTCAATATTATTTGTGTAATTATTTTAGTTGTAAAAAAGTAAAACGTGATTTAAAAATTGGTATTAATTTAAAACACTTAATACTTTAATTAAATAACAGCCCATGAGAATGAAAGTGGTATAAGTCACATTTGAATTATTTTGAAACGGAGATTTTGCGTCTGATATTTATGTAAATCGAAGTACGCAGTTACATTTTTATTTTATTTATGAATAAATTTATTTCACGTCTGCAACTGCGCAAGTCGATTTACATCAATACCAAATGCAAAATCTTCTCTTTTTCAGAACAATTCAAATGTGACTTACACCACTTTCATTCGCACAGGCTCAATTAACTGACAGCACAGACAGTACAAAATACATGACAGTTCGGTCGCCTTCAAAACATTGTCTTCGTTTTTATATTATAGGAATTTTTATTTAATATAATATTGCTACAGGAAAAACTGTCATGACCATGACCACCAAATATGCAAATAACAAAGATTGTTCCAAATCAAATTTGATGAAATACCGTACAAACCTAGATCATTGATTTACAAGTAGAACATAGCGAAGGGGAAGTGTAATTTCACGGCTTAAAACTTAGTTAATAATGGTGGGTGTTAGACTACTAAATACAAACGTAGGAAATTAAATGTCTAACTTTAGAAGTGGGTTAGTAATAGCACAATCCAATCTGTGCTAATAATATCGGATTTGTACACTCGCACTTGAAGCGTAGAAAACACGTAAGCAGGATAATAGTTAATAAAACACATGTAAATATAAATACATTTAGCTATAGATAAACTATGGTCATTAACCCGGTCCAGGGGAGATCCGAGCACCATTCTCTGATTCCACCTGAATAAAACTCAGCAGACGCGGGGATTGGCCCGTCTCGAAAGAAAAGGTGGCCAAGTTCTGTCGAGATAATGCTCGAATTTCCAAGAGAGTTATCTCCTTTATACAATCGAGCCCAAGTTTAGTATAAATGAAGAAAATTCGAACTGTAGAGGAATCAATAATCAAAACAAAAGAATTACAATGGATTGAATGCTAATATTAGGTTATTCGCTTCAAATGAGCTCAAGTGTATTTACACGCAATAAATATATTCAATATTATGTGCTTTAATACTGTTACTATAATAGTCTTGTTGGGAATTACTACTATTGTATTGTCTCAAGAGGAGTAAAGTGGCAATATTAATACAATTTAACGATGTTCCTTGCTTTACTTGTTCATAAAAATAGGTTATATAAGTCGTGTAGAAAGGTCTCGCAATAACTCTTCACATTTCTAGTCCTCTTTCTTAGCAATCTCGAAATATAATATGCTACTTAATTGGAACTACCATTTCACCTTAATTGGCTACGCTGCGACGTTTTTCTCGATAATTACAAAAAAGTTTACTAACGAGATAAACAATTCAGTTACTACTTGAAGAAATAATTTTATTTCCTCTCATGCATAATATCTAATAGCGTCGTTTCCGGTATTCGCGGCTTATATTGTCGGATTCAGACATCAGATAAAATGCGGTAGTAATAAACTAAACAAGATTAATCAGTTTCTGTTTATAAACACGCAAAAAAGATTTTACCGGAAAGAAACAATATAGCAATTTACATTTACAGCATATTCTACTTATAAAAGATGTGTGAAATATTTATACGGACTTCTTGTACATACATACATGTTTCAAAATGCGAGAGTAATTATTTTCTTATTTCAAGTCAAGAATTAAGGAATATATTGAATTATTTATGCTCACAAAATAATATATTCAAGAACATTATGGGAAATAATCTACTTATTTATTATTGTATGTTAAAAGAAACCCACCTTTAGGAGTTCTTAAGCAATCTAAAGCTGTTTTCGTTTATCAGTGTCTACTGCTCTGAGTTTATTGTCTCCCGATGCGCAGAATTCTACCTCGTCTCGGTGCACGACCGCAAAATCTGGAGGGATACAGCACGCCACGGGGTAACTAGTAATATGTTAAACGTGTGCTTTTTGCAATTGCTTTGGAAAGGAGAAGATTTTGCCGTTGTTATTGATGTAAATCAACGTACCCAGTCACATTTTTATTTATGAATAAATTGACTTCAAGTCTGTAACTGCGCACGTCGATTTACATAAATACCAAACGCAAAATCTTCTCCTTTCCAAAACAATTCAAATGTGACTTTCATTCTCACCGTCTCATATACAGAAATGTATTGCTTTAAATCAAATCGGTTGTTTTTTCTTCTTGTGTTTTTGATTAAATCAATTTAATTTTTGGTTAAAATCATATTTCCCGCTTTCCATGGTTTCTGGTAAAATATTTTTGGGCAAGCGGTAATTATTCAGTTTTTGGTCTTAATATTCTATTTGACATTATGATATTAATCAATACCTTTCGGAATTTGATTGATTATATTTTGCCTCTTTAAAAAAGTTGTATTATCTCTGAGGAATAATAGTTGTATAAACAAATAAATAAATAAATAGTAATAATAAATATAAGAATAACTATGAAATAATATGTGATGTAACGTATAATGCGACCTTTATTGATGATATACGGTTAGGTTTTTAGTCACAGCCTATTGTAATCTAAACCACTATAAATTAGTCACTCAGTTACAGCGCATCATACCGATTACATATATTAATTATAATTTAAACAAGAAAAATAATACATTAAATTTTCACACGTAAAGCATAGACACATTATCGATACCGGTCAGCATTTCACTTGGATGCAGCACCGCGGCTTTATTTGTTTCCTTATTCAATGACCAAAGTGGGGGTCGCGAAAAATATTTGAGGGGTCGCAGAAACTATTTAATACAGACCATTCCGGATGTTTACAAAACATTTTTTGATGGCAAAAGGGGCTTGAGAACCAAAAAGTTTGAGAAACACTGCCCAACCTTAATGTCACCATAAGAAATGTAAAATTGTGATGGCCACCAGTGAATTGTTTAGTTTTTCGGTCTTTTCTTATACACACACCTCTATTTTCTTAAATTATACCTTCCATATTTTAATCTGAACAGGGGTGATTTTGATTTTCTGCTATTTGTGTTTTTTTTCAACTATATCAATATATAGTTGGTTGGGCTCAAAACAAATATTTACATTTTGTTCCTGTAAAATGTAAGTATTTGTTTTGAGCACAACCAACTACATATTGATTAAGATTTATTGTTCAGCATGAAATTATTGAAACTGATTGACTTCTTTAAATATCAATAATCAAAGTATTTTGAAGAAAATTATACCATAATTTGGACAGAACAAGTAACTTTTATTTAATGAAATTTTCTGCTTATGAATTTTATCATATATTTATTTATCTATGTATAATATTTACTTAGTTAGATATTGCAAATTAATCGAATTTATTTAGTTGTGAGGTATATTTCATGAGCGCGTTTTGCTAAATAAAATATATTAATATTATCTATGTATAATATTTACTTAGAATTGCAAATTAATGGAATTTATTTAGTTGTGAGGTATATTTCATGAGCGCGTTTTGTTAAATCAAATATATTAATATTATCTACGTTGTACAATACAAAATACGGACATTTTCTTTTCCCAATGGAAATTAATTAATTTATGTGGTACTGTCAGGCGTTTTATTTTTGTATTATTATGTTCATGGGTCCTCACATATGTAATTCCAGTAAATGCAAATCTTATTGCAATAATACAATTATATTATCCATACTTTGTATTATAAAGTAAAAATTTAAGAAAATTAAAGAAACTATTTTTAACTAAATGTATTCAGAAACATGTAGACGCTTATCAAGCAGATGGGGTTGGATACTACTTTCTCGTCGGAATACAATTATCGACACTTCGAGACGATTTTCTGTAGTAAAAAGTCATAAAACTCACATATATGTACATACAATAGTACACGATAGAAGGACCCTAAATTCGACAGCAAGATAGTATTAACAAATACAGTTACTACAGTAAAGTGTATCTATCTGCGAGAAAAAGTCACTTAATACATCCCTGTCAATACGATGTCCCATTTTATTTGAATCTCTCACATCTATTATAAATATTATTAAATTGCATCGTTATAATTATTCATTCATTACACTAGTAAACCACGCGTCCTTCGAATATGTCGCGACCGTATTTCCTAACCATGAATCACTAGCTCAAACTCCCATTCGTCTATTTGTAGTCTTGACTTGCACGTCGCAGAACAATAATTGCAAACATGGGCTGGTCTCGTCTACTTGCATAGTCATAAATAAACCGAGCGAGATGATTGTAATATACCCGGCAGGCAATTTTTTTTCGCTATTCATTCCACACAACGTACATTTGCATATAGGAAATTGTGGGATCTCCTGGAAGGAGTCGGCAGTTGATGCTCTTGACGTGGGGATATTCTGGGACGCGTGCTATAAATAGCGCAACGCGGAATTCGGGAAGACTGGAAATGGTTTTGTGTATGCGCCGTTTGCGGAAATATGATGGCCGACGATACATTATTGATGTTTAGTATTTAGTGGTTGGAATGGAGAGTGTTATCATAAATTTTGCATGACGCAGTGCAATGAGTAAAGTTTGTTTCTGTTGTACTCCAAGTAATTAATAACTTTTAATGGAATAATATGAGTCATGGAATCTAGAGAATGATAATATTATTATTCAATATCAAGTGATTTTCTGCTAGTATATAACATGTGTTATTAATATACATCAAATTATCTGCTTTTGATATAAACATTTATTTCCAAGTCAAATAACAATTATGGCAAAAATCATTTATATACATTAGTGTCTTTTTTTTAGGGTAACATAGCAACAATATTTAGTATTATTTGTATTATTTATTATCTAGCAAAACGATTTTGAGCTAATATAGTGTCATCCAATAAGATATGTTATTATAAATCAATAGAAAAACGCAATATTTTTGCAAAAGTCGTGTTTTTTACTTTAACCTAAAGTACAAACTTTGAGGTCAGTAATGAAATACAAAATCTGTCAAATGTATACTTCAGATCTACCTACGAATGGGGATTCTTTTGATGAACTTTTTCATCAGGATTTTGTATATTTGCGGCTGTATTTCTCGAATAACAGCTCTGATCTTTATTCTTAGTGTTTGAATCGTTGGTGGAGCATTGGCGTTGACTTAATCTTTATCATAGCCCCAAACAAAAATGTCTAATTGTGTTATATCGCGTGATCTCGACAGCCAATTGAAGTCTTCATTTTGAGAAATTACACGTCCAGGTAGGTTTGCTATTTGTAAAATCACTAACCAAAGACAAAGCGCTTCAAATCTCCGGACTTTTCAACTTAAAACCCGCGCGCTAAAAAAACCTAAGAAAAACTGAAACATTAATAAGTTAATGATATATGAAAGCTAAAATTAGTCACATTTATTTTTGGAAACTTATTCTATAAGATTGAGATAAACTTAAATAATCTTTTTTCTTTGAAAATTAAAGTTAATAAAACCAAAATAATCATAAACTGAAAAATATAAAATTGATATGAGCGATGAGTTTCAAACAAATGTTGTCGCTGTTGGTTCATGTTTAAGAATTTATCATGTTCGTTGAGATTTAGAGAGAAACGTTTCCAATTAATTCATTCATCTATTATCTAACATCTATCATCTATCATCTATCATCTATCATCTATCATCTATCATCTATCATCTATCATCTATCATCTATCATCTATCATCTATCATCTATCATCTATCATCTATCATCTATCATCTATCATCTATCATCTATCATCTATCATCTATCATCTATCATCTATCATCTATCATCTATCATCTATCATCTATCATCTATCATCTATCATCTATCATCTATCATCTATCATCTATCATCTATCATCTATCATCTATCATCTATCATCTATCATCTATCATCTATCATCTATCATCTATCATCTATCATCTATCATCTATCATCTATCATCTATCATCTATCATCTATCATCTATCATCTATCATCTATCATCTATCATCTATTTCGATGTTTCTTCCTTGTAAAATTACAAGGCTGTTTTGAATACTACTCCATGAACTATTTTCATTTAATCTAAACCAGTCTATCTAAATATTTTGAAGTCGTTGGCAATCAATCGGAAAGAAAAAAGCAGGCGCACGGGCTGCTAACCATTTATAAAATAAACATTTACAAACTTTTATAAAATTGGGCCCAATGTTTGAAAACCCGGACAACTTGAAAAAAAAACCGCCCGAACGTCCCCGGACGACTCTAAAACTAGGACAAATCCGGACGGATGGCAACTATACGTCCAGGAGATTTTTGGATATGAAATTCAACCTATGGACGTGGAGGTCGTTTGTTTTCAGCAGAACGGCGGCACATGCCACAGAGTTGGCGAAACATTGCCTCTATTGCGTAACACATTTATTGGTCATGCTATTTCTAGAGATAAAGACTAATTCGCTAACCATTTATAAAATAAACATTTACAAACTTTTATAAAATTGGGCCCATGTTTGAAAACCCGGACAATTTGAAAAAAACCGCCCGAACGTCCCCGGACGCCTCTAAAACTAGGACAAATCCGGACGGATGGCAACTATACGTCCAGGAGATTTTTGGACATGAAATTCAAGGCATGGACGTGGATGTCGTTTGTATTCAGCAGAACGGCGGCACATGCCACAGAGTTGGTGAAACATTGCCTCTATTGTGTAACACATTTCTTGGTCATGCTATTTCTAGAGATAGAGACTTTAATTCGCCACTGAGATCGTCCATTTAACACCATAGATTTTTTCTTTGGGGACCATGTTAAAGATAAAGTCTACATCAATACTCCAGCAATGATTCAAGCACTAAGAGATAATATCAGAGTAACATTCGCGAAATACAGCCGCAAATATCTAATGAACATTTTCATCAAAACAATGACCATTTGTAGACAGAGCCGAGGCGTACATTTGATAGATTTTGTATTACTCCAGTACCGTAAAACGAGGTTACTTTGCACCGCGTTACCCCTTTGCACCAACGTCCGAAAAAGATTCATCGTGGAACCATATGTGTAGTTTCTAATTTAACTGCGCAACATATTAATCACAAGATGGAAGTGTCATCTGTAGATCTTGTGAGAGAGTGATTATGAGATTTCTACATCAAAACCTAACTTTACGGGACTTGTTTATGACACCAATCTGTTGCAGTTTTGTTCAGTGTTGAAAAATTGCGTGTTCCACCGATTCGTGTGTAATACTCTCAGATAAGTCACCATTTTAGTACCAGTTACACATCTTTGGCTATATATTTTGATAATTAGTATATATTTAAAATCATCTGGTAAGTACTTGTTAACATTTTTAACACGTGGGGTAACTTTGCACCACAATATGGGGAGACTTACGTCAAACTGTGTTAAAACTGGTGAAACATTTTTTTTTAATTCACGAAATATATAAAAGACAGAAAAAGGCAATAGGTTATATCAGAAAAGACAAAGCGAATCTAGCGGGATGATGACACTGATGATCCAGTATTGCAGGACTCTTCAGATGAAGAATATCCCAATTTTCTAACATACTCGGAGCAAATGGTAAAAGAAATGGAAAAGGAAGAAATGATGGAAGGTACGAAATCTCTAGCAGATGCTCTTGGCATAATTGCCGCAAAGAGAGTTGTAGGAGAATACATGATTTTCAAATACGAAGGGGAATTCTTTTCTGGTAAAATAATATCATTGGAGTTGTAATTTCTTCTATGGTTAAATCTATCAAGTCGTGAAAATTGCCTGAAAATCCAGATGTTTCATACTATGATAGGGAGCATGTATTTGACAACATAAACCCCTCTACCATGGTAAATAGAAGAGGATTGTATCGAATTCCAGAAATGGAAAAGTTGGGTTGGCTGTAAATAATTAATTTGCAATGTGTCGTTTATGTTTTTTGAAGAAAAAATCAGTTCCATGATAAATTGTGTGTGCTCTATTGATTTATGTTGTTAACGTCGCATCTTTCCTATATACAACGGAGTTTCGATCAAAATGATGTGATGGTGCAAAGTATCCTACTCAAAGGGGTAACTTTGCACCAAATTTATATAATAAATATTGCATAATAAATTACTCACATTACATATATTTTATATTAAATAGCAACTAATAACACTAAAGAACAAAATGCGACAAGTCCCATATTTTTAACGCGCTTCAAAAAATATTTCTGTTCAATTAAAGACAAAAAACCTGAAAAATGGTGCAAAGTAACCTCATTTTACGGTACCCTCAGAGTTTTGTACTTATTAATATATCGTATATAACGTAGTTAGGAATAAAAAACGATTAGATGTTTTTGATTATTAAAATACGATGCAGATGTAATTATAGACTGAGTCACAAAAAAAACTAGTTACAAAGTTTAGACTAAAAAATTTTCGCCTCATGGTAATTGTAATATGAGGTAAAAAATTTCTTATCTTCATTTAAAAATTGGCGGTTACATATCTAAGGAGCTAGAGATGTAATCATCATTTTTTTAAAGAAATTTCTACCACATATTACAATTACCACGAATTTACTTTATGCTGTATTGTTGCTGCGAGTCAACAATACAGCATAAAATAAAACTATATTAACTAGAATTATCCTGAATACCGGATTAAAACCCTGTGCAATAGTTGCTAATACGCATGAATCAACGATGAGTCCATATATTTGTTTAATTTTATCAGGCCGCCGCGATATGGATTATATTAATTTTAGCCCGACCCAGTTTCACGCTACGCCCGGATAAACGTAATATGTTTAAAAATGTATGGTAATTGATTAATTATCGGGTCTGATCGAAATTTATATAAAGTAGTTGTCTGGTACGTGGCGCGTGCAGATTGCTTTTTAATGAAGTCAAATTCGCATCGCTGATCCGTAGTAATTGCTGACGAAATAAAAAATATTTCTCAGAATACAACCAAAATATATAATGAATTACAAGTTTCGGTTCGAAGATTCTCTTTGAGTGTAATGTGACATCAATAAAAAATATGATGTGGACGCCGTAATAATCATATATGTGAAAGATAGCAATTATATTTATAGCATTTCTTTTTGCTAATTCGTGAAATTATGAAAGGATTTTCATCTCATAATTATAGTAGTAGTTACTGTATTTTGTATCGACTTTCAGGTCTTTCGGCCGTGTGTTAAGGTCGTTCTAGACAAGACAATGTCTTGACTCAAAAGTTAGTCAAGACAATCTAAATTGTCTCGTATAATACAGCAAATTATTTGAAATATTGAATTGGATGGTAGATCGAATGGAAAAATATAACGCGTTCTATTTGTCAAGAACAAATTGTATGTGAGGAGGATATATGAATTAATTTCTTGAACAATTTTTGAGCTAAGAAATTGTCTTGTCTAAAACGACCTTTAGTTTATGTATATGTGAGTTAGGTATATATAAAACATATAAATGAATAAATTTGGACCTCCAGTCATAACTATAATCGTTGTTTTAACGTAGCTGTATATCGCTCAATACAATAACAGAATAGGTAATATTTTGAAACCATAAACATATTTTTCAAATGATTAATGCAATCTGATCATATATTTATGTGTTGACTGACATTTAAAATCAATAATCCAAACACAGTAAATCTAAACATAAAATGCTGCTTGTTTACTTTCAAATTAACAAACTATCGTACGCTCGTCATGTTTTGTACATTGGCTCGTCTCGCCGCGTCTAAATTTAACACCTCGAAGTTCAATGTTATCGGCGCTATCCTGGTCTTTATCAACAAGGTAATTTAAATCATTATCGTCGCACGTAATATTTTCGGCATTGTGGTTTCATAATAACGCCGTCAATATATATATATGCCGGGCTTAATTCTCCAGTTGTCCATTATTCTGCTGCGCAGAATGGCCCTAGTTGTTGTGAGTGATAACGAACGTAAAAATGCCGACTTTTATGGACGATATAAAGTAGACCAAATATTTGTTTGGTACACTTTGAATAGATAATAGCCGATTGAAATGTGTTGTCGTGAAAGCACTTAATGACTGTAGGACAGAGTGGTGTATTGTTTCAACGGTCTATTAAGTGTTCTCAATGGGATTTTTAATATTAGTGTTAGAGTATTAAAGGAAATTGCTTTGGTTGGAATGTTGAAATAAATATTTCTGACGTATTGATAGATTCTGGTGAGTATAGGTAAATAAATAATAAATAAACTAATAAATTAGACAGACCGAATCAGTGAAAATATTTTTGATTATCTGACAAGATAATAATAATAATTTTATAATTAATAAAAATAATTTAGTTCTTAGTACTTATTTTGTTACAATACAGTATTATAGGAAATAATACTCTGAAATTGAATTCTTTATTATATTATGTCAGCATAAACCCTTCTTAGGATAGAAATTGTAATGCCGGAACAGACTTTAATACCAGTATTTCGGTCATGTTAGATTTAATAACATTATATTCTAGGTACTTTTGGCAAAATTAAGGTAAAACCCATACTGTTTTTGTCAATATTTGCAATATTATTTTCTAAATAAACCGCACGTTTTACATATATATGAACATATTTTCCTGATTTATTGTATTTCTATAATAACTATTATTATCGTCGCCAATTATAATAATAATTACTATTGCATCTAAACAAATAAACAAAGATGTCAAACAAAAGGTCTGTAGATTTATAAAATAGCTATTCTTCAATATGAGTAAGAGCCGAACACATTGTTCAGAGCCGAACACATTCTTCAGAGCCGAACACTTTCTTCAGAGCCGAACCAAAATGTTAGTAGTAGTATAAAAGCCAATGTCGGCGAAGGCGCAACCAAAAAAAGTGAAATACCGGCAGCATCGCAAACGAATTTTGAAGCCTTCGACAGAGCTAATGCCGCAATTGTACTCGATTGCTATAGAGATGAAACCGATTATTTGATCGACTCCATTACAGTCGATTGATTCAATAATAGATGTAAATAAATATAAAGTATCAATGAGACAATTAACAATAAATAAAGACAATAAATTCTAAATGAAATAAATACGACCCCACAATCGAAGTCAAACACAAGGTTTATGAGGAGGTTGATGTGTGTGTGTGTGAAAATAAAATAAATATAGGAAACATAAAAAAGTCCCTGTCAAACAAACGTATCAAACCTCCAGGTTAATGACACCACTGATTCAGTGCTCTGCTTTCCCTCTGCTGATCTACGGAGGGGCTGAACTAGTCTCCGACAGTGTCGAAAAACACCTCATTTTTTGCATCTCTAACCAGAAATATACAATAATAAACAAAAAATATCATAGTAACATTAATTGTTTAATAATATTTTGTATAGTTTTATAAGATATATATATATCGTTAGATAGATATATGTTCATTCATTTAACATAAAAATATAATATTTGCAGGTGTGCAATTCCATCTATTGAATATAAACGACTGCATGTCATAATTCTAAATTTCATACGAATTCATTACATAGCTCTTAAAGTATGGGGTTTTACACGAATTTAGGGTCTATTTTAACAAATAAAGTATGGAAAATAGCATGCCATTACTGGTTCGTAATAGTTAGTACATACTTTGTAAACGAACCATTAATACCTGGGCAACTGGCCAATTCAAACATTCAATTCAACTTGTGTTAAATAGTAGCTAATCCTAACGCTTAACCTATAACTAGAGGAGTATGGTCTTGAGTGGAGCATATTGTTTTACTTTTATTGCATTTTTATGTTATATAAGAATCTTAAAAACACGCCAATTACACAGCAATACACATTAGAAAAAGTACATTTGAAAACTTGAGATATGTATAAATGTATGTAATTCGAGAGGAAAGTAAATCCTGAAAGGATTCGATTTTTTTTATTTGTAAATTCGTCTTCGTTTGGTAACTGGAGGACTTTTAAGCAGGCCAATCAGAGTGTGCTTCACATTTTCTACACAAAAAATAATCACATTGCCATGATAAAAATCACACTAATTTAAATTTTTATTATTTAAATCTCAATCAAACTCAGTATCGGTAAAAACCTCAAACAGCCCATAACCTGCTTCATACCTGTCTCAGATAGAGCCAAAATAGCACAAGAAATACGTTATATAATCCAGGTATACCCCACGGCTGATAAGAACGAGGATAAATTGAGCATTTTTATGATAACATCCAACAGGCAGATATCACAAAAATCGGGGAATAATGGGGGATTTCAATGCAACGATAGGAAAAGGAAAAGTAGAAGACATTATTGGGGATTTCGAACTGGGAATAAGGAATGAAAGGGGATATAGACTGACACAGTTCTGCCACATCAGGATATAGCAATCGCAAACACCCTTTAAAAGGAAAAGTAGAAGAATAAGGAATGAAGAGGGAGATAAACTGACACAGTTCTGCCAAGACCAGGATATGGCAAGCGCAAACACCCTTTAAAAGTTGGACGAACGAAGATTATATACATGGAAATCTCAAGCGGATAAAGATAACAATATTAGGAGAATCAAGATAGACTAAGTATTAATAAACAAGCTATAATACCGGATGTGCCATCAAACCGGTCAAACCTACCCGGGTTCAACACCACCGATGGTAAATAGTTATATAGATGGTGTTGTTCAGGCGCAGGAACATGGGGTCTATTCTGTAAGTTCAGCCTGATCTGTTACTCATGGCAACCAAATATGTAACTATTGGCATGCGTTGGAACGCCCCAGACTCCATGAATGCTATTGAATACTGCCTTATGTGAAATCTCACAAATTTGTCAAGACTGAAAGGATAATAACCTATTTCACTATTTTATGTTAATTTTGACAAATTTGTAACATTTTACATAAGGAAGTATTACACTATGGGTGGGGTAAAGCAACGCATACTAACAGTTGTTTATTTGCTTGTCATGGGTAAAGTCCTGGTTTCTTAGGAGAACGGTCGCTTTAAAGCGGCCGCTTTTGACGTCATTCACAAATCACAAAGGTCGTTTTAAGTATATGTAATAGAAGAACTCACAATTTTTCATCGTACTTCATTGGGTTTTTGCAGTACGTTGAGGTATTACACTTTATAGGAAACTATATTCGTTTATATACACGTAGAATTATTTTTGTGACGTAAAAATGACGTCAAAAGCGGCCGTTTTTAAGCGGCCGCTTTCCTAGGAAACCAGGGCTTAACAGACCAGTCTGATCTTACAGGATAGACCCTCAGACCACAATCTTGTGATATTTAAACTGGAAGCCCGACTTAAGAAATAGGAAACCAAAAATAACAGAAAGCAGCTGCAAATTCCACATCTAAAACCCCAATAATATAACAGCATCTAACAGAAAAAATAAATGAAGAATTAAAAAGGATGGACGTAAGCATGAAAAGTGATGCAGATAAAATATGGGAAGCACTCAATACTACAATAATGGTGCCGACAAGAAGGCAATGATACTAACAAGAAGAAACCATGAATAACTGATGAAATACTACTAACTATTGGAAAACAGAAGATCGTACAAATACCAGCCATATAAAACTATACATAATGAAATAAGAAGGAAAATACAAGATGCCAAAGAATGATAGCATGGAGAAAAATGTGCAGAAATGGAAAAGCTAAAAAAAAATGGAATGGGTTCATTTGATGATAACAGACTACAGCGGGTCTATTCTGTAAGTTCGGACCGGTGTTGTAATAAAGCAGACTGGTATGTTGCCCATGGCAACCAAATAAACAACTGTTTCATCGTTGGTATGCCCCTGTCTCCGCAAACGCTAGTGTAATTCAGCCGTATATCAAATTTCAAAAATGTGTCATGAGTAACAGGAAATAACTATTTTAAAGTCACTTTTAAATAGGTTATTCTATGAGACTATTATCCTGTCACTCTTAACTAAGTTGCAATATTTGACATAAGGCAGTATAACGTCGGCGGAGTCTGAGGTATACCAACGATGAAACAGTTGTTTTTTGGTTGCCATGGGTAACAAACTAATCTGCTTTTTTTCCAAGACCGGTCTGACCTTACAGAATAAAGGCCCATATATCACAAAAGAAAAAGTTATGCATGCAGTTAATGCAACAACAAAAATATCTAGTGTGGGGACACCACACGACTTTCGGAATTACATTTACATTATTCACTTTTTGAACATTTTCGACATTTCAACTTTCTCTAATTTATACTTCTAACATGTTTGACGAATTTTTGAGAAAACTCGACATTTTGACATTTATACATTTTGATCTTTAAAAATTTTCATTACCTTACAACATGCGACCATTTTCCTCAAATCCCCCCTTGATATACATCACCGCCGATGGCGTACTTGTATACTGCGCCGAGCGAAATCTTTGAGTGGCCCCGCCCAATTGTGGGCAGGATATCGGTTTTATTGAGTTTTTTTCGCCGTTAGTAAACCGATGTTAGTCAAATTTTCACTGGATCGACCCAAGAGGGTTCTCAGGTAAACGTCGTTATCCCGGAATTTGTTCACAGATAGATGGACATTTATATGTACTAACACACAGACATCGCAAAAATCGGGGTTATTTCGGCTATTTTAGGCATAAAACCTAAAGATAATTGATTTTTTTTCTAACTTGTTCGCGACAATACCTTCATTATAGTGTAGCTTTTTTTCGCGGAAAGCTATCGCATATTTCGGCAATCTTAGTTAGAAAATGTGAAGACGTTTTCGCTGAAACAAACCTTCCTTATACATCAGTGATGTATTCTGAAAGTCATAAAGTTCCAGGTCTGACTAAACCGAAACAGAAATTTATTATATTCATTGGAGATAACCAAATAGGTGTATTGGTATATAAACCTGACACCCTTAAAATATTCTTGAAGATCGTACATCAGAGAATCTTTAGGAAGTTTGAGCAAGATCTTAGCGAAACCCAATTTGGATTAAGAAACGCAATCGGAACAAAAATATAGGCTCGGTTATATAAAGACGAGTTAACTATAATCGGTGATTATATTGTTAGATGTTGCATACATTGTTTTTAACTTTCCATTTCATAGTACTAGGCACCTCTGTTTATATATGCCATTATGTATCAAAGTTGTTTATTTTATTTCATATTTATCTGCTTTTGCATATTGCTGTGTAAACATGTACTGTACGTTTCTCGATTCATAGTAGTATTAGTAATTAATTATAAGAAAATGTCAAATGACTATTATTTTATTATTTCTATCAAATTAATATATTACTTCATTTATAGATGTGTTTTGGAATATTTGTATGTGTTCCTTCAAACGAATCAAATATTTTTTTTAATTTAATGTAATTTCAAACTTTACTTTGAAAAATTTTAATTTCGCGCCGTTGTACGATAAAGTAAGATAATTTTCGTAGGTCTCTGGCAACGCTGGTACCGTGCAAAGATTCTTAAACTTTTTTTTTTCGTCATCAACAACGCGGTGGAAAATGTTTATCACTCAAAAGGTTTTCTGATACAAGTTGGTCGTCAAAAGCTAATGGGCCATTCACAATAAGCACGGTAGTAGTAAGGTAGCAGTAAGCAATATGTTGCATTGCTATACAAGTTCATATTCAATTGGGCAGTAATGCTATGTGATAATTATGGTAGAGATAAGTACCCATGTTCAGTCATAGTTTTACTGCGCTGCTGTAAACGCCCGCATTTTTATACGTGTGTGCAATTTCGCTTACCGCTACGCTACCCCTACCTCGCTTATTGTGAATGGTCCATAACGCCATCAAATCATTATGCTTACAAATACCGGAAGTAACTTGAAAGAATTGAAAAAGATCTATCAAACGCTGAAAGTGTATCAAATGCAACACGTTTATTGCTACAAATTTATTACGAATTTATTTGTACTTTGTCTATATGCAATAAGATTTTGCAATGCCTTGACCGAACAAATAAAGCTTTATAGTAAAAGGATATATCTATAGATCATGCGACAAAATTAATTAATAGTCTACACTTTACAAGGACTACGGGACACAGGTTTTGAACACATTTTTGCAGATGCTAGAAAAATCGCTTCAACAATAAAATATAAAGATATAAAATTGTCTCGGCGACCTGCTATACGAGTTAAGAAGATAATAGCGTGAATCCTGAAGATTTGGTCAGAATGTAAATGTGCAACGTTTTAATGTTCTTCTGAATGAAACACATTGGCATTAAGAATAAATGAAAATTATATATGACAGTTTTTGTTTTTTTTTGTTTGGCTCATCTCTAGATACAATGAGCGTTGCATATTTGCAAAAAGCGGCAGCATATCTGTGTAGGCCAGGCCAAAGCATCGACCGCGTAAGTATTTCTAGTCATATTACATATTGTTTTATTAATAAAATAATAAGTTTGTGAGAAGAAATCATTATTTTATCTTATTAAAATAACTTGATATTGAATAATTTATTAGTATTACCTATGTATATTTTAAATTTACTTATTTATTGCTTTAAATTACTACTTTTCTTATCAGTTAGTATATACAATGTTGGTAGACCGCCGCCTACAATTTAAAAAACAGATCGTTCTAAGGGATCAAAAGTTTTGCCACCCATGGTATAAACAATATGAGAAAGATTTAAATTTTGAAATTTGACGAACTCGGTAGTGAAATTGTAAGTATTAAATTTCAGGTTCAAGTGCCGATTGAAAACCTGAAATCTGAAACTTCCCTAGATATAATACTACAATATAAGACTATTTATGACTGAATTAGTTAAGTCATATCAAAATGTCGTAGTTGCCCTACGAATATTTCTGACTCTTCCCATTTCGACAACTTCGTGTGAGGAGTTTCAGCAAATGAAAGTTAATTAAAAATTGCTTAAGATCAACCCTAGCTCAAGAGAAACTATCCAATCTTTCAATTGAGTATAATATTGCTCAAAGTATTAATTTTGATGAATTCGCCAAAATGAAGGCAAGAAAAATTCAATTGGTTAAATTTAATATATAATAAGTTTAAGAAAAATTAAATATTATAAATTATTAGCACATCTAAAAACAATTACAATAATAAATATAATGATTTTATTGCTCGTGATATATTAATCTGAAGGAGTTAAAACGTACATTTAAAAATTGTTCCCAGAAATCAGTGAAAACATACCTAGCTCAAAAAAATAGCTGTCCTCAAAATTAGTTTTTCTGTTTGTACTACTAGTTAAAACTATTATTATGGGGAAATAAGTGGCTTTATTTAATCCATAAAATTTAATGTATGGGCATCACTGGGCCCAGTGGCCCAAAAAAGCTAGTTACAGTCCAGAATGCAAGAGTCCATTTTGCATTTAAGTAAACGTTATTTTTTAACTGTAGTTTATGGCAACGAGCAGTACTGTTATTCTACATGTTTTCGTGGTTTAGGATTGATCATCAGACATTCAGAGAAAAGGTTGTAATTTTTTTAAATCTAATTAGAATTTTGATTCAAATTAGATAGTATTTGGAATAATCGCATACAAACGTGAATTTAAAAAATAACTGCATATTTAATTTTTTGATCTTGATTCAAATTAGATATATTATAGTATTTGGAATAATCGCATACAAGCGTGAATTTAAAAAATAACTGCATATTTAATAGGATATTTTTAGTAGTTATATTAAAGAATTTATCATTAACACAGAATCGGTAATAACGTGTGATGGGTATCCTTATTTGTATATTATATAGAAGTTGCAAGAACTGAGACCACCCACATGTAGAATAGTGCAATAAAACATGAACAATGGTTTAGAGTTGCATAAAATTATACTGTGGGCAAAAAGCATATACTTAAAATCAATAAAGCATACTGTACTAAACCAGTTTTCTTTTTGCAAGTAGTCAACCAGTTAGCATATCGATCCATAAACTATTCGTTTTGAAAATTTACCTTATAGATAACAAATGTGAAATGAACTACATTCCACGACCAGACAATTTTGCGTGGTTGAACTCAAATAGTGACTCACGCTTTTTGCATAAGTAAACACGTACGCCCGATAAACTGCACTTGGCGCAATCGAGAAATAGTTTTTTTACAGTCAGGTGATGGCCTCCACCTGTTTTCCCATCGAGCCGTTCACGATGGCAACACGTTGGGGGCGCAGAGACACACACACACATGTTGCTCGCGCGGGCGCGCGAGAAAAACATTAAAGGGGTACTTACAGTCCAGGTGCTTCTTCTTGGGTCCGATCATTTCCTCCGTGGTGGCTTTGCAGACGGACTTGGCCAGGCCTTGGCCGGCGATGCTGTGCTTCGCCGCCAGTAGCCTGTCGTTTATAGTTTGACCTGCTAATCTTCCGGCCATTGTTGCTGATTCACACCTCGCGCACTATCAATAAAAACACGGAGCACCTGCACTGGCCGCGAAACTGGCGAAACCGCACGCACACAGCACCTAATTCACTAATTTTAAATAAACCCCTTCGCGAAACGCTCCTCACCTGACAGCTCTCAGCCTTGTGCTTGACAACCGAATGCGCCGAACGCCGATGCACGACAAACGAATGCCGTCCGCGCAAACGCAGACACGAAACTGGTGGGGAAATAAATTGAAATTAATTATTATAAAATTATTTTGAGGGGTTTACTTGTGCACATATTTGTATTGTGATTAAATTCATATAAAAACTAAATGAATATTATGTTATGATTAAAATTTTAATAGGTTAAAACAAGTTTTTGTTTGGTTAATACGTGTTATATGAGAAAGTAGTATAAAACACCGGCAAATGTTTTTCAATATGTTAATAAATCTTAATTGTAAGGGTATCAGTAAGTTATTCATTTAAGGACTCTGATATCATTGAATTAATTAAATTTGTATTCATTCGCATTTTTAATTAGAAATATAATTAAACGAACGCGTATATTCCTGCCTTGCATTTCTGCGTCAGCGTTCATACGTAAAGTAATTAGATGCAAGGTTTGGATCAGTTGTTCTCAGCTTAAGCTTGGCCTCTGATTTTCTGACGGAGAAACGGAAGGCAGGGAAGGCTTATGACTGCGAATTTATTAATATATAATAAAATATAAATGAAATAGTATGTATGTGTTTCTTATGTGGTTTATGTTACTATCTATTTATCATCATTTTAGCTCGATGAGCCTAGAAGGCCCATGGCTTGTGGACCAACGTCTACGGACATTTCCATCTTTTCCTAGGCCTTCCTTGTCAATTCTTTCCTTCTGCAGTGCAGCTTAGTAGTTGTTTTAGGATTTTATTCTTATTCCTTGTTGGGTTAGATCCTTTACTACTATCACGTTTCCATCTTTTCCTAGGCCTTCTTTGTCAGTTCTTTCCTCCTGAAGTGCAGCTTAGTAGTTATTTTAGGATTTTATTCTTATTCCTAGTTGGGTTAGATCCTTTTCTACTTGACATTTCCACCTTTTGTCCTAGGCCTTCCTTGTTACTTCTTTCCTCCTGCAGTGCAGCTTAGTAGTTGTTTTAGGATTCTATTCTCTGGCATCCTGTATATGTATCCTTTCCAACGAAGTCTTCGGACTTTTACTACGCCTATTATATTTGGATCTTTGAAAAGATCTTTAATATTTTGGTTCGTCTAGTGGGTGGCCAAAGCGTCGACCGTAACTATTTGTAGTCTGTCTGTCTGATATGTATATAGTATTAGCTATTTTTATTTCAAATTTAAACTTATATTTGGCTTTAAATTACTACTTTTTTTATGATCACTTAATACATACATAGACCGCCGCCTATAATTTATTAAACAGATCGCCTAATGTGTTCAAAAGTTTGGCCACCCTTAGCCTAGTCCATTTTTCATTTGTTTTCTTCCCTCCGAAAATGTTCCTCAATAGTTTTCAGTCCCACACTTGCTTACGTAGGTAATTATTGGGCGTATAACAGTCTTGTAGAGCATTATTTTAGCTCCTCTAGTTATACATCATGGAGTGCGTATATGAAACGGTTCCCCATCATAATCTCCCCTTCGATCACCTCTTTAATGTTTGGTTTTCGTGTAAGTATGGTCCCTAGATAGAATTATTGAGCGTATAACAGCCTTGTACAGTCTTATTTTAGCTCCTCTAATTATATACCATGGAGTGTGTATATGAAACGGTTCCCCATCATAATTTCCCCTTCGATCACCTCTTTAATATTTAGTTTTCGTGTAAGTATGGTCCCTAGATAGGGTACTTTTTCCACTTCCTCAACCTTATAGGTGTGCCCCTTTCTGTTGTTACACGTATGTGCACTCTTTGAATAATTCCTGGTCTGTCAACTCAAGAGTTTTGTTTCGTTTATATATAAGCATACCTTTCCAGCATGTTGTGTTGCCCTCTTAACCTCCTCTCTTAATTCGGTCGTGTTAATATAACTGGGTCATCGACCAAGGCTAGGTATTTGTGTCTTTTGGGCTATATGAGGGCTGTTAGATTCGACTAAGTTAAATAACACTGACAGGG
Source organism: Lordithon lunulatus (assembly GCA_963942505.1). Taxonomy (NCBI): domain Eukaryota; kingdom Metazoa; phylum Arthropoda; class Insecta; order Coleoptera; family Staphylinidae; genus Lordithon; species Lordithon lunulatus. The sequence continues at coordinate 52,088,744 of OZ012666.1, read as the reverse complement.
GTCGTCTTGACGTACCTCATTCACTTCGAACTTATTTGTTTACTCTCACTATGTTTTCAGTTCTTTGTAGTGTTAGTTTTACCATCCTTATTAGTTTATGGTTTATATTTTTAGATTAGATTCTTCAGAGCTTTGTATAAGGTCGTTCGTCTTTACTTTATCATAGACCTGTTTGAAATCTATAAAGGCACCTTACACGGTCAATAATACTGTCAATACTAGTACTGTCAATATTTTCTTCAATCTTCCTTTTATATTTATCAAGTAATCTATTATCCGGATAAACATCAGTATTGTCTTCATTCCATCATTACTATACCTTACACGATATGTAATACTGGCAATATTTTAGAATAATGAACATTTTAAACAAGTTATCGTACAGTAACTGTCATTATTCTAAAATATGCCTTATAAATATGGCTATTGTTGGGACCCTATTTTCATAGCTCTCTGCTATTATTTCCCGCAGTATCAAGACGTAATTTGTAGTGCTTCTGCCCTTTCTAAATACACATTGATATTTACGATTATGTCCATCCTTTGTCCTAACTTATTCTTGATGAAGTTTGCTAGTTATATGCTACATTAAGAAGTGCCATGCCCCTGTAGTTATTACAATGGCTTTTATCTGATTTCTTATAGTTGGCAGAGTATTGACTCTGTCCAATCCTCTAGGATTTTTCCAGCTCCCATATTTCTTTTACCAAGAGCTGCATGTGTTCTATTAGTGCTTTTTCGAAATGCTCGTTTCTGATGTTACATTGTCGCTGTCCGGCGTTTTTCTTAAGGTTTGAAATAATTTTCTGTAACTTCTCCTTGCTTGGGGATTGTTCATCTGTTTCGTTTGGCTCCATGGGTGTTGTTTTTTTCTGGTGCTTCAAGCTCCGATGTCTTTGTTTCGTTCCACAAACGATGTTGCCAAAGTATTCTAACAATTCCTCGTCGCCAGCTAGTATTTTCCCATTTTTGTCTTTGTAGAAGCTCTGTTTGTTTTTTATGGCTCGATATAAATTCCTAAATTGATGGTAGCTACTTAAAGTCGGTTTAATTCAAATTTAGAGGATTATTAGAAACAACCCTCTGAAATTGAATTAAATCCACCTCAAGTAGCACCGTAAGTATTTGTCAAAGAATCAATTCAGCCAATCAGAAACTAGGTTTGTTTGTTTTCCCTTCTCATTTTAAACCTAGCTAACGAATGGCTTAAAAACGAATACACTTTTACAGAACGACATAAATTAGTTGCAAATTTGAGCTTTATGCTATTGCAAATTAATCACATCTTTGCTTTAAACCGGGTCCAATATCTTAGGACTCCGATTTAACGACGATTTCTATTCTCATCTATAGTACCTATAGTCAATAAATTAAATATTCATGCCCGTTCCTGTTTTCTGTGCGTTTATCCATCAGGATTATATTATCTTTGATCAGTCTATTGGAGGCCAAGTTTGAATCAGTTGATCTCACTTCAAATCTGACCTCTGATTTGCTGACGCTCAGATTAATCAATAAATAAATGTGTATATATTACTCTGTGGGCTGACGCATGAACACTGAAGCAACGGAAAGCAGGAATATGAGCTTTCACAACAAAGATAAGAAGCAACGAAGTAAAATTCTATAAAAAAAATTAAACATAATAAAAATAAACTACATTTTGAGAATAATTTCTCTTTAATCGTAAATCTCACTTAAATAATATCGTTTTGTTACTATAAAATCTAATTGATGGGAGTGTAATTTATTACTGTTCACTGGCTAATACAACGGCTGGTCTTATTGATGTATGGCAACAATATGTTTTCAAAATATGCGAAATAGGCCATACTCTGGGAATAAAAAACTGGGCTATAACCATGTGACGAAAACCTTTTAGGGATAAGTTTTATTGGTGTTATTATTTTGTGTATATATACAAGTTTTTAAAATGTGCGAAATAGGTCATACTCTGGGATAAAAAAAACTGGGCTATAATCATGGAACGTAAGCCTTTTTGGCATAATTTTTATTGATGTTATTATTTTGTTATTATTAGTTATTAGATATTTTTATTCAAAATTTGTTGATGACAAAAATAACCAAATAATCTATTCTAAATGATATCACAGACTACAGAGTTATTCTATATTATATGTATGCATATCTTTATTTTCATTGAAGAGGCGCATTATTTTTAGTAGCCCGCGAAAGCGCCGAATATCTTAGGACAGCCCTGTGATCAATAAACAATCATAAACAAGTATCATTTATCTAGGTAAACAAATAAGTTCTAATCTATTCGCATCTCGAACTACACTTAGAATGTGTGCTCAATCTCTTATCTTGTTACAGATAAGAGCTACGTGCATTTCATCTAATTAATCTAATCTGACTGCTACAGTTTCCATGATCTATTAAACGAAGTATATTTTATGTGTAAACATTGTAAGACACCTTTGCAGTTGCATGTAATACAGTTACAAGTTTCTAGTTAAATGGAATGCAGTTACAATTTCCAGTTAAATGTAATGCAATTACAACTTTATTTATTTGATTATAAATTAGTATATCTGACGTTTCCTTCAGTTGGCATTGCAGAATGGAAGGGAACTGTCAGAATTATAACATTCAATAAATTTAAATACATTTTCGTGCATTTATATATCAAAATTATGAGTGATCACAAGAGTAAATACTATTGATCGGATATGAGTACAAAACTCAAGCTGTACGTCGGCCGCAAGGTGAGTGATCCAATATAACCTTAAACTTATAATTGGTATGCTTGCCGTCAGATGGTGGCACATGACGGGCACCTTGAGTTTGAATATCTCACATGTGTTTTCTACAATGTTGTCATAGACAATGTTAGATATATATATATATGAATGTTGTCAATTGGACGCAACAAGAGAGGGTACACTACCATCAAAAGCTAATAAACTTAATAATTTTATAGATTCGAAAATTTAATCTATGTTTTAGATTAAATTTTGGAATGTATAAAATTATATACTTATGGTTCAAATTTCACAGTTCAACTACTGCAGGCGCTCAATACCATCTCATATAGTAGCTGATAGTAGCTCAGCAACATTAGTCAATCTTGTTTAATTAGATTTTACAATGGTAAGATTGATCCATATATTGGTAAATATTGATTTGGCAATATTCAGTTACAATCTTTGTATATTGTATCAAAGCAATAATTTCCACGCGAAAAATATTTACGCAAAGAAAATATATCAGGTGTCTGCATCTCACAACTTTCCGAATACATTGACATTTTTGACATTTTGACAATATTTCACAATATTTGACGATATTTAACAATATTGGACCATATTTAACAATATTTTACAATATTAGACAATATTTGACGATATTTTACAATATTTAACGAACTTTGAGAATAGTTGACAATATTTAAATTTATTTTTCATTAGTTTGTGCGTATTTCTGTTGGCGTTAGTGGATATCAAATGGCAGGAAAGTGACTATTCTGGGAAACTGTTTTTTCTCAGTTTCCCAGCTGATTTGCAAATATGGGCAAATAGGCTGGGAAACCGAGAAAAAACAGTTACCCAGAAAAGCCACTTTCCTGCCATTTGATTTCCACTAACGCCAACAGAAATACGATCCATTCTGTCGTTTTACCGGAATTTTGTTCACATTCACACACACAGACACACACACACACACACACACACACACACACACACACACACACACACACACACACACACACACACACACACACACACACACACACACACACACACACACACACACACACACACACACACACACACACACACACACACACACACACACACACACACACACACACACACACACACACACACACACACACACACACACACACACACACACACACACACACACACACACACACACACACACACACACACACACACACACACACACACACACACACACACACACACACACACACACACACACACACACACACACACACACACACACACACACACACACACACACACACACACACACACACACACACACACACACACACACACACACACACACACACACACACACACACACACACACACACACACACACACACACACACACACACACACACACACACACACACACACACACACACACACACACACACACACACACACACACACACACACACACACACACACACACACACACACACACACACACACACACACACACACACACACACACACACACACACACACACACACACACACACACACACACACACACACACACACACACACACACACACACACACACACACACACACACACACACACACACACACACACACACACACACACACACACACACACACACACACACACACACACACACACACACACACACACACACACACACACACACACACACACACACACACACACACACACACACACACACACACACACACACACACACACACACACACACACACACACACACACACACACACACACACACACACACACACACACACACACACACACACACACACACACACACACACACACACACACACACACACACACACACACACACACACACACACACACACACACACACACACACACACACACACACACACATAGACATTTTCCATGAATAGTCTATTTCGACTAGAAATGTCTTGGAATTCGGAGGTGTCCAAAGTACCCAGCTTATCTGACTTTTTTGAACCGGGAATTCGACGCCGCCGGTCGCTAGCCGATTCGCTTGGTACTTCGCTACTTCTATTTTCTGTCATCCATATAGTTTAAAGAAAATTCCGTACGATACCATAACTCCAGGCGGTATCCCAGTGTGGCGCTGAATAGGGAGAAAATCAGCTCTTGCCCTCCTGATGCCCAAACTACTTTCAGACCGCCATAGATAAAATCGTCACTAAGCACATCATTCCATTCCACACCTCAGTCTATTTTCTGTCTTCACCATAGATGTCTTGCATGAATGTGCTCTCGGGAGCGAAAGCCGCCCCGTGTTTTCAGCTAAACACAAGTCAGTTCTTACTTACAATCATTTAATTCCAGCCATCAATCCGAGCTTTTATACATATTCCTCGTTATTTTTACCAGGCTCGGATTCCTACAACCACTATATCACACCTACATACTTTTATCACAGCCATCCATCCCCATACTCATTCTATTTGTTTCATGCAGTACTATAGATCCAGGAGTTGACCCTTTCAGGTCTTGCATTGTCTTCAAATACTACAGTTGTACCCTTTCATAGTATTCGTCTTCTTTGTCGCTCCATACCTCGGTACCGTATAGCAGTATGTATCTACGCATGCATCCCAACTAGCCACCAACCTTCTCCTCCTCTGTCTGTTTACCCTACAGGAGGGTTTGACGACACTACTAGACATTCTACGACTCGTCAGTGGTTCAATATATTCCTGTCTTGAGCTAGCTGGACTGTTTCGTGTAGCCCGGTGCCTACTAGCTCGGTTAGTTCATCGAGTCGGTGACCTGCCTCTCGACCTCTTGCCTTCCATTTTACCTGCAACCATAAGTTTTTCAATTCTAGTTCTTCTTTAAATGTGCCTGAGGAATTGAAGATACGATCTATTGATCATGTGTAATAGTTGCACTTTTACCTTCACATCTTCCAGTATTGACTTATTTGCACGGTATTTCCAGGATACTCTAAGCACACGCCGCAAACCCACATTCGAATTTGTTTGCTTTTCTTAGGGTTCAGGTTTCAGCGGCGTAATCAGCAATGGGAAAAATGACTGCGTGCACAAGTCTTTGTTTGGTGTATTTTGTATCGTTCGTATCTTTCTTTATGGCGATTCTGCGACGTATTTCGATCTGACGATATATATATATATATATATATATATATATATATTCCCTTACGTCCGTTCCTAGGCTTTCCCTTTCTCTCTGCTTTTTATACATCCTTTTTACATCCAATCTCGTCCAACTACCACACCTCCCACACCAGTTTCTCCAGGCACAACTCCTGCAATCTTTCTTCGACCTTGACTACTCTCGCACACGACTTACACCAAATGTTCATCTGATTCGCCTCCAGTTACAGCACCGCCCTAGGTGTCGATCTTTCAAGTTCAAGCAAACTCTTGAGACACCATTCTTGCTTCATTTCCATTACATCCCACCCTTCCACTTCATCCAACAATATTGGCTTGACACACGTGAGATCTTACACGCCACTACGAACTTACCATCCCACTCATGTACCACTCACTAGAATTTACCAGGTACACATATTTTCTCAAAGTCATTTTAGTTTTATTTTTCACCTTACTAACTCAGGGTGTGGTCCTTTTGAGTCTTCTTTCTAGATAACTGCTATAACGGTATCCATTGTATTAACGTTTTTATTGGTGCGTTACTAATGATGTATGTTTTTCATGTTACAGGTCCTTGACAGTTTCAAGAAACCTCCAAATGTAACAGCCACACAGTTAAAGTCTCTCCTCCAGGTTGACTCTGGTAAACCTGAGACAAACTCCGTACAGATGAGCATGCCCCTAGAAGTCCTTGAAAACACGCTGGGAGTTAACGCAACCCAACTGTTCAAAATACAACCCGACGAAATAATCCAAGAAATTCGTTGTGATAAGGACCGTGCACATCGTCGTATTTGTTTTCAAATCAATCGAGACATATTTACCAAAGAGATTGTCGATAATTGTATAATACCCGATCTAAATCATCAAAAGAAAAAAATAGTTGTGGAGTACAGCTCACCAAATGTTGCCAAGCCGTTTCACTTGGGTCATCTAAGATCTACCATCATAGGAAACTTCTTGTCTAATTTATATTCATATAGAAATAATTCGGTTGTTAAATTGAATTACTTGGGTAAGAATTACTGATAGGGTAGGGTAGTAAACTAGAGAGAATTATTCATTGCAATGCCACAATATATAGCACGAATTGAATCTTGAAAACTGGTGTGACTTTTTTTTATCAGTAGAATATCAAGAAACATCCAATATATCACTTATTGAAATAAAATAAAATCATTTAATGAATATTTTTACAATATAAGCCAACTAAAACTATAACAAGGACTGACCAATTAAAAGCTGATGGCTTATCAGTTATCCTCTCTACTTTGGTATCCTCAACTAAAACGAATAAGTTTTTAATTTTTACGTTTTAAAAATTTAGGTGATTGGGGCACTCAGTTCGGTCTAATAATGGTAGGCGTTGAAAAATTGAAAATTACCAGAGAAGAACTACAAAAAAATCCAGTCAAACTACTTTACGAGTCGTACGTGCATGCCAACAAACTGGCGGAGACTGATTCCGATGTTTTAGTCAAAGCAAAGGAGGAATTTCACAAACTTGAAATTGGCGAACCAAAGAAGATTGACAATTGGAAGACCTACATCGAATTTACCATTAATGAGATGAAGAATATGTATAAGCGACTAGGTGTTACGTTTGACGAATACAATTACGAATCGATGTACAGTGCTAAGGATATTGAAAAAATCATTCGTACCATGCAGGAAAGAACGGTTCTGCATTTGGAGCCTACCGGGGTGCAAGTGGCTAAAATTAATGACAAGAACGTGACTGTTGTTAAAAGTGATGGGTCTACTTTGTATATTACAAGGGATATAGCAGCAGCGGTTGATAGGTTTGCCCGGCATCAGTTTGATAGGATGTACTATGTTGTTGATAACGGCCAAACAGATCATTTTAATTTGCTGAAAAATATTTTACATCAGATGAATTACCGATGGGTGGATAGAATACGGCATGTTAAATTTGGTAGGGTAAGAGGAATGAGCACTCGGAAAGGGAATGTTGTATTCTTGAGGGATATACTTGACGAGACGCGTGAATTGATGGTGAAAAGGCAAATTCAGTCACCTAGTAATATACTTTCATGTTTAGTTCAAATTTAAGGTTTAATTTCAATATTTTTAGCAACTAAGGTAGCTATATCAGATACAGCCACCTCAGACATTCTAGGAATTTCATGTGTGATCATAAATGATTTGAAACAACGGCGGCAAAAGGATTATGAGTTTTCGTGGGAAAGGGCGCTACAGGTTTGTACTAGAATAAATAACCAATACTCCTGGTGTGGGGTATATCTTAACGCGCGGGCGATAAAAGCGTATATTTAGTAGAGAAATCCGTCTTATTTCTGAGATTCGAATCATTGGACCGGAGTGCCAAGAGTCATTGATTTCGGCTCAGTAAGTCAGGTGAATCATTTCACGTACGTGTAGAAAAATCTAGTGAAAACAATTATAATAATATTACGTCCTGTATCTTAGTGATGGCCACTATCGAATAAAAATCATTAGTCGGGAAACTACCGGTAGTCGAACAAAATTTCGTGACTGTCTTACTGTTATTTTTAGCTATGAAATGTTGATAATTAATTGACTGGTGTGATAAATATGGAGAAGAATGTCCTAAATCGCCATTAACTACACAGTGGCTGTATTCTGTAACCTAAACCTCAACTGTGCATTTTCTGTGTCTCTTTCTATTCTGAAGTCAGTAATGATATTTCGTTCTATAAAGCGTTATATCTCAACGTCGATAGTTATCTACTTATACGCGTAACTAAGGATAGTAATACTTTTTGAGCGCCGCGGTAAGAATTGTGTTTTAGTATCGGACTATCAATAGTTTTATTTCAAGATATCGGACTTGTCGACAAGGTCAAGCACGGTTCTTGTATCAAGGTAGTGAGGATGTTCTAGAATCGAATTGTTACCACTACTTCGATAGTTTTGATTTCATGGTAACTGACTACAACAGTTTTTACTTGGTAATTAATAAGAGTATCGGTAACTACTGCTACCCACTATAATATGTACTACCGAATGTTACATTGGATTGTATGGTTATTTCAGAATTAATATTTTACAATGTAAATTATTTGTAGGTAACAGGTGACACTGGTGCCAAACTGCAATATACACATTGCCGATTATGTAGTTTAGAAAATAATTGTGGAGTCATACCTGCAATAGAGTGTATTCCCGAGATGTTGACCGAACCTGAGGTTATAGCTTTGATTAGGGAATTGGGAAGGTTTCACGACGTTTTGAACAGATGTGAAGAACAATTAGAAGCATGCCATTTAGTTACCTATCTATTTCACCTTTGGTAAGTACCCTATGTGAATGGTTGAACTCTTAAATTCATTTATTCTTATTTTCATGTTTTCTGTAAAAATCTATTTACACCATCTAGGTTAGTGTTTCTAAAACTTATGGGTCCGCGACCCCCCTTTGCACTTAAAAATATCAAAGGACTCCCTGAAGAATTAATATGTGCAGAAAAACATACATAAAAATCCAAATGATCTGTAATTATTTTTTTCCAGCGACCTTATGTGTCGCGACCCCACCTATCTAGGTGAAGGTTTGTAATAGATGTACAAAAAATGACCCCTTATAAATTCACTAGTAGGACATGTTCTTATACCCTAGTTCTAGTTTATTTTTTTACCAATAACCATTACTGACTTATTGCGAGGCGTGAAATTGTATTTCACTGTTCGTATGGTCACTAATAGATTTATTATTAACCTTGGTCACTAATGGATTTATTATTAACCTTGGTCACTAATGGATTTATTATTAACCTTGGTCACTAATGGATTTATTATTAACCTTGTCACTAATGGATTTATTATTTACCTTGGTCAATAATGAAGTAAAGACCATTATACCTACTGTGCCTGCTAATTGGTCTATAAAAATAGTCTTTGTCGCCTTGCTGTATAATATACTATGGCTTGGTTGTATACGGCAGATAAATCTTGAGTTAATTTTTAATCCAATCCACATAATGCGACGTTGGCATATATAAACAGATTTACATGTGGTTATGAAAGGAAAATTTAACAATAATTTATGCAATATCTAACAATACTAACACGGGTTATAGTTACCTCGCATTTATACAACCAAGGTGTGTAAAATCTCACTGCATTTTTGTTTTAGTAACCACATCAACAAAGCACTGAAAACAATCAAAGTTAAAGACCAAGATATCCCAATTGCATCACAGCGGCTACTGCTCTTCAATAGATCTCGGGAGATTTTAAAACAAGGAATGACCATACTAGGTCTGCAGCCTCTAAGAGAAATGTAACTAACAAGAACACTTGTGATAAGTTTAATCCTAAAACTGTATTTGGTACAAAAAAAAAACACCACTTAACGTTTCTTCCACGTGTACTTTTTCCTGGCGCCGGCCTGTCCAGGCTTCTTCCTCTCGCGAGTGCGGAAGTCTCGAGTTAGTAAACCAGCTGTAATTTATATTTGTGCATTATTATGTATTTTGAATAAAGACAGAAATTATTACCCAGTCGCATTTTTTCTATCATATCAGCGTCGACGAAACTACGGAGGCCCCATGCAATGCCGAATCTAATAGCGCCTGCTTGGCCTGATGGTCCGCCGTCCTCGACATGGGCTTCAACATCAACTGTTTTGTGCATGTTTGTGAAGATCAGTGGAAACAATAACTGAAAAATAAAATTACAAATAAGAATTATGCAGATAAAATCCCAGATTTAAAGAACCTGTTTAACAGGTCCATGCATAAATTTTAGAAATTAATCCTAAAATGGTTATTCATCGTATTATTTAAAAATTTCTTAAATGATACTATAAAATTAAAGAAAGTGTGTCAGTTGTATATTTTTCTGATGATATAAATTTAATAATTAGTAATAAAAACTATATGAATCTTATAACTGAAAGAAGTAGCAATATCTAGCAGAGACCAAGTTGTTTGAAACGGCGAACAGGCATAGTTTGGTTGGTCTTGAGCCATCCGCCCTCCCGTATTTTATAAAACAATGTATCCATTGAATCCCTACCAACCAAACTATGCCCGTCCACTATTTCAAATAACTTGAACTCTGCGCGCTATACTGTTATCCATTAATTTATATTCTATTAAATTAATTCCATTTGTTAATTTACGCCTAATACAATGTAGTATATAGTTCAAGTCATTTGAAATAGTAGACAGGCATAGTTAAATTAACGACTTGAACTATGCACTACATTGTTTCTTACATATTTTTATGAATTAAGCGAAAATAAATAAATGAAAATAATTGAATTATAGAAGGTAATGGATAATAGTTTAGTGTAGAGTTCAAGTCGTTTGAAATAGTGGCCGGAAATAGTTTGGTTGGTGAATATCGGAACAAAGGTGAGCGGGCGCTTGGATTAGGTGATTTTCGACCCGTGGGACCTTCCCTACAGGCTGGTCATGAAAAAGATCGGAGCTCGACTCGAAGTCACAGTTCTTGGAGGGGTAAGAGCAGTAATTGCGGCCATCTTTCCTCCAAGGCAGGACAACAACGAGGGAACATATCACGAAGAGGAAATGCCACTAGAAGACTGGAAGAAGGTAGTACTGGCGGCCCTCGGAAACCTCCCAGAGATGAGGCCACCGGGGTCCGACGGACTGCCCAATAGAGCACCGGAGATAGCCGCGAAACTTCGCTGGAAGTCTCGTCTTAATCCCAAAGCCCGGGAAGCCGACGAACGACTCCGCTTCATATCGCCCGCACTACCTCTTGGACGGACTACAGGACCGGCAGTATGGCTTCAGGTAAGTAAAGACGATACTGCATGAAGACCATCATGCTAACAAACTTGGTAAGAGGGTGCCTCGCAGATAGAGGTGATACATGAAGGACGCACGGGAGCATCAAGGCAGGATATTACGAGAAGAGTACCACAGGTATCAGTCCTAGGGCCCGTCCAATGGAACATATCCTATGACGGCGCACTAAACGCAGACATGCCGGAGGGATTCATGGATTCTGGGGGAGACAAACATTCGATGTTAATCACGATACGACGAAAATGTAAACACTTTTGCATAGACACCTACAATAGTAGAACGAAGACCGACTAAAAAAACTAAAGGAAGCACTACTGCACATACAGTGGAATATGGGATGGAATATGTGAATATGTGCATTGGGAAGATTACCCGGCGAAGTGTAGAACCCTAATATCAGAAAATGTTCTGTACCAAAAAAACTCTACTTCACTTATAGGAGAAGTTGGTTTTCTAATTTAAAAAAATACTATACTAGACAACATGTATCAAAAATAAAGTCCATATCCGATAATCATATACATAGTAATCAACTTCTTCAGACGTTAGCAACTTCTGAACGAATATAAAAAGCGAAATACCTGGGGAGAAATCTGTGTGGGGATTGACAATACATCCCCAACAGCAAGGCTAGATATGGTACTTGCGAAGGACCACTTAAATGCAATAGAACTGCCAAAGTATGCCAACGATCCTGAGGAAAGTCTAGATGCCACAACCAACATTGAGTCATCCCTGTCAAATAAGGAAATTGCTCTGGGAATCTTTATAGACATATAAGGGGCGTTTGACAATACAACCCACCTGTCCATAGCCGTTTTCGTGTATCACTATGGGCTGGTACGGGCTTATTGTCTCTATTGTTCTATTTGCCGCTTTCGATGCGCACAATTCTACTTAGGCCCTTACACCCGGCGGCGCAAGACCTGAGCGATACTGCACGCGACGGGGGCGACTAGCAATGCTAAACCAAGCTAAACGAAAGCGCCTCATAAGATATGCAGCCACTAGGAAAGGAATTGACGATCATACAATATAGTGGATAGAAGATATGCTAAAAGACCGAAAAATAACTGCAAGACTGGAGGGAGCGTCTCGAACAACGGTCGCGATGAAAGGATGTCCACAGGGTGGGGTTTAACACGGTGGGCTATGCGGATGACATTGCCGTCATAATAAGGGGTACATTTTATACCACCGTTATGAACCTTGCACAACAAGCAATAAATATGATCAACTGATGGAGCAAAAAGGAGGACCATTGTCTGCAGGCAGTATTGTCTGCCTCTGCCTGCAGACAATGAATCGTACATTGAAACTGCCGAACACAGACTATGCGCATGCCCAGCGCTTGGGTAGAAAAAGTTTGTCAGTCTTGGGAACCCTAATCTAACGACACTGTAGCTGAAAAGCAAGCCTCTTTGGGGCATACTAAACTTCGTCCGAGAAGTGGAATTCCTGGTGGAAGTATGATAGAGCACAATAGATCAGCATTGGTCGCACGGCTAGACGACCCCTGTAAAAAAGCATAATTCCAGGAAGAACTAAAGAAGAAGTTAGAACAAATCGAACGTCTAGACAAAATGGGATCAGCTCTTAGAGAAAATAAAAGTATGTACCAAGAATATTTGTATAAGAACAAAACCGAAAACTAGCAAAATGCTCTCTTAAATAAATGGAGCTGCGGAAAGACGTCACCAGAGATACGCCAGAGTAGTTAAGTCTAAACAAACAAACATATAGGGAAAGCCATACGATCATTTTCAATTGTCAAGAGATAAAAGAGACCATATAAGATAATATCAACATGTTAGATGCAAGTTGGCAAATAACAAGGGGAGAATAACCAAAATAAAAAATAACCATTGCACTATTACTACCGATAAATCGGATATCATTAAAGTAATGGAAAAATTTTATGAAAATCTATTCATTTCAGTTTTGGAGGATCCAGATGAAGATGGAGAATCTGTTAACACGTTGTATCAGAGGAAATCTCTCAAATCGACCAAGCGGAAATAGAAATAGCTTTGCGTCAAATGAAAACAGACGGCACCAGACGAAGACCAAATCACAAACGGGATGCCTATACTCCGGGGTGGAACCTTATTAGAACTGTTGGAGTGCTACTAAAGAAATGTCTGTTTGAGGGAAAAATATCAACTATATAACAACATATAAAGGTCATATTATTATTACAAATTATAGGGAGATAACTATAATATAGAAAACAGTGAGCCAATAAGTCTGCTCTAACATATATACAATGTACAACTTGTTTTCGAAAATAATTACTAAACGCTTAACAACAAGCTTGATTTTTATCAAGCTGTCAAGCAGGCGAGATTACGTAAGAACTATAGCACGATTGATCATCTACCAACATTACGAAATGTCATAGAGAAAAGCACGGAGTACAGTAGCCCCTTTTAGTTGGCTTTGTCGATTACCATAAGGCTTTCGATTCAATAGAACTGTGTCCATCCAAAACGCATTAGGGGAGACAACAATTAATTTAAGGTACTCTACGCTACGAAAAAATATCTATGACTAGACCAATTTAAAATAGAAAAGAACATGGCTACAAATATCCGCATCCAGAGAGAAATACGGTGACACTATAGCACCGAAACTGTTTACCCCTCACTAGAGCACATCTTTAAGAAATAGCGTGGGAAAATAAGGGCATCAAAATAAATGGAGTATATTTAATCGCCTACGATTTGCAGACCACATGTTCCTCGTTAGCAATAATTTAAAAGAATTGAAATCTACGCTGGAAACCCTGCAGGAGCTTTCAGAACGGGCATGGCGATAAAGCTCATAAAGACCAATTTATTCAGTCAGAACAAATAACAAATAAAAACAAACAAATGGAAACTGTCGATCATATGGGCCACCTTATTACCTTAGCCAAACCAACCGAACAGCAAAAATCTCAAGGCGAATCAGATTAAGTTGGACAGCATTTCGGAGTTGAGCAGAAGTGAGAGCATGTACTGAAACATCAGAAAGTACGCCAATCACTAAAGGCCAAAGTATATGTCTCTTGTGTGCTACCTGCCCTAGCTTACGGCCTCAAAACAGCAACACTGATTACTTTAAGTGCTCAGATGCTAAGAGTATCACAAAGGGCAACAGAACGAACCATGCTAGACAAAAACTTGAGGGGCCGGGTAAGGAACGACGAAATTCGTTGATGCAACAAAATCCCAGGCGTATTGCGATTCTCAAGTGAATACCCAACTAGATGGACTAATACAGCAGTTAATTGGCAGTCAAGAACCCTTAAAAGAAACATCGGTAGGCCCCAAATAAGGTGGCTAGACGACGTTAGAAATGTCGCAGGCAAACAATCGCCCCGGAAGGCATTAAATAAGGACGTATGGGACCAAATGAGGGAGGCCAAGTCCAGCAGTGTCCTAGCACAGGCGGAGAGAATAAGAAGATATGTAAAGTGAAGGCATAAACCGCGGGCACCTGGATCATGCGACTAAACGTCGTCAGTAATTCAGAAAGTAGTTTGGTGTCCACACCAGATTAAATATACAATGTCTGGTTCACGGGAAAATGTTGACATTTCTTATGTATAATAATACAGTCGAAATGGACTATTTTTACAAAATGTCTCTTGCTCTGTATGTATGTCTGTAATCAAAATTACGAGAAAACGGCTTTATGGATCGGGATTAAATTTGGAAATTCGGATTATAGTCATCATGAGACAAATCGGATTTTATTTGAGCAAAATCTGATAGTTAAAACTAAGTTTTCTGAAAATCTAAAAAAAAATGTTTCTACACTTTCTTTCTTCCAACTTTGTTTTTGGTAAAAATAAAAACTAATACACTGTGAAAAACGTAGTTAATCAGCTGGAAATTTGATTAAAAGTGTAACATGATTTTTAGGAAATATTTTAAGTTCTGTTTTAATATTAATTTGTTCGGAGATATTTTCCGTTATATTATTAATTGTAACAATATAAGTAATAAGAACTAAATGACAAGTGCGTATTTTTATTTTGTCATCATAAACGGTTTAAAATAGTTATTATTTCTACTGATTTCTTGTTTTATGTCAGCATAAACCCATTCATAACTTGAATAATTCGAATATTTCCCCACAAAATCCTTCAATCTCTGACACAACAGTTAATTCAATACAACGAAAACACATCAAATTTACTTACCAAATTGGACATTTTGAAATACATTTTTATTAAACATTTATTTGTAAAAATACAATACAATTAACAATGTATATAAAACAATGCAATAATAAAAACAAGGCAATTCGGATTAAAAACTTTTTATCATGCACAATCTTTATTGCATTAATTACACTAATTTATTGTTGACTTACAACTAAATTATTGCCTACGTAAAATTTGCCGTAATAAAATAAGGTTACAATATATGTTTCTCTAAAAAATAGAATATATTCATCGCGTGTCTCATCACAAAACTACGTTACTAATATCACATGGAAAATACAATCGTAAATTTATTTTCTGTGCTCGGCGGGCGTGAGCGCGCCTCGGATAATAATTTACTAAATTGCATAATTGTTACATAATAATGAGGGACATGCGAATAATCTGTTTTTGTTTGCGCCTTTTATATGCATCAACAATTTGAACTATTAATATTCTTTTGTGTTAATACGGTTAGCAATTGTTCAATCACTTGGTGGTTGTTATTTAAAGCAATCTTGAGCTCTCTGATTTCGCTACTTAAATGTTCAATTTGCTCCGTGCTTTTTTCAACTTTGCTTTGCAGCACGCTGACGCTACCCGAGTAATCTGCAATAATCTCGCTGTTTTGATCGACATTATTGTTAATCCACTTTTTATGTGCGGTGTATGTTGACATATGTGTACCCTGGGATGATATTGTATGTCCGTAGTGTTTGCGCTGTTTGGCGATTTCGTGTGCTGCTTTTAAAATGTCCCGAGGTAAACGTTTCTCGCGTGGATTTAATGGCTTTACATTTAAAACTACCCTATAAGCTTTAGGTGATACCAGAGCTGTCCAATGGAGTAAATTTAAAAGATATCTTGGTAGATAGCCGTTGAATAATGCCAGCTCCATGTAGGAAATTAGTTTAGTTTGTCGGACCAATTTCGACAAACCTGCTGTTTTTTGTAAGCCTTGTATATCGTGCACAGCGATACCGACTAGTAAATTCATGAGGATTACTGTTACGAATAATAGGAATAACACGAATGTGACTTGAGCGCTAATTTCTAATAAAAATGGGGGATCTTCAGGGTCGTCATCTACTAATAAATCAAGGCTCAACTCCCCCGTCATCATAACGAGCACGGTTATTAGGCCAATAAAGGGATTTGCGAATGTAGACGAATCTGGAAATATCACGCAAAAACTGATTGTAAATCCCACCAATAGACACGAGTATGCTAATAGCAACTTGGCGAATTCCCCTTGAACACGCGTGTACATCGCGACGTAAGACCCAAAAATTGGCAGCTGGCCTATCATCAACATCAAGTTGGTCCAACCGAATAAAACTGCGAATGCACCTACATGATTCTGCCACGTGTACGTCCTTCCGGTATAAATGAAGGATATTATAAACACACTGGCAATTACCGACCATTCAATTATATTTTCTGGGTGTGAAAGATATTGTCTAACGCTGGGATAGCCGGCAATGCCATAAATTTTTCTGAGTATTTCACATCCTGTTATTCCAACTAATACGAACCATTGCATTTCAATAACAAAAGGATTATTACGCAACATATGGCCCATCATTGATTTCTTTTCGCATAACTCAATTACATTTAAAGGCTGACTTTCATTCATATTTTTACCATGATTGTAACAATTATGTGCGAGCGCTGTTAGGACGTATAAAGACAAACTTAACACAAATATCAAACAGAATAACATACGAGCTATATAGTATTTTCGTATTTTCTCCCATTTTAAATAAAGAAAGGCGGAACATAATGGGTGTAGTAGTATTTCTTTTTGGCCCTCATCTACAAATGTGTTTAGGAAGCTAATTTCTCTTGGATGGCAATGTTGCAGGATGCTTCTAAAATCCAAACGTAATTCTACTTCACGATTCGACGACTCTGGGTGATGATGTAAGGTAATTGCAGAATCTAGTTTTTGTGTGACCATTGCTAGAGATGCGGGTGTTTTTCTGGTCATTATACCCAAAGCCGTCATTCCAAATTTTGATTTTGCTGTGACATCAGCACCGTGATAAACTAGTACCTCCACACATTGGGATAATTCGTTTAGCGCAGCTATGTGTAATGGAGTGTAGCCGTATTGGTCTTTGTAATTAACATCCGCTCCCCAATTCATTAAAATTTCAATAATATCATAGGATCGGGCTGCTTTGCAAACTGCCGCATGTAGAGCTGTACGTTTATCAAAATCTGCAATATTAGGATCTGCATTGCCTTTTCGTAGGAGCAATTCGACACAATCAAAAGCTTGTGCGCGTGCTGCTAAATGTAGTGACGTCTGTCCTCTATGATTGCGACTGTTAGCATCCGCCGATTTCTCTAAGAGGATTTCAATACACTCCACATAGCCTCCTTCCGCTGCTAAATGCAAAGGCGCCAAGTCTTTTTCTTTTGTTTTCGCGTTGACATTATTTCCTTTAGCCTCTAACATAATTTTAAGGCACTGAGTGTGGCCTAAATCGGCGGCTAAATGAATTGGCGACATTCCTGAGTACTCCACTTGCCCTACATCAGCGCCTTGCGCTGTGAAAAGTCGAACGCACGCAATAGCATTAGCACGAACAGCGCAATGCAAAACACTCTCATGGCAATTACTGGGGTTAGTTGTTAACGCGTGTACTTTAGCACCGCTGCTTAATAAAATCATAGCCGTCTCAGGACAATCACCGAAGGCCGAACAATGTAAAGGTGTGTAACATTTGTACGACGCATTTACATCAGCCCCATGTTGCAACAAATACTGAGTTCCCGCTAAACACCCACTAAATGAGGCTAAATGTAGCGCACTTAATCCCTGATTTGGTTCGAAGTAATTCATCTGAGCCCCCAGCGAAATTAGTCCTTCCAACAAATCCCAGCGCTTCATAAATGCAGCCCACAAAAACGAAATATTGATCTCCAATTTAGTAGCTCCACTGAATGCATCCTGCAGCGTTTCCTGCTGTATCTTCTTATTCTCAATATCATCCAATAATTGATGCCGCCCAGATGAACTTTTCATGTGCTCGACTAAATTCATTTTAATCGTGTCGTGACAAATTTGAACAGTCAGCTCGATATTCGTGGAGAATTCTTCGAAACTTTCGTAGATATTAGGCGTGTGGTCGGCAGGTGGCGAAGGACCGCATTCCATATATTCAAAATCATCTGAGGGAAACTCCTCTTCAAGCATCTCCTCTGGGTCGCCGCGGTTGCGCTTCCATTTGATCAGCATCGACGCCGTCGGTGTTTTGTACAGCGGAAAACTCTCCACCTCCGCGTTCACGCTCACCGACCGGCCAAGCTTGCGCGAACCGGTCGTGTCTTGGAATGCCAAATTATCCATCTTCAAGGACGTGTTGTCTTTCGATGCAGAAACCATTTATATCAGCTGCAAACAGTTGACAAAAAAAATGTACATTAATTATAGAATGCAATGAATGATGAGATGAAATGGAATTTGCGCGTGGAATTTGTTGCGGAAGAAACGTGAGAAAGTCTACGGACAAATAACGGCAGTAGGCAAGTCATGCGCGACTTGTACGTTTTATTTAATTGATGTAAAGGATGTTGGGTTTTATTTAAATTAATTATAATTGTGGTGTAATTAAAACAAGATTTTAAAATAGCGGAGTAAATAGAATTGTGCGTAATTTATTTAACTTAATTAAAGTAATACCACATCCTTATATGTTTATTAAGTTTATTAACCATTGTGGTGTTCACACGTTTCGTGATTTCAAATAATGATTACGATAATATATATAATAAATAGTTCTCTCTGTAATTGTTCATCTTCGCGGCCTTTATGTTCTTGTGTACTTGATTGGAGTTACTTAATTCTATCATAATTGCTGAAAGTGTTTTATATCTAATATTTTGTTATTTTGTATTATCCACTTCTTTATGAGGATCTCCCATATTGTGGCCGTTAGTACCTTTGGTAATTTTCAATGATGTATCCATTATCTGTTATATTTGCAGTATATGACATTTATCACTTCTGATATACCTCTCAATCACATTTAATTATGATGGCTATGATTGTTAACATATAATTTAATCACTCTTTAATTTATTGCACAATGTAACATACATAGTGTGTACTACACACTTAAACAGCTTCTTCGTAACATAATTTTCATGGCACAATATTCTATAAAAATGTGTTAATTTTCCAATTGCTATAAATGAATGAAAAATATAAACGTTGGCAGTTTTCGATATTCTAAAATTCGTATCCGGTTCCTCCTCAATTCATATACACCGTATTCATAATAGATGAACACCATCGCAGTTTTAAATCACAAGGATCCCGTTTTGATTAGCAATAATTTCAGTACTCGGATACTACGATTTATTCTAAACCAGGATTTATAGTATTCTTTCGAATGTTAATTGTTGCAACTAACGTATTACATAATAAAATGAATGCTCGACAAGTGAGGAAATATACCAGTAAGCGAAAATAGGATTACGCGAGTATGTGAGTGTGTAATATAATATACGAGTGGACAAAAATTCGAGATATTTTAACAACTTGGGTTGTATAAAACCTAATGAAAAATACATAAAAAGACTTAAACGCATATTGTTTTCATTATTTTCAGTTCAAGTTAACTTGTAATACGTTATTCAAACGTCACTTTTGTTAACTATTAAGCATAAATCAACATTGCGATATGTAATGAGAGGTATGCGAGACTATGAAATGCAAAATAAGCAACAATTTATACAATTATAATCAATCTATAATCTATCATCTAGTGGATTTTAGTGGACTACCAGTAATTACGGGCTCAGTTTCCCCTAAGAAAATTGCACGAGTGCATATTATAAGATATTAAATTAAAATTTAGATATTCTAGTGCTTGTGAATAATAAATACGTAAATACTAACTAAATCCACATTTGCATACATTCCATTTTATAAATTGTGTGATCTACGAATTGTGGTTGCGGTGTAATTCTTGTTCGCGTTCGTAGCAGAATTCTACAGGTACGCCATTGGTAACGCTAAATGACACAAAAGTAACACAAAAGGCAGTCAGATAATCTGAGATCGGTTCTTATGGGCAGAAACACAACAAACAAATAAACAATAGATCGTAAAATGCCTATAAACATAAACAGAACACACGGACTTTCTAAGGTCCAACCGACAAGAGCATTAGGACTAATACCTCCAAAAGGCCCTCACCGAAAATAATGTCGATCTAGTTGCGATACTGGAAACCCATCTAGAAAACGAAGCCCAATTTCTCTCTAAAGGAAGAATACATGGAGATGACCTAATAGGAGCCGCTTACCACCGGGCAAGCGGAGTAGCCACCATGTACAAAAAAAATAGAAAATGCGTACTTATACTCAGTAACCACAGACAACACAGCCTACACGAAGTCACCATTAAGATTGGCCGGTACCAGCCCGCCAGAGCCCCATGACCCGCTTAGGCTCTCAAAGCGTACCCTCGTCCAGCAGTCTATGTTGGAGAATTTAATAGCTATAATGTATTCTGGTACTATAGAGAGAACGAACGAGGTTCTAGTAAACCAGAGTGAAGAATCCAACACCTATCTAATCTTCGACGCCAAAGAACGAGACACTTTTTATCTGCAGCTTGGAGACAAGAGAGCAATCCAGACCTATGTTTCGTTACTGAAAAAGGAAACAACCAACCCCAAGCAGCGTTCCGAAAAGTATTAGCAGACTTCCCTCGCAGCCAGCACCGACCAATTCTACTAGAAGTCGGTTCCAATATACCATTTATTACATTCTTTCCTTTCAAGGTGGAATTTTAAAAGGGCTGACTAGACTGGATTCACAAAGAAACTGGATACACGCCTGGGATGGATACCACCAACAAAAAACATTACAACAGATTTGTTGGAGCAGTAATTGCCACAGTAAAAGAAACAATTCCCAGACGATATCGCAAGGAATATTTCCCGGGATGAGATGAGAAGTGCGAAAGTCTCTATAAAGAATTCGCCGAGAGCCAGGTTCGGGAAGTTGCGGACGAATTCCTGCACAACCTAGACTCAGCCAGGCGACTGGAGACCGTAGTAGAGCTGGACTTCTAAATCAAGCAGAAAACTAAGAGGTAGAAATCGCCTTATAAGAGAACCCCCCGTACCCACACCACAAAAGTAAAACCCGACTTCAAAATATTCAAATCTGCCAGGTCTCAGTCACGCTGACTTTACTATAGATGAAACTTCCACCGCAATACCAGAAAGGCAGGAACAGGAACAGTACTAGATTTTGATAATATTCACCCCGAATTCATACAATACTGTGTCAAATAAGCAAAGTAATGATGAGCAGAATACTTCTCAGACGTCTCAAAAACATGCAAGTTCCCACACTTACTAAAGAAAGAAAAACCATAGCGACATTAAAACCCGACATGCCAAATGACCAACTATCGCTCAATCGGATTGCTGGGCTGCATTTAAAAACTACTAGAGCGTCTAATATATAACAGAAGCAGCAAAAAGATTTTTGAACAAAGACCTACTGAGCAAACAGGATTCAGGCCCAACGATAGCTGTATAGACCAAATCCTGTTCCTGACGACAAATCGAAGTTGGCTTTCAGAGAGACACGAAAATATCAGTAGCTTTTATAGACCGATCAGCTGCATACGACACAGTGTGGAGACAAGGACTAAGTTATAAACTACTCCGGGCAATACCATGCCTAAAAATAGCAAGCCTCGTCAAGAATATGCTAGTCCTCATGGGTAGCTCAAAAAGCAAACAAATGAAACTCAGTAATGGATTGCTACAAGGTTCCGGGATAGCCCTCTGCTATTTAGCCTATAAATATCTGATATACCTGAAACCGAATCTCAGAAATTTGGGTATGCAGACAACTGGACGATAGCAACCAGGCACAACCGCATTGAGAAAAGTAACACTAACCAACGAGCTTCCCATTCTGGAAGAATATTTCCGCAAGTGGAAACTAAAATCAAATGCGTCGAAAACAGTAATGTGCTGTTTCTACCTAAATATCGCACAGGCCCACAAAAAGCTCAACGTGCATTTCGAAAATAGACTGCTAAACCAAAATTCCTTGAAATCACCTTAAAGAAGACGCGAACCTTTAAGGAACGCTTGCTAAAACAGCAGGAAAACTTAAAAAGAGAAATAACATCATCCAAAAGCTATGTGGCACAACATGGGGCTCGGCACCTGTGCTAA
The DNA here is from genome assembly GCA_963942505.1 of Lordithon lunulatus. NCBI lineage: Eukaryota > Metazoa > Arthropoda > Insecta > Coleoptera > Staphylinidae > Lordithon > Lordithon lunulatus. The sequence goes on along the minus strand of OZ012666.1, from coordinate 52,065,681 downwards.
GATCGACAGTCATTGGTCTTGTATACTCAGCAGCAGAATATGCCGCCTCAGTCTGGCTAAATAACAAACACGCCAAACTTGTTGATGTCTAACTAAATCAAACAATGAGAATAATAAAACCAACCCCAACATATTCGCTCTCCTACGCAACATCACATCGCCAAGCGTTCGAAGAAGAAATGCCCTACTAGGAGGGTTCAAAACTATCCAAGACAATAACCACTTCCCCATTCATATTGACATAATAGAAATAAATTGCGCTCTAGGCGCCCTCCAATACAATCCGAACTAACTAATCCACGCCGAATTCATCATCACCAACGCCTAGCAAACCCGATGAAATGTAGAATCCCCGCACGAGGCACGCACAATGTCATGTATCAGTACCAAGCCCCTGGGACTAGAACTACTACGCAAAATATGGGCAAAACTAAACAGAATTAGGGCAAATAGTTTTATATGCGCAAACAACCTGAACACATGGGACAAGGCACCCAGCCCTAATAAAGACTGGGGGCTCTACAGTCACAGACCATCCGCCACATTACTGAAGATTGTCCGCTCTGAGTTTTCCACGGAAGCTTTCATGAATTCCTAAGTGCAACTAACAGTGCAATAAACTACATAAGACTCTAGACATCTGTTTGTACACATCGTATCCTATGACTGACATTCTTTGTATTCTATTGTACAGTCCTAGTTTATTTTATATCTTTAATGCCATTTTATAGGTTGTGTAAGACGCTATACGCTAATATTCGAATTGTGTTCACGATAAAATGTAATAGCGATGTGTTGGGATACAATTATTTTGACTATATTTTTTAATTCGCCTCTCTAGATACTAGTTACTAGCTTGTTTCCATTTATTCTTTTCAATATACTAACCATTTTAAATATACGAATATACTACATATGTTCGAGAAGAACGTGCATAACCAAAGATGACACGACGTTACCTTTGTGAAGGTATCATGTCTATACATGCTTGATCGAAATGTGTAATTAGAATAAAATTTTGTAAACATAATGTATTCAAATGGCATAACATTTTTAAAAGTCAATATAAACGTTTATTGTTGTGTCTGAAATTGATTTAGTAATGATAGCCATAATTTATAAATTGCATACATGTTCTGCGCAATACCTTCTACATTATATAATTCTTACAATATTAGAGCTAATAACAATGTTTTTAAATAACCTGTATACAATATATGCCATTCTGAATCAACCCTTAAAGCTCGATTTGTGAAAATTTGTGAATATTTAAAAAAAATGGTTAGCAGAATGAATATATCTGCTCGATATAAAAAAATAAATTAATAATATTTATTAGAAGTACAGTTCCTCGGCAGATGCAAATCATCGAGGTATTTCTCATGGTGCAAAATGAGGTATATGTTTGAATTAAATTCATACAGAACCGACTTTAAATCTGAACAAATCGCGGGAACAATATGATGGCTAGTCCGTATAATTGTGAAGACCGAAACTGTGCTGAAAGTGGTTACTTTCAGCACAGTTTCGGCACAATATCGCTCTTGAATGTTACATTCAAGAGCGATATTAATTACGTCATGGGCACTAATCACCGTCAGTTTAAAGATTTGAAAGACCTATTTGCGGATTATGAAGCCTTATTGATGTGATATGGCGAGGTGCTTGATTTAAGAAAAAGAAACACATTAAACATTAAAATAATTATATGTGTTGAAACAAGTCACGGCAGATTTTTCAAAATTATTAACAAATAAGGTAACACAATTTACCAATTAAAAGGTGATCATTCGCTGTATGTATTCCCTGTAGATGTTTGCGGACACATCAACTATCTGCATACTTATTTAGAAAAACAAGCTCAATCGTAACATGATGGCATAATAAAATAAGATTGTAAGAAAGTCTAATAAGTTCGAAAATTGATACTATTTCATATTCTGGTAACTGAAATATTATTTCTCTAATAGGCTAATTTAATACAAAGTCTTAAAATTCGCTATATTAGCTGGTGTGATGAATGCTGATTATTTATATCAGCGGATGCCTGAAAATTACAGATGGAACTTATTTAATTAGATTCAGAGGAATTTAAGTAAATAAGTTCCATCCAACAAATTTGGAGATCCATCAGATTACAAAGGATAGAGGTGAGTGAACTAAGCATACATCTCACGAAACGATCGAAGCGATTACTCCTGAAATAACAATTATGATAACGTGAAAATAAGAATAGAATATGTGCTCAAAGCGCTCAAACAATTAAAAAACAGCCCTGGGCAGGAAGGACAATATCTCCAATGAGTTGCCCAAATATTGGGATCAACATCGACCCAACAGAGAACTATTTTAATGTACAAAATGCTCAGCCACCACAGTATACCAGATGAATGGCGAAAGAGCACCACGATCCTCAGGTTTAAGAAAGGAGGTAAAAAAATAAGTGGCAACTACAGATTGATTAATCTCTTTAGCACAACTTTAAAGCTAACTACGAAGATTATAACCAACAAAATCAATACTATCATATCCCTGTTATAAGATAGATAACTGAAAATCTGTAGAATGCAATAAACCAGCATTTACGTGCTTTATTGGCCTGGAAAAGGCGTTCCGCCAGGTCCAGATGGAAGTAGTGATTGACGACATACGAAAAATTAACCAACCAGGAAAAATCTACAATCTAAGAGCTACGAAAATCTGTACTTGGAACGTCAGAAGTATATACAAATAAGGAGGGATCCACAATGCTATTCAAGAAATGGAAAGAATGAATGTGGACGTAATGGTGATAAGCAAATGAGATGGCGAGGAATAGGCCAGTGTTGCGATTCTGATTACACAATGTACTACTCAGGTAACGACAAACAGAACCATCGGAATGGAGTGGGAGTGATCCTTAGCAAAGCCGCAGCGATCACCGTGCTGGGCGTGTGATTTCAGAGTCAAACTCAATGGCAATCCGTTCAAAATCAACATCATCCAAGTGTACGCACCAGCTGCGAACAAACCAGACGATGAGTTCTACTATAAAATCAAAACCGATCTTAAACATACCAAAAAGACTGAGCTCACCCTGATTACGGGAGACTTCAACGCCAAAGTTGGACAGGGCGAGGAAAATACTTCGTAAGTAGGCATGGAGAAAGAAATTAAAGAGGAAACCACATTATACAGTTATGCAGAAAAGAAGAAATGGTTATCAGCCAATACCTGGTTCAGGCTTTCACCCAGACGACTCTATACGTGAAAATCTCTGACAAAGCAGGAAGTATTGTCAGAAATCAAATCGATTTTGCCCTCATAAACAGAAGATTAAGAAACGCTAGAACCTCGACCTATCCGAGTGTAGACATACCATCAGACCACAATCCTTTAGTGTGCCAACTACCACTGCAACTGCGCAAAATCATCCCCAAAACTAATAAATCTGGTTTAGATGTCAATGCCCATACAGATGACAGAGTAAGAAATGCGACGAAGGAAACTATAACGGAAGAACTAAAAAAGAAAATGGACCCAGAAATCATTCTTTTGTGATTTCTGGGTCCATTTTAATTTTTCAGAATGAAATTTGAACAATGTACGTACGGTTAATGCTGCTGTATGAAACGGATTCATGGGATGGACGATGAAAGTTGTCACAATGAATAAATTAGAGGTGTTCGAAATGCGGACTTCTTGCCGCATATTAGACATCCCACGGACGAATAGCCTCACAACGGAAGAGGTATTGGGCCGAATGCGAGATCTCGAACTACTAACCCATCCTAAAACGAAGAAAAACGGAGTATTTCGGCCATATAATGCGTAAACCTCAAATTCGGTATCTTAGAACCTCCTCGTCCAGGGCAAGATTGGGGGCAAAAGAGGATTAGGCCAGAAACAAGTCAATGCTGCGAAATAACCAAGAATGGACTAGCCTAAGGACTGTCTAAGAACTTTTTCACGTGAACAAATTGACAAAGGCGAGGATTCTTCGTGAAGCCATTACTATCTCCAGATATTATTAAAAATGAAACGAAACGAATTTGTTCTTCGAGTAACTTCATTGTCAGACTGTAAATGATGACCAGTTTACTGTGATACTTGAAATGATTTTTCTCGGATATTTCCTTATGTGACCTATATCATAATATACATCGCTGATCGAAGAAAACTAATTTGAATCAAAAATTTCAATAATTTATAAAAAATCAACGACATCATTGATCATACAAAAATGTTCTATTTCAATGTGATATCTACAGGCTGTAACTTCAGGTGTGTTATCAATAATATGCTCTACAGCTTGAATTACATTGTACTAGATTCGTAACGAAACTTGAACAATTTTCTAGTTTCAATTATTCATTCAGAAAAATTACGTTTTGAATAAAAGGCATAAGCAGTACCTGATTGGTCACAGTACAAGCAGAACATAGCACATAGATCATTGAAACTAGAAACTTATTCAAGTTTCTTGACGAATCTAGTACAATCGCTTAAGATATACTTTGCTAAAAATTCAAATGCTATCTGAATATTTTTCATTGATCACTATTTATTCTCACAATTTTGCCTTTTAGAGTATTTTGTTACTTATTCTACAAGTTATAAATAGTAGCTCATTGCGTCTTTCTTAACGTTTCTAATTTTTACTGCAATGTAATGATTAGTTGAATACAAAAATGCTCCTGATTAGCTATAATCAAGTTCGAATGCCATTTTCAATTCAATTGTATTCTTCTGGTGTCATTTACTTTTAAGTACTTAAGAGGAAGACACATTATACTACCAACTATTGGGGGGGCCTTTATTACAGATATTTAAATCCTCCAAATTAGGAGTATTTATTTAATTCCCTTTGTGCATTATATGGCCAGTGCAGCATTAGTCTTTAAAGTAGATTTTATTATCCGAAATATTGCCACTATTTGGATCTGAAACGGAAGAAAGTCAAAAGAACAAGACCGAAAATGTATTGTGATTCAAAATTTACTTTATAAAGTAAAAACACTGTGAATTAACAAAGTAAATTAGATTGTAATTGGAAACGAACGAAAAAGAATTTGACATTCAGTGGAGTTAATTGAGACGCCTAATATACCTTGTACATATGTACAAAAAAATTATTTATTTAATTGTAGTATCAAATAAATTACATTGGCAAATGCTTAAAATCCTTCCTATATACGGGACAGCCGCTTCATTTGGACAAAATCCAAGGAATTTTTCTCATGTATCCCAATATATCAGAATCTACTGAGGTTTCTGTTATATTAATATTTGTACAAAATAACTATTATTTCTGAGTGGCTATATAATTTTCAGCGACTGTAGGGCACCTGAATGCTACAGTCGCTGAAAATTATATCGCCACTCGCCTATTGTTGGTAAGTTTGATACATTTTTAAGGCTGATAACGAGGAGGTGGATTATTATAAACAATATTTAAAACAAATCTAGTTTAATAATTTAGCTTAATTACTTATCGAAATTTGTTATGCAGTAACCGGAGGCAAGTCTATACTTGTTACTTTTATTGTAGTTTACTATAATAAAAGTAACTAATAATTAACTACCTGTGGGGGATTTCGAGAACTGTGAACGGTTCTCGGTGCGCAGATCTCGGTTCTCAGTACTCGTACTCAATCTTTGAAAACTGATCTCGATTTTCGTTTTTTCAGTACTCGATTCCCGGATTTTTTCGATTCTCAAAAGTTTCTCGTTTCTCCCCATAACTACTAAAAAAAAACCGCAAAATGAAGTAAGGGATAGACGTGCATTGTTTCAATGAAACATTTGAATTATAAAGGTAATGTGTAAAACATAATGTCTAGATGTATAATAATAAATGTAAAATTTCGAATCCTGATTTAAAACTCATAACAACGCATTTCAAATGCTAACAAAAAAATAATAATAACTTCAGTCATACAAAATTAAAGAACTAATTGATAAATGAATACACTATTTCTTTATCTAATCATATTACTTGCAGACACTAATGACACCATTCGTGAATTCGTGTTAGCATTTCACAAAAACCTGGTTAAACGGCCGCGTAGGACTGCCAATTGTTCAATTGGACAAAAAGCAGCCGTTTTACGTAATAATATCCTAATTTTCATCCATTGTATTCTTTTTCAATGTCATGATTACTCACATATCAATCGCAATAGCAAAGCTAATTGTGAGAACCGCGATTGGCGATGGGCGCGCGATTTATGAAAAAGAATAATAAAACGCCACTGTTTATCGTCGGCACCTGTAATAATTATGCAATGGCGACAATACATATTGTCCATGTGAGCAATAACTTTTACTTGGGAAAAGGACAAGGATTTGCGTCATTTGATTAACGGGGCGAATAATAAGTCGCCGGAGCTCGATTAAATTAAGCACAATTGCAATAAGTATTGCTACATAGATTCTTTACATAAAAGCTTACTAAAAATAGTTTTGCACATCCGGATTATAACTGCATTTATTTACGCTACACGCTTCAATTACACCACAATAATAATAATATAGAAGGAGTGTATTATTTTGATTTCATGCGGCCTTCCACCGGAATAAAAATTTAATTATTTATTAATTCACAATGATAACACGGGATGAATTGAAGCAAGGTTAGGTGGGGAAACGCGCGCGGAATTGTTTTCAAATATTCAAACTGTCTTACCTGCTATACAATGTTTGCGTCTCCAACAAAGTCCTTTTCGTCCATCATTTATGCGATCCTGGACCACGATGCGTAAATGTTACCACGAGTCCATATCGTGTGCGCGATTTATTGCGGCTCTAATGCAATAAAACTTTAAACGCGGAAAACACGCGACTAATTACCACTGCACCTCTACGCGCGGCCTGCGACTGATTTTTTTGAGCGAATACACCAAACGCCGTGGGAGATAAATGGTTAAAATATAACTGTTATCTCTACTGCGAATAAAGTAAATTGTTAAATTACCGCGCACAGACGATCTCTTGCAATATACCGGAGTGGGGACCGAGACGGTCTTAAACACACGTGAGTTCGTAGTGCTAAATTGTTTGCAATGATTTAGGTGTTGAGGCGGCGAAAGTTTGCAACGGTATAATATTCGTCACATTAAACCCGCACGGTAGCGCCCCCAAAAAAGGTCATTAAAATCAAATTAATTCTCATCTCAACACCATGGTTGCCCGATGGTAACTAAACAAGTTTCGGGGAATCTTACAAATCTGAGCGCTTATACCTTGAAGGATTTTAAAATGACCGTAATAAAATTTATGATTGGTTCCAGTCCGTGGAGTTGGAATTTTTGTTAGTTTGTAAACAAATATGTTCCGTATGACCACAAGCAGATTATTATTCAATTATTACAATTACTTCAATTAAGACATTTATTAACGTTACTAATTATAATGTAAATCCTACGTATGCAATTAGGAGAAACCGGTAGGTGTAATTTTGCACCTGAAGAATAATAATGGTGCTAATTGATTGAAGAATAATAACACATGCAACTAATTATTATAGTAGTTATTAGTATTGATATAATCTTATAAATTAAGATTCATATTTCTAAGAACAATAAATGTAAATTTCATGTCCCAAATTGAACAAAATCTAAATGGTATTTAAAGCCAAACAATACGGTTTTTTAATGTTGGCATGTTAATTTGAAAGATTTTCATAATTAATTAAAAATTAATATAACTATAAATAAATGTTAACAGTATTAAGTTAATATTTTAACACGGAAAGAATAAAGAAATCAAGCTTTATTAAAAACTTTTTACGCGGATACCATCTGCCTATTTAAATATGCCATCAATACTAGTATGTTTCTTAATTTTAATATTCCTTTCTCAAGATAGTACGTTTCACAACACGGAATAAAAGATTCGCAGTTTGGAACCTATTGCAGCTTATATTCCCTCAAAATAAGCCAGTAAAACTAATTTATTGATATGTTTTATTTCACTTTATCAATCAAAGTAAGCTTGCTAAAATAACATTTAGATTTAGACCTGATTTTTCCAGGATCCTACTTATATCTATACCTCTATATAAAAACTGTCTGTACATGTCACAGAATACTTTTATACAGGCTTTACGACTAAAATTGCTGCAAATGTTAGCATGTAGTTATTATGTGAAGAAACTTGGTCTGAGTTAGTCTGTAAACTTTACCAACAGCGAGTTCTAATAGCCAAAAAATACTTCACGCAATTTAAATGATAGTTTTTTTTTTCGAAAACGTGGCAATAATATTTGCTACATGCAGACGACAGACTGAAATCCTACTTGCTTGAAACCCGAAAGAAAACTGTAAGATATAGCGTAAGACATTTAAAAGGCCGCTTATTTGGCTTGAAATTTTCTATTACTTTGCAATTTGAATAATCCTTGCAACTTTAAAAAGAAAAACGATAAACCTTGAAGTGGCTCAAAAAACACATATTTCACACAGTTATTTTTTGCATCTTGTGGCAAAACGGTAAGAGATAGCGGACAAAAATACAAAGAGCCGTTTGTCGGGTTTAATATTTTCTATAATTTTGCAATTTGTATCATCCTTCTAACCAGACAATAGATAGACATATTCCATGAGAGAGAAGAGATTGTCTAAAATGATCATAATTATTTTGAAAAACATATTATAAAATACAATAGTATCCTATAGCAATAGCAGGGTCCGAAGGACTTGAGGGGATCCCAACACTACTCTCACCTCTACGTAATGGACTCTAGTAACATTACTCGATATGGTGGACGAGGGCCCGCTAGCTCGTGCGACGCTTAACGAGAGTAAAACGGCTAGGCGAGGGTACGGGGTAACCTCAGTCACCGTTTGGTTAACACTGGCCCCGTCCAGGTCAAGGTGTAAGGAATGTGCCGAGGGCTGAATCTCCGCGAGGTGAGTAATACTGTCCGTAACGTTCCCCCTTCGTTATCAGCCTTAACGGGGCACACGGGGCTCCCAGGTGGACCATCCCTTCCCTATCGTCTCGGGGGAAGGTCAGGACCCTGCAAATTATACAAGGTCCGTAGCGCTGTAGAATAACGCGGTGTACAAGGCTTCTGCACCAACAAGGAGCTGTAAAGAGGTAGCAGAGGCTAATCGGCCATTTACCGCGCAACACGCCTGCAGTTAAAATCTGCAGAGGAGGCGGACCGGATGTCGGAAGAAGAGGTTATGGCCGCTCACCTCTCAGGGGCCTCAAAAAACAGGCGTAGAGCCCTGTTAGAAAGCGTTAGCCTGGACGCCAAAAGAACGACGTTAAAGGGAGCAAAGGAAAAACACAGGATCCCAAAAAGGCCGGCACGCCGAAACTGGCAAAAGATAAGGTCACGCTCCGAAACGACCACTCTGGGGACACAGTATGCTAAAAAGTAGGCCCGAACAAGGCCAAGCACCTCACTCAAACAGGCCCTGAAGGCAGTGAAAATGGCGGTTGTGCAAGACGGTTTTCCCTGTGCGCGGATGGACCCGACTAAAGAGCCATCCTCACGATGCAGATATACCAGAAGGTATACTAAAAGTAAGGTATGCCTTGCCAAATGTACCTACAGGTCAGGATACTTGGTCGTGACCTGCAAGGACAAGCTAATAGCGAAGTAGCCAACACTCTGAAAGCGCAGGAGGGAGAGAACTGAGCCATGTGCTGGTACCGTATTCGCACAAGACGAATACGGCGAGAGTAGTCTTTAAAAATTTTGAAGGGGTGTAAGTTGCTAATCACGGACTGTGGACAATACCCCTATAAAGAAGGTACAGATATGTTCACCACGGGGACAGGTTCACATGCGACCCTGGAGGCCAGTAATCTGTCCCCCTACTTTCGCATGGGAAAACTAAAACTCCGGTCAAAGACCAGGGGACATAAAGAAGACGGGGAAACGAGGAACCAGCCCCGACAGAGCCCGCCCAAAATCGCACTGCACCCGCCAAGGAGGGCAAAGGCAGCGCGAACCTGCTTTGGAGGCTAATCGTCCATGTCGACGTGTGCATGTAGACAGAGGAGGGAGAAAAACGGCCCCGGCAGGAATTTCCCCGTATATTCCGATCTATCCAGAATAATGGAAGGGATCAGGACCCTACAAGCGAACCTGAAACGATCGATCAAGAACTCTGGTTACACGGAGGGAGAGTTGCAGGCCTAAACCCGTAACAAGGTATAGTACTATATGTAGAGCAAATGGTAAACCACGGACTCGTGGTATGCACCGTCTACTTCCCAGATAATGAACGAAATTGTGGCCTACTGCGAAGGAAGGAACCACCAACTTATCATCGGCTGCGATGTCAATGCTCAGAATATCACATAGGGAAGCATCACCAACATGACCCTAGAAGTGAGACGCTTCTTGAATTTATATCAAGCGCAGGTCTAAACATAGCCAACACTTGTTACTACATTTGTAAAAGTAGGCCGGCGAGAAATCTTAGATATGACTCTAAGCAAATGACCTGTTAGTAACAACATACAAAACCGTCGTGTTCCGATCACAGGCACATCAGGACAACGAGGTAAAACTGGAAGTCGAACTGGTAAGTGACACAGTGAACACAAGGAAAACCGTTTAGAGAAAAGCATAGGGGTCGTACAGCTTGGTGGAATGGCCACTTCGAAAAACTAAGGAAATAATCAAAAAGCTTCTTCAACAAGGCCAAGGGAAGATTGGGCGACCTACACACGTAGGCAGTACGGAGCACAACAAGGAAATCCCCAAAGCCAAAAGGGACAGCTGGAGGAAGTTCTGCAAGCGGTAATAATCTAAGAGCGCACACAAAGAGCCCTGAATATAGTGTTACAATGGTGTCAGGGGGAAGGCTTGTCCATAAAGCCTATACCACAATAGTCGAATATCGAAGTGTACTAACAGATCTAAAACGCCCGATACTTAAATTCCATTTGCATCTTTAGCCAAGAACTGACATAGACACAACTGACATTCACAAAGGACTTACTAACCCAAGACAGAAATCCCGTAAGTATAATAGTAGACGACCTAACAGACCACTGCTGGCATAGGACATGCCACGGATAGGCGTGGCGGAAGAATCCCGTAGAGCAGTTACTATGACACTGAGGCCAGTGAGGCGCTATGCATAGTACGGTCCAACGAATTCGGGAATTGTAAAACCACAAGCATCTATATATGGAGGAACCGACATCGAGGCTTTGCAGTCTGTTAGCCGCAGAGCTCATAGAAGTCCTTTAAGACCCGCCGGGGACCACAAAAATTCTATAGTGGGCGCAGTGGAAAGCCATCCCTCCTTAATCTAATATAATCTAATCTAAGCTATAACAATATACATGAATAGATTTTTAAACATAAACATTCCATTCAGGTTAATTGGTCTTGTTAAAAAATAAATGATTTAGAATTCAAGATTAAGATTAATTACAAATCACAAAAAAAAACATGAAATTAACAAAAAATTTAATTTTATTTAAATTTTGATAAAAAACATTGTCAATATGATAATTGAATGTGCACTGCACACATCAATATTTATTCTCAAAATAAAGGAAAACGGTTGAATAACATTAGTAAATGGAATCATTTTGTGTAACTTATGAATGCATTTCCTACATGGTTACATAAATATTCATTAAATATACCTGCTGTTAATCACGGCCGGTGGTTACTCCAATAATGACTCATTTATATTTATGATTTATTCCGATTGCGTTGTATAAAACGTACTTTGTTAAATGAAATAATTTATTATGTTCCAAGAAAATAAAGATTTCAAAGAAATTTGAGTGGCGATCATTTAAAACATGTTTTTCTAAAATAGGATGTTAATTATAAGAATTTGTTAACCAAAAATACACTCTACGTTATCAAAAACTATTTGGTTAGCCTTGACATTTTAAAATATCATAAATTGTATATGGACAGGATTCTTCCAGTTAATAATTAATAAATTTAACGCCTCTTTTAATCCTGTCATGTTCGCCTACCTTTATTTTAATTTATCATATTGTTAATGCTCAAGCATGATAACTAATATTTTATACATAAAAATACATGTGTATGTAGCAAACCCATCCATAATATTTTAGCTGGATTTCTATTACAATTTTATTCGCAATCGTAATGGTAATAAGTTTTGGTTGTAAAGGGATGCCAACTGAGTAGCACAACAAATCCTTTTGCCTAATGAACTGAACAAGTGTTGCAAGAAACATCCAATACTACATTGCTCTGGTAACTTTTTGTATCTCATTTTTTAAGCACTAACTATGGGACAAATAATACTAGTAAGTAGAATTTTAAAATGAGTCATTACTCATACAAACAAACTTATTTATTTATTGATTCATGTATTAATGAATTGCGCAATTTGTCTGTACGTGACACACCTGGCTTTTTTTAAATCATATGCCTTCTATCGTAAAGTGTAGGCGTACACCTGGCAATCCATTAAAAAAAATCTGATGTGGCCATTGCACATTACTTTATTATGCGTATCATAATTTTAAAAAATGTTTCCTTTACTAAATATTCAATTTTCAAATACTCGAAATTAATAATTTTGTACAACATTTCGTAAACATCGTGACAATTTTGTTTCATCTCAAAATCGGATAATCGCAGTTGGTAAACATCCCCAAGACAGATTTTCACAAAAAACACATGCAAAATTTGTCTGGCAGTTTTCCCCCACCAAAAATGTAGAGGAACCATTTGTCACAGACGACTGACGAATGGATAGACATTTTCTAGAGATCGTCTTAAAATGATCATAATACAGGATTTCAGCAAAAATAAAAAACAAAATTTTTCCCACACAATACTTTATCCGTACTTTACTATACTACTCTGTATTTTTAATTATCAAGATATTAATGAAGATATTTTGTACAAAATACTTATTATTAATTATTTCGAGTACATTTAAAAAATAAAATAATGCATTTGTAACAGAAATGACACTTTGTATGGTTAAATTAAACATATCTGGTGTGTTCATCACGCGACTTTCCGAATGAATTAATTAATATTAAATCAAAAAAGTAAGAGATCTCGGCTCGACTCGCTCCGATTCGCGTTTTTCAAGATTTCACGTTTATTGTTTTCACGTGTTTCATATATGTTCACGTTTTATCACGTTTTTTTTACATATGTTCATGATATTTTCTCGTTGTTAACGTTTTCACGTTATCGGGTTTTCACACTTTCGCATGTTCATTCGTTAATTTAATAAATTTTAATATTTATAATATATGGCCCGCATTCATTTTTTGGAGCTACTACTATGGTGGGCACATATATGCGCAATAGGAAATGGTTTTATCATTTTTTTTCCTCTGCAGACCAATTTTTCTTAAATATTCACGGCATCACTCCAGCTCGCTTTCTCAGCCGATAAACTTTCTTCCGTTTTCCCCGAATTTTGTTCACAGACAAACACACACACATACATTATCTAGTCTATTTCGAACACTATAGTCGTAAAGAAAAGTCAAAATTAACAATTCGAAAAATTTTGCGATAAAAATACCTTCCTAATACAGCATTCTGCAGTATAAAATCGTATGATGAACTGACTATATAAGATTATTGTTAATATTTATGTTTGAAAAACTTAAATTGTTAGTTACAGAAAATTAATAGTTATTTGAATTTTGATCTAGTATATACGGAACATATTTTATATTCATGTAAAAACTGTATCAAATTATAGTTTACACAAATTTAAGTAGCAGATATTAATTAAATTGTTTTCATTGAATTAATGACTTAATTCAAAATAAGATTTTGAATAAAATTGTAATTTAAAACATTTGTGGTGGTATAAAATTATAATTATAAAGAAATTCCCACCATTGGATCTTTCAAAAATATAATTAACAAAAACAAGACAACAACAACTCAGGTATTTACAATGGCTAGGATAAAAAAAAATAAGCAATGGAAAATTTATGATTACATCCTTGAGGTTGAGGAATAACTTTTTGTTTCATAAACAATTATGATTTTATCTTATATTTATAGGAATAGGATGTTGTTGCACAATAATTGTTTTATTTATTCACGCTTCATTAATTAGTTAAGTAAACAGATGTACACAAACTAATAGCATTAACTTTCAATTTTAGTTGGCTGTGAGAATTTCATAATATAATAATTGCAATATATGACAAATACCTACAAATGATCTCTGTTATTTTGAAAACTTTAACACAATTTACTCTCACATTATTAGCATGAAAGAAATCGCATGTCTAACAGCCAAAGATAAAATTCAGTACTTCAAACAGTGGTCGTATACGTATAATGCTATACGTATTTCTAAATGAGGTCGGTTTAAAGATAAAAGATAGGAATGGTTCAAAAGAAGGGTCGTTTTCCAAACCCAAACCACCAGGGTGTTGGTAATTCGTGAAATCGGCGCCGTGAATTAAAAATATCTGGTGTGCGCACCCCACGACTTTCCGAATTAATTAATTATTAAAATCAAAATTTTCCATTTTGACATTTTTTACTTTTATAATTTTTTTGAGATATTTGGTATATTCGAAATTTGTGACATTTTCTTTTTGATTCGTTGTAAATTAATTTAGGTGTAATTAAAATGTAACTATTTATAAAATTACTACCCAAACAATGTTATATCATTATGTAACCCAAGTTATACCAACTATTAGTCAATCCATGTTACACTAAATCATTCCCCGCAAGACCGACCTAGCTACCGCCAGTGTCGCGCATTTGTTTTGCTGGAAAACGGCCTAACGAATCACGACCAAATTGGGAAATCGACTGAGAAAGGAGTTGGGGTGATCCTGTGAAAATTGGAGTCAAATCGGTCAACAAACAGAGAGAAACGTGATAAAAATTCGCAAATATATATATATATATATATATATATATATATATATATATATATATATATATATATACATATATATATAAACAAGTTATACAATTTCAAGCCGTTTGAAATAAAAATTATGAATTTTCTTTAATAGCCCATGTATTTTTATTTATTATTTATTAATTTCAAGCTGCTTGAAATAAATTTTAATAATTTTCTATTATAACTATAATACATTTTTATTAATTATTACTTAATTCAAGCAGCTTGAAATTTTATGAAGTGCAAGCCGCTTGAAACAAAAATTATGAATTTTCTATAATAACCGATGTATTTGTATTTATTATTATTTTATTTGAAGTGGCCTCAAATTGTACTAGTTTCAAACCGCTTGAACCAAATATTAAGAATTTTACATGATAACCCGTGTATTTTATTTTCTTTGAAATTCATAAAATTTTAAGCTGCTTGAAATTAAATAATAATAAATAAAAATATATGAGTTATAATAGAAAATTCTTAATATTTATTTCAAGCGGTTTGAAATTTATAAAATTTGAAGCCGCTTGAAATAAAATATATTATTATAAAATGAAATATAAAGATTTATTAATACATGTAGCTTTCGAAATTTCTCCTTTTTCTGTTTCTAGTGGCTAAAAAATTTTCAACTCGCATTTGCACCTTGCAATTTGCATAAATTGAATTTTGCATTATCTACTGTTATTTTAATTATTTGAAGCGATTATGTATACTTTTTTGTTGGTATGAATTAAAAATGTGGGGATTGGGAGAATTAAGAAAAAGAAGATATTTGGAAAGAGAACACATTAATTCATGTTTCATCTGTTTTTTATATATAATAAGTAGTCATGTCTAACACCGCGGTCGTATTAGATTCAAAAAGATTATATATAAATAGTCATAGCGAGTATAACATAGCATGAAATACATATTGTAATCAATCAGTGTTGTAAGGGGGGCGCTGATTAATTTTATCCGAGAAGGAAGCCGTAGACTCTAAAAGTTTGGGAATCTACCCTAAGAGAAGGTTTATAAAATACGCAGCCGTTGCCGCAGTTTGTATTTTAAAGTGATATTGCCACTAGTAACTGAATAAACTTTGATAATTATTAGTTTTACTATTGCTTTCATATCAGAAAAATAAATATTTCGTGCTAATCACAAGAAAACAACTGTATTTTCTCAAACAATATCCACAATTATTTATGAAAAATAACCAATTAACATATACATTTAAATAATTACGCTAACAGGCCTTTGTTACTATTGTATAAATCCATAAGATGATAAACAAAACATAGCCTTGGTTAATTAACCACAAGATGTAAGAATTAATTGTGACTGCATTCCATTCATGGTCCTTGCTTTCAGACAGCTTATTAAGTAAAATATAATATATAAAAGTGAATATATAATATTATTATTAGATTTTGTTTATTTTGATTTAACAAAAGTTCGATATAAAACTAATTCCGAATTTCCCGGGACAGTCCCGATTTTTCAAAACTCGCTTGTTGGTCCCGTATTTATATATAGCATTTGTCCTGAATTGTCCCAGAAAACCGTAGTGTGATAACGTAAAAGTTTAAATGCATATATTTATTTAAGTTAGTGAGTTCTCTTGTCTTCCTGGTACTCATGCTGCAACTGAGCGAGTATTATGAACAGTTTTTGGACAAGTGATAAGACAGCTTAAGGAAGACACTTTGAAGGGTATATTAATCACCAAAATTAATTTTGATGAGCAGGGACTTTTATAAGGACAAAAGAAAAAAATGTTCTAAGAAATATTCATGCTTCAGAATAATTTAGTAGGGTCACAAATTTATTATATTGCTTACAAATGAATTCTGCGTTTTGATTTACTGTTTATCTATTAGAAAAAAAATATATTTCACTATTAAAAAATAAAAGAAAAATAATTTAATAAATGATAGTTTTATTTGCGCATTAAAAACTTATTTATTAGATTGTTTTATAAGTATAAATACGTTGCTTAATCTTAGAATATACGGCAGTTTGGCCGAAGGACCATGGCTTGGCCTTTGAGATGTTTGTTTTGTAGAATATTGTAGAATAAGATCTGTAAAGCGTGTTCTTAATCTTTATACATAAATCAGTAAAAAGAATAACAGTAGTGTTATTTAATTGGTAGATGGATTAAATATTATATTATATTTCTTCTTCTGTGTAAATTTCAATTTTAGTAGAAGAATTGCCCTACACATCTGTAATGTGTCCGCTAATGAATATATAGAGGTTCGGTTTGATAAGGAACCATTTAAGCTAGATTGGGAAATTTAATAGGAGGTACAGATAGTTTCTGAAAGTCTCAATTACATGAGAGTGTGTTTGCATGCTACGTTTAAAAGTTTCAACATACTTAGCTAAGAAATTCTTTGAAAACCAACGTACCTAGTGTACTCGCTCTCGGTTTATGGGTAAGAAAAATAGTAATAATTACTCAACAATGTAATACGATATTTTTGAATTCTGAAAACTAAGTATCATATTTTGGAGGGTTTTAAGGCATATGAATTGCATACTGGATCAGTTTTAAAAATCAGTGCTAGATTCATGTCAAAAATTCCGGGCAAGCGGCACAACGGATCGCGTCCAAATTTGGCAATTGGTTGAGAACCCGATCTAAGACGACCCTGTGAAAATTTTAGCAAAATCGGTCCACTAACAGCGAAGAAAACTCGAGCAATCCGACTTCCTGTGCATAATTAGTTAGACGAGGCCGCTTCAAAATTTCACTCGGCGCAGTAAACACGTCATCGGTGGTGGAGTATATCAAGCGGGGAATTATCAAAAATGGCAACATGTGAAACTGTCAAAAATCAAAATGTCCAGTTTTCTCGAAAATTTGCCAAAAATGTTAAAAAAGTTGAAAATTTGTATAAAGTGAATAATGTCAATGTAATTCGGATGGTCGTGTGGTTTTGCCCACACCAGATATTTTTACGTTCCGAATACAGCACCGTTGTAAAGGAAGGTATTGTTTTCGCAAAAAAATCGAATTTCTAATTTAGACTTTTCTACGGGTTTCATGACTTTTCTAGTCTAAAAAACAACGTTTAGTGTAACTTGTGTTGTCTAATAGTGTAAAGTTTAATTGCACACAAATGAAAATGAAACAAAAATACAAATATTGTCAAATATCGTCAAATATTGTCAAATATTGTCAAATATCATCAAATAAAATATTCTTAAATATTATCAAATATAGTCTAATATTGTCAAATATTGTCAAGCATTGGCAAATATTGTCTAATATTGTCAAATAGTGTCAAATGTTTCCAACTATTGTCAAAAATGTCAATATAATTCGGGAAGTTGTGTGGTGCCCACCAAAAAAAAAAGACCTTCATTGGCATTTCCCTCACTGCCCTTCCACATCACAAACCACAACAAAAATATACAAAAATAAAAATACAAATACAAATATAAATAAAAGTAATACTCTATCTCCTCTACTCCTCTACTCACCGCTCTGCCCTCTCCACTTTCCTCTCCCACGTCAGCCTCCTGCAGATTTTCACGCCTTCCCCATCCTCGCTTAACCATTCATTCAGCTTTCTGCAGTCTCCCACCCACTCTGCTTTCACACCCTCACATTCTTCGCTAAGGTGCCACCACGAGTCGCTTCCCTTACTACACAGCGCACACGCGGTGTACCCCAGACCCATCCACACTTTCCTCCCTCTCTCGTCTGACCCACACCTCGCTCTTGCCATGCATACCTTGTCCTCCCTGCTTCACTTATCCCTGGCTAAGTAACTCGGGAGTTTCCCACGCACTTGCCACTCTACGTAGCCAGGGTTGTAAGAGCTCTCATTCATTCTAGTCTGCCGTTCTTGCCACTCAATATCTCTCTTACCTCAGTTCCTAGGCTTCCCATTTCTCTCAGCTTCTCCTCTACCCACACCTCAGACATACCCACTCTTTCATAGATCCTACGTCTATCCTTTCTCCAACCACTCTCCGTCCTACTCTTACACCTCATCCATACCTCCCGGACCAGTCTTTCCTCGCCCAATTACTGCAATCTTTCTTCAAACTTCACAATCCTTACACACGACTCCCATCACATACTCATACGATTCGTCTCCTGCAACAGCAATGCTTTCGGTGTCGACCTTTCGAGACCTAGCAGACTCTTCAGGAGCAAACCTTGCCCTCTCTCTATCACATCCCACTCACGCAATCCCCACACTTCCACTCCAACAGAACAGGTTTTACACACGCATCCTAGATCTTGCACGCCATTACGAGGTTACCGCCCCACAACCTCTCCCATTTTCTTCTCGCTATCCCTCAAGCCATTCTCGCTTTCGCTTGCATACATTCCACATGCACCCTAAATCCTTCTCCACTGTCAAACCAAAAGCCCAAATATTTAAAGACATTCACTTTCTCAATCATCCTTCCCTTCCATTTTAGCTCTTCCACTCTACCACTTCTACCCCTATTCCTAAACATCATCCATTTAGTCTTCTCCACATTCACCACTAGCCCTCTTCTATCCAGGTACCTTCCCATTCTTTCCAACATCTTTTGCATCTCTTCCACTCTCTTGGCTACTAATACTATGTCATCCGCATATGCCAACATCCACACCTTGGTTCTCCCCACCACGACCCCTCCAGCCTGTTCTCTCCTCAGCACCGCCTCCAACTCGCTTGTGTATAGATTGAACAGGAGGGAGCTTAGCGGGCACCCTTGCATTACACCCACATTCACCCTAAACTTGTCAGACTCTTCTCCATTCACTCTCGCTTTTGTCCACGCCTCTTTATATATACTTCTCACCCACTCCACACTTTCATCTTCCATGCCCAATCTATCCATACACTCCACGAGCTTTCCTCTAGGAACTGAATCATACGCCGCTTTCAAATCCACAAACACCGCATACACTCTCTCTTTGCACTCCAACGCTTCCTCCACCATTCTCGCAAGCGTGAAAATCTGCTCCCTCGTCCCTCTTCCCTTTCTGAAACCCCCCTGGCATTCCGGCAGCAGCCCTTTTCTATCCACTTCCCTCTCTAGTCTATTTTTCACAATTGTCCACACCAGATATTTTCTGTTATTTTTTTTCTTGTCGCATTTAAAGTTTTTACATGTACACAGGCGAGCAAATTGAGGTCACTTTAAAATATTGCATTTTTTTAATTATTTGAATTATAATGGTATGATTGTATTAGTAGGGGCTGAAGCATTCTGTTATCTATCAGTCGGCTTATTAGATATAGAGGGGCACTGTATTTATATCTTCTATGAAATAGCGTGGATTCGCTAACTCCATTTCGGTGTCAATTTTTGTAGTTTAGCGTATTTATCAGTTCGCAAGATTTGTGCTGATTTAACGGGCCAAAATTTCTTTAGATCTTCAGAAATTGAATGGTTTTGGCGTCTGCCACGTGGTAATTCAGTTTCAATACAGAAGATGAATAAAACTACTATGTTTTTTTACCACTTGTTTAATTGTTTGAAACTAGTTTCGCCTAAGCTCTAGGCATTATCAATATCGGGAAAAACTTGATAATACCTAGAGCTTAGGCGAAACTAATTGTTTGAAACAATTAAACAAGTGGTAAAAAAAACATAGTAGTTTTATTAATTTCCTTTATATCTTATTGTTGCGGCAAGAATTGTAGCGTTGTTACAGGATGGTCGGAGGCAACGTGAAATCGCAAAAGTGGTTGGTGTGAGCCTCTGTCGTGCACAAACGTGTTCCAGCGGTATCCGAAGACTCGCCGGATAACCAGAAGACCAGGATCTGGGCGAACAAGATTCACTACCTAAAGAGATGACCGTTCACACTTTTGCGGAATAGAACAGCTTCTGCTGTTTCGCTGTGAAATCAGCTCGAACAAGTTAGAAATGTAAATGTTGGTAAGTGGACTGTCTGAAGAAGGCTTCATGCTGCTGAATTATCTTGTAGAAATATAACTACCCGTCCGCCGTTGCACCACCGGCATCGAGTTACAAGATTAGCTTTTGCCCGAAATCACCTGGCATGGAATAATGAGGACTGGAGCAGGGTACTCTTCTCAAATGAATCTCGTTTTTGCCTCACTGGGTCAGACGGACATCAGCCCGTATGGAGGAGACCCGGAGAAAAATGCGCTCCAATTTGTATTGTTGAGCGACTTTCATTTAGCGGTGGGTCGGTTATGGTTTGGACGGGAATATATAATATAAAGATATGTTCATGAAAATTGTTGAATATCAGGTGCAAACCTGTTTTCCTTATGTTTCTTATGTTGTTTCAATAACACTTTCCATCATAAATAATATAGTATAATTAAACGAAAATTTATGAATTTACATTCACAATTTCTGTCACATTGCAACTTTTTTAGTCTTTAGAGTTTAGCTTGTTTGTGCAATCAGATTTGTAAGATAATACTTGTTTAGACATCCCCGATTTTTTAAGAGGATTTAATATTATTTTCCTTTTTAGATACAGTTTGAGAAAAGTAGATCTATTATTCAGTTTCACATGCATACTATTTCGGGTTTTCAGATTCTTCGCGATTCAAAGGACAGTTTTCTTTAAACACTTCTAAGACAGTTGATTTCATTCATTTCTACAAAACGCGTGATTGTTAATAAACTATTAAGTATAAATAGTAAAACCTTGGGTATATTGTCATATATCAGATGAAAAAACAAATGTCATGCACATAGATCTCCTACTAGTAATGCATGTATTTCATTCACAAGAGTACCCGCCGGAATGAATCACCCATAAGAACTCAGACAAATCAATATTTTATCAGCATTCCTAAATGTTCAAATAAAAATCAAATTGATTTTTTAGTTATCACAACATGATTTTTAGGCCAGTGTGCTCTCTGATGCTCATATATTATTATTCTAAGTTACAATGATTCAGTTTAATAAATTACTTAAAGTGAATCCGTTTATGAAATAATTGACTTTGTATGCATATAAATGAGTGATTAAATATTAAACACTTACCTGTTCTCTACATTGTACATTATGAAAGTATCGAACATCCTCGCCATTAATTGTAACGACGCCAGTACCAGGAGTTCTTAAAGTAACATGTCCTTTTGCACGTTTCCTCATGCACTCTAAAATTGAAATTATCTTTTAGTAACCTCATTTATTGTATATAATTCAATTTAATATTATTTCTGCAGTTAATATTTCCAAAATATATTCATTAGTAACTGTATCTAGCTTGATTTCAGTCAGTCAAAGTTGTGTTATGTCCCAAAGTTTTATGTACTGCAATTTAACCTTTAAAGTGTGTTCCTAATAGGCGGATATCCCAATTGACCGTAGTCTGCTGTATATGAATAATTAATGATGTAACACTTACCATATGTTGTAATATATGCTTTCCCATCAGGACCATATTGCAATTTAGGTATGTCATATGTTTGAGTTTGACTCATCAAAGGCTTTCTATATTGTACAACAAGATCTTTTGATTTATATGAAAAAGGCAAACTAGTAAGACGCTCCAAAGCATTTACAAAACTTCCATAATCTCTATCATTTATTGTTTCAACTAGTTGCTTCTCCAAGGTAACTTTATCCATCCATTGATAACCACTCATATCCCTTAAAAACAAAATGGTTTTGAGATCAATTATATACGATATAATTATAAGTGGGCTAATATTCAGAATCATACACCATACAGGTTGTCCCTCAAGTTTCTTATATAACAGAGGCCCTTCACACTCCCTGTGTTATATAAGCATGTAGGGGATACCCTTGGCAGTACCCTTGTATTATTGTCTCATTTATTGGAAATATCTGTATGTTACATATTTTATTTCTATGCATTCTTATCCTACTTATTTTATAAATTTAATTTCCATAACTTTTTCATGTTTTGTGTCTTCTTGTCATGTTCCAGAGTCTGTTTTATATTAATTTATATAATTGTTATATATAAATTATCTACCTATCCACTATGATACATTGTCCACCCAGAGACAATTATTATATGTTATTATAAGACTGAGTTACATCTAGCAATGCAATATTTGGTTTAAAAATAACCTGTAATTTTTCACATTTTTTGTATTTCGAACGTAAAACGATAGATTTCATTTATTATTCCCTTGGAAAATAGTCATTTATGTTTAAACATCTAACTGTTTATTTTCAAGTTATTTCTGGATAGTTGGCTGAATGATAGCACAACACCAGGGTGGGCTGGTTGCAAAACCTTCCTTTGAGGTGACTCATCACACCTACTATCTACACGCTAGCTGTATCATTATGCAGGATTAGAACGTGCCAATATTGGCTATACTAGGCCAGCACTATCTTAACTAATGGTATTACTAGGATTATCAAATTAAGATATAACTGAAAACCGTATCACTTTTTTAATAATTTGAGTGTTTAAAATAATCAATAATTATCCATTAAATTGATGATTAGAATGTATCTTTAAAGTTTAGCTAACGCATTCAGTTAAGTCCTGGTTTCCTAGGAAAGCAGTCGCTTAAAAGAGTCATTATCATTGAGACATCACAATAATCGTTTTAATGTAAATGAACTCACAATTTTTCTTCGTAATTCATAGCGTTTTTGCAGTACTTTGAAGTATTACTCTTTATGGGAAACCATAATCGTTTATATACAATTATTATTAATTAAAAAAAATGGTGACATACAATGACGTCAAAAGTCCAAGGGCTTTACCAACTATATTATAACATTGTAGGATGATATACTCACAATGTTGAATTTGGATCTGGTTTACTGTTTTTCCTAATCATAGCATCCTCAAACCGGTTACATTCATTAATACTTTCAACGATATCCTAAAAATATGGAAATTTTTATGCAATATAATAAAAAATAAATAGATATGCATTACATAAAGCAATTTGTAAAAATTTGGCTTGCCAGTATAAAATAGAAAATGGTGTGGCCTGCCCATCTCATCAAATTCAGCTGCTTTTGTCTGTGGAAACACTTCCTCTGGAGGCTTCATTATAGGTCTAGCAGTCTTCTCATATAAACCAGATGGAAATAGGTAGGCAATTGCATTCTGAAATTTATTTTTAATAGATTAATATATGAATGTATTATAGTTACCTGCAACTAAACAATTTCCCTTGTATTACCTTCTATTACCATAACAATGTAATATATATTTGAACAGCAGGCATTGAGAAGGACCTCAGAAGTTCAAGACAGGTGGTAAAAAGGGATCAGAAAACACACAACAGAGATAGCAACACAGATTGAAATATAACACAAATGCTGAATGGACAAGGATGATTTTCCCAAAAATCAAACCATGGGTGAACCAGATGCACAGAGAGCTGAATCACTGGACCACACAGATACTATCCGGGCATGGGATATTTCAAACATACCTGTGCCAGATAGGAAAGGCCCTAAAGGTTAGATGCTGTTACTCTCGTGAGACTCACATGCTTCTTTGAATACTAGTACCGCAAAAGGGCCAGCCAGAGAGATAAGGGAAGCCACTCTGAGAGAACTGAGAAAACGGATGCTGGAGATCAACGCGATGTGGGAGGCAAAGACCAAATTAGCGAATAAGCAGAAGTATCCGGACGTTCTGCGACAATAACACTGACAGACTAATGTAAGACAAACTAGGCAGGACAAAAGGCAAAACTAACTGAGTCAAGACAGCATGAGGGGCTAGTGCTAGTGCTAGTGCTAGTGCTAGTGCATATATAGCATACAAGTAATATAAGAGTAACAAGGAACTTTTTACTGGAATAGTTAGCTAAAACTATAACATAATTCAAAGTGAAATTTGTGTTGTTAATAGTATCTTCATAAGCTTTCTTTAGAAATATCTTTGACAAAAATGATACTATTGATGGATTTTAATTTTCATCTTAATCAATCAATTAGTATTTCCTTACAAGTGCAACCAAATTAATAATAAATACTTTTTATTTGTTTCTGTTGGAATTGACATACATACATAGTTATAATATAATAAATAAGACCATTTATTTAATTATTAATGTAGACTTACATTGATATCTTCCTGAGTAAATGTCTCAGGATTTTCCCCCATCATATTAGCCAAATGTCTTTTCCCAATTTGAAATTCCTGATTCTGCTGCTTCATAAAATCATCATGTGCTTGAGCACGCTCCAGGTAAGCCTTCATAGCCTTACTAACTACCTTCTTTTGTGGCTCATTTTGGTTAGTTATTTCAGGCTTTGTAGCTGCTGTACATAGTGTTAGCCTAGACTAAAATTAAATACAGTAACCTCCAAATTGATAGTTGAAATTACTTAGTACTACTTACAAGCAATAGTGTTGCAGAAGTTTGATTGCTTAGTTGAAGCAATTTTGAGTTCAATTGGCGTAACATTTTAGTAATTGCGGCTTTTGCTAAATGGTAAACATAACCAAACTTCTTGGGTGCATGTGTGACAGCCACAAGAGATTGTTACCAACGTTAGATAAAAATAGACATCTACAAAATAAATTTGTTATATAATGTGATCATAAATAACTGAGTATCTGGTGTGGGCACCACCAAAGAAAATATTATTATTATTATAAATAGAGTTGTTTACCAACCATTTATAAATGAAAATTGGTTAGTCCAATCTTTGTTTGTCATCCATTTTTTTATTTCCCAGTTCTCCAATGAGCTTTTAATGAGTATATTCATCAACAATTTCAAATGATCAGTATTTTTTAAGCAGTACTCTTTACCCTTATCTGGATATAAATTATATACCCACAAATAGTTAAAATATTCTATTTAATAATTTCATGGAACTCATTACATAAATAAACGTCCATTTATAGGTAAAAATCTAAAATTATTTAAATATTACAACAACAGTAATAAAACACATTAATTTAATTTGCAACATATTCTTTATTATTTAATTCATCAACAACACTAATACATCTAGTACACAGCTCCTCCTCCATATCAGATGATATTCTTCTGCAGCGAGGACAACTATACTTATCACTTTTGTTTATAACTAATGTAAATAATTCTTCTTGATTTGCATCAGTACACACTTCAACATATGCTACCTGGAAGATGTCACGTAATTCCTCACTTAATGATTGTGTGTTCTAAAAAATACATCCATACAGTATAAACAAAAATAATTTGGAAATTAGAGATGGAGATGGCTAACAATTAGAAAGAAATATATACAAAAATATCAGCGCCTTTGTTTACATCCAATCGATAATTAATGTTAGTTCTGTTCTGACACTATATTCAAGAAAGAAAGCATCGTCCTTTTATTGCTATCTTGAAATAAGGATGTTGAAATATCTTCAGTAACAAATACTGTTGCTACTGGTATTACACCCAATCATGTAAAAAGGTGAAACGTTTATCATTCTAAACTTTACAATTGAAAGGGAATCGGAAAGTTCATTCAATTATTTCTCGGTCGGTCTATCGACTAGAATCCCTTGGGTGTGCGCACCTACGTAAGTCTTCATATTGATTAAGCAAGCAATTAAACTGCCGACCAATCAAAAATCTGTAGTGTGGATAAGTCTAAATCAGTATTTCCCAAAATTGTTGGTCCGCGACCTCCTTTTGCACATAAACATTTCAAAGCACCCTCTGAAGAATGGGTATGTGTAAAAAAACATCCCGAATCTGTAATCAACTTTGTCTGCAACCCCCCAAAAAACTTTGAGAATCACTGGTCTAAAGGATACTACTACTACTTCATAACTTACTTTTAATAGCTCAGTTAATTTTGTTGAAATTGTAATGGTCACATTTTGTTCAAGAGTTTTCTGACCTATCAGTACATTCAGCTCTCTTTTAATATCCAAAATTGTTCTCATTACTGTTTCTATTTGACTATTCTCCCACAATTCTGGGACTTTCCTGTGACTATCTTCAAAAAATGATTGAGCACTTTTATGTGGTAAATGTAGATATAGCTCTTCTACCAAATGAGGTACAATGCATGCTAATCTGTGGCATACTGTATTAAAAATCTGATGCAGTACAAATTGTACTGATTGTCTGCTACAACTATCAGATGCATCACAGTACAGGCGATCCTTAATGGTTGTAAAGTATAATGCAGATAGTTCATTTGTGGCTAGATTTAATGTTGTTCTGCAAACTTTGTGAAATTGGTAATCATCCAAATACTCGTCCATCTAGAAAATAAAAGATTTAAAACAAGATCTATTAAAATCAGCTCAGACTTAATTTTGAACATGTTTTATACAAGTAATGCACTTGTTTCAGTTTATCCGCCTATGTGGCGAAACAGGCATCATTAGTAGTCTAGTCGACAAGTACACAAAAAATGGTTGAAATCTTTGAACTGCTGTATCTCTGTGGATATTTGATAAAAAAATTCCATTGACCAATTAAAATTGAAGGAAATCTATAACTTTGTATAGACATTTTCCTCAAAACCCCCATGGTTTAGATATAAGCAAAAAAAACTGAACAAAAATCCAAAAATGTCCACAAGTCCCTCTAAGGTCGAAAACTCAGATTCCACATCCCACATCAACCCCGAACAATATCAAAGTTTCATTATCTTCGGTATTTTGTCCAGGTAACCCCCTTTTTACTTGCCGACAGGACTACAGGTGGATGATAATAACTAATGGTCAATCTTATGAAAAATATGTATTTTCTTCATAATTAAATAAAATTCTCAGTTCAGGGACCTAGTTGGTAGAAGCACAGTCCATCTCTTACTGAGCATTGCAAAGCGAAAGTTCTATCCCCGTCAAAGACAAATTTTCGGACCTCTGAGGGTTTATATATTAAGGGAAATTCCTCTCTCGGCAAAAAACTTCTTTTTAAAATAAACTACAAATGGTAAATTTCTGTGTTTCAGCTGCCATAATTCAAAAAGTCACGAATTTAGGCTAGTAATTATAGCCTGATCCCACTTTAATCACAGACATTTGAGCTTTATGATGATCAGTAGTTCCATGATTTCGTTCTAATCTATATTATTTAGTAATGTCATGATGAATAGTGCAGTGATAACATAGTCTACCATTAGCATTTTTGTCTTAGGTCTGTGCCTGCTAATGGTTCTATTTTCATTTTAACAAAAGCATATGAAAAATATGTAAAAATATTTAATTATTATGTATTGTATATCTCACCTGTTTATTGTAGCTATACAAAATGTGCAGCATGTATTTATCAATTAACTTCAAAGAGTCATATTCTATACTGACAGTTTTATAATCAGTCAGTGCACCCAAAGCAAACCTTAGAACACTTCTGATTTTTTGCACGTCATCTGCGCTGACTTGCAGAACGTTTTTGCTTATATGAGCTGTGGAATCTTGATTAGCATGGTTAGCCACCCACCAACGTAAAGTATCAACACCATAGGCTTTTTGCCCTTTGGTTCCACGTAAAATATCATGTGGATCAACAACATTGCCTAAAGATTTTGACATCTTTAAACCATTCTCGTCTAGAGCAAAGCCATGCACATAGATACTCTTGTATGGTGATTGGTCTCGCAACGCCACGGATGTCGTGAGAGACGATTGAAACCAACCAGTGAATTGGTCTACGCCTTCGAGGTATAGATCTGCTACTTTGTTACCTTCTAAAACGCTCGACCACGACATGCCGCTGTCGAACCAAATATCTAAAATGTCCTAAAAGATGTGTTGATTGTATTATATTTGATGAGTTGGGTATGGTTATATTACTTCTCCTTTTTCAATATCTGTATAACTCAGGTTTAGCTTATCAATAACCTGTTGTGGCATTAGTTCTTCTATGGGGAGTTTCCACCAATAATCAGGACCATTTTGCTCTAATAAGTTGCATAAATGTTCTATAATTTCACTAAAATGATAAATATTACCTGAAAAGGTCTTGCATACACATATGAGTGATATAATAATATATTTTATAACTGAATTTATATTTATTAATAGAGTTAATAAGTTAAAGTTGGGAAAACCTCGTTACTAGGGACTACAATACCGGAGCAAATTGTATTTCGATATATAAATCTCGCGATACAGGGTATTTACTTAATAAAATATAGTTTCATAGTAAAATCCAGAAAATGTAAATTAAAAGATAACATAAATATTTATAATTAAGTGATACTGCTATTATGAATTATATCCCTCTATCATACTATATATTGTTCCTTGTCAAAAAATAATATGTTTACGTCTTTTTTTTGTGCAACAGGCTTCGAGTTAAATAGACGCAACATTAGGGCCATTGAATATTAAAATAATAGGCGCCGAAGACGCGTAAAGATGAATAAGGCACCTTACACGATCAATAGTATTGTCAATATTTTAGAATAATGAGAGAATTATTGTACGATAATATGTTTAAAATGTTTATTATTCTAAAATATTGCCAGTATTACTCATCGTGTAATGTATATTAATGATGTAATGAAGAGAATACTGATCTTATCCGGATTATTGATTACTTGATAAATATAAATAAAGGATTGAAGCAAATATTGACAGTACTAGGATTGACAGTATTATTGACTGTGTAAGGTGCCTTTTTGTGATTATTACTGTAATATTATAAAGGCACCTTATATGGTCAGTAATACTGTCAATATTTTGAATAATGACAGTATTACTCTACAATAACATGTTTAATATAGTTATTATTCTAAAATATTGACAGTATTACTGATCATGTAATGTGTAGTATTGATGGAATGAAGAGAATACTTGTATGTATACTATGTTTATCTCGAAAGTTTGTAATCCAAGCATCAATACTTCAATATCTCAGGCCACGCCTATACAGTATATTAATGTATAAATAATACTGCACTAGTCGATGGCTCGAAGCCTGGGACGATATTGCAGAAAAGACAATATGGAATCATCATGTAAGGTCGAACAATATTGATTTGAGTATTGAGAAGCAAATACTGATAGTTATAGAACTGACATTTGTTGACCGTACGAGGTGCCGAGAAAAACACTAATATTCACACATTGTTGATTATTGTAGCATAATAATCAGCAGTCATCAGGGGTAAGACATGGATTTAATAAGCAACATGGTTCGATTTTAACACAATATAGATCAGTTTCATGCAAAATTGCCTGATACCGAAAAAAATACCGAAATACTTGTATTTATGTGTAACGATATTTAAATATCACGAAAATTCATACAAGATCCCAATATTCGGTGCCCCGGTTTTGTAATCTCTCTTAATATATTCCTAATTTCAATCAATTCAAACGTGAACGGGTTTCATGAAACTAGTGGATGATTTATATTTTATCCCTGATGATGTGTATATTATATGTACAAATATACGAAACGTTGGTGTTTTGATATCAGGTAACTTAGCTTATTAATAATAATAAATAAATCAATGCAAACTACAAAAACACATGCATATGAAATATGATAAGTAATTAAAGGAAGAAGAGTGAAATACTAACAATATCTGGTGAGATATTACACTATTTGAATGGAAAGGTTAATTTTTAGTTGATGATGCTAATAATGGGTGTCATTCTCTATAATTACCTACTAATAATATGATTTCCGGTAGATTTTTCATAAAATACCGGGATGGGCACTCCCCAAACCCGCTGCCGTGATATACACCAATAAGGCCGCTTCATCACTTGCCCAATTAAATGTTTCTTGTATTTTTCCTCATTGACCTTAGGAACAATTGAAACATCTGCAAGAAGCTCCTAAAAATAACCAGTTTATTCCAAGAATAATTGCACTAAATGAATTTTATTACCGCAGCTCTAGTTTTTATAGCTTTCGTATCTATAAACCATTGCTTACTAGCTCTTAATATCACAGGTTTTTTGGTACGCCAATCATAGGGATAGCTGTGTGTAAAATCTTCCACGTGCAATATGTTGGCTTTTATTGTTTGAATCACTTTTTGAGTACCCTCTATCAGTACTGATAATCCTTTGAAAACATCACCTGCTTCTGATGTATATGTTCCTGATTCATCTACTAAACATTTCTGAGAGAAAATTAGATATACTAAGTTAAATTAAATATTTAAAAAATATTGTATAAGACGGACCTTTTTTAAAACTTTATTATATTACAATGACAGACCTGGGAGCCTATTCTGTAAGTTCAGAATTTGCTGTTACCCATGGTAATCACGTTTAAACAATTGTTGCTTTACAAACGCTAGTGTAATACTGTCTTGTGTCAAATGTCACAAATTTGTCAAAAGTGACAGGATAATAACCTATTTCACAATCTTAACGTCACGTTTGACACAAGGCAGTATTAATCTAGCATTTGCTGGGTAGGGAAAACCAATGTATACCAACAGTTGTTTGGTTGGTTGCCACAGGTAATAAATCAGTCTGAACTTACAGATATATATATATAGACCCCCAGAATATGAATATAAATGTATATAATTTATATATTTACAGTATATAGAACTGAATCAATTTCCAAAATGAGTTTCAAATTTAAAAAGATTTTTGAAAGCGACAAAGTAGTGATTTAAAGCTTGAATCAGATTCAAAATTGTTATGGTATTGTATACATACTATAGGGATGTTGTTTGTTAATGCAACTAGAAAATCATCTGGGCCATGTGCTGGAGCTGTATGTACTAATCCAGTGCCTTTGGTGGCAGTTGCATGTGCGGAATATAGGAGTGGAAGTACTGTTTTATAAATTGGATGCTCATATGATGTATCTTTTAAAAGATGTCCTAAAATCAGTATATTGCCATGTTATAATATGTTTTATCAATTCATATTAGGTCACAATTGTTTATTTCAAATTGAACAAGTTATAACACAACTATATTCATTAATTGCATATGAATAATGACAGAATCATTCACACAAGAGATCTTTAAGTATTTCAGTAGGTCATAGGTCATTGGATGAATGAGTTCATGGGCATTACATGGGAAGGCACAAGCGGTACCAAATTATGCAATGTTCCTAAATAAAGATGACAGAGGACAGTACCGCGGAGAATACAACTATGAGGTTAATTCAGACCAGTACTGAATGAAATATTTTATTTGTATGAAAAATATTGTTATTTAAAAGTGTATTATCATTATTACTTTCCCAATACAGCACCGCTGTATAAGGAAGGTATTTTTGTAGCGAAAACGTCTTCACGTTTTCTAACTAAGAAGTATGTATGTATGTATATATATATATATATATATATATATATATATATATATATATATATCCGACTGTTATGAACAAAATTCCGGGAAAACGACACAACTAATCGCGATCAAATTTAGAAATTAGCTGGCGGCCTACTTGGGACGATCCAGTGAAAATTTGAGCAAAATCGGTTTACAAACAGAGAAGAAAACTCGATAAAACCAATTTCCTGCGCCCAAAAATGTGGATATTAAATGCTAAAAAATGAAATGGCTGGGCAATACAATAAAGAGGCCAACCAACAACAATGCCGGGACGAGCTTCGATTGGAACGTTCAGGGTAGGAAGACCCAAAATAACATGACGACGTACAGTGTATAAAGCCACTGAAAATTGCTGAAGTTGGAAGCCAATAAAAGAAGTTGAGCTAACTCGCGCAAGGTGGAAGATAGTGGTGTATACCGTATGCTCCTGAGCAGGATCCAAGAAGAGAATCAATCAATTATATCGCCCGATAGTAACAAAAGTATCTCGTGTACAAAATTCTAGCTTTTAACGGCTATACAATACGTATTTCTCGTTATTTCGAAAAAAAAAATTATCGTATTACTCACAAGAGTAAGATATTAGTTTATTATATTTAATAAATTTTAGGTTACGCGATCGTGATAGTCTACTTCTGTAAGAGAAACGATGTGACACCTATATGTAGCATGTATGCCAAATAAAGATAAATTTATATATAGTTACTAGTTACTGTTAATTCTTACCTGAGAATGTTTCCAAAACTTCAAGTGATTTATTAAGCATTTTCTGATGATTTTCCACTAAATCGGAGGCTATTATATATTTTTCAGTGGTAGCTGCGTCTTGTACTAGACTATAAGATAAATCATTATTGTAACATACAGCCTGATTACTTGGTATTGTCCATGGAGTAGTTGTCCAAATTAACACATAAACACTGAAAAGTAATATATGTATAAATATTAGACTATATTAAAATATAACTATAATCTTTACTTATCATATTTTCTTAATATTTCTGGCAATTTAACAGCTTTAAATTTAATTGTAGCTGCTGTACTTTTGTGCTCCAAATTGTATTCCAATTCAGCTTCTGCTAAAGCTGTTCTAAAAATAGCAAATTAAATATAAAATTAAAATCAATAAAAATCGGCACAGGAATACAAATTCCGTTTTAATAAAATGAACATTAAAATATTGCAGTGTTGAGGCATCTACTTTGTGATAATTAATTTTAAAGGATAAATAAAACGATTTTTTACTTTGTTTTTTTATCACACTTTAGTTACACTTTGCATCTAGTTTTGGCTATTTTTCGGAGTAGCTCGAAAATGGCTAGAGCTTAGCTGAAACTAGTTGCAAAGTGTAACTGAGGTGTGATAAAAAAACAAATTAAAAATTCGTTTTATTTTTCCTTTAAATTAACTCACTTATACATACTTACTTTGATGAGGGTGACCAGTAAACTGGTTTAACATCTCGATAGATTAGCTTCTTTTCATAAAGCTTGTAAAACTCTCTCATCTGATTTTTAATATAAACTGGTTTATACGTTTTGTAGGAATTTTCCCAATCTCCAAGGACTCCCCATGATGTAAATGCAGCCATTTGTTTCTGTATTGTTTGTTTTGCAAAATTTCTTGCTAGAATTAAAATAATGTATATGTATATATATATATATTGTCGCGGTGATGCGGGTGTTGCACCATAACGTAGAGCGGGGGGTTGGGGGGTTCACCGAGGTAGCTCAGGTTTGGGGGTAGCGTCGCACAGCACCCTGTGCGACGCCGCCTTTATTACTTAGTACTTGATGACACACTTGATCAATACATTCGACTGATCGACTACTGACTGATTGACTGACTGCCTTACAATTTTGACTGGAGCTTATAAACTAAATTAATCTGTCGTCGCTGCGATTCGTGACATCACGCTCGCGGTTCTCTGCATGGAAACGCCCGACACTGGCCCGATGACGAAATACCTGACCTGCCAGAATGTGTATTCGTTTCTTAGTCTGTATTGTTGCTAAGTGTCGTGTTGCAAAACAATTGGGTCACTTAGGGTATTCCGCCATTCGATTGCGCGTACGGCTGTTGAGTCAGCGGTCAGCGGGCGTTAGCCCGAATGTGTAATTGCGAGCGCGATGCACGTTCGTTAACCTATGACGACAGATTAATAATTAATAAATATAATAGTATATAATCTATCCCTAAATCCCATTTATATCTAGTTAATTATAGTTACTTTGTGACAATATATATATATATATATATATATATATATATATATATATATATATATATATATATATATTCATAATTTATAACTATTATACTCATTCTTTTGTAAAAAAAAATACAATAAGCTGGACTGTAGACTTTCTTGATTGTAATGATAAAAGAATGTAATATCATTTGTTGAACAGATAATCTGTTATTTTTTTTGTAAAAAATATATATGTTTCGAAATTCTCATTTCTTCATTGAAGATTTGTATTGTACATTTCAATGATTTTTTTGTTGCAATTTTTTAGTGTAATGTTGCCAAGCCATTTCAGTCGATAGGCTTTTCATCTTTGTTAATGTGTTCTTGTCACATAAGTAATCATAAATTCATGTACATTGAATTTTCAAAGAATTTTTAAAAACAGCTGAGTAGTGAGATTGGTTTATGGTTGCTAACTTGGTGTGGATCCCCTTCATTATAAACCAGCGAAACTTGTCCTGTTTTTAATCATTCAGGAAATTCACCTAATGTTACAGTTATTTAATATGTCTGTCAGTCATAGAAATTAGGTGAGAACTTTTTTATATGAGTTTAATTGGCACCTTATTGATACCAGTAGATTTATTAATAATATTAAGTTGTGCAATTTGATTGATTTCATGAGTTTGCAGGTTGAGACACAGACATATTATATATGTATTACATGTATTTGTGTTGGGGATGGTACATCTTCCTATTCCATTAATGAGGGTTTGATTTATATTGCATTTGATTTCTATGATGAAATGTATGCATGTAATTACATAATCATGTTTATTTATTTTTGGCTGTATTAATATAGATACCTTTTTGGCGAATTTGTATAGGTGACAACTTCTCCTTGGTGTTACTGATTGCTTTTAGTTCTATAGGCAAACCATGACAGTCCCAACCAGGCACATAATGCACCTTTTTTCCTTCCAGTATATTCATCCTAACAATAATATCTTTTAAAATCTGAAATAACTGTAGCTATAGCTCAATTGTTACATACAAAATATATAGTAGAGAAGACAAATGAACTGTAATATTATTCTGGCCATAACACTGTTATTATATTATTTAAATAGGAGCAAATGTAGATAATATCACATTAGTTTATTACAAACTATTAGTTGATATGCATGAAGTAAAATACATTTTGATACTTTATACCAAAAAAAAACTGATATGACTATGTTTATGGGTTGTTCCCTTAGAAAAGTTAATTTCAGATAAAGATAGATGCTCACTTATAATTTCAATATCAATGAAAGAATAAACAATATAATAAAACAAGAAACAATCCTTAAGAGCCGAAGCGAATTTTATAGAATTATACTTTTTATTTGTATCTTAATTATAGCGTATAAAATATATTGATTAATCAGTCAATATATTTTATACTGATACCAAACCTGTGCAGTTGCTGAGCTTATTTGATCAAAATTCAATTTCAATGATTTTTTAGAAACATTCAGAATATGAGAAAATGTGGGGGAAGGAGTATTGCTAAGTAAAGGATGGAAGGTCACACATATGGCAGTGGTCTGTGAACTACCAACATGTCCAATAATTTAAACAAACCATGACCTAACCTAAGCAAAGATTATTGAATTAACGTTCAAAATACCTACACAAACATAATTACATATAAGAATTCAATAATTGTTCACAAAAATGGCTAAAACATAAACATAGCTCAATGTATTTAGATTATAGTTCACACACAGTGCTACATGTCATCCTATATTTATCTATATGTTTAGAGCTCTTTCATGTGGGCCCACAGTCAAATGTAGGTCCTAGGTCTGTACCTACTAAAAGTTTAGTTGTCTATGGTCTGTACTCCCACAGAAATTATAATATTATTAATAGTAATATATATTAATAATAATTCACTGCCTGGTACAGTAACAATATCAACGTAGTATAGGATTCTAGGTATAGACTACAAGTATTGTTCAAGCAAGGAAATGATTCAATGAGGACATTGACTTTTTACCAAATGAGTAAATACATACATACCTTATTTATTGAATGACCCATATGAGGTGCACCATTTGCATAAGGAGGACCATCATGTAATACAAATTCAGGTCCAGTAAGATGCTCCCTTTGCCATTTATAAAGGGTCTTATTTATACTCTAAAATATAACAATTAACAATATAAAATAGGGATTATATTCTTACTTACATTAATTTTCTCATCTCGGTCTATATTCTTTTGATTGTCCAATCTTAAAGGAAACGTAGTTTGAGGTAAAAGGACGCTGTTCGAATATTTACTTTTATTTGTAGCTTTAGTTGAGTAAAACTTAATATGTGCCAGTGAAGTTCTTATTGATAAAATCTTCATTTTTATTCTAGCGATTTTTAAAAAATTGAGGTTAAATTTTTGTAAAGGAATGGCTAGGCAACCAACGATACACCTTACTAGAGTTATGCTGGTTGACTATAATAAATGATGAATTCAAAGTATATTATGAATGTATTATGATGGTTGATTATAATGAATGAGTACTCGTATTGAGTCAACTGATTTGACGAGGGCCGCTTTTATAAATATTCAATCTATATTTGGCTTGGGGGCCGTTCGCAACCTCGACATTTAAAATCATAACATCCTAAATCCTGAAATTCACAATCCATAGTCTCGATATCCCGACATTTATTTTGGAGTATCATAGCAGCATTCTATAAAGGCGTTTCAAATAGCTTCAACATCGTTGTTCATTTTTTCAATGCCAAAAAGTTCTGCGGTTATGGGCGTCAGCCCTTCGTGGTGGCGGTGGGTTGTCTATGGTGCAACTGGTGCAACCATGTGCAGTAGGCATTAGCATTATACTAATGCAGCCTCTTATCAGAATTCTCTCAAACCTTTCACCCATACATCCCCTATTTGATTAATATTACAAATTTATTCCTAAATGAAGCTTTTTCTTAATTGAGGCAATTTATTCTACTATTTTTCTTCAAAATATCCCGACAAGGTTATCGTTCCAGCTTTCTTTTGGTCGTCCTGCAGACCTCTACCCTCTTGGTGACGTGGTGATTTATCTCTTGCATTATTATGTCTTTATCTATGCCGTCAATATGTGCGCTCCATTCCGCCCTCCTGCTTCTTGCCCACTCACTGATGGTCACCTCGCAGGCTTTTCTTATTTCGTCATTGCTCACTCTGTCCAGTATTGTTTTCCCCTCAATCGAAGTGCTTTATTTTCTGATGTTTTATTGAGTCTGCTTGTGTAAGTCGTTTATTGTCTCGTTTTATCCATGTATGTTAGGATGGGCCTGATAGCAGCTTTGTATATTCTACTCTTTGCTTTCTTACGTATTATGTTTTTTGGCCCATATCATGAATCTTGGGCAGCCCGTGGTACAGTTCGCTTCCTTCGTTCGCTCAGTATGTTTATCATCTCTGATATTTCACCATCTATGCGCACAGTTGCTTTCTGCTGTCAGTATAGATTAGCGATTATATGGGTATCTCGTCCATCCAGTTCCAATGCCTTAAGGATCTCCATCATCTTATCGTGCGGTATGGTATCCTACGCTTTTTCGCAATCAACGTATCACGTCAATACGAGTGTATATACTCACTCGTATTGACGTTGAGATATCGTTGGATTGGACCTGTGTGCCGAGTCGCCCTTGTACCAAAACGGCGTCTAAAGCCAATCACTGGCATATTCCTCGAATTTTCTATAGATTATATGGTTATCTTTTAGAAATACTTCTAGGCAGCAGACTTATTATTTCTGATGCTGGTGAAAAATGGACCCTGAGTTTATTGATTTCTTGGATAGGATTCTGTGTTTATTGTTAATATCTTTTTGGGTTATTTTAAAAGTTGTTCCTTGATAGTTTCCTTGTGGTATTGTTCAAAACCACATTTGTGAACGTCTCGTCATTATTTGTTATGTTGATTCCTTGCTGCTGTTGTCCTCTTTTTGAGTTGTATATTTTAATATACACTATATGTGTCTTTACTGATATGCTTTGTCTCGATAAGTTCTATTAGTTCGCTTCCGTGGCCTCTAATAAATTTCCAGATAGATATAGATAAATTTCCGAAGAGCATTGAATACGACTTCTACGAAAGCCACAGAACTGGCTTTCGTAGAAGTCGTATTCAACGCTCTTCGGAAATTTATCCCAGTGTTCTGTTTTAACTTTTTTTCTGATAGTTTCTTGAACCTTGTTTGGTTCATAATGCCCTGTAATGTAAGCTTGCTTCTTTTTCTTGCATTTCTCTTTAATTATTTAATTCATGGACGTTGTATGAGATCCGTGAAGGGCCGCAGTGCACACAGCCCAGGGGCGGGGACTGCACTCACCTTAAAAAAGGCGCGTCTGCGATGGGCAGGTCACATAATCCGTATGCACCAGGGTTGGTTGCCAAAGTAAGTATTTTATGGGGAGCTAGTAGAAGATCGCATAAGACAGGTAGGGCATCACATGATGTATATAATGAACAGCTACACGTAACTCTCAAGACTCTAACAGTCAAAGAGAAATGGGAACAGCTGACGATGGACAGGGCGGAATGCAGAATAAGGATCTCCAGCTTTCAACTAGAGGTACATAAGGCCGAAAGAACAAACAGCGGACCAATAAATTCGTTTGTGGCATTTGCCAAAGAAGCAGAAGCTCCCAAATTGGATTGTTCAGTCACCGAAGAGCCCACCAAAGACGCAATATTTGATATATCGAAATATTCCTCAGTGTAAATTTTTGTATATTCGCATCGATTAATTGATATTTTTATTATTATTATATGTTGTCCTTTGTGGTGAAAGAAAGTGTTATTAAGGCAAATCACTAAAACGTTGTTTAATCACGGATGTCATATTGTTACCCATCCCGGCGTTGAAATCTCCCAGAATGATTATGCATTTATTCTTCTCTGTATTGTCTAATGTCTTATATAGGTTATACAATTCCTCTCTGACGTCTTTCGTCCTGCAGTTTTCTAGGCTGTATATACAGATAATGTTGATGTACTTCTTGTTTGTTTGTACTATTATTAATTCTGAACCATGTGTTATATGATGGATTTGGTCTTTAAGTTTCTTGTGGATCATTATTCCGACACCTTTCTTTGCTATTGTGTTTGTGTCCACTGGAAATGAGTAATTACTCTCCTCAGACTTTACCCTTTTGTGGTTTTCTTGAAGTGCACATATGTCGATTCTGTTTTCCCTTAGTTGGTTTTCCAGTTCTTGATCTCGTTTATTTAGTGTCTTTAAGTTCCATGTTCTCGATTTAGTCTCCTTTTTCTCCTGTCTTGGTTCATTACCTTGTTCGTCGCAGGTAAATCTGTCATATACCGACACATGGTATTGGTTATGTGAGTATTGTCATTCTATTTACGTACGGCAGGTCGCTGGCCTTTCCCTAGAACTGTCCTCCGTTATCCGGACTTGGAACCGGCAACATAATCATTGGGCTACTCGATCCACACAGCAACTATGCAGGCAGAGGAAGTCAATTTAAACCGTGCAATTCGGATTTCGATACCGTGAAGATTATGAATGTCGTGATTGCGATAATGTCAGGATTTCACTTCTTTCAGGATTTTGAGTATCGGGATTTCAAATTTCGGATTATAGACTTATTCGACTTTACAGAATTGATTAATTATATACTCTAAATTTAGGATTACCTAATATGTATTGAAATTCTTATTTGTGTATTGTCTTT
The DNA here is from genome assembly GCA_963942505.1 of Lordithon lunulatus. NCBI lineage: Eukaryota > Metazoa > Arthropoda > Insecta > Coleoptera > Staphylinidae > Lordithon > Lordithon lunulatus. Next base: position 52,025,741 of record OZ012666.1, on the reverse strand, counting down.
AACTTCCGTCTGATTCACTAATTATTCACAAGACCCCCAAGTACGTAAATAATTCGGGTTGGATATATCCAATACATTGTTTCATGTCAATATATACCCCCACTTCTTTACTTAATTATTTATACAGCTTTAATTAAGAACGTTGTACTACGGATGCTTTAAACGTGAATAATATTATACAAGATTCGTAAAGAAACATAGGTTCCTAGTTTTAATTATCATAGAAGTTTCGTTAAAATAAATCAAAATGGATGTGTCCTTTGTTAGTAATTTTGCAGATGGCAACCCTATATGGAAATGAACCATCACTACGCATGTCTTGAATAAAAACTTAAACGAAAAGTTGGACTGGACCTATAATTTCTTGTACATTTGTTTTTTTCTGATTTACAAAGTTCAAGTTTAAGCTGAATAAAAGTTTCAATCTAGTACAATGTAATGCACACAATAAAGTTTAGGCTATGCTCGAATTGTACCGTTGCCAGCCAACTAATATTAATAACTATATTTAGTTGCTTTAGATTAAGTTAGATATTGCACTGTCAATAGTTTTGAAATTATTTGAATAGAACATATTTTTACATTTTCATGTTTTAAAATTCATCTTACTATTTATGTTTAATTTATATTAATAATATATAGATAGAAATACAGATATTTATTTTATCTTAACATGCTGTTTCAAAGTGCTTTTGAACATAAACAAAAAAATAAGTAAACATCTCTGCAGCCATAAAAAATAAACAAGATAAATTAAACTGCCAATTATATTTTGCAGAACAATCATTTTTATTAAATTTTAACAAACATTTACAATTCTGATATGTCTAATATGTCGGGCAATGATATAATAATCAAGAAACAACTTTCAAGAATCACCAAGCGAATTCTACAAACACTCCAGAAATTAAATTACATGGACCTCGGATAGCAACAGAACGTGCGGCCAGCCACGTAACTCGTAAATAGTGCGTTTTTAAACCGTGCTCATATTTAAAACAAAGGATGAGGAAGTTGAGTAGTAAATAAAACAAACGGGGCGTCCAATTTTTAATAACAAACGTATAATTCTCAAAATAAAACGGAATGGAAACTGTAAAATACATAAAATTGCGTGATGATATTTTACAACACAATACACCTGTGTACGATGCATTTCTCATTTTGTTTAATGTGAATAGTGAATTATTAATAATTTGACTCGTCGTTATTAATTCAATTTTCCGAAATAAATCACTTCTTCTATTTTGCTACTTTAAATTGAATATCAGGTGCATTACAATTTTATACATCAAAATAGTGAAATATTTATACAAATAAAAAACGTATGTATATTAACATTATTAATAAAATAGCAAAATAGAGAAATCTCAAGCTTTGTTTAAGTCGGCAGCTTTTGTTATTTATAATTAGTTACGAATATTGCAACATCTTTTTTGTATCGTCAATTTATTATGAGATTTACTGAAATATATGCTTTTATATGTGCGATAATTTCGTACAGTTTGTAAGCAATGAAATAACTTTTGTAGAAGCTCGGATGAACTGACTGAAAATTAAATTTAAGTGCTGACTGATTTTATGATTTAGTATGCAAGCCATTTGCACGACAAGATTTTCTCTATCACACATAATAATTTTCTAAACAGTTGAAATTCACTAGTAATAAGAAAAAATTCGTTTCCATTTCAACTACTACGTGAAATATTTTAACGGTATCAAATAATAAACGGAAGTAAGTCTACAACAACATTGATGCTTAATTTTTGTTGGTGTATTTAGATAAATAAATATTCTCAATTGACTCGTTTATCGGATTATCAAGCATCACTTTAATATTTCGATTCATCGTAATTTTTCTTTGAAGGGGATAATATATAGGATATAGTTAATAAGAATGCAATCATTATTGCATATATAGTTTTTAATGCATTCATACAAGCACATATTTTATATGCACCCTCGGAATTAAAAAAGGCTGCCTTTTTCAATTCCAGGAGGGAGAATTTATTCATACATAGGGCATACTAAATCTCATAAGACATTCTAAAAATGATATTGCATAGAAACGTTGCTTCGCTCCTCCGTCATCATATCTTTTTTCATATAATAAAAAATAACTGTTTATTCACATTTTTATAATAACAGTTTCGTGTGTGAGTTTGTGTGTTTATTTTTTCTCATATCTACACCTCCTGATTCACTAAAATTAATTAAATCACAGACAAAAATAAGCTTGGCCAATTATATATGTATACTGTGCTCCATTCATACAATTTTCTTGGCTCCTTTTCGCCTGATCGGCGACGCGTTTAAAACGGGCAACATATATATTTGTAAACTTAATAAAAAATAAAATCTAACGCGCGTCGGCCAGGCGGAGGTATTCTCGTAACATTCCGAATATTGCTGTCGTCCTTAACAATAGTTCATGATGCACTCACGTTGAGTTAGTTTAATTTATCTTGCAACTATTTTTTTTATTCTCACAAATATCAAGCACTTTAAATTCAGTTCTAACTTGTAACATGGACTTTTTTACTGTTTTAGTAAAGTTTTTAATTGGCCGAGAGGCATGTGGGTGTCCGGATCCGTATCACGTTTGTGACGATTGTTTTGTTGTCGTGGAGGGGTTCATACGTCGCTCGCTCGCTTCGCCTCCAGTGTAATTCGCGTTCCGGTTGCGCTGGCAGAGTTTCACAAAGCATATTTAGCGTTCTGGAACAAAATAGAGAGAAATTAATTAAATGTCGGGAACTTTTAAGTGGTATAAATTATCTGTGACAAATAAATAACAGAGATCTCGTGGCTGCATCAACTCAATGTGTTGTTAAAATAATAATATTTGTGTCATTACTTGCAGTATTATAACAGCTTATTATACAGTTTGTGGTAGCGGGTGGGCACTTTTGAACCCTGAAAAGAATAGGTCTACTTCAGGGATAGCCTGCCCACGCGAACCATAGTTCACCCATCTCCTTGTACCGGGGTACAACGTTCCAACGTTCAATCCTTCCACTATATACCGACCTCCCCTGCACAGTTTTCAACCTACACGGGTTGAAAAATGGGAAGGGTATGGATGCAGGGGAAGGTTATGAAACACCCAAACATGGCAAATCCAAAAAGCAATAAGAAGTAGACCCCAGGTGGGTGTAGCATGAAGTCTAAAATCCCACACCTTAAAACAGGTCTGCCTGAATTATTCTGGGAAAGGCACAGAATCGCTTTCATCGTCTAAAAGCAAAATCAAATAAAAAACCAGAAAGTTAGAAATTGCAAGATATAACACAAGAACATTCTATCCGAAGAAAATCTGACTGAATTGGTACAAAAAATCAAATAAATGATAGACATGGGAAAGCCCAGGTGAAAAAACTCGGAATGAAATTGACTATTAAATCAATAATAGCAAACATGTATTCCAAAACGTAACTCACGTACTCAACAGTAGAACAGGAGGTGAGCACAGAATCGTGAGAAGTACAATTAAACTAGATCAGAGGAAAAGTTGTCTCTGTAAGTGTATGCCACTTACAGAGACAACGACCAATCTCAGTGGGTACCCATAAATTCAAAAATGATATCGCCGATATTATAGGAAACAACAATCATTTAGGTTAGATTTTTACCCATTTATTTTTAAGTTATTTTATATATACTTAACATGTTTAGTATGAACACGTAGTAGAGTAAATAAGTAATCCAATACGCATTGCCAAAAAATCAAACTTGCCTGGGAAATTTTAATTATAATAGAAAATTGTAAAAATGGCAACTACCAAGCACATGGGATAAGATCGTAAGCAGCTGTTTAAAACGCATTGAAATTTATCTTTACATGTTATCTGGCAAAATTGGAGTTGTTCAGAAGCCATTTACAAAATGCTTTTTATTGCATTAACATATGTTGTTTTGTTTTAGTTATGTATTTATAAATATAGAGCCATATAAATAAGGTAAATACTTATGAAAGGTCATACAAGTTTGTAAAATAACAAAAAAAATTGCTTTAATTGTTAATTTTAATAAGCATCAGTACATCGTTCACTTTTATATTACATTACCCCGCAGGATGGTCCGAACTTGCCCCATACACTAATATAGTCCATAGTAGGGTTTTACTCGGTAAATGTTTTACTCAAAGATCCGATAGGATTTATTAATTTAATATAAACTTTAACCAATGTTCTTCATACATACATCGCATAAGTCCTTAAAAATGACGGCATTTTATTAGACGACTCATGTGTGCCTCAGATGTGTACTGCATAAGGAGTATTTTATAATTGATATCTAAATAGGGAGTTCCCCTCATGAATGGGACACATTTATATCAATTACTTTATCATAGTCTAATATAGGTTTCTACTTACTATATATTACAATTCAACTTATTTATAATACATTCTGGTCTTTTAATTCACTCAAATTTAGTGACTGTTAGATAAAAATATTCGAAATACGTCTTAAACGTATTAAAAGCTTAGTAAAATTATATATTTCTCGTAATAATATATAGACGTAATCACACCTTTATATTAATAATATTCAATCCTAGAGTTTGTTTTATCCGCGGCACAATGGTGGATGCGCCGGGTAGTACTGTATACAAACAATAACAATAACTGTTGATCCCGAGTTCATAACTCCCATATCCGGTTAGTTGATAGGTTCAATATTTATATTCGTATACATAAATGATAAATAAACAATAACGCCCCCATAAACTCAAGCCTGCAGACAAGCGCCCAAGCAGGATATGCTGGAGATTTAAATTCGAAAATTTGGAAAAGAACAAACATTTGACCAACAATAGGAATACACAGTCAGCAACGATAATAGTATGAAACTCATCCACACAGCAACAAATAAAACATGGCAATTAAATCTACTATGTTTGAACACCAGGACAAGACCAGATCACAAAGGAAATGATTAAACATATGGGACCTGCAGGTAACGAAATACTACTAAAATTAATAAACGAAATATGGAGGACGAATAAAATACCCAAAGATTGGCAAGTATCGTTAATCGTACCGATACACAAGAAAGGAGATAAGACAAAATGTTCAAACTATAGGGGTATAACACTCATAAGCATAGGTATGAAGATCTTAGAAAAATCAATTAACAAAAGAATACTAGCAAAACTAGAGCAGACGCTAGAAGAATCGCAATGTGGATTTAGGAAAGGAAGATCCACACAGGACAACATTTTCACGATAAAACAAATCACAGAAAAAATAATTGCAAATAATGAAAACACATACCTAGGATTCATCGACCTGGAAAAAGCATTCGACATGATACCAAGAAATAAATTATGGAAAATCCTGGAATAGAGAGGTGTAGAAAGAAAGACAGTCGAATTAATACAAAACATATACAACAACAACACCTATGCAATAATACACAAGGGACAAACATCAAGAACATTTCAGACAACCACTGGACTAAGACAAGGAGGCGGGCTCAGTCCTACATTATTTAACATATACATGGATGAAATAATGAAGAGCATGAAACCAGAAACCAAAAAAGCAAACATAGGGTACAAAAACATACAAGTTGTAAAAATATCGGAAGGAGCATTCGCTGATGATGTAGTAGTGATAGCAGAAAATGAAGGTAATCTGCAGCACAATCTTAGTGTATGGAACAGACACCTACAAAAGTATAACATGAAAATGAATTATAACAAAACAAAAGTGATGGTAATAGGAAACCGGAAAGAAAAAATAAATATAAAGATAGAACAACACACAATAGAACAAGTAGAAGAATTCAAATACCTGGGAGTAGCACTGACAGAAGACGGAAAAATGGAAGGCGAACTTAGTAACAGAATAAACAACACAGCTAAAACATATCACGCAATTAGCAATATACTGATTAACAAGAAAGAGATCAGCAGAAGGACAAAAATAAATATATATAAAAGCATATATAGACCTATACTGACACATGGAAGCGAGACGTGGAAGCTAACGAAGAGGGAAAAAAGTAGAATACAGGCAATGGAAATGAAATATCTCAGAGGAGTAAAACAAGTTACGAGAAGAGACAGAATAAGAAATTATGACATCAGAGAAGAACTAGGAATTGAAGCTGTAGATAAGTATATAGAAAAGAAACAACTAAACTGGTGGGGTCATTTAATTAGGATGGACAAAAAGAATCAAACAAAACAGGTATGGGAAGCAAGAACTGATAATAAAAGAAGAAGAGGTAGACCAAGAAAAGAGTGGGACAACATAATAGAGGATATAATAATCAAGAAAGGAAAAACAGTCAAGCAAGCAAGAGAACTGGCGAAGAACAGAAAGGAGTGGAAAGAATTTACAAATGTTTGAACACAAAATAATTCAACAGACCAGGATATCACACGACGGAATCACAAGGAACCAGTTAGACCATAAACTAGTGGCCGGGAGATACGCCAGCAATGTCCTGGAAGTCCGAAGCTTGAGAGGGGTGGGATTAGGTACAAACCACATTCTAGTAAGAGCGAAAATGAGGCTGAGAATATCTAGCCAGAAAAACAAGAAAACGGAGAGTATCATTAGAAGGGATGCCGATTAACTCAAAGACACATAAATTAAAAGTAAGTTGTGTAAACAAGTGACGGAAAACCTGCCAGCAACAATTGAAGAGGATATCAGTAGGAGCTTTCGTTTAGCATGGTTTAGCATTATTAGTCGCCCTGCGGTGTGGAGCAAGGGCCGAGGTAGAATTGTACGCATCGGAAGCGGCACATAGAACAAGAAACAATACGTCCATCGTGATAAACCAAGGTACTAGTATTGATGAAAGATAGAAAATATAGATAGATCCATATTTGCGGCAACAAAGGAAATATTGGGATTAGATAAAAGGGAAATTGGTTCGATAAGAATACCGACATATACTTGATAAGAGAGAAGACGCTAGACGAATAGCATTACAAAATTCCATCGACGAAACTAACCGACATCTCTCCAAAATTAAAGCAGCCACCGATCGAATAATGAGAACAAATAAAAGAAAACAAGAACAGTAAAAACTGATATGTAATAGCTTACTCCAGAAACAATAAAATAAAGAAGTTCTATATGGAAAAAGGAGGATATAAACCAAGAAACAGAAGCATCTTTAAGAATGATACTAGATTGCTGATAACAAACGAGCAAGTGGTAACAGAGGAACGGAGAAAGTATTTTGCGAAACATTCAGGGAGACGAGGACCAATGTGAAGTAATCTATCAGATTGCGTATCTCTCGGCAGAGGAAGTTGGGCGGAGGTAAGGAACATCAAAATGCAAATGAAATATAGAGGAGAAAGCCCTCCACAGCGGCACATATACCAATTAATAAGCTGGGTTTTAAAACATAAAAATATACCAGATAAGTCTGGTGGTCCCCATACACAAAAAAAGGAAATAAGATGAAATGCGAAATGTACAGGGGACACTGCTAAATAAAACATACAAAATACTGTCAACCCTAATCCTCCAAAGAACGTCGCCATTAGTAGAAAACCTGATAGGCATTACAATTCGGTTTTATAAAACACAGTGGATGAAATATGCACCATACGCCAAATTTTTGAAATATGTTGGGAATTTAACCAAAAACTACACCATCTGTTTTATAGATGTTAGACAGCTTATCCTAAGAATACAACTATGGAAGATGATGGCTGAATTATCAATCCCCTAAGAATTCATCAGATTAACCAAAGAATGTGTAAAAAATCAACAAGTAGAGTAAGAAATAAAAAAAAATAGAAATGAGAATGTCTGAAATATTTGACATAAATAACGTTCTAATGCAGGGGGATGTACTGTCGCCAATGTTGCTCAATATTGTCCTGGAAAAAGTCATAAGAACAGTAAACACACACATGGAATATAATCTTTGTAAAACGTTTAAAAATCAAAACGCTTACAAGAAGTAAAAGTTGAGAATCTACAAAACCATTATATGACCAATACTTATGTACGGTTGTGAAACATAGATACTTACTAAAAATAGTAAACGAAAACTTAGTGCTCGATAGTAAAGTGCCGAGAAGAATATTTGCGCCCATACTTTTTTTAAAATTATTTGTTTAAGCTTGATATATCGATCATAACAGTTAACTATGTATTCATTATATCTAGTCTCAGTATATAATCGATATTACACATAAACATACATTAAACTATGGACAAACATATTTTCCATAGATTCATAGACCCAAATATCGTATGGAGAATGGGATCTATTAATACAGAACTCGAACCAGTGACGGCATGATCGCCGAACTGTACAAAGAGCCAGGCACAGTCAATGAAGTCAAAGCAACAATATTAAGGTGGGCATTTCCAATTAATGTCAGACCATCTAATGTCTAATTGGTATAGGAGAACTACTCCGTAAGGAAAAGACCCCATGAACTACCACGATTAATATGGCGTGACAACGTAATCAAGAACTTACGGCCGCTAGGTATAGAATACGATCGTAATGTGCATATATATTTGGAAAACAACATATTAGTGTTTTACGTGTATATTATAAAACATTTATTATATAATATATTAATAAGAACCTTATTTTTAAATAATTCTACTTTAAAATAGATTATGTCTAATTGTGTCATTTTTTTATCAACGTAGCGATATGCATTTATGAATAAATACAAATTGAAATTGAAATGAATATGAAGTTTTAGTGTATTATTCAAAATTTTCAGTTTACAATTTTCAAATATGATTTGTGTAATACCTTTATAACTCGAGTTATAATAAAGCGAATGCCCGCCTAAATGTATTTTTGCTGTTTCTTACAATTTTCAAGCATTAATTGTGTAATACCGCCATAACCCGAATTATATAAAGTATATATGCAATGAACATTTTCAAGGTAATTTAACAATAATTTAATTATTAGTTTAAAAATATAAAAAACTCCACATTTGACGGAAATTCGAACCCACATCATAAATGACAGGTCGCTGGATTTTCAGACATTGGCTTGACTTGGCTTTTATATATAAGGACTAGTTAAAATACCCGTCCTTCGACGGAGAATAATGAATTGATTTGCCTACTCTTCTGAGCGTGTGAATTAATTTTAAAATCTTGCTGCCTGTTGATAGAAAAATAATTAACTTATAAAACAGAAACAACTACAAATTAATATATTACAAATTAATACATTATTAATAATTTCGAATAGAAAGACAAGATATACCACGGGAAGGAATAAAACAATTGAGAGAAAACAGAAAAAATGGAAAGAAAAATACAAATACAAAGCATAAAAGAAAACGCGTACACCTTACGGTAGAAGACATATGATTAAATAAAATAAATAAAATTTCGAATATTTAATAAACAAAATTAAATTATAAAATAAAAAATATAAAATGGCATTACACTTGACGGGAATTCGAACCCACGACTTTTGCAATGATAACAAAAAAAACATAATTAACATGTGGCTTCATTGACAACAAACATTGACTTCGCTTTTTGCGACTAACAGCAATGACAGCACAAAAAACGTAAATGACAGGTAGGTCGACTTCAAAACATTGTCTTCGTTTTAATATTATAGCGATTTATATGAATGAAAAGGTGACTTGGTAAACACGGTCGACTAACCAATTAAGAGCATTTTTATTGTTGTAGGTTAATAATGAATCCATTATAGACCACTAGAGTAGGCGCTTATGGAATATAATTTCACGCCTCAAATATAAAAAAAGGGTTTTTTGGCTAGTAGTGATACAACTGATTATAAGATGTGGTTATCAAGATACATACTGTATAGAAACAAATAAAATACCTTGTACATAATGTGAAATAAATCATTATTATTAAATGAATACTGAATATTACCTGTGACTGCTACGAGGAGTTATTTTGATTTGTTTTTTTAACCGAGTTCGCGGTCTTTCTCACAGCCTCGCCCGCCCCCACAGAATGCAGCAGCAGCCGCGTCTCCTCCGTTGGCGAGTGGTCTTCCATGGGCGGGGGCGGTGGACAAATATAAAGCGGCACTTCACCCACACTGTACTTGTTCCCGACCACTTGTTCGTTGCACTCCTGTCTCATTATATCGTCGAGCAGGAACAGCGGAGATTTTAGAGTCCGATTTTTGTCCACGTCCTGCTGTTGGTAGGCAGGTGGCGGCGGCGGTATCCGCACCAGCCGCCTATGAGTGACCGACCGCTGGCTCATCGGCGGCGAGGAAAGGCGCTTGTTGGGCGAGTAGTCGCTGCCGGACCCGGCGTCCAAACCGGAGGTGTTGTCGGAGATTAGCCGCTCGCTTTCAGGATCCGTGCCGCGGTAGCCGCTGCTTTCAGACTTTTTCAGTATGGACTTGGAGCGGCGGTGGTGCTCCAGCTGCGGACTCGCTCTACTGTCGATCGAGTCTACCGATAACGATGATTTACTACCACTATTTCTCCCTAGAAATAATAATAATTAATTAGATTGTTATATATTATAATTAGGTACATTTTCAAAGATTCATGTTCGATAATGTATAATAATCTGCATTATCTATGTATTATTGATAATGAAAATATTGTCTAATGCCCCTTTCCCATGAAGCTACACGGCATCATCATACGACACTAAGACCAAAATGTGTCCAACTCTGTGGCGTGTAATACTTTTTATCGATCCAAAGTTTCTAAAAAAATCCACCATCCAATATTATTAACTTAATTTTAGAAAGAGTCGTAAGAGAGTAACACATGTACAAGTGGGCTAATTTACGTTTAAGTAGGTTTAATAGTAATTAAATATGGCCAAATCCGCTATAAAGTAATTAGTATACGCTCTTCAAAGAGGTTACTTTCAGGACTATTCCTTGAAAGTGTGTTATAGCAACAATTAATTTTGCGCCCTTCCTACATAAACAACTTAATATATTAGTCAGCTAAACTGTGCACCTTTTTATTTTTCCTCGTGATTGTGTAAATGTATGATGAACACAAAAGACTCAAATATTAGAATGATATTTTTCTAAAATGAACTATAGCAGTTAAGAATTAGATTCTGCTAAACGATATACTGCTTTAATATAAATGATGTTCTATGAATGCAGACAATAAAATCGACAAATAATGGTCCGCTATTGTAATTTTGATTTCCTGGTATACAATAAATTATGACGGATGTGAAGTAAGTATACTTTAATTATAGTAGAACTATCTCAAAAGAAAAATATATTCTATTCACTGTTGCCTATTGTAAGCGAGATGTTCCCATCACTACCAAGGAATAAAATCAATGTGAGTGTCACATTACTGAGATTATAACGAATAAACCACGGGAGCTGTCCGCGACAGGCAAAGGCTGCATCCATTGGGAAATGAATTCTAAAGTTTTTAATCGGATAGGTAAATGAAGTAACGAATTTTAATTTGCACACAACCCGCTTTAATTAAAAAGTCAGTAGTTTATAAATTTAACCACTCCATTTTATTTGAATATTGTTGGATTTTGCATTAAGCCCCTTCGTTAATTCTACGAGATATACATTTAATCATACTATTCAAAAGCTGCCCAATTCTCCAAGGGTCAGGGGCACTACTAGCCTACTACTAACAATGTTTAACTATAGTAAAAAGGCTTCTTCAATTTTGAATATCCTATACAAAATATAATGGATACAAATATATACTAAATTCAAATCTGAATAACAACTTAAAATATCTTCAATAATGTTGAAGTCAAAGTACTGGAGGATATTGAAAATTCCCTAGACAGACAAGATAACAAACAACGAAGTATGTACTCATGAGAATAAACAAGGATAGGGAGCTCGCGGTGGTGAATCCCAGAAAAGCTGGGTAGTTCGCAAATATCTATAATATATACTAATTCCTGCAATTAATCATGTAGGTGAAAATAGAGTGAAAACGCGGAATTGGTAGGAGGTTTTCCTGGTTACGGAACCTCCGACAATGGTTCGAAATGAAGTATGTCCCCACATTAATACGACTCTTACAAGACCGGTTCGAGTATAGCCATATGGTTGCCAATCTCTTTGAGGAGAGGAAGGCGGTTACATAGGAAGACTGGATAAACAGTGTTAAACAAGATGAACTTTTGATGAACTAATCATAACGAAATAACTACCAGTTGCGCAATGATGTAAATATTTCAAGTCGAAAGCTAAAACCTCTAGAAAATTTGTAAATAGCTTGAGTTTCAACAAAAAAACATGATTAAGAAGGAAACTTATTAAACTAATTACTCAAACAATAAGAAAAATTCAGAAATCAACAGATAAGATAAAGCAAATATGAAAACTCGTTCACATGCAACATTATCTAAGCATACTATTGGAATCTATAAAAATTAAAAGTGAGAATTTAATAGTGGTAAAAGTAAATTCTTTGCAGCATAACGGACATTACAATGGATAATCTTCGGGACCAACTGCCAAGTCAATGTACAACTTTACAAGACTATGAAAGTTTTTTATAACTAACAACTGAGGCTGCGATTTAATATGAGTGTGACACTAAAAATGCGAACAGTAGGCAGTGATGAAATATCAACAAAAGTCCTAAAGGGGCTGTTTTTTTAATATATACAATGCTGCATATCAGAAAATAATCTCGGAAGCACTGCCGAAATATCTATTTTGGGAAAATCGTAAAGTGTAAAAAATGAGAATTCCAGCACGATTCATGTGTGGATATGTAGATTAAGATATTAAATAATAAAGAGAAAACAATGTGTAAATTATGTGGAGAGTAAAAGGAAACGTATGGACGAATGTGGTGAGAGTAATGAAAGGGGTATGTGTGGATGCATGATCCTGAATAAAGATAGAAGAATATTGCAATGGATGACTTAACTTTTGAAGGAAGAAAACAAGTACAAATTAAGAGATATTTTCCCGAATACGAAGGGATCGAGGACTACTAACTAACCTAGAGCGAAGAAATACGGATTATTTTAGACACATAATACGCAACTCCAAATACAGTATCTTAGAAAGCATATCCTCGACAAGATTGAGGTCAAAAGAGGAATAGGTGGAAAAGTCAGGGCTAAATATCTGAGAATCCACTGGCTTGATTGTTCAAGAACTTAGAAAGAGACACATATCAAGAGACAAAAGTAAAATTAAATAAAATATCCATTAGTGTATACGCACTGGAAGAAGAAGATTGCCAAGGCTGTCGAACTACCTACACACTTTCAACATAATATATAAAAATCAGCATTGATTCTGGAAGAACATGATCGAAACAGCCGACTTAAAGTAGATATCTCCTACTAGTCGGCTGTTTCGCAGAAATGTATATCGAGGACGCCTTCGCGGGACATTTTTATGACTTCCATTTAAGGCTACGATATTAAAGTCACTATTTTTTTCACCCATTTTAGTCTTTCTTAATTTCTACACAATCCATACATCTAATTTCAAATTTCTCTGTTGTATGATGATTTTTAAGTAAATTTTTTTAAAGAATAACTATATAAATAAACTTTTTTTTACTTCCGACCAGTAAGCGGGGATATAATGAACATGTAAACAATTAAACTTAATTTATTCATAAATAACTATCAGGAATAAGATTTTCATAAAAATCATTTGAAAATATAATGTAAAATTAGGAAGCTAAATTTATACTTTTTATATCTGTTGATATATCGCTAACATCAAATATTTTGAAGCGAATTTTAGTGTTAGAAATAAATATATGTTCATTAAAATCAGATATAATCAGGAACCTTATGTGTTCGAAATCCTACTCGCTAAACAAATTCTGTAAGTTTACCTGTTGATAAATAAACTAAGGCGACTATTAAAATAATTGTTTTATCATACCTGATTTCGTTCCAATATTTTGTATTCCAAATAGGTGTTGGTTAATGATACGAGTAGCAGATGCTAATCCTCTCGTTGGTATGAACGACGTTTTCTTCTTCTTTGCATCCAGGCTTTCTTGCGAATCCTGATCACCAAAACGAGTCCTCGTCTTACCGCCACCCTGAACATACAAAAACAGTTTTACTCAATTCTGTAATTTGTAAATGGTCAGCCTATTCAACTCTTAATCAACAATCATTCACTTAAACTAACTATACTAAGAATACAAACTATGCTATACTATCTTATTTACTATCCTATATATCGCACTATAAGTTGAGTGTCGTAAGTTCCAAAAATCGATAATTTTTGTTCAGCGTTAAAATATACATAAGAATCATCAAATCCTTATGTATATTTTAACGCTATTTTTTTGCGTTTAGAATAAACCACATAATTATTTAAAAAAATTAGATAACATTATACTCAATGGGAAAATATAAATAAATACTACTGGAACTATTGCAATTTTTAAAATGCATTTATCTAAAAAATGATTTTTGGAAGTTTATCATCTCACAGTGCAATATACTATCAAAAATATTAATAAATTCTTAGGCATCTTGCAGTTCGAAATAATGTTATTTCGAACTACAGGCAACAAAATAACATTAGCCAGGCTGATCGCCAAAGTCCATTGAGTATAGGACACAAACAAAAGAACATATCTTGTATTTAAAAGTCGAATAAGTGTATTATATTTATTTACATGTATAATTTTCACATTTTTACTTTATCAAACGAGCGTTACAATTATGATCGTTGAAAAAATACTCTAGGTCCTATGAGAACAGTTTTTTTGCACTATTGCAATACTACAGTTGATAAAGTAATAATACCAAAATTACAAATATACTGACTTGTAAGCTTGTAAGCAACTTTTTGGAAAACCTATTTAGTCAAATACATATAGATATTTTACTAATATATTATTAATTAAACCCCAAATCATTAAAATGTACGCTTTACTTTGTATAATATTTTATATTTTCCGTATTACTCGGACAAATACACGCTAAATATAGTAAATGTAATATATATGCCTATGTCGAGATAAATGTGAAACATCTAACGCGACCAATTTCTATTTTTAGAATTTGCGTAAGTTATCATATTTGGATCATTTATCTTATGATTATCTAGCTTCAATATTAGTAGTACATAATGTCAAAAAGTGGAATTAGTTAATTATCTATAGGTCCCGGAATTGGGTGCGGGAAGAGGTGGGCTTTAACTGGTAGGTTGGCCCAAAAGGGTCAGAATCTAACACAACCCGGGGAGAATGCCAATACGGTCCCCCGGGTGTCTTTTAAAGATTACCTTAAGCAAGCCAAAATGAGTAGGTGTGTTATATATAAATACGATTTAGAAACTATATTATATTTAACAGTAATATTTTATCGTCCTAGGTAAGTGCTCGCGTGTAATTTATTGCAGGTCTTGAGATTTAACATGTCGATCTCTCCGACCCGCTGAGACAGGCCACCCATGCGGCCCACTTATTTTGGATGATGCAACCCACACAATTGAATTATGAAACACTGGCACGCGGCTACTTTTTCAGCGGGTCAAAATCCATTGTTTATTTGCAGAGTACCTCACGTTTCACGACGTCAAATTAAATTTAGTTTAGAAGCTATGATAATAATTGTGTGAGGTGTTTGTAGTATAATTTGCTAACAAACCACAGGTAATTAAAACACAATCGAATGGAGTACTGTGCGACTAGGTCTGCGAAATGGTGAAAGCGCCGGGATGTCCGTAAGCGGAACCTAAGAAGACAGCTTGGCAATCGGACCGAAACTGAGATATTATGTTTTCACCAAGAACAGCACTATTCGTGAATCCTACTAGGCCGGTACCGCTTTTACGAGCATACTAAACTAAGTAAGGGTAGCCAGATATGGCTAAAAACGTAGCGTCTGGCCCAGAATGAGCGGCAATGAACATCGTCTGTTCCCCATGTTAGGAGCGGCTGAATATAAACCGGAGAAGGCAACGGGAAATCACTCAGATATAAAATTTAAAATAAAAAATACGCATAGACACGTGGAATGGCAGAAGTTTTGAACTGTTAAACTCAAAAAAACGAGGCGATTGCCGCTTAATTAGTCTTATTCATAGTCATATGCTAAAGACGTTCCTTCGCGTAATTCATGCCCGCATAAGACATTTTTGCAAACTCGACCTGGACGACACACAATACGGCTTCAGAAAGGTCTTTCGAACACAGGACGCATTATTTCGCTTCAACGTCATTTTTAAAAATGCCGGGACCAAAGAAGAGATGTATTTGCGTGCTTCGTTGAATACGAGAAAGCTTTTGATAATGTCCAGCATAATAGATTGATCGAGATATTCCACGAGGTTTGGACGACAAAACATCTGATTAATTAAAAGTCTGTAATGGGGGTAGCAGGCAGAGGTAAGAATTGGAAGTTCCTCCACAGCGGAAATGGAAATATAAAGGCGGGTCCGTCAGGCTTGACTACTTTTCCCCTCCCATTCAATCTCTAAGCCGACATAATTTTCAAGATAGCTGGACGAACTGGAAATTGGCATAAAAATCAACTACGTACGAATCAACTTCACGAATAAATATCGACGACCTACAGTTGCTGCTTGATAGTCTAGCTGGCTTAAACATCAATATAGCCAAAACCAAACTCATGGTGTATAGCCGTCAGAACCATGATAATACATACCTTGGAAACATACAAATTGAGAGAGTAGATGAATTAAATATTTGGGAAGCATCATAACAAAACATCTGGACCTTGACAGGGAAGTTAAATATCGAATTCAAGCTGCCAGTGGCGCATTTAAAAATGAGACTGTTCTTCTGCGACGATATCCTCAACCTCAAATTAAGACAAAGAATAGTGAAAGGTTATGGTTGGTATTCTATATGGTGTGGAAGCATGGCCACTCAAAGTATGCACAATGAATCGCCTTGAGGCCTTTGAGATATGGGTTCATATAAGAATACATCGAATCTCATGGCTGGACAGAACATCGAACACTGATGTCGTACATCTTTGTATGACATCAATGTTCAAATACAGATCTTGAGTTACTAACTCATATACAATGTAGGAAGACCAGCTAATTTCGGACATATCTTGAGAGGTAGAGTAGAGATGTAAATATAACCTACGTCACCTAACATTCAAATGAAAAATCGAGGGACGCATAGGGCCGATACAAATTTCCTTGCTGAAAAATATTAGAGAATGGACTAGCATCCAAAGTACAGAGTAACTTTTTAGATTGGCGGAAGATACATGCGCATATACCAAAGTGATCGCTAACGTCAAGGAGACCGGGCGCTCCACTTGAAAGAAGAAGAAGAAACACTTGCCTTTTACAGTGGCATATATCTTATAGAACGTTTGCCTATCAGTAGCAATGATATGGCTGAGGTATCAAGTACCACGATACATTGTTATACGTCGCCCTAGGAATTATCACAATATTCGTGATATTTTTTGTTGATCGCCTATTTAAATTATTTTTTACCAGAGACTGGCTACTCTAAACGTCTGGAAGAATAAGTATACCTGAAAGCGACTTTCTAAAATTGGCACTGAGTTGCCCGGCGAATTCGCACCGACCAACAAAAGTCAGAAGCAGACTTCTGAGAAAAGGAATGCGCTTCCCAGAAGAAAGTGGATACCTGGAAGCCCAGAAATGGGTTCTCAAATAAAGAATATCTGAAAAACAGAGATAGTTTCTGGAAGAATTAAGATACCTGGCCGTCAGCAAATTCTCCCCAGCTAGCCCAGCGGATATGCAACACAAAGATCCTGGAGAAGCCTCTTATCACCACAGTGTCACTGGAGAGTCTGATTTTTAGATTAAATGCTAAACCTAAATTAACCCTTTGTGAACCCTCTAGACGCTCGGCGAACATAACTATTGCCTAATACTTTTTAATAATCATGAATATTTTTAAAAACCTCCGCTGCATAGAAAAGATATCACCAGGGACATATTGTACGCTACTAAACCCGTTCTAGGCAGAATGTATAAATAAGTATGATGAGAATAACCTATAGAGCCATGTATTGTTGTAGTGAACTAGAATCTTATACTTATTGCTAAAAAATTCACTCTCCGGTGGGATTCGAACCCACGTCTCCAGCTATCGCGCCCGACGTGCTAGCAACTGCACCACGGTGGGTTGTAGTCGATAGCGCGCAAGATGTTCGTTATGTGGGTTCGGGTCCCACCGGAGAGTGAATTTTGGAGCAATAATTAATTAAATATTTATATGTCTGGTGATTCTTCAGATAGCCGTATATGTCAAGAATTCCACTATAGAATCTTATACATTGTGCTTTGTTAATGTTTCTATCAGTTTAGTCATGTTTATAATGAACAATTACTGAATTAGTTGCACATATGTTTTAAAAGTGAATTTAATGTCATAATTTGGTAGACCATCGCCGCATGCGCCAACTGCCAATATAGCTTAAGATTTGAATCGAAAATAAATTAATAATAATAATCATGTTCCTAATATCAAATATTTAAAATAAACATCACTAATAATAGCACAATACCTCTTTCTAAATTATAATTCTTATCTAATATATAATTTCCGGCGGTTATGTCCTTACAAGTAATGTATATTATACAAGAATGCGTGTCCAAGTTCCATAAATTACCCATGGATCTTCCCAAAGATGAAACGTGTTTACTATGTTTAGAATTCCGCCTGCATAATTAAACCGTTCGTGTTATAAATAGGCCCTAACAACATATAAAACTGTGCTATCTGCGATCGGATGAAGTCTATCATTAATCTAATTCCGGGCTCGGTCCAGTCGTATCGATCCGATTATCATATCCGCGTTTCGGATTAACCCGTGAATCGGTCACACCGCATGCCGCTTTTTCATCGCAGCGATTGATTGGAAATTCATTAAGTTGTTGAATGATCGATTTTATTCCTGCTATTTTGTGGAATGAAGGGCGTACAATGCAGAAACTTTGCGGCTTGGCTTTTTAAGATTATTAATAGATGGAAATATGTAAGCAAGACCAAGGACGGGTTTTAATTATAATTAATTGTATCCATATTAATTATAAAGAGAGTAAACATGTTTTAGTAGGATAAAGATTTTGATCCAATATCATTAAAAAGTTTGGGATTATTTTAACTAATATTAACATACCTGTTGGAAGCGCGTTCTTCTTTGTTTCGGAAGTGGCGAATCGTTGAGACTAACCCTACTGCCCCTATCTAGTGCTGAAAACTCCCTGAAATGCTCCTCCATAGGCGAGGTGGCTAAGCTCCTGAGAGCCGTATCGCCCGAAGCTGATTTTTTAACGCCCGGCGGCCGGATGGCAGGCACCGTCGTCGCCTCCGGACTATTGTCGCCGCTCTTGTCCAGAGGGTTTACATACAGATTGCTATCAATTGCGCAGGATGGATCTGCGATTTCAGACGTGAGATCTCCCTGAGAATGAAAAGGGTGCGTGTTACAGCTAGCGAACGTGTCTGAACTATCCATGCTGCCCATTTCCCCATTGTTGTTGTTGTTGTTGTTGTTGTTGTTGCTATACTGCACCAGCGGCTTCAGTCTCACGTCCATCTCATCGAAGAAATTCTGTTCCGCCCGCAGCGTCTTCATTTCTAGACAGACGGGGTTACGGAAGTCGCTTGTTGCCAATGGCATTAGATTTTCCGCGTCAACGAACTCTTTGAAATCCTGCGGAACGGTTTGCTCACGATTAGCCGAACATCCCGCATATTGTCGCCATGATTAAAATTTAATACACGTGGCACTCTTAAACTTGCATCGATGCAATAGATCCTTGTCCAAAAAACCTGTACTTGTGTGTGAAATTGTAGAAGAGTACAACAAAAATACTCTAATCAACGCACGTGCAGTTAATAACTATGAAAACACGATCTAATCTATAACAAAATGCATGTTTAAGAGCGTACGTTATTTTTGTAATATGTAATTACACTTTCTCGTTATGTAATGACTAAACTGATTTAATCTACTAAACACTAGTTATCTAAACAGTACACGTGCATCGTGTAGTAAATGATTTAAAAGCTAATATTGAACCATTATATAAAAGGTAATATACAATAGTAGTGCGTGCAAAAAATGGTGACTTCAACTAACTATAGCGTGCAATAAACTTTACACGTTACAAACCTTTTGAACAAATCAATTCATGCCAACTAATACTTTCCTTACCGCGTTAAAATATACCGTGTACTGTATTATTTTTTGTGTTCGCAGTGAAAATTATAGTAAACAATAAAAAATTAATATATAATTTAATTTTAAAATGGGGCACAGCGAACGCGATCACGGTCAATGTCTCATGATAGCAAGGCCGCGGAAAACATTCCAGCTGAAATAGTCATAGGGAATAATAAGTGCTGCCGCGTGCAAATACATGTTAACGGCAATTTTCTGATTGGATCTTCGCATGCACACGCTTAATCAATGCTCATTCAGGACTTTTTTCGACCTAATCGCCAGGCCCACAAATGAGGGGGTGCGGTGATTCCCGTGAAAGGAATCGTGCTAGCGCGCGCGGCGCCTTCCAGGCGGTTATCGAATTATCCATTTAATCATATAATACTGTGGGAATTTGAATGTAATTTCCCATGATAATACACTTTCTTAATTAAATTTCATAATCGGGAAGTTTGGTCGTTGGAAGTTACATAATCACATATGATACTGAAATCTGATTATGAAGTTAATATGGTTTTAACCCGCGATTTTATAATATTCTCTTAATTGCAATTCTGATATCATTGGTATTTTTTATTATATTCATATATTATAAAGGGCAAGATATCTCAGCATTTAATTTCTAAAAAATATGCCTCATATATATCTGTATCTGTCAAGCTATAAAAATATGTATCTGTCAAGCTAT
This sequence comes from Lordithon lunulatus, assembly GCA_963942505.1. Lineage (NCBI taxonomy): Eukaryota > Metazoa > Arthropoda > Insecta > Coleoptera > Staphylinidae > Lordithon > Lordithon lunulatus. Next base: position 52,004,948 of record OZ012666.1, on the reverse strand, counting down.
AAAAATATCATAAGCTAACTTATCGAGGGCTTCATAGCTAGAGTACATATCAACCAAATTGCTAACTGTACAGGTGAAAACGTTTCAAGAAATTAGGAGGTTAGATAATTATTTATTAATAAATTGTAATAAAGAAATAGGGAATGGACAAATGCCGATATTCTAGGCAAGAGAATGACTTTAAACAACTATTTTGATATATGGTAATGGAACGTATAAACCATATGCCAAAATAGGTGTTTAAGGTATTTGTCTTGTCCGGCGTATCGGAATTTATTTCTTTATTACAATTAGACACAATCTTGAGATAAAATACAAAATTAATTGAATTCATAGATTTTCGGTTCAGCTACTAGATTTTGAAATATTACACTAAATATTGACAATCAATGGGAAATATCTACCGGTGAATATGTGTGTTTCAGAGAAGACTCTAATTTTGAATGTACTTTCTGAAGTTTAATACTTAAACCTAGTATTAAAACTAACTTAAAATACAAATTCAGTATCTAAACAACTACTACTACAATTTATGAATATTTAAATATTGCATATTAAAGCTGCCTACTTATGTGTTCCTTTACTTCGTCGTTACAAATAGAAATGATTGTAAAACAAAGAAAATATTAGGTACAATAATAATTTTTATGTAGTATTCACTTGGTATCAATTGTCTCCAGAATAAAAAAAGGCAATTGAATGAATTATTCTGTTCAAAATACATAATAAAAGACTTATTTCTGAAATATATTAGGCAACAAGGATGTATTCATTATTTATGTATGTTTTCCCCCACATTCCCTAACGTATGTGGAGCAGTATATTTTATACTATAAATAATATTGATTTTTATATTAATATAAATAAATAACTTTTAATGATAATTTATTCATAAATCCGCTTATATTATGGCGAATGTGCCGGGCAATTGAGTTAATATGTACCGTTAATGGTTTTTTTTACAATCACGTCAAATTTCTAGTAATTTCATAAAGCTTAAAACTTCTAGAAATCTAGCTAAATTATCAATATCCATTTTCATTTTATAGAAAATCATTTGAAAGAAAATTTGATCTTAAAGCATATGGCTATTATTACAATTTTCTTAAAATTCGATATTTATATGTACAAACCGAATATAACGCGGTTCACTCTAACAATAATTTCGCAGAGACAAGCAGAAATATATCAATAATATAAAAGTAATGTTCATCTTGCATTATGTGATTATCAGCAACACAAAATCATAGTATACTGTCAAGTACCGAACGTGGCACTAGTGATTCAGGCAAATAATGTGCCGGCGATCCAGATCCGATCAAACGGATGGGGGCAGGGAAGAAGAAGCATTCTGGAGGAGGGACACCCCGGTTCCTGCGAAAAAATCCCTGTGCAAAATAAAGGTCCAAGAGTCCCCGAACCACGCAGAGGACCGTCCTGAGGAGAACATGCTGGAACAAATGGGCCAGCTCCTCGGTAACATGGCGAAGTACACCAAAGAGCACTGGAATGTACACGTAGAAAAAGTAGACTCCTTTCCGAGCTCAAGGTACTTTACAAGACGACGAAGCGCCGCTCACTTCAAAAGATGAGAACCAGGGCGGAAAAACGACTACACGACCTGCGCCAAGTTAATAGAGAATTAACCAACCGCACTGCCCGCCTCAAGCAACAGGTGGAGGAGCTATGAGAGAAGCGGCCATAAGACCTGTTACAGAAGACGGTGAGATGAAAGCTGCTTAGGCCATCACAAGGTTCTCTGACAGGGAGAGGCCGTATGAGCAGACCAGGGCCCTGGGAGAATAGAAGTGGTCGGAACTGACGTTCAAATGCACCACGACCGCGGTGGGCCCAGTGGTCAGAGCCTCCAGAGACTATGATACTATCAGACTGGTAGACGCTGGCTGCAAGAGGAAAGACCGGAAAAGAGAACGAAGGGGTGAGAGACCTCTCAGAGCAAGAACTCACATCTGGTAGGTGTGGATGTATCATCCATACCACAAAGGCTTCTAGACGCGACGTGACGGTCACTAGAAACGTTAGGGACTTTTTCTATCTAAGGTGAGACCATGTAATCGAGGAAACGTTGACAAGAAACTTTTTCGAGGGCATTGGCCGAAATAGGATTCCGATTGAATCCCCAGGGGTGGACCAGGCAGTGGCTAGGAAGCTAACCGAGTATCCTTCGCCCATACGGGCATTTGCATTACCCACTGTCAGGCGTCCGGCAGGGGGAGGCTAAAGTAAAGAGCAGAATATCCAATGGGGTTAGTCAACAATAGAAAGGGGCAGCTAGTACAGGCGAGAGATGGTAGGTCATCATGATTAGAGCTGCGGAAGAGACATATGCTGACCTGATTAATAAGCTCCGAGAGGTAGATGTTGGTGAACATTGGGTCACCAAAATCACGAAGACTGTGACTGAAGACATGAGAGTTGAGTTGCTCGGTAAAGGGGCCTAGGTCGGCTACCTCAGGGAGAGCAGAGCGGGCAAGGTACAAGGGACAATGTCGGTTGTTAGAATGGCAGGGCTAGTGATCCACCTAAACGATAGACCGTCTCACAACTGAAGATGAGATCTAAAGGGACGGTCCTGATCAAAGAGACTGGGAGGGCAGCCAAAGACATGTAATGTGGGGCCCCTAAGGCCTGCATATGCGGGCACTCAAGCGGTCACCATCAATACGTCGAAGGATATTGCGTGGTTCATATGCGGGGGAAGCACAATGAGCGTGGGACTTGTCCACAGTTGGGCCATCATCCGCTCTGAGAAATAGCGAAAATGCTTCAAATGTTGGGGACTGGGGCATGAGGCCTCTCGCTGCAGTAGGCTGGTAGGTGTTCATTGAGGGGTGGGGGAGGGGTGGTGCGTCGACTAAATGACCAACAAGAAACACACAAAGAAGACCCTGTTCAACCCATAAACCCTAGACGAAGACAAATTTACGATGTCGAGGATGCGGGCCGCATGTAGGGGTACCTTGCATAGCGACGTGAAGGCTTTACAGCACGCCGGGAGTACACCCGGTAAGCCCAAGGATAGTCCAGCGGCATATCAACCGCTGTGTATGCTCGATACCATGGGCAAGTTGCTTGCGTACCTGGTCTTGCGGATGATCATGCCGATCACCGAGGCATACGCCGACTATAATGATAATTTAGAGGTACAGTACATACATTTTTCTTAAGGGGTTAGACCACTTTTTTTTCTTAGCTAAATAAATTCTTTATACTTTTAAGAATATTTTAAAAGTATTATTATTTCAAAATTAGTATCTAAATCTTACTCACCAGGCCGTAATATAAGCATCACTGTTTATATTATCTCAATAAATGCGTTTGAAATATAAAAAATATATTGTAGATACTTGCACTTCCGACGAGATAACGGTAAATAGTGTAATGTAGATTTTCTAATTTTGTGTCTATTTTTATGTGTAACTGTAACAATGCCTTTTATTTCCATTTATAGTGTAATGTAGTAGTAACTATATTCAAATAGATAATAGAAATTTGAAAAATATATTGACTTACTTCTGGAACGTTTTCTGCAAAACCAGCAATATCATAATTATTATAGCATAATTGTACTCCAGGTTGTAAGCCGCATTTTGAAATATTCCCGCCGCATAAAATTCGAGCCACCTCATACATTTACTCAACGCCCGCTGGGGGATTGTCAAAACTCACCTGTTAATGTTATGAGATTGAAAGTGACTTGGCAAACGCATCCCTACACGGTTTTGGTACGTAGCGGAATACATTCTCCTCCACATCGTCCTTTACAATCCTGCAATTTCACCATCTCACTTTCCATTCCATTACAAAACAACGTACACGCATTGCCACCACGTATATTATTTGCATACAAAAATTATATAAATGAAAGAAAATAAATAACCATTTACTATAGAACCGTCAGTTTGTGGGTCTGTATGTAATAATCAAATAACGCGGTAGTTGGTAAATATTAATACTCTAATTATGAACACCATTCAAATGTACAACAGTTATAAACATTAACAAACATGCACATGCATATGGAAGCAAGATGAGTTCGCATTGAATGGGTGTGCGCGATGAGTATTTCAAATGTAAGCCGTGTGTAATATTAATCTAATTAAGTAGAAAAGCTTGTTAAGTCGTAAAGAAAATGTAATTAAAAGGAGGATAGTCTTACCATAAAAAGGATGAAACCTGCTAGTGTTACGTGAACGTGTGTGTGTGTGTGTGTAGTTGTGTGTGAAAGTATTTATTGCATTTACTTAAATTAAATTTCGCAACCTCGACACGTGAGTTTGTATGATTTCCCGGTGAAATGGTGCGCGGGATGAATTTAATTTAGTTGTGAAAATGGGCGAAGTGAAAGCTAGGATGAGAGCAGCTGGCAATGAAATATTAAAGAGGGCGATACTACCTTTGAGGTGCAAAAGCAACATTCGAATTCGCTAGGAAATTCGTCAATTTTCTCGACCTTGTTCTTGTTGGGATCAGATTTTTTGCTGTCCGCCTACAAGACAGATCGAACACTGGAGTAGCATAGCATAGAGCAGAAAGATCAAAGGGGGCTGCTTGGGATGTATTTATATTGGGATGGCGTCGTTATTCATTTATGGGAGTAAGGGACTAAATTAATAGACATATTACTGTTGCATTACAACGGTTACTAAAGTGATAAAAAGGGCATTCGACACCAAATCATCCCACGTATGCAATATCATTACAAACAATTTACGGTGGTAATTTATTTGATTTAAAGTCAATATTTCATAATAAATATTGACTTTTAAACATATAAAAATAAACTTAGGTATAGTTACATTCAGTATATTTTTCTGAATGTATATTGATTGGAAATATTGTAAATAAATGTATTTTTGGGTAGTGGAAATGTACAATGTACTTACCCCGGGCGAAATGTACCCGAGTGGCGTGGGCGGAAGCAGGACGGTCTCATCTTGGGCGAGTGGTGCCAGGGCGCAAGTTTGCAGTTGCTGTTCTTCGGGCGGTGCAAGATCAAGTAGCCGTTTCTGGGAGACTGGTGAAACTGGAACTGGAGGTCCATCATTGATTGGAAGACAAGGAGTTTGGGAAGAGTTGCTACGTCTATGCCGGTTTGGTAAATTATCGTAGTTTCGGTAACAACCCGTTTGTGATGGAATGCGACCAGTCGTAGACTCCCCCTCCGTACTATTCCCATCGATGTTTGATATGTTGTGGCCTGACGAGACACTTTGCGTAAGCAATGTTTTTCCCGTGTGCACCCGAAATATCATTGAACGACGTCTAGCGCAATCCCAAATACTGACAATGCCACTTACAGGCTTGTATCACAATGCAAATAAGCTGAGGTACATCAACATACTTGTATAGAAGATTACTATCGCAGTAAAATAATAAAAAATACAACGAACAACACAAAACGTTACGGTGCATTCGGAATTAGAGTAACGGGTTTAAAGTGACGTGTGACAAGCATTTCACATGCAGTCCCGAACCCGAAACAATACGTTTTGTTTTACGATAACGAGTTTCGGCGATTGTCTTCATTTCCACCGATCAGGGCACACTTTTCACCTGGGAAAGAAGACATCGTCTTAAAACTCAACCAAGAAGCGCACGAAGCAATGTGGCGCAATAGAGTTGCCATAAGCTTTTCAACCGAACATTTAATTTTTATATTAACCAAACCACCATAATATACCATTCCATTATTAATCTATAACACAGAATGAAAGTAATACACATCGAATCACAACTACGACATTAAATATGTAGACAACATCCAGATTACACATCAGAAAAATGGTAAATGTAATGTAAAAAAAATAGAGCTAACTCAAACAAAATGTAAAATAATTTGTGTCGTTTTTATCGTTAAGAAAATGTAATAAAATAAAATATATTTATTTAAAAATATAATTCTGTATTATTCGTAAATAGTAACTTTTTCTCATTATTACAATTGCAAATTCTAAATTCTTTAATCGCGTATTTATGATATCCTTCTACTATTATAATTCAGGGATGCGATTCCTAATACCACTCGTTTCGAACGTATTCGTAATATATACAAATATTATTATTATTATTATTATTATTTCTTTTGTGGCATCAATAAAATACTGAATTGTAATAGCAGAAAGGGAAAATTTACGAGCGTACTGATTCGAACTTGCCATTTCATTGCTGGCGATAATAAATTACTGGGGTGTTATTCTTGACACCACTCTTTTCATTTAACTGTCAAAGTCGATCGGAAAAAATAAGGACAATTCACATGTTGGTTCGTAAAATGATAACATTAATAACCCGAAATTCCTCGAATTAACGATTCAAAGCGAACATTGTTCGTTATTTGTGCAGTGACTTTGACAGTTAATCGAATACGTTCGAAACGAGTCGTGTCGGGAATCGCACCCCAGTAATTTATTAGCCCCAGCAATGAAATGGTAAGTTATAATTAGGATCCTCGTAAATTTATGCCCTTTCTGCAATTACAATTCAGTAATTTAATGATGCCGCTAAAAATTAAATAATAATAATTGCATGACAAATGTCTGAAGATTTAGTAATAGCTTTTCTGGGAAATTATTATGATAATTAGTGTAGTAAGAGGAAGTATATCGTTACGCTTCCCGATAAAAGATTTAAACCTAGCAAAATCAACTGGATATAGAAATAAATGAAAGTTCTAGCGATTATAATAAAATCAATAGTTTATCAATCATTAATATATTCTATTAGACTGGTTGTAAACTAACTGCACTTCCTCAACTACGAAATACGATCTTAGAGATATATGTATTATCCATTACCCGTGAAACACTGCTAGTAATGTTCGTTAGCTGATCATTATGTGGGTAATAATTATTGATTTATTAATGAATCTCGGTATTAATATGAAAATTGCAGCTATAACAATCAAATAAAGCTTTTACGGTTTTAGTATTATCGACTCTTTTACGTCGAGCATTACCAGGCGATGAGCTTTAAACTAACATTATTTTATCAGGGAAGTGGGAAGAGCGTATTTATAAAGAACCCTTTTATGTAACATCAACACAATAGTTGAATAAATGCTATGCTATAATAACGGATAATGGTCAACAAGCAATTATGGAATTATATGATATATAGAATATATACGAAGTGATACTTAATCAAATCTATTTTATCTTACTGATAGAACTTCATGAAAAATAACAGATTATCAAAATTGCTATTATGCGGTAATTGTACAAATCGTTAAACATATTGAAGCTTTACAGTGTATAAAAATAGTTAGCTCATTGATTGTAATTAGATTAAGTTGCCCCTATTTAGAAAACTGGTGGTGGTAGTATTACAAATTTATTCAAATGCCATAGTCCAAATAGAGTTGCGATTCTTAATCTGGGCTTGCAACTAATTCATAGACACGGAATGACGGTTTAACATCACACTAATGAATTAAATTTACAATATTAATATGTATTCATTCCCTACAGAATTTACGAGATCCGAATGGTGAGGGTCGAATTTATGATATTTTATTCATGCATTAGTATACTGGTTTAAGGGTGGGAGCACGCATATACTTTTTTATAGCTATTATTGTAAAATTCTATTGAACTGAATTGAAAACAATCTGTGGCCAGTGCACTTAAATAAAAATTGTACACATTTATTTATTTATTTCAATAGTATCATATTATCGATTTCTATAACATTTAGTATATTATATGTGGTTGATGTATTCTCTATTGTATCCTCGTTCTGGTTTAGCTTTCCTCCTTCTTCGCCACGGGATTTTTTTTATTGGTACACCAGGGTGTATTTTATTGAAACTGATCATGTCTAATCAACCATCAACCTACATGTCATATTTTTTACAACTAATTATTTAATAATTATTACAAGTATTCGTCCATTGACGTTCAGAAATATTCTCTGCTTTTGCGAGGAATTCACTCACTGCACAAACTTGAAGGATTTGATCCTCCTAAGTCTGCGATGTACTTCTGCGTTGTCGAGTGTGTGTAGAACTTCTACGTAGATGGTATGAAGATGGTCTTCGTGCTTTTCTGCTATTCGTTTAATTTTGTATATAAACAAATGGAAGGCTCTGAAATGCTTAACTATTGAGACCGGAAAATCCAATCTCTCTACAAGTCCAGAAAGGAAAAAAAATGGATGATGGATGACATCTTGAACAGCATGCAAGAACGTAGGAAATACAGAAATATAGATGAAAAGCCATACAAACTCCATACCGTAGTTAAAAGAAAAATGAAACCGGCGAAAGAAACCTGGCTTGCAGAGTAATGTACTGAGATCGAACAACTAGAACACCAATATTACCAACTTAATCTTCCATAAAAAGATCAAGGAAGCTGCTGGAACGAGCAAACCGAGATCTCCAGGAATCATCACAAATAGCGAGGGAGTGGCGCTATTTTAAACCGATGTGAAGCTTAGAAGATGTAAAGTGTACATGCAAACATTGTTTAGAGATGATCAAGAACAGAAAATCTCGCAGAGATAACCTGTACAGCTGGACCATCCATCGCGTTAGAAGGAATTATAAAATCAGAAAGCTTAAGAATAATAAAGCACCTGAACCGGACGAAGTCTATAGAGATCTCCTCAAGCTTATAGAAGAAGAACAAATAGATGCAGTAGTTGACCTATTCAATGACATCTATGAGACTGACGACATCAGTGAAATGCAATTTGATTTCCGAAACGGTCTTTCTCACTAGAGAAGCGTTGTTTGACCTTAACGTTCTGATTCAGAGGGTACGCGATGTAAACTGTAACATATTCTGCGGCTACATAGATTTCGAAAAGGCATTCGACAGAGCGAATCATGGGTAGCTAATCGAGACCCTTCATCTGTCAGGCTTGTACGATGGAAACATCTGCATAATCTCGAACCTTTATTAGCAGCAAAGGGCCTCTGTACGTATTGAAAGTGGAGCATCCGAGGAGTTTGATTTTTTCCAGGGAGTCTGAGAGGATGAGGACATGTGCTCTCTTCGATGTTTTTTTAACGCATACTCTCAGAGACTTTTTAGAGAGGCACTGGAAGATGCAAGGGAAGGAATCCTGCTAAACGGAGTACTCATCAACAACTTGAAATACGCGGACAGAGATACTGTCCTACTTGCAGTTACTGTAGAAGAACTCATACAGAAGGTGTCCAGAGTATACGAAATTTACAATATGCAGCTAAACATATCCAAAATTATGGTCATGATAGTGAGCAAAAACCACAAATCAATAACATCAATGTCATGTAAATGGGTCCCAACTAGAAAGGATCACGAATACCAATTACCTGGATACAAAGCTAATCGAAGAGTGGGACACAAGAAATCAGAATCCGCATTGTAATAGCCAGAACAATCTTGAACTGAATGAGAAAAGTGCTGAATATTAATCTCCATCTTTGCCCTCGCATTCTTATATGCTGTCTTATGATACTGATATACGGGGTAGAGGCCTAGACCCTGACCAAATCCCCATGTAAACGCATAGAAGCATTCTAGATGTGGTGCTATCGACGTAAGAGTTTCCTGGACGTACCATGTAACCAACATGTATTGTAATGTTGTTTATATGGTAGGTCCAGGAAACTTTTAGGTCGCTAGCACGCATGCAAAAAGAGACAGAAATTCTAAACACTGTCAAGAAAGGAAACTATCTTACTTTGGCCATATAATGCGCAATAAGAGTATGAATTGCTACAGATCATTATTTAGGGGAAATCTGATGGAAAAAGAGGACCTGGAAGACGTCGAATATCGTAGTTGCGCAACACAAGATAATGGATATAACTAACATCGATTGACCTATTTCGAACCGCGGTCAATATAATTAGATGGACCAGAATGATCGCCAACTTCTACTAAGGATACGGCTCAACGAGAAGAAGATCTATGGTCTTTACCAGGTATTTTGTTGTTGTTCCATTTATGTTCATTGAAAGTACCTCATTCGTTCTACAGTATGTAAAGTGGATTTTGATTAATTGAGATTAATCTTCAATTTATGTGTCCATTGCTGAATCTTATCATTGGCATTCTGCAGTTTGTTGATACATTTGATTCTATAGCTAATATAACAATATCACCGGCGAACGGCGTCAGTGGACAGTAGGTAGTGTCCTGGTACTACCGTGTGGGACATTTGCTTGACCACTTTGAAGTTTGAGTAATTCTCTTCTTGGCTCACTCTAAAAAGTCGTCCGGTAAGATAGGATTCCTGTAGTTTATAGATTTCCTATAATTTATAGATTAACCGTTCGTGTCAGAGTTTATCTAAGGCCTGCGCCACCTCATGGAAGACTGCTGGGCAGAATTCTTTATTTTATAGAGTCTTCTCGATTAGATTCGTAATTCTATGGATCTGATCGATAGTGGAATGTCGAATGCCGAATTGGTGGTTCGGAATCAAGTGTCCTTTGCTTAAAAGTGACTTTAGTCTTTTCCATGTAAGTTTTTGGAATATATTTGACATGACAAGTGACAGGAATATAGGTCTGTAATGATTTTTTACATATTTTGGCAGCATGATAACCTCTGATGCTTTCCAGCAGTCTGGTGTCTGTCTTAGTTTGATTGCCGCGTTGTACGACTATGGTGGCATCAGGTTGCCGCGAGAATTGTTGGAGTACTTCGTCTTTTATAAGATCTTATCCAGGCCCTCTCATGGGATTCAGGTTGCATTTTTCTGTATTAAGTTAGCCTGGCTTTACTAAGTCACTATTCTCATTGTCTTCAGTTTGTTTCCATTGGAATATCGATGCTTGGTCCTAATAGGGTGTCAAAGATTCTTCAGGTTGGTTTGAAAAACCTTCTGCTTTTTGCATATTTTCTCTGCCCATTCTCCATTTTTATCTCTAATGAGAAGGGTATGTTTTATTGGCCTTTCACACTATAAGAAATGTATGTACATGATCGCACCTTTAAATACTTTTTTTTTAACTTTAGAGGTAGTCTATTTTCTTATGATATACTTATAAACCAGAAAAGTATATATTAGATTTTTTTAAATAATATATTAAATTTATTTATATAACTGACTAAATGGGCTACAAAATTAGAATTTAGTCCAATTACAAGTAATATGGAATGGATTAAACTGGTGGTGAGGCATGACTCCTAATTGAACTCGCTAACAAATATTTGGTTAAAATAAACCTATTTTAATTATGAATTCATGAATGGCGCAACTCTAAGGCGCTATAGAAGGAAATGTATCTAATAAATTGGTAGAAATGTTAAGCAAAAATTATAAATCGAAAAAATAGGATAAGCAATGAAAACACAAATTATCTGTCGCCCAAATATGTGAGGTGAGTGTTAATTGTGTGATTTGTGACGGAAAAGGTACTTACCAGTATCCACAATGACATCGATAAGATCCATGCTCTTTGCAAAAGCATCCCTGAGGTTGATATGGTGGAAGGAGACGATGCTCCCCTCCCGCTTGGCGCGCTCGAGAGCCTCGCGCCGCTTGAGCGCCTTCTCCCGCCGCATTTGGTTCTTGTAGAACTCGGCAAAATTGTTAACTATGATAGGAATGGGCAACGCAATTACCAAGACACCGCAAATACAACATACACTTCCTATGACTTTCCCAAGAGGCGTTGTTGGGTAAATGTCACCATAACCAACGGTGGTCATGGTAATACCGGCCCACCAGAAGGTCTCCGGTATACTGATAAACTTAGTATCTTTTTCTTCTTTCTCGGCAAAATAAGCCAGACTCGAAAAAATGAGAACGCCCATAGCGAGGAAGAGCATTAGCAAGCCCAGCTCCTTATACGAATTGCGGAGCGTGAAGCCTAACGACTGGAGGCCGGTCGAGTGTCTTGCAAGTTTCAGGATTCGGAGGATACGCATGATGCGGAACACCTGCACCACACGTCGCACATCCTGGAATTGATCTGTCGCGTTTTTATTGGTCTCCAGAAGAAACAACGAAACGAAATATGGCAGTATTGCTAACAGATCAATGATGTTCAAGCCGCCCTTGAAGAACTTCCACTTGTTGGGCGAGGCACTAAACCGCAGAATATACTCCAACGAGAACCATGTTATGCAGACCACCTCAACCATCGCTAACTGCGGATTGTCATTCACGTTCCCCTTTTCGTCGGTATGCTGCATGCTCGGAATTGTGTTCAGCGTAAGGGCTATCGTGGACAGCACAATGAACAAGATCGATATGATGGCGATCACCTGAAATTAGGCCCGAAAAAATCACATCCTTCCCATTACTTTCCATCCTGTTGCTTTTGAGTCCATTGTCAGTCATTTGGTGTACTTCACGCTCACATTGAGTACTATGACTAAACATTACTCAGCTGCGTAACTTGCTCTACACAAATTGATCTAGTTAATACTTCACTCAACTACTGACGTGGGTAGACTGACATCTAACGTATTAAGATCATGTGTGAACTATGTATAAATAAAAATTATAACAATTATAAAAATACAACAATACAAAAATATATTCATGGTACAGGCACGAACGTTTAAAGCACAAATATAGGCACAACATATATTAATGTATCATACCTTTCAAAAACTTATATGACTGTTTAATTTTATTGCCAGTTATCTTAGTAATTTTAGTAAAAAGTTTTAGTAAAATATCGTTATTACGGCATCTATTTATTATTAATTTTAAATGATACCTCATTTAAAATATTTTGATGTTTTTATAAAAAAAAACGAATTGCAAGATGGCAATGTTATCCGATTAGTTTAACTTACAACCTACAACAAACCTTATTTTAAAAATATTTATAGCGTTGTATTGAAACTATTTTTAACTAACTCGTGTTAACTAATTTAATTTTGATGCAATTTGGCAAGAGTGTTATAAATTGAATTGAATTATTAATTATAATTTTCTATCGAAAATTATATTTGTATATTTTCCAGGTTACAGGGTTTCTACAATGAATTTAGTCCCATTTATATATTCGATATTTTAATTGAAAACACGAAATTTATACTATATTTTGACGGCTGTAAAATATGAAACGTACTTGCAAATATTCCTCATATAAGATTTATCGATTATCGATAAGTATTGCTTATGGTTCAAAAGTGACATAATTAAGAGAAATACAATATCTGAATTCCTCCAAACAAATTAATATAGAAAATATGTGTGTTTCAAATGATTGTCGACAATTATGGAAAACTGCCGTTAAATTAATGTGAATATTGCTATGTAAGATAAGGCATTGGGTTATGCCCACATTATATTTTATCTTTATAAAAACATTCAGTAAAAAAACTATATATATATATATATATATATATATATATATAGGAGTTAGTAAACATTTTTTAATTAAATTAATTTGTTCAATAATCTGATTAACTCAGCTCAGTTGCCTAGTGGTTAAACCCATCGTGCTTTCGCAAATTTTGTTGAGAAGTTAAATACCAGGTGATTAATTTCCTCTGAACTTTTCTCTTTGCCAGAGGAAATGTCTTACAACTGATTATAAAGATATAAGTTTTTTAGTTTGATTATTTAAATTTATTATTATTATTATTATTATTATGTAATTTTAATAGTTTTCCGAGTAGGATGTGGTTTTTACAATTTAAGAGGCCACACGTTAGGTAGACTTTTATATCAAATTATTCATGTAACGTACTTAACTTTACATATGCAAATTGTTTCATGTTATTAATAAAATTATAATGCACGTGCAAGTACTTTGCAACATATATATGTAAAAAATATGTAAGAAACAGGTGCGATATTATGTATTTTGTTTATATTTGGACCATAATTTTTAATATTATGTATAATTACTATTTGGGTCTCCAAAATCTGGTTTCCATACAAAGTGTAGCTGTATAATTTAATGCTTATTTAGATGTTGTACTGATGTGTTATTGTTGTATGATTTTATGATGATATAAAATTAATTAATAAAATGAGTATCCTTCTATACAACCTATAATATACTATATCTAAAAGTATATATTATCTCTCTAAATTTGTTTATTATTTATTACTTAATAGAATAATTTGCTTCTATTGAAATTCTTTGGAAATAAATTTATTTTCATTTTATTATATTATAAATTTTATAAATTGTATATAATAAAAATGTAAACATATATTATTCAGCCAAAATATTTAGATTTAAATTATCACTTAATTAAAATTAGTAATATGTAAGGTTTGCGTTTGAATTAAAAATAACCAAAGCATGTTTTGCATTATAGTTTTTAAAAGGCATAAAACATAAATTACCCAAACAACCAACTGAAAACCAAAACGAGCGAAAAGAAAGGATCACAAGGTAGGATTTATGTATTCAGCTACATTGATCGAAGAAGAAAAAGAGAGTGTGTATATCAGTGTATAAAACGTCAGAAGAGAGTGTAATCGTGTTGGTGTGCAATAGGTTGTGTCAATAAGGTGACAACACAAGCATAATTAGTGTATTAGTTCATTTTTTTTTATTGAGGCGGTCTTGTCAAAACGGTCCCGTAACGTCAAGTTAGTTGAGTCCGCAACATTCAGGTTTTGAAATAGGAAGCAATGTACAAAACAGCTCGAGCCCCTGTGCCAATCAAAATCAGTCTAAACTAATCGACTATTTAGCGCCGGACCTCTATACCTCTACCAGCAAATAAAAAAGCTCAAATTGAAATCTTATTTGCTATCCGCATAATATATAACTGTGTGAACAAAAGGTATGTCCGGCTACAGCGTAACTAAACAGTCTAATAATGAGTGAACAGAAAATCGATGGAAAATATTAATCCATGCCAGCAATCATAGCGTATTATATAATATCGGTTGCTGTATAGAGATTAGAAGGCTAATTAAGAGAGGCACTGCATATAGGGCTCGTGGATGCGCGGTCTGGTTGTTGCGTATACCCATTGCCACCAAAGAAAGATATACAAGCGTCACAACATCATATATTATTTAAAAACATCGAAATCAGCTTCTCGTCGACATCTAGAACAGGAATCTGCATAAAACACAATTAAAACGGCAGACCAAAGAAAAAAGGAAACACATAAATAGGCAAAAAAAACATTTCCGCGGCAGTTCAACTAGTTAGTAGGGTTATTTACAAAATTGCGAAGGACATGCAAAACGAAAACTTAGTTTTTCCACTTAACGAGTTTGCAGTTCGCGCGTGTATTATGCAAGCCGGGCAAATGTAATTATTCAGAAGAAAATGTTTGGTTTATGCATAAAACATGTGCGCGGTCGGTCAGGTGATGTTTTATTAATTCCGTAATTTCCTTGTTTCGCGCGTGTCTTCTACGGAAAGGTCGATCGCTTCGTGTGCACCTAATGAAATTTATTTTGCTTGAAAAGTCAATTACTAGAGAGATTTACCCGATAATATTTGCTTAATATTAGTTTACACATGCATATAGAGACTTTTCCCATAGTGGCATGCCTTTTTACACTTTGCGCGTTCTTTAGCCTTCTTACCCTAGCTGCTATTGAGGTGGTTGGTTTTTCAAGCATATCCCACAGCCACTTTTGATATTGCGAACATTTATCTTCGCCGAATTCCTCCTCGTCGCGTTGTCGGAGCGATTCCGCCTCTTTCCGCATTTCCTCGTGCACGTGCTCTTTTCGTTGATGGTATTTGTGCTGGCAGCACGATTCTAAATAGAGCTCGTCTACACCCCAGTATTCGAGGTCGTCACTAAACGCTAGTACGCACATCTCGTCCACCAGATGCAACTTTCCGGTTCGATAGAAATTCAAAATGGAACTGAAGGATTTCGGATGCCGATCGAAAAAATACTCGTTATCTATAAGGGAGTAATCATCACAGAGTTCGCTGAGAGATTCATGGGTGTTGCAATCCCTCAGCCGTCCGAGGCGGGTGTGCGGCAGGCGGTCGAGCGTCCGCCAGAGGACTTCGTGTTTTACGCCCCCCACGTTTATGCAGACTCGACGGTTGACCGCCTTCGAGCGCATAATCATGAAGGGCTCCGGCGGCAGCGATGACATCGAACGCGAGTAGGGCCGCTGCAGTTGCAGGGGCAGCGGTTGCGGCACCGTTGGCGCCGGCGGCGAAGAGGTCTGCGGATAGGGGGCGTAGCGCACCTCCTTTCCGCCGGCCAACTCCGCCGCCGAGTTGTCCCACCGCACGGCCAGCCCATCGCCGTCCCGGTCACCCACCATGGACGGCTGGCTGGGGGGTGCTGTGCTAGCCGTGCTGGTAGGTCTTGCCCGTCCTCATCCGCCACTGCCTTCGCCGCCGCTCCTCTGTGTCATCCTGATCTGTAAATAAAACACACACTTTTACAAACGCCATTTTCATGGAATGTACGACTTGAACCATCCAAATCTTGAAAAAGATCGGAACTATACACTCAAGATAATTAATTTAGGCTTTTCTGAAACGTTTCAACTATTGTGTATTTTGAATGTATTATTGTTTTATATTTGTTTGGATGTATTGATTTAGCATTACCAAATAAAGGTCAAATAAAAATTTATTTCTGTTTTGCTTTAATAAAAACGAGGCATTAAATCGAATATATCACTATAAATATATCACTACGTATAATCGCAACTTTCACCGATCGTATGATAAGTCATTGGATACAAGAGCTATAATATTAAAAGTACATTTTTTTAATATTATCAAAATAATTTTTATTTACAATATAAACAATAAATGAAACATTTTTTGTCGTTTGTTGTTTACGTATGTACACTATGAACTAGTCATATTTTTCATTTTATGGGTGGCAACAAAATATTCTAGATATAGTAGAGGGTTTTCTGGGCTTCCTTAGCAACCTGATGAGATTTTTATTTTGTTGTCTCTATTGGATATTATATATAAAAATAACGTAGTCCAAGGAACCGTTTTAAAAAAATGACCGTTAGTCAAAATGTGTAACACGGTTATTTCTTTTATTATTATTCCTTTAGAAATGTCCTTAAAATAATATATAAAATGTTCACAGGCAACCATAGGAAATATTGATGGTAGGTACCAATCTTAAAAATTTCGACCTAGTGCTAACATAACGGTGATCTTAGATTAGAAACATATGCTAATAAATAATTTGACGGCATGCTAGTGTCGGTTGCCAATAATGGTGAATGCGCCGGGTATTTGTTCTAACATCGCCGTAATCGGTAACCACCAACCACTGAATGTCAATTGACCATTAAACAATATTTTTCAATATAATTATCTTTTTATAACGTTGTAGTTAAATTCATATAATTGCTTAACAATAAACAATTGGTCGTAGACATAGATATAATGAATTATTACATACGTTTTAAACATTTAAAAGTCATTTTCCTATTTATTCGCTTAATATGGTCACGATATCTCCGAAAAGGATTCATACTCCAAAACCCAATGAAAATTGGATTATGGTCCATATGAAAATACATTGGGAATTGTGGCTTTTATAATTGTTTTCTTATATTCAATCACAGTTAATATGTAGTTAGAAAGTGTCTACATTTTGCGCATAAAAATTACGAATTTTCTTGCTATATTTTACATATGCGGGTTTTATTAATGCATACATATGACAGGTATAATCTAAGCTCATACCAAAAATAAGTGGTGAAAGATATTTAATAATTATATTTTGTCAGATTATATTTACATTATTTAATATATTAACTATTTAATATATTAATATGCGACGACTTGATAGATTATGTTATTTTATCATATCAAAAGTATGGATAAACGATTTTAGTTTAACGGAAATCCTTTTTAATTGGTATTTAAACTATCTTGGCATATGTCGTATTTCATCTATTCATCTCCCTTCCGTTAATATTAACATGAAATTTCTACAGAAATCTTAACAATTATATCGAGTATTGAAAAACTATATATCGCATAACAGATTTGATACTATATCTATATTCCAATAATTCATACTTACTATACATTTTTTTAATGAATAGTTACAAAAATAATTAATTCAGAATTAGGAAAATAAAATGTTCATATAACTCGCGTGAGAATTGTTAAAAAATTTAAAACTTAGGTGAAATATAATGTATTGTTTAAAAATCTATTACTGCTAGTTGTTAGGAAATAAATGATGAGTATATGATGTGATTTCAAATTTTTATATGTTTATATATATATAGTATATATTTTGAACCTGGGTAGCAGTACTTTTATGCTATAGGTACAGTATTCATTGATGTCTATTCATTCATGTAAAATGCGAGGCCGAGTCCATGTTAAAGCGATATCATAAGCCAACCATTGGAGCTAACCATTCATATTAATGGAAGACAAATTAAACAAATACATGAAGTGGAATATACAAAATAAAAAATTATATACCTGACACAGCAAGGAAACAAATATACCACGGAATATTCACGTTTTTTAAATAACTACCTAAGTAACATGTGGGGAAATACAAGCAAGAAAAATATAATATAAGATTGTAACTCAACAAAAGAAAATTTTAAAAATCTTATACAATTTAGATAGAAGAACAACAAACAAACTATACGTAAAGATATTTAACATACCGAATATCACAAGATCACGCGTAAAAAAATCTATGAATGATACAAAATTAAAAACAACTTAATAAAACTAGAGAGAAACAATGTTTTTTCGGTTACATGACCATCAAACTAGAAGAAAATCACATCTTATAACTGAAAAATACACATAAACAAAGTATTCCCAGAAATTAACTAACATAAATCAATACAATAAACTAAACGAGTATAATAAAATAGTATAATATATTCCCTTCAAACTAAAGATTAAAAATCTACTTATAAACAACAACATAAAGTACAATAGAAGACAGGAAACCAAGCATAGCACCCCTCGATGCCGTTAGCCCGAGATAGGAAATCAACCCATAAATCCCGTGACGAGGACAGAGGGGAAAAAACATTATCAGATCTAAACATCTGCACATATGTTGTATATAAATTTCTATAAATATGTACAATATTTGTAAATGTTTCGATCAATACATAAATCAGTGAAAAAAAATCAGTTGCGGTTGAAATAGCAAGGCAATCTGTGAAAATTGTATAAAATTGAATAATCACACAGTTCTCTTTATAAAATTAACACAAAACTAACATTTAAAATCAGTAGTTCGTTTATTGTTGAAATACTTCTAAACACCGAATTTTATGCGACTAATATGTGACGCCTCGAAGTTATATCTGACCTTCCATATTAGCACGTCACTTCAGTAGTATTCAGTAGCACTAGTATGTATTAATTACATAAGAAAAGTATAAAAAGTAATTACTTTATAAATCTTCGAATGATTTTTATGAAATTATTTAAAAACTGATTTTTTATTGGGCCGCAATCGAAGGAATTATAACGGTCTACGAGAAACAGGATCATCAATTCATGATGTGACCGCTCGCGTGGGACGCAGTGTCGCCACAATTTCCTTACGATCGACGTATCTAAGAATTCGATCTTTTGGGCTCAGATCATACCGAACACTGCTTTGTTTACCCCTAATGGTACATGGTACATGGTACATGGTACATGGTACATGGTACATGGTACATGGTACATGGTACATGGTACATGGTACATGGTACATGGTACATGGTACATGGTACATGGTACATGGTACATGGTACATGGTACATGGTACATGGTACATGGTACATGGTACATGGTACATGGTACATGGTACATGGTACATGGTACATGGTACATGGTACATGGTACATCGTACATGGTACATGGTACATGGTACATGGTACATGGTACATGGTACATGGTACATGGTACATGGTACATGGTACATGGTACATGGTACATGGTACATGGTACATGGTACATGGTACATGGTACATGGTACATGGTACATGGTACATGGTACATGGTACATGGTACATGGTACATGGTACATGGTACATGGTACATGGTACATTGTACATGGTACATGGTACATGGTACGTACTGAAAATAAAATGAAAGCAACATTTTATTTTAAATAACTGAATTTTACTGTTTTAAAAGAACATTTTAACTTTAAATGTATATGAAAATATAATATGAAAATGAAGACAATATTTTGAAGACGACCGACCTGTTATTTATAACTGGTGCTGTCAGTGCATGTCGCTACAAATATTTTTATTACTGCCATTTTTGTTCGTTAAATTGGGAATACGCAACGCCAATGTAGGATATACGCGTCTATTCTTATCTTAGAAGTTGCAACTGCACAGATAGGCGAAGAAAAAGCTGGTCGCACAATATTACGATTGTCGGACAGCAGGAATTACACCTAGTTAATTAAAAAAAATTGTTTTATATTTTTAAGAAATTCAAGACTAGCTATGTAGATTAAATACATTTATTTAACATTTCCATTTGTACCACTTTATTTCCTCTTATTTATGTTATTATTGCAGCAATCCCCGTGCACTTACCACTACCTTAATATTCCAATCAGATAAGAACCAAAGAAAGACTTTATTGTATAAAGTGCTTTCAGCAATTTTAAGAATTATCTACGAATAATGAAAATTGTATACATTAGATTGAAATCTTTTTGGTTCATATTAGAATATGAAATATGTTCATTGTAAGTAATTATTACGGTACACTTTATTATAATATCCAGATGAAAAAGTAAATAACTATAAAGCAACAACGACCCAAGTAAGTAAAAACTTAAACTGGTCAATAAAGCTTATTATAGCGTAGCTGTGTATATATCGTATAAAGCGAAGAAGAGATAATTCAGAAATATTACTTCTTAAAGCTCGTTAAAGATTTAATTTATTACAGAGATTTATATAAGTTCATTTCAAGTTTCATTGTTATATAATATTTATATTATGCAACCTTCGACATATGTAAAACTTTTCTATATAGATGAAGAATAATTGTAAACTAATATAGCTTTTAAAATACTCCGTTCTTTATAGGGCCGAAGGGATTTTCCAGCGGTAATGGGAAAAGCTCCGAGGACTTGAAAATTAAATCGCCTGGTAAATACCTTAACTTCACAGAAATCCTTTGAAACTGTGATTCGCTTACAACGGGGTTTGAACTATCGCTCAGTATGAGATGGCCTGCGCCTCTGCAAATTAGTTGGGTTTTTAAAAAAAGCAGAAATATTACCTTATATAATTAATGTAAGAAAAGATGATGGTATTGTCATAATCAATACATTTTATTTAAAAATATTTAAACACATTTGAGTAGCATTTTAATTTTGTTTATAATTATTTTAACATTTTCAGCATGTATAACACAATATTTGAATATGTAATGCTACATTTTATACAGCATTCTTAACTTGCATGCAAAAAGAAAGAAAAGAGGTGATATGAACACGTACTCTAAAAAAGAGCAGAAATTATTGAGATATAGAGACTTACATAATTTGTTGACACTAAAATAAATCTATAAAGCATGAATAATAATTTTCAATTGAAAAAATAACCTAGATGGCATTATTATTAAGTTTTAAGTATATTTAAAACACGAACATTATAAGTAAATCGAGCGTGTTAAAGAAAATACAATTTTAAGCAAATACATCCTTACTTAACTGCCAAAATTCTCTTTATTACTCATATATATATTATATTATAAAATAATAGTAATATGTAGGAAAAACCAATCAATTAAAAAATATTCATCAAATTTCAGCCCAGCTCGGTAGCCTAATGGGTAGAGGTGCCGTACGTCTCGTACTGAGCATTGGGAAGCGTGCGTTCGAACTCAATTGCATGCGAATTATCACCTTTCGCAGAGGTTTTCTATTGAAGTTATAAATACCGGTAATTGAACTCCTTTGAAAAGCGCTTCGGTTGATATAAAAATAGAAATAGAAGTTATCAAATTTCAAATTTTGAATGGTCTGGTGATTCATGCCCGACAATTTAAAATTTAATTTACATTTATTTAGTGCTGCATAATTAGCGTTGAGGGAATTTTTAAAAATTTCAATTGCAGAATCCGTAAATAAGTACAATATGTACATACTGGAATGAATTAAAGGTTTTGCGTTTGCATAAACAATGCATAAACACTCATCAAGGATATTCTGTTTCCTTCATTTTTCAATTGTTTATAGCTTACTGAATTTATTTTATTAGTCAACACATGAAGTATATCTCAATTCTGTTATAAGTCGCATAGGATTTGGTTTGATTTAAAATTGCATTTTCTATAAGGCGTTTCATTTGTGTACGCAGCATTTTAGGAATAAAAATCTCGAACATATGAAGTTATATTGGAGTAAAATGGTTATGAGTCACATTAAAAAAATAATTATAATCAGCGTAGCATATTTTCACATAGCAATACATTTATTTAAAAAATAATTTACACGGCATATGTTGACGGTGCTTTTGTTCGTCATATTTATCACATGAAATATGATTTAAAGGAAACATGAGGCAGTTATATTGTATCAATTTTATACAAGTAACTTTTATCTATTCAATTCTGCCCGACCTTTCACCTAATAAAATAACCTTGCCATTTTATATTATAGATATACCCTATAAAATTTACAACTTATTTTGTCGAACTTTTAAATCTTATTATCGGCAAGTTATCGGCACTTTTCTGTGACGGAATATCCACTTTATGTCCCAGCAACGGGTTAACAAGTACTAAAGCTATTTTCGAAAGGTTTTATTGGCCTTTAAAACCAGCGATCTAAGGCCGAAGGCTTTCATGGGGCACGACGCGTACGGTCGCCCAATTAAAACATTAAAGAGGCTTGGATGCCTCACAGACGTAATAAACTCTTTAGGAATATTAACTATACAAAAATAAATACTATTAATGTTACTTATCCGTTTGAGTCATTATAGCTTTGTCTATTTAAACCACTGAAACACTTGTTCTGTGTGTTCTTGCTTTATGATCTACAAAACAGATAATGCACTTAATACAACACTATTGCAGTAGTAATTATGTAGTACACGTTTATTGTTTACACTGTAATTTATGAAGTCCTTAAAATCAATATGCTTTATTTGTCTTAAATTGCTTAATATTAACATATGAATCTTTCTTTTGTCCATTCTGAAATATTTAGATATCAATTATAATGGAATTATTTCTCGTCAAAGAATATGGTTGGTAAGATTTAGTGTTAGGTATGCTTTGGGGGCGAGCAATTCGTAAAAGAGGGGCATGTTACAAAGTGTAGTCTGTAAAATGTAAAATGTATTTTATATTTATTAATCTGCCGCCATAGGTAAACTCTTGCGCGTCTCTAAATTCATTGCACAAACAATGAACCATGGAAGCGGAATGCTATATATACTGTCTCGTGAAAATTACATGTATTTTTTGCCAAAATCGGAAAATCTCAGTATGTAACATAGTTCCCGCTACATATTTCGACCAAAAACGAATCAAGTTATATCAGATAATAGAAGATTTTGAGTATCATTTCGAAGCTACTTAGAGATTACAACAAGCGTTTGTACGCGATGACTTGCTTCCGAATGAACCATTCAGCGAATCCTGCAACACTCCTTCCGAACGGGTATGCGTTCCCGTCAAAATAAAAGTAGAATTTTTATATTGGCATTTTTGCCGAGAAACTAGATAATTGTAATCAAAATAAAAAAATCTTAGTGAGGATACAATTGCATCATTTATAAAAGAGGTTTTTTAAATATTACATAAAGTGTTATATCTTGTATCTATGATCCGAAAGAAAATAAAAGAAAATAATAGCATAAGGATGCTACAACATCAGATGTATTAAATTACCGGAGTGTATCTTGTTGACGACAAATATAGACGCGCGGGTGCTAAACTAGAGTCGCCATATGTTAATCATGTTCCAGGACGCGTGAAAGATATACGTAGGACGAATTGTTGTTCAAGTTGCAGGAAGTTTGCAAACGAGTTTAGTTTTTCTTTGGACTTACTTTATGTCTTTATAGTTATAACGAGCCGTGTTCAGCAGCGTAGGCATATAAAGGAAGCAACAAACATTATAATGAGATGAATCAGAATTTGTAATTACGACAATTTATGAACTAAAAATATTTAAAAAAATCGTGTAATATAACTAGCAACTTATTACATTTAATGCATGGGTTTAATACCGCAGCGTTAATTCGATAATGTAGTAAGATTTCCTCGAGAATAGTATTCTCTTAGAAATATATTACCATAGATCAGGATAAATTAATGTGACCTTTATGTCTCGTCACAGCGAGGAACTAAAGTAATAAGATTTCCAGCTGCACAAAGATCTTTGGTTTCCATTACTAATTTGAATCGCTGCTTTTCCATGCTAGAAAGCACGAAACGCATACCTTGGGTAATCAGGTGCAGCCACAGTGATGCCGCGTGAACGGAGCGAAACTAAATTACGTTCAACGTCGCTTTGATGTCACTTCAATTTAATGTCGTTCTGTTAATTTTGCTGAAAACTGAATAGGACATGCAGGTTATATTTAATTAAAGGGCATACTATCGAACGTTGATAAGATATCTCCATTCTTATCTATATAAATATATAGCAGATATGTTTTCGAACAAATAATAAAAAATTCAATAATGTACTAATAAGTTAATACTCTTGGTGCTAAATTAAATCTAGACAAAGTTTAATATTTATCTTTATCAGTCTATTAAATTATTAAAATATTATTCTTATATCTTTTTAAATATTAAAAGATAAAGGTGAGTTTATGCTGACATAAATAGGTAGTAAGTAATAACATATGAAATAAGACACCAGTAATCAAGCGAAACAAGTATTATTTTGGAGTATTTATGCTCATCAACTTATCACTCAGTTCCTATTACTTGTTTACACAATAAATAAGTAATTTTCGGAAATTCCAGTTTATGCTGACATTAAATAAATAATAAGTAATAACATTTATGAAATAAGACACCAGTAATCAAATGAAACCAGGATTACAGCATTTATGCTCACAAAATAAGTATAATCACTTATCATTTAGTTCCTATAACTTATTTTGCCACAATAAACAGTATAATATAAGTTATTTCCGGAAATAAGTGTATGATGTTTGTATTGTAAAGAAAATCATTCTTGTAAAACTGTTATTTCAATCATGTGTCAATTTTAAAACACCCTACTTATACTCGGACAGGAAAATTGCAAGCGAACTGGAATTAAATCTACTTTTATAAGCATAAAGGTTAACATGAACTCTCATCAAATTATTATGTAGTTCTACCCAGTACAAGCTTCTTTTAAGTTTTAAATTATATATTACACCTTGAGTTACATTAAATCGATGTTAAATATGACACCGATTTATCAAATCTGTTGTCACTAAAATGATCGTATACGCTGTGAGTAAAATAATCGCATAAATTCATTATTCGTTTATTTATTATAATACTAATAATAATAATAATTATATGACTTTATAATAATATAATAGTGAAAATTCTGCCGTACATGTGCTATATATAACATAAATGTAATTATGATTTATTTATTTACCATCTATTTATTCTGAGATAAAAATAATAAAATTCGTTTGCAATGTGTTTAATATAAAATATTACCAACAATCCCTGTTTTTATTATTTTTCTGAAATGAAATATGAATTTTATTTAGACACATGTATCTGTTTGTAGTAGAGCAGAAGTTTATAATCGTTACTTCCATGTATTCCTATCAAAACCCTTATTTTATTGCCATGCTTATAATTCTTCTGTTACAGATGGCGCCTCGGATATTTTATACGGGTGCGCTCTCCCGACATTCAGAATCGGAGATATATCGTTTGGCAGGTGCCATCCCTCCATAAATGATGTTTTTGTTTTCTAAAAGAACCGAAATTATTGCGAAGCGACCCGTCCGCCCGCTGGCCCTGTGCCATCTTGCGTAATAAATGCAAAAATCGGGGTCCCGAAGGAGATTTACAGGCGAGAAAGATATCCGTGTTTATTAAAAGGACGCCCCAATACAAATTGTTCCATGCTTGGCGTAGTAGAATAAAATTTAATATCAATTTATTTCAGAAAATAGTTATTTGGAATATAAAGTATGTACGTTATTTAAATTAATTTTACATGTGGATTTGGCAGAAGCTAAACGTTAATGACGAATTACATTAAATTAATATTACGAATTTTACAAAGGAGTATTTTTCCCGTAGTTAAAGTTAAAAATATTATACAGGATGTTCTATAACATGTGCTTCGTAGAAATGACCATTTCAAGCAAAAAATCATATCAACATGTAACCTAAAGCGTTTCGTTATGGACATGTCAAAATTCACGTAATTTTTTTTACTAATAAAATAAATCTAGTCATTAAAATTGAACAAAAATAGTTGGTGACATAAACATAAAGCATTATAATTCACAAAATTATAAGCATAAGTATATTTAAAAGACAAGAAGCTTAATTAATTGGAGTATGTTATAGAAGATGAATTTTAAGCAAAAAAAACATTCAATAATTTTATCAAACATCAGTTAAGCCCAGGTTTTCTCGAAGAGCGGTCGCTTAAAAGTGGCCGCTTTTGAAATCATTTACACATCACAAAAATCGTTATAAGTATATGTAATTAAATAATTCACAATTATTCATCGTATTTAATTGCATAATTGCATTACGTTGAGGTATTACTATTTATGGGAAACCATATTCATTTATATACACGTAAAACTATTTTTGTGACGTACAAATGACGTCAAAAAAAACCCAGGGCATAACCGAATTATCAAGATTCTCTTATAATGTATTATGTACAAAACAAAATTATTGGGTCATGAAAAACTGTAAATAATTCCAAATATTATTAAATTTCAAATATATCCGTAGCAATATGATTTTTTTTATATAAAAAAAACACTTTTCATAAAGAAAGATGTGGCTGCAGATACATTACATTAACTAATGTATAATTAATTTATGAAATAGTATTATAAAATTATACCAAATATCATCAAATGTATCATACCGGGATATACTGCGGGATATTTGGTCGAATTGTATAATAATATTATATAAATTAATTACATTAGTAAATGTAATGGATCTACAGCCGCATGTATTCCAGAATAATAGAAACAAAATTTATCGAAACATTATTTACAGCAGAAATATGACATACAATCATTGCAATCAGTAAATTTTTGTGTGTCTAAAATCCTTTACTTGTGAGATGCATCCTCCGTAATGTAAAATGAAAAAAAGGAGAACCAATAAATACATAGCAAAAACATACACACAAAGAACACACAAAAATACATAAATCATGGCATGACGTCAAAAGAGAAGCAGAAGACAAAACGAAATAGAAGAAAATAGCGGAAAACATAAGTAAATAAGATAAAAATATAAGGCAAGCAAAACTTATTAAAAAAAGTGCCAAGGAACACCAAAAGGTGCTCTATGCTTCAAGGAAAGCTATACGAACTAATAATAATAGAGAGTTTAAGATTTATAATAATCAACTATATAAAATATACAACTAGATATTTTTAATGACTTTGATAATGAACAGCGCTTAATGCAGCAACTATCATCCCTGTTAATGAGAAGTCTTAATTGTTCATGAATTAGTCTACCTCATTTCAACTATTCCAATAACACGTACGAATGAAGTTGCCATTGTAAACTTCTACATAAACGCTGGGAACTTCTTGTATATAAACTTGCCGTTATTAAGCGCCTATTCGAGTGTGTCTAGATTGAGGACTCTTCCTGAGGATAGCGCCGACGGTTCCCACTCTATTGTTGGAAATTCTCAGCGCTGTGGCTTCGTTTCCGCGATTAGTACATCTTATTTATATCAGAAAAATAAATTCGTCTTTATTTAAAATTTGAAATGCAAATACATATGTTTTATTCCAGAATAGAGAAAGAAACTGAGAAGAATAGTTAATAGGACTTAGGCAGTTAATTTCGGGTAAGTTTTGATTTTTATTAAAGCCTATCATACATTAAGATGTAATAAGGGTACGGCGTGAAACTCAAAGAAAGTGACACACCCTCCGTCCTGCAATCACAACCACCACCGCGGAAGCAAATTGCCCCGGCGCCAACGGGCGGGCCCTAGGGTTTGGCATTCCTAACACGCATGTTGCCGTTCCATTTATCTAATGCCTCCGCAAGGGCGACAAAACCAACCATGTTAATTAACATGATCATCTTTTTTGTTGAGAGGAGTTTAATACACTTTTGATATTAATAAAAATTGCGAAAGTATTAAACTGCTCTCAACAATCTTCTATTCTATTCATTTTAATTCATAATTTATTGGTGCTAAATAATTGTAGTTTACACAATTCACATTTAAAAAAAATTGAAATAGACATCAGTTTCATTTAATAAGGTGCAATAAACCTATTGTATTTGAAGTAACTTTAATATTATGTTGAATAATTATTTATTCCAAGAAACAATCTTTTTAGAATGAAGCCTATATTCCTTCTCTTCTGTTGTCATTTTGTTTGTATTATACCGTCTTCAACTGAGGTTTTGAAGCATTTACCAACGATGTCCGATTCCCAAATAACTCCTTAATATACTATTTTGGCATTTTTTGTCCTGATTTTTACATCGCTTATGTGTAAGTAACAAGACACGTGCTATGTTACCGACGGCACCAAGAAATTTAAGTGCCTTCCGACGCTCCGTATACCACATATATAAGCAAACGCTTTTTCTGTGAAAATGTCAATAAAGTTTACGGATGCTGAGACTGTAAATTTTGTTAATTTATTTGTTGATCAGGAGTGTTTGTGGAACTTAATTAGTGCAAAGTATAGAAACAGAGACATAAGGCCAGCCATGGAAAAAGAAATTATGGAGAAATTAGCAAAAGGTGGCTTTGGTTTGTCAGAACTAAAACAAAAGATTAAAAAATTGAGGTGCACCTATAACCAGAAATGTCTTAATATAAAGAAATCAAGAAAGAATGACAGAGGTGTGCACCTCTGAAATAAATTTGGAAATTACAGGTTTTGAGGCCCTAAATGTGAGAGGCTTCCGCAGCTGTTTCATGTAGCTAAAAAGTTCAATCACTTGTAGTTTCACTACAGCTTTTATAGTATCTCTCATTATTGTATCTTCGCATTGAATTTTGTCTTTCACCATACTCAACCGCTATTCAAAGTTTTCAGGGGTCATTCTAAGACATCATTTATCTTCTAACTAACTCTACAGCTAACTCTTTTAGTAGAAGAGATGTTCCTTCAAGTCAATCTCTTCTTCTAAGCTATTTTTTCACCCACTCTTTTATTTCTCTGTTTAACTCCTCATCAATCGCTTCGACAACTTCCCTAATCAGAGCTTATAAAACTCAAACAATTGTTTAACATCTGTTTTTTTAATCATTTTACAAATCAATCAGCAAACAAAAGCTTTCACTCAGACTACTATACTTACTACCAGTTTATGTGCAAACGCTCCAAAATAGAAGTTGGCAGCGTGGCGAGTAAAGTGTACTCTACTTGCTATTCTACTCGCTTGATTACTCTACCCGTGTAAAGCAGGCTTTACTCTACTAAACTAGGTTTCTTAATCTGAATGAATACTAGGCTTTAGGTTGCACATACTTTCAAAAGAATTCCGTCGCAAACATATGCATTTAATATTACTTTAGCGTGAGACGCGAATACTTTTTGTATAGCTGATTTAAAGCTTTTGTAGCCGTTTGACATTTTACTGTGATATTTATTAATCAATAAAAGCTATGGGCGCTTTTAGTATCCAGCAAATATTACAGGGTGGGATTTTTTATTATTTTATCTTTCCTGGCATGTATGACACCAAACAATTTCTAATAACATTTAAAACTGGATAATAAATGACGAAAAGCACAGCTTTAATTCAGCTATTTAAAATACGATTCACGGTTTCCCAAACTGTTCATCCTTTGGTAGAGTTTTCATTACATTATAATAAAGCAGACAGTATCGAAAGTACAATAGTAGGTATATATTGAGTCGCCCTCATGGTATCTCTCTGTCACTGGTATCTTTCCTTCCAGTCACAATCGACCTAATTTGTGTAGAATCATCTCTTCGGCCTTCTTTCTACCTACATCCTCCTATCTATTTCGGGTTATACCCACCAGCCACATTCTTCATTTATCCTATATATAGCGGGACATTCTTTCATTCCTTCACGTCATGGCTATTCGGTACATGAACCCTGCCCGGAAAAGTCCCAGCCGGCACGCCCACTCGTAAACTCCGGTCTCGCCGCAGCACCTCAATGAAGTTGACAAATCGAGTTTGCAAGTTATCAGACATCAGATAAGTATGCACCAAGCTGTTGACGTTTATAGTATGCGGTTTGTTTATATTATTTAATTTTCATTTATGCACATCATTTGACTTACACAAAATCCCATATACTAATCAATGTAAAATTTAATTTGGCTGTTCCTAGCAATGAAAAAATTTAACAGCGCAAAATTGAAATTATAATCCGACATTAATGAACGCTAGGTGTGTGACATAACTTTAAATGACGAATTAGTGTTAAGCTCAGAGCAGTGCAAGCCGTTGTTAATCCGTTAGTCATCCCGGACATCCGTTCTTCCTTTTTCGCCCACGGACAAACTTAATAAAATTTGTATTTTTCTCAGCGCAAAATTGAAATTATAATCCGACATTAATGAACGCTAGGTGTGTGACATAACTTTAAATGACGAATTAGTGTTAAGCTCAGAGCAGTGCAAGCCGTTGTTAATCCGTTAGTCATCCCGGACATCCGTTCTTCCTTTTTCGCCCACGGACAAACTTAATAAAATTTGTATTTCTTCCTTAGTTTGTCTCGCCAAATTAAAAACATCCGACAATATGATGTATTTGATCTAATTATGTTGTTTGTAAACAATCAACTATTCGTACAACAGATGCTGAATTTAGTAATTAAGAACTTTTTACTGTATAATACTTGCTTAAAAAACGCTCCCGACCGTAAACGACTACAGTCAACTTACTCTTGGGTAAATATTATTTCGCTGAAAATTTCCATTTGACCTCTTGCAAGCAAAAATCTACATCGGTAGTACGTGATTGGTATCATATCATATCATATCGAGTCATAGTTCCTAATGGACCAGATTGATTTTGTATTATGCCTAACATTTTTTATTTCACAAGACCTAGCTTGTAGGTCTTCTACCTTTGTTTTAAACAAAGGTAGAAGACGTTATAGAAAATATTGCAAAACAGAAATGGAGATCGGCTGGCCACATCGCACGTCAAGATATTTCTAGATGGACAAATCGTATACTACAATGGAAACCAAGACCAAACAAACGTAGTACAGTAATACCGCCAATCGATGGCTGGATGACATAAAAGAAAAAGCTGGGAAGAAATAGTACCGACTAGCTCAAGATAAAAGTGATAAGTAGAAATTAGGGAGGATTTTCCCCAGGTGTGGGATGAAAAGGGCTGCTGAAGAGGGAGGGAGAGAGATAGAGTTAGTAGGTCTAATATAATTATGAATTGAGCTAAAATAATAATGATTTATGTAAAAATACGCACACTTGATGAACACATTCCTCAATTCTATTTTTTTATATAAATAACATTTTATCAAAAAAACTTATAAGAATGTCATCGAAGCAAAAACGGTATTTTGAAAAGATGCAGTTGTCGGAAATATATTTATGTATTGCATCTCCATTCATGAAGCATTTAGCTATTTATACTTATTTTGATATTTTACTAAACCCGCTTTCGTTTATCGTTCGGGAACTAGACTGGCTTAGAACAACCCGGAACAGCTCGCGAGCGATAAACGAAAGCGGCACATACGCATAGACCCAACAATCTATTGAAATTTATACAATTCTGTAACTGGCTATTGATCTTTGGGTCCTTCTGCAGTGTATTAGCGTGTGTGTATGAACTTGCTACTTTAGAAAATCGTCCCCGAGTGTCGTTATTGTATTCCATCAACAAATGGTATCCGGGCCGTAAATCGACATCGGTGTGTTGTGTAAATAATTATATAGAAGTTAAATAGACCCCCTTATTATAGACTCTGGCATTATAGAATTTTAATTTAAGTAAAGTTCACCATGAAAATATTGTACTATATGAAATGTAATGTGGCTTTCTAAAATATGAGAATACATTTTTATAATGTAGAATATGTACTCATATTATATTTCTTTTATTACACTACTGGTAAATATAGGCCAGCAGGTCAATTGCACCGCTGCTGGAGTCCTTTAATGCGTGATAAAAAAACCTCTATCCATAGGTGATCTTAATTAATCACCCACCATTATATACCTTCGCGTCCGAACAGATTGCTTATCTGAATGATTTATACTCCGAACTTTTTATGTACATGCGTGACTTTTCTCTCTTTATTTCGTATCGCGAATCACATCGACTTTACTGCTTGCAAGTTCTGGGACAATGACAGCGCGATGAAAATAAGCAGTTCACGAGGCATCCCATGCATTTACTTCTTTATATTTATAGTTTGCGACAAAGTTTGCAATTTGTTCGATACACCGGATGAACTTTTTAATTTTGTTTTGTCTGCGAATTTTTCACGGGATTCGATGTAGGGGAATTTGCGGAAATTGAAAACCGTCGCCGTTATTCATTCGCGTCGGGATTATATTTAGTTTCTTCGGAAAGTGAAATATAGTTTTTATTATTGGTCAATTCTATATACCTACTGCTTTTAATTAAAATTACGATTTCATGATTGCATTTTAATGTATATGTAACCGTCAAAGACAATATTCAAAATAACGTTATAAACCTTAAAAATATAAATTAAGTGATTACAATGTTTTTAAAAATAAAGATCTATTCAGACATAACACAACAAACGAATATATTTGTAATAAATAAAATGTGTATTCATATTCGCATATTTATATTCCTGATTTTGAAACTATTTCAGCACGCCTTAATTCATTAGTTAAAACTATCGAAAAGTGTAAATATTGATACTACATGTTTTACCTATCAGTTCTTAAACACTAAAAACACATAACGGATACGAATTCTGTGTTTAATTGCGATTTCAGCTTGTGGAATTAGGTTGCTACAATAAAAAAAAACAAAGGGTTACTGAATAGAATAGGTTAACTCTCAATATGCCTTAGGTGGCCATAATAAGAAACTCAAACAGACCCGCTGATATGATGATAACAAAACACACACATCATATCAGCGGGTATGATGATAACAAAACACATCAAGCAACCTCACCTATACATACATCACGTGGGGACTAAGTTAAGGGAGGTTAAAAAGTTGATGCATTGTGTTAGGATTCACACACAGGCCCCGGTCCCTTTGTATATATATTAGGTAGCTTTTATTTTTCTTTTCTTTTCAAAAACTAGTTTACTTACTGAAAAATGTTAAAAAATCGTTTTAAGGCGGGGTTCATTAGTCTATAACTCACAAATTCGTGGCTAATTTTTATAAAAACAATAAATTTAATGGGACTACCCTCTATTTCGACCGCCCACATGCCTCGTCCGTGTTTGCCTCCCGGCAGGACCGAGTCTGTATGTTATATAGAAGTGTTATTGTACCACTGGATTTTTTTAATTTACTATTTATGCCAATCAAAATTGATATCGGCATTATAATCGGAAATTATTTCATGCTGTTCATGGCACTAGCACAAAAAAAACTCTAATTTATATTTGATTAGTCCGCCGTCAATAATTCCATTATATTATATCTTTTATTTCGATGCGCTCAACATACAACCCTAGCACTTATCAAACAACGTTCTAGGAGCCTTTCCATAAAACCTTCACATATCGTGCTTTATTATGAAAAGCTTCCGTGGTGGCTCTTTGTGATAAAACTTTTGTTGTTTCCCTTTTCCAAGTTGAACCCGTTACGCGAATGACTGACGCTCTATAGTCTCAGTTATTGAATTCCATTTGATGTGCTGCCGTTTATACAGGACAACTTTATGCATATATTTAATGGTCCATTGCCAGTTTTTATTTCTTCTTTTATTTATAACTTGCGTACTTACCGCTAGTATATGCGTAGTACTTTGATATAGATCGTGCAACTTTCCCGTCAAATATTAATGCTAGTCGTGAAATAAACAGGATTAAAAATCACAATATACAATACAAACTGTAGCATGAGCATTCCAAAATCGTTTAAATTATTAGTTATTGAATTTCAATTATTTCCCCCATTGAGCCAGACGCCTTCAAGTGCAAAAAGCCAATTAACGAAAAAATCATGATTGGAAAGTAAATCTTCCATGGAAAGTGAAATTTATCGCTCCCGTTTCGTGGGTGGAACAAAGTAGCTGATGCGAAACCAAACGCAATAATTGATCGGCGCGGGGCGTCGTAATTGGACGTATATTTTCGCCATTAACGACAATCGTACTGCTCTCGCGTGTTCTGCCCACCGTGCAGCCCTAATAAAAGCTCCATCTGAGCTTCCGCGACCCCTGACCTTTATAGTGATCTGAACATAACCCGTGCAGGCGCGCGCGCTCTGCTTCCGTCTTGCTCTCTTAGGACCACCGTGCCGTGCCGTTTCGTTGGTAACCTACATATCCCGACTGGGAAAAATAATTTCATCGGGGGCCAGTTGTGTATTTTGGTATGCGGAAGCAGCTCGATACAAAGACACAAGCGTGTTTGTGCACATATACGGAATTTCATAAAAGCACAGGCGCGGGCACATGTGATAAATGTTTTATGAATAATATTATTATTGGATGTTGCTATTGTTATTAGAATACAGTGCTGTATTTATTAACTTTTTATTAACAAAACAAATTGTATATTTCACTGAATTCCCAATGGAT
Source organism: Lordithon lunulatus (assembly GCA_963942505.1). Lineage (NCBI taxonomy): Eukaryota > Metazoa > Arthropoda > Insecta > Coleoptera > Staphylinidae > Lordithon > Lordithon lunulatus. Next base: position 51,970,159 of record OZ012666.1, on the reverse strand, counting down.
GGTAAGGAAACTTTTAGTAAATACGCTGGTATAACTGCAGTGGGGTCGCGCTAGTTGCTTTGCTTAAAGCTCAATACATGATGTGGCGAATGTAAGCAAACGCCTCGACAAACATTGGTGTTTCTTTTTATATGTGCAATATTTACCGCCTATCAAACGAACGTTCACAAACGCGAACATTTGTGTACATTTGTTATGCGATAAGTATGCACAAAAAATCAAAAACTGCGCCTACCTACTCTACATTCGTCTGTAGGGAGCTTTACACTCTAATTTGCCCGATTATACAGTGCCATCCTCAATTTCTTATAGTTGGGATTTTTCTACGATTGTACTTTGTAACTGGGCAACTTGTTTTAGACTTGGGTATGTACTGCAAATACATATGTAAATATACAGACGCTCCTCTGGGAACTGTGCTGGCTATACCCCGATTGGATGGCGGTCCAATTACTGGGGCCCGATTGTACTTCAACGTCCTGTATTATAAATTTGTTGTATAATTGTATTTTTCACTGACACTTAGTAAATTTAAGACTGAACTTCTTTGGTGTATTATTTTTATGCCAATAAAAGGTGTTGTTACTATTAGTAATTGCTGTCAAAAGTTGTAATGCAAGTGGTGATTTGTAACTTACTTATAACTTTAAATCGAATTTAGGTCAACTATGAAAAATAGGTTACACATTCTTTTTCACGTCTCTGGGGAAGTTGTATGCGCGGATGCATGGGATGTGCGAGAAAATCCTGAGCATTTTATATTCCGTTATATTATCTGTATTCCGGGTTTGCGTCTGTTTTGGCGCTACAACTAGAACAGGGGAGGGCGTAGAAACGTTCGACCAGTTTTGTAATGTCTGACCTATTGCGCTGCATAGGGTTTGCATCTTCAAGTTTCAGTATTTATTATATATGGTGTTTTGTATGAGTTTAGATTGTAGTACTCTCATGTTTATGTTCCCTTCTATTGTTTTCTTGATCATGTTCGCGTTAAACTGTCTTATGTCATTCCGGGTATGTTTAGAGTCCGACATTTTTGGGCATTGGCATATATATTAGTTTTTGTAATATTTTGATTGACGAAATAAGCCCAGATTTAACATTGTATCATAATACTAGAAGTTAATATTTTCGGGCGTGGGGAAGTTGGGATATTGCAATCGCACACATATAAAAGAAAAATTATCTATTTCAACTATTAGTCAAAATTAGCATCTTGATAACAATACCTTCTTTAACAAGAAGCAGCAGACAGCATGGTGGTCGCAGGACATAAGAGAGAAAATAAAGGAAAATAAAAAAGCATGGCAAAGATACCTAAATGACAAAAATAGTAAAAACTACGAAGAATACAGTTTAAAGAGGAAAATAGTAAAAGATAAGGTCAGAATAGCAAAGAGCAGGGAATGGGAAAAGTTCGGAGAGACAATGGAGAAAAATGCAAAGGAAAACCAAAAATTATTCTATAAAACACTAAAACTAAACAGAAAATAAAAAGGACAAGAAGTAAATTATATACAAGACAATCAAGGAATATTGCTGAAGGACAACGAAAAAATACTGGAAAGATGGAAAGAATATTTTGAAGACTTACTATCACAAAATGGTGGAAATGAACAGAAGACAAGAGACCAGAACGACTCGGAAGCAGATATAGAGATGATCAATGGAAAAGAGATACTAGACATAATAAGGGAAATCAAAATAGGGAAAGCACCAGGACAAGACCAGATCACAACGGAAATGATTAAACATATGGGACCTGCAGGTAACGAAATACTACTAAACTTGATAAACGAAATATGGAGGACGAATAAAATACCCAAAGATTGGCAAGTATCGTTAATCGTACCGATACACAAGAAAGGCGATAAGACAAAATGTTTAAACTATAGGGGCATAACACTCATAAGCATAGGTATGAAGATCTTAGAAAAAACAATTAACAAAAGAATACTAGCAAAAATAGAGCAGACGCTAGAAAAATCGCAATGTGGATTTAGGAAAGGAAGATCCACACAGGACAGCATTTTCACGATAAAACAAATCACAGAAAAAAGAATTGCAAATAATAAAAACACATACCTAGGATTCATCGACCTGGAAAAAGCATTCGACATGATACCAAGAAATAAATTATGGAAAATCCTGGAAGAGAGAGTTGTAGAAAGAAAGACAGTCGAATTAATACAAAACATATACAACAAAATCATTATGGCGACGTTCAAAACTAAATTTTCCGGAGTAATAAGTTCCCCAATCGGATCTCCGGGGGGAACAGCTATGAACAAAACTATAAAACTAAACAAACTAAAACCAAACAAACTAAAAATTGGCACATGGAACGTGAGATCCATGTATGAATCTGGAAAGATGCACAATGTGGTGCACGAAATGCAAAGACTGGAACTCAACATCTTAGGAATCAGTGAAACCAGATGGCCAGGTCACGGCCAAGTCTCAATAGAGAACGGTATGCTATACTTCTCTGGAAACGAAGATAGTCATCACAGACACGGTGTCGCAATTATGGTGTCGAAAGATATTATGGCGTCCATCACAAACTTTATTCCTATATCAGACCGAGTCATGCTCCTACAAATACAGACCAACTCAAGGAAGCTAAACATACTACAAATATATGCTCCTACTGCAGACAAACCTGAAGAAGAAATCGAGCTATTCTACGAACTAATCAAACAGACGCTTCAATCACTAAACTCAAGAGATATCACTATAATACTTGGGGACTTGAACGCGAAGGTTGGTAAAGGAAGATGTGACAAATACATAGGTGAATATGGGCTGGGCACAAGAAACGAAAGAGGCGATAGATTAGTACAATTTTGCCAAGAGGAGGAACTGATAATAACAAATACTTTCTACAAGCTTCCAAAGCGACGGCTCTACACATGGAAGTCACCACAGGACAAGGATCAAAAACCAATAAGAAATCAAATAGACTACGTCTTAATAAACGCGAGATATAGAAATTGCATCAAGTCAGTTAAGGCGTATCCGGGCGCTGATGTCTCCTCGGACCACAATCCGTTAATAGCCCAAATGAACATCAGACTTAAAAGAACACCGAAGAAGAGAGACAGTCAGATACATGTAGAGTACTTAAAGGAACAAGAAGTACGAAATGAGTTACAAACAAAAATAAATGAAAATTTGAAAACACTTGAAAATAAAGAAGAATACCGACAATGCAGGGACGTAAACGAAAAATGGTGCGGCATCAAATCAGCCCTACTGGAACCATCGACAGCCATTCTAAAGAAAGAAAAATCCCGAGGAAGGAAAAAATGGATAACGAATGAAATACTTAATCTCATGGATAAGAGAAGAAGCTTTAAAGGAAAAAGTTCTCAACAATATAAGGAAATTCATCGAATACTCCGCACAAAGATCAGAGAAGCAAAGGAAGAGTACTACAAACAACAATGTGAAGAAATTGAGGAGTTGCAAGCAAAACACGACAGCTTTAACATGCACAAAAAAGTCAAAGAACTCGCAGGCTTCAGTACACACAAACAACTCAATATATTGTATGACAACAACGGGAAAATAGTCTCAGAGATAGGACAAAAACTTGAAGTATGGAAGAACTACATAGCACAGCTCTTCGATGATGAGAGACGGAAAACTATTCTCGAAAATACAGAAGGAGAGGTGGGCCCGGACATAATTAAAGAAGAAGTAATATATGCACTGAATACACTAAAGAACAAAAAAGCGCCAGGTCCAGACCAACTGCCAGCAGAAATTCTTAAACTGATAGAAGAGGACCAGATTCATATTCTAGTAGAAATAATTAATACCATATACACAACAGGAGTGATACCAAATGAATGGTTGCTATCAACTTTTATAACCCTCCCAAAAAAGAAAAGTGCCAAGCATTGCTCCGACTACCGTACGATTAGCCTAATGGCACACACATTGAAAATCCTGTTGAAGGTGATCCATAATAGAATTTACAGGAAACTAGATGCAGACATCAGCGACACACAATTTGGATTCCGCAAAGGCCTAGGAACAAGGGAGGCACTGTTTGCACTTAATGTCCTGTCGCAAAGATGCCTAGATATGAATCAAGACCTACACGTTTGCTTCATAGACTATAACAAAGCCTTTGACAAAGTTAGACATGACAAACTAATAGATACGCTAATAAAGAGAAAGATAGACCTTAGAGACATAAGAATAATCTCAAACCTCTACTACAACCAGAAGGCAGCAATAAGAGTAGAAGACACAACATCCGAAGAAATAGAAATACAGAGAGGTGTCCGTCAAGGGTGTATTCTCTCACCAACCCTCTTTAATCTCTACTCAGAGGACATAGTAAATAAAGCACTCGATGATCAAGACATAGGCATTAAAATTAACGGCATGTCAATAAATAATCTGAGGTACGCCGACGATACGGTTCTTTTAGCTGAAACGCTCGAAGACCTACAGACGCTAATTAATAAAATAGTCACAGAAAGTGAAGAATATGGGCTATCACTGAACATAAACAAAACAAAATACATGCTAATAACTAAAACAACTCAGGACAACCATCGAGTATATGTAAAGAACCAGCCTATTGAAAGGGTAAGAGAATACAAATACCTAGGCACAACCGTTAATGAAAATAACGATAGCTCCCAAGAAATTCGAATCAGAATCGAACAGGCAAGAAGCTCCTTTTCTAAAATGAAGAGCCTGTTCAGTTGCCGAGATCTAAACCTCGATCTAAAAATTCGAATGATGAGATGCTACGTACTATCAATACTATACTACGGAATGGAATCCTGGACATTGAAAGCAATCGACATAAAGAGACTGGAGGCATTCGAGATATGGATATATCGAAGAATACTGAGGATCTCGTGGGTAGAGAAAACAACCAATGTAGAAGTGATGAGACGTATGAATAAAGAAAAAGAAGTAATTCTGACGACTAAGCAAAGAAAACTGGAATATATAGGACATATCATGAGAGGAGAAAAATATCAAATACTACAAGTAATTATGCAGGGGAAAATTAGAGGAAAGAGGACCATAGGAAGGAGACGAAACTCATGGATGAAAAACCTTAGAGAGTGGTTTGGCTGTACTAGCAACCAATTATTTAGAAATGCGGTCTCAAAAGTGAAGATCGCCTTGATGATTGCCGACCTTCGTATCGGAGATGGCACCTAAAGAAGAAGAAGAAGATATACAACGAAAACACCAATGCAATAATACACAAGGGACAAACATCAAGAACATTTCAGACAACCACTCGACTAAGACAAGGAGGCGGGCTCAGTCCTACATTATTTAACATATACATGGATGAAATAATGAAGAGCATGAAACCAGAAACCAAAAAAGCAAACATAGGGTACAAAAACATGCAAGTTGTAAAAATATCGGAAGGAGCATTCGCTGATGATGTCGTAGTGATAGCAGAAAATGAAGGTAATCTGCAGTACAACCTTAGTGTATGGAACAGACACCTAGAAAAGCATAACATGAAAATGAACTATAACAAAACAAAAGTGATGGTAATAGGAAACCGGAAAGAACAAATAAATATAAAGATAGAACAACACACAATAGAACAAGTAGAAGAATTCAAATACCTGGGAGTAGCACTGACAGAAGACGGAAACATGTAAGGCGAACTTAGTAACAGAATAAACAAAACAGCTAAAACATACCACGCATTGAGCAATATACTGATTAACAAGAAAGAGATCAGCAGAAGGACAAAAATAAATATATATAAAAGCATATATAGACCTATACTGACATATGGAAGCGAGACGTGGAAGCTAACGAAGAGGGTCAAAAGTAGAATACAGGCAATGGAAATGAAATATCTCAGAGGAGTAAAACAAGTTACGAGAAGAGACAGAATTAGAAATGATGACATCAGAGAAGAACTGGGAATTGAAGCTGTAGATAAGTATATAGAAAAGAAACAACTAAACTGGTGGGATCATTTAATTAGGATGGACAAAAAGAATCAAACAAAACAGGTATGGGAAGCAAGAACTGAAAATAAAAAAAGAAGAGGTAGACCAAGAAAAGAGTGGGACAACATAATAGAGGACATAATAATCAAGAAGGGAAAAACAGTCAAGCAAGCAAGAGAACTGGCGAAGAACAGAAAGGAGTGGAAAGAATTTACAAATGTATAAACAACAGTAATTGTAAACTATAATAATGTTAATAATGTTAATGTAATAGCCTACACCGAAAGGTAAAAGGCAATTGATAATATAGAGTTGCATTCTTACATCAGGGGCGAATTATCGTGAATTAGCTTTCATAGGATTTCTATAAACTAAATACCAGGCGATGAAACTAATTTGAGGTGCGATTCTTGAAACTACTCGTTTTTAAATTTTAACGTTTTAACAGTCAAAGTTGCCCCGCAAAATACGGACATTCAGGATGTGAGTTCGTTTATGATGGGTTTTATTTTATTATTGTTTTTTAAGGGTAGTAAACCAAAATTTTGACGAGCTCAGGTCGTAAATTGACCGTATTTTGCAAAGCGACAATTAAACGAATACGTTCGAAACGAGTGGATCCAAGAATCGCACCCCTAAATTGTGTGACATAATGCATTTCCACAGGTGTATTAGGCAATAAATTTATCAGCGGGCGGTTTGATGTGTCCTGAATATTTTTCAGTGACGCAATTTTCTTCTATCAACCGCTATTTCCAAATGCCTTTTGTTAAAGTGATACAGATTAGGGGTATTATGTAATCTATAACCTACATGCCAGCAGTCTATTGATATCCTCATTTTTTTCCTTAAAGCTATTTCGTTCTATCACACGTTTGTTCCAAACTTAATAGAATTAATAGAATAGTGTATAACATTTGTGATCGCGTTTAAAATGCGGATAGCAATAGCAATAGTCAATGCACAGACATATAATTATTGACTCTTGGGCTCATTATAAGGATGACAATTTTATTTACTTTTCTCTATAAAAATGTATGTATGTTGTTTACTATTTTTATGCAGATTTTAACTTTTTTATGTAATATTCATTAGCATAATAGTCTACTGTTTCTCCAGTCTAGAAGACATTAAACATAACAAATTTTGACCAAATCCATCGCGAGCGTTTGTACAACATGCGCATTAAGAAAAACCGGATGATAAATGATGCGGAAATAAAATTCCGATAAGTGTCATTTCCAGCAAGCAACATACCGTATAATATTGATGACAATATTAACCAACTCCGGAAATATAAGGAGTTTAAGTAATTAATATTAATGACATAATACTACTTTATTTCATGTTCATTGATTAATACGCCCAATGATGAGCGAAAAATGTATAAATGCAGAATATCAAATGTTTAACAGTTCTTTTGAATTTTGATAGGAGTATACATATTTCTTCCAGCTCTTGTAATGGGAGACGTGAATACACCAATATGAATTTAATTTATGGTGAAGTGCAACCAAATAATTTATCTGTGGTAACATTTTAGGGAGACACATTTTCCAGAATAGAAGTCTTACGCACAGAAGAGTATTTTTTAATCTTACTCAGCGGTTAGGGGCTTCTGGACAAATTGTTGCAATTTAATATTGATAGCGGACTTGTAAAACATACCCCAGTTGTCCGAGAAGAAAAAAAATTAAATTTAATTGAAGAGGATTCTCTTCAACACAGCACATGAACAATTGCCGAGCAAGTAGGTACATCAAACTGCACTGTATATAATAGAGGCAAGCATCTATATGTCAGTGGCTATTGAGAATGTATCAGGAATATCAAATGTTTTGCGGAACACCATCATGAAATATTTTCAAGACATGGGAAGTTAATTATACAACATTGTTTTCGATTATCACTCTGTGCTGCTCCGGGCTTATTATCTCTTGTCATTTGTCAAGCCGCTCCCAATGCGCTCAATTCTACCTCGTCCGGTTATAAAACCGGCGCACGACCGCAAAACATGGAGCGACATAGCACGCCGCGGGGCGACTAGTAAGGTTAAACGAAAGCACTTTTTACACTACTGGGCCATAGAAAATCCTGACTTGGCGAGGCTGCTGCATCAAAAGCATTGGTTTGTTATTAATATTTGGGCAGGATTTTTTTGGCAACGAAATAGTCGGCCCATTTATTTTACCTTCAAAACTAAATGGACTACGCGAGAGAATTACCTAGAAGGTTTGCTACTACAGAGGAGATTTCATATGTGGTTCATGCAGGATGTGCAACGGGATTGGTTCGCCATCTGAATGCAGAAATTCGTAGTCGATGTATTGATCGCAATGCCCTAGTTGCTTGGCCTTCGAGGCCAACAGATCAAAATCCATTGGTTTTTTTAATTTTTGGGGGTCATTTAAAATAATCCATAGTTTACAAAAACCAACGTGGATGATACATGAAATCACATTCACAATCCTTAAATAGAATTGAAAATAATCCTGTGCGGAACTTTCATGGTTTGCATCGCAGATTACGATGGGAATTTCAAAATGTGTCTTGTAAATCAGCTTTAAGTAAATTTGTTGTTATTTTTAATCATTGTTTCAACTTTAGATTTGTATATCTATATGCCCTTGCTATATCTAGCAGTTTAATGTGATCTTGAATAAGACAAAATAAAAAATATAGAGGGGATCTACTGAGTTTAATCGATATTTATATAGTACCATATTTTTATCATATCAATGTTTATTTTTTCGACCAAAATAAGCAACACGTTCTCATTGGTCATCTTAAAAGTCCTCCTGTCTTGTAAATCAGCTTTAAGTATGTTGTTATTTTTAATCATTGTTTCAACTTTAGATTTGTATATCTATATGCCCTTGCTATATTTAGCAGTTTAATGTAATTTTGAATAAGACAAAATAAAAAATATAGCGGGGATCTACTGAGTTTAATCGATATTTATATAGTATCATATTTTTATCATATCAATTTTTATTTTATCGACCAAAATATGCAACACGTTCTCATTGGTCATCTTAAAAGTCCTTCAGTTACCAAACGAAGATAAATTTACAATTAAAAAAATCGAATTCTTGCTATATTAACTCACCACTTAATTGACTGTTCTCGAATTACATAATACCCTGTATTGTTCCTTGAGGAAACATCAACTATTCATTGGCAAAACCGCACGAACACATGGCTATATGATTTGTAGGAAAATAATATATTGATTACAAAAAATCTACAATTGAAATGTCTTCTTGGAACATGCATGTTAGTCTAACTGAAAAATATATTTCAGATCGTGGATAGAAGTTTTTGCAGCGTACAGAAGTTTCATGATATACACAACTTCGCTCTTGTACTGCTAAGTATGTGTATTGTTATTTATATTAATATAATTATTGCTCATAAATTTAAAAAAATGTATTCTTCTTATGTAGGTCTTAGATGAAAATAATAAAAAAATAATAATAAAATAATAGAATAAGTCGTCCAGAAAATTAAATATGCCAAACATCTTATCTATTTGATGCAACTTTGCTGGAATATTTCCAGAATAGTTTTGTATATTATAAATAGATGCGAGTATAAGTCAATACTATGCAAAGGTCAACTATGCCGATTGAATTATTAATAACAAGAAATGCAATACAATATTTTAGATCTGTATATTTCTCTGGTTGTAATTATTAAATATTGCAGAAACATAATTGTTCAGAGCAAATGGGAAGACAGTTCATTTAATTTCTCAGATTTTTAGCAATATTTCTAAAACTGATCAACTTATGAAACGTTTAGTAAATATGTAGTAGTAAGCCCAGTTGGCCCTTAGCAATATTGTAATAACACATTGTTATGCCTGGGTAAAAAACCTACTGGGCTAGTGAATGGAAATTAATTTAAAGTTATGTATAACATTATATTAGTCCGTATATCGTCGTTTAAGGCGCTATATGACATAATGCACTTTTTAGAAAAATGTTGGGTTTCTATTTTCGCAATGAACATGTCTCATTTCCCTAACAACGACGACAAGTTATAAAAGCTTAAACTCAACCGACCTGTCATTTATGTTTTTGTGCTGTCATTAAAAAAGTAATGAAAAGGTGGGTTCGGATTCCCGCCTTTTTATGTTAATAAATTTATATTTTAATCATTGAAATAGGTAATAATCTTCTTAATCTCAACGGATTTTTTGTAATTAAATATCGTCCATGACGGGCATTCCATCTTGTAATAAAATAAAACTCAAACACATAAGTCTCATAAGCAAACAAACTAAAACAATGACCATTAATCAGTGAAAAAATATATAATTACGCATCGGAAGGAAACACTCACTTATATAATATTAAAAAAAACAACTGTACAAGGCGATTTACTCGCAAATTCAATAAGACACTAGGAAATTATTTCCTAAAAACAGTTCATCCATACACGACACAATAAAATTCCGAAATGAAGTAAAAAGCTTATTATTAACATCTCAAATATTCCTGAGATACCAGACCACCAATATCACTTTATATAGTAGTGGTTCTGAGTCGGAGATATATTAGATTTATATTAGATATATTATATTTTATTAAATAATTAATTGAATAATGGTTGCACACTACTAAAGAATTAAATTATTTGCGAATTAAATAGTTGAGAATATTGCAAAAAAACTACATACCATACTAAAGCAAATTTAAAATTTCTCACTTTATATTGTAATAAATTTGCATAAAAGGTGGAAATATCGGCTTTAGCATCTAGCGCGCGTCAACGTGACTATATAATTCAATTCTATCTATTCAAGAATGACATCCAATACAAGCCAAAAGCGCAGTAAAGTTTTACTTAAAATACAAAGAGAATATTGAATTTCAAAGCACGTAAATTATACAGAATCTAAATATACAAAATATAAATATATCTCAATATCTAAAATATTACCAATCAGTAACAGAGGTAATGGTTATCTGGCCTACCACTTGCCAGTAGCATTCAATTTTGTATAATGAAATTTATTGGATTTTAAGACCATGGACTGAATGTATTGGCTCGTAATGTTATTAAAGGATGTATTTACAATTGTACAACGAGCTATTTCGTTGAAATTAATATTATTACATATATTACGTATAACATTACGGTATAACGCATAACAACTAAATATACATCTTTTAAATAAATTAATTATCGTATATATCTAAATTATAAGCTTTTTAAAACGTATCTATATTTTGTAATCTTAGTCGAAAGGACAGATCCAGTTATATAATATAATCTATTCAAGATGTCTAAACGAAATAAAAGGAGTAATGATCATTAAAACCAAACAGAGCAATTTGTGACTAACTCCAGTAAAAGGTAACGCACTATATTCCCTTCTATTTTATCTTATACTACACTCTGCAATAACAAAAGTAAGCTGTAACGGAACTACAAGCAACAAACTCGGTAAATTTGTGCTAGTAATTATTAGCAGAACCAAACATTCACTTGTCGAAATATTTCAAGAACCGGACTCAGACACTAGAAAAGTAGAGCTCGTGGTGCTCAGACTAAAGCTGTGCACGTTACTCGAACGGGTCAGACCCCGCAACTTGTGGCAATGAATAATTTTAAGTTCGAAGAGGTATCTCATTTCAACTACTTCTAAGAGGAAAATTCACGAGGAAGATTCGAAAGAAAAATCTTTGGACCCACGGATGGGAGTTGGGGTGTAAAAAATACCCTTGAACTAAACATTCGTTAATGAAGCACACATAGTCAGATTTATCAAAGCCTAGAGAATCAGATGGCTCGGGCAGATCATCAAAATGTATGAAGATAGACCGGACCGGACCGCTCTTCCGTTAAGCGGGAGTACTAACCTCTGCACTACATAATTCTAAAAATGAAAAACAATTTATAGACACATTATTATATGTAATTTTCATAATTGATGTCGATTTCATGTTAATAAAACAACTACAAGTTATAATGATTTTATACAAACTAGATGAAATTCCCATCGTCCGACGGCATATGATGAATCAACTATCTCGTCAAACCCTCTGAGCCCATGTGACTATTTGTATACTTATTAAAATATTATCAAGGGCGGAAAGGCCACTGGCCAATAGCCTAATAAAGATTGTTTTCTCTCTCTATTATCAAGCGTAATATTGTGCGTTCTGCTTCTTTTTCTTTTAACTGTGTAGTTGTAACTGCTAAGATAACAATAGACGCAACTGTCCTACTATCGGGTTGTTGTAGTCCCCATTTGACGCAGAAAACTGGCAGTAGTACAAATATTTCTCCCGACATGAACTGACAGTACAACAGTCATACATGATAGTTCGGTCGACAACAAAACATTGTCTTCGTTTTTATATTATAGGAATCAATATTTAGACATACACTTGCAAGTTTAAAAAACCGTCAAAAGTTCAATAAATCTTATATATATATATATATATATATATATATATATATATATATATATATAGCAACAAAAGACTACCTATTCACGAATTCAACCGACTTACACTGTGAACTTAACTACATTTCGCATTTTATATAAATCAAGCCTTACTTAATCAATTTAATTGATTGAATCTATGATCTATACATAAATAAGTTTGTTTGGTAATTAAATATCATCCGTCATCGGATGCACCAAGTAATACAATGAAAACTCATCATATTTGTTTAGTTTTATGTCCTCGTTTATTAAATTTAATATTTAATAAAAATAATTGTATAAAGTTTGTTTTTATTTAATTGTTTTGAATATTATATATGGCTGCTATTTATGTAATATGTACATATCTAACTTTTGTTATTAAAAATGTATGACGAGACGCCTACACCATTAATCAATTATTAATATATAAATGTAATAAAAAATAAATAGGATTTCACATAAGTTTTGCGCCAAGAGCCCCAAGATGTCTAAATCCGATTCTATTACCAATCTAACTATCTATATCCCCCTATTATAACTGCCAAGCGGCCCGCAGCTTTAAAACGTCGCTAAAATGTTATGTACCTTCATAAATTCACATACAAAAACCTGTTCTACATTTACACTATCCTTTTGAATAGGAATCCTGATAAAATTGGTCCCGGGCCGGTCACACGCGCGGATCCATCGGCCACGTTATTACCGCAACAAATTGAATTTTATCATTGCACAAACACGCGGCCGCTGCATTATGCAACATGGCTCGTGAACGACCCGAAAGTTGTTCCGAAGTCGCTTCCAGAAATTGGAATTTGTTTGCCCAGTCATTACTAGGCCATTAATTAAATTGGAACATAGTCATGTAGTAAACAATAAAGCTCCTATCAAAGGTACTTTTCTAAATGAGAAGAATGCACGATCGCACTAGGAAGTTAATATTTATATTCATGTAGCACTGGGAAATTAAATATTTATATTAATGTTGCACTCAAGGCATTCAATATTTATTTATTTAGTTATACCAAAGTTGATTATTTAATGAAAAAATGTGACATACATCAATTCTTTATGTATGCATATTTTTAGTGACCCGGGTTGGGAAATTTGTTTTGTTCTCAACATTATCTAAATATTTTCGCTAATGTGACTAATGTGAATTGAATTAATTGCTTTCACTTTTGTTGTTTATTGTGAAATACGGATATATGTAATATGTGAATGTTGAGAATACAATAATATTGGTGTATTTTCATAACCATTCCCACCCGTACTAACACATATATAGCAATACCAGTGGGTACAAATGTTTTGAATTTAACACTGATCAGGTTTTTACCACACAACTTGTCCAATTCCCGTCAAATAACACCAAACTGCATTCATTTCTATAATTTCTTTCCTCGTTATGGCTAATTTATTTTATCATATTACAGGTTTATTGCTTTATTCTGGCGATAGATGATATTAGCACATCATCGATACATCTTGAATACCATCAATAAGTCGGATATTACCACACTAAAATTATATTCACACCGTAATATATATATATATATATATATATATATATATATATATATATATATATATATATATATATATATACATAACAATAAAATAAAAATACTTACAAATAAAACAACTATCGATTAGGAATATAATAAAGTTTGTAGTCTGTATTAAATCCTGGGAGTATACGGGTTGCAAGTCAACCACTACCCCCACCCCATTCTGAGATTGATACATCCTAACTCCCTTAGGTACAATTCTGAACATGGCTGATTTTTGCTTGTACATTGTACTAGACATTAATAATAGCCTCCCTTAGCAATCTGTAGCTAAACTTTATAATTGCTGTCAAATTAAGACAACCAAGCACAATATTTATTCGTACAATAAACCAGAAATTAGTTCTCACAAGTAGGGCAATTTCCACAGCAAATGTAGTCTTATCGTACTTGCCGCAATCCTTTCCTAATTAAAACTATTTCCAGTGTCCACACGACCGTAATTAGCAATGTATCGGGGTATACTACAAATGGGCACGATCGTACTTTAAAGTCACGACATGAATGTATAAGTAACGTCTAAATAATAAATTATGCGACGTAGGAAAATTTATTTTGCATGTCAGAAAGTGAAGTAGTGTTGGTCGTATAACTTCCGCAAATATCCTTCGTACATGATAGTTTGCTTTATAAATTATTATACTAACTTTAATATGATGAAGACGTTTGTTATTTATTCGAGAATAAAGTTACTTTTATAATTTAAATATAATACAAATTTTGAATAGTTTCATTTTATTTATCAATATTAATGTATTTAAGAATCAACATTCAGATCAGAACTGTTGTAATGTGTAGCGCCTAGGGTCTTGAAAATCTAAACATGTTTTTCTTTTTATTTATTTCAATACCTCAATGCTGTCCCCGCCAACCTATGCCGCGCAAACAATTCAATCAACGATAATAGGTAATTTCGGGGTCTACAGATTGATACATTATTAAATTGGATCGGACATGCTGATGACTTAAAATCTAGATTATATAGCAATATCTTTGCTAATCGCAATAGCAACCGACGTTTCTCGGATTAGATTAGGGTTATATGGGGATGGATCTATATAACCTATGGCATATTCATCTGGGGTTATGCTTCATTGTTATATGGATTTTTTAAACTCCAAACATGGATAGACAATGATATGCGTTTCAAAGTTATATATTTTAATTACTGAATACATATTGGTCTAGATATTACATCCCAAATTCTGTTTCGTCTGAAAATCTCATAAAACAATACCTCTATTATCGTACGAGGATATTTCAATATACGTAATACATAAAATTTAGTTTATTAGCAATTTAGTGATTATCTAATAACTAAAGACTTTTATAGTTTTAATGATAAAAAACCTTTATTTGGCAAAACCCCTCCAAAATACAAAATTTCTTCAATAAACAATACTCATAACAACAATAAACAATAAAAAATAATAAAAATGAAAATAAAAAGTACGAATTTTAATGATAACTTTTAATGCGTAACTGGTTCGTCCGATTTTGGTTACATACACGGTGTTGTGGAGTCTGGAAGACACCGACTATATATTTTAATAATGAAGTTTCTTTATTTTGTAACTAAAAAAAAGACCTTTATTGGCATTTCCCTCACTGCCCCACATCACAAACCTCAACAAAAATATACAAAAATAAAAATAAAAATACAATATAAATAAAAGTACTACTCCGCCAAAAATTACAAATTACCCCCATCTATCGCCGCTCCCTTTGCCCTTGCCACTTTCTTCTCCCACGTCAGCCTCCTGCAGATTTTCACGTCTTCCCCATCCTCGAATAACCATTCATTCAGCTTTCTGCAGTCTCCCACCCACTCTGCTTTCACACCCTCACATTCTTCGCTAAGGTGCCACCACGTGTCGCTTCCCTTACTACACAGCGCACACGCGGTGTACCCTAGACCCATCCACACTTTCCTCCCTCTCTCGTCTGACCCACACCTCGCTCTTGTCATGCATACCTTGTCCTCCCTGCTCCACTCACCCCTGGCTAAGTAACTCGGGAGTCTCCCACTCACTTGCCACTCTACGTAGCCAGGGTTGTAAGAGCTCTCATTCATTCTAGTCTGCCGTTCTTGCCACTCAATATCTCTCAATCTCTCTATTACCTCAGTTCCTAGGCTTCCCATTTCTCTCAGCTTCTCCTCTACCCACACCTCAGACATACCCACTCTTTCATACATCCTTCCTCTATCCTTTCTCCAACCACTCTCCGTCCTACTCTTACACCTCATCCATACCTCCCGCACCAGTCTTTCCTCACCCAATTCCTGCAATCTTTCTTCAAACTTCACAACCCTTACACACGACTCTCACCACATACTCATACGATTCGTCTCCTGCAGCAGCACTGCTCTCGGTGTCGACCTTTCGAGACCCAGCAGACTCTTCAGGAGCACACCTTGCTC
Organism: Lordithon lunulatus; assembly: GCA_963942505.1. Taxonomy (NCBI): domain Eukaryota; kingdom Metazoa; phylum Arthropoda; class Insecta; order Coleoptera; family Staphylinidae; genus Lordithon; species Lordithon lunulatus. The sequence continues at coordinate 51,953,767 of OZ012666.1, read as the reverse complement.
TCTCTCTATCACCTCCCACTCACGCAATCCCCACACTTCCACTCCATACAACAGAATAGGTTTTACACACGCATCCCAGATCTTGCACGCCATTACGAGGTTACCGCCCCACAACCTCTCCCATTTCCTTCTCGCTATTCCCCAAGCCATTCTCGCTTTCGCTTGCATACTTTCCACATGCACCCTAAATCCTCCTCCACTGTCAAACTCACTCTCTCAATCATCCTTCCCTTCCATTTCAGCTCTTCCACTCTACCCCTTCTACCCCTATTCCTAAACATCATCCATTTAGTCTTCTCCACATTCACTACTAGCCCTCTCCTATCCATGTACCTTCCCATTCTTTCCAACATCTCATGCATCTCTTCCACTCTCTTGGCTACTAATACTATGTCATCCGCATATGCCAGCATCCACACCTTGGTTCTCCCCACCACGACACCTCCAGCCTGTCCTCTCCTCAGCACCGCCTCCAACTCGCTTGTGTATAGATTGAACAGGAGGGGGCTTAGCGGGCACCCTTGTCTTACACCCACATTCACCCTAAACTTCTCAGACACTTCTCCATTCACTCTCGATTTTTTGTAACTATATAAATAAGACAAATAACGTTATAAGAAATTCAAATTATTTGTAGTATATTTTTTAGAAAAAAAGAATAAAGTATAGCATAGAATAGCATATATACAAAATGGAAACTTGGCATGTAAGAGGAATAAGTGGAAAGGTAGTAGAACTGGTTAAGGAAATGGAGAAGATATATCGACAAATATTGGTAGTTTCAGAGACAAAAAAGAATGGAGCGAGGAATGTAATTCTTGAACAGAGAGGAAATATGGAAGAGCCTTGAGGCAATGGCAGTGGGAGAAGGACTAATGGAAGTAATAAAGGAAGTATACAAGGAAACAAGAAACAACATAAAAACTCACAACAAAGATTCAGAATAATTCAGAACAAAACAAGGAGTAAGTAATTATAATAGTAAAATACAGTTAAAATTCAAATGACACATACAGTAAATATAAAGATTTCAAGATAATGTTGTTCTCATATATTCCAATATGCAGGAAATTGTCTTAAATTTCTTTTGCGACCATTTGTAAAAATAAACATAACATTAAGTAATTATGGATCGATCCCTATATTATAAAATAAAAAACGAAGACATGTTTTGAAGCCGACCGAACTATCGTTTCTAACGTTTGTGTGTCGGTGCATGTCGTGACAAATACTTTTTATTACTGAAAACTATTCGTCAAATGGGGATAAAATCGTAGGATAGTTGCACCTATTTTTATCTAGTTGCAAATGCATAGTTAGAAAAAGAAGATGCAGCAGGGCGCATAATATTACGTTTGGTAATATTTGAGAGGAAAAGTATACATTGCTTAATTAGAGCAATGCCTTTGTGACTATTAACAAAGGCTCAGAGGGGTTGATTCATCATACGCCGTCGCAGGACGGGAATTTCAACTAGTTTTATAATAAATTACTGTTTTATGTGTACAATGATTCATCAAATATTAGGTAGACGTTATGAATGCGATCAATATATTTTTTCATTTCTACATTTAAACACCCTAGGTAAGTTAAGTCTATTTTATTATCATGTGAAAATTTAATCTTCCCGATGCCTACTTTTGCGGGACTAGCTCTTTAATTTAGTAATGAAATTCACACGAAAAGCACCCCTTAAAAACGAAATTATTTAACTTTAGGCTAAGTTTAATGAGTGTTAAAGTGGATTTATACTGAACAAAAATTATTAAGAATAAATGAAACAATAAATCAGACATGTCGAATCAGTGAAAATTAGGAATATTTAGATTATCTAGGCTCACAAAATAAGAATATTCACTTACAATTTAGTTCTTAATACTTATTGTGTCACAATAAACAATGTTATAGGAAATAATCCTCTGAAAATGTAAAGAATACATTAACCTGCAGGGTTAGTTATAAAACAAACAATGAAACGGTTTGTTTGCTTAGATGGAAGCCGAATGGGCACAAATATCTATATGCATATCAAGATTGTTTTCTACCACTACAGTCTTTTATGCTCCATTGTCATGAGTTTATAACAAGAGATGCGCGTTTTACTGCTTCCGTTACCTGAACAGTATTACGTCATAATATATGCGAATGGAGTGCTTGCTCTTCACCTAAGACTTACACTATTCGTATATTAGAATGCAAATATATTTTAAATACATATATAATATAAACTGCTTGTATGGTCCTTCATGTTTTATTTGGTATAACATAATAATTACGTTGTCCATTTCTTATATGGTATTATGTGAGAAAAATCCATTTTCTAGAAATGCGAAATATTAAATGAAAACATAGACAGCAGAGAAAATGACCTGCATTGTAAACCTTGAAAATCTTGGAAATCGAAGCATAGAGCAACTAACTGAATGAGACACTAACATCATGACAATAGTAGCGAATGACAATCTACTCACTACGCAAATAGTCAAGAATTGCAAATGGATCACAGAGGAGAGCCTACATCTAATGAAGAAGCGAATGAAAGCTAAAAACAAAAACTAAGAAGAATATATACAGATACGCCGCAGAATCAAAAGAAAAATGATATAAAGAAACTCTGGTAGATAGGGCACTGTTGCGAGATAGAGGAGTCATAGAGGATACATGATGGACCAAACATATACAAAAGATAAGATAATTAACAAGATCACGTAACTCTCGACAAAACAACAACAATGCAAAGTATTGCTAAATATAGATGATAGTATAACAAGATGGCAAGAATACTTGTAATCAGTAATCAGAAGACTGTAGAGTAGTAAATAACATCAACGCGCTGTGAAGTGACCAACGCAATAGAAAGGAGAAAGAGCAAAAAGAACCCGAGATCCGATGAGATTCGAGAGCACCTGCGGAAATTAATAAAGAAAGAATAATTATACATCATCACAGAACTATTCAACCACATCTTTGTAATTGGAAACATCCTAGATACATGGATGTCATCAATATTATTTATATCAATTTCCATTAAAAAAAAACAACGCTAAATGGTGCGAGGACTACAGAACAGTATGCCTAACAAGTCATTTCATAAAAGTTTTCTCAAGATTATCTACGACCGTATATAATGGTGTTTTTTTTAGAGGAAAGAACTTTAAAATGAATAAAATACATAAGAATCGGGATAATGGCCATAGTATTTAATTTATCGGAATAAATAGTTTATGCTATTTATATTTAAGTATGATTTCGGGCATATGGGCGCCGCGTAATTTGAAGACCAATTTTCGACCATTTTTTCGAACAGCTGGGCTGCATATCGCCCATCGTCTCTGGTTTATGGACGTATACTAACGACTTCACATACCCCCACAGAAAATAATCCATAGCTGTCACAGAATCTTGAGGCCAATTTAAGGATTCATTACTAGATTTTGTAAGCTCGTAAACCCACATCTTTCCGCAAAATATTCCATGTGGATGGACACAGCTGCAAATTATATCAAAAATGCTTTTAATAAGCTATATGAGAGCTCATTTATCATTCATTATTTTCGTTCATACAATATTGATTTAATTTCTTACAATTGCTTAATATCTATTATACCGAAATACCGGTATTTTCACGCCGAAATCCGTCTGGTATCTCGATATTTGGCCCCGGTTTTACATGATTTTTAAATGACTAACCGATTAATTTTTAAAGCGTGATAAATTATTTCAGGCAAAAATAACTTCTACATATATCTCTCGATACCGATAGCCCGGTATGGGACACATAGCCCGAGATGAAGACAGGGGCAAGTACACCATGTTTTATTGTTTTTAGGCATAAGTGCATATTTGTATGTATTTGTGTATATAAATATCTATGGTACATATCAAGATGTAAAATAGTTTAAATAAATAAATCTATTAAAAAAAAGATATATTTTATATTCTTATATTTATATACAAATAGGTTGATGGTTAACGTTTTGGTATTTTACAAACTATTAGATTTTCAGACATTCCGTACATTATTTAGAGACAAGCTATCAAGACAATCAGGGCAGCGCTGCGACTGATATGGAGAATATGGAAAGTAAGAACCAGTATTAAAAGAAACAGAAAAAGGCACAACAAACATGTGACACAGAGAAAAAGTTAATTGTAAAGAGGGATTAAGAAAAGAAGAAAACTATGACAAATATTTATAGAATAAATAAATATACATATATATATATATACATATATATATATATATATATATATATATATATATATATATATATATATATATATATATAACACATAATTTATAATCGAGAGTGCCTTTTAATGTGGGAGAACGTAATTTCGATTATATAATAAAAAGCGCCACTAACATTTCAAATATTTAAAAACAATGAAACATAATTTTTTGATGTAATGGTTCACATCAAAAAATTATGTTTCATTGAGCTATAACAGCACTCAAATGACTTATTTGATTGCATACATAGCTATAAACTTCTCAATTGGGTTTTAATAGCATCATTATAACACCAAAATAGAAAAAGGTTCTTTTTATATTATATAAACAGAATTCCGCAATTCTTGCCAGTGTGTGCAAAGCATAGGTACAGCTACATCAATGATAACATTCATTTTACAAAAAAGTGCAGCTTCCAGTAAATTTAATAATTGCTCATTGTCCCTAACTGGTTGCATGACCGAGCCTCGATGTCTAAAATTACCCAACTAATTGAACGCCGCGTGCAAAAGTTAATTAATTAAAGATCCTACATTGGCGAAATCGATAGCAGCCGCCCAGAGCACCCAGAGTGTCATAAATTGCGGTCGCGAGTTTCTGTGGTGGAAAGCGGTACGTTTATACATCCGGCCACTTTTCCAGTCGAGTGACGCGCACAATTCGCCCGCGCGCATTTTTAGAGGGACATTCTTCACGACCCAACGTCCCAGACGGGCTGGAAAAAGTCGATTACGTGGTCGTTCCCTTTAATGTGGAAGGGTACGTCGAGTATCATTTGTGTACACTTAAAACTTGGTAAGCGGTATGAATTGTACAAAGTTTTTTTTACAAAATTCATTTTTAATTGGAATTACACGGTCAATGTGTTGCAAATCATGAGTTATCAACTCTAGATTTAGATCCAGGCAGTTCAATTGCAGATCAACTTGAACTATCAGTCAATCACTCTATCAAAATTGTGTTGTACTATCGACAATCAACGCAGAACCCTAGATCAAAGTTCGTTCAACTTGAACGCTAATTTAGGTTCGTTCAAGTACGGTTCAAGCGATTTTAAGTTCACTTATTGATATATATATATATATATATATATATATATATATATATATATATATTTGATTATTGTTGATGGTACAACGCAATTCTAAGGTTGCTGTCAGTCAATATCAAAATTCAACGGAACTGCTGTTGATCTCTACTTGGCACAACTGGTACTTATAAGGATTTGGTTCTTAAAAATCATGTCCTCCTTTATATAGTTTGCACGATGCTGTTAGTCATGATCAATGTTTCACATAATTAATATAAATCCAACAATATAATAACATAGCCAGAACGAAATAAAACTTGGTCTATGCTCGTTTTAATAATGTTGTTTATTTAGCATACATGCTATAGAAAGTATCATTACAGCTTGCTAACGTTTACTGACTAATACTATAAATAATTAATATATTACTTAGACAATCAAAAGTTATTCAAGATATGAATTAATATATTAACTAAAACTATCTTGATTTTCACGCGCAATTCGCTGCATGTCATGATATTTGGGGTTACAGTTTTGTTATATTTTTCCATTCAATCCACAATGAATTCAAGTTACGGAATACATTGTTTTATAAACGCTTTCAGGAATATAATATGTGAACATGGAATTAATGTTTAGGTAATTCAAAGAAAAAATAAGATAATCCCTATTGCATTACTACTAAGAATAGGCTGATTGTATGTATATAATCAATGAATTTTATTTTAAATTGGGGAGCGAGAGTTCAAACCCCGCTGTGGGCGGACATTGATGGGAAAAAGCTTAGTCATATGTATTAAACAATTGTATATATTTCTTCCTTATAAACTATAAAATATTGATTTTTGTTTGGATTTAACCCTAAAAACTTAGACGAATCACATGATTATCATAATAATTAATTTGTATATAAAAATCATATCACCAATACACATTACTTTATCTTACTTATCATAATTATTAAAAGAAATTCAAAAATTAATATGATTTTCAAGCGATTGTTATGAAAATCTGTATACATTTATAATTCTTCTCATAACACTTCTCTGACTTATTTAGTGCTATAACAATACACTACTTGAAATAACGAATATGAATTGTGTACACAATTTCGTAAACATAGTGTTTATTTTGTTTCAACATCGCAGTTGATGAACATCGGCTTTTCCCAGATAGATTTTCACGAAAAATGATCATCTCGCTTATTTTAAGTGATACGAGGTTGATTAAATAGGGCGACGTAGCACACTTTTGTATTGATCAATAATCTGAAAACGAATTTGTGTCATTGTGTGTTTTTACGAGATACAAAAAATACGATCAATTTCCGCTTATTACATTTAAATTGAAAAGCAAGATATTTTTAAGACCAGTCTTTATAGGAATACAAATCTGTTACCAGAATTGATGCAATGAAAGATGTCTGTGAAGATATTTTGAGTTTATACATTGTCTTTAGCTGTTTTATCCGACGCATGATGATTTAACATTAAATTTTGACTAATATTTCAAATTATTCTTTTGCAAGCAGAGTGTTTTGGAAACAAATGAACAAAAGAAACCACAAAAGCAAATTTGACAGCACATTTAATTAAAGCTCAGCGTTTACATTACTGCTAATTTTATAAATCCAAAAATCATTTGCGAATTTAATATAACGTGCAGATATATGTTTAGAAGTGGATGGTGGGCCATTTGAGCAGTTACTGTAACAATTATAAATTTTGTATTCAATAATTTACTATCAAAATGTAAGAGGTCTTAAAACAAAAACTATAGATATCTATAATAATTCAATGTCCTGTAACTATGATATTATTTGTTTAACGGAGACCTGGCTAAATCAATCTATAAACAGTGCGGAGGTTTTGCAATCAAAATATGAAATTTTTAGAAGAGATCGGTACGAAACTATCTCAACAAAAGCCGAGGGTGGTGGTGTACTTATCGCCGTCAACAAGGCATATAACTGCGAAAGGAAAATCAATTGGTGTAGCGGTGTTTCTGATTTGTGGGTAACAGTCACGTCAACTAAAAACAGTGAAAATGTACATGTGTGTTGTGTGTATATTCCGCCAGGGACAGATCATAACGACGTCCTAAACATATTCATACAAAAATATCAATTCTTGTAAATACATTGCCAAAAAATGATATCATACTCATATGTGGTGACTTCAATTTGTCCAATCTTAACTGGGGCGTAGTAAACAATACTACACACATGCAGCCATTAACCACATACGACAGTCTATCAACTAATTTCGTTGATGCTGTATATATTTGTAACTTAAATCAATTCAATAATGTAAAGAACTTTAATTCGAAACTGTTAGACCTTGTATTATCCAATGCCGATACTATGCAAATTTTACCATGTGACAATTCTATCAGCATCATTGACAGTCATCATCCACCCATCGAAATATACCTTGACTGTGGGAGGCTAGAACCAATGCATGATATGTCAAGAGTTATTTGTAATTATAGAAAAGCCGATTACGCCGTCATAAATAGTCTAATTTCTTCCCACAGCTGGGAGAATGAGTTAGGCCATTTAAACACAGAAGATGCAGTCTGTAAGTTTTATGGTATCTTATCTAAAATTATATCTGAAAATGTTCCAAAGTTCAATAAACGTGCAAATAAATATCCACCATGGTTCACTCACGACCTTATTAAAGCGATGAGGGAAAAGGACATAAAAAGTTCAAAAAATATAAGTCATCAATAGACTACAATAAATTCAGTTTATTACGAAAGCAGTTTAAACTCATATTTAAGCAATGCTATAATAACTATATAAGTAAGCTAGAATCGGAAATCTGTGTCAACTCGAAGAAATTCTGGTCTCACATGAAAGAGCGAAAGTTAATTCGGGGAATACCTAATAATTTAACTTTTAACAGTGAGACTGCCAATGATGCTAATGGCGTTTGCAATTTATTCTCAGACTATTTTAAATCTGTATACACCCCTACTCTTGGAATAAACACCATGTCAATATCCAGTAGAAACCATGTATCACTTTCATCATGTACCATTACCACTGAAATGATTGAAAAATCTCTTTTTGCTTTGGACATAAATAAAGGGGCAGGGTCCGATAACATTCCCAGTTTTTTTGTAAAGATGTGTGCAGCGTCATTGAGTATTCCTCTAGAAATATTATACAATAAATCCCTAGTAGAAGGAACTTGTCCTAAAATATGGAAAAATGCTCTAATTACACCCATATACAAATCTGGAAGCAGAAACGCTGCGGAAAGTTATAGACCAATCTCAAAGTTGTGCATCTTTAATAAAGTTCTTGAGTCTTTAATACACAAAACAATATTTAATACATATAAAGAGTTTATCATTCCAGAACAACATGGTTTTTATTCCAAGAGATCAGTTGTATCAAATTTACTTGTATATACCAATTATATTAACACTGCGATGGACAGACGCTCGGAGGTACATGCAGTGTACACTGATTTTAGCAAGGCATTCGATAAAATCGACCACTCATTATTACTTGCTAAATTGAACGCTATCGGTATATATGGTGACCTTCTGAAATGGATAACGTCATATCTTACAAGTAGGACGCAATGTGTCTCCATTAATGGTTTTAAATCTGAGATCGCTGAAGTAACCTCCGGAGTACCACAGGGGTCGCATCTTGGCCCGTTACTTTTTATCCTAATGTTGAATGACGTCTCGGAATGCTTTCATAATTCCAAGTTTATTATTTATGCAGATGATATCAAGATTTATCGAGCTATTAATTCAACAGATGACTGCAAAAAAATGCAGTTAGATGTTGATAGGTTCGCGCAATACTGTAAAAATAATTTCTTAACACTAAATACTCAGAAATGCTCAACTATTAAGTTCACAAGGAAGCGCCAGAAAATAGTTTACGACTATATTATAAATAACGAGCTTCTAAACGAAGTATCTTGTATAAAAGATCTGGGTATTGTATTGGATAGCAAACTTTTGTTCGACGCACATGTTGACCTAATAACTAAGAGAGCCTACAGGATGTTGGGTTTTTTGATTAGATCTTGTAAGGATTTTAAAGAAAGTCAGACTCTCCAAGCACTATTCTGCACTATGGTGCGGAGCATTCTAGAGTTTGCATCATCGGTCTGGAACCCCCAATATGCCGTCTATATTGAAAGGATTGAAAAAATACAATGCAAATTTATGATGTATCTAAAATTTAACTTCACCAATTCTTTCAATACTCTCAAAGCCAGACGCAGACTGATTGACATGTGTGTCCTACATAAGTTATTTAACCATGATATGGATTGCCCAGAACTTTTATGCGAATTTAATATACGAGTACCAAATGTACCAACCAGGAACGATGATGTGTTCTCCATGCGTGCTAAAAACACAAATTCAGCCATGAATTCTCCAGTTTATAGAATGTGCGCCGAATATAATAACTTATGTCGTTTGCGGTCATACCAGGATCTATTTAATTCGTCATTTATTGTGTTTAAGTCTAGAATTGCTGTTATTATTTTTAGTAGTTAGTGGTTTCTTTTTTATTTTCTTTTTTATTTTATTTCTATTTCTATTTCTTGTATATTGTATATAACATACATGTAATGTAAAACGTATGTCTGTGGTGCATTGTCATAGGGTTGGGGTATATCTATCCCATACCTGTTATGTACCCGAAACAAATAAATAAATAAATAAAAAAATAAATAAATAATAAAACGTAAACGAAATTATCGAAAATTCAATACATAAACTGTGAACATTTTTATATTGTTTGTTAAATACTGAATTTGTTTCCTAATCACTATGCCCTTAAATGATTCGTTGAAAATTGTGTGTAATAAATCATCGTAATCGAAGAAACAAGCCGAAGTAAAAAATGTAGAAACCTAATAACACGACCATAAGAAAACAATGGATGATGGCGGTTCCTCCGCTAAGCATTGCAAGCCTGCTAGTAGATTTGGATTCTTCATAAAATGCTTTGTTTACAAATTCCTAGATAAATAAATTAAACGAATTTTTCTATCACTTGTTTATAATAATGTCTATAATTATTTTCTAGCCATTATCAAACTAATCCGATGACTCATCGGATTAGCTTGATAATGGCTAGAGCGTAGCCGAAAATATTGGCATAACAGCAATATTATTATAATGAATTATCACAAAGTAGATGCCGATTCAATCCAATATTTGAAAAATTCCTAGAGATTTTTCTTTTTAATTTAAACGAAAAAAAATATACAATTTATCGTATTTTTTTAATATCGTTAAAAACTAACAGAGTACACATTTCTTTTTTATTTTGTTGTTATGTATTTGCATATCAGCTTAATATTAAATGGTATTCAATATTTTATTGTAATTGATATTGAGAAATATCATCTTCGTTCGGACTTGGTAGTACCTATAATTATTGATAGCATTATTTCGTAAACATCAGCTACTACGTAGTATTTCTATGTATTCTACTTTCATATAATTACTATTTTACTTTGTTTCTAGTTATAATGTACATATAATTATGAATTTCACGGTAAAAACCGACATGAATAATCAAACACGTTTAATAGCTATATTCGCCTAGGGTATTACATTTTTTTATATTTTATATGTAACTATACAATGTAATTGTCCTCGGAGCAATGCACGCTAGTCGCAAACTAATGCAATAACGATTTTTTCCTGTCTCTCAGGCCAGACTGCACGATACACGAGACAATTACATTTATTATTTATGGAATACACAATGGAACCAGCCGAGGTTCATGACCAATAAGACATGACATGAGTAGTGGACGTCCCGGTGAATTATGCATTAATCATTCCAGCGATATTGTGAAATGGCACAGTTTAAATTATTATATACGTTTGTGATTGTCATTGCCTTTGTAATATTGATATGCTTCTTAGAAATATCAATGATAAACCATATGTTGAATTTTTTATGTCATGTGCATTTATAGCATTGGATCGTTTTGTACTATAATGTTACCTTTATAACTTATCTCAATGTTCGACAGAGAAAGAGAAAATGACCTGGATCATTTTGATAGTTTGCTTAAAGAAATCTGATAAAATTCTCTTCCCCTGTTCTTTAAGATTATTAGACCACGGTCTGTAGACTATGTCACAAATTTGTCAATAATAACACATTTCATTATCTTAACGTCGGCTTTGACAAACTTTATACATTTGATATAATATATATATATATATATATATATATATATATATATATATATATATATATATATATATATATATACACTAACTTTCGTGGAGCGTGGAGCGTGGAGCCGAAACAGTTCTATATTTGGTTGCCATGGATAACAGACCAGTCAGCTTTTTGACAACAACTTACTGAATAAGACCCCCAGGGGGTGTATTTTTGATCAATCGCTATGTAGAGACGTACGCTATTATTGCAAATGGTACCGATTTGAGAGGTTCTGCCTATCTTTGATAGAACTGAAAGCTCGACAGTAGTTATGTTTTGACATTATTTTTTGTGTTTATTCTATTAGTTCAACGCTATGAAATATGTACGCATTATAGCGCATGGTAATAATAGCCATCGGTCAAAAATCGTACGCCAGGTCGTTATATTTATATGCATTTAGTTGTTAACACGATGCGCGGCAGTTTCATTATCGTCGGTCATGATTAAACTCAATATGTGTTACAGCACGTTTTCCTCAATGTATATTTTTCTTTATTTTGCTAAAAACTTGTATATTTTGTCTATTTAATTTGATAATAATTGTGTTTATAATTTTGTTTATGCTTTTAATTTGTTATTGTATCATATAGTTATTTTTGTCTGTATACGTTGGTAAAACACCCTCTAAATTTGTTGGCTATAACAGCGCCCCTAAGTTTACTTGGGGGGCGGTCGTGGTGGTGTGGTCTAAGACGGCAGTCTGAAGCCACTGCGCTCATGCCGTTACCACCGTTACCGGTTTGAGTCCGGTATAAATAGACTATTTTCCGTAAAGCCGGCTATACACGTTGCGCTATACCGGAGAGGAACGCCTGCACAGGTAAACCGGAGCGTGTGTGTGGACAAGTTTCGGTAAACCAGCACAGGCGTAGTGACCTGTACAGGCGACCGGAGAAGAATCAAATTTGATTATTTCTACCCGCAGGCGAGTGCTTCTTCGGCTTTACTAAACAGTACACTTTTTATTACAATATTTTTTCGGAATTTTCTTTGGAATTAAAAAACCTACAAAATGAGGCCGAACACGACTTTCTTGTTTTGTTTCAATTCCTGTAGTTTTTCCGGTTTATCTTGAAATAATCTCGACATTATTTCCGAAACTACTATATACTATATTTTTGTTACAAAACAACAAATAAATAGCTCATTACTGTTTACCCTACTGTGTGTGTGCAAGGCAAGGTGCAAATATACCGGAGAGGAACACCGACAGATTTACCTCTCCGGTTTACCGGAACGTGTATGGCCGGCTGATTCTTCTCCGGTTGCCTGTATAGGTCACTAAGCCTGTGCAGGTTTGCCAAACTTGTCCACACACACGCTCCGGTTTACTTGTACAGGTCTTTGCGCAGGTAAACCTCTCCGGTATACCGGAACGTGTCTGGTCGGCTTAAGGAATTTGGGTCTATTTATCTACGGGTGGGGTGTTTGTTTACATTGTACGTTTACGTTAATGTAAATAATATATATATATATATATATATATATATATATATATATATATATATATATATATATGGTATATAAATAATAATACATAGTGGTTGGCTAAATGATCATTAGATCAAGGTCACTAAAATAAAAAAATAAATAAAAAGTTTACTTGGTGACCACTGCGTGGTCATCTCGCTCTCTTTATCATCAACCGCCATCAGCATCACATCGTATCAACAACATACAATAAACATCAATATCACGACAAATCGTTTTTATTTTCTCCGATTAGATTAAACACAACAATATAATAACATAGCTAAAACCAAATAAAACTGTTTTAATCCGAAATATATGGTACATTAATAAAATGCATTACTTTATTGCATATCATTTACATATAAATCAAATAAAGCCGGATTTAGCTTATGAATAGGAAATAGAATACAATTTTTAATTAAATTCATATGTAATTATTTAATTAATTTTAAAAGCTAGGTAATCTATTATTGCTGTTTTACTTTTAATTCTGTGACCATTCTCCAAAAGCGGATATGTCTATTTCAATTATTCTACTTTAAATTACCACATTTTCTTTTCCATAAAAGTAATTAAATACATATTGAAATGAAAGTCGGGTATTATTACAAGTACAAATCAATAATAAAACATTCCATTTATTAATGAGTGAATTTATAGAAATTTTTTAAAACATAACACAATCAGCTTCTGCTAAATAGCTACAGAATTCTATTGTCGCTGAACTTATTTTTTAATTAAAATTAAAGTGACAACTTCTAGTTATGTATCTATGTAACAACAAATAATAATTTCGAGAAGAGCGCGGGTTCGTAAAGTTATATTATAATAATACTCTAATATATTTCCGATTGCACCCGTTAGAGATACGACGTTTTTATTTTGATTGTGTTTTTGTTTTAAGATTATTAATGGTATTTTCTGTTTCAAATAATTTGTAGTTGTTTTAAATTACATGTTACCCAGTTTTACTCATGTAATGGACAGCTGCTTACTATTCAGGAACATAAACTCTATATGGACTAAATAAACCATCGATATGTATGAGGGTATTTCCAGTAGTACCTGACATACCCGAGGTTTATATTGTCCATATGCTACTAAACAGTGAGACCCGGGCCTAACAATGTCAAAGCGGAAAAGAATGAGCAGTTCGTACAGGATAACACAGATAGCCTCGCTTTCAATAGCAGTATTTGGAAAATAACCAACCAGAAAAATCCTGGAGTTAAATAACTCGGATGACAGCCCATGACTTCCACCATGTGATATTTGCAGCACCACAGTTTTACGAATGGACGGAGGAATGTCGATGTAAAAATGCCGTGTGAAACTAGATATCACGCCCTCACCTGCGCATACACAGGCTCCTTTGCAGATAAAACCAAATAAAATCAAATAAAATAATGACGGGGGTTTCCGGCATTATTTTACAATATTATTGTATTATTATATATCTAATTTTTCACTGACCAATGCATGGAAATGAAAAGTGTATTTTTTCATTACATGTGCAATATAGATATGTACATTTTTGTGTACATTATGTCACGTGAATAAATGTATTATTATCATATTTATTATGTAACAAAGAAGAAGAAGATATATTTATTGTAACATACATACATAAAAGATATACCTACATGTACAAGAGGCCATCGACCGTGGTCTTTCAGTCTAAGGCAAACATGAAGACGCGTTATGATATGTAACAAAATAACAGTAGTAGATCAGGAAATCTATGCATGGAAACTTGATTTTTATAAAATGTTTGAAAGATTGGTCTACACAAACCTAACGAAAACGTTGTGTCTGCGCACTAACACGGAGTCAGGTAGTAACTAATTCGACCATAGACAATGGTGTATGTTCATAAACAAATAAACGTTAGGCTATTAGGTATACACTTAGATATGGCGAGGGCAATTGTTTTGCAATTATATTGAAGAATCAGTATATAAATACAATATCTACGGAATTGTGTGTATGTCCTTTAATTCCAATCTTTGAACATAGATCTACGTACTTACACTGAATTAATGTTTTATGCTTAATATTCAAAAACTTTTTCAGACATTATTAGCAATCACAATATTTTTGTTCAATTACTAAAATGTTCATGGTTTAGATATATTTAATTATTCCACAAACTTGTAAATCTCTATATCTCGATAACGAAACGTCCATGTTTATATGAACTTTTTGCTTTAAATTTGCTGTTCTATGAGGCGCTTAATCGTTTGCATGCAAGTTACATAAAACCCTGTATATAAAATCAACTAATATTTCAAAGACCTCAGGGCTGGTCCTATTATATAGAATATTAGGGGTAGGGACATATGTGAAGAAATTAATACATCATTTATAAACGCTAATCTGTGAAAATACTGAGAAGGATCTTTTATAACCGAGGCGAGTTCAGATTTTATGTTTAAAACTCTTTCGATAGCTCATTTTGGTCGCCCATCACATTAAGGCCAATAATACTGTCAGTATTTGCTTCAATCCTCCTTTTATATGTATCAAGTAATCAATTATCCAGATAAACATCAGTATTCTCTTCATTCCATCATTACTATACCTTACATAATAAGTAATACTGTCAATATTTTAGAATATTTTAAACATGTTATCGTACTGTAATACTATCATTATTCTAAAATATTGACAGTATTACTTATTATGTAAGGTATAGTAATGATGGAATGAAGAGAATACTGATGCTGAAAGCTCTGAAAGACCTAAATCCTTCATCATAACAACTATCATTTTACATAGCTACATAATTTGCCTAATGGAAATGGCACTGCAAACTCCACAGTCCTAAAATGGAATCTTGGTAATATATTTTAAATGTTTTCAGCAAACTGTCACACTTGCGCTAAATATAGTTATAAGCTGATTAACCTAGAAAGCTCACCAGGAACCTAACTGCAAACTTTTAGAGAAGTTTGGACGGTACAGCTGTATGTTCACGGAAATGTCTGAAAAGGTCTATTGAATTTAAAGTTATTTTCGGCATATGCAGTTGGTCACGCATTTATTCGTGTAAAGAATTTTTTATGTACTTCTACTTTAATTTCGACCTAAAAGTTTAAGCGCTTAACGTGCCAGTTCATTTACAAAATCTGATGTGGTTAGTGTACATTACCTTATAATACGTATCATAAAAATTAAAATATATAATATAATATATATATAAATAGAATTTCTTTTAAAGAAATATTTTAGCTTTTTAATTTTCCATTAGTTTTATATTTGATAATTTAACAAATAATACAGGATATATATATATATATATATATATATATATATATATATAAATTGATAGTTGATTACAAATTTTACCGCTTTAAACATGATA
Source organism: Lordithon lunulatus (assembly GCA_963942505.1). NCBI lineage: Eukaryota > Metazoa > Arthropoda > Insecta > Coleoptera > Staphylinidae > Lordithon > Lordithon lunulatus. Next base: position 51,937,434 of record OZ012666.1, on the reverse strand, counting down.
GTATTACATCTAAGGAATTATATTTCTACTAAGAAATAAACATACATATATGTGTCATTTCTGTCAGAGATACATTTTCTATAATTTCTAATAAATAATTCGAAATAATAAATAATTAAGAAAACTTCTATATTTATAGGGCTATCAGCCGGTCAAGCGAGTAGCTCAGAGGAGTTTAATCACCCGGAATTTACCTTAACATCACAGGAAACCTATGAAAGGTGATTATCGAAAATTTGCCCCGATAGGGTTCGAACCCCGACTCCCCAATGCACAGTACGAGACGGACGACGTCTCTAACCACTACGCCACTGTGTTGGGTATAAATAAATAATTTGTAGAAAATTTTGTAAATGTAAATCGGAAAATTGCAGTTGGCAACATGGAGTTTTATTCTGCCAAAAACGAATCGAGGCGGAGTTACGTGAGATAATAACCAAAATTTGGATTGAAAATATGTAGTATTTTTTTTCGAAAAAGTGTTATAATTTATCATAGGTGAATAAATGCACAATGGAGGGACAGACATTTTCCACAGATGACCTTAAAATGATCGGGGACTCAATAAAGAGGACTTGCGCATTTTTTTTATCCACGATAGTACTTTATCCTAAGTAAAACATATTTAACAGGTCATAGTATGCTGATTCAACTTTATTTAAGTTTATAATGTTTTTTTAAGATTCTTTCAATTCCTAATAACAAGGATAATTGTCTTCATAAAAATAGTAATTGGCACGTACAAACCTAAAACTTCCATATAGTAAATCTTACTAATAGAAAATCAAAACAATCAATTTATAATATGAATTAATGTTAGCTACTCAACCGTAAATTAGCTTTGCACAATCACATATTCGTTAATAAAATTGTTAACATTAGTAACCTAACTTATATTAACGCAATCTGAGAATTAATAGTGATCTTGTAATGCCTAGATTATCAGATCAGTCAACAATTTTACTAACGTATATTTTATTGCACGAATATAATTTACGGATAACTAGCTAACTTTAACACATCATATAAATGTGTTGCCATTTTTATATTGAGAAAATTTATTACATAGACATTTTAGAGATAGAAAGTGCCAATTAAGATTTTTTACTAGGACAATTACTCTGCAATAGTGAGGGATTTATAAAAATCTTTTTACTAATATCTGTTAGATAACTAATTTTAACAATTTTATTAATTAATATTTTTGCACGAAGCTAATTTACAATTAGCTAGGCATCATTAATGCATATTAAAAACTTTGGGTGACCATTTTTCCTGTGGTTCAATTCGGTAAATTGAGCTAGGAAGGAGAGTTAGTAATTTTATAAAATATATTAAAAAATATCATTTAATAAAACAAATTAACAGTATTTTGCAGCAGAATGAACCTTTATAAGAAATTTGTTGCAGTTTTCTATTTACTGCTTAGATAGAGTCTTCGCAAATATTGTCCTCGAAATTGTACTTGTTTATAAGTAGTGCCTTTAGAGTATCAACTATTGTTTTAAACATTTACGTTATATGACGCCAATGAAAAGTACTGAAAATAATATGATCTGTCGCGGAAATGCTAAAGAAATTAATAATATTTATTTAGTAAACGAATTGTTAATTCAGGGACATTTTCCGAGACGCGTTTCTTTACGCATAGCTAGAATCTAGGACTGTCCCGGAAAATATTGAGATAGTATGTGCCAATTAAGATTTTACTAAACAATTATCCTCTAATACCCAGGAAACTACAAACTCCAAATCTACTTTAATGCCAGTTAGGTAACTAGCACTGAAAATAATATGATCTGCACGTGCGAATGCTATAAAACTGAACATTATTTTTATAATGAATGAATTGTTAATGCGGGCACCTTTTCTGGGGCGCGTTTCTATGCGGGACGTAACGCTTTATTTTTTGACTATCCCGAAAAATTGTGTGTGCCAACTAAAATTTTACTGAAACAATTATCTTCTTAACTACTACTTAACTATCCAATAGGTATCTACAAATTCTAAGAATGCCGCATGGCCTTATAAACATACACGTTTTTTTATTATTTATTATTTCCGGTAATTTATTAGAAATTAAAAATATCTCTCTATGTCTAGGTAACTGATGTTAAAAATTTACTAACGAATGTTTTATAGCGTGAAGCGTTCTTTACCTCAATATACATATAATCTGTCAGAATAGACAAAACATAGTTGACAAGTACAGAAGCTTTACCGTTGGAAATCCTCCCGTTTTTTATAGCGTGAAGCTAATTTACGATTAACTAGCTACATATAAACATATAGGTTAATTCGGAAACTATGGTAAACTAGATAAATATTCTATTGTTAATTGAAGAAGATATAAATTACAATAAGACAGTTTCATAATTAAAAAATGTTATTCTGTCGAGTTATCGAATTAGTATTAGCTATGTTAACACTAGAACAGTCCAGATTCAGTATATATTATGGCCGAAGTCTAACCTAAGTAACCTAAACAAATACTTTATTGTTAATTGACGAAGATCTAAGATGTAAGATGAAATTATGATAATGAGAGAATATTATTCTGTCGAGTTAACATAGCTAATTCTAGAGCTATGTTAACACTAGAACAATCCGGAAGTAGTAGAGTGTAAATTATGCCAACGTAAATTAGTAAAGTCTATTCAATAACTTTATTATTAAATGATAAAGATATAAGAAACATTCTTGAAGAAATAACGTTATTCTATAGATAATTATTTCAATAAACGTTTCAAGCAGCAAAACAGGAATATCATCGAATTATAGTTAATTGTTGGAAAGTAGAAATGTTTAGTCGATTAAATCATTTCTACATTCTAGCAATCCTAATTTATATAAGGTAAATAATATTTAATTTAATTTTAATGTGCGTTTAGCTATTATTTTGCAAGAGATTATACAACACAATTTCATATAACTTTATTAAATCAATAATAAAGGCCTAATTTACTATATAATGTATAAAACAAAGGCCCTGTGTTCTACCACAGATACAAAATATAGGTCAAGTCTCCCCCGAAATAATTATTTATGTACGAAACTTGGTATGCCCACTCTTGTCAAGATTAACTACATCAAGTTCACTGCATGTTTAATTTTCGAATTGCGTGGCGCAGAGTGTCTAAACACTCGAAACAATAGGTTCTCCCCATTATTACGATCTGAGACAACATAAATTATTTGCCGCTCACGCCCCATGAATCGGGCGTAATTTAGGATGAATCTTAAAACGCGAAACCGGGACAAATGACTGTGAATTTTAAATTTCAATGGATTTACGCTAGAGTAACCGGCAATACCATCCGATAAATTGGATTTCAAACTAATTTTCTCGTACAAATTTCCACCGTGGTGAAATTAATTAATACACAAACCGACCATGTCAAATAGACATTGTAGTTTGCAAGTATTGTTACTACCTGGTGTTCGGAGTCGGGCCAGCTGGCTGTGCATCCCTGGTCCTGCTCATCATCCATCGCGTATTTGATATTCTTTTTACGATGAATGCGAGACGGTTGTAACAAAATTATAACCAGTTGCGTTACTGATTATAATAATAGCTACTCTAACAATAACAGCATTAGAGGGTCAATGTTCCATTATTACAACTGTCACCGGCACATTCCATACATATTTAATAAACTGATACGGGTCTATTCCTTCTTCATCATTGATTTTTTATACCACTTTCATTAGCTCATCCATATATGTTTTTATCCTTGTTTATAGAAAACACGACATGTCACTCATTACCACTACCACTCGAAATCGATTCTTAATTAAAACAACTCATTATAAGAGATTATTATCCTGAACACATTCGCACATTTTTCTCCTTAAGCTCGGTTATGTCAATCCACGCACGTCCGTACCACCCGATAATTATAATTCGAATAATTTCATTTAATATATGTCACGATTGTGAAAGAATTGGCCGGGAATATAGGTGAAAACTCAGTCCTGTGCGGTTTTATTCACGGAAAGCTCTGATACGCTTCTAACCGGCCGAACCCAAAAAGCCCGTTCGAAAGCTCCCGGAACTTCACGAGTGTCCTTCGATCCGGAGCAACACATAGCAACCGTGTGCGGGGTACCGCCCTCAACTCGCTGAAGAAACATGTTATATATAAATAATATTCGGAACGAATGCTTAGGTGGCGGCGGCTATGAAATTTGAACAGCCGTGGATGAAAACACCGCGGCCGTCGTTTTCCCGCTTCGGACACCTATATGCGCTATCTGCTATTAATTATTCATTGGGGGACTGCGGGCCGGGTCACAAAGTCCTCTGCATAATTTAGGAATATTTTGCTTATTGATTGGTTTCCATCTCGCACGTGGATATTAAGAGATTGGATCCGAGATGTATCTCGTCGTAGTTTGCCGGCCTGTTAAATTATGCCACTTATCTTATCTTTATTCGAGACCGCTCCTTTGTGCCAAAAAGGACGTCTTCGGTATACGCCCATGCGGATGTACTCACTGTGTCGCTTACTGTCCAAGATAATGATATATATTTCATTTCATTTCTTCTCTCGGTTTACAGCTATATTTTAAACTTATAATAAAGTCTTAAATCTGCATTATAATTTTACATATAAATTACATATATTAGATAGAATAAACTAGTGACAAAAACTGTTCGAGTCGAGTCGAGTGACGAGTGCCCGTAGGGTTTCAGCCCATAATAGTTTATCCCCAAATTATAGGACTAAAGTAGTTATAGCACGAAAGTTAATTCCAAAGTATTTTCAATTATGTTGAAATATAATAATAATAATTTGCTTTATTGTTACCACACATATTTAAAAAAAACTACAGTACATATTTCGTGTAAGTTGTATTTCAAATTGAAACAGACTTTTCACATAAACACAAAAAATATAAATACCAGAAAATAATAGAATTATTAGAATAGCATTATAGTATATCTCCGCAAAAAAATAAAACTTTACAAACATCATCCACACCCTAGTGATCATTAGAATTTTGATACACTACAATGAATAGCAATCAATTGGCTATTTAAGCAAAGTATGAAATTTTTTTTATGATAGGCAATAGAATTTAAAAAGTTTCAGAGCCAACAAGAGCATGTTTTTATTAACTTATTAGATAAATTGTATGCCATTACATTATAATTAATAAAAGTAATACAATTACATATGAGAACTATGTTCACACACTTTTATAGATTTTAGTTTTAGAAACTACTCGAAAATTTAAAAAAAAAAACAATGCCAATTTAATTGATGTGTATGTGGTGTATGGAAGCTCCATCATGACATCACTGACACGGAAGGGAATCGCGCTGCTGAAAAGCGGGAAAATCCTGGAGGACTAGAATGTAGGGCCAATACCACCAATATAAAAAAAGGTGATTAAAGAAATTATATCAACTACAGGGGTAAAAATGTAAACGGCTGGGTCATACAATAAGAAGAGCAATCAATAACATTGCCAGGATGAGCTTAGATTGGAACTCACAGGATGCAAACAAGGAAGACCCAAAACAACATGGCGCACATAGAAGCCTCTGAAAATGGCTAAAATTGGAAGCAAATAAAGGGAGTTGCTCAAAATTATGTACGATGGTGGAGGTTCTATGCTCCTAAGCAGGAGTTACAGAACCCAAGAAGAAGAAGAAGTAGACAGGGTTATAACGTTAACTAGCGTACCGGCTAGATCCTAGCAGCCTAGGCAGAGCTAGACGAGCTGCGCGATGAGGTATTGAAGACAGGCACCCCCACAATAGCTGGGCAGATGACAAGACTGGCCAACAGATGCCTAGAGACAAGTACTTTTGCAAAGCGATGGAAAGCTGCCCGCCTGGTCTTCATTTTAAAACAATTGCTTGTTGGACCGAACTGCTATAGCGGTTGATCGCGAACCAGCTCTCTGAAGCCGTGGAAGCTGCCAGAGGATTACATGACCGGCAGTATGACTTCAGAAAGGGTAGATCCACAACTGACGCTATCATGGCGGTCCGCAAATTGGTCGTTGAAGTCAATGAGACCTGCGGAGAAGACGCAAATATTGCATGATGGTCCCCATGCACATCCATGGGTGACATTCATGACATCACTGACAGAGAAGGATATCTTGCTACGAGGACCCAGAGCAATGCGTACATAGGTCTATAAGAGAATATCTATGGAAGCGACGGAGATCTTGGCGGCAGTGATGCCCGCGGACCTAATGGTGAAAGAGTGGGCCGCAGACTCAAATACGGGGCCCACCCAAAGACCACGTAGGACGAGGCGAGAAAAAATACCCTGAGGAAATGGCAGACTCGATGGGACGAGACAGAAAATATTACCCTAAGTTAAACCACTAGTGGATAAAGAACACGGCGAGTCTGACCATTGGACCACCCAACTACTCTCGGGACACAGGGGTTTCCAAACCTACCTATACAAGATATGAAAGATACCGCTACTGCCTCGAGACCGATCAACCGGACCACACACTATACCAATGGCCTAGGTGCTATATAGAACGGGCCAGGCTATGGATGGAGTTGGGGGTAAAGGAACCCACACCACAACGAATGGGACAACTATACTTGGATTGCTGGAACATTGGGATGTAGTGGTAACATTCGCCAACACCGTGATGCGATGTAAGTTCCAGGACGATCTATAGACGTAAGATAAGACCACAGATCAACGAGACGTGACAATTAGACAAGACGGACGAACTGCATGATGCTAACACGACGGGCTTAGGATGCCTAGCATGCGAACTAGTCCCTAGTGACAGAACGTGAGGTTAGGTTTTAGTCGCTAGGTGCCCCGGATAGAACGCGGGTGAGTCCGACACTACCTAACACATAGTAGTGATAGTAAGGTAATAGTGAGATATGGATGTCTTTGAAAGATTTCCTTCTGACAGGACAAACAAAAGGTACTAGCAGGGATATTAGAAAAAGAATGAGAGATAAGGTAGAAATAGGAATAGAGAACAGTCGATGCGGGTTCAGAAGAGAGAAAAGTTTCCAAGATCCAATGTTCACGATTAGGCAAATAAGTAAAAAAACACGGATATTTCGTATGTTTCGTGGAAAAAGCTTACGACCGCATGAGAAGAGAAGATAAATTAAGAAAAAAAAAACAGAATAGTAAAAACCTAAATAGAAATAACACATGTAGTAGAAACCAATAATAGAGAATCACATCAACTCAAAACAGGAGTAAAGTAAGGATGCATAATGATCTCAGTATTAATTATAATAGTATTATATAGAGCAATAAACGAAGTAAGAAAGATGAATATACTAAAACTAGGATATTGGTATATAGACACATCACAAATAGTGAAACTCTTATTTATAGATGAAATTGCAATAGTGGCGGAGGCAAAAGACTTGCAATACAATATGAAAGTACTAATCGAAAAACTGCAAAAAATAAATATGACGATAAATATAGAAAGGACAAAGACAATTCTAAATGTTAGAAAATTAAGATACATGAAATAAAACAACAAGGGCAAATATTGGAACAAGTACTCAATTTCAAATACATAGGCACGGTATTTAAAAGCACTGAAAAAATGGTAAGCAAATGGACGATAAACAGAAAAAGAGTGTGATGAACAATAATTTCTCTGGAAAAAATTAATACAAATAAATATACACCATACATATAGCATAAGTGTAGCTCTGACAGCAGGCAGATGTAACCCATCTCCACAACGGACCTCCAGGCGATGTTGTATATGGCTTAGATGAATATTGAGTAGATATGTGCTGCTCTCGGCACGGTAAAGCTCCATACAAATATGTATACTATATACGAACAGAAATAGTGATGAAAGTAATAAGACCGGCGTTAACTTACAGCTGTGAAACATGGACTAACACGGAGAAACAAAAAAAGCCGAATAAAGTCGATGGAAAACACCCCATTGCAGAGCGTTGGTTAGCACCCCCGCTTTACGAATGGGCAGCCCCAGTTCGAATCCCGGCCATTCGGTACCATTTGTCGTTGACATACAATTAACAACGCTCGGGGACGATTTTTTGAAGTCCTTACTTCGTCGTTACTTTTTAAATAATAGCTCAATACAAGTTCACAATTCGCGACATAGTATACTAGTACTACAGTATAGTCGTGATACAGCCCTTGAGGAGAAAAGAAAATAATGCCTGCTTACACAGAGTACTAAACGGAAACAGATCAAAATAATAAGTCATTTCATTGCTTTCATTTCATTTAAAGCTTAACCCACTTTCGCAATTCACGTCATAAAAAAAGTATGAATATGTCGTAACTTCCAAAATTAATTTTCAGGTTTTGATTTTTGTTTTGATGATTCTTATGTATATTTTAACGCTAGTTTAAATCCTCTTTTGCATTTAGAATAAACCAAATTATTATTTAAAAAAAATAGATAACATTATATTGAATCGTAAAACTACTAGAACTAAAATAAACAAAACAAATATAAATATAAATATAGATAAATGCATTTAAAAGATTGCAATAGTTCTACTAGTTTTAGAATTACTAATCTATTTATTTATATTTATTTTTGGAAGAACATTTGTAATCTCAGTGTGCGATATGTGATTCTATTTCTAACTTCTTCAAATGTTGTTAATTAGTACTAAAATAATGCAAAATGGCTTAAAAGTTGTAAAAGCTCAATAAAAAATATATAAGCGTCATCCCACCCTTAATTGAATCCTAAATATGTCCTTACCTGGAAAGACAAAATTTTAAAATAACCCAGTATAATGACAAAATAATAATGTTATCATTATTCGTGTTTTATAAAAAATCGAGTTAACTAGATGTAAGAATTGTGGGCGTTCCGATTTCAACCAAAAATGTATTATATGAAATATGTAGTAATAGTTTTTATATTTCTTATAATTTCTAACAGGATATCGTTTCATGTCTTATTGTATGTTTATATGAGTGTGAGGACTTGCTACTTCAGACAATATTCCCTGAGTTTTCTAAAGTATCGTTAATTGTATTCCAACGATAAATAATACCTAAATGAAACAGTATCAACAAATACTACATTGTATCATCTATTATATGGTAATTAATTTAAAAAGAATTTAGTACATATATTTCATTTGTATTAATTTACTATTTTAGTAATTATTTATTCTATATCCACAAATATTATATATCATCAACTGTGCTAATTCTTAATCGCCTATAATAGCATTTTGTGATAACATTACTTACATTTTAGAACATTTAGCATACATTTATCATTTCATCCTTCTTTAAATAATATTTAATTAAATTGACTCTTAATTTGTAATGCAATGGAATAGCTGTAAATTGTTTTTGTGTTTTAATTATGTTTCTTTGATGACAAAACGGGAAAGTGCACTCGGTTAGTAATAAAAAGCACGTTCCTTAATTAAATTTTATCCCGCTTTAACTAGGTGTATTGCTGTTGGCGGTGTATGAGTGTGGAAATTCTGTGATATTAAATGAGATTTTTCTTCCGTTTTTTGTGCTGAACTTCACTGAGAAGGTACTTTTATAATCCTGGCTTGTACAGTAAGAGAAAATTGTATTTGTGATTTCAACAGAACGATATATTGCGTAGTTTTATTGGTTTTAAAATACAATTGCCATTCATTTATTGCCGCATGTGCATTAGTATATTGAGTACTTTATTTGTAAGCACTATATGCACAGTTACATTGGAGCAGTGTTTCACAACGCTTTTGACCTATACTACGCTGTTTATGCCTCAGTATCCACTTAATGGTGAAAAATAATATAACATAAAGAGGTACTTTAAACCAAAGTATATAGTTAAATTTTTTATTTCTTTACTGTTTTCTTCGTTCTATCACAAGAAAGGATGCTGCTGTCTGTCACAACATCTCTGGATTGAAGGTGGGATTTGAAATTATTGGCGTAGTTTTTCATGAAGCAATTATGAAGATTAAAAATTAGTAATTCTGCTATTGAATAAAATTCCAGACATAAAATTGGATAATCTGAACAAGCAAATAGAGATTATCACTCACCAAGGATTGGATCTCTTACATATATACTTAAATTATAGCGCGTTTTATGAAATTTTATTGAGGTTTTAGCAAAAACTATGCACGGGAATACCATACAATTTATGCAAATTAATAACAAGATTTTATTGTTGTTTCCAGATCTGCGAGAATGTCATATGTATCACTCAGGAGCGCCTTACGGATACGGAGTAGCCATAATAGTCTCATAAAAAATCAAACTGTTTTGAACGTTGTGTCTTAATGCCAAAATAGGGTATGGAAAAGTTGAGGATTGTGTAGGTCCATGCGCTCTTGGCTAAAGAAACGGGCGATGGGTAAAACTCATTGAATTCTTCTAGATTAAATATCTGGTGATTACAAACACTTGGTTTAAACTACAAAAAGAGGAGTGTACACCTGGAGATCCCAACTCTCTCACACACACACACACACACACACACTCACACTACAGACAATGTAGTACGGAGAGACTATATCCTTATCAACAAAATATATACTTTACGTATACAGTAAAAATGTAAAAACTGAAGCAGATGTCGCATCTGATCACAATCCCCTTATAGCTACCTTGCAAATCAGATTTAAAGAAGTTCAAATAAAATGTCGAAATAAATACAATTATGCTTCGAGATGAAGAAAGAAGACAAAGCGTGAAGACGTGTACAAAAAATGTAGTCGCAAATATAGATGAGACATGGAACAAAGGAAGCGCTGATGGATGGTAGCAAAGACAAATTCAGATTAAAAACTAACAACTCTCAATATCCTAAAGAACAGTGGATGACAGATGAAATTTTGGCACTCATGGAAAAAAGAAGATAATACAAAAACAAGGATATGAATAAATACTAATGATTCTTTTAACTTGCATAAAAAATCAACGAGTTCAGTGGCACGGGATGGCCCAGAATAGGATAATAAAAGACTACAACGGAAATATTAGTGAACAGAAAAAAATATCAAAAGATGGGAATAATACATACAACAACTATTTAAGGACACTAAAAATGAAACAGACATAAAGAAAACTTCCCAGGGACCATTAATAACAGATGAAGAAGTTATATATGGTATCAAGAACTCAAAGATAGAAAGGCAGTAGGGCCAGATGATATAGGAGTAGATATTCTTAAATTAATTGAGGAAGACAAAATTAACATCATGGTAAATCTACATAATACTATGAATTTGGAATGAATGTTATAATCCAACATTGTCTCAATATGAATCGATGTATCGGATGAATAGGTCTACTATTCATACGATTCATCGACTTCTAGAAAGCCTTCGATAATGATAAACACGGCCGGTTAATCAAAATAGTACAACAAAATGAACTTGACTATAATGACATCCGAATAATTAAAACCTTGTACAAGAATCAAAAAGCCCTAATGAATGTATAAATGTGGAGGGACTAACGAACTAAAATTATTGTCGTCACAAGGAACAATTACAATATTATCCCACCGATATTAATAAACAACACCATAATCGATAGAGTTGGAAAACTGTCAATACTTAGGGACTCGAATCGAAGATAACAGCGATCAAACCCTATGGTTTGATAGCTGTTGTTTTCTAAGTTAGCAAGCGTATAGTAATAGCTAGAACCACCTTCGTCAAAATAGAAAAAAACTATTCGTAAATAGAGTTGCTATTTTTTCTCAATGTTATTATATGGGTTGGAAGCGTGGATAAAATAACATCAAAAAGCTAGAGTCGTTTGAGATGTGGATTTACCGCTGTATGCTCAAGATCCCTGGACAGACCTAGTAAACAACGAAGTAATCATGCAAAAAGAAATGCATAAAGAAAAGAAATTAATCCTCACGATTATAAAACGACAGCTCGAGTATTTGGGACATAATAACCGGGGAGAGGGATACACAATTCTCCAACTAATTATGCATGGAAATCCAGGGAACAAGAGCCGTAGGGCATCGAAGAACCTCATGGTTAAAGAACCTACGAGAATGGTATGGACAAACGACAATCAATCTTTTGAGTAGCAGCGTCAAAAGTGATGAGATAGGAGGCGGCACCACAAGAAAGTTTTAAACTATTTTATCAGACTATTCATGCCTTATAATTTCATAACTACCAGTTATACAGAATTAATGTCAGGCTCAACAACACAGTGTTTAGTTACTTACTACTATGCCCAATACAATTTCACAATATGCGTAATAAGAAAAGTAAAGAATTAGGTGGGGCCCCATCCTTAAACACATCGTATTTGTGATAATAATAACGAATAAGAATTCAATATTTATAATATGTTAACATTTTCTTTCGTTTCATTTCGTTAAAGGTTGGTATGGTACTACTTTTCGTATAAAGTATAGCCGAAAATACCGCTTTCGCCAAGCTGTGACTAAATGCAATTTGATTTCGCTAACGCCTTCTAAAAATTACGACCGCTGAAATCTCCAGTCGATTGTGCGGTAAATCGACTACCCCTCGCCTCGCCCCGCTACAAAACCAATTCCGCTTTCGGTGCGACGAAAATAAAAGTAATAATGATCTGCGCCATTCTATATTCACCACTTCGAATCCTTTTATCATCCAGACTTTACAGATCATCATCAAGAGTTTATTGACGCAGTAGATATATTCAACTTATCATATTTCTATTATACGTTTCTTGATACCAATAAATACACACGAATAATTGAAAACTATGGACAAATTAACAATGGAGATATACATATAAGCAGATAGTGTAGATATAGAACTGAAACATTCAAATAATACTTTAGTCATTTAAAAAATATTATGTAAACAGCACCATTTTGTTATTGTGTTGATAATATTATATAATATTTAAAAAATATATTATTGATAATATACAGGCTTCCCAAACGTCCCGAGACGGCGCTATAAGTTTCGAACTAGTAAAAAAAATCATATCGGAGTTTTGGTTTATGGAGATGTGTTTATTTTTTCATTACCTTTAAAATAAGGCGAAACTCTACAGGAGTTGATATTTAATACTGTTGGAGTGGTGAACCTCTAAATAAACTCCAAATTGTATGAACGTTCTAAACTATAAAGAATTTTATGATTCTGTAGTCAATTTTTTTCTTCGTTCTTCTTCTTCGAAACTTATAGCTCCGTCCCGGAACTTTTGGAAATCCCTGTATATGTTTTGTATGTGTTATTGTATATATTTTGTATGTATTTGAAATCATTAAATTAGTAACAAATTAGTAGGTAACACAACTTATATTATATACGATATGCGGCCACTTTATAATAAAACTGATATCTTCGCGTGTCACGAGCCGGGAGATTTTTTTACAATTAATGCAATGAAATGAAATTCACACAAAAAAAAACGCTGACGTGCCACCTAGAAACGACTCGCGTGCCACGGAGTAGCATGCATGCCAATAGGTTGCCGACCGCTGACTTACCCCCGTATTCACTGACGGTCCATAAAACTATCAATAGCTATTGAACCCATAAATATTCGTTGTTATAGCAACAATAAATACATTATCTAGGGAATATAGTTACTTTAGATTCTCTCTATTGGAAACACTGAATAATTGAACAAAAGGTGTCATCAAAGCTCCAATCGCAAGCACTATTCAAGGTGTTTTGGAATATTCTGTCACAATGACGTTGTCAGTTCATCCATCATTCAATATCTTATGGGACCTATACAGTTTATGGGATATATAGTCTAGTGCCCGTAGTCACCAGACTACGGGCACTAGACTATATAGGGTGTTATGTAATTCAAGGGCAATTACTTGTTTAAGTGGTGGTAGAGGTGAGTTAATCTAGGAAGGATTCGAGTATTTTATTTGTAATTTCGGCTTCGTTTGGTAGCTGAGGACATTTAAGTAGACTTATCAGAGTGCGCTTCACATATAGTACACAAAAAATAATCACTGAATTTGATTCATATTTATATCATGGCAATGTGATAATTTTTTTAAATATTAAATATGAAGAACGTTCTCATTGGTCAACTTAAAAGTCTTCCAGTTATCAAACGAAGACGAATTTACCAATAAAAAAAAACTCTTGCTAGATAAACTTACCTATACCACCACTTAATTGATTGCCATAGAATTACGTAATACCCTGTATGCCAAACCACTTTTCATTAATCTACAGATACTCACATAATCATGGATCTTTATTCTACATTGCTTACAAGTATATTACGAACAACACCGAAAGGTTCGTTGAAACTTGTCAAATTCATTCTTACAATACCAGAAACAGTGATTTATTGAATCATATACATTGCCGTTTACTACGAACACATAGCGGTCCGAGATTCCACTTCTTTAATATTTTCCCCAGTAACGTGAAAAGCTTCCAGGCCGAAGCAATTAAAATATACATTAAAAAATGTCATAGAAGGAATGCCTTTTCCTCTACTGACAAATTACTAAACACCGACCGACCAATCAAATAACATTAGCTCCTGCTGATGAACTTTTCTGTTTTTATTAAATATATTGAGTATTAATGTGCTTTATTATGTATTCTTTATGTTTATCTGTATTTATTCATTAATACAATAAATATATAATCAATTATTTTATCTCATATAAAAGTGTCTTTTAAAATTGTATTATATTTATAAATTGTACTAGAGTATAATTTTAATTAAGTGTATTGTAATTATAAATTTTGAAACAGTAATATCGAGGATGACTCTTAATGACATTTAATTTTAATTAAGTCTAATAAAAAATTAGTATTATCTATATTTGTATAGCATAAAGAAAAGTTATTAGCTAAGCCATAACACAATAACTCATATTAATAGCCGGAATTATAAGCATAATTTTAATAACAATAATGTTTTGGTTAAATGGTCATGCATAAAATAATAATCACTATAAACTATATACCTGCCGATATTTTACAGTAATTATTATTTTATAATAGTCGTAAAATTATAAACTTAAATATTAAAATTAAAAATAAAATAATAATTACTATATATATATATATATATATATATATATATATATATATTACAGTAATTATTATTTTATATAGGTATATGCGGTATATTTTTAGCTTATTTTAACAATTGTGAATATAAGTACTCTCAGAAGGCATGTTACGAAACCTGTTCGTAAATTCCATTATAAAGTTGTATTATCGCGCGAGAAAATTCCCACGGAATATGATATCATGGTAAATGAATTCGTGATGGTCGTGTTTCTTATTTATGTTGATGGATGTACTTGGGAGATTTCCAAATCCCAACGTACAGTTGCTATTGTGGCCTTTAGACTGTACATTTTCTCCTATTATGGACTTGCGAGTGCAACGCATATCTATGCTAAAATTATCATCACAACGGAATTTTATGCATTCTTATGGATATCGAACATCTTTATCATACTTTGAATAGCAGATATAAGAAAATATATTCATATAATCAACTAGTATAATAACTTAAATCAAATTAATGTGGCACCCTGAACTAAAGTTAACTGAAATATAATAAAATCTTAATGTATTATAGATGCGAGTAAATAATGAATAGAATTTAGTTCGAAATAATAAATTATAATCTTCGGCCGAAAAACTTAGATGGTCGGCAGTAAATAATGAATAGAATTTAGTTCCAAATAATAAATTATAATCTTCGACCGAAAAACTTAGATGGTCGGTAGCCCAATTCTTCAAATTTTCTTCTTTTGATCAAAAATATAATGTGGTCTGATTATTTTGCTTTATCACATATACGGTTAGTTGCGGCATACATCATCATCATCATCAACCAGCCACCTATTTCACTGCTGGATATACTTGACCAACGTTTCTTATTTTGGGAAACTTGTACCCAATTTGACGCCACTCCCTTTAGATCATTTGATTATTTTGTCCATGTCACGCTCCATAAATCTCTGTGCTACCCTTAGTTTTTGTCAATAGTCTTTGTTAAAGTTAGAATCTCTGCCCCGTATGTTATTACTTGTAGCACACATTGTTGGATCCGCTTTAGGCACATTGGTAAATAACACAACGGTTTTTAAGTTTACCAAATGCAGCCCAACCGAGGAATACTCGATGCTAGATTTCACAGGTCTGGTTATCACAACCAATTCTGAGTTAATGATCAAGGTATTTTATACTTCTACGTACTCTACATGTTCGTAGTTTACTGAGATTGGTTCACTCAGTACAAAGTTTGACATGATTTTAGTGTTAGTCATGTTCATCTTTAGTCCTACCTTGTGGGATGCATGTTGAACATCGCATAGATTTGGTATTTTTGAGGTTATCCGTTATTAAAACTATATCATTGGCGAATCTTAGATAGTTATGGTGTTATCATATACTCGTATGCCTTTATTATCCCAGGAACACATCTTGAATGCGTATTCTACGACAACTGTAAATAGTCTGGGTGAGATTGTATCGCCATGTCTGACGCCTTTTCCGATGTTAAATTTAGTAGTGTTTTCATGCATTTTCACACTTGCTATAGCGTTAGAATAGATGTGATGAATTAGTTATATGTATCGATAGTTAATTCGGCACTGTTTAAAAGCAGTTATTATTGCAGGAAGTTCAAACTTCTTGGACATCAATAAAAGTTAGCAGATGAACCTTGTTGTATTATTTTCTATGAGTATTTTAATAGCTAGAAGATGGTTGTTCTGTCCACGCTGCTCTAAAGCCAGCCTGTTATCTTGGTTGGCAAAAGTCTAGATTTACCTCTAGAATCTTCGTAATGATCTTTGTGAAAAGCTTATGCAAATGTGATAGAAGACTTATAAGTATATAATTATCAAGGTCCGTTGTATCACCTTTCTTATGGATTAAAACAGTCATAGCATTATTTCATTTACTTGGAAAGACAGTATCATATAAGCAACTTTATTACATTAAACAAGTTTTATCAAAAGTTGCAGTAAAGTGCTTCCTCCCAGCTTAACAGATTTTAAGGCCATAAAATCCTTTTCTGGAGACTTATTATTTTTCATGAAGGAGAGAGTGTTTTTGATCTCGTCTATTGAAATACCTGGCATTACTTCAAATCCTTGACTCTTTTCTCGGCTGTTTGAGTTTTAGTTTTATATAGGGAGACATAGAAGTGTTCAACTATTTTAAGAATAGATTCTCTATTTGATGTTATTATTCCTAAATTGTCCTTTAACTTAAATATTTAACATTTTTCACTGGACAGTAACTTTCGAAATACTTTTATGCTTCCATTTGTCTCTATGGATCTTCTAGTCAGTTCTATGTTATATCTTCTTATGTCTCGTTTTAGATCTATTAATATTTCTTTATTTAACTCTCTAAGTTCTTAGTTTTCTTAGAGTTTACATGTTCCTTGTTTCTTAGTTCTCGTCAGAGCTTCATCGTATTTCTGTTGTTAAAACTAATTTTTCTTGACGGTTTGGCGATATTTTTGGTTGGTATTTATTATGATGTCTAGCATTTTGTCATTAATCTCATCTAGGGTGTTGTTTTTGGAATCGAAATCTTTAAAGGCATAGTTTATAGTTATATATATATATATATATATATATATATATATATATATATATATATATATATATATATATAGTTAGATAGATACTATTAGGCAACCTTGTAAAATTGCAGCCACGGCCCGCCTTAACTTATCTAGAACTAATCTGAAATTATTGACCATCCTAACTGGCCACTGCCGGCTGAACAAACACCTACACACGATGGGTCTGGACAGCCCGTTATGTAGAGGGTGCAATGAAGAACTGAAAACAGCAGAGCATGTAGCCTCTGCCCAGCTCTAGTAAACACTAAGCATCTAATACTAGGGGAGTGCTGGCCTAGTATGGCCAGCATTGGCAACTCATCACCCGCCAGAGTTTTGCAGCTCGCACGCAGAAATGACTGGTAGGAAGAGTGAGTAGCCTTAAAGGGAGTTTTCACAATTTCCCATTTTGACGCCTAAGTGTCTGTAGCTATGCTACCCTTCAGCTAACTATCCAGAACTATATACATACTATTGTTGATACATAAGTAAATGGAATTAAGGTAAATATCGGGTGAAAGGCTCCTGGACTGATACAGCCCTGGCCAATAGTATAGAAGTTTTTTTAGTAACACAATTTTAGTAATACCCTATAGATATACTGTCAAATTTGATTTATTTCAATCATTTGTCAAAAAATTGTCTATCTTTTTGTTATCTATTTCAGCAAAATAAAAATATTGTTAATATGTTTAAATAGCAAACATTGCTAAACATCATCACTCAAAATACCGGCAGTAACTCTAAATAGCACTAATAGCTCATAATTAAGTTGTTTAGCATAATTCTCTATAATTAGAATGTACTTGTACTGGAAATTATTGTTTATTTATTGAAAAAGAAACGCGACCAGGCTGCGTGTGTGCCAAGCAACACTTTGAAGCGAGGGCATTTAATTAAAATTATTATTAAAAGGTTTTGTGCGTGTGTTCTAGATACATCGATTAACTCGGGCTCGAGCTAATTTATTTTTAGGACACCTGATAGCACATATGATAAGAGTGGGCATGTTCAAAGAATTAGAGCGATTACATGCAGCACTAACTCATTTAACATGTGAATTACTTGGACACGCTCAAATAATGCCGTATACTGTACTACTATAATATAAGAAGATTATAGAAAATTTTATATTTTATGTTATTACACAAGCTAATTTTTAAAGGAGAGAAACTGTTGGGAATTAGTGTGTTAATTGCATTGAAACTGCTTTCCTACTTTATCGATAATTCGTTGATACATCGAGATAATAAATTCTACATACCCTATCTGGCGACGGATATTTCATGTAGGAAAAAATAATAATTTTGCTTTTCCATTTTAAATTATTTTTATAATATTTTCATCTAATTTATTTATTTTTATAACATTTTCTATATTTTTACCAAAAGTGCACTTTTGGTTTCCATCAAAAACGAATCAAAACTAAGTTATGTAAGATAATATTGACATGCAAAATTAGGATTTAAATACACAGTAGTTTTACCAAAAAGGACACCAACATTTATCACAGATGGACGTCGGATTTGAATTTATTTTATATATTTAGAGGACCTCTAAGGCAGTGGTTCTTAGCCGGTGCTCCGCGGAACACTGGTGCTCCACGAGGTTGTTGCAAGTGATCCGCAAAATTATGAAAGCCGAAATTGAATGTTGTTACCTCATCTATTGTATGTGATTGACTCTTTAATGTTGGTGCTCCGCGAGTTTTTCTCATGATCAAAAATGCTCGCTGATTTCAAAAAGGTAAAGAATCACTGTTTTGAGGTGTATTTACCCAAATTATATTGCACGAATAATATAATAAAATAATAATGATAAAGTAAAACGGGCGTTTTCATTATTTTGTATGTTTGATGTTTGATTTTGACCTTTCCTTTTATCTGACCACTTAATACTACCTTTATTAATTAATTTGTTACAAATCATGATATTGCATTGTGCTGTAAATTTAATGTCTAGACTTAATATCATTTTAACATTTATAATGCATTATGCTGTAAATTTAATGCCAAGACTTAATATTATTTTATGATTTAATCTGTTTGATGTGTTTTATATATTTTATATTTTTGGAAATATTGTACGCACATTGTGTTTTGAATACACCTACTACTTCTGCTATATTATCAAAAATGATGTATCACGAAGCGAACCATTAACCATTAATAATTTAACTAAGGTGTATCAGACCAGTCGTAAAAGTATTTTAAATTATGCTTGAAAAATGTTTCAATCGGGCAGAAAACTGTGTTTATATTTTATAATCATGATCTTATGATTTTTAATATCGCACTCATATATACAAATTAAAGTTACATTTATTTTCAGCAATCCAAAATATTTCCTCGTTAACTATACTACAGTAATAGATCATAAATAAATCAAACATGTTTATGCTGAAAAACTACGTTATAGTCAACCAATAAATATTTTCTCAAATTAACTTATTTTAAAGAGTTATTTATAAAATGCATATCTTAAATTATATTAGAATTAAATATATGATATATGCGCACCACTTTCGACAGAAAATGGAAGAATTTATATCAATTCCACTTGTTTACCTTATGTTACGGATTTAAATTCGCTCATGCATATCAACGTGCGAGGTTTATTTAATAAGAACTAGTATATCTACATTTTCCATCATCGCTCGAGTAAAGTGAATCCATAATGTACAATATTTCATATATTCAGGAACCCATTATTCTAAAAATAGTCAAAATGCACGTATCCATCGAATAATATTGGGCAATAAAAACGATCGTATCCGCGTACATTTCAGTTATTTTTATACGTATACATGCAGTATAACATCGCGTGGAGAAGACACGCACCATAAGGTTCCACTCGTGAGCCCCCAAACGACATCGAATAAATATTTGCATGCTCTCATGACGAATGCATACTACGCGCTCATAAACTAATACCGTCATCACCGCTGGATTCTTTTTCTGCCGCTTCATAAATAATTTATTTGGGCGGTTTATTTTTGCTATTCCGCCTGTACGGAATTAATGCACTCCCCGTGGCCCTTGCGATAGTGGATCTAGATTTCGTTTGCGGAAGGTATAATAAATTTGTTTGTGCTGGCACACGGCGACGACGGCCGCGAAATGTTTATTAAGTGCGCCTAGAAATCTCTTCAGATTCCTGGCATATGCGAGCCAAAAGGTCGATATGTAATTTTAATTTTATTTATCAAATTGATTGAATAAAGTTAATTTTAGCAAAGGTCTTGACGAAATTCTATGTAGAGAAACTATTGTATGTACATAGTTATTTATTTGTCACAATTAAGATTTATCATAATTATTTTAAAACCTTAGGCATATGTACATATATATATATATATATATATATATATATATATATATATATATATATATATATATATATATACTAGTTAAATATACATGTAGATATGCCTAAAGCAATAATTATAATAATAAATCTTATATGTATCGTTATAAATATACGTCCCGAGACCTGACAAATATACACTTGCGAATTAACTTTTATTCTAAACCTGCTAACGTCAAACTGATAAACGTATAATCATTCATTAAGACGATTTACGTGTAATGCACTAAATGTTTATTGTTTACAAAGAAGTGTGTCGTGTTAGTTCGCCCGTGATGAGTAAAGCTGAGGGAATTGTAGTCATGTAGTGTAGATCACACAGCTCAAGTTTACATTTAATTAACACATTATAATTCACAGATTTCGTTTACGGTTACCGAGAATATCGTCAAATTTGTTGCAGTGCATCTTGTTAGCATATACTTATACAACTAAATTAATTTGTAATGAATATAAAACGTTGATAACAAATTATCTGTCGTAACTCTTTCAGTTACTACACTTGCTACCTCTTTCGATAAAATATCAGTGACCGTATCTTTCAAATTTGATTTCATTTATATAAGTTATGATTTCAGCAACAGCATGCTATCTATTGCTGTGTATCCAACTCTAAACAGACATTCATTTATACTCTAAATATAAAAAAATCCTGCAGTGAAGGTTTGAGCGTTCTAATTCATGTAAATGTGTAAGATATGGATATGGCTTTCACATTTGATTTCATTTATATAATTTATGATTTCAGCAAAAGCATAATATAAAAAATAATCCTGCAGTGAAGGTTTGAGCGTTCTAATTCATGTAAAGTAAGGTATGGTAATTGTACATAATTCAAAGCTGTATCTAATATTTGGTATATAAAGTAACATTTTGGGCTTGTACAAACGAAAACTGTGGTCTCAAGTGACTGCACATCAGCAGTCACTTTTTGTAGGTCTCCCGCGATGAACTTTTTTTTTGCTAGAAAGCCATATAGGAAACAGAGTGATTGTTGTATCCTCTTCTACGAAATTTCTCGAATGAAAATGAAAGAAATACTTTAACCAGCTTTTCGCAAAGGTTGACGCAAAACGTCCTTAGTCCGGGTTACCATTAAGTGTGCAAAGTGTGCCTAAAATCGCCCCGTATATAAAAACAGAGATTACCATGTACAATAAATAGCATCTACATGGCTGGGATACCACTGTAGATTTTGGGCTTAAGGGTGAGACGCCACTACTCTGGAGACAACGGCTCTGCACATCAATACGCCGTAGAAATGCTCATCTCTTCTGAATTAGAGAAGTCAGTCATCGATTTCATCCCAATTGGGAGATTGCGTTATACTTCAAAACTTCTCGCCGAGCTATGAACGTAATACAAGCATAAGGCCCAACCGGCAACACAACTGATGAGGCGATAGAGGAGTTCTACTCACTCTGGACACATGGATGTTAACGCCAAGATTGGGAAAGGCTCCGAGGGCGAGGTGTCTCACTATGGTCTTGGAGAACGCAATTCCAGGGGAGACAGCCAGGTACAATTATGTACAGAGCACCACCTCTCTGCCGCAAATACAGTCTTCAAGCAATGCCCCCGACGTCTATATACGCGGCTGTCTCCAGTCGATTGAGGTGATCACATAGTAAGAAATCAAATATATTTTACTCTCATCAAAAATGCAGCAAATGAAATTAGTTAGAAGAGCGACAAAAACCCTTGCATTGATGTTAACAATGACCATAACCCCGTCGTATTAGAATTGCAGTTTCACTGTTTTGTACGAGCCAAACGTGCGGTAGAGCCGAGACGAATCGATGTCTAAGAACTCCCGAGGTACTCGCTCATATAATCGAAAAACTGGAGACTCGTCTAGATATAGATGAACATTCTGAAGCAGAGGACGTAGTATAATATGCCGAAGATGGCTCTCATCGACATAGGATCCTGTATATCCTAAGAAACAACAGTGGATGACGAATGAGATCCTACAGCTTATGAATGTGAGAAGGAAACTGAAATCCAAATATAGTGACCGTTACGAAAAAATAAACAGAGCAGCGAAAAGGGCATGTCGCTAGGCAAAGGAGTACTGGTTAGCCAAAAAGTACAGCAAAATAAAGGCGTTCCAAAATATGCACGACGCAGGGTCATGAATGTGCCCGTATATACCTGTTTTATCATCTACAGAAAGGCTTTCGTCCCACTCTAAAAGCCTACCGAGAATTCTCAACTCCACCGCTATTGATGCGATGGTAAAACTGCCGAAATCTAAGTCAAAGGCGCGACATCTGAGAAGAAATGATAAATATAGAGATGCATCAGGTAGGGTAGTATCTTCTCTTCGCTCCTTTTCAACATCTATTCCAAGGCAGTGTTAAGGGGCACTCTAGAATACGGGGGTAAACGGCACACTAATCAATAATATACGCTCCGCAGTCTTGCACAACTTTAGAACTTGATAAATATCAAGCACAGCGTTTACACATCAGGGTTACCAAAACTAAACTGATTACATTCTCCCAGACACCGAGACGGGCCGCACTTCGTATAAACAATGAATCCGTAGAACAAGGGTCATCCGTTAATATTTCGTGATCCTTGTGAACGAGGAGAGCGACCCCAAGAAGGAAATCAACTCAAGAATTGAACGGGCCCTACGAAAATTCTCCTTTCTGGAGATTCTCTATAATATCCGGGACCTAAGTCTTCAGCTCCACAATCTTCAGTGCACAGTAGTAACTAAAACTAACATAAAATCGTGGATAATAGAGAACATTTGGAACAGAGAAGATATTAAAAAATGACAACAATGTGAAGAGTACAACATTCATCACGTACGGTCAAAACATTAACTAGAAAAGCCAAAGAAAAATAACATAAGGGAAAATACACATACATTGAAAACTTAGAAGGTTAATTCAAAAGTTTTAACGTATACCGAACAATAGCAGAAGCGACAAGCAAAAACGAATCAAGAATGACATCCAAATTAGTAGATAACAATGGAAAAATAATGTTTTACACAAGTGATATCAAAGACTCCTTTAATAAGTATACCCAATATATTTTCACGAGGCTGTGCTCTGCCTCTTTTCTTGGATAATGAAAAAGGTCCAAAACTTTAGTAGAAGAAGTATGATCTGCAATTAAAGCAATAGAGGAAGGTAAAGCAGCCTAGCAGCGCTAGGGCTGAACTGCATGCTACTAGTAGGGTCTCAGGTGGCGGATAAGCAGTCCCCGGCCAAGCAGCGGCGATACCAGAGGATGTGGTTGTTAAACCTGGGGCGGTTTATTCAAAAAAATGCCACATAAACGTCCAAAGAAAGTATCATGGTATCACTAGTAGTGCCGTCGTCAAATAAGCACCCCCCAACCACAAATCTCATTAAACTATCTGGAAATTATCCACTTAAAGGTTAATAGATATAAGTACCTTTCGGTGAGAAGATGCTGTAGAAAAGGTAACCAATGAATCTATAGTTTTAGGTCAATGGCAGCACATTCTTAGTTAGCGAGGTTATCGTCACTCACCAAGCTACCTGGCAAACGTGGTGTTTCAAAGCCAACCACCTCCCAATGAAAGAAACTCCACGCAGACAAAAACACTTTGTTAGCCTGTACCAAAGATTCTGGGGAGGTCAAGAAATTGACAAAAACTAAACGAAAACAACAACTCCATGTCGCAACTAACAACTGCAGAACATTGAAAATAAAAATCGAAATAGAAGAGGAACTCAAGAACATCATGGCATATTATGGGGTTTTCCGAGTTCCGTGAAGAACAAATCCAAAAAGAAGGTGAACTTGGAGGAGAACAAAGGTGAACAAACCCTTGAATAAAATCGACTTCATCATGACCGATAAGAAACAAATATTTAAAGATGTGACCACTAATATTTAATACAGGAAGGGACCATCGGCTAGTAAGAAACACCCTAGACACCCAAGTTCAACTAAAAAGATCAAAATGAATAAAAAATATCAATATAGGACCGATAGAAGACCAAAGTCAGAGGTGTTCGGAAAATATTGAAGTAGAGCTCTAAAACTGATTTACAGCACTTGAGTAAACATCGAAATCGAAAGAATAGTACAGAATATTCAAGATGCCGCAGACTAGACCTTCAAGAATAGACCACCAAGGCATCAATCGAAGCTTTTTGCTGAGACTTGAACTCAAGAAAGAACGACGGAAATACAAAACGGCTTATGGTCGAGTCTTCCGACTACAGAACACTGTCCTAAGGATTTTGGGGAGGGCAAGAAATTGAGAAAAACAAAACGAAAACAACAACTCCATGTCGCAACTTACAACTGCAGAACATTGAAAATAAAAATCGGAATAGAAGAGGAACTCAAGAACAAAGGTAAACCAACTCTTGAATAAAATCGACTTCATCATGATCGATAAGAAACAAATATTTAAAGATGTGACCACAAATATTTAATACAGGAAGCGACCATCGGCTAGTAAGAAACACCCTAGATACCCAAGTTCAACTAAAAAGATGGAAATGAATGAAGAAAATCATTATAAGACAGACACAAGACCAAAGTCAGAGATGTTCGGAAAATATTGAAGTAAATCTCTAAAACTAATTTACACCACTGCAACGGAAACATCGATCGAAAGAATAGTACAGAATATTCAAGATGCCGCAGAATAGACCTTCAATATAATAATAAGGAAACTACAACATGCGAATTATGTCCAATTCTATTTTATAGAGTGGAATCGTGAATACTAACAGAAACTATTAGTAAACAATTGGAGGCATTGGAGAGGTGGGGTACCGCAGAATGCTTTGAGTTTCGAGGGAAGGAATGCTGAGATTCTCCGCAGAATGCACAAGTAGAAAGAGATACTCAACACAATAAAATGCAGAAAATTGCAATATCTAGGCCACATTATGAGGAATGAAAACAAGTTCCATCCACTGCAAACAATATTGTAGGGACAATTCGCTGGAAAAAAAAAACAGCAAGGAGAAGAAGGAAATCGTCGCTGAATTTAAGAACCTATGATATTTAAGAATATTTAATATGATATTTAAGAATATTTAAGAACCTTGCCATGACCACTGGGCTTTTCCGCGTAGCTGTAAAGAAGTTTACTACTACACAAATGGTTGCAAACAGCCAACGGAAAAGGAACTAGAAGAAGAGCGGTGGCATTAGATCTTCTGAGAATTATTTACTTTAATATATTGTCTATACATATTATTTATTAGATCTCTCGTATAACCTTATTGTAGTTTATTTTATCTAGAATACATTGTATTTTTGTCAAGACTTTAGTAGACATAGTTTCATATATTCAAATAATTGCACCTTTCACTATATTTAAAATAGTTTTCTTCTGATGTTATGCGGTTCTGAGGCGAATTCTCAGGCTTCGTTTTGTATTGTATATGATTATATATCTAGCAGGAAGTTACACACAAAACACATTAACATTTTGTAGGATAGTTTAGCTGATTTAGGATTTCGATGATTATTCCATTTGTTACAGCAATCGTTGCCGCCTTAAACACATATTTCACTATGTGTATACTTAAAAAATAATATTATGATATGAGTTATGATATAAGAATATTATATATGAGTTTTGACTTACTACACTTGAAAATGTTTAATTTTTTATGACGATCGATATCAAGATATTCCCATAATTATAATTTTTAGTATCAATGGTAGATTAATAAGAAACTACTATTCTTATCATGTTTTAAAAGTAAGACTAACAACAATGTACAGCTGTAAAATATGTAGCATGACAGAAAAACACAAAACTAGAACAAATACAATAAGATACAATAAGAATCATTAAAAACAAGACGGAAGAGATAGAATAAAGAAAGAAATAGGCAAAATGTATGGATAGAACCGATCATTTCTGGAGATGTGGCCTAGCTATTGGAGCTTTCGTTTCTATAAAGAGGATTTCAGTTTCCTTATTCATTCCATATTCGTGATTTTGTCAACCCACGCAATATGTTGCGATAACACATCTCAAACGCCTCTACTCTTTAAATAGTTTTCCTCAAGTAAACGTTCAGCTTTCTGTTCCATATAGAATGATCGAAAAATGGAGTAACGGATCAATCTTAACGTGAGGTCTATCCAGATCCAGAACCTTAGGTCTACACTTACACCTGGAGAAGTTAGAAGTTTGATAAATGCTACTCTATCTAGAAAGTTGAATTAATTAATAGCACATTTTACTTTTATGACTGTTTATATTTTGGTAAATTAGCTTGAGACCATTGTCAAATAAACAAGTATATGTGTATGCTAATAAAGGTTATTAAACAGTAATTTGAGCAATACAGTATTAAATTACATTAAATCCAATCCCTGCGCATCCAATATTCCCATCATTAATCCCACGCTGCATTGATTTATATAACAACACCCTATCAATAACTCTCTCCCGTGTACGCAATTCACGGTCTATTTCAACGTTGTTTTTTGTCTGCAATTACGCAAATACATTCACGTTGTGTCATAACAAATATATGTCACTCGATTGTCCTATACATGCTGTTTTCCGCGGCGTAGGGGGTCCTCGGTTATTTCATAAAACCGGTGCAATATATCCGTACTGCGCATTATTTACACCTCCGCACGTAGGACGGGCGTGTAAATTATTGAACCCCGCGGAGGCGTAAAAATAGCAATTGCGACATCCGGCCCATTTAAAATTCAATTATGGACCCTTAAACTATTTCCGACCAGTATGTCAATACAACCTTTAATGGTGAATGCGCCGGGTCATTTTAAAATATGTATTACGAAACAATGAATATATGCATTTTTTTAATACGAACTGTGACAGACTTTTACAAAACATGTATTTATATACGTTATGATTATAGTCCATGTTATTTTATTGAATGTGAACGTTCATATTATTGATTGCTAATATTGAGAAACGGCAGAGAGCACTAATGATGCTAGCGCTGTAGACATATTTATCGGCTCTTTGTGTGCAGTTCAATGTATTCCAAGAAAACGCCATTAACGTCACAATTAGGGTTTCTATATTCTCGACAGATTATGATTTACTATTTCCTTGAAAAAAAATAACCGGGAAACCGGGAAATTTGAAATGAAAAATGGATTTATTCTTTGTAGTACATATAAAGTACGTGTAGAACTAAAAGCATACAAAATACAAAATAAATACGAGATATACTGGATACCTGACCTAAAGTGCTCGCAACACTTGATGATACACTAGGCAACAAAATATTTATTTTCTCTTGGTTAATTTAAAAAAAAATTAAAATTATAAAATTAAAAACTTTACCATCCAATTATTAGTTTGATTGTTATTAGTAGTCACAATGAATAATATTTTAAGGTTTTAATGTCGCAAATTGACCTCATACACTTTCATCTAATAATAATACATTATTTTCATTACATCAAGCAATTAGAGTGTGATTACACTTACCCTACTAAGGTGATTACACTGACAATTATGCTACTGGATATTTATTAGTGTAATCATCCTAATTGACATTCTTCTAACAATATAAAAACGAATGGTTTAATATTTAATTTATTTTGCATTGAAAGCACCACCTATAAAGATGTCTGAAATGGGTTAATAATGATATTAAATTTATTTTGGTATATTTACTATATAAGTTACGCGGTTGTGTTCCACATCGTTTTGATAGCCCCTTCTTTATATTACTCAAGTATAGCAAATGACCGCTTTACGCATATTAAATGCATCAGCAATTAAAACTTAATTAATTTGATTAACCGGGGCAGCGTATTCGAACAAAAAACATCTCTTGTCGCAGAATATTACAAATTGTTTCAATCTTCTCGTATTAAGTGGAGCACTGATTTACTACTGCAATTAAATCCAAAGGGACTGATCTTTCCGAAATCATCATTCATGGTCGTTGCAAAACTAATAATAACTTAACTAATTTAAATATTATGACATATATTATCTTTTGCAGTCATGCTTATTTTCTTGACAGCAATAACTGCCGGGCCGGAAAAATCAATATCACTAGTTTAATTATACATAACGATTTTCTAACGTTTACTTTAAAATAAAATGTTGCATGTAGTTTCCAAGTAATAGCTACATTGTTACTCACCGCCATAAATAAATGAACACGCTGGTATACGGATACATGATTTACAGCCACCTTCAAACAATGTAGATGCCTTCCTACAACGAATTTTATAAGCATGGAATGTATACCTGAGGCTAGCATAGATTCGCTCATTTCAAGTATACCTAATTGGTTAGCTGAATATGTAAGAAACAGAGGAAGCTCGACGTACGATTAGTGTGAAATTTTCATCGTCTTAATAGAAATAATTAGAAATAATATCCACGTTTTCTGAAATTTTCATCAAAATACATCCACATTTACTGGCGGTACAAAAACTAGTGCAATTAATGTATGAAAATTGAAAATTCGAATCAAAAACTTCAATAAACTATTATGTTAACATATTGTGTACTTAATTAAGTTCATATATAACAACAGGTACGTTCTTTATAATTTTACAGGAATATCATTCCGCTTTGTTCCGGTACGTTAAGAACCATGCGGCGGTTTAATGACGTATGTAACGTGCGGATATAAGTATAAATCCTTAAAATAGATTTAGTGGAAAATCAAAGAATTATATATCACCCCGATTGATTATTGCTCTATGCGGGTATATTTACCACTATATCAACCTCTTTCACGCCACTACAGGCGTATTGCAACTGTTACAACTAATACAGCACATATATAAGTGTGAACCCACCTCTTAGCAATCTACAATCTAGATTTCGATCTTATTAGATCTCGTCAGTTAGCTCAGCTAGTGAGGATGAATTCACACAATATCTCGAGTGGTTATATACAAAAATAGTACAACTTACCCTCGAAGAGGGAAGTTAAACGCCATCTGGCGGCACCACATCAATTAAAAAGGTATTATGCCCCGGCCACGAGTTAAGCTCACTACGCCACTGCTCAGGTTCTGTGAGTTATTTAAACGAAACCAACAATGGTCGTAACATAGCTATGACTGCACCCAAAACAGTACCCGAACCTTTCATCAGACTAGCTGTTACTTTCAAATACAAAATTGCAAGCAACGACATTGTTACAAAACATATCTAGGATTACTATACTACATTTGATTTATACCATACATTAAAAGCGTCTATATGCGAATATAAATATAAAACGGTAGCATGCATTTTGTGGGCAATAAAATTATTATCTACAGCGCCCAAGAAATAAAAGTCCGTTTGGCCGCCGTCTTTGCATAGACGCCACAGAGCTTACCCCCCGTTGCCCGCAAACACAATATTAACTCCGGTAATTTATTGCGCCAACTTTTTACGGGCCATAACTATGAACTCCCACGCAATTTTTACCCATCTTAAGATTTAAAAGTGTATTTGCCAGAAGCTATTTATCACGGCCATAGCGCACAATAAATATCACTCATTGTACTTTGCCGAGCCAATATACTCAGGGAGATGACGGCCGAAATGTTATCATGAGGAAGTAGTTTTTAAAGTTTAAAAGAATTAACAGTTTTGTGTCTATTTTGTAGCTTATCAAAGAACTATGCGGAGAAAAAGGAGCGGGTTGGTGTCTCAAGATCAACCAAACTATGCCCAGTCTCTATTTAAACTAACTATTTCCCGCATTTTTCTATGACCTTATGCTAGCTTTCTTGCTTGTGTCAAGAATGACATGTTCGTAATAAATGTAGTGTCATATAGAGAAGTAACGGTGGACACATTTTTGTTTTTATTTCGTATCTATACTCGCAGCCATAAATAAATAAATACCCGGTAAACATCCATGTGTATTAATCAAAATTTAAGAAAACGTGGATTTTATTCCTATAAAGAAAAAATGAAAATTTTAGCAAGTAAGACAATAATGATTAATCAAGAATAATCGATAATGAAACATTTTCATTTGGCATCAGTTAGCACTTAAATGTCAATGTAACGCATATGTGTAAGGTTAATAAGTAAACATATTATAGTTGAAAGAATGCCCCCTGTACGAATTATGCAAATTTCCATCAGTTAACCGAATTTGAACGTGGCAAAATAATCGGTCGACGAGAACCTGGATTATTAATTCGTGGGGTTCTGCAGGGATCTGTCCTGAGGCCCCTGTTATGAAACTTCACTTTTGACGACGGGCTCCAAATAGCACTACCACCACTAACAACCTCAATCGCCTTTGCCGACAACTAGGCAATAGTGGCGCGAGAACTAGACCTGAAGCCCACCAAAACCAAGTTGGCACTGGCCACCAAGTGGTCGACAAATGCATGAGGGACTCACCATCGCGACCAATAAAACGGAGGTCGCCCAGCTGTCCAATAAGAGATCAAGAACAGCAAGAGCATGAGATGGCACAATGTGGATACTAGGCACTAAGCAAACACTAGCCAGCGAGATCAAATACCTAGGAATCTTATTAGAATCAAACCTCGCCCACATTGTGGACTGGATTCGCAGGCTTCTTCCAGGCAGTGATGGGGAAGAAGTTCGCTGACGACCTCCGAATCCACTGACAGAATTATTTGGAGGCAAGACACGACATGATGGACACCGAGCCGCACAAGAGGCAAGAAAAACTAACTGATGCCAGGGGGGCTTAGGAATGCCTTGAGACCGGCAAGCCCTTCTGGGGCAGAGCCTGAGTTTTGGTTTAACCAGTAGGAGCCCCGGGGTGAGTCCGGCACTACCCATGCCGGTCACCTAGTGGTGACCCGAAGGCAAGGGTGTCTTTCGAAGATTCCACCTCAGACGAAAAATAAAAGATCTGTGAAATAAACAAGTCGAAGATGAAGAAGAATTATATAATATGGTGCAGTATATCTGAAATAAATCTGATATGTATATAAGATGTTAGGTATCGACCATCATATGGCCATTTTTGCTATTAGTAAAAAATACTCAGTGGAATGGTATAATTTTTATTCATTTACATGAATTAATTGCCAATTCTTTGCCATTTTTTAATAAAAACTCAATACAATTTCACATTCGACCCTCTTCACGTGATTCAAGTATTTTCCCTCAGATTCTGTATGGAAGCGAACTATGCCTAATTACCCACTCCTTCACACTCCCAACTAATCTTATCGTCCCTACCAATTCGGCAAGCATTTATATGCCAAAACGTTTAAATAATTTCTATGATTTCACAACAAACACATTGGCCTGGCGGCTCGATTTCCCCCAATCAACGTTGCCTTCCTTTAAACGATTTCAGCTGCCCCAAACGGTTGGCACTACTCGTCGCGATACGATAAAAGACCTTACACATGGTACTCACAACTATGATTTTATTTGGAAAAAAATAGATAAATGTATAAATTCCAGAATATAAAATAATATACAAATTGAAATAATAAATGCGTTTTAACATGATGAAAAATAACGTCATATGTTTTGTAAATTGTAAATTTAACAATGTTGTAATTGTTTATTTGAATGAAATCCGTAATGCGCATGCCCGATCTGGCGTACAAAATTTTATGTAGGGCAACCGCGCTAAGGGATGAGGCAAAATTGTTGTGCAAGGAATCGAGCTAGAATGCTAAGAATGACGAGGGTACATTAGGCTGCCATTACACACTGGCTGAGAGCTCATACAACCCTGGCTACGTAGAGTGGTAAGTGCAGGGGAAACTCCCGAGCTACTTAGCAAGGGGAGAGTGGAGCAGAGAGGACAAAGTATGCATGGCAAGAGCGAGGTATGGTTCAGAAGAGCGAGGAAGAAAAGTGTGGATGGGGCTGGGGTACACCGCGTGTGCGCTGTGTAGGAAGGGGAGTGACACGTGGTGGCACCTTAGCAAAGAATGTGAGGGAGTGAAAGAAGAGTGGGTTGGAGAGTGCAGAAAGCTGAACGAATGGTTAGGAGAGGATGGGAAAGGTGTGAAAATCTGCAGGAGGCTGACGTGGGAAAGGAAATTGGCGAGGGCAGAGGGAGCTTATTTTAGTGGATAGAAACATGTATTTTATGTTAATTTGTATTCTTTTTTATGTATCTTTTTTTATTTCTTTCTGTGAAAGTACTGTTTTTTTTGGCTGGAATGTGTGTAAAAGGGAAGGGTTGGGCTGATACGCCAAATAAAGGTCCTTTTTTACACACTGAACTAAACAACGCATAACACAAGGGGACATTAGATACAGATGAAAAATATGATTATGAGTTAGAACTGGAACTAAAACATATGAAAGAAGGACATAGTAGTCCTTAATGAAACAAAGACCAAAGGAGAAAAGTTTACTGTTTTTCAAAATGGATCCACCCTATACCAAAGAATTTCTGAGACAGACTCGTATTGAGATATAGTCATACTTATTGCATCTAAACATACGAAACAAAACAAAATCATACGACTAAAGATAGTGCAAGTTTACGTACCAAAAGCACCATTACACATGTTTTCCGTCGATGTATCAAAGGCCCTCGAA
The DNA here is from genome assembly GCA_963942505.1 of Lordithon lunulatus. Lineage (NCBI taxonomy): Eukaryota > Metazoa > Arthropoda > Insecta > Coleoptera > Staphylinidae > Lordithon > Lordithon lunulatus. The sequence goes on along the minus strand of OZ012666.1, from coordinate 51,904,053 downwards.
TATACATATCGACATATTTTACTTTTATTATAGGAGACTATAATCCAAAAATCGGCCAGGGTAAACTAGATGATGCCACACATAGGCACATATTTCAACAACAAAACTTGTATATCATGAACACATTCTTCAAAAACCCACGACAAGTTAAAAGGATCTGGGCTAGTCCGAACGGCACAACAAAAAACGAAATTGATTAATTTTGTGTAACAGGAAATATACATTAAAAATCATCAAATTCGAAGATGCCCTGACAAATAATGTTCTAAATGGCCTTGGGCAGGACCCGGAAATCACACGTGAGGAATTTTAATGTATTTGGAAATTAATATAAAAACCAATTAGGTAAGTTTCTTAAAATAAGGGTTTACTGTTAAAGATTAATTTTTCGGAATATTATCAAAAATTAACACATTCTAGACTAAGATTCGGTATTATTAGTCTAAGTTATTTTAGACACTAAAAAATACATGTTCCTGCACGTTTCATGTTATATGACTTTTATCAATTTAATTAAAAGTTTATAAGCGCCATGATGTTGGTCAGCTCTTCACATGTTGCCAGTTCTGTTTAATGTCCTAATTGTGCTTGAGATAAAGGAATTAATATTAGTGAATAAAAATCGTTTGCTCTACGTCGGTACTTGATAATTGCTCCTTCCAAGTTATAAAGCACCCACCATAATTAGTTCCTAAGTCATACCAATTAAACTGATCGATGCAGTCTCCGAAGACAAACAAAAACAAATTAACCCGATTGTAAATGATCAGAACACCATTATTTAACCACGTTTAATTCTTAGAAAAGGGCCACCCGTAACTCGCCAATAGTAATTATAAAAGAGTTATAATAGGTAAGTATACTATTTATTATCACATTTTCAAGTAGTGTATATCTTAATTTATGTTCCTTTCAAGTGTATTCATTTTCATAACGACTTCCTATTTTAAACTTTTTAAACGCAATTTTGCGATTTTCAAATGCAAAATGGTTGGCTGGCATAAATTTGCGATCCTGCTGTAGGTGCCGTTCGGCAGTACTGAAATGCGGAAACGCCAGGTTAATTATGCCATGCGATGCATATTTTACCATAAATATTTTCGAACCCTATAATTTAAGATAATCCCTCGGCGTTTTGTGTAGTAAACTATACAATTTCCATAACGCACGATACATTAAAAATAAAACTGTCAATAAGCGCCCGCACCCATAAATCCTGCCCGCCTAACCTACTTTATTATTAAATAACTAGACAACGCTCGCAAACAGATCAAATGATAAGCGCCTAAACATTATAATTTAAAAAAAGTAGTCATGTGTATAGTGAAAGTGTATAGTAAAGTGAATTTATAGAGCAGCATTTTAATCAGAAATGTATTTATAAGGTTAGAAGGGTGTGTCTAATTGCAAAGTTGTAGATAATTTAGAGCCCGACAAGCGTCCTGTTATCAATAGGCCGCTTGTATGTTATAAATATGTATTTCTTAACTATTACAGCATAAAACTATACAAATAATGCGATTCCAAAGATTATTTAAGTTACTAAGTTGTAGAGAATTTCGAGTACGTTTTCCGCAGGTTAATACAAAATGCTCAAAACTATCCTAATAATGTTTAAATTGTTACAAATACAAATGGCATTTTGTTCGAAAGCGGAAATAGTTAACGCAAAATTTCCAATGGAGTGATTATCGGACTCTAAGTTCGTTATAACTTTATAATTTGAATAACTTTCTAGTTTTAAATAAACAAGTTATGGGGAAGAACTGTGAAATCAATTAAAAATCGCATTAATCGTAAGATTTTATAATTTTGTGGGAAACGTATAAGTGCTAGCAGCCTTTTGGAAATTTTGCTATTACCATTGTCACCTACAAAATGCAAAGAAACAAAGCAAATATGACGAATTTTTATAATTTATATTTATGTTCACGCTTTTACAGCTTTATATACCACTTTTATATTTTTCCCACATAATTATAAATAGAGTGAGAGAAAAATAATCTGTATTCGGCCGATGGACAAAATTATAAATATTATACGAGTAATACAATTTCGATTCCATTTCACAGTTTTTCCCCATAAATTATAAACAATTATAAAAAATTGTAAAATATTATCACGTAGATAAATTCGGAGAGACGGAGAATAGAAACCACCAGCATGTGTTCAAAGTTGAAAAGAGAAAAATTAATGAATCTGTCGTGGGAAAAGTGGGTTTTTGAAATATTGCGGGATTAAAAACAAATTGATTTGACGTAACTCGAAGAGAACTAATACGTTTTATATGCCAATTCGATGCCATTAGCTTCATTGAAACATGGGTAGAAGAAAAAGACTGTAACGAGCTGGCAAAGGAACTTCAAAATAACCAAGAGGTGTGCAATAGGGGAAATAATAACAGGGCTAACCAGAAGATAGACTGAGCGAAATGGTTCAAAGAAGGATGTGGCGAACCCCCTGTACGGTAGGTGGGTAGAAATGTTTCTGTTGATGCGGAAAATGGAACTAGCATTTGTATACACAGTGTATACTAATGCTAACTAGAAATAAATCACAAAGGAAATAGTCCGGAGAAGAAACATGGTGTAAAAATAATAAAATGGATCATGAGGGATGTAAGTAGAGCTATAACGGGGCTAACCCTTGGTTCGCAGCATGTGTATTCTTTCCCTTGGTTGACCTTACATGTTCCATTCAATATATTCCAGCTTTCATCTTTTGCCCATTGAACGGATCCTTTACCATCGGTAATTATTGCTGTATCCTTTGATGCTCTTGATTATTCTTCTCTATCAACGCTTATAATTGATAGAGAAGCTGGAATATATTGAATGGAACATGTAAGGTCGACCAAGGGAAAGAATACACATACTGCGGACCAAGGGTCAGCCCCGTTACAGACTATGCGATAGAATGCAATAATGCTTGGGAAGATGTATCAAATTTCTGAGTTGGGTGGTTATTGTCTGATTAGTTTCCAATAGCAATTTATTTTGGTAAAGTGGATAACATAGAACGTCAAAAGCCCGTGGTATCCATGTAGGAAGATGAGGCGATAGCTCATTACTAAGTTAACTAGGAGAAAGCCAGCCTAGCGTATGTAAAAGCAATGGAACCGCTGGTAAAAGCAGCAAAAATAACAACCATGTGGAATGAAATACTGATGAGGATCAGAAAAGTGACAGAGTGGTTTAACGAGGACTGTAAGAGAGCAAATAAAGTGACCAAAGTAGCGGTAAGTGGCAAGGGCGGGGGTCCAGCAGGAATTTAGGGAAGCTGATAGGCAGCATTATCCATAGGCAAGATGTGACAGGAAATTATGCTACGATCCCATATTGAAGGAATAAATAAGGAATGTAATCTGTGAGAATTCTTGAACAAAACTGCCAGTCGCATCAAGATCAGATGGGCGTTATTAGCACGAAAACATGGTTGTCGCAATCTACTACAAGTATAAACAAATATATAATAACACACTAGAAAAATGATGAATGAGATTCAACTCTTATATCGATACAATTCATATTAACAAAGAATGCAAATCACGTAAATTGATGGTTCTGGTCATTTCCATGAGTTAACAGCTTTACTGCTTTCCACAAAATTATAAAAGAAAAGTATACGAATAATTCGATGTAGATTAAATATTACAGCGTTACTCCATATGTTTATTTAGAACGATAATATATAAACGATAATTTCGAATGTGATGAAGTTTTGTGTTGTAAAGTAACGTAACGCACCTGTGCCAAAGCTAACACGTGACACCCACTTTTATACGGTGGTATGCCTCGGTAGTCCAGTTTTCTTCATTTCACCAAAGAGTTGTTCTGCCTTACGGCTTACCTGAGCTTGTTTATTATTGTGTTAATACAAAATACAGAGAAAAACTGCAAATAACACGAATTACTCTAATTTCTGATTATGTTCATGGTTTTACAGTTTTAATAATAATTTATTTATAATTATCTAACATACATGTATTATTTATAACCATAAGTAACACATAGCGTATATGTTTATATAGTTATAAAAAAAACTACTTACCCAAAACGTATATTACCTCCACAATTGATATTGACATCACGCGTTAGAAATTCAATTTTTATGTAGAATGTTATCCTCTTAACAAAACAATAAACTCAGCTAATAAGGATTTGAAATGATATTACGTAATAATGTTAATAAATACATCTAGTTGTCTTCATTTTTTTAAATATTTAATCATAACAACTTAGATTTCAGTATTAATTTTTTTTTATTGCACTGCAATTAATCGATATATTCCTAAGAGGCTTATCAATGAAATCATTTGTTCCATAATAAAGAATTTTCTGGCAATTGTGTACATAATTCCATTCCACTCTAATTCCTAATTCGGTTACAACGGCAGACGCTGTTATACGTTATAAGAAATGAAGTCGTTTAGCCATAAGAACGATGCGGATAAAAAAAGTAAATGTCTTTGTTAATCTACTTTTCTCGCCGAGATAAAATAGCTATATTATACAAAACTCAATAAAAGAGCGCTTTTGTGTATCGCACCAGATCAGATCGTAACGAAAACCATCTGCTGACACTTTTATCCAATCCCGTCTTGTAAATATCCGCTAAGCGTATATTCATCCGCATTTATATGGCCTTGGTAACACGGCACTATATATACTTTAGCTTTATTAAGTATGTACGTCTCAAGTGTGCTACTTACCACGCCGAATTAATCCCGCCGTCCGCGTTATTTGCACGTAATTGCAATTACGTCTTCCAAACCGCGTGCGGTTGCATTTTGGACAAATTAATTATTGATTCAACAACTAAATTTAACTTGTGCACACTGCTTCTTGTAAGTTTGAGACTGGTTCGAATAGATTAATTCCTAGATACACAAATCAATCCCGCAGCGACATAGGTTCCACGCGTGTTACAAATGTGCATGCGCCGGGCTATTAAAAACACAAATCGAGGTTTAAAATTGATTCGAGTCGTATTCCTGACACAACAATTTAAGGATATTAAATCTTTTATGTGTGTTTTATTACAATCATACTTTTGATGAGGTTTTGTATAATAAAATATCCAGTGTGGTGCTATTACTTTATGACGAAATAATTTGCGAATAAGAACACAAAATCACTATTTTTAGGTTTCATAAAAATAATTCAAATAGAGCTCACGAGGGTATTAATTTGATACCATTCATCAAATAATACAGTTTTCATAATAATCGTAAATATGTTAATAATTATTTAATTATTTAATTTAAATTAGAAACCCAGCTTAGTGAAATGAATAAACTAGATGCTATATCATTAGCACTTCCATTCCAATTTAATGTTGTATCAATGTGTTAACCCAGAAATTGCCTATTGCCCTATTGCGCCGTCCGTTTCGTACTGAGCATTGGGGAGCCTGAGTTCAAAACTCACCGAGGCGAATGTTCCCAAATTACTGTAAATATCGGGTAATTAAACTATTACTGGCAGAAAAGCCTCATGGTTGATAACCCCATGGAGCGTTAAGTTATTTTAAAAGAAAGTTTCTCATATTACTATTATAACAACTAGCATTGGGGAGCCTGAGTTCAAAACTCGCGGAGGCGAATGTTCGCAAATTACTGTAAATATCGGGTGATTAAACTATTACTGGCAGAAAAGCCCCATGGAGCGTTAAGTTTTTTTAAAAGAAAGTTTCTCATATTACTATTATAACAACTTTAATTTCTACTTTGATCATAATATATACTCAAATTATTTTTTTTAAATTAACGTATGGTTCCTTTTTATTATAGCCTTGAAGATCTAAAATATATGACTAAAAATGCAAGTGGTTATAGACTTGAGTATTACAGACTTTTGCTAGCAATTATTATCTACAGAAAAAAAAACTTGGTGGGTTGCGAGCACTCACCTATTATAATAACACACTGTGTGCTGCTTTTAATATAATTAATACCAACTAATTAAATTAAATGAAAAGCAGTTTGTCATAAAAAAGATATAAACTCCATAGTCCTTGAAACTTCATCTTAAGATGCCAATCAGATAAGAAGTTGCATACATTCCACCCCAAATGCTACAGCATTCTAGCGCTGATTTCACGCGCCGATTGCATGCTGATGGTGGTAACCTACGGCATAATATTTTCAGAAACTAAAATTTTGCATTTTATTAATGATTATTTGAAAACTATATGTATTATTAATGTATCGCAAGGCATGTGTATTAAAATATGCGTCGCTATTTTTAGATTTTTCAATAATGTCATTTTTTTTTTTAATTAAAATTAATCGTTTTTGATGTTAGTGTGAAATATTAAACCGAGTTGAGCGCATTCAGGAATTTACTTGAGATTAATAAAGTAAACTGTTGCTCACAATGTTTACAATGCTATTTTCTTTCATTTCCTTTGATTCAGTAAAGCTGAAAAGCTGAAAATACGTATAATGATAGTAAGATCCAAATTTCAAGTAAAACAAAGCCACTATGCTCGGTTATTGTAGAATCTGCCTTTTGTAAATAAGTTAGAGACACAATTTATTCATTCTCGTGGGAGGGAGTAATAATAGTCAATGATAAGTGGGTATTGACGAATATAACTTTCCGTAACTAACTTTCAGTTAAGTTGGTTCAAAAAATAGACAAACAAATAAAGAGTTCACATATTAGAAGGCGTAAGTTGGAATCCACTATGAAACAGTTTTAAAAATAGTAAATTTTATCTTCTTATTCTATTTAGGTGGGTCTTCACTCGCTTTTTCTCAGTACTATCACCAATCCACTTACTTGGACAGCCTCGTGTGAAGGTGTTGTTGTTGGTAGTGGTGGTATTTTTATAGTGTTCTTGATTTCCTTGATAGGGATATTGTAGAAACATTTGTTATTATTTTAAATCTCGAAAATATCATTGAATTAAAACTAGTGCAGAAATTTAATAGAATGAAACGTAGTATTGGTATTATAATTATAATTACCATTTTAATGACGGTCAACGATATATAATTACTTGGCTAATCCCTCGTAATCATATTAAGTGCAAAAATAGGACAATGCTGTAAATAGTTAATTAATCATTCTGTTGCAAAATTATTTCAGTTAGGAAATGTGTTTCATTTTATGACACTAGAAAATGATTCTTTTATTGCTGCTGGCGATAAAACTTGATATTAATTTTATGGTTTAAAACAATGCTTGTTTAATTAATAATTAATAAATCGTATATTTTTCATATTCATATATACATTATATGATACATTAAAAATTAGTTTGCATTTTAAATAACTACATTTATTTAAAGGATTAAAAACATGCTGAGAAAACTACTTTATCATACGAACCATAATATCAAAAATAAGAAATAAATAATATATAAAATATTTTAGCTTTACATTTTCCCTTATTTTTGTATTGCTTATTCTATTGTTATACAAGTGCATATACGTTCCTAATTTTTTATAGTGACATATTCCCGATATTTTTAACAATAAATTTACTTTACCTCGAAGAAATACAGATATAAGCGTCATCTACCTAAAAGCCAGTATTCACTTTTTCACAACTGTTAATGGATCGAGGAATGATATCTGAAATGTCAACAGATGAACCCCCAGCAACCCTGTGATTTCAAATCATATATATATATATATATATATATATAATTATATATAATTTCGTAAATATCGTGATATATTGTTTTTAAATTCGGAAAATCGCAATTGGTAAACATGTGCTTTCCCCGACCGATTTCCACTGACAACTAATGAAGACGAAGCTAAGTGATAATACACATGCAAACTTTGGAAATATACAGTCGTTTCTCGGAAAACCTAGAGGAAACATTTGTCACGGAGGACGGACGAAACGACAGATGGGTGGACAAAAGTTTTAGAAAGTTGGTTATAAAATGATTAGGAGACCTTATAAATAGGATTTGCACATTATTTTTTTACACAATTACAATACTTTATCCATACCTAATCTGATAAAGTAAAAATATAAAAATATCAACTTCATCTGTCTATTTCAAGTGATGTCTGCATCCGGGAGGCGAGGACATTTAAAGACATTTAGAGACCCGATATTTATTAGAAACAAATACCATTTGAAATATGTGACAATTTTATGTCACACTATGACTGGTTCATCTGAACTGTACGTATATATATATATATATATATATATATATATATATATATATATATATATATATATATGCAAATAAATAAATATTTCGCGATTTATTACATTATACAATAAATAAATCGTGATTATAATTGTTAAATCTCAAATAACATTTTTATTGAAACCTCTTTGCTTCGTCTCTAAGTGTACATTCTTTTTGGTCTTTACGACGCCATACAAATAGATAAAATGCGATTATCTATCGTCGCCATTGCCTCCCATCACGAAACAATTAAATTCCAAAATTGCCTAGCCACCGAGCATGTAAACTCGTTGGATAAGGATCTTCGTTCTAGGGCAACTTCTCCGCTCGGCCCTTACCCGTACGCGATGCATGCTAATGCGACGCGAATCCGGCCTCTAATCTAAAATAAGTAGGCACGTAATGAAAGCGGGGACGGCAAAGGCGGCGAGGCGATTGTCGGGTGCGGAAGAAGAACGTGTTATCATATAGTTTATCGGCTGGGAGTGAGTTTTCGTCCTTTGTGCGTCGTGGGTCAGATTTGGATGAGTATATATAGCTCCGTATAACACTCGCTCGGGACCCAGTTTGCTTTCGATTTATTTAATTCCCGATTTTATTAGCTTCTTTGCACTATCGCACTCGGTACAGTCGGCGCTACTGTTTGTTTTTTGTAATCGTTAATCAATACGGACGGTTAAATGCAATGCACTTTAGTTACCTTGTGTTATACTGCCGGCTATTCAATTAACTTGCAAACATTTTATATACGTACTTCATTATAAACTAGCAAATTACCAACTTTACTTTTTAATTTAGAGGATATTTCAAGAATCAAATCATGTTCATGCATAATTTTTCTTCTAGCAGATCAGTGATTCTCAAACAGTGGTTCGCGGGCACTCGATGGAACTCGTATATGTTATGAAAAATTGCAAAAAATCTAGGCATGCATAAATAAATTATAAAATTAATATATAATTATTAATTTAAATATACTACCCACTGAAAATAGAATCGAAAAAAAGTGTTAGGCTCCACGAGATAACTATAAGACGAGTTTATATTGTTAGATTTGTTGCATAATTGTTGTTAATTTTAAATTTCATTGCCATGTATCTCTGCTTCTATAAGGCACCTTAGGCCCAATTCACACATAAGCGGCGTCGGGGGAGGCGCGGTGTAGGCGAGGCACAGGCGCGACGTTGCACAGGCGATTGTGATGTGCATATGCAGTAAAGAAGTGAACATTGCACCATATGTTTACATAGACGCGGCGTGAAAGAGTTTCGCCTCTTCGCTTACCGTGTCTTAGGCGAAGAGGCGAAGACGCGGTGTCGTCACGGCGAGAGGCATGAGGCAAATGAACGCGCCTCGTCACCTAAGTGGGCTTTGCACCACATGTTTATATAGAGGGGGTATGAAAGCATCGTGCCTCTCGCCACGGCGGCACCGCGCCTTCGACTCTTCGCCTAAGACACGGTAGACGAAGAGGCGAGAGGCATAACTCTTCCAAGCTGCCTCTATGTAAATATAAGGTGCAATGTCCACCCCTTCACTGCATATGGACATCACAATCGCCTGTTCAATGTCGCGCCTACGCCTCGCCTACACCGTGCGCCCGTGCCCGACGCCGCTTATGTGTGAATTGGGCCTTACACGATCAATATTACTGTAAATATTTTAGAATAATAATATGTAATATGTTTAAAATGTTCCTTATTCTAAAATGTTGCCAGTATTACTCATCATGTAAGGTATGGTAATGATGTAATGAAGATAATACTGATTTTTATCCGGATAATTGATTACTTGTTAAATATAAAAGGAGGAATTAAGCAAATATTGACAGTACTAGGATTGACAGTATTATTGACCGTGTAAGGTGCCTTAATATGGCAACGTAATATGTCAAAGTTGTTAATAATGACAAGTGAATCATGCATTGAAAATTAACTTAAGAGCTTTATACAACTAGTATTTCGAGCTATAAACTAGCCAGTAGCTTAGTAGGAGATGGACGATAGAGAATCGGAATCTGAATTTCAGGAAATTGAAGTTGATAATTTGAACATCTATATTGTTGTACCTGTTATTAGAATACTCATTGGAATCATCTGTAAATCAGATCAATAGAACCTTTAAAGAATATAATATATTAAAGAAATGTCCAAATAAATATATAATTAAAAAGATATCTGTAATTTAATGTGCTAGATTAGATACACTCTGGCATTCTTTTAATAAGTAATAAGAATTAGAATAGGTTATACATTTTATAATACTTGAAAATCGAAAAAAACGACTTTGTTAAAAATTTATCATAAGTAGTCTTTTGATTATTATTTATAGAGATAAATTTACTACAAACGATGATTTTTGCGAATATTATTGGCTGTTATACGTGGTACCAAAAGTTTGTAAAACATAGGAAGCTAAAGCATAAAAATACGTATGTTTTACATCTCTTTCTTCTAAAGCCCGCTTGGTAGTTCCCTACCTAGGAGACCCTCCGTAAGACGTATCATTCTGTACAGCAGGATATTGAATAAAACTTTGGACGCTGTATTGATTCGGGAGATGCCTCTGTAATTTGAACACTTTTGCCTATATAATGTATTCTTGTCATTTCGTCGCACCTCTGGGAAATAAACTCCGTTGTCAATCAACAAATTACGAGACGTGTTCTGATTAATTTCAAGCAATAAGATTTTTAGTAGGTTTAGCAGCTATTGTCAATAAAATAACTGTAGTTTTACCACAGTGATAAATTCAAGGCAACTGATTGCAAGGCAGATTTAGAACATGGAGCTGAGGAGTCGAATCTATCACACCACCTTGTCCGTAGTAAAAACCGGTCAGAACGTGTGGGGTAATCGTTTAATGGATGTGTTTATAGGATTTAGCTATTTACTTTCACTCAATGATTGTTACCAAAAGCATTCGAATCAAAAACTGTCAAGCGTGGAAAAATAATGTCATAAAAAATAGCTAGCGGCGATAAACGTCGACTACTTGCGTATTTACTTTCGACAAAACATTTAGAATCATTCAACGCTATATATCTCCACCAGCGGAAGTTATTTCTAAATCTAGCTCAAATTGCGTTGGCACACGAGTATCAAAAGTTTTGTTAGAATACCACACGAGATTTGCAGAGATAATTTATTAGCGATATTAACTTACGCATTATCTTCTACCAACTTAATTTAATTCTTACAAAATATGTTTGGAGAGGTAAGACTCTCCTTACGCCATCTTTGAAATCAAAATACTCAAATGCCAGTCAACTTCACTTGCACGCGCTGCGTAACTAACTAGGCCATGGCGACCATAGATTAAAACAAGGAAACAGGATTAAATAAATCCCTGTTGTTGAGAAAACATCTCAAAAAATATCTTCCTCAAGCGAATTATGGCTTCACACAAAATCAGAGGTAAAAATAGTCCTACAATCGAATTTCTGCGCGGGACATCTTTGAGAGACGCTGCACATTCACTGATAAGAGAATCTATAATTCAAATTGGCACTTGGAACGTGAGTGGTCTGCGTCAGATCGAAAAAACTCGTTGAAAATAAACTACAACGATGTAGAATAAACTCATTAGAGAGGCAAAGGCCATTTTATTACCATCAATGTCTATACAATAATTTTCGTAAATAATGACTATAACAGAAAGGGACTGATATCGCAATTGCATTAACACACGAGATGAGTAAATGCATGGTCAGATATAATCTTATAAGCGATAAAATTATACACTAATCCAATACTGCTAATATAATACTGCTAAATATAATACTGCTAAATATAATACTGCCAAATATAATACAATTCTATAGTGGGTGGCAGCACAGCTAAAGACGATGGAATCGATACTTTTACAGAGCATTACAGAGACAAAATCCCTAGCAGGGAGCTTGAAGAAACCACATAGTCGGACACTTCCAAGAATTATTTGCTCATCAAGGTCGAATTATATTTTAAACTAACATAACCCATACTATACACTATGCACATAATTGTGCAGTTCGAAACACAAACAATCTACCATCAGAAAACCTATGGGATGATATAACAGGCATCATAACCAAAACAACAGAAGAAATTCCTAGAAACCGCCCAAATATAAAATGACGGCACTGGATCTTTGAAAACCTAGACATCATAGAGCAGAGGAAAAGAATACGGAACTCTGGGCTTGATAGTCAGGAAAAACGCATACAGTGTAAATTAATAGGCAGATGTGCAGAAGAGAAAAACAATTACTAGTTGGACATTTGCCGAATAGCTCAGCATGCGGATTACAACAACACTAAGGATTTATAAAAGATAGTAAAGAAGATAAAAAACATGGGCCATATGTTAATAGGAGGGCAATAACGATAACGGAGATACGAACCATTCTTGAAACCTAAAAACATACTGCAAGAAGCTGTTCCAAATTATGAATTGTGGATATGTAATAAATTTTTAAACTATAAATAGTAAAACCTTGGGTATATAGTCATGTATGTAATGAAAAATAAATGTTATACAAACAGATAACCTACTAGTTAGTAGTTTCTATCATGAGATACTATCCGCCTGCTTGAATCTCCAATATAAATTTATAATTTCCAAATTGTGACTAATAACAGCACGTAATAATTTGAGTATCAGCTGATTAATACGATATCTTGATGTAGCTTTTTAAAACAGGGACCAGTTGGGAGAAGTATATAATACGATAAAAATTAATATCGTAAATATTCTAATTATTTTCACCTATTCATCATATTGTCATATTGTCGCAAATAATGAGTTAAAGTTCACATTTAATTTTCATTTATACCTGTGGCTACTACCCTAAAATATAAATTGAATTAACTCACCTAATGCTTTTAAAACGTCATTGTGGCTCGGTATCTGTAATAAAAATTAAACATTAATAAAACTGTTAATAATAAATATTGGACATAAGGTTGCTTATGCACTGTACTACATCCACCGACAGATATAGAAAATTAGAGTGTGCCTGTGGATATCAACTATTTCGGGTTAGAATTTACATTATAAGATCGGACTTGCTTATCGAATTGCCAGCCACAGCTCATCGTGAACGCAAACTAAAGTTCCTCCTATAGTCACCAAACTTCAATATACCTGTCAATAACAATTGAAATGATAAAGCTTGGGTTCTGTATAGGTGAGTTGACTGTCCCCCGTGATTACAAGTACTGGTAGATGTTACATAAATTGTTAATTTGTAGTTCATACGCGCATGTACCGTTATTCAGATGTGACGCTTGAATCACATATTAGATTAACACGGAGTTATGAGTCATGGCTTTATACAACCCAGCCTGGTCTGGACTAGACTTTTGGCATACATTTGCGGACAATCACGCAAACAATATTAAACGGTTTTAAACAAATATTTGCAAACACTTTTTGAACAGCATTTATACAATTTGTATCCAAATGTTTGCGGAAAATTCTATGTAGGTCTGGGCTAAAGGCATTAGTATGCAATATAGATATGGTAAATAATGATTTTACATTGTAGGCAATGGGAGCATTCACACGTAGATAATATTGTTCTCTATGTAACATTGTATATCTAGTATACCGGTGATATGTAGAACACCGGGGTTCCGCTGCCACCACCTCAGAATTGAGGAAAACTCGTACAAGTTTAAACAAATTTGTTGTATAATAGTTTAAAACTATTTGAAGTGAGAGCTAACTTCTATATCTCGGCGATGTTGGCTACTTGTGTTGTCTTCAGAGAGTTCGAGTGGATGAGAGTTCTAGAAAGAATGATGAATGAATGTGAATGAGTTAGAGCTACGGGTACGATGCACATTTTGTAATATCGGTTTTATTAATTGAAGGGCATTAATTGGTTCGGGTTAAATGTTAAATTCTTATTGTATACCTATTGAGGTTGAAAATGCGTCGGTTCCTTCAGGGGTGCATCATTAGCTTAAGCCGGAGTGCTGTTACTTAACGACGTTAACCGATTGTCCACAGGGATAATCGGACGCCAATTAAGTATGTACACCGGTATCGTATACTAGTATCTTCGTATGAAAGTAGACTAAAAGTAAGTTGTTATAGCAATACTAAATATACTAAATAGTAGTATATTAGTTTGCAGTATATTAAATTAATATTGATGTCCGTATTTATAAACGTCTGTTAAAAATAAAGAACCGTTATATGCAAAATGAGCTTTTCAATATTGACAATATTGATTTTAAACTTATCTTAAAATACGTTGAATTTTCTTACGCCTGTTTTGACTATAACCGCTTAGAGTACAATTCGTCAGTTATTTAGTTGCAATTATTTTAATCATTGGCTACGCCTAATCCCCGGTTAAAGTAGTATCTGCCGATTATGACCGGTTGTAGATTTAATCGGTGACAAATTTTGCAATTAAGAGATCTTTGTAACAGACGTTTATGAACACGTCTATAATTTTAATGATTATTTGTGAATACGATTATTAGTGACTAATAATTATACATAAATATATACATAAATAAATCGACAACAAAGCATTACACGCAAACAATATACTGCTGTTATACAATGCATAAACGGACGCGCTTGTTTTAAGATAGCCGTAAAGTGTGCGCATTCTACGGCCTGGTTATTTGTAGCAATTATATGGCATGATGAATACAACTTATGGCAAGTTGCCAACTAGTTCAAATGGACTCCTACAAGTTGTACGCTCTTGTCCTATCCATCGTCGGGTGTCTCGCATAAATCCGCGGCCCTGCGTTAACATTTGGCATTTGCCTTGTCCGAAAGGAAGGCGACCGCATGTTTAATATCGGTCACGCATCGACAATCACCAGGACGAAAATAACGGGCATTTGCATCACCAATAAATATATAATCCGCATTTAAAATTAACTTTTTAAACATCTTCCGATTGGCTCTCCGGCCGAATTGCACTTTGTTTTATAAGCACGGACGTTATACTTATAGGCAGTGGAGCAAGTTAAAATAATCGGTGTAGTTGTTAAACCTTAATAGTAATAATAAATTTGTTTTCATTTATAGTTATTTTAATTGTATCAAGGCCAAAAAGTTTTACAGTCTAGTTTGGTTGGTTGGCTAAGGACTAACTAACATACGAGGCAGAAAAATATTCTTTTTGGACGAGATATTTCTTAGGCTATTGAATGCAGAGATTATAATAGATATATATTTCTTATAGTGAAGGAGTATTACCGCTGAACGGCTATCAGAGTGAAGACTCAGATTTTACAAATATTAACACATTGGACACTACCAACAACATCTTACGTGCTATCATCTATAACCCTCCGTGGTGCAGTTGGTAGTGCGACGACCACGATAGCACCGTGGGTTTGAGTCCCACCGGCGTGTGAATTCTTATGTTTGTATTGATAAAAGCGATCTCCTAAACAACACACGCATCTTCATTGATATGCCGTGAAGTAAATGCGGTGGGGAATTTTAGCCCATAGCGTTTCGTTAAATTCTCATAATCGTTCTCAGGTTTAAACGGCGTTCCGCCTTCTGATATCTTGCCGGAACGCCGTTCCGGAGAATTCCAACTGAGTCAAAGGCTGGTTCGCATTAGGGGTACACCATATATAATATTCTTAATAGTAAATGTATATTCTGATTCGCATTATATGCACCAGTCAAGTCACAGTCAAATTAAACAATGTGTTATTACTTGCTTGTAATTGATAAAGGTTTGGTTATCTCGTATACGCATACAATGCCAGTATGTATGTATTTATCTTAAATAACTGTATAGAAAACCGAAAACTTAAGCAGCTCGTATCATATACGTTGCTAAATATATGTAGTGTAATATTGCTGGAAAGTTTATGTGTTGTTGGACGTGTCCTGCTTCTCGCCAGAGTCGCTTAATATAACACGTTATTTGCGTAACCTTAACATAGTTATTAAAAACTAATTCGGTGAGTGCCCGTGATCTTTGTAGTACAGTAAATTTAATGCGATGAACTAATTTCATGAGACGTTTTAAATTTCATTTTCTTAATGCATAACATCTGAAAGTGTCTATTATTAACACTAGGGAAAATATGTTGATGAACTTAAGGTTAATAAAACATTGTTACACATAACTAATAGTAACATTATGTGTTGATACAGAGATTAGAATAATAGCGCAGAAATAAGGTCGATTGTACGCTCATACATGTGGACTTGATACGATTAAGTGAAATACCCCGCGATTTAAAGAACATACTATAGCTACTATAGCTATAACTAAGTAATGCCTCCACAAAGATATGATGTGGAGGTGTCACAAATTAAATTAATGTGATTATTGCACTCGACGAAAAAACGATTAATATATATGCATTCATACCTGAAAACTATTTTTACGTTTTTGTATTATAACTTTTGATTGAATGTTGGAGCATGTCAATAACCGTATGATAAATATTGTAATAATTAATAAATAAACGTATTTGTTTACTGTAATCAACTTAACTAATACAACTGATATTAAATCGTGAAATACATTCTCTATTCAAAACGAAATATCTTGTTTTAGGGAACAAACAAACTAATGTGTATCTCAAAATATAATGTATTTATTTTTCAACGACCGCTTATTATAATAATTACTAAAGGTAATTCCGGGCCAACAAGGGAATTTTGAAATTGAAATGCAGAATATTGTTATTCTACGTTTGTGTGTACTGCAATAACAGAATCTGTCAAACATATATGTTTTTTTTTTCATATTGATAATTTGTATTCATAGAATTCGTGGATGATTTTCATTTGATAGTTTTCATGTGATTTTTGTTTTCAGTAGTTTGATAAATATCCAAAATTATATATAAAATTATGATTTAGGGATTATGTTGTTATATTATATTAATACTTAATGTGATATTGTATAAGTAATATAAGTGTACATAAAATCTTTTTTGTTTAAAGATGGTGATACAAATAGAAGAAATAACTAATTAATAAAATGTCAACAAAATAAATTACTTCTTAAACAGCAATACGACCGTATAGGAAATGACCCTCACATCCTTTGTGGTCATTCACCCTAAAACCCATTATCGTCCTGTTTGTTTATATGCCCCTCCCAGTATGAAACCCTCGATATATTATAAATATGAAATCAGATGCACCTAATACTATATTTCATTATAACTATATATATTAAGGGCTAGTCGACATTTTTCGACGGAAATCAGAGGTATCATAATATACGGTTAAAAATTAGAAAATCTGTAATTATATTCGTTTTAACCTCAGCCTAGTGTTTAGAGCCACCGTCCGTCTCATACTGAGCATTGGGGAGCGAGAGTTGTGGGAGAATATTTCACAGTTTTTCATTTTGTGAACTTAAAGTAAATACCGGATGATTAAACTCCTTTGAGCTTCACCCTTTGTCGGCGGAGAAACCTCACGGCTGTAGCCCTATACTCATAGAGGTTGTTTTAATCTTTTTATTTTCTAAAAAAAACAGTGTTATATAAAATCATAATTACGAAAAAATTGATAGTAAATTACATTTCATGCGTAGCTGAAAATAGGTAATTTCCAGATAATGTATGTATATGGGTCTCTATATATGTGTATGTATAATTGTTAATAAAATTGCCGAAAACTGCTTTATGTATTGCGGTTAACAATGTGCCGTTGTTTATTACCAATGAAGAACATTGTCCTGCTAAGAGTATTACAGGTTTAATTTTGGGACAATTAAATATAGAAAGATAGCCAGATGGCACTGCAGCGTCTGTCACAGATGGGGCAGCTGTAGAAAGACCGAGCTATCGGACTAAACAGTTCACGTTTGCTACAGCTAAGGGTGGAAGACCTAGCAAGAGGTAACCGCTTGTCCATAGAATGAGAAATCGCACTTAAAAGGCAGAGGCACCAACATAAATTGGTCAACGACAAGAAACTGGAGTCAGCAACCAGAAACCGCTACAGTAAATATCCATGGATAACCCTAGTAAATCTAACATGGAAATGACTAATAAGAAGATAGAATGTTAAGTACCTCCTGTCAGATCTCCGGGAAGGACGGTTTTGAGATATACCAATTAAGGCAGAAGCAGAGAAACTACTGCCAATCCATTCAATTAATTAGAGCCGCTGTAAATATTTCATGATAATCGCCAACCTCCGTAAGGAGAAACGCCGATAAGAAGAATATCTTTATTTACATATTAAAAAGTTTTATTTCAGTAGATTGAAGTAAGACTTAAGAATACTTAGTTTGTTTAATCTCTGGAAAAGGGCGCAATTTTGCCGGAGAGCGGAAGCTGTAAGTTTACAACTGTGTATAGCGTATATTCTAGAAAAACGTTCAATCAAGTTATATGCTAGCCATATATAATTTAAATAACGTATAATGTATATAATTTACTTATTGTTTCAAAGAAAGCTTTTGTTGAGGAAACCATTCACACACTCCACATTAAGCGTCAATATAGCTTATATTTCCGCCCTTTACTATAAAAACATTTTTTCTATTAGCGTAATCGTAGAGTCGGCAATTACGTTTAATATCGCATCATTGGCCTACGTCCAAAATAAATGCTTCTACCTCAATCAACCCACTTCGCATTATGATTTACACATCAAAGCCGTTGCAATCAAAACAGAAAGGCTGCCGATAATTTTATAGCCGCAACCTTGGCTATTGCTTTATTGGGCCGTGACATGCGCCCCTTATTAGGGCGCCACGATTTACCACCCCCCAAGATGTAACAGTGGAGCGACAATGAGTCTATTCATGTAGGCGTGTTATGATTTAATGTATTTATTTTAGTCTTCCTACGAGACCACGACGTCTTATTTTATTTTATTTTACGAAATATGTCAAATAAAGAAACTATACGGGTACTATTTATTTGTAAAATAAAATATGATTTACAAACAAGCTAAACTGAAAACGTTGAGTAATAATATGCAAGCATTCAAGAATCATTACATACAAGGATGTTTTTGTTATATCTATTTTATAAAGCATTAAAATATCCTACGGAACTAAAATTGGTTAAAAGCCATAGTAATTTTAAAAATGCGTTTAAAATCTATTTAATTTAAAAATATTTTTAATTGGTAGAAAATTATTTTAGATTCAGAGATTTATTTTTATCTGCTATTATGCGAGGAGTGATCGCAAATTGGACATCCAGAATACGCAATCTACGCGCCAGCCACATGTTCGAAATCATATTTAAACATTAATGGTATAGAATTATCTTTCAAAAAACGTTACATTCGTGATAGATGGAAACAATTTAATTCGAATTGAGAGGACGGAAAACGGAACTTCCGACAAAGAGAAAGAGGAAGCGAGCATATAGACGCATTGTGTGGGGCCATGGCCGAGAAAATGCAGGGAGCTGAAACCAGCGTGAAGAGAACGGAGGTCACCGATCATATACTTGGGTTAGATATACTCACGACCAAATAAGAAGTAGAATCAGTGATTAAGGATACCATAACAATCCAATAACTATACAGAGTGAGTGATCGTATTCCCGCCAAGAACATCACAAGGACAATAACTGTCACAACAACCGAAAGAGGAGCCGAGGCACTAACGGCAACAAGACTAAGGGTCGGTCCACAACCACATTATGTCATAGGGATCACCCACGAAGGGAATCGCATGGGCCATAGTAACAGGCGTCACACTGTACGCCTGCTACCTGTTACAGAACTGCAGTTGAACACACTGCAAAATCTGGCTGGAAACACAAGAAAGATCCATGCGATCAAACAAGGGCCAGGTCGTGGTGACAAGAGACCCCCCAGAGCACCTGCCACCGACGCGAGAGGAGAGGCAATACTGGATCTCGCCTCCACTCTCGGATTAGAAGTGTGTATGTAACACGGAAAACACGCCCACCTTTAGCAGAATCAAGATCCAATAGAGATATCGACAAACTTGCAGTTCTATCATACGGGGCTGGAGAGTTCTTGTAGGTAAAAAAATTGTGGGCGATTATATTGAGTTCGACATCAAAGCAGAACAACCGCTCAGCGGCAGCCTCAGGCATAAACACAAACCCCCACACGCGCAAGGATATGGGTAATCTAAACAACTCACAACGTAGAGTACCACTTACCAACCTAGATCAGATGGCGGAGGCGCTGAATAGAAAACTGCAAATAGTTTGCCAAGAGACATTGACCAGAAGGACTACAAAAAAACTAACAAAAGGAATAAAACCTTATATTGGTGGTGCCAGGAGGTAGCCGAATGCCGGAAAGCGGCTAACAAGGAGAGAAGGCGGGTGCAGCGAGCAAGAGCGACAGGAGGACTGATCCTAGGAACCACAGGACAGGTACTGGGAACGAAGGAGAAGCTTCAGGCCAACGATCCAACGCAGCCAGAAGGCCTGCTGAAAACAGCTCTGAAGGGAGGTCGACGATGACCTTGGGGCCTCTTTTAAAAGCTGGTAATGCGGTGTGAATCGGAGCCCGCCCGTCAGTACCGGAATCCACAGTACATGGAGAGGTGGGAACAGTGGTAGCAGCCCTTTTCCCGCTCACAAACTCCAAAATCAACATCGCACAACTGGAAGCAGATGAGTCCTGAGACACCACAGACCACTCCTAGATGGAAGGAACAGGAAGTACTCCAAGCACAGACTAAGCTCCCAACCCGAAAGACCTGACGAGATATCCAATGAAGTCGTGAGAGCAGCTGCACCCTCTCTTGCTAGGACAATAAGCACATAACAATTCTTCTAATAAACAGATGCTTGGATGAAGGAACATTTCCGTAAAGATGGAAGACTGACTATTACCCCTAAATCAGGGAAGCAGTCTAATGACCCAAGAGCGCAAGGATATGTACTGGGCCCCCTCCTGCGCAACTGTAGAACGTAGCACCTACAATGACGCCCATCGGCTGGAGCTGCCCGAATATGTTACCACCATCACCTTTGCTGATGATCTGACACTAGTAGCCAGGGCAAGGGACTTGACTACGAAACACTCATTAAAACCAGGGAAGTAGTAGAGAAAGTAATGGAATGTATGGCTGCAACTGGACTGTGACGGTGTCGCGGTGGCTGGTGGCCAAACTGAGGTCGCAGAGATCCGGGATGCTACCATAATCCGACTGCTACGACAGGATCTCATTGTCATGAGAAAAATCAAATATCTAGGAACAATATTTGAGGCCAATACTAACCGCAGCTCCCAGGTTCTAGAGGTCGGGCGAATAGCCACCATGACGGGAGCAGCCGAAACTGAATCCCAGCGTCGGAGGCCCGAGTGAGTCAAAGAGGAGAGTTTTGGCGACGGTGTCGCACACCCAGCTGCTTTATGCAACACCAGCCTAGGCAAACTATACATCAGCGTTCTAAGATTCACCCGGACTTACAGCACCATCTCCATGGACGCTGCGGAGGTCCTGTTCATGGTGGTACCGGGAGACCTATTAGTGACATGAAGGGCAAGAACATACCTCGCCGTAAAGGAACAACCCCAAACGCGACCAAAGAGGGTGGTGGGGATGTGTTTAGTCGGTAGGCCCCTGATATAGATAGATACCGGCTGAATCCGACACGATGCGTCGATTCATCTTTAGAAGAACCAGCGAAAAAGAGGTTTGTTTCCACATAGTAGACCTCGCAACAATACAGTATTTATCCAATTATATTCTCGCTCAATATGTTTACTATTTTAATATTAATCATATAATATTGATTACATCCTTTTTTTTTCATGTTTATAAATATCTTATAAATTGTTTTCCGATTGTAATTTATAAATCTTCGTCTATTTTATTCGCACAGGCAAACATTTTCAGGAAGTGCGTGGTACATTAATTCGCACATTAAAAATAAACGATTTCTGTGGCTTCTAACAGTCCATCAAACTGCTACTATTTAAAGAATTCCAAGTCAATTCATGTCTGGAGTTGAATTGCTTGAACCATTGCCAGTGAGCCATAAAAATTGTCGGAGGACACCTCATGTTTATTATTAGCTTAATTAATTAATGAGATTTGATTCTCGCGAGCATTGTAAATAGTAATTACTTCCATCGAAGTAATGAAAATGTAATACATATAGTTATTAGGGGGATTCGTGGTAATATTAATATTGGAATCTATATGCACATCAATATTTGATCTAATTAATATAGATATTAATATTGCTAGAGTTGATTTAACGTATCCAATTTGGTGATACATAATATGGATTACGATTGTGGACTGAAAACTGAATGAATAACAAAATTCATCGAAATATTTATGAGAACGAAAACGGAATTTATATTTTGCATTAGATTAAAACACATAAATATCCATAACGAAATAAATAATGTTCACCATTTTACCGTTCTTATCATTTTTAAGGTGTCCATTATACTAAAAATCCATTATCCGTTTCATACACGGGAAATCAACGGTCAACATCTGACGAATAATTATGATTTAAAGTTGGAAAGTTTACCCATTACTATTTATATAAATCTGAGGAATCGATTATTAAAATAATCGGGGTGATATAACCGGCTTCAACGTTATATAATTTTTATTTTATTTTTATTATTTTATTAATCATATATATATATATATATATATATATATATATATATATATACATAAATAATACATAAATACAATTCAGTAAAAAAAACTGAAAATAATAATTTTCCATGCGGTTGCTCCGGAGTGGGTCCTGGCCACCTGGTTTTGGGAAATCTCGAACAAAATTTGGTTAACGTATGTCTATGTTTTTTAAAGTAGTAGTATTCGGGTATTCTCCTCTTCGAATTCCGTTTCACGAAAATGATAATTTTCGGGTCTAAAAAACTAAGGGTTGAACTATTTAGATCGCATTTATCTCATTTCACATTTTCAGGAAGACTACAGTATATTTATGTTTGCCCTATCTCAATAAAAATACATTAATTGCTCTAGTATTAGCTGATATTATTCGGAATTTCAGATGCGTTAGCAATGGTAAAGAATCTATAGTATTATGAGTCAATTTATATAGATTTGTAATAAGCAATATTTCCCGTCGATACTGTATGTTGAATTTAGATTCCAATAAATTTTGATTAATTCGGTGTTCGGGATACACATATGAGCGGCAAGTACAGAAAGCGCAGTACAGTGCTATTTACATACGATTTTATTAATACATATATGCTAACAATAATAAATATTATTTAAATATATTCTACATTATTAACCGCGACCCATCAAAGTGCGCTTCTGTAATTCGTGATAAATAATAATTACAATAATAGTGTAGGTCAAAAAACATCAATTTAATCATGTTGTTTTACTCCTATTAATGAAAGACAATCTAAAAATAATTTTCAATATATTAAGTTTATTGTTATTTGATTTTCGAATTAATCAAGTTCAAACTAACAATGTCCAATTATAACACGTAATGTAAAAGAAATGGACATTTCATTTATCATGTAGCTATTATGTCGACCTTTAAAAATGGCTTTTTAAATCGTGTCTGTTACCTGATTCAATTAACCTATAATTGCTTTGAATCACGAAATGTTATGTATACTTTTAAAGTGGAATCTATATATACAATTCATGTCTAGACAAATTTAAATAATCGTGTGCTCCAAAATGTAAGGTGAAAAGAAATCATATCGATTATAAAAAGAAAGGATAAACAGAAGGACACATGAATTGTATACAGTGTAAGTTAAACAACTATGTCTTCATGGAAACCAATTCTAAAATATTGTATAGATTTTTAATATCATTTCTTACACGGAAGCAATATCTTAGTTCGAATTAATAGAAACTGATGGTGGGTTAATGTTGACATTCAAAAAATAAATAAGACAGGAGAAATGAAAATATATGGTTTTTTAACATTTGTGTTTACCAGGAGGAACTCTCGATTGTACATACCTACCAGACCAGGCATAGATATAACCTGATATTTAACTAATCGCTTAACGATAACACAACGTGTACTCGCTATATTTGCTGTCACGATTTCGATTATCGTTTAGCAGTTGTTTCGGGCTGTTCTAAGCCCGTTATGACCAGCCCAGAACAGCTGCCGAACGATAAACGAAAGTGTCTTTATTATCTAACCATATTAGGGCTCGCAACAAAATGATATTAAAAAAAGCAATGAAAAAGTCCTTCTTTAGGCTAGACTATTCGATGCGATTATTACATCGTTATAGTTCACTCGTCTCTTTAATGTCACCGTTCATACGTTCGTACTTTCGCCTATACTAATGTTGTCACTCACTTCAAAAACAGCTTCATCTTTGGTATCATCTATCGCAGGGAGGAGCAACCGTTTTATTAGAACGGGCCAGCTACACATTTAAAAATGCTGTGCGAGCCGCACGAAGAAACTTGAAATTAAGTTAGTAACACGCCTAGGGTACAATGAGGCTGCGTAACATATTCAAAATTTAAACTCTTTGAAGGGCCGCATTAAAATCTTCGAAGGGTTACGAGTTGCTCATCCCTATCACATTACTTATCCCTCACAAATTAATTTGTTATCGTCTCTTTTTGCTGTCAGTGAACTTTTCTCAGATACAAACTTCTGAAATTATTGGCCGTTTCATACGTCTTATTACTGCAACATCATATATATTATAGGATTGTATTTGTATTATATTGTATATTATGTGTATTTAGTTCTTATTAAATTTATATATATTTTACTTTATAAGGTTATTTCATTACCTTGTGATTGGAAGGTGGTTTTCTGATGGAACATAAGTTTACATGTTTTCCTTGTTTCTTATTTTGTCACTATATATATTAACTCATAAATTGATTTTGATATTTAAAAATATTAAGGCTTTTATATCTTCAACAAACATCGCTCATTTACTTCAATGATTTTAAATTATAGATTAAATAATTTTAATATACCTATACCTGTACAGCCACAATATTATTTCTTAAAATAGTAATAATTTATAATAATTATAAATATATTGCAAAAATGGATTGTGAAAGTTTTCAACTACAAATATATTCGAAATGAGCAACCACATTACTAAATCCCCCTGCAAAAATCACCGCTATAACACCGACTAGACGAATTGAAATATTCCTCTCGAATAAAAATGCACACATTTCAAATAGGGTTCAACGTAGACGTTATGTGCACGTCGCCTGCAAAAACTGTATGCTAATAGAACGATAATGGAGGAAACCTCGGGCTGCAGCACAAAATCCGCACCATTTTCACAAAGGATTTATTCCAATGAAACATTTAGAATTCAAATAGCTGGAAATGTTGCAGAAATCGTTTTGCGAGGCTCAGACGTCTTTAAGGTCCGCAATTAGCTGTTTGCAGTTATGCATGCATTTTAATGATAAGCGTATGGAATTGTTGGTACTTAATTAGATTGCAGATAAAGAACGTGTTATTTATTATGAACGCTATACTCGAATATGACCGTCATTCATTTTATTTATGTGTATGGCAGTATGTACGATTTTTATCGGTGCTAGCATACTTTGCAAATGCGCTCTGAAATTATTTTATCGCACTTGTAATAATTCATTTTTGTATGAAATAGTATTACCACAAAAACTATAATAAGTGATGATTACAGTAGTTAAATATAGTAATGTAAAGTAAATGTGAATGCTTCGAGATGTATATTTATCAAAATATTTAGTTCAATAATTTAAGGTATAGAGCAGATCGACCAGTCGATGATCGCGAAGCCAATTTTGGTCGATCACTCGCGATGTCTTAATTACTTAAGGTAGATACGTGTGTTTGAACATATATTTTGCTTATATTATATACCCATAGCGCTTCCTAAATATGGTGTATAAACATAGTGGGTATTTCACATCTCCCCATTTACACTACTCCTATGACAAGATGAACAAGTCGGTCGCGACACATTTTTAAGAAAAAAAGTCGATCTTATATATGCAAAAGTTGGCCACCCCTAGTATAGAGGATGTTACAATAAACTTTACTACACCCTGCTAGTGGCATTAAAAAAAATTAAATTAAATAAATAATAAATTAAATTAAAATAAATTTAAAAAAATTAAATTTCAAGCTGCAAAACTCGATTTATATTAGCCATGTATAAATTGAATAATATCGCACTAAATGGGCATCCCTGTCTTAAGCTAGAGTGTGTCCCATATTTTGCATCTGTGGTGATATTCTCATATTCTCTAACCATTACAACATTAAGAATCTATTCACTTCGTCATATATTCTCCTCATTTCAGATACATGTATACAATGTTCCTCCCTTTCTTGTCAACTCTCTATCAGCTAGGTAATTCAGAGTTGTCACGCGACTTTTCTGCTTTTTATATATTAAATTAATTAATTTTAATAATTTTCTACTAGGTCTGATGTCACTGTGCGGCGTCCAGTAGTTTTTTTCGTTTCAAATTGCCTCCCCACTGTTTAGTGATAACAAATACATCTGTAACTGTTAAACTCGATGAAATTTCTCGATTAATTACTTGAAATTAACCTGCCAACTTTTGATAAGAGACAAAATTGTTCAGCAAATATAAACGTAAATACCTGTGAAATACTTTACTAGGTCTATTAATAAGGTAGGAAAATCAATACATAAGGAAGAAAAAACATCATACATGGAATCTCATGGAAATATTCATCAACTTACAATAATATACTAAAATAAACCCTAGCAGAAGCTAAAACTGCTATAAGAATACCACGCACCTGTTACTACTATAATACAATAAGAAAGATTAATATAAAAATAAATTGCTCATATGAAAATTATATGCTCAGTCATACCTACTAACCCCACATTATTAATAAGAAATAATAAATTCTTAACGGCACCAAGTGAAAGGTTTAGAGGCCTGAAATATTTTACGCTTATGTTGATATAACCGTTGAATTTATTGAGTTGGGCTCCGCGCGTGGAAATGGGAAACCTAATATTGTACGTCATAAATAAATAATGGCGAATAAAACATTCTTACGCGACAAATTCAGGTCGTAAATTTAATAGTTATCGGACACAGTTTTAATCCAGAATTTGGAAGTTACAACCGAATTAACGATTTAATAGACATTAAGTATGTTTGATGGTGGCATCTGAATACATAGAAATCATCGCGTGGTATGGCGGTAAATTGTTATATGTGTGTATAAAATCTATTTTATAAATTTATATGTTTATATTGATCTATTTCTATCTGTTATATAACTAAATTTATCAATATAAAAACAGAAATAGTTATATATTTATGACAACCTAATAATAAAATATAAGAATGGACGTGTGGATGGTGGAGCACCTCAAGCTTCAGACGATAAAACTGAGCTAGACCTTTTGACGGCCACTGGACGGGCCATGAGGTAACAACTCACCTCCAGCTGTGACAGTCCTAGTCGTGAACCGACAGCGGACCTGCTGCTCTCAGAAACGGCCACCTCATTCCAGGCCATCAAGCAGGGAGGACGGAGGCGTAAATGCATGCAAGACATATATCAATGGGCTGATGGCAAGAGCGCTGGGCTAGCAGCACAAAGAGCGCATGGAACGGACAGATAATCCCAGATGTCAGCCCATGAACCGAGAGGAAGCACGGTTACTTAGACTACTGAACGTCTTAACTCCTCGCCGGGCATGAAATCTTACAAACATACCTGGTGAGGATAGGGTTAGAGTGCGATATCTGCTGGCAGTCCCAGTCAAGAACCGCCGGCGGACCTGCTGTTCGCAGAAAGGGCCGCCACATTCCAGGCCATCAAGCAGGGAGAAAGGAGGCGTGATTGCAAGCAAAACATGTATCAATGGACTAATGGAAAAAGCGCTGGGCTCGCACCACGAAGGGTGCATGGACCAGACAGAGAATCCCAGAACGTCAAACCATGAACCGTGAAGAAGCACAGATACCTAGCCCAACTCCTCGCCAGGCATGGAACCTTCCAATTATACGTAGTGAGGATAGGCTCAGAGTGCGATATCTGCTGCTACTGTCACGATGCAGAACACACACTGGGAAGGTGCATATAGTGGGCGGACGAACAGTGCACACTGGAGGTCAAGCTGGGGACTCAAACAAATGCGGAGAGCATCGGCAATGCTCGAAACCCAGAAGTGGCTGGCGGTGACCCGATTCGCCAAAGACGTTATTCTCCGGAAATTTAAACACGACCTCAGCCCGCAACCCGTGGCGATTCAGATAATACCAAGCAAGAATACATACAACACAGATTACCACGACAAACAAGATTTCAGACCGGAGTGTGGTGGCAGTCGTACCCGGTAGTTGCCATCATGACCCCGCACACGCACACAATGCTAACGGGCCAGTGGCCCGGCTGATGGCAAAACAAGCTGGAGGGTTTAGTGTGCCTCTAAGGCAGTCATGTTCGCACCCAGTATGGACAGATACCGGGTTAATCCGACACTGTTCCGACGCGAACAATGCGTCGGTTCGTCTTTAGAAGATACGCATACCCATAGGAAATATAGATGGAACTTGCAGATGATCTGATAGTACACGCTATAATAGAAAGGGGAATGAAGACTTTAAGCAGATAGTTTATCAAAAATCAACTACAAGGAAACATAAACCAAAAACAAAGGTAGCCATTTGCAAAAACAAAGACAGAGCAACCCAACCCAGAAATAATGAAGCGTTAGAAAGGAGAAAAATGGGAAATCTACCGACTTTGTTATGAGGACCAGCTTCAGCCTCTTCCACAATTTCGGGAATCGTCCGATTTTTCTAGTCTAGTTGTATGGCCCACAACGAGACTAGAAAAATCGGACGATTCCCGAAATTGTGGAAGCAGTCGAAGCTGGTCCTCATCCCAAAGCCGATAGATTTCCCATCGGCGTACAGACCGTTTGACGCGGTATGAAAGGTGTTGGGGTACCTGGTTCTGAGACGAATCAGCCAGACCACATAGGGTCCAGGGCGATTAGCGGAGAATCAGTACGTTTTCGGAAGGGATGGTCGATCATGAACGCCGCGAGGGAGGTCGTTGTAATAGCAGAAGGGGGAGGTCGAAATA
This sequence comes from Lordithon lunulatus, assembly GCA_963942505.1. Classification (NCBI taxonomy): domain Eukaryota; kingdom Metazoa; phylum Arthropoda; class Insecta; order Coleoptera; family Staphylinidae; genus Lordithon; species Lordithon lunulatus. The sequence continues at coordinate 51,874,892 of OZ012666.1, read as the reverse complement.
TCTCCAACCCTAGGCGCAACATCATGCGGCACCTGTTGGGCGATGATCATGGCCCAAAGGCGAGAGAAGAAACCAAATAAATTAGATGTCTCTGTTCACAGTGTTCTCTTGTGCTGTCCGTGACTGCAAACAATATGATGACTCCACATGACCATGGATGGGGTTTGCGTTTTACCCATAAATCAAACCGAACAACATCAAACAAATTGAATGGAATAAACGAATAAACAAATAAAATGTTTACGGCACAGGAGTGGATCCCCCAGTACCGGTCGGGGAAGACATCGGAGTGGGTGCCTGCTGACCATCATTCTACGATCACCACAGTGAAGCAACAACCAGGAAAACCCCCAGCAAGGCGGATGACAGGTATTCCGTGGTCCGGGTTGGCATATTCGGGGCAAGTGGATACACACCTATACCCCGCCAATGGCACTGCCATACACCAGCTCAGGCGAGGAGACAAATAAGAGAAAGGCCACATCTCATCTGGTTAAGGAGAGCCGTACATGAAAAAGGGGCGACCATACGTAAAATCCCCATAAATAGCGAGAGAGGAAATGGCGAATACCAGCATAGGGAACTGACGGATGCCGGGGAGGTGATCCGAAACCTTCCACGAGAAACCAAAGCGGAAGGGAGCTATTTGAGCGAGTACTAGAAAAATCGGGGACTAAACTCAAGCTACCTAAAACACCAGACGGCGCTAAGGTTAGAAAGAAGACCGAAGCCCCAGAATACTATAAGGGGAGATGGGACTGCGAAAGAACAGAAATTATAGTGGCGCTAACAGATATGAGGAGCCAACTGTATGCACAAAAAAATACGATGGCAGTTGAAAGAAGCTAAGCGGATTAGGGCCACGATTAATCCTGAAACGGAACATGAAGAAGCAACCCCCAACATAACAGTCCACTAGCCAAATAGATGTGGTTTAAGTATTGGGTGGATGATCGCTATAGAAAATGTTATATATGTGGTCAGGGTGCGGATAGATCGCATTGATGGAATATAGACGGATAATGTGTATTGAAAGAAGGATATGATGGTGAGGATAGCTTGGATGTTGTTTTTGGATGAGGATGCAAGAGGAGTGAGTGAAATGAGGTTAAAAAACTACAAGCAGTAAAACGTGGCATGTAAAATTATATCGATCACCATCAATGCACCAAAAAATACTAAATAAAACTTGTTCCTGTACCATAAAATTTCTAAGCAAACATGTATAACTCCGTGAAATAAACGAAAGATATTGGAAACTAAGCAAAATAAACAGAGACGAAAGCATGTGAATTATTTCGGTTTTCTGCTTATAACGAGAAATAAGTACGAATAAACAGCACCCGTCTAAGACACCATTTGAAGCAATTACAGTATAAAATAATTTAATTTACACAAGATGTTAGATTTTGTATAATAAACATACAATATTGTAAAACCTTCTATTATATTATTTTAAAACATATAACTGTAGTTATATACTGTAGCAATAGAATATTTTACAACATAATATAACTGAATCAAATGAATTGTGTCTAGATATATTGAAGAGTTAGTAGCACTTGAATACATCAATGTCTAAGCAAAATTGGAAATTACAGCAACGTTGTTAACACAATGATTTATTACATACAGAGCTTTTTACACCATCGCCGTATTTGTTTCCTTGCAATTTATCATTCTATCTATTCAGTAATTAATCATGCGAATTCGATTACGCCATAAACACATACACACACACACACACATTCCCACATTACAATTTACTAATAATCTGTAACTTTCAAATTTATCGATGGTACTAATTCCGTAACTGCCCCAATTAAAACTTGCGCGCCCCGATCAAGTCGGACCCCGATTCATCTTTATTATTTTAATTAGGTAAAGTGGCTGTCTGCGCTAGTTAGCGGCGGCGCGGAAAATGGAGTTATTTATTGTGCAAGTTTCGCAGGATGAATCGCCCCCACGATATGCGCGAAACGCGAGCGGGCGACAAGATGAAATTAACGTCACAAAAGGGTGACACTGAGACTTGCACTTTGCTGGAGTTAATTTATTAGATCGTCTAGCAAGTAGTGCCTGCATAACATTGATGCAGTAATATATTAATGAACATAAGTAGGTTCAATATGTATTTTATCTTTAGAAGTTAAACAAATATAGGTTTGAGGACCGTTATGTATAGAACATAGTGGGTTCATATTGAAATAAAATAAGAAATAAGGATTTAATTTTAGATGGATATTTTCCATTATATTGATAATTGTGGCTAAATAATTAATAACCAACCGAAGCATAGATTTTGGCCAATTTCGGCCGTAATGTATAATGGCCAAAGTTTTGGTTTCGACCAAACAAATTGTAGAATCTTCACTGCCACCTTTTAAATATTTTCTATGATAACAAATAAGAATAAACTGTTTTCTAAAATTAATTGTAATTATTCATACAACAAGTTACCAAATCAAAATGTCGCTTCTTTTTGTTCGACACATTACATTATGTATTATAATTCATTTGGATTACACCGCGAGCTCCTACAACATTGAAATACTTCAAAGATTCGTAACTAAGACGAACTTACTAATGCTCCTTGACATGTAACTAATAGTCAAATACTCCAACACCTACAACTTCTTCTTTACTTCTTCTCTAACAAGGATCGTTGTTAGAGAAGAAGTAAACTGCACGATACATCAAAAGGCTAAAAGGGCATCCAAACATGCTAGCCATGAGTTTGTTGAACAGTAGTAAAAGCACCTATTGCCTGAAGCGGCACCACATACTGGACTCACCATGCATCTAAGCTAGTCAATATATGTATGTGAGAATAGTAATTAAATATAAAGAATCTTAGTTGGAGCCATACTGTAGGCTCTAACCCTCTAACCGCCAGCTATTATCAATATATTAAATATACACAAATACCCGCAAATCGTTAATTCTACTACTGGTGTTAAAAATTAATAATATTGGATTATTATACAACCCATAGCCTATATAATAATTAAAATGTAAGTATAATCTTGAGTAACATGTCTCTAATTAATTTGTAACAATTTTCTGTTTCGAGAACGACCGAAATTGAGAAAATCCGAAATTCGGTTATATCATCATATACCCATTAATAAAGGTGTTTTATTTTATTTTGAAATTATAAATGTTTCAGAAACTTATTATTTGGATATGAATTGTTAATTTTATGATTATCGCCAGATGGCGATCTGACTTTCTCTGTATTGAGTAAGTTGCATTACAAATTTTGGTTAATCTTTATTTACTTGGTTGTTACACTATGTCTATTTATTTCTGGTCTGCCATGTGTTGCATATAATTTCAATTATTTTCAATATTTCTATTTAATTTTATCAAAATTTATTATTATATTTACTAATTGGTAATGCTCTGAAGAGGCTGAAAATAATTTTAAAGTAATTAATTTAAAATTACTATACCACCCACACCAGTTCCCTGCATATACTTCTTTATAACTATATTTCCTTATTCAATGTCCTAACTATTTTTCTAAAGTAGTAAAGCAAAATGTAATTTGTCCACCCAAAGCTGCGATAATTACAAAAAACGGTTATATATTCTAGAGATATAGAATATGACATAAAAATACAATGTATGCTTTTTATCATTGCATTGTGATGTAATTTTATATACCCTGTCCAACAATAAAAGAAATATTAACGTAAATATATCCTGTTTCTTATGAACTTACGCCCCTCCATTAACCTTAGCCCTTAAGCATTAAAATATATCCCGAGCCATTAACTTAGATTTATCGTATCCCCACTAAAACTTTTTTATTCCGATCAATTCGTCTGAAATGTCACGATTAGTACGCTTTTCGCTATTTTTACACACGCCGGACGTCCATGTAATATTTTTGCGATTTTCTCTCGCGGCCGCTCGTATGTTCGAGATGGTGGTAATAATAACAATCGGGGTGCAAGGAGAATGTCAGAGCGATCGTTCCCCGATAGAAAAATGCGCCACTGACATTTTAACAGGGGGCTGTAAATGGGCGATTGAACTTTAGCCGTTATTAGACAAAGTTCACGGGCCTCGATGGGCTCTTCGTATTGCAAGCTAATACCCAATGTCGCGGCTGGCAAGTTCGGAAGTCGGCGTTTTCATATTTTAATACGCTTGGGGCTGACTGTACGTAGGGGATTACGTCGCGTAGGCTGTTTACATGCAAATGCGTTCGTGGCGGTTGTTTAATAAGACATTTTATTGTACGCGCTTGAAAGTTTAACGAGATGAATTGCAATGAACTCTACAGGATTACGTTAATGGTTTAACATTTAATAGTAATGGAGTCTATAAATAATGGCAATTAATGTACTTGTTCATCTAAGTAAATACAACTAATTGAGACACTTGCATACATTTCAAGTCATTAATCAAATCCTATTAAAATACACCACTATAAAATCGGCTTATGTAAACACAAATCCTTTTATTACACTGAAAGTAGGTCTGTTCTATTTTATGTTATAAAACTTGCGATAATATTTATCTCTCAAGTCTCTTTCGTTGCTTCAGTAGTATATCAATAAATTCTATTCTATCTTAATCCACTTATCTATCTCCAACAATATCAATGGCACCTGTATGCCCCCTTTGTGTTCTACTTTAAGCTCTTGACGGGCTTACCGGTTTCAATAATTGCGCAATCAAAATAACAAAAACATTAACTATTACCTATTTATATAATTTAATTAATTAATTAAATTTAATTCCCCAATGGTAATAAACACCAATATAAATAAAATATGCAAACACAATATGTGGTACACAAATTAATACAAAAAATAATATGTAAATAACAGTTATATAAATAAATAATAGTTAATTTTATAAAGAAAAACTAATGTTATTTTATTACTAATTTTGATTAAAATGCTTTGTAATATGTAGTTTACCATGGGAAAAAAATATATCAGGTTGAATCATTTTAATAATTGCCTCTTGTATCATATAAATTAACTAGTGAATACAAGAGTCAGTTAAATTCGCTCGTTAGAATGCATTACATTTGCATATTACTCCAATAACACTTGCATGCGAAATAGTTGTAAATAATTAAGGGCTACATAAGTATAAAAGCTTCGTTTTACTTGGCTAATTGTAATTGTTGGAAACGCCCGTGCCAATTTCCATACTCGTTTGAGTCAAGACTACAATAATTATCACCTCTTTCAGCACGACTTATAACTAAGTTAAAATTTCTACACCCAGATCAGATATGTTTCAAACTTCCATTAAGTACTTATGATGCGTTGTGAAAATAAACCAACTTTATCACTTGCCCGACTGGCAGTTGAAAACTTAATTCGTTATTGATGTCTTAAGAAGTTTAAAACTACTTTAATTCCTGCAGATGCTACACAGGCCGATTCAATTAGAATCATATTGTTGAATTCCTGCTCAAAAATATGTCGCCTATAATTTAAATCCACTCGTAAATATCACTGATGGCGCCAGGTTGGCTTAATTTGCAATGAGCCCGAATGTTTTTCGGGTCGTCCATTCCCTGTTCGGTTACGTATGGCTGCGCTGTGCATTCAATCACCCAAACTCAGATCCAGGAGTTGATTGATTGTGCAACGACAGGTCGGATGATTTATCTGCCCAAAAACATTGTTTGTATCAATTTGAGATACAATGCGCCTTGAGTAGAGATAAATGTGGGGACCGCCGCTGTGCGTTGCGGTAATCTCTCGCAGAGATAAATTTTACTCCACCCGCAGCTGCAGCGCACTTACAAACAGTATTAGTCGAGGGGCGGCTTCCTGGCGCGGACGGGAATTTGGCAAAGAAGTGTCACAGTCAGAAACTGGCAAATGGCCGAGCTGAGCTCCTTCACTTGTCTGACGTTATCTACGCCGAATACGTAGAAATTTATTGTTACTGACTGAAACCCGACTAGATTTTAACAGAAGGATTATGTATTGTTATATATTAAGGGATTAGACACTTGTAAGAGTTGTTATGGACTATATTGTATGAGCCTTTCAGATTGTTTTAGTAGAAAAATACTTGTGTTATATCGAAAAATCTTGCACATAATACGTTTTGCAATCTAATATCGACATTGAACCAGTTTATAGTTTAATCCAATTGCATTGTCCCTGTTTTATTTTATTTCATATACTAAAACGGCGATTTAGGAGTTCGACCTACTAGCAATTTTATATTATATTTGAACCATATTTAGCAATATTAACAACAATACATCTATATAAATCAACATTATATTTACATTTAAAAAATATACAAGATATGTCTTAGACATCTTAGATATGGATATACAATTCTTCAACGAACAAAATGTGTAATTATTTAAAAATGTCTACTCTTTATATTCCCTCTTACGTTATGATATACTAACTAGATAAGTCTATATTAGTCTCTAGTTGCCATACATTATTCATACACGAGCCATCATCATCATTGTGATTTTCATTGATTTACGTCACAATCTCTCACGCCCGTTTTCACCAACGTTCCATAAACTTTATAGGTCCCATAACCTATTGAATGGACCAACTGAAAACGTCATTTAGATAGAAATAGTCAAAACAAATGTCAAACACCTTGAATAGTGCTTGTGATTGGAGCATTTGATTGTGTAATTATTCAGTGTTTCCAATAAAGAGAATATAAAATAACTACATTCCCTAGATAATGTATTTATTGTTGCTATAACAACGAATACTTATGGGTTATGCTCATAGACCTAGTACAATTGCCTCGGAATCCGGACCGAACATAACAACGACGACTAGTGCATGAAAAGTAAAATATGTTGGATTACACATGTCCTGCTGAAATATAACATCATGTAACAGATGAGATCAAGAAGTGATAATAGAACTGAATGAACCATAACAAATTTGATATATGTGCTCTGAAACAATACGAAAGGGCAAGGGTACGTCAAAGTATAACAACTATATTCTGGTGCACAGCAGTAAAGATAAAGATGCCAGAGCCCACTCAGGAGTTGGTATTCTAATACATCAAAAATTCTACATCAACGATAGAATATTCTTAACCTCTTCCCTTTTGTAGTTCACATCTGCTGCGTATACCAGATGTGAACAACAAAATGGAAGAGGTTATGAACTTCTACGAACAACTCCATACTTAACCGGATAGCCTGCCCAGGTTTGAAAGAATCATTCAATTCTAGAATCAGATATCAAATCGTAAAAGGCGTAAAACACAAATTTGATGAAGAAGAAATCAACAAACATGGGGAATACTTTACTTACAGAATTCTATGCACATACCTAATTAATAAACAACACGTACGTTCAACACAAAACACAATACATGTGTACATGGTCCAACACTCGAGACCAAAAATCCACTATATTATAACAAATAGAGACACGAATCCGACCCATATTCTGCCGACTCCATGTTGAGCTTTTTAATAAATTGTAGCTTCTGTTTCTTGACCATTATGGTTGTCATTTCCCTAATACCATTCATGATGGCTGTGGCGAGCCAGCGTAGGATCTGATCATGAATGGTATTAGGGAAATTACAACCATAATGGTCAAGAAACAGAAGCCACAATTTATTAAAAAGCTCAACATGGAATCCCTTACGCAGGAGAGCACATCAGCTTTGTATAAATCCAGACTAACATATATGATACAAGAAAACAACATTTTCGAATTGTACAGAGATGAAGGCTAGAAATATACAAAAAAAATATTAAGAATGCAGCATCAAGCTTTAGGAACGCGTAAGGTGAATGTAAGAAGCACAAAAACGAATGCATGGATCAAAGAGGAAGTTCTCGACCTTGGCACGCTTACCCAAAGTACCGAATCATCAACGCTATCGATGAATACGCTGAATACACCAGCACGATAACTCGAGTGAACGCAGAAATAAGGTCAATAAAGAACAAGCACGGAGAGAAATTCACCAAAGATATGGAATTCTAAATGTACGGAGCACATCGGAAAATATGAAAGCGACAAAGACACCGATTCGCATTCGTTGCACCAAGATCTATCATCACAGTTCCAGAAGATAACACAACAAGAGACCATCCTGAAACCTGGAGACTTTATCAAAGTGTTTTACCGAGCGAGGCTAGGCGATATGATACAAATATTAGAAGACAAGAGACTACCAACTACAATAATTAATATCAAAGAGTATAAGAACCAATGGAATAACTATCCAGGATATACAAATCTCCACTGAAATTAGGCAAGGCAATAGTCAGCCCTTTTATGCCGTACCTATTATAATTGCGATAAGTTTTTATAAAACGCCTGTAGAATTGCAAAGCTAATTACCAATGGAAGTTTCGCAATTATGTAATGTATTTATATGTACTTGAGTATTTTATTGCAATACCTGAGCTAGAATGGTGGCAATACCGCCTAACTAGTTACACGTCTTGTCCTTTTAAGTGAATGTCGAAATGGGAAAATATTGACCAACCTTAGATAGGCCAGTACCGCAAACGCCATGACGTTGACAAACTTTAAATATCTAAGTGATGATTAATCAATGATCTAATTAATGTTATTTATAATATAAACTATACAGCAGAAACAAAAATAATTGGACTGACCGAGTAAATAAAGGTCCGTGTTTGAAAAAAACGAAAGGCTCTCTTATAGAGTGATATTTTATACTCCTTGTTATCCTTGCACAAACATGACAGTGTAGCGTCACCTATAACGAAACATACTTCTGTTATGTTAGACTGGTCAGATACCAGCCTCTTTCCCCAACGTAGACTAAAGCATTTTACTAGATACATGAAGAATCTTTTTTCCAAGACACACACATAGGTCATAGTACGAACATGAACATAGCACATGGATAATTGAAACTAGAATTTAGTTTCTAGTTACTTGACGAATCTAGTACAGTATAATTCATGCTTAAGATGGGAAATACGCAAATATCTGTTATCTATGAAACATTAAGAATGTCATTGCTGTTAATTATTCATAGATGAAATAATAACCGAGTAACTGCCGGTATAAACAGTCTTCACGTTTTCGCCAACAGTTAATGGTGGAAGAGCTGACGTGCAAGGGCTCTTTTGTTCTCGGGTTGAAAATTCGATCCCAAGAGCGGACAAACTATCCATTTTAGTCTACGGCATAAGGATGAGGAAGGCAAGGAGAAACCACCTCAGTAGAAAGTAGTATTAATAGATACGACACATTGACAAAAATGAGATGTAATCTCTTCAGTGTATAGAAGGCGACTGAAATAATTGGACTGGCTATATAAAATTATAAGCTAAGTCAAGGTGAAGGAACCTATGGAGATGTTGTCTATGCAGTGAGTAGAAGACAACTGGTATAATAGGGTATGAATATAAGGGCATGCCCCCAGTTAAGGTGTTCTTGGTCAAGAGTTCATTGACCAGGTAGTGATGAGGCGGCTGATCAAGCTGACATTATCATTATAGAGATGTTACCCATTCGACTGACAGAAGGCGACTGAGGTAATTGAACCTGCGACTGACTAAATAAAATTATAAGCTTAGTCAAGGTGAATGTTCAACCTATGGAAATGATATATGAAATCATCCACCTCACTTGGAATATACGTCGCATGTATGAGGATAGGAAGAGACCAAACCGTAAATGAAAAGAATAGACAAGGTATTGAGATACTAGGCATTATTGAGATGAGATGGCCAAACTCCGGAAAAACAATAGTGAAGAATTATACGATATACTACGCGGAAGAAGAAGGGGCGAAACATAGAAATCGGATTAGGATCCAGAGGTAATAAATTCGATAATTTATGCGTAGTGGAGCAATTAGCATCTCAAATACTTAATCTACCAAACCGCAGAGTATACAAATGGTAAGCATAGGGGATTCACCAGATATATAGGTAAGAAACCAATAGATTTTATCTACATAAACAAAACATATACAAATTCGATTACATCTGTATACGTATCCGTATCCGGACGTAGACATACCATCTGATCACAGCCTGCTGGTGGCTAGAATGATTTAAAAACGGTAAAAAAAAAACTTGATAGAAAAACATTGATAGAGAAAAAATGTCAGATAAAAACTACTTAAGACGAACAAATGGAGCCGCTTGTATATCAGATGACACCAGAAAGCTTGTGGGGGGCATGCAAAGGAATATTCAAAAGTGCGAAGAGACAAAACTGGCAATCAACGACATATACAGAAATCGTAAATGACCAACGATATTGTAACGTAAAGTAACTAAAAATCACACTCAAGATGAAAGATGTATATTTACAGAATAGGTTACAACTATTTCAACAACCGCAGAGCTTGAATAAGAGTGTCGAACGATGTCTTTGCAGAGGGCAAAGGCAATGGACGAACTCCTTAACACTCGCAAGGGCAAATGACATGCACGAACTCTTCCACTCTTGATCTCTGCATCCCTCGATACCTTCGAGGAGGTGAGTGCTGGTCAACTTTTGACGGTGATTGGTCCAACCAAACAAAGAGTAGCCACCAATTTTGCCCTGTTGCCAGAAGTATTTCTGCGGCAAACTGGTACCCAGATGGCGGGAAACTAACCGCCAGAGGTGGGCATTTCATAGGCGCAATGGTAATCACTAAAAACCGTTCTAAAGTGTAAAAAAATCCGGCTAAGCCTTTTATGGCCGGGGTGCGATGTGACCATTTAAAGGAGCCATAATTTCAGAATAGTTATACAGGGGATGATTTGGGTTACGCTGCCCACGCAGAACTTGGAACTAAGTGAAAGATGGGGGAATCAAAAAACAATAATAAAGAGAAATATCGTAACATATAAAGGGTGATTATAAGGAAAATTACAGATGCTAAAACCACCTGGCTACTCAATGTGCAGAAATTGAAAATTATGAAAAGAAGCATAATCTCTTCCACCATGTTCAAAACAGTGGCCGGCCTTAAGATAGCAAGACGCCAGCTAAACTAGAAGACAGAAATGGCAAGAAAATAATAGACACAGAAGAACAACTGGGAAGATGTTTCAGAATTATTTGGAGATACAAAGCAGAAATTCATAGCACAGAGGCAATATATAGACCACATAATAAAGGAAGAAGTGGAGTATACGATAAAAACCGTCAAGAATGGCCAAGCGACGGGACCAAACCTTGTTTGTGTAGAAACACTTAAATACTCAGCACAGAAGCTAGAGTCTACAGCTACTAACAAAATTATTCAACTTAATATACCATTGGATTGGGTAAGATCGATCTTTATACTGCTAACCAGAATTAAGAAGTCTACAAAATGAAGCTACCAAAAAATATTTTTGGAATAGTTCATTGCAGAATCTACAAAAAAAAAGTAAACTTAATATACCATTGGATTGGGTAAGATCGATCTTTATACTGCTAACCAGAATTAAGAAGTCTACAAAATGAAGCTACCAAAAAATATTTTTGGAATAGTTCATTGCAGAATCTACAAAAAAAAAGTAGATAAAATATTGAAAATTCGTAATTTGGGTACCGTCCTGGTGCCGAGGCCACTGTTCACAACATTAAGTACTAATCCAAAGATGTAGAAATGTAAACCATATAGTAATAGGTGTGCGATAGAAAAGATATCCGTAAAATCATAAATCTATATTGGCTACAAACAGCACGCGCTACTATTTAACTTATATTTGGAAGAAATTTTCAACAATGTACTTGAAGAGCAGACCAAGGTATCTTTATAAACGGGAAGATAAACATCATTCGGTATGCTAATGATATAGTATTGCTGGCAAGTACTAGCGAGCAATTGCAGGCACGCATATGCAATAACTACGGATTATGATTAAATACAAAAGACCAAATATCTCATCATCAGTAATTATATAAACGTACAGGACAATGGTATCGCAGTAGAGAACGTTCAACTAGAACGTGTTGAAAAGTTACAATACCTAAGCACTATCAACAGCGACAAATGGGACCCAAGCATAGAGCCTGAATCGCACAACTCGCGCAAGCTTCATAAAGCTCAAAAGTGTCCTGTGTAGTCACAATGTAAACTTAACATACCACGTATGAAAATGGCGAGATGCTACATTTTTCCGTATCTCCTATGGGGTGCTGCAGCCTGGGCAATAACTGAAGGGTTTCTTAAGCGGGTAGAAGCGTTTGAGATGACTATTAAAGATCAGTTGGGTACAAAGAGTTATGAACTAAAGCGTCCTGCAGCAAATGAAAAAAAGGTGTCGAGATTTTAAACACTCGAGTTTTAGCTGTTTCATGCTAAAACTCGAGTATTTTAGGCATGCATGGAGACATTCTGAAAAATACGTGCACAAAATAATACAGGGGAAAATTATGAGAAGAAGCATCGGTTAGCTCATCTTGGCTCAAGAACCTTCAACAATTGTATGGTAAAATTAAGGCCCAGTTCTTGCAGCAGTAAACAAAATGATGATTGTAGACATAATAGTTGAGAGTCGAGAGTCAAGGATCAAAACCGGACATGACACGCTAAGAAGAAGATAAAACTACATAAACGATTTTCCAAAATAACAGTTGATTCAATGTATGGCAATTACAACATTATTCGTTCTCTATTTTTTAACAAAAACATTTTGAAAATATCTGTACAACATAACATTCCGACTCAATGTGTTGCAATCACAATATTATTCGTCCACTAATTATTTTTCTTCAAAAATATAAGAATTAGGTAATTGATTAATAGATTGAAGATATTCTTGTAAGAAATAAACATATTTACAAATAGGCTTATACAATCTTGTAGCACTGAAAAGTATAAATCGAATAATTCTTACCACACCCATCTGTGTGGCTCTCGACAGAACGGAACGAGAACAAGAAATGCGGCGCAGGACAAAAGAACTCGTTGGCGCGCGTCCTTCTAACCTTGGCTCACTGCCGTCGCTGAGCATCCATTACGACAGGAAGGAAAGTATTTTTCAAACTTGTACCCCACTTTTTGCCCGTTATTTATGTCGTGACCCCGTGGGGGTCGATTGTTTATGGGCCGGTAAATATTTAAGCCATTATCAAAGTTTGACCCCCTCGTAATTAGTTATGGTATGTAAAATTAATTAGGATACCTCTCGGGTGTGTTGGATCTGGAAAATTTAATCGCGCTACGTGACACGTTTGTTTACCCCCGCGGTAAGCTCCTGCAGGATGAATTTCGCCGGTAACTTAAAATATGCATTAGGGAGGCAGATTAAAAGCCAAGCGGTTCAGCCGGGATAAGCACATGGGGTGTTTGTACGTGGAAGCAATGAATGAATCACAAAAATTACCTGCAGTATGTTATTATGAAGACATTATAATTTTTATAAATATAAACATTACTTTTGCAATATGCTCGACTAGATATGCTATATGCCAACAACACTTACATCTATTTTCTTAACAAGATCATCAGCGATGAAATTAACTGTTATATTCAAACGTGATTTATTTTAATTTTATTTAACATTAATAATTACTGTTTTTATGTGGAAAATATATAAATACAAAAAATAAAGAATAAGCCAAGGAACTTCAAACCTCCGGAAACGGCATAATAAATAACTAAACATTCTGAACAATAGCAGATGTAGTAGGTAGATACATTAACGAATTGTGCTAGGATGAGTACTCGTTTAAAATAGATCATTAAATTATAACGAGCGGAATGTCGACAGTCTACACGGGGTGCAAATAAATACTAGCATATTATATTGAAACAACCTTGAAGACCTTTAATGATAAGTTTGTCTGCAGAAAAAAAAAGAACTAAAAAGAATAATCTTTCTAATTCTTTGCAGTTTTTTTTGCAGACAAACTTATCAATGCTCTTCAAGGTTGCTTCACTTTAATATGCTAGTATTTATTTACATCCCGTGTTAGGACTGCCGGCATTCCACACGTCATTATATATATAGTCGTCAAATATTACTCATAAAAATATAATTTAAATCTCGTTCTTAGGAGCTTGATTGAGCGACTGGCATCCCTTAATCTTTGAACATTTCTACCGAAAAATATAAGAGGTAGATAAATTTATATAAAAAAATTTCAACCACATAACTTTCCAATATATAATTTTAGTAGAGTCGAAACAGAGTATTTTTAGAAATTGTCTGTAGGTATGTGGCTATGTGAATAAACTTCTAATATACTATTTTTGCAAAATAAAATATAATATTCCTCAACATATGACGCACGAATGCAGGTTGCTATAAACAGGGTGTGATGGCCGGCAGATATTTATTATTTATATATTACCATTTTGCATTTAGCATAAAATATTACTGTGAGAATCCTGAAAATTATATTTTTCACACCATTTTTGCTATTTTCTGGGAAAAATTATAGCGGAAAACGTCTCGAGGGCAGTTTATCGGTTTAAAATTGTCTATAACTTTGCAATTTGTATAATCTTTCTAGCTTTAAAAATATAAAAGTTAGGAGCGAAAAACCGCGAAAAACTTAAACATATCAGTCCTAAACCTTTCTACAGGGTGCGATGACATCAGGTCTTACGCTGATTATTAGTTTTTCAGTTGTCCCTATTTTGTACTGTTCTTATTGATTCGTGAGTTGCGATCCTTTAGTGATATCTATGAATATAGCAATCGAGAAACGTTATTTTTGCGAATAATATCGATTTTTGACCCTTCGCGTGATCGCTTTCTTTGACAGAACTAAAAGCTTGATTTGATTTTAGAGTTTTGAGCGAATTCTATTTGTTCAGCGCTATGAAACGTGTACGCTTTATAACGCATGATATTGACCGATCGCTGTCAAAAGGAGTTGCAGCATGCCATAGGGCGACTTGTAATGTTAAACGAAAGCATCTGTGATTTGGAGCCACGCGTCCAAGGTACGCTAAATATCCACGACTGATACAAAACTATTTATGTAATAATCTATAACCGCCTTAATATAGCTGTTACAACAGAACTGATCATAATATTATGTATAATAAATAAAAAATTATACATAATTTAGATAGTAAATTACAATAATTTCCTACCAACGGAATTATGTTTTTTCCCATTATAGAAATGATTCGTTCGCCAACAGAACGTTTTGTTTATTACGTATCATTTGATATGGCGCAACATGTATGGATCAATAATGACTGTATTCCCCATTGCACGTTATCAGCAAGGTATTACCCGTGATTTTTATACTTATTTAATCGATTTTACACGAACGTGAGGAAACATTTAAGTGCGCGCCGTGTTGGAAAATACGCCCACGAAGTACGTATGTTTGTACAGTTATAAGTCTAGATTATATCAATTCTGTTATCGATCGATGCTACTCCAACAAATATTTAGATTAGGTCTACATTCATCGTCAGAAAGAATACTTCTTTAGTTATACAGTAATTAAAAATGATGTTTTATTAAAATATTATTGCACACTATTAGGAAAAACACTTAATTTTTGTATTATTATTATATAATTATATTTAATACCCATATAGTCAAGAAAAGGCGTGGTAACAATTATACCTTCAATAATCATATTTATAATAATTAAACTAAAGGTGGTCAATAGAGTCCGACAGAAGCAGGACAGAAGGTTCGGTTTCAGCCAGTTTCCGTCATATAACACATATTATATGCAAAGTAATTTCAGCAAAAAGGGCAGAACCTTCGAAGATAAAATTATCTCTGGTATGTACTGTTTTTGATAAGTATCTATTTACTTTATAATTTTTCAATACATCAACAATCCTTTTTTATGTGGGGATACGCATCTGTATCCTTTCCTTATTTCCTATAGTTCTTTCTGTGTTGTTGCATTTTCTACCTCTCTTCCTCCATTCTTTCATGTTTTGTACTTATTCTCTCCAGTTTTTCCAAGTTCTGTTCTAAATTATTTTCCCACCTGACCCTTGTTCTTTTGCTTTCTCTTGATTTCTATTCCATCATTCATCTTACTGTTCTATTTTCGTCTTTTCTCTTTACATGTCCAACAATTGTATTCTTCGACATTTTATTTGCATTACTATGTTTCTTCCTCCATTTTGTTCAAGTATTTCTGTGTTTACTAATGGTATTCATATTCATTGCTTATTTACTTTTTTGATCCTAGAATCAAATGTTCTTCCTTGCCTCTTTCCGCGTGCATCTTATTTCCAGTGCATATATTGCTGTTAGTTTTACCAAAGTGTTGGTAAATTTTTAGTTTGGTGGTCTTACATAGCTTTTTGGATTTGTTTGACCGGTACACTAGGGAAAGTACCCTCACAAAAGAACACACCTTGTCGTGCTGTGGATGCCCAATGTGGTGACATCCAAAAACGCCCTGCTATGTAGTTAGGACATAGCAGTGACCAGGATGGCGTTGCATTGCTAAAATTTGCTGGGACTCATCACAACTCCTTGCGTGGCAGAGCCTCTCTTTGAAGTCATTTCACACCGATAAACTGTTGGCCTTCCTTAGCCAAACTCTTCAGCCTCTCTTTGTTCTTTCGGCCCCGATGCTATTGCATCGGTCTGGGTCCCTCCCGACCGTCATCCGGCTGAGGTTGGTAAAAGCAAGCAACAGAGGAAAATATAAATCCCATCGAGGGGAGTAGTACGACACCCAACATCCCCATTGAAGTGGAAAGGAATAGAAACAACAGTGAGAAGTTTATACTTGAGTGGCTCCTAAACCAAAGTAAGCTCGCGGACCCTCAAGAAGAAGAGACAAGCAAGGGAAAAGCCACCTCAACACCAGACAGCTGGCACACACCGAACACTGGCAAATAGGACGAGCTTGTAATACGCAGAGCAAGAAGGATATTAGCCGAAACTCCCCTTTGCGAATTGGAGGCAACAAGGGATATAGTACAACGCCTGACAGATACTGCAGGGAAACATCTAACGTAGCGCGAAGGTCGATGTAAGGGGCCTACGAGACCACTATGAGAGTATATAGGGCAGCTACGATGCCCAGCCTGAGACAGATGAAGCCCCACTACAGAACAGCGAAAGCGAAGATACGGGCTAACCAAGAGATAGAGGCCAGCAAGCAGGGAGTCCTACAGGGTACGCCCGCACACACCATCATTGTTTCCGAGCCGAACATCAAGAAGCTGGACCCCACGTGGATGGCCGATGGACCTATGGGGGTTAAGTTAATTGGCAGACAACATATAATCGCCTACGGACCACTCGCGAGGGAAATAGCGTGGGTAACTGTCCTCGAAACCACGATAATCGCGTGCTACCTGGGCCACAACTGAACGATGCAGATATTTTGACAAGACGGACGACGCAAGATACACACACTACGAATGTCCCAGATGGCACGGGGAAAGTACTGCTCTGTGGTTAAGCCTTGGCGTAGGCCACCCGAAACCAGAGACAATCGGCGCATCAATGATAGCCATCAAGAAAAACTGGGAAGCGGTGGTCCGCTTCTCAGAGCGAAGGAGCTTAGTATGCCTTAAGGCTGACAAGCCCCTAGGGACAGAACGTGAGGTTAGGTTTTAGCCGGTAGTCGATCGAGAAAAAAAAACGCGGGGTGTATTCGGCACTACAACAGGCCTATAATTACAGGAGGTGATAGTGAGGCATGGGTGTCTTTAGATGTCCACATCACAGGACCAACCAAAAAGATACAGAAAGTTGTTCTCTTCTTCTATGCTGCAGTTGTCTTAGTTTGAATTAGGCAATAGGTTTATCCTATTGTCATAATAAAAAACAATGCAAAAAGTTGAGTAAACCTTAATTTATAAAGTTTCGATTTCCGGTCGAACTGAGATAAAAGGAGAAATTCGGTTTCTTTACATTATTATTAAAAGTAAAGCATGAGAGTGGCTGTAGTCATTATATAAGAAATCAATTTCAGAAGAGCATTTTCCATAATATTGTTTGATAAAATAAGTAATAAGAACTAAATATAAATAACAATATATTCTAAATTACTTACTATAAATTGTCAACAATAATCCTTATATTCACTGATTTATGTGCCTCATTTTATTTTATTATGTTATGCCTATAAACCGAACCTAAGAAATAAGGCAGGAGAAATTACTAGAATTAAGAATTATTTCGGAGGTCCATGGGGACAAAATAATACAATACACATTTACCATTTAATTCTTATTACTTATTTTTTCACATTAAACAATATAATGAAAAATATCGCTCACCATTTCAGTGTAAACTCATCTTCATACATACTAAGTATAGTATATATAGTAAATATTATAAATTGTACATATAACCCGGGGCGATATAAAGTCCACAGGAAAACACATCGACAAGGTGGTGTAGGGAAACGCCTCTCAGAAAGGGAAGTTATGACTGAAATTAAATACCTCACGCTGACCGAGATATTGTATCATAAAAGACTAAGGGAAGGGAGCTGCGTAATTAAAACACTGGTCCTACAGGTTAGAAGTTGGGGCATAGGGACTGCCCGAAAAAAGATTAAATAGCTTGAAATGTGAAACCAAATAGTTGTTGTAAGTATATGTACATTTATGAAAATTTAATTTTGATTCATAACATAAATTTCCAACTTTAGGTTTGATTGTATAAACGCGGTGGCCCGTGAGTAAAGGTAAGTCAATTTTAAATGCCATAGCCTCTTGTACTTCTGTGTATAAAAAAATAGACCTTTATTTGACATATCAGCCCAACCCTTCCCTTTTACACACATTCCCAAACCGTACTTTCACAGAAAGAAATCAAAAAAGACACAAAAAAAGAATACAAATTAACATAAAATACATTTTTCTATCCATTAAAATAAACCCCCTCTGCCCTCACCAATTTCCTTTCCCACGTCAGCCTCCTGCAGATTTTCACGCCTTTCCCATCCTCTCCTAACCATTCGTTCAGCTTTCTGCACTCTCCAACCCACTCTTCTTTCACTCCCTCACATTCTTTACTAAGGTGCCACCACGTGTCACTCCCCTTCCTACACAGCCCACACGCGGTGTACCCCAGCCCTATCCACACTTTTCTTCCTCGCTCTTCTGAACCACACCTCGCTCTTGCCATGCATACTTTGTCTTCTCTGCTTCACTCTCCCCTGGCTAAGACCTCGGGAGTTTCCCCTGGGTTGTATGAGCTCTCAGCCATTCTCACTTGCCTTTCTTGCTACTCAATATCCCTCAATCTCTCCCTTATCTCAGTTCCTAGGCTACCCCTTTCTGTCAGCTTCTCCTCTACCCACACCTCAGACATACCCACTCTTTCATACGTCCTTTCTCTAACCTTCCTCCATCTACGCTCTGTTCTACTCTTACACCTCATCCATACCTCCCGTACCAGTCTTTCCTCGCCCAAATCCTGCAATCTTTCCTCAAACCTCACAACCCTCACACACGACTCCCACCACATACTCATACGATTTGTCTCCTGCAACAGCACTGCCCTCGGTGTCGACCTTTCGAGCCCTAGCAGATTCTTCAGGAACCAACCTTGCTCCCTTTCTATTACCTCCCATTCACGCAATCCCCACACTTCCATTCCATACAACAATATAGGTTTTACACACGCATCCCATATCTTCCACGCCATTACGAGGTTACCACCCCACAAACTGCCCCATTTTCTGCACGCAATCCCCCAAGCCATTCTTGCTTTCGCCTGCATACACTCCACATGCATCCTAAGCCCTCCTCCACAGTCAAACCAAAAGCACAAATATTTAAGGCCATTCACTCTCTCAATCAGCCTTTCCTTCCATTTCAGTCCTTTGTCCTTACCCCTTCTGCCCCTATTCCTAAACAACATCCATTTGGTCTTTTCCACATTCACCACTAGCCCCCTCTTATCCAGGTATCTACCCATTTTATCCAACATCTCTTGCATCTCTTCCACTCTCTTGGCCACCAGCATACGTCATCTGCATACGCCAACATCCACACTTGGATCTACCCACCACGACCCCTCCTGCCTGTCGTCTAATCAGCACCTCTTCTAACTCGCTCGTGTACAGATTAAACAGGAGGCTCAGCGGGCACCCCTGCCGTACTCCCACATTCACCCTAAATTTCTCAGATATTTCTCCATTCACTCTTGCTTTCGCCCATGACTCTTTATACACCCTTCTCACCCACTCCACTCCTTCCTCTTCCATGCCCAATCTATCCATACATTCCACCAGTTTCCCCCTAGGAACTGAGTCATACGCAGCTTTTAAATTCACAAACACCGCATACACTCTCCCTTTGCATTCCAGCGCTTCCTCCACCATTCTCGCCAGCGTGAAAATCTGCTCCCTCGTCCCTCAACTTCTGTGTATATAAATGAAATCAAATACTTCACAAGTTATAAAGAGACTCAAGTCGGATTACTTATAGAAAAGTATAATCATAGCAATCATAATCATAATTTATTGGTGCTATTGGGGTTGTTTATACAAGTCAGAATAATAATATAGAAAATATAGATGTAGAAATAAAAAGTTAATAATATATAGATGATAAATGCATAAGAACCATTAAGAAATAACGCACGTCGTAGAATATAAAGAAAAAACAAGAATTAAGATATGAAATAAAGGTATGTGAAGAAAGACAAGAACCGCTACTAGGAGAAGGCACTACAAGAAGAAAAACATAATATACATGAAATATATTCAAGCTGAGAATTTCATGGGTTGACAATATCACTAACGAAGCTGTACCCCAATGCATGAAGAAGACGCGTGAACTTTTTATGTGCCCCGCTCCATCTATAATGAGTTTCAAGATTGTCAAGATTGAAGGTCCTGGGCGGAAGCGGCTCTCTTGGCTACTGAACTGTAGATAATAAGTCGACATTGGAGAAAACTTATTCATCTGACCCAAGACAGAGACGAATACAAACGCATGGTCGCCAACCTCAACTAGGAGAAAGCAATACAAGAAGTAGAATATAATATTAATGAAATATACCGATATGTGTGATATGATAAAACGACAATTCAATACATAAAAAGAGCTAGAAAATATAAAACAAAATATAAAACATGAAGCAGATATGTGGACAGTAGATAAATCAAGAGTAGGGGCACAGTAGAAAGCACATGTCATAAGATTAATAGAGGGGACTAGTGCATAAACTACATAACATAACTCACAACAACGGAATAAGCAATAAAAAAAAGCGAGTTGAAGAAGTCAGAATGCAATGCAACCGCATTAAAACTAATGGTATTCCGAATAAACAATAAATATTTGAGATATGAATAAAAAAGTAATAATAGAAATAACAAATCTATTACAACTATTTATTATTCTGCATTGATTCATTGATTCATTTAAGACTTCAAAGTTTAGAAGTTCAAATGTGCTTAATAGAATTTTTAATTAAAATTCAGTGTATGCATCATCATTCAAGTGAAAAGTTCACAACTCACGTAGAAATACATTCGTTATTTAGCAAACTAAGTTGAAAATTTAATTCACATTTAGTTCCGCACGTAACATCACTTAGAAGTCTAACAGTTTCTTTTAAACCCGTTAATAATAAATATTGTGTGGCTGTATCGATCCATCCTACATTATGGACAAGCCTAAATTTGTCTAGTAACGCGGTCGATAGCGAGCGTATCAATTTATTTTGCGAGCTACCCCTTTGTGAATGTATTTGAACAGCTTTTATAATAACGTGAAACGAGAAACTGTTATATTATTAGTAACACTATAGTAATCGAAATTTAATATTAAATAGTAGATGGGCCGTGTAAACTGAATATTGCTCTAATTATTTATATGACATTTAAAGCTCAGCAACGTTGTACATTGAATAAACGTCATAAAAGCTACTCGTATAAGGCTGGCTTTAATTTCATAAATCCCGTGTCAATTTTAAATCCATGTTTCTAACGTCATTTTTTGACAACTTTAATACATAAACAGTATTTTGCCATATGCAAACCGGTACAATGAGATATGAGATGAAAAATGATCAACAAATTATGAAACATCAGTTTAGACAAACATATTCACAAAACAGGAATCATAAAACACAACGTAACCATTTAGATGATTGCCAAATAAGAAGAAAGTCAGAACTACGAACAGAGAAATGTACATGTTTCAAAATACTCACTAATAATTTACACAAACTACAAAACAATAAATAGACTTTTAGAAGACCAAATAGTACTGACATTTTACTTAACTTCACTCAGTGGAGTACTTACAAATTAAAAAGAAAAAACTAAATATTATACAAAATCCAATGTAAGCAAGAAAAGAAAGACAAACACAGATTGCTCAACACTATTACCCGAGTGGGAATGAACACGGCAAATTCCGAGGGAAAGATGTAGGAAAAAGTAAAGACCATTTTTTATGTATTTATATTTGTCAAAGTAGTTCCGTTATTTAATAAATCATTCATTCATAAAGAAAAATACGTAATTACAAAATAAGAATGAAAATTGAAGAAGAAGAAAACGAAACAAGAGGGTCACTAACGCCAAAGTCATGAGAAACGAGACCAAACTCTTGCTCACAGTTAAAGAGGGAAGGATCAGGTACTTAATACACGTTAATACACGTCATGCAGGGAGATAGATACGAAATTCTATAACCTATCATCGAAGAACAAATACAAGGGAAGAGATCCGTCGGGATCTGAGAATTGGCTGGGATGCACCTCAGTAGACATCTTTACTACCGCAGTATCGAAGACAATATTATCCACATGGATCTTCAACTTTCGCAAGGAGACGGCGCATTTAGAAGAAGTTTAAATAAATAACACATTCAATATAGTTATTCGGTAACACACTTGTAACATTTATTTGGTAAAAACATTAAAATAGCACGTGTTTGCTCTTCCTTGAATATTTTCAATTACTATATTTATTATTACTATAACATTAACTTATTAAAGCCTAGAGCTCCAGAAGCTAAAAACACCTCGACATATATGACATAATATGTAATGTTTTTCGACTCTATTACTTGTATTCAAGTGTTTGTATGCGCCAGAAATTATTCAGAACTTTTTTTTTCTAATCTCAAGAAATTTTATTATAAAGTACACTAATATATTAAAGCAGAGCCATTTAATAAGTTGCAAATGTTTTTGTTTACTACAGCGGAATGGAACAAGTTAATTCAAAGTTATAATCCCGCATTATCACCATAATGTCGCCCAATTAATTCTCCGCGGGCTATACAAAAACAAGATCAGGATCTTTTGGCAGCTTGCCGCTGGTGGTTATAAGAACCAGCGTTATATTTTTATGCGCTCTGCCACAATAAAATAAGCCGCCAGCGAAAACAAACATATTTAAAATCTGTCCGGATATATCGCGATTCAATCAAATATAGAGCACAGCTGAGACTAATGCTTCGGAAGGCTGATCTTGGGGTGACGCCGTTTCGGTTCCTAATGAAAATTAGTATCGAGCATCCGCCGATAGCGTTAATGAATGTAAATGGGAACCGGGGGCTAATTCAATTTGTACGTAGCGGCGGCGTCGGTGGGGCAGGGCGCTGACGATCGGAAAGGTGATGAGCGCTTCCGAACGGATTTGTGTGTGTTTGCATGTAAATTGGTGACGGCACTTGGCCCTGTAGCTTGGCATATCGTTGTCGTAATTGAGTTTACGGAATTTATTGTGTTATTGAAGTCGTCTTGAGTTAAGCACGGGATTCGCTTCAGGGAAGTGAAAGATTTAATGGGTCAGGAATCGAAGAGTGATTTGCATGTTTTCAAGTACCACTAAGTTTTGGAGCTTATGTTAGTAATAATATTATAGGATGTGCTGAAACTAAACAAGTATCACTTTAATACTGATTATTTTTAAATTTAAAAATGTTATTTAGTAAAAAAAAAAAAAACCTTTATTTGGCATATCAGCCCAACCCTTCCCTTTTACACACATTCCCAAATTGTACTTTCACAGAAAGAAATCAAAAAAGACACAAAAAAAAGAATACACATTATCATAAAATACATTTTTCTATCCATTAAAATCAACCCCCTCTGCCTTCGCCAATTTCCTTTCCCACGTCAGCCTCCTGCAGATTTTCACCCCTTTCCCATCATCTCCTAACCATTCGTTCAGCTTTCTGCACTCTCCAACCCACGCTTCTTTCACTCCCTCACATTCCTTGCTAAGGTGCCACCACGTGTCACTCCCCTTCCTACACAGCGCACACGCGGTGTACGCCAGCCCCATCCACACTTTTCTTCCTCGCTCTTCTGAACCACACCTCGCTCTTTCCATGCATACTTTGTCCTCTCTGCTCCATTCTCCCCTGGCTAAGTACCTCGGGAGTTTCCCCTGCACTTGCCACTCTACGTAGCCAGTTGTATGAGCTCTCAGCCATTCTCACTTGCCTCTCTTGCCACACAATATCCCTCAATCTCTCCCTTATCTCAGTTCCTAGGCTACCCCTTTCTCTCAGCTTCTCCTCTACCCACACCTCAGACATACCCACTCTTTCATACATCCTTTCTCTATCCTTCCTCCATTTACTCTATGTTCTACTCTTACACCTCATCCATACCTCCCGTACCAGTCTTTCCTCGCCCAAATCCTACAATCTTTCCTCAAACTTCACAACCCTCACACACGACTCCCACCAGATACTCTTACGATTTGTCTCCTGCAACAGCACTACCCTCGGTGTCGACCTTTCGAGTCCTAGCAGATTCTTCAGAAACCAACCTTGCTCCCTTTCTATTACCTCCCATTCACGCAATCCCCACACTTCCACTCCATACAGCAATATAGGTTTTACACACGCATCCCATATCTTACACGCCATTACGAGATTACCACCCCACAAACTCCCCCATTTTCTGCACGCAATCCCCCAAGCCATTCTTGTTCTAGCCTGCATACACTCCACATGCAACCTAAGCCCTCCTCCACAGTCAAACCAAAAGCCCAAATATTTAAAGCCATTCACTCTCTCAATCAGCCTTTCCTTCCATTTCAGCCCTTCGTCCTTACCCCTCCTGCCCCTATTCCTAAACAACATCCATTTGGTCTTTTCCACATTCACCACTAGCCCCCTCTTATCCAGGTATCTACCCATTCTATCCAACATCTCTTGCATCTCTTCCACTCTCTTGGCCACCAGCGCCACGTCATCTGCATACGCCAACATCCACACTTTGGATCTACCCACCACGACCCCTCCTGCCTGTCCTCTCCTCAGCACCTCTTCCAACTCGCTCGTGTACAGATTAAACAGGAGGGGGCTCAGCGGGCATCCCTGCCGTACTCCCACATTCACCCTAAATTTCTCAGATATTTCTCCATTCACTCTTGCTTTCGCCCATGACTCTTTATACATCTTTCTCACCCACTCCACTCCTTCCTCTTCCATACCCAATCTATCCATACATTCTAACAGTTTCCCCCTAGGAACTGAGTCAGCTTTTAAATCCACAAACACCGCATACACTCTCCCTTTGCATTCCAGCGCTTCCTCCACCATTCTCGCCAGCGTGAAAATCTGCTCCCTCGCCCCTCTTCCCCTTCTGAACCCACCCTGGCATTCCGGGAGCAGCCCTTTTTGTTCCACTTTCCATTCCATTCTATTTTTTACCATAGTCATCATCAATTTATAACCGGCACTCATAATGGTGATCCCCCTATAGTTTTTTACGTCCGAGACCTCTCCTCCTTTGTGCACCGGGACCACCACCCCCACACGCCACTTTTCCGGCACTTCCTCCTCTCCACTCCACACCTTGTTAATACTCTGCCGCACCTTCTCCCTTCCTTCCTCCGGTAACTTTTTGAAGGCCTCTGCCTTCAGCCCATCTTCCCCCGCTGCCTTTCCTAGTTTTAACTGTGCCGACTTTCTCACCCCTTAAATCCATTCTCTACCCTCCTGGTTGGTCATTTTATCCTGCGATCGTCTTTCTCTCCATTCCCCTCCCTCTCCGATTCCTCCTTCCAGCTCCCTCACCCTCACATTCCAGTCACCCCTGACGATCCATTCATCTGCCTCCGTCGTGAGCCCATCCAGTATCTCCGTTAGTTCTAAACGGTTTTTGTTACAGTACACGGCCCCTACCCACACCGACCTTCTATCCATTTCCACCTTCCCTATTACCAATCCCGCCGCTTCCCTCGAAGACTCTCTGATCCATTGTCCCACTGACTTCCTCACTCCTAACAAGATTCCTCCTTTGGCTCTCCACATCCTCGCTTCTTTCGTTGCACCTTGCATTACCCAGTCCCACCCTGTCGGCATGCAGATTTCTACCTGCCTCCACTCCTCTTCTGTCATCCACGTCTCCAGTAGCCCCACTATGTCCTTTGAGATGAACCACTTCTCCAGTTCCTTTTCCCACACTCCCCCTAGCACTTTGTTATTTAGTATCGAACTAATAATGTATGATATATGTCACAAAGAGGCCCCCAAAAGATGGATCGACAGCTGTACATCCGGATCGTAAGAGGCACGGTAGCTGGACAATACCATGACTTGTCCCATAATATAAAGAAGAAGAAGAAGATAACCGTGAATATTTTTAAAGCGATCTGTATCCCTAGATAACATTTATTTCGAACGTTAATTTGAATCGTTTTCTGGGTTGATTCACATATTTTGTCTTATTTATATAAGTTACTAGATTTATTTGTTTGCCTGTCTGCATATTTACATATTGGGAATATTACAAGTTAGCTTAAGTAAAATCGTTATCGTGATTGATAACGATAAATCTAATTGTGCAATATTTTCAAAAAACAGATGCGCACTTAGAGTTCCCAAAAAAATTAATCAATAACATACATCTTAAAACTGAATTACCAAGAATACTTGAAATAATAAATTGGTTTCACCTTTATATTAAACATGTGTTTTCCATTTTATTATAATTATGTATATATTGTATAAATTATAATCTTATGAAAACAAATAAGATTTCTATTATATTCTACTTATGTACATTGTTTAAGTATATGTAAATAAATATTATATATTTGAAACTAGTACATTTTTTAAAGTATGAATAGGAAATTATGAAATTCTTGTTGCTTGCACAAAGATTGGGCTACAATTATATTTTCTGAATAAAAAATCAAAACAACGATAAAATGGTTAGAATAACCAAAATCCACAAGTAAGATACTATATATTGTAAGCTATTCTTTCATAGGAATGTATGAAGTTCCGCCACTAAAACTAACCTTGCTTATTGCAAATTGCAAATCCTATTTTACATTCTATTTATTTGTTTCGGTTGTAAAGCCAGCTCTTTAAGTCGATGTTTATTTAAAGTAATTTCGCTTTTTTTGCGAGCACAATGAAAATTCCACATGTTAATATTTATTTTTCCGCGTGAAATTTATCGCATTTCGACGCGGTCATCAAAACAAACTCGCGTTTTCCATTTCGTTCTCGCTCTTTCGCAATGAGCAGGAATTTTACACGCGGCGCATTAATAAATATTAACCCGGGAATGCTTTGAGCGGCCACCGCGGCGGGCGCGTTTTGCATAAATCAACCGCATCTTTTCCGGCCCCTTAAGCGGCGGCGGCTTGTTTTTATTTCGGCTCCCAATTTGCCCCGCAATATCATTCCGTGCCATATCGCTACCGATCCGTTTCCGTATCGCGCTTGCGGACGTAACGAAATTATGCGATTTATTTTTATTTATGAGCTAAACGATTCACGGGGGAGACGGAGGTAATTTGGCCGAGTTTATGTGAGTGTTATTTTCCTTTCTTTTCGGAGGTTCGAGCAAATAGGTTGATTTATAAATACAATGGGAATGACTTGATTTTACTTCATTTAATGGATTTTATAGTAATATAATTCATATTATTCTAATGAAATTAATTCAATAACAAATTACATTTTAGACATTAAATTTCATGATTACTCACTGTTAGTAGTTCTTCCAAATCTGGTATTATCTAAAACGTTTTAACATCGCTAATATTATTCTCTGAATAGTCAAATAATTAGGGCCTTCAACATATTAGTGTATATAATAACAAAAATATATCGGAATAATTTTATTTATCATGTTTAATTTATTTATAGAATTATGCCTTCGCTACTTCCTCTTTGTCATGCTGTAAAAAGATCTCTTGCGGTATCTGTAAGATTGTTTACATGTACAGTATAAAAACAAAAAAGATATTTTTAAATTCTGTATAGTAATAAAATGTCTTCAAGTTGAACATTATATAAGTATTTTTATACAAGAACGAAGTGTTTTTACTATTACTCATGCAGAGCTCAGAAGAATAAAAAATAAAAAATATATACCCAGTCCTATTAAGGGTGGGATCACGATCACATCTATACTTCTCTTATGGCATGAACTGTGAAAATGTATTGAGTTTTCAGCCAAACGTATGAAGAAAAATATCATACAAATTATGCAAGTTATTAAAAACAATTTTTTAGTGGCTCAAAAGCTTATCTTATAAGAATGTGTACTGTATTACAGCTTCTGTGATTGTGGACTGTGGATTTGTTTGAAAAAAACATTAATTTTACATTGAAACACTTTATTACACAATTAAGTCCCACTTAAGGGTGACAAATAGATACAAATCAGTTGGAACAGAATTGAAAACTAGAATGCATAGTTATAGAATGTAGAAGGTTATACAATCTTACAAAATAAGTTTCAGGGCCAACAATAAATGTCTTATTGACTTCGAAAAATTGGATGCCATTTCATTATATAGATTTTGCTAAAAGCTCCGCACAATTTCATAATTCGCGTCATAAGAAAATTATACGAATTATCCCATCCTTAAGGATCGTCTATAATTATCTTGGCTGTATTGAGCTTTTACCAACCACTATACAATGGAATTGCATTCTTATAAGATAATAAAATCAATTAATGTTCGATACTAAGACTTAATTTGTAAGATTTGCATCTACACAAATACAAATTAGTCATCAATTCATACAAAATAAGTTTTCAAAGCCAACAACAAGTGTTATTGTTTTGATAACCTTCTACATTCTATAACTTTAAATTACGATCATCAATTTATACAAAATCAGTTTCAAGTCAACAATATTTGTTTTTATTAGTTTGCATAAATTCTATGCAATTCCGGTGTATAATTTTTACTCATCATCACATTTTGTGCTATAAACCCAAAATAAGAATTGTAACAATTAAAAACGTCACTTTATGGTCACCCACTAAAGTCCGTATATCCTAGGACTTCATAAACTCTTTATATATTTATTTATAAGTGAAAACTGTTTCTTTAATCATTGTTTTGTATAATAACAACATCAAGTCGCAACTACATTCAAATAAATATCCAAAGGAGTGTTTGAATGTATGTAGCTCAAAGCTAATCAAATAAGATGAGCTGAGCTGAGCTGAGGCGTCGCCCGTTGTTACAACACATTTTCCTTCAATGTATAGTATCAATGTTGTAGTGTTCTGACTTGCTTTCATCAGCCACTAATATATGTATCTCATTTACGGGTATTGGGGGTACATATTTATGTCCCAAGTAACAACTGTTTATTTATAATACTACATATCCTTAAACATTGTTCCCCCAGTTACTTAGATATCTATTTATAATAACATAATATTATTCCTATACCTTACACATGTATATATATATATATATATATATATATATATATATATATATATATATATATATATATATATTGTAATGTTAAAACTTGTATATTTTGTTTATTATTTTGTTGATGTATTTAATTTGTTATTGTATCATATTAGATATTTTTGTCTGTATACGTTGGTAAACCACGCACTAAATTTGTTGGTGACAACAGTTTACTTGGTGACCACTGCGTGGTCATCTCGCTCTCTATCGAACAAGATACAATAAACATCAACCACACAACAAATCGTTTTTATTTTCTCCCGAACACAACAGCCATGGGTTCAAACCCTATCGGTGTTTAACTTCTCTAAGCTTCCCTCTTTACCGGCGGAAAAGCCTTACAGCTGTTGTGGCTCCTTTCAGATACCAAACCTTGGGGGTATGCACAGTCGCAGGCTATCAGTTGTTTCACCTGTACCGTGACTTTGTGGATAAATTCAACGACTTAACGACTTTCTGGAGACCTTTTATTGTATTACTTAGTTAAACAAGTTACAAGACTATTGCGACTCTAACGCTGTTCTAACTCTTCTTAACACTCCTGCCTCAGCACTCTTCTAACCCTCGCTTAAGACTGCTCTAACGCTGGCTTAACACTGCCGCTTCAACCTCTTCTAACTCTGGCTTCACACTGCTCTAACTATAGCTAATGCGATAATGATGGTGATGATTGTTGAGACACAACACAGCTGATACTCTTTATTTATTTATAATATATAAATTATATACTTTTATTTTACTGTGCAAAAATAATCAATGGAACCAAAATATCACGCTGGCTATTAAAATAGTATAGAAAGAATGTTCTGCCTACAATTAAGCAATCCCTCTCTTACAAAATACACACGGTGTCAGATTTAAATTTACTCAATCCAAACATATACGTAGGTATTCTTTATGTATTTGATCTTTTCTAATGAAGCATAATAATTCAAAACTTTCGCCGCATCGCTCAGCTCAATCAAGTATCGTAAACAAACACATTTTCTTGATCTGTAATTAACGATACAAAATCAAACACATGCAACTATAATTTATATTAAATTGCACGCGTATACAACAAAATAATTTACAACCATTACGTATACATGAAACGTGATTTGGCACGCGCATAAATGAACTATTAGTCCAGAAACTCATATCATACACAATCAAACATTTTAATGGCATTCGGAAATGTAAACTGAATTTTCACCTAACTTTAAAGCCGTTACACCAGCGCGTGTTAATGTTTTATTTTTAGTTACGTTGGAATAACATTGTAGTAACAAATCGGAAAGCATTTGCTCGCCGGCAGCATTTTCAATTAATCAATTTGTACTTTATTTTCTCGACAATCCCATAGCATTGCACATATCTGTATTTAGCTTGATGAGGTAATATTTGTAGGAACTCAGTAGTCTTGAATTACAGACTTTTGTAACAATAATTATATTTTAAATTTTAATTATTTAAATATTTTTCGCGACTTTCAATGTCGGAACATTGAAAGTCGCGAAAAATATTTGGGGCTCACAGAAAAAGTTCTTCAGGGGGTCCTATAACAATTTTAAATGCACTTGGGGTCGGGGTCCAAAAATTTTGAGAATCACTGGTGTAGAGTAATCCAGGTATATATACCAACCTCGGACAACGAGAAAGAAGCGGTAAAACAAGTGTATGAGTGGACAAACCTAGCAATGAAAAGAAGGAAAATTCAACTAATTCAACATAGTCACCGGCGACTTCAATGCCAAACTAGGAAAAACAAAAGATGAAAATTAAAAAACTTGGGCCCATTTCGACTGGAGGAAAGAAATGAGAGAGGAAACATGCTGCTAAATTATGCATACGAAAATGATCTATATAATGAACATCTTCTACTACAAGCGACAGAAGAGATGTAAGTGGACGCATAAAGAATAAGATAGACTTCGCAATTAGCAATAACAAAGACAGAATATAAAAGTACTATACGCCATAATTATCACAAACCTAGAAAGATAGGCAAAAAATAACAAGATTGAAAATACCAAGTGAGGAATATCAGAGCGAATTGCAAAATCTAGTAGTAAGATAAAATAAGATAATTTTAAAAGACGGCATATTACTGCAAGATCTAAACAACCAAAATAAGAAATAAAAGTATGTCCAGCACTCTTGGCGGGGAAAGATACTCGTAAAGAATAACGGATCAAGAAAGAAAGGCTAAACCTAATACAACAACGAAAACACTTACTACAAGATCAAAACAGAAGAGGCATAGAAATAGCAGAAATAAACAAAACTATACGCCAAAAGATGACGGCGGATATCAGGAGGTACAAACACAGAAACATAAAAGAAACACTGGAAGACAAGAAAAGCCACACACAAATATAGAGAACATTGGGCATACGAAAAACAATACTTATCAAATCCACAAACAGACAACATAGAGATAATCCAACCTTTATAGTAAAGGTAGAACATTTGTTAACAAAAAGTTATACCAGAACGCAGCGGACCCAGACTGAGACAAAAAAGAAGCCGACCGAATAATTCTGAAAAATATATGCTCCATATAATAATAGAAGAAATCGCCGAATCTCTACATAAAATGACAAACGATGGGTTTACAGATAAATACGTCGAACACAAAATTCAAGATAGACGCAACACACGAAATTATAGAACAGTAACCAAAGAGTCGAAGATTCATTCATTTATCTAGGCCGAAAACTCAAAATATCAAAAGAAAACCAAGGTGCAGAAGTACAAAGAAGAATATCGATGAGTTGGGCAACATTTGGCAAGTTGAACAATAACTTCAAAGCGGAAATACCCAATACTCTAAAAGCACGCACATTCGAACAGTGCGTCCTTCCAGTACGACATACGAAACATGGGCATTAAATACACAAATAATACATAAAATGAAAGTCACACAACGGGCGATGGAAAGGGGAATGCTGAAAAATGCTGAAAAACAACGAATAGTTACGTCAGCAATTGAAAGTAACAGATGTGAAATGCCGTATCGGCTATCTGAAAAGGAGCTACGTATATAGCCAGAATGAAGGACAGCAGCCACGCTGACTAGTAGCCGACCTCAAGAACATCAAAGACCGCAGGGAAGATCACGGAACGACTGGCAGGACATGACTGGTTGAGAAATACAGAAGATAGAAAGGAATGGAAGAATCTAGGGAGGCTTACATCCGACGGTGGATGACATAACTGATGATAATATTGACTCATAAGTCTGGGCCAAGAGAAGCGCTGTTCTGCATCCACGTACTTTTAGAAATTCTAAAAACTAGGCATGAATGACAGAGATCTTAGAATGACCAAATCCTCCACTAAAACCAAACTGCGAATATATCAGAAGGAGAGGAAATATCACAGGATATACATAGTTAACAGGAGTGCGACAAGGGTACATCCTATACCGGTGTTATTCAACATCTATTCTGAGAACATATGCAGCCGAGCCCATTACGAGTCAGCAGGAATACTAATAAATGGAGAGATAATCAATAACATTACATTCTCTAATGATACGGCAGTATTTATAGAGAATTTTATTGATCTGCAAGAATCGATGAACACAAGGCAGCCAGAAACACGGACTAAACATCCAATTGCATGGTTATTTAAAACTCAACCATCGAAAAGACAATTAACCTTGGACCTACAGATACTCGAAAGAATTCACAAGTTATCATATCTGGCCAGCATAGCTAATAACCAATTGAATCAAAAAAACTAGGTAAGCTTTCATCCGGATGTCTAAACTATTCAAAAGTCATGATTTAAATACCATCACGAGATACGACTACTTAAGTGCTACGTGTTTCCATACTCTTTTATGGCGTAAAGTCATGGATGGTAACATCAAGAGGCCTTTGAAACGTAACCCAGAAGGGTGTATTAAAAAGGATGAGAAAGAAAGTAGAAGTGCTATAATAAACACAGTGAAAACTGAAACTAGAATACTTTGGACATGTTATGAGAAATGAAGATCTTTAGCGACGACTACTCAATGTAATACTACTACTATAGGGGAAAGTATGATCATGCAGGAAGATAATATCTTAGCTCAAAAACCTAACAACTTAGTTCTGAATGACCAGAATGGGACTCTTCCGAGCTGCAATAAACAAAATTATGATAGCCAGAATGATCGCCAACATCCGATAGCGGATACGGCACAAGAAGGATGGATATAAATATTTTTCAATTAATTTGACACAGCCTCGGTGTGCAAAATATTGAAACTTAAATTGCCTCTCTATTTCCGGTATACAACGTTACTAAATACTGAGGGACGCTAAAAAACGGTAGATTCGAAAAAAATATTCGTTCTGGTTTCATCTGTTCTATAGAAAGTCGTAATGACTAGTATTTCATTTTCCAAATAAACACACAAAATTAAAGTTGTAACTGATCATTGTTGAAATCTAACAACATGCCCTGTCAAGCATCTGTTGGCACATTCGCATTGTGAACATTCTTGTCCCGGGAATGAGAAATCGCTCCCGAAGGTGGACGAACCAACATCTTCGGCCAACGGCAAGGGGAGACAACGGTAAACCACTGCATTAAAGACCCAATAATATGCGTATTCCATAGTCATGGCTATTTTCAAAATAAATCATTTCGGAGCTATAAGCCCCTAATCGGATCTCCGATGGGTGTTGGGGCAGTTTAAACGATTTCACAAGGATCATCAAAACTATTAACATCGGTACATAGAACGTTAAAATTCGGTATCCACTATTGGATGTTGGCGATTATTCTGGCTATCGTAATTTTGTTCACTGCCGCTGGGAAGAATCCCATTCTGGTCAATCAAAACTAAGTTAACCTAACAACTAAGTTCTGATTGACCTAAGCTTGGGCTAAGATATTATCTTCCTGCCTGGTCATCCTTTCCAAATACTTACCCCTGTAGTAGTAATAGTAGTATTACATTGAATAGTCGGTAAAGATCTTCATTTATCATAACATGTAAACGGGTAAAACACAGAATGCCATCCAAGAAATGAATACACTCAGGGTAGATATAATGAGATATAACTCATTATATCTACCCTGACTGTATTCATTTCTTGGATGACATTCTGTGTTCTACCCGTTTACATGTTGATAAATGAAGATCTTTACCGACTATTCAATGTAATACTACTATTACTACTACTACATGGGTAAGTATTTGGAAAGGATCAGCGAAATACGATGGCCGGGCACAGGTTGCTGTATCCCTGCTTAAGTCATTAGTATTTCAGGAATGGTGGACTCTATAGTCCTTTAGTGTCTACCATTTTGGAAATACTAAAGACCAACACGAACGCGGAGTGGGTATAATAATATCAAAAAATAAAAATAGCAATGATGATTGCCAGCTTTCGAAGCGGATATACATCGGCAGAAGAAGAAGAAATGTGATTGTGTATTTTTAAAACGAGCGTTCATTATAAATACTTAATTAGTGGTATTGGGTACGCTGCCTAATAACGGCCAAGTGAATTCTCGTATTGAAATGATAAATAGTATAATATTGTTCAACATTTTTAAATTTGTTTGTCATGGCATGTTAGCCTATTAGTA
Organism: Lordithon lunulatus; assembly: GCA_963942505.1. Classification (NCBI taxonomy): domain Eukaryota; kingdom Metazoa; phylum Arthropoda; class Insecta; order Coleoptera; family Staphylinidae; genus Lordithon; species Lordithon lunulatus. The sequence goes on along the minus strand of OZ012666.1, from coordinate 51,839,781 downwards.
GTTAGACAACTGTAAACAATTTACCGTTGGATGAACCCGCGATACTATTGCTGGAAAGTATTGAAAAGTGCACACCAGTCCAGAGTAAAGAATGTCATATAGACAGTAATGCAGCCTATTTTTAAATATTATCGAGATATCACAGAATTATTAAATATTCTGAGGAAATAAATTAGCGACACCCAGCTCAGTGGCCAAGTGGTTAGAGGCGTCGTCCATCTCGTACTGAGCATTGGGGAGCCTGAGTTCGATCCCCAGCGGGGAGCGAATTTTCACGAATCACCTTTCACAGTTTTCACAGAGGTTTTCTGTGAAGTTAAGGTAAATACCGGGTGATTAAACTCCTCTGAGCTTCTCCCTTGACCGGCGGAAAATCCTCACGGCTGATAGCCCTATAAAGATTTTTTTTTAAATTCGCGAAATATCGATACAACTAAATAAGTAGATTCAGTACTGTCCATACACTGGTTTCCAATATATTTCACTGTATAGCAAAAAATAACTATACTAGTAAAAATGGGTACTCTAAGGACATACTTTTAAATTCTCCATAACAGGTTTGGGAACCGCTGTTGGAAAATAAATGATGTATAAAATTTACACTGATATACTAAGGGTGACAATATTCCATAAAACGTATAATTGAAGAGGGGGCATATGCTAGCTTTTAAATAATTTATTTCGAACGTTGAAAAACCTTTATTCCCAAACATTCATGCGGAAAGCTTCACAGCGCGAGCTACTATAGAAATTGACTGAACGGCATGGAAAACTAATTAAATTAAGTATTCGCGGCAAAACGCGTTCAGAAATGTATTAATTATTTTGGCGCAGTGGCTTTGGCCCGTTTCGATGAACATACACGGCTCATTAATAATTGCAGGTGCATGGATGCGAAATTGACACTGTAACTATCTAGTAAATTATCCGGAATGACGACTATTAAAATAACAAATGACCCATCATGGAATCTTTATCATAAACAATGTATGTTAGAGTTGTCAATAATGATAAGTAAATAGTTCTAGGTGGAAATATATTTTTGAATTGAAAAAATGAAACTAATGTGTTTTTAATTTGTTTTGGATGAAGTGTAAACTGTTATGAAGAATGTCTATAAAAATACTAGGTGAAATTCCTGTCGTTCGACGGCTTATGATGAATCAACTATCTCGCCAACTATTTGTATACTTTTTCTTTCAAAACATTATTAAACGTAATATTGTGCGCCGTACCTCTTCTTATTCTAACTATGCAGTTGCAGCTTCTAAGATAACATTAGACGCAACTATCCCACTATGGCGTTGTTTTTGTCCTCCTTTTGGTACATGTACTGACATCAGAAAAGTCATAAATGACCGGTCGGTCGGCTTCAAGACATTGTTTTCTTTTTATATTATAGGGATGCTGCATATTTAGGTGGACCCGTTTAGGGATTCCAAATCAGAATCCCAAGATCCTCGACTATTGTGACCGAACTTCAGTAAATATTTTGGTATTGTTAATATTATTCACCTTCTTCCTCAAAATAAATCTATTTTATGTGAATTTAAATGCTAATAACAAGAACGGAGAAAGAAAATATAACCCGCACGCATATTACTGGCATATGCCAGTAATATGCGTGATTTTATATACAATCCGTATTCCTTCGCTCTAACTAATTGTGCACAATGTACAGGAGGTATTATTTCAACTTTAATGTGTTTACTTATAAAACTTACAAATATGATTTACATTGACACTAAGTAACTAATACCAAATGAAAAGAAAGAGATTTTGTTTCATTGTCGATGTTAACTTGATTAATCTTTATTGTATCTTACTGAAATTTTCATCGTTTCTTAATAGGAATAAAATCCACGTTTTCTGAAATGTTCATCAAAGTACATCGACGTTTACTGGGTGTTCATGTATTTATATAAGTCATGCAGCCAATCAGCGCCGATTCTAAGGAGTGAATTTTACCTCAGATTCCCTGACAATGGGATGTGTGCAGAACTACTTGGCAGAGCTGCCGTTTTCGATACAAGGTGCGTTGGCATGTTAGTCTGGACTGCTTTATCAATAAAGATAATTATCAGTTATTGTATAATGAATGCTTTCGGTCACTTACTCAGCTGGTAATAAAATATGTTAGTTGACTGTAGGGAAGGGCTTATTATATATTGTGTATTGAATAATATCCCCCAAGGAGCTCGCCCTGGATTTAACAGACCAAGTACCTAACCGTACTAATTGTTATTAGTAATAAAACATCACGATGTGTGATATTTTTGTTCAATACAGCGCTCTACATATATACTCGTTCCGTCATATATTATAGTATTATATTTATTAGTAATGATGATAGATAACTTTTAATTTAATTAAAAGAGGTACTTCGTGTACTTACATTCATTTTCGGTTAGCAAGCGAACCTCCAAAAACGAGAACATTTAATGAATGCGCCTTGGTTCGCTATATTCACCACATCGTCTGTAGAGAGCTTGATGTTAGTTAGGTCACACAAATGATTTTAACCAACTGAACATGAAGAGGAATTAATAATTATATGTTTAAGCTCTTGTACTTTTTATAAAATGGCTACCCTTGATTCTTGAATAACTGATTATTAAATCACATCCAATTATATTTTTTGAAATAATAATGATTACAGTAAAAACGAGGAGACTGGAATATTTAGGACACATAATGAGAAACGAGCAGCGGTACGGAATGCTACAGCTGATCCTCCAGGAAAAAATAGGGCAGACTAGAAGATAAAGAACTTATATACATGGTCCAGGAAAACAATGGGTCTGTTTAGATCCAGAGCGAGTAAAATAAAAATAGTATATATGATCGCCTATAAGTATTCTATTAATCTAGTCAAGATTCCACACGATATCACATTGTACATTGTTAGTAATACGAGCTCTATAATTACATTTATTATTTGTAACTTGCGACGCATTTATTAATAAATCCAACATTTTACTTACAATGTGACAAACACGCGCACTTTCACAGTAAAGAATTCTGTGTATAATTCTGAAGAATTTATGGTAAATGCGCGTGCGTTGGCGTGCGAGTCAACGAAAATGCGTGCCCAGCAAAAAAGATACAATCTATAAACGCAAAGACATTTCAGTGAGCCACAAGACAAGGCGCCGTCTAATTTTAGTGCGTTTTGCTTATTTCCGTCCTGCACTATGCAGTTTAATTTGGATGGGCTATATGCGGCGCGTGAGGCAACAGGTCTCGGGGGGCGACAATAGGGCTTCGTAACAGGGAAATCCCGACCGTTAAATATTTATATTCCCTTTTTATTTTCTATTTAGTCCGGTTCGTGTTACAAAGCGGATTTGTGACACCCTCCAGCAAGTTTGGGCCGCAACACGCAAAGTGTTGCTGTGAAAGTTTTCAAGTAGTATCGTTTGATGAGACACGAACAAGAGAATACACATTTTGTACAGTTTAGCGTTAATAATAGGACACAATAAACAGTAAGAGTGTTTTACAATTTCACCTGTTGTGCTAGATATATATTTAATAAACGTACAGAAGTTTTATTAGTAGTACACTAGTAGAAGAGTTCCCACAGAATAATAAAATTTATTTATTAAATATTGTTTTAATATAATATTAAATTTTTTGTCATTATTTCCATTTTTGATGGTAAGTGGTAGGTGATTACAAAATTTCGGACCAATTATGTATTAGACTATTAGCTGTTAAATCGAAGCGGATTGTTTTTACATTCACGTCTTTGCTTTATCTAGGACTATATTGAGACACAGGGTTAACAGTGATAAAAGTGTTTTAGGGGGCTATAGTTGCTGACTTTGAAATGTGGGGTTAATTTATGAGTCGAATAAAAAAATATTCGCAAAAAGATGAACAATGAGAAGAAACACTCGTTTCTGTATCATCTATTATCTAAATAGTGTGTCATTATTTCATTTTTTAAACTGGAGAAACAGTACAAAACAGGAAAAAATGGAGATATGGTAGAAAAAAGCAAAAATACACAAAGAACTGTAGAAAGAAGGAACACTGAGGCCGATCCCCTCAAGAACAGAATTTAAGAAGTCCGGGAACTGAACGACAGAAACATTATTTAGTAATGCTAGTAGAGATTTGAAATAGGGACACTGCTAAATCCCTCATCAAGCATTTAACTCTATCAGTACACGCTCCTGCGATAATTATAATGTTCAAGCCAATGATTCCAACTAAATAAACTGATATCTCATTAGAAGGCATCAAATTGTTATTGATGATTAAAAACCTGATCAAATTAAAATACCGCTAAGCGTGCTCAATTTTAAATATATAAACCATCCGTCAAAAACTTAAGCGCGCAAATCATTTCCCAGTCCCAGTAGCATTTGTTAAAGTTAGAGTCTCTGGGCTGTATGTTATTACAGGTAGCACAAATTGTCGGTATATTTTCCACTTTGGGCACATTGGTAAATCAGTTTTTAAACTGGTATTGAGTTTACCAAATGCGGCCACTCAATTTCACAGGTCCGGTTATCACGACCAAGTTGATGACCAATATACGTCTACGTGCTCTACATTTTCGTCGTTTACTGACATTGGTTCGCTCAGCACAAGGTTGGTCATGATTTTGGTCTTGATCATGTTCATCTTTAGTTTCACCTTGTAGAATGCATGTTGAAGACCGCATAGCATAGATTTGATGTCTTTGATGTTATCCGCTATTAAAACTATATTATCGAGGAATTTCGTTTTGGTTTAGGTATTCGCCAACTACTCGTATTCCTTTATTATCCCAGGAATACATCTTGAATACATATTCTAAGACAACTGCAAATAGTCTGGGGGAGATTGTATCGCCTTGTATAATGCCTCTTCCGATGTTACATTTATTAGTGTTTGCATGCATTTTCACACTTGCTGTAGCGTTAGAATAGATGTGATGAATTAGTTTTGTATATAGATAGTCAATTAGGTATTGTTTCAAAGCTTTTACTACTGTCGAGAGCATTTTGGAAATCAATAGTTAGCACTGGAGACTTATTGTATTCTATACTCATTTCTATGAGTGTTTTAATAGCTTAAAGATGGCCATTCATTCTAAAGCCAGCCTGTTCTCTTGGTTGGTAAAAGTTGTGTCTTACTTCTAGACGCTTCATAAAGATCTTTGTGAAAAGCTTATACAGATGTGACAGAAGGCTTATATATAATTATCAAGGTCGGTTATATCACCATCCCTATGTGAAAGAACAGTCACAGCATTATTTCATTTACTTGGAATGGCGCTATCATACAAGTACAGATTAAACAGGTCATTTGTCAGTTGCAGTAAAGTGTTTAACAGATTCTATGACTATATCATCCTCTCCTGGAGACTTGATTTTTATGATGGAGAGAGGATTTCTGATCTCATCAATAGATGATAATTTCTGGCATTTCTTCAGATTCCTGATTTAAGACCCTCTTCTAAGCTGTTTGGCATGCACATTGGTCCAATGTTTGAGTTTTAGTTTTATATAGGGTTGCATAGAAGTCTTCATCTATTTTAAGGATAAATTCACTATTTGATGTTATTATTTCTAAATTATCCTTTAAGTTAAATATTTCAGTACTTTCATGCAACCATTTGTCTCTACAGTTCTTCTGATCTGTTCCGTGTTATATCTTCTTATGTCTCGTTTTACATCTTTTGATATTTCTTTATTTAAGTCTCTAGGTTCTTTAGAGTTTACATTTTCCTTGTTTCTTAGTTCTCGTCTGAGCTTCATCATATTTCTGGTGTTAGAACTAATGTTGTCATGGTTTGGCAGTATTATTGGTTGGAATTTTTTATGACTTTTAGTATTTTATCATTAACCTTTTTAGCCCTGGATTTTTAAATTTGAAATAATTATTAATTATTATTACACTTATTCACATACATCAAAATTCAAAAGTTTCTAAAACTGCGCATGGATTTTCTTTAAAATATCTTGTTGGAATGAAATCTAGTGATTAAAAGCAAACATGGATAGGAACAGTAAGTAGGGGCCTGTAAATGTTATGGTAGCAAATGCCAAGGGTTAATCTCATCTATGGGGTTGTTTTTCGAATCGAAATCTTTAAGGGCATTTGTTATAGTTTCTGTATATTTTTCTATTTCTTCTGGTGGATTCCAACATGTGAGCATTTTCTTTCGAATCATTTTCTGACTTTCAGATTTAGTGTAACTGTTGCTCTTACTATTCTATGGGCGCTTCCAGTGGTAACATTGTTCAGTGACTGCTTCTTTTTTGTTAGTTATAATAAAATCTATTTCGTTTCTTGTCTGTGCATTTGGAATCCCCCAGGTTCATCTTCTCTTCTTTTGAAAGAAGCTATTAGAGCTTATTTTATACGAAGCTATTGCATATAAGTTCTGCATTGCTAGAAAATTTAGCTACGTTCCTTTCTGATGCCTATTCCATGTTTGCCAATCACTGCTTCCGATTCATCTTGCTTCTTGCCAATTTTTGCTTTAAAATCACCACCTAAAATTGTGAAGTGTGTTGGTTATACCAAAAAATACCACTGTATATACCACTTAATGCTTGGGAGATATCGTCATAATACCTTTCTACTTCTTCGTCGTCATGATTGCTAGTTACATACTCACAGGCAAATTAGATTTGAAAATATACAGTCGTTTTTTTTTTAATATAGAGCAAACATGTATCACAGACGGACGACGGACAAACAGATATTTTCCCGATATTAAAATTATCAGAGGAACTTTTACAGTGTATTTCCACAAAAACTATGTACTGCCATAACCACAGACTTATCCTAATAAAGAGGATGTCCGCAAAAATAGACATTTGCGCTCGATTACAATACTTTACGTTACTTTAAGTAAAAAGGAATGAAGAAACTAAACAGGAGTAATTAATAATCAATATGTGTGACAGATTTGCAGTAAGACATATTCCAAACACATGGCCAAGAGTAATAATTGTGGTATTCATACCAACACTTGCACGTGTAGGAATCATCTGGTACATCATCCTACAGACCTACACAACATTTTTACTGTAGTCTCATTAGTAGATATTTGATATAAGTTGCCGCTGTCGAACTCTATTTTGAGTTTAGTACATTAATACCGTGTTTCATACATCAAAATTACTATATTATAAATACTACTTACTTGACATTCATTGTTATACGGAAGGACAAGTAATAGTGTGTTGTATTCACCTACCTGAAATAAAAATATATATTTAAACAATGTTATAATTATAAATAATAACATAATCAAGTTTTAGAAGCAAACATATATAGTGTCCCTAAAGTATGGAATAAATTCGATAAAAAACCTTTGTTTATGATTTTTGCAAAAATCTCTCGGACGCGACAATTATTAATTTTTAATTTCTAATTTCCATTTTTTGTTACCGTTTTTGAATGAGCAAGAACGTCGCCGTCATTTTTTTTTCTAATGAAAACTTCATTTTCTTATAGCGAATTCTATAGAGGATTATTTTTCTGCGATCAGCGATGTTTATTATGATATAGGTCACATAACGAAATTTCCGAGAAAATCATTTCAAATGTCAGTGAAAAAAATTAAAACGCGAAATAATAATTAATTAAAGAACAAGTAAATGCATAAACTATGCACTATTTACAGTGTAACAATGAGCTAATCCATGAACAAATTCGTTTTCAACATTTTTAATATCTGGATATATTAAATCACGATTAAAAAAAAAACCTTTATTTGGCATATCAGCCCAACCCTTCCCTTTTACACACATTCCCAAACCGTACTTTCACAGAAAGAAATCAAAAAAGACACAAAAAAAAGAATACAAATTAACATAAAATACATGTTTCTATCCATTAAAATAAACTCCCTCTGCCCTCGCCAATTTCCTTTCCCACGTCAGCCTCCTGCAGATTTTCACGCCTTTCCCATCCTCTCCTAACCATTCGTTCAGCTTTCTGCACTCTCCAATCCACTCTTCTTTCACTCCCTCACATTCTTTGCTAAGGTGCCACCACGTGTCACTCCCCTTCCTACACAGCGCACACGCGGTGTACGCCAGCCCCATCCACACTTGTCTTCCTCGCTCTTCTGAACCACACCTCGCTCTTGCCATGCATACTTTGTCCTCTCTGCTCCACTCTCTCCTGGCTAAGTACCTCGGGAGTTTCCCCTGCACATGCCACTCTACGTAGCCAGGGTTGTATGAGCTCTCAGCCATTCTCACTTGCCTTTCTTGCCACTCAATATCCCTCAATCTCTCCCTTATCTCAGTTCCTAGGCTACCCCTTTCTCTCAGCTTCTCCTCTACCCACACCTCAGACATACCCACTCTTTCATACATCCTTTCTCTATCCTTCCTCCATCTACTCTCTGTTCTACTCTTACACTTCATCCATACCTCCCGTACCAGTCTTTCCTCGCCCAAATCCTGTAATCTTTCCTCAAACTTCACAACCCTCACACACGACTCCCACCACATACTCATACGATTTGTCTTCTGCAACAGCACTGCCCTCGGTGTCGACCATTCGAGCCCTAGCAGATTCTTCAGAAACCAACCTTGCTCCCATTCTATTACCTCCCATTCACGCAATCCCCACACTTCCACTCCATACAACAATATAGGTTTTACACACGCAACCCATATCTTGCTCGCCATTACTAGGTTACCACCCCACAAACTCCCCCATTTTCTGCACGCAATCCCCCAAGCCATTCTTGCTTTCGCCTGCATACACTCCACATGCATCCTAAGCCCTCCTCCACAGTCAAACCAAAAGGCTAAATATTTAAAGCCATTCACTCTCTCAATCAGCCTTTCCTTCCATTTCAGCCCTTCGTCCTTACTCCTACTGCCCCTATTCCTAAACAACATCCATTTGGTCTTTTCCAAATTCACCACTAGCCCCCTCTTATCCAGGTATCCCATTCTATCCAACATCTCTTGCATCTCTTCCACTCTCTTGGCCACCAGCACCACGTCATCTGCATACGCCAACATCCACACTTTGGATCTACCCACCACGACCCCTCCTGCCTGTCCTCTCCTCAGCACCTCTTCCAACTCGCTCGTGTACAGGAGGGGGCTCAGCGGGCACCCCTGCCGTACTCCCACATTCACCATAAATTTCTCAGATATTTCTCCATTCACTCTTGCTTTCGCTCATGACTCTTTATACACCCTTCTCACCCACTCCACTCCTTCCTCTTCCATACCCAATCTATCCATACATTCCACCAGTTTCCCCCTAGGAACTGAGTCATACGCAGCTTTTAAATCCACAAACACCCCATACACTCTCACTTTGCATTCCAGCGCTTCCTCCACCATTCTCGCCAGCGTGAAAATCTGCTCCCTCGTCCCTCTTCCCCTTCTGAACCCACCCTGGCATTCCGGCAGCAGCCCTTTTTGTTCCACTTCTCTATACATTATATTTTTCACCATAGTCATCATCAATTTATAACCGGCACTCATAATAGTGATCCCCCTATAGTTTTTTACGTCCGAGGCCTCTCCTCCTTTGTGCACCGGGACCACCACCCCCACACGCTACTTTTCCGGCACTTCCTCCTCTCCACTCCACACCTTGTTAATACTCTGCCGCACCTTCTCCCTTCCTTCCTCCGGTAACTTTTTGAAAGCCTCTGCCTTCAGCCCATCTTCCCCCGCTGCCTTTCCTAGTTTTTAACTGTGCCAGGGCCACTTCCACCTCTTTCCGCGAAAACGTCTCCCTTCGTACCACCTGTCTCGAACTCGAACTGCCCAGCTCCACCTCAGACCCCGCCATCTGTTTACAACTCCTCTCCCACTCTGCTAGCTCTATGTTCACTTTACCCTGATTCGCCCTTCCCTTTAAGATCTCCCACATCCGTTGCTCCACCACACACTCCCTCAACCTCTTTTCCACTTTCTGCAACTCCTCTATTTTTTTCCTCTCGCACGTACTCTCGAACTCCCTTTTCGCCTGATTAACCCTTTCGACTACACATCTGCCGTACCTCCAGTTCGCCATTTTCCTCCGCCACCTCGTCTTCTTTATCTTACACTCCTCGTCGAACCAACATTCCCTCTGGCGTCCACTCTTCTTCCTCACCACCAACGCAGCCGCCATCACTCTCTCCAACTGTAACATCGACTGCACCTCCTCCCACTTCACGCCCGTTACCCACGATTAATATCTCCAGATATTATTCATTGTCCACTCTTCACAAAATAGTTATTAACAATTTATCGTTTGTCCAGTTATAATTTTCGTTAGTCCAATCAATATATCCATTTATCCACCCTTCCCAAAAAAGTTATTAACAACTTAAAATTTAAAATTTAAATTTATTACGGCATGAATTTTTTAACGGTATTTTTCCTGTCACAGAATTTATTATGTATGTTTTCCAACCATTATTCTCGTTTGTTCAATCTTCTGAAATCGTAATAATATATTTTAAATTTTAAATTCTTAATAACTTTTTTGTAAAGGACAAAGGAAATTTATAATTGGACAAACGAGTCCTATGCTCAATAGAAAAAAAATACCTTCAGAACATTTCCGAGAAATAAACAAACGTGGATCAATCGTAGAAAAACATTATAATTTTTCGAAAATTAAAAAAAATCCTTAGTAAAGTTAGAAGTATACAAAATATACCGGTATTGCTGCCAATGGTTAGCGAAATTCTAAACATGTCATAGCAGCACAAGATTAATTTCGGAGAAATTATTGAAACTAGCTTCTTGCCAGTCTTGTTGCAATATAAAGTATAAAATTCAAATTTTCACTCTGTAATTAATACAATATTTGCATTAGATTTCATGATCCTTGATTTAAGACTCTCTTCTCAGCTGTTTGGCATGAAAATTGGTCCAATGCTTGAGTTTTAGTTTTATATAGGGTGGCATAGTAGTCTTCAACGATTTTAAGGATAGATTCTCTATTAGATGTTATTATTCCTAAATTGTCCTTTAACTTAAATATTTCAGATTTTTCATTGGACAGTGTAATTAATACAATATTTGCAATGTAGAGGATAAAATTGAAGTTTTGATATAGCAATTAGTACAATATTTACACTTTTTCAGTTATGTCGTTATTGCGATAATAAATAATAAGTTCTAATGTATAATGGATATCGTTGATTCGCTAATAGATTGAATTTGAATATATTGAAAATGAAATTGAAAATTGAATAGATTGAAAATGAAAAACAGTACAATTTTATAGGATACACACAAGTCATGTTTCAACAATACTATATCGTTAATTTAATACCAAAATATCATTACTCTTGTATTTATTTAGTTAGCGCATCTATGAAACATTTCCTATGTAGTGATATTTTAGTTATTATTGTAATAAATCAACTTAGTTCATGCATTCGAAACAGTGTACGAACAGTACGAGTATGTATTTATTTCAATAAAATCGTGTTTGTGCAGTATTGGAATTGATGCAATATCGCACTGTGGGGGTTGTACTGTTAATTGTATATGCCGGAGAGTTATTTGCAGGAACGCGAAAATATGTCAATGTCAAATTTTCTATTTAAAATAATGGCAGCCTAATTACATATTGCACTTGCTACAACAGCTGTCGTTCCATATTTCAGCAACATACAGATAAGTGTATAGAAAACAAAGATTGCGAATAAATTATTTTAAAAGAAACATTACAGATTTAAATATGCTGAGTTAAATACCGTGCCATCAAAAAAGTATCTATTTTTAATTTGATCTTTCTGACTATACTTACACTATACTCCATTTTCCTAGTATATGGGTCTAATAAAGCAGGGGCGCGCAGGACAACTTCTAAGTATAAAATATTTTATGTTCACATATACCTGCTGTAATTCTATGTAAAAATAATTTCATTTTTAATTCTTTACTTTATTAATTATTCGGCCGAATATTCTACTGAATACATCAAAATGCAATAATTATAATCCGGCTTACCCTATATCCAGTAATTATCCGGCCGGCCGAATATTCGTTGCATCCCTAATTTTCACAGAACTATAATAGTTCGGAAAGTAGTGTGGAACTCTCACAGGAGATATTTATTGTTATGTCAACCCATGACTGCATTTCAGATTATGAAATAATATGTATTGGAAAGTGTGGTGAATGTCAGCAAACATTTACAGTTACAATATAGATGACAGTAATATTGCACTATGTGTACAAGGTTCCGTAGAAAATATAATCTTAAAACCTTATAACTTTTTAGTGGCACATATTAGTTTCAGAAATTGTACAACCATGCATTAAAAACATACATTGGACATAAAGACTGAGTTTCGTGAATTGTATTATGATGCTCAATAAATTGAAGTTATAACGAAATAAAACATTGTTATTGAGTATTATATGTACTAGGTAAAGTTCCCGTCATTCGACGGCGTATGATGAATAAACTATTCCTACGGTGACCATACGTCCTTTATTTAAGACAGTCCCCTATATCCAGTTAAAAGTCTACTGAAAAGTATCAAAATAAGTATTATTTAAATGTTTACAATGTGTGTGAATGTGCAATAATTAAGATTGTTTAACATTTTAATATATGCATCGTTTTATGCTACAATTTTCGTAATAAATGTTATAGGCTTTTGAATTTTATGTTTTAATTTTCTGCAATAAGTCCTTTATTTTCCCAAAAAAATATGGTCTCCATAACTACCTCGTCAACTAGTCTGAGCCTGTGTGACTATTTATATACTTTTCCTCTCAAACCATTATCAAACGTAATATTATTCGTCCTGCTTCTTCTAACTATATAGCCGCAACTTTTAAGGATAACAATAGACGCAAATATCCTACATCGCATTGTATTTGTCCCCATTTGACGAATAAAACTGTGTAATAAAAATATTTGTCATGACATGCACTGTCAGCTTCAAAATATTGTCCTTTTTTTCTATATAATAGGGATAATAAAGAAAATATTGATGCTTTAGAACTGCTCAACCGAGTCAAAATGTCGCCTTGCATTTTTATCGGGCACAAAACATATAATATAGGTTTACAAGCAAAGTCACAAAATAAAAAGCCCTGGAGGACGCCTAAGAGAAATATGGAAGCGGCGATGACATTGGCAGGAGATAAGAAGCGATGGTGTGTGATATTATTAACAAATGTAACACTGAGATGTGTAAGTGCATATGTAAATGTTATTCAGTTTATTGTGCAGCATATATTTTAAAGTGTAAAGTTACTACTTAATTGTAGGTAGATGGTAAAAAGGATTTACAAGATTTCTGGGTTATAATTCACATCCACAGTTAACCATATATAATATAAATATTATTACAGCTATCCTCCAGTAAACCTCATATTTCTCTATTCATCAATATGCTGCTTAGTATAATAATACTAACAAAATTTAAAAAAAAAAACAATGTTGAAAAACTACAGAGACCAAAAACTAAAATTCTGAAAACATGGCACAAACTACCAAAATATACACCGACAAAAGAGGTACACAAGATACACAACGTGTTATACATAGAGAACAAAATAATCATGAGTAATCTGATAATGATACACATAACTAAGCAGCAACCAATCAAAAATAACATACATTTTAAAGTAAACAAACTATCACCATTACGGAAATAAAAATTACATAACAACAACACTAAAGAAATCATTCAACGGCTTCAACGAACCAATAAACATCTATAACTCCTTAAACGCCCACACAAAGGAAATGACTGAACAGATTCAAGAAAACCTTACGAGAGCAGTTACTAGTGAAACAAAAAAACGATACATAGTCCTAAAACCTAAAAAGTGATACAAATAGAACAAACACTAGAACAACATAAACCCACCACACCCAAGCGAGGGAATGGCCACCGATCGAGGGAAACACCACGTTTTTTATATTTTTAACTGATATACCATGTTAACATCGTATCTAAGCCAAAAAATAAAACATTAAAAAAAGTGTCGGAACTAACCTTATAATTATTTAGTCCGCTCCGCTAACTTTCTTCAGCAACTTGTCAACGAACCACTCACAACTTCACAATACTTATGTGCACACTAATTTCGATTATATTAATAATAGTATATACATATTTCGTCGCAACGCACGCGAACATAACCATATCTGAAACTGTACTGAGTCATACGCGCAATATAGCTGCAGTATCACATGACTGCAGATGCCCTAAAAACTTACCACTAATCTAAGACACTTTTCAATATTTTTAAGAATGCTTCATGTGTCTAAGTTTATTGTATACTTATACCGTCTAATTTCAGAACATTCGGGTTGACAAATTCGCTAAAAATAATCATACAATAATTAAATAGATAGTCCGTGGATCTCGCGAGCTCGAGCGAGAGGCAATGCATGATTCACAGGGCAGCGAGTGCGCGCGGTATATTCGACATTCGTTTATACTTGTACAATCGAAGAATTATATTGTAAAGTAATAATATACGAGTTGAATAAGATAATAAAACAACTCATGTGGCCAGTGCACATTCATTTATTTTAATTTATTTAATAGACGTATAATAATTAAGATATTTTATAATCTTTTTCTAAAGACAGAAAATATTTAGTATTTCAATTGCCCATCATTATTTTTTCTTAAGCGATTAATTTCATTTCAGTGATACATGTTTTTTATTTTAATAAAATACTCGAAATAATAAATAAGAATTATGACGTCGGCACGTCGCTTTCCTCCAAAAACGAAATTGAGACGGAGATTGCCACATGCAAAATTAGTTTTGAAAATATGCGTTTGGAAGAACAAAACATGCAGAGGTAAAAGATATCACAAATGTACACGAAGTTTCTGCCAAAGAAATCCATCACGTTTCAAATATGTTTAGCAATCACATAACGGGTGAATACATTCAGCAAAACCAAAAAAATACTCCAAATAACTGCTTTAACTGCGGCAAAGTACATCCTCCAAAATACAGAGCGTGCATAATTACAAAAGAGCTACAAAAGAGAAGGAAAACTGCTAAGAAGGATAAGAAGTAACATTTTGAATCAAGAAATTTTGTATCTAATAAAGCAAGAACTGGAACATCTTATACTCGATACAGAGTAGATCGGCAGGTCCCACTTCATCCGAACCAAATGTAGAAACATCACTATTACTAATGATGAATAATATGATGACCAAGCTAACTAATGACGCGAATAGACTTAACAGACTCGAACACTGGCGCTATTCATAAAATAAATAAATAATGTGAGATACCGAATTTCGAATTTCCACTTGGAATTTCAATGGCATCATCAATAAGAAAGATGAACTAGAGGTATTCTTAAGTCTAGAACACATTGATGTGATGTCTCATCTCTGAAACTCACGTAACAAACCAGACTTGTGTAAAAATAAGAGGTTAGAAAGTTTATCACACCACCCAGCCGAATAACAGAACCCTAATGGTGGTAATGCTGTCATCTTCAAAGAATTCATAAATCACAACGAACAATGCCATCTACAATGTCGCCTACCAAGCAAAACACCGTAGTTGGTGCAGTCTATTGCCCTCCCATGCATAATCTTAAGGTTGGGAAATTCAAAAGACTCTTGCAACATCCCGGTGAAAGGTATATTATAGGCGGTAACTACAATGATAAACATGATGACTGGGGATCAAGGCAGACTACAACAAAAGGAAGTGAATTAAGAAAAGCTATTCGTGCGATAGGATGTAAGTTCGATTCCATAATAGGTGGGCTTTCCGACGTAAATAAAATTACTAATAAGCTTGATTTCTTCATCTCAACCCCTAACATCGTTGAAACTAAAGAAAATATCGACCCCGAACACTCACCTGTCAACTTTAACTTTGAGTGAAAGAATCATAAAGAATGAAGCTTGCCCAATGCTATGTCAATAAAATGACTTCTTGGGTGAGTTGGAAACTTGAACTTCAAGAAAAGGAAGTGAATTAAGAAAAGCTATTCGTGCGATAGGATGTAAGTTCGATTCCACAGGAGGTGGGCTTTCCGCCGCAAATAAAATTACTAATAAGCTTGATTTCTTCATCTCAACCCCTAACATCGTTGAAACTAAAGAAAATATCGACCCCGAACACTCACCTGTCAACTTTAACTTTGTGTGAAAGAATCATAAAGAATGAAGCTTGCCCAATGCTATGTCAATAAAATGACTTCTTGGGTGAGTTGGAAACTTGAACTTCAAGAAAAGGAAGTGAATTAAGAAAAGCTATTCGTGCGATAGGATGTAAGTTCGATTCCACAGGAGGTGGGCTTTCCGACGCAAATAAAATTACTAATAAGCTTGATTTCTTCATCTCAACCCCTAACATCGTTGAAACTAAAGAAAATATCAACCCCAAACACTCACCTGTCAACTTTAACTTTGAGTGAAAGAATCATAAAGAATGAAGCTTGCCCAATGCTATGTCAATAAAATGACTTCTTGGGTGAGTTGGAAACTTGAACTTCAAGAACGAATTAATTTAAATGTTGCATTAAGGTTTCAGGGGCATTTAGAAGAAGTGGAAAATTTCAGGAAGTTACTACAAACAGTAGCTTATAATAAGACTAAGAAAATTACCCGCATAACTGTAGGGATAAACTACCCAGTGGAAATCATAGAAAATGGCGGCTCACGAAGATGGCAACAAACTAGGAATCCAGCCGACAAGACGACTCTAAATAAAAAACGCAAAAGTTGAAAAGAAAAATCAAGAAATTCAAATAGGAATCTATTAGTTCTTATCTACAAAGCCTCGATTCTAATGAAGAATGCGATTATTCACCTTGTAAGGCGACCAACAAAATTAAACAAACTATAACATCAATTTCTCCCATTAGAGAATATTAAGAATCGTGGGCTAAGAGTAACAAACAAAAGGCTGATATGTTTGCATTATACCTAGCTAACATCAAGTGCAGGAAGCGTTCGTTCTCGTAACAACATATAACCTAATATCAGAAGGAATTACCCTCGTTGCACCAAGAGAAATAGCAGAACAAATCTGAATCTAAAGAAAGCACCTGGCTTTGTTCTTATAACCGGTAAAATCCTAAAGCAATTACCACGGAAGGGATTAGTCATGCTAGCCTACCTCTTTATTCCAGCATTCCGCCTAAAGCATGTACCTGATAGCTGTAAAGTGGCAGAGATACTTATGCTACCTAAACGCCAAACGACGTAAAATCATATAGGCCCATTCCATTGTTGCCGATTATTTAAAATTGTTGCTTTATTATTAAAAGAATGAATAAGTTCGGATTTCGACACAGCCATTCAACACTTGACCGCGTACATCGCATAACCGATGCTGTAGAAAGAGCACTTGAAGGAAAGTAAGTATGATTGTGTTAACGCTGAAAAATTTCACTCTCCGGTGAGACTCGAACCCACGTCTCCGGCTATTGTGGCTGTCGCGCTACCAACTGCACCACAGAGGTGCGATAACGTGCGAGATGTTCGTAATGTCCAGAATTAAAGTCAAATCCAAATCCCATCGAAGAGTGAAATTTTTGAGCGCTAGCTCAATCAAATATTTAAGACATTTGGTATTAATCATTCAGTGAGCCTCAAAGCCAATAGCTTCTTTCTCGAAAGTAAGTAGGTTCGACAATCTTCCTAGACGTTTCTCAGGCATTTGCTAAGGTCTGGCATGTTGCCCTAATACAAATGAAATAAAATGCTTCCAAAATAATTTGTCGTGATGTTAACATCCTATATAACAAATAGATTATTCAGAATAAAACAGGGAGATGCATATTCTGAAATAAAAGAAATAAAAGGGAGTGTGCCTCAGGGAAGTGTACTCTTACTGTATCTGCTATACACAAGTGACATACCATTTTTGAAAAATGTTAAAATTGCCACATTTGAAGACGACATTGCCCTAATAGTTGTGGAATATCTTCATATAACACTGGATACCCAAAACATGTTCTCAACAATTACTTCCTCTAATATCTCACGTTCCTTCATACCTATGACACAACTCAAATATTATCTCCTCTTGTTTCATCCAATATCAATTTGTTCATACTTTATTCCCGCATCTCAAAAAGGTTATTATTTACTTAGGGCCGGTTCTACAATTGACATTTAACTGGAGAATAAGGCTATTCGTGGAATAAGTTAATTCATTGGCATCAATATCTCAAACTTATTCCACGAATAGCTTTATACCCCGATTAAATATCAATTGTAGAACCGGCCCTTAGTGTTCTACTTTTCCTTATACCTGTATACTATTCAATATTGGCATGGTACATAGGCTATTTCTATGTAAAATTTAACTATAAATTTGTTAATTATTTATTAGATAATCATTTTAAAGTGGCCAATTAAACGGCCAAATGAATATTCGTTGCATGTTTACTCCTAATAATCTTTATAACTCATAACATAACATTTTATAGCCCATTTCAATTTTAGATATAATTCAACTATAAACCACACAACTTGATTTCCATTTCTAACATATAAAACATTTGATGGGGTCAATGTACATTACTTTATGTACTTTATAGTTTTTACAATAAAGTACTCCAAATAACTAATTAGATTTATTACAAAATTTTGTATATATGTTATAACATAGACTTTCCTCGACTGATTATCACCAAAATCAAATCAATGCTAGATATAAGAAATGAATTTGAAATTATAACAAATAACTGTGATTTTGCTCGTTTTTTCTTCTCCATCAATATTATCTGTGTCTCCGGTATAGTGATAATATACCAAAACCACTGACGTAAATTCTTGAGCCATGATGTCTTTCTTCTACCGGGACCATGCCTACCGGCTATTTTTTCTTGCATAATGTTTCTAATATTTCTATGCGTGTTTTCTCTAATAGTTTTTCTTTTAAGCTAAGTAGTGTCTATTTTTGTTTTGTGATGTTGAATACTACATTTCATTAATCTGATCAAAGCTACCACAGCGTGATCAGAACCTAGTCTTAATCAGGATATGTTTTTACTGTCTTTACGCTGTTTCTAAGTCGTTTCTTTGTCAATATATAGATGATTTATAAACATATCATTCTATTGTGGTTATCTGCGTTGGATTTCCAAGTGTACGTCTCCTTTATAGTAGTTTGAAGAATGTATTTGTCACTGCAAGGTCTTGTTCTTGACATAATTGTACGAGACTGTCCATGCCGTCGTTACATATTCCCAACCCGTATTCTCCAATAATATTCTCATGGCGACCTTTCCCGATCTTCGCGTTAAAATTACCTATCATACCTATTACTTTAGAGTTTTTGGTAAGTTTCAATGCTTTGTCTAGCTTGCATAAAACTCCTCAATTTCCAGTTCGCTTCTGGTTGGAGCATTGGCGTGAACTATGTTTATATTCAGTGGCTTGCCAATAGGTATATTATATATTGGTAATAGTTTTTCACTGATTTAGAGACTTCTCTGCTAACTAATATTGCAACTCCGTTACGATTATGTGTTTCCAGCATAATATGATAGTCATCAATGCTTGACCCGAGTTACGCCATCGCATTTCGCTGCTTTCTAATATATGTATGTTAAGCCTTTGCATTTCTCCGATACTTTGTATTTTTCCGGCTCCATACATGCCTCTCACATTCCATGTTGCGATTTTTATTTCTCCTTTTCTATTGATGGCTAATCCCAATGTTTCTGCATTTTGTCTATTTTTAGTCCGCGGACAGATGTTTTGTCGTACTCTCCCTACCTGCTTCTTGATTCCCTCAACACCTCGCCCCGGGCATCCGATTGGCGGAATTACTCTAGAATTTTCTTTGTATTGAACATTAAAATCCATATTGATGGTAGTACTAGGGATATCCCTGTGGACTTTTAATACAGTAGTTTCCCGTTTGCTTTTATATGTGTATGCCGTTGACTATCATTGTGGTTCTTTGTGGCCAATGTCTTGGTCCCAGGACAAAGTGTGCCCTAGCCCCTGTCGGCTCATCACGTCTAGCGCCAACCTATAGGGCTAGAAATAATCCACATTTTCACAACCATCTCTCTAGCATTTGAAATAGACGCTACAGAGTTGAAACTGGGGAAAAATATGAAATTTCATCATATTCACATTTTCTCACCGTTACAGCACGAAAATGGCAACAGTTACACACAAAAAATATCTAGTCTCAATCTGTAGGGCTAGAAATACTCGATATTTTCACATATAAAACATCTCTCTAGCATTTAAAATAGAGACGCTACAGAGTTGAAACTGGGGAAAACATGAAATTTCATCATATTCACATTTTCTCACCGCCACAGCGCGAAAACGGTAAGCGCTAGAGAAATCCGTCTAGCCAATCTGTAGGACTAGAAATAATCTACATTTTCAGATATAAACCATCTATTTAGCATTTGAAATAAACGCTACAGAGTTGAAACTGAGTAAAAACATGAAATTTCATCATATTCACACCACTACTCGTAGCTGTTGGCCATTCAGGAGGGATATCGCTTATTTCGGCAATCATGGTGGATGCAATTTACCGTCATACCCAGACTACAATACTTTATCCATAATTCGAATAATAAAGTATAGGTAATTTCATTCTTTACTTCAATGTCTAAGCATCTATATGTTTTATGCGCACTGATATATTAATATAAACATATAATACTAAATCACACGCCGACGTAGTGCAGTAGTTAGCATCCCTATACAATGAGCTGGGTTCGAATCCCGGGTAGACCTTTTGTCGTTATATATATATATATATATATATATATATATATATATGGATACAAAAGCGAAATTTAGAAAACTCAGGGACTCACGATTTACGATTTAAATACAAATTCTAACACTCACATACACATACACTAACACACTGCCGAAGGATTGGATAACCAGTTACAAATTGTAACAAAGAAAGTAACGACTGCTAATACTAAATCAATACCGGCAAGCTAACATCGCTAAGACTTCGTTTACACAGTTTATTAATTCGCACTTTAAATATAACCGATTTCATGAACTGACTAACGATTCGCTAGGGTGTAATAATAAATATATTACAAAATTACTTAGTTTTTTAGCCTTGATCTTCCTACATATTAGAACATCAAAGCCTAAAAATTATAAGCTGTAAGGTTTTATGCTGTTGTTTAATACACTACTTATATACTTAGCACTAAATTATTAATATAAGATATAATATTTACTCAATTTTGACCTCGTTTTATGGATAATTACTAAATAACATA
Source organism: Lordithon lunulatus (assembly GCA_963942505.1). Lineage (NCBI taxonomy): Eukaryota > Metazoa > Arthropoda > Insecta > Coleoptera > Staphylinidae > Lordithon > Lordithon lunulatus. The sequence continues at coordinate 51,818,601 of OZ012666.1, read as the reverse complement.
CATATTTACTGTAATAGCCAATACTATTAATAGACCAACATGGTACATTTTATATTTTAAGATCGAGAGCTTAATTATATTTGAAATTGTGAATGAGCATTTCAAACATTTGCGGTCTTCCAAACAGGTATTTTATCAAAAAAAGTTTATAGGTGAAAATAAAGAATATCAAGATACTAAATATTGAATGTAAAAAAATATAGGGGCAATGGAGGCTGAGTTTAGGTACTGATAGTACTGATAGTACATTGGAGTTATAATTTGATTATAAATAATGACAGTATGAGCACGGACCTTGAATCAGACGATTTTTCGAACGAAAAAAGGTGTCATGTGGAATGGAACGACAAAATAGGAAGCCTTTTGAAGGAAAAATACCTTAGCTGGAATAGTGCAAGAGAACTAGTCAAAGATAAGGTAAGGTGGAGAAGAAAAATAAAAGGATAACTTGTAATTCCCGATACTGGAAAATACAGGTAGGAGTTATGTTTATGAATAAACGAACGAAAAAAGTCGCCACAGATAAAAATCGATATTAGATGCAAGGTATTGATATCTATCATGAATCTCCCTTGTAAATATTTCATTTCTTTCTTGCAATAATACCAATATTATTTGCATTAAAAATATATATATAAGTTATAGTAGTGAAATCTGTATTGCAATGCAAAACTTTATTGAACAATGAAATCACTGTACAATTTGTATTTTCTAACACAAAGCAATTTAAAATTTTACAAACGAGAGATTCGAGATTAGTGCAAACACATTTAACTTTATGAAACACTCAAATATTCGTTCTGATAAAATTGAACTAGTGTCAAGCTGAATTATCAGGGAATGGCTCGTTAAAAATGGAGCGCAGCCAGCCCCTGCTACAATAGCACCCTCACGACCGCTGCTAAATTGCATGCTCATTAACCGACGCTGTGATTGCATGCCATTTTAACAATCATTTAACAACCTCCGAATTAACTGCGGTAATTAGATTACGATTTTTATGTAATGGTTTGTAAGCGTACTCAATTATGATTATGGCATTTCTAATTATGGGCTTTCGCCAATGGAAGGAAATTGAATATTATTTATAAAAGTACGGTGGAGTAATTCAGCTGTTATGGGGCAAACGTGAATGTTCGTGTTCGGAAATATAGATTTTGACACGGCATATTTAAATTATGTGATTATTTTATTAAGCCTAAAGAGTTACGGTTAGTGGCACAAACGTATGGTTTTCTGGTTTATGAACTTTATTGGTAAAATTAGTATTCCCACTTCAGAAAATCGATGTAAACACAGTGTTGCGGACAGCGTTATGAGTTATGAGATTTTATTAACATTCACTTATTCCTAAATAAAGGAATTCGAGGCGTGGATTACAAAAAAGTGAAATATTATTGGAATATCATTATTTTTCGGAGAAGCGATATTATATCCGTATTTTCCTTTTATATTCAATTATTTTCTTATCTAAGTTTGCATAAAATCTCCAAAGTAAGCAACATTCTCACAAAACTAAAATTTCGATAATCCATTAATTTTATTAATTTAAGTCACATATTGTAAGCTTTATAGTTCTCAAGTCCTTCACAAGGTATTAATAGCTGTCCGTCTAGTTATTTCAAAGAATGTTCTGGACTATTCTTTGTCTCCCAAATTAGTCTATAGAAAATACAATTGCAGAAACTGTACTCAGCGTCCAAGAATCAAAAACGTTGTTTATTAGTGAACCTAAATATCTATAGACGGGCATTGTTGCAATAAAAGATAATGGGGAAGTGGAGTGATTTATATAATTCATTTTTTTATCATATATTTGTAAATTAAAGCAATATGTCATTCGTTTTGGGTTTTCCATTGAGCACATACATGGATGAAAGAAAGCATTTTTTGGGAACACAACTCAACAAGTAAACAAACTTCCCATATGTTGCAAACTTGGAGATATACAATGCATACATAACGATTCAAAACTTCATGAGAAGATTTGAGTTTTCTTGTTTGGGTAGTAGTGTTATATGAATACTAAACAGAACCCGAAAACACAATAATTTTCATGAGTTTTCGCACCAGATAGAGATATGTATTATAGTTCTGATGAAGCATAATAGACAAACCATCACACTGATGAGTAGAACACCGGGATTTCGCTGCCACCGCCTCAGGATTGAGGAAAACTCATACAAGTTTTAAAATATAATGTTTACTACTATTTAAAGTAAGAGCTAGCTCCTGTAGCTCGGCGATGTTGGCTGGTTCTGATGTCCTCGAAGAGTCGGTGTGGAACGAATGTTGTAGAACGAATGATGATGATGATGATCTGATCTGCGAGTACGGTGTCCTATAATATCGGTCCTATTCAAGAGCAATAATGGGTTCGGGTAAAACTCTTCTAATGAGGTTGTTAACGTAGTGCCCGTCCGCTTATGGGGTTGCAAATGAGTCGGCTTCTTCAGAGGTGCATCATTAGCTTAAGTCGACTTGTTATACTTAACGACGCCAACTGATTATCCACACGGATAGCCAATTATGTATGTACACAACAACACCTATATACTGGACATATAAAAATAAAACATTTAACTTATGTTTACCTGCTTATTCCACTATCAATTTCAATAATACGGTATAATGTAATCTAATAATGCATATAGTGTCCTTAGAATATCTCACCGCTTGGTTATATTAATTCTATTGAGACTTATAGCGATTAATTATAAAATGCAATAAAATAAATATATACATAGTCCAAAAGTTAATTAACAATTAGGCTTTTGAGTTAAAAAGTTATAAATATAATAATATATGGGAAATATATATAATAAAATATTTAAAATTGTAGTTATACATAACTAAGCACAGTTCAGAAGGAAGGTAAATTGAAATAATAATATATTCTAAAATGTCTGTGGTTAAATTTAGGGGACGTCGACGCATGAAATAATAATGAAGACACGAGTAACAAGTCTATTACATAAGTTCATCAAAAATAAATGTATTTTTATTTACCAACACGGCCCAGTGGCATAGTGAATAAGCTATTTAAACGAATCCCCCCCGTACAAAATTGTAATATAGATCGTGGTGAATGTTATTGTACATCGTAATCCAAACAAAGGCAAAACAAGAGCGTTTATATATGCCACGGAAAGGCAATATTTCTAGGGAAAGTGGTGCAATAACCCATTTAAAAGAATATGGCGCGCGCCCCTCGGCAAGGACTGTGCTCGGTAAAATAGGACGATGGCGGTTACGGGCGTTAGATAACACACATATGTGTGTGCATGTATATTAAAGGCCAGCTTTGTGCCGCGCACATGCTAATAAATATGTTCATAAAATCGAGTAACTGTTTCTTTTTATAAATTAAGTGCCTATAAATCGATACGCAAGACATCCGCCAGGCCCACGGCATACGTAACAGAATTTTCGCGCCACGTCGCGTGACTCAGCCTATTCCTTTCATTATTCTTTTATAAAATATGTATCCCCTGACCTTATTATTCGTGGTTATTATTATTATTCCCGGGGCGTCACCGGCGTCGCAGGGTGCATTGTGATGCGATGAGGATTTATTCAGAAGCATTTGATTCATGACAATAGCCAAAATAATAATGAATATGATAAATTAGGGTGAGAATTGATAAATATGATACATCACTTATATTGATCATGTATTATACTAAAATACAAAAAATATGACTAGCTTTGTATCATATTATGAATTGTATCCATATAAATAAAATTTCCATTAAACATATTACAAAAAGTTTCTATACAAAAATCGCAAGCCCTTATTTTTTTCGGCAATATGAAACAAGAACAGCTTAGGTATGCTGTTCTTGTTTGAATGAGAATGTTTTTCTTTTCAATTCGCGTTTACAATGGATGTAACACGATTTTCGCACAAAAAAGATACAGTGTACCAGGCCATTGTAGGTCCAGTTTGTAGCGCGCACATCTGGGTATTTTGTTGGGATAATACCGGTAGGTACTAATTATTTTTACAAAAACAAAACGAATATATCTGTCATCTGTCACGCAAAAGGATTTCATAGATGAGTATGACCCATTACGTTTATGTTACGTTCACGCATACAAGTGCAGCAATTATTAATTAATCAAGCAATTTAACACAACCGACGATTTTTCTGTTAGTATCAGTTAAATGATCTGTATTATTGTTATTTGCATAACATGTGATGATGTTAATTTTGTTATACTCACGTGAAACTTGTAGTTATTTTTTATAAACCTATGAAATAATGAAATTATCTATCCAACTATAAATGTAGTTTATGTGAATAATTCTACACTAAATTCACGTTTAAAATGCTGTCTGAAATTTTACGTAGAAATCCGTTAAATTCGAATGAAATGTTCAACTATAAAAATATTTAAGCTCGATTGTATAACGCACATAACTCTCGAGTTAATTTTCAATCCGTGATTCAAATGTCACTTTACACATAATGCGACATTGCAGTTTAATACTCAAATAACTAAATATTATGTTATTTCTTTTATGTAAATGAATTCACTGGCGGAAAAGCCTCACGACTGATAGTCCTATAAAGATACAAGTTTTTTTTTTAAATTCACTGAAAGTCCAAAGTTGACAGTAACCTGTAACAAAACTCAGGATCACACAATTTAAAATTTGGTCACATACAGTTCGTACGACTTTTTATTGGGTTTATTAATACCTACATGAGACTATGAAATGGAAACTTAACAACAGTAAGAGTATAACAGTCTGCAATATCTAACAATATAATCACGGACTATAGTTAAAACAACCGAGCCATAATAATTCAATCCCTAAGGTAAATCATGAATACTATTTTCGGTTGAGTGAAAAATATTGTAAGAAAAAATGTTCTATTACTAATGCGAAAACAAGCGTGGTTCCTTCAGTTCTTTTTCTGTTATGCTTTTATATTCTAAAGACAGATTCTATATTGAAACATAGTAGTTTTAATAAAAGTTTAAATACTTTTAAATAAAAAGAGGGAAATATTATAATAAGGACATATAGAGACAGGATAATCAGAGAAATGCTCTATAGTTAGGAATGGCTTATAGTCAAAGGTAATTGAGATGCACACGGTATCGCGTGCGTATGAGTGTAACATGAAACCATACTGAAGTAATGTTACGTACTTCAATGTGTACAATGTAACCATATGATAATATGAAAACACGGTATAGATATGGCATATAAAGGTGCATTTAAGCGAAAGTAAAATAAGTAATAAGTATACAATTTTGCAGGATAATTTTCATTCTAATTTTTATTGTAACAAGGAACTGGTAAGTGCGCTTGTTTTGTTAGTATAAATAGCCGAAAATATTTTTTTAATTTTTAATGACTTCTTCAATCTTGTTTCTTATTTCAAGACAGCATAATACCACCTATAGGAGTATCCAGTAATAGTACATGAAATAGAAAAGGTACAAGAAATAGTAGAAAAGTATAAACAAAATAATGGAAGAAAAAGCACCCGGCAAAGACGACATTATACCAGAACTGATAGAACATATAGGAAAGGGAATAATAGTACGGTTAGCACAACTACTATATGACATAATAGAAACAATGAAAATATAATAATGTTACAATTGAATTAGAATATACATCCACAAAATGGGAGACGAGAGAAACTGCAATAAATACAGACGATTATTTATACTGAAAAAAAATACTGACCAGAATCATGAATAAGAGAATAAGATCGAAGAGACCATAGACAATACTCAATATAGATTCAGAAGAGAGGAAAAAGCGCCCACAATCATATATTCCCCGATAAGTCAATTAAGCTAAAAATACCATACATGCTTTATAGTCATGCATTTGACAGAGTGGGAAGGTAAAACATATAGAATCAACTGTAAACGGAATCAACTGGAAATAAATACAATACTAATATATTAGGAACAAACGCTATTTTCAATGGTACTGGATGGAACAATGGAAAACAAATAAAGAAAAAGATGAAGACAATAAACATAACATACTGGAAAATGAATCAAATACAGATATAAGATATGATGTTTACAGACATGGCGATATTTGCAAAAACAGAGACCTACAGCAAAATATACAAGTAATAAACAAAGGATTAACAAAAATCAATATGAATCATGAAATATGACAGAAAAACACTAAACAAAGATAAATGCCTTGGAAATGAAATTTTTAACTAACGGGATGGGCATACCAATCAACCCCTCTAAAATAGTAGACTGCTATAGGAGCAAAGAATCAGGGTACATAACACTTAAGCTATCAGCCATGTCGCAGAAAACCAAAATACTAGAAAAGCGAAGAGAAATAAAATCTATAAAAACTCAAGAATGTGGTCTAAAGGGAGATAACCAAACAATATTTTTCAATGATGAGTTAACCCTAAACAATACAAAACTCTTTTACGAGGCAAGATAACTTAATTAAAACAAATGGATCCAAATTCGCATGGACAAAAGAGGGTAACATATTCGTAAGAAGAAACACAGAAGACAAAATTATAAAAATATGATGCATGCATCACATAAAAGCTTTGAAATTATAACAGAAACAAACATCATAAATAAGAAAAATAATAAAAATAACATAACTAGCACTTTATCAAATGGATTTAAAATTGAAACTAAAAACGATCTACTTACAAAACATAAGAATCCTAACAAATAAATTTGATGAAATACAAATTTTACCTTACATATACACAAACCTAGACTACATAGCACTGACGGTAACATGGTTATACCATAATGAAACATCCAACTATACCATCAAAAACTACAAAACATAACTGCAGGCAAAGCAGAGGAGGCGGAATAGCGCTCTATATAAAAAATGACAAGAACTTCAAAATCTCATTAAATAAAACCATACAACACATCGAACTACTTAAGATAAGAAGAAGACCTAAAAACATAAAGGATAAAATACTATACTGAATGCAATGAACCAAACATAATATTGGGCGATTTCAATTTTAATATCACAGACACGAATAATTCAGTAATGGAATATGTATAAGGAAATGATAGGAGAACAAGGATACGAAGTAATGAATAAAATTGATCATGATAATCTTACAACAGCTAATTCAATAATAGATCACATCATTACAAATTGTAAACAAAAGCTCAAAAAATTTAAATAATTTCAAGTGATTTATCGGAACACAATGCTATTTTAACAACATGATTGCTAAATAATAAAACAAAAAATAAATATATACCAACCACAAAGATGAAAATGAATTATGATGCAATTAAAATCAGATTTAAACAAAACTTAGATAAAATCGACTCAATTGATAAATTAATAAAAATCTTAACCGATGATGAAACAAAATACAAAACAAACAACCTTCAAAAGAAAGGAATGCACTTGGAGATTGCGAACATAATAAAAGAGAGGAATTATTATTTTTATTACAGGCAGAAATTAAACCCAAATAATGAATTCATAAAACAATAAATATAAACAACTGAAGAGAGCACAAGCTAAAATTAAAATTAGAAAAAAAAACATATTACAGCAAACGATTTGAAAACGCAAAGGGAAACACACTAAAAACGGGGCACGAGGTAAACTCATTGCTAAACAGAAGGAAGCAAATGAAACAAGACTCAATAAAAATGAAAACTGATAATGGCCAAACAACCTCTAATAGTAATCAGGTTAGTAACATAATTAATAATTATTTCGCTAACATTGCAAGCAAATTAACACAGAAGCAAATACTAACAATGCAAAATAAAACAAATATAAGCACTGCGAAATTTCCAAGAAGACGAAATTATAAAGATTATTGAAAATCTAAAGGAATTGTTGAATTGTTGCAACTGTTGGCGTTGATAATATAACAAACAAACTAGTCAAGCAAATGAAGGATGAACTAACTCCGATTATACTTGACCTAATAAACGATATATTACATACCGGATTATAGACCTATCGCCCTACTACCAATATTTTCAAAACTCACCGAAAAAATATTACATAGAAGATCTAAATAAATAAAAAAGGTCTGCAAATCAATACCAGTACGCATTCCAAAACCAATCAAGCACTACATCAGCCGCAACTGATATGATTTTGGATATACAAACAATTTTGGATGAGGTAAAGTATGCCACAGCCCTATTCGTGGATATGAAGAAAGCGTTTGACATAGTCTCTAAAACAATATTAATTCAGAAACTACGTAACGCAGGAATAGCTAACGTAGAAATAAAAATATTTGAAACGTATCTGAATAACAGAAACCAACAAACACGAATAGGACACATTCTAAGTGATACTGCCAATCCAGAATATGGAATTTCGCAAGGTGGAGTACTAGGGCCAATCCTCTATATAACATATATAAATGATATTGAAGAATTACAATTCAGAGCTAACCTATACCTATTCGCAGACGATACTTCGATTATATATAGTGGAACGAACGAAACAGAAATACAATCAAAAATCAGTAGTGACATAAACAAGTTAAAAGAATGGTTCTAAGAAAATCTCTCAAACTATCAATGAAACCAAAACAAGCATGCTGATTCTATGAGAAAAGAACAAAAAGCAATAAATATTTATGTAACAATAAACGAAACAAGACCAAAAGAAAACCATTTATAAAATACTTGGGACTTACGAGGCATATCCAGAAAGTAAGAGTACTGAATTTTTGTAGGTGTTAAAAATTTTTATTTAAACAAAAAAATTACGGGAAACTTTAGTACATAATAAAAGCTATTTTTCGACATAGTCGCCATTCCTCTCTATGCAGGTGGTGTAGCGAGGTATCAATTTTTTGATGCCTTCCTCGAAGTAGTTTCCCGCCAACTCCTTCGTCCACTTCTCCAACTCCTCCTTTACCTCCTCGTCGGTTAAAAACCTTTTTCCATCCATGTGCAGCTTCAGGGAGGTAAAGCGATAGTAATCTGAAGGTACTAGATCAGGGGAATACGCGGGATGGTTCAGGACATCCCATTTAAACGAGGCGAGCAGTTCCTTCGTGGCGTTGGCCGTGTGTGGTCTGGCATTGTCGTACAACAGACAGACTCCTTTTGTCAGCATGTCTCTCCTCTTGTTCTGAATCGCCCTCCGCAATTTGTTTAAGGTCTCACAGTATCTTGCAGAGTTGATGGTCTCCCCTTGAGGCAGATATTCGATTAAAATTATGCCTTGACAGTCCCAAAACACGGATGCCATGACTTTCTTGGCTGAAATTGTGATTTTGAACTTTTTGGCGGAGGGTGAAGAGGTGTGACGCCACTGTTGAGACTGTCTTTTGGTTTCGGGCGTGTGGTGTGCTACCCAAGTTTCATCTCCAGTTATGATGGAGCCGAGAAATTCATCTCCATGGAGTTTCCAGCGCCTCAAAAACTCTTGCCCGGCCTCCACTCGATTCAACTTGTGCTGGTCTGTCAGTTGTTTTGGGACCCACCTTGCGGACAGTTTCCGATATCCGAGGGTTTCTGTGATTGTTTCGTGTAGTAGAGATCTGGAGATTTGCGGAAACATCGCAGAAAGTTCATCCACAGTCAATCTGCGATCGTCACGGAGCGCATTTTCAATTTTTTCCACAATTTCGTCAGTCACAATTGGTCTTCCGCTCCTCTGATCATCATGCACAGACGTACGACCATTTTTAAACTCGCGACACCACTTGTACACATTCGTACGATTCATAGCTTTATCACCATATGCAGTTTTTACCTCATTATAAATCTCAAATGGAGGTTTTCCCTTCCAAACGAGTTTCGGATGACGCCGCGTATTTCGCACTTGGCGGGAGATTGGATTGACATTATTCACGAAACTTGTTGCCGTGTCAACAGTTCTCAACGTACTGACCTCGAACCGGTCTCGGTGCAAAAGGGAGGAGTCAGGCTACATCAGGCTGCCGTGTGGCCAACATGAAGAAAATAAAATTCCTCCCACCGTGAGAGCCTCAGTACTCTTACTTTCTGGATATGCCTCGTATTACATCACCCGATCTCAAATGGGATAAACATATACGACAATTAAGGAAAAAAATGGAAACAATAGGAGCATTTAAAACTGTACACAAATATCTACCAGATAACATCAAGAAGAGTGTATATCATGCCAATTTCACGTCGAATGTTAACTATTTAAAAAATAACAAAAATTAATTGCAATGACAACAAAACAAATTACTAAAAATGCTTTATAACTTTCCACATCGAACACCATCCAAAAATATATTCAACAAAATTAACGAACTAACTGTGACAGAGATAATTACCTTAAACCAAAACATACTAATACATAAAATCAAAACATGTACAATAAAAACAAACAACCGCCTTGCAACAAACAATGTCCATGATTACAATACAAGAAGAAAAAGTGACATTCACCTAACAAAGAATAAAACTAGCACCCTAAACAAAAGCCTTAACATAAACAACTCATTGGAATATGACAAGCTACCAAAATATATTAAAGACATCAAGGACATCAAAAAATTTAAAAGTGAGTGCAAAAAACATATAAAAAGTGAAAGGACGCAACAATTAACCATCTAATCAACCATCCAAGACAACGGACAATGGAAGCAGTTTTCTAAACCAAGCAGACGGAAGGGCCCTTCACCGATCTATCTGCTTGCAGGAAACATGATTTGTTTTTTAATAATCTGTATTACATTTGTATATATTATTATATCTTAGTATTATTAAAAAAAGAAACGAATGCCAAATGAAAGGAAGAGTTTTATTTCATTGTCGATGTTAACTTGATTAATCTTGCTGAAATGTTCATCGTTTCATAATAGGAATAAAATCCGCATTTTCTAAAATGTTCTTCAAAATATATGGATGTTTACTGGGTGTTAATTTATTTATGGCGGTGAATATATATAGGGGCTCCCAACACTTGGCACTTTCTTTTTAGGGGACGATAGTGCTAAATGACCGTACTTGTTTTTATTATAATGTATCTCTAGCTTACAAAAAAAACCGTTTATTAAATTTGTTTGTAGTATGATGTTTTTTTTTAACTATCGTCCCCTAAAAGTAAATCCCCAAATATTGAAAGATCCTGTATAATAACAAATTTCATCAAAATAAACCTAATATAAAGGCACATAATTTCAATATAATTATAAATGATTGCCAATCAAAACGCACTTTGAATTTCAGTAGAAAATATAATACACACACGTCACTATTGGAACCGGTCGGAATTCATTTGAAATGCTCTATAAACAAAGCTGCATACAAACTGAATAAAATATATATGGCCTATATCCTCGATTGTTAGTTCAGTAAATGGTTCAAATATAAAAGAGTGCATTATTCAGTATAAAACAATCAAGCATCATAGTTTTTGGGAACAATAGAATATACGGTCGAAATTATTTAAAAAATAATAATGCGTGATGTTAAATTTACACTAAATATAAATATTTTTACCAGTTCGACAATACATTTTGTGATGCATTATATTGTCGTGTTTTAAGTATGCAGGGTGTCCCAAAAGTATGGAATAAATTCAATAAAACCTTTATTTATGGTTTTTGCATAAATTGCTCAGACACTTCAACTTTTAATTTTAAATTGCTAATACATATATATATATATATATATATATATATATATATATATATATATATATATATATATATATATATATATATATAACATATTATTAGTGTCCATTTTTTTCGACCACTTTTGAATGAACAATGACGTCTTCGACATTTTTTTCAAATGACAACCCCTGTTTTTATTGCGGATTCTGAAAGATAATATTTTTCTGCGATCAGCGATGTATATTTATCCCTGCAACAAGGGATAAAAGACCACCCGATTACTACACCGATGATGTACCCGTGGGACAACAGAAAAGCAACAAAGCACTAGGGAAGGACGACATTAAATCGCAGCTTCTAAAAACGCCTGAAAACCCAATTGTAAAAGCAATGCAAAAACTATTCAACTTAGCTATCCACAGCGACGCAACGCCAGAAGCGTAGTGATCCTCTTTTTTAAGAAAGGGGACAAATCTATCTAAAAAACTCTAGGCCTATCTGGCTACTGAGCTAAATCTACAAGGTGTTTTCCAGAATCCTAACGAACAGACTCACCCAAAGAGTGGCGCTAACGCACAGGAATACTTAGTGTTAGGTGACCACCTGCGAATGGACTAACGACCTTAAACACCACGCAGGAAATGATGATGATGATAATGACTTTTTCTGTCCATTTAATATTCTTCTATACGTCTACATCTCGATGAGGTCGGTGTCTTCATATTTGTTTATGGCGCAGACTTCGATACCGTACAAGAGGGCGGAGAAGGCATAACATATCAGAAGCCAGATTTTTCGAGTTAAGTTCATCTCTACAGTACAGGAATTTAATAAATGCCAACATGTCTTGATGGAGACACTAAATCTTGATTAATACGATCAAATGCCTTTTCGAAGACTAACCCCCATATTCACCAACGTTCTACAAATCTATCAATAGCTATTGAACCCAGAAGTATTCGTTGTTATAGCAACAATAAATAAATTATCTAGGGAATGTAGTTACTTTAAATTCAATCTATTGGAATCACTGAAAAATTAAACAAAAGGTGTCATGAAAGTTCCAATCACAAGCACTATTTAAGGTTTTTGACACTTAGGCATATTCTGTCACAATGACATTTTAAATGTATCCATTCAATAGCTTATGGGACCTATAAAATTTATGGGATGTTGGTGAATATGGGCATAACCCCCGTATTCACCAACGTTCTATAAATCTATCAATAGCTATTGAAACCATACGTATTAGTTGTTATAGCAACAATAAATAAATTATAGGGAATGTAGTTACTTTAAATTCGCTCTATTGGAAACACTGAAAAATTAAGGAAAATGTGTCATCACAAGCGCTATTCAAGTTGTTGACATTTGACCTAAAAAAGGCTGTAACTGTTAAATAGTTAAGAATGACATTAGACGCAAAAATCATGGTCTATACAAAAAAAACGCAGATCTAAAAGCGAACCTAGTCCACTGGCTTATAAGTCGAATGCCCTAACCTTCGGCAGGGATATGTTATTTTTATGAATACCCTCGAAGACATCTTCTATCTTGGGCTAAACTGGGCCTAAATGATGAATACATCTCATACCTACGCTTCGCGGAAGATATAGTCATCATGGCAGCAACGCTTGAAGATATGGAGAAAATGCTAAATGACTTTTCCTCGCCTCCAAACAGGTTGGTCAAAAGATGAACATGGATAAATCCAAGATATGGCGAATTCCCACCTCACCCAAAGGCCAATTACAGTTGACAATACGATCATAGAGACAGTGGAAGAATACGTCTATCTTGGCCAGACCATTCAATTCGGCCGATAGAATATCACCAAAGAAGCGAACAGACGAACTCAGCTCGGGTGGGCGGCATTTAGAAAACTCAGCCATATCCTAAGACGTGATATTCCGCAAAGACTGCAAACGTGAACATTTAACTAAATAATTTCCAACGTACGGCGCAGCAAAGTGAACCCTAATGCATACATTCCTTCTCAGATAAACTACGCAACGAAGAGATTCGCCGACGAACCAAAGTAATGGATATAGCAGAGAAAATTTGTACCCTACAATGGCAGTGGACAGGTCACATCTGCCGAAGAACCGACTACCGATGGGAAAGTCTTGGAGGGGGGCTCATGTACAGGAACACTTGGTGCTGCCAAACTACCTGCTTGGTTTACCGACGACCTTAAAGGCCACGCAGAAAGTTGCTGATGATGACTTTTTTTATTCATTTAATATTTTTCTATACGCCCACATCTTTTTTTTTTTTTTTCGTCTGGGGTGGAATCTTCGAAAGACACCCATGCCTCCACTATCACCCTGCGGCGATAGGCATGGGTAGTGTCGGATTCGCCCCACGCAATGATTGGGGCGCCTACCGACTAAACCAAAACCCAGGTTCTGTCACCGCGGGGGCTTGACCGCCTAACAGGCATTCCTAAGCCCCCTACGCCCACATCTGGATGGGTTCAAGCCGCTTCTCTTCGTGTTTGTTTATTGCCCAAGCTTTCATACAGTACAAGAGGGTGGAGAAGGTTACCCTCTCAGAAGCCGGATATTTAGAGTAAACTTCTTATCTCTACAGAATATGACTTTATTGATGCTATTAAATGCCAAGATGTCTTGATGGAGACTCTAAATTTTGATTAACATGATCAAATACCTTTTCGGTTTAGATATTAACAGACATATTATGGCGTCTTTGAACAAGAACATTTTACCCGAATAATGTTTCCCTGGTGCTGAAGCCGCTACAACACGCAAAATGAGATTCGCTTAAGAATCCTTCGCATTTAGAGTCGATTCGTCTATAAAATATTTTAGTTTTCTTATTTCATGCCGTTGACTAATTCATGACAATTTCTCTTCCCAAGGATTGTGAGAAGTCCTTACTTACTCTTGCCAGCTTTTCCAGTCTAAGCCGTTGGCTATCAAGAGGCGTCTACTTAACTGGTACAATCGGTCAATGGCTGCAGGATGCATGCATAATATCATACCCAGGACCAATTAGGTTTTTATGTTGAATTATATAATAATATTCAAGACAAATGTCATTTGTTCTTTCATAATATGTTACTATTGTACAATTAGATATGTAATCAATATCAAAAAACCTATTATTATTGTTCAGAGTTATTTATTTACTAAATTAATACACACATGTGTTTGATATAATTTATAAACAAAATAAAAATAAAAATAAACATGCATAAGAATTGTTAAGATAACCATCATCATACACGTATAAATAAAAGAATATCTCATTGAAAAGTCCATTAATAAAATTTGCATTGTTCCCCCGCGCCGGTGATAACATGTCAATTACGACATTATGGAAATTGGTATCGAGCGCACCATATTTACATTTAATTTTCCGATCGAAAGCCATTTACAAATTTCTGTTTTCGCTCCGCGACGACACAAAAGATAGCGATTTCCTCCGTTAAACTTATTTCACGCCACGCTTCCGTTTTTCTTGCCTGCGAATATTAATAGAAATAACTTTCACATTCTTTGCCAACGACCAAGTTCATGCGTAATCTAGAGCGGGCGCGCTATCTGCTATCTTACGATTTATATTTCTCTTGCATTCGAAAATATGCAAATGAAAATCGATTTCGCCCTCTTGGCACCCCCTTCAGCAGTTCTAATTCAGGTCACAAAAATAACTACTTCTAACGGCGCAACCATTGCGCCCTTCGCAATCGATACCGAGTGTTAGTTACGCCCGTTTCCAAAACTAAAATCAATTGTTAATTAAAGCGGATAAAGTATGCAGGATGTTGTTAGCGGGTGTTACTTAGTTCGGCGACAACTGTTTGGGAATTATTATTTAATGGATATTTAATACAATACAACCCGCGTATAATTGAGTGTTTTAGTAAGTTATTTCATTTTACTTAATTACTACTCATAAACGTGTCAACTCATCAAATTCAGTTGGTAAATTTATGATTATAATAAAAATATTTGGCGTGGTAACAGAATTGCTAATAAAACGGTAGTGATTTATGAGTAGTTAACCACCGTAAATACTTAAAAATTGAAATAGTGGGTTTTTACTACATCCACTATTAAATAATTAATTTTTAAATAATAAATAAAACAGTTTTATATAGTATATTTATTGCCATTTTGCAAATATTTTCGGCTAAGCTCTAGTCATGTAAACCCAATGACTAAATATAATTATAAAATACACACACTTATAAACAACTTATCAGAAATCCAACGATGAAAGTTTACATTTACAAAAAGTGGGTAGATTCCTTATTATATTATATATACTGAATTAAAAAATATTTAACTTGTTTTTCGTTCATCGTGAAATAAAGAAGTTACAGGGTTACCCTCTTATTTCGATCACACTGTATATCGAATCGCATTACGCGAATATTTCCGAACGCTCAGAATCAGAAAAATGTTTAAAGTGGATCCATCTTAATGTCTACAAAGTAAGGTGAAATACTATCTACATAATACTAATACCTTTCGTATTAGCTAAGACTACATTTTTTTTACAAGGCTTTGAGGCCGTGAATAAATCTTAAAGTATATTGTAATACGGATAGTATTTCACCTTTCTGTGTAGAGATTCAACTGGATCCACACAAATTATTTTTCCTGTTTATATGTTTCACAATACAAAATATCGGATCTGATTTTTTTCTTACAACTTTTCTGTTTCGTATAAACTCAAATACATAGAGAACCCAACCCAATATTTCTGCAGAATTTATATTTTCATAAGATCAAGAAATCGATTAAAGTCATAGGAAAATATCTGCGTATTCATATATACGTTGTGTGTAATTCAGTACACATAAAATATAAATAAACTCGCAAGTATTTAATGATTACAGGAACTATCCATTAGTATTATATAAACTGCAATACATCATCTTCTATATAGAATCTATCTATATCGCAGTATAGTGAAATTCTCAGTAAAATCATATCAAACACTTCCAACGATTTTAATTAAAATTTATTTTCTTGGCTGTTTGCTTTGGACGGCGCGATCCGCACCTCTTCCGCGCAAGTTCTTTTCGTAATCAATTCATATAATGCGCCACTGTTTATTGTTCCGGATTGCCGGAAGCCCCTAGGGGCGGCTTCGTTCATCATACCTTACAGAAATAAACGGAATGCGCATAGCCGGAGAAACAGTTAATTAGATCGGGTTCGTGATTCCCTACGTTCGATAACTGCTGAACGGTGAAAATAATTGGAAATCATTGGGAATATGAGGTTTGTAAAATAACGCACTGATTAACGTTTCCGCATGCAAGTTTAATGGTAAACGATTAAATTGATGAGGAAATAGTCGTAGGTAATAGCGTTGCTTATTAAAAATGTGTCTGAAATTAATTGAATCATAATAGAAAATAGCGTGAATGCCAAAATTAAAAGAACTGATGGATGAATCAGGTAATAATTGAACAAATTAAAAAAAACACGGAACAAACTAGAATTAAAATACATAAAAATCCTATTTTTGAAACAACAAAGATAAAATTTATTTATTTAAGAATTGGTAGCCATAAGTCATACTTATAGAAAGTAATAAGTATGACTTATGGCTACCAATTCTTAAATAAATAAATTTCTGAGCCAACAACTAAGTTCTTTTATTAATGTGCATACATGTTATTCCATTAAATTGCCTACATTTTACTTTTACACTGAACAACATTTGCCAAAACAAGCCGTAAATAACAATGATTCAGTCAATAAAAATTATGGGATAACTTTTATATTATCTTTGTATTATCCCAAAATTTGAAATAAAAAACTCAAGGACTGTCTGAAACTCTCGAGCGTTTCAGTAGCTACATCACCAACATCACTACGGCTCACAACGTAATAACTTTACTATGGTAATATACTGTTGTTTTTAATTAGTGTATCATAACAAAAGAAGCTGTCTCTTAGTTTGTGCAAAAGTTTTAGGTGGGATATGAAAAACATTATCTACGGTGGACAATTTAAACAATGTAGTTTGGCGACTTGGCGCGGCATGTCGCATTGAACTATTTTAGTTCAGACGTTCAGTGAAATACATTTTTCCCTCGGCAACTCAGGCTTGCATTAGGGAAAGCATTAAACTTTCGCAGATTTATTATTGACTTTCAGTACTTTTATAAACTTCATAGTAATCAAAAGAGATCATTGCTATTGCTAATATTAAGTCTGCTTCCCAAATATTCCTATTGTTTTCTAATTATTCAAGTAAATTGCAGTACATATATAAACAATGTATGTAGTAAAATGAAACAAATCAACAATAGCATTCAGTCAACATAATACCATTTATTGTCTAACTATTCTTAGTTTATATATATATATATATATATATATATATATATATATATATATATATATATGTCTATATATATATGTCTATATATGTATACATTAAAATGTATAATAATCTAAAAATATGAAAACTAAAACTAAAACACAATATTTAGTTGTAATATGATAACATGTGGCAGAAGGACCCTCGAAAGTCGATTGCCAGTTACAAATTGTAAGATATACGATAACTACTACTACTATTAGTAATAAATGTATCCATGAAAAAGTTATTAAGTTTTAACTTACAAATTGATTAAAAATTATTACAACAAGCCTGTTGATAATGAAAAATAATGTAATTTTTGACAAAACAATGAATTAATTTTCAAACGGAAAAATAAATCAATGTTAATTATTGTTATAAATGACAATTAATCTAGAGTTTATTTTATTTTCATTTAATACATGATGATGTAAATAACATACCGTTTCACTGTTCACCGCTTCCTTGTATTTAATTGTGTAATATCCGTCTTAGTAAAGCATAAGAAATTTTCTAACATGCGTTTATGCAACAAAAAAGTGGAGACCGTAGGGACATTAGGAGGCGAGCCGCAAGAATTTGGAGTTTCAGAAAAATTGTGAAATTTAACCCCCCTTTTTATGCTCAAATCTAGTAGGAAGGACGTATTCGGTCGTGGAGTATCGCAAGGAAAAATACCGCAATTGTGTAGTTTCTTATTAACACGCCCCAACAGTGTCAATTTCTGCAAATTGTACGCCACGAAACTCATCCTATAAAATACTATATCTCCAAGAGTAACGAGCCAATCCCGTCCAGTTAGTTAGTCATATAACTAGCTAATAGATGCAGCTATATGAGCATGAAGAAATTAGAGTAACATGTCACTGTGGTTGGAATGAACTGATCACAAAAGTTGAAAATTACGTCAAGGTGCAGTAAATCGTTTTCTGTTGGTAATTTTCCGAATCTAATCACGAATTGCTGGGCAACCAATCGTCTTAGCGGGCAACGGTTTGAAGATCCGAATAGAGCCGCATGCATGTGTGGAGACCGTAGGAATATTGGGAAGCAGCCGCGAGAGAAACAATGATTTCCGGTTTCCGAAAAATGGTGAAATTTGACTCCGATTATTTATGCTTGAATATAGTAGATAGTAACCATTCGAACATTCTTCAGACCAGACCTAAGCTTGGAAATGAGGATAATCATGTTGAGATGCTACGTGTTTCCAGTAATAATGTAATTACTTGATTCATTACTACATCTCTGAACCATGTAATCATAATTTAGCATATTAATTATTTATTACTTCAGAAGGAAAACAAATTATTATTATTATTAATATTGCCCCTATATTGAGTAATAAGTATACCATATATTTATTTACTTACATAAATAAGTAAGACTGAAAGTTGGTCTACGTTACGCTACATATTTGCTAATTAGCTATAATAATTTTCATTATTATTTATTATAACTACGAATCATAGCGTACATATAATTAACCAGCAAAAGAATCATTAACATGATATTAATAGATAAATATGATTTCGCTATAACTATCAAAACATACAAATGAATTTAACAAGAATTATCCTTGATTTATTGATTATTTGTTAAAAGTTACATGCATTAATGGAAGACAGGCCATAAATATATAGACGTCGATGGCCTGACCATAGAGAAGAGTGCAGAAGAAAGTAAGAGACAGGGTTAAGGACGAGGGGCAGAAAGGGGTAGAAGCAAGGGTGGGATATCGAAAAACGTAGATTGTGGAGGAGTGGTCGATATGGCAGGGAGGATGCTTCATAAAATAGTACTAACAAGATCGAGGATGATGAGGCAGGAGGTAGGGGTAGTTAGAGGAGGTGATGAGGAACACAGCGAATTCAAGATGGGATATTGGAATATATCTGGACTGAAGAAAAATGTACATTTCAGAGTAGAAACCATATCAGTCAGTCTCTGAGAAAAGTGTCGCTGTTAGTGGTGCCCCATCATCACCACTAACAGTTGAAGAGGGTGTTCGTGCATGCGTTGGTACGAAAGAAGAAAGGTAGCCAGAGGGATAGCTGGTTTGATTAGGAGTGCAGTAAGATGTAATGTGAAGATTATAATGAACATAGCGGAGAAAATCAAAATATGGGAAGAATTCATACAACAGCTGTTTGGAGACAATAGGAAACAGGTAGTAATAGAACATGCGACAAATTGGCCTCTGATAAAAATTGAGGAAGTCAAATACGCCATCAAAAATTCAAAAGATAGAAAGGCAGTGGGACCAGACGATTACCAGTAGATGTCCTCAAACTGATCGAAGAAGACAATATTAACATTTTTGGTAAACCTGTACAACACCATCTATAATACCGGAATTATATCAGAAGAATGCCTGGTATCAACATCCATCCCATTACAAAAAAAAACATAATGTAAGAGATTTCAGAACCATTAGTTGGATGAGTCCTACTATGAATTTATTCTTGAAAGTAATCTCAATCGTATATAAAGAAAACTAGAAGTAGATATCAGTGAAACACATTTTGGATTTCGAAGTAACCTAGGTACACGGGAAGCATTGTTTGAGATGCATGTCATAGTACAATACTGCCTAGATATAAATGTAGACCTATACATCGGCTTCATCGATTACGAGAAAGCATTTGACAAAGTTAGTCATGAACGCCTGATGAAAATAGTACAGGAGAAAGGTCTAGAATACAACGACATAATACAAAACATATTGGAATCAGAAAGCACAAATAAAAGTAAAAGGACTAGATTCATACGAGCTACAGATTCGTCGTGGGGAAGACAGGACTGTAAATTGTCACCGGTTCTCTTTAATATATATTCGTAGTAGATTTTTAGGGAAGTCATTAACGAATTAACGAACAGTCTGGGGGAGTTATTATAAACGGGACACATCAATAACATATGCTACGCGGACGATACCGCAATAATAGCGGCAAACATCTTATTGCATATTGCAGAATATAAATACAGTCAGTCAATCCTATGGACTTAAAAAATACCAAAGTGATGATTATCACAAAGAAAAACAGCCCAGCTATTGTTGTAAATAATATTCTAATAGGAAGAGTGACTAGTTATCAATACGTATGGACAAGAGCAGCCTTCGTCAATATGAAGTTCCTGGTTAACAGAAATGTCAACCTAACCTTGCGGGTCCGAATGGTACGCTGCTATATATTCTCGACACTGTTATACGGCATGAAGGCGTGGACGCTTAAGAAATGCTGAAGATACCATGGACAGACCTTATAACAGATGAAGCGGTCATGCATAAAATAGGTGAATACATCAGTACAATAAAATGACGAAAGCCAGAATATTTTTTGGGACATATCATTCAAGCCTCCAATTAATTATGAATGGAAAAATAATGAAAAAAAAATTGTGGGGCAACGTAGAACATCTTAGCCGAGAATGGTATAGGATAACAACGTTGGAACTTTTGAGGGCTGCGGCATCAATAGTCCGAATTTCAAAGATAATTGACAACCTCGAGACGGCACAGGAATATGAAGACTATATGACGGAATGGAGAAATGGGAGACGTGAGTTGGAAAAAGCCAAACAGGCAAAGAGAGTGTGTGCGAAAGGAAACATCTAGTGAATATTGAGAAGATGAAAATTGTGAGAGATTTTGGAGGGAAGGGAATCGAAGGATAAAAGTAACAACGTTCTTGCAGAGTGGGAGAGGAGTTGCAGACAGATGGCGGGGACTGAAGATTGAATTAGGGAGTTCGAGACAGGTGGTAATCTGTCTCGAACTTGATTTCAATAGTGAGAAACAGACTGGAAGGTGAAGTATACAGAAGAGTTAAAGTATATGGAGTGTGGGGGATTGCGAGAGTGGTTTTGAATAGTTGGTTCCTAAATAGTCTGCTAGGACTCAAAATGTTGACATTTTGAAATAATAATTTTCTTTTACATAATTATTTTGTATATGTGTTCATATGTTCTTATATAAGATTTCTGATAATATACAAGGCCAAACAGAGCCTCAATTTTTTATAAAGAGCCAAATGTAGATACATAAATACACAATTTTTATTTAATGTAAAAAATTGTGTATTTATGTATCTACATGTGGCTCTTTATAAAAAAAATGGAGTGCGGCTCTGTTTGTACTGATGTATTCCCACCCCTGTTATAGAGATAAAGACATTGATTTATTGAAGAACACCACATTAATTAATTATACATTGTATATAGCAGTTCGGAGGATTAAATAAAGTAAATTTCGAAATGACAACCTTGCATTTGAATACAAACATCTGCACGACACCAACAAACAGCATGTAGATTTTTACTATCTCTAACATGATTGTTGGGGAAAAATGTAAAGGAAGCTTCATCTAAATCCTTTACACTCTATACAGGGATATGGAGTAATATCAGTTTCTCGATTATCGAACATATTGTTAAATTTCGTTACACTGACTTAGACACTTGAATATCACTTCATAGATATATAGATATAATTCTTAGATTCATAGACTTCTAATAATGTCCTGACAGATTACCTAATGTATGCCATATATTACGGTTCGCTATGTATAATAAAATATTATTTTTCTAATAACTAACAAAAACACAAAAAAAACAAATTGTTTAACCTAAATTATCCTTTTTGTAAAAGTAACGGTAATACCATTTTGAAGCTGAAAGACCTTAATAAATAGTCAATCAATTATTCTGATACAAAATAATAGCTATAGATAAAAACAATTTTGTATTATACAGAACTCGTATAGTATATAAATTTTCCATATCAGAATGATCTGCTATAATTCAATATTCCGTGGCAAAACACATAAAAGTATTATAATTATATACTCCTATTCGGGCACTACAGTAAATCTAAAATCTTAACTTATTCCACATTCCAATTCCGCCAGAACGTTTTCATTAAGCCAACGCTGTATTTGAATAGTCCCAAACATGAAAATGTTTTCGATTCCGCACGAAAACCGATGGCAATCAGTGAATAATGATGCGATGGAATATTTTTGTAATGCGGCAATGATCGCCGGATGACAATGCAATTTGAATGTACATAAATCATATGTAATCTGGGCCGCGTTTCAACGATATGCAAATATGACACAAGGCGGAATACCACTCGCGTTCGCAAATTATGCAAATAAGAGTTCCGCAGGAGCCACATTTTAATGCATTGTATAAATGAGGATATTTAGGCGATAATGCGATTTTAATTGAAGTTGCCACTTTAGAATCGGTAATAACGCGTTGCGGGATTGGTGTGATTAGAACATGTAATAACATCATCTGTTTAAATTATCTCATTAACGCTGCAATATTTTTTTGTAATTAAACAAATATTATGATATTATTGACATAATGACTAAAACTATGTATACATACTAGTTAATCTAATACCTCATACAATAAGATAATAACCTTCATGGGGTTGGTTTTAAGATACTGCAATCATTTATATTGCATCAATTTTTAATAATATAAAATTCAATGTTGAACTTTACATGAGTATCTTAAAGCAGACTACATTCAATAGAAAAGACGCATACGTATGTTTACTTGGAAGTTGCATAAAAGTATCATTTGCGGTTTCGACAAAGTAGTCTGCCTATTGTCCCGAGGAAGTATCTATTAGGCTGTGTTAAATCGTTGAGTGAAGAATCAGATTCTTCACTTAACGATTAAATGATACTATGAATCGAAACTCTTTAAATAAAATACTATTGACCAGCGATCGGGGAACCTGGGTAAATTACCCCAAATGGGGTAAACATTATTGGGGCTCAGAAGAAATTATAAACGTGTCAGCATTTTTACAAACCATTCTTTTAAACTTTAAATTCAGTGTGCCCGACGCCTTCAAAATATACAAGCCTTCTCTATAAATTTTAAATTGACATTGATTTTCTTTTTTCAAAATGAGGCAGGCGTGCATACGGTTCGGTGGGTGCAATTTGAATTTTGTTTAATGCTTCATTTAAAACTAAAGATGTACAATTTATTACAGAATACAAAGGTTTTTCTTGTTTTAAAATCCATTGAATAGTGTTGACTCGGGATTATCGGGCTTTAACATTATTAGTATTACTATAATATATAAGTTATAACTGTTATACTGTTGTGTTAAGGTTGACCCGTTAATAAATAATATAATAATATTATTAGTTAATAATTAAATATTATATTATTATTATTAAATGTTTTCTGTAGTGTATTTACATTAACCCTACGTGAAGTACGGACAATTGTCTAAAACCTAAAATCGGCAGAAACGCAATAACAATTTCATAAAGAAATTCCTGGAATATATTTTTACCGCAAACAATATTACAAACGTCAATCATAAAACTAAGTCATTGTGCCATACGAGAAATATCTTCTCCATCCATCTCACAAGAGGAGATTAAATGTGAACGGTAGAGAGAACATTCAGGAAGACATATTATCCTGACCGCAATTATTAATAATGAATGTAAACAGAAATGTCAGACGCACACATGTTGAGGCCCTTCTTGTATTTCTATCCGCATGATACAAAACTTGCTATTTATAAGTATCAAATCTACAATTAGTTTTTTTGCATAAAGACAAAAACAGATTGAAATCATGAAACATTCAGTGGCACTTTATTTACACCGCTCGTAAATAATTTTTGATCCAACACATGCGTCCCATGTGATACATTCATTTCGTTATTTTTAAGTATTCCCCAAACAAAACCGTAACCACTTGTCTCGCACAAATTGAGCGTGTTATTTTTGAATTGGACAGTAAAAGCTAAACTTTTCTTAAGTTTACAATTCTTTGGTTAAATAATTACCTGCAGTTATTGTGATATTATCTTGAATTTCTGAATGAAATTGGTGGAGTTGTATGGGTCCAGAAATGTGTCTATTTAAACGCGGCACAAAGTCATTACACAAGCACAAAATCGAATCAACATAAAGACACACCACTACAGTACACATGCGAATATGCCGAATATGTCGAACACTCGGCGCGTTACGTCGACGGCGTTTAACTACTGGCGTTCAGATAAGAGCGGCGTCGCGGCGCACAGGCGCCGCTCGACAACGGTGCGCCATCTATACAATGCCTCTCGCTCGCATTATTTATTCAATTGCTATATAAATATTTACAATGCCACAACAAATTTGCTTATAAAGAAAATTAATAGTGTGCAGGTAGGTTGTTCATTATCTTTAATACCGAAGGTGGCAGATAATATCGTGTCCATAGCTCGATGTTTACAAACGCATGTGATCAAACGTATTGCATATTTATTTATTCACATTAATATCATGATTTGTATATCGGTTATAGTAGTAAGAAATTATCAAATACCAATAAATAAAAATTTAAATTTTTAGAATTATTTTAATTTAATAATTATTATATTTAGTTAATTTAATTATTAAGGTAAAATTAAATTAAAATGAGAATAGTATTTACGGATGATAAACCAGGGTCGTACAACCCTGTTCCATAATGAACACAACTTTTAACTGTTTAACTTGTTTTGGGTCAGAAAGAAACACTCACTAAATACTAATTATAATAGACATTAGACTAATTTAAACTAGAATTTTGCCATCATTTTTTACAATAGGACTTTTTAGAAATCACTAAAGCCATGTTTTAGAAACAATATGGGTTCATTCAAACAAAGGTTTGTATTCAAATGCACCTGTAATTAATCATCAAGCTGTATGGTTTAATTAATTAAAAATCGATATAAAAAAAAATATGTATCCGCACATATCTAAAAAAATTCTTTTTGTAATCACTATCGGGTTAGCAACAAATGGTGAAAATTTGAAAAAAATTCTTCGTGGGCTAGGATGGAAAATTAAATAATTTTGACTTTGACCGCCGTCAAAAACTTATTGAGCGTCATTTTTGGATTTTTGATTTTATCCCATGTAGACTTAATGTATTATAAACAATATACAATAATTTAAATAAAAATAATATTGCTAAATAATTCGTAATTCCTTCAGCAACAAAGTGAAACCATAGATTTCGGGTCAACTTTGACAGCTTCTAAAAAATACTTGCCATCATTTTTTACAATAGGACTTTTTAGAAATCACTAAAGCCATGTTTTAGCAACAATATGGGTTGATTCAAACAAAGGTTTGTATTCAAATGCACCTGTAATTAACCATCAAGCTATATGGTTTAATTAATTAAAAATCGATATAAAAAAAAATATGTATCCGCGCATATCTAAAAAAATTCTTTTTGTAACCACTATTGGGTTAGCAACAAATGGTGAAAATTTGAAAAAAATTCTTCGTGGTCTAGGATGGAAAATAAAATAATTTTGACTTTGACCGCCGTCAAAAACTTATTAGGCGTCATTTTTGGATTTTTGATTTTACCCCATGTTGACCTAATGTATTATAAACAATATAAAATAATTTAAATAAAAATAATATTGCTAAATAATTCGTAATTCCTTCAGCATCAAAGTGAAACCATAGATTTCGGGTCAACTTTGACAGCTTCTAAAAAATACTTGCCATAATTTTTTACAATAGGACTTTTTAGAAATCACTAAAGCCATGTTTTAGCAACAATATGGATTAATTCAAACAAAGGTTTGTATTCAAATGCACCTGTAATTAACCATCAAGCTATATGGTTTAATTAATTAAAAATCGATATAAAAAGTGAAACCATAGATTTCGGGTCAACTTTGGCAGCTTCTAAAAAATACTTGCTATCATTTTTTACAATAGGACTTTTTAGAAATCACTAAAGCCATGTTTTAGCAACAATATGGGTTCATTCAAACAAAGGTTTGTATTCAAATGCACCTGTAATTAATCATCAAGCGGTATGGTTTAATTAATTAAAAATCGATATAAAAAAAAAATATGTATCCGCACATATCTAAAAAAATTCTTTTTGTAATCACTATCGGGTTAGCAACAAATGGTGAAAATTTGAAAAAAATTCTTCGTGGGCTAGGATGGAAAATTGAATCATTTTGACTTTCACTGCCGCCAAAAAATAGTAGGGCGTAATTTTTTATTTTTTCATTCCAACATATGCTGACCTTGTAAGTGTTAATCATTACAGAAAATATAAACACATTCCTTAGGTTCTAATCGATTTTATTGATTTTTTAGCACGCCGTATACTAACAAGTTAGGTTCAAAATTAATTTTAAATGAAACTAAGGCCCGCGCATATTTAAAAAATATGTTTAATGATTACTATTAAATTCTAAACAAAACATGAAAATTTTGAAAAAAATCTTAGTGGGCTAGGCTGCTAAAAATTACAAAATGTTTTCTTGCAAATTTTATTCAATAACAACTAACTTAATTTTTTTTACTCTTATATTATGGTTACCAAGACATGTGTAAACAATTGTACCAAAAATCAATTTTTTTTAATGCTCCACTACTGGAGAATCATAATCCGCGTTGCGACCCCGCGCGGCCGCCGGAATTATAGAAAATGGATAACTTCACTCCGGTTCTGTGATGTCGAACCTATGGCACACGTGCCATACCTGGCACACATGATAGACATGTTGGCACGTTATCCATTGTTTGGTTAAGTTAAGATAAAGTGGTAGTTGGAGTTGGACGTAACTTTTAGCAGTGACAGTGATTGGAAAAGGGTCTCTTTCATAAAAGTACACACCAGACGTTGACTGCAGGACGAAACTTAAGCTGTTTTCGTTTATCGCTCTGTGCTGCTTATTGTTTCTTTTCTATTTGCCACTCTCGATGCGTATAATTCTACATCGGCCCTTACAACCGGCGGCGCACGACCGCAAGAAATGGGCGCTACAGCACGACACGGGGCGACTAGTAATGCTAAACAATACTAAACGAAAGCACCTATATTCATTTATGTTGCTGACAAGTTAATTTATTTAAACATTCACGTACATGTATTTCTGACGCTAATTATTTGTATTTATTTTTATTTTTATAAGAAAATGTTTCAAATGTTTCAAAGTAGCAGAGAAGTTGGTGAACCGAGAAATATGGTATGATTAGCAAAAACGATAAGGTCGTATGTATATTGTGTTCCAGTGCAGTTGTATGAAGCATAGTTCCCTGCTCAAATAAAGTGAAGCCGAGCAAAGAGAATTCATTGCTCAAGTAAAAAATAAATAAAGATATCCAATCAAATATTTTTATGAAATGTATTGGCAGTCGTTCAAATGCCACCCTTGCTAGTTTTGTTGCCTCCAATGTATTTGCCAAACACAGAAAACCATCTAGTGATGCATTTTTGAAAGATACATGGTTAAAATTTGCACCAGTTCTCTTTGAGGTGTATGAAAACAAAGACAAGTCGTTGGCCCAGAAGATTAGGGTGTATAGAAGTTGCGACCGGGCTACTAAAGCCAGTAGACGCGCCATCGCTTCCTTAGAGATTTTGATGTAGGAAGTAATCTTGCTATTGTCGCCTCAATCATATCCGATTTCTGAGTGGTCTGCAGAATATAAATATAGTACTGTGTCCATGTTTCTGATCATGTCCGTGGAGAGCAGGACGGCCTCGAATTTATGGAGCACGACCTCTAGACCGCTTCGCTGCATCCATCCTGCTATCTGTACTACTGCTTCCTAGACGTTCTTCGTCAGCACCTTGACGTCCCGCTCGCTTCCGATGACCGCTACATCCCAGTATCGCAACTCTAGCCAGGGCTTAGAGAGACTAGTATCAACGAAACCCTCATAAAAGCAGCTCAGCAACTATACCACTACGCGTCGGTGTATGCTGAGATTGGTAAAAACCTATCAAAAAGGTTGCAAGTAACAAACAGGCTAAGACAAGGATGTTGTAAGTCACCAATTCAAAATCTACATAGGGAGGCATGGGTTTATGAAAATGTTGTAAAAATGTTGAAAAGTTCGGCAGAATGTGTAAATACCTCAGCGCTGGAATCGAAATGAGTGACTTGGCGTTGGAACAGGGAAAGTGATTGCAGGATGTGAGCAGTACAAATATCTGGGAATTATATTTGATAGACATATAAAAGACCAACTAAACATACAACGCGGAATAAGCAGTGCCGAAAAGCAATTGGATGCCTAAACGGAGTGATCTGGCCAAAGCAAGTATCAAATAGAAGAAAGAAACAAATCTACAACACACCAGCACAAAGTATCCTCACATATGGCTGCAATACATGGACCATAACGGCAGCTGAACAAAAAAAAATTGTGCCTGTGAAATGAACGCTCTACGAAGATTATCAAAGGTTTCGACACGATACGAGAAGCAATGAACCACCCAGATACAGTAATGAACGACACCACAAAAAAAACAGCTGATCTGGTTTGGTTATGTCTAAAATTTTTCTAAAGGATGGGGAGAAGCGACTACCCAAGATAGGGATGTAATGGATCCCAAATGACAGAAGGAGACGAGGAAGGAAAAAACTGGCAAGGAGGAATCCGAAAAGTCACGAGTGAGAGGAATCTCTAAGTAGGTGATTGGATGGACATAAGAGAAGTTGTTAAATTAAATTATACAAAAAAATACTAGGCACGTTAAATGGTTCAGAATTATTTTTGTTGAGCTTTTGGCACGCAAGCCTAAAAAGGTTCGTCATAGGTAGATGTATTCGTCTAGGTTTTGTACAGTTTCATTACCTATATTTAGAGTCTCCCTTGTGCTACTGACTACTTTGTTTTTGTTAAGATTCATATTTATCCCAACGTTTGTGGATGTTGTACTTATTTGTTTTAGTATCTCCGATAGTTCTTGGATATCGCTGCTTATTATGACGATATCGTCGGCGAAACGTAGATGGTTTAGATAGGTTCCATCGCTATTAATGCCTTTAATATGTCATGACAGTGGATTGAAGTGCCAGTGTGGAAAGCTTTGGAGATACAATGTCTCCCTAGCATACACCTCTATTAAGTGTGGCCTTTTCATATATGTATTTCAGGAAGTTTGAGTAACGCGAGTCTATTATAGCTTGGTCCATTGCTTGTAAGAATGCCCAGGTTTCGACGTTGCCAAAGCTTTATGGAATTCTACGAATACTAGATATGTAGGAGTATGTTATATTCCGTGTTCTATCAGTGTACGGATTCTTTGCAGATGATCGATTGTGCTGTACCCTTTTCTCAAACTCTCTTGTTCTACCAGTTAGTATGAATCTAATTTATTTAATAATCAATTAGTGATAATCTTAGTTAAGAGTTTATACCAGTGTGATATGAGATTTATGAGGCGGTAATTCTCTATATTGCCATTGTCGGCTTTTTTGAAGAGCAGGATAACTTCTGCAATTTGCCATGCCTCTGGTATTTTCAGCTGTTGAGATGTAGTTCACCTTCTATACTAATTTCCTTTTGTTAGCATCTCGCTGGTGATTTTGTCTTCCCCTGAGCGTTTCTTGTTTTTTAATTGCTTCAGTGCTATTTTTATGTGTTGTTTTGTTATCTCAGGAATCTCTTCTGATGGTATATATTGCAGATTAGCGTTTCTGATGGTCTTGGATCTGGTATCGTGGAAGAGTAAGGTTGGGTGAACATTGTTTCAATATTCAAGCAATGTATTCTCTATTGTTTATTAAGATGTTTTGGTGATCTTTTATGTTTTGTAATCTTATCTCTGCCTGTGGAATGTTCTGATTTTGTGTTTTTGTTTATTTGGATCTTCAGGCTAAAGTGTAGCTCTTACCAATTTGTGCTCGTTTCCTGTATCGAACCGGTTTAGAACTGAGGCATTTGTGCACATTTATTAGCGAATAGTAGAAGTAGTCAATTTCGTTTTTTGTTTCTCCGTCCGGACTTGCCCATGTCCACTTCCTTTTCTTGGGCTCTTTAAAGATGGTCTTAAGATAATACAAATGTTCTTTGTTAAAGCAGTTTACAAGCCCGTTAGCCCGTCTTGTCTATGCCCGTTAGTTCCCAGAGCCCAATCCATAGTTTTCTATAATGCCGGGATCTGTTCTCTAGTCAATCTTGGCATTTAAGTCGCCGCTAATTATTTGTATTTGCATTTCTCTAATAGTATTGCTTTGGATATATCATCGAAAAATGTTACCATCTCTTTCCTCTTTCCTCCGATGTACTTGTGGGAGCGTATCCCTGGATGAGTTGGGCAATGTATCTCCTGTTGAACTTGATTACTATGTAAATAACTCTGCCCGACCTGGTGTCGGATTTGGTTACTAAATGCCTAAAAGGATTTTTTTGGGATTTAGGATAGGATATTATTTTCGCAGACGGGGATATGGAGAAGACCAAAATTTCACGTAGGGCAGAGGTCGCGAATTTTTGAAGTAGATCTGTACCGTACTGGATTTGGTACAGAAGTATTTACCAATTACCCAACTACTAATTTAGTACTATGTAAATACCGGTATTCGACAATATCGGTATTGGATATTGTACCTTATTCATTTTCAGCACAAAGTAAATCTATATTATATGAATGAAATATCGAACGCAACCGAAATAATTTGTAGAAAGAGAACACAACTCCCGCGCATATTCTTGGTATAAAGTTTTGTTTATTATAGTAAACATAGTACTACCCAGATGATAATCATAACGAAGATGCCGACGGCCACGGTCCGTAGAGCATACGGCGGAGTATAAGGAAAGTTTTGGTTTAACGTTGTAAATAATTTATTTCGTATAAGTGGAAGTTATTAACGTAATCAGCTTTTAGACAACCCAGTGATAATATTTAATACGTTTTGAATAATTTTGACATAATATTAAAATTAACCCCGAACGGGTGGCTGAGGCTACACTTTAAAAAAAACGAATACGATTTTCGAAGTCCTAATACTCACATACACATACACTAACACACGGAAGAAGGACCCGAAGGTCGATAACCAGTTACAAATTGTAACAAATACCTGTAATTTTATTGACGGTATAACGCCCTTAGCAGTTCGGCAGCTTTTTTGGACAGTAATCACAGTAAACACTACAATGATGATACAAATTACGACGAAAAGAATGTTAAGGTTTATAGGAATACGTTCTACGTATATTTTGTCATATAAAACAACTTTTAAACTTTTCTCGCTTATATGGATTTACACATAACGCGGGGTTCAAGATATATTTACCAATTCAATACGAATATTAGCAACGGGATCTAGGTGCCGCGATTTTGCTCGGTATTGCAATCCCTAATCTTTTCGATATTGTTTCCCATGCGATTCTTCTTAGAAATCTCATTTGATTGGAATGGCGTGGTACTTTTAAAAGAGACATTATTATTATATGGAAACTTATACTCTGGAAAGCTAAGAAGAAGGTAAAGGTAAAACACGGAAACTACCTTCTTATACACTGGTAAAGATAGAAACGAAACGGTAACTTCAGGCATTGGAATCAATGACACAAAAATACGCAATCAGAAATATCCACCCCTGTATAATTCTCGGCGTGAGAACCTTGACATCAGCAAATGTAATAAACCATAGCTTTATACTGGCGAAAATCACAACCATTCTGCAGCGAACATAGTGAGAACGTACATAAGACTAGAAGAAAAAATCAAATGCATGCAAAATACAAGTAGAAGACGACGTAAAAACCGCATGGAAAAACTAAAACCCAAATAATAAAATCGGTGGAAAAAGATGTATAAAAATCCAAATACCAAATTGTCTACCCAAGAGGTTAAGATGATAGCTAAAGAGAAACGAAAGTCATACCCATAGTACAGTTCAAAATATTTACATCGTATACAAACTCGTAAGAAAAACCGAATTAACAAAATCCTACCAATCAAAAAAACGCGGTGGTGACCGAGAAAGTTAAAGAATTCAATAAAATAGCTTTTATGTCCTTTATCGATGTCACCCAGGCCTTCGATAGAGCGAGGGTATCGGCCTTCGATAGAGTGAGGGTATCAGACGTTGTAAACCTTTTGCAAAAAAGAAATATTCACTATATGACAACATAATAGCAGTTGCAATTTTTAAAAAAGGGTGAAATAGAAAGGCAAACAAATGAAACCTATGAAAGTAGCGTAGACGGAATATCCACAGTAATATTTCAATTGTCGTGAATCTGTTGAGAATAGGTTTTTAAAAACAGTAAATAGTCTTGAGTATGGTGAAAATGTATGGAAAATATCCGGATAGAGAAAATAACTATAATACTAATACTACTACTACTAATACCAATAAATGTGAAGAATATAGACCCATAAATATGGTTCTATTATATAAAGCATATTAAGAGTAGTGGTTTACGAGAAAATCATTGACTATATTGAAAGAAATAATTTGTTAACTAAATGGCAGGAGGGTTTGGTAGACATAACTCTTGTGAACTCTAGATTTTTGTTTTGTAATGCCATGCCGATTAAAAGTTTCTATATATTATTATTATCATACTAATACCTGTATGATAATAATAATATATAGAAACTTTTAATCGGCATGGCATTACAAAACAAAAATCTAGAGTTCACAAGAGTTATGTCTACCAAACCCTCCTGCCATTTAGTTAACAAATTATTTCTTCATGAGTAGATTACGATTTCTCAGGAGAAATATGAAGTAATTTGATAATATGCAACAGTACATATGCGTATTTTGTGTAAAATGAATCTGGAAATTTCAAAAATATTTATCCACTATCAATGAACTCATGAACCACGTAAATCGAACATGACCTGCAGTAATGTTTTATTGAATGCGTTAGTATAAACAAAAATAATAAATATTTATAGAGAAATATGGCAACAGACATCAATAAGTCTTAATTATTTGATTATTCCTGGCTGTAAATAAACAATATCGACGATATTTAATTCGTAATGGTAATATTTATGTAAATAAGATAGATTGCCTTGAAGTTAAGGCAAATACCGGGTGATTACAATCCTCTGAGCTCCCTTGACCGGCGGAAAAACCTCATGGCTGATAGCTCTATAAAGAAATTTATTTTTATTATTATTTATATATATTTTTCAATATTTTTCTAATCTTTACGTAATTGTTATGCAAATTTGTATATGTTCCTATTTTTTAATTCTGAATTATATTTCAACACAACTACCTTTATTTGGCATATTCAACTCAACACACTAAACCAGCGGAAAAGCCCGTTATAGTTATTAACCCAACAATAAAGATAGAATTTGTTTTGAGTTAAATACGGAGCCATCAATATCATTTCTAGCTGTAAACGGTCGATAGAGAATAATGTGGGTTTATGCTGACATAAAATAACTAGTGACATTATGTTATTAATTAAATGTTATATAATGAATTGTACTATCGATAATATAGAATTCAAAATATCGCCTAAAAACCATCGATAACGATTGGCTACGAATTATTGGTAACTGTTCACTAGAAAATATTAATGGTCTAATAACAAGACTAAAAAATATTGCTAGTCCGCTATTATCGACAAAATATGTCACAGCGCTTCAAAAAGAAGTGTTTTCTAAGGTAGGCTTCCAGTGTAGTCAGTACCGATTGAGAAATTTCACTTTTTTTATGCTTAGGCAGCTACGAAATTTCGTTCATATCCTAGGCCACCTATCGCAAGTGTAATTTAAAAATTTGCACGTGGGCCATTTGTTCGTTTTCTTATTTCTTGTTAATTATAAAACAAAAATATTCAATTGATATAATTGATGAAATTGATTGGCACGCTTTAAAATAGAA
Organism: Lordithon lunulatus; assembly: GCA_963942505.1. Taxonomy (NCBI): domain Eukaryota; kingdom Metazoa; phylum Arthropoda; class Insecta; order Coleoptera; family Staphylinidae; genus Lordithon; species Lordithon lunulatus. Next base: position 51,784,014 of record OZ012666.1, on the reverse strand, counting down.
GCGCTGCTAGTTTTGTAGGCTCCAATGGAATTGCCAAACACTGAAACCCATTTAGTTTTTGAAAACAAAAACAAGATTATCCAAAGATTAAAAGATCTACCTGGCCAGATATACTGTGTCTATAAAGGTTCCCTAATTTAACAGGGATGCATATATGTTGGTTGTGACCACATGTAGTGTAATAAGCATATCGGTGCATATAGAGTGGCTTCCTTTTTAGTAGGTGTATGTGATAATCACATTTTCTTCGATCGTTTTGAGGAGGAAAGATGTGAAGCTGATGGGGCGATATGACTTTGCCTCCTCGGGGGATTTCCCTCCCGCTTTATTGATAAAAATCACCTTGGCCTCCTTCCATTCTTTTGAAATGTATGCCAGCCGGCGGCTAGTCTTAAAAATTTCTACCATGCATGGCGCGATCATGTTGATTCCGTTTTGTAACATTGTCGCAAAGATACCATCCGGCCCTGGTGACTTGTAGGTTTTGAAGTTATTTACAGCCTATACCACTATGTGCCTGGTAAATAAATTACCGGCAATCTTTTGCTGGATTAAGTGGGACAGGGTTGTCATTATTCTTTATCCCTGCCACTAGGGGTCTTTAACAGCCCTATTTCATTTGAGTGGTCCTTCGCAAGTACTTTATGTAGGCTTGCTGTTGAGGATATACCGTCAATCCTCTCATAGAAATCCCTGCAGGTTTTTCGCTTAACCTTCTCAGTTCGTTGTTGTATTCGGTCAGTGCAGTTTTGTAGGTGTTCCAATCGCCTGTCCTTTTGGCACAGTTTAAGACTTTTCGTACAACTGTGCGCAGTCGAGAGAGAGAGAACTCTCTTGTTGAGTGGAAAGCTGGTCTTCAGGACATGAGTCATAATTCCCTTGAGATGAGACGTTGCCGCCTCTAGCTCGTCCATGATGTTTATATATTTGAGACCCTCGGTTTCTGTAAAGGTCCCAATCTGTTTTCCTCAGATATCAGCATAGGATGTAGTGCTTTTTACCCTTCTTGCACCTATGGCGGGAGGTGGTTTTCATCACCTGAAAAGTAAGCCAAGGCTATGATAAAATGCCTCTTACACGCCTTCATTGGACTTCCAGGACTGCCACTGCTTGGTCTCCTGTAGTGAATTCTGGAACAGGTACACATTTTATATCTTTTCCTATCATTAGGGGTGCTCTTGGTTTGGGAACGCTGGTATTGTAGTTGGTAGGCCTTTTATCTGGCCGTTGTTGATCCAGAGCTCGTGCAGAAAGCCTATACCAAGCTGTTCTCTTTTTAAGCTTCAATGTAGGCGCCTAGTGCCCCGCTTTTGAATGATGGAGGTTGATTTGGTTGCACCTTATCACCATACTTTTTTCCTTCTTTGCCTTAGAGTTTTCGCGGCCTTTGACCCGGCATCCTTTGTTTTTCCGCCTCTGAGCCAGTACGGTATTTTCGGCACCTTCACTGGTTGGGGTTTCTTTCCCAAAGGAGGCAGAGGAAGATTCGGGCTGTTGTGGCCCTTAAGTCTTCCTTAGCTCTCTGAGTTACCTGTCTAAACCCATAGATCATTTTTTTCTCCGCTAGTTTTGATTTTGTCAGCCGACCCTGAGTCAACTGACAAAGTTACCTCCAGCATTGGCCCTATCGGATTTCTCCGTAGAACCCTCCATTGAGGTCCTTCTGACCTTCTATGAGGGCAAGTATCCTTTGCATCGGCTCCTCTGAACTGTTTGGAAAATAACCGATAAGGATTTCCGAATACGGAATCTTAGCTGCCTCCACTTCAGCTCCTTCCCAGTGCTTGAGTTGGGCCTCTAGGCCCTTTAGCCAGTTCACCGTGTTTCTGTTAACACATTTTAGTGCGTCTGCAGGAAGACGGCCTTAAATTGTCCCTTCTCCTCGCCTACTATGGCGTCCAGAATGGCTTTCTGTGCAGACTTGGTCTGTTCCTCTATCATTAGGCTCTCTGGGAAGTCTTTTAAGGTGATTTCCACCTTGAAAGAGGTAGCCATTTGGCTGTATGTCGCCGAGGCATGGCAAGTTGTTGGCCTTGAATCCCTTTTAATCTCATTACCTCACTCCATACTCTAGGGCACGGGCTCGGGTTGATGGCCTTTAGCTCTTTTAGCCTAGCGCCTATCAGGAGCTCCCATCAGATCTCTGGCGTTTATTTGGCTTGGGCTTGTAAAGCTATAATGCCTTTTTCATGGCTTCTTCTACCGATAAGACTGACCTAATGAGGTATTTCATCCTCTTGTTAGTCGCACATCTCCTTCTTTAAGTCGTTTGTGTTTAGATCCTTAAGATCTTTTTACAATTTCTTCGTCGTTGCTCCGTATGAGTTCATCCTCCTTTTCTGTTATCGTAGGCATATTCATGCCTTGTATGAGGCTATGTTCGCTCTCTAAATTGTAGTATCATCATCTTTTGTTTCCGTACTTCGGTCCTACGAGTTGCTAAGGAAATATCCGGCAGAGTCCCGCAGTACCAGGTAAAGGCTAGTGAAACCGGAACGCGCCACTTCCTGGAGTCCGCCATATTATTGACCAATGCTTTCCCTTGACCACGCTACTGTGGGCATAGGCTGTTCCATCTTTAGCTTGGAGACACTATTTAGTGTGGGTATTATTCCACTCGATCCGTGCAATAAGCCTAGGTCCAGGTACCCGCGAGACATGTCCACTAACAGCAGTGAGTCCGGTGTGGGAGGTCAGATGTCGGAAAAGGAGCAAACTGATCTGGTGCGTTTATCCATAACCAAATATATCTACCATTATCTATGCTTTTAACCCTGTGCAGACCCTTGGCCACAACAACAGCCGGGAGGGTTCGGCATACACACACATTCATACTATTCACTTCACTTTCATTCTAGTTACATACAACTCGGGTCCGTAGGGGTGTGACTCCCCAAGCAGTAGTCGAGACTACCACCCCCTACGGTACTACCACGCCTGTCTTTCGACCATTGATTCGGTACATGTTTGGATACAAAACTGATCACGCCATTGAGTAGATGTGTTAATTTTAGTGTACCTCTTTTCGTTAGCTCTTGAAGAATCTGTATAGTTATGAGATCAAATCTGGGTGACTTCTTCGTTTTGGGGTTCAATTTCTTTCTTCGCCTGTATCGTAGTTACATGTTGAATGGGAGTGTTCTCAGTATTGCTTTTTAGAATAAGCTCTTGATCGAGGGCAGTGCTTAGATCGGGTTAATATGAGGACTTTTTGAAGGAGTGGCTGGCGTGCGTATCAGCTTTGACTTGTTTTGTTTTATCACGCTTACGAATAGTAGTATATATAGAGTATTCACGTTGGTTCTATGTAGTCGTCTTGTCTTTCATAAGGAATAGTCCCTTTCAGCTTATAGTCCTTGCAGAAAATTTAAGATTGCATAATTTTTGACTTCATATATTCATATTTTTAGTTGTTGGCTTCGGGATTTCCAGTTTATTGTCACTTTCTCCGCGGTTTTCGTTTTTATTTGATCAGTTTCTTTATGTCCTGGAAGTTTACTTTTTAATTCGGCGATATTTCCTTTTATTCGAAAAACTGTAATACGGTGAATATAAAATGCCGTATTTCCTCTTCAGCATGTTATAGGCGAACATTTATAGAATGGGGAAAAAGTTTTAAAAAATTCCAACTTTCAACTTACAGATATATAAACAGGTAAATTTAAGAATTCAAATTACTTGTTTTCTTGACTTCTAACAAAATGTAATTTTATAAAGAAGTGTCCTTTGATTCCAAACTTGGAACATAGGGCCGCGACCGGGTCGAAAAGAGTTACGTTTCTTTCATTTTAATCAAATAGGTAATAATTAATAAGAATTTTGCACACAATTACATGCTATTCTTTTTTTCAAATTCGGAAATCTCAGTTGGATACCAAGGATTTCCCTCCAAATTTCCATAAAAACTAACCGATGACAAAGTATAAATCAAGACGATGTTACATTAGATAATAGTTGTACGCAAAATTTAGTTTTATAATATAGAACTTCATATCTTTGACACATAATGCGACGTTGCCAAATGTAAACATGTACCTCATGAGGCTATAAAATGAAAAGTTAACAATCTATGCAACGTCTAACAGTATAATCACGGGCTATAGTTAACGCCTTTATAGAACCGAGCCTTAATAAAGAGGATCTCCTCTAAACATTTTTTGAATGAGTAAAATATTGATAAAGTAAAAAAAAAGTATATTCACACCTTGTAAGTAAATATCTACAAAATTAAATTATATACAATTAGTAACAGATATTTACAGAAAAAAATACGGCCTTAAATGTAAAGCATATCTACATTTGTACTATATATTATACTATGATAAAAAAATGTACAAAAACTTGGCATATCATGCGCTCATAAAGTTTGTTTGCATTTAAATGTGCCACGTTCTTATTTTAGTAATTCCATCACCACCTTAGTTACATATAACAAATTGAGAGCAATTGTATTTGTTTGGTTATAAATGTTGATGTGCATTTAGTTTAGTAATGGCTTTTACTGATCGACACATGTGAAGTTTAATTTTACATTTAAAAAAAAACTTTAATCTTTGAATTTTTATAGGGTTAGTAAAAGGGAAAATCTTAATGGTATGTGTATTATTTCAAATAATACTCAATAATAAACGTATTGTGTCAAACTGTGAAAGCTATCATTAAACGAAATTCACATATATATGTATATATGTATATATATAACAACCAAAAATACTACTGCAAATGACAAAATTGTTTTGTAAAATTAAAACAGTAAAAAAAACGTAAAGCCACATTTATGAACGCAGAGTATTGGCAACTGTTCTTAAACATATTAATACATTTAAACACTGTATAAGTCTATCAGTAAACTAAATAACCAACAAAAATTCAATACATGAGGAAAATAAATAAATATTAGGGTGCTTACATAATAAAATCTAATATTATATTATCACTAGTCTATAGTCAAGATTAAAATTTAATAAGCGTATTAACTGACGTATGTTATATACATAAGCAACTTGTGAAGGAATTGATTCTCTTTTCTATAATTTCTTTATGATTATCATCGTTTCGATATTAAAGTAGCAAATGTTGTAGCGGATTGTATACAACGAGTAACGTTCACATACAGATTTCGCTTTTCCGCGTCGTTCTTAAGTTTTTTTAGTGGAAGACAACTCTGAAACAAAATAAAAATTATTATTATTATTCAACCAAAAATATATTATGTAGGAAACCGAAAAGTAAACCATTCTTGTTTGTTTTGAATAATATTAGATTTATACCATAGGCATAAAAAATACAATTCTGGTAAATTTGATACCAATTGCCATAAGGAAACTTGCATTAAAAGTTTGTGAAAATGCCCAGGTTTTAATTGAAACCATGCATTTGTAATGTAATTAAAGGACGCCTGTGTGCATGAATAGACCGGTTTATTTCAGGATGGGAAGTATTTCAAAACAGGAATTCCTTTAATCCATTTACGGCCAAGTTATTAAACCACTCTCAAATGAACAAATTATTTATATTTTTCTAATTTTCATAAAACACACTGAGGTTTAGGTGCTATTTTGGTTTATATTTTCTAGACATTTCTAGTTGAATATTATTTGTTTATTTAATATGTTCTCTTTTCTAAAGAGAAAAATATTCTCCACTTGCCGCTATTCGATAAAAAAATATATATTTACACAGTCAAGTACTTAATTTTTAGTAATTTCAAAATATATCGCTGACGACGAATTTATTGATTCATATTGAATATTATATAAATATTTAAATTTTATTTGATGTTACTACCCTTATAGAAAATTGTTTAATAAATTATTAGATTTGACTTAAACTAAATCAGTAAAAAAAAAATAGAGGGTTATGGCCGTAAATGGGGTAATAATTTAGTTCAAAATTCACCTAAACTGTAGTTTAGATATATGAAAAAAATTAATTTACTTGATAAATCAAAGGTCACTACACAAAAATAAGAGAATTTGGTCTGAGAGTTGTTTACTTTTCAAGTCCATTGACGCGAGCTGTTTCCATTAGTATCTTACCTCAAATAAACTGTGTGTCCCTATAATATAAAGAGCATATTTAGCTCTAGTGATAGCAACAGTTAATCGATGCTCATCTGAAAGGAATGAATTTGAGCTATCTCGAACACATGATAGCAATATAATGTCCTTTTCTTGACCTTGAAAACTATCAACTGTATTACAGGTTACCATATCACCAAAACTATAAAAAAAAAGCACAGTGTAATTTTCTTGTTACATTGCATTTAATTCAACTTACTTTTTATTCCGTAACGAATGATTAATAGCATCACGCTGATCACTATACGGCGTGATGATGCCCACAGTTAGTCCTTTACAGCTATTTTTAGTGACCTCAAAAATCGCATCTAACAATTTTCTAACCAACATAACTTCTGATGAATTATAATATTGGTTCCTATTTGGACTACTTTGATTGAATACCATGTACGGTATTAATTTTTCAAGTCCCGGTTTCGGTTTAAAATTCTCACCGTTTTTGACGAGACCTTTATAGTAGGTGTTATTTGGAAACAGACTTATCTCTGGGTTCATCCTATACTGTACGTTTAACATCTTTATTGGGTTTTGTGGTGTTTTCGATAAAGTGTGTTTGATACGGGAGAAAAGAGAATTTCCATAACCGAACTCTTTTGTAAGCTAGAATTACATATGCGGATGAATTAATTGTGTGGGTGCTCCTTAAAAGATTGTTTGGAATCTTTACAAGATCCCGTAAAGGAAGATTTGTACGTACAAAAACTAAATCGGACTTCCTGACTGATGTCTATAAAATTTTAAGTATTTAAGTATTTTATGGAAAATTGCAAATTTTAATATTTTAGGGTTCAGATTATGATTTCCGCGTGTTGTGTAGGACCCATGGTCTCAATTTAAACTTATATTTATGCCAGTGGCAAAATCGTGCATATAGCGCGCGAGCGTCAAAAGAAGAAGAAGACCAGTATTCATTATTATTAAATGCTATTTTTATCAATAACTTTGTTGTTTTTTTTTCTGGGTCAACGCTACAAGGTATCCCCAAACATACAGTAAAAAAAACAAAAAATTTCAAACTAAACACACAATAGCTTGGTTGTATAAAACAGAGGTCCATGATTATGGGTATTGATGTATGTCAAAATGTTCCGTTTTACCCATGGAATGGTAATTGACAATAGTTATGGAATTAATCTTCCTTTATACACTCCAGTCTAAAGGTTTATAATTAGGATAATTATGAATATATAAATGATTATCAAAATAACTGTAGTTGCTTTGGGACGAAATTATTTTTTTAATTGAAAATATAAACAACATTTTTGGTTCAAAAATACGCTTTTTTGTACACAACTGATATGTGCATCACTTGTATTATTTTAATCACATTTTGTTGCTTAAATTGGGTAACTTAATACCCAAGCATCGCCGAATAAATAGGGTTTCTTATAAATAAATCTTACTATAGATGATGTCATAGCTGGTAATTGTTGTGGATCTCCAACAAGCACTAACTTTTTAATGCCCATGCCAATTGGAATTAGTGTTTCCGATTCTGAAGACTGTGTTGCTTCATCAATTATGCACAATTTTATATTCTCTGGGTTTCTAGAAGGAGTATGAATAATAGATTAGTACATAATTATGCAATTGTTTAATATATATATATATATATATATATATATATATATATATATATATATATAATTTAAATAACAAGCTTCACTTCGTCGGCTTATGTGGGATATTTATATTTCATCAAAAGCAGAGTTTGCCATTTAACAATAAATAACAACATCGAAAATATCGAGGTGTCGCGAGGATTTTAATATTGTTGAATATTTTTTAATAATTTTGTTGTCTTTAATTTACTTGCACACTTTGTTCATGAAATATTAGCAGGTTAAAATATTGTGTCCTTAGATCGTCTGCCATAGAGGAGAAGAATTACAACCGACTAGAATAATTTTTGACCTTCAATAGGTTTTTAGGAAAAACTTTTATTTTTACGGGGCTATCAGCCCCTTTTCCTCGGGATGAAGTGGAAGAATTACAAGGTAGGCTCAACAAATAACCTAATAACTAATACCTTCTTTATGCACAAAGGCATACACAAATATACAAGAGAACTAAGCAGCAGAGGAGAGAGATCTATCTATATAGAACATACAGAAAATGTGAAAGTAAGTAGTAAGTGAAAATACAAGAGGTTAAAAAGGACCAGAAATACATTCAGGCCATTAACTAGTTATGACAAAAATTGCAATGCAAACATAAAGATCGAAGAGATATGCAAAGAAGACAATAAGGCTACACAGTCTAAGAAAACTAAGACTGTTTAGACTAGAGACAGCAACACAACTTTTCTTCAAATTTGTAGTATAAATTAGAAGAAAAGTTTAACATCAGGGATGAATCCATAGATACAGTTGCAAAATGGCTTTGAATACTTATAATGACAACAAACGAAGTGTGCTGAGTAACAAGAAAAGCGAAGGGCAAGAAAGAAACAAATTAATGGAATGAAGAAATAAAAGAAAAAGGAGAATTAAAGAAACAGAGATGGAAAGAATACTAAGCAGGGGACACATATGATGAGCAGTGTAACGCCAAAATGTTAATGAAATAAGCAAAACAAAAAACATGGTCTTAAAATACCTACGGAATAGTAAATCACTTAAAATCAGAAACAAATAAAGAAGGAAAAATGATTGGTAACAAGAAAATATTATAAAGGAAGAAATACTCAAGTAATGTTGACCATAGATCAAGTACAAGAACTGGAGGCAGAGGAGAATCCAAACAACATAAAGAATAAGGCAGGCGAAGACCAACCGATAATAACCAAAAAGTAATAGAGGCAGTGAAAGGGTTTAAAAGAGGGAAAGCAGCAGGATAGGACGAAGTAATCGCTAAAATGTTTAATGTTCAATATAGGAACATAAACATACTAACAACACTACTAAACAGAAGTGTGGGAAGGACAAATGCCGAAAAATTTGAAGAAAAGAATATTTCTACCAATCTACAAAAATGGGACAAAAAGTACTGCACAAACTATAGAGGAAGAACACCGCTATGTATAGTAGAAAAGAACCGGGTGGAATTAATGGAGGTACTAGACGAACTGGATACGGCAGCAGATATGTGGATCATCGGGGGCGACTGGAATGTGAGGGTGGGGGAGCTGGAAGGAGGGATCGGAGAAGACGGTGACTGGAGAAAAAGGTGCTCCCAGGATAAAGTGACTAACCAGGAGGGTAGAGAATGGATGCAATGGGTGAGAAAGTCAGGATGGGATGTGCTCAACGGTTGCTGTGAAGGGGACTGGGAAGGGAAAAAACGTTCTGCGGACAAGGAGGAGGCTCGGTTTTGGACTACGTGGTGGTCAAAGGGATCGAAAGGGAAGAGTTGGTGTACTTCAAGGTGGAAAACGTAGGAGGGTCGGATCATGTACCGGTGGAGGTGGTCGTTATGGTGAGGAACGTTGGGAAGGGAGAACAGAGGAAGGGGCAGCAGAGGTTTGGATGGAGCGAGCCGGATTTGGATGCATATGAGAAAAAGCTAAAACGCGTCAAGTGGGAGGATGTGCATTCGATGCTCCAGTTGGAGAGAGTGATGGTGGCTGCATTGGAGAAGAAGAAGAGTGGGGGGCAGAGGGAGAGTTGGTTTGACGAGGAATGTAGGGTGAAGAAGTCGAGCTGGCGAAAAGCAATGGCGAAGTGGCGAAGTGGAGAAATGGGAGAGGTGAAGTGGAAAGGGCCAATCAGGCGAAGAGGGAGTTCGAGAGAACCTGCGAGAGGAAGAAGATAGAGGAGTTGCAGAAGGTAGAAACGAGGTTGAGGGAGTGTGTGACAGAGAAAGGGTTGTGGGAAATTCTGAGGGGAAGCGTAAAAAAGGACAACGTTAGCATAGAGCTGGCAGAGTGGGAGAAGAGCTGTAGAGAGATGGCGGGGTCAGAGGTGGATTTAGGAAGTCCGAGACCGGTGGTAGGAAGGGAGGCGTTTACGCGGGAAGAGGCCTTCAAAAGATTAACAGAGGAAGGAAAAGATAATTTTCTGGAGGTTTTGAATAGAGTCTGGAGTGGTGAGGAAGAACTGCCGGAAGAGTGGCGTGTGGGGGTGGTGGTCACGGTACACAAAGGGGGAGCAGCATCGGTCGTAAATAATTATAGGGGTATTACCGTTATGAATGCGGGATACAAACGATGATGACAATTGTGAAAAATAGCGAGGGAAGTGGATAGAAAAGGGCTGCTGCCGGAATGCCAGGGGGGTTTCAGAAAGGGAAGAGGGACGAGGGAGCAGATTTTCACGCTTGCGAGAATGGTGGAGGAAGCGTTGGAGTGCAAAGGGAGAGTGTATGCGGTGTTTGTGGATTTGAAAGCGGCGTATGACTCAGTTCCTAGGGGGAAACTGGTGGAATGTATGGATAGATTGGGTATGGAAGTGGAAGGAGTGGAGTGGGTGAGAAGTATATATAAAGAGACGTGGGCAAAATCGAGAGTGAATGGAGAAGTGTCTGAGAAGTTTAGGGTGAATGTGGGTGTAAGGCAAGGGTGCCCGCTAAGCCCCCTCCTGTTCAATCTATACACAAGCGAGTTGGAGGCGGTGCTGAGGAGAGGACAGGCTGGAGGGGTCGTGGTGGGGAGAACCAAGGTGTGGATGCTGGCATATGCGGATGACATAGTATTAGTAGCCAAGAGAGTGGAAGAGATGCAAGAGATGTTGGAAAGAATGGGAAGGTACATGGATAGGAGAGGGCAAGTAATGAATGTGGAGAAGACTAAATGGATGATGTTTAGGAATAGGGGTAGAAGGGGTAGAGTGGAAGAGCTGAAATGGAAGGGAAGGATGATTGAGAGAGTGAATGTCTTTAAATATTTGGGTTTCTGGTTTGACAGTGGAGGAGGATTTAGGGTGCATGTGGAAAGTATGCAAGCGAAAGCGAGAATGGCTTGGGGAATAGCGAGAAGGAAATGGGAGAGGTTGTGGGGCGGTAACCTCGTAATGGCGTGCAAGATCTGGGATGCGTGTGTAAAACCTATTCTGTTGTATGGAGTGGAAGTGTGGGGATTGCGTGAGTGGGATGTGATAGAGAGAGAGCAAGGTGTGCTCCTGAAGAGTCTGCTGGGTCTCGAAAGGTAGACACCGAGAGCAGTGCTGTTGCAGGAGACGAATCGTATGAGTATGTGGTGGGAGTCGTGTGTACGGGTTGTGAAGTTTGAAGAAAGATTGCAGGAATTGGGTGAGGAAAGACTGGTGCGGGAGGTATGGATGAGGTGTAAGAGTAGGACGGAGAGTGGTTGGAGAAAGGATAGAGGAAGGATGTATGAAAGAGTGGGTATGTCTGAGGTGTGGGTAGAGGAGAAACTGAGAGAAATGGGAAGCCTAGGAACTGAGGTAAGAGAGAGATTGTGAGATATTGAGTGGCAAGAACGGCAGACTAGAATGAATGAGAGCTCTTACAACCCTGGCTACATAGAGTGACAAGTGAGTGGGAGACTCCCGAGTTACTTAGCCAGGGGTGAGTGGAGCAGGGAGGACAAGGTATGCATGGCAAGAGCGAGGTGTGGGTCAGACGAGAGAGGGAGGAAAGTGTGGATGGGTTTAGGGTACACCGCGTGTGCGCTGTGTAGTAAGGGAAGCGACACGTGATGGTACCTTAGCGAAGAATGTGAGGGTGTGAAAGCAGAGTGGGTGGGAGATTGCAGAAAGCTGAATGAATGGTTATGCGAGGATGAGGAAGGCGTGAAAATCTGCAGGAGGCTGACGTGGGAGAGGAAAGTGGCAAGGGCAAAGGGAGCGGCGTTAGATGGGGGTAATTAGTAATTTTTGGCGGAGTAGTACTTTTATTTATATTGTATTTTTATTTTTATTTTTGTATATTTTTGTTGAGGTTTGTGATGTGGAGGGGCAGTGAGGGAAATGCCAATAAAGGTCTTTTTTTTTAGTAGAAAAGATATAGGAAATGATCCGCACCAAAATATTAGACCCACAACTGGAAGATTCAGAGTGCGGATTCCGGAAGCGCAGAGGGACGCAGAACCATATATTTACAAGCAGCTGATGATGAAAAAGAACAGAAAAGATATCATGTGAACCTGAAAAAGTCGTTCAACAGCCTAAGAACTACGAAATGGAATTAATATACAGTATAACATAAAATTTTATGAAAACATGTAACATAGCGTATTCACTGACGTAGCATTACGTATGAGTCAGAAAGAACTGCAAACAAATCAAGTAGCAAAACGGAGATAATAGAAAAAACAGGGGAGTGCAGACTGAGAGCATCAAGAAATGTGGTGGCGTCTAGGATTAAAGGAGAAGGCGTGTTGGCGATGACGGACCGACTGAACCTAAAGATCCAGGTGAGAAGGGCAGATGAACTGCGGAAGCGGAGCGATAGAGTCCTGCTGTATCGTGAATTGGCGAGAAACTGGTAGACATTTGAGTGAATGGTTAAGAGAGGATGGAAAGGGCATAGAAGTCTGCAAAAGGCTGGCGTGGGAAAGGAAATGGATGAGGGAAGAGAGGGAATAGTACCAGAGTTGAGTGTTATATTTCAAGCTGTTATTCTTCCAAGTGGATTTTTATGTAAGGGTTATGCCAAATAAAGGTTGTTTCTTTTACAAACAAATCTGAAAATACTGCACAAAGCACTAATTACTATAAATCTCCAAATAAAGGTGGAGAAAACAAAGGTAATAGCGTTCAGAAGAGAAGACTAGGTCTTAACAATTACAGATATTCAAATAGTTAAAGGTGAAGCTAAACAGAAATAAGAAAATGGGGGTGGAATCAAAGATAATACAGGTAAGCACAACTATTTTTATTCATATTAACGAAGAAAACGTCGAGTAAGATCTAGGCCAGTTTTGGACCGCGACCACCTCTTGAACTTAAAAAATTCAAAGGACCCCCTGAAGAATGGGTATGTATTAAAAAACATCCCGAATGATGTGTAATCATTTTTTTCTGCGACCCGCCAAATATTTTCCGCGACCCCCACTTTGAGAATCACTGATCTAGGCGACACCTAAGATCCGTGTTGCGTATATCGAGAAACCCAAAAATAAGGTATCACATAAACCGCTGAAAATGGAATTCTATATTGGAAACAATTAAAAGATAACAACTAAAACGGTTCAGACATGTGATAAACGACCATGGGAATATGGACAGCAAAAGCACTGATGAAAAGGAAACTGGGCAGGATTATAGCTATATCTGCGATACGACAATAAAGGAAATCTTGAAAGAGAAAGGGCCACCATGGACTGAAGGAATGAGACTGGCCAAAAACAAAAAATAATGGGCGAAACAAGTAGTACATGGAAAGAAATGATATGTAAATAACACATAGTGATTAAATATACCTTAAAACCTAAAAGTACTCATTATTCACTGATTATAATAATAAAATACTAACTATAATAATAAAAATAATGGAAAAAAGCTCAGAGAAGTTTAAATGTCTAGTATTTAAGATTACTTTGGAGAAAACTGTGAAAGATGGTTCACAAAAAATTGTCTGTGGTGGTGGCAGTTAGTTACAGTCTCAATATGAGATGGATAGACCTCTATCAATTAGACCACTGAACTGGGTTTTTTTATATATTTTTATACTATTATTAGTATTTAATTAAATAATAATAATAATAAGTAAATTTTAAATTATGCCTTTATAGTTTTTTCAAATTTTGTAGAAAAACTATGCTTATGCACAAAATTTTAGAGAAATTTAAAAAAAAATCTTTATTTAAAACAAACCAAATAAAAACATTTAGTTTGTTTTAAATTGCTATGACGCTAATCTTTTTTTTTTTTAGAAAATTAAAAGTACACTTCATATAAAATGAACCAATATACAATGGCAATAAACATTGCAGATCAATCAAAATTTTGTAGAAGAACTACTTTTGCATAGGATGAAAAAAGGGTTCAATATGGGCAGACAATCTGTGGACATTGTATGTTATCAAAACATATTTTGTTTCAAGCTTGATGTTTCTTTAGTAGTGCCTTTTATGTTATCTGAAGATCTAATCTGTAACTTCTGAACCATGAGTGATTCAGACCATTCTAAAAGCCATACAACTTAAATTCTTCTATAATAATAAAAGCAGTGTGGGGTATTAGACTGTTTTAATATTATTATTTAATTTTTAATTTAAAATGTGTAATGAAAGTAATTTTAGATTAACTTACAATCCAGACGCCAATATTCTGGAACAACTGCCAATTGTACTACATATTAAATTGGCCCTCTGTAAAATGATTCTTTTATTTTGTTCAAATACATCTTGGTATCTGCTTTTTAAATATGTCTTGGCGAAATTTTCTACCTGATAGTACTTTTCATGGTGTTGTTTTCGTAACTCCTCTGAAAAATAATATTAGACACTACTTTGTAAACATTTTAGAATATATTGAATGTTACAAATTTGTTATAATTTTTGCAGCTATACAAGAATTATAATGTAACAGTTATTATAAAATAGATACAAGGTATTTTACCTGTTGGACTTGTTTGCATTCGTTTGTGCAATTCCACAACCTCTGCCTCTAGTATTTGAAAATCTCTTTTGGTTGCTGGATTATCATGAAAGAATTGTTTGTTAACATTACAGCGAGCAAGTTCCTCTACAGTGGAATGTACCACTTTTGGACACATTGAATTTTTATTACCAATCCTCACCATCTTAATTTTTCGTTTCTCTTCATCTGGTACTAAAATAAATCGAATTAAAACAAAATATCAATACAAATAGATCAAGTGTGGACTATACAGGGTATTCTACTGTTCTGATCTTCTCAGGGGCACTTTGGAGAATAAAATGTATTGTAGATAAACATCAATATTTGGGCCAAGGAATATGCCCTTTAGAAATTGACATACACATTACCTTTATACTGTGTTGTAACAAGGTATAAAGGCAACCCAGTGTAACTCTATTCCTATGTTTCTCAGCCTTGTTGCCAATGAAAAATAGTAAATCAGATTGAAAGTTCGAAAATTGAAGACATTTGTATCTATGATTTAAAATATATACTATGATATAAAATATCATTAGTAGTAATAATAAAACTACTTACAAGTATTCCTATAATTGTTAACTCTAAGAACCAGAGAATCAATAGCAGCATTTGAAGGCGTCAGCAGCAAAATACACCCGTTTTCATTCTTATTCTGCTGTAACATCAATTCCATCAGAATATTTAATATCACAGTTGACTTCCCTGTCCCTGGCGGGCCCTCAATTAGATATAACCCAGGCATTCGTCGCATGCTTAAATTTACAGCATTAAAAACAGCTTCTCGCTGACTACTATTCAAATGCATCTGGAAAATCAAAATAAATGAAAAAGTCTAAACAATATTCATACTAAACATACTTTCGTCATTAACTCCTTTGTTGGTACATACGGCATCCTGTAATCAACCAGCTCTGGTTCTAAAATGTAGTTTTGCAAAGGCGATGTTGCAGTACTTTTTAGTGAACTGAACAGTCGGAGATACTGACTGAGGGAATTGTATATGCGGCCGTAAACGTGATACTGTAGTAAAACGTCATCTACGTCCTTTATAATGACTGTGAATTCGATTTTTGTTTCGGCCGCAGGCTTACAATATTTTGCCACTAAAAATAAATTGAATATTATTTATACATTTACAATTCACAGTAAAAACTCGCCTAGTTAATTTAAATACACAAAAAATATTGTGAATTGTACTAATTGTTACAATAACAAAAATAAATAGTTAAACTATTCTCAACAGGTGTATGCTTGCAGCAAATTAGAATCTAATATCTGATAGGAAATTATGTGCCTGCTTATAATAATATATTCTAAATAACTAACTTGAATGAATATTCTTACTTTGTGAATCAATAACATCAGTAGATCTCAGCGGTTCCAATTTTGTAGACATAACAACACCAAATATCATAACATAGGTATTTGTCTGCTTCGATTTCTGACTTTTTGAAACATATTGTAATGTCAACAAACTTTTCTCCTGTGGATACAACTGCCTCTCTCGTTTATGTCGATCTAAATAACCTATAACAATTCACTATAAAATCTAATAAAAAAAATTAAACAAGAAACTACTCACTGATACATCGTAGCTCGACAAAATCGGTATGCTTCTTTACATCCAAAATATTGCATATAAAACCAGCGCTAAAACAACATATCGAAAAATATAAAACATTACTAAATTCATACCACATAGAACTTACCCATTTGTAGTACTAGACTGAAGAAATTTCGTAGATTCATACTCTTTACAAACATTAAACCAAAGTTCTGATATTATCAACGGCTGCAGCACTTCAACGTAATCACGATATGTTAGAAACGTGTTACACATTCGAATGGGCGGTTTACGGGATACAGCTGGAAGCACTTTCAATCGCCCTTCACTTGTTAGCCATCCTGTTCTCCAATGAAGGGTCGTTAATACAATATCCATATTTTCCTCAAACCACTTGCGCGGCTTCCATCCATCTCGATACGTATTACGGTTATCATATCCTGCTCTTGGATCTTTATTTAAAGTGTTGTAATGCCCCATATTTTGATGGCTAGTAGAGGGTCGTTGAAAATTGTTACCTTTACAATTACGTGCTGTGTTAGTTCTTTCTGCTGGTTCTTTGGTAAGTACCATTTTACGCAAATTGTCATCACAGCTTGCAGAACTTCTAGGATCATTTTTTCTTCTGTTGAAATTGTTAATTTTATTTTCTTGATTGGATTTGTTTCTACAACTCCTCTGTGGTAGTGGTTCTATTAAATTCTTTGGAATCTTCTGTATTTTACTTGACGGAACTCTGGATATTCTCTGATAATCGGATGAACGATTAAATCTACTAGGTCTGCAGTTTTGGTCCTCTTGTACATCGTTGGGCATACTTGTACTATCCGTAAGGTACGACGAAGATTTTTCAACAAGTTTTTTCGCAGCAATTTCTTTTAACTTTTCACGTCTTTTTTCCATTATCTCCTTTTTAGAAGAAGAGTCTAAAATATCACATTGCTTCTTTTTAGGAGATTTCTTCTTTGGTTTCGGTTTAGGTGGTTCTTTTTTACTAGTTTGTTTTTTAGGAAGATCTTTTATAGTTTTTAATTTTCTTGGATTTTGTTTCAGAGGTGTCACAGCAGGCACTTTAAATATGGGTGGCGTTATAGCGTCTGCCTCCTTTGGTCCTGGAGATGCACTTTTAGTCTCATCAATCCGTAAAAGAGGGCTTGAAGAGCACGAATCGTCACTTAAATTGCTGTCTTTATTGGTGTTGGTAGAATGAATCATATCTATGCTCTCTTCTATATTAATATTTGTGTTGAAATCGTCTGGTTGGATATTGTTTGATGATTGATTAGCAGATGTGTTAATAGTTTCATTAGAAGTGTCAGTATCAGTATCGTCAAAGCACCAATCCATTGATTCATCCAATGTTATTAACGGTATTTGATCTAATTCAAGTCTATCCATCATTTCAACTTCTCTTTTGATATTTTCAAATATTTGATCGGTAATTCCTTCATGCTGATGTTCGTCTGATGGTGAATTTCTTTGTTTTTCTTGTTCTTCTGCCTCACTAGGTTCTTCTTTAATGAACATTTGAGAGCATACAATATTATAACTGTCTTCTTCCTCATCATCGATTGTTATAATGTGATCAATATTAGTGATTTCAATAATATCACTATCTTCTTCTAATGAGTCTTTGGTAATTACTGGGTCATGTTTTCTTTTTGCAGAAGAATTACAATTTGTTGATTTGTTATTTTCAAACCTGTTATAAGATTTGATTAAACTATTATTACAATCTTTTTCTAATTTTGTTGGAATATTATGAACATTGTTACTACAGCTAGGTAAACTTTGTATTTCACTGTAACTTGGATCATGCAAGTTTTGTATAACAGTTTCTTCTATTTCCACTACCTCAGTCTTCACACAATGCTTCTCTAATGTTTGACTTATTTCTGAGATATTTTCTGCTGTTTGTGCACTGGATTCAGACATCTTCGTTAAATTCTTTTTGCAACATTTATCTTCTGGATTTATGAGTTTTGGTAATGTTTTTGATAGGGTTGGTTTATTTGTTTCCTTAATACTAGTATTTAGCCTTTCTTGTTTCACAACTTTGGGCAGCTCAGATTCTTTAATGTTTGTATTATCTACCAATTTATAACAACTTTTAGGTTCCAACTCTATGCCATTTGATAAATATTTTGATCCATTTGGTTCATTTGTGTCCTTAAGAGTTGCATGCCTTTTTGATTTCATATCTTTGTGCTCCCCAGACTCATTAATGCTAGTACACATTTTAGGTCCCGACTCTATGACATTTGGTAGAGCTTTTGATCCACTTGGTTCATTTGTATCCTTAAGAGTTGCATGCCTTTTTGATTTCAGATATTTGTGCTGGTCAGACTCATTAAGGTCAGTACACATTTTAGGTTCTAACTCTATCACAGTTGGTAAAGCTTTGGATTCACTTGGTTCATTTGTATCCTTAAGTGTTGCACACCTTTTTGATTTCATATCTTTGTGCTCCCCAGACTCAATAATTCCAGTACACATTTTAGGTCCCAGCTCTATGATGTTTGGTAAAGCTTTTGATCCACATGGTTCATTTATATCTGTTACATGCTTTTTTGATTTAATTTCTTTGTGTTGCTCAGACATACTAATGTTTGGTTGATCTAACTGTATAGCATTTAATTTCGATCCACTTGGTTCAGTTTTTCTAGTAAGAATATGATGACTTTCTAGATTAATAGATTTGGGCTGCTCAGATGTTATGTTAGGATTCTCTGCATTTGCTTTACAATTTGTTGAACTTGAAACAGTTCTATCTAATGTAGGTGTCACCTAAAAACAATAATTTGTTGTTATATTAATAGTGATCATGTTTAAACTCATGCTCAAATATAGAAAGATGGCACCTCTAACCACTAGGCCACTGAGCTGGGTTACTTTACTATGAGTATTTTATTAGATATGAAAAAAAAAGATCTCTGATAGAAATGACACTTAATATGTGTCTATTTTCAAAAATATACATTTGATAGAACTGTATTTTTTGTTAAAAATATTGAGAAATTTTAAATTCTATTTTAATAATTATTATACATATGATATATATGTATCATATGATACATATGATACATATATTGCATAGTTAGGTGGACATGATGTATATGTTAACTCAACTTTTCTTGTAGTAGCAGGGAAAATAATAGTAATATACATACCAAGTCTCTCTCAAAACTTTCATCCATTTTCGCTTTTTTTGCAGGGTTCTCCAATGTTTCTTCCGGCGACAAGAGTTCAGATTCATCATCACTAATCTCTATAGGCTCCACTGAACTTAACCTTTGAAGCTTATATATGTAGAATGGTGGATTGTTTGTTGATAAAATTTTTGATCGGCATAACCCAAATCCTATCTCATCTAAATTTTTAAGTATATATCTCTCATCTTTTGTCAGTAAAACATCATTTACATATGTCCCATTTGCACTCTGAAATTAATGTTTTGGTATTAAATGAAGTTTTTTTTTTCATTAATATCAGCCATTATCACAGAGCAATATCAAAATTAAATATAAACAATCCATAATACTTATTCATGATAGGGATACTAACAGAAAAATCGTATATATAGCCTATATAAAATTTAATTTTATTGCTAATATAATATATAAGCAATAAAATTAAAAAAGTAGAATAATTCCGTTTTTCTCTCTCCTGTCAACCTCAAATAAAATTTTAGATGTGTGGTGTTAGGAGACAATATGCTTACCTAGCAAAAGTAATGAACAGACAAAAAACATAATGAGAACAAACAATAAGGAGTCAGGGGAGTTCACAATGAGAATAGAGATTAAACAAGGATGTGTCATGAGTGTGCTACTATTTTCAATAGTACTGGATGGAGCAATGAAAAAAAAGCAAGGAAAGATATGAAGACAATAAATGTGAAATACTGGAACATGAAAGTAACACAGGTATCAGCAATGATGTCTCAGACAATATGCATAATCAGAGGAACATCTACAACATAACACACAAATAATAAACAAAGAATTAATATAAATCAACATGAATTCAAACAACCAAAAAACAAAGAGAATGATAATATCTAAGGAAACCCAAACCTATAAAATAATATTTAACAGAAGACAAAGGGAACAAGTAAAAAGCTTTATATATCTAGGAACAATAATGGAACAAAACAGAAAAATAGACAAAGAGATAAATATGTTGGACCTGGGCACCAGTGTTGTACTGTGGAGGTACCAGGAAGGAGTTAAATAAATTGAGGCCAAGGAATAAACATGAAGAGGGATTTGAAGAACCCAAATATCACATGGAAGTATACTAAAATGATTGCCAATGACAGGATACCATGAGAAACTCTAATATCAATCAATCAAAATAACTACAACACAATAATACTAAATGGATTAACAAAAAAGGAGAAATTGATGGATAATATGCATATGACATATACACCATGACATCCTATGCTCATAAATGAGTTACAGGAAGAAGAATGTGAAATTATGAAGAAAGATAATATATATTTGTCATAAATGCACCTTACACCATCAATAATACTGTCATTCCTAGTACTGTCAGTATTTGATTCAATATGCCAATCAACCAATCAAGTATTCAGATTAACATCAGTATTCTGCTCAATCCATTAATACTACATGATCAGTAATACTGTCAATATTTAAGAATACCTGACCATGTAAGGTGCCATATATGTCATTGATAGCAAATTATGAAACTCAAATTCTTTATGACATTACAATGGTCAACCACTTTGTCAGCAAAAAAATAGTGTTAGATTATATGACATATAAATATGCATTGATGTTATTAACAATCATATACACTTACTTCCAAATCCATCAAAATTAAGTTCCCTTCTTCTTGTCTTATGACTGCCTGCTGTCTGGACACTACAATGCTTCTGCAGACTAAACCCATGGTATGAGTGCGTCCAATTAAAAATTCATTATCAATCATTTTGATTTGTATACTCTCATCCCCAAATACATTTTTTAGCACCCAAACCATTATTTTAGTATTTAGTGAAACTATTCTAAGAACGTCTTATAACCTAAAACAACAAAAGCGCCATAAATTATTGTTTTGACATTTAAATAAGTAAAGTTTGGTTACCCGGCTCAGTGGCGTAGTCCGTCTTGGTTTTCTATAGTCTGTCTCATCTTAGTTTTAGGAGCGACAGTTCAAGCCCCATCAAGAGTATGAATGAATTTTCACAGCTTTTCAGAGGTTTTCCGTAATCTTAAACTGCTCTTCTCCCTGTAACGACTGAAAATATT
The DNA here is from genome assembly GCA_963942505.1 of Lordithon lunulatus. Lineage (NCBI taxonomy): Eukaryota > Metazoa > Arthropoda > Insecta > Coleoptera > Staphylinidae > Lordithon > Lordithon lunulatus. The sequence goes on along the minus strand of OZ012666.1, from coordinate 51,762,608 downwards.
TGTTGTATTTTTAGGTGTTGTGTTCGAAATGGGTTGCCTATCCACGAAAATATTCGTTACAATTTCAAAAACAAGTTACTGTCATGTTTTGAGGTTAAAAACAAATAACAAATGAACAAAAGCTAAATTTCTCCACATGCTCAAGAGTGTCGTTGTGTTAAAATAATATGTGTTATTTAAAGTTATGTGAACATTCGTTAAATTAAGTGTTAAATTATTGAAACTTTATTTTAATAGTAATAGTTAATTATCAGTTTTAAAATGGAGAGCTGTGAAGATATTCCCGCACTTTCAGCTTGGAAAATAATTAACGATACAATTCCTCATATTAAATCAGAAACGTATGTTAAGAAACTGACCAACCTACTGAGAGTACCAGAATTTTCTGATATGTTTGTAAACAGCCCTAATAGTGTCTTATCGAAAGCAGAACATGATAGACTGTCTGATAAATATAAAGCATTCTCTGTTTGGTTTCTTGGGAGAATAATGTATTTGTTAAGTCAAGATGAATTTAAAAGGCAAGTATTAATATCTAGCTTTTCTATATTTCTATTATATGTTATAGATCTTGAATATTTAGATGTAAGCTAGCAAAATCAAAGAAAAAGTATTGGAGAATGATTTTTGTTTTCTTCATTCCTTCTGTGATCTACATTCTGTTAGTTTCTTTTTGTTTTGCTTTTATAACCTGTTTCCTCTGATGACCATCTCTCCATTGCATTGCAACTCTGTGCTATTCTATTCAGGAAGTAGTGTAACTTTATATATTATTGTAAAATTTAATGATTATTTCTAAACATTACTCTTAACTTTGTGTGCATTTTATATTAACTGAAAAAATCAAATCTACATTTTAGTTATTACTAATTTTTCAATTGTTCCAGACATCATGATTTATTAATTGGAGTTCAGTTACAAATACTACAAGCAATACAGAGCACACAAGGCCATATATACCATGAACTCACACAGGAGTACATATCAATATTAAAACAATTAAATCAATACCAAATCAATCAATATAAAGGAAAAATAAATTTACAAGCATTCATACCAGAAACACATCAAGACCTACAAACAGAATTAGATCTGACCCCTCTATTCATAGAAGTTTCTACAGAAACAAAATGTATTTACTTACAAAACAGAATCTTAAAATTGATAGATTCAATAATTATAGATAAATTGGAGTGCTACTATCTAACTCCAGATGTAGATGTGATATTAGAGAACTTAATATTAATTTTGAGGCATGCACCAGTTGGAGTTAAACTGAATGTGTTTGATATCTATACAAAAATGGCTGTGATACAACTAGATTTTCCCCCTCGAATTGAAACATACCTCAAAGAAATATTTAATATGTTTGAGAAATTATTGTTTGTAGTGTTCACACAGAATATAAAAGTGAATATGATAAAATTCAAAAAAATTCTGCATAACATTGTGAATGTTGATTGCAAGGCAAGTTTACAACAAATGTGTGAATTTGTTGTACAAAAAGAAAATTGTGAAAGAGTTGATATGGATGATGAATTATTTAAAGCTTGTTTAAAGCATGTTGGTGATTTGTTTGTTGTTGAATCAGTGGAACCTAAATACTTTCCATTATATCAAACAAGGATTGTGAAAGATATACTAAATTCTTGTGATGAGAAGGAAAGTGTTATTATTGATGATATTATTAGCAAATCTTGGGGGTGTATTTATAAAAGTGCCATCAATAAAATAAATGATACTACTACATGTAATGAAAATTGTGTCTTGAATGAATGTTTAACATACATCAAATTATTATTGGCAACTGCTAATTGTGTCAAAATTGATGTACTGCAGCAGTTGCATTTGAAATTGTACTTTTTTGAGGAAGCTGAATTTCTTTCATCATTGTTGTTTGGTATAAGTCACCATTTGCAAAATTGCAACATCGATTTGGATATCAATACTTTTATACAAATCCTTACATATGTGCCATTTCTAACAGAAGTGGTAAATGCAAAAATGTTGTTCTCTTTTATTGCCTATATATTTATTACAAAAGATCATTTATTTGAATATCCAAATTATTTCATTGGTTATTCTGATACATATGAAATTATGAATGTGATTGACTTTTTATACACATATTTATCAACTAAAGACATTGATAAAAATCAAGCATTTAAATATGTGTGCTCATTTGCAAGTTTTGCATCAGTTACAACAGATGTTATGAAATATGGATCTGAATTTGGGTCAATAGTGAAGCATATTATGAACATGGATGAACTCTCAAAAACTGTAAATAACTAGAATTTTTGATTTTACACATATATTTATTTATTTATAATTCTTTAGATGATACATTATCTACCAGCTATATTATCAGGATTTGAAGATTCTAAACACTTCTTAGAGGCAGTCTACCTACCTGCTTTGAAAAGTGATAATACAGAACTTTTTATAGCATCATTAGCAATTTTGGATAGAGTTATGTTGGTAGCAACTGCAAGACATAAGAAGTTAATCAAATGTGATAATGGTGTGGTTTCTGTGGATGTGACTTCAATAGACTCACAAGATACTGGGATTAAAGCAGGCGAATATTCAAAGAATATTGATAGTTTTAATTTCATTGATACTTACACAAAAACTATAATTAAAATTATTTTTGTACATATGAACAATGATAATGAAGATGTACGGTTGAGTGTTGTTAATGTCTTGCCAGCGATATCCAAATATCTACCATTATTTGCTCAAGTTAATTGCATGAAATGGATGGTTTTGGTTACTGATGATAGTGTAGCAGTTCGTGAGAAGTTTGCCAAAGTTATTCATCATGTTTTGGAGCCAATACAGGTTTGTTTCTATATATGTTCATACGTTTATGAAATAAACTATGTTATTGCTATTTAAATAAAAAGAATGCTTCCGTTTTATACGGCTATCAGCCCAAGAACCTTTCTGCAGGGAAAACTTAGTAGCACAGTATTTTTACTCTTAAGAAAAATGTCTTGCATATACTGTAGATTTCGCTTTATTGAGACACATTGGGACCAATGCATTTTGTTCCAATTATGCGGCTGTCCTGTATATATAGACACTTAACCAATTCTTCAACTACCTTTGTCACACGCCTTTCTTTCACTTTCTTCGCTAGTCCGGCCACGTTCCAAAACCCAATTCCACCCACTGATGGTTCTCGGTTCGACCTGTTAAGTCCCTTTTTGATAAGCAGTCCTCTGGCCATATCCACCTGTACCCCATACTTTTTATTGTGTCGAAAGGGTGGGATCTTTCTGCTAGTCTTCTCTAGCATTTTCTCTCAGTTTCCTTTGCACCTGACAATTTGGGAGAGCTATTGTCAGGTCATCATTTACTAGCACCTTTGATCCTATCAAGTTCGTTTTCACTTCCACTAGCCTTTTTTCCTCCCATCTAGCCAATTCCATCAAGAGTTTGTTATCTTTCTTCCCTACCTATATTATCCTTCTCACTTTAATATTCACTTTAAGTCTCCCTATAAGCGCTTTTACTTCTTAATAATCCTATTTTACTCTAATATTAGTTTGATATTATATAAAATAATTCTTTCAGAACAATAAAGATATACCAATAGAACATAGAAATAGAATCATATGTGCTGTATTTAATCAAATGAAAAGTGCAATGAAGAGAAGTATACAATACGAACCAAGTCTACAAGAATCCATAATTTTAACATTGGAATCTCTATCCAAAATAAAGCTTGAAAGCATCCCTCTGAATGTAATAAAATTACTACTTTACTACATAATGATGCCATTCTCAAAACATCCCCTTACTGCCATAAGGGTATTTTCTGAACTACCAAATCACCAAAAAACGACCATTTTAAACCTTTACTCCAAGCATAAATATGAGATATGCGAAACTATAGTCGATATATGCGTAATAAATAGTAACGTTGCCAATTACACATTGGCATTGTCTTTGGAACGTATCAATGCTTTGTTCAATTTTGGACCGAAATACAGATTTGTGGAAGAAACACGTTTCCTGTTACCTTTATTCGTGGTACATGCAGTAACTTTGCCACAATCCAAAAAGTTAATATTGGAATTTGCTGAGATGAATGATATGGATTTAGTCGATTTCTTGGCGTCGAACTTCGGTTACATATACCTACAAGTGTTGCTACAGAGTGATAATGATTTGAATAAGAAAATTATGGAATATATGGAGGTAAATACTGGAATCAATCGAGGTCTTTTAATGAAAAGAAATTGTATGGTAAGTTATCTAATATTCATATGTTACTTTAGAAAATATACCGTATTTTTGACACTAAGGTAGCGTCTTATTTTCCAAACAAATTTCCTTTAAATTCTAATTTAGAAAATCGATTTTGTCATCAAGAGCTGTAAAAAACTGATCTGACTCTATATTTCATTAATAGTAGGTATCCAGGATACCTAGGTGGGTAATACATTTTAGATGTACATGAACTGGCCACAGCATCGATTTACCAAATTCACGTATTCTTTGTGGTCTATTACTAAATATTTAGGACAAATGTTTTCCCACCTTTATTAACGTTCGCATAGAAGGTACTGGTAAAATATATACTCACCGAGTATAAAAAAATTATATTTTCAAAATCGTACTTACTTTTTATTTATTGTTAAAAAAAAACTCTCCGTACTATTACTCGTCTTGTTAATGCCAGCGTAAGTATTACCTTCATCGGTACTATTGTTCAAACCTTGGAAACACTTCATCTTCAGTACAATCTACCGCATTGCTTATCCCACATTTTGTAATGACTTGAAAACTTCTTCCACTGTTTTCCATACATTTTTAATCAAGGTAGAAAGTTATGAACTTGTTGGCCCATCAAGTGTTGTTGCAACATCAAGATTTGCCTATGGCATTCTTTTATCCCACTGTTCCTACATATGATTTTTTCGATAATGTATAAAGATTCGTATTTTAATGTTACCTTCGCGGCCGTAAAACGCACCCAAAATTCAATTCGATTTTTCTATGTAAAAAGGAGTGACGTACTAAAAAATACGGTACTTATTGACGTTTATTTGAAATTATAAAAAAATATTATTTTCAGATTATATTAAATGAATTACTCCTTCATTTCCATGACAAGCCCGAAAAAGTGATCGAATCACTAAAATACCTAGCCCAAGAGGACTCTGATGGAACCTCAATGACCATACAAGAATTCATACAACCTAAATTTCTAGGTGTCCTACAATTCTTCGACTTGAAACTAATCCCACACAAAACAAACAAACAAACCGTCTTACTAAGTCTAGCAGAACTCTTCAAATACATGGGCCCAAAACATATAACTCCATTACGTTTTAAAATAATTGCAATGCTCCAAACAGCGTTAAACTTAAATTATGGCTCATATCCTGAACTAAATTGTGTGGTATGGGACGCATTCGTGCATAGTTGTGATGTTGAAATGTTAGGCCCACAACTAGGAACTATATTTATTTCAATTCTACCACTAGTCAAAGTGAATTCAGAAAAAATAAACAGTATATTCAAATATCTGATTATTGATAACCAAAAGCAACTGAAGGACTACATTCCGGATTTATTTTTCGTTGTGGACGTCGACTTTTATCAATACGAAATAGATTTTGAAATCCGCAATATAATAGAGAATAGTTTAAAAGGGAAAACGTTCAAGGATGAAATCATGAGTTTGATAAAGTATTTGAATTATGAAACCAGTGAAGTTCGAATTTACGCCTTGAAATCTATTCGAAATTTAATCGAGCAAAATAGGCAGGGGTTGGATGTAATGATTTTGGGATATAATGGACTCGATAGTATTATTGTTGATTTGTTGGAGAATTTAACTATAGGATCTAGAGTGCACGATCCAGTTTTAAGGCTTGCTTATGGTGAATGCATTGGGGAACTTGGAGCAATTGAACCCGCACATCTGCCGCGGAGATATACGCAAGAACAAAATGTCTTTAATTTCTATATTACTGATCAAACTTTTATTGTGAATTCATTAATGGAGTTGACACGAACTTTGCAGGCGGAAAAGAACACACGGGTAAGATATATGGTTATTGTGGGATAAACATATTTTAGAAACTTATATTTGCAGAATATGGATCGTTTGGCTTTAGCTATACAAGAACTTTTAAAAACAAATGATATAACACCTGATAAAAGAAGTAAGAATCACGAATTATGGAAATTATTTCCTGAATCAACTCAAGAATTAATGTTGCCGCTGTTGTCTTCAAAATTCACTGCTACGCAATATGTAGAGAGTATCATAGCGTGCCCAATCTTTGGATCGACATTTGCTTTTAATTTTACGGAATGGATTCACAGGTAGATACATTCAATTAAAATCATCTTTTAAAAACAATAATACTTTTTTAATAGTTGGACCACAAATTTGATTTCCACAATAAAATCGGATAAGAATCACATTTTCCAAGCGTGTTTTCCTAGTATGAAGCAAGACCATAAAACCCTAATGCATTTTCTACCATATACCCTACTGCATGCTCTTATGGAGGGAGGTCAAAAGGAACTACAACAAATATATGATGAGTTTCTGGCAGTTATTGAATCTCAAACCAATTCTACTATTTCAGATAGTATCACAAATGTACTGTAGCAATTATTTGTATGTTAATGTTTTATTTATATGTCAATTTGTAGGTGCGACCAATTAGGGGTGAAGACTTTTGTTTGGTAGATCAATCACCTTCACAGCATCAAAAAAGTGATCAGTACACAAAAGTGGTATTTGTTTTATTAGACTTTCTCGATAGGTGGTTAAGGGAGTGGCTCTGGGAGAAAGGCTATGCTGGTGGAGAGAATGGTCATTATAAGAAAATAAAGGTAATGCTATAATGTACTATGTTAGACCACGAGAAAATAAAGTATTTACTAATGGTCTAAATACACCTTTAAAAAAAAGTAAAAGCGCAAATAACATAATTCACGGCATATATGGACATGGTACCACCCTATCCAACTCTAGTGTTGAATACCAGGGGGATTAAACTAAATGAAAATGTGTAAATCATAAAAATTCATACATTACTCTTATTTATATCGACGGTGAGAAGGTAAAAAGGTAACAGTTAATTTTGTCTAAATCGGTTTATTACATAAAATGAAAATGGCATCTTCCATCTTTTGGTAGGAAAGTATCTCCTACCTTTCCTACCAAAAGATGGAAGATGCCATTTTTATTACTATAAAATTGAGTTTTTGTGGGGTCCAGCATTTCAGCTTTCCACTGTGGATATGAAATCATTTCATAACTAATACATTATTGAAATTATTGGTTTGGCCCATAACATAGCCTCAACCCTCCGTTTTATGAGGTCTCATACAGAATGACCATGCACATACTCACTCATGCAAACAAGAACACATTGCTCAAGTTTTTGAAGAAAACTGGTGTACTGGTGTACATATCTCTAAAAAAATGTAGCAATAGTTTCTTCCATCAACTTGGTCAATGTTGTCTTTGCCCTTATTTGCATGTTATTGGTCATTGTGGATGAGTCAAGGAATAATGGAAGACTATGGATATATGATATCTATTGTTTATATTTCTAAGAAAATATATGCAGAAAATTCTTTATACTAATTAACTCATTTTTAGGTTTTTATGTCTAGTTTTTGTAAACTGAAATTGGCGAAAAGTAACTTTGAATGTGGCGAGTATCCCCGTGCTTTAATGTACATTGAGGATTACATGGCAACAAATACTGAAGATAATGATAATTTATCATTATTGGCAGAAATATATTACAGACTCGATGAGCCAGATGGCGTGGCCGGTGTTACCGCCTTACGCCAAACCGAACCAACCCTACAACAAAGAATATTGGGATTAGAAGTTTCTGGCAAATTAGCCGATGCTGCTGCTTGCTATGAAAGATTGCCAAAACCAATGCACTTATTTCACATACAGGTAATTAGGCACTACAAACATTTTGGAATATGCTACGTGCAATTATTGGGTTCAATTATTTACATAACCCTGTAAGGGACATGTTCATTTTAATTAACCAAGAGCTGCACATTCATTTAATTATTTTCTTCTCTCCATTTGTTTTGTCTTGTGTTATTTGTTTAATTTCTTCTCATTTTATGTATTTCTACTACTTCTCTTATTCTGGCCTTCCGTGTTTGTTCTTCTATAGTTTCTTCTTCTAACTCTAGTTTCTATACTCTTACTATTCTTTCTTATATCATTCGGCATATACATATGTTCAGACCATTGAAGCTGTCATATTATTTTCTGGTATATCAGGTCTATAGGTCCTTATAGGTCCTGTTCCATAACTCTATCCCTTGTTTTTCAATCTCTCATTCACAGTCCGTATGACGAACTCTGTAAATACCACTTTACAGAGTTCGTCATACGGACTGTGAATGAGAGATTGAAAAACAAGGGATAGAGTTATGGAACAGGACCTATAAGGACCTATAGACCTGATATACCAGAAAATAATATGACAGCTTCAATGGTCTGAACATATGTATATGCCGAATGATATAAGAAAGAACGTTATTTTCGAAAAAATATTATTTCATTCGTATTTCTACAATTTGTTCACATTTGTCCAACAAAATGGTTCGTTTTTTCACCCTTAAAAAAAATTATATCAAAAATAAAATTTTAACTTAGACCAAATGAATTTGTTTTTTAAATTTTTATCAGAATATGTTTGTAGTATAGAATTAATATTAAGTTTGCTCACCTAAAAGTGTCGATTGTCCATCCTACATAAGGGAGATAGAAATAAATTCAAACAGCAATGGATATGTGTGTATATAAATCTCTAACCACACAATTATGTAAATAAGAACTAGAATCGATTATATATCTTTGTCCAGCTAATATTTACATTTATACACTTATTATGAATTTAATATGTAAAATAAGCAAAATGGACAAACGATTCCATTGATAAATTGTGGAAGAATACATTCAAAAATATTCAGGGCCATAATAATTGATTTAAAATTATTAATAACTTTCTTGTGAAGGGTGGACAATCAAAAATAATGGCTGGACAAATGATTTCGATGATAATTATATGAAAAGTACGTTCAAAAATATTCAGGACCTTAATAATTTATTTTAAATTATTAATAACTGTCTGGTAAAGGATGGTAAAGAAAATATTGGTTGGACAAAGAAAAAAAAATTGGAAAATGGAAAAATGACTCTAATCATAATTTGTACAAAAACACCTTAAGGAAATATCACGACCGTAATAATTTATATACATATGCAGCTACAACAAACAAAAACCTAATTATATTCAACTTAACAAACAACCAACCCTACCGTTCTACGTTCCTCACCCACTTTCCTTTCCCACAACAGTCTTCTTCAGATATTCACGCCATTCCCATCCTCTCTTAGCATTCATTCACGTTTCTGCAATTCCACGCCCACTCTTCTTCCACACTCGTGGTTCAGGTGCCACCATGTTTCACTCCCCTTACTACACAGTACTGCGAGCAAGTTTTGTTTATTTAATGTTCGCTTATCTGTCTAATATAATACTCAACCAACAATAATTTTACTTACAGGGCTTCATTCGCTGCTATTTAGATTTGGATAATGTTAATACAGCCTTAAATATTTCATATGGAACAATGGAGAGTCAACCGGAGTTAACAACTTGGATGTTTGAAGCACAAGCAGAATCATTGTGGCGATTGGGGCGTTACGACGAACTCGATAATTTGCTGAAAAAACCTGAACTCGAGGGAAATGCCACATGGGGAGTTAATATAGGACAAGTATTACTAGATCTTAAAAAATGTAATAGTCTCAAGACAGGCATATTCAGTAAATGTTTGAGGTAGAAATAGAACTAATAACATATATTTATGGGACTGGCAGCATATGTGTCAAAATGATATAGAGATCTAATAAAGATAATTTCTGCATAAATAAAAATATACCCAGCTCAGTAGCCGAGTGGTTAGAGGCGTCGTCACGAGACGGGCGACGCCTTTAACCACTCATCTGAACATACGGGAGCGAGAGACTCCATCCGGGCGAATTTTTGAGTATCAACTTCAAAGAAAACCTCTGAAAAACTGTGGAAGGTGTTTTTCAGAGGTTTTCTTTGAAGTTATAGACTAATAAGGGTAGGATTAAACTAGTTTGAGCTTTAGCGGCTGGTAGCGCTATAAAGATGAAAGATAATACAATTACAATACTTATCCATACTTCTTTTGATAAAGTATATATATAACACATCATTCATATCAATTTATATGAACATGAAGCCCTTACAAGGTCAATAACCACTCATCTGAACATACGGGAGCGAGAGACTCCATCCGAGCGAATTTTTGAGAATAAACTTCAAAGAAAACCTCTGAAAAACTGTAAAAGGTGTTTTTCAGAGGTTTTCTTTGAAGTTATAGACTAATAAAGGTAGGATTAAACTAGTTTGAGCTTTAGCGGCTGGTAGCGCTATAAAAATGAAAGTTAAATACAATTACAATACTTATCCATACTTCTTTTGATAAAGTATATATAACACATCATTAATACCAATTTATATGAACATGAAGCCCTTACAAGGTCAATAACACTGTCTGTATTTTAAAATATCCACAGTATTACTATTTACACTGTAAGGTGTAGTATTGATGGATTGAATGAATTTAATCCGTATAATTGATTGGTTGATAAATATTGACTGAATTCATTATGTGTTACAGCCAAATAAACGGTAGCAAATATCAAATCACCATTCTCATTATCATGAAGTGAATAGATTATTGATCCAGCCATACGTCCCTAAAAATAAACTAGCTAATCTAATCTAACAGTTACCTGATTATGCCTGCAGTACCAGTAACATTGATTTAATTCTAATATTATTTTAGTGAACCGTGAAGGTTTTAAAACCAAACTAAAAGCTTTGAAAATGGCACAGGTGAATTGCCTGGCTGAAGCTAGTCTAGAAGAGGGCGCTTATGAACACGGTTACTTACATATTTCGCGTTTGCATGCGTTGACCGAATTGGAGCAAGTAGAGAGAATTGTGAATGATTTGCTTTTGTTACACAATGATCAGGCCGTATGCGATGAGATCATGAAGAAAATAAAGTCCGATTGGAGTTTGCGCATTAAGGTCGTACAGGAAACAATTCGAATCGTTGAACCGATTCTGTGTTTGCGCCGAGTCGCTATTGAGCAAGCTAAACAAATTGTTCAAGATAAAGCACCGCACGCTGTCAAGCATTTTGATGCGCTTTTGGGGGAGACGTGGCTTCAAAGCGCTGCAATTGCTATATCTAAAGAGGTATGATTGCAAGTATATACGTATCGCTTCGTCAGAAGAAAAACGACACAACTCAATAAACCTGTTTTTTGGGTTATTGCACCATATATTGCAAAATTGTATGCCTTTTTAGTTTGAAAAGTAACAGAAATCTAGTTAACGTGAACGCCACCTTAGCGCACTAGTATCTTGTTTCCATTGGATGTAGTCCTCAAGAAGATGATATAACTGCCTTGGTATCACGTATTTTGAGTTGTGTCGTTATGATACTTTACTTTATTCTTAAAAAAAATGCCGCGACGTCCAAATGACATCACATTCGACCACTTTTACAGCAGTACTAGGGAACCAGGGCATTTTCTTGCATATTAGGAGACAAGAAAACCCAAATTATTCGATTAATTAATTTTATAAAAGCTGACCTATGAACGTTTCAGACACACAACTGACAACTATGTTTTCAGATGCATCAGCAAGCATTTACATATATACTAAAAGCAGAATCGTATACACCTCCGACATTGTTCTTAGAGAAAGCAAAGTTGCACTGGATGCGAGAAGAACATGAACAGGCTTTACATACATTAAAACATGGATTGCTTAAATTTATACCTGAGGGGACTGTAATTACGCGGCAGACTCCTGTTCAGATACTTCCTGATGAGAGGTGAGTCATAAATCACAATATTTACCAATTTGTTACCTTATTTTGTATTATATATCTCATGTGATCATCATATCATTTCCACACTAAACCTGATATCTGCCCAGTAAGCACAGAAGTGTTGGCAGGCAGTTGGCCAAGTATCGCATTGCAGGATTGATATCAGGCGTCGAATATTTACCAGCAGCCGAAGTAACTTTCTTACATTTAAAATAGAAAATTCTACGTCTTCTATACGGACTTAATCTATTTTATTTGTGAAGCCGCCGTCCACGCTACTCCATGTATCTTTATGGATGGCTTTCTTTGCAAAAATAAGTTCTGTTGAGGAGCATATTCGTTTCCTTGACAAAATTACACTAATACTCTTTGAGTTTAGTAGTAGTAGTAGTAGTTTTTGTTCGGTAGTTTTACAACTATCGATAATCCGTGTTTCTATTGATTTTTCCTGTCTTATTTCTTATTTTAGGTCAATATAATCGTAGCTTTAACTCTATATTTATGTTACTGATACTTACTAATTATAGGAGAATAAGGTCTATTATTATTATTATTACAAATTAACTATTTTAATATTTCATTAAAAAATATTTGTTGTTCATATTAAATATTGCTGCTTCCTCATCATTACTATAATCATAATACATTTTACTATACTTACAGAAAAATATGTGCTGAAGCAAAATTGTTAATTGCTGTGTATAACGAATCAATGGCAAATGTGGATAAGGAAACTAATATACAGTATTACAAAGAATCAGTGGATATGTTTCGGGAATATGAAAAAAGTTTGGTAAGATCAATTAAATATAATAAGCATGATCTTGGGCTTATCTATCCTATATTAACGTTGGCGAGATTATGGCACGCCAAAAGTGTCCAAAAGGCTTTATCTATATGACTATTTTGTTCATACAGTTCTAAGAAATTCTATACATCAAAATGGCAAGGAATTAATTGATGTATTAGATATAACAAACGTACAAAAATTGTTTTTAAATTTCCCCTAATTGGTTAAAGCTGGGTTTTCTCATTTAAACTTCCAACAAACGGTTTTAATGAATATATACTTGTAGAGATTAGTATAACAAACTGTAATTTGAGAACGCTGCAAATTCCGATACTTTGCTGAGAATTATACCTTCCTTGTGAAACCATATTCATTCAAAACATTTTTTGGGGCTTCAATATATAGAATCATTTTCCTAGGAAACCAGGACTTCTTCCTACTTCCGTCAACTCAAAACTTATCTGACTGATAATTCGACCATCGTGTGAACATGACAGCAATTTTAAAAGTGGAATATTGCATTGAAACTGTATGTGGGTTTTATATTATATTATAGATAGTTTTTGTATATATCCAACGTTTCGTAAAATGTGCAGAATTGGCTCTTCTCACAAAGTCTGAATAGTCCTGGATACTTAGGCCGCAGAGTGTGCTCATTGTAAAACCTCCCTCTGAAACCAATCACTTGTTCTACCAATCTATCATGCGTACAAGTTCCAGGACCTTGGAGGGCAAGGAAGGGGATGCCAATGTTGGACATACTAGGGAGCACTCCCCTAGTACTATCATCCAAACTGTTACTAAATCAAGGCAGTGGCGTATTTCATGCTCTGTCGATTCTATTTCTACATTGCAAACTCACACAATGGACTTGTGACTTGAGAGACTGGTAGTCAAGTCTCACAAAGTCACAAGGGGCTAGTTTTACACCTGATATTTCAGTTGAAAAAAATTCAACTCATGAAGAACTACATTTGTGCCTAAATTTAAATTTATACTTCTAAATATAATTTAAATACATGAGTATTTCATCTAAAGTATGTTCATGTATGTATATGGGATTTTACATTTACATTCGAGTTTTCTGTTTTTGTTTTTAATATGCATAAAGATATTCAGAAGTTATTTTTTAGAAATTTTTAGCACAGCATGTATAGTTACTATTTAAGAAAATGTATAAAATAGCTGACGTGACATAACAAACACTACTAAATCCAATTATTATATTTAAGGTCCATTTAGGCCAATACTACGATCGCATATTTCAACAATTCTCCGATTCGGAAAAGGACACAAAAGCCGTCCTACAAATACACATGATAAACTACTTTGGTAAATCATTGCTGTACGGCACTACATACGTATACCAATCACTACCCCGCCTCTTAAGCATATGGCTGGACTACGGCACCCGCTTATTAGAAGTGACATCCGGCAAGATTAAGGAGGAGCGCAAAGATATCCTACTACGAATGACCAAATTAATCGATACATTCGTGGAACGTCTGCCAAGCTACATTTTTCTATCAGCCTTCTCACAAATGATTTCACGTATATGTCATCCCCAGAAAGAAGTGTATTTGGAACTTAACTTAATTATTACCAAGTTATTGTTGAATTATCCTCAGCAGACGTTGTGGATGATGATATCTGTTATTAAATCTAGTTACTCGCTAAGATCGAAACGCTGCAGCGAGATTTTAAGTGATAGCCGTCTAAAAATACCGGTCATGATCAGATTAATTAATGATTTCACTAAATTAGCTGAGAAACTGATAGAATTATGCAACAAAGAGATTAGTGATGCTATTACTACAGTCAGCATTAATAGTTTGCTGAGATCATTACCGAGGTATGTTAATTGTATTACATATTTATTGTAATGTGAGTTGCATCAAAGTTACTAAAACAACTTTAACAAACCTTTTGTTGTATAAAATTATGGTGCTTAATGGTGCGATTATATAAAAGAATATGTTATAAAAATAGTACAACTAACCCCCTAAGAGGAAAATTAAACGCCATCTGGCGGTGCCACATACGAATATGTTATAGTTTATAGGACTAATTAAAATCCCATATAATATGCTACCCTGGACAATTGTTTACCATTTTTTGAATACCGGCATTATCGATAAATACTGGTATTTCGGTACTTTATTATTCAACTACTGTATCAGAATAAATCTATTTTATGTGATTTTAATCTCGAATCCAAATTGCAATAAAGATGAACAAAATACATCCCACGTCTATATTTCTGGCGTATTAAATTAATGTCTTAATTCTAATTATGTTTGGCATAACTGCAACATAATCGATTACAAAATGAATGAAATTACAATTGACAATAATAGTATGGATGATAAATTACTTTTAAGTATGAATAATAGTAATTACAATTATATGTACTTGTGAGAATGAAAGGAAAGTGGCGTAAGTCACATTCGACTTGTTTTGAAGAGATTGCGTTTGGTATTTATGTAAATCAACGTACGTTATTTTGAAATACAAACTTATACGTTTTATTTCTTCAGTCAACATAGCATAACATGCATCCTTCTAAGTGTCGTCTGCCATTCCTAAACTGAAAGATGTTTAATAAACTTATTTTATATTAACCAACTAAATTTCCGGATACGGAAATACATTCCTATATTTTTTAGATTAATTGCTGCAGAGAATTTCAGTGAAATAATGATTCCAACGCACGTCTCTCGCAAACTAGTTCTCCCCAATCCAGATTTTGCTGAAAGTCGGCACAACCCGTTTCCCAACCGCTACGTGCATATTGTGGGCATCGAAGATGTGATGACTATTCTGCCGAGTTTGCAAAGGCCCAGAAAAATTATTCTAAAGGGGTCTGATGGACGAAAGTACATACAAATGTTAAAACCCAAGGATGATCTACGTAAAGACTTTCGGTTGATGGAATTTAATGACATTGTAAATCAGTTATTGTCCAGAACAGCTGAGTCGAGACAGCGTAGGCTTAATATACGATTATATTCGGTAGTGCCTTTAAATGAGGAGTGTGGTCTGATTGAATGGGTGCCGAATTTGGTAGGACTACGGCCGATACTTATGAATTTGTATAAACAGCGAGGTATTTGATTTGATTAGTATAATATATCACTCATTAATAAAACAAGTAGGGTAGTTTTGCCAAAAACTAGTTAGGAAAGAGGAGTAGATTTCAGGATTACGGCAGTAACACTACAGTCGTAATCCTGAATTCACTCTAATCTCACAAAAACATTTTGGAAATAACATTATTGTATCTTATATAATTAATGTTTAATAAATATTTAGGACTTGGTTACAAGGGTAGGGAATTAAGGGAAGTTTCCTGCAAGCAACACGATTCAATTGACAAAAAGAAAGCGATATTTTTGAAGAAATTACTGCCTAAATACCCACCTGTTTTGGGCGATTGGTTCAGAAAAACATTCCCTGATGCTCAGGTAATAATTAGATCATAGTGTTCTATGACACCGACATTAAATGCACACTGCAATCATTTTCAATGTACACAAATAATTATTGATATAATAATAATATGATATTCACAATCATTCCTGCGGGGGAAAGAATATTAGACATGATAACGTATACGCTAGTAGCTATTACCAGGGCTTATCGGAATGGTAGGGCGGTAGGGGTAGTTTCCCTCGCCCTCGAAATTTCAGATACATTTTATATTTTTGACTCTTCTTAAAAAAGAAAAGCCCTGCCTATTACTACATTTATTATTTCAGGTCTCAATACCTCAATACAAAAGTGGACTAACCCACACATTTTTAAAATATAGTTTTGTGATATTATTATCATTATTATTATTAGTACTAACATAAAAATATACATTGTTTTAATTTTAGGATTAGTCCACTTTTGTTCTCAATGCCTAAAATAATAAATGTAATAATAGGCAGGGTTTTTCTTTTTAAGAAGAGAGCCGAAAATATAAAATGTAAATTTATCGGGCCTCTGCAAACGCGAGGGCGAGGGAAACTACAGGGGCCCTACCACACCACGCTCTTAAAGCCTCATTTGGGGTTTGTTTTGCTGAATAAATATAAAATGTTAAATTATTTTAAAGAAGATTCTAGTTCTTTCAAAAATCTATTTTAATTATTATGATACATATGATACAGTAATGATTTCTTTTAATGTAATATTTTAGGCTTGGTTTGCAGCACGAACTGCATATACCAGAACAACTGCTGTTATATCAATGGTTGGTTACATATTAGGTCTAGGAGATAGACATGGTGAAAATATTTTACTTGATGCGAATTCTGGAGACACAGTCCATGTCGATTTTAATTGCCTATTTAATAAAGGTATGTATAGATTGAATATAATCTGGGTTATTAACAAAGATATTTGTTATTACGTTTTCTAGTAACAACTTGTATTAATTTAATTAATAAAAAATAAAATTAACAAGATTAAACATCAGTTAAAGATAATTATCATAGGTAAACGAATTCTAAATCCATTACAGAATATTATTTGTGATAGTATTGTATAGCCTGAATATGCTTGCAACCATAGATCTAAAGTTGTAGTAACCTACTTCTAATCTCTCGTTTTTTAATAAATGAAATAGTTTATCATAAACAGGTTTTCTAGTGAAGGAAACACTGAAAATCGCAGTAATAGAATTTAAACCCATATCAGGCAGAATGTGCTAAAATTAAAATAGAATTTTAGCACATTCTGTATAATATGGGTTTCAGAGACTTGGAGAATAGTATCAAAATGTCAGTTTGCTGAACATGCATACACATGCAGAAGTGTTCAGAATAAAGCAGAGAATCTACAACATACTAGATAGGGAATTTAAAAAATCTCAGAGGTATGATTTAAATATAGTAGTTGACACAAATGCATAAGTAGGAAATCTACCAAACCACGATTGGGTAATTTGCAAAGGAAAATAATATGATTATCAAGATTTCATTTTGAAAGGAAAGAAATTCGTAAAGGTATATGTAGAAGCCTAAACGGCAGCTACACAAATGAAATGCATCGCGTCCTTATAGAGAAGAATGAAGAAACTATTCTAAAGAAGTTATCGAGGAGTAAAATGACGTGTTGCACTCGATCGGCAGTCAAAGTGATAGCTGGTTTGATGAGGAGTGAATATGTCGTGGTTATTTCACTATTTTGTGGCTATTGTTAACTTGACTCAGTTCTCTGGTTTTCTTGGGTGGGTCGGTAGTGAAGCCATCCTCCCAGGCAGGCCTGGTGAGCCAGCCGTCCTTCTCCACGCCTCAGGAATTCTCTGGGTTTTGAGGTTTCAGTTTTTAGAGAGGGAATATTGTAATATATTAAGTAAGGAGAAAATATATCGTTAATTTTTGTATATTATTATTGGTGTGAGTTTCTTGTGATGGGTAGGCCTAATCAAGGCAGTTTTTAAAAATCGAGGATCCGATACAGACTCGGACCACATGGTGGGAATAAAAATGCGCCCTATAATACCGAAAAACAAAAACAGAAGCAATCCACTAGAGTAAGTTGCCGAGTTATACTAAAAAATTGTAGATGAGAAACGAGTATGGGCAGATGCTGTGCGTGGGCGGCATGGAAATCAACCAAAATAGAAGCGATATGGGGATTAATAAAAAATAAGATGCAAATTGCTTCTCAAAAGAAGAAAAAACGTTGGTAGCAAGAAATGGTACGAGTGTAAAGAATTGCTAGCGATACAATGCAAGAGGAGAGATACTGGGAGAAAAAACGGAGACAGCAAAAGGCTAATACATAATTCAAGGAATAGAAACCAAAGTATAATGAAATACTAATAATGAACCTGGAGTAATGTAGAAGCAAGGGTATCAAAAACATATACCGTGGCATAAGGACAACACAGCAGATATATCTGAACCGGTCATCTACTACAGAGGAAGGAGCACTGATAGCATAGGAAGACCAAACACCAAACAGATGGTATGATCAGCTTTTAAAAATAGATTGCATACAGACTGAACCCCATACAAAGGAAGGAAAACAAGAACATGGTGAAAGCAAAGAGCCACAAACGGCAGAGGAAGTAAAAGATCAGAAACTTCAAGTTG
The DNA here is from genome assembly GCA_963942505.1 of Lordithon lunulatus. Taxonomy (NCBI): domain Eukaryota; kingdom Metazoa; phylum Arthropoda; class Insecta; order Coleoptera; family Staphylinidae; genus Lordithon; species Lordithon lunulatus. Next base: position 51,743,765 of record OZ012666.1, on the reverse strand, counting down.
AATAAAAGCCCGGGATCAGATAGGGTAACCGCTGAAATAGTTGAAATATGGATGACTGGCGCCTAAAGAACTGTGTACTGCAAGATAGATACAGGTGTGGTCATAGAGAATGAACTAAGGATCTATATCTAATATTTGAGAAAAGAAATTAAATGATAATCTAGAAATATAGGTGCTCTTTAAATATACTGCATAGTACAAGCATGACTCAATTCTGAAACAGTTTTACTAAAATTCAGAATATGTAAAACGATTATACAGCACCATTACCTCAGGGAAATTACGGACTAAACCACAAAACTATTGTAGATGATAACTATATTTATTATTTTAGGTGAACTCTTTGATTGGCCAGAAAAGGTTCCATTTCGCCTAACTCAAAACATGGTGTCTGCAATGGGTCCATTGGGCGTTGAAGGTGTTTTCCGAAAATCATCGGCGTGCACCTTACAAGTTTTAAGATCAAATATCAATACGCTGATGTCCATAGTAACGCCTTTTGTATATGATCCTTTAGTGTCCTGGCCCAGAAATGCAGGATCATCTACTGCAATATCAACCTCAGAGAGAACAAATGATTCGGTATGTATTAATACTAGTGGCCTTACGCAGTAATAGCTACAGTTTGAAGTAATTAAAAAGTAACCATATTTGTAGACTCTGATATTTTTATGTATATAACCACTTGAGATATTGTGTGAATTCATCATTCCACTGATGAGATCTAATAAGATCGATATCTAGATATGTAGATTGCTAAGAGGTGGTGTATCTACTTTTTTTTTCTTAAAAATGTGATGCGATCGACTTGTATAGGGATTATCTAAGGGAGGGAGAGGTTTCAAATATATACTATATTTATACACTGTGTTTCAAAAAGAGGTGCACTCTCATGAGCTATGAGTAGATAAGCAGAATATATCTTCAATCACCCGTATCTATCTTAAGCAGTTTGAGCAAAATTGGTTTCACGATTGACTTGTTGGCCACCCCATAGAAAGTAATGGATGACAGTGTAGTGCAGAGTTCAAGTCATTTGAAATAGTGGACGGTGATTGTTTAGTTGGTGGGGGCCGCCCGCCCACCCCACCTTCGCTCACATAGTTTTTTCATAGGATAACACTCTTCTTGGAATAGTTTCAACTATATAAAACATCTATATCCAATGAAAAAACTATGCGAGCGAAGGTGGGGTGGGCGGGCGGCCCCCACCAACTAAACAATCACCGTCCACTATTTCAAATGACTTGAACTCTGCACTACACTGTCATCCATTACTTGCTATGATTCAATTATTTTCATTTGTTCATTTACGCCTAATTCATAAACAAATGTGAAAAACAATGTAGTGCATAGTTCCAGTCGTTAACTTGACTATGCCTGTCTACTATTTTAAACGTCTTGAACTATGCATTACATTATTTTTCACATATATTTTTTTGAATTAGACGTAAATCAATAAATGAAAATTTATTCATAGAAAGTAATGGATAACAGTGCAGTGCATAGTTCAAGTCGTTTGAAATAGTGGACGGGCATAGTTTGGTTGGTGGGGGCCGCCCACCCACCCCACCTTCGTTCGCATAGTTTTTTCATTGGATATAGATGTTTTATATAGTTTAAACTATTCCAAGAAGAGTGTTATCCTATGAAACAACTATGTGAGCGAAGGTGGGGTGGGTGGGCGTCCCCCACCAACCAAACTATGCCCGTCCACTATTTCAAACGACTTGAACTATGCACTACAGTATTATCCATTATTTTCTATGATTAAATTAATGTCATTTATTAATTTAAAAATAAATTAAAAAAATATATATATAAAATAATGTAATGCATAGTTCAAGTCGTTTGAAATAGTGGACGAGCATAGTCAGGTTGGTAGGGGCCGCCCACCTACCCCACCTTTGCTCGTATAGTTTTTACCATAAGATAACACTCTTCCTAGAATGGTTTGAACAATATAAAACATATGTATCCATTGAAAAAAACTATGCGAGCAAAGGTGGGGTGGGCGGGCGGCCCCTACCAACCTGACTATGCCCATCCACTATTTCAAACGACTTGAACTATGCATTACATTATTTTTCACATATATCTTTTCAATTAGTCTTAAATTAATAAAAGACATTAATTTAATCATAAAAAAATAACGGATAATAGTGTAGTGCATAGTTCAAGTCGCTTGAAATAGTGGATGGGCATAGTTTGATTGGTAGCCCGCCCACCCCACCTTTGCTCCCATAGTTTTTTTCAACTTACATTTTAGATTTCACAGCATTAATGTCTACAGTTCACTTCTACTACACTTACTCTCAATCTAATATTTATTATAATTTTGAAGCAAAGGAGAGTAGTTTTGGCATTTTTACCGATTTTCACCATGTTACCGGTTTGTCTTTTGTTTTAAGGTAAAATTGAACTAAAATGTTTTTCTTTGATTCGAAATTGTTTATCCAACAGTTGAAGTTGATTTTTAAATTTCTTCACTTCTTCGGCTTTACTGCCGCAATCGGGGTATTTCCGCACTGGTAGACATTTTCGATTTTTGTGCATAGATTAATTTAGCAACTATATGAACAATACCTTTCTTATACAGCTTTGCAGTATTTGGAAAGTGCAAGATATTTTATTATAAGATTCAAGAAAAATTTAGTTATCAAACATATGATACATGAAAATGAATTAAATCAATGATAAGGTAATTATACTTGGGTTAAGGGTGATTATTATATATAAGATCATATAATATCTCTATGATTTATTAAAGTTTTCAATATATTTCAGGCTTTAGTTAACATTAAAGAAATCAAACACCGCCTAGAAGGAAAAGTACGAACAAAGGCCCGCTCGTATTCTATCCCATTGTCAGTGGATGGACAAGTGAATAGCCTAATTTCTGAATCAATGAGTGTTGAAAATTTATGCCAAATGTATATTGGATGGGGTGCTTATCTTTAGTTTGTTTATTTAATTGTTAATCGAATAAAATATTTTTATGATAACTTGTTTGTTAATATTATTATTTTATTTATTTAAAAAGGTTAAACTCAATCTCAAATGTATTGAATTCTACAGGTTGAGATTGTATGGAACTTCTCTCTTGGGTGAACACTTGGCATATGATTATGGAAAATGGCATTTGGAAATTAAATAAAATTTGAAAGAAAAGAACAACATTCTTAATGAATAATATTATTTCCAAATAAATATTTCACAGTTGGAAACATTATAAAGTTTCACAATTACAATATGAATTTAGAACAAACCCTTGTTTTATATTTGCTGGGACATAAATCAGTAACTCAAATGAGAAAAATATCAAAATCTAAAATGGTAAAAATTTAATGATCTGCCTAATGTAAGGCTGATAACAAACTGCCCTGCTGTCCAGATATTTGGTTACAATTATAGTGCTCTGTGGTTACATCCCAATGTATATCAAGGTGGCATGGCAAAATCTAATTAATGGAATTTGATCCTAATTTGTTAAATACAATTAATTTTGAAAACAATTATGCTATTCCAGTTTGATTTTAAACTACAAAGCAATTGAGAACTGCTAGTTGTTCACAAAATTCTGTTAATTTCTGTTGGATATAAAATAAATCATGGCATGCCATGACTAAAGTAACAAAATTGTCAAATATTCACGTGATAAATAATTTCTATTTTTTATTTTGTTGCATAATACACGTAAATATCTTTATTTTTCTATGATTTGTGTATTCCAACATCCGCTATTCAGACGCCAATAGATTTCCTAAATCTAGTAGATGAACAGCTGATCTTTGTTATTGTAACGTACAAATAACAGTATTTCAGACGCATCTGCAATACTTCGTGATTTTATGTATAAATAGTAAACTATTGGATATCACAAATAAGGGTGGACATTTTCCAAGAGGAAAACGTGGTTAAAATCATAGAAAACCGTTCAAATACAGACTTTTATTTATGTTTGTGTTTGGTCAATTTGATTCAGTTTCACGTTATATAATATGACACCACCCACAAACGAATCAAACCAAGCGAATAGGAACGTAAATACACGAAGTGCATATACGAGCAAATACTACTACCAAGCACTACCAAGTAGTTGTCTATGCCTTGGATTCGCGAATAGTCATGAATATGATGAAAAAGTAAATTTGTTGCAGATACAGATCACCCACTAATTTGTATCATTTTTCCGCCACCAGATGGTGTAACTGCTGGCTTGAATTGTCTGACCTTGTATCCATAGAAAACCTTGTATTTATTTGTCTATGATTTGGTCAAGTTGGTACATCAATTAAATAGAGATAGTAAATTTCTGGTGGTGGTAGCAATGATAATAACAACTTGTCAAAGCCGCTTTTATTAAGTCCAATAGTTAGTTTACTAATAAAACTGTAAAATACAGCATATAAAAATGTACAGAACCGACAAACAGTTCATGAAAAACCCAGCAACAGCAGCTGCCCGAATATACGTGGGTAGCTTAGCAGACACAGTTGTGCCAGATGATTTGGAAGGAAAGTTTGGTACACATGGAAAAATTCTTGGGCTGGTTCTCCAAAGAGGCTTTGGTTTCATACAGTATGAAAATGAGTCACAGGCACAATCTGCAATAAGTGTTGAACATGGCACTATTATACATGGTAGAAAAATAAATGTAAAACAAGCCATCGACAACAATAAAGGGAAACAGCCAAACTTTCAAAATAACTTCCCAAATAACCAGAATAACTTTCAAAATAACCAGAATAACTTTCCAAACAACCAGAATAGCTATCCAAACAACCAGAATAACTTTCAAAACAACCAGAATAACTTTCAAAACAATCAAAACCACTTCCAAAACAAACCAAATAACTTTCAGCAGAATCAAAGCAATTTCCAACAACCAGTTAACAACAAGGTGGATCCACCAAAACCTCATGTGGATTCACCAAAACCAGCTCCAATTTCAAATTCACCACAACAGCCAATAAGTCAACCTACACCACCCCAAATTAAACCACCACTATATGAACCTCCAATACAAGATGATACGGATTCAAGGAATATTAGGCAAAAGCTGCCACCAAGACTACCTCCCCCTAAGAGAGATTTTCGAGAGGATTATAGAGAGGATGTACCTCCATTTTATGAAAATGCACCACCCACATATAATAATACTACATACCCACCTGTTCTTGATAGGCCTGAAAGGAATGATTGTGAAATTATTGTGGTTTCAAAAGCCTTGACGTAAGTAGTTCATATATCATGTAAATATATAGTATAACTTGAAGAGAAAATTAACACATCAGCAAAACTTCTTATTATAATTGTTTTAAATCATAGTACCTATATGATATAATTAAATTTTTCACAAAACTCAACTCAGTGGCCTAGTGTTTAGAGGTGTGATCCATCTCATTCTGAGCATTGGGTAGCAAGAGTTCAAACCCTATTATGGGTGAAATTTCACAAGTCATCTTTCAGCTTTCTTCAGAGGGTTTCTGAAGATTATTATACTCCTCTGAGTTTGCCCCTTCCGAAAAGCTCTTAGGCTGATAGCTATAAAGCTTTTTGTGTGTATTATAAAAAATTAATAAATAACAGAATAAAACAATAATATAAGTTGCAATGAAAGGAGTATTCATGAAAAGCTTTAAAAACAATGTGAAGTTCAATCCTAAAAATTAGAATTCAGTAGCATGTAGATCCTCCCCTACCCCTTATTACTGCTTCCATTTATCTAGGCAATTTATTTATCAAGCTGTGAATGGTACCTTCTCTCATTTGACAAGAACAACTTATTCAAGTTCCCTAAGGTATGTGATGCCATCATTTTGGTGCATCTCATAGATACTCTATGAGGTTTAATTTGGGCTTTGTAATGGAGAATCATCAAATTCTCCATGACAAATAGGGCATAATGCAACATTTCTTCTAGTATATTTTCTATATAGAAATGTGCAATCATCTAGCTTCCCCATATAGAAATCAAATTTGCTTGACTATTGAAAGATATCCCTAGGCAATTATTATCCCCCAAAATATGGGATCTTCAGATGGATATTGTGGCAGCAAACCTATTTCCAGGCCTCCACTAGACTAACTTGTTCATGCCTATGTGACAAATTTACTCAAAATATCTCAAAACAAAACTTAAGTGGTAGTAGTTAAGTAGTCCATTTGAAGGGACAGTCTAGTAACTCTGTCATGGTGACCAGTGGTGTCTTGTGTGCAATCCTCCTTTAATAAGCCTGACTGTTCATCCAGAAATTGCTATGTTTCAAACTGCTACTAGGGCTATGCTTAGCTCTAAACAGGTAACAACACAAAATTTTGCTCATCTTTTATATCTGTAGATTTCTTACAACGTGTCATGGGGTTCTAAAGTAATAAAGAAACTTCCAAGTTCATTGAAGGATTTAAGTGTTCAACATATGTGTAATAATAATTGTTTATCAGCAGTGACAGAGGACATCCTAGACCACATACATAAAATGTTTTAATAATTTAACTTTTACAAAAAAAGTTATAATGATAAAAGTTTTACAGATGTATTTATTTTGTCTAGGAGTTTATATGTAAACTTCAATATAATTAAAATAGAGAACTAGTTAGGGAGATACAGCTATTGGGAAACCAGAAGAGGGCAGTGAAAGTTTCCTTTTATAGTTAATTGATATATTTTGCTCAATGTTCTGAGCATCATAAGGATTCATCAATAAATGTGTTACAGATTAGTTAGAAAGTACTATAGATTAATACTCACTAATCATAGAGACCTAGGGCTAGTTGTTCATTATTCAGTTAAACTAGCTTAAACTGCTTTTAACAATGGTTAACTGAGGGTAACAATAAACGTGGTTTAACTAGTTTAAGTGTCTATTAAACTAAAAACCAATACTAATTAAATAGACAATGCACATTGCTGAGCAGAATATATTAATTGATTATGTAATTGTACAGGAAGAAGATACCAGTTCATCATATACTCTGAATTTCCTGCAGTCACCTCCAATAGGACCTAAGCACATTAAGCATCTTTCCTCTAAAGCAGTGTTTCTCAAACTTTCTGGTATGCAACCCAAATGTGTACTTAAACATTTCAAAGAACCTCCTGAAGAATGGTTATGTGTACAATAACATCCCAAATGATCTATAATCAATTTTATCTACAGCAACAAATATTTTTTGTGGCCTCCACTGCTGTAAACAGTTCTTCAAAACTGTAGAATGAACAAACAAGTGGCAGCTAGAATGCTAACTGGTAGATGAACAAAAATCCCATACAAAGTCACTATGCAGATGAGCTCCTAGCAAATTACTCTGATTTTAAATTGATCAATCCCTCTGCCTGTATGCTAAGAGCTGTATCTCTATAAAACACAATTTTATTTTTTAGTGAATATGCTGAATACATAGAGCAACGACTAAAATCCCTGGGTTTAATTGTGGATCTACTATTTCCAAATGAAGATGTTCCTATTGGTAGAGTCCTGGCAAATATTTCAAGTAGAGGTTGTTTATATGCAATATTAGTAATGCCACAAAATGAAGAACATAGATCACTAACATTAAACATCCTGCATGGAATACCAGAAGGTAACACAATTAGGGAATAAATAAGTAACATATTAATTTAATTAACTTCTAGAGCATAGAAACATGCCAGCTGAAGATGCTTTCCTCTTAATAACACGCAATTTTGAATCTTACATGAGGGGTGAAAAGGATGCATCAGACGTTGATAAAATGACGTTAACAGCAAAACATCCTGAACATGCTCAAGTGAGTTATTGAATACAACTTGTTTTTGAGAGTAACTAATGCATTTTTTTAGGTGATTTTAAATTTACTAGCAGAAAACAGACAATTAAATACTGCACAGTATGACAGAATAATTAGTTATTTGCAAGAAAAACGTGATTTACAAACACAGTTTGAAATCGCAGAGGGAATTGACACAGGCATTGTTCCAGAAGCAAAAACTAAACAAGTTGAACTGCAAAGTCGTATTATGAATATCTTGAACAAAAAGGAAGATGTGCCCAAGGTTGTAGAAGTTGCAAAACCAGCTCCCACACCATTACTGAATGATCCTTCAGTACAAAAAGCTCTGGATAGTTTATTGTTGGGAGACATGTTTAAAGGCCTAGCCTCTTAATATATTTTTGGTTTTGTCAAGTATATGTATTAAGCAAATTCTTATACAACACAAAATTATTTTATGTTTTTATTCAAATAATTCATTTATAAATATCAGGAAAGAAACGACAATGCTTTGATTCTGTTTGTTGTGTGTGGTATAAATTAAAATAAATATAAAACTTGTTTCTATTAACTCGATAAATTGAAATTAAAAAATATACACTTGTTTTGGACTTTCAATTATTATAAGAACACATATACTTATTACCTACAAAAGTATGATTGAAATATAATATATATACTATACATCTTATATATTTATATAGAGGGGAAGGAGATATTCACAAACACAGATATAAATACAAGGATGAGGTTTTTTATGTTAACTTGTTCACTGTATGAGTACACAATTTATATTCCACATTAGATTAAAATAATTGGGGTGTCATTAGGTACAACCATAAAAATTATTATGCATAATATTTCCCATGCTTTTGGTTTACACATGTATTTTAAATTTCTATTTAATTTTTTGAAAGCATGTAGTTATACTCCACAAATATATAAATGAAAATAGTAAGAAGTGTGTATATTAATTAGAAAAAAATATGGAATTAATAATTGAAATAAAAAATATATGTAATAAAAAAAATTATATAAAAGTTTCTAACAAATTGTGAACAATAAAACCTACACTTCATATAAATATTCAAAGACTGTCATCACTATCATCCTGCAAACCTCCACCAAATGCGACTACTTCAAGATGTACAGAATTACTTTCAGAGTATTCTTCAGGGGGAGGAGATGCAGGTGAGTCAAGGTCATTATTCCTGCCAATTGATGGGTCAAAAGCTTCTTTTATTTGGCTACTTGCACCTTTAGGATCTAGATCTGTGGCCCAACTAAAATGCATTAGCGCCAAATCTGTATTACCTAATTTCTTATGTACTTTTCCTATTAAATAGTAAACTAAAGATTCTTTGGGTACAATTTCTTTTAATTCTTCTAACTCCTTTAGAGCTTCCGAATGCCTGCCGACCGCAAAATATATAGAACCCCTATGGAACTTACAAAGCGGGTTTTTGGAGTCTTTTGCGATTGCAGAATTTAGTGTAATTAGAGCTTTTTCCGTTTTCTTTAAAGCATGTTGTACTACACCAATATGGCATAATATAACAGAACTATGAGGATTTATTGATAGAGCTCTGTTATAATTCATTTCTGATAAATGGTACCTTTCTTGTTTGGAATAAATGGTACCTATACCAAACCATGCATTGTAATGACGAGGATTTAATCTAATAGCATTTCTATAACAGCTCATAGCTTTATCTAATTCCTCTGTAGCTATATATTCATGTCCCAGAAGCGTGTATGCATATGGGAATGTAGGATCTACTTGTACTGCTCTATGTAAAAATTTAATAGCTGTATCATGCTCTTTGTGTAGAGAAAAACAGTTGCCACTAATTATCCAGGTAACTGGTGAATTTTTATTTAACTGAATCATATCCTGAGCTAAAACTGATAAAGCAACTTCTTTTTGTAAGTGCCACAGTGCTGTTGAGTATACATCCATATATTTCATTCTAAATGGTTCTCTACTGCGTATTTCCCCGAAGTATTTAACACAATTTTCATAGTCCGCCATTTCGAAATACCCTATACCTAACAGAGTATACACCCAGGAGGTTTGAAATTGATGAGGAGGTAGTTGAAGTAATTCTTCGACAGCCAATTTGCAATGGTACTGTGATAAATTTAAATAAGCCTGCCCCAAATCTCGTAACAAACACATTAAACCCTCAGCACTTTGTTTTTGTAGCTGTGCTGCTGTTGGATTACTATTGGCACTTGTATTATTTGATATTGCACTATTCGGTTTACTCTCAGTTGATGTCACAGTCTCAGATTTTTCCTTCTTCAGGCGATTTTTTGTATTCAGGTCCATGTAGCTATTAAACTCATTCAAACTACACTTTGCTAGCCTCTGTTTCGTTTTCCGTGAGGGTGATTTTGGCGTGGCAAACTTATTCCTGTTAGGAGACTTGTTGTTTTCTTTTACCGAGTAGCTGTTGCTGAATAGCCGGGAACTCCTTCGCACGTTCTGGCCCGCTGATACGGGTGCCGGGGTGGCTGGTGTTATGGAAATTGTGTTACTTACATTGCTAGTTTGACTAAATACCGGTTTGTTGTTTTGCAGTATGTCTTTTCGACTAATTAAATTGCCCATGTGAGCCCTGACTTTTTTTGAGAAAGATTTTTGCTCGTTTACTTCCGTTAAGGTAGGTTGCGTGTTTAGGTTTGGCGTGCTTATGTAGTCGTCAGCTCTATCTAATAGGTGCCCGAAACTCGGGGACGACATAGGACTTGACTGAAAAATAAAATAATTATTTTTATAATTATTCAATATTTTCTACAAAACACACTTAATCTGAATCGAATGTATTGTTCTGTAAAATGGACATAGGTTCAGTCAGAGATACAATTATTTTTTAATTTTTAACAAAATACAAAAACGCAGTTGTTAAAAATACTTTCCACCGGCCGATGTTCACAAAAAACGAATGAAGACGGAGTTACGTGAGATAATAGTCACATGCAAAATTATTAATGTCTCATGTTATTTCTATTTAAATAACATTCATTCATTCATTCTTTTTGTCTATTACTCATTAAAAATCTCTCTTCATTTTCGATTTATGTTGGCTCAATGATCCAGATTTCAAGATAATATGCATTACTTTTATTACATGCCCTACAATGCAGCAGTGTCCCAAATATGTGTCAGTAATTTGTATTGATTGGGATCACAAAGTTGTCCTAATTAGACTGCTATGTCAAATAAATGAAATATATTATTGATAAAATTCAACATTTGTTATTGCTTGTATAATATAATAACATCAAATTTCATATTTTAAGGAGAATCACCAGTATATTGTATATATTCAGATTCTACCTAATTTGGATTTACCAAAACTAACTTTCAGTCAATTTTAATTTTTCATAGAAATTATAATAAATCTATACTAGATCAAATTTCCGTCATTTGACGGGGTATAATGAATCAATTTTTAATTATTCAAAACTATTTAAGAAAATCAATACTTCTCTCTGAAAATATTTACAAACATCATATTGTGCACTTGATGTAACACCAGTTTCATTTAGAAATGCTCATTGTACAACAGATAATGAATATTTAGTATGTAAAAATTAAACCATAACTTAAAAAGTTGATATTCATTCAAGTGACTTAATGCTCCAATTAATATTGAATCAAAATATCACCAATGATGGGATTAAAACCCTCAAACGCCATTACTAACAAGTCAGTCACCTTAAAAAATTGTTTTCATTTTTATATTATAGGGATAATAATTGTCTGTGATTTTTTGTGAAAATTTGTATACTTTTTAATTTTTTCAATTCTGAATTAGATAGTCTTATTAGGAAGAAAACTGTTATTGTTGCTATAACAAATACTACACTAACTAAAATTACTTACATTGTTTAAAGTGTCACCCATTCGTATTCTCACAGGTTTCGCCCGAGTATGCAACAATGGTACAATTCCAGACAAGCACAAAGGATTTGCCAATGGACTCTCATCAGGTGTACACAATTTAGAAGAGCTTATATTATTCCCTAAAGGATATGCATTCAAAATTTGTTGTGGTGTTGTGATATACGATTCCTGCATTGGTGTGTTGTTGCCCAGCAAAACACTCTCGATGTGATTTAAATTTGTACCATGACACAGAGATAAGTTTTCTAATTCATTCAATTGAAAGTAGCTAGCAGGATTTGGCTTTTCACCCACATTACACATGTTTTCAAAAGCTGACCACAAGAAAGGGTTCATTTTTAATGCTCTTTTGTAGGCATCTACTGCCTGCTGAGTCCTCCCTGTTTTCATTGAGATTTTTCCTAATAGAAGTAATGCAAAAGCTGCCTGATCCTCATACTCTGCTATTATTTCTTCATAACAATTACTTTTTGTTGTGGTGTTTTCTGTTAGAGCACATTCTGCTTCAGCATACCTAAAAATTCTAATTATTAAAATGCCCCTAAAATTATTTGTAGTAATTACTTTTGCATTTTATATGCACAGTTGCTGAGTAGAAAGCGACATTGTGGAGATGTTGCTGCTTTATCCTTTAGTATGTGGTATGCATGATCAATTTGGCTGTTTCTGTAGTATGAAGTTGCTAGTAAATATAAACTATCATCTGTTTTAACTGAAAAAAAAAAACATAATTAAGCTGCAATACAAATGCTTTTCATTAAACTAGTAGATAAATAGCTGAAGTTTGTTATTGTTTCAACAGCTGATTAAAATTATATGTTTTTATATATTTTTATGATTCACTATAACATTTATAGATTTCATAAGCTATTGAATGAATACATTTCATAAGTCATAATATGTTTTTTAATCAAGTTTTTATATTATTTATGTTGGAGGCTTCTACTTTATTATATATGTATAAATTAATCAAAACTTAATATATAATGATTAAGTTTTGATTACAAAATATTAATTTATTTATTACTATATTGCCTGTATTCACCAAGGTTGTATAGAATTTATATATTCCATAAGCCACTGAATGGATAAATTGAGACTTCATACTGGCAAAATTGTGAAAACTTTTCTCACTTCCAGGAAGATATACTTTTATAGAAAAACAATTTATTGTTGCTATAAATACTGATACTTATGGGTAGTTGGTTGGAGGGTAGCATGGCTATGGATACTTAAACCACACAGTAAAACTACCCTTTAATGCTATTCACTCATCCCATGAATCAATTCTGTACGCAAGCCGCAGAACCTAGTTGCCAATGCTGGTATAGGTATATTAGATGCTCTGCTGTTACTAGTTCTTCTTAGCTAGCATGGATATGGACACTTAGGCCACACAGTGAAACCTGTCATTAAGGCTATTCACTCATCCCACCAATCAATTCTGCGAGCAAACTGCAGCACCCAGTGGATGATGAGTTGCCAATAACGGCATAGGTACATTACACACTCTGCTGTTTCTACTTCTTCATTGCACCCTCTACATAATGGGTTATCTACCAGACCAATCATAATTAGGTGGTTCTTTAACTGACAGTGGCCTCTTAGGATGTTTGTCAATTTGTGATTCAAATGTTAATGGTTTACCTCGAGTTTGTAGGTAAACAGCTGATCTTTGTTATATTTTGATCAGCTAATTGCATTAAAATCATATTATTTCAGTCACATCTACAATAATGTGGGATTGGTAAGGTACTTTTAAAGTATAAATAGTAAAACCTATAGCTATATAGTCATGTATATGATGAAAAAACAAATGTTATGCAAACAAATTCCCTACCAAATGTAGTTTTCTGATAAAGTATCTGCTGACTTGAATTGCCAATAGTTTCAAATTGGTTCTAGATACATTAGGGCAGGCCATGGCGGCAATTTTACAAGGTTGACAGTTGTTTGCAGCTTATGGGTTCAATAAATATTTATTGAGTGAGGCTTGGTTGTATAAAGACAAGTTAACTATAGCCTGTGATTATACCTTTAGATGTTGCATAAACTGTTGTTAACTTTTCATTCCATAGCCTCATGTACCTCTGTTTCTTATATGGCAACACACTATGGCCCTGTCCATTTGGTTACTACTAGTGACTCATAGTGATAAATGTTGACATCATGCTATACTATTAGTATGAGCATGACATCAGCATGTGTCATTACTAGTCACTAGTATAGCCAAACAGACAGGGCCTATGTGTCAAAATTGTCAAAAGTGATGTTTGAATCACAGATTGAAAATTAATTTAATAGTTATCTGATTTACACAACCAAGCCTGAATATATTATGGGTTGTTTGTAAGTATAAGGGTTAGTCATTACTACAATTATATACGATTTTTAATCAAATTTTAAGGTATAAACCACCTTGAATATAGTCATGTATATTATGAAAAACAAATGTTATGCACTCAGATCTCCAACTATCTGAAAATAGAGTATCTGCTAGTTTGAATAAAAAAAAAAAGGACCTTTATTGGCATTTCCCTCACTGCCCCTCCACATCACAAACCTCAACAGACATATACAAAAATAAAAATACAATATAAATAAAAGTACTACTCCGCCAAAAATTACAAATTACCCCCATCTATCGCCGCTCCCTTTGCACTTGCCACTTTCCTCTCCCACGTCAGCCTCCTGCAGATTTTCACGCCTTCCCGATCCTCGCATAACCATTCATTCAGCTTTCTGCAGTCTCCCACCCACTCTGCTTTCACACCCTCACATTCTTCGCTAAGGTGCCACCACGTGTCGCTTCCCTTACTACACAGCGCACATGCGGTGTACCCTAGACCCATCCACACTTTCCTCCCTCTCTCGTCTGACCCACACCTCGCTCTTGCCATGCATACCTTGTCCTCCCTGCTCCACTCACCCCTGGCTAAGTAACTTGGGAGTCTCCCACTAATTTGCCACTCTACGTAGCCAGGGTTGTAAGAGCTCTCATTCATTCTAGTCTGCCATTCTTGCCACTCAATATCTCTTAATCTCTCTCTTACCTCAGTTCCTAGGCTTCCCAGTTCTCTCAGCTTCTCCTCTACCCACACCTCAGACATACCCACTCTTTCATACATCCTTCCTCTATCCTTTCTCCAACCACTCTCCGTCCTACTCTTACACCGCATCCATACCTCCCGCACCAGTCTTTCCTCACCCAATTCCTGCAATCTTTCTTCAAACTTCACAACCCTTACACACCACGTACTCATACGATTCGTCTCCTGCAACAGCACTGCACTCGGTGTCGAACTTTCGAGACCCAGCAGACTCTTCAGGAGCACACCTTGCTCTCTCTCTCTCTCTATCACATCCCACTCACGCAATCCCCACACTTCCACTCCATACAACAGAATAGGTTTTACACATGCATCCCAGATCTTGCACGCCATTGCGAGGTTCCACCCCACAACCTCTCCCATTTCCTTCTCGCTATTCCCCAAGCCATTCTCGCTTTCGCTTGCATACTTTCCACATGCACCATAAATCCTCCTCCACTGTCAAACCAGAAACCCAAATATTTAAAGACATTCACTCTTTCAATCATCCTTCCCTTCCATTTCAGCTCTTCCACTCTACCCCTTCTACCCCTATTCCTAAACATCATCCATTTAGTCTTCTCCACATTAACTACTAGCCCTCTCCTATCCATGTACCTTCCCATTCTTTCCAACATCTCTTGCATCTCTTCCACTCTCTTGGCTACTAATACTATGTCATCCACATATGCCAGCATCCACACCTTGGTTCTCCCCACCACGACCCCTCCAGCCTGTCCTCTCCTCAGCACCACCTCCAACTCGCTTGTGTATAGATTGAACAGGAGGGGGCTTAGCAGGCACCCTTGCCTTACACCCACATTCACCCTAAACTTCTCAAACACTTCTAAATTCACTCTCGATTTTGCCCACGTCTCTTTATATATACTTCTCACCCACTCCACACTTTCATCTTCTAGTTTGAATCACTCATAGCTACTAAAATTAACACACAGTAGATTTCACGTTATTGGAACACAAGGTATTTAATCACAATTAAGTGGCTGTCCTCCAAAGTTAGAAGCTAACTACTACTATATTGGTTGATTTGGGACTTTAAGTTTTGTGAAATAGGCAGCTGTCCCAATATATGGAATCCACTATACAGAATTATATTATATATAAATGTGGTTAAATTAAAAATCTCTCTTGAGGTAAATTAATTAGTACATACCTTCAGCATATAATCTTTCCGATAAAAATATAGCATCTTTATAATCATAATGATTCAAGCAGTGCCATATAGCAGCCTAAAATAAAAACAACAGTCATAAGATATTGATGTATGTGGAAGATATTAATAAAGTAAAAAGTGGGTGTGTGACATAAATATTCAAACTGTACACTACAGTCAACACAATTAGCAAGTAACAAATAAAATGTTGTAAATGACTTTGAATTTAAATGTAATTAAATTAATTACATATTTTTTTGTAAATAATAAAATCTATTTTGCTCACCTGCACTGGCTCTTGCACAATCATCTTAATGCTTTGCGTTATATACCCGTTCTCATTTATGCTGCATTACGTATGGAATTTATAAGGTGCTCGAACTATTATATTCTTGTAAATATTGATTAATTGCAAGCTTTTTAAATACAAACTTTCTTGAACTTTTGACAACTGACTACACCAACAGCCATTTTGTTTTTAATGCTTGTCATGTTGCATAGCATGGTAGAAGACACAAAACATAGGTCTGTAATATTGGTTGCATAGAACGTATTTGTATATAGCGAAATCTTATAATGCTCTGTGGGCGAAATTCTAACCAATAAAATTGGTAAATATTTGTTTATTTAATTCATATTAGATATTAGTTATGGCCTCAGTTGAACATTTGGAACTATCAACATTTATAAAAAATGTTCATAAGAAATTAAGAGATGATTCAAAAACATTAGGATGTGAAAAGGCTTGGTTAAAACATTGCAATGATGCAGAAACCCTAAAAAGGTATGCTGCTTCAATGAAAGAACTAGCAATAGCACATTGGGAGATTAATCAGAAGAAGGAAGACAGTAAGGCTCTATCTAGAATAACTTGGGTTCATGAAAACTGTTTATCTTACTTCAGAGATGGTGGTTTAGAGTATCAAAGAAAACGAGAGTTGGATATAGGACAAAAGAATGATTTGAATATTGAAGATAGGAACTATATTAAAAAATTAGATAAATATTTGTTATTGGATGTGGGAAGTTGTTATAATCCTTTTGGGACATTTGAATTATTTGATGTTGTACCAATTGACTTGGCTCCAGCAAATGACAATGTGCTACAATGTGATTTTTTAAATGTACAAATATGTGATGATATTCACCAGAAACACAGTACAGACAAATCAAAGATTATTTCATTGACAAAGGAGCTTTTCCATATTGTTGTTTTTAGTTTACTGTTGGAATATTTACCAGAACCAGAGCAGAGGTTACAATGTTGCAAAAATGCATATCAACTTTTAGCACCAGAAGGAATATTAGTTATTATTACCCCAGATGCTAAACATGTTGGTGCTAATACTAGGTTCATGAAGTCTTGGAGATATGTTCTAGCCACTTTAGGTTTTTGCAGAATTAAGTATGAAAAACTACCATATATACATTGCATGGTTTTTCGTAAAAGTGTTAATCCAAAAGTTGCAAAACGATGGGCAGACTTGAATGAAAATAAGAATTTGTATGATCAGATTTATATACCACAAGATTTTAATAATAAAAGTGATGAATGTAAAGTTTATACAACTATTGATTTATTTTAATTCAACTCCCAAAATATTAGATGAATACTATGTACATAATATTAAATGAAGTATTCATACCTCCAAAGTAATTATCATAACCACTTCTTTAAGAAACAAATGTAAAATATGGAGGATAATTAGTGTGGGGTTTTATAAATATGAATTAAATAGGAGTGTTAAATTCCTTCTATGAAACACAAATAGATTCAAAAAAGTTTGAAACTATTTGAAAGTCTTTTGTTATTCTATTTAAGTCTTGTAAAAAAAAAACCTTTGGAATAACCCTTACATAAAATCAAACCCTCATCCCTTGTAATATTTCCTATCTTCTCTCACCCATGACAACCTTTTGCAGATTTCCATGCTCTTTCCATCCTCTCTTAAGGATTCATTCCCTTTCTACAATGCTCTGCTTTTACATCAACTTATTCATTGCTTAGATGCCACCACATGAAACTCATCTTACTATACAGTACACTTGTGTTGTATCCTTACTCCATCCACACATTTCTTTCTGAACCACACCTCACTGCCATACAGACTTTGTCCTCCCTGGTTATGTAGCTTGGAGGTGTCTCCCTCACCTGCCACTCCACATAATAAGGGTTGCATGAAATAAAGGCATGTTAGAATGACTCAGCGTTTATTCTATCATGCCTTTCTTGCCACTAAACGTCCCTCATTCTCTCACTGACTTCAATTCCTAGATTTCCCATTCATCTTAGCTTTTCTTTCACTAACACCTCACCAGCCATCTTAATCCCACCACATCAATTTGGTAGGTCAAGACCAAGCAAACTAAAGCAGCCTGATAACAATACCCACCGCCGCAACGGTCCTGCTAGACCTACCACCACTACAATCCTCTTTGAAGAGAAGAAAGATCTGTAAGTCACAGATTATTCCAAGATCAAACCCCCATAAGCAAATAGCATGGGACAAACCACCAACAGCTGTATAACGAGCTGAGGCTATATATATATATATATATATATATATATATATATATATATATATATATATATATATGTATATATAGCCGCAGGCGATTTTAACGCATGGGCAACTGCGTGGAGCTCCCGTTCCACCAATGCTAGGGGGAGGCAGTGTTGGAGCTAGCAGCAGCACTGTCTGTCTGCAACTAGGGAAGGACGCCAACCTTCAGAAGAGGGGAATCGACGTCCCACATCGACCTTACAATTTCATCACCGCAGGGAGCCAGGCGGGTGCACGGGTGGCGCGTGTTGGGCGAAGAGACACTGAGTGATCACCTCTATATAACCTACAACATCGGGGTAGGAGGCATCACTCAGATCGGAGCCCAACAGCCCCAGCTCCAGCACACCACGACCCTCAGCAGAAGGTGGATACTGGAGAACGTAGACGGGGAAGCAATTGCCCAGACTATCCTGGCGGCAGGAGACGCCCCCCAAGGTGACGCGGACGTGGACGCCCTGGCTATCTGCCACACCAACGTCAAGTCAAAGGCGGCCACCAGTAACCGGAGGAGAGGGGTCTACTGGTGGTGCCAAGAAGTAGCGGACCTCCGCACCCTCACGAACAGGGCCAGGAGAAGGGCCCAGCGCGCTAGAGCAGCAGGTGCCCCCACCAAACATCTAAGGGCGGAGTACCATGAAAAACGAAATCAATATCGGAAATCGATAGAGAGAAGCCAGGCCAAATGCTGGAAGCAGCTGTATAAAGAAGTAGAGGACGACCCCTGGGGACTCCCCTACAAAGAAGATAGCAGCAAGACCACCGGGTCCAGAGGCGTCTGTACCGGGACGGATCGAGGAAGTGGTCACCACCCTGTTTCCGCCAAACCATCACCCCAACCCGGAGCCCCCACACGATGGGGATGCATGCGAAGAATCCGATGAATGGCAAGAGGAGGAGGCCCTTCAAGCACTAGGGAAACTTCCCAACAAGAAGGCACCAGGGCCGGAGGGCATACCCAACGAGTTGCTGAAAGCAGCAGCCCAGGGTATTGCCCCGGCCCTGGCTTACATAACGAATCAATGCATGAGGGTGGGCGTTTTTCCACGCAAGTGGAAAACCGCCAAGCTCACCCTGATACCCAATCCCGGGAAGCCAGCAGAGAACCCTTCCTCCTACCATCCTATCTGCCTACTCGACGGACTTGCGAAGACGGTAGAGAGGATGATCGCCGACAGACTAACGGAGGCGATGTCCACACCCAGCAATACGGGTTCAGGAGGATCGATCCACCACGGACGCGATCCTGGCGGTGAGGCAGCAAGTTAAGAGCGCGAACACCGGCACATGGAGAAGGCGAGCCCACTGCATTATGGCAACCCTGGACGTAGCAAACGCATTTAACGTTACCATGGGGAACCATTAATGCAGCGCTCGCCCGAAAGAACATTTCCAGAGCCCTACAAAACATTGTCAGGGCTTACCTCAGCGACCGACGGGTCACCTATGAGGGCACCGCAGGACCCACGAGGGAGTGGGGGGGGGGGGTGTACCCCAGGGATCCGTCCAGCGGCAAAAGCAACCCGAACGGAGGCCGCATTGGCGAGACTACTCCCAAATCTTGGAGGCCCTAGCATAGGAAGGAGAAGATTGCTAGCGCTGGTCTCTCGAGCCCAGCTTTCCTACGCAGCCCCCGCCTGGGCGGATGCTACGAAGACCAAAAGGAACGCAGAGAGGCTACGGCGGGCGCTGAGAACCAGCGCGCTCCGAATAAGTATGGCGTACAGTACAGTACAATTGCCGGCACCATACCCGGCGACCTTCTGGTCATCGAATGCGCACGAATCGACGAGAGGGGGGGCGGAGCAACTCGAAGAGAAGCCCAGGACCAAGCAAGGCAGGACACCTAGCGAGCGTGGCAGACGAGGTGGGAAGCGAGCCAAAATGGTGCATGGACGAGGAGGGTGATCCCGCAGATCGAGCCGTGGGTCACGAGGGGCTATGGGGACCTGGATCATTGGACCACCCAGACCCTATCTGGACATGGAGTGTTCCAATCATACCTCTACCGGATAGGGAAGGCGGAATCCGCAAAATGCCGATACTGTGGTGGTACCGATGATCCGGTTCACACCATATTCCATTGCCCCCGCTGGGAGACCAACAGGACACACCTTTAGCTGCAGACCGGAGAGTATCGGTACGAGTATACTCGAGGACAAAGACAAGTGGGAGGCGTTCGCGGCTTTCTCCCGGACAGTGATGGGAAGAAAGTTCGACGACGACTTGCGGAACCCACAAGACTAACGGACCAAGACGAAAGACGAAAACTGACGGACTGACCTCGTTCCCCCATTTTTCATTTGTTTCATACCTTTCCCGCTTTTATTAACAAGAGACCCGAATAACGAAGTGACGTAAGACGGTCCGGGGGGCTTAGGAATGCCTGTTAAGCGGTCAAGCCCCTCGTCGACAGAACCTGGGATTTGGTTTAGTCGGTAGGCGCCCCGGCCAATACGCGGGGTGAATCCGACACTACCCATGCCTGTCACCATAGTGGTGATAGTGGAGGGATGGGTGTCTTTCGAAGATTCCACCCCAGATGAAAAAAAAAGGTTATTTTATGTGTAGTTGCGTACATATTTAGAAGCTATACCAACATTCAGAATATATACACTGTTGTCGTATTTAATTGTTTTATGTTCCTAGTGTTTACTATAATTGTGGGCATTGAAATTAAATTTGTGGATTCCAGTGATGATGACGATCCTGAGTTTAATGATGACTCAAATACATTTATTCATCTCAAACTGTTAATCCAAAACTTTGTTTTTGCTGTTGGGTTTTAAGTTGTTTTTATATCACTTCTATGAATTAAAACAAATGATAGTTGCTAGACATTTTAAACTTTGAATGGACATAGTTCAAGTCATTTGATATCATGAATGGATATAGTTTGGTTGGACTGTGAACACCCACCCCACTCCTCTTTTTGCGCATAGTCATTTTCATGAGATACAGTGTTGAAAATTTTATAAAAGAATTTAACATATAATTATCCGCTGGAAAAAAACTATGCGAAAGAGAGGGGTGGGTGGGTGGTCACAGACCAACCAGATTATGCCCATTCGTGATATCAAATGACTTGAACTATACCCATTCACTATTTCAAACGAGTTGTACTACATCAATTCAGGAATGGCAGGAAACTGTCATTTGTTTTTTCACTCTTAGAAGTTATAGAAAACCAACAAAAACAAAGGATAAAACAAAAACTAAACGAAATGATTTTTAAGTTAATATTTTTGAAGGACATAGTCGTTCAAAATAGTGAATGGGCATAGTTCAAGTCATTTTATACTTATAGTTACTTTAGATTCTCTCTATTGGAAACACTGAATAATAATTATACGGGGTTAGGAAATGAATTAGTTTTGGTCTCACATGTACAATGAAAAAATAATAACTGGATTATATGACTGCATGAAACTATTTGAAAAATAAAATCAACTCAATAAAAATTGTTTTAGTTTAGTTTACTTATAATTTAGAACTTGTAATTGATGACTTTTTATATTTTCATTATATAATTTTAAAAAGTTAAGGCTTGGTTGTATAAAGCTGATAACTTTCGAATTAATTTCCAACCAGTGACTCACTTTTGACAACTTTGACAGATAATGCGACGTTGCCATATATAAACAGAACTACCCGAGCTTATGAAAAGGAAAGTTAAAAACAATTTATGCAACATTTAAAAATATAATCACAAATTTTTATCGTCTTTATACAAGCATCAGTTTCTTACCGAACACTGAATGAAAGGATATTAATATTTAAAATATAGGTATATTTATCAACATGTTGACACTTCAAATTATATTAATTTAATATGATATATTACATATGATGTACAAATAAATAAATTAATTAAAAAGTTAAAAAAGTAATACAATCAAATTATTAAAATTGGCAATGTACATGTGATTAAGCCTGCTCACCACGACAAGGTACTAATTCTTCGAGCAGGGGGAATGGGATAGAAGCATGAGCATCTTTCATCCTTCACTCCCATCCCCGCCTATTTAATTACACATTAATTAAATCGGGCTAGTTCTATTTTCGCGGTAGCTAGATTAGTCTACATGGAAATTTAGAAAAATCTAAAACTACAAACGGATACTATTGTTGGGCAAATAAGAATGTACACAAAAAATGTTTATAGAACCTGAAAACTGAAAACCACTCGCACGTTAGGCGAGCAGTAGCCAGTACAATACATACAATAAATAAACAAATTGGCTGGCAGCTTTATTTGAAAATGAATATATTACAATTTTTATTTAGTTGAAAACTAAATAAAACTATTAACCGATTGTTACATGTTTATATTAGTATAATTGACTAATATTCGGTTGCGCATTTTAAAATTGAAGTTATTTAGCACGAGTTTGTTGTTGTCGACGAAACAACATTAGGCGAATTGTGTAATGGTATGTGTATTGTAGTGTAAAATATATACAGTTGTAGGCTAATAATCATTAGCCAATTATTGGAATGTATATCCAATATGTTTGTCAATATTATTGACTGTCCTATTCAATTGCGCATTGCATATTAAGTGTAGCTTAGTGTAGGGTGTGTGGTGTGTGTGAGAGTAGTGTGTGTTATGCAGTTTTAGGACTATTGAAATTCATAAAGTATTTTAATGAACTGGCCAGGGATTATAATAATCCACTGGCCAGAATAACCTGAAACCCCGAAAATTATATTAGAGCCGCAACCGAGTTAAATTGAAATTAAATTCGTTTCTAAGTTAAAAAAAAACCTGAAACCCCGAAAATTTAATTACGTCCGAAACCGAGTTAAATTGAAATTAAATCTGAGTTAAAGAACCTGAAAACCCGAACATAAAATTAGATCCGCAACCGAGCTAAAGTTAAATTACCGAAACCGAGTTAAATTTAAAGTAAATCCGCGGCTAAGTTAACGAACCTGAAAACCCGAAAATTAAATTAGACCCGCAACCGAGCTAAAGTTAAATTACATCCGAAACCGAGTTAAATTTAAATTAAATCCGCAGCTAAGTTAAAACCCGAAAATTAAATTTTATCTAGAACCGAGTTGAAGTTAAATTAATACCGCAAACCCCGAAAACAAACATATACATCATAAAGCAAGTTAAAGCAAAAATAAAGCTGCCATACCAATCATCCCAAGTAATGCACCATATCTCAAAATCTCGTTGGATAATGAGCTATTAATGCACGACTTGAGGACTACTACTACTTCCATGTGTCCAAGGCGACGAGCGACGAATCCTTTCGAAAGAGGGGAACAATTCTCTTTCTAGGGTGCGCACACGAATTTACATCTTAAACCCTCTCCCAAACAAAAAAGCTAAAAGTATAACCCTTTGTTTCAGGACAGATAAGAGTGCGCAACGGAAAAAACGAAACCGCAAAAAGCGGAACCGAAAAACCGACACCGAAAAACCGAACCCGAAAAACCAAAACCTCAAAACTACTTGCTTTGTTGCGGGGCGTATTCACGTTAGGATATACAACCCCGATTGATGTGTTGCGGGGTGTATTCACGTTAGGATATACAACCCCGATTGATGTCCTGCGTGTTGTCCTCCATTCCATCTCCAAAGGCTCTTCCATACCGAATTTAACAGAAGAACCCTAAACAATGTATACTCGCGAACTAAATTGCAAACGAAACACGCACCTGAAATATTTTATTTTACTGATTACTTGGAGGGCATAGTTCGGTTTAAAGCACGCGCACTTTGGGGACATTAAAAAAGAAAAACATACATGTGAGTGTGTAGGTGTTGTGTAAGTGTAATGTGTGAATTTACTTTGAAATAAAAAAAGAAATAAGTTCATTTGAATTTAAATTGAACTTAATTAAAAATGATTTGACTTGATTTTTTGAAGTTCTTTTTCTTTTCTTATATTAAAATATTAATTTAATTTGAAACTAAAAAAAATAAGTTCATTTGATTAAATTGAATTATTTTTTAAATTGAACTTTTGAAATTTAAAAAAATTAGGTAATTTGTTTACTTATATTGAGCTTAATATTGATTTAATTTATAACTAAAAAAGTAAGTTTATTTAATTTAATTGTTTTGTTATTTAAATTGATATATAATATTGATTTTATCAATAATTTAAAAAATCAAGTTCATTTGTTTTTATAATATTGAACTTAATTTTGATTTGATTTGAAACTAAAAAAAGTAAGTTCATTTGATTTAATTGTTTTTTTTTAATTGAACTTGAAAAATATTAATTGAATTTGATATTTAAGAAAAAACATTTTCATTTTAATTTGAACTTATTATTAATTTGATTTGAAACTAAAAAAAAATTTAAGTTCATTTGATTTGTTAATTTGAACATAATTAATATTGATTTGAATTTTTTTTAAGTAGGCACATTTGGTCTGATTTTTGTAATTAAAATTAAAATTGCATTAAATGATTTAAAAAATATTGTATACGTAAATCATATGTTTTTAAATTGAATTAATTAAAATTGTATTGACATTAAAATTAAACTATTTAAGTAAAGCTCATTTGATTTGCATGATATTTTTGATTTAAAGTTAAAATGTGTCCCAAGCGAAAAATATCATGAATGGGTAATTCATGATATTTTTCGCTCACTGTATCCTTTACTGCACCGGGTAGGTATATATATATATATATATATATATATATATATATATATATATATATATATATATATATATAAGTAAACCATATTTATTAGGTTATCAACCGTTTGAGGCTCCTTTTTATAATTAAACTTGTAATTAAGACATCAATATGGAGCATTTTCAATATGCTAGCATTAACAGCAGCTGAAAGGAATAAAAAAAAACATAATTAGAAAAGCATTTGTGAGCCTACTTAATTTTAGCTAATATACCCTAGGGATAGCCATTCCCTAGAAGTTACACGTGGTTAAAGTAGGCACCTCATTTAATTGCGAAAAACAGTGTAGTATAGAGTACTTGAAATTGTAAATGGGAAGTTTGGTTGGTTTTAAAACATTTCCTCGCCCTATTATTGTGTGCATAGTTTTTTATATATAATATATAACAACCATAAAAAGTGTGTTATATATTAACAAAACTATACTAGCAAACGTAGACAGGGTAAGTGAGTTCAAACCAACTAAACTATGTCGATCACGGTTTAAATCGACTTGAACTATGCACTACACTGTTTTATATAATAACCCAACCTTTTTTATTTTAACGATAGCTGGTACTATTGCTAAAATAAAAAAAGTTAGTACTGCAAACAAATAGATTAGCGCACCGTATGTGTCCCGAAAATAAATGACAAAAATATACTCGGCCCCGTTTTGATTTGTGATGTCTTGATTACGCGTTTGCTTCAGGTTAGTGAAAGCTCAAAGAGGAATTATGGTTACCCCTAATCATTGCAATCACGTCATATCTTGGTTTTCTTCAATGATGTTAATCTCTTCTTTTTACTTGCACCAGCAAAGCGAGTATGAGAGACTTCTGGCCTTTCGGAATCTTGCAATTCCAAATAACCCGCTCTCAGTCTTCCCCACCCCACTAGCTTTCTTCTTAGGTTTCTTCAATGATGTTAATCTCTTCTTTTTACTTGCACCAACAAAGCGGGTATGAGAGACTTCTGGCCTTTCGGAATCTTGCAATTCCGAATAACCCGCTCTCAGTCTGCCCCACCCCACTAGCTTTCTTGTTTTCTTTCACTTATAATATCAAGCTACATCTCTTCGTCTCTTGAATGATGGCAAAATCCAAAACAGGGGTATATTTTTGTATTTGCAACCTATGCACTGAATCTCTTCTTTTTACTTGCACCAACAAAGCAAGTATGAGAGACTTCTAGCCTTTCGGAATGTTGCAATTCCGAATAACCCGCTCTCAGTCTTCCCCACCCTACTAGCTTTCTTGAATCTACTACATCTCTTCTCTCTTGACTGATTCAGCGCATACATTCCAAATGTTTGTGAATTTATATTAATATAATACTATAGTACAAAAAATATTCATTATAAGAATAATTTTAAACTATAATATTAGAGGCTTTAAATATGATTCAATTGTATTATCAATCGTTACTTTACAGTATCACAAATTAGCGTTTATATGAACGTTAAAATATTTATATTAACACTAATCTGTGGTATTACTTATCTGCAAGATAAAAGAATATATATATATATATATATATATATATATATATATATATATATATATATATATATATATATATATATATATATAATGTTTGAATGTGTATGTGGCGTATAGTGTAGTGTGAAAAAATAAGTTTATTTTAAACATACCAAGCAATATCCAGCAAAATAACTTTAATCCAATTACCAGTTTTAGTAAACGGATATAAAACATCTGAAAAATAAAAATAAATATTGTAAGCTAAAATTAACATAAATAATGTAGTATAAATTTACCTTCATAAATATAACCAAACCATATTTATTAGGCTTTTTCCGCCTCTTTATGGATATACCATATTACCACATTACAAATTTCATTTGTCCACACATTATTTGGGACTATTTTCAAGATGCTAGAATTAACAACGGCTGTAAGAAAGAAAAAAACATGCTTAGTAAAGTACTGTACATGTTTACTTAATTTTAGGTAATATTATTGGTAAATAATTTTTCTATTCGTGAATCAAAAGTAGCCATTGTTAGCTCATACGTCGTTCATATAAGTGAATCAAGGGTAGCAATTTTCTAAGAGCCACACGTGGTTAAAATAGGCACTACAGCTCGGTTTTATAATATAACCCGTGATTATATTGTTAGATGTGCTATAAATTGTTTTTAACTTTCAATTTCATAGCCTCATATACATCTATTTATATATGGCAACGTCGCATTATATGTCAAAATTATCAAACGTGACTGATTGGAAATTAAACTCGAGTTATCTGCTTTATACAATAAACCTTCGTGTATTTACGTTCATGTTCGGTTGGTTTGATTCGTTTGTGGCCAAATAAAACAACTGTGAAACAAATTTGGAGGGTTGGTGGTTTTTCAAGACCAACTAATGTATATCAATTCACTATTTTAATCGACTTGTCCCCATACAAAGGGTGGTGGAAAGGGAAAACCCCAACAGAAAATACCCAAGGTGTGATTTTCGTTTCTACAAACATTATTTTCTAAAATAATCGGTGGATAAATTGTTTTCATTTATCCACCGATTATTTTAGAAAATAATATTGGACAAACAATTCAAATGAAAATTTGTAGAAAAATACATTTAAAAAAAATCAGGTCCGTCTGTTTATTTTACATATTATTAAATTGTTTGATCCAAACAAATTAATTAATTAATTAAGATTGAATTCACAAAAAGATCATTATGAAAAACAGTGTAATGTAAAATTCAAGTCGATTGAAATAGTGAATGGGACTAGATTGGTTGGCCCCACCTTTGTTCCCATAATTATTTTTTTCAATGAAAGCATAGTTTTTAAAAACTTTAAACAAATCCAAAGTGTGTCATCAAATTGCCAAACTATGCGTTCGAAGGTGAGGACATCAGATGATAAATGTTTTAGAGTTATTTATATATTATAAAACCTCTGATGCCACTGAAAAAAACTAGAGTTTATTGCTTACTAGTGTTTCAGTGCTATCAGAGGTTTTGTAATATGCAACCAAACATTTGTCATCCTATTACCCCACCTTCTAATGCATAGTTTGCCAATGGGATGATACACTTTGGACTTATAACATCAATAAATTTGAATTTGAATAATAGCAACGTCCTATTAGCTAAAACTAAAAAATCTCATATCATACCTTTAAAAAGCCAGTGTTAAAGCGTTGCAATCTTCATCCATCCACCCCATATCGCATAATGACAGTAGCAACTATAAAAGACGAAAATTATGAAATACAAAGTCTAGCAATTATGAAAATCAAATCACTCACCATTAGTTGTACGTGTCATTGCAACAGTGGAGAGGATGGTACAATCTCTGAAATGCAAAGCTCTGAAAAACACAAATAAATGTGCCCTACTAGTACCTAAAGTAAACGACAAAAAGCGTGGACAAACATAACAAACGCGGGGGCTCTGAAAAGCGGTAAAACTTCAACGAATCGAGTGGAATATGGGCGTGGTGATCACTATAACCACCCTACCTTTATCTTCTAATCTTCAATAAAGATGTGATGCTGCTACTTCTTTAAAATTCCTTCCTCATCCAGTGCATATCCAGTAATTGTTTGCGAGTACTTCCTTAAAATTCCTGAAGGTCTTGGAGGTCTTGAATGTCTTGGAGGTCTCTGATGCACTCGATAGTACGCGGCACTTTTATATTAGCACTATGTCTGCTCCCGTTAATTTTGAGAGAGATATATATATATATATATATATATATATATATATATATATATATATATATATATATACATGTTTAAGTGAAATTACATTATTCTACCGGTGAGTGTAGTGACATTCTTCTGTAAACGCGAGTAAGAATGAATGAAACCTAACTGACTATATCCCATAAACCCTGATTGTATGACAGTTGTATTAACGATTTTATAGTTAATGAGAATAGAGAATGGTATTCAGTTTTATTGGTTGTGGGTCGATGCTTTATTGGGACGTTGGCATAGGTAAAACCTATGAGTTTTAATTGTTTGACCTAGAACAGACATATCTAGCAAATCTCAATACCCACTATAATGAAAAAATATGTCTGTTCGCTGAAGATATCATTGGATTTGGGAAACATAATAGTCCACCAGAAGATCACAATGAATCCCTAATTTGACTTAAATGACCTACATATAAACTGAGACTACTAACATGGCTTGTAGGCTTGCCTCGTCATAAGAAATGAAATAAGTCTCAGTTTAAAAAAATGACTTCATTGGATCTGGGAAACAAAGTCCCCAGGTAGTCACATTAAGTCTCTACGTTAAACTGCCTAAACATTTGATAGTATGAAAGAAACTTGTGTCATTATGATAATCCAAATAACTAGTCGAATCATAAAAAAAATGTCATTGGGGCT
This sequence comes from Lordithon lunulatus, assembly GCA_963942505.1. NCBI lineage: Eukaryota > Metazoa > Arthropoda > Insecta > Coleoptera > Staphylinidae > Lordithon > Lordithon lunulatus. The sequence continues at coordinate 51,714,244 of OZ012666.1, read as the reverse complement.
GAGAAGTAAAGCAATCAGGTCAATCTAGTTGGACATGAATGACCTGATTATAAACATGAGACTTCTAAATCGATTATACGCCACTGCAGGCGTATAGGTTTCTTTTATGCCTATACAGCTGGCAAAGGATCCTACAGGTGGACATACTGTTTAAGGTGGATTACGGACCACTGGAGTACGTTTGGATGAGAATTTCATCTACTCCGGATCAGAGAAGGGTGTTAGCTGTGAAACTTCACGCTCGCCAGGCGGGTTAGGGAACTCTATTTTGAGCATCAAAGCAATAGCCCGATGCTTTAACCACTGCACTACACTGCCCCCTAACATGAAACTACTATTATGGAAAATACCTTGTCACAAGGATTAAAATAAACTAGGATCTGAGAAACAAAGTCCCCCTGGTTGTCCCAGTAAGTTGCTATGTTGCCATGCCTAAACATTTGATATTACCTGAATGACCTAACTTTAAACATGAGATTACTATTATGAGAAAGACTTGCCTCGTCATAAGGACTAAAATTAACCAATCTCAGTTTAAAAAGAATGACTTAATTGGATCTGGGAAGCAAAGCCCCCCAGATTGTCACAATAAGTCCCTACGTTGACCTGCTTGGCCTGCCTAAACATTGGATACTACTACAGATAAGACTCGCCTCATTACGAGGATGTTTAGTTGGAGAAGTAAAGCTCCTCCAGTTACCACCTACTTTGACCTGAATGACTTGCCTACAAACTTGAGACTACTATTATGAAAAATAATTTCCTAGTCATAAGGACTATAATAAATAGGCTTAGTTTAATAAACAAATGACTTAATTGGATCTGGAAAGCAACGCCCTCCAGGTTGTCACAACAAGTCCCTACATAGACCTGATTGACATGCCTAAATATTTGATACTATTACCTATATGACTCACCTCATTGTGAGGAACTTTAGTAGGAGAAGTTACAACCTACTTTGAACTGAATGACCTGCCTACAAATTTGATATTACGATATTGAAAAAATCTGGCCTCGTCATAATGACTAAAATAAATAAGTTTCAGTTGCAAAAAAATGACTTCATTGGATCTGGGAAGCAAAGCCCCCCAGATTAACACAATAAGTCCCTATGTTGACCTACATGGCCTGCCTAAACACTTGATACTACTCCAGATAAGACTTGCCTCATTATGAGGATGTTTAATTAAGCTAAGTAAAGCTCCCCCAGTTACCACCTACTTTGACCTGAATGACCTGCCTATAAACTTGAGACTACTATTATGAAAAATAATTGCCTAGTCATAAGGACTATAATAAAATAGGCGTAGTTTAATAAAAAAAATTACTTAAGTGGATCTGGAAAGCAAAGCCCTCCAGGTTGTCACAATAAGTCCCTACATAGACCTGATTGACATGTCTAAATATTTGATACTATTACCTATATGACTCACCTCATTGTGAGGAACTTTAGTAGGAGAAGTTACAACCTACTTTGAACTGAATCACCTGTCTACAAACTTGAGACTACTATATTGAAAAATACTTGCATCATCATAATGACTAAAATAAAGTAGTTTCAGTTGCAAAAAAAATGACTTAATTGGATCTGGGAAGCAAAGCCCCCCAGGTTCTCACAATAAGTCCCTACCTATGTTGACTTGCTTGGCATGCCTAAACACTTGATACTACTATGGATAAGACTCGCCTTATTATTTGGATGTTTAGTTGGAGAAGTAAAGCTTCCCCAGTCACCACCTAGTTTGACCTGAATGACCTGCCTACAAACTTGAGACTACTATTATGAGAAAGACTTGCCTCGTCATAAGGACTGAAATAAACCAGTCTCAGTTTAAAAAGAATGACTTAATTGGATCTGGAAAGCAAAGCCTCCCAGGTTGTCACAATAAGTCCCTGCATAGATTTGATTGACCTGCCTAAATATTTGAAGTAAAGCTCCCCCAGTTACCACCTACTTTGACCTGAATGACCTGCCTATAAACTTGAGACTACTATTATGAAAAATAATTGCCTAGTCATAAGGACTATAATAAAATAGGCTTACTTTAATAAGAAAATGACTTAATTGGATCTGGAAAGCAAAGCCCTCCAGGTTGCCACAATAAGTCCCTACATAGACCTGATTGACCTGATTAAATATTTGATACTATTACCAATTTGACTCACCTCATTGTGAGGAACTTTAGTAGGAGAAGTTACAACCTACTTTGAACTGAATCACCTGTCTACAAACTTGAGACTACTATATTAAAAAATACTTGCATCATCATAATGACTAAAATAAAGTAGTTTCAGTTGCAAAAAAAATGACTTAATTGGATCTGGGAAGCCCCCAGGTTCTCACAATAAGTCCCTACGTTGACCTGCTTGGCATGCCTAACCACTTGATACTACTATGGATAAGACTCGCCTTATTATTCGGATGTTTAGTTGGAGAAGTAAAGCTTCCCCAGCCACCACCTAGTTTGACCTGAATGACCTGCCTACAAACTTGAGACTACTATTATGAGAAAAACTTGCCTCGTCATAAGGACTGAAATAAACCAGTCTCAGTTTAAAAAGAATGACTTAATTGGATCTGGAAAGCAAAGCCTCCCAGGTTGTCACAATAAGTCCCTGCATAGATCTGATTGACCTGCCTAAATATTTGATACTATTACATATATGACTCACCTCATTATGAGGAACTTTAGTAGGAGAGTTACAAATTATTTTGAACTGAATGACCTGCCTACAAACTTGAGTCTACTATATTGAAAAAAACTTGCATCATCATAATGACTAAAATAAATTAGTTTTAGTTGCAAAAAATGACTTAATTGGATCTGGGAAGCAAAGCCCCCCAGATTGTCACAATAAGTCCTTATATTGACCTGTTTGGTCTGCCTGATACTACTATGAAAAAGACCTTATTTCAAGGATCTTTAGTTGGAGAAGTAAAATCCCCAGTTAACACCTACTTTGATTTGAATGACCTGACTATAAATTTGAGACTATTTTTTATTAATGAAATAATGATTAAAATAAATTAGTCTCAGTTACAAACATATGACTTAATTGGGTCTGGGAAGCAAAGCCCCCCAGGTTGTCCCAATAAGTTTCTATATAGACCTGATTTCCTGCTTGAACACTTGTTGAGCTGTTGTTGTTGCCGGATTGTGAGGATTAAAATAAATTAGTTCATAAATTAAAAGGTCATTGGGTTTGAGAAGTACAGCATTCAGTTACAACCTACTTTAAACTGAATGATCTGCCTATGTACTTGAGACTACTATTATAAAAAGACTTGCCTTATCATAAAACTAAAATAAACTAGTCATCATTTTTAAGAAATGACTTGATTTGATTGAGTCTGGGAAGGAAAGCCCCCAGGTGGTCATAATAAGACCCTATGTTGACCTGATAGATCTGCCTAAACATTTGATACTACTATAAAAAAGACTCACCTACTTGTGAGGATTCAAATAAATCAGTGAGTTTATAAAATAAATGAATGAGTTTATAAAAATAAATTAGTTTGAGAAGTAAAGTTCCCCAGTTACCGCCTACTACGACCTGAATGATTTGCCTATAAACATGAGACTATTATTATGAAAAATACTTGATTTCTTATAAACTATTTTCAGTTTAAAAAATATGACTTAATTGGATCTGAGAAACAAAGCCCCCCAGGTTGCCCGATTAGTCCCTACATTGATCTGCCTAAACACTTAATACTACTTCTAAAAAGACTCACCTCATTGTGAGAATTAAAATTATACCTGAGAGTACTACTACGAGAAAGACTTGCCTCGTCATAAAATAAACTAGTCTCAGTTTAATAAAAACAAATTCCTGCCTTGTCATAAGGACTAAAATAAACTAGACTCAGTTTAATAAAAAAATATGACTTAATTGGATCTGAGAAGCAAAGCCCCCCAGGTTGTCCAATATGTCACTATGTTGACCTGATTGACCTGCCTGCAAATTTGACATGATGAAAAAGACTTGCTTTATTGTGAGAATTAAAATTAATTCGTGTTAGTTTATAAAATAAACACAGATTTTTCTTGGAGAAGTAAAGTCCCCCAATTAACACCTACTTTGACCTGAGTGGCCTGCACAAAAACATGTCTCTAATATGAAAAAGAGTAACAGCATTGTGGAAATTAAAATAAATTAGTAAAGAAGTAAAGCACCACAGTTGCTACATACTTTGACCTGATTGGCCTGCCTATAAACATGGCACTACAATTATTAAAAAGATACCAGCCACAAAAAAATGCAAGTCTCCAGGGGTGTGATTCTTGAACCACTCGTTTCGAACAAATGTATTTTATTTTCTTAACCAATAAAGAAAAATAATTTTATTATTATTAGTGAGACAATTATGAATATCTACCCTTAAATTATTTAATAAAATTTAGCAACATTGGGTCTGCAATGTCTGTAAGTCACAGATTATATCAGAATATATTTTTAACCCATACTTCTTTGAATAATTCATGAAATCAGTAGATTAAAAACTTACTTAAACTATTTGCAAACACAAACTGATTTGAATACATTTACTAGTCTTGATTTTAAACTAAAGCATCAAATCTGCCACCAAACTGTTACACATTATCTCTAGGGCGTCCCCTATTTACATATTACCAATGACTACTACTAAAGTTTCAGGCTAATAAATAAAATTATTTATTTATTAGTCTGAGACTATATACTATAACCACTACTACTACTAATACCAATAATACTACTAATACCAATAATTCTACTACTACCAATACTACTCCCACTACTAACACATAACAGTTTGGCTTTTGAAATGTATTCTATTTAAATAAAAATAAAAGTATGACTATAAAGTTGCTAAATGTTATGTTAAGTTACATCATTTTTCTTTCTTTTTTCTTAAGCATTTCCCCCTTGTATCTATGAGGAGACAAGTTTACACAATTAATAACTTAATTAAAAATTACTTAATATTATTAATAAATATTTATATAAAATCGTTTTTGAGTGTCACAGAATTATTTATTGTGGCATGGTAATTGTTTTGCTGTACTACAATATCATCAGATGGATGAATTTTTTTCTAAATATGGCAGGATTATATATGTTATATTAACTGTGGTGAAGCAGGCAGGTTGTGATAAATATATATAGGCAGGTTGTAATAAGAGATAAATGGGGAACAGAAATTAAATTTTAATATAACAAATAATTACAAATTAATTAATAAGGAATCCCATTAATTAATGTATATCATAAAACTAAAATTATCTGTTATTAAATATCGGTCATAAAATTCCTCAAATGTGATTATAAATCACTAAAACTAGCTATTAATTATATATCAGCATTCAAACACTTTTAAAGAGATTTATTTGCTACTGGCAAGTAAAGAAAAATAATTAATATACAAATATCAGGCATTAAAATAGGTAAAGATCATTAAAATGTATGGCCAAAAACAAAGTTTAGCTAAGTTATTAAATATATGCAATAAAACTCAACAAATGCGGTTGTAAATCATTAAAACTAGCTAATAATTATATATTAGTATTCAAACTCTTCAAAAAAGAATTTTAAGGCACAGGCGAGTAAATAAAAACAACTAATTTATATGTATCAGGCATAAAACTAGTAAATAAACATAAATACTGGTATCGTAAAAAAAAATTAGCCAAGTTATTAAATATCATTAATAAAATGTAAAGAACTAGAATAAAAATATCCAAAAATCAATCAGGTTTGTATTTTCAAACTAAAATTTGATAAATTATTAAATATCAGTAATAACATTTTTCAAATGTGATTGTAAATTGCTAAAACTTGCTATTAATTATATATTAGCATTGAAACTCTTTAAAAGAGATATATTAGGCTCTGGGGTGTCAAGAAAAAAAAACTAATCTAAATATCAGGCATAAAAAATCATTTAAATTTATATTGTAAAATAAAAATTAGCTAAGTTATTAAATATCAGTAATCAAATTTAAAAAATGTGATTATAAATCACTAAAACTAGATAATTATCATTTGTTGGCAATAACTGGCGAGTAAAGAAATACAACTAAAATATAAATAACAGGAGAAAACCTAACAAAAAAAGTATTAAATATTATATCGTAAAACTAAAATGAGCTAAATTATTAAATATTAGTGATAAAATTCCTCAAATCTGATTATAAATCACTAAAACTAGCTAATAATAATTCATTATCAATTAAACTCTTTAAAAGAAAACTTTAAGGCACTGGCAAGTAAAAAAAAACAATTAATATATAAATAACAGGCATAAAACTATTTGAAAAGCATTAGAACTTATATAAAATTCACTCACAAATGTAAATATAAATCTATAAAACTAGTTAATAATTATTCATTAGAAATATAAAGTACTGGCAAGTAATGGAAAACCACTAATATATAAATATCAGTCAAAAAAAACTATAGCAAAAGCAATAAAATATGACATATACATGGCCATGTAGGTACAGTGGTTAGCACCCCCGCTTTAAGAATGGGCAGCCTGGGTTCAAATCCCAGACTGGGTGGCCAGTACAATTTGTCGTTGGGATACAATTAACTCAGGTACAATTTTGTGAAGTAGCAAGTCATAGCACTCACATATACTATCACATGACAGGATTCAAATGTTGATAGCTAGTTACATAAATGTAACTACTACTATGACAAATTAAAATTATAAATATTCATGTCCAAATATCATTAAATTATTTTGTGATAGACACAATATGGTTCAGTGATTCCAAATGGGGGTGACGAAAAATATTTGGGTGGTCACAGAAAAAATAATTACAGATAATTTGGGATGTGTTTCTACACATATTCATTCTTACAAAAGGTCCGTGTCTCAGACCAAAAGTTTAAGAAACCCTAAGATAGTTAGCATAAATTTGAGCAATGGGGTCCATGTCCCAGCCCAAAAAGTTTAAGAAAGACTGATAAGTTCATAAATTTCAGTAATCAGGAAAGTGTCCCTGACCAAAAAGTTAAAAAAAAGAATGATATAGTTCATAAAGCAAAGTGAAGAGGCCCGGGTTCCAGACCATAAAGTTTTAAAAAACACAGGTACAAGTTCATAAATCTGAGTGAAGTTTAAGAAACACTGATACAGTTCATAAATATGAGTAATGAAAACCCAAAAATTATTGAATGTATCACAAAGAATAGTTATAATCATAAAACTCACCAACAAATTAAACTATCAAGTATCATAAAACTGTAAAAGTGAACCTCAATATAAATCAATTGTTTCATAGATTGCTAATGATATAATAATAGAAACATACCCCTGAATGCAATCTATAAACTATAAACACTAATTAAATATGAATAATAATAATAAAAATATTCAAAAACAAACAAAGCTAATTAAAACTAACCGCATATAAGCGGTTTCTATTCACTCAGCACCGAAGTGCTGAGAAAATTCTTTATTGGTTAGGGAAATGGTCACTTTATAGTTGAAGGATATTTATTGCACCCTAGTAGTTCCGCATTGACAAATGCGGAACTGCATTAATTGAATTTAATTTAAGATGGCTCACCAAAATCCGCGACACGATACAACTGCCGCAAATAAAATAAGTTCAACAAAAACAAACTCACCGGTAACTCATCTGTCAAAACAAATATCTGCCACCGAGCAGAGCTACCAACATAAATTGAAAACTGGCGCCATCTTGAAAACAACCTCAAGAAAATTCATCACTCAGATCGGCCGAAAAACTCGATTTAAGCCACCCGGGGTGGCAAACCCGCGTAATTCGCGCACCCAACGACTAAAACAACTCCCAGGCAACGATTGCCCTTAATAAAACCTCAAATTTTTATAACACACTGGTAACGTTTCACGACGCGAACGGGAGCAGACTGAAAATTGCCTCCCCGTAGCACTGCTTATATACGAAAATGGCCCCTCCGACATACCAACTTAAATTTTTTGATTTTCAAACGCAAATTAATCATATAAATCGGGCGAATATCGTAAAAAGAAAAACAGTACCATGATTCTAAAAACACCCTCTACCATCTGGTATATTTGTTAGAAATTTTTCCAAAAAATTGGGTCGGCAACCAAAAATGCGTCAAAAATTGACCATCGATTTGAGCCAAAATATCTATCCCATCTTGTAGCCCGCATTTAAAAACCGGGATAAACCCCCTGGGTTGGATCATTTAAACCTATTTTTCGGGTCGAAATTAATTAAAAACAGGTTAGAAAATATTTTTTTGAAATAACATGAAAACTAGATTGTTTCAGGTCTTAAAAATGTGCTCCACGTTCCCGGCGTGGCCGATTACATAGGATAAGAGTGTTTTTGGGGCGCGGGCGGTGAGATTTGCGGTAACTTTATTTTTGCCGGCCGGCCGGTCGAGAGAGGTTGTGTTTTTCGGCTACCCGAAAAAATGCGATTTTTTAATTTAGACCGTTTGGGGCCCGCTTGGTGTCAAAATAACGTGGATTATCGATTTATAAGGTGTATACGCATGTTTTTAGATGCATTTCGGTAGTTTTTAATACATTTTTGGCTAATTTAAAATAATCGCCGGGGCTTCCGGAAAATTGGTTATATTGGGGTTGTTTTAGAGAGTTTGGGGTGGCGAATTGTACGCGCGGATGCTGCGGGGGCTCCACATGAGTATTCCGGTGGTAGTTTATGTCCAGGAAGGGTTTTGTACGTGTAGGGCTTAAATTACGATATAAGGTTAGGTTTTATAACATTTATTATAAAATTATTTTATTTGTGGAACTTCTAGTGTTTAAATTAGTTGCTAGAGGTATAATTTAACATAATAAATGCAAATTAGAAGAGTGTGCAGTGTAAAAACAATTTTTGTGGATGCCAGAAGCATTTTAAGTTTGACCTGATCGACTTGATATTTGTCAAGTTTATTTGAGATAGTTTCCATACAATAAATGGGGGTTTTGTGATTGATAATTACTCAACGGGACATAGGCTTTAAGATTATAAAAAAATATTTCAAAATTATGTGTTGGAAACACAGTTTTTGGAGACCCTGGGCGAACAGACCGGGTGGACTCAAGTGGTAAATCACTTATGGGGCTGTTTTAAGTGCACTAAAGGTAGATTGTGTGGTGGAAAGTTGTAATACTAGATGTAAGCTTTAATATTATTGAAAAATATTGGAAGATTGTGTATTGTAAAGATAGTTTGTTGTGATAACTCCAACTTTTACGAGTGAGCCAGATGGAATATCACATTTCAAGTTGTTTTGGGTGCATTTAAGCTGAATTGTGTAGTCAAATATATTTATCTGTATGTAGACTTTAAGGTGATTGATAAATATTGCAAGATTGATTGTTACAAACACAGTTCTTGGTGATTCCTACCAAGAAATCTCAAGAGCGATGGGTGAAACTCAATGTTGGTGTTTTAAGATAGTTTTATAGCAATAAATAGGGGTTTTATGATTGATAATTACTTAACGGGACATAGGCTTTAAGATTATAGAAAAAATTTGAACATTATGTGTTGGAAACACAGTTTTTGAAGACCCTGGGTGAACAGACCGGGTGGACTTAAGTGGTAAATCACTTATGGGGCTGTTTTGAGTGCATTAAAGGTAGATTGTGTGATGGAAAGTTGTAATACTAGATATAAGCTTTAATATTATTGAAAAATATTGGAAGATTGTATATGGTAAAGATAGTTTTTGGTGATAGCTACTCATTTTAATGGATTGGAAATTTATAAAACCTACTTATACTAATCATATGCATTGAATCATAAGCAAACACTCTTATAAATAAACTTCAGCAAGGTGTAATTGCTGGTGGAAGTTGGGCTTGGAGGTGAAGAGATGATCAATGTGGTTTCCATACTGTAAGCTGAAAAGTTAAAAATAAATATAAAATTAGTCTAAATTTGATGAAACTTTATATATAGTCCTAATTTTTAATTGTGAATTAATTATCTTTTTAACATTTCTTCAAATTTTGACTACAAATGATACTTTACCTGACACTAAAAAAAACTTTTTTTGCCAAATATGACCGATTTTGATCAAACTTTGCATAAGCCCATAATTTTTAATTTCAAATCAATTATTTTTATAAAATTTAATTATAGGATAACTAGAAATCTAAATTTACCTGAAATATTTGTTATAACAACTATTTTCTAAAAGTTGATTAAATTTAATGAAACTTTGTATATGCCCATCATTTTTAATTGTGAATGAATTATCTTTATAACATTTTCTAACTTTTTGACTAAAAATGACACTTTACCTGACACTATCTGAAAAAAACCCTTATTTGTAAAATATGACCAATTTTGATCAAACTTTGCATAAGCCCATCATTTTTAATTTCAAATCAATTATTTTAATAAAATTTTATTATGAGATCACTAGAAATCTAACTTTACCTGAAATATTTGTTTAACATGAACAACAATTTTCTAAAAGTTGATTAAATTTGATGACACTTTGTATATGCACATTATTTATAATTATGAATAGATTATCTTTATAATATTTTTTCAAATTTGTACTAACAATTGTACTTTACCTGATACTATTAAAAAAATAAACTTTTTTTTGTTAAATATGACCAATTTTGATCAAACTTTGCATACGCCCATGATTTTCAATTTCAAATCAATTATTTTAATAAAATTTTATGATAGGATCAATAGAAATCTAACTTTACCTGAAATATTTGTTCTACATGAATAACTATTTCTAAAAGTTGATAAAATTTGATGAAACTTTGCATATGCTCATGATTTTTAATTGTGAATGAATTATCTTTATAACATTTTATCAATATTTTACTAGAAATGTCACTTTACCTGACACTATTAAGAGTAACTTTTTGAAAAGTTGTTTACAGTGTTTAAAATGTAACAACTTGAATTATACTCAAAGTAACTCTATGAAATTCAGATGAGATATCAATAATATGACTAGAATGTAATATAGAAAATTTCAAACCGATACAAATAAAATTGATTTATTGGCGAATCTTTAAATCCTCAATTTATTAACTTTTGCCAAGAAATTTGATGTTTAAAAGGTTGTAACTCGAGTTATAATCAATCTAAGTAGATCATATTCACACATAATGTCAATAATCCATTTATAATACAATATAAATGATTTCAACTTGATACCAATCAAATTAATTTTTTTACGAATTTTCTAGTCCTCCAAAATTTATTTTTTCAAGGAAATTCTATGTTTAAGATGGCACAACTCGAGTTATAATCGACTTAATTCGATCAAATTTACACATAATGTCAACAATACACTTATAATGCAATATATAACATTTCAAACCGATACAAATTAAATTAAATTAATTATGAATGTTTTAGTCCTCCAATATATATTTTTTTTTTCAAGGAAATACAATGTTTAAAGTATCACAACTCGAGTTACAATTAATATAATTCGATCAAATTCACACATAATGTCAATAGGACATATATAAAGCTATATGAAATATTTCAAACTGATACGAATTAAAATAAATTTGTGGCGATGATTTTTGTCCTCAATTTATAATTTTTTCGATGTTTTAAATGTCACAACTCGAGTTATAATCGATATAATTTAATCAAATTCACACATAATGCCAACAAGACATGTATAATGCTATATAAAAGATTTTAAACCGATACGAATTAAATTGAATGTGTGGCGATTTTTTTAATCCACAATGTATAATTTTTTAATGTTTAAAATATCATTTATACTCAATATAACTCTATTAAATTAATAATTAATATCAATAATGTATTTATAATGCAATATATAAGATTTTAAAACAATTAAATTTATGGTGAAGTTTCCATTACGTTACTTATATATTTTTTTTTCAAATGAATTAATTTGTTTAATTTATGATAACTCGACTGGTGTAATAAATATTTGAACTGTATCATAATTTATATTATATAATCAAATAAATGCATTAAAACATGTTTGTTATTATTATCATAGTTTAAATTTTCCGCGCTCATAATGCCGTGCGGTGCATCTGATTGGCTGCGTGATTCATTCTGTTGGTAATCTGTCAAGTTAGTCGTGTGCTCTGTGCAAGTAACAATTGCAACAAATAACGACTTTTAACAAATGAATTGCATGGCACATGTTGATTTGTTTATTATAACAGTACCGGGTGTGTTCTCGCGAAGTGCCGGGATGACATGAACATTCAAGTGAATCATAGTAGTTTTGTATGGATGATACAGTCCTGCTGAAACCTGCCGGACGCAACAAGTGTTATGTGTGTTCGTGTGTTTGAAACTGTGATGCATTTATAGGGAGAAACAATCTTTATTCGGCTATCGGACGGTTGCTTTTCTACCTATGCAGTTATATTAATTGGCAAGTGAATACTTTGTATGGTAAAATAATTGATAGATAGATGTGCGCAGGGCCGTAACTAGCTTTTTGTGGGCCTTGGTTGACCCTGCCTAGGTACAGCCCTGGATGTGTAGCAATTATTTAAGCCTGTGCTTTCGGTATTCAGGTGACTATTTTGCATCAAATATGTTGATTATAACTCGAGTTGTGACATTTTAACTCATTAAGATTCTAACTAATTCAATATTAGATCCATATATATATATATATATATAACAACTGAAACAACTGTAAATATATCACTTACCTTTTTCATAAATGCAGATGGTACCATACTTATACGATGTTGATGGCTCAATCAATTATCTAATGGATAGGAAACCATTTAAATATGCAACACTTGGGGATTATCTGGATGGAATTACAGCTTGCAATGTTGTTGGTGGCATTCTTCACCTATGTGTATTGATTCAGATTTAATAACTCACCTTATTCAATCAATTTGTTATTATATTAACATGCCACAACCAATATAAATTCGTTTAAATTTAATATATGTAGTCAACTAAATAAACTATATAAAGGTGGGTTTATACTGACATAAAATAATAATATATAATATATAATTATTAATTGTGACAATACCAGTACTAAGAACTAAATGACAAGTAAATATTCTTATTTTGTAAGCATAAATATTTCCACTGATTCATTCTGTCTAATTTATTATTTTATATTAGTATAAACTCATCTTAAGCATGAATTCAATTGTACTAGATCACTATATGCATCTGTATTACAATGTACAAGCAAATTTAAACTTCTTGAACACTGAGGCAAAGCATAGCACAAAGGGGTTACAAAAGCAATGTTGTTAATACTACTGCACTGCTTAAACCGGGTTTTTGAAATTCACCCATCCACTTTTGTTCAGCCAATATGAAGAGCTTGTTTATAATTAGTCAATTGCTTCAGTATGTTAGGTATAAGACATATATTCACCAAAATTCCATAACCAAGCCAATCTATTAATAGTTATTAAACTCATATGTATTGTTTATATATATATAGATTTTCTATAGAACTAGTATCTCACAACTAATACCACTATCAGCTATTAAAAAGACTGCATGAGATAAGTAATTAATCAATAAATGCATGCTTTTTAATATTGGATTGTTAAGACATCTACTTTGTGATAATTAATTTTAAAGGATAAATAAAACTATTTTTAGTTTGTTTTTTATTATACTTTAGTTTTTGCAACTAGTAACAGCTAAGCTCTAACCATTTCTGAGCTCCTCTGATGAAAACAGTCATTGGAGGAACTAGAAAATGGCTAGAGCTCAGTCAAAAGCTAGTTTCAGCTAAGCTCTAGCCATTTTTGATCTCCCCCAATGAAATTTTGAAAAACAGTCATTGGAAGAACTCAAAAATGGCTACAGCTCAGTCAACAGTAGTGCTAAGTGTGATAAAAACAAAGTAATAATCGTTTTATTTGTCCATTTAAAAAAAAATCCTGTCAAGAGAAAGTTACAATTTATTTATTAAATATGTTATAGAATCTATACATTTTATGGAATCTTGGTGAATATAGTCATTAATGGAATAAATGCTTAAAAGCTTAAAAATATATATGCTCTTGTCAAACATGGCTCTCCATATGGTAAATTATTACAAAAATCCAGGCTCCTATGCAGGGTTTCGTTTTCAAGCAAGTATAGTGGTTTTATTACAGTAGCTGTATTATATAAATGTCCTATATAATAGAATACAATAAGGTATCAAAATAATTAAAGGAAATAAATGAACATTCATAATACAGACTAAAAACCATATATTTTCAAGCTAGTAAAATAAAACAGCATAAACAAATTTTTACAAAACAATGCATAACAATATTCATTACATCAAGTTTCTGAAGTCAGAATATGGGCATAAATATTACAAGGGAGTCTAGCTTCATAATATAATTGTATGTAAATGAAATAATTTTGTTTATTTGACACACAAGCATAATACAGTGGATAGGATAAGTGATGAAAGTGCATGCATGCTATTGGGAGCAAAAAATATTCAAAAGGAATATAATACTGGTTCTAAAATGTAGTTTTTGTATATATAATGTAAATATTACACTTTTTTATAGCTGTATGTATCTATGTAAATAAATCTAGCATAGGGCATGAGCTACCCTCTACTTGACTCATACAATCAACAACATTATAGAAAATATGAGCACGATTATTTATACATACAATAACACCGCAGAATATCTTGAAGCTCAATAAGCACTTACTAATGTTACAAATATAGAAATAATAATTATAATTACCCAGTTCTGTGACCTAATGATAAAGGCGCAATCCATCTTATACTGAGGACATTGGGGAGTACGAGTAAAAACAAATTTCAAGACTCAGAGGCTTCAGTGAAGTTCTAGATGATATGATACAATCCTCCCAGCTACAGCTTCTCCCTTGACCAGCGGAAAAACCCTCAATGATAGCTATAAAGATTCAGAGCTTCCCCCTTGAATGGCAGAAAATCTCATAGCCCTATAAATATGGAAGTTTTTGTAGAAACATAAAATGTATTTGTACAGATTTTTGAATGTTAGTAATTTTTAATAATAATATTTTGTTTGTACAAAGCCAACTATATAAGAAAATAGATATTGAAATATAATAATACCTTTATATTTCAGATTACACCATTGTGCAGACTGTTGCTTGATGAATCCTGCAACTCCTACCTGCCTGCTCCAAGTTGATGGTCCTATAATGAATTGATTTGTGCCCAAATTATACACACTTACCCATATTATTTGAAGGAATCGGCTTGTTTTTATTTATCAGCAATGGCGCACAAAAACAAAACGAACATGAAGCTAGCTGAATCTGAAGGTCAATGTGATGTCAACCGTGAGTTATAAAATTTGAAAATATAAGGTTTAATAATTCGGTTTCGCTGTTGTTTTAGAAGTCTATATAACATTTTAAGGTTGTATTAAAGATTTTTCGTTGTAGTTGCAAATGCAACATTTTTCATATCAAAGCAATTAATCCGTTTTAGTGTTAATAGATGGCGACTGCACGTTTCCATTTGGTGATATGTTTTGTAGTGGGGATAGAGGGTAAAGTATTATATTTTCTTTTAAAATATGACCGATCAACAAAATAAAGGATATACAAATGAACCATGGAAGTAGAACGCGTTTCGTTTACTGTTCATCAATATACCAGAATCTTTTATTGAATCATAATTCATTGCCTCGCAGTTTTATATGGTCACAATTTTATTTTGCTTATATTGTAAACCCTGAATTACGATCCGTTTATAAATTTCCTTTTATGGATTCCATACTTATATCACTTATATTGTATGATTTTATTACAGGATTAAAGTTAATTTTGCTTATATTGTAAACCCTGAATTACGATACGTTCATAATGCCCGTCTTACATTGAGCAACGGCAACCAGTTGTCTATGACGGCAACTCGCAATCGCAACTTGCAATAGATCGCTGCAATAGATTTTCAGTTAAAATTGCACGTGCAAGTATTTTCGTATTACATTCGGCAACTTGCAATAGCAATAAGAATAACAGCTGATATTGAGCCTACAGTGGTAAACAAACCTCCCGCAATCTTGCTCAATGTAAAACGCGCATTATTCTCCGTTTATGGATTATGGATTCCATATCCAATTTCATATTATCAATTTATATACTTTATTTGATAACATGGAATAACATGGACCGATAGTAAATACAGATATGTACAGATGGTGTTGATGGAATCCATCACAGAGCATTATAGGAATTGGAATCCATAAACGGAATTTTATGAATGTGTCGTAATTCAGGGTTCACAATATTAGCAAAATTAAATTTTAAAACTACTTTAATCCTGTAAAAATTATATCATGAGACTCAGTTGATCTGCTTTTTTATTTCTTTGGGGTATATCATAATTATTATTATTCCTACAAATGTATTAATTTTATGTGTTTGGGTCTCAAACTGAAATGCATAATAAAAGTGACACAGCAAAAAACTAAAAAAAGTATATATGTATAATAAATATAATTATAAAATTGCAGTACAAAATTGATTTTTTATTCTTCTTCAAAGTTGGTATTTATAAACCTTTATGTTATTATGTTGGTCATATATAAATTTTGACACGTCAAAAATCTGTCATTCAAAATCTTGTTTTTTTTTATCAATATAAGAAATAATGAAGACAATGCAACAATATTGGGTAACAAAAAAATCGGTATCTCGTAAATTCGGCGGTAAAGAAGATGAATGCATAGTGTCTTCTGATGCGGAGCTTGACGCTAAATTAGAACTATTTCGCTCAATATCGGAAAGTTGTGTGGAACTCCAGAAGGTGATAGATATCTATCAGGAAAGATTATGTTTCCTCGCACAAGAGGAAAATACTTTAGGACGCTACCTGAAAGAATGCGGAAAGAACGAGAAAAATGCAAGTGCTGGTCAAATTATGTCAATTGCAGGCAAAGCTTTAGCATACACTGGCCACCAACGTCTCACAATTCGTCCACCATTAGTTAGATTACACCATGAAGTTGAGACTTTTAGAGGACGTGCTGTGTCTGATACTAGAGTTACAGTGACTGAAATGGAGAAAGCTAGAACAGAATATAGAGCAGCATTGAGTTGGATGAAATCAACCTCATCTCAATTAGACCCTGATACAGGTCATGGTTTAGAGAAATTCCGTAAGGCACAATCATATGTGAGGTCTACCAAAGTTATATTTGATCGTCTAATGTTGGCATGTTTACAAAAAGTAGATCTGTTAGCAGCAGCAAGATGCAACATGTTCTCACATGCACTTGTTAGTTACCAAAATGCCATATCCACCTTCTCAAACAAGGCTTGTGAAACACTTACATCAGCAAATACAAAGCTGAAAAATGTTGAACCTTATGATTTCACAGTAGTAACTGAATTAGCCACTCCAGCTTTAGATGATAAGGATAAAAAGACTTTCTTTAATGCAGAATACACAGATGATAACACAGACAACAAAACAGAAACCAAAGAGTCTCAAAAAGAAAAGTTAGTTAATATATTGAATTAGCAACCATAATAATTATATATAATTTAAATATTTTTTTAGAACTGATGGTGAAGAAGATGTTACTAACCTTCTAGGTGAAGACTTCTTCAACATTAACCCAGAACCTAAAGTAGATGATTTGGTAGCATCAACACATCCTGAACTTATAGGCTTAAATTGGCCAGTAACAAATACATCGAATGATTTCCTTGGAGGTGACTTTATGCCTTCACATTTGTTACAACAGGATTATAACATGGGTTTATCAATTGATCTTGATGATAAACCTGAACTTCCAAAGAAACCCAAAGATGACAAAAAGTCAACTCATATGAATTGGCTTAGTTTGTTTGCCGAGCTAGATCCACTATCTCAGGAAGAGCACTTAGCCTTGAACACTAGTGGTGATCGGGCTTAATCCATTAAGGATATTTAGAGCATTATTTGATCACAGCCTTATAAATCATGCTCTAAACATACATACCTATTATTTATTAACTTAACCAAAGTATGCTAGTCAGTATTAAATTTGAAATTTATAAAATGCACTAATCTCTTTATTATTGTACTTAAAAGCATTGTATGAATGTTATTTTATAATGTAAATTATGTTGGCAATGAATTGTCTTTATTTGGTGTTATTATGTTTAAATATATAAGCCAAAAATATATAGATTCTTATTTTATGTGAAAGCAAACAAAGGGTTTACAACAAAAATAATAGATAAAGGTTTATTAGATAAAGATATTGACAACAATAAATACTATGAGCATATTCAGTCTACACATCACATATATAAATTTATTTATGGTTTATTGTTTCATAAAAATAACAGAATGTTTCACAGATCTGTAAACTGGGTCATAGCAGCCTTCACTCTGAAACAGATTGGAAAATCAATGAAATTCATTCGATTTCCGACTGGAATACATTTTTTATTTTGTTTAGCAGTATTAGTTATTACATAGAAACGGAATGGATCAAGTAAATAATGAGTTTGCGTTCGGTCATTTGTGGACGCTTCGTTTTTTAATTTCAAAGATAATGGATATCCTAAAATTGAGAAAAATTGGCTCACATAATTACAAGATGATATATACATAATTCTACAGATTTAAGGGGACTGTATTTATGCTCACCTCTCAAACAATATACTATCGGATGTGGTAACAAGTTGTGACAACAGATTAAGTACACCCAGATCCCTCAACTTTGCTTGCCTCTCACTTGCACCCTGTTCTCCCTTCCGTACCAAATTTCCAATACAAAATATTGCAGCAGCCTGCAGTCCTGGTGCAGGATGTGTCATGTAATCTCGTAATTTTTTGAGTACATCATCATTTTCCATTATATGGTCCTTTGCTCTTTCACCATCAGCTATATTTGCCAGAATGCAAAGGGCCTGCTCTTTGACCTAAAATAAAAATCGTTCTTGAAAATATGTTATCTACAACATAATTATTATAATATTTAGTTACAATATGTATATTTGATGCAAATTAAAATAGTATGCCTTTTGTTTTGAATGAAGCACACACTGAAAAATAGTAGATACTGTATTTATTATAATTCTGTAACTGGCTATCGACCTTAGGGGGTCGTTCTGCCGTGTATTAGTATATCTAAGTGTTGTGTTGCTACTTCATCCCCAAATTTTCTATAGTGTCATTAATTGTATCCCAATGACAAATAGTACCTGGGCCTGGGGAAAACAATTCCTATATGTTGCATACCCATGTGGGCACATTGTAGATTATAGTGATATATAGTTATCCTTATTAGGAAGATAGCTTTGATTATTTTGTTAATAATGGCATTGTGATTTTAGCATTGTAAAGCTAAATGTTTCTAATTTGAAGCTGACATGTAAGACATCTGATTTGATTACAAATATCTTTTTGTTATAACATTTCACTCAAAAGTTAAAATTAATCAATTTGTCTCTAGTATAATTTCAACATTCTCTGTGCTAAGGAGATTTTCATAAGCAAAGCAAATAATGATGAAAAATAAACATTTTCCCCTCTAGGGACACATTACATATTGATACTAAATATTTATTATAGAAAGTGTTTGCACATCAAAATGTAACAGGAATCTACTGTTACATTTTGATGTGCAAACACCTTGTATAATAAATATCTACTATTTCATCTTGTGAAACATCTATCTCAGAAAGTGCCACTACAGATTAGTTATATCTTCTCAATAGTTCAAACTATAAACATGTAACTCTGTTTTCATTCGCAGCATTTAAGTTGGTGTGATTTTGGTTGACTTTTCTTAGCTTTAACCAACTAAAAATGAATAAATGAACATTTAATTTCCCCTTAAGGGATGACAAGAATCTACCATTAAATCTTTGTCCTTTGTTCCTTAGTAAAAATTTAAATATTATTAAAAGTATGTATATTTACATCAGGAGTATGTGCTCCTTCTAGTACCAATACCACTGCCTGCATAACCTGTGACCCATGGAGATCCATCATGCTATCAATATGGTCTTTTGGCGACACTAAATTCCTTAACAATCCAAGAGTCTTCATAAGCACTCTCACATCAGAGTCTGCAAGCAGTCGGAAGATTTGATCTGTACCGAGGGCCGTCAAGATCTGAGATTTAACTCGTTGTTCTGCACCGAATGAGAGATTCATTAAAGCCCACACTCCATTCAGGCGCAGTGCGGGCTCCGGTCGTGTGGTAAGTGTAGCTAGGAACTGTACAACACCTTGCTGTAGCATGGGTTCTTTGGCTGGTGAGAACACTAAGAGTAAGTTGCATAGTGTGGAGGATGCTACACTCAATAATTCAACAGGTGGTGAACCTAAAACATTAACAGAATATTATTTATGGGGTTCACATCAACATCATTTTTAAAGTAATAAGGTAGGATGTATATGTCATTGAGATTAAGAACATCCCTTCATTTTTAGTAATTTTTATTTAAAAACTTGGAATTTTATGTAAAATTAAGTACATAGTAACTACAACTTTCTATTTAAACAGATGAGTTATGTTCTTTTTCCAAATTTTCTTATCTTTTACAATCTCCAACCCACACTATTTTTTTTCAGCAACACCCAATTAAACTAGCAGTATTTGAAACTAAACTTAAATAATTGTTGTAAACTGTAGTGGTACCTCATTACTCAGGCACAATTAGGCAGATTGGCAGGGAATGAACTACAAACTGGTGTGTGATCTGAGAGCATAGAATATGTGCTCTTCCTTCATGTACATAACTATATGCCAAACTTTCACTAACTGTATGTTAAATAACCCATTATTGTGGAAATAACCCCAATCATGTATTTATATTGATATCATATTATTTATAATCAGCTGATTGAAAAAAATAAATTTAATAATTTATTTAAAAATACACTGAAATTCTTAGTACTCAGCACCAAGATACTATAAATAGAAGACTATTAATGGATAGTCTGCCTCCGAAGCACCTTACTAGAACTCACTTACTTAATGTCATGCTGTATGTAAAAGTAAATAAATTGGTTGTGAATAAAAAAAGCTGATTAAACAATAACAAAATTTAGCTGTTCACCCACTGGTTGGCGAATATTTCACATTGGTAGAAGTAATTACCTGTTAAAAGTGTCATGAGAGGTTTCCAAACTGTGTGATCTTGAAATGTGGTTCGAAGTTGTTGTACTGATCGACTCATAGAATGCAAACATCGTACTGCTGCCACTCTAACCTCCTCCTCCTGGTCACCAAGCCCCTCCACCACCCTTTCCATTAATCTATGTGTTTCAATTATTCGTTTGCGTATATCCTCATCATTGGCACCCAAAGACGCAAAGGCCCTAAAAAAGTGTTGTAATACTTTTCATTTGTTTCTTTTGTAGTATCAATTATAAAATAACATAAAACTTTTAGTAGGTATATGAACCTACAATAATGTTGTGCAGGAATGTTATTATGCATATGCCGATGTAGTGCAGTGGTTAGCACGGGCGGACTTGGTTCGAATCCCGGCTCGAGTACCGTTGGGATACAATTAATGACACTTTAGAAAACTCGACGATTTCCTAAGTAGAGTCCAAATACACACATACAATAACTCACGGCAGAAGAGCCCGAAGGTCGATAGTCAGTTAGAAAATTGTAACAAATACTACTGTTATTGTACATTATGTGATGTTTCCAAGTCAGTGTAGATGTAATAAACAGTTTGAAGTTGTGATTTAGATAAAAAATGCGCAATGTAACTAAAGTAAATCTCCCCACCCTAAAATTTTACAGAAATTTTCTTAATTCTTGTTTTCCGATTTAGCTGTTCATCTCTGTATTCTAAATTTTAGAAGAAAAAAGGTTTTACCTAAAAGCAGCTTGTCGTGCAATCATGCGTTCACAGTTCAATAAGTCTGCCAAAGCAGCCACCAATTGGTTGCTGATTGCTGCTGTTTGTTGCAAATCACTATCCACCTCTGTTAAATATGCCAGGGTATCAGCAGCTCTTGCCCGTTGGGCCTCTGGATGCTCTATTTGACACAATCTCACTAAACAGGGTAATGTCCTGTATGTTATAATCATATCTCTGGAAGGGATAGCACCAGCCCTGAAACATTTAAGTAATATACATTAATTATGAAGACAAGAAATATATTAAATAAGTTTTTTAACTGTTTTTGGTGACTGCTTTATATGAACATAGATCATGTTGGCCCAGTGCTAAGTGTGGTGCCATGGCACATATCATGTCTATATAAAACTTAGGAGATGAAAGATGAGTTTGGAGTGGTAACTGTATCACATGATTATGAAGATTTTAGATATTGGTAATGAGTTTAAGAATTGAATTAATTTGGTTGATTTCTCTTTAAACTTATTGGCATGCTAATATCTGAGGATTAAGATATGTATAAACAATAGAATATAGATACTTATATTACATATATTTTAGATAAATATTTACATACCTATGTATATTTGTAAGACATCGAGCAGCTTCAAGTTGCATATCAACAGGTTTATCCCTGCATACCAAATCAACCAAAACATAAGGTATTTTCACATCTCTATAAGCTGTATTGGCTATTTCAACAGACACAACTCTGTTGTTCAAACACATTGCTGCTATACAAGTGAGTGTTGGAATTCTAACAGCAACATGTTCAACACAAATAAGTGATGCCAACACTTTTGGAGCACCCACACTGCACAAATCATTTTGTTCTTTAAGCCCTTTGCATGCTGCTGTAAGAATACTTGCCACACAGGATTGCCTCAAAAGACTTTCATTTGGTCCAGCAAATTGAAGTAGTTTGATCAATTGTTGTTCTGTATAGTTTATCGTGGGGCATTTAGATTCTTGTGAGAGTGTGCGTAAACAGCACAGACATGCATCAATTAATCGGGAATCACTTTCCTCAATCACATTTAATAGAAGAGATATTGTGCCAGAACTGATCAACAGCTCAATGTGCTCACAAGTACCCTTTGCAAGGGAGCCGATTGTAACAGCAGCCTCAAACCGCACCTCGCCTTTCATATTTGTATCCTGCAATAGCTGCATCAATCGGGGCACAATCCCCTGTGCAATCACACTCTCTTTCTGCCTGTTGGAACCAATGACGGAGTTCTTGATGCATATAATCGAAGCCAAACATTTTTCTGGATCCGTTGAGTACAAATCGTCAATGTAAGATCGTGAACTTTCAACATTCTGGAAGTAATCCAAAAATTAGACGCGGTTCTAGGTTATGTTCACGCACAACTCACCATAAACGCCATAAAAGGATACATTGTATCTATCATTATATACACATAAGACAAACGAAAAATAAATAGTTGTTAAAGCTATCAGTACCAATTATTGTGGAGTTACTTTAGACTAAAAAAATTAAAAAGCGTTTGACAGCGGACGATTCTTGACATTTAAATCTGACGCACGGGAAAACAATCGCAACGTCATCTAGTGGTGTGTTTATAGAAATTGGTCAAGTCAAGAATATGAAAATATTATCGCAGGTCTAATTTATTTAATATCCATAAACATTGACTCACTGTTTACACTTTTATAATAAGATTTGTATACGTTTTAATAAAATGACTTCCCTCAAGGATAATAAATTACCAAGTAAGAATGAAACATGTATTGGGATAATACATTTCAGAGCCAAAGATAAGGTAACAAAAAAAGACTTCTTGGGAACAATAAAAGCAATGAGAGGACCTGAACCTGATGAGAAGAAGTTGTTAACTTCTGTTTCTGTTAACAATATTATGAATGTAGAACGACTGCTTAAGGGTGGTGTTAGTGCAAACAGTAGTGATAAAATTGGACGTAGTGCTTTGCATTTGGCTGCTAGCAAGGGGTACACAGACATGGTGCAGCTGTTATTGGAGCATGGGGCTAATCCTAATAGTCAGGATGTGATTCAGAATACCCCTTTACATTTGGCAGCTTGCAGTAGTAATTTATCGATAGTTACTATGCTCATAAATAGTGGAGCTAATATATTGAGCTTAGATATGCATGGTAGGAATCCACTCCAACTGGCTGAGAGTAAATTGAAGATTTTGAAGAGTAGTTGGAGCACTGGGGCTGTTGAACTTGCCAAGATCAGGAGTCAAGTCGAAGAGGTAATAATTTCTTATTAATCTCATTTTGTTACAATATACAAGTCCTAGATAAGCATACTATTGTTTTACAAGCAATTATTATTGACTTATTAAATGTAAATAATTTAAATTGCATTTGTTAGTAACGTAGTATATATTATTTTGGTTTGTGTTTTTATTTTGATTAATAGAAATTGTTTTAGTAATTTGTTTTACCTTCTTAGTAATATTAGTATTTAGTCTTAAATATAATGAAATTCTTCAATTTGTTTTGCCCCTTAATTGTGGATGTGAGCATGGTAGGCCAGTTCAAGTGAAAACAACTCAACTGAATTCCATCAACCAGTTAATTTTTTTTCTTATGTGTAAAAATGGTATTTTATTTATTTATACCATATTTGCTACCTTAACATTAACATAAATAAATATATTATAATTCTTTCTTCTTTCTTCTACCCATGTTGGGTGTTGAGGTTGGTTTCAATTAGCTTCTATTGCTTGTAGAATTTTATCCATTCTTTACTGTCTTCTGCAGCTTGCTTTGCTTGTCTGATTTATGTTGAGTTGGTCTTCATCTCTGCTGCTTGTATTATATATAGTGATTTCAATATTAAACAATAGAAGCATACATACATTCCATTATTGGAATCATGAATTGTGAAAATTTTGGCTTTAATAGTACACAGTTCTAACTTAATAATTTCTTGGAAAGCTGTGTAGTGTACACATAGGATATACGATTTCTAATTTTTTTATAAAACTTTAATTCTTTCAAATTGATACTAAATATAAAAACTATGAACTTGAACAGCCTTGGTTCTGGGGTGTAATTCATGACATCACTTTGTTCAAATATATGCTGTTAGGATCTAATACAAATTAGATTAGAATGGGTGGCCTTCCATGACCTTCACCACAAGGACTTCTATGAGCTCTTTCTTGGCTAGCAGACTGCAAAGCCTCAATGTCGGTTTCTTCATATATAGGAATGGTCGTTGGCCGTTCCCGACACAAGGATTCTTCATTTGCTGGTTAAGCCTGCAGTGGCCTGCTAGGAGGCCTACTATCATTCTGACGGTTTTCCTTTATTGGGTTAGTCCTTTGTGAATTCGTGCAAATCTCTACACTAGCTGGTTTGTTCACCAGTCCTGAGACTTTATTGCCATCCATTTTTCCATGGATCTCTGCCACTTCGCCATGGTACCCACACTAGGCTCAGTTTGTTTTGCCAATCTAGCTCGCCAAGGCTCTGCTGGCAGTCCCATACCAGTGGGAACTGCTGTTCTGGAGCCTCGCCACTTTGGCTTGCTTAGTCTTGGGCCACCATACTACTGACCCATATGATATCATCTCTTCAGGAGAAAACACGTAAGGCTGATGTGTCATAAGATATGGCTGTGTGTCGTTCGTTCTTTCCACCTTTGGTAGGTAGATGACTTTGACCTTCTGTCACCCCTGCACTATCTACTTCCAGGCTATGCTAACTCTGAATAGTTTGTCGGTCTCCACCAAACGTTCATAAGTATTCTTTTTAATACCTACATTTCTACTTACATATTATTTTTATATTTTCATTTTCAGATTGTTGATGTAATGATATCCCTATGGACACATAAAGATCGAACAAGTTGGGGCCATCACAGGGACAACATAGATGATCTCCAGCTAATGAAACTTTCGCTAAATACAGAAGATGATAATAAGGTAGATGATCAAATGAATAAGCTACTAACAGAATTACAAGAGTTCTCAATAAAATAAGTCAGTTGTATGAGCAACAATTTATTTGATTTAAATATTGCTTATGTATATATTATAAGATTGAATACAATCAGAAAAAGGTATATCTAAAACAATTTTTTACTGTCATGTTTTTGATATAATTGTTGTATATAATAAATAAATGCAACAACAACAACAACAAATAAATAAAATATAATTATCTACTAACGGAAGAACAGTATATAAACGATTTTTTTATGTACAAACTATTTAATAATACATCACAGCCTCACATTAAAATGTGATTTGATTATAGAGAACCTGGATTTATTTACACGATTTTGTTGTTGTTTAGAAGCTTATAAGTACGCATTTACTCTAGAAAAGCCGTGTCATTTGTGTAATTTTAAAAGTGTAATAATAAATGTATTTATGTTTTAACAATTACATCCTAATAACAATTTCCAGACAAACCCTTCTAATAATTTACAATAAATACTCTGTTTTGTACAATACATGTAACATTTTGATCAATTTTAGTGCATTTATATGCTACTTGTTGCTCCTTAATAGCTTAGCTATTGACTAAGTATAAAATCCCAAGCCATTTTTAAATGGAATCAAATCGTATTAAAATGGGTTCAAGAGATGATAACATCACAACCTTTGAATATAATTTATTACTTGTAGTACCTAAAGAGTCCTTGCATCAGGGAACCATAACCCGACCTAATCCAGGGAACATCTCAGCTTGAATAGGTCCATACTCAACATGCTCTCCATCAACAGTCATATATCCTCTTTCACTCATATCAGGCTCAATTCGGAATGCATAAACAGGAATCATTTGTATATTATCGCCATGATTGCTTGGGTTGATATGTGTGCCACTGCTTAATCCCAATAAGAACTGAAATAGCTGTGATCGGCTAGTTTCATCTTTAATTATAACAAGCCAAATGATGCCATCATCCAATTTGGCATCAGGTACAAACAAACAGTCTTCACTGATATGACTAGGATATGTGGCATGTACCATCAGAAATTTACCTGCTACACATTTCCAACTTGAAGGTAAAGGAGCTGTAAGACACGGTAATTGCGATGCTGGCCCATACATACGAGTATTACCTTTACCCTCCCCTCCGCCACTATCAGCAGTAGATTGGTAAGAGCTGTTTGTTGTAGAGAAGTAAGCGCTTCTTCTAGATGCTGCACTATACCACGAATCCAATCTAGGCCTTGCAGGTTGAGTCTCTAAGTTAACTTCAGCTGGCAACTCAATGTTCTCCCCTTTTCTCATCATAGCAGTCATGTGTGAAGGCGTGCCTGTCGCTTGCAAATACCAAACTTTCCCCCTATAACTTCTTAGACCTATTAACCTAGCTAGACTCCAAATAGTAAACCGTTGCCCCCCTAACATTCTCAGTTTTTCACTTTCTATATCAACATCCGATAAAAATCCCCATCCCACTGAAAGAAACGAAAAGAGTATCTGAGATGTTGTTTCCACTCGTACTAAATCCATCGGTGCAGCCTTGTTACGAACTAATGATAGAGCTGATGGCAGTGTAGGGTTGCTAACATACGGCTCGCCAACCCCATGTGCAATACTTCGCGCCAAACCGTTCCCTGACCCTCCAGGTATTACTCCGATTGGAATGTTCTTTATCACTTCAGCCCAGTCGACACGTTCGAACATGCCGTTGATTGCTTCGAATATTATTCCATCACCACCAACCTGTAAGTATTAAAATGGTAATTACGCATTGAATTAAATTGTAATGACTATGCTCATAAATTTCATATTACTCATTTATATAGTAAACAATATAATTAAACTTGATATTTATTAATAGTTATTAATTGTAGACAATCTTATCATTATACAGATATATTTAAATACTTGGCAAATGGAAATAGTATAATAACATGAAAGTGCGAACAGACTTGTCTTAATATTTAATTGTTGCTAGTGGTGTCTTGTACTGTTTTTCAACTGCATGCAAGTTTTTAATTTCTTTTCTGGTTAGTGCTGTAGCAAACTTATATTGTATATGGAGACAGATAATAGTAATGTAAATTATAATGCATAGTGAAAATTAACCAAATAGATTGGATGCAAAATGAAAAGGGAAGATCCCAAACTTAGTGATCTGTTATTACTATTGATAATCACATGATATCAGCATTTTTCAACTGTGAGAAAGCTTTTATTTCTGAGTTGTGCTTCAGCAAAGTTATTTTGCATCTGGGGCAGATAACACGGCATTAATAATAATAAAATCTATTTTTATAGCTATTAGCTCAAGGGCTTTTTCACTGGTAAGGGAGAAGCAAAGAGGAGTGTAACTGCCCTTTTAATTGTCGCTGTTTTTCAACTGTAAGGAAGTTTTTATTATCTTTTCTGGGTAGTGCTGTAGCAAAGTTATTTTATACATGGAAACGGATAATACATTAAGAAAAAATGTGGTGTGGTGGCCAAACCAGATATTTTTTGTTTTGCTTCTGTTAACGTGCCATATATAGACTAGGAAATGGTTTTATCAAGTTTTTTTTCTATTTGAGGACTGAATTTGCTCAAATTCACAGGAACACTCCAGCTTGCTCTTTAAGCCGATTTCTAAATTTGGTCGCGATCCATTCAGCCGCTATTTTGTTCACACACATACATACAGACAGACTTTTCCAAAAATAGTCTATTTCGACTACATAGGTCATGAAACGTAAAGAAATGTCAAAATTAACAATTCAATTTTTTTTCGGGATAACTATACCTGCCTTATATAGCAGTACTGTATTCATACAGTAAATATATGTCGGCGCTAAAGTACAATAATCGTTTTCAAGCCATTACGATAGCACAAGGGTGCATTACTCAGCGTCTGATAAGTCGTCATGCTAATCAGGAAGGACAACTTTAAGGAATGTGTATGGCTTGAGATCTTACCCTCGAGGGGGTTTTGAGCAGAATCAGTTGACGGAGCACGGCGGTATGGAGATACCATGCGCTGGCGGAGGTTGGGACTGCTTTCTCAAGATAATTATCAGTTATTGTGTAATCAGTGCTTTAAGTTAGTTACTCAGTTGTTAATAAAATATGTTAGTTGATTGTGGCAAAGGACTTATTATTTTTCATTCATGTTTAGTTATTTTTTCATTAAAATTGCATTAATGGCGCGTTTACATATGTAGCAGCGAATTTCACAATGTATATATGGAAACAACGAAACGCAAGTTTTGCTTGTGATTATTTCACTTTTCGCATAATAATACATTTTACAGTTATATCAAAGCACATAAGTTTGTTTGTAAAATTATTTTTCCATAATCGTGCTCACAAATTATTTTTAGAAACTTCATTGTATATATGGCAACATGTTTCCGCTAAATTTGAAACGATTATTATTTATTTGCATGTCTACATTACTTTAATTATATTTCCTATGAAAAAGTAAAATAAGTATGTGTGTACTTCAGTCCACAAAATTGTCGCACATGCAAGCGCAGCAATATATTCGCAACGTATGGTGCAATTATTTTAATAATAAATATATAAAAAAATATGACCATACATAAAAAGAAAGCACGTTGTTAATTACTGCAATGCACAACTTCCTGTTCAAAATAATAAGGAAAACATACAAATCCTATTAAGTTATTGCTCACAAAACAACCTATGGTGTAGTGACTAAGATATTCAAGGTTTGTTATGTGGTTAATTTGTGTGACCTTCTACTGACCCAATGAGATGTCACGAAACATCCATTGCAGATATAAATGTGTATATATCGTTATATTAAATTAATCAGCCCCAGGCTGGTTCAATGGTCACCATTTGCTTTGTCTGCATTTTTATAGTGCACTTTATCATTGATTTATATAATAGGTGCACGTAATAGACATTTATGACTCGTTGTATTATCGCATTTATGATATATTAAGATTAATGAACGTGTCATTTCACAATGGGGGGCTCTCCCTGTGGTTTTCCTTTTAAATTGAATTTTTAAACATGTATTAAGCATGTATGACTAGTAATGGTGTATTTTTTTAGAGGAATACATAATATATCAAATTGATTAGCATTAATTTGATTTAAAATCTACCATAAAATATCATTTCCGGCATAACCGGAAATTGAGAGCAGTTCGAAATCTTGGTAATAATGCACCTTAGACACAACATAAGGATATAAAAGTATCCATTGTCTGTTGTAATACTTTTTATGGGGTGTTTCTCCCAAATTTATTATCATCCTGTTCAACATATTATCACAGTGCATTGGTAAAGTTATGTGGACTAGCAGTACAGCCGCGACTTCTTATAAAACCGTATGGATATATTGATATAAAATTTACTGAACCTGTAAAAAACTGTACTAAATTTCGACAAGTTTTTTGTTTATTAATAATATCAAATATATGTTTAGACGTATACCAATTCATTGCTCTCATTAATAAATTAGTTGGTCCTGTGCTTTCCGCGAAAAAACAATTGTTATTCTTGTTTATGAAGAGAAGTAAATTTTTAATTGATTAGAATTGGATTTAGTTAATTTCTATATTTGTTGTACGTTATAGAATGTGCTGAAAATATTCTCTTGTATGGTAAACTGATAAAAGCTTCAAAACAAATTACAAGGAAATATATTTTTTTATAACTATTGTCAAAAAATTATTCTTTCATATTTTCAACATTTTATTAAATATTATTAGTATCTAGTGCATCTATGATTTCAAGTAAAATACTCATTGTAAAAAACTATGTAATTTAATTATTGCATAACTGTTTTTATTATCTTAATTTATACTGGATTTAGTACAATACTACTGAAATGACAGCACTGGACTGGACTAGTATTAATTAGCTAGTAACATTGAAAATATCTTATTGTCATCACTGCTACTACTACTACTACTTTCTCCATCTTAAAATGGTCCAGAGAAGATCAGTTTCTTTCTAAAATCTAAGAAACAATTGTATGATTATAATACTTCATTCATATGTATGATAAAATTTTCATCATTTCAATGAAAAGTCGGCAACAACTTCTGTTTTAAACTTTTTTTTAATAAAATGTATGGTTACAAACATATAATAAAACTTCGCATAATTTTAATTTAATAACATGTTATTCAGACATTATTTTTTAAATATATTACAGATATTTAAAAAATACGTTTTCTTTTTCCTTATCAGTTATCAGTACATATCATGTCTATTTTCATTGAGGTATGCAAGTTGTTACACATGTTATCTATTTGTAATAATCATTATGTTTATTTATATCAGAGGTCACATTATCAATATTACATAGTTGATTGCATTTAATTACCTCATATGTCATTAATATCCATCATTTATCCTTGATAATAGTTACTATTTTATTATATGTGTATAAATTTTAGGCTTACATATATTTTTTGCCATTCATGTTTATTTTTTTAGTTTTTCAAATGTCATCTATTAATTGTATATGCTGTTGACATTTACAACCAAAAAATGTATTTTGGCTGTATGTAAAAATAAACATTATTATTATTATTATAAACTAGTTAAATTAGGTTGGTAATCAGTGTTTTAAATTTAATAGATTTTTTGGTATATGTCTTTATGCTATTTACTTCAAAAGAAAGTCTGTTGATTACACCTAAGTGTATTGGGCTATGTAAATAATAATAATTATTTTGCAATGTTATGAGCAAGCATCAAGGGCGGTTTTTGTTCCTTTTATATTTACAAATATAAATAAGAATTTGAAGGGATTTCACAATCTCTAGATAGATCAATGTTATACAATTATCTTTGATGTTGCCATACGTCAAACACATTTTTTAAGTGTAATAATAAATAAATAACAACAATAAAATAATCTGATGTGTTCAACACACAAAGTTTATAATGAAAAAAACATATACTATACTAAATACAACATATAATATTTATAGATTTTAGAGACCATCTTCACATATTAAGACATAAATTAGCATTTGCTTAGTATTGTGTTACCCACAATTTTGATTTAATAAATAGGTCATGTAATTCGGAAAGTCGTATAGTGCCCACACCAGATATTTTAATTTCCGAATATAGCACCGCTCTATAAGGAAGTAAGGAAGGTATTGGTTTCGCGAGAAAAAAAAATTGAATTGCTAATTTTCACTTTTCTTCACGTTTCATGACTTTTCTAGTCGAAATAGACTATTTTTGTAAATTGTCTGTGTGTGTGTGTGTGTGTGTGTGTGTGTGCGGATATGAATTTGTCTGTGAACAAAATTCGGGAAAAATAACATGGATTGCGTACATATTTGCAAATCGGATTAGAGTGATGAAAATTTGAGCAAAATCAGGTACCACAGAGAAAAACACTTGATAAATCTGTTCCCAAGCAAAAGTCACTTTCCCGCCATTTGGCCTCCAGGTGGGCAACCAAAAACGTGCGCAAAAAACTATTTTGTGTAACATGAGTTGACTAACACCAACTTGAGCTACCTACTAGTTTAATTTTAAATTCATATATAGTTTAAAATTTAATTTCGCAAACACGAATGAAAATGAAACAAACAGACAAATATGTATTGTGAAATCTTGTCAAATATTTACGAATATTGTCAAATATTGTCGAATATTGTCAAATATTGTCGCATATTGACGAATATTGTCGAATATTGTTAAATATTGACGAATATTGTCAAATATAGTAAAATATTGTCAAATGTTTGTAAAATGGCAGAAATGACAATGGAAAGTCGTGTGGTGCCTACACCAGACATTTTGATTTTCATTCTAAACTCGCAACAGTAGATGGATAAAAAAATCTTGAAAACTCACAATATTTGTTTCAAGTTGCTTGAAATTCAAGAAATTTGAATCTGCTTGAAATTAATTATTAGTAAATAAAAATAGATGGGTAATAGAAAATGCTTAATATTTGTTTCAGCGGCTTGAAATTCATCAAATTTCAAGCCGCATGAAATGAGTTAATAGTAAATAAAAATACATGGGTTATAGAAAATGCTTATTTGTTTCAAGTGGCTTGAATTCATCAAATTTCAAGCCGGTTAGAAATAAATTAATAATAAATAAAAATACATAGGTTGGTAATAGAAAATGCTTAATATTCGTTTCAAGCGGCTTGAAATTCATCAAATTTCAAGCCGCTTGAAATGAGTTAATAGTAAATAAAAATACAGGGGTTATAGAAAATGCTTATTATTTGTTTCAAGTGGCTTGAATTCATCAAATTTCAAGCCGGTTAGAAATAAATTAATAATAAATAAAAATACATAGGTTGTTATAAATAAAAGTACATAGGTTGTTATAAATAATAAAATATAAAAATACATGGGCTATCATTGAAAATTCTTAATAGTTTGTTTCAGATGGCTTGAATTTCATAAAATTTCCAGCCGATTAAAATGAAATAATAGTAAATAAAAATACATGGTTTATTATAGAAAATTCTTAATATTTATTCAAGTGGCTTGAAATTCATCAAATTTCAAGCCGCTTAGAAATAAATTAATAACAAATAAAAATATATGTATTGTGCTTCATCAAAAAGTTGATTTAAAATTAAATTCATTTGTTTTTTCTAATTATGAATTCTAAGGATTATACTTTAAATAATAATAAATCTAATAATTAAAATAGATTTATACTTTATCATAAGAAATAAGTATATTTTGAGAAGTAAACGTGCGAAAAATATGCGCAAACCCTTATAAAACCACCTCTGGAAAATGCGTTAATGTATCCTTCACTTTCAATACAAAAGTCTGTCAATCAAAATCTCTAATTTGGTTTTGAAGACTATTCAGATTATTATTAAAATGATTTACATCCCTAATTTGGTTTTACAAATCCTCTAAATTCCAAAAAGGACAGGTAGTCAAGTAGATTTATCTTCCTATCAATTTTTCATGAAATTCTTCATTTAAATATATGCATGATCACTATGTGCAGGTGCTCCATCCTGCACTAACCATAGGGAATTTTAATTCTAATTTTACTAACTTGACCTGATTATTTCTTGTAGCTAATGGTCAATTTCATGTTCTGGAACTAGAACATGAATTTGAACTTTGTTGGAAGACATAAAGCCCTTCTACACCAAACATTTACTTATTAGAATAATATTTAGAATATTGATATTGAAAGTGAACTTGGAAGTTGGATTTCCTATTGTCCACCAATGACATTTTTGTGTGAATTAACTGCACCATTTGTAGCTTCATCCATAAAAATATTGTTATTTGGAAAGCTTTTGTCAGTGTCTATTTTACCTTGTATCATGAAACAACATTCAAAATGGCTGTAGTTATCCTGATCTTATAAAGTTTGAACATAACTTGATTTCAATGTTTTATATTTATTTACAGTTACCTAAATATCCATCACATTTTCAAACATTCATTGAATTGAAATGGTTTACAGGGTTTTAGTTTCATTATTAAAACTTAAATCCAATATACCAGTATTATTACATTACTTCATGTGAAAATTGTCAAATTGTATTCAGATTTTAGTAAAAACTAAGCAACGTATTGTAAGCAAGTTAATTAATAAAATCACTTTGCTATTGTCTCTCAAACTTATTTTTTAAGATTTCATGACTATAATTTGTAACAGAAGATATGATGACCATAATTTGTAGTCATAAAACATAGAAGATACAATTGAATTGGTAGTATGAAGAAGGGAACAAATCCAAAAATCAAATTTGTGGGAAATTGAAGGAAACTTATAGCTAGAATTTCTACATGAATCAATGTTAAAGATTAACAACTTATTATTTAGGTTTGGTAATGCAGTAACCATACCCTGTTGTTATATTGGCTATATATATTACAGACTGTTTGGAATTAATTATTAGTATTTAATATAATGTTATAATTATTTTGGCACTTGTTTCCTTCTTCAAAGTACTAATTCAATTGATGTATACATTATGTATAATAAAAATATAGCTCCTGTAGAATATATCTTCTACATATACATTTGTTTGCCAACCCCTGGGGTGTGATGTTTTGTGATTATGATCATGTGTTGTAAAGACATAATGTTATAATTATTTTGGCACTTGTTTCCTTCTTCAAAGTACTAATTCATTTGATGTATACATTATGTATAATAAAAATATAGCTCCTGTAGAATATATCTTCTACATATAAATTTGTTTGCCAACCCCTGGGGTGTGATGTTTTGTGATTACGATGATCATGTGTTGTAAAGACACTTTTTATAATGATAGAGCTAATAGCATTAGCATTTAGTTCTGTTGAAGATAGTGAATGGAAGAATTGACACTTTTTGCAATAATAGTGAATGTCTCATGATTCTAAATTCATAGCAATCAAAAATCACACAACTATAAAATGTTTTTGATGCAACAGTTTTGATAAAAATTATACAATGAATCTTATACAACTTATAATTTCATACAATAAATAAGTTAAAGTTCATAAAATTAATTTGTCTTAGACCCTGAAAATTTTTTTGTAAGAATTAAACTTATTTATTGTATGAAATTATAAATTGTATGAAATTCATTGTGTAATTTTTACCAAAACTTTTGCAGTATGAAAAGTATAGCTAGTATAGGTGTTTCAACTTAAAGGTGTGATGTTGAAAATAATGTTCATGTTATTGTATGAAGATTTAAAGTTGTTAGGCTTGTCAATATTATCTAGATCAGTGTTTCTGTTTTTTAACTTTTTGGTCTATGACCCCCTTCTGCACTTACAAATTTAAAAGGACCCCTTGAAGACTGTGTATGTATAGAAACACATTCAGAATGATCAGTAATTAATTTTATCTGTGATCCCCAAATATATTTCATGGCCCTCACTTTGAGAATCACAGATCTAGATATTGACAGTACATAAAACAATATTTATAAGTCATATTTTCTATGCAATTTATTTTACTGATACATATTATTAGTAAAACAAATTGTTGTAAATATTGTTTTGTGTGCAACTTTTAGAATCTACATATGTCAAGGAATTGCTTAACCATTTTTATAAACAAATATTTTTGGGAGCTGTAATATATATTTATATATCATGTTTGATATTAATTGTTTGCATATTAAACCAATACAGAAAAGTAATTGAAGAAATACACACATTTAGATATCATTATTTATATAAAGATGTAAAGAAGAAATCTTAATAAACCAAAATGATTTAAATTCAACTTTAATGTAAACATTAATTTTATGTTAATTAATAGTAGCCTTTAAATATAAAAGGCCATCATTAACAACCTTACCATATACCTGTTTTCTGTTTAGATTAGTATTAATGAAATAGCATGTTCATCTTGTGAAAGTGCACACTTTCTAATGTAATTATCAAAATTGCAAGTGCAATGTAATTAAACTTACCACAACAATTCCACTCCATTGATTAATATTGCATGTCCTTATAAACTCCCTGGCATAGTTGGCATATTTGGTAATATAAAGTTCATATGGGATTTCAGCTTCTTGTAAAATAGGAACTATTTTCTGTTGAAAAATAATCCTGCCCTTGCCCGGACCACTTTTAGGATTGCACAACACTAATAACTTTCTGTCCTCTTGAGATTTTGCAATGGTGGAGAAATCATAAACAGGTACTGACTGTATAATTTCACCTCTAATTAATTGTTTGATTACCATTCGCCACCTTTGGGCTTCCTTGTTATTGTCTTCATATTTATCAAAGGAACGAAATCTGAGGGTAATTATTGTCCTCTCTCTTTTAACAGGAGTGTGTTTGTTGTAGTGTAAAATGTATGCATAAATATACAAGTAGGCGCTCACATCACTATCATCCTGCTCCCCTGAGTTCTCATCAACCACTTTAAGGGTTGTTCGGGGTAGTGCCTGGCATGAACAAGGGTTCTCCTTTTTGCTACGCAGACAACGGCATCCAATTATATCTCTAATGGGAATTAGGGTTTCTTTCACCTGGTTGTCTGTCTCCTTAATTAAACTTAGCCCTGTTTTGGTCAGTCTCACCCTGAACACTGAATTTCTCTTTGTCAGCACGTAAAACGTTTCCTCCAGCAGTATCCTGTCGGGAACGCACTCCTCTGTTTTGCCCTGGCCGTCTGTCATGATGCGCTCGAGCGATTCGCCAAAGATTCGCTTGGGACTGGGCATGTAAATTTTAAATCGCGCACTCTTACCACCGCAATATACGTCACCAGAAACGTCACTGTCAAGGATACGGAAAGTGTAAGCAACCTGCGCGATCTCTCGGCCTGAAGATAGTGATATATAAATATCACAAGAATATTTCAAAACATTGTTTTTACAAACTCGATTGTGGCAAAATTCAGCCTCTAATTAAAAAAAAACATATTTTATTATTATCCTTTGTCTGAAAGTAGGGGCAGGGAGTTTTATCTGAAAGGGAGAGGCATTCCAGAAAATTATCTGTCTAGCATTAAACATTTATTATTACCAAATTTAAAAATAATTTAGAAATAAATTGTTATCTTTTGTAAATTGATTTAAAAAATATTTCCATGCATACAATTGAAATAAGTATGTAATTAAATTCTAGCCATCAACTACATAGATGATGAAAAGGCTGCATAGAATCTATATTGGAACCAAATTGTCTAAACAAAGTCTCTTTACTAAACGTTAATGAGACTTAATTTGGAGAATTTAGTTCCAATATAGATTTTCTATGCTAACAAATATCTCAAAAACTATTTCTAATTCTATAAAGTGCATGACTAGAATTTTCCTTTCTTCACAGTTGCAACTAAAACATAAGATCTTCCAAATCTTGTCTGAATCCAAATTGTATGTCACTGATGGTTCACTTACAGTCCTGAAATATTCTTATTCTTGGAGTATTTTGAAGAAGAGTTTAATTAAATCTCTGTTCTCTACTTTTTAGTGTTTTGTTTTTAGCATGGGAATAAAAGATGACTAAAACCTTAGAACTTTTGAAGATTACAATTATAAAAACTGTTTACAATCTTCAGGACTTTAATTTACATATTTTTGGAGAATAATATAAGAATATATAATAATACTGATAAATAAAATAAGATAATTATTTTTACTCATTCTGTATATATTTTTTTTCATTTACACTTTCTCTGTTGTTTTATTCTTATTTTACTTTATCTTTAAACTATTATTTTAAGTGTAGATCCTGGGAACCAGAATTGGTACTGATTACAGTACCATGAAGGGGGTTAAATAAATAAATAAGATTATAATTTGTAGTATTTATGTATTGAGTCCTGCAATGAGTTTGAGGATATCGAAATATAATTGAGAACTGTTTTGACAAAAATAAAAATATAACAGAAAATTACTGTTTTTACTACTAATATCATATTATCATATGCAATAATAATAGAGCTCATACCTCATACGCATAGACAACTATACGTAGGCTCATACCTTGTCTATGGCTCATACGTAGTCTAATGTAATGTTAGTTGCATACGTTGGAAATTACATCATGAAAATAGCAACAGTTCCGATTTAGAACAATAACATATAAAAAATCATTATAATTTGTAAATGTTCGGCTATATCCACTACGATGTCATCTACAAATTTACCAAAAATGGTACTACGATCGCCCGGTTTAAATGAAAGTGGCGAAGACTCCACCGTATCCGCACTAAGAAGAGTATCGAAATTCCATGAAGTTCTACGAACCACTGGGGTGATGGCAGTTAATGAAATGCACCAAAACCGAATGAAGAATCTGCGAAAAGAGCTAGACGCGTTAAAAGAGACCGAATGGAAGTACCATCCTCTAGATAAATACATCGGGCAAAGCTTTTAATTTGTTGAAAATAATCCATACGTAAATAAACATGAATGTAGCCGATAATTGCTGCCAATTCTTATAATTTAGTTCCTTTTCCTCCATGTTGAATTCTCTTTCCTCTGCGTCAAACACGCAGACGGTGGTTAAGTTTTGAGAATAGTTTTTGATAAGTTTAGTGTGAGTGCAATCTAAAAACATGGCGAAATTCGACCTAACGTCCAAAATGGGCCAGTATCTGGATCGACATTTGGTGTTCCCTCTACTGGAATTCTTATCCGCGAAGGAGGTAATACACCCGGGAATTGAGGTTATGCATTCCGCTACAACTACCTAATTTCCAGATTTACGATGAAACTGAGCTGCTCAAGGCTAAATTGGATATCCTCAGCAAGACCAACATGATTGATTATGCTATTGACATCAGGAGACAACTGTACCCTGATGAGGAAGTTCCGGAATCTTTAAAATCGCGACGTGCCCATGTTGTATCCCAACTGCAGGAGTTACAACAGGAGGTTGAATTAATTTCAACCCTCATGGGTAATGATGATGTTATGAAACGTATGGAAACATTAAGGGACTCAAAAGCTTTAATCAATTTCTTATCACAAGATTATAATGTAAGTAATATTAATGGCTAGTGATGGGCACTATATATCTTCATAATATCAAGTTAATATTAACTGAAATTTGAAATCAATCACTGCCGCTTCACATCGTTATGACACTTCATTTGTATATGTGTTTTGAACATGAATTTAATGATATTTGGCTTGATTTGACCCAGTTTGTTTATAATATGTTCACCACTGAATACAATAGACCATAATTTACTTGTCAATGATAAAATAATCACTAAATATTGTTCAAACAGACACCTCAGTTGGCAAGATTTGAGTGTTACACTGTAACAATTACTTTGCACAAAATCAAGCATAGGCAAATCAAGTATAAGCAAGTTTTATTTGAATGACAAGCCAGATTCATCAAATGTCACTTCTACAATCATGTAAATGACAACAGAGATGTACCAAAGAGGTTAAAGTCCTCATATAACATTTTTACAGGATACATTGAATCATACACAGCTGGGTGCAAAGTAATGTTTTTTAGACAGTAACCTTGTATTAAAACTGCTATGCTAAGAAAACACACCAAATGTGTTCTTCCTTAAGAAATACAACATTGTTATGCTGCCAATGATACAAGAATTTCTTAGTGTTCATCTTAAACCTAAACATAAGTGGACATTGATATCTCTCATGTAGCAAATTATAAGATTAAACTGCAGGGTTTTTAGGTAATTTATGAAGCAGTACTGCAAACAACACAAACTGCTTCTTTTGTCCTATTCCATAGCATAATATGTGATAGGTCTGGGGCCTAACAGATGTTTGGCAGTATTCTCCCAGTAAGAAAAAAAAAAACTTCAACAATCACTAAAGAACTTATTTTTCAATTTTTTTTTATTTAAAAATAGTATATACTGCTTTCTCTCAATGGTCTTCATAAATTGTCCCAATTAAGCTCACATAATTTTTATTCATTAGCGTCATGACTTGAAGGTTTATATCCAAATAGGTCTAAGTAACTGGTGTCCATCCAATTAATTGTATTCCAATGTAATCCACTAAACATTCAAAAAGCCACTTATTCAATAAATACATATTAAGTAAAATAAATTTGCATTAACATTAAATTCTTTTGGATCTCAAGCATTTGATAAACTTTAACTTAAGCTTTATATTAGAAATTGTTCCTGAAAACAATATTCAGAGAAGTAATGTAACTTTCTCTCTAGAGAGAAAGTTTAATGTCATCTGATAACACCACATCAATGCATTACTTTATATATAACCACTGAGATATTGTGTGAATTCACTTATCAAAATCTAGATATATAGATTGCTTAAAGATGACACTTACCTATATATAAAATGGAGAGAATTCTATTCTGAACAAATAATTAGAGCGTAAAAGAAATGTAAACATAAGTCAGTTACTGCTCCTGCCACTAATAAAACTTGAATACAAGTTGAAAATTAACAGTTTGTTATTGTTTAAAGAGTAAGTTACTCTATGAAGTAAAACAGAAAACCAAACTGCAATTGGTTACTAGGATAATTGTAGCCCAAGCACAGGGCTAGATTATAGTATAGAAAATGTTGGTAAAATAATGAAAAGTCCCTACACTCAAATAATGTTTTTTTTATGGGGGTTTTGGCAGTGAAACAATTTCTAGGGCCCCAAAATAGTTTAATCAGGTCCAAGTTAGTTCAATAGTTATTATTGCTCAGTTTGTATTTAGTGGGATTAATTTGATAGTATACAAATGAGTTACTTACACACACAAATCAATAGTGCCCATCACTAATCACAACCATTAATAACAAATTAATAATATTACTCCTTTTTCAGTTTGAAATTGAAAAAATTGAGAGCCTGCACAAATTAGCCAAATACAGATATGAATGTGGAAACTACTCCGTATCCACATCCTACTTGTATTTCTGCATGCTTGTTTTACCACAGAATGATAAAAGCTACATCAGTGTTCTTTGGGGTAAACTAGCTTCCGAAATTCTTGTGCAGAACTGGGATTCAGCTCTTGAAGATTTAAATAAGCTAAGGGAGTATATTGATTCCAGCCCAAATCACTTTGGTGGAAACAACTTGCATTTATTGCAACAGAGGACCTGGTTGATCCATTGGTCTCTTTTTGTGTTCTTCAATCATGCTGGTGGACGTGATTTGATTATTGAAATGTTCTTATACAGACCACACTATTTGAATGCTATTCAAACAATGTGCCCGCACATCTTACGTTATTTGGCTACTGCAGTTATCATCAACAGAGGGCGCAGATCTGCTCTTAAAGATTTAGTCAAAGTTATCCAACAGGAAAGCTACACATATAAAGACCCTATTACTGAATTTTTAGAGCATTTGTATGTAAACTTTGATTTTGATGGTGCCCGCCAAAAATTGCATGAATGCCAAACTGTATTATTCAATGATTTCTTCCTAATTTCTTGTTTGGAGGAGTTTGTTGAAAATGCGAGGTTGATGATTTTTGAGACTTTCTGTCGCATCCACCAATGTATCAGTATTGGAATGTTGGCTGAGAAGCTTAACATGAATCCTGATGAGGCAGAGTGCTGGATTGTGAACCTTATTAGAAATGCAAGGTTGGATGCTAAGATTGATTCTAAGTTAGGACATGTTGTAATGGGAGCACAACCACTTTCACCATACCAACAGTTAATTGAGAAGATTGATTCGCTATCTGTAAGGTCGGAGACTTTGTGTGGGTTAATTGACAGGAAAATTAAAGCTAGGACAGATGTAAGGACTTTTTAAAGCTTGACGTTTTTATTTTGCTAATTTTTTATTTTTTCCATTCTTTTTAGATTCGCTGGGGAAATCAGGAATTTTCATAGAAAGGGCTTCAGTTTAAGTTAATTGCTGTATTTTATAAATTATAAATACAAAAGTTTTTTGTAAATTGATTTGTAATTTTTATTAATACCTATAACTCCTTATAAAATAATAATCCTTAAACTTAGTATTTATAATTTATTTTATTCATCACCACGAATTGCTCTGTATTTGTTGAGTTCATTAGGGAATGTCCTGCTGAGTTCTAGCAGCATATTTGCTTTGAATTTTCTGTAGGCATCAATTTTGCCTTTGACTTGTTCATTCTTTCCTAGAGCCTTTTCAATGCAGTCTTTGGTGTAGAGTTGTGGGTTTCTTCCTTGGTCAATATAACTGAAAATAAATGCATATATTACTGTAAACATAATAGATAACAATTTAAAAAGATTACATTATTGAATATTGTGTGCTCATTAAGACAATAATGTTGACTAGTAGGCTAGTTAACAGTGAGAGTGTGTTTTGTTCTTGAGTAGGGAGAATATTTTTATGGATATTATATACCATGGTGAATATCTCTCATATCATATTAATATGAGCTCAATAAACTAAAAGTAAAACAATGAAATAGTTTACCAATAAATATTTCTTGGTAACAGGAATGCCAAATACAATAAAAATTATAATAAATCTAAATAAGGTCTGATTCTATTTGTCAAAAAAGTTGCTATTATTGAATTGATTATAAATTTTAACACTATTACTTTCTTTATTCATTATATTTTGATTGCAGTGTGAGCAAACACATTTTCATTATTATTCTTAAATGCAGGAAAACCATGCTTTTATTTTTTGTGTGTATTATACAAATGTCACTAATCTTTATCTTTCTTGTAATATAATAAATATTTCACTTTTTGTATTCATACTTAATAATTTCCCTGTTCCATTAAATGCCAAATCTCTTCAAGATATGAAAAAAAACCCCTGAAATAAGTCCCCATGTTGGTCTTGCA
Organism: Lordithon lunulatus; assembly: GCA_963942505.1. Lineage (NCBI taxonomy): Eukaryota > Metazoa > Arthropoda > Insecta > Coleoptera > Staphylinidae > Lordithon > Lordithon lunulatus. The sequence continues at coordinate 51,671,297 of OZ012666.1, read as the reverse complement.
GCAATTGCAAAACTTCACACTGAAGATATCAGTTCACTCCATGGGTCAAGAAATTGCTATTCAAACAAATAAAATTAACCAAGAACTAAGAGTGGCCACATACAACATTAGAACTATGCATGAAGAGCAGATAGGGATATCCTAGAACATGAACTGAGAAACATAAAATGGGATCTTCTTGGAATATATGAGACTAGAAGAAAAGGAGAGAAAGCCAGAACCCTTAAATCTGGCCACATGCTTCTCTAAAATAATAGAGACACACATCAAGAGGGGGAATAGTCATACAAAACAAGAACATGAAAGATAAAATCATGAAAATGAACTTATCTCACAGTACATGATTTTAAGAATGAATAAAAAATTAATAGTACAAATCGTACATGGATATGTACCCACATCCACTTCAGACACAGAAGATGGGTGGTGGTTGTAATACTTACTCGAATACTTCCAAAGGTACATGCACATCCTGCACTTGAGATTTCTGCTTGTCTACTTCTTGTAAGCCCTGGACTAGTGCTTGCCTGTATGATATTGGAATTATCATTTTATTGATACACATAGTTGTTTAAAGAAATAACTTACAGTTTTTGATTAAGTACGTTTTGACTTTGTGGCTGAAAGTCACTTACAATAATATGAATTTGTCTCACATTTTCTGCAAAAAGCTCTAATTGAGCTTCTAAATTTTCCAGGGACGACGCCATTTTTATAAATCAGTTTCGCCAATAGCAGGAAAATAATATTATTGTTTTGTTGATAATTACTGTTCTATAATGTTGGCTACACCTAAATACATGTTTGAAATCGGAATTTTGATTAGTATTTGATCATTACAAAATTACACAGGTATAATACTGTTCTCAACTTTACTCAAACAATGCACTGCTGTACTAAGGTCCAACCTGGAAAAACCATGAAGAACAACAATTTTTTGCCGAAACAGGTACACAAATACATGTTTTAAGTCGGAATTTTGATTAATATTTGATCATTACGCTCTTATGTTTTTGTAAATTGTAATTCGCGATGTAACGGATTCGATTTTCAGACCAGAGTTACACATGTTAAAATAAAGCAGTTTGTTTTCAGTTGATTTCATTATTCACACAAAGGAATTAAACAAACACAAATACAGGAAATGTGTTACTCTTAAGCCTAATCCAGAACTACAAATATTTGCCTGCAACTTTTTTACAAATACTGTTTAAAAAGTTTGCAATTAAACAAATGCACGTATGTTTTCTGTCGAGGATAGAAGCACGTATTTTTATACTCACAAGCAAGCAAGTGTGGACTCGCTCAGGGCAAATGTTTAAGCATTTGTCTCGAAGTGGCAGCTCCAGTAGACAAATGTATAGCATTATTCATTGTATGCAATATGTTTTTAATTTTGATCTGGGCGCAATTGCAACCTAAGCCGCTTTCGTTGATCACTCTTGAGCTGTTCTGGTCTTAGTTATCTTAGAATAGCCCACAACAGCTCCCGAAATAAAAAATGTGGCTCTAGTTGAAGATCAGAAATTGAACTTTGACTAAACAGTCATCAGGGAAACTTGATACAAGCCGAGAGCTTGGGTGAAACTAGTTGTTTTAAACAATACAGTGATAAAAGTTATAGAAGAGTCATTAATGTAGTCAAAGATGTATACTAAATCTTTGCCAAAAGCTTTCTTGCAGAACAAATTTATTTGCAGGCAAATGTTTACAAACATTTGTTTGTAGGCAAGTCCTACACTACTAGGCTTTAGAAAATGGTTAGCATTGATTCATGAATATGGTTCATACTATAAAAAGCATACTACCACTTGCAGCAATTTACAAACATAATTTTAATGTTGTTCTTTTCACTAAGGATAAGTAGGAGTTTTACACTATCAAAAGAAGGAATAAGTAATTTGATGCAAATAAATTATTTATTTTTCAAAACAAGGGTTTTGTTTGAGTCACACAATAAATACTAATTTTCAGTGGGTCATAAATGCATGGGTAAATTATGATTTATTGTACATCACACTCAACAGAAATTTAACTAGATAACAATATGCAATTGTCAAGTAACATTTGTGGGCCGAGGCTTCAAAATAAGCTTGCCAGTGTCATCACAGGACATGTTGAAGTCACACAGCACCTCACGAGCTCTTGATGTTATTATGGAAGCAGCTACTACCCTCCTATGGACACCCAACATAAATATGGCAACTAAAACAAATACAATAATCAATTATCTATATATATACAAATATCATTTCTATAATAAATTTAAACATGAATAAATGTATTAAAAAATAATAATTGCAGTTTTAAATAGTTTATTCATAGTCATAAACTCCTTCACTCAAGAAAACTTACAGCTTATAATTTGTTCCTGATTTACTACTATATGTGTGACATAAATGTCAGTAATAATTAAAGATTTAGCAAGTTTAATAATACAATTCTGTATTTGTTGTACTCACCTAGCATTATAGTTGCTAAAATGAAGAATGGATGATTAGACAGTGATTGTGATAAAGGGACTATTCTTGTAACTGGATCCATTAACCATTGTCCTGCTCCAGTTGCAACACATATTGATACAACTAATAAGACAACTAAAAATAAAATGGTTGTATGTAGATTGTAGAAAAAGACAGCAGTTTACTATTATTATGCCTTTTACTGTAACATGTAGGCATTTGTTTTTTGTATTTGTATTTTTCTTTCCATTGTTTTCTGTCCTGTGTTAATTGTTTTATTCCTTCCCATGGTGTATCTTTTCTTTCTGATAGTTTACTATTATCATGTAATATATAGGATTTATTATATAATAAAGTATACAACCTTATAATAATAATAGTACAGAATTTGGGAGCATTTGATGTGAAGCCATTTTAACCATTCAATACTTGCACAGGTTATTTATATATAAACCTCATAGCTCATGTAGTGACCAAAAAAGTCCCATTTAGGGACCCAAATTGACCAATAATCAACAACATTTTGGTACTCTCTAATAGACTACTAGTACTATTAGTATCCAGCATATTACACAGTCTTGCATTCACCCATACTCCAACTACTAGAGACACATAGTTAATACAAGTAACCTATTTGAGAGGGCCTTTGTAGTTATAAGGCATTGAGGGCCAAAGTGGACTAACCATCAAATTAAAAAAAAATCTATTTGTATAATAGTCTACTGCTCTTAATAGATCATATTTAGTATAAGTATATGATAAGGTATATATTCGGAACAACCATACTGCAGGTTTTAAACCAAGATATTTAATATAGATCTATTTTATAAAAACCACTAGTGTATTAGATATTCTAAACAAAACAAAGTGGACACCCTTAAATAATAGTAGTTCTATTTTCGTTGTACCAATAAGTTTATGACTGTATATGTATGAACTTATATATGTTCTATTAAAAAAAAACTAATAATTACTTCTCCATCGTGTAGTTGCCGGTTGTAAGCAGGCAATCACCTCAGTCAGACGCCTCTCAAAGGCTTTTAAATCTGAAACAATCATTTTATAGGTTAGCGTAATATTATGTTTGTGTATAAAAAACTTACCCTCGCATGCTGTGGCCTCCAACGACATTTTTTGTTTTAATTGTTTTCGATTTTGTTGCGCTGTTTATCCCAGCTGCAATGTAATTTCAAAAAGTTAGCATAAATGATTAAATATTGACATCTTTATCACATGTGTCAAAGGCCAATATTTAGTTGTGCAAGCTACCGCTAGGTAGTGTTGTTAATGTTTCTGTGTAGTTGGTTGCCATAGTTGAAACTCTAATAATGCCACACGCATAGCAATGTTAAATATATATATATATATATATATATATATATATATATATATATATATATATATATATATATCATCAATGATAGTAAACTCGAAGAGTATCTAACAGGATTAATCTCTACATCTGTAGGTTTCTAAGATGTGAATTCTCACTTATATATTATTATTGTAGTTACTAATATTTTAGATTCAAAGATAGATCCCGTGTCAGTATTTAGTATTGCTTCTGGCAGATATGTGATGTTTGGGGACTGGGAGACATGTTGGGTGATTAACGTAGAAACTGTATTACATACACCATTGAGACATGTTAATCAATAATCTTCATGTCACCTTTATTGACATATTCTCATTTACAATAGAATGTTCACTATACAATATAATATAAAACCCTGTTACAGGATTCTTTTAATACAAATTACTACATTCTAAAATACCACACTTCCTCCCTGTATAACAGAATGCTATTTTTCGCCTGAAAGGAGTTCTTGAGCCGCCTCCCTTACGCTATTCACTTTCTCTGCGCTGCTATTGCTGCTTTTCTATCACGATACCTGATATGGATATTTCTGTTGTTATTTTGCGTGCATATGAATCTTTTTCGCCCTTTCAATCCCACTTCCCTTCTATTCAAACGTCTCATTCTTATGTCTACTCCTTCTTCTTCCTCCGCATACACTTCAGCTCTATGTTAATGGGAAAATGGTCGGATTCTAGTAGTTCTCAGTTTGCTGCCCTACTGAATCATTTACCACCGCATAATCTATCAATGATAACCATCTCACCACTATGTACGTGGATTCACCCCCTCTATCTTAACATAGAAAAGTTATGCTTCTCCATCCACTCCAACATTCTGCTTCCTTCCGAGTTTACTATGTGATCCTTCTACTCGGGAAGCAGGGAGTTGCTCATCGTCTTCCAGTCTGAGCCCGTCCCTTTCTCCAGTTCTTGCATTCCAATCCCCCCTATCACCGCTGCCCTATGGTTGTTATCGTTGTCTGACCACTACTTATCTATGATCCGACTCGCTTCTCCTACATCCCAAACGTAAACAGCAAATGTCCGCTATGTCTTTCCTTTAATTATCACCGTTTTTTATTGTATTCCTTCGGTCTACTTCATAACTACTTCTGTTCTTCTAACTCCCTCGCTATTCCTGTGACAATCTCGTCTCTATTGCATGGTTAATGTTAACGTGGTTTGTAGGTGGACCCCCAAATATTATATACGTACAGCTGAGCTGGTGGTCTCCTATGTATGCTATTTGATTTTATGGTTCTTCCTCCCTTATAGGAACCTTAACGGACATTAACCGCTAACACTACTAGCGTTGATTGAAGTATTTATATACTTCAATCTTTCAATACTTCAATCAACGCTACTAGGTAGAGCTGGTTATGACTGGAGTTACTCTAGGGTTTTAGAGTAAACGACAAGAACATCTGCGTGGATTAAGCACTTTGTTTCGAACGGGTGATGATTGGGGGTTACATATGGTAGGTGCTATATGAAAGCCAGTAATAGGTTGGAGCTCAAAGTGTCGCCTTGCGGTACTCCTTTACTCTGGATAATTGGCTCTGATAGTTCTTTGCCATTATCTATTCTTAGGTAGTTTATGTTCATAATTGCCTGGATTATCTTGAAGATATTTCCTTTCACACCCAGGTTTATTAGTTTTTCACACAAAATTGCCTTATGTACCGTGTCGAATATCTACATTGGTTACATATGGTAAGTTCCATTTCACCGAAACCCGAATTGCTCTAAAGCGGAAGGGTATCTTCTATATCAGGGGTCAAACTTTTGATCACTTTTTTTTCTCACAAAATTATTATTATATTAATATGTGTCCATACCAGATAGGCGGGCGACTTGAATAGTTACGCGGTCGACGCGATTGCCACCTCTATTCTATAAGCTCTGTGACTCTGGTTAAAATAAACCTTGAGCTGTGTTAAGGCGAATCTTCGAAAATCTCGTTCGAGGATTCGAGCTGAAAATCTATTCGAAAAACGCGTTGTAAGACTAACGGAACTGCTGCTACTTCTTTTGCGGAGTGTATAAACCGTGGCCCCAGGAAAAACTGGAGGGATGCGCACCAAGAAATAAATTTATTTCGAAATAATGAAGCATTTTGTGATAATTGCACGGATGTCTATAAAAAATACTATTGTACTTAAGTATTATCAGATTGTATTTATCAAAACTTGAAATATGAAACTACAATCTCTTAGAGGAATTTCTGTTGAATTTTGATTACAAATCGGAGTAAATATATACTTTTCTGATGCAAATATTAACTACTTTTGCATATTTTTTACAACTATTTCGAGACAAAAAATTAACTTTTTTGTCCTAACAAATTATCAAATCATCCTTACATTGGAGAAATATCCAAACATATTTTCAGAAAATTATAGAATGTTGACTAGAAAAGACCGCGCGATTAGGTTAACATTGAACCATATTTCATTTTCCGAGATTTACCTTAATGCCAAAGCAATTCCTTTACCTTTGTATAATGTCTTAACTCATGTCATCCTCCATGCTAAAAGAATTTCTGCCGTATCTAGGATTCTGTTCAGGATATCCACCATTCCATTAAGGTGTAGAGGTAGTATATGGAGGTCTAGAGGTAGTATAGGGAAATATGATTTTGATAAGGGCGTATAATGCCATTCCCCTGTTGAATCTGCGGGCAGACAAAATGACAATTCCGGATCTGTTCGCAAAATCAAAGACAGTCTGACATCTCAACTAATTTCGATAATCTACATATATAGATGGCTCGAAAAAATCTAAAAGCTCTGGCTACGGAGTACACTCTAGCCAGATAAAATTACAAATTTCTACCAATACGGGCAGCTTTAGTACCGCCCTATAACGAAGATGTGGAAGAGCTCGCTGCCCGAAAAATCGAAGGTACAAAGATACGTATCTGCACGGACAGCAGAGCGGCGTTACCAGCACTAGTCAGTAAAACTAACATCAATGTTTATACACGAATGCCACCACGCCTTGGAGATAGTTGCAATCCGCAACAAGTTAACTCTCCAATGGGTCAAGGAGCATAGTGAAAATTAGGGAAATGCAAATGCCGATGGGCTTGCAGCTTCTGCTCGTTAACAGGCGATACCATTCCCAGCCAAACAATGCTCACGTTTCATAAGCGAACATGTTCTAATGTCTTAAGGCTTGCTACGGTTGACCCCCCCCCCCCCCCCTCAGCCTAGACCAGCGCACGCTAAGCGTCATCTCCCAAACGCCATTCTTCACAACTGCGGGATGGATGCGGGACAGTTGACATATCAACTGCAAGATGCACAAAGGTCCCACATAAATGGACTAAGTGCAGTCTGCAGATAAGCCCCCACAACCTTGTGTTATTTCAAATCATCATCATCAACATCCACCATTCCTCTAAGAGGGGGCTTAGCATGATGATCTGCTCATTCGTGATATTATATAGGCTCCCTCTTATCAAGGTACCTTCCCCTTCGTTCCAAAATCTCTTGCATCTCTTACAATCTCTTGGCCATAAGCACTACCGCATTCTCTTCTGTATACTTAATTCGAAATACTAAGCATGTCTAGAAGGGAAACAAGGGAAGGGGAAGACAGGAATAAGTGCTTTACACTCTAGAGCCAATGAAGGGTATGGTAAGTGAGTACGATATAGACTATAGGAATATAGAACGAAGGAAAAATGCCTTCCTGTAACAGTTGTCGCATCAAGTGATGTTTTTAGTTTATTTTGTAATATAGTGTGTAGTATTCCCATTTTCCTTATAATTTGATTAATTTTGTTCAGGCTCGAAACATTTACTTAAACACGGTTTAGGCGTGTTCTTGCACCCCTGATAGCTAAATAGACTTCCGACAGGCGTACGACCATCAGGGCTGAACACGGTATGCAAAGGACGATTCATATCAGGACGTCCCCATAAAGGGCCCAGCCTTCATCCGGCACTTTTGTTTTGTTGAAATATTCTTTACTGATTATTTTTCATATTTTTAACTGTATATTTTGTTTTATGTTATTGTAGTATATATAATTTATGATTGTGCAAATCTTAATTTCCTGTAGGGAGCTAAATTGGAAACTGGAAACCATAGACAGAAAAGACACTTGTCTATTACACAATTTAAGTAACTAACTACTACACTACATCGACTTATAAATATATAGATTAATCTGTATCTTTGATCATCATACATATTCCTGAAAGGATAGCAATGGTGTTTTAAAATGTTGCAAACTGTTCTGCAACTTTTGATATTGTTTTTATCCATGATCATTGCGTGAATTTGGTTGTCTTATAAAGTGAGTAATATCAATTTCCAATAAATCTAGCGATTTTTGGTATATCAAATTTATTAAATATAGCAAATCGGGAAATGTTATTTTACATCACCAACAATTCGCGTCGGTTTATAATTTTGTGCAAAATAAAAGCGGATCGTTCCTTTTGTGATGTCAGCACAAAGAGGATTTCCTGCTGATCCGGGTGCGCTCTCTACATTGTTTCACATCGCTGTTCGTTGATACAGCCGCGTGAATGATTACGCATTTCGCGAAATAAAAATGCCAGGCGCGTAGTCGTGTAGGCCCTTCGAATAATCGCCACCTTCATTATTCCCATAATGGAACAGGCGAAGGAGCAGCGGCTGCGGCGGACGCAACGGACTTCATGAAATAGTCACGTACGTCTCCGTCCTCGCCAGCTAAAAAAGATGAACCAATATCCATGATAATGGGCCCGCGCTCTACAAGTGGTGCACCGCCCCCGCGCGCTCTTATCGCATCTCCACCGCGATGCATTCGCACGCGTTGCAGCCCAAACTATGGAAACGCGAGCCCATTGTTCGTGCCCATTATTCCAGTAAAAAGCTAATGAATGATGTGTGCACGAGAGCGACCCGCTCTCGGCCTGCCGACGGGGGCGGTTTGTGAAGGGTCGGCGGGCCCGGGGGTGGCGGCGGCCGCCCGGTCGATAAATGTTCACGTGGCCGCCCGGGCGACCCGCTCCCCATCCTACCTGCCTCCCAATCGTCCCAACGTTCCGGGATCCTTTATATTACATCGCATCCACCTCGACAATGTAATTCTCGGCACTGCATCAACATTGTTTCACGGAAAAAAAGAGGGCGCCGTCTGTTTCGCCATTCATGGACGCGCCGGGAAGCCTTCCATGAGACACTTTCCTGCATTTTCCTATTACACATGAAGAACTCGCACAAAAAATAATGCCTCAAAGCGCGCCTTAGCGCTTATGACACCCGTTACAGGGATCTGATATAGTTTCCTTTATGCGCGACACAATAAACGGAGTATACAAAGATATTAGGATTTAAATTGAAATGTGAGAGGGTTTCCGATTTTTTTCGCTTGGCACGATATTTTCACATCTACATCTTTTAATATGTTACACATTAGTTAATTTGAATTGAACCTGGCAGTAGTTAGCAACGCCTACACCTTACTGTAGAAGGCATATGTTAAAAAATTATAGCAAGTGCTATATTCTTTTTAAATAAATAATGTTTTCGCCACCATCACATGAGAAACAACATAAAAAGTTCTTGCTAGCTAGGCGAATTCTTTGTTAGCATATATACAAAGGATATACATGATAATTAAATTAGTTGAGAAACTAATTAACTAAGTAATCTAGAATATCAACAAGAATTGCTTTTTGCCATGTGTTCTATACAAACACGAAGGAAGGTCTTAATTTTACCGTGGACGTAAGAAATGATTATTGTGCGTTGTTGTCTGGTTAGTATTTTCCTAATAGTACGTGATTTATGGGAATCCTGATCATTATTATGATGCTTATTTTGATGTTCCAATTTTTATATTTTCCTGTGTTTATGAATCATATTTTATTGGACATGACTCATTATGGACTAAAGCTCGCATCAGGCAAGACAATTTCTTGTATGCAAATTCTGAGCTTATGATCGCGAACCAAATCTTATTTCCGAAATTGTTTTGTTTGTTATAGGTTCATCAAGTAAACACAAAAGTTTCAATATATTTATTAATTTCTTGAACAATTTTTTCTCATACAACTTAAACTAACTTACTATTTTAAAGTTCATCAATTGATGTCAAGCTTGTTTGATTTTTTGTATCGATCGCGCATGATGATCCGATTTCGCAATGCACTATACACTATACAAGTTTAAATGGCTTTCTTCTCTTCAATCTTCTGCCGCGCTGTTCGTTGGCAAGTAGTTGAAGTGCCTCAGCATTTACATGTCGGTGCTGTCTTCATGTTCACCAGCATGTCGTTTTTTCCCTCCTTATGTTTAACATGCTCATCCCAGCGTAGTTTGGTATTATACTAATTTAACTCTTAAATTTTGATTTTTAAAATTTTTAGTGCGCACCTATGCGACGATTTAGGAAGAATTACGTCCCACGTATGGATTTTTCTGCCTCCACAATCTTACTCCATTCTGCCTTGTCTTCTGCTGATCGTTGACACTTGTTGATCTTCAACTCTTCTAGGCTTGTCTCAACGTTATGCTTCCATCTTAATCTGGGGCGTTTGCATTTCCTGCAGTTCTCCGTTGGCTGCATATGACCAAGCGATCTTATTCTCATGGCTTTAATATGACCTACTATTGATAACCTAATCAATGGACAGACGAGCTCAAAGTTCATTCTCATGCATTACCCATCCGGTGTTATAAGTCCATATATAGTATTCGGATCCCTTCTCTCTATTCGTAATAGTTTTTGTTCTTCGTTTTGTGATAGTGTCCAGCAACCACACCCGTACACTATTACTAGTCTCACCAACGCTTTAGTGGTATTATATTGCATTTGAATAGTGATTTAAGGCCTAATATAGTTCTGTTTCCTTGACCAATCATGTTTTGTATTTCCGCCGTCATATCATTGCTCTGGTTGATGTTGAACCCTAGGTATTTGAAAGTGCTTACTTCTTCAATAGCGCTCCCCTGTATGATCATGTTTTGTTTCTTTATTCTTCTTGATATTAGCAGTACCATTAACCTCTATCCCTATTTTGTCTTCCTCTTCGAATAACCTGAACATGTTTCTTCCCAGTATCATCCGCATACAGCTTAATTTACTCTGATTCTCTCTACCCCGCTCTTTTATTAGATATTGGATAGGTTGAAGAGGACCGGTAATAGTCCATCTCTTTGTCACAATCAACAGCAGCATGTGCCGTTGATTTGTTGTCACATCGATCCTTCTATTCTTACCTGACTTTTTAGATTTTGTATGGTGATTTGTATTATTCTTGGGAGTTTTGGTAGTATGCCGAGATATAGTAATGCTGGTAATGCGTCTCGTTCTATGAGGGTTTAGGAACACCTGTATATTATATTATATCAGTGACCTTTACCATCAAAAACGTATTTTCTAAGGGCACAAAAACCACCATTCCGGCTGCCAGCTTTCCACACTTTTTCCATACCGCATACATATAAATTACATTACTTTTCACTATTGTATCGATTGAAAGGTTCAAGAACATTAATATAATTGCGATCGGTGAATAGTATACTGGCTTCATTTCACTTTGTATTCGTTTTGAAACCCGCAGCATGCACTCTGCATGCAGAACATGCGAACGGTAAACATTTGTATGCAATCACATAAACATCGATAAATATTTAAATAATCCCAGCCGATCCGGATAGTGGACGGGGATGATAAAATCCATACCATATCAAATGATTATTAAACTATCTACCAATTACTCATTTATGATTAGCAATAATATACTGTTTATATGAGCCTGTGAGAATGAAAGTGGTATAAGTCACTTTTAAATTATTTTGAAAAGAAGAAGAGTTTGCGTTTGGTATTTATGTAAATCAACGTGCGCACTTAAATTTTTATTTATAAATTAGTTGAGCCCGTGGATTTACATAAATACGAAACGCAAACTCTTCTCCTTTTCATTCAGGTGTGACTTACACTACTTTCATTCTCACAGGCTCATATAGAAGTTAATATAGTAGCCATTTATAAATAGATGTAAGGGTTTTTTTCGTATAAGATTCCGTATAGCCATCCAATTTTCTTAGTTTTCTATGTTATTAATAATATAAATATATAATTAACAATATTTATTATGTTATTATATGTTCGACAAATCAAAATTTCCTATCCACATTCGATTATGTATATATATATATATATATATATATATATATATATATATATATATATAATATATAATATAGTTTATTGCTGAACAGACCATAATCCAATTATACGACAACAATTTAAATTTACATCGAAAAATATACATGAGGATAAAAGTGTTATAAGCACATTTTCCTCTATGTATAACTTGTATATATCTATGTATATTTTATTATTGACAATTTAATATACAAGTTGTCAATTATTAAAATTTGTCTATTTAATTTTGTTTATTATTTTGCTTACGTGTTTAAGTTGTTATTGTATCATATTTCTTATTTTAATTTGTGAACGTTGGTAACACAACCCCCTAAATTTGTTGACGATAACAGCGACCCTATGTTTACTTGGTGACCACCATCAGCATCACAATGTATCGACAAGGTACAATAATCATCAAAATCACTACAAATCGTTTTTATTCAAAACAAAATTAATACAAAACATAATCGACCAGAAGAGAACTATTTTGAAGAACAAAATGATCACAACTGAGGATACAGAAATAGTCAGAGCACTGGCTATGATTGAGGATCAACTCGAATCAGAAAACATAACGACTAAATAACCCTGAGGAACGTTAATGGACTAATTCAAAATAACTAAATCTCTTTAATATAATATATGTTGAGCAACTACGGTCCTTGATGTTAACAAACAACTAAAACATAGGGATGGCAAATCCAAAGTAAATAAGCAGAAAATTCCAAAATGGGAAATGAGATTCCTACAAAGGATCTAAAGCATTAGATTAGACATAGGAATGCTGCTAATGGGCAACAGAAACAGTACCAGTCGAAAAGTGTAACAGACTCAAGAGGTACAAAGTAAGCAATCTGAGAAAACAGGAAAACAGAAGATATTATATATGTCACTAACCACGAAGAATTAATCACAAGAAGCCACACATATGCACAATATTCCATCTGCTACCGTCAAATTATTTTAGAGCAACATACGGTAAACAATACCTGTAAGCCACCAAACAAAGCCAGAATGCATAAAAGGTGAGAGACAACTGCACAATAAAATAATAATAATAATAATCCCGCAGGGGGGTAGTAGATTAATTTACTACTCTGGGGAGTGACGCCCCCACGGTCCTGAGTCTTACCCCTGCTAGGGTCAGCAACCCTAAGCAGCGAGATTTAGCTATGAACAGTTGTCAGAACACGCAGTTAAGCCTAAGGGGTGGTATGGGAGAACAGGCCCTACCCGTTCGGAGCCGTCATGGGGAGAGGTCTTCACTTGCTGAAGGTGAACCCAGTAGAATCCAAGCAAGGAAACAGAGTACCACTGGTAGCAATGGAAATGAAAAAGAAGCTAACACCTCAACCGCTTTACCTGCAGACAATGCTAATCACGTTGATAATACTGAGCCCATTGATGCAGAAGAGCATAGAGTGCAGAGAAGGCAGATATGAATCTCCACCTAGAACGCTGCTATCTGCACATCACAAACCTGGAAACAATAAAGGTGCCATACGGGAATGATCTTCACAAGCAAATGATAGAAACTTTCCCCAATCTAAAAACCAGCAAGATACAAAATATGATCCAGCAAAGAAGAACCCTCAAACTTAATGTGCGACTCGCACCGCAACTGAAAATTCTCCGTGATGAAGTAGCTGCAGAACTTGCGTTGTGAGAAGCAGATGTAGTAGTACAAGCAGCTGTAGAAGTAGAAATAGAACATACATATACTGATATTCAATCGACACAGCAGAGTCGTGTGCACAATCCAAACATTAAAAGTGCTAGGATATAATAATATATACAAAAGTAATTCAGATTATTTAAAAAAATAATGTTTCCTTCTGCCGTCCGTCTGCTTGGTTTAGAAAACTGCTTCCATTGTCTGCTGTCTTGGATGGTTGGTTAGATGGTCAATTGTTGCGTTCTTTCACTTTTTATATGTTCTTTACACTCACTTTTAAATTTTTAATGTCCTTGATGTCTTTAATATATTTTGGTAACTTTTCGATGGAATGCAATCATTATATAGGCCTAGAATACCTAAACTACGAACTGGAAGTAATACCAAATACATGATTTGTGACCGAACTTCTACCAGAAAAGATCGAACTGTGTTATAACTAGACTGATCTGCATTCGCTAATATTTTTTAGCCACCGTCAGCAGAGTACACAGATAGGATACCAACTACCAGGAAATGAAGACAAAATTAATCACCTAGCTTATATGGATGATATAAAACTAATGGCACAAAAGAGGGATTGAATAAACTGCTACAACATGTAGAAATATTTAGTAGCGATATCCATATGAAGTTTGGTGTGGAAGAATGTAAAATAGTCAGGAACGGAAAATGGGAAATACATGAAGGGCAACAATTTGTACAGGTAGACGGAACGGATGTTGGTAGAGCTACTAAAAAACCTTAGTATAACTGGAAAATTGCTGGACCTACATAATTTCCGGATTAATGTGATATAGTGCAATACACAGCATATACACAATATTATTTACTCATATATTAAAAGAACCCACAGATACTGCAACATTTGTCAATGTACTACCTTTTTAATTCCGTAACTAGACACCCCAGTGCTGATCCAGCAAAATATACATCCCTATCTACACTATACAAACTTCTCACGTCTATATTATGCGATACGATTTATAATAATCCAGCTGATGGCAGAACACCCACGAAAGGGATACTGCAAAGTTAACAGAGGGCGTAAAGAAGATGCAATAATAACTGAAGAAGCCAGGAAGAAGAAAAAAGTCCTACACATTGGATATATGAACATTGTTGTTAGTGTTGTTCTTTAAAAAAACACATCGAACCGTAGCTCACTCTATCACATTCTTGTTTCACCATACATTCTCCATTTTCATTCAACCAATGTTCCCATTTATCTTAACTCTGACCTTATATACTACATTTCCTATAGCTATCATCCATCCAATCCTTAAAGCATTCTTATGGGTATTTTGGCAGTCCTTGGTGTACCTAGAACTACTTGTATCTCCAATATCTACGTTGTTCTATGTTACCTTGTTCTGTACTTTACCAAAAATATCTAACATGGCGACACTGCGCTTTAGAGTTTCAACATATTCCAAAGACATTCCTATTCGTTCATACATTAGCTTTCTCTCTAGCCCTTGTTTAATCATTACATCCTTCCGTACTGTGTTGGGATTCATTTCCCCTTCTTTACGCGCATCTTATTCCATTATTTCTTCACTTCTATCGTCGTTTGAAAGTCATAATGTACTATTATTTGTCTCAGTCTCAGTGCAAGTTATTGATTTTTTTAAACCATTTTTTGGTAAATCAATGGCGTTTACTACTGCCCAATTGAGTTTTTTCATTATATCGGTAGCTTACTACTGCACCTTGTTGGTTTCCGCTCGGGTTCCTGTGGATTAGTTCACAGGTTGTGATAGTTCAATCGGTATATCATCCGAGTGACTCATGTCTTATTTTTCCAGTCTACTATAATCCAGTAACCTTCTCATAGTTATACGGTGGCTAACTTGCATCAAGAGGGGGTAGTTAGTTTCGTTTTTTTTCTTGTATGGAATATGCCTGAAATGCAAAATCCAAGTTTTCAACCTCGTTAGCCTTCCGGAAAACTTTTAAATATCTCAAAAACTGCCAAATGTTTGCACTTTTTTCGGTTTCTTCCCATTTTGACCATGATGGAGTTTTTTTGTATTATTCTTCTCTGTTCATTGTATTATCAAAAACTATTATTTCTTTCCTCTCTCTTTTTTCTCACAATATTTCTAAGCTCCTTTTGATTTTTCTTCTTTTTTTTCGTGTAGTCGTCACTGACGATTCCATCAACTTCTTTCTGTTCTGGAATACTAAAAAATCAATCACACACATTGGCTGGTTTATTGTAAGTATTACACGCCACGTCTAATGATGTCATTTAGTATATAATCTTAACGGATGATTACTTTGATATAAAGGAACATTGAAGCAAAAGCTAACACCTATATAGTCTATTTAATAATGTATTAGCTTGTTGCTAAACAAAGATAATACTAGAGATAGTTTGGTGATGGCATGTACGGTGATACCTTGATAAGCACCTGTGATTAAATACTCGCGCTGGATACAACTATTGAAACACAAGTGTTTATATAAACCAGATGTCTAATAAACAAAGGAAGCATAAACAAAAAACACCAACCGAATGAATTTAACTATTTTTAGTAATAATTATGTTCTACTTCAACTACAGATAAATATACAAGAGTTACATAGACTAAAATGGTGAGTACGTATAAATATACAAAAGATATCTACTAAAGAAATAAAACCCGATCAAGAAACACTAAAGGGAATATGTTAGAATCCCGACTTGTCACTGTCTGCTTCGGGCACGTTTCGTTTTGTCACAGCAGCGCATGTTACGTTTTTTAACTATCTGAATAGTTAGAATTCGTGTATAAGCATATAAATGTACAAGAAGCTTAACATTATTGTATGTAAATAAATTAAAACATTTGGAAGTATTAATACTTTATGCACTCACAGCTACATAGGCAAAATGGTGAGGACATATACATTACAAGAGATATCTAGTAAAGAAATAATGCATAAACAAGAAACACTAACGGGAATATATCAGAATCCTGAACTCGTGTCAGGGATCTCGTACCTTCCTGCGGCACGTTTTGTTATGTGACAGCTGCGCATGTTTCGTTTTATACCTTATTTTTAACTTATTCTATATAGTTAGTATTCTATATATATATATATATATATATAGTATAGTATAGTAGTAGTATTCGTATATATCCAATTTTAAAGTACAAGAAACTTAATTTTATTATATGTATTAATCTTTTGGTATGACTCTACTCAGGGATGCATAGGCAATATATATATATATATATATATATATATATATATATATATATATATATACAAGAGATATTTAGTAATGAAAGAAAGAAGAAACAAGAAATTCTAACGGGAATTTATCAGAATTCCGAACTTGTTCGCCTTGGGCTCGGTTTGATGTCTGAAGTGTGAATTTATCTCTTACCAATATAATAAACAGTTAAAGAATAAAGTGTTTTACAAATAAAACCTGTTCAAACTGCTCTCCTGTACAGTTAGGGAAATGTGACATAGTGTTCTATATCCCCGCGGTAGAGATATATTAATATTGAAAATATTTATGAATATTTTGCTGAATTTATGAGCTATTTAACATTCAACTAAAGTTGCTTGCACTAATTGCTCCAGCTTGAAATAGATTTAGAGCTAATGAATAATTTACGTTCATTGGCAATTAAGTGCGGCGCTCTTTTCGTGAATTTATTCTGGCGCTTCTTTTAAAGAGATCCCCGGACGTGCGCCATGAATAATTTCTAAAGCTTCTAAATAATGCCCGTTCGTCATTTGCAAATATAAAGTAAAATCCTCGTGCATCGAATGGGTGCTGGGCTTGAATTATGTAGTATATAATTGTATTGGGGTACTATTTTGTTTCTGGGATTGTGCTTCAACAATTCCGTTTTTTGTCCGGATAATGCAACGATAATCGGTCGTTGTTATATGCGATTCCAAAAAACGCGCGTCGCCCTGAATCGATGCATTTTATATTGGGGATGCTACCGTTTCGCGTGTACAACAAGTGTATGTGTGTGTAGGAGAGTGTTGGTGTGTACACGGTACACAGTTCGATGAGATGCGCACGCATTTGCCCGGACCGCCGTACCTACTTGTTACACCGGAGTCTCGCCTGGTCCGGGCCGGGTCTCGCTCCGGGTGGTGTGACGTGCGTGTAGTGACTGCCACCAGTTGATTATACGGACGATACTTTTCGTAAAAATCAGGTATGTTTTCTAATAAATCATGACAACAGTCTACATCCATAAAATATATTTACATAAAATAATAAAAACAATATAAGATAGTTTAAAATTTTATTTTCAATTAGATAATTATAAAATAGTACAAAAATAATAATAAAATAGAAAATATGTACAATTTGTAATAAAATATTATATTTTGTGCCGCGATTCATTTCTGCAGTTCAAAATAATGTAGGTCGCATTATGTAAATTAGGTCGAAAAGTGACGGGGGAAAAATGAAACCGGCGGGTTCACCACTTTTTAGTAGCAAGCACTTCCCACGGCGCTTTAAAATAACACGTAAATATTGCAATGCAAATGTTTTCAGCACACTTTGGGGCGTTAATTATTTTCTGACTTTTTTTTTAATATAAAAAGAATATTACAGATACCTAACTTCCAAAACTTTGCCTAAATTTATCAAGTCTAATACTTTATTGATTTCTTTTGTAATAATATAGAAATCCTTTATTGTCATTATCTCCATTACGTTCTTTTATAAAAAAACGTACTGCGAACAATATGCATGCAAATACAAAATATTTTTAACGTGAATTTCATATTAAAAAATCACAATATTTGTTTATAATATTTTGATCTATTAATAATTGAATAGAACAATTTATATTTATATTTCTGTGGCTATTTGGCAGGAGCCAATTTTACTAACTTTTCAGGGAAGAAAATTACTCATTAATAATTTGGAATTGTAATAACCCCCTATTTTTTTTTCCATATATAAATTATTAGAATTATAGAAAAAATACTAGTTATTAAAATCATACAACAAATTAAAACCTATTATTTATCATATTTTAGCAAATAGCTACATAATTGTATTAACAATAATAATAATTTTTTGTATAAAATATAAATTAATAATTAGATATAGAATATAGTTTTTAATACTTTACACACTTTTGAATATAGATACTTTAGATACGAAATTGAATATAGATGAATGATCAAATACATTAATATATGCCGGAATAAAGTCCTTTAAGATACCGTTATAACTGCATTATTGACGGTATAGATAGAATATAAGTGTATAAAGTTACGCTTTAGTTGATTTACATTTAACATTTACATTATGGAAAATCTAGCTTATTCTATGAAAGTTAAATAAACCGATTCATTGCGCTATATTCATCAATAATTCATAACACAAATGGATTTTCATTGTAATGTTTGCATTATGACCAACAGCGAATTGAATTTCCAATAAAAAATTATTGCATTGGACGTGTCTGTTAACTGATATTTTATGCTAACTTATATTAATAGCCTTGCTTTTATTGCTGTTATACAGGGTGTTATGTAATTCGAAGGCAATCCGTTAAGTTGTCGTTGAGGTGAGTAAATCTAGCATTCGTCTTCGTTTGGTAACTGGAGGACTTCTAAGTTGACTAATGAGAACGCACTTCATATTTTGGACGGAAAAAATAATCTCATTTCTATGATAGAAAATTCAACAGTCGTATATAAATCTCGTTCAAAATTTAAAGCGCTTTCTCATTGGTCTATTTAAAAGTCCTGCAGTTACCAAATAAAGATGAATTTACAAATAAAAAATCGAATTCTTGCTAGATTAACTCACCTCCACCACCACTTAACGGATTGTTTTCGAATTACATAACACCCTGTATAATAAAATAATAATAAAAGCAAGGCTATATTTTATGTCTGTGCAATCCATTCTAATGAACAAAAGGTATAATGCATTGTTGTTTACAGTTTTTGATATATCAAGTACTAATGAGTGATGGCAAGAAATGACTGAAACATGTAAATGGAAACAATAAATATGAATTAAATACCTGATGTAGCTATTTCACTTCGATTTATTTATGTATTAATTATTGTAGTAGTAGTAGTTACGGTATTTGTTTGTCAATTTGTAACTGACTATTAATCTTAGGGTTAAAGTTCATATTAATTAACATAAATCTATTTTATTTATGAAATAAATGTATGAAAAACGGTATTATTCTATACAAGGAATTGATAATTATATTACTTTATATCATAACAATATTATCAATAATCTTTATTCGCAAACAACAGATGCAGATGGCTGGTATTACAGTTGTTATTTACAATAATTTATTTAGCCTACACCGAAAGGTTAAAGGCAATTGATAATATATATTTACAATAACAAGCCATAACTAAATTAACAGAGCAATTACTGTACAAAGTATACATACATTGCAATGATTGATATTAATTGATATTACAAAATAGGGGTTTAGATATTAGAAGCTTTTATAAATGAGAGATTAGATTGGTCTAAATGAACGCGTCACTTGTTTGTCAGACTCTTGCTTTGATGCAGTTGACAAATTGAGGAATGTTGTTTTGTTGGTAGAACCCCACCGTTGAATTTCATAGGTCCAAACTGGTTTAAGGGTCTGTTTATACAGCAATAAATTGTTATAATTAGAAACTAGAATTTCTATCAAGTAGGCAGTTCCAGTTCCTCTCTTTTCTTTTTTACATGGATTTTCCAACGTCTTGCATCAAGGATGAAACCCAAATATTTTGCTGAGCGATTGTGAGATGTTCTGATTGTGGTATATCACTGGTATAGATCAGGTATAAAGTAGGCCTTGAGATATTTCCTTAGTTCAGTATGTGCTTGATCTTGTGAATCGTAAAAATATGTCGGAAATGTATGATTCTAATAGTAGAGAATAATTCTGTGGGAGGAGTATGTTTAACTTATACTTGAGTCCATTATGCCAAGTTTTATGGAAAGCCTATCCTACATCCAGGAAGATAGTAGGTTTTCTAGCTTAATGATTTTTCAATAAGATCAGTAATGCTATGAACTTGGTCTATAGTGGAGTCTGGTCGGGCTCTCTCTCTGAAGCCAAACTGGTGGTTTGGAATTAAGTTTTTTTCTCCATGATTATCTCACTAATAATATTTTTTAGTTTAACACTGGAAGTAGATAAATAGGTCTGTAACATGAAACTTGATGGGCAGATTTGCCAGGTTTAGGAATCATCATGATTTCCACATCCTAGGTACATACTTTATTCTGAAAGGAGTGTTCATAAGATGCGTACGTTTTATTATGACTTTCTTCTGCAGTTGTCTCAGAACTTAGTTATTAGGTCGAAGCCTGGAGCTTTCTTGGCATTGATGCTTAATTTTATCTGTTATTGCTACTTTTTTTAGGGTAAGTTGGTCTGATGGTTAATTCTTCTTGAACAGGCATTTCCACTTAGGTAGAATTTTGCATATTACTTATGACCCAACTATCTCCTGAATTTCCGATTGTAGGATTCTGCAATATCGGTCTTTTAGTTGCCTTCTAGAGGGAATAGTTAGTATTTTTGTTGTTTCACAAGTCGCTTAGCTAGGCACTAATGAATTCATTTCAAGTCTAGTTTTGTCTTACAGAATTCTGGTCGGTTGCTATTTCCTTCTAAGTATCCTATTTTCTGCGAATAAGTCTTTTATTTCTTTAGGATAATTATTTCCTTTTGCACGCTGAAGAATTGAAGGTGTATTGTTCAACACGTCTTTTTAGATATTTTGGATCAGTATCTCTATTTCCACACTTAATTCTTCTTCAGTTCTCAATGGGACTGCGAGATTGATAACATTTTCAGGGTCTAATTTGAAGTTTATCCTATCAGTAAGTCCATTTATCAATCTGGTAGTATTTTTCTTTTGTATTATGGTATTTCTAAATGTGAGAATGATCGGAAAATGATCCGAATTCATGTCCTTTGTCTCATCAATTGAAATATAATTTGTGGAAATATTTCGCACGAAGTCAAATCGGGCATTGGGAGAACTAAGTTTTTGGGTTGGTCTATTATTATTATTGTTTTTTAGCTTCTTTTAGCATTTCTTTTGTAACAGTACATCTGCGTTAGTTGGCGGGATGGCTTTCTTCACATTATACATACCTATGTTGTATATTCTAAGATAACAATAGACACAACTATCGCACAATCGTGTTGTTTTTGTTCCCATACGTCGGAGAACACTGTCAGTAATAACATTATTTGTCACATCACAAAAGTCATAAATGACAGGTCGGTTGGCTTCAAAATATTGTCTTCGTTTTTATATTATAGGGATTAACGAAAATATTAATCTTATTATAATAAAAATCACCGAATGCTGTCCAGGTAGCCTTATTTTACTTGTACTGAGTTATTATTATTTTATTATTATACTGAGAGAAATTTTCTTAGGGATTTATAAAACGTTTATAAAACTCTAGATATTTAGTCAGTGTCTTAAATCTCAATTGTATGTCATATCTAAAGTGCTTGTTATATATGCACAGAATATTAAATTCGATAAAGTTCAAATGACGTAACTTTTAAAGAATCATTACCGACCAGTGTTTACACGAAGTTTTATATAACTGATGAATAAAATACGAGCCTACAATGAAGTAAGGTTATTTATGTACATCATGTACCGTGCATCCAT
Source organism: Lordithon lunulatus (assembly GCA_963942505.1). Classification (NCBI taxonomy): domain Eukaryota; kingdom Metazoa; phylum Arthropoda; class Insecta; order Coleoptera; family Staphylinidae; genus Lordithon; species Lordithon lunulatus. The sequence goes on along the minus strand of OZ012666.1, from coordinate 51,648,988 downwards.
AAATATCGCTTTATGATTTCGATTTAGCCCTTCGATATTTAAGAATTCCGTTACCACCCTGCTTACATATAAATATGTACAATGGGTACAAATATCAATGTGAATTTCATTTAGTGATGCTTGCAAGTATTAACTCGGTGGGTTTATTATTGCGAAGTATTTTAAATAATAATATAATAGTAACATGGGCAATTGGTTCACTGTCGTCGAATTACTTATTGCCTAGATTAGATAGGTCCGTAACACTGCTTATTATAATAGACATATATAATATTCATATTATATTCGATTATATATGGGTATATAAAGAACGAAAGAACGTCAGGTAGTCGTGTAGGTCATCAAATCATCGTCAAATTCGAATTCGAGTCGAAAATCTTAATACAAAAACATAATATATAATAATATAGAATTTGATGACCAACATCGTTACCTGAAGATGACCAACATGGTTACCTTTCTTTCGCCAATTTATACAAATCCTGTATATGTTGTTTATATATTACTGTTTCTCTCTCTCTCAGTGGTATGTATTTATTATATTCCCCATGCTTTTTAGTAATATATGTAAATAAAATTATATAAATTGCTTAATTTATCCATATGTTATTACATACATAAGTTATTATTATTATCACTATTATTATCTATTTTAAGTTGAAAGTTGGAAGTAGAATTACTTGTAAACTAGCAAAAGAAATAGCAGTATGTAAACATAGACAGATTTCCGCCAACAACTAATCAAGACTAAATTACTAAATTTGGTTTTAATATAAAGTGTAGAGTTTTTCTGAATACGAGGGATGAAATTTTGTTTTGATTTTGGGGACAGATGGACAGATGACACTCAAATTCCAGGGAACGATAATATAAATAATTATCACGCGACATTATGAAGTGAAATTTCGCTAATATTTTTTATGCGATTAAATTAGTTTAGCCATACGTATATAATAAAGTAAAAATGCGAAATTGTAGTCAGATAAAACACGAAAATTAAGTTGATTCGTTTTGGGTCCCTTGGGTACCTATCAATGATAATTTCTACATAGTTAATTTGTTAATAAAAAATTCCTAATATTATCAAATACAATATATTCCATATTACCATAACCCGGGGTATGAAGTAAGCCACTAAGATGTTGGTTACAAGTTAGTCATATTCTTGGGATGTAGCAAGTCTGAAGGACCACCGTCCTCCTGTTGGAGGGTTATTAGCAGATGAAGTTGGTCGAAGTATATTGTAAATTTCTTTGTCATGTTACAACTCCTATAAATATGATGACATGTATTGTTTGGGTATTATTATTTTTATATACTAGTTTACTACTAATATTAGATATGAAATTCTTTCTTTATAAATACTTTCAATATTAAATTACAAGTATTCTTTCCAATATACTTTAATATTAGTCTTCACTCAACAACTGTTGTATGACTTCTGACAGTCCATATAAAATAACTGTATTGGAAAACTTTTACATCGCTACGCTGAAGAATGCGCCCTACTTCTACTGACGTACAATAACATCAATCATTCATTTATTGTATACCATCTGATTAGTATATTTACTATTTGCATGTTCGTTTTTAATTTTAATTTCTATCGGATCGTGTTTAATGGTTTCGCATAAAAAATTCGAAGTGGCTCGTGCAAGGTACACGATAAATCACATGCAGTGCAAACACTGCGGCCAGTGTAAAATTTTAATGACACACCTCTACTATGTGCGTTACGGGGGTTGGATTGTGACACGGCACCTAGGCGGCATGACTGACAAGGCTTAACGAATCGATTGGGGATCACCCTACACGCAATTTGGTTAAATATTAACCGGCGATGAGCGCAAGTTTACGTAATGTAATAATGAGATGCTTCAAGAAGCATTATATGGAACATTCATGGTAAAGGCTTAGCTGTAGATATAATATTACCGAGTTAAGTTGAGTTTTTCTACTGATTCATGTGTTTGATGTTCAGTACACACACAAAAATAATGAACCTGAAAATAATTACTGCTGGTGATTTACTGCAAAGTCATTACCAATGTTTTTTTTGAGTACGAAGTGAAATGATTGACTAATCAATATGTTCAATTAACATGTGTATGCTATAATAATGTAATATAGTAATCACCAGTAGTACATTTTACTAATGAAACACGAGCATCGATTGAAAATGTACAATACATCCTTCCGACGACTTGAATTATTATATTGTTACCTTCTCGTCCCTTTTAGCTAGAAACAAAGACACTTTTTGTACCTAATGTAAATAGTCGCTTCTGTTGAAATATAAACTATGGCATTTAAGTTCAATATTATCATTAAGACCAATATCAAAAGAAATAAAAAAACACCCATACATATTTTAAATAAGAAAAAAACATTTTTGTGATGTAACGGAGGTTCTTAACTTTGTGATTGCTCTTAGCATTTTCATTTTGTTTGTTCGCAGCTTCCTTTTTGTGAACGTTGTGTGATCACTAGTTTCTGCCACATATGTTATAATAGGAATTTCATACGTTTTGCATATTCTGACTTTACTCACGGTATTCATGTATCTGTTCTTGCAATTTTTGTATTCAAGGTAGCCAGACCATGATGCCGCCTTGTTTGCATATGCTAGTACTTCCTCTGTTAAGTTCGAATGGTCATGTATTTGCACATCTAGGTAGTTTTTGCTGACTTGTTTGATTGGTTTCTTATTTAGCATTGTTTTGCATCTCTGTGGTTATCGGTTTACTGTTCAGATGTTTCTTCAATGGTTTTGATCATGATCGTATTGAAAAGATGAGGACTTAAGATCAACTTTGCTTATCCCGTCGGTTATCGGCACCTCATTCATGAGATGTGGTTAGGCGTAATTATGTTTTTATTCAGCCATCTAATGATTTTAATTATGTTTTGCTAGACGCTTTGATTATTGAGGATCCTCAATGCATCGTTTAGTTGTATCAATCGTACGCCTTAGTTAGATTCACAAAGCATATATAAAATGGTATTTGAATTCATATGATTTCTCGGCGATCTGAGAATGCAGCGGAAAATGCCCTACGCCTAAAAGAACTAAAAGAAATCATCGGATTACCGATTACACACTATTCCTCATAGAAGACTGCAGAAAAGTCCAATCAGGGGTCGAATCTGAGTACAGCTATCAAATTCTTGCCGACATCTTAAAAACAAATACATTGCAAACATCTGCGAGGGTTTAGAACAACATGCCAACCGGCATGAATCCCGTGAACTCATGGACAAAGATATCTATTCGGAGACTTCATTAGACTATCAAAGACCAGCTAGGCAACATAATCAACGACGCTGAAGGAATTGCTGTTGAATATATAGCCTCAAACTGTATAAAGATGACGTACTAGGACCTTTTGAACTGATTTTTTTCCAGCTTTGTATAAGGATTGAACGTTCCATGCTCTGTCGTTGAACCTCTTCACCGGACCATTTGGACCTCCATTCGTATAACGATCTATATTTTCCATGTTCCGATCTTGATTATTTTCATCTATTTGCATTTTTCAAACCCTTGCATCCCTTATTTTACTAGTACTACCGTATTAAAATTTAGTTCTATATAATATTGTGTGCCATATTAAAACGCTTTTATCTAAACATATATTTTATCTCAGATATAGCTCGCATTATGTCTATCCAAATAAAACTTACATAAATATCTATAATATTTGTCCAATAGCTTGTTGAAATTGTTCTTAAAGAAAGCTATGCTAGAAAAATATCTTCTAAAACGAAAAGTGAATTGAAGCATGACCAATTATTTATAAACATATAATTCATTAGCGCCCTCACTTGATCCATATAAACTTTTAGTGTTCTATAATTCCAGTTTACCGTGGTATAAATCAATACATATTGCTGAATATTGATAAATATATTGAATATTTATATATACACCGTATATTTATTATTTGTTTACATATTTTACACACACATACATTTTATATTAATACTACCATTCTACAATTTTATTTCGCATAATATTGTGTGCAATATATCTTGTTTTGAGATTAATAATAAGTATTATTCTATATACAATGTATATATTACGTTCAAATATTTGCTTTAGTTGGAAGTGCGTATGAGGACTTCCCACATAAATCCCCTATCCTATTTATTTTTATTGTACGGGTAACACGGTTCTGAAAAAGGGAAGAGAGAGACAAAGGTGGCTGGGAAAAGCGCAGTGCACGCATTTGGGTCCTCGCTTTCAGAGGATAAAAGGAAAAATCGCCCCCACAATGGCGATACATTATTCGGGCGTCCTCTCTAGCAGACGCGAGCTGGAAAATTTACATTTTTCCTTTAGGTCCCCCGCTCGAAAAATGCACCATAAATTTGGCATTCCGCGTCCCATCGCGCCGGCATTGTTATCCCACTCTTCGACACTTTTCGAGGGAGGATTGTAAAACGGTTACGCTATTTATACCATTGTGCGCCTGTTGACTGCCCGTTTACAATATGCTCGTAAAGATGGAAAATGTTATAGCTAGTAGGAAACTAGTTACATACATAATAATGTCGCCACTTTATAAATTGGTTCGTAACAGTGTTACAACCGTTTTTATATTATTGATTTTTTTAAGTGATGCTATTAAATAAACTAGGAATTACTATTAAAACCACATAACTTACAAAATTGTTTACTTACAGAGAACTAAATTATTCAGTAAAGAGCGAGTAAAGCACATAAATTGAGATTTGAAATAAAAGACCTATACAAGGATATGTTGAAGGACAGATGTCTAATCCGACTTATTGTAACATTCTTAGTGGTTTATTAAATGACGGGATGAATTGTTAATGCTTTGGATAAATGGATAGTTGTCGATACTAATGCTATATATATATATATTTTTTGAGAATTATACATTCGTTGTTTATTGGTGATATTTCAAAAATTGCTTATAGATTGTAGATAATTAAAGTTTACGTGCCCGGCCCATTCATCATAAAGGCACGGTTGAATATAGAAACTCACGGTGTTTCATATTGTCACGGCCGGGTGATGCGATATACAAATATTAATAAAAACGAATATTCTATTGTATCTTGTAGCCCGGCGCTTGCACCATTAATTCACATCTACTATTCTAACAACTGGTCTTGTGACGCTTCATTTTATATTATTCCAATATATATTTCAGTATGACAAACCGATGTAGTTCAGTGGTTAGCATAGGCATACCGGGTTCGAATCCCTTCCCGGGTAGTCGGTACCATTCGTTGCTGGGATATATTGAACGACTTCTTGAAGTGCGACTAATATTCACTACACATAGATTAACATACGGCAGAAAATCGATAACCTGTTATACAATTCTAACAAATACAGTATATACTACTACTCCTGCTACTACTACTAGTAGTAGTTCATTATGACCGTAGATTCCCTTAGATCGGCCACTTTCAGGTAGGTGGTGTATATCAATTTCTGCCTTAGTGCACTCGATATTGAGCTGGATGTAAAATCGGGGTATCTATTTTGTAATTTATATTACTCATCCATATCGACATTGACAGTTGATACCGTTCTTAGCATTTTTTAAATATTGTACATTATTCCAATATTATATATGTTTTTAATATTTTAATTATAACTTTGATATTCTCTAATTGCCAAGATGGGTCGTTAGACCAATTTACCAGTTACTATAGTATGTTTTAAAACATGAACCAATATTATCCTTACACTATTACATAAGTGGGTTCTCACATTGCAGTGGCAATATGTAGATGCTCACTCCAGGTTTCTCTTCCAGAATGTTAATTATGAATGCATTTAGAATAATTTTGGGTTAGTTCGTCCCCGTCTACATTTTCGTTTCAGAAATATATCCTGTGTGGACTGCACGATTTATCAAAGACATCAGATTCAAGTGCCGTTCTATAAATCGCTCAGGGCACAGCCGTGTTGTTACTGCAGAAGTATAAAATGTCAGCCAAGTGTGGTATGTCGTTGATGTTCGAATTCACCAAAATTCACAATCAATTATTTTTATGGCCCGTATAATGTAATAATAAATTCGTAATAATAATTTTATATGGGCAGAAATGGCGACAAAACAATATTTTCTTGTTCTGCAATCAGTCGTATTTTATAAATATTGTCTTCGTTCTGACTCACAATTAGTACACGGTACACTTCGTTCGTAATAAATAATTAAAAATAAATGACACCCGGGTATATATAAATGTTAAATGTGTAACATCTTGAGAATTAATGGACTTCAAGGAGGTACAAAAATGCCAAGACATGTTTCCCGAAGAAAGTGTCCCATTTAATGTAACATACATGCACTCCCAGTGGTGCATTCTAGCCGCCGCTAGCGATCCACTAGCGACCGTATAAACTATGTAAGACCAGCTTTTAGCCGCCGCCAAGCCACTGAATGGTACCAGAGATGTCCGCACACACGCACTGCCGCTCCATATTGCAATACTTTCTATTAATTCGCCGCCCCTGGCTGTTTGAACGTTCGATCGGCCGCTCCGGCCTTTATTTTCCCTTCTTTTCATCCATTCCGCTCTACAAACAGCAGGATGAAATGTGCGCGCTTCCGTTTTTAAATATCGTATTTCGATTAGTGTCTGTATGGACGTGACTGGATAGAGTTGCATATATTTTAACGTTCGTGGAAATATTTATTTTAAAAGGCTGTTCGTTTTACTAGCACCATCCGATATTATTCTTATATTTATATTCAATGTACCACGCATATAGAGTATTCACCTTTATATGTGTCAAGATTAATATTCATTATAAAACTTTAGCTGACGTTTTAAAACCATTAACTAACTTCTATTGTGCACTTACTATCTTCTGATCTGCCTCCGCATTGCGACCATTTATTCCCCTAAAATATCTACCTCTCCACTCTAATCCTTTTGAATCAAAGATCAATGATTATTTTTCGCCAGTCGCCCCCCTCACAAAGAACGTGTCAATTCAGCAATCCACCCCGATTAGTGGGCGAAAGAAAACGGAACTCGGCTTTTCGGACGACCTCTTGTGTACTTCTTTCAGCGCTCCATTGTTCCCGTTTATTTTTTCAAACTTCCGTGTTATTCAATACCAGCAAACAAGAATAAATTGACGGAATGCAAATTGCGAAAGCAATTTGGGACTAGTTACTGTAGTACGCGGTAAGTTGGGAAAGCGGGTGGTCGCGGCACAGACAAGGGCCAATTAAATTGTAATTGTGCAACATTTTCCGACTCGTAGGATGATGATTATATGAATTTCAGGGTTTTGTACTCGGGAATAATTCTTATTTCGAACGCAATAAACGAGGATATTTTAAAGTGTGTAGGTTTATAAATATAATGTAGAATTTCTGGAGAGTAAACTAATTTCAATCTTTTCTCTTTATTTTCTACGTTATAATTACTTTGTAATTAAAAACTAGAGATCGTTGGAATCGGACTAGAGATTCTCATATTATCAAACAAATGAACATATCTGCCCGCGCATTTACCATTATAGCAAATGCCTCGTGGCGTTTCATTTAGTCATTGTCGGATGACCTGATTGCCTTATGAATAAGATGGTAATTGTTTATGTGAGACATATCTGATATGTTTTGATTACGAATACGTATTTCCTACCTTCTACCAGATCTTTCGTATTGATCGTATATTCTCTGAGACTAAATTCAGCATAATTTGTTAGTATTTTATGAAGTTGACTTTAAATATCTTTCGATTTGATCTTCGATCTTATAGAGTATTTATAAGCAGCACGGAAATGGTGAATCACAAAAAGGAGAAGTAAATAAGCCAACCTCCGCATAGTTTTTTTTTTTTTTTTTTTTTTATTATAATGCTTTTTATTAAAACTGGTCACGCAGGACCAACCATCAATTTTTCTCTATTACATCTTATAAATAACATTTTGCATTATGGTACATCCAGCGATGTCCTAACGTATCTGTCTCCTACACTAGTTCGAAGGGTTTAGTCCTCTTCAACCTTCGAATTAGGCTCTGGTTATCAAGTAGTTGGAGGGCTTCTACATTGACATGTTGGTGGAGTCTGGCTTCATGCATGCCAGCGTACCTTTTTATCTCTTCGGCAACTGTGGGTATGTCGAGGTCGCGATGGATATCTTGATTGCGGACATACCACGGAGCATTCAACATATTTCGAAGCACCTTATTTTGGAAGGTCTGAATTATTGCGACGTTTGTGTCTTTGGCACAACCCCATATTTGGATACCGTACAACCAAATCGGTTTGATGATCTGATTATATATAGCTGTTTTATTTTGTATTGACAACTGTGATTGTCTTCCCAGTAGCCAATAGAGCTGTCTATATTTAAAGCCGAGTTCAGTCCTCTTTTTTTTTATATGTTCCTTCCAACGTAGTTTTGTATCGAGGGTCATTCCAAGATATTTGGCATTATTTTGGTAGGGTATTACCGTGTTGCTAATGTTGAGTGATCGTGGATTATTAATTTTTTTATTGGTGAAGTTCACGTGTATTGATTTTAGTTCATTCAGCTTGATTTTCCAGTCGTTGGTCCATTTATGTATTCTGTCACTTGCTCTCTGTAGCTTATTCGTAGAGGTATCAGAGTTCTCTCCTACTGCAAGTACTGCTGTATCATCCGCGAAGGTTGCAACCGTCACGTCATCTAGTTTTGGCAGGTCACTTGAATATAATACATAGAGGATAGGCCCCAGAACACTGCCTTGGGGTACACCTGCATTGACTTCCTTGAGCTGCGAATATTCATCCTCTTGTTTTATTCTAAATAGTCTATTCGATAGGTATGACGATAAAAGTTCTACGTATTGCACTGGTAATATTTTGTTTAATTTATGGATAAGTCCTTCATGCCACACTTTGTCGAAGGCTTGTGCTACATCTAGGAAAATGGCAGAGCAGACTTTCTTCTCCTCGAGAGATTTTTCTATGATATCGGTTATACGATGCACTTGATCTATTGTGGAGTGCTTTTGTCTGAATCCGAATTGGTAGCTTGGGATTATTGTATTATTTTCAATTATTGGTCTTAGTCTTTTCAAGAGCAGTTTTTCAAATAGTTTTGAGATTATTGGGAGTAGCGAAACAGGTCTGTATGATTGTACATGATGTGGTGGTTTACCTGGTTTCGGCAGCATGAGAATTTCTGCAACTTTCCAGATAGCAGGTACATGTTTCAGGCGAATAGCTGCATTGAAGAGATACGTAAGCATGACCACACCTTTTTTTGGGAGCTGCTTTATTATTTCACCAGTTATCAGGTCAAATCCTGGTGCTTTCTTTGGATTTAGGTTGGTTTTGATTTCTTTAGCTAATTCGTGCGGAGTTATTAACAGTATCTCTTTGGAATCAGGATTCTGTATGGACTGTAATAAGTTATCTGTTTCTGACTTGTTTGGTTTGAAGACTTCAGCTAAATGATTGGCGAAAATTTCTGCTTTATCTTTGTTATCACGCGCCCATGTGCCATCTTCCTTTTTTATTGGGGGAATTTGTACTGTAGGTCTATTGAATTTTTTTGTAGCTTTCCATAATGAATAATCTGTCTTTTCGTATGCCGTTAGACTTTGTAGGTAGGTTTTCATTGTTTCGTCCTTTAGTTTTTGTATCTCCCTTTTAAGCTTTTGTGTTTTGTGGTTTAATGTAGTTTTATCTAATGGGTGCCTTGTTTGCTGCCATATTCTTCTAGCCTTTCTTTTTTCTTTTACCATTGCTCTAATCTCTAGTGGGTAGTTATTCCCTTTTGTTGTATGGGTAGCTTCCTTGGTGTTGTTTGTGGCCACTGCCTGGATTAGTTTGGTGAAATTCTCAGCTTCCGTTTCCAGCTGTAGAATTGTTTTTAAACTGATGTTAAGTTTTATTTTGGTTTGAAGATCTCTTCTAAAGCTATCCCAGTCAGTAGATTTATTTACTAACCTCGGCCGAGCTGCCTTTCTGATAATTTTTTCGCTTAGTGTTAAGATAACTGCTGAATGATCGGAATTTAGGTCAAATGTCTCTTCTACATCAATATAGTTGGATGATACCTTCCTTCCTATAAAGAAGTCTAGCAGATCAGGTATCTTCGCAGGATCTGTGGGCCAATATGTTGGTTTACCAGTGGAGTGGAAGTTGCATCCTGTTTCTCTGATGGCTTGTCTGAGTTCTCTGCCTTTTGTATGGGTTAGTCGAGATCCCCAATCCACATGTTTTGCGTTAAGATCTCCCCCTATAATGAATCTTTCGCCTGACTGTTGTATGAATATTTTGTAGTCCGCTTTTTTAAGATTATGTCTAGGTGGACAGTATATTGCCCCTACATTTATTACTTGTTTGGTAGATTTAATTCCTACCAAAGTAAGTTGCATTTCTACCATCTGTAAATGACTTTCTTCATAATGATTAATAGTTTCTTTTATTATGACCGCGCTGCCTCCCTTCGCCTGGTTGTCTGGATGGATCGTGTGATATATTTGGTATCCTCTTATTTTCAAGTACGACTGTGTTGTCATGTGTGTCTCAGATATCAAACACACATCAATAGATTGCGTGTTGAGAAAGATCTCGAGTTCCTGTTTTTTGTTTAAAATGCCGTTAGCGTTCCACGTAGCGATTCTTAAGTCTTTCTGTTCCATTTTTATTTTCTTTTAGGGATTGTGCCAGTTGATTTGGCTTCTAAATTATCTAGTCTCGCAGTAAAGTTATTTATTGTTTCCATCATGCGCTCCATTAGCTGCATCATAGGAGTATCTTCGCTTTGAACTGCCGGGGCAGTTGCTGTTTGGTTAGTTTTTGAAACTTGTGCGAATGATATGCATCCGCATAGTTGATGAAGGCAATGGAAAAATATAAAAAATTGAAAGCACCAGGAGAAGACGAGATAACAGGAGAAATACTAAAAATGGAGGAGGAAAATTATTACACCAACATATATGGTGAAAGAAATTAACGCATCACTTTTTAAAATATGCTTAAATAGAAATACTAAATATTTTTTTAAATTTGTACTGTGGTACATTTTGAAGATTTCACTTAATATTAATGAATTAAGACAAAAAAGTAATCATAATATGACAGAAAAAATAAGGGACACATTTTCAACAAATTATAACAAAACTTTTAATGTGATTTAGGGCCGGTTCTACAATTGACATTTAACTGGAGCATAAGGTTATTCGTGGAATAAGTTTGACATATTGGCGTTAATATCTCAAACTTATTCCACGAATAGCCGCCTTATTCTCCGGTTAAATGTCAATTGTAGAACTGGCCCTAAATGACTTAATATTTGGTATTTCCCCCTCTTGCTTGAATAATTGCCTCGCAACGTTGATATACTATATATACTGCTAATTAAAGTTCTAATTTCACCTTTCACCTTTCTAATAATCTTTGTTCAATCTCTTGTTGATTGTTTGGGCGACAAGAAAGGGTTCTAAGTCGTCTGCCCATCTTGTCTCACAGGTATTTAATCGGATTAAGGTCGGAACTTCTAGGTGGCCATCGCATAGTGCTGATGTTTATTTCCGTAAGATACTGTATAATTCTGGCAGTATGCGGTCTAGCGTTATCATGCATACATAAAAATATAATACATAAAAATGTAATCATTCCCCACAAAAGGCGCAAAAGGCATTACGTGTGATTCCAAAATGTTTTTTATATAAGAAATCGCCGTGATACTCTCTTTTGGTATCACCACCAACTCTGCCCGAGCCTCTAAAGTGATAGCTCCCCACACCATTACAGATCCCCCACCAAACAAAACCGTCGGATCAATGTTACATTCTGCATAACATTCTCTTGGCCGTCTATACACAGGCATTCGTCCATTATTGCCATGAAGAGAAAATCTAGACTCATTACTAATCATAACGTTATCCCAATCAGCCTACAACCAGTTCTCGAGCAAAAGTTATCCTAACGATGATCTGCGGTTAAATGTTGCAGGTGTCCGAGGAGTTAAATTGAAACCATGTAAACGATTTCTTATGGTAACGCAACTTACACGAACATCATTCCTTTCCTTAAGCATATTTTATAGTCTTGGAGCCGCAGTAAACCGTTCCCTTAACGTTTGCATCAACAAAAAACGATCTTGGGCCGCATTTGTAGCTCGTTTTCTCGCTTGTCCTGGCATTCTTGAGTGTGCATGGGGTTCCCGATGCCTATTCAAGATTCGGGAAACATCGATTGGTTTACACCAAGCTGTTTACTGATGCGCTCTGGCAACATACATTCATACATTCAAAGAAAAATAGGAGACTACCAAAACGTACAACGGTAAACCAAATACTAGAAATATGTCAAAAAGCAAGAATAGAAACACACATATTCTTCATAGACTTTACGAGAATGACAATTAAAAAATAAAATGCGGCTGGCAGAACAAGGCTAGGAACATCAGAAAGCCTTAGCGTAAACTCAGGAGTAAGACAGGGAGAAACACTGCTAACAATACTGTTCAATATAGTTCTGTAATATGCAAAAAGATATATATATATGATGTGATAGGTATTGCCTATGGGAGGCTCCTGAATTCTAATTAATGAGATTACTCTAAAAATTTTACCCTCCGGTGGGAATCGAACCCACGTGTCCGGCTGTCGCGGCCAATGTGCTAACCAATTGCACCACGTAGGGTCTTGATTGGAAGCACGCGAGATGTTCATTAATTCACAAGATATTACGAACATCTCGCGTGCTTCCAATCAAGACCCTACGTGGTGCAATTGGTTAGCCGCGACAGCCGGAGACGTGGGTTCGATTCCCACCGGAGGGTGAAATTTTTAGAGTAATCTTATTATATATATACAAGGAGACGGAAAACTGTGTTGTAAGACGCAGTAAAAGGAGTATGCAAATAAAAGACATAATACATGAGAACACAAGAATGTACAAACAAGATTAAAGTAGAATTAGACTAGACGAAGTGAGCATCTTTCTGTGCCTAAGGACACAAATAAACACATCAAACTACAAAAGGAAAATAAAAGCGAGGATACAAGCTAAACGACTGAAGTCCAAATACATTAGTAAGAGTGTATGTGCATGTCCTTCAATTACAATGTAGGAACATAGGACCGCAACGTCTATTTTACAACCGGGTCGGTTCGACGCTAGCGTTTTAGGCCGGTTCTAGCCCGGACCTTCATTTGTTGCCTCTTTCAGAGCTCTCTTCCATGTAGATTTTTATCTAGCTTCCATATCTGTTTCTATAGAGCAGTACTGACTTTACGTGGATTCATTAGTAAGAGTACCAAACCAGAAACGTCCAACGATTCTAGTAACAGTGTGTGTATGTTCTTCAATTACAATATAGGAACATAGAGCCGCAACGTACATTTTCCAATCGGGTCGATCCGACTAAGTGTTCTAAGCTGATTCTCGCATCCATAGAGTAGTACTGACTTGATTATGGACTAATTAGTAAGATCATTAAATTAAAAATGAGTAATACAGTGATACAGTGAAACCAAGAGTAACATATGCATAGGAAACCAGATGCCTGAAGATAGGAAACCAGGCAGACTTTAGAACATTTGATAGAAGAGTAAAGAGAACGATTCTAGGAGAAATAACATAAATAAGAACGAATAGCAGTAAATAGTGAGCAGTGAAATACTGAACTAAATGAAGAGACATAGTAAAATAAATAAAATCGCGAGGAATACAAGGGTTTGGATATCTAAGGAGGAAAGACAAAAATACACCATTAAGAGGAATGATGAAGAGGGGGTTCAAGGGCAAGGTGGACAGATAATGTGGAACAGAACCTATAATCCTATAACTGACATGAAGGACAGAAAATAGTACAACAAGCAAAAACATGCAAAAAACTATAGCAAATAAACACAAAATACAGAGGCTGATCCCTTCAAATAAAAGATAAAGGAATTGGGAAACGAACAGGCAAAGCACCCTGGGAATGAATAAAAATAATATTAAAATTGAAATTCTAACAACTTATATCAGCAAAGAGGTGGAGCGACCACTATGAAAAGCTCCTAAGAGAAAATAGAGACGAGTATTTGAGTACGACACTAACAGATATAATTATCTAGGGCGAATAAATCAATATCGATAGTACCACAATAACAAGAGCAGTACACAACAACAACACACAACAACAGCTGTTAAATGGGCGACTCCAGGCTTAGAAGGAATATCAGCAGAACTAACCAAATATTGACCAGAGAAACGATTAGAACAACTTGTTATACCCAACGGTACCTCTACCTGAAGAGTGAAAAATGGAATACATCTCCTTTATTCACAAAAAGGGGAATATAAAGTTTAGAGGCATATTAGTTACCTGCACTCTAAGCCGCCTCTATTGAATTATAATCCGAGACTTAATTAAATTTGAATACACAGATAAAGAGTGTAAACAATTTATTTTAAATAAAAGCCTATGTGGCTAGGGCTTTAAGACCATGGAATAGGAAATGTAATGCAATGGGTATTGGCATCGGAAAAATGTGCTTATATACTTGCAATTTGCCGATGATTAAGATTTAATAACAAATGGGAAAGACAATCTAAAGTATAAGGCATATAAACTAGAGGAAGAGTATAAGAACTTGGGTTTAAAATTGAATACCCACCCAATGAAGTATTTCGCTATTAGAGCTTCTTTTTCTTATGCTCCTCCTATCGGAGATTTGTATCATCATGGCTATACGGACTTTGGATCTTAATTTCTTCCCTATTCTCGGTTTGGTAGTGTTGTTTATGTTTAGGGGTGTATGCTTGTACTGATTTTTTCATATCCCTGTTTTTTTAGTATGATGGTCTTCTCCGATATAATGTCCGCTAAATGTTTTGTAAATGTTTTCATTGCTGTGTCCAGCAGGGAGATTCATCTGTAGTTTTTTTAATCATCCTTGCTTTTTTGTATAGTGTCATGCTTACCTTGTCTTTAAATTGATGTGGTGTTCATTGTTGACCGAACTTGCTATAGCTCTGTCAACTGCCTTGCTGGTGGCTGTACCCTATATTTTAGTAGCTCGTTTTTTATTTCGCGCTTTCCGTTTTTCAGTCTCGTCTTAACGTATTCAGTTGTTACTTTTTCTAATGCGTAGTAGTTTTTGCCTATTATTGTTATCACATTCTATGTATAGATTTCTGTGAAGAGTTCTGTGAAGAACTTGTCCATATTTACGCTGGTATAAATAACCATTCTTCGTTAATTTCTTTTCTCTGTCCCCTGAGGAGATTCTTTTCTGCGTACCATAGATATAATTTTACATTTATTAGCTGTATTCTTCCCAATATTCTTGTTTAATTTTGAGGGTTCTATTGTTAGTTCTATGTCTTATCTCCCTCCTTTCATAGTCTTTACGTGACTTTGTCGTTTTATATAACAGATGGGATGCTTTCTTTTTCTGTGCTAAGGCTTTGAATTCCTCTGTGACCCAGGGTCAAGCCTTCTTACATTTGTTGGTGTCTTGTTTATAGTTCTCAATGCTTATGTATCAACTTGGTATATCTCCTTTAATGTTCCAATGATTCTTAAGATGAGTCATTTTCTTTCGGGTTGTGTCTTATCTTTAGAGGCAGCCTTTATTGGTGCAACATTCTTGTACTTTTATTTTTAATTTCTGTTTTTGCTGCTACTGGGTTTGTTCTGGACTCTCTGCCGTAGTACAAACTTTTCAGATTGTGGTCGGACCCGAAGTTTGCGGATGTAAGGGCTGAGGTCAAGTAATTGTTCAGGTCTGTTTAGGTTGGTGATAATATAATCGATGATTGCATTTGACAAAGTTATCTTATGCTGCGGCTTGTGTTCTAGGAATGTGTTACATAATCTCAATTCATTATGTTTGCTAAAATCTATGTTTCTCCTCTGCTGTTAAGGGTTGGTTAATTGAATCTGTTATTGATAAGTAGGATGATATCCCACTGGAGAATATTATAAACTTTTTTTTACATTGTATTGTGTCTGTTATTGCCTGCAGTTCTTCATAGAAAGATACTGTTTCTGTTTCTGGTCTTCCAGTGTCTGGAACATATACCGATAGTATGTGCAGATTATACTATTGTTTTAATTTTAGTGTTATTAGTGTATTCTATCGTTCTGAAACTTAATGTGTGTGCTGTAATTTAACCTAGTTTGATGTTTATTAGTACTGAGGTGCCAGATGCAGCTCGTTGGTCAAATATCAGGACATAATTTGGGTATTGCATTGTGTCCTGACTTCTTCGTCTCTGAGAGTGCACATTGCCTATTTCTTGTAGTTCCGTTAGGATTCCTTGGTCTTTACTGTTGAGTGATCTTATGTTCCAGTATCCTATTTTGAATAGACTCTTCTGTTTCTGTTTTCTCTTTCGCTGGGCTATGTTCTTATTCCTTGCATATGTCGTCAACGTGTTTCCGTGAGATTCCGAGACTTACAAGCTCTTCCTGTTTTTTTAAATGGGCAGGTGGCTAGCCTAACCTCAAAACCTTCTCTTTCATCCAGGCTATGGACCCGCGAAGAACATCAACGCGCTACTCGATTCGCCCGGATTTTGCTTTTCGACAGAGCTGATGATGATAATGCAATAAAATTTGACATTTCGAAAATATTTCAATACCTTTACTCGTTACCAAAAAATATCATCGAAATAACATATGATCTCCTCTTATCTAACTCAGAATTGTCCTAAGCCATTATATTATTGATTTAGGTTGACGTATTAATAATTTAATGTTTGAAATAACTTCATTGTAATAAATTATATACATAATCTAATGATGCAATCGCTTTGAGGTCTTTAAACCAAAATAAAAACAAGAAACCTTGGCGTTAACTAGTTGAATGTGATATTATTTTGGTTTAATCTATTTGTATAATACATTCTGTATGTGGGTAGCGTTTTTATCTCAATATTATCACGTACTGGATGCGATCCCGAATTCATTAATCTCCCGTCACTGGAAATTAATTATAATCACACTTTAATGGCGCTCAGTGCCGCCGGGGTTTATTAATTGCGGAACGAATATCGAGCGACCGCACAAAACATTTAGCGACTTATTAAAAACGGGGGTGGGCGATGGTGACGGCGTCGGCGCCGCTGCTGCTCCTGCAAATTACGATGGACGGATATTGTCCCTACTGATAATTATCATTTTACAAAGCTAACAACGCCGTAATAGTCGGTCAAATGAATTTACGGCGCGCGTTTATAACCGCTGCTCGTGTTTCGAATAAATTTAGACCTCCGGGCCCATTATTTTTTCTGCGTTAGTGCCATGCTTGGTAATTAACGAGCGGACGTAAAATCGTGTTTATTACTGGTAAATTTGTAATTAATGGAAGAATAAAATGTGTGTTGTTAAAATATATGGTCATATGAAAGTGAATTTTAACAGTTTTAAAATTTACATTACTTGCTATTAGCAGCATGTTTACGTGTTATTGTATAACATGTGTTATCCATTTGGTACACACATATAGGGTAAAATGTTTTGTGGTACAGGCTCAGCACATAATGGTCACCAAATCGCTTATATAAATTCATGCAAATTGTCATAAACTTTTAATTAATTATTCTGTACATATTTAAAAGTAATAGTTTTAAATCTAAGATAAATATTTATTTTCAATAACATTCTTAACTTGAAAATGGCATTTATAATACAGAGATTTTTGTTATTATTTCATATAATGCGTATTTTGTATACAAACAAAGTAATATATTTTGTGGGGTAGACCTAATAGAACAGTACCCAATGTCAATCTAAATCGTTTCCACATATTCAAGAATATTTAAATATAATTTATATATACTGAATAGTAGTTAACGTTCTAAAAGAAACACACCTGCATGACATTTATATTTAATATAAATTCACAATATGGCACTGTGAAATGACAAGTGTAACAAAATGAATTATCAGGTTTTGCTATTTGTTATGATGATTCTTATGTATATTTTAATGCACCTTCAATCCTTTTTATGCATTTAGAATAAACCAAATTATTATTTTAAAAAATCACATAACATTATACTCAATGGCAAAACTATTGGAACTATTGCAATCATTAAAATGCACTTCTCTCAAAAACTGTTTTTGTAATATTTCTCATCTCACAGTGCGATATATAGAGTAACATACTGTGTGTCAATCTCATAAATACAAATATCTTATCCCAAATAATACATCAATACTTTCTTGCCCAAAGTGTACCCCGGAGAAAATAGAGGTGCTGAAAGTTGGAAATAAAAATCTTAATTGGCTATAACCTTTGAATAGAGCATTATAGAAAAATAATATTTAGTTTATGCACCAACTATTAGTTTTCTATGATGCTCTCTTCAAAAGTTATAGGCCAATTATTACATTTTAATTTTCGACTTGGGGTACATTTTGGGGGAAAAGTATAATAGATAATAATCATTATTTCAGCTAAGAAATCTAATAATAATAATGATTGTTATTATCGTTTATTAGTGTTATCACTTTAAGAAGTTTACACAAGTTAATATAATATAGGAATAAAAGCACAAAATACAGATGTATACAATTAAAATACGTGAAAACAGAAAAATACAGATATATAATAAAGGTGATTTAAATATATATATTTAATTTTAATTTTAAATAAATGTACAACATTTTAAGTAACCAGATTTATATGCAGTAGAGTAAGACTCTGTATATAACTAAAAGCCCCCATTGCCTTGTAGTGTATGGCATTGAACAAACACTGATTTTCTAAAATACAAACTAAAATAATTGTTACTATGTAAGTGTCACTATGAGAAGTCACGACGTTTTATACAATAAACATTGAATTCATAAATTTAAACGTAAAGATTTAAACAGGAACGAATTCAATGGGGATTTTTTTTATAATACATATGAAATAAAATATCATACAAAAATAAACTCAGATATATTTGTTCGATATAAAAATATACAAAGAATTTACATCGGATTACATAGGTATGTATTTATGTTTCAAATATAGAACAATAATCCTATTACTGGGATTAATAATCCTATAGCATAGGTATCCTGTAGTGAATTACTATATTCTTCGACTAGTATACTCTCCGCAATTTTCTTCCACTATTTATTATTAATGTAATTATTTATATTTAATATACCGACACCATATATTTGATTTTAGGATCTTTTTAATCTACTTAATTACTATTACCTTATGTAATTCTCAACTACCATTTACTAATAATGTTATTAATTACATTTCGAATCTCATTATTACCACGTATGTAATTCTCCACTAATATTTAGTATTAATGTCATTAATTAAGTAAGTTATTTTTGTAACATATAGCTGTGCCGTAATTAATACTACAATCAATTCTACTTGTGTTCTATTGGGCAACTTTGTTGGTAGTTTAAATCAGTTGGATACAACTCTCCAAAGAACGAAGGTCGTGCGATGTTGTAAATACTATAAGAGCAGAGCCAAATGGGGTCGCCTGTAATTGACATTTTGATTTAAGGCATACTAAATAACACAAATCCGTATATTACATTTTTATATTGTCATATTCGTATATAGTATTGATTTCTGAACACTTAACATTTTTATATTATTACTAAAACAACATAAATAAATGTATTACACATTACACATTAACCGTTGTAAATGCTCATATGTACTGCAACTACTGGTAGTTGCTTCTATAATAATGCTGATTTGGAAAGCATTATAATAAATATAATCAATAAATTCAAATACATGCATCATGCAGCGTGCAATTTTAAAATGATTATTGATCAACTTTAGAATATGATTCAATTTTTAAAATATAACTGAAACACACTTAGGAGGATTTAAGGTTGAAGTGGTTGAAGGGTGGTATCACATCTATATTTACTTATGGCACGAATTGTATTATACACTCACTAAATTTAACAGAGCTAAGGGTGGGCTGTTGTCTGCTTTTACTATGGCGCAAATTGAGAAATAGTATACAGATTTTAGTAAAAAAAACTAGGCACTTAAATAACAAATTATTTTTGCAAGTTATCCCCTACTGGCACAGTGATAGGGGGAGATATCCGATTGAGCACCCCCAATTGAGCAAGACGACCTGTTACAGACTTGTAAGTGTTGGTAGACCTGATTTTAAGAAAGTAAACTCGATTTATAATATGTTGTCTTGCTTTATTGGGGGTGCTCAATCGGATATCTCCCCCTATCACAATTGAAAAAGTGTTTAGTCAGCTTGGTTGAGATATGGTGGACTTCCATGCAATAAATCTGTATTGCTATGAGCCATCGTGTTTTTTATTACTATGGGAAACTAAAAGCCTAAATACTAGAAACAATTCTCTCTCTCAATAATTCTTCCCTTCTATTTAAACTCTTCCGCGTTACCTATCCTACGCTTATTCAGTTCCGCCACCTTTCCTAATTTCAGCTTCCCGCTCATCATAAGTGAAATCCTCACGTCTTACCACATGTCTCCCCAGTTCTTTTCCGAAGCACAATCCCTTTGACTCTTTTCTACCTTCTGAATCTCCTCCAGTTTTTTCTCATCACAGACTTCCTCCTTCTAAATCTTGGTTCGCCAATTGTTACATTGAATGGAATTTCGGAATTTAATATATTGGTTATTACATTTTTAATATGTATAAATAAAAATATATACTCAGCTCAGTGGCCGAGCGGTTAGAGGCGTAGTCCGTCTCGTACTGAGCATTGGAGCTTTCAGGGGTTTCCTGTAACGTTAAGGTAAATACCGTGTGATTATACTCCTCTGAGCTACTCCCTTGACCAGCGGAAACGTCTTACGGCTGAAGTTTTTTTTAAATATATTCATGGGCTACCACTCTTACGTGAAGCTCTTATGAATTTGATGTCTATATCATATATACCCCCTGGATAAGTACCATAACGCTAAAAACGCCGTTTACAAATAGACTATAACTACAAAAATAATTTACAATAATATAAAAATAATCTACCATAAATTACAATACTAAATTTAATTAACACGATAATTAAAAAACTTGCAACACCAATTAATGGCGATTAAAAGTTCATATTTTATTATTGTTAAATAATTATTGTAGGATTTAGGGTAGTTCCTTAAGAATGTAGTATATAATACACTAGAATCTTATATTATTTTAATATATCATAATATATGTGTAATACGTTTTAAGTTCATATCGTTGTAATATGATATAATAAACCCTAAAAAAGCCTTCGTGAAAAATATTATGATGTTGTTTGAATTAATCTCATCGGAGTTTTCTTAATTTTATCCCTCTAAATATACGACTTCCCTTGTTTCAGTGTCTCATCATGTGTCAGAAACACAGTCGGGCGCTTACCAGGGGAATTATTTAGTTCTATAAAGTGCCAGCACTTGTCGGCTCTGTTTAATATTTGAGTGGTATCCCGGAATAATTTTCCGCAAAATAATTTTCACCAGTCGCTTGTCGCATCACGCGTATTTTTAATTCTTTATAAAAATGTTTTAAAACTTAAAGATTGCGCAGAGCGCCGCAACTTTTGTTTTATTATTTTAAATCGATTCGTTCATCGTTCGTTTCGAAATCAGAGTAAGTTCCACCCTTATCCTACAGGCACAATCTCTTTTTTTAATTGCTTCTAGCGTTCCCGATCATCCGACCGTTCCCGGGTGCCATTACCGGCATTCTCCGAACGATAGCAAAACCAGCAAAACTGTCGGCCTGGATAATTATTTTCATACCCTGCCTCACCGACATTTTCATTAAATTTGGTATAATTCAATTTTATTTAACTGATGCACGAAACAGATATATCAATTAATTTATTCATTGCTTATTGGCTGTGTATTCTTGTCGGTATCGATGACAATTATACTCTGCCTGTACTTTCAATATTCAAATACTCAAACTTCTTTACAATAAACTAGTAACTATTATATATTATCGTGAACTCACTTCTTAGCAACCTACAGATCTGAATTTCGTCTCATGATCTTATTAGATTTCATTAATTTAGCTCAGCTTATTAGGATGAATTCAAAAATCCCAAATGGTTTTATGTATATATATCTATTTACCTTTTCCCGTTCGGTGTAGGCTATTACATTTACATTACTTAACATTATTACTTTATAATTATTGTTGTTTACATATTTGTAAATTTATTCCACTCTATGGTTTTATATACAATTTATATCTCTGGAGAGAAAGTTTCATTACCTTACTATTAACTTAAGAGAACAGAAAGATATCTGATTTACATATTTCTATAATCTACTCAAATACAGCACATTTCGTATGCTGTCAGAATCGCATATAACTACTCGTGCACATCTTGAATATCATGTTTGTTTATTTTTTAAATAAAAACACTAATATAAAAAATAATTCCATCATTTGTCGAACTCAAATAGTTAATTATTCGATTTCTGGGGGAGACATATAGAACGAGTACCCTATCACTAGCCTTCTCTATGCAGTCTCCATCTGGTATCTTGTTTTTTCATTAAATTATTATTCATGCTCCTTATCCGCAACGTGAGGCCTTAAAATAGTTATTTATGGAAAAACTAAGCGGAATTTAGCAATAGCGGATAAATACGGATATTTACGCAGGGGGTGCTGTTAGTTTTTAAACTGAAAATTTCAAATAAGACCTCCACCATGGTCTAATCAGCAGAATCGTTACATCATTTTGAAAACCAGTCTATATACCAATGTGCAAAATTATGTTAAATTCATTTCAGAGAGAGCTTGCAATGTTTTATTGACGTTCAATATATAAAAAAAATATAGGAACAATACAAGAACTATAATATTATAGATTATTATTATATATAGTAGATTGCGATAGATGTGTTAGCCTATTCTTGCTTTGAATATGGATATTAAAAAGGTCAAGATGTCGTAATGTTGATGTCTAAAGAATTATTATGTATCTTTAACACTATTTTTAAGTATTGTATTAAGTATTGTTGGCAGACATGTACGACGAACTATTCTATTAAAGTAAAACTGACAGTAATATCTTTGGAGAGCATATACCAAAAAGTTGTGCCACAATTGTAAACAAGTACGATCGAAAAAAGGAAAAAGTATTATACCTATAGATCTGTAAAGGACTTGGTATCTTTAAAATGAAGAAAACCAACTTAAACTATTCTATTAATACGGGTATATAGAATCGAATCGCATCGGATAATTATAATTTAAACAGTGCATCAGTATTGAATAAAGAATCTCATCGGTAGAGGCACCGCAACACGCGGTTTCGTACCGAACAAGCAACCCGGTAATGAACGTTTATTAATTAAAATTTAATTGGCAGCTACCGGACGGCACGCATCAGTTTCGCAGTTAATTAATACCGTCCGAAATATTTTGCACACGTATAACGGTTTAATCGAGGGGGAAGGTGTGCAAGATGAATTATTTACAGTGGCATAATCATCACTGATTGCGGCCCAATTTTTCTCCCCGGCGGCAGCTTTTTATGGCGGTCAATTAGTTGGCGTCAGTTTTTGCCCGTGGGGGGTGGCTACGAGTTGTGCACGATGTGGTTACGCGAATGGGGTTTTCATTAGCCATTTATTATGTCCTGCCCGTGTGCGGACAAAGGAGGTTATTGCGCGTGTGAACGCGTATATAAATCAACACCGGATGATTTCGAATGCTGGTAATTGTTACCGCCAAACAGGCATATGGCCAATAAACTATATTAATTGAAAATTTAATAGTTGCTTTATGGGTACACTCAATATGACGTGCAAATTTAATGCACACGTAAAAAAACGATGTGACACATTTGGTTACATTTTATTGTAATGTCTTTTTTTTTTATCGCAGAGAAATGATCCAAGGGAATAATATTCTATCTCTTGGCAGGGACTCTTGGGATGACTCAATACTCGTTTCTAAACTCACCCTTGTCACTGCCATGTCTATATATTATATATACATATCAATTTATTTTACAAAGGATACAACTTTCTAGCTGCGTTGGCAATAATTTTGTAGTGATTTAAATGTTCTCTTTGATTATTTGTGTCATTCTTATGTAAATGTAATATGAAACCGCGACTCAAAAATAATTGGGGATATCGTAGCGTCATGAATATGCACATTTGTAGCCGTGTTATCTCAATATCCATAATATTTTATACGTAGTGCAGACAAAAATAATTATGCCTAGGGAAACATTATTTTGAACCTACCACTAAATTGTCTTATTATTTATTAATAATTTGCGGTTGCCATTGATCTACCGGACAATTAGTACCTATGTTATTTGTAACTTTAAACACGTATATTCGGTTCCTTTCTCTCACACACTTCTTCTCACACGCCAGTCTTTTTCAGATTTCGACCATTCACTCACCTCTCTGCATCCATTATGCACTCTCCTTTCATTCCCTCACATTCGTTTTCTAGCTAACACCACCTTGTGAGAAGGAATCTTCTAAAGACTCCATGGTCGATGAGCATGGGCAGTATCGGATTCGCCCCGCATTCTGGCGTCACCGACTAAACCTCATCACAACCCACGTCGGAGACTTGACCGTCTACAGGGCACACTAAGCTCTAAGGCTGGGCTTCCTGGTCGTCAGGTTTGTTTGTCCCGGCCTAGTACTCTGATATTATTTTCTGGTTGGTTGTATCGATTTCTATGTTGTGTTGGTTTGGCCCCTTCCGCCCTCATCCCTGGTCTTATTCGTTGCCTTGTCCCTTCTCTTCTCTTTATTGGGCATCAGAGGCCCCCCTGCGGCATGGGCCTTGTGCCCATCATAGTGTGCACTAGAGATTGCCTCCTGCACTGACTTTTTTGGTGGCCTTCCTCGCCGCACCTCAGACATACGTTCTTTCTGTTTACCCACTGCACTGGTGGCTCTCGTGGCCATCCAACCAACAACGGCTGCAGCCTTGAGGCTGCTCCTCCCTTCTTGTTGCTCTGCATTGGATCATTCCCACTTTCAGCCTTGTTGCTTTTTTTGATATCGCCTTGATGGCCGTCATAACCTCTATTTATGTCGTGAGTACGTTCAGATCCCTTATGTGCAGGGTTACGTCCAACCTCTTGACTCTGGGCTCAGTTCCCAGTTCTTTCGTGATGATGGCCTCGCACAGTGCGTCGACTTTTCCGCCACTGCCCTTCACCCCAATCCGTAGGTGTCCGTTTTAGGTGTTATCGGACCAGGCGGCGTTGCTGCCCCCACTATCCATCTCCAGGTTTAATCAATATTGTTTCCTCCTTGTTTGTCTTGGGTATTGCCGCGATGGTGATGGCCGTTTCCTGGGGGTTTTCAGTTTGGGGTTTGTTCCTCCAGGTCCCTGATAGTTGCTTGCACATTTGAACCTGCGAAAATATATTCAGCGATTTTCCTCATTTTGTAGGTGGGCAGCCTTGGCGACTGGTAGTTTATAGCTCAGCCTCAACCTCAGTTCCTCGACATCCCAATACTCAGCTTTCCTCTATTCCACTCGCTTTCTTTCGTACTATAAGGCCTATATAGAACTGAAAAAAAATCGTGAGAAAACCTATGTATGTACAAATGTATATTTAATATTAATAGCTTTTAAAAACATTAACATAATAACTTTTAGGGGTATATAAAACCAAATTATTTCCAATATCCGAAACAATATCTAATCCGTGATTAAAACGTCACTTGTCACAAATTTGATAGATAGAGCGACATTACTATATATAAACAGAACTACGTGTAGCTTTGAAATGCAAAGTTAAGAACAGTTTTTTTAAATTATATTTGATTTAAATTATATTTTAATCCCCTGATTGGTGTTACTATCAACGGATTACATGTAATCACGAATTACAAGCAACTCACAGTTATACCAGTTATACAAGCGAGTCTGAATCATGTATTCTAACAAAGTGTAATAAATACATCTACCTGAACACCTTTAGTTAGTATATACATTCTTGTCATGGGAATCATTAGCTTGGTATTTTAATTGATTAACGTTTGTTCGGTTGCTTTGTCGGTCTCAACTAAATTATTCACGGTTACTTTATCTGAACGTACACTAAATTAAACGACACAAGCAGCTCGTCGAGAGCTTTAATATAAAGTTTCTGCCATCAATTATTGATGCTTCATTAAAGCTTCACAGCCTGCGAAGTAACGCTTTATGCCGAATTAAAGACAAAGGATCGCTGCTTTTTATGTATTCTTCGAGTATTTCAGTTTACGCAATCGTAGGAATTCATTTCACATTAACTCGTAATTTCACAAATTAAATCGTATTTGGCTCTAAGCATATTAGTCTGATGTCTTTTTATTGATTTGAATATCAATATTATTGTATATTTTAGTATAATTAGATTAGACTATATTTTTAAATTTTTAATAGTAAATTGAATTATCTTCTACTTGTGTTCATTATGGCCTACTTAAATAAAACTTCGTCACGGTATTATTAAACACTTCCACAAAATAAAACTGTTGAACAAATACCACCAGTATATAAAATGTTATATTTATTATGTTGTTAATTATAATTATTGTAATTTCGTTTAATTTATGTGACTGCTTATTTAAATGACAAAATAAAAGTTATATTCTCGTTTTTGTTAAGGTGGATTTATTCTAAAAAAAATATGAATATTATTTATAATAATCAATATAATGATAAATACCGTCCAACTCAGTGGCCTAGTGGTCCGTTTCGTACTGAAGATTGGGAGCGAGAGTTCAAACCCCGCTGTGGGCGAAATTTGGCGAATCGCCTTTCACACTTTTTCTCTGTTCTCTGTGAAGTAAAATATCAGGTGATTGATCACTCCTCTGAGCTTCTCCCTTTAGTAGCGGATAAGCTCTTGGGCTGATAACTATAACATTAATTCCTTCTACACATTCTACACTAGCCACCATAAATAAATGAACACCCAGTAAACGCCGATGTATTTTAATAATGTGTATGTGTATTTTATTCCTATTAAGAAACAATGAAAATTTCAGGAAAATACAAATATACAATATAATACAATAATACACTATATAACTACTATTTTTCTTACAAATTCAACCAGCTGCATATTTGAGCGAATCCATGCTAGCCTGAGGTATACTTACCATGCTTCAAAATATCTGGCATCTACATTGTTTGGAGGCGGCTGTAAATCATTTATCCTTCGTCCTACCATATCCCACATATGTTCGATTGGTGATAAGCCTGGTGAACGAGAAGACCATTAGCAGTATTTAGAAACTCCATAGCAACTCGGTATGCGGCCACGCATTACATGTTTCTTGCAGATATGCCAGTAATACTGGTTACATGTTGTTAATATTCCAATTTTCATTTAATGTTCGCTCAATAACTACTAAAGAAGATCTGCTTCCATGGTAGATAGCCCCCCACACCATTACACCTAGATTGGCAGCAGTATGTCGTTGTACAGACATCTGGAAATTGCGTCGTTCTCCAGGACGTCTTCTAACCAATTTGCGACCATTATGAGTCCATAAACAAAATCGAGATTCGTCACTAAAGATGACTTGATTCCATTGCACATTGCTATGCAACCTCTCGTTACCCGATTGCAACCGTGCAGTATGATGGCGTGGAGTTAGAGGTAAAGCAATAGTCGGTATGATCTGTGCCAAAAATATCAAATACTTCGATACATCAATCGTAAGGAGATTTGATGATTAATTAATCCTTTCCATCACCAATGTCCCTTGTTGATATTGAAAAACGATCCCGAAGAGCCATAAGCTGAAGAGCACGATCTTCACGTGCATCTAGGTTCTAGGTTCTCCGGGACGCAAACGTCGCCGTTCCTCATTATTTTCTGACCATCTTCGCCAACATAGGATAATTAACGCGCGAGCGGCAACATTAGGAATTGCTAATCCGGCTTCTCGTAGCCGATTATTCTGCAACGTTCAAACTTAGTTTACAGTAGTTTCATCATTGCTATTTTGATTTTTGAAACTGCGGCCTTAAATAGGTCAAATGACCTGGCTCTCGGCTCTTACCATCGTTTCACCTTCCACATAGAGATGTTCATTGGGTACTTCAGTTTTGGTGACAATCATTATTTGGTCTTCTTAACATATGGTGTCAGCCCATATTCTCGACTAGCTATAACATATATATTCAACATTCAACATATGCTGAAGGACTTGCATATTTTCGGCGAAAAGTACTGTATTGTCCGCTTAACGCAAGCCGTTAACTCGTATTCCACCGGCCCCCCTTTCGAGGGCTTCGATGAAGATTTCTTTTGAATAGATGTTAAAGAGGAGTGGTGAGAGAACACACCCTTGTCCGACTCCTATCTTGATCTCTACTGCTTTCGTTAGTTCGGATTGGACGCGAACGGACGCACTTTGGTTTAGGTACAGTTTTACTTATATTTGTATATCTCTAGTGTCGAGGTTTTTTCATTTCAGTGCTTCTATTAGTTGTTTGTGTCTCACTTTATTAAATGCTTTATTATAATCAATAAAATAGGCGTGTGCTTTTGGTGGATATCCAGACACCACTGCATCAAGACGTTGTAGGCAAACAAGGCTTCCCTTGTGCCAACTCCCTTTCCAAAGCCAAACTGGATATGCGCTATATCTTCTTTCTGTTTCTTGTAAATCCTACGGTGGATGACTTTGAGAAAGATCATTAGAGTATGGATCATTAGGCTGATCGTACGGTGTTCTTCGCATTTTTGGGCATTATGCTTGTTAGGAATTGTGATAAACGTCATTCTTTTGGTATTACTCCTGTTTCATAGATCTTATTAAATAGGGAAGTTACATCATCTAAATGTTGCTCTTCAATCAACTGCACGTCTGCAGGTAGGTCGTCCGAGTCAGAAGCTTTTCCATCTTTGGCTGATTTTATTGCTTCTTCTTTTAAAATAGTTGGTCCAGTCTTATTGTTACCGTTGGTAGTTATTTCTTCTCTTTGGTCATTGAAAAGGGATTTGATGTATTCTTTCCATAGGGTCAATTGATCTTCAATATCCAACACAATGTTTCCTTCCTCATTTGTAAGGATGTATGATCGTTGTTTCAGACCAATTCCAGTGAACGCTTTTATTTTCTTATGCACATTATGAGAGTCGTGCAGTTTCTGCAGACTTTCTATCGCAGTACATTTCTCGTTAAGCCAATCTCCCTTAGCTTGGCGACATTTATATTTGATATCCTTCCGTACTTCTTTATTTCTGTGTGTCTGAATTGTTCAGGTTTCTTCTTTCTTCCATAAGCCTTAATATTTCGTCAGTCATTTTCGGTTTATTCTTTTCTCAGGTTTCAGATGCGTATTATAGGGTTCTATGATGGCTAATTTTAAATTTTGCCACATGTCTTCAGGTTAATTCTAAGTAGCGGAACTGGTATGTATTAATTTATTTAGGCATTCATTTATATCCTGGTGCACCTTCGCTATCGTGTTATTACTTCTTAGTAGGCTGGTATCAATAGGTGTTTGGTTAGACGAGACTTTTAGCTTCTTGAGTTTCATCATAATCTCCGTTCCAAGAAGATTATGATCTAAGCCTAAATCTGCTCCTAGGTATGTTGATATGTTTTGGCACTTTTCACTGCATTCCTGTATATCTGATTGACGAGAATATAATCGATTTTATCCTGGACTATACGGTCTTCATTGTCTTGTGGCGATTTCCAAGTGTACAGGCGAGATTTTGGTAATTTGAAAAAGGTATTAGCTATTACCATGGATTTTTCTTGGCAGAATTTTAGTAGACGATCTCCTCGTTCATTACGTTCGCCCAGTCCGTATAGCCCGATACACTAGTCATATGAACCTTGTCTTTGTATTTATGTACCCCAGGAGTAAAGTGGCATCTTTGGTCTTAGTCAGTTTCTTGACCTCTTCCATGTCCTTGTAAAAAGCTTCCACTTCTTCATCGTTTTTATCCGCTGTTGGAGCGTACACTTTATTTAGGTAGAGTGTCTAGAGTTGTAAAAACAAAACACGGGGAGATACGGGTACGAAGTTCTTCACAGATATATGAAGAGTTTCGTCAAGTATAACCACAACTCTATGAAGATGTAGGCTTTCATCACTTCCTGAGTAGTAGATAATTTGTGTCTTGAAGTCTACTCTGTCCGCAGTTTATCCAGCGAGTTTCACTGATTCCCATTATTTTGATGTTCAGTCTATTCATTTCCAAGATTATGTTGTGGCTTTTTTGAGGTCGTACATGATTTGTACATTCCATGTTGTTATTGTTTTTCGTAGCAGGGTGTTTTTTGAGTCGGTTGCATTCCTCATATTAGTCACAAGTCTATTTAATTATATTTAGTCCTGACTACAGCCATGATTATAATGCAGGGGATGTGCTTATATGGTCTTTAGTGGTATTCCAAATTACCTTCTGCATCCTTATGCTGTTCACTACCTGATTTAATCCGCCTTTTGGGTTGATTCTCAAAAATACAAGTGTCAAAATAGTGTCCTTGCCCTTGCTGGCTCATCCAGCCGGAGCTGTTGGCCAGTATTGCATATTCCGGCAGTCATTCGGTCGTTACGTTATCACGCAAACAGGAGAGGGCTGGCATCTCCCTTGGCTTACACCTCTTACACCCAGGCAACAGTAGTTAATGGAATTAATGAATGAGCTACTGATATTAGTCTATAGATATAACAGTACAAATGTTATATCGATGGACTAAGATTATATATAATAATATTAAAGGCACGGTCAGTAATACTCTCAATATTTCATAATATTGATCGTGTAAGGTGTAGTAATCATGGAATGCAGAGAATATTGATGTTTATCCGGATAATTTGTAATACAAGTATCCACACTTTAATAACTCAGATCACGTCCACGCAGTATATTCTTATATAAATAAGACTACACTAGTCGATGGGTCGAAGTCTGGGACAATACTGAATAAAAACTGATATGATGGATCGTATAAGGTTAATAAATATTGATTTGAGGATTGAAGCTAATAGTGACAGTTTCATAAATTACAGCATTATTTACAGTGTAAGGTGCCAGCGATCGCTCTAAATTTCGCAACCATCCTCATTATTAGTATCATTCTGCATTTTTCGTATGTTCCTTCCTTTCGATGTACTTTTTTATTATTCTATAAAATTTAAAAAAAAATCAATCTGAAAACGCTTACTAAAATTAATAATATGAGTCCAAAACCAAAATAACAAAAAGCCTTTTGTGTAAATAACTATCAAAACACTCTTTAAGAATACGTTTATTTGTTTTTTTCTTTTTAAACATGAGCTTTAATACCGTTAGTGGTAATAAAAAATAAATTTTATTAATTATGCGGCTTAATTATATTCGAAGATATGTACATATATAATCTGATATACCGAGAATTCGTAAATGGATTTAGTAACATTTAGAGTGCGAATTTAATCCGAAAGCAAACACTTATGAACTCACGGTAGAAGAACAATGAGATCCAGTCATATATACTTAAACAAAGCGTATATATAGAAAATGTATGTATTTTGTTAGAAAATATATGTGTTTTGTTCGAGTGACTTTATACGCATAACATATTTAATTATTTTAACTCTGGTATTAATATTAAAGCTGCTTTTATATAAAAGTTGATTTACAAAAACGGCTAGCTATATACTCTTTTCTATTTTACAGTGTTACTAGAAGTGATCGGAATTCGATTCAAGCGCTTTATTTGCAGTTCCCGTTCAGCTGGTTCGAGTTTCAACGATAAGGTTAGTGGAATTGTCAATTTAGTCAAATGGTTTATTTATTTATCACGAATAAAATATGTACAATGGAGATAATTTACATACATTATAATGAGAAAGCCCCAGTAGATTTAAATATGAATTTGCGCATAGAAGCCATTATGCCATTATTTATTAACATTTACTATACATGGTTCATTTTGATAAACTTTACTGATTGTCTCTATAATAATATTATATTAAATAATGATGATGCTAATGGGATCCGGTATCGATTTTGATATCACCTAAGTTAACATCATTGACCTTTTAATTAACTCATTCTATTTTATAATATTTTGTGAAATATTAACATTCTTTTATCATTTTCTTCCTATAACTTTGACATGTCCTTTATTTCCCAGAAACAAATTCATTTGTATTTCTTACTTTTGTGTATAAGAATCTGCATTGGCTACATCAGTTTTGTATTGCCGCGTAAATTATAATACAAATTAAATGTTGTTATATGACATTATTTATTCATCATAATTGTCCTTGTTAATAGAAAAAAAAGTTTTATTACTTTTGTGTATGGTAATATGCATTAGCATATATATATATATAGTTATTATAATTCCAAAATAATAATATAATAAAACATCTCATTCACTAATTAAATTTATGAAAAATCTCAGTAAAATTCACATATCAGGTTTTGCCAAATAACCACAGAAATATATTGAACTTTTTAATATTTGTTATCACATTAGTGGGTCGTTGAAAGTTGCTGTTGTCCTTAGTACTGAGTAAATTAGGTTTCAGTTATCTCTGTCATATTACTAATATACCGCTCACTCCTGCGTGTTACAAATTTAATACATACACATTTGTTAATATTCCAATGAGTACAGGTGCCGCATTGCGAAGACTCGTAATATCCTTAGTAATAATAGTAAAATGTGCATCGTAAAACGGAACTGGGAGTACCATCTTTAAAGGAAAATGGTAATGCCGTGGCGCGAAACTTGTAAGCATAAGAAAATGCATTAACCACCTAATCCGGAGTATATGGCCTTTAGTTTCGTCCTTACGATGTGGTTTATTTAAAAACATTTAATTGTAGCGGGCTCAAAATCAAATTATCAAAGGGCTTGGAATTTACTGCATATTTGATGACAGATTAAGAAAAAAATGAAGACATTATTTAAACTTGAACTTGAACGTGATGATATTCAAAAACGAATAGAAATTCATGTTTATAAACGCGTGTAGTGAGTGTGTGTGTGTGTCTTGGTCTTCCTTTTCTATTGTTTTTATTTTCTTCATATTATTTTAACTGGTGTTGTCTCTTTAGCACAATTCTTATAGCTGTCAGTTCGAGCGCTGGTAATGGGAGATGCTCAGAGCAGTGTAATCGCCTTAACTTCACAGAAAACCTCTGAAAAACTGTGAAAGGTGATTCGTGAAATTTCGTACACAATGGGGTTTGAACTCTCGCTCCCCAATGCTCAGTACGAGATGGAGGACGACTAGGCCACGAGCTGGGCCACTATTCTTTTTTCTTCTTCATTATTTTCCATGTTCTCTTTCTTGATACCTTAACGAATGCCTTTTGCTATGTCTATGAATACTACGAATATGTGTCTTTTTTCCTGTATTATTGTTTGTCATTTGTCTTATTGTAAATACATGATCCTGTATACTGCTCCCTGAAACCACTCTTCGACTCTTATTTTCTATATCTTCTCTTATTTGTCTACGCTGTCACACATACATTTTAATAGGTGTACTCAGTACATTTATCCTCAATAATGTTTACAGTCTTGTGTTGTCCATTTTTTGTATATTGATCCTATAAGTGCTATGCCTGTGGTAGTTTTCCTTTTTTGTATCCTTGTATGTTTTGTTTAATTTAAATTAACTGTATTCCTTCCCATGGTGTGTGTCATAAATCCTGTTATTTTGTACTTTATCTTCCATGATGGGGGCTGCGTTGGTGAGGAAGAAGTACGGCAGCCAGAGGGTTAGCGGGTTCGATGAGAAGTGTAGCAAGAAGAAGGCGATATAGCGGAATGGAGATATGGAAGATGTGAGTTGGAGAGAAGAAGAAGAATTTTTAGTGTGTGTGTGTGAAAGGAAACATTTGGAGCAGAAGGTGGAAAAGAGGCCAAATGAGTTTCGGAAATTTTCCTTACCTACTGAAAGATTCTCTAGTTATGAGTCTATTGATTCTTCTTTGAGCTTCTGGATCTTTCCTTTAAATTCTTGAATTGTCTTTTTCAGTCAGCCTTATCAGTTGGAGATCCTTGAGTTATTGCCACCTACTCCCTTAAAAGATGCATTAATTCGATTTGACTATTTTTCCGATGCCTCTGTAAGAATCGTTTATAAAGCAGTGGAGAGCATTTTCTCCATTTTCCGGGCATATAGATATATATATATATATATATATATATATATATATATATATATATATATATATAGATATAGATATATATATATATATATATATATATATATATATATATATATATATATATATATATATATATATATAAAGGTAATAGATGCAGTATTGGAACAGTAAACTAATATACTGCAACTGTTGTGTTAATAAAGCTAAATTTTGATTAACTAATTTTTCAGGTGCTCGTGTGCACGACCATCCTTAATATATTTTAATAAAGAGGGGAGCAATTTCTCTTCAGGCTATTGGCCATAAATCCTTTTACTAGGATATTTATAACTTGCGTTACTCCTCCAAACTTAAAATTTTTAATTTTATATAGATTTATTGGCCAATTCGCAATATTCGCTCTCCGCACTAAATGCTTTTATAAAATCATTTTTCACGCGCCCCACTTACATCAACACCGATTCACCCCGACGATCGAATCCTTCGCTAATATATATTCATGAGGCCGAAACTTCCCGTCTAAAGTATTTTAATTTTATGAAGAATGAAGTCCCGGCCAGCACCTCAATTTTCCAACCGCTTATGCAAACGCGCGCGGATGTTCGCCTCCCCCACAAAAGCGGGGCTCGCCTAGATTTCAATAAATTGATCTCGTCAATATAGACGGCTTAAATTTAGCTTATTTTGAGAGGGGTATATATTAATTAAGTCCACAATGATGCTGAATGCCATTCTAAATTTATTAGGTCCAAGGGCATCTTGAATATCTTTTCTTATTTTATCCTGTAATAAATGTATATTAATAATACTGTAAATTAATAAATGCTTGATAAACCACTAGGGCCGGGTTTTAAGCTCCTGTGAAGGCCTGGCATTTCCTCATTCGTCGGCTCTTTGGTTGTTCATTCACATGTAAGAAGACACAAGGGTAAAGCGAAATTCAAAAGTATTATTGTGAAATTGCGGAAGACCAGAAAGTGCTCTTTCTAAGTCATATTATGCTGGCATTTATAATAATATAAAATGTATTTAATCATTAAAGGAAAAACATATTTTTGAGCTATCTAAAATATTAATCCGCACCTGATATAGACTATCGCATAATACCACAATCTTTCAGTAGCCCACATTCTGCCATTAAATATTGATGTGCCAATTAATAAATAATTGGAACCATGAACAAGTACCGTAACAAACCGATGCATTAATAATGCTTATTATTTCATTAGGCCTCACCGAGAGAGTAGCTTTCAACGTGTCTGAATAATTCACCGCCACGTATACAATCTCCCGTCGAAATGCAAATTTACAAAGGGTCATTTGCATATTTTTATGTGATTCTAGTGGCCGTGTCTTATTTTTCCCGTGATGAGCGCGCCCACAACACTTCATTAGATACTGAATTATTCAATGTAAATATTTATTGGGGAAAGAAATGAGAGAGATTTTATTTTAATACTAAATTGGAGGCGAATTTTGATTAAAATTAATATACATCGATGTTTCGTTTTAGTTGTTTTTACTCATACTGATACAAACCAGTCATTTTCAAGTAACTGTATAAGCTAATTTAAAAAAAAAAATTTTAATCTTAAACTTGTTAGTATACGGCGTGGTAAAAAATCAATAAAATCGATTAGAAACTAAGTAATGTGTTTATATTTTCTGTAATGATTAACACTAACAATGTTAGCATAGTTTGAAATAAGAAAGTAAAAAATTACGCCCTACTATTTTTTTGGCGGCGGTCAAAGACAAAATTATTAAATCATTGCACACAGATTTGTTTTCAAATTTTCACCATTGGTTTCTAACCTAATAGTGGTTACAAAAAAAGTATTTTTTTGGGTTTGACACGCATCAATTTTTTTGTTATATCGATTTTCAATGAATTAAACAATATACGTGCATGGTTAATTACAGATTGATGTGCATACAAACCTTTGTTTAAATGAAACCATATTGTTGCTAAAACATGATTTTAGTGGTTTCTTAAAAGTTCAATTGTAAAAAATTAAAACAAGTATTTTTTAGAAGCTGAAATCTATACGTTTAAAATTATTATGTTTTACAATATATAAAAGTACACGAAACTGGAGCATCTCTACACAATTAGGATATTATATTAATGTACTTAAATAAACCAGATAATTTATTACAAAATTTCAAATATGGGAAGTATTCCCGCGCATCCCCTCCATTTTTTAGTTCAGGCAGTGGCCGATCTCCCTCGGAGTCACCACCGTCGCGATTTCGCTGTTGCCTATTCTCAACATGTAAGGTGCATTTCTGGCATGTTTTGTGATAACAACTAACTAAATCAACTTAATTTTTTTAATTCTTATATTATGGTTACCAAGACATGAGGAAACAATTGTAAAAAAAATCAAATTTTTTTAATGCTCCGCTACTGGAGCGAAACCGCGCGGCCGCCGGAATGATTGGAAATAGATTCTTCTCACCGGTATTATGAAAGGGGCGTCTACCGACTTAACCTCCTAACATCTCGCCCAGGAGGCTTGACCGTCTAGTGTAGCTACACTAAGCTCACCACATGCTGCCTTGGCCTAGGGCTGGGATCCTGTGTCTTCAGGGTTGTTTGTCCCATCCTAGTTCTCTGATCTTATCGTATCGTCAGACCAGGAATCTGAAATCTACGTTGCGTTGGGTTGGCCCTCTCCACATTCTCCTCTGGCGTTGGTATTTGCCCCTTCCCCAGCCCTTTTCTTTATTGCACATCGGAGTCCCCCTGGGGCAAGGCCTTCTGCCTTGCATAGCGCGTAGTAGATAGTCTGCCTCCTGCATTGTATGGCTACCATCCTCGCCAAGTTTCAGGCATAGATTTATTCTGTCCTCCCCACTACACTCGTGGGCCCGGTGGCCATACAACCAACAGCGGTTTCCTGACTCAAATCCTGGTTTCTTCGTGTTGCCACACACAGTGCAGCGACTTTGACGCCACTGCCACTCACCCTAAATCAGAGGTGCCCGTTGACTATTTTTTCGAACCAGGCGACATTGTTGTTTCCGCTGTCGATCTCTTGGATCCTCCGCACAACGTCCGAATATGTTTGCCAGTCGGTTTAACCAGTATTGACTCCTCCATCCTTGTTTTGCGTTTTTTTGTCACGGTTGTAGTTCCCTGGGGATTATCAGTTGCGAGATGTTTCTCCCATGGTTGCCTGCAATTTTGAATCTACGAAGAGAAATTCGGTGATTTTCTTTATGGGACAGCCTTGGCACCTCAACTGCTATTGCCTCTGGTGAGTTCGTCTCGCCGGTTATCCTTATGTGTTGTATACCGTAGTAAGTACTTTTCATCTTCTGGTCGCTGGTGGTGTCGGGGGACGGTAGGGTTTTTTTATGTACCATGGGAAGCTATGGGTATATTGTTTTTTGCTATGTAGAATATGTCAAATAAAGGTTGTTTTTTTAGTTATTAGTACATCGCTCTATAGTTTCTTTATCTGCTATGCTGCCTCTCACACTCTCCTCTTCTATATAATATTTATGTAGATTTTAGATTTATCGAAATAATTCATCATAAACTGTCTGTTATCGAGGGTAAGTTGTCAGATGATTTTTTAAATCAATGTTTTTCGCAAAAATAATAGTTTTGTTGTGCACGGATATAATGTGATTTGTTTTCCATAGTTTTGATAACGTAATATTTATAAAGTATTACTTTCAACAAAGTTTCCTTTTCTAACTTTTCATTTCTAACAAATTAATGTGTCTAGGCGAAGGCAAATAAAAACAGCGGCAAGAGAATTTATTTTTTTTACGTTGCCGGGTTTTCCCAGATGCGAACTTTTCACTTATATAGTTTTCAGGCCTCTTTAAATAATAACGAAACGGTTACGCCGCCGCAGAAAATTGGATTGGAACTTTGGTGTACTTTTATGTAAGCTTATTTATAATTTATTTAAAAGGAGTTTCAGACAACGCTTTATATTACGTAGAGCTACAGCAAGTAATTCAACCAGAGAGATACGCGTACATAAATGTCTGTATATGGTTTAAATCTAGCCCGATTTATTTTATTAATTTTATTCCACCCCTGTTTAGTTTGACGGATTAGCCCTAAGCGTTCGTTCACTTTCTAAAAACAATTAGAAAAATCATATTACAATACGTTTTTTTCTTTATGACACATTTTCCATGTTTTCTTAACCATTCTCCAATCTCCCACCCACTCTGCTTTCACTCCCTCATATTCGTTGCCGAGATGCCACCGCCTTTCAATATATTTGGTTTAAAACAATTGATCTCTTAGTTTCAAACAAGAATATTCAAGAGGATTACGAAGATCTTTAGAATGAAGGTGGTTCTTTATTAGACTTTAATAATCCTAGTAAAAAAAGACCTTTATTTGGCATATCAGCCCAACACTTCCCTTTTACACACATTCCCAAACCGTACTTTCACAGAAAGAAGTCAAAAAAGACACAAAAAAAGAATACAAATTAACATAAAATACATTTTTCTATCCATTAAAATAAACCCCCTCTGCCCTCGCGAATTTCCTTTCCCACGTCAGCCTCCTGCAGATTTTCACGCCTTTCCCATCCTCTCCTAACCATTCGTTCAGCTTTCTGCACTCTCCAACCCACTCTTCTTTCACTCCCTCACATTCTTTGCTAAGGTGCCACCACGTGTCACTCGCCTTCCTACACAGCGCACACGCGGTGTACCCCAGCCCCATCCACACTTTTCTTCCCCGCTCTTCTGAACCACACCTCGCTCTTGCCATGCAAACTCTGTCCTCTCTGCTCCACTCTCCCCTGGCTAAGTAGCTCGGGAGTTTCCCCTGCACTTGCCACTTTACGTAGCCAGGGTTGTATGAGCTCTCAGCCATTCTTACTTGCCTTTCTTGCCACTCAATATCCCTCAATCTCTCCCTTATCTCAGTTCCTAGGCTACCCCTTTCTCTCAGCTTCTCCTATACCCACACCTCAGACATACCCACTCTTTCATACATTCTTTCTCTATCTTTCCTCCATCTACTCTCTGTTCCACTCTTACACCTCATCCATACCTCCCGTACCAGTCTTTCCTCGCCCACATCCTGCAATCTTTCCTCAAACTTCACAACCCTCACACACGACTCCCACCACATACCCATACGATTTGTCTTTTAATTATCCTAGTACTAGGGCCAATTAAATATAACTAATTGATGATACGTTAGTATAGTAGTCCCCGTCATGTAGGCAATAGTTATGGCCGACATATTTTTGCTCATATTTTAGTTCAAAATATAATAAAATTTACTGCCAAGTATAATATTTTAGTTATTTAGTGTTTATCCACTCAAGAATGTTTGTAATGTGTATAAAAAGCATATAAAACAGAAATGCAATACAATCATTTATCCACAATGAACATAATTATCAAACCAAAATTATTATATATATATTTCTTAAAATAAAAGTTTAGATGTCACATCTAATGTTGTCTAAAACTCAACGAAACATCGTAAGCTGTGCCGCGCTAGTAGTTGTTTATTTTCGCGTCGACGAAGAAACTGATAAAAAATGCAAGAAGCTGGTTCTTGCATAAATTTACGAGGAACCTCAAAAAGAAACTCTGCGTTTATTGCTAGCCAAGTCTATTTTTGTAAAGTTCCTTACTTTACAAAAAATAGTTTGCCGAAATTAATGTACGAGGCATATCCAGAAAGTAAGAGTACTGAATTTTTGTAGGTGTTAAATTTTTTTATTTAAACAAAAAAATTACGTGAAACTTTAGTACATAATAAAAGCTATTTTTCGACATAGTCGCCATTCCTCTCTATGCAGGTGGTGTAGCGAGGTATCGATTTTTTGATGCCTTCCTCGAAGTAGTTTCCCGCCAACTCCTTCGTCCACTTCTCCAACTCCTCCTTTACCTCCTCGTCGGTTAAAAACCTTTTTCCACCCATGTGCAGCTTCAGGGAGGTAAATAGATAGTAATCTGAAGGTGCTAGATCAGGGGAATGCGCGGGATGGTTCGGGACATCCCATTTAAACGAGGCGAGCAGTTCCTTCGTGGCGTTGGCCGTGTGTGGTCTGGCATTGTCGTGCAGCAGGTAGACTCCTTTTGTCAGCATGCCTCTCCTCTTGTTCCATATGCAGTTTTCACCTCATTATAAATCTCAAATGTAGGTTTTCCTTTCCAAACGAGATAACGGATAACGCCGCGTATTTCGCACTTGGCGGGAGATTGGATTGACATTATTCACGAAACTTGTTGTCGTGTCAACAGTTCTCAACGTATTGACCTCGAACCGGTCTCGGTGCAATGGGGAGCAGTCAGGCTACACTGCCGTGTGGCCAACATGATGAAAATAAAATCCCTCCGACCGTGAGAGCCTCAGTACTCTTACTTTCTGGATATGCCTCGTATAAACCGAAAAACAATAAAAAGGATAATTAGTAAAGAAATTCTTTCATATGCCTTGAATATGAGGAAAAAGAACGCAGTTTAATCGATGTGAACCAAGTATTCCATGTGAAGGGCTACCATAAAATATCAACAAAAACAGGATTCTTATCAACGGAAATAAAGACAGCTAACAAGTTTATACATAAACTGTAATAATACATTCGTTCATTACACATCTTATCAGATGGTGTTCAGCTTTGTTCATGTTTACGAAATACTGCACTGCCATATTACGGAAGGTTAGTTAGTGATAATTATTATTTCATATTTTCATTCGTAACCACTGTTGCTCTGACGGCAAAAACTTAAAATTTTATTTGAAATTTGCAACGCAATATTCCAATCAATGCATTGGAATGGACTGCTTGAAACAACCGAGTGAATCATTACGGTCGAATAATATAATCAGATTGAGTTCAGAGGATTCATTTCCATGTATATTTACCACCCTGTGCGGGAATCGTAAAAGAATTATGGTGCGACGAATGTGTTTTAATGCCACTCTGCTACACGGACAAGATAACGATGTG
This sequence comes from Lordithon lunulatus, assembly GCA_963942505.1. Taxonomy (NCBI): domain Eukaryota; kingdom Metazoa; phylum Arthropoda; class Insecta; order Coleoptera; family Staphylinidae; genus Lordithon; species Lordithon lunulatus. The sequence continues at coordinate 51,608,001 of OZ012666.1, read as the reverse complement.
CAACCAGAAGAGCACAATTTGAATTGTAAAACTCCACGTTTTTCACCCACCGCCTGCACGACACGGTGCAATTAAATAATGCGCCCGGGATAATAAGAGCTCGGTTGGTAATAATATTCTGTGGGGGTAGCACACGCGAGCCCGCCATAATAAATATAGGTGGAGCGTTGTTGCGGACGAGAGAGGAAATCTAAATCCGGGTAGCGCTCCCGGGAAGGATTTATTAATATCGTCAGCACAACGAAACCTTTTTGTTTATTCGTTATTTTGAAACAACAAGGGTTTAAAGGACTATGTTGGAGGTGATATTGTTAATGTTGACATATTTTATGGAATAATATTTTTCTCAATTTCTATATCATTTTTACATATACATACATGGTAACACCATATACTAATCCAAACGTTGGCTTTCTGTCACCCTATTCAGATAAATAATAAATAAGCTCTTTCTGAAAATATATCTGCCTTAAATAGAAACTTCCTGTGAGTTTGTGTTATTTTATTTCTTATACAACCGAGTAATATAGACGTGGTTAGATCTAATATTATACAATTAATAATATTAAGCTAAATAATAGGCTTAATATTATAAATGTTGTCATTGGAACCGACTATAGTATCATTCGTATTACACATAGAAACATGCGATAACTACAATAAAAATAAAAATGACGACAATGAGCGACATGCTCGTGTGCCCACAGATGCTTGATAAGACCTGCCTGTAGTTCAGATCTGATTGGTCACAGCTTGACTTGTGTGAAAAATTAAGAAGTACCTACTTACTACGACTTTCAGATGAAATATAAACTTATACCCACTTTTTTAATTCTTTCACCGCCTCTATATATTTAATTTGTAAGGTACTCCTTATATTTATTCAGCGAGTTTTTACCCAGAATTAGATCCTGTATCATCTTCGTTCAAGTTTTGGGTTATCACTTTGCACATATATTATTTGTGTATTTTTAGTACATTAGCTATTACAGATTTATTTATTAGCAATCAATACTTTCGCAGTGCTTTGAAAATTTACATTTATAAAATATATAAAGATTATTGAAACGAAAATAATTATTTCACCTGTCAGAGTTTATCATAGAGCTAGTAGATCGATCACCTGTATAAGAATCCGATGATACTATACAGCATAACATTTTTAGCATAAAAACTAACCACAATGTAATACTCGTATTTGTCTTAGTCAGACAAAGACTCAATTAAGGATAGCCTTTAGATAAGCATTACTGAATTAAGCGTCGGTCTGAGGTCTGAAACGTATGGGGTCTTAAATATAATTAAAATAAAATTCCCTACTTGACAAGACTTACTTTGTAACTTTCTTTTGCAAATTCCGAAATCATAAGCGACAGTATACTAAATAAATGTTTGATTTATTATTTATTGAAGTACATTAATTGCCATTTGGTGTAGTATAAAGTAAGTAGTAAACAACATACATTAGAAAAACTATTACTAATGTTTTCACATTATAATTGATTTTCTTAGAATGTGTCGTTAATTATAGAAATATAGAAAAAATAAATTACAAAATAACACAATAATTAATCAATTAAAAAAAGTAATAAATTATTTAAAAGTAATACATAATATGTCAAAACTTATTTGATGTGATGTAGCAAATTTATTCTAATACCTGTTACTACGCGGATTTGTAAATAAATTTCACAAAATTCGTGGTTCAAATTACAATACAAAATACAAATAAATAGATAAATCGTCTTACTAACAAAATAATCAATCAACAAAACATAACATATAACTAATACTCCATTAAACACTAGTCCAGTGCGTAAAAATTAAATGTATTTAATATCAAAATGTAACTGCTCCCAATGATTTTAAAATTATCTGACATCCTGTTAAAAAATCAGTTTGCATAAGAACATTTTAGCTTAACTGTGGCTGATCTGTAATGTTTAGATTTACCCCTTGTATTGAATTCCTTATTTGCTTTCCTTATTTATTCTTTGAATGAGCTCTCTCACTGTTGGTGATTCTATCTGTCCAGGGTATTCGTCATTCTTCGTTAGTACTACATGTCGAAATCCTCTAGCCTTTTGACCTGCAGTTGCTTTAGGGCCCATGCCTAAACTCCGCACAGCAGTGTGCTAAACACATATCACAGTATTCTCATACTTAGTTCTAAACTGATTGAAACTTTTTTAATATCATAATTGCTGATCATGCCATCTCTCTTCTTGTTTATTTATCTCCAATGATTGATACCCTGTTTATTCTAGTCTCTTTCATCATCATCATTATCCAACCGTTTGCGTCCATTTCTGGACATAAGCCTCCTCTAACTCTTTCCAAGCAGTTCAATCCTAGTTCCAAGATATTTGTATGAGTATTATTGATATTAAAGTCTACTTGTTGGTTTTGTGATTTTGTGATTAATGATCATTAAATTACTTTTCTTCAGATTCATTTGCAGTTCATATCATTTGCGTTTCGTTGCTTGCTAATAGCATCGTATCATCTGCATATATGATGTTGTTTATGTACTACCATTTATAATTACATTTTCTCTCATAGCGTCGTCTTAGACGATGGCTTCACTGTAGATAGTAAATAGTAGGGGACACAGAATACAACTATGTCTTACGCCACGCTATATATTTATTTCCTGAGTCATGTCATTTTAGACTTTCAACTTTGCACTTTGTCCTCAATATAAGATGGTGATTATCTTCATGTCTAGTTTTTTTCTGTTTACCAATTCTTGTAACTTATCATACTAACCTTATGGAAGGCATTTTGAAAATCGACGAAGCAGGCATAGACAACTTATTTCATGACTAAACCTCACTCGAAACAAATATTCATTGTAAGAGTGCTTCCCTCGTTAAAAGAATTTCTATGAAACCGAATAGGGTATTGCTAAAACCTTCTATTAGTTTTCTAGATTTATAGATTGTTTTATTAATTCTCTTTACGAAAATCTTCAGTACATGGCTCATCAGTGTAATAGTTTTGTATTCTGTGCTCTCTTTAGCGCATTTTTTTTTTGGTAGCAGTAAAATGTGGATATCAGCCCTGGAATATATTGTATTAAAAAGATCTAGAAGATATCCATCAGGTTTTCATCGAATAGTTTAAATGTGACCTGGCCCAGTGACTTTTCAAGACTTCATGTTACATAAGCCTTATTGCAGGTCGTGTTTTATTCCTCTATGTTCTTCATCTTCATCTTCTTTTACTGTCCTCATTAAAACGTTATTGTACATATCGCTTCGTTGATAGAAAAGTGACACAACTCAAACTTTAAATTTTATGTTAATTATAGGTTCAACATCAATCCTAAAGTCATATACTTAATGAACAAACATATTTCAAAAACAACATATTACTGTCTTGAGTGTATATTATAAAACATATATTATATTAGTATTATATATACATTATTAAGAACTTTGTTTTTTAAAATAGTTCAACTTTAAAATAGATGATTTCAAGTTGGGTCTTGCCCTTCTGCAACTACTGTCTCTACTGTCTATCGCTGCTCTCCTCCGGACTCGGATTCCCATAAGGTCACGCGCATCTGTATGTATTTTGTCCTCGTTTTCTGGTTCTCTCGACTGGCCTTTTCCTATACATTCGACTGTTTCTCTTTGGTAGTCTATCATGCCCCATACTTTCCCGGCCCGCCGTATCCGTTCTACCCTAATAAAATCTGACATATGGACCTCCTGTTGTTGCCCTTTCTGATGAGTCCTAGTATTCCTTTTAGTCATAACCGATGCTTTGCGTCCATAACTCGCGATGAATCTTATAATTGTCTTGTACACTCTCATTTTATTGTAGTGATGTACTTTCTCCAGATCGAAATAGTTGGTTCCTAGTACAGCTAAAGCACTCCAGGTTCTTCAGCAATGAATTTTGTCTTCTTCTTATGAAACTCTTTCCTTTTATCTTTCCTTGAATAATAACTTCATACTATTTTCCTCCTTTGTCCGATATATAATAGTTTTCTTCGCTTAGTTGTCAGAATTATTTTTTTACCTCATGAGTCTCATCACACAGTGTCTAGGCTTCCATCCCGTAGTATAGTACTAATAGGACCTAACATCTCACTCAAGATTTAGATATCAATAGCAGTAAAGCCTCTTAATTTTGTAAATGTGCTTCTTGCTTGGTTGTACCTAGGTATTTGTATTCTCATGCGTGTAGGCTGATTTACGGTTTGGCATCTTTTCGACAGGACACTGAGGGCAAAAAATGCATCTTTTTTCCCAGAATCCAAATTGAGTTTTGCTGAGGTATATATCTAGTTTCCTGTATTCTACTATGGATCACCTTCAATAGGATTTTCAGTGTGTGAGCCATTAAGCTGGTCCCTTGGCACTCTTCTTTTTGAATTCTACCAGAATATGAAATGACGCTTTTCTGTTCTTGTATTTAGTGCATATATCGCTTCGTTTTTAATTATGTCCGGGCCCACTTCTCGTTTATTTTCAAGATTCGTTTTCGTCTCTAATCTTCGAAGAGTTGTGCACATTGCACAATTTCCATTCTTCCATATTTCCATTTTTTTCTATTTTCCCGTTGTTGTCGTATAATATATTAAGTTGTTTAGATTTACTGGTGCCTGCGAGTTATTTGACTTTTTTGTGTATGTTAAAACCGTCGTGTTTTGCTTGTAACTCCTCAATTTCTTCAAATTTTCATTGTAATTTTCTTCCTTTACTTTTCTGATCTTTATGCGGAGTATTCGTTGAGTTTCTTTATATTGTTGATCACTTCTTCTCTTATCCATGAGTAAGTTTCGTTAGATATCCATTCATTATTTCCTGTGGATATTTCTTTCTTTAGAATGGCAGTCGATGGTTCCAACAAGGTTGTTTTGATTCCATGCCATGTTAAATCGGTTACATTTCTACAGTTTCGGTATTCTTTCTTGTTTTCAAGCATTTTCAAATTTTCTTTTCTTTTTATTTGTAACTCATTTCGTACGTCATCTTTCTACGATTTTCTCTTTTCTTCGATGTTTGTTTTGAGTTGGATGTGTATTTCGGCTATTAAGGGAATGTGCCCCAAGCAGACATCCGCAGCCTTAATTGACTTGATGAAATTTCTATATCGCACTCTTATTATGACGTAGTATATTTAGTTTCTTATTGGTTTTTTATCACTTTCCTGTCCAAAATTGTGCGAATCTATTTCATTTCTTGTTCCTACCCATATTCACCAATGTACATGGCCCTTTGCCGACGTTCGCCTTAAAGTCTCCAAGTATTATAGTGACATATTTTGAGTTTAGTGGTTTAAGCGTGTGATTGATTAGTTAAAACAGTATCTCGATTTTTTCTTCAGCTTTGTCTGCAGTAGGAGCATATATTTGCATTCTGTATAGTTTCCTGGAGTTGTTCTGTAGTTGTAAGAGCATGACGCGACCTGTGATTGGGATACAGTTGGTGACCGACGCCGTAATATTTCTCGCGCAATAATTGCGATATGATGATTATCTTCATTTCTAGAGAAGTGTTACATGCCTCTCTCTGTTAGGACTTGGCCATGACTGGGCCATCATGCTTCTCTGATTTCTAAGACGCTGAGTTTCAGTCATTGCATTTCGTGTATAACATTATGCATGTTTCCAGATTTTTACATGGATCTCAAGTTAAATGAGCCAATTTTTAATTTGTTTGTTTCTATAGTTTTGTTCATCGCTGTTCTCCCCCGTGATTTGACTGGGAAAGATATTACTCGGGAAAATTAAAATTGAACATCGCGGTGATGTTTTATACTAAGGACATCTTTAATGTAGTAGTTTCTTCTTGCTTGCTGCATCATTATACAGTTGATTGTTTTGTCAATTCCTTCGAGATCAATTTCTTAGCCGCAAGACAAAATAAAGCCTCGTCCTCGTCCGTTCTTCCACCCGAGGCTGTTGGAGGTGGAAGAACGGGCGGGCAGCAATCACCGATATAAGTAACCGGTGATTGCTGCGTTAATGTTACGCGCCTTCTACCACGGGGAGATGCAAGTTCGAATCTCACTAACCCCTCCAAAGCTTTAGAAGACAAATACGTAATATTCGAGCTTTTATTAGCTCCTATCATTTATTTTTTAGAAGCTAACATAGTTTCTTTTTATGATTTTCAATATCTTTACTTTGTTTGGTAATCTATTCTGATATTGCGGTTTATGATTCTCTCTGAATCGTTTTATCTAAGGTTCTATATGATTGTTCATTTTTGTGTTTGTAGTTTCGGCGTTCATCTATTAAGCCGAGAATATTCTTAGTCATCCATGATATATCATTGTTAGGTTTTCGTCTATAACTTTAATTAGTGCAGTTTGTACTAGGTTCTACTATCGTCAACGTCTTTAATTTCTTGTTGTCGGTAATTACAATTATTACATTATCTTTTATCTTATTTGCCACGCTTTCATGAATCGTTTCTCATTTAGGAGTTCCCTATCTATGTTTTTTTCTTCTTCTTAATCCTTTCCTACACTTCTAAAATTACCTCGTTGCGTCAGAATGAATAACCACGACTGGATAGGTTTTTATTGATTTTATCCATCTCTGATAAGTAGGTATTGATAATGGTTATTAAAATAGCCTTCCTCTTGCTTCAGCTGGGGGATTTCCAAGTATGCAGTCTTGCCATTGAAGTCTTCATCTTAACAAAACTGTATCAGCCTGTCTCCCCGGCCGTTCCGATCTCCAAGCGCAAAGCCACCTGCATAGTAATTTACCTCTGCTTGCCCGACCTTAGCCTCACATCACATTTATAATTAACAACTAGTAGAAAGTAGTTTACGTTTGATGCTCAAATATATTAGATAGAATCTTTAATACATTCTCCTCATTTGGCCTTATATACAAGGGTAACATGCTACATTATTAAATCATCTGAAAAATTCGACTTAGAAATAGTAATTTGCTAGTTTTGCTAGCGGTTTCAAAAGAAATTCTATCCTTTATTTATAAATCTTGCTTGGAATATCATCTGTATGCACGCCAATAGAGTTACTGGATTTTTAATAATTATAGATATTTCTTTGCTAACTGTAGGATATGAAAACATCGAAAAGCTCTATACTTCAACATAGTGTGTTGCATCAGAACTGATTACAATCAGTTGACTTATTAGGAAAATAATCATTAAACTTTACTAAAACAAGAATACTAAATATTCACAATATCATACATATTTTGTCCACACATTTCCCATTTGCTATTGTTATCTATTTTATTGGTATCTTATTTTGGGAATTGTTTTGTGCTTTTTCTCGCTTCTTTAGTAATATTGTTAAATGCTGTTTTAATAATATTAATAACAACTTTATTTTTACAATATGACTAAGTATACATTAATACTATATGCATTGAACCAAATAGCAGGTTCCGATTTGAGGTTACACTCATCAATCTTCCACCTAACCAAATAAGATATCTGATGTAGTATGTAAATTTTAATTTCATTTATTTGCACTCAACCGTTGTATAATAACTGAATTTTATATTATAATATAGTACTTATATGAGTTAGTTGATGGGATCTTAGAGGATAAGTTCACGGCGGTAAAAGGGTGGTAAAAGGGACCTTCTAAACGCACCTAGAATATGTTATATGTTTTTTTAAATCCAATCCAATTATTTGTGGTTTTTGTTTGTATTAATTTAAATAAAAAAATATTTTTATTATTATTTTTATTATAATTGTTATTATCGTTAGGTATGTGCAGCTATACAACTGGTAAATGGCAGTGAAAACTCGTTTTTAATTAATCGATATATTTCGCTTAATTATGTATATTGCAGTTTCTCCGATTAATTAGTATTCACATCTTTACGATATGTGTATACTAACGTTTGTGGATACAAGGATGTTCAGGATAATTGTTTTGTAGAACACATTATGTGGATTGCATTTAGAGTATTGCTCTATAATATTATCACTTACATATATGACACATACGCTGGAAGCCATGCAATACTAGTTTGTAAATTAGTATTATTCAAACTAAGCAACACTGAAATACATCACTAGCGGAATGCAGTATTTATCTTGGACTACTATCCTTGAAACATAGGAGGAAAGTCCTATCATGTATACTAGTTTTCAAGATAAACAGTATGTGGAATTCAGGGTCTTTGTTAAACATAATAAGTGTTCACATTCCTTCTAGGAAATTAAGAAACATCTCGTAGTGCAAAACGAACTGCAGCATGCGTCCTTTCTCTCATTGTTCAGCAAGTATCACAAATAGTTGATATGATAGAGATTTCTCTTGTAGCTTTCAAGAGCCAATTAAGGCTATATACTCATTTTTGTATATGTAATTTTATTTATTATGTAAATGTTAATGCTGCAGTAAAATAAATAAATAAATAATTGTGCACATAATATCGATTAATTAAAACATATGATTATTAAAATTTATTAGCTATTAGTATTTAAATTATATGTAGAAATTAATGACATATGTTATCATAATATATTAAATGAATAACAGTCTCCAATATTTTCATTTTGTAAACCAAATTACTTTTGAATGAATCTATTACATTTCAGTGTAATTAAAAATCGTTTTTAAGTAATTAACAGAAACATAATTTTTCCTTTGCGACCTGGAGCGACAGGAAGCGATGGTTTCCCTTTAAAATTGCAAAGCGTCCAAATTAAAATTAGAGAATTTTCAGGGAAAATGTGCCCTAATTAAAAACATAATCAATACCTAGGCGGCCCCGTCAAATCGACATTGCAATTAAGAGCGGCAATATGCGTAAGTGTAAAGGTCGTTGATTATTATAAAATTTGCCTTGTTTACAATTACAATTCCACGTAATTTAAGAGTTCCACAGATATAAATGCTGAGCACATAAACAATTAAATTGAGATTAAAGAAAAATGTGTATTCACAATGTACGATCGATTTTTGTTGATTGATAGTTGGTTCTCGATTGACCGTAACTAACGTTTCCGTAATTTGCTGATATTTGTAATAGTTTTCACTGCAACCCACAATGCTTATATTTTGGAGCCATCTTTTACCATAAAGTAATTGATAAATCCTTGATTGTAGCTTTGATTATAATCTAATAAAAAAACTCTCATGTTTATAGTTATCAGCTCGAGGGCGTTTCCTCTAATAAAGGGAGAAGATTCGAGGATTGTAATCAGTATTTACATTAACTTCACAGAAAACCTCTGAAAAACTGTGAAAGGTGATTTGCAAAATTTCGCCCACAGCGAGGTTTGAATTCCAAAATGCTCACTACGAGACGGCCGGCGCCTCTAATCTCTGGGTCTAATATCAAATATTAATATGATTATAGTCAGAAGCAAAATTTTATACATGAAGTGGCCGATATTATCTTCACTATACTAGCTAAAAACTACGATATAGCTCACAGTCCTTAGTCACCAAGGTGTTTACAGATACATGGAACAGAATTGCGTAACGAAACATCGCTGCGATCCTGTTTATCCGCGCTGCATAACAGTGATTACGGTGCCCAGACTAGTTACGCGATGGGGTTACCTTACAAGGTTCTTCTTGGCGACTATGGTAACCGGAACTGCCACGTGGAAAGAAGGCGCCTCAGTGAAACTTATATTCTGGCGCCTTCTTCGTTGTATTTTTACGGAATACTGAATAAAATATCTTCTACACTTTTACAAGTCATCAAAATTTATCAGATTCGAACCAACGTACTCAATGGCTTCAGACCTTTGCCTTAGACCATTGCGCTACGGACTGCCTCATTTGTTGTTATCTATGTTAATACACTTTACATATTTTGTCAAAAGAGTGGTTATTGATCTCAGTTCATCTCTTCAATTAGAGCATCAATATACAAAATGCATTAGAATCCAAAATTAAGATTAAAAAAACTACACCCCATTGAACTATTAGTCTACATGCATATAATTTTTGACAATTGATTAAGTATATTTTATCATATACATGGAAATACCCAGCTAAGTGACGTAGTGGTTAGAGGCGCTGTCCCTCTTGTACTGAGAATTGGAGAGCGAGAATTCAAACCCCGGTGTGGACTAAATTTCACGAATCACCGTTTCTAGCGTTTTTAATTGTTTTATATTTGTCAAGTGGGTGGTTCTACTCTTAGCTTCTCCATTAACCAGCGGAATATCCCTCGGGATGATGGTTATAAAGATTTTTTTACAGGATTTAACTTAGTAGTTATTGCAAGTAACTTATTTTAGTATACCCATAGATTTTCAATATAGCACATACATAAATTTAATTAATAAATTAAATTCAAGTGTAAAAACACTAATATTATTTTATAATCATTTAGTCTTTTAGAATAATTAGAACTGAAAACATAAGCGTTCAGCTCATTCTCTTTACGACACCTAATCTCTAACTTATTAAAATTCAACCCCTTCAGCACACTCGGCTTTATTGGCCTGGTGAATGCCAACTTGCACCCCTGACGCTCGCGGAATAGAATTATACACACCGGAAGCAAAGGTACGCGTAATTGGATTCGGATTTGAAGCGAGACGTTTAATTAAATTTCATACGAAATTTTAAACATTATATGGACGAACAGGTCGACGGCACAGGCTGCCTGGACGAATCCGCGTTGCACCGGAATTAATAATTGAACAGCCGGACCGTGTGACGTAATTACCCGCCCTATTGCTAGTTTAATGCAGTTGTCTAAGTTAATTAGCGCGGCTTTGTTTCAACGACTACCGGGGTAATAAGCCCTTGATGCGCGGCAACGCTCCCTCTCTCCAGTATTACTCTGTAATTCTTTTTAATTGAAAAAGGCATCACTTTGCGACCAGTTGTAGCGGCAAGCGTGTCAAGCGTTAATTTTTAATTTTTGCAGTAGCAATTTTAATGGTAGTGTTTCTAGGCTTCCTGTTAAGTGAACTTCAAAGGCACTTTATGTGCACTACAGTGTCAGATTTTAAATTAAATACATTTGTTTTATATTATTAAATAATAAGCAACACATTGTCATTATTTTTAACATTGCCAAAAAGTATGAAGTGGTAGTTAAACGTTTAGATATCTAATTAAATATTCCAAAAACTCCGGAAAATTAAATTAAAACATTTAATTGTTTTCCTTATAAAATAAACGATGCATGTATTTTCTGCTATAAGAAGCTGGTATGTGTGGTCAATAAATCAACAGGCACTTTCAATATTTATATGATATTATCATAGACAAGACAATTGTATGCAATAAATTTCATATAATGTTTCATCTAAAACGTCGGTATAGAAATGTACGTTATTTGTTGATAAATACATTAAATAAATAATAATACAAAAAAAAACTACTGTAAATGTCCAACAATAGTTTGCATGTGGTTATTATCTTACGTAACTTATTGTTGATTAGGTATTGGTAAGTCGGTGGAGTGATTAGCTGTCGGTGGCCCGAAATGTTATATAGAAATTTATTAATTATTTCAAGTAGTTTATTACAATGGAATAACTGTTTATCTAACAGAATTGATACCTTTGTCTATTTCGAAAAATATACATTCGAATCAGGTGCAAGTTTTAATTGTTTTGTGATTAGAAAACTTCTATTCTTATATGGCTATCAACCTAAGTACTCTTCTGTCGGTAAACGGAGAAGCTAAGCCCCCCCATTCAAACATGATATCCAGATTTAAAACAATACACCCTTTAGTTGACATAATACAAAAAATATATCAAACTTAACCTATAATCAAATAGTACAATATACCCCATCCACATTCGTAGCTTAGATGCCGCCATGTAACCTTCCCCGTTTTCACATTACAAACATGGTGTATCCTTGCCCCATCCACACTTCCCTTCCTCTCTCATCTGAGTCGCTTCTCACTTTTTCGATACATATTTGGTCGTCCCTGCTCCACACTCTCCGGTTATGTAGCTCGGGAGCAAATTCCACTTCACATAACCGAGCTCGTACACTCTCAGTTATTGTTACCTGCCTTTCTTGAAACTCAACATCCTTTATTATGTACCAGGCTTCAGAGACTACGCTCTCTGCCCTACAACTGCGCATCAGTGCCTCTTCCCCCAACTCCTGCAATCTAGCCTGAAACTTCACTGCCCCTCCACACGACTCCCCCAGGTGTCGATCTTTCGAGTCCTATTCCTCGGAAACCAGCCTTACTCCCTTTCGACAATATCCCATTCCGCAACACACAACCCCACAGATCCATTCCATACAACAATATTGGCTTCACTCCCGCATCCTAGATTTTACACGCTGATACTGGGATACCATCCTATCACTTCTCGCTCTCCCATCACTTCTCCCACACCATTCTCGCCTTTGCTAGCACCCACTCAACAAGAACCGCAAGGCACTCCAGCACATTCTCCACCAGTCTCGCTATCATGAAACTCAACTTACTTGTCCCTCTTCCGTTTCTAAACCCACCCTTACTTTACGACAGCAACCTTCGTCTGTCCACTTCGTGTTTCAGTCTCTTTTTCATCGTTTGCTTATATACCGCATTGTCATCGTTAGCTTATATACCGCACCCATTAATGTGATTCCACTCCGAGGCTACTCCCCCTTTATACACTGGAACCACGACACATACGCTCTATTCTTTAGGCACCTCCAGCGCTCCACTTCACACCCTATGATTGACTGCAGCAGTACCTCCCTTTCTTCCACTGGCAACCGTTCGTACGCTTCTGTCTTCAACCGCTCTTCACCCGCCACCTTTTAATAGACACAGCGGATTCCATGAGAACTCCTCCGGTCCTACCACATGTCTTGGACTCCCCAGTACTTCTTTAAATAAAAAGCAGACAATATAACCAAGACGTATGGAACGAAGAACATAAGAAACATAACATGACGACAAACGTAGGAAAAACTAAAGTAATGGTGATGTACAAATAGGATATAACGACTAATAGAATACTACGCGGAAAAAAAATAGAGCAGGTAGAAACTTTCACATAACTGGGGGCAGCGTTAAACGGCAATGAACATTGAGCAGGAAATTTATAATATGCATGCAGCAAACGAAAGTGAATTTCCCCTAAAAAAGGTAATATTATACAACAAACAGATTATAACGAAAACTAAAATGATACTACACAAGACAATATAGAGACCAACACTAACCTACGAGTGTGAAGCACGGATGATTAATCAAAGAAGCAAAAGTAAAATACAGGCTAGCGAAATAAAATAATTGGTACGGACATCTAGAAAGAACAGCAGAGGACAGACAAGCCAAACAAGTATGGCTTGCAAGGATAACATAGAACCAGAACCGAGACATGACGACAAATTAACTGCCACACAAGCAAGAAATGACCTCAGCAAAAAAGAAGCGGGAAGAAAAGAGTTAGAAAAGAATGGAGAGAAGTAGTCAAGAACATTATATAAATGTATACTACATACTAACTGGACCATATAATATGTTTATAGAGACATTTTCTCTTATTTTGAGACTAGAAACACAATCTTTGAATATTTTACAATAATTAGAGTTCGCTTTCCATTTTGAATATAATAATAATCTCTAACGTTGTTACAATGTCAATTGGTTTATATTTAACGACTAAATTAATAATTACAAGGATAAATCGCCCTCTATAATCTATTTTTAGGAAATATACATATGTGTACTGATTTTAGGGTTTATTTTATTTATTCAAGACCAAGGTCTGTTTTATCACATTGCTCGCGATACAGTTTATGGAACAACAACAAACCGCTTTGAGCATAAAATTAACATTCACTTAGGTCTTAATCCTTCCGCAACAACATGAAAACTTGATATCGCTCCAATCTACAATGCATAATTAGAAAAGCGGTTGCCAAGACACGCGAAACATCGTCGCCTCATTTGAATGGACGCGAATTATTCGTTGATCCGATATAATGGAAATCCATCAGAGACATATTATTAATATATATATATATATATATATATATATATATAATGGAAGAAGTTTCCACACAAAATTGAATAAATTAAGATTGTAGACAATCTCAACACCTGAAAAGTACCCTTTCGGTTGTTGAGATTCAAATGATTAGATGTTTATTCACATTATAATATAATATAATATAATGAAAAATATACCTCTAGAATGTATTCCCTTTTTTTAAATATTTTTCTCAGCATAAATCCATTTTGTCTGTGGAATACTAGGAAGTCTACTTTATCATACGAAGTAAAGATAAAGTATTGGGAAACGGTGTAATTTATGCGCAAATCCTTTTTATCAGATCCCCTGATCATTTTAAGATCATGGAAAATGTCAGTCCTTTCGTCGCTTCTTACGTCGTCATTCGTTCATCACACGTGTGATAAAATATTCCTCCACGTTTCAAATTTTTTTATTATGTCCAATTGTTAAGAAAAAATTTATAGTATATCAAATTTTAGAGGAAGGACATCTATACAAATATATTTATAAATATATTTACTATTGGTTTAGTGCCTATTAAGAATTTAAATCAATCAAATCTATATATTTATCAAATGAATCTCTATGTTTAACTAACGCGATTATCTTTGATATATTTCTAAGAAGCTTTTTTAAAATTTAGTCTTCTTATAATATGTGCGATTAATTGTTTTGTTTTCATGTCTTCTTATCTGTGCCTGATATGCCTAATATTGAGGAGGTTCCTTATCTTTCTTTTTCAGTTGTTTCTATGAGTATTTAGCTTTTAATGTTGTATACGTTTCGTACGTCTAGTTATTTCTAATGATTTATATTGTCACTACATTACTACATTATTTGCATTCTATGTACAATTACAATTATAGATAACAAATTATATACAGTCTCTTCCGCAATGCTTTCACTAATCGTTGGATGTGGAAAACCTGGTGTGAAGGATGTTGTTTGTTCTTACACTAGTTCAGCTTCATCGGCTTAAATTGTATGTTATTACTTGTTTTGCTTTATTGCATCGCCATTATGTGTTTCTTAAGTTCCATTTTAAATGTCTTAACATCTTTAATATTCTTTAGATATATCGGTAGCTTGTTCTATTCACATAAGTGAATACAACACGCTACGCTATGGAAATAGTGATTTTGTAAAGAAGAGGTACGCCTTTTTATTGCATGTATTTCACATCGTTACTGGATTCATGAATATTGAATTTATATACAATAAATTATTATTTTTAAAGTTTCATGTCAAAAATTAACAGTCCAAAGATAAAGTAATTCATCAGAACTCAACGTTACAACATTTAATTTTTTTATTTAGAAAAGATGTTAAAACCGTAAAATATAAGAAGAAAATAGTATTTGAAACTTCCACTGTAAGTACGGCTCGTGTTCGAAACTCGAAATCGTGCGATAAAAACCCGCCTAATAAAACTCATTCTTTATTATACGCGAATTAAAATGAAATGTGAGGGATTCCCGATACCATTTTCTAAAATCAATCAGAAACGAATAACTTTATAGATAAAAACTTCCTTAAGAGCTTTGCTAGTTTCATGTCATTATATCATGGGTATAGTTTTATTTTCAACTAATATATTGGCATTAATTGAACTTTATATCATATTTTACAAAATATAATTTGTTGACGTCGTTATTAATTAGCAATAGACAAAAATGTCTATAAGAATTTTCGGCTATTATATATTAAGAGCAAGTAGCAGGGAAATATTAATTGAAGGAAACTCCTGTTGAATGTGCTGACAGTTTCAAAACGTTAGTTGTGTTAGTTCCAGACACGAACAGTATCGGCCTAATGTTATCTTAATCGTGATTTTGCGGCTAACCAAACTCATTGTAGGGACTGGCAGATTAAGTTAGAGCTATTGTTGTATACATTCGTGGTCGCTATTAATTATTGAACCTACATTATTAATTGAACACTAGCGTATAATGCTTTTACATTAAATTGTGTAACAATATCCTTTGTAAACAACTGGAGCCCGTACGATACCACATGTTAACAAATGAAGTATATCATTCTATACACATTATATGGGACGGCCATGAAAGAAATTACATTTAATTCTATTATCATAAAATAATATATATATATATATATATATATATATATATATATATATATATATATATATATAGACAGAATTAAAATAAATAACAAGTCGATTAAAAGAGGCTCTCATTAATACTTTATATTGTATGGCAAAATATTAGCAGAATATGGATATGATAATATTATTATATGGTGAGTATATATATATATATATATATATATATATATATATATATATCTATATATACACATTCATTTGTATCTTGTTGTCTGGTTTTATGCTCTCGAGGTTGGCAATCATCACGGCGATTCGAACTGTTGAAACTGCTGCTCTAAACATTTAGATTGTCGTTTGTCCATACCATTCTCGTAGGTTCTTTAACCATGACGTCCTTCGACGTCCTACGGCTCTTCTTCCTTGGATTTTCCCTGCATAATTAGTTGGAGATTCGAGTATTTCTCTCCCCGGGTAATGTGTCCCAAATATTCGAGCTTTCGTTTTTTAATCTGAGGATCAATTGCTTTTGTTTATGCATTCTTCGCATGACTTCTTCGTTGTTTACTAGGTCCATCCAGGGTATCTGAAGCATGCGGCTTTAAATCCACATCTCAAACAACTCTAGCTTTTGATGTTATTATCCTTTCATGTAATTGCTTAGATTCTGAATTATGTTATGGAGACATCAGAATAAGTTCCAAAAAGCGAGTGACATGCGGGCTATTAAAATATTAAGTAATAATAAAATGGGATATGTTTATGCAAGTTTTGTAAGTCAACAACGTATTAAACCTTTCCGAAGTAGAGAGAAGATATATGTTACAGATTTTAATTTATGCGGTGTTATAATATTGTATTTTGTTTCAGGTGGAATAAATGGCCAAAGAAGAAATTCTTAAATCATATAAAGTTCTGCAAAAAGGCGACATTAAAAGGAGCTTCTAAAAAATATAATTTTTAAAATTATTTAATAAATAGTGTAAATTATTGTGGGTGGACAATACGCCGCCATGTTGCCTACAAATGTGATGTCCTTCATGAAAAAGGTTAGTCTCTATTTATTAATTGTTTTTGTATACTATATATTTGGGAAGTAAGGGCCCACTCCGCCAGTAGAGCTACTCCTTGGTAGGAGAGCCCAACTCTGGGGACTTGAAAATCTTCCGCCACCACACATTTTCCCCGTTTTGTGCGCGGATAGGATATGCATAGGCCAAGCTAGAGTCGTTTGGTTTAGATGTCTAACGTTAATGTTAACGGGCGGTATAACTATATCACCAGGTATTTAGCACTATCTACTATCTGCTATTGGGATATCGGGTATTTAGAAGATTTAGGTCCGGTTCTACAATTGACATTTAACCGGAGAATAAGGCTATTCGTGGAATAAGTTTGAGATTTTAAAGCCAATATCTCAAACTTGTTCCACAATTAGACTTATTCTCCAGTTAAATGTTGATAGTAGTATTGTAGAACCGGCCCTTAATGTTTTAATCATTTAGACAATTTTACTATTAGATAGATTACAATTATTTCCGAAAACAAGAGAGGAGGGAAGACTATTAAAATGGTATAATATTTCATAATTTGATTTTAATAATGTATATTATGTCTGCTGTTAAAAATAGATCGAATTGAATCAAATAAACAATTATATAAGTATTTAGTACATAATAGATATAATATACTTATGTATATATAATGTATATATATAATATAATGTATTCTATGCTATTATTAGCATAGAATACATTATCTCGCAAATATAGACTCAACATTTCTACTAATTAGCGGAATTTACTAATAAATCCTTGTTTGCCGCTGGGATCCGCTTCAATCCAAACTAATTATATAAAACCAGAGGCAGCTAAACATAAAAACGACTCACCTAATTACGGTCAAGGTTTGGGAGATTCTGGTTAAGCCCTTTAATTAATAGTTAGAGACGCCGCAGCATGCGAGTAATTAATGCTGTTTGCAAACGTAATTACCTAAAATACTGTTGTAGTATTTGGAACACGAAAAAAGGTTTTGTATATGTACACAATACTGAATTAAATAAAACAAGAGGATGGAATTAAATCACGTACAAGGTAAAACGTCTGTGCTTTATATTACATGCTAATTTTTTATTCGTTCTGTATTATTTTTAGCAAAAACAATAACATCATATATATTATTCTATAAAGTAGAACAAAAAAGAAAACTTGAACGCTAAAATTATGTGAAAAATATAATCAATTTTAATCTATTTCTGACAATATAAAATATCTATATGGTACCACACGACTTCCCGAATGAATTACTTAATTAATATTAAATCAAAATTTATGATATTTCTCAAAAATCATTAATTAAATTAAATTAAATTATTCAATATAAACAATTTATCAAATTTTCACTTTACTACATTTAACATGCAACCATTTTTGGGCCGAGCTTTTCATGCCTGATTCGTGACGTCGTCATCCGTGACGCGTTTTTAATTTTTGATATTTCGCAAATATGATTTTAATACAAGTTATTCGGATTCAAATTATTTTATGTTATGAATGTAAATAATTTTCCTACGAATGAACATTTAAAAGGTTATACACAAAAGAATATTCAAATTTTGTTTCAGATAAAATGCCAGTCAGATTCGTTAAATTATCGCGGGTTCGTTTCATTGCAAACCCAACTTCCAAATTTTGTTCCGATCCATACAGCGGTTTTCCCGCAATTTCACCTAATACACATATACACACAGACAATTTCCAAAAATAATCTATTTCGACTATATTAGCAATGAAACGTAAAGAAAAATAAAAATTGCGATTATTTGCTATACCAATACCTTCCCTATTCAGTATCATTAATGTGCATTGCAGACTTATGAATCCATTATTTGCTGAATGTGTTTATTTCTTAATTTTTAATCTATCATAGGGAATATGGAAAAAAAATATTAGATTTTGTTTTTACAACTAAAAAAAAAAGAAAAAAGACCTTTATTGGCATTTCCCTCACTGCCCCTCCACATCACAAACCTCTACAAAAATAAAAATAAAAATACAATATAAATAAAAGTACTACTCCGCCAAAAATTACAAATTACCCATCTATCGCCGCTCCCTTTGCCCTTGCCACTTTCCTCTCCCACGTCAGCCTCCTGCAGATTTTCACGCCTTCCCCATCCTCCATAACCATTCATTAAACTTTCTGCAGTCTCCCACCCACTCTGCTTTCACACCCTCACATTCTTCGCTAACGTGCCACCACGTGTCGCTCCCCTTACTACACAGCACACACGCGGTGTACCCTAGACCCATCCACACTTTCCTCCCTCTCTCGTCTGACCCACACCTCGCTCTTGCCATGCATACCTTGTCCTCCCTGATCCACTCACCCCACTAAGTAACTCGGGAGTCTCACTCACTTGCCACTCTACGTAGCCAGGGTTGTAAGAGCTCTTATTCATTCTAGTCTGCCGTTCTTGCCACTCAATATCTCTCAATCTCTCTCTTACCTCAGTTCCTAGGCTTCCCATTTCTCTCAGCTTCTCCTCTACCCACACCTCATACATACCCACTCTTTCATACATCCTTCCTCTATCCTTTCTCCAACCACTCTCCGTCCTACTCTTACACCTCATCCATACCTCCCGCACCAGTCTTTCCTCACCCAATTCCTGCAATTTTTCTTCAAACTTCACAACCTTTACACACGACTCCCACCACATACTCATACGATTCGTCTCCTGCAACAGCACTGCTCTTGGTGTCGACCTTTCGAGACCCAGCAGACTCTTCAGGAGCACACCTTGCTCTCTCTCTATCACATCCCACTCACTCAATCCCCACACTTCCACTCCATACAACAGAATAGGTTTTACACACGCATCCCAGATCTTACGAGGTTACCGCCCCACAGCCTCTCCCATTTCCTTCTCGCTATTTCCCAAGCCATTCTCGCTTTCGCTTGCATACTTTCCACATGCACCCTAAATCCTCCTCCACTGTCAAACCAGAAACCCAAATATTTAAAGACATTCACTCTCTCAATCATCCTTCCCTTCCATTTCAGCTCTTCCACTCTACCCCTTCTACCCCTATTCCTAAACATCATCCATTTAGTCTTCTCCACATTCACTACTAGCCCTCTCCTATCCAAGTACCTTCCCATTCTTTCCAACATCTCTTGCATCTCTTCCAGTCTCTTGGCTACTAATACTATGTCATCCGCATATGCCAACATCCACACCTTGGTTCTCCCCACCACGACCCCTCCAGCCTGTCCTCTCCTCAGCACCGCCTCCAACTCGCTTGTGTATAGATTGAACAGGAGGGGGCTTAGCGGGCACCCTTGCCTTACACCCACATTCACCCTAAACTTCTCAGACACTTCTCCATTCACTCGATTTTGCCCACGTCTCTTTATATATACTTCTCACCCACTCCACACTTTCATCTTCCATCCCCAATCTATCCATACACTCCACGAGCTTTCCTCTAGGAACTGAATCATACGCCGCTTTCAAATACACAAACACCGCATACACTCTCCCTTTGCACTCCAACGCTTCCTCCATCATTCTCGCAAGCGTGAAAATCTGCTCCCTCGTCCCTCTTCCCTTTCTGAAACCCCCCTGGCATTCCGGCAGCAGCCCTTTTCTATCCACTTTCCTCGCTAGTCTATTTTTCACAATTGTCATCATTGCTTTGTACCCCGCATTGATAACGGTAATACCCCTATAATTATTTACGACCGATACTGCTACCCCTTTGTGTACCGGGACCACCACCCCCACACGCCACTCTTCCGGCAGTTCTTTCTCACCGCTCTAGACTCTATTCAAAACCTGCAGTAACTTATCTTTTCCTTCCTCTGTTAATCTTTTGAAGGCCTCTGCCTTCAGCCCATCTTCCCCCGCCGCCTTTCCCAGTTTCAGCTGCCCTATGGCCACGTCGACCTCTTCCCGCGAAAACGCCTCCCTTCCTACCATCGGTCTCGGACTCCCTAAATCCACCTCTGACCCCGCCATCTCTCTACAGCTCTTCTCCCACTCTGCCAGCTCTATGCTAACTTTGCCTTTTTTTACGCTTCCCCTCAGAATTTCCCACAACCCTTTCTCTGTCACACACTCCCTCAACCTCGTTTCTACCTTCTGCAACTCCTCTATCTTCTTCCTCTCGCAGATTCTCTCGAACTCCCTCTTCGCCTGATTGGCCCTTTCCACTTCACCTCTCCCATTTCTCCATTACGCCATTGCTCTTCGCCAGCTCGACTTCTTCACCCTACATTCCTCGTCAAACCAACTCTCCCTCTGCCCCCCCCCACTCTTCTTCTTCTCCAATGCAGCCACCACCACTCTCTCCAACTGGAGCATCGAATGCACATCCTCCCACTTGACGCGTTTTAGCTTTTTCTCATATGCATCCAAATCCGACTCGCTCCATCCAAACCTCTGCTGTAATTTCCTCTGTTCTCCCTTCCCAACGTCCCTCACCCTAACGACCACCTCCACCGGTACATGATCCGACCCTCCTACGTTTTCCACCTTGAATCACACCAACTCTTCCCTTTCGATCCCTTTGACCACCACGTAGTCCAAAACCGAGCCTCCTCCTTGTCCGTATAACGTTTTTTTCCCTTCCCAGTCTCCTTCACAGCAACCGTTGAGCACATCCCATCCTGACTTTCTCACCCATTGCATCCATTCTCTACCCTCTTGGTTGGTCAATTTACCCTGGGATATCTACCATTATTCACTTACTCTTAACATGAAAATAAAATAAATTCAAATTCAGGTAAAACAAACTACATTCTCCATTAATACACTGTCCCCTGTCTCTATCTATTTTCTTCTTGACTGAAGTCAATCCTACAAATACCTCTTCCAATTCGAATATATATCCGTCCATAACTTTAACCTTGCCACACTTTCACATTAATGGTCGAAGTCTTTTTCCTTGACGCATAGCCTCCAGACTGTTCTTTCATCTTTTCCCAGTACTTGTCCCTCTCTTCATTTCCGCGCCTTCAAGGCACACTTAGCTCACCACATGTTGCCTAAGGCTAGAATCCCTAATGTTCAGGGTTGTTTGTCCCATACTAGCTCCCTGATATTCTTATCTCTATGCTCTGCAATCAGAGCCCTGCGGCATGGCCTTCTGCCCTGCATAGTGCGCAGTCCGTCTCCTGTACTCTCTGGTTTGGTGGCCTTCCACGCTATACTCCAGTAGTTCAGTAGCCATCCAGCCAACAACGGCTGCAGTCTCGTGGCAGCTCTTCCCTTTTGGTGGTTCTATATTAAATCATGCCTGCTTTCAACCTTGTGGCTTGTTGACACCGTGATGTTATGCGTCCCGTTTCGGGCCTGTCTCGGCCCACCTACCCTACCCTATAGTGTTCCCGACTCTTGACTGCCGTCTTGGTGGCTGTCTCAACTTCGGTTCTCGTCGTTAGTACATCCAGGCCCTTTATGTGCGTGGTTACTCCAGGCCTCCCGACCCTGGACTCGGTTTCCGGTTTCCTCGCGCTGATGGCCTCAAACTGTTCGTCGATTTTGGTGCCACTACCCCTAAATCTTCCACATCCTCCGGACTAGGTCCGAATGCGCTTGCCTCTCAGCCGGTGTAATCAGTATTCACTTTTCATTCCTTGCCTTGGGGTTTTTTGTGGCCGTGGACCACCCTGGGGATTGCGATGCTCTCACGATTAGTTCCTTTTATTTAGGGTAAAGGTGATGCCTTTCCATGATCTTGTGCAGTGTACGTTGTCGTGTTTTTTGCTTCAGTGGTTGCTTCACTCTCCTTCTCTTTTTTCAAGTTTGTGCTCTTGGTCACTTGCCTCAGTTCTCGGTGGTTATCCGTAGTGCTCTAGTTCTTGTCTGGCGTCTGGTAACGACATTTGGTTTAAGAGCAACCTCTATACATGGTCATGCCTGCGTCGTCGTCGTCCTCGGGTCAATCCAATTTCACATTTAATTTTATTGGATGGCCCTACCGAGGGCACATTGCCCCACTTGCCCACGCCATGCCACCGGAATCAGCAACTATCCGCTTCACGGGTGTCATTGTGGCAGGTGGAGTAGTAAGACCGTGCGGGGAGGCACCGCCCCGGCCAGTTTAGTGAAGTGTGACCCCTAGACCTCGATACCTAATAGCGTCGGGGTCGGCAAGAGCCAAAAGAGGATGAAGAGTCGGCCAATGGAGGCCGAATGGTGTGAAGTTGTATGCAAGGAGTTGTGATGAGCCCCGGAACATCACAGCAATACGGCGCCATCCTGGTCCCTGCTATGACCTAATACTCCATATAAGTGCTTATTTCGGATGTCGCCTCATTGGGCTCCGCACCACGACAAGGTGTGTTCGTTCGCGGGGGTTCATTTCCGCACCTGTATCTGGCTATAGTCCTTGATAGATAGATTGAACTATGCAGGATTATATTTCGATTCTGTCATTCTGACCCTTTTCTGTTGTTTGTAAATGGCTTGGCGTCTCTCATTTTCAGCTAATTATTCTCCCGTCACTTCTAATACTATTTTTTTCTCATAAAGACTCACTTAATACATACGATGTTGGTGCACCTCCGCCTATAATTTAAAAACAAGTCGCCCAAAGTGATCAACAATTTGGCGGCCCCTGATATAGGGTGTTAGTATTGTAATTTTACAAGAAAAAAAATCTAATTTCCAATCTTCTTTATTATATCTCTTATAATTTATCATTTCACACTCACTTAGTCACATAAACTCATTATTATAATTTAATATAACGATTTAATAAATATAAACGGATTAAGAATATAACCAAATTTATCTCTAAGCATTTTGCGTGGCCAAGTCCTACCCGTGAATCGTTGCGTCTCACTCGAACCTGCGATCCGATTAATGTTCCCGTTCTTTTCTATTTAATTATATTATGTTGATTTATGGCAAATATAGCAACCCGAATGTACTGAAATCGGGCGATATAATAATGAAATGATATTAGATACATGGAGCATAGTTCAAATTCTTGTAAAGTGCCTTAGATGAGTTGAGTTTTTTTGTGGCTTAATCACGTGATTGCAGGTATATTGTGCATATGACTCAGTACTGTTCCAAATTTAGCTGTGTTCGTGCGCGTTGCTGCGAAATGTATATTCGCTATAAATATTACAATTGAAAATAGTGCATAATTAAGTACTGTGCTTCTGTGAGTGGTTTCGTGGATAATGTGATGTAGAAAGACAGACAGTGCATCGCGAAGGACTAAATGATAACAAGGTTAGTTATCGAAATTTCATTAGGCTCTTTTATGAATGATATAAATGCATACATATATTATTTATTTAATAGTAAATATCTTATAAGATATTTACTATTACCAGTGCTTGAAGCATGGTTGTAATTACGTGTTTATTTTTTTAATTAGATAATTGTACATGTTACTTATAACCTAGAAATCGTCACATATATTAGATGAAAATTATTTGGTGTAGAGATAAATACCAAGACATTGATTTTCTCATTTACAGAATTGAAACTATATCTTATTCTTAACTAAATCAATTATCTTCGGTACTATTTATAGCAAATATGAATAATGAAATTATAACATTCTCTGTATTAAATTACATTGTTTTATTATTCCGTTTAGAGAAAATGTAAACTTTAATGCATTTATACCAGAAAGCGAAATGCGCATAAAACACAGCGTAATTAATGTCAATATTAGTTCTCTTGTTAATTAATCCTGGACAAGATATGCATGAATTATTAATTTTATCCCCAGGCCTGTCATTTAAAGCGTAAGTAGGTCAAAAATGAGAAACAGCCGCGTAATTAGCTTGAAAGTTTGTTTTCATTGTCCTAATTTTATTTTCCTCGAATTTTGATTATAATAATAAAATTGACCCAGTTAATTTTATGCACCAAATAATATTATTAAAGAAGCCTCATTCGATTACTGTAGCTCGATGCGAACAACAATATTATTTGTTGTGCAATAACATCATTAACAGGGTATTCGAAAGTGCTCTTAGTTGACAATAGTTATTATTAAACAATTCATTTTATAAAACGTTATAATATGATATAATAAAGTATTCTTATTACGGTAATAGTGATTATAATTTAGACTAGTTTTTTGATGTCCAAAAACTAGTTAGGTGCAATTAATTCTTGGAATTCTTGGAGTAAGGCAGTGAAACTTTTATGAAAGAGATTCCTAAGGAGGCAATTATTAATATTCAAAATATTAGTGTGGACTTTTGGAAACAAGCGAAGGAAAAACTACTGTTATAATGAATGAATTTTTGAATTACATATTATGAGCTTCCTTTATATTATCAAAAGTGCTCGAGATTAGCTTTCCTGATTCACTTGTTACTCTTGTATTAACACACGATGAAGATTTTTCGGAACCTTTGTATACTTTTGGTTTCGTTTTAGATTTATTTATATAGCTTTACGTGCTTTAAAGACTTGTTATAGACACGCATACTTTTTGATAGATACATTTTTATGATTTAAAATGTATCAATAAAAATGTATGCGTGTCTATAAGTCTTTAAAGCTATATTAATAAATCTAAAACATAAGAAAAAGTAAAATGAACCTGAAAACCTGAAAATTTGATAATGTGAGCATGTTTGATTTGACATATTTGTTATAGCTTCGGCTATCAAGTTGTTGAAAGTAAGCAATCTGTCAATTTGGCATTCGTTTCTAAAAGTAAAATTAAATTAAAATTAGAAGTTGCATATTGAAAGGAATATAATTAGAAAGTAATAGAAATAAATGTTATTTTAATAGATTTATTATTAATGTAAATGACGTTTTTGTCCAAATTTAAAGCACGCGTGTTTGTATAGTGTATTAATGTATAAGTGGAGATATCGGTCTTACAATAGCAAGTGTTTTAAAGAACAGTTAACCACGCATACTTTACTCTATCCCTATAATATGAAAACGAAGAAGAGCATGTTTTGAAGCCTACCGACCTTTCATTTATGACTTTTATGCTGTCAGTGCATGTCATAGTAGGAGAGTTGCAACTGCATTGTTACAAGAAGAAGAAGCAGGGAACACAATATCACATGGGGTCAGAGGTGTTGGCAAGATTATTCATACTCCGTCGGAAGACGGGAATTTCACCTAGTATATATATATATATATATATATATATATATATATATATATTTATAATATGCTGTTTAGATGAGTCTAATATTTGAGTTAATTATTGTAGAATAGCAAGCTGCACATTTTCAGTACATACTTGAAATTCTAGTATTTTAAATTAAATTAGTTGTCGATAGTTTCATCGCAATTATTACAAACTATTCATTCGGCGCTCTGAATAGTTTGATAATTAATATCGAGTTTAAATTTCAGTCAAATGCTGTCGGGTATTTCACATTCAAGCGCGCGATGTGGAGTTCATGAAGAACCCCGTCGAGACATAATAAAGTTTGTAATAACTAATTATTTTGACAATGAATTGGTACTTCATTTAATAATATTATATGTCAGTGTGGTTTTGTTATGCCACGAGCTAGTATGGTATGGTGTTGGAAATGAAAATGTTTAAATTATGGCTGTTGATTAACGTAATTAGATCAACATTAAATTGTGATGTGAGAGGATACAAATTGGATGTATCCCTTGATACAAATCGTAGTAAAATCTAACCATGGCTTAGTGCTCCCTTTGTATTTTCAAGTAAACATCAACCTGCTACATTCAAAACTACCAAGGGAAAGATTATAAGTGGCGCAGTTATCGAAAAACATTTAAGAACGTACTGAAGAGTACGTTATTAAATATTTGTATTGCTCTTAAAATAAAACATTTTGATATTTATTTTGTTGATCGAAAACTGAAAAGCCGGTCTATGACTTAAAAGAATGTTTTTAAAATGCCAAATTTCAGGACATATCTAGATTATTACCTAAGAACCAAAATAGATAGATAATTTTCTTTATGTTAATAAGAAGGCTGGAGCTGTTGATTACAGTAATTTGATCAACAAAATAAAATACAAAATGTTTCATTTTACTAGTGATGAAAATTGGGGTCACACCTTAATACAAATTTCAGTATTGCGCTATTACTTGAAACTCAATTTCCACCTGCCAACCAACCTGCTCCATTGAAAATTACTAAAAGAAAGTTTTACAAGCACCCATATATGCATTAGCATTGAACATGGTCACTGATTATATTCATACGAGGTTATCTTAATTTGTGTTTTAAAAATGTGTTTAAAGGTCGAAATAGAGATTGTATGGTTAATTTCATAACTAATACAAGCGCGTCAATAACTCAAAAATATATATTTTGAGAACTGATTTGTATCAATAGAACACGTTCTACAAATAACATTTCTGAAGTATTTCTAGATTGCAAATTGACAAGACTGGAACATGCTGTTTTTTTTCGATTGAATCGATTCTATTTATTATTATATTGCCTTTTAAGAATTATTTATCTTTTATAGTCAAATTATTATATTTTTACATACTATCTTATTGTTATTTAGCCTACAGATATCAAGATTATTCTTTCAGCATATTTACCACTCCTTGTCTTAAAATTAGAATGATCCAAATTCACCTTTATTTATTGATCCTGTACTCAATTGTATCTTAAGGGTTTGTGATGTCTGAATGCTGAATTTCACCTGAATATAGAAACACATAAATATGACATAGGCACGCATACTTTTATCGATTATTCGAGAGAATTATCATTCAAATGCGAAATAGCTCACGGTTTTAGCACGCACAGACGGCATTGATTTATTACGGAGACTAACTAATGGTCTCTAGATTTGGAGGGCCAGAAAATAACAGTTATTATATGTATTTCTGTACATAAGCTGTATAGTGATTATTATCTATGAATATCAAACGCAATGAAGGAATCCTAAGTATCTACAAACAAGAATTGAATGCTTTAAATGTAGTTTGGCCAATAAATCAAAGGAGCTTGGATTGAGTGAGGTAGCTAACATAGTTCTTACTATGGACAATCTATCAATCTATATGCAATCTAATTAATTAATTTTTGGTAATAGTAATATTATTTTAAGGTTTTACGTTGATTTACAATTAAAATTACACTATTTATTATTTTTTATTATTGTACTTAATGCCAATAAAGGTTTTCTATATACAACATGTTCGCACGCAATGAACCAGTAAGTCTAATGATTCTAAAGACTTTATACATCACCGCTCCTTCTGATATCGTATATTGTTTCAGCCAGATTATGCTTGCATAATAATCAGTTATTAGTAACTTCTTACAAAAATACACATATGAGCATGTGAGAATGAAAGTGGTGTAAGTCACATTTGAGTTATTTTGAAAAGGAGAAGATTTTGCGTTTGGTATTTATGTAAACACTTTACTATTACAAGTAGATTCATCGTTGATCTAATGATAATTTTTGTCTGTTATCATGCTGAATATCATCATCATCAACATAATCAGTTCTTGATTACTCCATTACTGCATATAAGCCTCCCCTATTTGGTTCCAGTGACTGCTATGGTTTCTCTTACCCATTGCCCTCTCACCTTCACGATGTCGTCCCTCCAATTATTCTAGGTCGGCCTGGCTTTGTTTTCCGGTTCACGGTTGCAATTCTGCGATTTTCCATCTTTTCCCCTCATTGCGACCATTTTAGTTTGGCTATATACTGAGTTATGTCGGTTACTCTGTTTTTTTTTTCTTATTCATAGATTGGTCTTTCGATCTCTTCTCATATATCCCAACATGGGTTTCTCCATAGATCATTGAGTTATTCTCACTTTTCCATTCCATGCTCTTTTAGTGTCCATGTATATATAAGTATATAACCTTTTATTAGGTTTTGTGGGTATTTTTTAGATTCAATTATGTTTTTCAGTTTATCATTTGATGCCTATCTTAGAGTTATTCCACGGGATATTCCGTATTCTGGACATATTGTGTGAAAGAAGTCAGTTGGCCTAGATATATATACTCTATGCCTCTATGCTCCCGTTATCTATGTCAACATTGGGCATTCTGTTCTTATCGTTCGTCATGGATTTCATAATCCTGAGATGTTTATTTTTTTTAGTTATTTGGGTCTCGTATCATTTGAGAAGTTCAGGTAAGTTTCTCGCCATAAATATGAAAGCGTCCACGAAGCGTAGGTTTGAGAGGCATTCTTCGATATTAGTTCATTTTTCTTTCCACTCTATCGTCTTAAAAATATCTTCTAGATATTTGTAAATAGTTAAGATGGTATCTCCCTGTCTTATTCCCCGTTTGGTTTTAATTGGATTCGTACTTTCAAAAGTCTGTATTGTGATAGAAGCTTGGCCGTATAGACTTTTAATTAACCATATGTAGCGATAATCAATTATCATACCATTCAGTGTGTAGCCGATATGTTTACATGTAACAGAAAACAGTTTTCTAATTCTCTTAAGGAGAGTCTCCATTTGTGGATCTTTTTTATCGTATCATATTCCATTTTACTGTTTCTTCTTCTTTGTTTTGTCATGTTATGTACAATGTATTTGAATTGATTAATCTTATTTTATGTCTATTTGATTACCCGTTTTCTTTTAAATATAATCGTGTTCATAATTTTACCCTGTAGTTGCATATTATTTTTTCTGTTGAATAATAAAGCTTTATTATTAATATATTGCTGTCAATCAAAAATAAATTTAGTAACATGTGAATTAAAATTTAATTTTCCATTCTTATTATTTATAACTAAATCATATTCAACAGCGCATTTAAATGCCTCCCCTGTTGAATATTTGATCTTTGTAATCGGAATATGAAATTGAGTAATCGAATTAATTAATTAAGTCGCTCGCAATCTAGGTTTCCATTTGTGCTAGCCGCGGCGAAGTCAATTTGGAGAGGCGAACACATTGTCGATGCTTTAGTTAATAACTATGTAAATGGAAATTTGCCCGACGAAACGCAACGCAACGCACTGTGATGAAGCAAGCGCACGCCGGCGTTTAAATGGGTCGATATATTGTGTTTTACTCAATTAACCCTATAATGTAGAACTAAATTATAAATTTTTAAAATATGTTCATGTAAAATATCACTTCCTATTATATGTACAAAATTACAAACATGAAAACCAGATTATAAAGCATAAGTACATCATATTTTGTACTTACTTATCAAATATAAGGGGTGGCCAAACGTTTGATCACTGTGGACGACCTGTTTTTTTAAATTATAGGCTCGTATGTAGTAAGTAAGAAAAATAGTAATATTAAAACTTAAAATAATTTTAAATTTAAAATATATATAGACAATAAAATAAGATAATACTAATATATATATTCCATATCAAGTTTAATTACAGAAAATAATGATTAAAATATTAGACAAACGGGCGACTAGATAAAGTGCGGTCGACTGGTCGACTGCGGTCCACGCTTTGGTCACCCCTGCCATATATAATATGATTAAATAATATAAATATCCTGTTATTATACTTATGTACTATATTTATACACTTAAGCTCTGATTTCCTAGACAGATGATCCGTTAAGCAGCCGACTTTGTTATGTATCATAAAAGAAGATTTACGTGTATATAAATTATAGTGGTTTTACTAAAAACGGTATATCACATAATGTAATAAGCAATGAATTACGATGAATTATGGTAAATTATTCAATTACATATTCTTGATTTTTTTGTGATATGCAAATGACGTTACACAAGTTGCTTTTGCTTCAACATTTCCCTAGGAAACCTGGGCTTAACAAACACGAACGTCGGGTATTTAACAACAATATTTTCAAGTCGATTACTATTGTAATGTAAGCAACACCAACAGCAACATGGCAACTAACTAACCCCTCCCGTGCGGTATAGACTGCCACTGATTTTTTTGTCTTATCTCTTACTATTTCTCCTTTGCTACTGCACTCAGTTCTAATTGCTACAAATTACATTTCGAAATGATCAAACGTTTAAAATATTCTTAAAAGTATAAAGAATCTATTTAGCCAAGAAAAAAGTCGAATTTCTAAAATTCTCAAGGTGGTGCAACCTCTTAAGTAATTGGGCTTCATGTTCGCTGAACATTTAAAGAGCTCATCCGATATATCAAGCCCAAGTAACAGGCGAGCAAAATTGGTAGCGTGGAGGAGGATTTAAGTGATATTTTTAGTGGCCAATTGGTAATCTATTATTCGTGCGTGTGTACGGTGCTGAGGTTTGGGGTATCGAGGAAGTGCACCCACTAGCATTTCCATAATACCGTGAATGGGTGCAACTGCAGTAGTTGAAGAGATTACGAGACCTGGAAAGATCAAACCCTAGCGATATCGTATTGCAGGGAGGAAATGGAAATGTGTAGGATGGATGGCTGCGGCATTAGTGATGATGATGATGACTGATTGGTCGCAGAGATGAACGATGAAAGGCAAAATGGCTAGGAATGTGTATAAATATGGATGTCTTCGTACACACATTCAATTTTGTATGATAGACTTGGTTTGTCATTGGCCGAAGTACAGAAATGTCAGAAGGAGGGGGTTAGATCAGAAAATATTGCAAATCATGCCCTGGAGGACGGCGAATTGCAAGTACGGCAGGGGAATAATCAGAGAAGTTGGTAATACGGCAGTTATACGAATGTACAGGTTTGCCTTTTGCCGTTGTACCTAACCCAGCCTAATGCGATATAGAACTTGTTGATAAGTGCTAGGTTTAGCTGTGGCGCTGCGTGGAAAATGAAAATATAAACTGGACGGATGAAGACTATATTGAACCTACGTACCAATCCGACTTTATTTATTTATTTATAATTTACGATACATTATGTGATATTTCTATTTAGGTTTCTTGTTATTATTTTTAATACACACTCTACGTAGAAATAGTTGATGAGATCTTAAAATTTAAATTGAAAATGTAACTTTTATATTTGCGCGAAGGCGTTGTTTTAAGACATCAAAGAAAACAAGTCCCTCTGCGAGTTTACCAGGAAAAATCCTTTTGACAAAGGGATGTATTATTTTACAGGATGAAATGTCCGGAGACTAATAGGACTGTGAAATCTTGAATAAAAGTCTATTGGACGCGAAGAAATAAAGCACATTTCTTTTAAAAATCTTACGGCAGAACATATTATATAACAACACTAGCTAAAGCCCGTGTAAGACATGGAATTGTTTTTTTTATTTGTGTAAACGATAATACTATAGATTCATTATTATGTGTATTACACCACATCATTTGGTTTATGTATTATTCTTTTTTATTGTTAATATGTTAAATTATTGTTTGCAATACATTTACAAAACCTATGCTTAATAGCTTCAGTCGTAATGCACTGAGATAGAAAAAACAATATGCGGCTGTCGTAATTGCAAGTATGATAACGCACATATTATTGTTGAAACTTACAACAGAACTATTTTTCTTAGCACTAAACACGAAATATTTCACATACTCGTGCTACCATTGGGGAGGGAAGAACGCTAGTGTAATACTGACTTACGACCCTGACCAGAACAATAGAACTGAAGAACTACAAACAACCGCCCAAGAATACCTTGTGGGTGACCCACTATATCAGGTGCGATAACACGAGCGCAAACAGTGTGAAGAGTTCCCTGTTCCGGGGGGCAAAGAGGCTAAAGGAGCTTGTGGTGGAAGATGGCAACAATAACATAAGGCTAGAATTTTCGAGGCTAAGAACCGTATAAGGACGGAATATAATGGAATATCAGTTCACTGGATCGTTCGTCTTGGTAAATCTGAAGGAGAAAGCGACATCGGAAAACAACCAAAAAGCAACGACGCACACCACTACCACTATGACGCAAGAGAGAAGCGAGAAGACAATTCTAGTCAAACCACTAGAACGGGAAGCTTACGCGGACTTGGTATGCAGAGTCCGTGACGTCGATAACGCGAACAACAATGTCGACAGGATGGATCATACCGAAAACCTGTGGACCAGGGTCCGGGGCAGTGAGGCGACGCCCTACGTGGAGCCATAACGTAAAGGCACCAGGCGCGGAAACTACGGTGACGAGGCCCAGATTCGCATTAAATATTAGGGAACTCCACACCCTAACCACTAAACTAGAGGTGGAAGATGCCATCAGAGCAGCTACAGAAGGAACAGAAGAGGCACACGGTGGGAGATCCCAAACCGGCCAGAATTCAACAATGGCAATCATAGTGATGTCAATCCAAAGTGGAGCAGAAATATTGACAGCAACCAACAGCTGGTGTTTGGAGGATGGGCGCCGCCCGGATACGTGTCATGTCATAGACAGAAGAAGGATGTACCTCTGGTGTGGAGAGGAGGGGCATTACGCCTGAAGCTGTAAAAGAGAAGTGCCCTACTGCGCACTTTGCAAGACGCATGTCGAAATGCAATGGAAGTGGCCAGGGGGGCGCAGGTTGGCGGATGGAGCCACCAAACCAATAGATGATCAACTTCCTGCAAGCTAACTTCGGGAGAGGCAGAGCTACCTAACACATATTGTTCGATACCGTGACGAGGTGACGAGGCTCACGTGATTCCCTTTAAGTAGCTAAATCACAAAAGGGCACGCTGCTCGCGGGTGACGGATGGCTCTACGGGAGACGTTACAATCAATATCTTGTTAATGATATTGATTGTAACCTTGGGCACATCACATAGATCACCCACGATTCGAGTCTTGCAGGTCCAGCTATTGGACGATTTTCGGATACTTTCTATCACCGAACAGCAACTCCTGAAGTAGATACTGAAGGGCATGGGAGACCTACAGCCGACAAGCTCTGAACAAATGTCAGTGGAAATAAACAAGAGGCTGCAGCAGGCGGTCAGTGCGTCGATTCCATCCAGGATTACGCAGGAAGAGAAAGAAAAAGAACATACTGGTTGTGCCAGGAAGTCGCGGGAAAATGAGGTGAAACAAAAAGGGCCAGGCGACGGGCACCCTCTGTGCGGGGCACCAATCGAGCTACTCCAGGCCCATTACCGGTTAATAGATTATGCGAGGAGGTCGCGGCCCTACCGCCCGTATAAGTATCATGAAGAAGATAATAAGGGCGGTAGTTGCAGCCCTCTTCCCGGCTTGAAACAACACTGACCCAGGAAAAAACGAAGGCTAGAGCCGATGACTGTTGTAGATGAGATCAGCTTCTTTGCAGAATAAGAAAATGATGTATATAGAATGGCTCTCCAAATTGATGGTTTTCACATATTTGTAGTCACACTTGAATGCTTGAATTTAAAAAGAGTTTACGAAACAATTATTTTAGGTGGGAACTTATTGCCGAATGTTGCGGCTATCTGATTGAAGAATCATCAGATTTTTTAAAAACGCTCAAAAAGTTCACTCTATGGTGTTGCAGTTGGTAGTGCGACGGCCGCGATAGCCAGAGACGTGGGTTCGAGTCTCACCGGAGAGAGTAATTTTTGATCGTTACCTGGTACAACAATTATTGTTATGTTTGATTTGATCGAAACATTTACAGTTAAATTTTCAATCGTAATATTAAGTCAAATTCACTCAAGTATTTTCCAAATACAAAATGATTTATGATGGGAAAAATCTATCACAGCCAATTAACAAATAAGTTTTGTACAGTTATCGAATTACTAGATGAAGAATTTCTACCCGATTTCAAGATTTTAGATACCCTAAAAAATGTTAAAATGTATTTTGTATTCCGACTCCATGATTGCAGATGATAAATTTGGAGATTTTTATGTGGCTAGACGAGAATGTTTAAATGCAATTGATTGATTTTAGCATAGTTTGGAAAGAAACGTTTGTCGACTTAAGAGAAGAACTGGAACTATTGGCAAAAAATCATTTTTGTTACTTTTAACTTATATCCAATAAAATCTTAAATTAAATGTTGTTTAATTATGCAAAATAATACTCCGCATGTTAAATGGTTCAGAATGTTTTTTTTTTGAGTTCGTCATCCCTAGAATAGTGCATTATGAAAGCAGAACATGTGTGCGATCGATTAAAAAACAAGCTTGAGGACATCAATAGATGGACTATAGAATCGTATGTTAGTTTAAGATGTATGAGAAACAAATTAATAGTTTGTCATACTGATCAGTTTTAGTCTAAAGCATATATTGTGAAATACATAATTATTATTAAAGTATGTATTAGGGAAAAAAGTTTCACTCCGAATTTTACAGGAGATATGGGTTGTAGGTGATAGTACAAGCTGAACATAGTACATAGCACTTAATACTATCACACGAACGTAACTTGTATGGTATTTGAAACTGGTTTAACCTTCTTGACGAATTTAGTGTAATGTATTTCA
This sequence comes from Lordithon lunulatus, assembly GCA_963942505.1. Classification (NCBI taxonomy): domain Eukaryota; kingdom Metazoa; phylum Arthropoda; class Insecta; order Coleoptera; family Staphylinidae; genus Lordithon; species Lordithon lunulatus. The sequence goes on along the minus strand of OZ012666.1, from coordinate 51,572,729 downwards.
CGCTTTGGGTCTGTTGCCGATCACAGTGCCCTTTGTTTACTAGGGACCGCTCTGTGAACATCTCCATCTTCCTTCCTATAACAGTCAGCATCACATCCAATTGTGAAAATAAAATAAATAACAAAATTACACAAAACACAAATTAATACACAAATTGTTAAGGAAGATGTGAACAATTTTCATATATGATTATTTTTTGGGCTGAACTTCAATCAGTTACCATTAACATAATCATGTATATTAGATATATTTTTCTTTAATTGTGATATTAATCACAATTAAAGAAACATTAAATTACTTAAATGACGTGAATTATTTTTATATATTAAATTCAGTACTGTTGTATGTGATAATTCATTAGAAGGAAGGAGCAAGTGCAACAGAGTAGTTTATTTCCTTCTTAGTATATATTTAATATAAAATACAGACCATTGTTCATTTATAACCGCAAATGTGGAATTAGTTAGTTTATTAAAACTCATCAATCTTAAAAAATTCAATTCAAACCAACTGGCGCTGCCTCTTTACAGCCTTTGCATAACTGAATACAATTAAATGAGCTCGGTGGTCTCAAATCTAGCTATGATAATTTTAATGTTGTATATAATAATATTATTAAGATCGTAATAAGCAATGCGCCCTATGCAAAGTTTATATGCAAGACGTGTCTGCATAACTTCAGGAAGTACTCCATCATAATCGTCCAAAGTCCTGATATTACTTCGTCGTTTGCAGTTCCGAACCTTACCCAACTTGAATTGTCTTTGTACTGTGGACTTGTTGAACTAAAACAACATACATTAATATAGCTGGAGGCATGCTCTTAATATTTGGATGAGTTGTTAATTATTCCATACATCATCATTAGTACTATATTATTAAATATAATGTTGAAATATAGGATGTATTATAAGCCGAGAAAGATTATTGATTATAAGCTACTCATAAAATATAAGCAGTGTCTTTCACTGGCATTTTCATTCTTTTATATCCTGCACATTTCCTTTAATAAATATCAACGCTCTTGTCGCCAGATTTTATATTTTCCCATTTAGTGGTTTTCCACGCTCATCTCTTTCCGGCTTTCTGAGCCCATTTAAAAGTCGCGGCCAAGATTTACGTGCAACCGACTATTTTTTAGCATAAACCTTCTTCGTTCCACCCCTTTGCAATTGTGGAGCTGGTGCGCTGCGCTACACACGCGCCACAGAGCATCGGATTATGCAAAGCGAAACGTCGCACAAATCCGTCTCGCCTCAACAATTTAAAATAATATTATCGTAATGGGGCGTAGTTTTATTTTGGACATTACTGAGAATCATTAGAAATGCGCAAATGTGTTTCGCATATTTCAAATTGTTTCTGCTTGAATTAATCGGGATAACGATAACGAAAATGACAGAAACGAACAGATACAATATTTATTGACAATCATATATACTTCCACTTGGTTATCCACCAATGGCCATTCAGCTGAAAATATAACATAAATATTTTGTTTAAATTATAGTTACTATTTGAAAACATTAAGACTTTATAAGTTTATGATATACATGTAAGAACAAATGTGTACCACACTAACGGAAAGCCTGAGTTAATACCATTAAACATAAAACTTTGTGATACTAATCAATGTTAAAGAACAATTTTATTTGAACCCGTATTTCCTTCAAAGAATTTGGGCGAGTTAATAAGAACTACCACTTACTTTTCATTGCTTTGAGCGCTCCCTTGAATTTGCCTCGAGTGATAAATAGTCTTGGTGCAATGAAAAGCCGATGAACAAAACCGTAATTAACAATTCCGAGAAAATAGACCGTCCGAAAAAGCCTCGTAAAAGCCACTTATTAAATCGTGCAACAGAAGGCAAATGTTTGCCCGAAAAATTAACGACGCCGCTATACATTTTGTGCCTATGGTATTTAATTAATGTCAAGTGTAGAGTTCATTTTTGTATTTTAATTATTTGCTCGAGTTGAAATATGATTATGCATTAAGTAATATTGCAACAATTTATAGGAGGGATGGAATATTTTTTTTGAAATATTGCGAGTGGTCACCTGGAAATGATCAACGCAGACAGGTATTTGGGTCACCTGGAATGCGACGTGAATGGAGTTGTCGCGAATACAATATATCGGATCGATTCCACTCTTGCGCTTTCCATTTTCTGCTCGATTTTCGGTCGGATATGTTACGTGAGGCATATGAAATTACCGTTCCGCATTTCGAATCGAATAGTGGAATGAGAGAAACAGGGACCAAGTGAATCCGACTATGGGGGCGGATTATGGGATATAAAATTTATGTACGTTTTCATTTGGCTTTTTGCGACACTCAGTACGCATTTATTATTTATACGCGCACACGAAAACTACATTTCCTCTTTTATATAAATCCGTGATGGAAATGAATTTTCATTTTGTTAAAAATTAATATTTTAATGCATGGCTACATGTGAATGTAGAGCTGTTATTACTTTGATACACAGCCTGCAATAAATTCATGGTGCAAAGGCCGTTATTAAGTATTTTATGGATAACTGCCCAGCACACGTAGGATCTCATTTACGTAGTAGTATGGATAATACATACATACATACAAAATATTCATTATTTTTGTAAAAAATACACAAGTGACTTTTTTCCTACTATTTTGTGGTGAAAAATATTCATCATTACTTATAAATAAAATTGCTACCATATATAACAATTACCTTTAATGCAGTCAATAAGTACAACATACACTAAACATTACAAATCCACCTTTTAAATCTACATAAATAATGTTTCTTCTAATATATCCTAAATATTTTAGAGAGAGAGAGAGAGAGAAAGACAATCTTTATTGGGCTATCGCCTGATGGCCTTCCCGCCTTATAAATACGATGTTCATAACAATATAATATATGCAATATAACAACATAAAAAATAAACTTAAACTAAAATCGAGGCTAAATGTATTGATTATCAAGTTCTACCCTCTTCTTATTTTTCCGCCTTCCACGACTGTTCAATTTATTTTGGGGTAGGTGATCTAGTCCTCTCAATTGTCTCTCATCCATCCACACATTTGTCTATCCTTGCACTCCAAACCTCTATAAAAGTATATTTATCACACAAGTCTTTCGCACACGAAGCCGAAATACTTGAACTCTTTTACCCTTTCAATTCCGTCATCTTCCATTCCTATGATTCCCTCCGTTTCCTACCACCTTTCTGACATGTCATCATTTTCGTTTCGTCCACAATTTTCTCTGATCAACGAATCTTTCTAACATAATAATTTCTTCCATTTCACCATTTGTTCTTGCCATATATACCACGTCGTCTGCATATGCAAGTGACTATACTTTCTCCCTATCAATTGCTTGGCCCTTTCGGAGCATACATGTCACCTATGTATAGATTGAAAAGCACTGGATATTGTCGCAGACTAAGCGCCTTGACGAATATCGGCGACGCCTTCTCTCCCACCCTTACCCTGATACATGCGCCGTATGTTTACTAGAGTACATCTATCAACAGCTCGCGATTCATTGTGTCGTATGCCGCTTCTAGGTCACCATATATCTGGCCTCCTGCTCGTTGTGTTCTTTGATCCACCAAATAGTTCCACGTCACAATATGCTCGGTGGTGCCTCGCCCTCTTCGGAATCATACCTGGTTCTCTAATAAGCCCTTTGTCCTTGAAAACAGGATGCGCAGAATTTTCGCCTGTAACGCCTCTGCAGTTCATCGGGTTCTTTCTATCACCTTCTTGTACCTCGACACTGCTTCTTCTAGATCCCAGATGCAGGGCCATGGCTCTGTTCTCAACCAGGTTTGTTGAGGTGTTTCAACTAACATAACCATCATGTCCACTGTAGTCCATTTCTAGGCCTCGCTGTCGATGCTATTTGGTCCACTAGGCTGATTTTGCTTCAAGCTTTTGATAACCGCCTCCACTCTCTCCTAGGTATTTTATGTTTTCAATTTCCATTAATCCCTCTTTGCTCGCTCGTGATATCTTGTTTTCCTTCCCAGAGTACTCGGAAATAATCACTCTACTCTTCTATTGCTCGCTCGTGATATCTTGTTTTCCTTCCCTGAGTACTCGGAAATAATCACTCTACTCTTCTATTGCTCGCTCGTGATATCTTGTTTTCCTTCCCTGAGTACTCGGAAATGATCACTCTACTCTTCTATTAGTATGCTACTATTTCCTGATATTGCTTTTGTTTTTTCTTTGATATACTTTAAAATCTGATGTTCGCCATTCAATTTTGAAAATGTTTCCAGTTCTTTAACCTACTTTTCTTTAATTTTCTTGACACAGGTATTACCATTGATTGGTTTAAAATAACAAAAAGGAGCTGGGGATTTATATGCAGACTGCACTTAGTACACTTATGTGAGGCCCTTATGCTTCCCCCAGTTGACATTTCAGCCATCTATCTCACTGTTGTGAAAAGCTGTAGAATGGCATTTGAGAGGGAGGGCGCTTAGCGTGCTTAGGTTGAGACTGGGGGTGCAGTATTGTCTTTCGAATGTATGTGTGGAACATAAACCGGAATCCTTCTCCTATTGGTTGCATTCTATACATAGTGGATCGACAGCGTATCTTATTTGGTTGAGGTGATATTTAGCGTGTCACAATTCCAGTAAGCTTCGCCTTCTATTTTGGTGAGACTTGAAAGCATATTCGATTATGAGGTATGAGTATTGTATCACCGGGTCGGGGTAGGTAGGAGCAGAAGCTACTCGTACACGCTTATCGGCAGTTGTATTTCCTTCATTTCACTATGTCTCTTTGGCTTATTGAAGAGTTATCGAATGGCAACTTTCTTCAAAGCGTAGTAGCATTCGTGTATAAGCCTATATGTTAGTTCTACTGCTTATAATTCCATTCGCTGTGCGTAATCTTGCAAACGGATATTTGCGGTAATGTTGTCTGGAGCAGTGGCCTTCCTGGTTTTTGCATCTTGAATTGTCTTTCAAAGTTCTTAAAAATGATCAGTCCTTCTAAAGAAGTGCCCGTTTCATTTGAGTTTGGTGGTCTGTCCTCCGAAAACATCTTCTTTGGATATTCCTTCCACGTTTTTAATTGATTTTCGTGGTCCACCATTAGTTTGCTATTATTTTCTATTCGTTTTCCAATTACATTCTTATAAGTATGTCTCATTTCCTTAATTCTTTTGGGGAAATTGAAAGAGTAATTTTTGCATTATATTCTTCTATTTTCAGACACTTTTATTGAGCGTCGTCTCTTTTACGTCGTCTCTTATTCGGAGTTAATATTTTTAATCTGTATTGAGAATGTTGTATTCAGTTTTCTCCATTCTTCCATATATTTTAAGATGTAATCGTTCATCCATTCTTGTTTGTATTCTTTTTTACAGCAGCCTTGACTTGAGACTTGTTCTGCCCTAGTTTTCATTACGTTCCTAAATTGGCGCCATCTTTCTTCCACAGATGTAATATTAGTTCTTAGACATATATGACAAACTCAAAGATCCCATAGTAGGCAGTCCGGCACTTTGAACGTCCCCCACCATCACCCGAGGAGTCCAAGGTGCTGGACTACCTACCACGGGATTTTTGAGTTTGTTCAAATCTGCCTTTTTTGATGTATTTTCTCTTGCGGAGTTTCAAAGAGAGTCGAATGGTAGCGACGATCGCATCATAATCGGAATTGTTGTTTGCTCTTGGGTATGTCTTCACGTTTTTGATTACATTGCGGAACCGTTTATTATCCATTATGCAATCTTGAATTTCTGAGTAAATTTTCCTCCGTGTCTTGTGGATATCTGCACCTTGCTGGATGTTGCATCCACTTGTTACTAATCATCATGTTTTGTTTTTGGCACTATTGCAGTTATCGCTCTCGTCGTTCGTTCCTCTGGCATAATCCACATTTTCTAACTATCCCAATACGAATGTACTGTCTTGTTTCTGATTTCATTATGTTCAATCCGTTTAAAGTGATGTTTAATTTCCTTATCTGGTTTATCAATTGTGAGTGCATACATCTGTATGATGTTAATATTAACAAGATTAGCATTAGCATGCATCTCTCGGACTATAGTCTGAAGTGTTAAACATACGTTTTAACTTTGTCTCTTACTGCTATTCCTACTCCGTGTCTATGGTATTTGTGGTTATCTGAGCAGCCAGAGTAATATATGGTGGCTCTATCCGATTATCATATTACAGTCCCTGTTTATTGTGTTTCGCATATTCCCATATTGTCTAGTTTCAGTTTCAGTTTCTTCATTTTAATTTCGGAGCTTCCTAGGTTAGCTATTTACCTCAAGTTAATTGATTTGTTGGCCAGTCGCATTGTTTCCATAGTAGGCTTTATTCCCACCATCCTGCGGCTGGTAGTTAATTTCGTACCACCAGACCCGAAAGTCACAACTAATTATTACGATGTAGGCCTCGTCGTAGTATTAAAGATGCTTTTACTGCTACCGTTGCCCTCTTAGCTATCTGATCGTAGCTCCGTTTTACCTTTAGTGTGTTCGGACTTAAGTCACTAGTGATCCTCTGCTTTCAGGGCCAGAGATGTTTATCGCTCTCTGCACCATGTTCTGCTTTAACAGGGCCACCTCTTGTAGGGTGTGGTTCTTCACCACGCATGGCCGGTCTCGTATATAGCGTCCTTAGATATAAAGATCTTGCATACCTATCTGCTTACACAAAACATACTCTGCTCAGCTCTATCCCGGGTTTTGGTAAGGACCAGTGCAAAGTTAATCTTTGCTAAGATACTACCTCTCTTCTTTTCTACGCCCTTAAAAAGACTAGTAAACCGAGATTCTAGTATTTTACAAATTCAAATCGTGAATTTTGCGGAGTGTACACGTTTAGAACCAATGGTATCACGAATCACGAAATGTCGAACATATACTCGATTTGAAAGTGTCTTGTCAAAATCATATAAATATATAATATCATATAATTTCATTTCTAGCTTTGTGTTTCGAGATTTGATTGGTTCTTATTTTATGTTTCTAACAAATTATTTCCATTCCCTTATGTTGTCCTGTATTGTTGTTGCTTAATATTTCCTCTATTCCGTTATCTTTTACGGGGCCTTTGCTGGTTTGTCTTGTTTGCCATATTATTTTTATTTGCCTATCCTCTGCCATTCTTATCAGATGTATGTACCATTCTAGCTGTTATGGCATTAATGATGCTGTTTGTAGCCATTTCCTTATCTATGTTCAGTATCCATATCTCATCTCCGTATATTAGTGCTGGCCTATATATTGTACGCTAGAGTACCATTATTATCCTGTTCGATATCCATTTGTTGTCTAGAATGAGGTCTTTCATGCATGGTAGCTTTTGTCAAAATGCCACCCCAGAATTCATGCAATCCACAATTTGGAATTTGGATATCTGTTTAATAGTGTGTGTACTTAACATATATAAGCATGAATCGACGTCTTAGCAATCTACATATCTAGATTTCGATCTTATTAGATCTCATCAGTTTAGCTCAGTTAGAGAGGATGAATTCACACAATATCTCGAGTGGTTATATACAAAAATGATACAACTGACCCCCTATAAGGAAAGTTAAAAAGCCATCTAGCGGCACGACATCAATTAGCAATGCACCCCATATGGTAATAACCATCAACATGCCCATGACATCAGGATCACCGGGTAGTGCCCTCTATGGAATAATATTCCAACAGAGTGCTTGAGATATCAGCACAAGGCCAATCTTATAAAACATATATACGTGTGAATCTACCTCTTAGCAATCTACATATCTAGATTTCCATCTTATTAGATCTCATCAGTGTAGCTCAGCTAGAGAGGATGAATTCACACAATATCTCGAGTGGTTATATACAAAAATGTTACAACTGACTCCCTAGGAGGGAATTTTTTTTTGTGATAATTGACCATTCACAAAATAATTATAGTAAACGCCATACAAGTTTGGTTTGGCTGAGGTTCGTGACCATTGCCAGTAGCGAGAAACCTAAAATAGAAAATGGAAGAATAGTATTTCCTAACAAAGAAAATAAGCAGTTATGAACAGAGTGATGAACAGTATAGGAAAAATATAAAATTAAAAACAAAAGAAGCAAATAATTTTATTTTAATATTTTCATTTGATAATAAATTCATGCAATAATCTATAATAATTAAATCAATGAACATTATGTTTTATTATTATCATTGTTTCATATTTTGTATGTATTAATGTATAATCGTTGATTGAAGTAATGGTATAAATACTTCAATCAACGGTATAATACATTTTTAAATTCTATGTGACCAATTTTGTTCCATATGAAATATCCATATTACTGAACTAGCGGTTGTAATATATAATGTAATAATTTGTGAGTGTAAATATCATTACAATATAGAGCCGAACTTTAACCTTTAATTATGTGCGGTATTTACTGCGGTATTCGGTGGCTGATTGGAATTAATTAATTTCGAACTTAATTGTCGGAGTTTATGAAATTTATGCGATCGCTTTGATCAGCATCCAAAAACTACTGATGCGTGAAAGCGTCTAGCAAATACTGGGACGATAGTAAACAAGGAAATGTGATTTTATATTTAAATTTACAGGCACGGTGTTCCGAGAGGATGTGATCCTTAAATACAGTGAATAATGAATAGGAAATTGAGTTTATTAAATGTACAATTTTATCGTCGCCTGTGTGTAGTGTTTCTCTACCCGGAATACAAATTCTATTTATTATGCATCTGAAACCGGGACAATAATTTTCCAGAAGTGTAAACGAAAGAGTGCTTATACTAAATTGCGATGTTTAAATTTTGGACATCTGTGAATGACACTTTGAAGTTGAGGGTTCAGAGCACGGAATCAAAGTCAAATGTTAATTAAAAATAATGGTAGATACTTAATATATTAATACGTTTATTAGTACAATCAAGCGCATTCTTTATCTGAAAGGTGTTAAATATAAGGCTATTTAAAAATACAAGACAATTTAAACATCATCGGATTAGTCACGAAAACAAGATGAGGAACACTATATAGTGTCTATAGCGGCTACATATTTCAAAAAATAAACACGGTGTGAATTGAGTTTCCTTTGGTCACACATACAAAATAAATGTTCTTGTTAATCTACTTCTTGCAGAGCCTCTTCTAGCGAAGATTGCTATTTGCCGTTTGTATGCTGCTATTTTTATTAAAGTTCTCATACTTTTCCGGTACCAGTCTCTTAAGGTGGTTTTAGACAAGACAATTTCTTAGCTCAAAAGTTGTTCAAGAAATTAATGTATATATCCTTCTCCCATACAATTTGTCTCTGACAAATAGAACGCGTTATAATTTTCCATTCGATCTACCATCCAATTCAATATTTCAAATAAATTGCTGTATGATACGAGACAATTTATTTGTCTCGCATCTTGACTAAATTTTGTGTCAAGAAATTGTCTTGTCTAAAACGACCTTTAGGGTCGTCAACTAACATATTGGCTCTGCATCCGTGGCAGCGATTTACCACTATTTTTCCTTGAGTAATTAGTTATAAGATGTTATATTTTTTGCTCGCATTATATGGCCGATCTTTTCACGCTTACGGGATTCAAGTAGTGGTAATAACTCGGTGACTGTCCATTCGTTCAAGACAAGTATTGTGGCACCTTTTCTATCCATGGAATCCTGAGGATGCGCCTTTGTACCCATATTTCAAACGACTAGATTGTTGTGCTTTAAACATAGTCCATGTTTCCATTCCGTAGAGAAGTGTGGGGAAATACATAGGACCGGATCATTCTTAGCCATAATTATAAGGTGACGTTTCAGTTCGTCAGTAGCTTTCTAATTTTCGTGAAGGTATTCCTTGCCATTTTCACGAGATTCTTAATCTCCCGAGCACAATGTCATCCCTCGCTCAGCCAGCATACAAGGTATTTCAATAGCAAAATTGGCAATATTCGAGAAATCTTGATTGATATGTTTGATATTATAATGCGAAACAAATTTTAGATAATCGCAGCGCTCCTTAACTAGATAGAAATTAGAGGAAACAGACTGAAAGATTTTAAGAAACTTTGCGGCACTAATGTAGCTTACATGCCGGCTCAACTTTCCAATGCGGGCTAAACAAGTTATCTACGACCGACCGTTGTAATCCGGGACGTTTGGTCACTTTAAATATAATATTTATATTCAGAGTTTATTACATTTTTGGGGTCCTAATGCGGCAGAAATAGGGAATTTTAAATTGTTGATTTATTTTGGTATCTATTGCTTCCAGCCGTCGATAATAGGTTCTTGTGTGTTCTTAAAGTAGGGGTTTACTACCTTATTTATACGCATGTATGGGGGAGACGCGGTCAAACCACATGTTTCCGAACGGTACGTGGCGAAAATCTTTAAGATTGGGGGTAGTGTACCTCCTTTATCTAATCTCATTCTATAACCGAATTATAATCCGAATTTTTCAGTTTTTCTTGAATGATTATTATTAATATTATTAACATTTTTATTATCTTTTTATTTCGTTCTTTTACCTAATCGTCTGGTTTAGATAGTCTAGATAGTTCTTAACGAAATATTATATTGTTATTTGTGGTTGGCGATTGATAAGGCATTATTCCTTCAAAAGCAGTATGTCCCCCGATGGGAAAGAAAACTAACTCTATAAATATAATTCCGTAAATTTCTAGTAAAAATTAAAATTAAATATATCCTTCCAGCAGATGTTCCATAATCTCCGTTTACTTATTAGTCCTTTCAAATGAAGGAAAAAGTTAATGCTCACTATGATATTCATATTGGTCGCGTCCCTAGAAAATCACCACGAATAAGAAGGTATATAATTTACATTTTAAATAATATAATTTAAGCATAAGTTTACATTATAACAATGTTATAAGTTAAATAGTTTCATAATGATGGACAGCTTTTAACTTAGTTCATAAGAGCATACATTATAATAAATACGTATCCATAAAAATACATATGAATACAAGGTTTACAATGAACGTTAAACAATACGGCATCAATGTGTATGTTTTAAGTAGCTTTCAAGAAATGAAATAAATATAACTGCACGTATGTTACCACTTCAATTTATTCATAATAGCAATCGGTTTCAGATATGCTATAGCCATTATCATCGGTTATCCATGTTTAGGGTGGAAATGTTTCCAGTTATTAGGAACTCTCTCTATATCTTTTGAACATAAAATATTAACAAACAAAAAGATCAAATAAATGAGCAAGAAGCACGGAATATGAAATTCAGGTGAAATATACTTTTTAAGAATAGGAATGTATTGATTTGGGTAAATAAATTCAAGATTTTTGAATAGTAATTTACCTAATAAGTAAAATGTTTTGGTTTTTGCTTTAGGAGGAAATATATTATAGTTCCCAAGTAATGTATAACCTGATAACGTGACTTGTCTCTTAATATGTTTTATTATTATCCTAACACAAAATGCATACATTGATGCTTGTTATACGAAATTTATAAATGATATACCACAAATGTTACTACAGTCGGCCATGTCCAAAGCAGTATCCATGACGATCATCGTTTGTTTGCCTAGTTTGTGTATTCGAGATTTTTTTTGTTACAAAAATGGGTAGAAACAGTTTTATATATGTAGCCTTCAGGAGAAATGAAATTTGAAAGCTTGCAAAAGTGTACAATTAATTCAAAAGTTGAAGAAAATACAAAGTAATTGGTATCATAGTGTTGGTAATATGTAGTGTGTTCCATACATTATTTTCTTGTATTTCTTTTTCATGCATATTGTAAATGATTTTGAACAATAAGAAAGCATTGTTAGGCTTGCCACCTCTCCGGGTTGACCCGGAGACTCCAGGTTCCAGTGGGTTATCTCCGGGCTCCGAGTTTAATCTTTATTTCTCCGGGTTGTGTAACTAAAATTTAGTATGTACAAAATTATATGCTGAATCTACATAAATAAAATATTTATTATACTTGTTTTTATTTTAGACGTAAATTCTTAAGTTTTTTTTTGCGAATGTGTGTTTTCAATTAGTTAATTTATATAAATAAAAAATGCACATGTATACATGTATGTTTGTGATGTTTTTCTAGTTTTCGGGTGAGACTTAGTTCTGCGCTGACAACTCTAAATCACTGTTGTTAAATGCAGCTTAACAAAATTCGTTGCTATGGAGTTATTGTGACTATAACAATTAACAATTAAATATATATATATATATATATATATATATATATATATATATATATATATATATTATTGTATTTATTAAATAAAAAAATAAAAATAATAATAAACAATATAACACTTTGTACTATTGTAGATTATCCTGATGATGCTCGAAATTTAACGAGCGAAATATATTGATATATTAAAAAAGGAGTTTTTTTTACTGCCCTCGCTGTTTCCCAATAATAACTTGCACATATATATATATATATATATATATATATATATATATATATATATATATATATACATTAAACAGTTGTACGAATTTATTGCTTGAATATTCAACACTGTTAATTCAAATTAACTACGATTACAATATGCTTGCTACTTTCCATTTACCAACTAATATATAATTGTTGATATATATGAAATTAATATAAATTTGAAACGCATCCTACCTGTTTAATTTATCTATGTTTAATGTTGCTATTCTACTTAATTTTAACTTTTATAACAATTTATCACTTATCTCGCATTTGTACATACATACTTTCACCATTTACTAATGATAATTAATAATAAATCATATCAATATAATGCTAAAAGACAGTTAATACCGAATATATATTACTAACAAATTAAACACAACTTTCAACATAAACAAGACTAGAAACAGAGTTATAAATTCATAGAAGCCACGTCGTCGTTAAACATTTGCGCGGTCTCAGGCACAGGCTGTGTGTGTGTATCGATTGCAATTTATAGCACGAAGCGCAACGTGATGAAGCAATTAAGGGTAACGACGGAAGAAACAGGATATGCAAATCGGTGTGTCCTAAATCAACAGTTTTGTGATTTACGCGCACCGATCGCCCAAAAACGCGAGCCGCCTCTGTAGGGATTATCGGCAAGTCATTTAGCAGTTTGATTAACGGACGTAATAGAACCTGCGAGCTGCAGGGCTACCAGATTATGGACGAGAGGCTTGAATTAGTTTATAACAGCCGGATGCTTTGTTCGCTTTGCGTGATTTGATTCACCAATGAGGAAGTTTAAATACATTAATGCAGTCTCGGTTTGATTATATTATTATGCTATGATTTTAGAGTGATAGTTATTATGTTTATATAAATACGTGAGGGTTTCATGTAATATACATGAAAGGTAATAAGATATTAACATAGACTGTTCATTAAATATACGTCGGTATTATATAAAATCCATCAACAGATATATATTTTTTATTATAACTTAAAGATCTGTTAGTGTGAATTTATGTTACTACAATCTGGTCAATAAGATGATTAATAAGCAGTTCTATTCTAACTTAAGTTACTAGGGTTTGTATTAAGTTTATAGTTTCATTCAATAATGATCCTGTAGGTTCTACTCGTTGTACATGTACACTAAAGTCTGCTTTTCCACTAACTAGTTGCGTTTCACTATTCTCGCACGTACTCTGCATTTACACGTTTTTGTGAATTCATTAGTTCAAACGGTTTCGTCCTCTTGAGCCTTCTTTGTATAGATGTGTTGTCGAGGAGTTGGATGACCTCAGCGTTCACATGTCGTAGCAGGCGTTGTTCGTACCTGCTGGCACATTTGGCAATTGTCTGTTGCACAGTCTCAATCTTCAGATCGGAGTGAATTGAGCAGTTCCTTACGTACCATGGTGCGTCAATGCTGCTTCTTTGTACTTTATTCAGTAATCTCTTGATTAGTTCAATGTTGCTCTTAGTGGCGCACACCCAGAGCTGAGCGCCATATGTCCATACCGTTATTCTATGTGTTTGATCCAGGGTCGAGTGATATTTTCTGAAGCCGAACTGATAATTTTGGATGAGGTTCTTTCTTCTATTATTGGTTCTTTTTATCAACAACTTCTCGTATAGTTTCGATAATACAAGCAGCAAGGATATGTGCCCGTACGAAAAAACTTCATTTGGGGGTTTACCTGGTTTTGCTATCATTATGACTTCTTCCACTTTTAAGTTAAGTGGTACATACATACATACAGTATAAACGTCTATTATATTGGTAATTTTCACTACTATTTTTTTTTTGGTAGCTAGTTATAATATTTCCCCTGTAACTAGATCGAATCCAGGAACTTTTCTAAGATTAATGTTTTCTTTTATCTCGTTTCGAACCTCTTTTGGTGTAACAACAAATTTACATTTCATTATGATAGATATCGTTCCATAATAGATATAATAAAACATGATAATACAACCATTTATTGCTTTCGAAATGGTCTCCTCCTTTCACTAAGGCTTAAAGCTGTATATATTTAAATTATGCGTGGTGTTAAACGTTTTTGTTAACATGGAAAAAATTGGTTAGTGCACAAAACGCACGAAAAATGATAGATCAAATTCAACTCACTCCATCCATTCATCACATCAAGGGGAATTGTGACACAACCTCAATTGTAGTGTAGACATGTTTCAGAACAATTCGTGTTTTCGACGAATGGGATGTTGCAGCTGTCAGTTAAGTATAATTAAGTCGTAATGTGTTAGACCATGTCCGATACTTTACTGACGAATAAATGTGCTGCATAAATTGTTATGTACCATCTACCGTGTGTTCATAATTGTCAGGTTTTTGCTTTAGTTTACCACGCGAATTCAGTCAAACCCTGCTTATGTATAGGAGATTTAGCCATAAGCGTACCAAACGATCTGATCACAATTGTACGGCCGTATTGTACATTCATTTTTAAATAAAAATAATATTATATTTGTCACGAATAAGAACACGTCGAATTCCATATACAAAACAATTTTACAAATATGCACAGGGCTTTAAAACTGCCTGAATATGATGCAACTGTCCTTAATGAATTAATAATATCTTAACAGAGAACATCCTTTACTAATAGACTACTCAAATCCAACATACATTTGTATCCCGGCGCCGCCACCACAATTTTATTAGTACACAACTGTTCTATGTACATAGATAAAATAATAATTTCATAAAATATTCTAAAAACATGTTTGACGTTAAACTTATGGAAAATATTATTCGCTTCATAGCTGTTTTCACAATAAGATGGTTTCGAGTAGGTGTATACTGTGCGGAGGACCCATATATGTCTCACAATTTTATAACGTTACAACTACACACACAAATTTAAAGGAACGGGATTTTGACTTTATTTACTGGATAAAATTATTATTTGTTAATAATTTCAACTTATTCATAAAACTAACTAAAGTTATCTAATTACAGTTTGTTTTGTTCAATTGTGAACCCTCTTAAATAAATAAAACATAAAAGCGTTTACAATATACTATTTTACACATTAAAACATTTTCAATATTTAATTAATAGAAAACTTATACAGATTATTGTTGTTTCCTCGACGAGACCTTATGACTGCACTCATCCGTCTTTCCATGGTTTCGCTGGCACCGTCGATAATTTTTTGAAGCAACTGTCCCATTGCTCAATGAACAATCTCACACTTATTCCGTGTTTTGAATAGTAGAAAATGTTGACCTCTGCCTAGAAT
Organism: Lordithon lunulatus; assembly: GCA_963942505.1. Lineage (NCBI taxonomy): Eukaryota > Metazoa > Arthropoda > Insecta > Coleoptera > Staphylinidae > Lordithon > Lordithon lunulatus. Next base: position 51,557,060 of record OZ012666.1, on the reverse strand, counting down.
GTCCCATATATTCAATCGAATTCAGGTCCGGAGAACACGCTGACGATTATATTTTTGTTATATCCGCTTGGTTTAAAAAGTCGAGTAGTCAGCGAGTGATGTACAGACGTGAATCGCACCGCATTAGGAGGAAATTTTCTGTGATGTATGGAGCGTAAAGTATCACATGGTCTTGCAAAATATCTCTATTGTATCTATCTACAGTTAAGGCGCCTCCAGCAACCACCACCAACTCTGTGTGTGCCCCACGTTTATCCCATCCTACACCGTAACAAAGCATCCACCAAAATGGAAGTAGGTATAAACTTGTACAGTTTGTTCTCCTTGACGTCGATACAATATTTCCCTTTTTATTGTTTTTTTTTGTCCTGTGTGATCTTCTAAAGACACTCATGCCTCACTATCACCACCAAGTGTTAGAGGTATCGGATTCATCCCGCGTTCGTTCCGGGACCAACACGACCTTATGTTCTGTTGCTCCGAGCTTGCCCGCCTCAAAGGTACTCTAAGCCTCTCATGCCCCTTACGTCAGGCGTTCTATCTCTTAGACTTGGCTGTTTCCGTGTCTTGTCGCATTTGTCGTCGGTTATGTATTTCGTCGCTAAGTTTTTGCTACATCAAAGGCGTCGTCATGTGTTCAAGTAGTCAAGTAAGTATCAAATCGTCTTTAGATCGGCATATAGCTGTTTCAGTCTTTACTCTTGTAATACTCCATGGTTCTGATATGATCTGCGTGGTCAAGTGCTCCAGCTCCCCGTGCCCTCGGCTAACCCATGCTTACAGTTGGAGGATGATCTTCTTAGTTCAGGTTGCATTGAGAGACTCCTCCCACCGTTGTTGCTTCCTCCCTTGATTGCCCTGTAGGCCCGCTCTTCTACAAGTATCTTTCCTAGTATTGTCATTGCGAGCACCTCAACCGCATCTGTCGATATGGTTCGGTATGCCCGGTAATAAATACGAAGAGTTACACCACCGCCAGCAACTCCATCTTTTTATTACCCGCGCCCCTATGTTCGGCAGAAGTCTCATCATTGCCGCATCTGCCCTTGTCGCTACTAGGGTTGTTCCTGAGTATCTAATCTTCCTGGCCACGGTGATTGTGATGGCGTCCTAGAAGCCTGCCCTCTTGATGGAGATAAGCGGTAACCCTCCATCCAGTCTTCTTCTTTGCGGCCCGTTTGTCATCATGAATGTGTAGTTTAGATTCCGTCTCTAGGCGACTATCGCTATATCGTCGACTGACAGCCCTTCGGTGCCCTTGTACCCGATCACACGTGTGTTGTCAACCTCCCTCTCTGAAATCCAACTTGTCGGTATGCTATCAATCACTGCGTGACCTTGGCCGCTCCATAAAGGAGACATAGTGGTCAGTAGGATGTCGATGCCCGGCGGTTGCGTGTTCGTGTTTAGAAAACGGGGAAAGAGAACAGAATGCTAGAAATGGAAGGGGTGGGAGGAGAAGAAGTGAATAAGTTCAAATATTTGGGATATTGCATGAATGAAAGGAATACGTTTAGCGTACATATAACAGATTTATCCAGGAGACCGAATGGTCTTTTAGATCAGAAACACGAATAATGATAATTGAGCGATGTAATCTATAGGGCTGAGGTATTCGGTTGGAAAGAACGCAAAGAACTAGAAGCTTTACATATGAAATATGTAAGATTGGTTTTAGGACTATACAGGAATACCCCATACACATACATAGTACGAAAAGAGGCTAAACGGAGTAGACTGCGAGTGGAAGTAAGGTATACATGTTTAAAGTATGAAGAAAGAATAAATGAGGGTAGTGACTGTAAGCTGTTGCAAGAATGTGTGAAAGAAAAATAGTGAAATGGACGTGAGAAAGATATATAATATATGCGAAATGGGTATGCAATATGCGAATTAAAAATAATGAGAGATAGTGGAAGAGCTATGGCGTAGGAATTAGCGGACAGGGACAAAGAAATAGAAGCCCAGGAAAAGATATTAAGAATACGGGCTTCTAGGCATAATAGGGCATATCTAGATCTAATAATTAAGAGAACGCCAGGATACTTGCTGACGGAGATATTATGTGAACAAGAATGATTGCTACATAGAAGTGAGAGCATATATAATTTGTGAAAAAGGGAAGGAATCGTTAGATCTCCTACTGAATGAATGTCCAAAGCAGAAAGAAAGTACTGAATGCAGAGAGGTAATAATGCATGAGGATAGAAGAGGATTAGAATGGATGAAAGATGTCAGCAAGAGGAGAACGCAATAGGCTGGTAGTTTATCGAAAAAGACAATTTATCTAAATTAATCCTAGGTTACGTTAGATGTGTTTAATTAAAATTTGTATCATTTTATTGTCTAGAATTGGTTTGTATGTTTTACTTTGTTTAATCTGAATATATGAGCCTGGCCGACGAACGGATTGGCCTAACGTTATGCTTAGTGATGAATCTAGATTTTCTCTTCATGGCAGTGATGCGTGTGTATAGACGTTATGCATAATGTAACATTACTCCGACGGATTTATTTGGTCGGGGATCTGTAATGGTGTAGGGTGGTAAAACATTAGAGGCTCGTACGGAGTTGGGAGTGATACCAAGAGAGAGTATCACATCATCATCACATCAGTTTCTTATATCAAATTTTTTTGGATCCTCACGTAATGCCTTTTACGTCTTTTATGGGGAATGATTTAATTTTTATGCATAATAACGCTTGACCGCATTTTGCCCGAAGTACACAACAGTATTTGACATAAATAAACAAACTGTGCAATCGCTAGCTCTAGTGTCCCGACCTTACTCCGATTGAACACCTCTGGGAAAAGATGGGCAGAGGACTTTTCCTTGTCGCCCATTGCGAGGCAAAGAAAGAGACGGAAATACCAAATATTAAGCCATTTCATCACATTAAAAGTTTTATTATAATTTGTTGAAAATTTGTCTCCTTAATTATTTCTTATTATTATTACTTTCTAATATATTGTCTTAATGTATTAATACTAAGTGAAATCTTCAAAATATATGGTTTATTTTAGTTCAAATAATCAGAATCCGAGATATAACAATTTTTACTTTCCCAATATTAAAGAATAGTTATCGTGCAACAAAATCGAATCGCTAATTATTTCTTTTCTTTACGTTTCATGACTAATATAGTCGAAATAGAAAATGTGTGTGTGTGTGTTTGTATGTCTCTGAACAAAATTGCGGGAAAACGGTGGTATCACCAGTATCACTACCGACTGACCCGATAGAATTTGAAGAAAAACTGTAGGCTAAACTGATAGTTTATCCGAAACAAAAATCGCTTTTTGTGTATAACTTTATACAGGTTGATTTTTATGAAAATTGTATAGATACATAATCCGGCCAAATTTGATGAAAAGCTATTATTCAACTTCGTATCACCACACCAGATATTTATTATTATAACATTATACATTATAGTTCTTACAACATCGCTTGCGTGCTTTTTAGAAAGTCGATTGATAAATAGCAAAATTTATTATGTAGGTTTCGGCATGTCCTTACAATTGCTTATAATGAAATAACTTTTGTCCGTCCAAATCCACACTGTAATTACGTGAAATTGCAGAAATGCAAAACGTCGCGCGCCTGTGATCACGGGACACGGCGGCAAGGGTTTCAAAACACGTGTTGTATTAGTTGCGAATGTTGCGAAAGCCGCAGCGCGTTTCCGGCCATCTGCTTTCGGAAGTTACGGTTAAATGCCCGCGAAGCATTACACAGCGTCCACCCACCCCCCGGCCGCCGCCGGTGCATTATCAATACCCGTCGTACACATACAATTCGTACCCATTATCTATTTCATAGGAAACCTCACAACCCCTTGTGCAGCCTCCGACGTATCGATTCGCGCCTGGCGAAAGGGACTGGGGCGCTCTGTGCATGCATTTCCGAAAGCAAATCGAACGGCTGTTATTCAATTTCATCCGATTGCCGTTTTCATCATTAGGCCCATTTTTTTCGCAGCCGTTCAGGTGGCCAATTTATTATGATGTAATGAAGTTCCTAACGGTTCGGGGAAAATGACGTTACGCAAGCGATCTCGTGTTTATAAAAAAATCGGCTAATATGAAATATGTCAACTGAAAATGAGTAATGGTGGATAAATCTAAATTTAAATTAGTATTGAAGATTTATAACGGTCAGGTATTTAATCTGTTTTATTAACGTACACACCTTTAAACCGTTGCACTACAGGGGTGTATGCTGTCCTATGTACTTTTTACTTTATTATGCGAAGTATGGATAAATTATTCTAATTGTGCGGAAACAAATTATAAATAACTTTTATCTTTATAGCTAACGAACCGAGGGCATTTCCGGTAGTAAAAGGAGAAGCTCAGAGGAGATATTCAAAGAAGCACTAAATGAGGAACAAGTAATGATGAATTAAAATTTAAATCAATACACAGTTGCTAAAATACGTAGGACTACATTATAGTGACAAAGTCTTGGATTTCGACTATATGTTTGATTCTTAGTATTATTTATATTTTAATTTTGCTACGCTCTGTAAGTAATCCTCTTACATAGCGTAGCAGGTGGCGTTCTGCGTCTAGGCATGACACAGAAAGACAACGTTAGTTGCTTTATTAGATTTGTTCTTCAACTTGAGTTTTGGCTTCCTCTACGACGTTGCTCCATCTCTTACGGTTTACTACAACCCTTTTCCACATGACAATGCCCATCTGTTTGAGATTTTTCCACCGCTGCCATCCATATATTGCTTTCTTCCTTTTCTTTATTTATAAACGCACCCGAATTTTATGCAGCTCCTACGAATTGCACTTGCGCCCTTCAAACATTTCATCGTCCCAAGGGTGCGATATCGCACACTTTGGGATACATTGCTCTAGTGGGAACAGAGGATATTTAATAACGGATATCTATTAAAGTTAGCATGTTATTTAACTTAACCAAACAATGTAATTCAAATTTAATACGTGCGGATTATACTTGAAGAAGTGCGTCGCCGCCGAACTACTTTACTAACCTTAAAATCCCTGAGATAACTTCCTTCCGCAGAAGGTTTATCGTTCAGCCATTCAAAGTTAAAACTCACGTAATTTATGTTGTTCGTAAGTTTGAACATTTGGTACATTAGCGGGTTTAATTCTCAATGTAATCACACTTCATCTTCAAGCGACCATAAACATCTTATTGTTATGTCCACCCGTTAAATATTTTATTATATTGTATAAATGTACATACTTTACAAGCGATATTGTAGGTAATTATTTCATCATAATTTTTGAAAACAATTAATTTCAAATAAATTTGTATAAATTATTATGTTGTGAAATCAAAGTAAAAATAATATTGTGGTAATTTAAATGAATGCATATTTGCATGTAGCTTTTTATATTAGTCAATGGTAATTAAATTGTATTTTGTAATGGCTATTATATGATCAACGACGTGATTGAGTGTTTTAATTAAAGCTTAATTGGTGCTGCTGTAATTATAAACATAGGTATGTCTTTGTCTCTTCACAAAATATGTTTATATTCAAATGGAATGCCGATTACTGTTTGGTCAATTCCGGTGCAATTTGCATCGTCAGATGCAATGGCAATTATCGGAAACTATCCATGAAACTATGCGCCATTTCGGTATGCACTTCATCAAACCAAAAGTATGCGCCATTTCCACTATTTAATTAGGTACAAAAATAAACTAAAATAAGAAAGTTGTAGACACGTAATTAAACAGACTATACACGTCTGATACTATGCGGTGACCTTTTATTTTATATAACTCTCTATGAAATGAAGCAGTTTTTATTTATTAAACGTAAGAATCAACTTATTTTAACGTTTTTCTAATAATTCTATGCCTTTGATAAGAAATCTGGGTAATTCTGCAAAATATGACCCCACAGAAATCGTAATTCGATCAAAAGCGACGCCTCTTAAGGATTTTTTTAGTTTTGGAAAGAGATAATAAATGTCAGTGTAGGCAAGGTCGGGACTGTAAGGCGGATGTTATAATTGATTAAAGTTGCATTCACTGACTCCTTGAATAATTCGTGCTTTATGTACCCTGCAGTTGTCGTATAGAAGCAGGGTTTTCTGACCATAATTGTGGGGTCTTTTCTTGTATAGCCGCTTTCAAGTTCTTAATTGTGTCCTTGTAGTTATTGTAGTCCCTTTTGACATACTCAATTATGAGAATCTCCTTAGCATCCCAGAAAACTGTGGCCATTTCGCGGAGAAAATTGCGTCTTCGCCTTCTTGGTTCGTGAAGAGCTCTTATTACATAAGAAATTCGTCGCGGTAGCATATTGCTTCATTACTAGGTAGATAACAAAAATAAATATTTTTATTTACATTTGATAGTAATATTTAATTGTCAAGCAATATTTACTATACTGGATGGTAACATGGAAAATGCTCCATAGGTATAGACAATATTGCAATAATTTTTGATTAATCGTTTGTGTCCGAAGTTCTATGCGAATCAAACGAATCAAACGGCCACTTTGGTGTAAACCGTTTCGCTGTAATTGTAACATTGTGTAATAATATGCCTAATTAATTTTGAATAATATTAATTACTGTGCATGTATTCTTTTAAATTTCATTTTAATTTTAACTCTTAACATATAATTTTATAATTGTGGATGACTGTAACATTATGAATAATATAATTGAATTATTGAATTGAATCTTTCCAATTAATAACTTACAATAACTTTAAAAACTATGAAATATTTTAAAGGAACACATGACCTACAAGTAATTTCTTCTTGGGGTACTATATCCTCATTGGACGTTGGCAATTAACATGGCCCATACTATTGGCCGCTGATCTAAATAGTTCGGTTGATGTCATTCCTGTTCATTGTCTTATGTTATTCAGCCATCTGCTTCCCCTGCATTTCCTTGTAATATCACTAGTAGTAAAAGCGTTCTGGGCATGCCGGCGAATGTTCGGAAAAACTGGGGACTAACACTAAAAATGGTGTATTGGCTCTATACTCGGGTTATAAGCCCCATTATGACTTACGCACCAACAATCTGGTGGCATAAAGCCTCAGACGGGGTAAGCAGGAGAATACTAGGCAAAGTGCAAATAATGGCCTGTCTAGGAATAACAGGGACAATGGCAACAACCCCCACCGCCGCAATGGAGGTTATATTGGACCTGTCTGTACTTCACATCAAAGTGGAGACAAAGGCCAAGATAGCAATCTACAGAACTAACGCCATGGAGAAGTCATACGACTCATCCATAGACCACACCCATGTAGCGTTAGGTAAAGAATACATTCTAAGAATGCGTCCCGGCAGGACAATAAATACACTTCACATGATGAAACCTTACAAGGTAGTAATACCAGATAGGGCAGAATGGGAAAAAAGGCTAAACTCAAAGGATCAATCTGGTTTACCGATGGATCTAAATCCAATAAAGGAACAGGAATAGGAGTGTATGAGAGCAACTCGGCAGGAGGCACAAGACTCCAGCTTGGCGAGCATACCTCCGTGTTCCAAGCAGAAATTATCGCAATTCAATGCTGCGTTAAAACTCTATTGGAAAGAAACTATACTAAGAAGGAAATCAATATTGTGACAGACAGTCCAGCAGTGCTGAGAGCTCTAGACTCCAGCGTGAATAACTCCAGAGTTGTCATAGAATGCATTGAAGTCCTGATGATAGCTGGGAGCCCGAAACAAACACTTGCGTGGGTACCGGGACATCTGGGAATCAAAGACAACGAAAAAGCGGACAAATTGGCTAAAGAGGCTAGCGAATTAAAATTCATTGGCCCCGAACCAACCTGCGGGATACCATATAGAACCGCAAGGAATAGCTTGAGAAAGCACCAAAGAAACCGCCACAGCCCAAACTGGAATGAAACTCTCGAAGAGGTTCATTAAGGCTCCCAGTACGGAGGCGACGGAAGAAATCCTAAACCTAAATAAGAACCAATTAAGAAATGTCGTAGGACTCCTAACAGGACACTGCATATTAAGTAAAAACCTGCACACTATGGGGATAGACAAATCACCAACGTGCAGAGGCTGTGGGGAAGAAGAAGAAACTCCACTACATGTAATAACTAGCTCCGAGGCAATCAACTCTGGCAGGAAAAAGCTCTTTGGTTCAACGTTAATGAACCTAAAAGAGCTCGAAGCTCGCCCATTCACGAGACTTCTGGACTTCATTGAAGACACAGAGCTCATAAATGAGGAATAGTTATGGGGGAGCACAATAGGCCAACCGTGGCCGCAGTGCAGTGGGATGCTACAGCGAAACCAGACTCTTCAAGGAAAAAAAATTACTAATAGTAGAGAATATTTTCCTCCTCTCATGATATATACGAAATAAGTTTTTTACAATTACTTCCGCAGTATAATATTGAACAAACCTAGCATCGGAGCGTCCCAGTTCGTAGTTTGATGTTTAGTTTTAGGTTACACAATACACTTCTCATTTTATCGTATGCAGTTCTTGCCTTCTTGCCTCAAGTATGTAATGGATTCTACCTGTTTCTTGTTGTGCAGATAAAAATCCTCGCTGAGGTTTCCTTATCTTTAAAACTAGTGGTTTGGTTATTGTTGAGAAGCTCGCTAAGGTGTTTTTTATTTTTGCATAAACATTTCTATTTCGTCTCTTAATATGGTGCTATTTTTCGATCTTACTTGCTGTAGGTTGAACTTATTCCTTTTTCAGTATTTTTTTTTCAGGTTACTAACCTGTCTTCATCTATCTTCGGTTTGATTTCTTTACATGCTGCTTCTTTTGTTGTCTCGACTATCATCTTAACATTTGTTCCTTATTCTTTATATTCAGTTATCCTGAAGCACGTATGTGTGTGAATGTATAATGTGTCCCATTATATTTTTGTAACGCTATATATGCGCATTATCACATTTACGAAAATGTTAGTGTCGTAGTAGATTTTGTATATAATTGTTGAATAATGCCCGGCGCCGCCACCAATGTTTCATTATTGTGCACTTGCGCGAACTGAATTAAGAATAAAAGTTATTTTTTCCATAGCTATATTATAGACATATGAATACATATTATATTATAAATTATTTATTTCTATCTAAGAATCTCTGAAAGCTAAAGAATTTGAACAAATATTTTAATGAGCTTCCCCCTTTTCCAGTCGGAAATCTTTCCGACCGATAGGGGGAAGTTTGGATATATTTTAATGAATCAGTATTTCAGTAGGAATGCGGAAAGTAGTTCGTATAGGAATGCCTTAATAACTGGGCAATATCATGTATTATGTTTACATTATGCAGGTTCTTCCGGTAGATTAATGTTTATATATGCATACCCTTAGTGTGCATGTACATAATAACCTATATAATCGACTGATTGTACCGATCACAATTTAATCCAAGTTCAATTCGCTTAGTACAAATGATTACTTTTACTGTGCTACCAGCTACTAAATTGGCATCCATTAAAACTAATTATTTAGTCAACACGACTAGCACGAGTGTGTGCGTTGATTAATTCATCGACGATAAAACCGGGGCCGTCCTATGGTTACAAGGCAAACAGTGCGGCCATCCCATTTTGTCATCCAAATGATATTATCTTTACATGTCCACCACTACGCCGCACGCGATTACTGGAGCTGTTTATACGTCCTGTTCACGCTCTGATATCACCCAGATAGTGTTGTGATTTGTGAACAGCTTCCAAACAAACACAAAAAACAGCGTTTTTATTTACTATTATACTTCATGCTTACCCATAAATCGAGCTTTATTTACCAACCAATAAGTGGAAATATAAGTAGCAACCATTATTTTTTATTTTCGCAGTAAGATATTTATAATCAACATAATTATAGGCTTACTATAATTTGATCCTCCTAAAAAGGTTGGGTCGTAAAATAAAATATCATATCTCTGTGTCAATTATAATCCGTGATTCAGAAATTATGTTAATCTTTTTATTTTAATATCTTCTACCAAAAATTGATTTTATTTAAATATACGAATAAAAGCTTATCACCTTTCAAAAATTTTCTGTAAAGTTAAGGTAATTCGGCGATTTACAAAACGTATGAAAATTTCGATCAACTTCTGAAATTCATCGATCATTATACAAATTGTCTATTCACTTACTAAATGAGTAGATTTTATAACGACAGATTTTATAATTTTTTGAGTATATTTCATCTAGTTTTGTTGCTATTCCTTCTCTGAATAAATATGTTCTTAATTTTCTTATATCCTTAGAGTACCACTATGTCATCGTGTACATGGTTCTAATTAACTCAGACAATAATTAATGATCTAATTAAGTAAAATATGAAAGAAAATGTCTCTTGTGCTCCTAATGAATTTTTAATGTCTCTTTTGCACCATATGTTCCATATAAATTATTGATTAACTAAATTGTTTCTATTATAATAATTTATTATAAAATTATTTAAATTATAGCAGTGTACTCGATATAATTCATAAAAATAAGTTACGTTGAATGCAGAAAATTACATTACATTATATAATATAATATGTACTACCGAGCAGAAAAGTAACATCAAACTAAATATACTGATTTTATTACTTTCCTGCTACATATTAAAGTTTAAATTTTGTCAGAATTTAGTTAGGATTACCCTCTTGAGCTTATTTGGAGGTCGACTGTGTAGTGCACCCAAGTCTGTTGCGGACCGATTGTTCTATTGTAACAATAAACGACGTCCCGAAATTAAGCCGTCCTCCGGTTTAAGATCGCAATCTGACCATAATCCTTTGTTACCCCCAACGAATAATGCCGGTTTCGGCTCATGCCGGAAACCGATAATCTCTTATCGCAGCTAGAAATTATCATTGTTATTAAGAAAATCGAATCGCTACAGAGACACGATCTTGAGGTTAATCTCATCACCGCCTCGGGCAATTTTGATAGTATACTTGAAGGTATTTTCGACTACTTGTACTGTTACTGCTCTTGGTTAGGTAAGGGTTGATTTATACCAGGGGTGGAAAAACTTTTTATCACTTTGGGCGACCTGTTTTTTAAATGTAGGCACCGTGATCATAAGAAAAGTAATAATTTAAAGCTAAAAATAAGTTTAAAATAAACTTTGAAGTAAACAGAAAATACTGATACTTGTTCAATATCAAGCTATTTTAATAAGAGAAAATAATGAGTTCTCACAAAATAATTAGTTTATTAATAAAACAATATGTGTTACATATCAAACGGGCGACTATGAACAGTTCCCTGTCTACTGGTCGCTTCCGGTCCCATCGGTAACCTCTGGTTTATACAAACATACAAAAAATACATAAGAAATTAAACAGAAGAAATTACTGGATGTAATATAATGTTCGACTGTTTATGCTCGCAAAATATACACTCTTAATACTAATTTCATATTATCAAAGGTTACTCGGCATATAAAGATTAAACTCTTTTTGAAATACATTTAATATGAAAAATGCAAAATGTATGAAAAGCATTTAAAATAGTTAATAATATAAAATTAACTATTTTAAATGCTTTTGATACATTTTGCATTTTTCATATGACTTCCTGTCTGCTGTTAATATCATTAGCTCTTCAAATCCATATCTGTCCGTGTCCCGATGTTTCGGAGCCACGACATTTCTTCTCCCCGATGCCTCTCTTTCCTTCTATTTTCGTCGATCATGAGGCATATCTAATCGTCACGTTAGTTTCTCATAATATCTTCTTCGTCTTCTTTTCGAACGGCAGTGTTTTATTTTGTATGCCGTCTCACACTATCAAATGGCAAACCTACATGCGTCATATATGATTATTTCACTGTCTTTTCTGCTGCGAACTCACCACGATGTTCGGAGTGTTTCACTTATCTCGTATTTACATATTCGCTTTTTGATACATACTGGTGATGGTTCTAAGGGTACTATGCATTTCTATACTCCTTAATCGTCGTTTCGTCTCTGCAGTATTAGGTGTTGTTTCTGCTGAGTATGTAAAAATAGTCTCACGCGTGCTTTGTATATTCTTGATTAGGTTGCTGTTGTTATATATTTGTTCTTCCAAATAGGATTTCGCATTGCTCCTTGTACCCTGGATTACCTGATACCCTGTTAACTTGATTCTTAAGCCTGGCTTTTAGGTCTCCGTATGCGTTTATCGGGATCGCTAGATATTGAAATTCTGAAACTTCCTCGATAATGATATCATCCACGACCAGCTTATGCCTGCTTTGAAATTTTGCCAAAGGCATGCCTTTAGTTTTTGCTGTGGCTATCGCCATGTTGATTGTTTTACAATCCTTTCTAATCTGTCTTCTGAGACTGCAATTAATACGGCGTCGTCTGCATAGCACACTGATTTAACTGTGCCCCAGGCTGTACCAATGTTGTATTGGGTCGAGAGCTTCTATTAGCTTATCTATAAGAAGGTTAACCAGTAGCGGGCTAAAACGTTCGCCTTGCTGTATCCCAATTCTAGTTTGGATCTTAATTTCCCTCCTATTCGTCGCTCTCAGTTTGGTTGTGTTGTTAGAATTTAGTTGATTTCTATTATGTTGGTATGTATGCTTTTACTAATGAGTGTTCTTAGTACGTCTAAATGCCGAACTCTATCGAACGCCTTCTCTAGGTCCACGAAACAAAGATATGTGAGTTTGATAAATTCCAACGCTTCCTCTAAATTTTGCCCTATGACGTAGATGGTGTCTGTGGTTGAGCAATTTTATCGAGAGCTCTGTTGCTCTTTTCGTATGGAGGTCTTCTCGAATATGAGGTCCGCAATATGTGTTGTGAATACTTTCATTGATGTATCGACCAGGTTTTTCTAGATCTGTCTCTCCTTCCTTTTTTGTCTAGTGTTATGCTTACGTTCTTTCTTTGTAGTTCTGTGGTGCTCGCATTATTGTTATTGTATAGCTCTGTCTTCTTAGCGGATGTGCTCCATATTTCTGTAGTTAATTTTTAATGTCGTTAGGGCCAGTCGCTTTGCCGTTTTCGAATCTACTTCGTATCACTTCAAAGTCTTCAGTTGTTAGTTTTTCTAATGCCGGATGGTTTTCCCCTATTATTGATATAACATTATGTAGCTCTTTATATTCTTGTGAATAGAGTTCTATGTATATAAATAGCTTTAATTTGCCCAACCTTATTGGTGCGTGATATTACATACCCATTTTCGTCCATAAATATATGCGGTTGTATTCAGCATAATTAAAAACTTGATTTGCTTGCTTGTACAAACAGCACGAAATAAATTTACATAATTAAACAAATAACCATAATCCAATATTCAGTTACTGGACGCTGTAACACACAGTGGGAGAGAACTAATGGATAATTCACGCCAATCAAACGCTCGTTAATATCAGGCGATAAATAACTCCAACACGATGCACAATCAATTCCCCTCTCCTTTTTACAGCGGCAATTTGTTGCGACCAGCTGGTTTACGGCCTCCTTTTACGCGCGTAAGAAATATACGGCGTATTTGTTACATCTCTCATTTTTTAACTTTCCTTTCAGCTGCGGCTTTACGAGCATCCATAAAACGTTAGTTTTTCCCTCACTCAACGTCGACAGGCCCGCCCACGACCCAACACTGCCGTTTTATTCGGAAACTTGGCCGGAAAACGTATATCCGCCGTGCTAACGATAAACGGCCGCCGCCACCGCTCGCTAAATAAATAAATGAGCAGCCCAAAGTTGGCCCTCTAAGCTGATAAATAATTTCAACGAGTGGGCACGGTAACCTTTTAGCGGGCGTTTATGTGAGCTCCCGCTGGAAGTGTAGCGGCCGTAGATAACTTTTCCAATGCAATTATTTTAAGGATACTTGAATCTCCGTTTTCAAAAGAATTAAATACAAATACAAACATAAAAGTTTTCTATGATATTACGATATAAAACAAACAAATAAGAAAGTATTGAGAAATTTAACAAATAGAACAAATTGGTGGTAGTAATAAATTAGTATGTTGCTTAACAGCTTCATAAAAAAATCAAGTGAATGTTTCATATAACTAACTAAATCTCACTCCAGAAAATCTAGCATAGAAAATATACCAGCTTGGATTTTATTTATGTAGATTTTCCTTAATGCATACACGTAAAGTGTTTTGAAAGATATTAAGAGCACACACGTGGAAGCCGTCTAGCCCCATTACCTACACACAATTGTACCCTTAATCGATATCCACAATACATCATTCTGGCACACGATATCGAAGTTATAATTTTCCACTGACAACAAACCGGTAACAAAGCATTACTCGCGTCGATAGTTGCCTTGAACGATCGCATTTTTATGCTTCTTGCTTTCCACCATAAATAAATCGCGCGCGCCCGCGAGGAGCACGTACGGGGCTGATGCTATTGTTCGCCTCCCTGTTAGCAGACGCCTTAATAAAACGATTGGGATGTAATATTTTGCCAGAGGCTTTGCGAACTAATCTCGATGGTGAAGTGATTAGTGTGTTTATTTCGTTGGGCGAATTAAATTCCGTGCGCCGAGTGCCGCTAATTGTCATAATGATGGAGTTCTTGTCGAAATTGGTGCGCTCAATCCTGTCCGTTCGGGATATTGTGAAGGTATGAAATTTTCAGTACCTATTCGTGTGTGTTGCAATTGGATTATAACGTTTTCACTCATGCCGGTTGAGGCGGATGTTACTAGGATATTGCAGTTGGATTAAATTGTTCGGTTTATTGGAAATAATCGAAATAATATTATTTACTTTGATACGCGTATGTTATTTTCAATTGTCGATGTTTTAAAACTATATTATAGACAAACTAAATCAAATTGTGCGATTAGCTATAACATTCTTGTTTATAATGCCGGAAGATTCAAAATCCTTCGTTACTATCTATTCGGATATACGATAATAATAGATGAAAATATCGGATCTGACCAGTGCTCCATATTTTATTATTGATATCATCTCTATAATATCTATCTTCTATAATATAAAAATCAGACAATGTTTTGAAGCCGACCGACCTGTCAGTTATGACTTTTATGCTGTCAGTATGATAGTAGAGGTCGCAGAATGGAATACCAACGAGAATAGTATGTTTTATGTTTTCTTATTCAAGATTTATTTGGATTATTAAATGTTTTGTATTAACTGCAATATTTTAAGTAAGGGTTTGATTTTTTAAATATTAAGAATCAATTTATTCATTACCGGTCGTGCAAAAAGTATTTCACCCTTTAGGTATTGATTAACGAACCCCAGTAGCACGACGGAAATTTCACTTAGTAATAAATAAAGAATTATTTTAAAGGAAAATATAATATAAGTTCTTCAATTTTCCATTATTTTCACGCAATTATTAGGTAAATCTCTACACAGCTCTAATTTTTAATACTGAATTATTTATGCTGATAACTTTTAATTTTCAATAAAATACTCGATATAATTATTGTGCATTTTCTACAAAGTTACGTATATAACGTGACGATTCGAAAATGCAGAGTAAATATTTATTTTTACCGATGGAATACTATTTTACATGAAATATTATTCGTATGCAATATATATATATATATATATATATATATATATATATATATATATATATATATTATCAATTGCCTTTTACCTTTCGGTGTAGGCTATTACATTAACATTATTAACATTATTATAGTTTACAATTACTGTTGTTTATACATTTGTAAATTCTTTCCACTCCTTTCTGTTCTTCGCCAGTTCTCTTGCTTGCTTGACTGTTTTTCCTTTCTTGATTATTATGTCCTCTATTATGTTGTCTCACTCTTTTCTTGGTCTACCTCTTCTTCTTTTATTTTCAGTTCTTGCTTCCCATACCTGTTTTGTTTGATTCTTTTTGTCCATCCTAATTAAATGAATTCCCAGTTCTTCTCTGATGTCATCATTTCTTATTCTGTCTCTTCTCGTAACTTGTTTTACTCCTCTGAGATATTTCATTTCCATTGCCTGTATTCTACTTTTGTCCCTCTTCGTTAGCTTCCACGTCTCGCTTCCATATGTCAGTATAGGTCTATATATGCTTATATATATATTTATTTTAGTCCTTCTGCTGATCTCTTTCTTGTTAATCAGTATATTGCTAAATACGTGGTATGTTTTAGCTGTGTTGTTTATTCTGTTACTAAGTTCGCCTTCCATTTTTCCGTCTTCTGTCAGTGCTACTCCCAGGTATTTGAATTCTTCTACTTGTTCTATTGTGTGTTGTTCTATCTTTATATTTATTTGTTCTTTCCGGTTTCCTATTACCATCACTTTTGTTTTGTTATAGTTCATTTTCATGTTATACTTTTCTAGGTGTCCATACACTAAGGTTGTGCTGCAGATTACCTTCATTTTCTGCTATCACTACGACATCATCAGCGAATGCTCCTTCCGATATTTTTACAACTTGCATGTTTTTGTACCCTATGTTTGCTTTTTTGGTTTCTGGTTTCATTATTTCATCCATGTATATGTTAAATAATGTAGGACTGAGCCCGCCTCCTTGTCTTAGTCCAGTGGTTGTCTGAAATGTTCTTGATGTTTGTCCCTTGTGTATTATTGCATTGGCGTTGTTGTTGTATATGTTTTGTATTAATTCGACTGTCTTTCTTTCTACACCTCTCTCTTCCAGGATTTTCCATAATTTATTTCTTGGTATCATGTCGAATGCTTTTTCCAGGTCGATGAATCCTAGGTATGTGTTTTTATTATTTGCAATTCTTTTTTCTGTGATTTGTTTTATCGTGAAAATGTTGTCCTGTGTGAATCTTCCTTTCTTAAATCCACATTGCGATTCTTCTAGCGTCTGCTCTATTTTTGCTAGTATTCTTTTGTTAATTGTTTTTTCTAAGATCTTCATACCTATGCTTATGAGTGTTATACCCCTATAGTTTGAACATTTTGTCTTATCGCCTTTCTTGTGTATCGGTACGATTAACGATACTTGCCAATCTCTGGGTATCTTATTCGTCCTCCATATTTCGTTTATTAATTTTAGTAGTATTTCATACCTGCAGGTCCCATATGTTTAATCATTTCCGTTGTAATCTGGTCTTGTCC
Organism: Lordithon lunulatus; assembly: GCA_963942505.1. Classification (NCBI taxonomy): domain Eukaryota; kingdom Metazoa; phylum Arthropoda; class Insecta; order Coleoptera; family Staphylinidae; genus Lordithon; species Lordithon lunulatus. The sequence goes on along the minus strand of OZ012666.1, from coordinate 51,540,041 downwards.
TGGTGATTTCCCTATTTTCATTTTCCTTATTATCTCTAGTATTTCTTTTCCATTGATCATCTCTATATCTGCTTCCGAGTCGTTCTGGTCTCTTGTCTTCTGTCCATTTCCACCATTTTGTGATAGTAAGTCTTCAAAATATTCTTTCCATCTTTCCAGTATTTTTTCGTTGTCCTTCAGCACTATTCCTTGATTGTCTTGTATATAATTTACTTCTTGTCCTTTTTCTTTTCTGTTTAGTTTTAGTGTTTTATAGAATAATTTTTGGTTTTCCTTTGCATTTTTCTCCATTGTCTCTCCGAACTTTTCCCATTCCCTGCTCTTTGCTATTCTGACCTTATCTTTTACTATTTTCCTCTTTAAACTGTATTCTTCGTAGTTTTTACTATTTTTGTCATTTAGGTATCTTTGCCATGCTTTTTTCTTTTCCTTTATTTTCTCTCTTATGTCCTCGTATGCAAAATATACCGTAATTTAATTCTGAAAACGTAGAGGAAAAAAATGCCACAAACGAAAGATGACAGAGAGACATTTTCTAGAGATCGTCTTAAGATAATCAGCAAACCTAACATATTTTTTTGCAGGTTTACAATACATTATTCATTGTTCTTATCCTAGAGTAAAAAATTATACTAAAATGAATAAAACGCTCGAGTTTAAAATACCCCTCCTCCCACTATTCCCATACCGAGTTTGTCTCCCAGGCCAGCCACTTCTTTCGCATCCTCTTTTAATAATTCGCTTACATTTCCTCAATCTCTAACCCACTCTGCTTTCACATCCACACATTCATTGCTTAGATGCCACTACGCGTGCCTCCCCTTACTACACAGTATACACGTGGTGTATTCTTGCCCCGTCCATACTTTCCTTTCTCGCTCTTCTGAACCGCACCTCGCTCTTGCCAAAGATACTTTGTCCTCCCAGCGTCACCCTCCCTTGGTTATGTAGACCGGCGATTTTGCCTGCACTTGCCACTCCACATACCATTGTACGAGCTCTGTCATTCTCCGCTGCCTTTCTTTCTACTCAACATGTCTCATACGCTCCCTGGCTTCAGTTCCTAGACTTTCCATTCCGCTCAGCGTTTCCTGCACCCACACCTCCCTCCTCTATCTTTTCTCCGTGTTTTCTTTTCCGCACATTTTCCCTATCATTTTTTCGCTCAGACCTGTTCCAAAATTCATCCTGAATTAGCCGTGCTCCTCTTCTTCCCTCTTCTAGTCACACCTGTCTCCTGCGTCACCTCGAGGACGCGTCAGTCCTCGTTTATCGTTGTTTCTCAGCTCACCATTTCCAGCAGGACTCATCGCCTCGCGTCTTCAGTTCAACTGCCCAACTCACATGGATGTTTAGGTTGGTTCAGCCTCTCCATAACAATGAACAGCCTTCGCCCAAATAATCCTTCTATCCATTGCTACTTTTCCTACTACCAATTCCGTAGTTTCTTTAAACGAGTCCCTTTTTTAACCTCACATTCTTCTCCTCACAATTCCACTTTTGGCCAACCCTACCTTGCATATTTCTTCACGCCTGCATCAAATTCCACTCTGTCGATATATAACTTACATGTACTCCTCTTCTGTCATCCATGTATCCACTAAACCCACTCTTTCGTGTCTATCCACTCTTATAGATTCTTTCCCCACATTTCCCCAATGTTGTTTTCTTCAAGCCTTCCATGTCCCAATATCTCACCCTGAATTCGCCTATCTCATGCTTTTCTTTCCCTATTCTCCGCATACGTGCCTCCTGATCCTTGACCCTGTTAGTCCTTTTAGCTATTCAGTCTCCCTCCCATATATATGAGTCATTCGCAATCTTTATTTTGCGATTTCTGTCTTTCTTCATCTACACCTCCCTGTTCTCTGGTCAGGTTATAGTCTATAAATACTATTGTGCCCTTCAAGTATGGTTTGTCTTACATGTACATCTTTTTTTTTCCCTCCCAACTCCAAGAAGATTTTATTTCCTTTCTTCCCTAGTTCTACATTCTTTCTCATCTGAATATTTACTTTCAGCATTCCCGTCGTCGCTTTTACACCTTCTCTTCCAATACCTGTTATTACTACCTCTCTTTTTTCAATACTTTTTCTGGACCATCAACACTCACCCCGGTGTGAGACTTCCTTCCTCTGCTCGTACCTATTGTCCCACAGCGTAACTTCCTCCATTCACTCTATTAATGGAATATTATTCCTAATTCTTGAATAAAATGGAAACATGAACAATTTACAAAACAACAATCAGTAAACATGTGTAATAATTGATGCCGCTCGAGCATTAAGTTGTAGGGCTCGTATCAAAACATTCTTTTTGTATTGTTTGGCTCATATATAGTATACATACTACATAATTGCCAAACAAAACAGTCTATTTCCTTTAAATTCACTAATTAGTTCATCCACTTTCTTGTTTGTACTTATATCCAAGATGTTGATTTTCTGAATTTAATTAAACTTCCATTATTATATTCTTAGCTTACTTTAGCCTTAAGTAATATAAAAAGTGCAACGTGAGCTTTAAACGTGATTGCTTGCACCCGTAGTCTCCTGTTCAATTACATAGAGAAAATAATAGTCAATTCTTTCTACTTATACATATTTTTCTACTATTGGCTATTTTGTTCCCTCCATTTTATCTAAGATACTTTCAATGCGATTTTGCATAATAAAACTATTGTTCAAAAGTGAGAATTAACAGTAGTATTTTCACCCCGGCCTAGCACTCTGTGTACAAAGCGGGACGCGTCGCCGGTATTTATTTTAAAGTTGGCGGAAGACGAGCGCGACGGGGCCGCAATGAGGGAGGCTGGGGGTTTTAGCGTCGTTTTCCCGAAGCGCGGCATTGTAATATGGCTGAATAACTTTGCAAAGTGTATAATACTCTTTCCGATGCACGGTTCATATCTTTTTTGTTTCGTTCCCCGTTATACACAGTGAATGCATTTACCTTCAACCTTAATTAAAATAATACCATTCGCGTTACTTATTAAGAACACAACTAATTAGATAACTAATTTAATTACGCAGCGAAATGTGTTTATTTTGCACTGTAATGGTTAATTATTTATTGAAATACAGGTAAAATCTAAGGAAATTTCATGGAAATGATTCCCCAGTCAATCAAACATGATGTATAGTTTTGTACAACCAAACGTAATTTCATACAAATATACATTTAGTTTTTTATGTGCGATCAAGCAGTAGCATGACAATATTTAATATTTAAATTTACATAGAGAGTTCTAATATTTCCAAGAATACTATCTAACGATATAATATATTTACAACCGGGTGTATATAATAAAGTACTAATTACAATTTAAATACATGAGTTGACTGAATACTAACTTCACAACACCGATTTCTATTAATTATAATTAACTATTGCTGTATTGGTGAGTATCAGCATATTTGCGAAATTGTATACATTGGACATGTTCTGATATAGATAACTGCTGAAAATACATGGGTTTAGTCCCCCCTGAAAATCTGTTTGGAATGGATAATTGCTGCATATTGGTATATCATAACATGAACATATTGCGGTTATAATTGTTGACAAATCAACAAACAGCGAGAATCTTACAGCAGGGAGCAGCCAGGTCTCTAGATAAAAGCACACTTTGAATCCGGTGGTAATCAGGGCGCATCACCCTTCTAGTAGTTTACAGAATGCGTTGTGCTACACGTGTTTGCTATTTGCTTTGTTATTACACAAGTACTATTCACTATATACCGCAAAGCACGATTACATGTTTATGCTACATTCATTGTACGTGAAACGAAATTGTTACCTAACCGACCCAACTAGCTTATGGGATCTAATTTTAAACTTGGAAAGCTGCTTGCTCGAGAGCAAAAGCAGTAAAGGGGTGAATTTTTGTTTCGGCTACAATTCCGACACATTCATCAAGTGGGCGGGAGTAAGGGGAGTGGAACATTTACGGCTCAACTTTTAAGTATTCTTTTTATTAAGCTCGTTTTATGGCGGCTAAATTGCACTTTTTCCCTAAGTACGCCCAAAATTCGTGGGAATTATTACATCCAGTGTGCCACTTACATGACAAATTGCGTCGTTTGTTTTATTTCTATGGATTAGATTAGAGCTCAATTATAATCAACCGAATCACGGGTGTATAGTTATAGCACCGTAGAGAACCTTGTCAAGCGCCAAGATTTTTATTGGCAATTTCAGGCTCCATTTATGATATGCAAATTTGATTGGCGAAACTTTGGCGCGACGGGAAATAATTTTAATCCGATAATTCTGTTTAGATTATGTTTATATAGACAGATTAATCGTTTCCATTAATTCACAAAATCATGAGATAAACTTATAATAAACACAGGTGTACAATATAACTTATTAATAGCATACTTCTTGTTTCTAATATGCATATATCTATTAATTGATGTTAGCGACAATATATTTCGTCTTCGTGATTCCTGTCTGTATGAATAAGACCGTCCTTTACTCCATGCTAAGAAATATGTCGTGTCTGAGACTCTTTCTTCTTCTAACTTATTTTTTTCTTTCAATTTTACCTTCAGTCATCCGTTGTTGTATATCATACTTCTGATTTTATATCAAGAGTCCTAGATATGCATTCTTCCTTCTTTTTATTGCAGTCAAAAGTTCTCCACTTCTGCCTACTCGTCATAGGACTTCCTCATTGGTTATTCTTACAACCCACGAAATCCTGAGCATTCTGCGGTAGAGCCACATCTCAAAGGCAGTGGTTCTGTTCGTTGATGCTATTTTCATCGTTGATCCTTCTATACCGCAGAGAATTACTAACCATATGTAGCATCTTACAAATCTTATTCTAAGATGAAATTAATTGAATTATTTTTAATTAATTGAACCTTCTAAATTTCATGAATGCATTGCATTCATTTTCAATTCTGCATCTAACCTCGTGCCTGATGGCAACTTCCCAATTGTACAAGTCAGCAAATTGAAGTATTTTGGTACATGGCTAACAGAGGACTTGTACCGAGATACTTGAATTTGCTGACTTGTACAATTGGGAAGTTGCCAAAAGTCAGTACCGCGTCCTTTGATGTTCGGGTCTCGGGATATTTATTTATTTATTTATTTATTATATAACCATGAATGTTGGTTTTGTAACTTTAAATACATAATTTTGAATTACAAACTATATATTGTTATGCATATCTGTATACATACAGATTTGCATAACGTATGATAAACTGGCCACATTAGATTTTTTTATTATGATAAAATATATAATTATCCAAAAAATAAAATTAATATGGCTGTAGGAAAAATATTTTAAATTTATCGGGGGTTAGGCGAAATACAATTCTTGTTAAATAAAAAAGTCATGAAAACAAATGTATTTACAAAAACAAAAAGAATATGCAGAACATTAGTTCGAAATCGCCATGTAGCCTTGCCATAGGAAAAAGTTTTAATAATTAGAGTAAACCCGCGTGAACCAAAAAAAATTACATTCACTTCAACTAATATTTATACACTCAATAACTTCGTCCATTTCAAACTTTTTCCGGTATTTTGTCCACAAATAAAACTAACGAAACAACTGCAGCCGCGAGCTTCATATTGTAAAAGTTGCGCATTCATAACTCAAACTCTACACAAAAGCCCGGGTTGCTAAGCACGACATGCAGTTACAAAACAGCGCGCATAGAAATTTTTAATTAATTAAAAGTTTTCCCGGCGATGCGCCCCACGAGTTCAAACATCTGCGACTATTTTTTACTGCGCTTTAAGACTTCTCGCTTCACCATATTATTTTGCCACATTTAATCACTCGCATTTTATTTCGCAGACGTAAAAATAATTTACCGAGGGGCGCTTTTAGTGTCTCAAAAAGCCATTGAGACGTGATGCGATAAATATATTAGATGGCATAAAAAAGGGCCTCACGCACACGTAGGTATAACCTTTGTGAAACGCTCCAGTCTGTGACAACCCAGCAAATTCTAAACGGAGACTATATATCGACCTACATATCCACTTTATCTTATTTACCCACAGCGTTTCATGTATAGTGACAATAAGTCTAGAGTAATTTCTATTGCGACGTGTGCCCATAAAACTCACGTACCAACTAAATTCACGTTTAGCCTTGGCAGCCCACGGCCTTACATCGAAAACAAACTGAATTACTCCCACTAAATTACTTCATTATTTTCAGCGTATAGGGACGCACTCGCGCAAATAGTATTTTAACAGCGCCACAACTTCATTTTCGACTTGTTTATCGTGACGAGCTTTTCGATGTCTTGGGGGAGATCGACGAAATCCCGGAATTTATGTGCGCTCCGTCGTCCGCGCGTGGAAAATTCGATTTCGATCTGTAAAATTAGGGGTGGCTTTCACCCAACCCGGTTCTTCAGATCCCTTTCTCATTTATCGAGGACACTGCTTAGCGGCAGTATTTTTTTACCATAAATCCAAATTCAATTTTGGCTGCTTCCGCACAGATGGAACAGCGGAAATCATCATATAAAAATGCTGGAAAACGTTCTCTAATACAATATTTACACGCCGATGCTTAACGGATGGTCCGCGTTCCAATCCCGGTACGAATAGTTGGTACCATTTGTAGTTGGGATACACTTAACGATACTTAAAGAAAACTCAGTCATAATAGTTACACATACATACACTAACACACCGCAGAAGGACCCAAAGGTCGATAAATTACAACAATAAAAAAATAACTGCTACTATGATTATTTAATTAGAATAGTTAGTTTTGGTGAAAACGAGTTAGGGAAATGTAACTCTTGAGAACCGCTCAAAGGCGAACTTTGTTATTAACATGGCATGGACCGAATAGAATTTTAAGTTACACATTGTTAAAACAATAAGAGATTATTATTTATCTTTTCAGCAGTACACAAAAGTTCATTAAAAACATACAACTTAATTGCTCTTAATTACATATAATTAATTAATATTTTTCAGAGGAATATTTACTGAATTGACTATTTTTATATTAACCACACTTTATTTAAATGTTATACGATTAATGAAAGCTGAACTTTATAATTTCTGACCACACTATTTAAATTAATATTGAGTTACATTAAATATAAAGATAGATGTGAGCTTCTAATTTAATATCAATTTGTTAGAAAAGTATGACCACTCCAGATATATTTGAGACTATAAATATATACATGGTTCCTGAAGGACATTCAGAGAGCCTTTTATGATTTATATATGTGAAGGCTGAAACCGAAGCTCCAAATGAAACCTAATCAGAAAGAGAGCCTTTCGCGCGCGCATTACATTTACCCCTTGACATAAATATGTAAAAATATGGGCCACGATACACGACTTGAATAGCTAACAACTCTGGCGTCTCCACTCTGGTTCCGTCCTATAATGGACATAAATTGAGATTGGCGTTTCCTTCAATAACCCTCGTGATATATGTTTTTCGATCGACGTCCAGTTTGCGCTTTCAAAATAATATATACGTAGTCTGCGCGTGTGCATATATATATATAATATAACTAAATTGTTGTCCTTGTGGACATTGGAGGCATGTGGGAGTATTTAAATGTATAAAGCTACCCAGTGGCTGTCGATTAAATTTTCATCTAAACTTGTCTGCGGGTGTTCATATCAGTAGAGTGGATTGTATTCCCAGAATTCTCATAATACCTTTGGAGATGTGTGTTGCAATTATGAACAGTCCTAGCGTTTGGGAAAACTATGTTCTTCATATTCAATTATAAATTAAACGTTATTAGTTTACACAAAATACGAAAACAAAAATTTTGCACTGTTTGATATGTCATTTTGATTCCTTATAGTAACTCTTAGTGGACTATACATATCAACATTTGATCAGTGGACCCAATTTATTAATTAAATAATGCGTTTATTTAAAAAAAACAAATATTATAAGTAAATTGCCTCTCTTAATTTAATGCAATCTTAATAGGAATGTTGAATATAATATATTATTATATAATAAAATATTATATATAATATATGCAAAATATACTTGAAACAAATACAAGCTCGACTTTATGAGAAAATATGACAAGTCTTCAAGATTGGTTTTGTCAGCCTCTGTCAAATACTGTCATACTTGTCACATGCCGAATGTATCAAATATACAAAAAATAATAAAATCATTTAATATTTAAGTTTCATTAAACAATTGATGATAGCGTTGTAAATTATATTATCAGTAATATATCCGTGAAAATAAAAACAGAATAGGGCGATTCCATTATAGCAAGTGCAATTTATTATATTTTACTAGTAATATAAAAACATGCGTTGCGCCAGATGACGATGTGGATGCATTTTATTCGGATATAGAAGAGCCTTAATTTATAACAAATCGGCTGAAATCAATATGGTCCTTAACGCCAAGGTCGGACAAGGTAGAAGACATAATATAGCCCGAGAACATGGACTGGACACTAGAAACGATAGTGGAAATCGGCTCGTCCAGTTCTGCCAAGAAGAAGACTCAGTTATAACTAATACACACTCTGCACTACTACCATGGCGCTTATATACGTGGATATCAATCTCAGATAACACAGTAAGGAACCAAATTCACTATATCACTATCAACAATCGATATAAAAAGCCTGAAAACGTACTCCGGTGCCGATATCTACTCAGACCATTACTCATTAGTTGCTGTCTTAAAACTTAAGCTGAAGTAGTGTTTACAGAAGAGTAATATTGCTCAATATGAGATTAATGAAAGGAGCGAAAATATCAGAAGAAGTCATAATAGAACTAAACCAAAAACTGGCAAACATTTAGACATATTAACACAAATGCAGGCACAGTACACACAAATGGCATTTGGTACAGAATAAAAAGCAATATGCGAGGAAACCGAGCACAAACTAAAAGATGACACTAAAAGAAAACCGAAAAAGTGGATAACTGAAGACAGTTTTCAATTATAATTAGAATTTACAAGAAAAAAGACATAAGATAAGCACCAACAGCTGCAGAGAGAGAGCTTCGATCTAAGATTAGGCAAGGCAAGGAAGAGTACTTTATTAAAGAATGCAATGAAATATAATACCTGCGGTTAAAACACGATACTTTCAACCTCCATGAATAAGAAAAACTAGCCCCTGGTATACATAACCCAAGAAAAACAACACACTTGTAGTTAAACATGGTAAACTATTAGAAGGTACCGCAGAAAACCTTAAAGAATGGAATGATTACATCGAACTACTTTTCCAGGACGAGCGGAACTTAATACCTGAACACTGAGGCGTAGAACGGGTTAGACATTACAGGTTAGAGGTGCAATGCGCCATCAAGGACGGGAAGGCCGCAGGCCCAGACCACGGCACATCGAGGTTTTAAAAATACTGGAAAAGAAGAAAACTCTTTATTGCTGCTAGTAGACGTATTATCAGTATTTATAGAAATGTAAACATGTTGGTATGTTAATGTCTTATTACCCAAAGAAGCCGAATGCTAAAACATGTAGCGATCACAGTTGATTACGAAAAGGCTTTAGATCCCATACAGCACAGTAATATGATGGGGATATAGCCGTAAAATTGCTAATCTTTACTGGTAGCAAAATGCAACTGTTCGTATAGGTGGCGAACTATTGGAGAAGATGAACATATTGAAGCAGCTGCGGCAAGGCTTTGTTTAACTCCGTTGATATTCAATTTGTATTGGATATTGGCAAAAGCGCTAGAAGGAAAGCAACATCTAGATATTATAGTTAACGGGGCTGCTGTTAATAATCTTAGATTCTCTGACGTTAGCGTTATATTGGCCTCCAATTTAGAAGCCCTACAGGAGTTACTGCATTCTATTGTGAAATGAAAGCGACATCACAGGACTAAAGATGAAATGGATGATCGTCAGAAAGGAGGAAAGAATTATACATAACGGGCAGAACACATTAACAGTTGGATCTGATACAGTGGAAAAAGTCCTATATAAATATATTGGCTGCTACTTGAACGAGGAGAGGCAGGAAATACGATGCAGAATTGACCAAGCTAGAGGTGCATTTCAACCGGATTCGTCTCCTAAGGTGCTATTTCTTTCAACGTTCTGATATGCGGGGTTGAAGCATGGAAGCATTCGCAGAAACCATATGCAATAAAATCCAAGCATTCAAAATGTGAACGTACAGGAGTAAACTGAATATATCGCGGACGGCGAAGGTAGGGAACGAGGAAGTTCTCCAGCTTCTCAAAAATTTTATTCAGGGATAAATAGAAGGCAGGCGCGAATATGTGGTGAGGTAGCCGAGTACAAACTAAAAGCTAACACCAAAAGTAAACCGAGAAAGTAGATGACTGACTGGCATTTTTCAATATCAATTTATAGAAACCACAGCTGCAGAGAGAACTTCGATCTAGGATTAGACAGGTCAAGGAAGAATACTTCGTTAACGAGTGCAAACAACTAGAATACCTGTAGTTAAAACACGATACCTTCAACCTCCACAACTAAGTAAAACATTTATTATTCAACGATAAATGGAAGAGTAGGCGCGGACAACGCCAACCGAGGCATGATGTTGGGAAAAACTTACGACAATGGTTCGGCCAGAGCACTATTTAGAAAGGCTGCTGAGAAGGTACAAGTCACGCTGTTGATAGCCAATGCCCTGGAAGGGCACGGCACTTGAAGAAGAAGGTCTATTTTTAATGTCAAATTGTCATTATATGTGTAAATATTATTGCTGTTCCCAATGTGGCGAACACATGATATGAAATGAGAATTCATTTTACAGGTTGCCTAGTATTTAAATTAACTTATTTCTGATTGATTTTGAAGTTTGGTCATTACTTTCCCATACTTTCCACATAAGAGCTTTCATGTGAACAGGCTAGGGTTTATAATTACTTGTATTGAAAACATTAATAGATTAGCTAGAGCACAATAAATCTACGTTTATTAATAATAATAATAATAAACATATTGCCGTACAATATTGAAATCTATATCAGATTCTCTTATGCATACCGTAATAAATTCTGAAAGATTCTAATATGTATCATTATAAAACTTTGTATATGTATATAAATTACCCAAAGATGGACAGTAATATATATCTGTATAGTTTATTTATCGATAAAATTGTATGGAACATCTAAAATTAGAAAAATCATATATATTTCTTTGTTTCTTATTGAATTGATTTTTCTCGTGGGTTGTTCATTCGTCAAAAAATCAGTATATATATATCATCAAAATATCATCAAAATAGCATGAAAATATCATCAAAATATCATCAAAATATCATCAAAATATCATCAAAATATCATCAAAATATCATCAAAATATCATCAAAATATCATCAAAATATCATCAAAATATCATCAAAATATCATCAAAATATCGTCAAAATATCATCAAAATATCATCAAAATATCATCAAAATATCATCAAAATATCATCAAAATATCATCAAAATATCATCAAAATATCATCAAAATATCATCAAAATATCATCAAAATATCATCAAAATATCATCAAAATATCATCAAAATATCATCAAAATATCATCAAAATATCATCAAAATATCATCAAAATATCATCAAAATATCATCAAACTATCATCAACCTATCATCAAAATATCATCAAAATATCATCAAAATATCATCAAAAAATCATTAAAAAAAACATCAAAATATCATCAAAATATCATCAAAATATCATCAAACTATCATCAAAATATCATCAAAATATCATCAAAATATCATCAAAATATCATCAAAATATCATCAAAATATCATCAAAATATCATCAAAATATCATCAAAATATCATCAAAATATCATCAAAATATCGTCAAAAAATCAGTATATATATATCATCAAAATATCATCAAAATAGCATGAAAATATCATCAAAATATCATCAAAATATCATCTAAATATCATCAAAATATAATCAAAATATCATCAAAATATCATCAAAATATCATCAAAATATTATCAAAATATCATCAAAATATCATCAAAATATCATCAAAATATCATCAAAATATCATCAAAATATCATCAAAATATCATCAAAATATCATCAAAATATCATCAAAATATCATCAAAATATCATCAAAATATCATCAAAATATCATCAAAATATCATCAAAATATCATCAAAATATCATCAAAATATCATCAAAATATCATCAAAATATCATCAAAATATCATCAAAATATCATCAAAATATCATCAAAATATCATCAAAATATCATCAAAATATCATCAAAATATCATCAAAATATCATCAAAATATCATCAAAATTAATTCAGGACTTTTATTTCCTCTGTAATCCCGCAAGGAGATAAAGGTCCTTTGGGAAAACGTATAGTAGACAATCTTTATCATTTGGGACAAGGAATATATCCTTAAGTTATTACCATGCAGTAGGGTAATCCTATACAACGTAATTGGATTACCACTACGGAATCATATTCTACAAAACCCGATATTATTTACTACATAAGTGAATATTTATATGCGATGAAAACTAAATCGTTATCCTTTCTGAAAATTGTAGGCGTGTATTTAAAATTATAAACCTACCCGGCGGCAGTTGTTGATTAAATTTTCATCAAAACTTGCCTGCACGTGTTTATATCAGGAAACTGGGTTGTATTTCCTAAATTCTCGTAATGCGGCGCCTTTGATGCTATTCATATTTGTTTTGCATGTATTAACCGTCCTAGTCCGTTTATAAATTATACCTTATTCCATCTTATTATACGCTTCCATAATTTATGAATAATTTATAAAAATAGAGTGAAAATATCCGTGAGTTTTGTTTCTTTTTACAACCATATATAAAAAAACATTTGATATTGGTAATTTAATTAGTAAGTTTTAATGTAAGATAGTTCGGTCCTGGTTCGGTAACAGATCACTGACTAGCATACTGTCGTCAATATATACAGAATAAAAAACCACCGATAAGTGAAAATGTAAATATATTTATTTTCATCGTATCAATATGAAATAACAAGTTCAAAATAAAATAGTTTATATCCATATAAAGGAGAGAAACAATATATTTTAATAAGTATACACAATTATCGATTTAATATCATGATCAATGGACTTTATATGGAATGTACTATAACTTTGGTGCACAAATGAAACATTACATAGAAAAGTCAATACAAAATGATCATATGACGTAAAAATGTCTTAATCAGGCTATCGAGAATTATGTCATTTATTGACTAATAAAATAAATCGCTATAAAGAGTTCGTCATATTCTAGAAGGCATTAATGTCACAAGGTTATTTAAAACATAAAAAGTTAATTCATTTGAGTATATTATTGAAAAGGCAATTTTAAGAAAAATAACCCCTTTAGTAGTAGGTCATAAAAAGGGGCAATGATTTTTATTAGAAGCAAGCAAATAAAGTACGTCTACGATAATGTACAGTTATGCTGATCTACGAGGATATGTTTTTGTAGATGACAACTATAGGGCTAAAGCGGGAATTACATTGTACTAGATTCGTCAAGAAACTTAAAACTTGAACAAGTGTATAGTTTCAATTATTTATGTGCCATGTTCAACTCGTACTATATCAGATCGCGTCATAGTACGAGAATAACATGCTAATTAGAACTAAAAATGTGTGCAAGTTTCTTGATGAATCTAGTACCATGTAATTCACGCTTATGTAAGTTAAGACCAGTAAACATAGAACAAATTATGGATACTATAATCCGATTTGCAGATTAATGCGCTTATGCATAAAAGTTGCAAGCAAATTCCAGATTCGATATTTTTACTAAAAGGAACTGTTCGCCTTAGATAATTGTCTCCATTACTCGATCACTTGTAATTACTTAATTTATTTAATTTATTTCACTACTTTTTAAGTGTTTCTACATTTTTTGTATGTCCATTGTCGCACGCTATATGTATTGTCACTTATGTATATTATTTTTATTCAAGGCGTTTGCCGTAAATAAATATTATTATTATTATTATTAAAAAAAAGAGTGATTTCGGAGAAACTTAGCAACTTCTCTGTTACTTGAGTAGGAGTAGTTGAATTAACCACTGAATCTATCATTGTGAGAGGGATATTGCTATGTATCGCAGAATCCGGGCTCAGTGTAGTATTGGAAATGGTAAAAGAAAACATTCTAAATTTGATACATATACAAAGCAGAGATTGTCCATCTTGTATAAGATGTACAATCACCTAAAAACCGCCGTTTTCTTATTCAATGTTGTATTGTTCTAATGTCAAACTGTTAAATTGTAATTGAAAAGGAAATAACGACACTTTATTATTATATACAGCTAGATAATATAAATTGTATGTTATGAATTGAAAAATCGGAATAGATTATATAATAATGTATGTCACGCTAATAATAATATATTATTTTCTAGATGGTGGCCGCAGAACCAGGGCACGGTGCCACCGCGACAGAAGCCGCCGATGGGGGAACGACATTCGGCAAACTGAAACAAACCCTCTCCTCGTCTCTGCTCACAGCCCAGGACAAAGGTAACTAATGATCAAAGTCGCTGCCGGCTTAATTAGTGGTTTCTGTATAAACACGCGCGCGTTCCCTAACCCGAACTGCCTTCTTTACACGCGCTCGCACGCACAAACATATAAACCTTTATGTACAAATATAAACAGCTGTGTTGTATGAACAAACAAATTGTTTCTCTGATTGAGAGCTGTATTCGCAAAATTGAATACAACTTTTTATTTGACATGAGTTACAAAAGAGAAAGTTTTATTTCTTATGTATATGCAGGACGACACTGGGGTTTGAACGTCCCGGACAAATTAATCATAACAGCCCATTTAGATCTTATTCGTGTATCGCTAAGGCACTAACTCAACTATTATATACACGTTAATTGTCATTATTCCTATCTCAATCCAACTTTCTCAGAGTCCATACTGACTTTACATTTAGCATGAATAACAACTCATTTACCACTCCCGATGTACTCCTTAGCACAAAAAATATCCGCCACGTCATTGAATGTATGAACAAACTGATACCTGATGCTCTAACCATCTGGCAATACAAGTAGAAATAAAGTCTCCCATTAAACCCACCAACTATATCACAGATGTAAGCAGAATGCATGTAGATAGTAAACTAGATAAGATCACACAACAGCCATTTTAAAATTCATTAAGCTGCATCCAATATTTACTCAATCATCTGGCACACATTGCTTGAAGTACTTGAAGACGCTATTGAAAAATAGACTCCAAATATCAGAAACCAATACAATAAATATCCTCTACCCAAATTCATTCTGCGACTTATAAAATACAAAAGACAATTATACAAACACTTTAAATTAACTGATGACACTTAATTAAAACCTGAATAAACACATATATTACTTATTCAAGTACTTTAAAAGCGGAAATAGGATTAAGTCCAGCGAAAAAAATTAATGAGCTTCAGGCAAAAACTACTGGTTGAAAATAAAAAACTAATTAAATACAAAAAAACAAAATACATACAACCATTACAAGACTGCTCCAATAATATGACAATGACAGCAATTATACAAGTAATTGCTAGATATTTTAACAACAGTATCAGATGATAAATTCGACTAAACTACATTTAATTCGGTAAATAATGGTATGAATTATTTGATGTAACAAGCATCACCAGCCTAAGTGACACAATCGAGGAGTCGGACCGCCTCAATACTGCCCCAGAATGTGAGAATATTCCAAGAAATATCCTCAAATCCATTCCAAATAATATCCACCAATACATTTACAAAATATTCAACTTTATTTGTAAGAATGTGCACTTTCCACCAGAATGGACACGAGGAGTGATTACATTCATTCCCAAGGCCTCAATCACTAGCTACGGTCCTATTACACTATTTTCAGTTTTCGGGAAACTCTGTGAAGCACTACTAACTAATAAAATACTTAAAGTTGTCCACATACCGGATTACCAATCCAGATTACTTACCCCAAAAATCAACACAACTACCGCTAACTATAATTATATCTAACTGTGAAACCACTCACCTCGGCTATGGCACTACTGGATATATAAAAAACATTTTATTTTGTATGGCATCGTGGTCTTCTATACAAATACTTTTTGTTTGTTGAATTTCTCCCACATTTGATCCAGAAAATCCAAAATTTCATAAACTCTCGGTCTCTACAAGTAAGAATCATACATTCCGTTTCAGCATTTTCACACCTGAATAAGGACTTCCATAAGGCTCCCCTCTCGCCCCGATCATGACCTATAGCACCAAGATCCTAATTAATCGAATCTGTATATCGAGCGATTAGATTAATTAGGATCTTGTTACTTACGTACTTCGTATACAGATGATACGGTCATAATTTCTCAATCGTCCTATTTAATAAAGCAAGAGTGGAGACTCTTTACAAAATCTTATAAATAATATCCAATAATGTTTCACATAATGGCGTATTAAGATCAACCTTATATACAGGGTGTTATGTAATTCTAGGGCAATCCGTTACCTGGTGGTAGTGGTGATTTAATTTAGCAATAATTATTTAGTTTATATATATATATATATATATATATATATATATACATATATGTTTCAGCCTCATATACTGTAAAATACCTACGAATCCTATTTGAAAATAAATTGTCATTCAAATGCCACTCCCATGTCGTAAAAACTAAGATTACAGCAAGCGCCAAACATTTTAGATCACTGACCTACACGATCAGTGGAATATCAACCAATACCGCGGCAAAAATAAATAAAGCCATATGTAGGCTGGATTACGACTTACCTTTACTATCCCAAATCTGTCAGATCATATTTAAATAAATATTAGTATCCGCTCCTTAACTAAAGTAAAACATCCCAACAACGTTTTGCGTAACCGACCAAACGATCTCCTCTGCTCTGTTACCTGTATAATTCCCATTGAAGAAAGGATGCTATATTTTCTAGACAAATTGGATAAAAATAATCAGACAATTTTAACATACATCCTTTCTAAATATAAACACCCACACAATATACTATACGAAATAATTACCCAACATTACTATACAATAGATTAACATATTAAGTATTATGGAATGCAATCTAAGCCGAGCGGTAAAATACCGGACTTGCAAATAGCAGGACTCGAGTACAAATTTCGGTGTCGCATTTGCATGCATCCTAGTTGGAACATCTGCGCTTCAAGGCACTTTAAGCCGTTGGTCGCGTCGGTAACGTAGCACTTGCCCTATTACTTACACAAACAAAAAACGACCTAAACATCAGGCCAAAATATCCCAGTAGCGCATACTAAGAATGATCTGGGTCCGAAATTGAAATTATAGGACATACACACATGTTGCAATATGTTTAAATAAAGATGGTTATTACTACAAGTTTATCGCTAAAGCATGAACTCAACTAATAATAAGAATTTTTAATACAATTTAGGAAAGAAATTAACAATAAATGGTATCGCACGATCGCGCATTAACGATCGCACATTAACTGTCGGGCCCTGTATATATGCAGAGGAAACAATACAAGCACATGCCGATAAGAACATTATTTATTCTTATACAGGATTATTCATAATTCCAGGACAATCATGAAATTTCCTATACTTTGAATTATAAGCTGAAACTACAAATGTCTGCACATGTTTCGTTTACGAGACATCCCACCTAATTATTTTCACAAACTGAAGAAATCTAATAAACAGTTTTTTTTCATATTGAACATTTTAGACTATACAATTTTTAAGAAAGATTTCATTTATTAGACAACGTTTTCCTTGATTTAAGAAATAACATGTGATATCAACAATATATATATATATATATATATATATATATATATAGATTAATATTATAACGCACTAAGTTAAACCACTCTGCCCAGCTCTAGTAAACACTAGGCAGCTAGTACTAGGGGAGTGCTGGCCAGCATTGGCAACTCATCACCCGCCAGGGTTCTGGAGCTAGCACGCGTAATTGACTGGTGGGACGAGTGAGTAGCCTTAAAGGAATGATTCACAATGGGCCCATTTTAAGGCCCAAGTATCTCCAGCCAATTACCCATAACTATCTAGAAGTTAAACCACCATTATTAAGTAAATATAATTATGAAATGAAAAAACATGCGTAGTGAAACCGAATGTGCACTAGCTTTAATCGAAGCGATTAGTTCTCTTTTAAAAGAATGTGACTGAATATTACTAAGTAACAAGTGCACTCATACAAATTTGTTAATGGAAATCAGATTTGAATAATTAGACTCTACCACTATATTTTCAATTATGTATGTATACATCTTAGGTAAAGGAAATGCGACTATGTAAAATGCAATTTCAACAAGCATTTTATGATTAAATTGAGTCAGACTGCCAAATACTCAAATGCTATAGAGTATTTTGTATATAGCGATATTAAATACCTTTTGTGCGATGCAATATATTGTGTTTCAATAAAAGATCACATGCGCCTTAACAAGTAAGAAGACGAAGATAATAAAATAGTTGCTATTTGCTACCTGGGTTGTTTAGCAGGTTCAAATACAATTTTCTTTACATCGTAAGCAAAGTTCAATTAATTTTCCACTAATTTTAACGCAGTGTACACTTTGTTACTACATGGTGTGTTTGTTTCACATTAATTTACATACTCTAATTGCATTTGGGTTTTCTAACGAACGCACATGTTCGTTTAGTTATTTATTATTTATGCTACATCTTTTATAAACAACACAACAATACGAGTAAATGGATGCCATCAGTTTGCCGCATTTAAAGAACCCAGTCACAGCATGCTGAACGATACAGTGTATCTGCAGGATGCAAAGCCTAGGCATTTTTCATATCATGTTGTAAAGCTTCGCCATTAATAGAGATGTAACAATTCGCCATTCAACACACGCCATACATATTTTGAGATATTTGTGTATTGCATGCTATAGGCTGAGTGCTAATTGATGGATCGTCGAGGAAATAATTAATAATGCGTCATTTTCATTACAAAATGTATGCAGTGAGTGCGTGTATTAAATGTTTTGTAGTACACACTATTCGGATGTATGTAAAAATTATTAAATTGAGTAGATTTGGTTAATCGGTTATTTCGATAACATTCATTAAGGTTGATAATATAATTGTTGCTTTGATCAAATTATGGAGATTTTGTTAGTTGTTACATAGTAATTGCATTACTGGCGTAATAATTTCGCTATCGATCCATCTCATTTATCCAACCCCACGATTTAATTGTCTGTCATCGTATATGAATAAATTATAACCCATAAAATTGACGTACTGTTGTGTTGGATAATAGGGGGACAAAAGTTATTAGCTATTTGCTACTGCAACCCTATAAGCCTTAATTTATATTTGTTATAAAAAAGAAAATAATATATATCTTTATTTCCAAAAGGATACCATATTAATATAAATAAAGAATCAAAAAGATACAAAACAAGTAGAAAACACGTAAAGAAAAATATAACATGATCTGGAAATAGCGAGATTCAGCAAATTCAAACGTTGTGTATTTGATGGTCTACCAGCTTACCATGAATCATAAAATGAAAACGCGTTCCATTATAATTTCATCAAATAGCAGTGATATATTATGTACCTAGTAAGCTTACAGTTACAAAATCCTATAAACGCTGCATAATAACATCCGAGAAATACATAATGATAATCGTACGTATCAAATATGTATTTTCCTAAAAGCGTTTCTACATTTACATATGCAATAAAGTTTACGCGGTGAATTAGTAACTATGCAACTGCTGTTGGCAGGCACTTTTACAAACTAAAATGGCGAGCTTATAGGTACTCTACGTTTATGGGTCTGACAACTGGTCCTTATAAATAAACGTGTATTTCTCATACGGTAGTAAAATTATACTGAGGGGTGCATAAGGAACGACTAAAGCAGTAGTGTCGTTATTTGTAACCCGAATGTAATATTTTATACACAAAATTAAATATCGTTTTAATCAAAACAATACTATTAAGCTAATGTTACTAACCTGGATTGTATCGCCCGTCATATTGGACATCATAAGCGAAAACGTGAACAATCTACAATAACACTGAAGAAGTGTGGTGTATTTTTATATTAAACATAGTTTATTTATCAATCATATACACATATTGTTCAAGATGTAAATAATATGTACTATACAAAATTACTCTAATATTATAATTTCTGCTTCTACTCATATTATAATTTGAAAATCTGTGAAAGGTATTTATTTATTCACCTAATTCTGTAACTATTGATTGATTGATTTTAAATAACAGAAAGTTTCTGGAGCTCATCTGCTTCACTTAGTTCACTTGTATGGGACCTGATAGCATTCTAGCTTTCACTCTTCCATTCATTCCATAGTTGTGAAGAATTCATAATGTCCATTAGATTAGAGAGAGAGTTATCATGGGTAGGTCTAGGATGGGGGTGCCAACCGTAGCTAACCTTCGGAAGCGACTGCAGTACATGGACAAAGTACATAAACAGGTACCTCCTCCTGTATGTTGCATCCTCTATATAGTGAATCGGCAGCGTATTCCATTCTGTAGAGGTGTTTTTTTAGCGTACAATGACCCGTTACAATTGCTTTCTAAAAAGTCTTCGAAAGACATGCACGAAATCGTGCCACTACACTATTCAGGAGAATATATTCATTTATGAGGTATGAGCGTTGTTTTGCCGGAAATGGTATTGTCGGTTCATGGCCGATCTAGGTACAATCAGAAACTGTCTATGCGAGCTCATTGGCAATTGCATTTTCCTCATTTTCACTGTGTCTACTATTACAATCCATAATACTGGGAACATAACTCCCCTATAGCCATTAATGGTAACGGCTCTCCTGTGACTAGAAACTATATTAAAATGTATTCACAAATAGCAAATCTATAGCACTAGAGGAGATACTGAGAGAACAAATGAGCCGGCTACCCAACAGCCCAGCAGGATTTCGAAAAGGCACGTCCTGAACCAAAATTGAAAACCCGCATTCTGTTAATAAACAGAAACAATTTTTATATTTGATTTTAATTTTAATTTATGATTTATTTCATGATACAAGTAGCATAGTGATCATTACTGAAACGTTGAGTGAGTGTTTGATTTTATACAAAAACGATAGGGTTGCCATCTTAGCTCCAACTTGCTTGATGCGTATATAGGTGGCATGGAAGATATATTTCATGGAAAGCATGCTGGCTGGGTTGTGGTTGGTAAGGTCTGGTCGTTGGTTTAATTTGACGATTTGGGTATAGTGGTGACAAGTAAAAAAAAAATATATTAGAAAGGGCAAAGTGAATGTGTTCAAATATTTTCTTTATCGATAGGTTATTATAATTGGAGAAGCTTCGGGGATTGGCGAATGAAATTTTAGTTACGACATTATCTTTAGATTAATGTTGACACCCTAATAGAAAGTACTTTATTGTACGGAGTCAAAATCTGAGACAAGAAAGATCAGGAAGGGCTGGATGCGATTTATATACAATAAGTGGAGTGGAGTCTATGACTGCACAAACCAACACCAGGCTATATATAGTTTTAGAAGAAACTTCGCCTTCTTCTTGACATAGGCTTATAACCTGTTATCCAGCCTTAAGGCGTTTCTTACGATGTCGACATCCAGCTGTCCTTCCATCTCAATAGGGCCTGCCTAAGAGCCTTCTAGAGTATAGTTTTCGTCTCTCGCGATTCTTGAAATTCTGATGTCATATCATTCTATCGATATATTCCATTCTCCCAGCCTCTGTCGCGATCATCTTACAATGCACTATGTATAGAAATATGTTCTTGTTTCTTGGTTGGCTATTCTGACACGTATCCCATGGTTCAACGCATGATTTGTATGTTCAAGTTTTGGCTTCCAGTTATAGGAATCACTTCTTCCATATGAGGCATCCGGCTATTATATTCGCTTTATCGGTTTGGTCTTTTACGTCAGACCTTCTGTCTATATGGGCGGTTATTTCTACTCCTAGCTATCAAAAGTGAATCTCCTGTGCTACTATTTCATTGTAAATTGCTAGTTTCCATCTTACGGTTTTTTTGTTTCAGCTAGTGCTTTTTTCTACTGTATCATTTAATCAGCATGTAGCGCTTCGATGTTAGGTCAAGTTGATGTAATATGATGAGTATTGCCCTATTTTAATATGGTTGTGATGACATTGTCCCACTGAGCCGAACGCTTTGGTTAAATCTATTCGATTGATTACTCGAATATTTTTCGAATGATGAATATACGGTACTACATACGCTATATTCTTCCTGAATACATACTGGTCCTGTATGGGTATGCATTCTGAGATGATGGTGTATATGATTTTCGTAAATAGTTTCTATACGACACGTAGAATAGTTATTCTATAATGATAATGGTAATATAAAACCACGTTTTTAATATTTCAGGGTTAGTCCACTTTTGCTCTTAAAGTTTCGTATATCTATTTTGTGTGATTCCCTTTTTAGAAAAACTTTCTGTTTTTTCCAAATAATAAATTTTCTCCAAGCCTCAATACTCTTTTTTTCTTTTGTTTTCTAATATCAGATTTATGGCTGGGATTGTCAATATTGTATCAGTCCGTTTCCAATACTTGCTGCTGGTTGCTACTTGCTTGCGTGTGGGTTGTTTTACTGCAGGTAAACTTCTAAATCCTCCTTAGGGCTTAGGACCGAAAACTTCGTTATTGAGTTACTCGATCCAAGGTGTAGGCGCAGTTAGAAAAAAGTAAGAGTGTTAAGTTATGAGGAGACATGCACAAGAAGAAAATTAAATATGTGGAATGATTAAATAAATCGTCGAAGTTATTACAGTAATGCCTAAATATAAAGGGCATAGGTATGAATGCGCATGATAGTGAATAAATAGAGGGAAATCACCGCATAATGATGGCAGATGAGCAGGCAATAAGAGGAACAACATAAACTACAGAGAAAACCAAGAATTAGGAAATCTAAAAATCATTCAAGAACCACTAATATACCTCAAATGAGAAAGGGGAAAAGAAAAGGTGAATATCACCAGATTCAGGTGTGGAAAGGTAGAGACAGATAACAAGTACTAAATAATTGATGAACGACCGCAAGTTATATGCCAAGGAAAAAAACTATAGAATCTATTCTGGAGGTGCGGGGGACTGAAAGAGATGAACGGGAATATATCTTAAATCATACATAATTATAGATGAGGTATGTGTTGAATAGATGGAGTAGTGTCAAGAGAGAAATAGATAAAAGCGGGGGGAATGTCGGAATAGGGAGGAGTGTATTTTGTCTTAGTTTATTGAATCTAAATTTGAAATTATTTATACACTAAACGAGATAATTGTAGATAATTTGTACAAAGAAATCTCAATAAAGCTTATAATTATAATTATATTATTAAGTAGCTTATAGCTTTGGCTGTTTTACATGCACTCCTTTGTAGAGGGAACATTTTTCTTCTATACTAATAAACCAGTAATTCAAACACTCAACATTCTTCGAATAACTTTATATTCAATAACATTATATATTTGCCAAGAAGATTAAAGTGGTGAATGCCTGTAATTTAATTTGTTTTTTTTGTGGGATTTTTTTGTTGTAATTATTAAGGCACAATGGTCAAGTCCTTGTGCTTCAAGAACTTTTCTTCAATTGTTTATGCAGTTCTGATTGCACTACACTATGTTCAAGAATAATGACGTTTGGATACCAACAACAAATGGTACTGACCACCCGCGTCGGGATTCGAATCTGGGCACCCGTTCGGTAAGCGAAGGTGTTAACCACTATACTACATCGGCGTGTGATATCTTATAATAGAAGTTAATAGTCTATTCTAGGCTAAACGCCCAAGATTTCACATTTATTCTTATAATGAAACAGTTGTACCGATTTATTTCTGTTGGACTTTTACTATTTTCAAATAATAAAAATACAATTCAATCTCCCGGCGCATTCACCATTTCTGCATTCTTTAAAATTCTATTTTTGATGACTCGCCAATCCACTGACCTGGACTACCTGACGCGAAGGAGTTGATATTGTTGCTGTTGGTGGTGGTTTTCTTGATTTCCTTGGTTCAGGCTTAAGAATTCTGTTGTTTTAATATTTTTAAATTAGTGTTGTTTTTTTATTTCTCTTGGTAAATTATTGAAGTATATTACTCCCATATATATTCCATTCTGTATCACTTTTTTTTATTGCTATGTTTATTTTTCTTCTTTTCTTTTCTTTCATTTAAATATATGTTGGTTTTCATTCGTTTATATTAGATTTGCATCATCTTTGTTTAATTTTATTTTCTATTATTAAATCAATTTAAAATTACATAGTATATTTATTTTCAAACCAAATAAATATTTTAAATATTCAGTGTGTATATAAGAAAATGTAGGAAACCGAACAACATCTAGTTAAATAAATTCAAGTCTTCTTTTTTCTCCTCTTACGACTCACTCGTTTTAATTTTTCGAGATCAAATGTACATTTAATTAAAGTTATTTATTATATCTTTCCATTCTATTATTCGCTTTTTACTTAACTTCCCTTTCATCTTCTCAGTATTTCTTCCACGTTGCCGTTCCATGTTCTTTTGATCTGCTTCGGTTCCCATTCTTCGTTCTTTTTGCATTACATATAACATTATTCTGCCTATTATCTCGCACTCTAATTAAATGTCATTACCATACTAACTTATTTTTATGTTTCTATCAGTATCTTAGATTTTCATTTTTTGTTTTCGTATATCCACATTCCTCATTCCATCCATTTTAGTTACACCTTCTATTCTCCTTCTGAAATCTCATTTCAGTTCAAGCTTGAATTTTATTTTTCTTTCTTTGATTTAATATCCATGATGTGCTTCCGTATGTTAATGTTGGTCTATAAATAGTTTTCTATAGTGTTAATTTGGATTTCTTTTAAAGTTTCTTGTTATTTGGAATTATATTTCTTAACGAGAATAAATTATTGGCTGCATGTATTATTTTGTTACTTTCATGTTAGAACATGAAGCGTAGACGCTTCATTTGTTGCGTAATGTTGCTCCTAGGTCAGTAAATATTTCTACTTATGTCAATTTAGCATTATATTCGTTTATAAATCTTCTTTTGATATGTCCATAACTTTCGATGCTAGGTTTTCTAAATATATTAATTCCTCTTTTAATATATTTTAATAATAAGTTCCACCGGAAAGTGAAATTTTTTACCGTTAACTCAATCAAATATTTAATACATCTGGTGATGTGATTCATTGTTCAGGCATAGCAATAACATTTTCCTTAATATTTTAACAATATTTATATTTTCAACGATTATACTTTATTTTTAAAATGGTGGGGTTAATTTATTTCTATAGAACGCCGTAACTCGGTACATAAATATAAATAAAAAGAATTTTCTCTAAATTTTCATTATTTTAATATAATAATTAGTATAAAATGTAGAATAATATAACAGTGGAATGTCCAAAGAAAATATGTACCACTCATAGCCAAATGACTTAATTTGTTAATTAATACTAAAACACCGTATAAGTACCGCCCTTACACCTTTTAAGAACCTTTATTAATGAACACATTTTTAATAAGCCCGATATACTTTCTTTTAACAGCAGCACAATGCCTTTAATCATAATAAAACAACAACAAACCACCTCTACGAGCCGATTATGGCGGCTCGTTTGTCGAACGCAAGCGCCTCATAAACGTGGCAAATACACGTTCGGCCAGGCCTGTTGCCCGGGCGCGCGGTATTAAATACGCTTCTGCGCCCCGCTTAATTTAATCAGTGTGGATTTATTGTATTGCGGTCCGGGTCCAAAACAAACGTTTCGGCGATTAAACCGCCGCGATCAAATTAAAACTCGTGGCGTGGGATCACCGGAATTGCGGTCGATTTCCGGCAGGAACGCGCACGGAATTCGGTAGAGATATAACGAAAAACTGTGCAGCGTACATAATGTGATAAAGTAAATGTATGATTCCTAATTTAGTTTTAGTCAGTTAATACATGTGTGTTTATAATTTACTGATATTAATATAATTAGTAGTAGTTACTGTATTTATTACAATTTGGCTATCGATCGTCAGGTCTTTGACAAGTGTATGTTCATATGAGTGTTAAGACTTGCTACTTTAGAAAAACATCCCTGAATTTTCTTTAATTGTATCCCAATGACAAATGGTCCCGACTACTCGAGCAGGGATTCGAACGCGGACCATCCATTTGTTGTACGGGAATGCTAACCACTGTATTGAGAATCGTCTCCATTCCGGAGGTTGGCTATCATTATTGCTTTTTTAATTGCGGCCCTAAATAGGTCAGATGACGCGACATTAAGCCATTTTCGCAGAATCCTTAGCCAGGACATTCTTCTCGCTCCAATAATTGCTTTCCCATGATTATCCTTGGATTATGAATCGCAGAATCTCATATTTCTGACCTCTCATGATGTGGCCGATCTATTGCAATTATTTTTTTCACTTCCTGTAGGATCTCTCTATCTTTCTCCATTTTTCTCTGAACCTCCACGTAGGTCGCATGTTCTGTCCATGATAATCTCAACATTCTACGGTAGGCCCACAATTCGAAGGCTTCTAGTTTCCGCTCGTGTGTTCAGGGTCCAAGCTTCCACACCACACAAAAGGACTGGGAATACGTAACATTTGAGCATCCGAGTTCTCAGGTTCAGATCGCGACTACCGAGCAGCTTTTTAATCTTCACAACGGATGCACGGGCTTTCTCAATGTGAGTCTTTATTTCTGCGCTGTAATCCATGGAACAGTCGACGCTTGTACCTAGGTAGTCATGCCTTTTGACTCTTTCCAGCCTTTCACCTTCTACATACAGATGTTCATTGGGTACTTCAGTTTTGGTGATAATCATGTATTTGGTCTTATTAGCATTGAGTGTCAGCCCATTTTCTCGACTGCCTGTGACGACTCTATTCAACATATTCTGAAGGTCTTTGTGTTTTCGGCAAAAAGTACTGTATCGTCCGCGTACCGCAAGTTGTTCGGTGGAGTGCCGTTAACTCGTATTCCACCTAGTATTTCGAGGGCTTCGGTGAAGATTTTTTCTGAATAGATATTAAAGAGGAGTGTTGAGAGACACACCTTTGTCTGACTCCTCGCTTGATCTCCGCTGCTTTCGTTAGTTCGGATAGGACGCGAACGGACGCACATTGGTTCAGGTATAGTTTTACTATTATTTTTAATGTCTTGTATCTTGTATCGTTTTTTAGTTCCAGTGCTTCTATTAGTTGTTTGTATCTCACTTTACCAGATGCGTTATTATAATCAACAAAACAGGCGTGGTTGACATCCGATGCATCAAGACGTTGTAGGCAAATAAGGCTTCCCTTGTGCCAACTCCCTATTTAAAGCCAATCTGGGTATTTGCTATATCTCTTCCAGTTTCTTGTAAGTCCTACGGTTGGTGACTTTGAGAAAGAGTGTGGCTCATTAGGCTGATTGTTCAGCATTGTTCGCATTTTTTTGGCATTATGCTTCTTAGGAATTGTAACAAACGGTGATTGACGCCATTCTTTTGGTATTATTCCTGTTTCATAGATCTTATTAAATATGGAAGTTACAGCATCTAAATGTTGTTTTTCAATCAACTTAAGCACATCTGCAGGTAGGTCGTCAGGGCCCGGAACTTTTCCATCTTTGGCTGATCTTTGCTGCTTGTACTTCTTCTTTTAAAATAGATGGTCCAGTTTCATTGTTACAGTTAGTAGTTATTTTTTCTCTTTGGTCATTGAAAAGGGGGTTGATGTATTCTTCCCATAGGGTCAATTGATCTTGAATATCCAAAACAATGTTTCATTCCACATTTGTAAGGATGATCTTTGTTTCAGACCAATTTCAGTGAACTCTTTTATTTTCTTACGCATATTTGCAGTTTCTGCAGGTTTTCTATCTCAGTACATTTTTCTTTCAGCCACAATTCTGATTCCTCCCCATCACCCTCACATTATGTTCCCCCTGATGATCCATTCCGTCACAGGTATACGTAGTGTTGCAGCTTGCTTTTAGCTTACTATAATTAGCAACTAGTAGACTTATTACAGTATTTCTTTTTTGGCACTTAAATGTTTTTAATACCATCAATCCCACATCGGGAAAATAAGAAGATTAATAGCACTGAGTATATATATATATATATATTATCAATTGCCTTTTACCTTTCGGTGTAGGCTATTACATTAACATTATTAACATTATAGTTTACAATTACTGTTGTTTATACATTTGTAAATTCTTTCCACTCCTTTCTGTTCTTCGCCAGTTCTCTTGCTTGCTTGACTGTTTTTCCTTTCTTGATTATTATGTCCTCTATTATGTTGTCCCACTATTTTCTTGGTCTACCTCTTCTTCTTTTATTTTCAGTTCTTGCTTCCCATACCTGTTTTGTTTGATTCTTTTTGTCCATCCTAATTAAATGACGCCACCAGTTTAGTTGTTTCTTTTCTATATACTTATCTACAGCTTCAATTCCCAGTTCTTCTCTGATGTCATAATTTCTTATTCAGTCTCTTCTCGTAACTTGTTTTACTCCTCTGATATATTTCATTTCCATTGTCTGTATTCTACTTTTGTCCCTCTTCGTTAGCTTCCACGTCTCGCTTCCATATGTCAGTATAGGTCTATATATGCTTTATATATATATATTTATTTTTGTCCTTCTGCTGATCTATTTCTTGTTAATCAGTATATTGCTCAATGCGTGGTATGTTTTAGCTGTGTTGTTTATTCTGTTACTAAGTTCGCCTTCCATTTTCCGTCTTCTGTCAGTGCTACTCCCAGGTATTTGAATTCTTCTACTTGTTCTATTGTGTGTTGTTCTATCTTTATATTTATTTGTTCTTTCCGGTTTCCTATTACCATCACTTTTGTTTTGTTATAGTTCATTTTCATGTTATACTTTTCTAGGTGTCTGTTCCATAACTTAGGTTGTGCTGCAGATTACCTTCATTTTCTGCTATCACTACGACATCATCAGCGAATGCTCCTTCCGATATTTTTACAACTTGCATGTTTTTGTACCCTATGTTTGCTTTTTTGATTTCTGGTTTCATGCTCTTCATTATTTCATCCATGTATATGTTAAATAATGTAGGACTGAGCCCGCCTCCTTGTCTTAGTCCAGTGGTTGTCTGAAATGTTCTTGATGTTTGTCCCTTGTGTATTATTGCATTGGTGTTGTTGTTGTATATGTTTTGTATTAATTCGACTGTCTTTCTTTCTACACCTCTCTCTTCCAGGATTTTCCATAATTTATTTCTTAGTATTATGTCGAATGCTTTTTCCAGATCGATGAATCCTAGGTATGTGTTTTTATTATTTGCAATTCTTTTTTCTGTGATTTGTTTTATCGTGAAAATGTTGTCCTGTGTGGATCTTCCTTTCCTAAATCCACATTGCGATTCTTCTAGCGTCTGCTCTATTTTTGCTAGTATTCTTTTGTTAATTGTTTTTTCTAAGATCTTCATAACTATGCTTATGAGTGTTATACCCCTATAGTTTGAACATTTTGTCTTATCGCCTTTCTTGTGTATCGGTACGATTAACGATACTTGCCAATCTTTAGGTATTTTATTCTGCCTCCATATTTCCATTAATTTTAGTAGTATTTCGTTACCTGCAGGTCCCATATGTTTAATCATTTCCGTTGTGATCTGGTCTTGCCCTGGTGCTTTCCCTATTTTTATTTCCCTTATTATCTCTATTATTTCTTTTCCATTGATCATCTCTATATCTGCTTCCGAGTCGCTCTGGTCTCTTGTTCCTTTCCACCATTTTGTGATAGTAAGTCTTCAAAATATTCTTTCCATCTTTCCAGTATTTTTTCGTTGTCCTTCAGCAATATTCCTTGATTGTCTTGTATATAAGTTACTTCTTGTCCTTTTTCTTTTCTGATGATTCTTTTCTGATGATTGGCTCTTCGAACTTTTCCCATTCCCTGCTCTTTGCTATTCTGACCTTATCTTTTACTATTTTCCTCTTTAAACTGTATTCTTCGTAGTTTTTACTATTTTTGTCATTTAGGTATCTTTGCCATGCTTTTTTCTTTTCCTTTATTTTCTCTTTTATGTCCTGCGACCACCATGCTGTCTGCTGCTTCTTGTTTGTGTTTTGCTTTGTCCCACATGTCTCTTGTGCTGCCTCCAGTATATTTTTCTTTAATTTATTCCACATTTCCTCTACTTCTTGTCTATAGTTGTCCTTTACTAATTTCTCCTCTATTTTCTCTTTATAGATTTTTGCTATTTCTTTTTCCCTTGGTTTGTAAGTTCTTATCTTGTTGTAGTTTATTGCTATATTTGGACTCTGCTTTTTTTTATCGCTATCTTGGTAGTCTTTGTTTATTTTCGTCTCTACTAGATAGTGATCACTTCCAATTTCGTAACTTCTCTTTACTCTTGTGTCTATTATTTTGCTCCTTTTCCCTTGTTCTGCTAGTACATAGTCTATTATTGATTTTTCGTTCCTGCTTATCACTTTCCTGGTGTATTTGTGTATGTCCTTGTGTTTGAAGAGTGTATTCGTTATTACTAGATTATTCATTCTACAATAATCTAGCATTTTCTTACCATTTTCGTTGAGTACGCCTTCTCCATATCTTCCTCTCATCATGTCATTATCTTTTACTTCGTTGCCAATTCTGCTGTTGAAGTCCCCCGCCACGTTGTCTGTTGTTTCGTTGAGCTGCTCCCAGAATGTTTCTTTGTTGCACGCAGTATCATCTTCGTTTGGTCCATACACTGCTATGATAGTTTTATGGTAGCCGTTTCTTTGATCTCTAACTTCGATAGACAAAATCCTCTCCGTAATTGCATCCCATTTATATATATTCGATTTCAGTTTTTTATGCACTATACATCCTACCCCTGCTGCGGCTCTCCGATTGTTACCTACACCGCTATATATGAATATATGTTCCTTGTCAATTTTGTACTCTCCCTTCCCCTTCTTTTTTGTTTCTGTTACCACTAAGAAGTCTAGTTCAGCTTTCTCAAATTCTTCTTCCAGCTCTTTTTCCTTTCCATTTATACTCCTGATATTCCAAGTCCCAATTTTCCATATTTTTCTTTTTTTTACTGTACTCTTTTCTTTGTTTCCATTTATTATGTGTTTGTTCTTCTTTCTTATGTTCGTTGTCCCTTTCCTCGCTGTATTCTTTGTATTTTTGCTTCCGTCCGTTTTCTCTTTGGCTAGTCGTTTTTTGGATTGGTTACTTTCACCCCATTATCTTTGGCTACGACTCCTTTCTCCTTTTTATCCCATATGTATATTTCATTGTCTACTATTATCTTTCTATATCCTATTTTTACGTGTTTTCCTTTTTCTTTTTCCAATTTTGCTATGTTTCTTATTACTCTTTGTATTTTTCTATCCTCTTCCGTTAGATCATCGTCTATATATATCGTTGTATTTCTCAGTTTATATTTTGCTTTCATTATTTTTTGTTGTTCTTCCCAGTTTGGGATTTCCACTATTATTATATTTCGTTCTGGGCCTGTGTTTATTTTTTGTATTTTGTTAACCCCTGTCTCCACTTCCAGTTTCTCTTTGATGAGTGATCTTACCTCTTCTATGTTATCTATCTTGTCTTATTGCTATGTTATTTTTTCTTCTTCTCTTCTCTTCAATTTCTGCTTTATTTTCTAGTTTTTCTATTCTGACTTCCAATGTTCTCTTTTCTTCTTTCCATATTTCTTCCTTATTGTTCATTTCGGTCTACATCTCTTTTATTTCCTGTTTATTTTTGTGACATGTTTTCTTCCATCTTCCTCATTAGTTCTATAATCATTTCTTAGTTCTTCCACTGTATCTTTGTCAATGTTCGTTTCACCGTTGCAATTTTTTTCTGTTTCTTCTAATCTTCTTTGTGATGCTGGTGATCTCAGTATTTTTTTGTTTTTTCTATCGGTTTCTTTCTGATTTTGTATGTCTTTGTCCTCGCTATCCGTTTCTCTACCTCTTTTATTTTTATTCATTGGCCCTGGCGCTATTTTTATTTGCTATTCTTGCCTTTGTTGCCGTCGCTATATGCCGCCCAATGTACTCCTCACCTTTATCGGTGCCAGAGGTTATTTACGGGTCAACCCCTCGTACAAATAACCTCTACCCTCTATATTATTTACTTTCACTTACCGCTCTTTCTCTCGACTTTTTAACTTTCCTTTTGTATCACTGTTTCTTGTCGCTGTTTTCACCTGTCGTGTATATTTCAACTCGATACGCCGCTATATTTCGGTAAAATATCGGAGCTGTCTATACACCTGTCAACTCTCCAATGTCAAGCTGAATAGGACTGAGAAACGCGTTTTTTTCCTCAACAGATGAAATTTACAATATTGGGTATACCAATTCCGTAATTCGCAATTATTTCAACGCGCAATAATAAAAGCATGTGTCTACAAATATTTCGGCACCCGATTCTGAGCCTGTATTCTACGTCGCTTCCAAATTAGGTTTTTAGCATATTCGTTGTGTCAGTGATATATTTAAGTATTTAACAAATTATATAAATTTCATTACTATTGGATTAATCCTTCAGCCTATTTCAGCATAAGGTCATAACATAACAATTTTTGAAAAATCTGATGTGGTTAGTTCACATTACTTTATCATACGTATCACAATATATAAAATCCATCGATTCTTTTAAGAAAAACATATATATTTTAACTTTTCAATTTTCCACTAGACAGCTACAAATTTAAAGAAAACTGAGAGAGTCAAAGGTTATGCCCGTAGTTAATATGTACAAAATGATTCATAGTGGCTGGTTTCTTGATTCAATAATTACATATTTAACGAACAATACTATATATATATATATATATATATAAAACACTCACAAGAAATGCGGAATGTATTCCCGAGAATAAAATTATCTTTCATATATGAAATATATCGTTATATTTGTTTTGATATATAGCATACATATTTTTTTTTTGGTATACATATTTATAACATAATCTGTAACTTTTCGTTGACGTTTTAAATTGAGGCTGAAATCAACGGAGTCGGCAGTTACCACGGTGATCGGTTTTCTTATTTAGGTGGATGAGACGGTTCAATGAGTGCGCTCGATTTACACAGCAGCCATAATCGATAGTAGGGCTGTCGTATAAACTTATTACTTCCCACCAACAGCCCTGGCTCTCATCCATTTCATTATATACGACAGCAATTTATAACGTATATATAACAAAGCGCCTTCTATGTCATTTTAGTAACAATTTCATTTACAATGACAGATACATATTATAGACATTTATGCTCCCACAGAATAGATTTAAAAAAACAATTTTATATAAACATCAATATGTCTACATAATATACCAATATGCAGTTGGTGCCTATATTTTAATATCGGGCATGAATGATAGCTGTTGCATGTAATATTTTCCAACATAATATGATAATATTGAGGAAATGCCAACTGACCTACTTTCGCGCAAATAAATTACAAGCTTGCGTATTCCTTTTATCATTCTGGGCATATGTTTGATCTTCCACGGATGGGCAACAGGTGTTCCCAATTCCATCAGTAATTTTCTATAAATATTAAGCTCGACGCAAGTGTGTCAGTCGCTGTGAATCACAAACTTTCCAGCACAAAATTGCCCGCCATAATTTATAGGGTAGTCCCTAGATATGCGGGCGGTGGTTTTAATTGATGCATGGTCCCATGTTATAACTCAAAACATCGCCTGTATATAAACTACTTGATACCCTTAATTCTTGGGTTCGCCATCGATCCGTATGGCGTTTGTACAGGGCATTCGCCGCTAGTCCCTTACAAAATTTAGCTAAATAAACGTATTTAATATCAGCATCAATATTTATCGAGGACCCTGAATCTAATTGAATTAAATCCCTCCTTTCACAAACATCACGGCGCGCAAAGTAGATCACAGCCCACGTCGCTATTTATAGTTATTTACGCCCGTTTTTCCCGTTACCAGTTCAATTCCTCCTTTAAGCCATCAAGACCGAAGTAATTACAAAACACGACAACGCCCACATCTTGCCGATTGTTTGCAGAGGCATGAATCATTTACACGTAAAAGGGGCAGGATATTTATGTACTTGAGCGCAGGAAATAAAGATGTCGACCCGGCTGGTGTGTACTTGCGGTGTTCGCAAATGAGAACTAATGCGTCCCACGCGGCGCCCTCATACAAAATGTGACATGTTTTCTTCGGGGTCTTTTGTGCTGCCTGCTTTGTCGAACAGCTCCTAAAAGTTTCATTCAGATATAATTATGAAACGAACGAACGGGGCGGCAATGTTTTTTTTGTGCGACAGAAAAACCATTGAATTATTCAAATGCACAAGGCTAATTTCTATGGATAAAATAAACGAAGAAAGCTTATGTTTCAATTATATCCAAAATATTATAGGATTACATATTAATTAAGAGGAATATATAAGGAGTAATATGAAAATTGAAACCATTAATTACGCACACTGCATGTTCTTTTCAATAAGAGTTATCCACAATGCAAAACGTTGAGAACTGAAAATATAGTAATTAATAATATTATCTATACCTAACATTGATATACACATACACTAACAAGCAGAAGGACCAGAAGATCAATAGCCAGTTACAACAAATACTGTAACTACAACTAATATTATATATATTAGGTCAACTAAGTTTTCGTATTAGTTTATCATGTTCTTATTCAATACATTGTGATTTTACAACATTATCATCCTTTGTAACTTGGAAGAATATGTTCTTGCAGTAATATGACAAATCTTGCAGCCTAAACTTTATTAGAAGCGAACAGCAATCATTCAGAATTTATATTTCTTGGGCAGAACAGCATGAGCGAAACATATGTTTTCTGTCGCACCTTTCTGCACAAGAAAATGTAAATCTACTACGAAGCAAGTGGGGTTATCAGGATAATAGGAAATTTCGGCAAATACTCCTGCTGGAACAGAATATCGTTCCATTCTAGCAGGTGCTGGTTCGACTCAAGAAGCGCTGCAATAGAAATATTTCCAGCTCCGGCTTCATATTTCTCATACGCCCCTGTATCGATATTTATTTGAATTATTGCACCTATTCTCATTTCCTCCAAAAGAGTGTTTGCAATTTCCAAATATGCTTATCATTTTCTACAATTCATTTAATAGGCACCTGCCTACAACATAATACAATTTTGATTAAAATTAAAAATAAAATTTTATAATTCGTTTTGTATATTATGATTGAATATAACAATTAAATATTTTGTGTTATACAATTATGTTGTTATTAAACTGTAATTTTGAATTTCAGTAACCAAAATGACCCCACGACCTTCATTAATACCTGATATTGAAGCGGCTCCACCACCGGCAGAAGAAAAGCCGCCGCCTCCGTCAAGCTTGGCAGTTCAAAAAGCAGAGCCTGGCAAGCCGCCTAGTCGAGCCGGCGCCTGCAGGGTATGCCTAAAAGCGTTCAAACCAGATGACTTTAGCCGTACTTGCGCAGAGTGCACGCAGAGGGTGTGTGAAGATTGCGCCTCGTATAGTAAAATCGCTGAGAATGAGGATCCCGGGAATTGGACGTGCAGTGTCTGTCGAAGGTAATGATACTTTTTTTTAAATTTATTATTATTTATTTATTTAAAGTGCATTGTAATATTTTATAAAATATATTAGAATGGTATGAAACAAATTCATGGTGCGAATTGTGAAATTGCGTTAAGCTTTAAACGAAAACTATGCAACAGAATAGCAAACAATTTTTACTAATTATGAAAATTACATTATTGTTGGCTCTGAAACTTATTTATATTGTAAGATCTAATCTTCTACATTTTATAACTAAAGATTATGTTCATGAATTCTTACAAAATAAGATTCAGACCCAACAATGAAGTATTTTAAAAAATTAATAAAAATAGTATGCCATTCCGCTGCATAGTTCTTGTTAAAAGCTCAAACCTATTTCACAATTCGTGCCATAGGAAAAGTATAGACGTTATCCCAGGTAACCTTCGCATTTTCATTTTTATCTGACCATATATCTCTTTTACTTTCATACCTGCAGGGTTATTCCAATAAATACCTGCATTCAACTAATAGACACATTTACTTATAATATCGAACATAAATAAATAATAAAGCAATTTTCAGCATCTATATAAAAAATAAAGACAATGTTTTGTTCTACCTACCTGTTATTTATTCTTTTTGTGCAGCCAGTTCATGTCGTAAATAATATTTTTATTATTGACGGTTTAGTTCGTCAAATGACAAAAGCAACGCGATAGTAAGATAGTTGCGTCTATTGATATCTTAGAAGTTGCTACTATGTTTGATAATATTTAAAGAGCAAAAGTATACAGATAGTCACACTGGCTCAGAGAAGTTGCGATATAGCTGATTAATTATACGCCGTCGGACCACGGGAATATCAATATGGGAATGTATGTAAAAAACGCACACATATAGAATAATATATTTAAAACAAGTTAATTAGTTAATTAAATTAACTTGTTTTAAATATATTATTCTAAATGTGTACGTGTAAGTTTGTTCTCAAATTATGCAGGATCCTATACATTTGAAAGAATAAAAAGAAAATGAATGTTCATGGAAAATATAAATTTGCCTGTGTATCGAATTAACTTACACCCGTATAAATGTTTCAGGAAAATTCAGTCTCGTGCTGCATTACAGCAAGACTCATCAGAGAGTCTGCTAGAAATCCCCATGCAGGAACTGCAGCGGCGACATTCGGAGGCTCGTCTAGGCTCCTCGGGCGGCCTTACGCCCGGCGGTGCGGGAAGCGGATTAGCACCCCCGAGAAGTCCGGAACTGCGGCGACACTCGGACGTGTCTCCCGCATCCTTGAAAGAATTGGAGAAGGTAAGTGGATCTTAAGCATGATCTTAAAACATCACAAATGGAAACAACTAAAAGTAATCTCAGTAAGATTAATAGTAAAACGTTATTCGATTATTTAATTTCTGAGGAGATATTATCAGCAAATAAATATAATTAAAGCATATAGCAATTATTATAACGAAGTGACCTACACATAAGTATACAGTTATTTTATATAATATTGTAAAAATGTACGTAGGTAATAGGTACGTTTTTATGTATAAGGTGTATCGGGGAAGGGAGGTATGCATATTTTAAAATATGATACGTTTATTTTTAAATTAAAATGAATCGTCGCAAACATATAATTTGTATCAGACCATTGTTGATATATACTAGATAAACTCTTCTACTACAAAAATTTATAGTCTGAAACAGGTTGAAATAATTATTTTGCATAACAACATATATTATACAACAACGGCCAATTAATTTAAATTATTTAGATATTATTGCTCGCAATAACATAATTAAATTCCAATTGGTCGCGGATTTAACGGATGGGAATTTAATATAAAAATTTATAATATTTTATTTGTTTAATCAAATGCCTATCTACCGTATTATTGGTGTAAGGCTCCAATTCATACATTTTATATTATATATTATATACATGATGTACTCCGTTATTTTCTTTAAACAATAATTATAACAATAAATTGAATTGTTTTCCATTGCACTTCGCTCAATAAAATGTGAGAGGAAAGGTTTATTTGGTAATTCCAATATATTGCATTGACGGATGCAGACTCGTCGCAGCATACTATTATATCCCACACTTGAGACACTCAGGTAGCATCATAGAAAAAAATCCTATATTACGCTATCGCTCGCTTCGCCCTCACAACTAACTCATTGCCACATCTCGACCAACCTGAACATCGTCTCGGATGACTCATCATTGTAAGATTCAATGCATGGCTGAACTCTGCGAAAGTTGTTGTAGAACTTGAACCCTCATGGAACCCGTCCTTCTTGACATAAGTGTCATTTTGTTTGACCTTGATTACTTGATATGGACCTAAAAACTTGTACTTTAACTTTAATCCTCCTCAAAACTGAGTTCTTTTTATTGCAACAAGTCTCCTAGCCTGTACCAGTTGTCATCTTGTACCTTCTGAATTTGGATATTCGCTGTTTATCCGAATTCATCTGGGATTCAACATATTTAATTCCCACCTTGCTCAAATAAATCTCCGATATTGTCATCAAATTTTCCTGTGTTATTAATAATTCAAATTGTGTTGTTTTGGTACTTCGGTAATAACTGGAAATTAATATCTGCTGTACTCTCGCTACGAACCAATTATTCGGATGTTAAATTGATAACTTCGAGAATACAGGAATGATTGTTGAATTCACTCTCTATATTTGTCCATTCTGGTTCCACAATCCATCACAGCAGGATGTGATGATGCATTGTGAAATGCCTTCATTCAAGCAATAGTATTCATACTCTTTAGCTGTGAATGCAGTTGCTCGATTAGAAATTATAATAACAGGGTTACTAAATATCTGTCTTTGGATTTCTAATTTAGTTATCGTATCACTCGCGTTTGTCGCCTTCAAACATATATGTATTTGTAGTTCTTATTGGTTGATCCTAATGGTCCTTTATAATCAACTTTATGCGTATCTGGTGGAATCTCTTCTTTAATTAATGAATGTAACAAGCCTTCTTGCTTACCCCTCATCCTATTTACTAAAAAACATGGTACACAACTTAATAGACAACTTCTTATCTTCGTCAACACCTGTGGAATAGAGTAATATTGCCGTAACACATTTTCCATTGTCTTTGCACTTAATTGACCATTTCCATGAGTTATTTGTATAATTTTCATTTGTAGTGATTTTGGAATACTAACTTTTTAATTCTATTTATTTTGTAATCGGTGTCTTAACTTCATATCCGATGTCTAGATCATATTCTTCTGGGATTACCATATTTATAAAATATATTTCAGACTTTCTTTACGTTATCTGCACAACATCAGCATTAATCAGTATTTCGGCTTCTTCATATAAGTCTACCAATATTGTGATTTTGTTATTTGGATCCACGTACACTTTAGTATTGTTGTTTTTATTGTATTTTTAATTATCTTCATCAAGGGTAACTATTTTTTTGAAATGTCCCTAGAACTAGAATATCCAAAATAATGAATGTTAAATCTGATTTATAAAGCGTTGTTCCTTCAGATGCTACATGCACCTTGCTACCAGAGTCTATTAATGCATTGATATCTATGCCGTTTATGATAATAGTTTTACACTTCTACTTGGGAGTATAGCATTAATACCACCTTCTCTTTCGTTCTTGCACTCAAAGCTTCAATGTCCAAATTGATTACATTTGAAATATTTGTTTTTCTATTATTTTGGGGTAAAATGTGATGATGTATGTCCTTAACCTCCATTACAACGAGTAATTAGGCTTAATTTCGTAGTTGTCTCTTGTATCTTTGTCTATCATGTTTTTGTTTTTGTTCATCTGCCTTTATTCTTATTATGATGTATATTTCAATCTTCTTCTTGAATACTTAATGTCCTTGCACCATTGAGAACAATTTTATTGATGTATTCGTCGTCTCATATTCCGTCTATTGGATTGTAACTTCTTTTTCAATAATATCTCACGCATCGTTAGGAAATAGTCTGCCTTGTTTCTTCTTTTCGTTTTGCTCTCGTCATCAATTACTTATGCACTGTTCACTATTACTTCAAATGATTTCATTAGTAGTTTCTTTCTCTATTATAATGGACATCTCTCCAATTGAATCGGTAGGTAAACCATCTAACGACTTCTCAACAAATAGTAACTTTTGCAAATATTCTCTCATAATAACTAAACTAACTTACTTCCTGCATACGTTCTAATCATTTCCGTATTTGCCTCTTGGTAGGATTGAGAAATATTAACTTTTGCAGCTTCAGTGCATCAAATCTGCCATTTCCACTAAATCTATAATCCACTTCTATACTTTTCCATTTTATTATCGAATCTTCGACATCTCCATAAATGATTCATGTTTGGTCAGCGTCATTGGTATAATATGTTTAACGTCAGCTTGATTTCCATTTTCGTCTCTTCATATCCATCTTCGTCATCACTTTCATCTTCATCTTGTTCGTCGTCGTCATCATGTGGCATAAGTACGACCGAATTCTTCTCCGTACTTCATCTTCAGTACAATTATACTTGATATCCATTGCGTTGCAAACCGAAATTAGGGCTGCGTGCGTCAACATGAATTGCTTTTCAATCAGCTTTTCATCATGCGCCTGTGTACCTTCTATATACTGCAACCCTTCAAAATTTATAATTTTGTTTCTATCTAAGCGTAATCTTTCATTACCAGTTATTATTGTAAACAGCGTTTTCTATACGTTAGGTATACATGCATACATGTTCTTCCCCAGTGCAGGAATATCCCAATCATCGGCATCTTAATGATATTCAGCTGTCTTCTTAATTTAATATAAACGTCTTTCTCACGCCTTTGATGTTGTTTCGCGTCCACTTTAATTGAATCCGTGGCCGCCTTCGATGTTATCGGTGCCTGTATGTACGAAGCCTTCTCTTTATACGGTC
This sequence comes from Lordithon lunulatus, assembly GCA_963942505.1. Taxonomy (NCBI): domain Eukaryota; kingdom Metazoa; phylum Arthropoda; class Insecta; order Coleoptera; family Staphylinidae; genus Lordithon; species Lordithon lunulatus. The sequence continues at coordinate 51,499,521 of OZ012666.1, read as the reverse complement.
AAGGTATCCCAGCTTCCTTATCTTTATTGTTATAAGGATCTCCGTCTCCTTTCCCATTATTTCACGTAGTCCCTGGTAGTGTGAGTTGCCCAGGAAATTCTAAAAATACGGCTGTACAACCACATCTCAAATGCCTCGAGTCTCTTTTATGTAGCCGCTGCCAATGTCCAGGTCTCCACTCCAATCACAGGTTGATGTAGCATCTCAATAGTCTGATCTTCGTTTGAATATATAGGTGATAATCCTTGAAACCCTTTGCCATCCTCAGAAACGCGGATCCGGCCCTTTCTATTCTACATTTTATTTCGGGTAGATAGTCTGACGATTCACTTATTGTTGTTCCTAGATACGTGTATTTTTGAACTCTTTCGATTAGTTCGTTGTTAATCAGAAACTGTCCAGCAGGTGTTTTTTTTTATACTACCATGTACTTTGTTTTCGTGACATTGAGCATGAGGCCATGCCTTTGACTGGCCTCTGCTATTCTATTCATCAGTTCTTGTTGACATTCCATGGTGTCTGCGAATACTACCATATAGTATCTTAGATTGTTATATACTCACCATTTATCTTAATATTACATCTTATTTCTGGCGCTGTTAGAACCTTCGATGGTATGTTGAAACCTCTGGAGGGCAAGGTTTGGAAATGAAGTAACTCGTATAGATATTAACTATTTATTTAATTGCTATAAGTATCTCCTTCTAGGCATATTTACAATGCCTGCTCTTCTCTACTGACTGACTCTTCTTAAAACTCTCGACTTAACTCTTGATGTCGTTTGAGTTAATCCTTGAATGCATATTGAGGCAGTTTGTTTCTAGTACAAGTGACTGATTATCTTTAGGTCTGTGTTTTCTATTCCTATATCTTTTAGAATATGCAGCTTGTTGTGTTGTACCTTGTCGAATTCATATTGGTACTCAATAATGCATATATGAACATCACAGTCCATATCCTTGCATCTCTGAATCACAACCTGGATGTTGAAGAGTGCTTCTCTCATTCCTAGGGCGTTTCTATCCAAACTGGGTGCGGTTAATGTGTTCTTCACATATCTTGACTATTCTTCGATGAATTACCTTAAAGAAGAGTTGTAGTTCGTGGCTTAACAAATAGTCTAGTTGATGGTAGTCGTTGCAGTATTTCGCTTTCTGTTTCTTTGTGATAGTAATAAAAGTTGATTTCAGCCACGGTTTTGGTATTTTTTCCTTAAAATACACCTTATTGAATATTGTCGTTAACCACCGAATGCCTTCTGTATCGAGAAATTAAGATAAATTCGTTATATGTGTTGTCTGGTCTAGGAGATTTGCCGTCTTTTACTTGGTTGGTTGCCTTTGTGACTTCGCCCGTTGTTATAGTCACACCGGGGTTCATTGTTTTTGACAATAATTATCTTGCCATCCGTATCATGTAATTTTCCCAGTGAGTTTGGCGTGTAGATCCCTGCAGTCTCTCTGATTATCCTGTGCATGTCAAATGTGTCGTATTTCCGTTCTAACATCTCTATTGCGGTGCATTGTATTTCAATCGAGTTTTCCTTTGTTTTTGTTATTTCCTAACTTATTTATCTGTGTATGTTGCTGTACATTGTCTCGTTGTTATTACCTTTCTTCCATGAGTCCTAATATTTTGTCAGTCGTCTAGTTCTTTTTTTTTCTCTGTCTTTTTATGTGTGTTCTCCGATTTCTTTAAATGTTTTAGGTAATTCATCAAGGCTTTCTTCTATGTCGTTCTTTTGCTCCAGTATTTTCCACTTGTCAGCTATTAAGTTTGTCGCTATTTCCTTTGTTTCTTGTTCTTTTAGTTTCCTTATATACCACCTTTCTTCAGTTGTCATGACTTTTTTTATTTTTATTCTAAATGTCCCTAACAATGGGCAGTGGTCTGATGCTTGCAGATATAGCATCAGACCCTGCCCATGGATAGATCTTGTCTGATGCAGTCATTTCGAAATCTCTAGTTCACCAGTATGTAATTAATTTGACTCCTAACTATGTTGTCCCTCTATCTTGGCGGGATGTGTAAAGTCTACGCGGCGGTAATTTGTAGAAGGTATTTTGAATTACATACATAGTCTTCTTCTTACGCAAAGTTCTTCAATCTCTCTTCCCGTTCATTTCTTGTGCCCAATCCACATTCTCTTATGCGTTCTCCACTGTTTCCTTGTTCGATCTTGGCGTTTAGGTCTCCCATGATGATTGTCACCTCTTGCTTGTTGTTTAAGGATATTAGTTACTGACTTATAGAGTTGTTCTATATCTTCGTCTATACTATAAGAGGTAGGAGCGTATATTTCAATGATGTTTAGTATTGATGGTTTACTGTTTTTTCTGAATAATTAGTATTCTCTCCGATATTAATGTAAAATCTAACATATGGTTGTATTTTCTCGGATATTATTATACTAACTCTATATATATATTGTCCCTATTATATTTGTACACAGTGGTTTTTAATTGTGCAGCATCCTGTGCTAGACCAACGCATCTCACTAATCCCCATAACATCTATTTCCGTTCTAGTCATTTCCGGGATAGCGTATTGTATCTTTATGTGTTTGTGCCATGGTCCTCACATTCCAAGTACCTATTTTTACCATCATCCGGTACCATTGCATTTTTCCATTTGTCTTGCCAGGATACGGCCTAGGTTGTCCAGTTCTCTACTCTTGTCGGATTTTTGTTTCCTATCCATGATCATTACGTTTCTTACCAATGTCCTTTCTTTCCATTTTGAGTATTCTTGGGAGTTGTATGTGGTAGTTTCCCGTTGCTTTCCACGTCGCAGTATCACAGCCGGTTATATCGACTATTGATATTCGCCTATGAATTTATGATGTCTAATCACAAACGGTTTTCTTCCATAGCATCTCACTAAAGCCCTGATTTATTCTGAGATCGGCCACTTTTGACGTCATTTACACATCAGAAAAAACATCTTAAATGGCGCAGCTGTCTCCATGTGTTGTGCTAGTATTGGTCCGCCCCTAGTATTTCATTTCCCAGATACCAACCATACCTGGTAGGCATTCCCCTATCCACCACCCGGTGGGGAGAGCACGATGTATTGATGATAATGATATTTCTATTTCTCATCGTGCTAATCTATTCCACCCATAATACTTGTGTCTTTTTGTCTCACTTTCATTTTCAATCTTTCTTTTTACTTTTACACATTTTTGTTACAGATTAAATCTCTTTCATATTTATTCTATCTTCGTACTTCGTATATATATATATATATATATATATATATATATATATATATATATATATATATATACCCGGTTTCGAAGATTGCCGTCTTTTGCATCATCTAGCACAGGGGTGGCCAAAGCGTCGACTATCCTACTCGCCCATCTGTCTGATAAATACACATGTGTGTGTTTTATTAATAAACGAATTATTTTGTGAAAAGAAATCATTATGTTCTTTTATTAATATAACATGATATTAAATACCTATAAGTATTATCTATGTTTATTTTAAATTTCAACTTATTTTTGAATTTAAATGACAACTTTTCTTAATACACACGATATTGGTAGACCGCCGCCTATAGTTTTAAAAACAGGTTGCCCAATGTGATCAAAAGTTTGGCCATCCCTGATGTAGCACTATACCACGAGGTTTTTGTGTCAAATACTAGTATCAACCCTATATATATATATATATATATATATATATACATATATATATATATATATATATACATAAATATAAATAATAATTACTTTATCTTTAAAAGACATCATCATTCGTCTTTACCGATTATGCACATTCTTTCTCCGATACTCACTCCCTAAAATACCATTATGTTTCGTGGCTTACATGCGCACTTGATGTATTCATACATACAGTATCCAATCCTCATTTACTTCCTTTATATACAGCCCGTTCCATATTCAATACTGTTCTCATTCCCACATATCTTAACACAAACTTATTTTATTTTGTTCATTCATTTAATCCTTTGTATTGGAGTGTGCTGTACTGAAAAATTATAGTTACAGAATAGTCCTTTGAGGTGAGGTCAATCATACTTTAATAAGCTTTTCCCTTTAGCGTTACATAATTGCTTTTCCTTAATAAATATGTATTGATGCATTGCAATTTTATATTGCTTGTTTGTTCTTAGATTTAATGGAAAAATATACTGCACAGTACTTTTCTATGATGAGCTGTTTGATCCTTCAGTCTAATAATTCAAATTGCTTTTCTTAAATATCACTCGTATACTTCCAATTTCAAATAAATATTCCAAATTCGATCCTGGTGCCATCTAATAACTGATACTCGTATTAACAAATTAGTATTTTTTTAAATATTCTAAATGTCCCTAACAATGGGCAGTGGTCTGATGCTTGCAGATATAGCATCAGACCCTGCCCATGGATAGATCTTGTCTGATGCAGTCATTTCGAAATCTCTAGTTCACCAGTATGTAATTAATTTGACTCCTAACTATGTTGTCCCTCTATCTTGGCGGGATGTCCTACGTGTAAAGTCTACGCGGCGGTAATTTGTAGAAGGTATTTTGAATTACATACATAGTTATCTTCTTACGCAAAGTTCTTCAATCTCTCTTCCCGTTCATTTCTTGTGCCCAATCCACATTCTCTTATGCGTTCTCCACTGTTTCCTTGTTCGATCTTGGCGTTTAGGTCTCCCATGATGATTGTCACCTCTTGAAATTAGTGAAATTAGTATTTTTTTAAATCGACAAGGCCTCGAATTCTACCACCTTAATTTACGAGCGAGGCACACGCTTCTGTGCGCATAAAGAGACAGCGGCAACATTTCTAAGAATATTGCCGGATTCTTAGCAATTCCTGGCACTATCCCCAATTTTAATATTTCTAAAATAAAAAAATAAATAATCAACATTGGTGTATACTAAATACTATACCTACCTCAGTGGCCTAGTGGTTAGAGGCTATGTAGTTAGAGGCTCCGTCTCGTACTGAGTAAGGGGCGTGAGATCAAACCCCATATGGGTGAATTTTTGCAAATCACCTTTCACAGTTTTTTAGAGATTTTATGAGAAGTTAAGTGGTGATAACCCTGAACTTCTCTCTTTACTGGCAGAAGAGCCTCACTGATAGCCCTACAAAGATAGCAGTGTTTTTAACATACTATACTTAGACGGTTTCATATTTATTTCATTAGCATAATTAATTTGAATTAGTTTTATTTGAATTTTCCTTTCAAACGATTCTGTTTGGTTATAACTAACAAGAATGCATTACTAGAATTCGTACCATACCTTGTGAGTTTTATGTACCTATATATACTTATATGTATTTCTTAGGACATTCTAGAGTTTATGCTCATTAGAATCAAGGGTAATAAAAAATAAAATACACTACAATGAAATATAATTAAGTCAATTTTGATTAGTATTTGTATGAAAAACTAAGTAGTTTGTATACGCAAGTGTTTCTCAAAAGCCTATCATGCAACGCGAAAACCACACAAGGATTAACGCTGCTTTATTATGAAAGCATATTAGTTATCTCATCAATGTTGTCGTGTGTACGTTGATGCAGTTCGTGTACTAGAACACGTACATGAGATTTACAAGGAAACTTGTTAATTGTTTAAGTAAATTTAATCCAATCGCATTACAGTATAATCATCCAATCTTAAATTGAAATTTTGATGTTTAAGCTTGTAGCTATGAATATACTCATTTGTTATTGGAAATAAAATCTATGTATATTTTAAAACCTGATACATTTTAATGTATTGATAATACAAAATATTTGATTATTACAGAATTATTACAATTTCGCAGATATGTGTTAATTGTAGTAATGATAATGACAAAAATAGTACTCATTTATTATTGTATAAAGAGGAGTGACGGATTTGCGCATAGACGCTCCTAAGGTATATGTCGTGCTTGATTATTAATAAAGTATGGACTTCTAATTGTCAATAGAAAAATTAATTGATGTTTTTATTTATTCATGCATCATAATCTCTTTTTTAATAAGCGTATTTAAAATCAATGTTAAGACACACGTGCTTTAAAGGTGTATCAAGGACAACGGCAATTCAAATGAATACCATATTTCTATTAATTACAATTAGATATTCCTTTCTATATGTAAATTTGACTTGTGGGGAATCAAATCTACCGTTGCTTTAGTCCTTACATTATCAATTTTAGATTGCACTTTGTTCTAATTAATGACATTATTGTAGAGAACTCCAATTGTCAGGACTAAAAAATAGATTTATAAGTTTTTTTCATTTATCCGTTATTACCTTTATCGAATAAAACTATTAATTATTACTGTTAAAAGTTAGTGAAGTCTTATGCGAATAGACAGTGGAGCTTAAGGGGAGAGTGGGGGAAGGAATTGTCTTCAGAAATTAATTGAGCCTAGTCTAGGTTTATCAAGAACTAATTTCGCAATTGAGCCCTGGATTCCTAAGAAGCGGTCGCTTAAAAGCCGCCGCTTTTGACACCATTTGTATGTCACCAAAATAGTTTCACGTGTATAAACGAATATGGATTCCCATAAAGATTAATACCTCAACGTAATGCAAAAAGGCAATGAAATACGATGAAAACTTGTGAGTTATTGAATTACATGTATTTAAAACGATTTTTGTGAATGTAAAAGCGGCCGCTTTTAAGCGACCGCTGTCCGAGGAAACCAAGACTTAAATGCAATAAAGGCAATTGCCTGGGGCTCCTTGTAAAATATTTACTATTTACAATCTCCTAAATTCCGCATTAAATATATAACATCCTAGAACATTTATATACAGTAAATTAGGATACTCAGTTGCGTATCACAGGATATCCTGCAGGAGTCTAATAATCATCCGTCGGAAGTGGTGAACGCCCTCTTGAGAGCACCCTGGCGCGGACATAAATGTTTGGACTGGTCCCATGAATCATTGATGTGATAGGTTTCGTTGTTCTTGCCTGACCGAATGAATTCTTTAACAAGCAATTTTTACATTATGCATTGCTTGGTGCGAACGCAATGTTATTTATTCCCGGCGCGACGGCCTGTGATCCTATCGAATTAAAGGGTCTATATTTTAAAACCATGAGAGAATCAAATATAATGTTTGTTGTGCTTGTGGAATAGGTTATATTTATTACTCAAAATGGACGTCGAATGCACAAGTTCTATGTCTATTTTGAGTGTTATACCCTTCTTATGGCGCGAATTACAAAATTGTACTGAGATTTTGAAAACTATGTATTAGAATGGCATACAATTTTTTCTAGTTAATTAAAATGCTTCATTATTGTCTCTGAAATTTATTTTATAAAATTAGATGTTCTTTTACGTCTTGTAACTAAGAATTTCAGAGCCATCGTATGACATTCCGTTGCATAGTTAATTTTCTAAAAGCTCAATAAAATTTCACAATTTGCGTCATAGGAAACGTATAGACGTGATCTCAACATTAACTAACTTATGGAATAGGTTAGATAACACTACAATAGCATAACAATGTTAATTTTTGATTATATATTTATTTCTGGGTAAATTCCGAAAATCAAATTTAATATTTTACGAGACCATTTGTTATTCATTAAAAATATCCTTTACAGCTAACAATTTTCAAAGTATCGTAATATGAGAACGCTATAGCGTAAACCAGTAAAGCCAGAGTATACGACATACGTAGCCCGTATCACATGCAATATGTATCACCTGAGGCACGTATGTATAAATTTGAGTTGAACTCACGTTCAAAATCTATATTTTAATATTTTATTTCACCACCATTAATCCTCCGCCATAAATGTAGTAATTATTCATGTATTCTAATTTAAAATCTACATGTTTTGTTTTATTTTTTGGTAATTACATTTACATAACATGCATATTTAAACTAATTTAGTTGTTACAAAAAGAAACATCGTTATTCGATTAATATTTTATAAATTCAGTCAAACTTTCATAGGGGTCACATTTTTTCATCCACCTATTGAATCATTAGCATTATCAGTCGTGCGCTCTTTTAATCGAACGTTCGGTACATTACGAGGGCGTTACAACAGCGTTAGCAATTTCACGTGCCGAACAATAACGGCACCGGAGAATTAGTTTTATAACCTCCTCGGGTAACGGAGTTGTTTTTATTTTATGACTGTGTACAAAGGCATTACGGGCGACGTAGATTACCAGCCATTACTGGTATTATTTATTATTTTGATATTTATCGCTATAGCTTCATCGAATGCCTGTAATTGGAACAGTCGTAATTGTTTATAATAAATATATTTACATTTTGGAAAATGTGTATATTATCTAGCTATATTGACGTGACTAATACTGGTCTAATTACTTACTTTTATATTATTTTATTTTATATAATTTACATTTTATATAACAAGGCTATTCCAATTAATTTATTATTTATATAATTACAACGTATAGGTACCATTATTATTATTGTTATAAAATAATTATAAGCATGTAAATATCTTTTGCAATTTAGCAGAGCTTACGCCATTTAAATGAACTTGACATTCATTTTAATTACATAACGAAAGTAATGAGAAAAAAATATCGATAATAAGCGGGAAATGTTTCCGCATAAAATATGACCTGGCCTGCCAACACCCAGGGGATCCTATTGCCCTACATAAGTGTTTCCACATACGTAACCAACTGACAATATCCTGCTGAATACATTTAAGGGTGACTGAAGTTGGATATAACTTCTGCAAGTTTTATTTGTTTGCGGACTACGTTTAACATAACTTTCTAGCAACCAATTTCATGTAGTAATAGTTTCCAATTGTGATATGATTTTATATTGTGATGAAGAATTGATTCCATCATATATTTCAATTAATCTATCGGATTAAGAACGGCTGTAAACAATATTATTTTTTATCAAATATTATTTTGTTTCAGTTAAAAGGTACTGGTCAAAAACCATCTGACACCGCATGGGCAACTCGTGGTGGTAGAAGTGGCGCCACAAGCCGTCAAAATAGTCCTCCAAGAGAAACAGCACCAACACCAACTCGCTCAAGACGTGCATCTAGAGTTGTTGCTCGCCAACATAGCTACGATGATGAAGTTAATAAAACAGTTGCATCCACTGGTACCACAAATGAGCCTGCTTTAGGTTTACCTGCACCAATGCCTAGACGGGCATCAGCTTACGATGTTTTTACTGTACCGGGCCTGAGCACGGTCACAACTGGACCGACTGGTCGAAGAGGGTCATTTAGAGTACCCCCTGATAATGAAAGCCCGCCAAGTCCCGATACAGGACCCGCTCTAATCATACCTGATAATAAGGATAGGAGGAATAGCAGGAGAGGATCACAATTGTAAGTCAAATAATATTTATTATTACATATTATAAAATAACATAACAATTAAAAAAGTTGATGAATAAATATATGCAATTCCACATTTAAGTTATACGGCAGTTAAATTCTGTTGTTTATATAAAAGAAAATAAAACACTAGTAACCTTTACGCAGTGGCCTAAAATGTGCACTCAAGAAGATTATTAAACCACTACTGCTGTTACAGCAAACACTAAATGTAATCTCGGCATGAACAACCGTAAAGAAAACAACGAATGATTATTTTAAATTGCATAGAAGTTTATTACTCTTTAAAACAATTTAAGTTCTAGAACAATGTAACGGGAAGAACAAATGAGTTAATCCCTGGGGCGTATCAGTAGCAAGGCTTCGGAGACGATAAAAAAATGATCGCACAACTGGTAGAACTTGATTAATATAAACATGAGGATGCTTATACAAATACAACTAACAGTGTCAACTGCTTCCGGTTTTATTCTGGTGTACATAAAATATATTAAAATAATAAAATTTATATGGTAAATATAATCGTGTCTATACACAGTTAATTACATTTTAAGAAACCGAGAAAAAAATCGGAACATACTTGAATTAAAAACCCTTTATTATTATTATAATAAATAATAGTATAACCATCTTAATGAAGCCACGATTGTAGAGACATATGTAGACAATTGGGTGATTTGTTAGCGCTGGCGTAAACACATTGCATAGTTGTTTGGCGAATGCAGTTGCTCAGTGGCCATCTTCATGTATCGTTGCCATACTGTCCTAAGTCTTCGTTTCTCCACAGTTTTTTCTTTAATAAGCTGTGGGTTATTTCTAGGATTATTTTGTATACGAGAGTTGGGAGTAGATTCCCAAACTGAACTTTGTATGATTCTGTTCAATTATCTACAGCTTCATTTAAGTCCGCCCCTGTTTTCAATGGAATATTAAAATTTATACGTGTTTCAAAGAGTTCTTGAAAAAATAGGTGATTGTTTTACGGCTTAAGGTAGGGTATGTCTCATTAGTTAGTACTTGGGTGCTATATGTTACTATAACTGGTGAGTGATCGGATGGAAGATCGAAATATGATTCAGCTTTTAGATAGTTTTTGGCAAAATTCTTTGTAACGCATATATCGATGCGGTCTGTGACCTACTGTCACCTACTGACCATGCGACAGACAAAAAATCACATCTGCATCGATATATGCGTTACAATGGGGTTTTCCCGTTCTCCGGTTATTAAATATTGACAGTGTTGACCTTCAGCTGCCTCTGTTAACACTTTCCCGCGAGGGTTCATTAGTCTTGTTCCCCATCTAGTATTGTTTGCGTTATAATCGCCACTTGCAATCAATCGGTCTCCTAGCGTTTTAAGAAAGTCTGTGATCTCATCTTCCTTGATAGTATGCTATGGCGGGCAGTGATCCGTTGAGAATATTACATTTTTATTTAGTTCTTCCACTGAGATGCGTGTGATCTGTATATGTTCTGTTTTGTAGTTATTAGATTCATGGTGTGTTATTGAGCTTTTAATCAAGATGTTAGTTCCCCCGTGAGCCGTTCCCTTTAGGTGATTGGTGTGGTATATGCTGTATTTAGGGATTTGGAAGTAGCTTTTGGAGGTAAACTGTCTTGCTGAGGCATGGTTTGGGATAGGTATGTAGTCGTTGTTTGTTTCTGTCTTAGCTTTGAGTATTTTCTCATGAGAAATTCCTTGTAGATAGTGCAGCCTTTGTAGTTTGCTGGGCTTTCACAGAGGACACACTTGACGTTTTTGTTGTGTTTCTCCTTCCATTCGCAATCACTCGTTAGATGATTGCCAGCGCAATTTACGCATCTAAGGTTTCTATTGCAAAATGTGTGTATGTGATTATATCTCTTACAACGGGGCACTGAGAAACTCTTTTTAGGCGCAATGGTTCAATTTTTATTTTTGTATGTGCAAGGGATTGTATGTTATATATTTCCTAGTTATGATCTTTTTGTATAATTTCTGCGAAAAACATTGGGAGTGAGTTTTTATTGGTTTTATGTTGTATATTTGTGATGTTGACCGTTGTATGGCCATATGAGTTTATTTCGCATTTTAATATCTCGATATCTGTGGTATGGTGTGGGTTACGAATGTCTTCTTTAATGTGATAGTGATGAAATTCTGTATTCTTTTCTTTTGGAACTTTTTTGACAGAGTTGTAAGATTTTGACTTGGGTGCCACGGATGAGTTGAATCACGTACTTATCCTTGGCGTTCTGTTAAAGCATGTCGCTCAAGGACTTCATGTTATCTATCTCGTGAACGAAGATTGGGGGTGGCAGATGCTGTTTCCTTTACCTCGTTAACGTTTGCTAGATGTTCATATCTATTCTCTGTTAGGGCGCCTAACTAGTAAAAAAAAAACCTTTGTTGGTATTTCCCTCACTGCCTTCCACATCACAAACCACAACCAAAATATACAAAAATAAAAATAAAAATACAAATATAAATAAAAGTAATACTCCGCAAAAAATTACAAATTACCCTCATCTATTACCGCTCCCTGTGCCCTCGCCATTTTCCTCTCCCACGTCAGCCTCCTGCAGATTTTCACGCCTTCCCCATCCTCGCTTAACCATTCATTAAGCTTTCTGCGGTCTCCCACCCACTCTGCTTTCACACCCTCACATTCTTCGCTAAGGTGCCACCACGTGTCGCTTCCCTTACTACACAGCGCACACGTGGTGTACCCCAGACCCATCCACACTTTCCTCCCTCTCTCGTCTGACCCACACCTCGCTCTTGCCATGAGTACCTTGTCTTCCCTGCTCCACTCACCCCTGGCTAAGTAACTCGGGAGTTTCCCACACACTTGCCACTATATGTAGCCAGGGTTGTAAGAGCTCTCATTCATTCTAGTCTGCCGTTCTTGCTACTCAATATCTCTCAATCGCTCTCTTACCTCAGTTCCTAGGCTTCCCATTTCTCTCAGCTTCTCCTCTACCCACACCTCAGACATACTCACTCTTTCATAGATCCTTCCTCTATCCTTTCTCCAACCACTCTCCGTCCTACTCTTACACCTCATCCATTCCTCCCGGACCAGTCTTTCCTCGCCCAATTCCTGCAATCTTTTTTAAAACTTCACAACCCTTACACACGACTCTCACCACATACTCATACGATTTGTCTCCTGTAACAGCACTACTCTCTGTGTCGACGTATCGAGACCTAGCAGACTCTTCAGGAGCAAACCTTGCTCTCTCCCTCTCTATCACATCCCACTCACGCAATCCCCACAATTCCACTCCATAAAACAGAATAGCTTTTACACACGCATCCCAGATCTTGGACGCCATTACGAGATTACCGCCCCACAACCTCTCCCATTTCCTTCTCGCTATCCCCTAAGTCATTCTCGCTTTCGCTTGCATACATTTCACATGCACCCTAAATCCTCCTTCACTGTCAAACGAAAAGCCTAACCAGTAATATGTGATGATTTTTTGGCGGGTTTCGTGAGGTTTATTTGGGCTGTTTGCTTTTCCAGTTATCCATTTCGTCTCGGGTACTGATGTTGGTCCGGAAGCATCTGCTTGTTTGTTCATTGCAGTTCATTAGCTTATTTTGGTAAAGGTTGGAGAGTTGAGCTCATAGTACGCTTCTGACGATGGTCGCGGCCGACGGGAAGATATCGTTATGCGATATGTACGGGACCCGCACGAGCGGCGTACGTTTGGGGGTTGGCCGCCTCGCGTTATCTGCCCGTTTTTATTGCCCTACGCTTGATGCACAGCACAAAGTACGGGGCCCCATTCCTCGCATTTGAGGCACAACTTCCTACGGTCCTCCCCCGTACACAGCTAGTGTCTAACCAGCTGCGGTTATACCTACTAGAGAGCTCCTCCCTACGCCTGATTTTGCAAATGTCAGTCCAATCTTAAGTTTAGTGGTTGTCAGTTTATCAGCTCTCGCTAGTTGAATCAGTTTCCACCCGGGCCGGTCTCAACTCACCCACTCTGCCTGTATTCTGTACCGGTCACCGTTTGTAGGGCGTTTTCTCCGTTCCGGTAGTTAATATGTCTAGACCTATAATATAGAGTATGACTGCCTTAGTCTTCTGGCTCTATAGTATATCGATCTCCTGGCACATAATACACCTGGTATTAGTCTAAATTATACTGCCACCTCATTTCGATAATGCCTAATTCGTCACTCAGGATGCTCTTAATTTCTTTTATGGCATATTTTGTCTGCTTTGAACAAGCTTCTGACATTCCATCTAGCTATCTTTATTTTGGCAGTACCGTAGTTCTTGTTTGTCTCTCCGGGAAACCCGGAAGGAGAGGATTACTCCGGAACTTAATTTTGCATTAACATGGATCACACTAGGGTTTACCTTGATGGCTTTAATACAGTAGTTCGTCGTTGTCTTTTGTATGTTTATGCCATTGACATGTTAGATCTATAATCTGCTTTTAAAGCCTCTGTCTCGGCCCATTTTGGGTGTAGACGCTCTGATTGCATATTAACTAAGCTTCCCTTTTCACCTTTGATCTTATTAGGATGGGTGACCCTACCAGAAGCGTTTTTGCTCTCGGTGGCATTACTCTCAGGATCATTAACAGTACTAAGGAACCCTTAAACTACATCAAAGTGATGATCTCAATGATGATACTAACGATAAAGTATTATCTTTTTATACATAAGTTGAGTTAATTAAATTTACTGTATTAGTTAATATGAGTCAGTTAACTATGGTTATAGTTTATAGCTTTATAATGTCAATATTTTTAATGGGTTAGTTAACACAAAATCGGTACGATACAATAATATATACTAATCGTAGTTTGTATTGTTAATTTACTTGGTACAATTCCGGACTGGACGAGATTGTTCGAAATTTAATCATCAAGTGATTCCAACTGAAATGTATAGCAATATAAAAGGCAATCTCAGTTGCTCTTACTCCCAATGTATATATAGGAATATCTCACATACGTCCATACATCATCTCCATATATCGATACAAATTGCACCGTCGACAAATTTGATATCCGACCAAGCGTAAATCGATTTGATAAGAATGGAAAGTAAAACGTACATGTGTCGCCCATAAATTTTCTTTTGCGTGGAAACGATGTACTTATACTGTTACATAGACTATTTAGTCTTTTAGCTAATACAGGCCATGCCATGATGAAATACGAATGACTACTGTAATAGATGTAACGTGGGGAGAAGCCATCCAACCTTTCCATAATCGCATGAAATCTCTTTAACGCTCTCAAAGTAACGTACCGTGCAGACTCGGATTGCGTGGTAACGTAATTTAGTGCATAACTTGAAATGCATGCTCGGTACACGTTTGGCTTTAATTCCACACGGCATCCAGTGTTGAGGGTTTTTTAAAACAGGTGTTTCTGTGTGTATATTTTTCATGTACATTACTTTACAAGCTAAGAAACACATTTTCATTAGATTGTAAATAGTTCATTATAATTTGTTCAAGATGTTATTCTCAAAATACAATTGTATATTACTCCTTAATAATGATGTGTGATGTATAAGTAGTGTAACTCTGCATAAGCTTGTAATTTATGTCAGCTTTCTATCTTTTTATCTTAAAAAGTTTGTAAGTATAATTACAATTTGTATTCATTTATTTCATTAATAAAGCATATGCTATAATTATAACCGTATGAGAACAACATTTCGTACATCTTATACCAACGTTGATTTATTAACAAAGTACCCAACTCATCTCTTTGCCCTTTCCCTTGTCTTTGCTACAGGCCGATTTGTTCCTCCGTGGCTGGCGATAAATCGCCTCATTAGTCCGCGCAAGCCTCGGGTAGAAATTAATTGTCTAAACAATCTGGTCGCGGTGAAATGGGGCATTTGGAGGGGATTTTGTTTGCCTGTAAATTTTAGTTAAGGCCATAATCAAATACATAATTATTTAACGGCACATTAATTGATGAAGGACGGAAATTAATAATTGTAGTTTGCTGCAACATCGAATTTTCATATTAATGGTAATATTATTTTGGCGACACCAGTTGTTTGTTTTGTATCTAATGTAAACTATGGAAGTATACTATTAAATATTGAGAGTTAATATTTGAAGAACAAACAGGAATAATATGAACAACTGATGGTATCATAATTATTATTTATTATTTATTATTGTTTTGTCGTCATTATCCCAAAATGATTTGATCATATAATCAGAATAATATATACAGGATATAGAATATACATTAGCGTAATTATGATATCCTCAGGTGTTCATATTTGAATTGTTTAATTGTTTTTAACTTTCTCGCATAGCTTGCGAGAGGTACTGTAATCGTTGCCCGGCGCCTTCACCAATACATCGCGAATAAGGCGGTATTGAGTATTGGTATTGGTATTTATTTATAACGAGTGACCCATTATTAACGCAAGATTTGATTTTGACGCCATTTGTATAGTAAATTATTGGCAACCCTGAAGGAAAAAAACTATTTGACAGCTGAAAGTTTAGGGTTAGTAAAAATGGAGCGTTACGCAATATAACAACATGTTTTCATTAATGCACAATATCTCCAAAATAATGAAAGTTTGTCGGCCACAGAAAATGTCATACAAAATATGGTCGGAATAGTGTTTTAACTTAACAGTTTAAGATAGTCTGAAGCCTTTTGCAATTATTTTCAATCAGAGATTTATCGATAATGAAATGTTTTAAGTCATATATTGAAATGAATCTATGAAGCGTTTAATTTGATCATGAAAATTATAGAACACCCGTAAACGGCTTGTACTACATTTAACTTGTAGCAAAGGTTTGCGTAGATACATGTCTCCGTATTGTAAAAGCTAGAATTTTGATGGAAGTAGTTTCTTTTACAGCTAAATGTCATCATTAAAGCGAATAAACGTGACTTTTCTGGGCATACTAAATGCGTTATTTTATTTATTTTTTAGAGATAAAGACATCGAGGTTCCACTCTTTCCTCGATGTCTTCATTGCTTCCCATAAGCGGAAGAATAATAAATAACATAAGACATGCGCATGATACATTGATGTTAGCAACAACTAGTCAGGATCTCCAAATGCGAATGACCAGAATAGTTGAAGCTTGCAATATCCTTAGATTAAAATTAAACACCGAAAAAACAAAATAAATGTTTATAAGCAAATAGATCTATACTCAAGATACATGCATAATAATTAACGGCATCGCACTGGAAAGAGTGTCAAAAGGAGATTCAATATTAAAGAAAATTATTAGTATCAACATATATTATGACTAAAAGTTCGACTATATATTTATTTAAAATTGTTACTTCGTGCCTTTTAGTTTTTAAAGTAAAATGTTAAACTTTGTGCCAGGAGGCAGCAATATTTCACATGTAACTGAAAAGTTTTCCGTTAAATCAAAATGTATTTCGTATTTCACTTCTAGTTTTAATAAGAAATATATATAATATATTTTTTTAATACTGCTAATCCTAGAAATAACTCTTGTGAGTTTAATCTAGAAAGTTGTATAATACTTTTTCACTGTTATAAATCCAGAATCTCAATTATTTTCTATAAGTGCGGCCGCTCGGATTTAATAGTAACCGAACCCGTATGGCATCCATTGCGGTTATTATTAACCGAATAATGGGATCCATTTAGAAAGAACGTGTGGGGGTAGCAGGATATCGCATCTTAGGTTGCGCTAGGAAAAGCCGGTCGATCGATAAGATGTCACCGGTTCGGTTCGGTGCGGCTGGGAGAGCGTTCCAGCAAACACGGGTCGCATTATATAAAACGAGATATGGCAGGACAATCAGACAGAAACAAGGTCATGGCATAAATAGGAATCATAGAGCCGCAAACGTGACACGCACCAATGCCACACACACGTGTCACAGCGTGCTGTCTGTGTCTGGAACACGAGATTAAAGTTACTCCGCGCGAGTTTAGCAAAACTTTTCAGCGTTTAATTATGCTCGTCGTGGTTTGTTGAACCAAAAACCAAACACAACATTATTATGTGGGTAGGTTAGTTGTTTTCCTCTCTAAATATGTAAAACAACTGAGACTGCAGTTATTGTTGTTATTACTAATATATACTATATTATTAATATATGGCTTATATTAACGTAGAAGTATTAGAAATCATAACAGTCGATTTGTTCATATTATTAACAAAACTGTCCATTTTGAATGGGTTTCTCCTATGAAGCTCACTCATACAGTGCATATGCCATATATATATATGGCCGTCGGTTGAAATATGTCAGTAGTTTACGTTATTTCCAATAAGTGGATGTTTTCTTTTTCTTAATAAACAAAAACTATTAATTATATTAATGAACCAAGTATGTCATGTTGATAACAATAAATATATTTTGCTCTAGACTTCTCTAAACAGATAAATCACGGTTTAAAAAAATTATAAAATAAGACTGATTTAGCAGTTTATTTATATATTCCTAATCAGCTTCAAGAAAGATATGCAATAAGGATAATATTTCACTTATTATACTATTTGAATAAACGAAAATGCAGGCGCCTACCGGTATTACGGTGTAAACTAACAAAAAAAGTGTCACATTTCAAATAAAAATTCAATAGTCGATTAGGTCCACTAGGACATTAGTATTAGCTCCAAGTTTACTTACCGTGTTTTTTTCAGTGCCTACATCTAAAATGGCCATGGTTACTTTTGTTACTTTATGGTAACATATTCACAGTGCTCGTTTGTTGAGGTGGAAGTTGAGGCCACACAGAACTTAAATATTTTTAGCTGGTATTTTCAATTGCGCATCTTTACCATCAAGGATCGTAAACTACTTGGTGTGGACACATCATTTTCTAATGATGGGTCATCACCTTAACGCACACATGGAATATACAACATTATATTAATACTAATCAAGTAAGAAATAATAGTTTACCAAATTAAAAGAACGAATTAAAAAGTATCTAAACCAGCTGTTCGTTCAACTGTTAAGAGATAACCCAGTAAGACGACTGAAGTGAACTAACGCTTTGGGCCTTACAAGCAGATTCGATCCAGCAGACCGACGTTGGCGCAAATAACATACACATCAGTGCAAATAAATGCTGCCACTGGGTTTCTCTCCCATATAACAAACTAACTAACAAACATTACATTTACTGTATATTTACTAATAGATTCTAAATACAACAGTTATATAATAAAAGCATAAACATTTTCTAAAAAGGTAAAGTGGTACTACAATATTAACTATAGTTCCAGTATGCAGACCAGTATACATAAAGCGCGAATTATGTATATAAAATTTAATATAAAGTAGTACTTACTGCTCTGAAACGAGCACCACTTTATATAATCGCTCTCCATTACCATGATTATGTTGAACAGGTATTTTCATAGAATAAAAATAAAATAAAAATTAATTTCTCAAACAGCAGATAAATAATAATACTAATTTTATTAACGCTCTGTGGACGTTGATACTATATAAAGTGTTTAGGCCGGATTATACCTGTTTCAGAGACAAACTAAAGTAAGCGGATAATTATTCATTTCTCCCAATCAAATATCGGATATTTTATTATTATCATTGTATTATTGTAAACAAAAATCACAATTAAACAGGCTATAGATTGCTAGACATCTCAAGGTAAAAACGCAAATATCCTCCGTTGTGCTGCGTGAAAAATAAAATTATATAGACCTTTATTAAGTGGGCGAAAAGCCGACTATTTTGTTCCACTTCCGATACTGAAAAATTGTCCGTCAGGCACTTCTAGAAAATTCTCTCCAAAGATGAGCTCTTTATATTAATAGGAAGGTCCTCCTCATCACAGGTTTTAATATTTATAAAATTTATATAAAAATCGTGTACATATTTCTTCTTCTTATGGTGCCTTATCCTTTTCGGATGTTGGCCATCAACATAATTATTCAAATTTGTCTACTGCTTGTCTGGATAATTAGATAAATGTTCGAACCATCCTTATAGATATTGAGCAAAGCATGCCTTCGTTGGCCTGGGCCTCTTTTGTCGTCCACCTAGCCTTGTGTTATAAGTACGGTATTTGTTTTATCTCATCGCATCGCCTAAGTATTCTAGTTTTCGATTATTAATGGTGTCTCCCCCTTATCTTTAGCAATTTTGTTGAGTCTAAGTTTGTGTCCTTGGGATTCATAGAATATGCCGGTAGATTCACATTTCAAATGCTTCGACCTTTTTCATACTGGCCTCTGTTCGATTCCATGACTCCGCCCTATATAGCAGAACAGAGAATATCGAATCATTCTTATATCTTTAAATATAAGCTTGTAATCCCACCGCATAGTAAGATTATCATTTTCTTTGAGGCAGCTACTGAGAAATTTTATTCCATTTTATGTCTCTCCCAGACACACTCGCACATCAATCTTTTCTCATTCATCCACCCAGTGCTCCCACGTGTCTTCGCTTCGTGCTTCTTACAGTACACACATGTCCTATATTACTAAGACAGTGACCCTTTTCTCCCTCGTTCCTAGCGACCACGCCTGTATCTTGCCATCAATCTTATATTACACTTCGCTGAGGTCAGCTAAGAAGGCCGACTTGCATATATTTGTATGTGAAGAGGGTTATACGAGCTGCCTTCTATTTTGGCTTTCTTGAGGTTCGACGTTCTCTAAGACCCTTTTCCAGGTCTTGCTCTATTACTCTACTTTACCTTCCACACATACTTTACTGATATCCGTCTCCTTTCATAAAACCTTTTTCTGATGGAACCAAGTTGTGCCCTGTTTCGGAGGAAACGTGGTTTTGTGTGCTGTGATTGCTTGTGAATATGAAGCGTAGATACGTG
The DNA here is from genome assembly GCA_963942505.1 of Lordithon lunulatus. NCBI lineage: Eukaryota > Metazoa > Arthropoda > Insecta > Coleoptera > Staphylinidae > Lordithon > Lordithon lunulatus. The sequence continues at coordinate 51,479,378 of OZ012666.1, read as the reverse complement.
AATAAAGACACCATTTCCTCGAGTTATCGCTGCTGGCGCAGCACTTAATCTCCTGCCTTGGCGCCAACCCCTTTCGGGTACCCGTACCCTCTTTGTAAGTTCTTTCATCTCCATGAATTTTCTAGCGAGCATTATAATATCACCTGCATAAGTTAATGACCGTGTGAGGTTGTTAGACCTTCCATTGGGCGCCTCCACAGGTTGAAAGGAGCGAGCCAAAAGCAATCAGCAGTGTCTGTACACAGAATAGGCGTCTCCAAACGGCGTCTGCATGCAGAGGATCGGCCGAATAAACTCGCCAGCATGCTTGGCAAGCGTGACGTTTAAATGCCAAACCCCTCTAAATATGAAACGAAATGGCTACGAACGTAGATATGCTCGAGGTGAGTAGGGCTTGCCCAAAATGAGAAAAAATGGCGAATCAAACTAGAAATAACAAAGAGATTATATCAAGGAAATTACAAAAGGGATCGAAAATAATATACGTCAATACAACACAGAATAGATGAAACTAACTATCGAGAATAGCAGGAGTCTTAAAAAGAAACCTGTCAAATGATAATAAAACGATAATAATATTAAAACTATAGATAAAACAATAACCACAAAGAGAAATATAAATATACTGAATATATCCGAAGAATTATACGCAATTTCTACTGCAAGAAACAGAAGAACAGCAACATATAAATGCCAGGAAATCAGAGGTCAGAAGACATGTTAAGCATGTCTCTAACCGAAATTTGGAATGCTCTCAAGGGGATGAAGAACAACAAATCTCCAGACAAAGATGGCATAGCTTCGCTCCATAACACAAGAAACAAATACTCTATTCCATTAAATCAAAGTACTATCAACGCATGGCTAGACAAATGTGTTACACCTAATAAATGGAACAACGCCTCCATAGTTATCCCCTACAAAATACGTGATTCTCGGAAATTATAGGTCAATAAGCCTGCTATCACATGTGTATAAACTCTTAAAAATTATCAGAAAACGGCTAGAAGCCAATCTTTAACAGGCTGGGGTTTGAACGGGATACGGAACGAATGATCACTTTGAGGCAATAAAAACACTCCTGTAACGAATACAATAAGCCTTAGTTCTGATATCCATAGCTTTCGATTAGTCGAAATACCCGCTATTGACCTATAGAATGACCGATGGGGGCGCCACCGCGCCGGCCCGAAATGGTGTAAAGGTGACATATACTTTTGGCGCCAAGTTTTCGTTATTGAATCATTTAAATTTCCGTTGATTATTTGTTGTAAGAGTATTGTTTTCTAATAGTATGGTCTTAATATGTAAGAATCCACTACCATAAAATCTGATGGTTTATTTATTTCGTTTGTAATTGCCGCCGACACATTTTACATGGAATTTTATTCAATGGTCGTTTTAAACTTTCTTGCAATAATGAATTTGCAAAGATGGTGCCCAACGTGTTCGTCCCACATTTGGCTATACTGAGACTCTACAATTATTGTCCAATATTGCCTTTACTAATAGAAAAACATTAATTTTCATACAGCACTTTTTGCCAAATTATTGTCAATCTGTCTCATTTTAGGTTATTTTATGTCTGGTTGCATACACATTTTGAAGCTATACCAACATTCAGAATATATACACTGTTGCCGTATTTAATTGTTTTATGTTTCTAGTGTTTACTATAATTATGGGCATTGAAATTAAATTTGTGGATTCCAGTGAATATGACGATCCTGAGTTTAATGATGACTTTTACATTTCTTCATCTCTTTTTATTTTGATTCAAACTTGGAATTGGAATATATATCGTTTTACTGAACTGATACTAATACTCTTAGAGCGATAGCAGGAACAGTGGCAACATCGCATGCGATAGGTTGATTGGTAGTACCGTATAAAGCAACGAATAAACATCAAAATGTGTCCATGAATATTTAGTATTTGCAGCTTGTAACAAGTAGTGAGATTCAGAAACCGACTAGAATCTGATAGCGGAAAGTGAGACAAACACGACGAGACCATACACGTGAAGAATCATTAATCGAGTGAACTGTAATCTAATCTGAAACACCATACAAAATCAATGTAAATTTGAATTTTACACCATTTAAGGACCTCGATTTTTAGACACCAGGTGTCGCTTTAGAGTCGGATAGAGGTCAATAATATATGTATAATATATATATATATATATATATATATATATATATATATATATATATATATATATATATTGATACACAAAGCCAACTTTATTTTTATCTAAATGCTACAGCAACTATAAGCATTGATTAATCATCACATGGATATTCAACGTCTGTCAACGTCCTGCTGTTTGCGGTGGCGACCTACCGATGGCTCTGTCGGTCAATTTTTGCCCATTTCGAAATGCGACAAAATGTGTGAAATAGTTAGGCGTTATTACCAACACTCTACCCCAGTTATTGAAGTATGAATTGTGCATGGGCGTTAGATGCCTTGAGGTTGTATTATTTTATTAACATGAATTTTAAAAATCGTAATTGTAAGACACTCTCTCCCTAAAACGATTCACAACCGTTCTCAAATTTGCTTTTAAAATGGTATCTTGGCAAAACATAGGAGCCAGGGTGGATGGACAGCTTTTCAAAAACGTGATATTCGCGGATGACATCCTTCTAATAGATGATAACATGAAAGAAGCTACAGAGAAAATCGGTCTTAAGGTGAATATGGTCAAGATAAAGATTATGACCAACTTAGTACTAAATGATCAAATAAAAATAGACGATGATCAAGGACTTGAAACGAGCAACGGAGATAATCGAAGAAAATCTAAAGACCATCTTGAAGAGCAAACTTCAATGTGCCTGAAAATTATGATGATGATGGTGAAGCTAACGACGATATTTTCTTTCTACCTACTATCACTTCCCTTCCCTGGTCCAATCTCAAAACGTGTATCATATCCAGCAATGAATATATTAAATAGATGTGAGTTCAGTGGGCAACCCAGGCCTATTTTAGAGTATATCACTGTTATTAGCATATCCATCATTTTGACTGTCTCGATCTTCTACTCCTTAGTTAAAAATTCATCCAGGCTGCATGTTTAATAATGTAGGGAAGTGCACGCAGTCTCACCAAACTCTCCCCTTCTAATCTTAATTTCGTCAATCGTGATACCCTCGGTTTTTGATTGCTTTATGATTTCAGTACTTATTGACGATTATTCTTACATCTTTGTCATCAGGTCTTGTATCTATCAGGATTTGGATAATTATTTCGTGTTTACACTTTATTTAAGGCCTTAGAAAATTTAATAAAGCATATGACTACATCAACTTTTGTCCGCAAAAATGGTTTCTCGTCTTCCCAATGCATTCCTAAATCCAAATTGAGTTTCCCCCACGACTGGACTTTGTTATATATCTTTGTATATATAAGTTTTATTTATCTAGGACGTAATTTATCAAGCTTATATATTGTATTCGTCCCGTGTCTATTCTTTTTGGTATAGGAATTCATTCTGAGGAAAGCCTGTCTTGGAGGATACCTGATGTATCATAAAGAGGTTTGTGTTTAGAAAATTGTCATCTCTATCGTAGGGTACTTTTAATTTTTGATTTTCATTCAGATGCTTTAACATTCTTCATCGATGACATTGTTTCCGCTACTTCATCTTTTGTAATTTTGGAATAGATCTTACATGTTCAGTGCATGGTTGTTGTCACGATTAACGTCGAAGTTATTCGACATATTCTTTCCATATCTTCAGTTTTTAATCTTCCTTCCAGCTAGTGTGCCTATGCTGTACTTTTTATTCATGCCAGTGATTTCTTTTATTTTTTATGCTTGTTGAACTAGTTATAATACTACTCCCGTTGTTTGATATCAGAGCATTTTTCGACATCCTTTTTATTTCAGAGTAAAAGAGCAGGTTTCTTGTATTTTTCTTTACTCTTTGTTTAGTTTTTAAGGATATTATTTTCGGAATGTTTTTCTACACTCTAAAAGAGGGTCGCGGACCAATATCTTTGAGAAACACTGTTCTAGGAGATAGCTTGAAACATGAATGAATTGGATAGAATTAGACCTTGTCTGATCTATATTAGTCGATCGGTTATTAGGTTCCGAGTACCGAGGCCTATATTTCCTGTTATGTTCTCCTTTTCTGACAAACTTTGCCCTCATGCATTTTGGTGTATTTAATTAGTGTCGATAAGACATAGAATGCTTACATAATTGTTGCATCCTTATCTGCTGTGGGAGCGTACATCTAAATAATGTTATTGTCCCCAGGTATTTCCGTTAGTTGTAGTAGTAGCATTCTATCAGTGCACAATAGTTTCACTGATGTATCACCTCCTTGGTTACAATTACTTCTACGCCATTTCTGTGTTGGTTGTTTCCATCATAGTATATGGCGCGATCTTGTGTCGCGCATTTCCCTGATACCTTCCATCGCATTTCACTTATTTCCAAAATATCCACTACCATTCTATTCATTTTCTCGATTACGTTTAGGGTCTTTATTTATAAATTTATAAAAGGTATACAATATCTGTTTACCGGGAGTTATCTATGTGTTAAGTTATATATAGTAGATTTCTGTTTATCGACCGTAAAACATTTTCACACAATTAGCAGTCCCGTACATCCATAGTTATTACTTTTTATAGATTAGGATCGGGAATTTTAGATTAATCCCCAACAGGGATAGACTGTCCCAATATACCGGTGCCCAATCGGCAATCCACAGTATTTCGTTCCACCCCATCTTGTTGGGGCTAACTATAAAATGTAAAATCGTGTTTCTCTATTCAACATGATTATATAGTTATTTAAACTAACACGAAGTATCTAAGTTATTGTTTGATGTAATTAGGACACAAACAATATTCAGTGTTGAATTTCATTTCATTATTAAACATCAAGTAACCTAAATTATAAATAATTAAATGTCATATATAAAACTGTATTAGAACATGTACAGTGTAACCTCATTAATCCGGTCTATTTGGGACTCTAGGTCATTCGGATTAAATGAAATCACATTAATATGAGCTAAGGTACATATTTAACTAAACATCACTAGTACAACTAAGAATATGAGGGTCCAGGCTCATCTTCATTGACTATACAAGACACGGTCACTGACGGAGGTACCTTAAATGTTCATAATACCCAGTACCCAGATATGTTCTCATTGTTACAGTCAGCAACATGTTTAATGACGAAATCTAAGTGGTCTTTCACTTCACTAAGTTTTGGATTGGGCTTGTTAGTTTTGCCTGCTTCGTCGTGATTGTCTTCATCTTCTTCAGAACTTTCGGCTACAGTTACACTTTCGATGATCTCCTCCGCTGTGAGAATGTGGTAGCCTGGATCTTGGTCGTCTGCATCTAACCACAACTCTTCCATTGTAAAGCCACTTTCACCAGCTTGGCTCAGAGTGTTGTGAAAATCGACTGTTTCCAGAACAGCTGTGTCTGATTCGACGTCTTTATTTGCAAGAAGTTTCTTCCAACAGTTAACCAGATGTGATGAATTTAACACCTCTCTCCTACCGTACAGTGATAACCGCTCTAAACAACGAGCTACGCCAAAAAAAACTGCATGGGTTACAGCCTCGCATTCCTCTACCTATTACTGTCCGGGGCTGTCCAGATAAAGCGAAGTCCGAATTAACGGGGTTCGGATTAATGAGATTTCACTGTATGTCCAAATCCATTATAGTTTATATCGTATGTTCTGTATTCTTCAATTAACTTCAAATGTTATTACGTCACGAATTTAATAAAACTCATAAAAATACCTATTTTTATTAATAATAAAACTCGCAATAATAAAATTTTATATAGTTCGTCAGCATAATGATTTTTCTAACATTTTGTGATTGAAACTGAAACGACTGCCGGCTGGATGTAATATCAATAAAGTACGGGTACTGAAAAGTCGTATAATCAGAGTCTAAAATAGCTGAAAGGATTTATTATTAAAGGATTAAAAGGCATAGCGCAGTCACGAAACGTTGTTTGGTGTGATGGAAAAATGAAGCTCTATTGATTTTACATCTCAAATTGAAATGAGGTCCTTTTGAAATCGCTCGAGTTAATTTTATTCGCCCACTACGCTGTGAAACTTGTTTGTAATTTCTTTGCAAATTAATTAGCTCGAGATGTAGCGCAATATTCATCAATAAATCCAATAAACAGAGAAGCGCGCTCTACCATCTATTGATTCGGAATTTGCATACAGTGTAACGGCATTAATGTAATGCCATTGATTCGTATTAACGGGATAATTAGGCCAAACCTGGCTGGAATAAAGAGGTTATCATGTTACTGTCGTCACTATGTCGACGATTGAGATCACTACATTGAACGTTCTGTTTTCTATTGTGTTGTACATGAAATGAATTCAATACAAAATACTACTAGGAATATGCATTCCAATAATTTTAATAAAACAAACCACAGCACTTTTATTGTATGATAACACAATTGGATCCGTACATTTATATTAAATATAAAAAGCTTTGTTTAAATCTACAGCATGTTTTTTATGAATATTTTTGTTGATAAAATATTGATAAAATATTGATAAAATCAGATATAAAAGTGGTGTGGTAAAACATTCATTCCATGTATTGTATTTAAATCAAAATCACAGATAACTTAAACAAGTGGGCGAAAATTGCAATTCTTCAACTATGAAGGGTGATTCAGAAAGAAGTCAAATTAAATGTCATATGCAGCTTTATATTCTAAGCTGAAAATACAAAATAACTGCTACATGCGCCTCGTTTACTAAATGTCAATGAAAGCGAAAAAAGTTATTTCGTATTCTTAGCTTAAAATTCAGTGAAGTAAATGACATTTAATTTTTGTCCTCCAGTTACGAATCATACTGTATTTCACAAAAATATATTCAGCAATGAGATACTTCCGTTAGTAAAACAATTCAGAACTTCGAATGTAGGCGGCGGCACCGGGGTCAGGAAATCAAGATGTAATCGAGATAAAACGCGGATAACTCAGTTTAAAGTTCGTGTTCGTGTTAAATGATGATTGATGCTAGCAAGTCCTGTGGGACAGCGTCGAACGTGTTGCGCCTAGAAGAAAAACGCCACAGGACATTCCACGGAGGTTTTATCGGGCACATTAAAGTCGAGGGCAAATAATTGTGCGGCGTTTAATCGTGCGTCGTAATCTCGTTTTAATAACGTAATAAGTTAAAACTGCCAGGGTGCAGGAAATTTATATTACGTTTACTGCTATAACACGTTATATTAAATCAACAATAGCAGTAGTGGGGTCATTGTAATAACTTAGATTGAATTTAAAATAAGAGATGATATTCATAGTAAGTTTACTTTTCATGAACATATATTCCAATTGCTGTGAAACTACATATCGGATGCGGGCAATATTTAGAATTTCAAATTTGATTGGTTGGATTGTATGTATTCAATCTCATTTTCTTGCGCGGTTTCTTTAAAATTCCATTACGTGAAATATGTATGGAAACGACTACTCTGGTATGCACCGTATTTCTGATCAATTGAACTGTACACATTTTAGGAAGATTTGTGCTGAAAATTACACTTTTCAAGGCATTATAATAAAGTTTAAGCGTTTTGGCGCCAATGCGGTTTCCGATGGAAGTTATAGAGAATGGTATAAAGGACATCATTTACTTTTATTGCCATTTAATACTAGCGAGGGTATATTTTATTGAATGCTTTAAACATTCTAGGGTGGTTAGAAGGATAGAGTATTTTGATCTAATGGATACTGGTTCAAATATGAGACAAAATAAAAGATGACAAGCTTTTGTAGTTTGCAGATGTATGGTTGATTCAAAAAGAATTAATATTGCTTTCAGTGGGGAATTTAATTAAGTCTAAATAATAATATTCTATTGCATTTGTAATATGTAATGCAATTGCACATTTATATCCAATGCATTACAATTTAAAATTTTAATTTTAACAATAATATCTAGAAATTATTTCTCCCTACAATTTCTGAATATTTGGCACACATAAATCTTTCATCACTGAATTTCAATATCGTAGCGTTTGCATGTTGAAATGGCTAATATTACTCATAACAATGCATTTTTCAATTAAACATTTTTTCATTAATATAAGTTTCTCATATCGTCGTTTCAATGCAAGATTAAAATTGTTATCCCAGTTATATATATATATATATATATATATATATATATATATATATATATATATAAGTGTACGGCTCTCGGGATTAAATTGTAAAGAGGACCTCTTAATTCCACACATCACTGGACGCAGTGCACTCGTTAGACATCTTGTGCTTCCGGCTAGTTTGTTATAGATGTTTAGTTGAAACTCGAGAGATACCTGGAACTCGTGCAGTAATTCCACAAAATTTACAGGTCAGTTATTATTGGTTGTTATGCAGAAATATTCACATTTCTAAGGATATTTCAAAACATTTCAGGCTATAAATATATCTAGAAGTCACAACAGGAAAATACTTACTAATTTATTCGTAAGATGCTCTTACCTTCCTGATATTATTACGAGTAATATAAATTTACGTAACTTGTAATATTAACAAGGTAGCAGGCTAAAAAGTAAATAACTTACTAACTCGATTACTATAATTATTTATTAAGATAAATCCAATTAACATACATTTCTCAACGATTTACAACAACAACAACATAGTCTTAATGGGCCGTCGCCTTTCGCCCTTCGGCCAGAAACATATTTAGAAATTAAACAAAATAAAGGTACAGACTATTTTTAAACAATAAATTGACAAATTTTGACTTTAACACATCTAAGGAAAACTGGGATTAATATACATAAATTATATTACATTTTCTATGAGCTCCCAGTCAATCCGCTTGTTGACTGTTTTCAAATACTTAATATAAATATAAAAATATGTTCATTAAAGTAATCGTTTACGGAATAAAGTACAAAAACAGGTTGAAAACTTTGTTGTTATAGCTTTGAAACTCTTTTTTGCCTTGTAAGTGTTGAGGCATAGCATTATATAGTTTCATGCACATATAATATGTAGACTTTTGAAATTTTCGTACAAGAGTTACCACAAAAAACTACACCATAATTAATAAGTGTATGAAAATTTGCGAATTATAATATTTTGGCTGTATTTGCAGATATTAGATCACTCATGATGGAAACGCTATAAATTACTGATTTTTTTTTTTTAATAAGCGATACGTTCTGTAAATACCAGTTTAATCTGTGGTCGATGTTTAATTCAAGACGTTTAGTACTTGAAATAGTTTCAAGGTGTATGTTAAGAATAATTACGTGGTGAATTCTGAGTACACATCTATTTGTTGAAAATATTACACAGCTAGTTTTATTCATATTCAATATTACAAGATTCTGTATAATGTTCTCGAAATGGTTGTTAAGTTCCTCCTTAAGTGCACATGGCTCTAAACAATATTGTGGTATCATCAGCATAGTGGAAAGCATGATGGTATGACTTACTCAGCAATTCAGGCAGATCATTAATATAAATTATAAACAATAGCGGGTCCATTATGCTCCCTTGTATATGTTATAAGGTACGATGATATTGTTTTATTTCTTATGTTAATAATAACATTTTCTATCATCTCCGAGCTGGCCTTAAACCATTTTCTAATTAAAATCCTGATAAAAAGAAAAGGGTTCTGCACTGGCGTACTTGTAAAACGAGTGTTTTCTTCATACAAGTCTACAGTCCACAATTAGAAAAGCTGTAATACAGTATATCCCTGTTTCCATATTTTCTCACATAGCATGTTTCTGTTTGAGTTGAAGGCTTTTTGTATGTCTATAAAAGCCACATAAGCTATACGTTCCCTCGAGGTTGGTTACTCACAGCTCTTGTCTCTGCGGTCAGTTTCTTTCGGTGGCAACAAGTTTTCTAGGTGACTAATAACCCTGTTATTGTTTTATCAACAGTTTTGAGAATTGAGTTGCTAGAAGGGCGATGCCCCTATAAGAATTAAGGGCGATTCACAATAAGAGTGGTACTGGTAACGTAGCAGCAAGCGAAATGTTATGCAATTATACAAATTTGGACGTTAACAGTAGCGCGGTAAAACAGTGGCAGAACATGGGTAAGTACCTCTACCTTAATTATCTCACACCATTCCTGTCTGGAGTTTTATAGACATGCAAAACATTGCTTACCGCTACGTTACCACTACTACTATATAAATTTACGTTTACTGCCTCTTGGGTCCCCTTTCTCTTTATATAAAGTTTTTCTCTTACAGATTATCCATACTTTGGGAAGTACCCTGTTTCGAGGATTAAGTTGAAGATGCTTAGCTACCATTTTGACTAGGACGAGACAAACAAAAGTATGATATGCCCATTGGTCGATGCTGTCCAGTCCTGCCGCTTTTTTCTTCTACAATTTGCTAACATTCTCTCCGATTTCTAGGTGTGTTATTGGTTCAAAATTCCAAAAATTCCCTTTGTGTCTCTACACTCTTCAGGCTGCCTGATATTGGGCTGCTATAAGACCTTTCTGAGTTTTTAACGCCCGAAGCATCTAAGATTTTCTTCGTTTGCTTTTTTTATTGTACATGTCTCACAGTCAAATGTTATTATATTTTTTACAACTGGCTTTGATTTTGAATATTCGACATTGCGCATTGAATCTGCCCTTTTGTTTCCTCTGTGATGTTGTCCGCGGTGATTGTAGCCCTGAGGTATTTACACCGATCCACTCTTTCAAATTAAAACATACCTATTCTACTGTTTTGCCCTATTATGTTCCTATGACTTGATTGTCTGTTAATGCACATATATTTTTGTTACATCCGGGCCCATTTTTCTCTGTTTCTACTCTGTTAAATATTTCTTTTATTCTGATTACTGTCTTCTACATCTAGCATTGTTTGGGTCATTTAGTTGTCAGCAGTTTTTTTCTCTCTCTGCATCGATTTACTGCTCATTCTACGATAATATTAGCAAGTAGCGGTCTCCTTGTTTGAGGCCATTATCTTTTGGAACGGCTCGAACTGCTTATTTTCGACTAGTACTCTGGAGCTTTTGCCATTTATTACTTTAATCATTTAGATGACTTTTCTTGGTATTGAAAGTTCTGCCATTGCGTTCCATAATTCATTTCTTTTTCCATTCCTTTTTCGGGCAGTTTTATTACTATCTATCTATTACTTCTAACGTCCGTTTGTTGGTCTCCTAGAAAACTCTTCGTGGTCGGTCTCATTCTATTCACCATAGTATTGAATAGAACTTTGTACGCTATATTGATTAGGTAGATTCCTCCTTAATTTCAATACTTTGTTTTGTCTCCCGTTTTGTGAATCACAGTTAATGTTTTCTTGCCACTTCGTCGGTATTTTTTCCTTTCTTCATATGAGCATTATTAGTTTATGGAAATGCTCGTACATGGCGTATCCTCTATAGTTCAGAAATTCCGTGGGTATGCCTGTGGCTTTCGTGTTCCTTAGTTTATATATTGTCTTAATGGTTTCCATTATGCATAGCTGTTCTACCAGTATATGCGCTGTTAAATATATATTTTATTCGTGCCTTTCTTCTCGTTTCACATTCTTTAGGTTTGTTACATGATCTCTGCAGACTTGCATTATTTCAATCTCGTCGGGTACTAGGTAGCATGCATACAGGTTTTTCTCTGAAATTTTAAGTTCCTTCCCGATTGTTTTATAGTACTCTCTGGCATTAGGTATTGATCTGGTTTCTTCCATCGTCTCGGATCCATACTGTTAATGTTTATTTAATGTTTATGTATTTTATGAGGGTTCTATTATCTTTTCCGAGAAATAGTATACTTCTCAATGTTTTCATTCGTATCATGTGGGATATTCAACCTCAACTGTCTTTTTTTCTGATTGTTCTTAGCATTCTTCACAATACTAGTTCTCATAACTTCTCATATCTTTGTGATTGATTCGTCTATTATTCCCAAAAGATATTCAATGTCGTTACATTCTTCCTTCTCGTCTATTACTTTTTCTAGTTCTTTCTTATATCGCCTATGCTTGTTCATTCTGAATTTATCAGTATTCCAGAATTCTATCGCATTATTCTTTGTGTATTTTTGTTTTGATGTTCTCATTCTAATGTTTGCTCAGACTACGTTGTGGTCTATGTCACCATGTATTCATTCTTCTCAGGCTACGTATTATTTTCCACGCCTGTCATCGACGATAATATGTTCAATTTGGTGTTTGGTGACATGATCGTTAGATTTCCATGTCCGTTTATGAACACTTTTGTGTTGGAACATAGTATACAATGTGAGCACGTTGTTGGTAGCTGCAGTTCTATGCGTCTCTGTTTGTTTTGATGTTCACATTCTAATATACGCTCTGACTACGTTGTGGTCTATGTCACCAACTATTTCATTATTCTCAGGCTACTTACATATATCATATTTTTTCCGTCTATATAATCGACGATAATATCGTCAATTTGGTACTTGGTGACCCCGTTGGATTTCCAGGTCCGTTTGTGAACCTTTGTGTTGTAAGTAGATATTGTGAGATGTTGTTGGTAGCTGTAGTTCTATGAGCTGTAGTTCTATAAGTGATTTGATATTTAATGTGCATGGCCAATTCTTGGTTGAAGGTCAGGATCTTTCCCTATATTGGCATTGAAGTCTCCACATATGATTTGCACATCCTTTTTGGGTATTTATTCTATAGTTGTCTCCTGTTTGTCGTGTAAAACATCTTTGGTTGTTTCATCTTTTTCTTTCTTCTGTGAATATGCCGATATATCGGATGTAGCAGATTATTTCATCGATAGGGTCAAACCTTAGGTCATTACATGCCTGATTACAAAGCCTGTGTAAACACATGCCTTTCTGTATGATATTCGCTGTAAAAGATGTGATTTACATGTCATTTCCGCAGTCTAGCCATCTTGACTCTTGACTTAACACGTTAAGCCCCGGATGACATCAACGTGATGCCATGTTATCAATCATATAGAACGGCGTGGTACTTCTGTAATGCCTCACAAATTTAATTCACTTAAACCGCGAGTACATCGTCCGATGTCACTCTTTCATAACATTTGAATGGAGAATGAAAATCAGCCGCCTGGTCCCCCGGACGGCATCATTTTCATATATGCTCGTGGTCCGATGATGATTTAAACGGTCTCTGTTTGACAGTATTTTGAATTAAAAATAAGTAATAGTGACCATTAATATTGAAATATATCAACAAATTATGTTTTAATTTTTGTTTCTCATGCCGGGCTCAACGTGTTAAACATCAGTTATATAAATTCTATATATAATAATATAAACTGCTGTACCGCTGATGTAGATGCTCCTAGTCTATTCCCGCTTAGTACATTCCCGTTTCCGATACTTATTTCAGTTTTCCTTTGGGTTTGTCATGTCCGTCCATGTCAGAGGCTTGTTTGCAGTTTCCATAACAGGTTATGTTTTTTACGAGGGTGTATTGTTATACCATTTCTTAATCCTCTTCTTTTATCCGTGGCAGTAATAGTTACTGGGCTACTCAATCTACACAGCAACTTACCCTAGGTGAAGTTGGTCTGAATAAACATGTCATAGATATAAGGCTATTGTAAACATAGTAATTTTGAGTGCTACAAACTACTGTAAATGCACCATGCTACATCAGAAACCGTCACCTTTATTGCGACCTGTTGTATTGGAAATGATAATAGACATAATGTATAGCTACTCACGGATAACAGAAAATACATAAACAAAGTAACGCCCAACGTTCTAAACATCGCAGATATAGTGCAACGTCTGAAATAGACATAGCCACACGAAGTAGTTCAGACCAATCAATCAGCCAAAGCACACCATTTTGTTACAATGTAAATCATATTAAAGTAATCGTTGGTAATTTAACTAGCTGAAGTTATTAAATGTTATATTCATACCATTACTGAAGAAATAATAATAATAATATACATACGTAATATAAAGTTTAATTATGCTTACATAACCGCCTGGTATAGCTACATTAAAAGTAGTGCAACTAAACACTAGCAAATAATGTAACCACGAATATAGCAAGCCGAGCATTCCAGCAGGCTCGTACAAAATTGCGGATTATTTCATTTTTATTTAATTTAATCCGACCTCTCGGTTTTCATATAGCGGGTTTCAATGCAATTATAGTAATTCCTTTATCCGATATTAAACGTACTGCCAGTTATGTACATACACACATAGTGTAATTATAAAACGCATTGAAAACAGTCGCTGCCGCATTATATCGTATTATTCACGTCGGCGTATAAAGGGGCGCATTTCCGCGAACATAATGTAGTTTCCCCGCGTTTCGCAGTTGGCATTAATTAACGAAATTAATTGGGCGCAGATGAACTCGCACGAACGCGTTGTTGATTTATATGAAATCTTTTAATTGTGGCTACAAATTAACTATTACATGTATGTAGCTTTGGTTTATATTAATTAACTATATACATACAAGTACACATACAAGTTTTGGAAAACATAGTCATTTCATATTTTATTACGGTATGCGTTATATTAATATATTATATAGTATACTCGCTCTAAAGGGTAATAGGGTAGAAGAGGTCTCGATTATATACACTCACAATCACCAAATTTGATCCATGGCAATTTTCAGCAAAATATGTTTTCTATACTACCTATACATTTGTTCAACTTAGTCAAGTATGCGTTAGAACGTCACAATCGTTATGTTATTCGACGAACGTAAACAAGTTTATATTCAGTCTCTGCTTAGTTCTCGACATTTGTTATTGATATATTGCTCCGTTGATAGAAAAGTGACACAAGTCAAAATTTAGATATTATGTTAATTATATGTTCAAAACCAATCCTAGACTCATATACTTAATGTACATACATAAGTGGAAAACAACATATTAGTGTATTAAATGTATATTATAAACACGCATTATATACATACATTATAAAGAACCTTTTTGTTTTAAAAACGAAGATTTGTTTGTGTGTCACTAATCTATCAACGCAGCGATATCATTTTAAGTGTTTTTATTATTTTTTCATATATTTTTTAAAAGTTTGATTTGAAATAATTTAACTTGTTCATAATTGTTAATAGAATAGTTATTAATTTCACCGATAATTACTTTAATCCAAGACGAGCGGCCGCAGTATTATATGGCTTGATCTCATGACATGAGTTTCAAGAGCACTAATATGCAACGGGTTATGTAACGGTTTCAGGAAACTGAAGGCTATAACACAAGCGTTGACAACACCCCGCGGCCACCATTTTCTTACTTTGAATGTTTTAAAGAATGGGGAGATTACTGCAGTTCGTGCGCGTAATCAATTACACGCGGTACGGGGTGTTAATATTAGTCAAATAGCGATAAGAAGAAGGCTAGAGGAAAACGAGTTAAAAAGATCTACAAGTGGGCCTCTATTGACCAAGGAACGCCGAGTGCGATGCGTACAGTTTTGTCATGAGAATCAAAACTGGGAAATTGAGGAATGGGGCAACATTATTTTCACTGACGAGTCGAGAATCTCCAAATAGTCGCCTTAGAGTATGGTGAAGAAAATGTGAAAGGCTTTTCCTATGTAATTTTGTCTTCTTATTCTTCTCTTCTTTTTCCTGTAAATAGATTTAGCCTGTTGGCTTCATCACATTCTCGCCTCCTCTGATGGACCACGACTCCAGCACTCTCTTCAGCGCATACGCGGTCTCCCACTGCCTGTTCTTCCTATTGGTGCTTGGCTATCTTGGCAAAACGGTCGCCTGTCAGCTGTTTATATGCTCGTTCCACCTTTTTCTTCTGATTCGGATCCACTTTGCTACATTCAGGAGATTACTTCATTCTCTCAGATCTTCATTTCTTATCCTGTCATAAATGCCTTTTAGGTATATTGATCTGAGCCCTTATTTCTGCACCATAGGTCATAATTAGCCTCACTATATTTTTGTAAATTTGGACTTTACTTTTTACAATTATATAGCTATTATTCCATATAATGTCTATCATGTATCTCGATATTGCAGCCTAGTCTAGTGCTTTGAAACTCTGCACCAAAGTAATTCAAGGTTATTACCTGTTGTATAACTTTACCATTATAACTTCAAGCTTGCACCTGATCGGGTATCACATGTAGATAGGATTGTTAAATTGTGTTTCCCTGTTTCTGTGTAACTATAAATTGTGGGCCTGTTTTTTATTCTGAATCTCTGCTGTTCTTCCTGCAGTGGTATTTCCTTGCTTAGATCTCCCAGCATTCGCGAACTGGATGCTTTTAGGAATGTATTTAAGAGAATCATCAATCCTTGGTAGGTTTCAGCCTTTTTCTTTTCCCCTTTCTTAAAGATTAATTAAAGAATGATTGGTTTACATGATAAAGTAAGATTAACAATGGTACGAACGTAGATAATTGAATGGATGGGGACGGCAAAGACCTTGAAGTTCGCCAATGGCTAAATGAAACTCGAGAGCAATTTAACAGATATTTGGTTACGTTTTAGATATTTTAATTTATCTTAAGGCATTTTAAATTAATTATATTGTGAATAATAATGCAAGCGAAAAATGTCAATATATTTTTCCATTTAAGGTTGAAACGTATTTTCTATTATAATATATAATTAGTTTGTTAATTTCTTTCAGGGACAAGGATATGACGTAAAGCAATGAATTCCAAACCGTCTTTTAAATCCTCATGATCACGCAGTATTATATGGTGTGGTGTGTATATGTGTGTGTATCGACATCTTTCACGCAACTGCAGGCGTATTGGTGTGGTAGTGCGAATTTAAAACACAGTTTGGAGTTTATTGTTGTACGACATTTTTTTTATTGAAATAAACTATAAATTAAATATATACATTAATTCCATGAGAAAAAAAATGCCTTTATGCTATTAAAACTAAAGAATCGTATTATGTAATTCCTATATTTGTTTCACTTAATTACAGTAATTTACATAAAACTCCAACAGCATGCCTATATTTTTCTTTGTAGATTAATCTGTGCTAACATTTAATCCGCAATTTGCTAATCGACCCGCAATAAATCGAGAGAAAAAAGCTCTTAATAAATGGCGACAGTAAATCTCTTTTATTATTTGCATCCCAGTATTTGTGTTGCTGCAGATAATAACGACCTCGTATAAATCCTTCTAACTACCGAAGCGCGATGATAAAATCATTTTAATTAACATGGCCCGTTTCATATGCATAATGATGGAGTGGGTGGGGAGGATAAAACGCGCAGTCATAATTAATTGGGGGATTTTGATGGGCCATCATTGCATTCCGTTTATAGGGCCGTGCGTTGTTGACATTTCCAATTCGGCACAAACAGATGAAACACAAATACGTATAAAAAATGGATACGGAAATTTAATGTAATATATGTATTGATTGTCAATATTTTCTAAACGTGAATATATCTAAAGTAAACAATGGTTTATAATGTTTATAACCGAATACACCAGTAGATACAAATAATAAATATTATATAATTATTTATTTATATTGCCCAGCTCAGTTGCCTAGTGGATAGAGGCATCGTGATTCGTACTGACCATTGGGAAAGCTACATCGCGAATCAACTTTCACAGTTATTTAGGTTTTCTGTGAAATTACGTTAAATACCGGGTGATTGAACTCTTTTGAACTCCCTTTACCGATGATAAATCCCTTCAGTCGATTGGGAACATAATGTTTTTTTTTTAATTTATTTCTACAATGTATACGAGCGATAGTATTAGATCCATTCGTACTAGATATTGTATTTTATTATTTCTCTTTTTATTAAATTTACTAGGATTTTTGCTTCAATAATTTGAAATTATTACTGTTATTTAAAGGAGGACTACGAGTACTACGAAACTACTCTCTTAAATAGTGATAGTAATATAAACATAACTATCATTCTACAATATGCCGTCAAGGAATGTATTAATACTATTATCACTTAACCTAAAAGTAGAATAGAAGAATACTGGTTACTTTAAATAACAAACAAAAGCAACATTTTCTTACTCTCCATTTTGTCTCTCTTGGATACGCTACTGATCATCACTAGTTAAGTGTTTATGGTAAAATATATCTATTTATAATACGATACATGCTTTTTCTTCTGTTGGCTCCACAACCCCAGGAGGTTTGGGCCGTTCGTTCCCCAAACTCCATCAATTCCTGTTTTGAGGGGATCAGCCTCTGTATTTCTTCATTTCTTATAGATGTTTGTGTATTTCTGCTTTCTCTACTGTTTTCCTCCATTCTTTTCTATTTTGTATTTGCCAGTTTTGGATCCTTACTTTCTTAGATCTTGTTTTAGATTACATGTCCACCTTGTCTTCCTTTTTTTTCGTCCTCTGTTTTCCTTTGGTTTTCATTCCATCAATCCTCTGTTGTATTTTTTTGTCTTTCCTCGTTACAAGTTTAAACTACAGTATTCGTCGCAATTTTATTTTTATCACTATGTCTCCATGTATTCACGTATTTCTTTGTTCGTTAATGGTATCAATCCTTCGTTACCATTTTACTCAAATAATGCCAGTATTTGTGTAATTTTTTCTGTATGAAAAGCGGCTTTAAAGTATATCAAGAGTATGTGTATTTCTATTTCTGCTTCGTGACAATTTTGAGGTATTTGGTCTATCGTAAAGATGACGTCTGTTCGCGATCTTCCCGGTTTGAATCCGTTTTGGTAGTTTCCTATTTCGCTTTTAGTGTGTGTGTGTGTGTGTGTGTTTCCAGTTCTTTGTGTATTAGTACTGATATTACTTTATATGTGGTATTTAGAAGCTATAACTATATAGAACTATAGATTTTGGGGTCTTCTTCCTCTCCTTTCTTGTGTATCGGCACTATTGTTGCTGTCTTTTAGCTCTCCTTTCATTCATTATTTTTTCCTTTGTTTGCATTTCTTCGTTGATTTTTACCTTCGTAGTATGTGGTTTGTCTGGTCCTGGTACTCTTGTGCTTGGCCATTTCAATCTTGCTTTGTTCTTGTTCTGGATCATATATTTGAATTCTTTGTTGAACCATCCTTTCTTTTGATCCCCGTTTATTTGCCCTATGTTATCTCTGCTACGCTTATTATTCGTATTCTTAATGTTTACCATTCCTCATTCATACCGTCCTTAAGTTGATCTTCTAGTTTCTTTATGTTGTTCTTGTTTTAGTTTTTTTTTTCTTCATCTTTTTGTATCTGTCTTATTTTAACTAATACAAGATAGTAGTCGGAATCCGCGATAGCCACACTTAGCGAACAATACAAGATCGCTTGCCTACCCTTCTCTTCATTGAGTGCGTTCCTCTTGGATATCCTTGGCGCTTTATGCTCTTTCTTATGCTTGAATATCCTGCTGCTTATAACTTATGTTCATTGCTTCCTCATAGTTACATAGTTTATACCCGTTATTGTCAGTTATTTTGGTGTATCGATTATTTTCTTGTTACTCCTATGTATTCTTCTTTGCCTATTTGTGCGTTGAAATTCCCAAGTTTCATATCATATCATAAGTGTCATATTTTGGGACTGTTTCGCTTATTTCCAGAGTTATATGCAGAAACATTATTTTTTAAAACCAACTATTCTGGCTATATTTTATTAAAAAATATGCTTTACCCGAATTGAATGTATATTTTTGAAAAATTAACATAGTTAAAGTGCCATTCTGATAGAGATTCAATATTTTTAATATTACTATAAAACTCGAAAGACTTTTGTAGATAATTTCGCATCCTATTTCATTATCTCTACCACCATTAAAAGAATCAGTATTAAAATATCTAACTAAAATTGTTATGTGTACTAAATATATATGCACAAATAATAAGCTATTTCACGAAATATATCATGCATATAAATTCATAATTTTATGAACTGTAACCTTTAATATTTGGCCTATCACTATGAATGAACTGTTATATAAATAACTATTAAAACGATAATTTTATATCCATTAATTAAGTGTTCATGGAATTTAATAGTATGTTTGCGCTCCTATTATAATAATAATGAATCGTATGAATCAGCAAAACTAGATATTTTATTTCAAAAATATATAATGCCATTTTATATTGCTAGAATTTATTTCTGTTGTATCTTTTTTATGAAATTCACTGCATGTTCACATTACTCGTTGTGTCAGGTCATATTGGAATGATAGCATTGGGTCTCATCAATCAAACCGACGGACACGCGCGCTAGTCCGATGGGTGTATAATAATGTTGCGTCAAATATATCATTCAAAAAAGTGCAGGTTTCGAGAATGATATGTTGGCATAAATGATTTCATTTTGCCTATAAGATAAATACGGAGCATAAAAGCAGTATAGTAGAGTTCGTGTGCTATGCTGTTAGAACTAAATTGGTTCTCTAAAATAACAACGGAGCGAAATGGCGGCAAATCGAGCAGAAATTTTTATTTGAAGAGGAGGGTTGATATATTGCTGACGGGTGGGTAAATAAAAACAGGATTTTTATATGTGTTTGTTTAACTGATATTTGCTAAGCGGTGGATAACAACTTATCATCATTTTGCAAGTGAGGGCGGTACATATAACTTTTTGAAAACCACATATTGCACAAATAGATAAACATTGAATGATATATAAATTGGTAAAATATGTAAAATATTCATAATGAATAAATAACATGAATGCATAAAATTCATTTTCAAACGCTGCATATATACCCGGCGCATGCACCATTTATATAGTATAAAACGCAAATTTCCATTTACTGTGCAACAAATACAACTGACGTCTTTTTCACAATTTTCATATAATAAATAAAACCTTGTTTATTAAATGAGAAATTATAATAATATGTGCGTTTTTCGTTAATTAGCAACGAGCAAGGGAGATATTTGCACATTAAAGTATTATTGTGCTGTCTCTCAAGGGCGAGATGGCATAATGTTGGATTTGCATACATCATATCTGAGTTCGAAAAGTTATATGATCTTTGCTTTACGGCGCCTCGGAAGACACTTTACGTTGGTCCTGTCGGTAACGTAAGGCTTGCTCTGTTGCTTACATATAAACGACTAAGGA
Source organism: Lordithon lunulatus (assembly GCA_963942505.1). Classification (NCBI taxonomy): domain Eukaryota; kingdom Metazoa; phylum Arthropoda; class Insecta; order Coleoptera; family Staphylinidae; genus Lordithon; species Lordithon lunulatus. Next base: position 51,458,329 of record OZ012666.1, on the reverse strand, counting down.
AGCAATAAGGAAGAGCACTATGAAATAAACGCTTTGCTGCTACAGCCTCCACTTAGGCCGTTCCTTTTCAAAACATCCATGTAATATATATGAGAAGATTCTAATGATACTTAGAAGAAGCTGTGATTTATAACAAGAGTGAATATTTGTAGGTTAATTAAGATATAATTGAAGTCGCATTCAGTTCAATTCATGGAGTAAGGCCAGCATATATCAAAACGGGATCGTATTCAGTTAGATTTCAATTATGCATGAGAAAATAATAATTGTATACTGAATACTATCTAAAGCAAAACAAAATAACAAGTATGGTACTGCATACGGTTATTACCTCATCGACGACGTTTTTCTAAAAACACTTTACAATCCTCTTGGCTCATATGTTGGAAACCCATGACATAGTAATTCATTACATATAATACACGCATTCTCTTGCAAAAGAGGTAATTTTTTTGATTCACAATATATAAGAGAATAATATAAAAACTGTGCATAAAATAGAACAGGCAACAGGCGATCGCTACTTTGTAACCCTAAATAATTTATCAACAATTTATAATCAATATCCGTCTACCGTTTATTGTGGCAATTTATTTCCCAACTGTAACTCTTTCTCTTTAATATGTGCGGCGAAAACAGTAATTTAAATTTTTATTCAAACAGTTGGTTCGTGTGAACGTAAAAATAAGAATGTCACATAATAAGATACATTCTCAACATTTGTCATGTCCACAAGTTACCATTAAATGTGTCATAAATTTAATGGAAACATAACGCGCCGGGAATACCATGATACACATTCAATTTAACGCTGCCTGACATTTCCGGAATTGTATTTATATGAAACTATCCTTTAATTTATATGCGTATGTGACAATTTTAATAATATACTGAGGATATATGGTGAAGATATTATTCAGATGTAAATTCGAACCAACATATTTTATGTGTGCAAAGTTGTAAACAGGAATATATTCAATGAGGAAGGATAGATTTATAGGATACAATGTCAGAGAACTATCGGACAAAACGTCTTCATTTTCACTTAAGGTGGCAGTTATATATTATACTATAATATACAAATATAAACATCATTTGATGATTGTTATTGTTTCTTTTATTTTAATTTTATAGGTAATGTCTATTTAGTTTTTTAGACAATTTTATTTTAGATACTGTAAACGTCATTAAGTTTAATTTTATATTTTTAGATTGTAACCGAAAGTACCTCTTAATTTTTCAGGTATTATGGAAGAAATTGTCATAATTTATGATAAATTTTGTACAGTAGCGAAATTGCTAATAAAGAACCATTATTATTATTATTACAATTATCTCATAAAAGGTAGTTATAATAATAATAAAGATAAAAATAAACATAAAGGGTATTTAATGTTATGTGTCATTATGACATTATTTATAATATTTTAATTGCACTCGTTGGATATGAATATGAAGATCCAACTATTGAAATTTAAATATTGGATTGTTAAGGCGTCTACTTTGTTATAATTCATTTTAAAGGATAAATAAAACGATTTTTTACTTTGTTTTTTATCACACTTCAGTTACACTTTGCAACTAGTTTCGGCTAAGCTCTAGCCATTTTCGAGCTCCTCCGATGACGTATAAAATTGTTTTATTTATCCTAGTGAAATTTAATTACAAGACCATAGTTTGCGTCGTTCATTTGCTGGCTTTAGAGCAGCTATAAGCTTGCCCGTTGTTTGATCGTAAGATTGTGTTCAGTGATAAGGCTTACTTTTATATGTTATAAGTGAAGTCATTCGTTATTCGTTATGGTGATAAACCAGCAACAATTGGCGGCTAGTAGGTCAACATAGTTCGTAGCATTCATGACATAAAGGCACCTTACACGGTCAATAATACTGTCAATATTTTAGAATAATGACAGTATTACTGTACGATAATATGTTTAAAATGTTCACTATTCTAAAATATTGACTGTATTACTGATCGTGTAAAGTATAGAAATTATAGAAAGAAGAGATTACTGATGTTTATCCGGAAAATTGATTACATGATAAACATTAAAGGAAGATTCAAGCAAATACTGACAGTGCTATGATTGACAGTATTATTGACCGTGTAAGGTGCCTTATAGAGCCACCATTACTCGAAAAAGTGACCTAAGCTTAGACAAAAAGAATTCGCTTTATGAGGAAGAGCCTCGTTGGCCAATGTCCCAGAACTTTCAAATATCCTTCCATCCTCCTATCGGAGATTGGAAATCATCATGGCAATGTTTACCTTATAAAAATGACGAGAATGATCAAGCCAACTTGTTATTAAGCCGATTTCTTAGATTTCTAAGTGAGGAAATTCTTCTTCTTTTATCCTTCTTTCCATACTCTCAACTACCTATAGCGTTCTCCTCTCATTATATGAACGAGATATTACAGTTTACGTTTAATAGTGGTATTTGTAAGTTACTCATTTTTTTGCATTTGTAGCAACTCAATATGCGTCTTGTATATTATCGGCAAATATAACTATATCATCAGCATTTCTTAGGTTATTGACAACATTACCGTGTTAACAATGCAATCTATATCGCCTATATATTCTTGAAAAATAGCGTAACTATACACTTTAAACAGCAAGACTGTTAGAGTGGCGTTTATTTCCTCTATTTGTTCATCGCCAACTTGGGCCCTGATCTTTTGTTTCCAATACAGATTAATTATCATTCTAAAATCTCGGTTATCGATTGTTTTTCTTCTTCGTTAGCTTTTCGTGTTTTCCAAAAAAAAACACGTACATATATTTTAATTCGAATCTAGTCACTGCTGCGTCGTACATGTATACCAAATAATGCTTCTCTAGTGCCCATTCCATTGCTGAAGCCCATTTGGGTATTACTAATTTCATAGTGTGTACTGGGCACGACATTAAACTGCTTACACCCTTCCACCGAGTATCTGTAGGGATAATCAGACCCTTCTTGTTGGCCAACAGCTCCTACATTTTTTTTTTCTAGATATATATTTCTTGTTTCAATTTATATTTCTTTATATTGTAATTTGGATCTGTATCCGACTCAGTGGGTAGACCCTCGTCTTTCTCGTATAAAATGTTGGGGGAGCGAAAGTTCAAATCCCATTGCGGTAATTCGCAGGTACTTTATAATCAATTAACCCGACTTATTGTAAGAATGTAAACATTGAAAGTTGAATTTAACATTTTTCCAAAGAAACTGTACTACAATACTAATGTGTAGTACAATATGGAATATGTTGGAGTTCCATGGTAAGTGCAACTTTTATAACTTATGTCGTTAAAATCGGCACAGCTTAGAACTTTTATGTTATTCTGTCTTGAAAAGAATATAACATAACTTATTAGTTTTAGACACAGTAGAAATCAATAACGAAACCGCTGTGGCCCAAACTTCTTTTCACTTTTAAATTGGCCATAAAAGTGTAACGGTCGTAAAATAAATATTAACGACCTAGTATAGGACCGAGTACTTGTTATTGTCGCAATAACACAACCTGCTTGTTTTATTTCATTTTTGAAATGATATGACACGATTGGATAATTAACATAAACTTTATACATTATGATTACACGAAAGCAAATATTGTTATGAAGAATTACATTGCGATGTAGTAATTAAAATATATTAACAATAAATCTAGGGAATCACGATTGAGAAAGTAATTAAAAATTAATTAATATCAATGTATATGTTCAATAGTTGTTACTAGCTTAGATATATTATGTAACAATTTACTAACTAACTAAAACAATATTTACATTTGTGCACATCGAAATAAGTTATATAGTATATATAATAGTAGATTTATAACGTTCTTCGCTAATTCACAATTTTCACAGGTCTCGATGTCTCCAGTCTCCTTCTTGGAGTCTCATCTTGGAATCTATTCCATCTGTCTAGCTTCTGGATGAGCCTATTTTCCTTCTTTCCATGGGTCCATCGAGGCACTCTTTTTGGGATTTTTTCTTCTACTATTCTTTGTAGGTCGCTGTACCAAACAAGTTGCCTTTTCTTATGTCGCTTATAATAGTTTGCGTTACGTTCATTATTATCCCTATTCTGATGTTTAACATTCTATCCATGTTTTATCTTCCTGCTGCCCTTCTCCAAGTAGTCAATTTCAATCAACCAAAATTGACTACTAGGATAAGAGCAGCAGGAAGGCTTCTCCAACGCTTTTCTAAATTGCCATATTTCACATCAGTAAGTCGCCACGATCCTTACCAGGTCAATGTAGATTTTGTACTTGATCTCATTGCTTACATCCTGATCCCATAGCACAGAGTTAAGTAGAGATATTTCTATTCGGCCCTAGTTAATCCGAGTTATTATTTCCATTTTCCGTCTTTTTTACTCCTAGATGCTTATATTCTTTACAACTATCTATCTGCTGTCCATCTTGAAGTAATAGATATTGTTCTGTAGTGCATCTGCTTAGATATTTCGTCTTTTTATATTAACATACAGCTCCTAAGTTTTCTGGTCATATGATCGAAGTCATCGTAGTCTTGGGCTATCCTGTGCATCGGCAATGCTAAATGTGATCGTCTACCAGAGGAATTCCCATTGATTCCACTTTGCGTTTCCGGTTTTTATTCACAAGAAGTTGAAGAATTAAAGAAATACCTGTATGCTATAAAAACATTAATATAGATAGTTTTCAGGTCTAATTAGGTTAGAATTGGAACTGGGCTTAACTTTTGAGATGACTCTCGGCCTAAATATTTTGATGTGGCTATAGTAACATCTACTTGCGGCTTGAATTATTTCTTGTATACGGATTGTTATGTTGTTTCTGCTATTAGAATTCACGTGCATATACTTAATAGTATCAATATTCTTATAGTTAGGCAGATTATTTAAATAATGTGAGAGCGAAATAGGGGAGAGCTTTAATGATTATTTTATTGAATCGAGAGAAGAGATATGATAAATTTACAGTTACGACCATCAGTAACGTTGTTTTATCGTTGGCTCCAAGTAGCTCCGGAACGAACCGTTCGAGTCAACTAGAGCCGCTTTCGTGTATGGCTGCGGAAGCTCTTCCGGGCTGTTCTAAGCCAGCTAAGACCAGCTTAGAACAACTCTCGAACGATAAACGAAGGCGGCTTAGATTTGATAAACGAAAGCATCTAAGGATAAACCAATGCGAGCGAGGCGCTTGGACACGAATCAATATTACTGATGAAGTATTAACAACAGTATTAAAATAGGATTTGAAATTATTGGAAATAGATTTTTAAATGTAATCAATACATCTTTGAAAAAATAAAAAGTAACTTGAAAACAAAACAGCCGCCATATTATAATGATGAATCGTGAACGATCAATATGTGAATTGTTTACGAAAAACTATTAGAACTTTAGATGTAAAATGATATTATTCTTTTATATTTGTTTGAAAGTATTATTACTAATTCAAGAGCAATATTAATAATGCAGCTGAATAATGTATTGCCCCGCTGTAGTTTGTGATCTTTTTAATATATAATTATTTAGATAGCATGCAACTTTTCTTGGTTAATAGTGACTAAAAATATTTACAATAATTTCCTAGAAATATTCTAATGAACAGTTTAATAGAATCTACTATCACATTTGTATTTTAATAGATCTATTGCTTATAATGATTCATATTTTGTGCGCTCGTTTTTTAACAAACGCAAACGTAGTGATGGCGATTTCAATATACACTTTACAGTCATGTCTATTATCTCGAATAATCTGTAGTAATCTATTATCTGTAGATTCTCGTAAGTTTCGACTTTAATAATCAAAATTAGTTACGTCTTTTACTTTACACTTTACATTTTTAATGGACATATACAGTTCAATTACATTATTCGCTCCTATTCCTGCTTTTAGAAACACCAGTATGGAATTTATATTAGAGAGATTGCACTATATTATGTGTAATGTGCTGTATATAATAGATTGATTCCTATCTTGAAACGTTGTATCACATTGTATATCGCGCACGACTCGCACGAGTTTCCCACTGTATCTATTTCTAACAAGCTCAGCAGCGATCTCTTTGCGTAATGGAGCGTTCAGCCTTCGACATAGATCAAACAGTCAATGTACAATAGATGATGATTTACTATTAGGATATCTATGGTTCAAATAAATTCGTATCATACCCTTCCTCACTGGGGCATGCATACACTTGCAGCTGTTAACTCCCATCTATTTGGTAGATATGTTTTTGTAAAAATTTACATCTTCGAATACGCTCTCCAAACTGTTTCAGGACTGTTTTCAGTCCACAAAAATGCTACTGTTGCAGACTAGTCCTTTAAAAACTATTATAATATCTCACTTCAAATTATTAGCACGTTAAAGTCATCATATTATTATTTAATATTCGACACATTAAATAAACCAGATCTATTATTTACAATAGAGTTTTTTTTACTATAAGAATCTTGAATTTATAAAGACTTGCTTATATAATTGCTATTTATAAGAGTACGTTATCTCTTTCAAATTAAACAATACATTTAATTCCTTTTGCACAGAAATATAAACTCGTTCTCAAAATTATGCTACAGAGCAACGACAATATAATTATCTAATTCTACTGACTAGATGTTGGTGGAGTTTAATATGGCGCTCCTATTACATAAGTAACCATTAAAACGATTCATGAATCAGTAATTCATTCGGTTCATACTGATCAATATATTAAGTATTCCTGATCATCATCATTTTAATTTTTTTTCACACAAAAACTAAAAATGCTTTTTATTATATATATATATATATATATATATATATATATATATATATATATATATATATAATAAAAAGCATGATAGAGTAATATGGTGCAGCCACATGTGATTTACATTTTATTTCTTAAGCATACTCGCTTAGCTTTAGATGAAAATTTTAATTCATTAAAAAAAACCTCTTGTGATAAAATAGCGCCGTCAAAAGGAATGAAATTACTTTCATGTTCAGCATCCATATTTATCAGCGCACACGAACCCCCCGGTAGTGCCTGTAAAAAAGTAGAACCTATTAAATAAACACAAACCGGCGCCGACTGAACTTTCTGTAAAATCATTTTCCTATCGTTTAATCCGAGCGCTGGGGTAAAATACTTATTTCCCAGCTACATAAAGTAATTCTGGTGTTTGGGTACATATAATGTTATTTGCATAGGATTAAAAGAGGATATCATGCAGGATCGAGGTGCATTGTCCACACGCGGCTTATTGTGCGTAAAGGGTATGGCACCGGCTACGCATGTGCCCAATTGTATCGGTTTGGCAAAGTTATAAATAACATCTTGAGGCGTTGCTAAAAGTTATGAAATGAAACCCGATCGGTATCAGGTGATTTATATCTGTTTAATCCCAGGGGCTGCGCCAGGGAGTGACGTCAAACACGCCCTCGCAGGGATGATGATGCTTTGGACGACATGCGGTTGTGCCGGATATACAACGCCGAGATTAAATTCGATACGTACATAAACAATATTTACATGAAATTATAATGGATTTGATAGCGCATGATAATTATATTGTCGAGACACTTACTTATAATCAATTTTACGTTTCCAATTATATTTTTGAAATATATTTCTGTCACTTTCGAGAAACGTGAGACATTTTAAGTCCAACTTTATGACATTATCCATCACTGTCCCCATACGGAAGAGGGGTTTTTGCTACAATGAGCTTTCCTCTTCCATTTATGGGGATGATGGAGCATTCAGCGTCGGCGTGCTCGCGGATTACTCCCAAAAGGCTGACGTGTGACGAGCGGTAGGAAACATTTTGCATATCTCAATCACGACGCTCAAACCGCGGGCGTTGCTGGTATAAAATCTGCAGCATTTTAAGCTTATCAATTAAATCGCACGAACGTTTTGTAGATGAAGTGAAGGGTGCCACTTCGTTTTATATAAAACTTCTTGAGATCGAGAAACTTTTGAAACGTTTGGCGGCGTTGGAGTAGGCAATCATACGTATAAAACTAATAAACTTTCACGATCCCTTCCTCAATAAGAGCGTCGTGGAATACAAAAATGTCTTGGTGATATTGGTTTTGGGTGAAAAGTCGAGACAATTTTAAAAGGAAGGTTGCGAAAACGTGATCTTAATCTCATATGTTATAATTCAATTTTCCGCTAAAGTTATAGAGACACAAGAAGCTACAAGCAGTGTCCGTGAAAAGATTCTTAAACAGTATTGCTCGCCGTGCAAAGATAATTGCGAATGGCAGTGCGCCATTAAAGGGTCGTAAAGCAAACAACCACCGCCGCTCCCAACTACGTATCGCTTTCGGTTACGCGACGTAACTATCCCGGAACACCGCCTAAACAGGTATTATCTTATTATCGCTTCCGGAGATAACTATGCTCTGGATTAAGTTTCCACTCTCAAACAACAATTTTCAACTAAAACTTTGGTGAAGTGTGCGTAATTAAACTTTAGTTTTTACATCTTTAATGTGTTTTTAGTATAAAAACTCTAGTACCTAGATTTTAGATATTCATATTTAGTGATTAATCTATATACTATATGCCGCTTATATATTATATAATATTAATGGAACTAGTTTAGACCCCGTCAGTAGCTGCGCTCATTTTATATGCATAAATCCACATACAAACTTATACTACACTAACAAAATAACAAGTAATTAATTAAATGTTATATATTCTCTAATGAACTATAATTATGCTTCATTATTAAATATAAAACATAATACATAACAAAGCTCTAGTTACAAATTATATATGTATACTTTTCTTCAATTAATGAGATTTAAATGTGTATAGTGTACTTTAAAGTAATTGTTTCACATTAAGAATCTCTTTCTGTTCAATTATTTAATTTAAAATATTAATGTAATTAATATTTAGGTTCTCAATGTTTTATCCACACTTGTGCCATATTCGTATTCCGATCATCATCACCATCATTGTTTTATTAGCAGTGGTACGGAGCAACTGTAAGGCCGTCTTCCTGTACAACTGATTTTTGAGTTCTTAGGTATTTTAATCACGACTTATATCTTCTCCCAAGTCCTCTGTTTCCAGCTATTCTTCCTTGCATCAGAAATTGTAGTAGCTGATATTTTGAATTTCTCATGATATGCCTTAAGTAACAGAGCGTTCTTACTTTGATATTTTCTATTGCTTCACTCGTCTCAGAATTTCCTCGTTAGTTATTCTATCAACCCAGCTGATTCTCAAGATTCTACGATATAATCAGATCTCTAACGCATCTATTGTTTGCGAACGTCCACGCCTTCATTCCGTATAACAAGACTGTGAATATGTAAGATTTGATCAAGCGGGTTTTCTGTTAGATGTCTAGATTGTGACTGCATAGCATGCGCATAAGCAATTCTTATTTTATTTCTGATTAATGATCATAGTTATCATTCACGCTACAGACTTGATATGTTATTTGCTGCACCCTTCCGATGGCTCATTTGCTTATTATGTATTTGTATTTTGTTTTTTTTTTTACTTAGTTTAAGTTAGTACTCCTCTCCTTCTTCAGCTATGCCGTTTAGTAGTCTTTGCAATCCTGCAGATGTGATTACTAACAATAACGTGATACGCAGACGATCATATTTTGTTGATGATTTTGCCATTCACGACGATTACGTACATGATATCCTTAAATAGAGATTCCGAATTTTTAAGAGATACAAATAACAAAATGCATCCTTGTCTAACTTCCTTTAATATTTCGACCTCATCTTTCGAGGTTTCCTGCCCGATTCTATATCCTTAGCCATACCGTCTGATCCATCCACTTTCACCCCCAGGACAATAGGGTGCCCATTTTTCTTCCGGGGAAGGAAATTTGCTGCTTATCCCGACAACAGAAAGAAAATAGAAAACCTCTAATTATTGTTCTGTAGCTGCTGTCGGTACGTTAAGATTAATTGAACTTGCTAGCAGTTTAAGCATTGATATTCTGTCAGAGTGTGGAATGAAATTGATGTCTACTTCAGAGGAGTGTTTCTTCAAACTTGGTACTCATATATCAGACATGTTCCAGAATTAGGCCAACTCATTTCACTAATGCCCATGATTGAGATATCAAGTCGCCTCATTTCTTGAATTATGTTATGGACATTTTCTTGTTCTTATAGATTAAGTACGTGCCTATTTTAATCTTCTTGACGGAGCGGAAGATTCTTAGCAACTCTCCCTCATTTAAAAGGGGCCCGAAACTAGTCCCGTATTTCGATTTTCATTCATAATGATTATCCTGGGAAAATTTTTATGAAGTTGTTTCCCGTTCCCATAACTAAAAGATAAACAATGCGGAATCATAAGAAATAATATAAAAATGGTGGATAGATGGTAAGAACAATTTGAAGAATATTTTATAAATATTTAAGATTGCCATGCCATAACAAAGAATGAATATTAAACAGTAATATTTTCAGCGTATAGATTCATGGATCTAATGTATAACGTCAGGTCAGATAATGAATAATCACTCTGTTTCTCCGGTCTGTGCATTTTAATCTCGAATCGTAAGCTTCATGAAACTGGCATCGGAAATAAAATGAAAAAACGCTTACTTGCAGTTAGATATTTAAAGCTAACTTATTTATTAAAATATTGCGATATTTCGTGTAGCTTTTAAAGATATATTGTAAACATTTCATTTATTCATTTTCACTGTGTATGATTCCCCGTATATATATATATATATATATATATATATATATATATATATATATATATATATATATATATATATATATATTGCAATTACTATAGATTCGATTTTGGAACAGAAAAAAATTGGTTAATAAATATTGTTTCTTTTGAGACTATGCATTTTAAAGTAAACCATTGCTGGATACATATTTAAACAGGAATTAGTAAAACAGCAATACAAAAATCAGGGTCCTTAGTTAACTGATGTGAGGACTTGTTTTGAGCAATATATATTTCCCCATGAAAATATTTAATTTTTTCAATGACATTGGCATATCGACCGGTTTTATATTTAGTGTAGAGGATTCTTGGTGAATTCTTTATTTCTTATTCTATCATAATATATTATGGATATATGAGGACTGTAGAAGGAAATGAAGATGCAACTGTTGAGCAATAAAATAATTATTCTTACATTTAATTTCTAAAAATATGGACAGTTTCTTATTGTTCAATAAAAACATTTATGTAACAAATATAAATACAAATAAATGTCAAGAGACTACTGTAAACGTAATAAAATTCTCCAGATCATTACATAGATATGCTAGACACATTTATGCAACAGCGACTAATCATAGTTTATATAGTTTTAATTCCGTCGTTATTTAAGTAAAACCGTTTTACTATTTTTCTAGATTTGTAATGGATTTTGCTAATATGTACTGTTTTTTCTTACTTTTTACTAAATAGAAATAGTGAACAGTTCAGTAATAATAAAAAGGTACAGCACAGGGGCACATAACAGTATGTGACATCAAACAGCCCAAGGGCATATCCGCTAATAAAGGGAGAAGCTCAGATGAGTGTAATTACCCGATATTAACTTTACAGAAAACCTCTGAAAAACTGTGAAAGGGAATTCGCGATTGTTCGCCCACACTATCGCACCCCAATACTCAGTACGAGACGGACAACAAGCAATTTTGAATACAACTGTCGAACAATTAAAATTAATGACCTGTATTGGCCACTAGTCATTAATAAACATACTAATTTATGTATCAATATGCTATATGAATTTTATTAGTTGTCCATTATGATGAAATACTTTTCATTCTCAAAACTCAAACTTGATAGAAATATGGTTATGCATTTTTCCCTCCCTCATAAATATAATCCGTGTACTGAAATTGCGAGTCTTGTTAAATCGGAAAATTTAACAGTAGTTGAACTAAATCACCATTCGAGTGTCAAATTTTAATTGGAAACGTTCACAGGGGGTGCTGATATTCGCGTCGGTAGCGCGTAAATCTGGTGAAATTAATTTTAGCGTTCGTCAGCGAGCACGGTTGGAAAATGCTGGTGATTTAATGGTCGTGGCGTTGTGTAATTGTTGGCGTATTGTTGCAGGCCGGATATAGGTGGGTTGCGCACGATGGCGCCGCCTCGGCCCACGCCCGCCCTGGAGGATTTGGAGGCAGCGCCGCGACGACAGGCGTCCGTCGACGCGGAGGCCATAAGGATTGTAATACACGACGTGGACTCGGGAACGGCGGCGGCGGCACAGCGCCGCGTCGTCCTCCGGAGGGATCCTTCGGACAAGGCGCACCGCAGTAAGTAGCGATAATTGTTATAAACGGCGGTTATTTGCGAGACCGTAATGAGACATGACAGCTAACGTCGAATATAAACTGCTGAAAGAAGATACGACTATGTTACTCTCAGTTTGTGGAGAATTTCTAATTTGCAGGATTATTTTAAAATAAGATAAAATATATAAACAGGTTTCCATACATTTGAATGGATTATATCTATGACTGCCCTGATAATGTGTTCATTATAACATACAAAAATTTTAGTTATTATCCAAATATTTTTGCAGCCTGTATTAGTCTATTATTTGTTAATGATGGGCACTATCCTATAAAAACTAATAATAAGAACTATCGATAGTCGGGAAACTATGAGGCTATATATAGTTATATAGAAAGACAATGGAAACAAATTTTGCTAATGGGGAAGTCGGTTAAAATATGTAATTTCCAAAATCTTAAGAGTTTAAGCTTAAGACAAGAACTTTTAAAGAAGAATTAGGCTCGAACCACGAATTTGGTTTTGTGTAATATTATACTATACTATATAATATAACTATACTCTTTTTATTCTGCTTCAGACTTTCAGACGATACTGTCTCTGTTTCATCTATAGAAAACTATCGACTACTATTTATGAATAGTATGGGTATTTTCTAAAAGTTAAACGTAGTTGTGTAAGTAAGCATTTCGTGTATATATTTGCGTGCTAGATCGGTTTGATAGTTAACATTATATTGTGTGTTAAATCCACCTACAATCAAATTAAATCAAGCTAATATGGACGTAAATGCACGAAATGCTTATTTTAATCAAGTACAACTCTTGAAAATGAGTAGCCTTAATTCGCGAATATCTCCCTAGTGGAGATTGTTTGATAAACTAGTCGATAAACGTAACGAATCCCGTTGAACTATATTATAATAAAATGTTTAAGGTCTGAATCAAACAACCCTACACATATAATCAATCGAGTTATGCTATAGGGTCCATCATTTCATTAGATCAATATAACAATTGTAACCCCTTTAAATATCAATATGACTACAATTGTTATATTGATCACCATGAAGTTTGTAAAAGAACACGCCGTGATTATAAAATATAGGGTTATTTGACATAAAAATTATAACGCAATTCTTACACAGTTCAATACAATACATTGAAAAACTATGTTCTCAAAAATTATCCACCACAAACTTTTTAACGACGCATGTCAAGCACAGACTTTTAGTAACCATCCAAGAAAAATCGTCTACTTGAAGAATAACGTCGGCGAAAAGTATCCCGCCCTAATCAGAACTTTTTACAACATCGTTTATTAATGTGTACAATCAGTAATCCGAGTACACATACTCGGGAGTAACAAAGGATAAGTAAGCCCAGTTATATGGTATATTGCCAGCTAGCAATTAGGTATTGCCACAACGGCAGTATTTCCAGAAATGTTGACTCCCTATATATATATATATATATATATGAAGCAGTGTGAGCCCTATCTGTTGAATATTAAAACAATCTCTGTCTCCTGATGCTTCTCTTATCGATAATCTTTCCCTGGATTATTAGTTGTGCTAACTCATATCGATCGAGAGGTGGTCTAAGCATTCTCGCTTTCTTGCCTTGTCAGTGCATTCTTCTTAAAACATCTTGTTAAATATAATCTTGTCCTTCCAAGATTTTTTTAGGATTCTGCTGCACAACCATACCTAAAAGATTCTAGTTTACGTATGTGTTCTTTGCTGAGTGTGTATGATTCCGTAGAGTAGGAATGAGAAAACATAACACCACAGCATTTGATGTTGTTATTGAGGTCTCTGCTCGTTTCATTTTGAAGAAGTAGCCCGGATGTTTTCTATCCTACTGCCCTACTGCGGATTTATATAGAGTTGTCGCCCGCTACATTAACTCATTAGCCTAGGTAGGTATATATTTCTACTTTTTCAATTCGAAATTTCTGCTATCACAAGACACATAGAAAACCATAAGAGCCCTACAACCAGTAGTGAATAAACAATGGCTGATGAAGAAGTCTTTTTCAATGATGGTGGTATATAGTTTTGAGCTTTTTACTAATAAAATGCTAACATAAACTTGATTTTATTTAAGTAAAGCTTATATACGATTTAGACTATCTACTAGGTTTTGGAGGTCTGGAGGACTTTCTGTCAAGAGTACAGTATCGTCTGCGTATCTTAGATTATTGGTGGGGTTTGCGTTGACGATACGTATACGTTCATGATATATTAAATAATAGCGGTGACTAAATTCACCCCTACTGCAGCCCTACCCTAATCACCATTTTTTCCGAGACTTTTCCTTCTAATCTATAGTGGCTGATAGTTGTAAATGCAAGTGTTCTATTATGCATCTATCTCGATCGTCTATGCATTTATTCTTTAGCAGTTCATTAGTTTGCGGTGCTATCAAAAGCCTTCTCGTAATCGATAAAGCAGGTGTACACATCCTTATTTACATCAAGGAAATGCAGTGTTATTACTTTGATACTAAATAAGGCTTTTCTCGAGCCAACCACATTTTTGAACCCAAATTGTATTTCCCTTATATCGTGATCTAATTTAGCATTATTGAGTGAATCTCTCTGAGAAGAAGTTTTAGTGTATGATTCATGAGGTTGATGGACCTATGATCTTAACACATATTAGCGTTGAGTGTCTTACATGTCATTTCTTTGACTTTTATGAATATTGAAGGTGTCGGAGAGCTTTTGCAGTTTCTCGCATTCTTCGCATTTTTTTAGCCATTCTTCTTTTGCCTTTTGCATTACCTATCTGACCAGACTGTATTTTTGTTTATTTGTTTCTATATATTTGGTTTTATAAATTCTTCTTTTTTCAATAATTCATTTTTCCTTTCTTATCGGGTGGTAGTTGTGTTTCTCCTGAAACATGAATTTGTAACTTTATACATTTACAGTTTCCTTTACGTTTTCATTAATTTATATGCCTGCTATTGTTGACAGTAGTTTGTTGTTTATCTCATCTGTTACTTCTTGTTTCTTCACAGGGTCGCTCAGTTTTTTTAGAAGTACATTTTTTAATTTTTCTGATGACTTTTATTAATTAAAGTTAAAGTTTTAAAGTGTGGTGGCCACGGGGTTGTGGTTTGTTTGTAAGTTAGCTCCAGGATACGTTTTAGTTGATATTATGGTTGCGTATAATTTTAAAATCAATGAAATCTATTTGGTTTCTAATGATACGTTTTATGAACTCTTGGGGAATTTCCACGTATATAGTCTTCTATTAGGTAGCTGGGAAAATGTATTAGTTACTATGAATTCGTTTCCTTCTGCGAATTATATTAATTACTCTATCGTCACGATCTTTGTGCACTCCAAGTCCATGTTTGTCTACCAATTCCCAACTTTTCCTCGTCCTATTTTTGCATCCATGTCCCCCATGAAAATAGTAACTTTTTTTTTTATAAATTAGTACTACGTTTACTTCATAGTAAAAGGCCTCGCCTTCATTATCATTTATCAGCCGTCGAAGCGTATGCTTCAATAACGTGAACATTTCCAAAATTACTGTGTAGGTGTAGAATAATAACTTGGTTCGAGAGTGGTTTAATTTTTGCAATTTTCAATGTTTTAGTCATCAGAGCCTGTTTAGTATATTTTTCCATTCTTAGTACGTGATATGTCGCTGTAATCTATTAATTTCTAAGGTTTTGAACATTCCAGTTGCTATTTTTACATGTTTTCCCAGGATTTTTAATCTAATCTGGCGGTGTGAGCACTCTTGGAGCCTGACAATCTTTGTTTCGATGTTTTCCTCCCGATATACTTCTAATGTGATTTTCATCATTTTCCTTGTCGCAGGATGATGACCGAGGGCGCTCTGGTTTGTATTTTCCTCTTGCGTGTCCGAGGTCCATGTTCAGTGGTTTGGTTTTTGGTATTCATGATGATTTGCTTATGGGTACCCTTTATGCAGTAGTCTCCGGTTGCATGCATTTCGATGTCGTTGGCCATTCCTGGTTCTTTCACCTTTTGAGAGGATTTCTTTCCACAGGGACAACATAGTACCTCAGTCTAGTCGTTCGCGTTTTTTGAAGTTGTTGACCGATAGAGGGGGAGTGCGCAACCGGCGCTTATTCGGTCTACAGAGCCTCTATAATTATCTAACAGGATGCGCCAGGATGCGCCAGGTTGACATTTGGGGTCTAGTCTTGTTTCTAGCTTTTTTAACCCCTTTCACCGCACATATTATTTTCACTTTTAATTATATGTATAGAGTCGCACACACATACACACGCAGCATACTGCTCGCGAGCCGCAATTCTCCGACCTCCAGTCTACCTATGGAAAGAATGTTTTTAAGCTAGATAGAACTTCAGATAACATTGACTGTGAAACCAAAGTGTCATTCTGGCTGGTTTTTAACATGTTCAGCATAGTATGGCAAATCATCATGAATGCATTTTAAAAACGCGATTAAATAATTCAAATTTGCTTTGAATGTCGGTCGTCGATTCACGAATGGTTTGCTTTGAATGTCGGTCGTCGATTCACGAATGGTAAAAGATTCTTGAATTTTACAGGGCATATTATCGTCTATTATTTGAGCAAGCTAGAAGACACACTGTGGATATATTTCCTGCCACTCACACTCTACATTATGTAAAAATACCAATACATCAAGAGAATGTGCGTACCATAGGGAATATCGCCGCTGTAAGCGAAAGTATTCAACAAATCCAACGATATCTATTCGTTGTCGATCACAGAAGTTAGGGCTATGTCCGTCCGTCACCACATGGACAATTATGCAGAAGACCCTTGACCGATACCCGTAAAAGATCCTGGTAGAGCAGGACTTAAAGATCATTCCTTATGTCGTAAATTTGATGATTGTGTTTTAAAGCAGCTACAAGATGACCCGTTGCTTAATGGTTTAAATTGTGTTCAGCGATAAAGCTAATTTTTTCACACATTCAGATTATTTCATTGGTGCTACGTGAAGTCATTGGTTTATGCTAATAAACCAGCAATAATAATTGGCGCCTTGTAAGCCAAGCTAGTACGTGATAGCCATATGTCATTTTTCATTGTCACCATTACTCGAAAAAGTTATCCAAGATGGGACTATAAGAATGCGCTTCGTCAGAAACAGGCTCATTGGCCATATGCCCAATAATTTTCAAATCCTAGATATATTTATGATCAAATGTTTGTGTTCTTTATTCAAGTTTAAAGTTCTATCGGGTTTTATTAAGATATTTTGTAGTATTGATACTGTCAGAGTTTGACAACTACCAAAATTAAAAATTCTTAATCTAATTTTGTGCCACTGAATAGTCGCGGCGGCCCTATCTTATGGCCTGTGAGATCTACTGTTCCACAAAATACTAACCAGGTTAAGGACATAAATAATGCGGCTCTATTAGAAATTACCCCAAGAAAGCTGGAATGAATAGTGAAAACTATACGACATAGGTTACAGTGTTTGAAAACAGGCGATTTTCAATTCGTGCAATTATAACGCAGAAAGACCGCGGATTGTTGGCCCTATCTCAACAACAATGAAATTTTAAAAAAATAATTAAATTTAAAATGTATTTTTTTGTAATATGTTGTTTATGTCTGTTGTAATAAAGATCTGGCTATACGTATAACTTTGTCCTAATATTTACGGAGCGTTGCAATATAATGGATATACTCGGTTACCACGCACAATAAAGTAATAAGATACACATGTGAATGCAACGTTGTCAAATGTAAGTGTCTTTTAAATTATTCGTGTGGACTGAGGAAGCATGGTACAATATTCTTGTATAAAGATTTTCGACTCAGAATTTGATGACCAACATCGCTACCTGAAGTTCTTTTAACAAATAGAATTGAAAATTGAGCTCTGGCCTCAAATATTTCCGAATCCAATATCTCTTTGCAATTAACTTGCTATTCGATATTCACAGCCATGAATATTCCAGGAATATAAATTGCGGGCAATTTAATTAGTCTGAAGAATATTCGAAGTTACTCTCGTTCTTACAAGTGTGCATTTAAGTAATTCAGTGCACATTGATATTATCTAATACGACTAATATCGTTATTATTCTAATCAGTGGCACAACCACCTAGTATAGATTGGAATGTACAGATACCATCCGTACGTTCAGAATGATTGGTTTTTGATTTAAATCACGCTAAAATTATACATTCAGCCGTGAAGAAGAAGAAGATTTTATTACTTTATCATTCTAAGTATGGATAATATATTGTAATCGTCAGGTAGACAAATCTAATTTTAGCGCAAATCCTCTTTATTAGGCCCATCCATTATGATTTGTCCACATTTTGAGAAAATTCACATGGGACTAATGTTGCTGTTATACAAAGTCTGCTAATAGTAATTTTGTATAGTTGAGGATAAATAGTTTTACTGCTAAATATGATCTTAATGGAAAGCATAATGATAATAATCAAATATAATTTTGATAAATAATCAAATCTAAGAATTTAAAATAAAAATAAAAAGTTCAAAATAAAAACGTTAGTATGATTAAAGCCAGTTTTACTTCATTGTGTATACATGTTTTAGTTTAAATATTAGTGTAGCAGGATCAAATTTGACCACACCTTGTATGTTGATGCAATTTTTGTACGCAATGTTTTTCTTTTACTTTATCATACGAAGAATGGCCAGTGTATTTTTTTTATTTTAGCGAAAATCCACTTTATAAGGTAATGTAAATATCACTAGTTACTATCAAGTAAAGAAGGTGCACTTAAACAAGTCTGTCAATAGGTTAGCGAGTTTGCTAACTCTTCTCTATTCAGTTAATTTGCTACTTTTAAGTGATATAATAGAAATTCTCATTAATAAAATAGAGTCATTTATTGATTGTCCTCACTTTCAAAAAAAAAAAACATTAACAAGAAGCTCGCTGCGCACAGCAAAACGTTCCGGACATCCCATTAAGATTATAAACAGCGCAAAAAATTCAATTACACGGGTGTGGACTCTGTAGAGGCAAAGAAAAGGCCATGCGGCACAATGGAAATTTTAATTAGGACAGTCCCGAACCCCCCTCATCATGATGACAGCCGCGTGCTTTAAATACGTTGGCATTATATCCTGCTGAGCGAATTCAATCAACAGGTCTCGCGTCTCGCAACAGGTCAATTGTAGGTTTATAAATTAGCGGTTTTGTGCGAGGATCGATATCGAGAGGGGGCAGCGGGCGGCGGCGGTGGTTTCTGGGGTCCGCACGGTGTCTCCGCGGAGTGTCTCAAATTAGCGGCAACCGTGGCGGAAAATTATGAGGGCGCGCTCCTGCCAAATTCGTGCCATTAATATGGCGGCAGAGCAAGCAGGGGAAAGTATGCTGTAGTGAGGGGAAATACTAATTGGATAGAATTTTGAGAGTGACGGCCATTTATTTCGTTCATCATCCCGATAACTCAGGTTTTTACTTGGTCGATTAGCAGCTATCATTGCTATGTAAACAATATATACCCGCTGAATAGATTTTTAGTTCTATCCATTATGAAGAATTATCTTTATAATACTACAGATATCTAGTATTTCTAGATTTATCTAGATTTTTGGAGCAATATGCATAGGTCTTTCTTCAATGCATTTTATTAATATCCGATTTACTTATTCATAGATACTTTTGGATAACTAGCGCTCTGATGCAACTTTCAGTTTAGCGCCCTATAGGAAATATATAATAGAAAACATCTGTCAATATGTAAAAAATAAACAAAAAGATATCAAAATAGATTGTCTTCCACATAATTTAATAAATCAATTTATAAATTTATAATTGTTATATAATTACCAAAACAAAGGAGCCGACTCGGTACCCCCTGAGAGGGCGCCCCGACGCGTTACTTAATTTGTTTACCGTGTTGAGCCGACCTTGTGGGTACTCATATTTAGAAAAAAATAACCCACACCGGGACGTTAGTCAACCGATGTTGACTCAGACGATTGTGTTATTCACATTTTTAAACGTTCCAGTGTTTCATATTTTGCGGGTCATAGCAATTTTTGAATTTTGTAGAAAGTGTTTAGATGTACCGATAAGATTAAGAGTGATTTGTGTAGGGATGTTTTTAAATTTAGTAGGGATGCCAGTACTTAAAATTATGGGCACGATTATAACTGTATATTGGCGCCACATGTATTTTATTACAGTCGAAAATAGTTTTTATATTATTATTATTATGATAAACGGGAAATTTGATCAAATATAAATTAGATATTTTCCTTAACATCTGATATCTTGTTCACCTTTGAAAAATAGTGACAGGTGGGATATCACGACACATGCCGGGGGTGGGATATCATACTTAAAAATTATATATGCCGTAAGGGTGTCTGCTTTGTACCTACATCTAATTTAAAATATCTTGGTTGAAAATTCATCACCGATAATCATCTCCACGTGTAATGAACATGCCAGCGTCTCTATATATCTCGCAAATATGGCACGATGCGAATTCTGTTGATCGGTGGAATTCCATTGGCAGCTTTATGAAGATGCTCTCGTGCTGCTCCACTTACTACCGACGCAGTCCGATTTCCATATTCATTCAGGGTAACGCGCCCTGACGCCTCCACGGCGGCGGAAATACTACGCAATCGTCTTGCTTGCGTTGCACCGGGAGCAATTACTCACGATCCCTCGCGGCCCTTTCATGAAAGCGGTTAATTTCGAAAAATAACTTCGCCACGAATTAAAAGCTCATTTATCATTCGAGAGAAATTACTGCTGCGGGGGTGTGTACTCATCAAAACATGCAATCTCTGCCTTGATTAGAGTCATAGTTTCACCGTTATTTAGTTAAAGTAAAAGAAAATAATTGATATAATTTTAAATGGAAATTATTTTTTGCAATGGAAATTTTAGGGTATATATTTTCTAGTTAATACTAGTTATGGTTAGGATCTCGTCTATTCTTCTCTTATAATGCGAATTATGATTTGTATTTAGCTTTAAACAAAACGTGTAGGGAGGAATCGTATTAAATTTCAATAAATTAATAAAAATACTTTATTCTTGTAAAACATATATAAGTGTGAACCCACCTCTTAGCAATCTACATATCTAGATTTCGATCTTATTAGATCTCGTCAGTGTTATTCTTGGTTCTGTAACCCATTTTGTAAGAATTGATGACTTGCTACACTCCGTAACTACAAATTATGGTCATAAATTCTCACAAAATTATTTGGCGAAAGATAATATATTTTTAACAGTGATTGTAATGAAATGTCTAATTATATATTTCGATTAAAAAACACTGCTATTACAGCAAATATTTTGCATGCTAGAATAGCAGTAATACTAAAGATACATTTATAATTTTTATAGAAAATTCTTACTAAAAAGGCCTTTGTTTGTTAAGTTATTATAATATCGATAGTTCTTTTTTTAACATTTTATTGGATTTTGAATCGACGACGTAGCATTAAAGAGAAAACATCACCCCATTATTTTGCATTTTTATTGTAATTGGTACTTGATGTTATGTAAGATGGTACTTGTTCCACTTGTTCCAATCGTTATCAAAAATATACTACAACAGCAGTTTCGGAAATCCTTTGAACTCTACCTGTGTACATACAATCCTGTTTATGTAAATAATAGGAAAAGGCTCGTTGCCAGTTGGTTAACTTTGACCTTTATAACAAGCGCCGAGGCTTGCACGTTTAAATTCCACCTTTGTGTATTTCGCTGGAGGAAATGCGGCTGTCTCGCGAGTTTAGTTTAAAGACACAGGTGATAAAAATATTGATTCTGGCGATAGTAGATAGTCTATTAAAAAAAGAAGAAAATATAAACTGTAAAGTTATATATAAAAATAATTCGTATCATATTTAATATAATATTTATCATGTCCTTCATAAATCAAATTATGAAGCAGCTCTTGTTGAGGTAGATAATACATTTGTGTGTGTCTGCATTGTACTATTATTGCGAAAAATAAACATAAATTAATCAGAAATGTAGGGTTCACAAATTACAGCTAGTCACGAACAACGATAATTTGCATTTGTAAATGAAAAATATTTCATAACATATATATTGTGGAATATGTAACCGTTAGAATACTATTACATTTCCATATTACAAAATACTGAATTGATTAAATAAATTCAATGCATTCCATTAATACATATTATTTTAAATTCAATATGACTGGGGCGAGTTATCTATAGCCCGTCACTATAAGTAATCACTGATAGATTTTTAATAAATTGTTGCATTTCATATCCTCATGTTCCTTTGTTTGCATATAGTAATATTGTTTTAGTAGTTAAAATTGACAACGAGACGTTTTAATGAATTGTGTCAGGGTTCAAGTCCACAATAAAAGAAATAAATATGTTATAGCAACAAACCTGGTTTAGTACTTATTCATTACGATTTCGTGCGTGAATTTATTAAATTATAAAAAAAGTTTGAGTGCAAAACTATCAAGTTACAAAACACGTTTGCATAAATACTTTTTTCGGTCTATGCCTTATCAAAGTCGTCAAATTTCACGCGTGCCAACTATAAAACTGTTGTCTACTCTGGTTACTATAGCTTTAGAGCGTTGCGACTAATTCAGACAGTTCTGAACTTAGAGAATATAACCCCTGGTTTCTTAAGCCCTAGCCGCTTTTAACGTCATAAAATTATGTTTACGTGTACACGAATATGGTTTCCCATAAAGAGAAATAGCTCAACGTCTTGCAAAAAAAAAATGCAAGAAACATTGTGAATTATTCAATTCAATATCCTCCGAGAAATTATACACACTTTTGTTTCGTGAAAATGTCACAAACCGCCGCTTTTACGGAAACGCATTGCTAGAAAGCAGGACTTTTATACAACCCACCTATAAGAATTATAGCGAATATATTAATATAGCCTTGGAGGACTAATGATTGTTGACTACATTATTCAATTACATATACACACTTTTTTTATGATGGACAAATGTCACAAACCTCCAATGTTCGGTAACGCTTTGCTAGGAACCAGGGATTCATGGAATAAATCAAGTTTATACAACTTAGCCTATATCAATTATATCGAATAGCCTTGAAGGACTAGTGATTGTTGATTACATTATCCAATTACATATACTTCTATTTTGTGATTAATAAATGACGTCACAAACCGCCGTTTTTGGTGTTACTAGGACACCTGCTCTTCATAGAAGTAATCTGATTTATACAACTCAGCTTATATGAATTATATCGAATAAATTGAAGTAGCCTTGATGGCCTACCGATTGTTGACTACATTAAGTTTTCTTTAATAAACCTGATCGTTTTTCTCTGTTGGATATTCTCTGGAGTATTTAAAATTCGGTTTATTCGAGTAATAATGTATCTAATGTCTCCTTTGATTATCTTAGAATACGGTTGCCTGAAAAGAGGATTAAATATCCCAGGGCCGAATGCTAAACCTCACTTCATGCTCCATCGCATTAGAAACTTATACGGGAATGTCCCCGCGTCCGACTTTTATATATCGTCTGGGATTAACCATTGGGAATACAAACGGCAGGAAAATAACGTTCATTACAATCGCCGTTATATATCACGGAGTAGATCTAAACATATAAGCCTCAATTTTTAGATGCTTTGGACCAAGGATACTAAAATTGGATAAGATAGATCATGACCTATGCTGCATTATGTGATACAACTTTAATCTTTAATACAATGTGTATATCGCTTGTTCGAAAGAAATACGATACAACTCAAAAACCTGTATATTAAGGTTATTGCACGATATGTTGTAAGAAAAATTAAGTCAGTGACTGACATATTTAACTAGCTATAACAATAACAATTCTGTATTTCACAATAGTCTGTATTTGACGAACTTTGAAACGCTCTCTGATCGGATGATGTCTTATAATGTCTATACTCCCTAATTTAGTATCCTTGAATTTGGACTATGTGCACAGTATTCTTACACACATTAAAATTTAAATTCAATTCAATAAAACTACCTTTAATCAATAAAGTACTTATAATAAATTAAAGTACCTGGCCACCTTAATCAAAACAGAAAAGGAAACATTTGTTGAATTGTTGGATGAATAAGTTATGCATACTTGGCATAAGATAATAAAAATGAAATTAGTGATCATATTATAAAATTAATCTACTATAGCTACCTGTATAATATTAATATCTATTTTCTTCGGGCGATAGCAAGTATAATTTATCTTACGCCTGTAACAATTGGCGGAAGCGCCGGGTTTTTGTGTCATTCCAGTTTAATTTTTCGTGCTGGCATTGAAATGCACCGGTTGTATTTTATTTCCTAGGCCCGAGGCCCTTGAGGAATCGTATAATTCAATGAGGGCACAATTTAATCACGTACACGGACTGGTGCAAATATAACATTACGAATTGCAATTTGAATGCTCGCAATCTGACGAACAGTCCACAATTTTCATATGCTTCGTGTGAGAGAATATAATTAATGCTTTAATCGACAAAACAATTTTACAAATAGTAAGTATTTCTATTATCTATTTACTGTGGCACCATACTTGAGTAATCAAATAGATTTATAGATTGTGGTATCAGATTTGTAAACTAGAATCGAATTATTCAACCCGGATTCATTATTAATGTAAAGTTATTAAATATCATTTTATACTCACACACTCAGCAAACAAATGCTCCCACTTATCCGTACCTTGTTCATTTAACCTACATTTCCTATAATCCTTATCCTTCTAGTATTTACCTCCCCTTTCCATATACCCACAACTAAACCTTGCCCTAGACTGTGTCATATACAGCCGTAGACAGCGGGGTACTTGAACATCTTTCTACCTGTCATAATATCCTCTTTTCTGTATCTTCCCCAGCTGTACTTGTCATTCGCTTCTTTGCAATAATTTCAGACAATCTGCCATTCTGCTCTTCCGCCAATGACAAAACAGCCCTTTCATAGAAACATTTAATTCCAGATATCCATTCATCACTTTTGCATACATGTCTACCCAATGTTACCAGCTTTTCATCATTCCCGCTACCACTCTGTCGAACCTAATCACTTTTGTCACAGGCATCCATCCTATAGTCATCCTATTTGTTTCCTGCAGTGCTATATATCTTGGAGTTCATCTTACCAGACCTAGCAATCGCTTCAGGTACTGCAGTTGCACTCTTTGGCCATTATCACTTCAGTGGCACACTATAACGCAGCACCGTACCGCGCACGGGGACGCGTACCCATATAATCAGTTGGCCACTTTGGTTAGTTCGGCGGAGTTCCGATATTTCTTTCTGTTATTGTCTTGTTACACATATGTTGCCGTACGCCATAGAAGTCTCCAGCCAGCCTCTTTGAGACCTATTACAGAGTTCATTTTATAGTTTAGTCGTCTAACCAAAATAGTTATTCGTTTTATCATACAATGCTCATATATTTCCGGTGTTTTTAATGATCTATAATTTAGGTACGCTTTTTGTTTTTACTCACATTTTTCTTTCACCTCTTTATGAAACCAGGTGTTTATTTGGGCACTCTGTGTTTTGGTTGGCCAGGTGCCTAGAGAAGCCTCTTTTACAGCAGCTTCTATGCCCCCTTTTTTTTAGCTAGAGTTTATGTTATCTTGTTTATTAATCGGGTCTTTGTCTTGTGTTTGTAACACAGATCTTTTGATTTGTGCCAAAGTGCTTCTATATTTAGTTTTTCATTTATCATTTTTATTGGTTTCATTTTGAGCCTAAATTTTCCTAGCACCAACCCATGATCGTTTCCTGCATTAGTGGAGATCAGTGCCCTGACTTCTAGTCTAGTATTTGGGTGTAATGTAGATATTTCTGTTTGTGATCATGAAGTCAATCATAGATTTGTATCGTCTCTTTGTTTTTCTTAGCTTATTGTTGTTGATGAGTTGAGCATTAGTTCTCCGTTTATATTAACCAATCGCTGCTTAAGTCCAGAGATTACTTGTTTGCCTATGCGTGCATTGAAGTCTCCTAATAAGGCCATGGGCTCTTTATTGCGTATTGAGTTCACGGTAGATTTCCATAGAACGCTTTTATTTGCTGTTTTGATTTAACGTCATGAAGCCCAGATATTTGAAGCAATGCACCATTGCCTTTTCTCTTCCAAAGTTTCCTGCTCCATTTTCCACCTCTCTTCGTGAAACACATCCACTTTCTTTTTTAACATTTGCTTCCAGCCTTCGCAGCGCAAAGAACCGCTCTAGCCTCTTCACCATTTCTTTTAACTCAATGAAGGACTTGGCCAACATTATAATACAGTCCGCGTATAACAAGGACCAACATTTTTCCCTGCTCAATTAGTCTTATCGTTGCCGTGTGCACTAGCCGCTTTCCATTGTTCACTACAATCATAGTTTAACTCGTTTCAATCTTCTCTCTACTCCGGTTTGGTCTAGAAACTGGACCTTCACATGATTATGTAGTCTATTTTGATGACACTACCAGGTCATAACGGAGGTCAATAATCCTGATATACCAATTCGTGTCAACAATACCCCGAAATACTTTAATTTGAAAACTTTGTATTATTTTTTTATTACTTTGTTTGTTGCTCCCCAATAACTGAGCACCATACGTCCATACATGTCGAAGTACCTGTTGATTTATCGAAAGTTTATTGTGTAATCAGACAGTACGTTTTTCTATATTTAATATTTAGTTCATTTTCTGCACTAAGCTCTCCTGCGTAGTTAGTAGTAGCGTAGTGTCATATCCAGGTATTTAGCAGGAGTATATTACTTGGTCGTTGTTTATAAAGACTGGCAAATATTCAATAACTTTGTAAAATTGATATGAACTGAGTTATATACATTTAGATTTATTTTACAACTTTTAGTCCATTCGCAGGTAAGATCCATAGCTATTTTTAATTTTTGTGTGGCATCCCTGAAGAATATAAATTAAATAAGAAAATGTATTGATCTTAGAAAATTAATTGTCTGCCATATGCTGCCCTATTTTCCTAATTTCCTCACCACCATGAACTTCTGGTACCAATCTCTCAGATTGCTCTTCTCCCGGCTATTTTACCTTGTATTATCAGGTGTAGTAAGTTGTATCGTTCTGGGTGTCGCATAACATGGGAAAGCATTCCAGTTTCCGCACCTCACATCTCAAGGCCTCAAGTTTATGCAGCACGGTATCCGTTAGTGTCCTGCTCGTACAATAGTACTGAATATATGTAGCATCTTACAAGGTGTATTTTAAGTTTCAGACTAATGTGTCTACCGCAAAAAATCTTCTTTAACTTAAACAAAGTCGCTCTGGCTTTCTTAATGCGTATTCTGATTTCCTTGCTTATATTCCAATTGCTGTTTATGTTAGAACCCAGGTATGTAATTTTCTCTGTTTTCTCAAGTTGTGTACCATATGCTGTAATAGTCGGTTCTTCTCGAGGTACTTTGCTTACTATCATATACTTGGTTTTTTCGTGTTTCAGTCTCATACCTAAACGTTATGCGATGAATAGCATTCTCTCGTGACACTATTTTGTAGGTGTTCTAATTCTTCGCGGGTGCTGGAAATTAGTACGGTATCATCTGCATATCTCAGATTATAGAAGTGCACGTCGTTAACCTTGATACTTTCATCAATCTCCTCCACTACATCTTAAAAGACTTATTTTTACAGTATCCGAGGTGTTTTGGTCAGTCTTAATATTCGCTTGATGTTGCTAGTACAAGTTTGCAATTATACGCAGGTGTTTGTCGTCTATACCTACTCGCTGCAGAATCTTAAACAGCGTATCGTGCCTAACCTTATCAAATGCTTCCTTAAAATCTACGAAAGAAATATAGACTGGCTGTCTAATATCTTTGCATCTTTGCACTAAGACCTATATTCTAACAGCGCTTCCCTGGTTCCTAAGTTGTTCCAAAACCCGAATTGAGTATCGCTAATCTGTGGTCTTGACTGATATGAAGCCATTTTGAAATCTGCTGTTCACTAGTATGTAGTCAATTTGATTCCTAACAGACCGAACAACAGTCTGTCTTGCGGGGGATCTCTACGTGTAGAGTCCATGTCGCGGTAATTTGTAGAAGGTATTTAGAATTACGTAGTATTCTTCCTACGCAAAGTTCTCAATCCCTCTTCCCGTTTATTTATTGTGCCCAATCCATATTTTTCTATGCATTCTCCACTAAATCCTTGTCCGAACTTGGCGTTTAGGTCTCCCATGATGATTGTTCATATCCTATGTGTTGAGTTGCTTGAGGATGTTGGCTGCTGACTCGTAGAGTTGTTTTATTTCTTCGCCTGCGCTATCAGAGGTAGCAGCGTATATTTGAATGATGTTTAGTTTTGATGGTGTACTGTTTATCTGAATGATTAGTATTCTCTCTGATATTGGTGTAAAATCTGTAACAAATAGTTGTATTCTCTCGGATATTATTATACCAACTCCGGTTATGTGATAATAGTCGCAATTACTCGAGTGGTACTAAGGGTGGTTTTAAATTGTGCAGCATCGTGTCTCCATAATATCTATTTACACTGTAGTATTTTCCTGAATAGCGTTTTGTATCTTTCCTGCCTGTGCTTTGGTCCTCACATTCAAAGTATCTATTTTTACCATCTTCCAGTTCCATTGCATTTTAGAATCTGTTTTCGGGTTTTACTGCATATAGGCCTGGGTAGCCCCGCTCTCTACTCCTGCCGGATATTGGTTTCCTAGTTCATGATCAGTGCGTTTCTTACCAATGTTGTTTCTTTCCATTTTGACAATTCTTAGGAGTTTTATGGGGTAGTTTCCCGTTGCTTTCCCCATTGCAATATCACAGCCGGTTTCATGGACTATGTATATTGATATTCGCCTATGAATTTATGGTAATGAACCTAATCACAAAAGGTTTTCTTTTGTTGCCTCATCTCACTAACGGCGCAGCTCTTTCCCTGTGTCATGCTAGTTTTGGTCCGCCCCTGGTATTTTATTTCCCAGATACCAACCATAGCTGGTAGGCATTCGATGGGAATTGGATGTATTCTTCGATCATACAATATCTCACCTTAGAACACTGGTACAAATGATACAAATTGCTGATTTCTACAACCACCAACACCAATGGAACACTCGCAGTTGAAGAACGAGACGCGAGGGGGTAACATCAACTTTGCTTGTAATAATCCTGTGAATGTAGGGCAATTATACAGCAAAATCAAGGACCCTAATGTCGACGTCAGGAGTCGTCTACAAGATGCCCTGCCGAAGCTGTGAACTGGTATATATCGGACCAAAACCACTCAACTGCCCAAGTCACGGATGACACAAAAGTGATGCTAAGCATACATTGGGAGCTTGTACCTTAGCCAACCATGTTCAGAGGACTAACCTTGCCATCGACAATGATGTGGTTAAGGTGCTGGACATCGAAAACAATCTTAGGTTGACTGTTCCTGGAAATAGTCCATATTACTAACGAACCTAACACCTTGATCTCAAAGACAGACAACCCAACCTGCTGAAGTAAAAAAGGCAACACATGAATGTCAATTGACTATTTATAGGTTGACAATCTTGAAGAACAGCAACACATCTCCCTGGCTGATAAAATCAGATGTGATAAAGGGGGTTGGCGTACTTGTTGAGGAAGTGTGCATGTTATTAACCCCAACTTCTGTGAGTGGTACAGATTAGTCCATGTTTTATGTTCTTACCAACTATGTTTTCAGAAACCTGAAGAAGAGCAGAATTTACTCGAAACGTCGTACAGAATAAAGGGCATGTAATAATATCCTCGATGCTTTTTGGAGTGCATACCCAAAAAAACTCAAATAAAAATTAATGTATGTGTGTGTGTGAATTTATGAAAATTATAAATATAATGGAATACTGAAAATATGGAATATTATTCTACACTGGCTACATCAGATAATCGTGCGGAAACAAAAAATTCTAATTTGTACGCAAATCCTTTTTATTAGGTCCCCTGATCATGTTAAGATCATCTCTTGCAAATGTTTGTCCGTCGTCTATCGTCTGTGATAAAATTTTCCTCCCGGGGAAAACTACTGGATATTTTCCAATCTCACGTAACTCCGTCTTGATTCGTTTTCAGTGGAAATAGGCATGGGAAAAGTTCATGTTACCTACTGCGATTATTCTATTTTGAAAGAAAAGAACACTACATTTACGAAATGGGTACAATATTTTTATTTATTGTTTCGAATATTTTACTAGAAATACAAAAAAATTATCTCTGGCAGCAAAACACTTTGCCTGTGTCAAAAATATACATTCGATTCAGGTAAAGTGTGTTTTATTATTGAAAATATAAAAAATAGTTATAACAATAAGTGACAATTAAAAATTATGAAAGTATACGTTTCAGAATAATCGCGAACGAAATTCTAAAAGTAATTGAACAATTAAAATATAAACTATTTTCAAAGTAATGCTCTGAAGAGAAAGTTTAACGTCATTTGGTAGAATCATCAACATAACAATGCACACCTATATGGTAATAACTGTCAACATATTCATGCATAAGGTGTCCTCTATTGGAATAATATTCCAACAGAGTGTTGGTATCAGCACAAAGCCAATCTTGAATAATATATCTTTAAATTCACCTCTTAGCAATTTACGTGTCTAAATGTTGATCTTGCCAGTTCTCATCAGTACAGCTCAGCTAGTGATTCACAGAATCTCGAGTGGTTTATATACAAAGTAATGCAATAGTAGCAGTGAAGCATTATGCACTAGTCACATCAGATTTATTTACTAAGAAACACTCAAAGTTAAAATTTTATCATAATGAATAAATTACTACATATCCGTCGAATAATATATAGAATACATTTGCAAGTTTTTGCGATTCCCATTAAATAATTGAAACCTTTTATTTAAGCTCGTGGATTTGGAATGAGAGTAGTTGGAGGAAAGACTGCACCTGACGGGCGATTATTCGCGTACATTGTCTGGACGGTGCCTAGTGGTCCAGCTGAGAAGGGTGGCCTCCAGCAGGGGGACAAGGTGTTGGAATGGGGTGGCGTATCACTCATCGATCGCTCCTTCGAGGAGGTGTGTGCGATAATGGACCGTACAGGGGACATGGTCGAACTTCTTGTAGAACACGCTACCGACTTAAGGATGTGCGACCTTTTGGACGACCCCATGCCTCCGCCCAGTATCAATAGAAAACCTTCTGATGCGGGTATCACAGCATTACACGGTAAGTGAATTAGTTCTTATGCTGATACTACCTTATATTTTCCAATTA
This sequence comes from Lordithon lunulatus, assembly GCA_963942505.1. Lineage (NCBI taxonomy): Eukaryota > Metazoa > Arthropoda > Insecta > Coleoptera > Staphylinidae > Lordithon > Lordithon lunulatus. The sequence continues at coordinate 51,426,836 of OZ012666.1, read as the reverse complement.
AATGAACATTCGTCCTAGTTATCTTCGCTAACGAGTGTATAATTGAACCTCGGGGCTGTGTAAGCTCATTAAGCGTTCTCTCTTTTCGCTGTACAACTTCCTGTGACCTTTCGGCCTTTACATGTGCGCCCCTATAATATATAATGCAGTAATTTTCGGCCGCGTTCAGAGGAAGCTCGGTTGTTATGCGGCGTCGGATCAAAATTAAACCGGCGGTTCTTAATTAGTGTCCTAATTTGCAAGGATAAATCTCGCTGCTTCAGCCGTGACATAACCGATGCATCAGCGGGGATCGTGTGCCGCGAGGTTTGCTGTAATGACCCGGGGGATTTGAAAGAGATTTTGTAATTTTAATGTCACTAACTCGGGTATCGTTTTTGTGCGAAATATTTAAAATTATTTCTATAACCCGGCAGTTAAGTGTTTATTAAACAGTGCGGAGTGCTAAAATTCTAAATTTCATTATAGCAACTGTCTAAAATACAACTCTATATAAATAAAATTGAGTAACGGCCACAAATTTCTAAACATTCTGCAACTGTATGTAAATTTACTTGCCTCTATTGTGTAACTACTCACTAAGAGTTATTTTTATAATTTTAAATTGATTATTTATTAAAATCTATGTTCGTTCCGAATTTTGAATTAAATTTAATTAATTGAATTAATTGTCTTAAGAACTATTCTCGATATTTTTAACATAAAACAATAATAATCAGGGTACCATATAAAAAGGTTTTCTGCAAAAATAAATAAAATATAAGGAAACACAAAATTTCATACTTCATTCATACTTAGTAGTAAAAACTACATTGATATGCATATGCAGGCTAAGTAGAGTTGGTAGATTATCACACTAATACTGTAATAAAATACAAAGTAAAACGTAAATGTAAAAAGTGACGTAAAATCAGACATTTCTCATTATTGAAATAGTAAATAAAATACTATAATAAAATACTGCTTCAAGAAGACTCTACATTAACATTTTACATTAAAATACAAACCACCAAAATAAATCAGCTGTGAGGCTTTTCCCCCGCCAAGGGAGAAGCTCACAGGAGTAATAGTCAAGAAAACATGTTTATTAGAAGTATTAGAATAAGTAATAATGCATGGAAAGGTTAAACCCCTGTGCTCACAAGAAGACAATGATTTGAGCAATACATATAGATGACGCCCATCTACTAGTCTATATCAAGATAAATGCTGTAGAGGCTCCACTAACGAGGCTGAACAACTGAGAAGCACCAGTCCACCCGACAAAAAACGAACTTTTATAATACGAAAGACAACCACAGACAGAACAACTAGAAAAGCTATTCATCAAGATCCACACACGTACCACAAGAATGGAAGCAGAACATAAGCATCGCATTATATACCTACGGCATAACTACAGATGCATCTCCCTACTTACTACTTCAATGAAAATATTCACTACTCCTGGCGGACAACATCGCCAAACAAGTAATAATGCAATCTACGTGGTTCGTCAAATAGCGGACGAAGCACTAGAATTTAATACACCTGCATATCTCAACTTTTTCGACCTCGAATTCGATAAAGTGTTACTTTTCGACGAGCTTAAAGCTCGTAATGAGGACACCCACATCCGAATGTAATATAGACTATAAGACAACTAAACACAGAGGATAAAACAAAACTAAGGACTGCTAACGGCGAAAAACATTGATCTCTGCCAGAAATACGACAGCCTCAGCCCTCAACTATTCAGCCTGCCTATGAAAAATAATGGAGAGCCTGGACAAAGTTGGCCACGTTGACGATGCATGCAAATCATTATTGCAGATGATGGACTTCAATCGCTCCTAAACACATTCAAATCACCATTCGACAGGATCACAACAACCATTCACTCACCTTTCTGCAATCCCTCACCTACTAACTTTTCACTCGCTCGCATACGCTGTGGAGATGCCAACACTTGTCACTCCCATTACAACACAGTAGTAATACGGTATATCCGTGCCCCTTTCTTCTCTCTTCTGAACCGTTCGCGTCTTGCATATTTTTCCTCCATGTTTCACTCGACCCTGGTTGTGTAGCCCAGGGTTTTCCCCCGCATTAGTTACTTCACATAACTAAGGTTGCACTAGCTCTCAATCATATTCTCATAACCTCAGTTTTAAATTTCCCATTCCTCTCAGCTTTTCATCCAACCAGACTTCAAACAAATGCACTCTTCTGTAAATCCTTCCTCTATCCTTCCTCTATAGGCTATCTGTGCCACACGTACATTCCATCCACACATCCCGCACCAGTCTCTCTTCATCAACTTCTGCAGTCTTTCCGAGAATTCACTACCCTCCCAAACACCTCCCACTGCATGCTAATAGGATTAGTTTAGTTCTGCAGGAGCACGGTCAAAGGCATCAATCTTTCAAGACCTATCAGACTCTTCAGGAACCAGCCCATTTCAACTCTTCCGCTTTACTCGTCCTACCCTTTTTTTATATTCACTTCTAACCTCCTCTTTTCAAGGTAACTTCCCATTCTTTCTAACATTTGTTGCTTCTATTCCACTCTCTTAGCATTGTAGCCTATATAATCCGTATAGGCTAAAATCTTCACCAACAAAACTAAAAACCTAATCATCGCAAAATCTCCCACTAGGTGCAAAATAGTAGTGCAGGACAATATCATCGGACAATTGTTCGCATTTGTTTATCTAGGGATACAAATCAACTCATATGGAGATCGGAAAGATAGCATCTTGAAGCAAGGTAACAAGGCGGCATCATAAATGCGAGAGAACGTTGTTCGATTTTATTTATTCAAAAACTAATACTTCCACAGACACAATACCAAGAAATTTGATAGGAAGCTGAAAATAAAATAAAAAGAAGCGAACAGATTTACTCTCAAAGCGAGTATGTGAACATGAAGGGAAATATCACACAAATATGGCATGGACAATGAACCTGTTGAGGTGGCAGAAATTATATTTCTCAGGGAAATGATAGTTGCCGCAAAAATGAACAGAATAAGAAATGAACAGATAAGATTCACGCTACAACCATAAATACATAAACCCATGAAAAGAACAAGTTGACAACAAAAATTACACCATCACCAAAAACCAATTCATCATAATATTAGATACAACAACTAAAAATGTACCCTCTCTTCACTTGCCCTGTTCCTTGTCTACGAGACTCCCTCTCCCTCTCCCACACCAGTCTTTTGCAGATTTCCAAGCCTTTCGTACCCTGTCAACCATTCGCTCACATTTCTGCAATACCTTATCAACTCACCTTTTACTCCTTCATATGCGTTGCCGAGGTGCCAACACGTGTCACCCATACTTTCCTTCCTCTCTCTCCGAACCGCTGTGCAATGCATATTTTCACTTCCTGCTTCACCCTACCACGGTTATGTAGCCCAGAGTTTTTCCGGCACTGTTACTTCAAATAACTAGGGTTGCAATAGCACTAGTCATCCACACCTTCCGCAGTCTACAGTCTTTCCTCGAATTCATTACTCTCCCACACGTGTTCCACCGCATGCTCAGGATTAGTTTCCTGTATGGGCACGGTCAAAGGCAGAGTCTGGATGGTGAGTATCTGGGGTCTGGACCGGCGATACATTTTCCTGCTAAACAATGCTCATATTGCTCATACCTTATAAATTAATATATTCTCAAGTCTCACCAAAATCGATGGCAAAGCCTTACGACGTGCCAATATGAACAAAAAATTACATGAATTGAGGAGTGGGAGCTAGAGTGCTAACTGATGCACAAAGGTCACATACAAGTGGTTTAATTGCAGTCTGTGTATGAGCTCCCGGACTTGTTTATGCTGTCTTAAATCAATCAAATATTATCAGAAAGCGCAAAAACAACAGAAGTTAAATAACTGGCCTAGAATAGGAAAACAGAAAACAAAGAACGCTTAAAGAGACTAAAACATAAAATTCAAAAACAACTTGACTACTATCCACAGTAGTAGTAAATATAATATCAGAAGACAATTATCTAACCAAATTAGTTGAATCACAAGAACATCAGGAAATAAAAGGAGAGGGGTAAATCATAAAACTCATGGAAGAAATGTATAAAAGAAATACTGCTAGGAACGGAAGAAGACATAGAAAATGGAGTAAAGAAATTACACACATCTCTTCTCTCTAGGTACGAAATTTCATGCCTTCTCAAAATCTCCCAGACAAACGGTCAAGCAACGCATATTTACCATCTCTCCAGCTCCGAGCACCACCAATGCGTTGATCGACTGTTTGTCCGAAAGGCATGAATGTTCGTAGCTAGATAAAAGAGCTTTACTTCATTCTCTTTGGTTTGTATGTCTTCTGTCTTCAGAACTTTAACAGATCGAAGAATACTAGACGCGATATTGATTAGGGAGCCTTTAAAATCAACGAAAAGTCAAGCGACTGGTCCGTCAAAAGCAAAGAGATTCTCGAAGGACGTTATGCGGTCAGGTAGAGAACACTACAGTCGCTGCCAGACTAGACAGGACTCTCTATACGGATCTATCACAACAACTGAGCTGTCTAAGGGGGGCGGTATATTTACGTCCACACAATCTGAAACTACATAATAATGTTCAAGGCATGGATACATTCCAAACGTATGGAGAGAGGTGAACCTGACTTTCATACCTAAACCGGACATAGATGACTACACCTCTGCCAAATCATTCAGACCCATTACTGTTACCAACTATCCGCTTCAGACCAAACAACATACATACCACGAAGTTGTAAGCAGATCGAGAGATCTATAATGCCCCGACATTCTTCACTGGAAGTATTGGCTGGGATACAAGGATGATATTACCGTCATTTTAACAGGGAACTATGACTAGGCAATATTATGCAGAGTTTACTACGAATAGTAGAAAATGGTACCCAGAACACTATATGATGGTAAATTCTACGAATACTGGGATGGTTTTGTTGACGAAGAAACTAAAGCAAAACACTTTAAAGTTACCGGTCCTATTTGGAACAACCTTTAAGCTAGCAGAACAAGTAAAATATCTAAGAATTGTACGAGATAGAAAACTAAACAGCACTTCTTTCTACTTTCTGGTAAAGTGGGCGCACATGAGAATTATCACCTCATGTCATCCTGTAGATTTATACAGCCATAATAAGTACCATAACCCATATTAGTTTACGGATAGTGGCTTCAAACTAGCTACAGGAACACTAAAACTGCATGGTATGCTGTGGTGTAATGAGTGCTATGCGAAAAACTGTAGCCGGGGCGATGGAAGCAATGCTAGGTATTCCAACTTTAGATATATTCCTTAGGGGAGAGGCGACGGAGGCTGCCACCAGACTACAGTCAATAGATCTGCGGAGGTGTAGGGGTATTACAGGCATATATGAGCAGATTTTAATATGGGCGTGTAAAGCCATACCTCTGTTCAATCTGCAGTACGGTCTATCACTTTAACAGGCACTTCCGCATCTGTTCGACATATCTCAAAAAGTTTGGTACGGATAGAATCAGTAAAACTGACATCTAGGCTAACATACGAATACTACCACTCCTTGGAAAAAGTTGTCATCCGCAACAAATGAACTCTCCAATAGATCAAGTGACACCGTGACCGATGAAATCGCACGCGCAGCTTCTGTTCGTAGATACCTAGACCCTGAACCGGCGATACAATTCTCGGCTAAACAATGCTGATATCATTCATACCTTTGTAAATGAATATATTCTCAAGTCTCACCAAAATAGATGGTAAAGCCTTACGACGTGCATTAAACATGCATACAAAAATTGCATGGGTTGCTAGACCGCTAATTGAAATATGCACAAAGGTCACATACAAGTGGTCTAAGTGCAGTCTACAGATCAGCTTCCAGGTTTAACTTTGTTATCTTAAATCAATCAAATACTACCAGGAACCGCATTGGATAAAATAAGTAAAATAACTGGCCTAAAAAAGAAAACATGGAAGAAGGAACGTTTAAAGAGTTTATATATAAAATTCACGACCCCTACAGAGATTTAAGATGGATTATAAGTAAATAAATGATTTAAAATCTTCTCTCAATTTAGAAAATAACCACACCATTAATAATAATAATGAAAACCTGTATTTATAGTTTAATCCATTCTTAATAAATATAATATTAAAAAAAATACTGTAGTGGGTTAGTGTGTTTCATAATCGTCGTATTTTGTATAGATAACTGCTTAGATATACCATTTTTTAGTGATTTGTATCATGCTTTTTTTTACTCAATGAAGACTAGTCGTTCTTGGTTCAAGTGATGTTTGTTTCTTTAATTCCAGAGCCAGAAATCGACAAGGCGCCGTCATCCCCAACTAGAAGGAAACTACCAAAGACACCGGTATAAACCACAGATTAATCATAATTTCATTTTCCTCTTGACGCTTATGCAGGGCGTACACACATGTTTATCGGGCGACTAGAAAAATAAAGCAAAAAAAACGCTCATTTTCCAAGCGACGGGAATTAACCGAGATTGTAATATTCCGTAAAAGTATAATGTTAGGGGAGTGAGCTCTCGGGGCGCACCGCAGGAGATACAAACACCAAATATAATAAACACCAATAACAAACGTATACACTTTATGGGATCGATATTTACAGGGTGTTTATAATATTAAATTCGTCCCGCTAGACGAGTCAGAAGAGAACGCGCTCGTGTCGTTTTCTCCCAGCACCCTCCAACACGTTTCCAATTTATTTCTGTTCAACAAAACAAAACAAAAAAAGATTATATGTAGTTGTATCTATTTTTTATAACACTATTGATGTACATAGGTGTCTTCGAGTGTGGGATCTATAAGTGTTATTCTTGCTGCAAATCTATTTATCAAGAAAATATTCGCTTATCTAAATTCAAGTGGGAAAATAACAACATAAAAACATTTAACTTTCAATTCGGAATTTCAACAGACTGACTGATGCTATCGATTATTATAAAACTATATTAAATCATGGCTTAGCACTAGATTAAGAATAATTACGGGAGCTGGGTTTCTTGCGCTATAATTTGTTATTGGTTGATTATTAACATAGTTGTTCTAACAAATTAACTCGATGTTGATTGATTATTTAATAATATTTTTACACTAATAACAACACTAATAGATAGATGATAAAAGTAATTACAAAATATTTATTCAATACAAAAAATAGTAGTTCACCTACCTATTTATTTAAATTAAAAATTATTATTGCACTAGATAGTTTCTATCTTTATAGGGCTACCAGCAAGGGCTTTTCCGCCATGAATATAATATTATATCGCTATCAACTATTTACATTACAAACAAGATTTCAATTTTAAAAATCTACCTTTATAGGGCCCTTAGACTGGTTTATGGCGGATAAGGGAAATTGTGCCTAGAGAAGTTTTATCGTCCCATAATACTTCACAGAAAACCCTGTGAATATTTGATTTCGCATTTGATACAAGTGGTAGTTACAAATAATTTGCTATAATAAAAAACGGTTAAGGAGAAACATGTTGCGACAGTATTGAAACTCCTATTTATCGATATTTCGTCAATATATTTAAGTTTTTCAATGCATCTGGATTAATAAAATACACCGCTAAATAAGGGAGAGAGGGAGTAAAGTAAAACCAAACGTCGTTTCATAAAATACCGATATCGTTTAATAGAATATTAGCTTCAATACTGTCTACACTGGCCTTTCCTTATATCTTAAGCCTTTAGCCTTAAGCGAAATGTATACTTGAAAGTGATGTTTCAACATATCTAATAAAACTTAAACATATCACATATATTTCAAAGTTTTGATATAACTGAAATTACGTTAAATTATTAGTCTCTATATTATTTTATGATTTTATTTATGCTTGAAAACTCTAATCAAATCATATCCCCCATAGAACGCTTATCTCCATATCTCTCTGAGATAATTAAGAAAAGTTTTGTCCGTCTTCATATTAAGGCTTTTACATTTTACAGTTCTAAATATCGGTTCTCCCCGCATAATAATAATTTCTTTCTCTGGGCACTTTAACCCAATTTTCGGGCGCTCCCCTATGAACAGATAAAACTCTGAACTCCGACAATCTCATAAATTTTACAATACACAAATTTCGCATAACTTTTAATAACGTTTCCAGCGGCCTCCGCAAACTTTTAAATCCACGTCCGAACCAAGAAAAAAAGGCCCGCGCTTTATTCCGGTACGCCGCCTGCTAATAACAGTCGAATATATTGCAAGAAACCCTGCTACGTTAAAATTTCTGTGTGCAATCTATAATAATTATGGAGCTATTTGCTGTTAATTATGCCATAATCGGCGTAATGAGGCTCGGCTCGCTTGTCGTCCCTGATCTAAATTTCTGTGATACTCTACTATTAAACTCAATTTGTGTTATCAAAAAAATTAATCAACAAGTCGATAATCTCCTTCCCTATTTATGTGTAGAAATTTAAACGCATCTCTGTTCTATTCATTTTAGTAGTTGTTTTTTGTGTCATCATGTTACTTGTATAGATGAATAATAATAAGAAAAAGCAGGCTATTTTTGAGATGCTTTTAGTAATATGGTCTATCTCATTTCTTACGTGTACAGAATTTTCTAAGATTGGTGGACTAATCAGAAAATAGAAGTAGTTAGAATGTGTTGAACTTGTGTGTTTATATACCTTTGTGTTAATAAAGTAGATTAAATTATCATGTAAATACATAATAAGTGGAGGCGTAGTGCAGGCATAACGGCTGCTCCGTTTTATACCCTTAAATAATTACTTTGCTATATTCGCGCTTAAGAGTTTAGTGTTGAGCAAAATGGGGACCAGGTGTCATATCAAAACAAAATCGTGGTGAAAATAAAAAAATAAAATCGGTGTTGTTTGTTAAATGTTAGAAGCCTCGTATGCTTGCACAAGGCTGCCATAATGTCCAAACCAGAGTAGATAATAATTGTTATAGATGCAAATACTATATTATTAGGAACCCTAAAAGAGCTTTTAGATCAAATGATGTGTTAATTGTAAAACTATATTCTAATAGGGCTATGCAGGAGTAGTTTCTTTGCATTGATGGTTGTGCAAAATGGAACAATAATGTTATTGTTTTGAATACAAAGAAGTTATCGAAGGGGTAGGCCCGAAGTTGTACATATTACTAGTATACAATCAATGTGTTTATATATTATACTATTAACCTGCTCTAAATACAATTAAGTGGATTGTTTGTTATATCTCTGCTTGATTGGTGGGAGACAATACCAAAAAAATATTAGGATAACCGTAACCGTAATTCAATAATGAATTCATAGTTTTATATAACTGTTTTTAATTTTTATTTATGGGCCGGCCAGCATCACTGTCCACACTGTCGGGGTCGTGATGCGGGTCATCCCTTTCGTTGTATCGTCGTTTGGTGTCAGCTGGGACAGATGTCCAATATAGGTGCTGTCTATATATCTAGTGCCCATTAAACAAGTTTTAACCGATGTTACATGGTCTTTGAGCAGCCCTTGCCCTTACTTTTTCTAGCTGCGGACTACGCGGGAATAACTCTCTAGGTACGCGACTCCCGCTCTGTCCCAACTGGCACGACTCTGTCTGTCTGTATGCTATCTGTTTCACTCTAAATATAACCCTTCTTTCTACTTAGCCAAAGCTCTACCTGCGTTAAAAAAAAACAAACAAACAAAAGCGTATGTAAAGCCGAGGCGCTGCTAATTAGACGCTTAAGGATATGCTTAGATTGTCTTAACATAGAATGTTTATTAATATCATTGGGTGTTGCATACGAAAATGTTGCTGATGTATTTCCGTATCCTAGCATGATTCACTGTTGCTTTCATCTGTTGCCTAATATTTTGTTCTTTTGATAGAATAGGACCGTAAATAGTTAAGGAAATTTTTGTGAGGCCTGGAGAAAATACCGTGCACGGGGGAGACGGATTTTATCCAGGTCAATCCGGGATTGCGATCACTTCACCTCGGAGCCATTGATTTCTACTTAATATTGTAAACTGCCTTGTGAATATGAATGCCCTGACGCGTTTTTTACTGCCATTTGCCATTCAGATTGGCGATGATTAATTCCGGTTGCTTTTCCTGCCAACAGGAGCAAATCGCCAGGGAGCGAATCGTGACAGGAAGGGTGCAGCTGCAGGTTTGGTATCACGACGAACGGAGGGAGCTCGTCGTCGCGGTGTTGGCCGCAGATGATCTTGCTCCAAGGGACGAAAGCCTCGGATTTGGATGTCTTCCAGAAGCTTACGCTAGGATTTGCCTTATGCCCCTCACGTATGTACAAAAATATATACGGATTTAATTCCGGACGAAATGAAAATCATTACTGATGCTTATTCAAAGTCATACGTTATAAGCTAAATTTAAATCATTTTAAATGCAGTATATGTGTGATCCCTAAATGTAGCTTTCTCGCGGTTATTTATTATTATAACAAAATGGGACTATAATTTGACATTCACTTATAAAGGATGGCTATTATTTAGCATCAACCTTTTAAATTTTAATAACTGTTAATAAGTCAATATCTTTAACTATGTCACCATTATGTAGTAGTTTAGAGGATCAGGGAAGGTAATACCTATCGTATTGAATAATATACATCATCTCGAAACTAATTAAAAGATACGCGATGCTAATAATTAAGTGTACGCGTTAACAAATTCGGCAGAACGCCAAAAAGCTGAAAAGCCCCAAAAAATAGGTAACGCAAAGTTACATTTTAACAGGGGATTTCAATGCTATAATTACGTAAAAACAGGAAGACACGGTGAATATAAGCATCCTTTGGACTAGGAAACACAAACAGGAGGGGGAAATACTCGATTATCCACAACAGTGAGATATGTACTACCTCAATACTTTCTTTAAATCATCCCTTCTAAAATGGACATAGAGAAGTCCGGACGGTGTAACCAAGAACGGGACCATATCTTTATATCGCCAATATGCCTGAATAAAATAGGTTCCATATAGAAAGTGATTACAGAAGCACAAAACTCGAATGACAAACTGATCGACAGACACAGAAATCCTAAAAAAATTAAAACTTAGTACCAAGGTATCGTCATGAAAACACTACTTACCATAACATCTACATCTAGAGAAAATTTGCATAAACCACCTATCGACGAAAATAACTAGTACTTTACAATTCGCAAAAAGAGGATAATCTACAAAACGGCGCCAGAAACTTGAAACCTAACCCATACTTTGAAACTACTACACCAGCGAAGAAATACAAGAAGAGGCAGTAGCGAAGATTAAGAGCTATGTAAAACAATAAACGAAGAAACTCGAAAGTATGTAAGAACATACCAACAGTCATTCAAATTTCTACCAAACTATGGAATAATCTGGTTTTAGTAAACGTGTCGGTATCACCTAGAAATAAAACGAAGTCTATATATAAATGCACACATCGGTCATCAAGTCAAAACAAATCGGACTTAAAATGAATTTAGGCAAAAAAAATAATGACCAGCAAAGAGAGAGAGTAAATATAGAGGCAAATGTCATGGAGATGGGCGACGGAGACATATACATAGACTGGGTAAACAAAACTGTAGAAGTATCGGGGAGAATAAAAATGCTCTGAGCGGTATTCGGTAAGCTTAGCTACATACTAAAATCCAGAACCATTCCAATTGCCCTGAAAAGAAAAGTTTGAGATCTCACCCGTACGTAATAAAAGAAAACGAATTAGTCTTAGAATTTAACGAACAAGGACTAGATATGTTAATATAGTCGAAGGTAAGGAAAGTCAAAGAGAAATAAATCTAGCCAACGAACACCTATTTTTATATAAGGGAGTACCAGTCGACATCAGAGCAGCAGCAGGAGTCGGTTATATAATAAATATTTTTACGCTACAAGCCGGATCAGTGCGGCCATTTCTTTAACGTCGAACCACTGACGAAGATTCCGCATCCATGAAAACTTTTTACTCCCGAGGCCACGTTTCCCTTCTATTGTTCCTTCTATGATAAGTTGCATGAGATTGTATTTACCGTTTCTGAAAATGTGACCGAAGTACGCCGCTTTCCTTCGCTTCACAATTGTCTGGATTTTGCGTGTTTTCCCGATGCTTCGTAGGACCTGCTCATTAGTAGCTCGGTCCACCCATGACATCCATTCGTCGGAACATCCACATTTCGAACGCGCCGAGATGGTTCATTGAGATTACCTTCCGGGGCCTTCTACGATGTATAGCAGAACTGACAGTATATAGCACTTAACCCTTCGCAATCGTGCTTGAAAGTTTTTCATCCTCAGGAAAACTATTACCAACTCGCCAGGGTCACATTTCTCGTTGACATTTTAAACTTTGGTACTCTCTCAATTTGTCAATCGTCAGACTGAACCGGACATTCGGTAATATATGTTTGCTGATTATCATAATTTTAGTCTTTTGTATGTTCATCTTGAGCCTATCATATTATTTGCTTGCCTCGTTTATTCGATCCATCAGGAATTAGAGATATTCTGTATTATCAGCTATTAGCACGGTGTCTTCTGCGTAACGGATGTTGTTGAGGCACTTTCCGTTGATCTTAATTCTTTTCTCTACTTATTCTAGGACAGTTTGGAATATTTCTTAAATAAGTATAAATTAAAAAGAGTTGGGGATAGTATGCATCCTTCTCTCACTCCCTTCATTATAGTTATTTCTTCCGTTACGTGATCACCGACTTTAGTCTCTGGTCTGTTTGATTCCAATACAGCATCGATAGATGCTGTAGCCGTCTTATTCTCAGCACAATCGAGAAAGACGGGAATAGAGCAGAGAATAATTAGACTGAGTTATGGTATGGATTGAGGTTGGATGCCGGAATTTTATATTGATTTTCAAGCAATCGATGATTTGGTTTCTGTTCAAAGATATCATGTTAAGACAATGTCTGTAACGGCGAGGACCAATAAATACGTTACTCCAGACGTATTTATTGGTTCTCGTCAGTTCTCTCGTTTTGATTTAATGAACATTTAAATCCTCATTGACTTTAACCTAGAACTTGTAGAATGTCTCCTAAGTCAGGCGTTGTCCTAGAGATTCAACAAATCTCGGCTGATGTTGACAGGAGTGTTTAGGGGCCGACCCAAAGGTCGTGCGATATTTGCTATCCTTAACAGTGGCCGTTTCAGACTTCATCCTTGTCTCCCCCATATGACTATGTCTTGTATTTGGCAGTTGCTTCTAATAACTGTGTTTCTTTTCGATATATTTCTTAGTATTCTCTTTTATATTGTTCTTTGCTCGTGTGCCCTCCTTTCTGTTTTGGCACTGTAGGTCATTACAGATCTTATACAAGTTTTATATATCTTGGTAAGATCGATGAAACACATGACTGACGGCTGGGTTGGCACTAAACCTATTATTTCTGTATCAACATGCATAATAACTATCAATTATATTATTTTTATAAGTTTCATAGTTGAGTCAGCAGGCTTAAGCCTGTATAATTTCGGGAACTTTTTGTTTCCCTGAGAACGTTTTTTTTTTAATTTTGTTGAATACTAATTTGCTCTATAATTCCTGTTCCACCATATTTTATTAGTTTTTTTGGTGTATCGTCAATACCTGATATTTCAGTTGTATCTGAATGTATATCTTCTTCCCTTCTTGTTTCATTAGACTGCCCGACGCTTTGTTAGCGTATAGCCCTTTGTAATTAAGTAATTTTTCCATATGTCTCGGCAATTTTCTGTATATATGCATATTCTGATATGTTTAATTTTCATCTTCGTAAGTTTTCCCAGAAGTTCCATTTGAGATCTTAATTGTTTAACCAAAGCTATTAAACAACTTTTAAAAGAACAAATTATTTATATTTTTCTAATTCAAATAAATACACGAAAGGACATGATGTATAAAATGTAACTATTATGATATCATTAGAAATAAAAAAATAAATGTTTTTTAGTTGAGATGTCGCAGTCCTCAATAAATTTTAATTCAATAATGTCTAATTAACAAGCAATATCCGAAAATAAATAACTAGATATTTAATAAGGATTTCAGTAATAATTATTCATTCTCCCCTGCCTAATTACGTTAATTAACATCAAACCGCAATTCTCCACGCTGCGGTTAACCAAGTTTCGGGCTGCAGCTTACCTAGGACAACATACACCCCCCGAATTCCGGTACCTGTTTATAATCCTGGATATCCGGTGCTTCGTCGGCGTAATTGCAATTAAGCGCATACTCATAATGCATAAATTCCTTTTGATTTATAGCTGCGAGCAACACTGTCTGCAGACGGAGGTAGCCCCCGCCAGCCAGAACCCTATATGGAACGCAAACTTGAGCTTTCCCGGTGTCCCGGGCGACGAGCTGATGGAGCGCGTCCTGGACGTGACGCTGTGGGATTTGACTCCACACAACGAGCACGCGTTCCTCGGGGAGTGCGCCGTCGAGCTGCAGAAGGCGTTCCTGGACGATCGAGCGGTTTGGTGTCGGCTAGAGGATCCCCGACAATTACGGGGCCGGTCCCCGCATACATCCCCAAGAGGCTCAATAACCGGCCGACGATCAGACTTCGGAATCCAAAGAAGCGTTTCGGACGACGTTGATTCCATAGGCGAGTGCGCCAGTTTACTGCACCCCGATCATGCATGGGGCTCGCGACGAGGATCATCGCAATCCGAGCAATTAGAAGTAGAAGTTTATCAGTTGGGTAAAGATTTCTCTAGATCACTGCCCGGTTCAAGGCGTTCATCATTTCAATCAGCACAAGAACAAGATCAAGATGCTCCTGCAATGCCCCCACCGGCTTCTTACAGTCGCGATAGGCGTAGAAGTAGCTGTACGAGGGTGATGAGAGATCCTGATGAAATCTTGAAGAGTTTAAAAGCTGTTAAGGGAGAATTGGGACGTACTATGAGTCTGTCCGGAGAGAAAAGACACAGGAGTAAGTCATGCTTACATTATTTATATTCCCATATAATGATACGTGTTGCACAATTCTTTTCCCCCTAATCTTTTATGTTTCTGCTCTACTACTTACACTACAAAGGCAAGTACTTGTTTCGCAATATTTGTCATTTCTTACCTATTAGAATTTTAATATTCGCACATTTATTTAACAGTTTTAAAAATATTTAGGAAACAAAATTTAAAAACAAGGATTTCTATAATAATATCGCCTACAATACAATATGAATATATAATTTAAAATATCTCATCATACAATCTAAATAGTAAAATCTACGATAATAGTAATTAATTCTACCTATAATCAAATACATATGAATCAGTTTTCAAATAGTTAATAATATAGAAACCACTTGAGTTGATTATAGTTTAAATTTGCAGGACATGCAGTTCTATCCACATATAGATGCATCCGATATTAATCTGGTATAAAAACATGTGTGCTTAATCATAATACTTTAATAACTAGGTCACAAAACTTTGCACGTAAAGCATCGTAAACCAAACAATGCACCGCACAGTCTAACCCTACATCAAAACCCCGCAGTGCGCAATAACAAAAAGGTGCTATTATCAAATACATCAACCAAGCATTCAGCCCCTCTGTATCTCTCTCTGTGTGTGTATATGTTTACAACTCACTTCTAATATGTGCCCTTTCTCTTCTCACACAATTTAATCACCCCATAGTGGATCTGTAAACCGTCCGGTAAGATTTCCACTTGTGAGCACGTGCTATCCTGCCGCGCGCCTCCTGTCCTGCTACTAGAACTAGATTAAAGTGAATCCATTAATGTTTAAACCATCCCATTTCCCAGCCTCCTACTCGAATCTTGTCCACTCGAAGTGAAACTACCTTAATTTCGATGTGCTTCTGTGATGACCCGCACTTGATTAACATATAAACGAACCATCCGCAGTTACATGCATTAGTATTTTAGTCATATAGTTTTAAACATATTCAATGAATCATTACATTATTCGGCGCTTTTAACATTTACATTATTGTAGAATAAATAATTATTTAGGCGGTTTACAATAAAATGCATGTGTTATCATTAACATTTTAGACCATGAAGGGTTTGTTAGATTGAAATAGCTGTAGCTAATTGCGCATTTTAATACATTCGTTTGTTTATCGCTGCGGTTGCTTTTAGGATCTCCTAGTATTTCCGCGCGGAAGGACAGTGTGAAGGAGGTTCCCGAAACAAAGGAAACACCGCCGTCGAGCCCGGAACGAACGTCGCCGCCGCAACTAGGGCCGGGACAGATAAAGCCCCGCGGTTTTCGATTGTCTAGTACAAGGCCTGTGGAATTAAAATTGGGCCTTGTAATGTCCAAGGGTCAATTAGAAGTGGAGGTGGCTTCTGTTCGCCACATAGCACCAAGAGAAACACCACCAGACACGTATGTGAAATGTTACTTAAGAGATGGCGATAGATGGTTGCAAAAGAAGAAGACGAGAGTGGTTAGACATTCGTGTGAACCGCAATTTAGACAGACGTTGCGATATCAGGCTTGTGATGTGTTGGGAAGAAGTCTCGTGGTGATGTTGTGGGAGCGCCAAGGTGGTTTCGAGCACAACCAGGGTTTGGGGGGCGCGGAGGTTTCTTTGGATTTGCTAACCTTGACGCAACTCACAACAAGTTGGTACCCGCTATTTCCGATTCACTCCTTAGGGTCGGATTCAAATGACTCACCGTAAACGCACATTCACTATGAGAAAAGGTTTGTAAATTAATCGCGTGCCAGACACAATATTGAGTTGGTGTATATTTTTTTATGCAAAATACCACAAATAATACTAATAGCTATTGAATATTTTGAAGGACCAACGTTTTCTACTTCTGTAGTATCGTTTTCTACTCAATCTTCCATTCACTTTTGGTGTAAATTTGATGTGTGTATATAAATAATGTGTGTAGATGTAATTATCTGTCAATGATTATACACCAATGTACATGTAAGATTAACTTCTGAAATATTTAATATTTCAAAATGTGTCTCTAAAACTAAATAACTATAATTATGTACCTATCATCGTGGTAGCAATTATTTTTAATGCAAATGCGATGTCTAAATTTCATCAACAATCATAGACCATAGTACATTATGTCTCACGACGTTATATTGCTAATACAGTGAGTCTGTCTGAATTAGTGAGAATAACTATATTTTTAAATATAAAAAGTATTTATCTACATTTAAAATAATTTATTTACAAATATAAACATATATCGCGATTACGTCTTTCTGAATAATAGGACACTCAATAATATACTAACTTATACTGGCACTGCATCATGAATGACATATTATATTTTTATTTATTAAATCAAAAACTAATGACTTAATACAAAATTAATCATATATTTTTTTAATTATACAAACTATCCATAAAAGATAGTTAAATTGTAATTGTTATAAATGGATTTCTTCTGAATAATTTGGGATTCTTTAATTTTGCTATTATTGGTAGATTGCAAAAACATTATTTTCGAGAATAGTTAATAATAGAAAATTAACCATTTGTTAGAGATTGGCGGAATAATTATTTTTAATGAAGTGCTCATGATTCGATAAAAAGGGGTACCCCTATAATGAATCACACAACTATATACGTTTGTAAATCACGAAATAGTGTAATTGAAAACTGTTCAGGATAAAAATTGACACATCTACTCGTCAGTTCACGTTTATGGCAAAGGTCACTTCTCCGAAATCATACCCCGTTTCTATCATATCCAACAGCCATTTGGAAGCAGATGTGTATGGCTGCTTTCAAATGGCTGCTCCGAGTATTTTGCTCATCACTACCATCTATATTTCGTAGTATCGGTAAAACATTTAATTATATTAGAAGCCCGTGCTATACAGTACTATCCAATGCCTGACTTAGTTAACCCGACGTCTATCCAATTGAAAATTTAAAGAATTTAAAGTTATTTAACACATACTCCATTTAAAATCACAACTTATTTAACGAGTAGAAAAAAGAAGAATAATAAGACAACAAAATTGCAAATGTAATCATTTAATTCTACTGTTTGAATTTATAATAATTTTAATATGTCTTTGTTTTATTCAATAGCTGCAATGTGAAGTCAATATTTATTTATTGCAAAAACGAACTTTCCATTCAATATCGAATACAACATAACAATAGAATTCGAATTTTGTGTAGTTCAAAACTGAAAAATAAACACATTTCAGATCATAGAGTTAAAAATACGTAAAATACGTTTACGTTGGCCACAACTATTACATATTGAATAATTCCTTTTACTATAGAAGTTTGGTATATTTTATAAAACATCAATTTAAATATATTGATTGTATATTGTTGTCTTGTTGATGTGAAAATGCTCAATTATTAATCAAAGGTCCCGAATTATTTCCAATGTGCTCATTAAAATATATAATAAAATTTATATATTTTAAAACGAATTCGGTAATCGGAAATATCGGATCCTAAGAAAGAAATGCAATCTTATTTCTTGATGGGATTTATGAATTCACGATAAATGGCAAGCGTTCTCGAACATTTCCTATTGGAATCTGGTCGTTGATGAGCATAAAATATTGATTGAACTGTCGTGAACAAAAGTTTATTTTATATTAAAAGCAAAACTACTTCCAGTATATGCATAAAACATATTTCATATCTCCAGGGCCGGATTAAGCTTTTGGGCTAGACATTATATCACAAATAAACCATATTTGATTATTTGTTTTAATGAAATTAAGAAAATAAGAAACTACATTTATGAGTTCATTACTAACTTTAGAATTATAAAATCCGTGCGCAAGAAGAATAAAATCAATAGATATCGAATGAGGGAACTTGGGATCGCCACCGAGCCCCTAAATTAGTGGGCCCTAGTCTTCGTTGTCTGTGGTATGATCCGGATCAAACTCTGTTTATTTAAAAATACCTGGGACTAATTTTCCGAATGTTGTTGAATTCGTTTATTATAATTATTTACAATTTATTATGGCAACAATGAAAAGTCGGTCACCGACTACATACTATGTTACAATACTGCATGTCAATCTCTTAAGGAAATATTCGTTGGTTCAAATAGTTTACCTTCTGTACTTTTTCCCAAATTGCATCCGTGAGAGTTAGAGTTCCTCGGAGTCGGAAAAAATAAATAATGAGAGTACATCTGGATAGTGGGCTGGAGGGTAACATTGCTACAAACACTTAAGCTATAGAGTGGGCCCATTGTAAAACCTCCCTTTCAGGCCACTAACACACCCAAACAAGCAACCGTGCGCTCAAGCTGTAGGACTCTGGCGGGTGAGGAGATGTTACTGCTGGCCATACTAAGCCAGCACTCCCCTAATACTAGCTGCCTGGCACTTACTAGAGCCGGGCAGTGACATATATGCTCTGCCGTTTCTAACTCTTCATTGCACCCTCTACATAACGGACTGTCTGCCAGACCCATTGTGTGCAGGTTCTTGTTTAGCCGACAATGGCCGTTTGGTATGTTTGTCAATAATTACAGATTAGTTCTAATAGCTTGATGGCTGCGATTTTAAGGTAGCTGATTACTTCCTTTGATTATTTAGCCTGTGTAAGAGAGTACCTAAACTAATTATTATTAAATGTATCATAAACTACAATCAGAATCGGCAATTCTTTTATATCTTTAAAAATAACTCAAAAATTTTGTATTTGAATAGAAGTAATAGAAGCAAATACATTTCAAAATATTCTCAAAATCACTGGCTTTATACGCTTTAATTATGAACCTAATATATTTTTTCTATGTTGCTCTAGTCAAAGGTTATAGCCAAATATTGATTTTTTATTTACGACGTTGAGGACCTCTATCTTATCGGGGGTACACTTTAGCAAAAAGGAAAGAAGGTGATCATCATTATGTGTGTCTTAAGATATTCACATTCAGTATAGGGTAACTCACTATACATACTATACTATAGAATACATACTAAGAAAATAACTAATAAATAGAAATAACTAATAAAAGAAATTTTTCGTATGCAAGAAGAAGAAGAAAGCCCGAGGTTCCAAAATATTCTGATCATAGCAATAATAGGAATACAAATAACGGAAGCAGTACAGGGAAGGACCATAGAAAAAAAGGTTACAACAATAAATATTGACTGATCGAAGAGACAGACCAGTTTAACCAAGATTCAAAAACATTATAAGAAAAGTCGCAAGACCGGCGTGTGGAACAGCAATGACTGGTTGACACAAGAAACAAACTGGTAGAACCATCAAATAGAAGAACGAATTACAAAGAAGAATAAGATTTTGAAACAATATATACACATATAAGGACAAAGCAAACATTGTATAATCGAAACACCAGATGGTCAAGGCAGTTTCAAACTTTCAAAGAGTTAGGGCATAAAATGGATGATGATAGTAAAAGATACCTAAAAGTTTTTTTAAGGTATTTGAAAACATGAGAAACAAGCAAAGCTGTTAATTAAAGCAAATAATGAACAAAATGAATATGTGAGAATTTGATGAAGACGTGAGGAAACAGATGGAGTCATGATGAATAAACATCTTCTTGTTGTTGTACCATGTCCGTCACCCCTAACCTAACCCCGACTCGTCCTCCTTTTGAAACAAGAATAATTGGGAATCCTAATCTTAAAAGATGTGTTCGGAAAGAGGTTAAATAGTGTGGGTGAGGATACATTCCTACATCACCCCGTGACTTATTTTTACAGTATCCGATCTTAATATTCGTTTGTTGTTGCCAGTATAAGTTTTCAATTATACTTTGTCTTTGTGTTCTATACCTACTCACTGCAGAATTGATCTTCTTGTGGAACAGATATAGATTGGCTTTCCAATATCTATGCATCTTTGTACTAGGATCTGTATTCTTAACATCGCCTCCCTGTTTCCATTGTTGTTCCATAAACCGAATTAAGTATCGCTAATCTGTTCCTCTACTTTATTGTAGATTCTGGAGTGTATTATTCTGAGAAAGATCTTCAAGAAGACATGGCCCATTAGACGTATTGTCCTATATTCGATGCAATTTTTCGTTCGTTTTTTTGGGAATCATTATAAAGGTTGATTTCAGCCAGTCCGAAGATATGTCCCGTTTCGTATATTCTATTAAAAATGTAAAGAAGTGACTATGAACAATCAATGAAAAAAATTATTATCTTGTAACAATAGATCGATCTACCACCGACGCTATATTTATACTATGCCAGTTGGTTCTAGTTTGCCCACGTCTACAGAATGGAAGAAACATAATTGAACAAGTATACAATGCGATAACCAACCGGTAGACCTTAAAATCATAGGAGATATAGACAACCAAAAAGACCTAAAACCGAAAACAACCAATAACTAATGATCCAATCGCATATGGCAAGGGAGCATTCTACACGCACTGCTGTACATAATGCAAATGGAATATATAATCAAGGAAATTATAGCACGAACAAGAGGTATTACCATTGACAAATATGGCGAAAAAGGAAATAACTGTGCGTTAATTTTCGACCTACACAGTACTATGCGCAAGCTAAAAGACATCACTTAGTTAGATCTGACTACATGGATAGATGCACTACTCAAAAGAAATAAATTAACAAGGAAATGGCCAAAAGTAATCGTGACTGATAATGAAGAAAAGCGGTAAAAACACAAATTATTGAGGAAGATTTAGAAAAGTACAAAATTAGATACAACCGTACAATATAACAGACGTGGCCGATATCCTTAATAAAGATTGATATTCTCTCTATTCTATAGCAGACATTAACTAACAGTCAGCAGGAAGATATCAAGTCAATAAGTAAAACGGAAAGAATAGTTCAATTAGCAAAGCTTTGCTAACCATCCTATTCGCAGAAAATCAAGATTATCTACAAAGTCTACTACACTTGTTTAATATCACCACCAAAAAAGGATAATATTCTCAGAAAAGTGCCTCACAATTTCTAGACTCAACGGAGTCGAAACTGAAAGTGAACAGCATCATAATCCGGCAAGTCATGGCTTTCAAATATCTATCGATTTTTCTAACCGTGGAAATATCGAAACCGAATTCAGGCAAGTAGTACTACAAGGTACTAGAGTAGCAGGTTACTAAAAGGATATCAATAGACAGAATTAATCTCTTAGAATAGAGACAAACGCCAGAATATAACAAGCTACAGTCCGACCAATCATGACATACGCGGACGAAACAAGATCAGAAACTGCGAAAACCAAGAGTATAATACAATCCACAGATATTCATTAGAAAAATCACTGGAAAGACAATAGTAGACAGAGACTGAAATGAAACAATCAGAACAACTCGCCAAACAGAACATGTTGCGAATGCACGAAAAAACGAAGAAGTGGATGGAATAACCATATAAGCGGATGGACGAAAATAGAGTAAAAATTGCCAGCCTACGGAGCGTCGACAGATCCAAAAAACGATGTAGTGTCCACTACCAGTCCAGAGGCCACGAAGAAGGAACAAGCCGTGGGCCTAAAATAGAAGAACGAAGAAGATCTTACATCTAAAAACTGGCTTATTGAAGCGAATCCCAAGTGTTTTGCACAAGACATGTGTCTTCTATCTACAGCACAGGCTGCTGAAATTAGGTACCTTAGAAAGGTGGATGGTATTCGGATAACAGATAATGTGGAAAATAGAGGGAGGTTAGAAACCACATAAATTCTGGTACTAATTGAATATGAAGAGAGTAATTAATTAGTACCAGAAGAGAGACAGATGGTTCGGAACCTTAAATATAATGGGCAACAAAAGACAAGTGAGACAAACTTCAAGAAGAATTTTTCAGGAACCCTAGCATGCCAAAATCACTACACAAGGGAACGACGGCAGCCAAGAAACTGTCAGGACAATAAACACTGCAACAAGTTCTACAGATATTTAAATACAAGAAAAAAATATATTCATATAATTATTATTATTATCTCAACTGTAGCTAATGCGAACCAGCAGAAGCTCTTTAGTGTCAAAATAATATATTTTCATAGATATGTAATACGTGAACGTTGTAGCTACAAAACTGAAATATTACGAACAAAACTTGACGTAAAAGAGCATGATTCTTGAAGTTATTTTGAGTGTGTTCAGAAAAAAAACTATAAGGCATTAATTGAACAAATTGCGGAATTGTTAGATTATGTTCTGTTCGTATGTATTTGGATAGAAATGGTCTGCAGGTGATGTATTTTCTTGTAAACTAACATGACAAAAACTGAAATTGGTAGGTCGAAGGAAGAATTTTTCAAAATTTATTATCTCATTACTTTGACCACGTTTGTCCAATAAAAATATTCGTTATGCGCTCTTAAAAAAAGTTCATCAATTTAACATATAAAATAAATAAATAACTAATGTACTAAATGTCAGTGTGTTTTGACTAATAATCATTAGAATTGTTTGTACACTCATTATATTCGGACAAAATATATTATTTTCATTTGTCAATCAGAAAAAATATTAATTAATATAATATATAATACAAACTTGTTTGTGAATGCAGTACAAACGATTCCAATGCTGATTAATAGCAAAGTACTTTGTGGAATATTCAGAACCGATATAATTTATATTTAATATTATATTATTTATTATAATATTTAATTGTTAATATCTTTTTTATGAAGGCTAGACAAACGAAAATAATGAATGAACAAACGATTATAATGCTAATAGTGGGAAAATCAGACTAATTTGACATGTTTTTAACAATTAACCATTACGTAACCTTTTCTGAAGGGTGGAAAAATGTAATTAATAGTTGGACAAACGAAAATAACTTTGGACAAAAGATTCTAGTTATCAAAAAATATGTAGTCAAGGCATCATTATTTATTTTACATAATAAATTGTTAATAGTTTAGGGTAGGCAGAATTGGACAAATCGTTTACATATAAATGCCATTATAATTTTTACTAAATCATTAGACGGTATCTACTTCACAGAGCTACTGACAAACTATTATTATATGTCAAATCTGAAGTTTTAAAAAGTCAAGAGTGTAAGAGCAGTCCACATGCCTTGAATCTGCAACATACCCATCTGACCGGCCCTGTTACGATTTTAAACTCCACTGTCATATCAACTCAAACATTTCATATTCGATATCATAAAACTTGTTAACCCCAGAATCATCTATGTTAGTACCATAGATCATAATCAGAGTGACATACCTACAATATAGAAGATTATATAAAGACAATCTTAACAAAAACACCTATAATCAAAATAATGTTAGTAAATATTATTATATGTGCTTAATAAAAAAAATTTTAAATCTTTGGTGCAAGCACTAATAAACTCAATTTAAATTGGAGTAAATAGCGGGTACAATAAAGACAAAACAAACCTTAAAAAAAAACAACTAAAAATAAAATATAAACCGGGTTCAGAAATTCCCGAAAACTGCACAAACTCGAAATCGTGTGCACTTTTCATGCGAATTTCAGATGAAGAGACTGAAGTTCCCCTCGTAGTGCGCGCGGCGGGCTATATCCCGCTCTTCGAAACTATATTTTTATGAATCGGCCAGTGAGAAAACTTTTTGATACCAAAACTAAAAATACAAAAATGATTAACGATATGTAATATTTCCTAGCTTGTTCTAAATAATCAATGGCCTAACATTGAAAACGCGACAATCTTCTAATTAGAGAAACAGAATGTTAAAATGTTGCCTCAGTGGAGGTGTTATATTCTACTGTTTATTAATGTTGAAAAGTATATATACATATTTGTGTCACATATCCTTCATCATAGCTAGAGACAATCTGTTCTTGTGATGTCTTTTATTGACACGTTTGACGAGTTTCACTGATCTCGTCATTAAATTCATTCAAATGTAAATTAAAAAGAGAAATTATAAGTATATGTTATTGCTGTGCCATGTGCATAATTGTTGAGACATATTCAGGATAGTAGAATACTCCTATCATTTCAACATTGTGATCCATTGATATTAATATATTTTTGTGAAACATTACCACTTCATTAGCAAATGAAACACTACAAATCCAAATGACCTCATATAATAATGTAGATGCTTAATTTTGATTTGATATTGAGGTGAACTGTGTTCAACCCAATATTCAATACATGTGATGTACAATGTATGTAAATTACAGGAAAATAAAACCAAATAGTTGTACAATAAAAATTTATTTTAATTATTATTATGAAAATACTATTTATTATCTTGATTATCTTGTAATGCTTTCGCTTGTGATAGAAAGGCTAGGTGGCCTTTAGGGCATCGGTTTGCATAATGTCCTTTATTGCCACACTTGTAACAAGTAACATCCTCCAATTTTTTAGGCATCACTCTCTGGAACATTGGCATTGGAGGTCCATCATGTGAATTATGATTATTCAAATTCATATTATTGGTGCTTTCAATAGGTATGTTATTAGGGTTTTCATTACCCATTTTACCACAGTGTATTGCTTTATGCCCATGTTCCCCACAGAAATGGCATATTATAACAGGTGGTTTCTTAGGATCCTTAATGTTCTGATCTGGTGGTGCAGGCAATTCAAATCTAGGATGCATGTATTTGCAACTAGGACCTTCAGGACATAAGCCTGCCAAATAATTGGTGCATAAAACTCTTCTAACATGCCGATGTCTACAATGTGGCCCATGTCTACAGAAACCTCGATCATACCATGGGCAATCCTTGATTTTGCTTTCAGGATCAATATGTAGGAACGGACACTCTTTATTGTGGCATGCATTAAACCGGGAATAGAAATAACATTCAGGCATTTTGGTCATGTCATATTCATGCAAAAATTCACATTGATCGCCTTTTTTACATAATCCACGCAACCAATGCTTGCAGACAATTGTTCGGTCACCACGAACATGTCTGAATGGGCAATGAGGTCCCTTCTGGCATCCAATAGCTGAGGTGTAAAACTGACATACAGCAGCAATAGATTCTGAAATACATTAATGGATATGATTTATCAAGGTATTTTCAGTTTAAATTATTCTACTTACTGTCCATTCCTGGGAATGGTAGTGGTAGGGCTCCATACTGCTCATCCAGGGCCACCTCAATATCAAACTTCATATGCTCCACATTGGAGACAATTAACTCCATTTTTTTAAATAAATATAAATTAAGCTTACGGTTTATTATTAAGTTTTATAATATACATTAAATTAAATTATAAGAGGTTATGTTTATGTTACAAGAGGGAAACCATTTTTATTAGACAACCCACTTTACACTTGCAGCGCCATCTGCTAGAGTAAATCAGATTTACAAAATCAATGATTGTATGAGCAGTCTCAAAAAGTTTTGAAGATGGCTCTTACAGAAATGGTGATAACAGTCTATATTCTTACCTTCTGTTACTGTGTAAGCGTTCATCCACTAGCCGATCAGACGCCAGGTTTAAATATACCAGCAAGAACAGCTGACAGCTAGTTGCAAATTGGCTGACGGATGAACGATAACGCAGTAACGAAAAGTAGGAGCAAACAATTATACGCACGGAGCATTTTCGGAAATCTTGATATGTGGCTCGCCCCCCCAATAAATGTTTTTGTTGAGAAACTTCTATTTAAGGCTTTGCTGAACAAATGCGAGGTTTTGGGCAACTGTATACTGAAGGATCTTTCAAATTCAAAAATATTGAACCAAAGCCCTAGTTTTGAGACATTTATGAGACCCCTAAAATTGCGAGAACAGGGCAACTGCTCCTCATGACATAGCCCACCCCACTCGTTATACCTCCTGCCTTCATGTTTACCTAATGAGTTATCAAAGTCGATTATTGAAAAATTAAAAATGTGATATTTCTCATACTCCAGCCGAGTGCTCAAAAACGGGGTGTAGAGTACATGAAATATGCGAGAGGTTTTGATTTCGGGGCTTCATTAGGTGTAGTTAGTAGGTAAATATACTGAAAGTCCTTAGTGCGCAGTGAGCATAAGGTGGAAGGGGGATGAGAAGATCCAATTTTTCGGGTTTTTCGCTAATATTACGAAAGCTAATCAAATCCTATGGAAAGACAAATATATCCACCGTCTCCGAGATATAATCGAAAATCCTAAAAATGTGATCTTCTTGCACCTTATGCTCACCTTCCAGGGGCGGGGAGTTTTAATATATTTACCTACTGCTAACGAAGTCCTGAAGTCAAAAACTCTCGCATAATTCATACAGTGTACAATATATTTATTGACTGCACTATGACTATATCTATACCTACTATAAAAAAATCTTGTTTTCACAAAATCGCGTGAAAATTGGTTATGATGGAAATTTTGAATGACAAATGTTTTCTTAATTATGCCTTTTTCTTAATTTGTAAGCTTTTTACTAGCGCTAATTCATAAAAAAATGGTTAATGGTAATAATGGTTAAAATATAATGTAAACACACATGAGAATGGTCTGGAATGCTTGAAAGTAATTATGTTTATTTCTAATTTAATTATTTATTTACATTTATAGATGTGTCACATATTAAAATGCTTATAAATATATATAAAATACCATGAATTTTGTTCTTCTGTAGTTTTGTAATTATATACATTGCAGTAAATATGTATACTTGCAATCACTTTGTATGTGTGCTTAAGAACGCGCCAAATTTCAAATCACCCGTAGTAAATCCCCCCACTTATGAATGAGAAAAGAACCAACGGGGAGTCATTTGGAGTACAACGTCGATGACGTCACGCAGCGGCTAGGTGCGGGGTGAAGGGGCGCGCGGCGAGCAGTTTTCAAAACAACCGTCTACCAGTGAACGAGCGAGTGTGTTGTGCATTCACGGGATCAAAATAACCGAGAAGAAATGGACACAACTATGACTCTCAGGGAGCAAGTAATGATAAATCAGTTCGTCCTGGCAGCCGGCTGTGCCCGCGAACAGGCGAAACAACTACTCCAGGCGGCTCACTGGCAATTCGAGGTAAATATCCTGATTTGTAAACAAACGTGAGAACGAAAATGGCGACGGGTTCCTGTTCCCCCGCCGCTGCGCACCGCCCCGCTCGTATTGACTTGCTGTTTTGGTCAAGGGCTTCAAGGTCAGGAATAACATCTCTTCCCGGTCGCGTAATGTTATGAAATAAATTTCGCCGCCCTATGCTGTCTCGCACCGCCTTGCTGTCTTCAATGACATATCACCTGACCAATCTATATTTTCCGTTACTCATTTGTTTTGTCTGCTCGAGAAAATAAAATAAAAACAACAGAGTGACTAACCAGATCGCGTCTTTGTGTTTTGATATAATTGCCTTCAACAACAGTTGTATCAATTAAGGCCGCAACAATCAATCTCCTTGTATTTTCTGTGGAAAAGTTCGCTTGTTTAGAACGGCTATTTACATCAATTTAATCTTATTCAAATGTAATTGCTTCACAATAAATAATTCAGATAAGAACACTTATTAGATTATATGGGATTCTAACTTGAATCGCGCGGATGTGTTAAACAAATAAATTGTTTCATTAGTGCTCGTTACTGATCAGTGACGTTATCAATTGTATTATTTATAACAATTTAGCGCCGAACGTTTTTCTATTGACTTGAAATAGTGTTTATTGTTTTATTTATGTTACCAATTTGTATGGTAATGTTTGTGCATAAATGAATTAAGCTTGTTATTATTTGTTTTGTTTGGCATGGAAGTGATTACTCTTTGTCCTCTCATTAAAAAATAAGTATGACTCACTAGGATTTCATCACCAAGAATTTGATAATGGATGATAATTATTATCACTCATCAAAAGAAATCTTACTTATAATTTTCAGAAACTACCACTGGTTTTTTGACTACTACAGACCTATTTATATTTTTTAATTCTTTTAAACCTGTACTGGCTTCTGCAAAATACATAACAGTATTATTCTCCGGAGCACGTTCTGTCACAAGGGGCTTGCCCGCCTTAGAGGCACTTTAAGCCCCTTGCACTGTCTGACGTCGGTAAGTTAGTCGCGTCTCTTTGTTTTGTAAAGTGGTCGTGTCTTCTAAGCTGTGGTCATCGTTGAACGTTCATAACGAAATTTGCGAATTTCCTGACCGCTTCTCAGTTCTTGTCAGCGTATGTCATTAGTTACCCAAGTTGTCTTCGGTCCTTCTTCCCCCAGGTCGAGCCATATTTCGCCATCTGTGCAGGATATGGGCCGGGACATCTGGCTGGTCGCAGTATCGGCACACCGTGCTCGTCAGTAGCTGCGCCAGGCAGTGGTCGATTTGTCCGTGTTTTTTGTCTACCAGTGGTAGTATCTAGGGGAAGATCCGTCTAATCCATATCGCGTTTGACGTAAGCCAAAGCGGGAGGCTGCCATTTAGTTAAAGTGTGGGCTCTGGCTTCGTCTTCTGCTGTTTTGGGATCCGCGCGCTCCCTGGTCTTCTAGAAGACTGATGTCCTTTCTTCCGCGAGGAGGTTCGCCGGCGTCGTTGCCAGCACCTCCGCCGCGCTAGTTTATGTAGTCGTCCTGTACGCTCGTATGATTATTATCGCGCTGGTACATAGAGCCCTTCTCATCCTCTCCTAGCTCTTCTCGTCAAATGCATCCACCCATGCAGGTGCAGCATATAGTAATTGTGCTCTCGACACTGTTGCGAGCAGCATAAGTTTTTTCTCGCTTGGCCTATCTATGTTTGGCAAGAGCCTTGCCTCTGAGCCGCTTTCTGGGTTGCCTTTACCACTTGGGCTGTGTGGTTCTTGTTTGTTTCGTTTATAGTACCAATGTACTTCACCTCATAGCCCCTCAATAGTGACTTCAGTGACTAGACACCCGCCCTCTTCGAACAGTTTTCGCTACAGCAATTGTAAGCCCGTTGCCCGTCATCCATTGCCATCTGCCATTGCTTCCGTTGCCTCCTTGGCCTTGCTTACCGTGTTCTCGAGGTCGTTTTCAACCTTAGTTAGACTTCTAGCTAGTTCTGGCCAGGCTGCCAAGTATCTCTTTTTATAGGCCCTCAGGGCCAGGTGCCTTCCTGCTAGGCAGATTATAGTTGCCAGCACGTCCTCCTCACTCCATTCTGGATGGGGTGGCTCTGCAGCCCCTAGGTCTTCTAGTTCTGTGATCGTATGGTGGGAAGAGGGCTGCCACCACTTCATTCACGCCTCCAAGTACCGTTACCACAGGTCCAGGCGGGAACCCTGCGATTTTCATCACGAGCCTGAAGGAGACGCCCACATAGCTGGCGTCAGCATGCCTCTCAATCGCCCCCTGAACTCCTTTCGCAGCAGTCGGTATTGGTCCCGAAATGATTCAGTTTGGGCCCCGGCGGCTCTTTCTCTTTGTTCCATCCTTCTTGCCCGGCTGGACTCTCGTCTTGCATCTGCTACCTCGTAGTTACACCAGTAGGTGGCTCTTTTGTGAGTTTTTACGTTCTTGATCGGAATCGCGGCTTCACACGCCTCTTGTAGCTGCCTGTGTAGCTCCTCTGCAAGTGTATTTTGGTCATTGCTTGAGGGTTTGGGCGAGCGCTCAAGCATTACCCTTAACAGTTCTGCAACCATATTATTGACGACCCATCCCATCTATTTTCTGTCTTTTTGTGGTGGCTGGATGTCCAATCTGCTGGATGTTTGTCGATGGTCGCTTAAGGATTCTTCTTCCAGTACCTTCCATTTCTGGTATAGAATTTACAATCTGGCGTGGCCTATGTATGTAGCGGCCGGTTACCAGGTGTTTGCCGGTGACTTGGTTGGTTACACCCCCAAAATCCTTTAACGTTTGAATCGTAAATATAATTTAAATAATTTAATTCAATGCCAGTTATACAAAAATTGCTGCTAATATTATAAATAATCATAAATAATAAAAAGATAATTGTTTTTTTTTCAGACTGCATTAAGTATATTCTTTCAAGAAGCTGCAATACCGTCTTGCCCTTCTGCACACTTTGGACAGGTAATATTTAACCAAAATCATTTTCTGGAATAGTTTACTTATGTGGTTTTCATTTCAGCAAGTAATGACTCCATGCAACACACCCGCAACTCCTCCAAACTTCCCAGATACTTTGCTGGCATTTTCTAAAATGTCTGCAGGCAATGGCAACAGCCCTGTGCAGAATGCTGCCAGTGGTGCTACTCGTCAGTCTCCGCAGCCTACCCAACAACGATAAATTCGCATTTAAGCTCATTATTGACTGTGAACCAGTGACTATAAATGAAATTATAATCAGTGCATGAGTTAGTTTTGTTATCGGTAATCATTTTTGCCCTCTGATATGATGAAAAAAGTTCCACTTATTTTAATTTGAACATGGGAGTTTGACTTTATATTTTACTTGATTTCGTTAGTTGTTTTGTATATATCTATTATGTATTTAAAAGAAGGGATTTACTGTAGGATTTCAATGAGTACACAAAATTTACATTTTCACTCTAAATGTATTATGCAGAAATTTGTACTTTTGGATTTCACGGTAATTGGCGTGACTCAACATCATTAGCAATGATAAGGTGCTTTCTGTTTAACTAGTTATATCTTAATTTAAGGTGGATATGTTTTAAGTACATATACTTGTTCATTGATATGTAAATAATAGGATAAGTATTATGTTAATGATTGGCTCCAGCCTGACTTCCTAAAAAATTGATCTATGTAATGCAAACATTATGATGGAAAATACAATGTAATTAAAAAATATGTTTTCTGGTTTAAAACATAACCCATTATTTTGTTTTAGATTAATAAAATTCAAATATATGATTGTATATCACCAGGCAAGTAATCACATGCTTACTTTCATATTAAATCATTAGACACAGTCAAGGTACAAGCACACGTTATTTTTTTGTTGGAAATGGTATGAAAACATAAGTAGCCTACCCATTGTAAACAAAACAACTTGATCTGACATTCAAGCCTACATGCAGAACTTTGAAATTCCCAACAGAAAACAGGACTATGCCATATGTTCCTGCTCACCGATTTTTCGTCAGCGTCAGCCAATCGGAGAAGAAGTGAGAACAACTGACACAAACTACTCAGTCTCTGATTGACTGATGATAAATTCATTGTACTAGATGATATTAAAATATAAATAGCATGCACATTGTAAAATAAACCTTGAACTGTCATTGAAGCCTCGGGTGCAGGACAGAATATTACGATGCAGAAATTCCTTGCAAGTAGAGTAAATTACATTGTACAAAGAAACGTTCATTCATTCAAGATTGCTCCAGTTGAAATTTAAAATTGCATTAAAATGCAAATCAGGAAAGTTATGTACATGTAGGTCTGACTATACCGACGATACTTCATCAAATTTCACTCAAGATTTTATTCATGACATTCACTTATATATTCGTTTTCTTAACTTTTGCTTATAAGTGAAATTAGAAACTTATTCAAGTTACTTGATGAAACTAGTCCAATGTAATTCACACCAAGAGTTCTCTGAAGCCAAACCATTTTTTTCTGGCCGGCTGTACGTAAAAAATAGGATGGCTTTATCAAGAACAAAATAAGAATCATTTATTGATAATGCAGAGAAAGCTTGATACAGGTTACACAGTAAATAATGTAAATTTAATATTAAAAATTAATTTGTTTATTTTAGTTAAAATTACATAGTGTAGTAGTGAAACAAAAAATGTTTTGTACATAGATCATCATTAAGATTCTGTATAAACTCTTCAAAAGAGTTATAAAATAGCTCATAGGCATCTAATCTCTAACAGTCAAATTCATTCAGACCAAATCTTTAACAGAAATTGGCGTTATATTGGCATTAAAACACACAAAAAGTGTCATGTACTGTATTGAGAATACACACACGCACACCTAATCTATTATGGGATATGAAGAGATTCTTGTATTTGGCAAATGTGTTTGAGATGGTGACATAAAGGGATTGGTAGATGAGATTTACAAAAGAAGGATGACAGTCTTCTCTGCATCCAACAACATTTACAACATGTCTTTGCATAATAAATAGTAAACACAGTAACACTTACTGCAATAAATATTGTTATAAGCAGTCCACAAATCATTAAATGCAAAAATCCATTGTGCAAAATTTCTTGACTTGAACATTTATAATTAAGAATTATTGAAAACTAGATAAGAATATCTGGGGATTCAATGTTAACCAATTAGGCAACTTTTACTTATTTATTATGTTTATTAATTAGCAAAAATATCATATTTATTATTACAAAATAATTTGTTAACAATGTTGTAATTTTAATCGATTGTTATCTGTTTTACTACTAAACGGGTTTTAAATTGTTGCTTTTCGTAAACATTATTCCTATTACGTCCCTGTCAATCGGTATACCAACGGTATAAAACTAAACTACAACATTTGAACTACTTGCAGTAGATATAATATTTATCTGTCATCATTATCAATAACAGTGACAGTTAATAAATTGAAGTGGTTATTTCCTCGTTGTACTTAAAACTAAAATCAAAATGGACCATATTAAACCAAATTCCAACGTTCTAGTAATCCACAAGAACTACGACGATAATAAACTGAATGATATCAAATTGAAGCTAGAACATTTAAAACCCACCCTGAGCTTTCAATCCTATGACATTCTAGAAGGTTTGTAGAAGTTACACCCAACATATTTTAAGTATGTGCTCACTAATATGTTTTAGGTATTCAAAATTCTCATTTTGATGCTGTTATACTTACTGAACCTAGTAGTATTGAGACAGTTTCCACTAAAATATTGGCCACTTTAAAGCCATCCAGTTTACTGATCGTACAAAATGTGGTGGAATCAAACACTACAGAATTTGCATTAAAAACCAGTGGCTTTATTGATGTCAAAAGTGTGGACAATAGTGAGATAATTAGTTATAAACCTAAATATGATGTTGGCTCATCTACTAAATTGAAATTGAAATTGCCTGCTGCTGCTGTGTGGAAATTGGATGATGGTGATGATGAGACAATTGATCCTGATAATTTGTTAGATGATGATGATTTAGTAAAACCTACATCAGAGTCTTTGCGAGGTGAGTATTCGAATGAAAAATTGTAAAAGGTATTGTGTGCCCACTGTTATTGATTGTAATGTATATATATTAACATATATATATATTAACAAATTCTCTCGTCCAACTACCTGCCTTCGCTCCCAAGGTCCTTGCCATCGCTAACTAACTCCTGTCCCATTCTGTTGTTTTGTTGTTCAT
This sequence comes from Lordithon lunulatus, assembly GCA_963942505.1. NCBI lineage: Eukaryota > Metazoa > Arthropoda > Insecta > Coleoptera > Staphylinidae > Lordithon > Lordithon lunulatus. Next base: position 51,392,740 of record OZ012666.1, on the reverse strand, counting down.
GTTTATTTTTCCCTTCATTTCCCTTCCCTTTGGCAACTTTTGCGACCCACAATTTTTAAGCTTATTTCCCACCCTCTGGATCTCTTTCAGAGAGTTGAATATCACACACTCTTTCATCCTTCTTTTGTTCTGGGATTTCAGTTTTCCTCCTTGGGAATATTAATTGTCCTATCAGTAAGTTATAGTCACTACCATATGTTACACTTATATAGACTCTTACATCTTGGGTCCTTATTTGCGTTTCTTGTTTTATTATTATGTAATCGATTATTGATTTGAGGTTCCCTGTTTCTGGAGTCCATGTGTATTTATGTATTGATTTATGTTGGTAGAATCTGTTCAATATTGTTAGCTTGTTTTGTTTGCATATGTCTATTAATATTTCTCCGTTGTTGTTAGTTGAGTCTTCGTCGTACTTTCCTACTACCTCATAAGCATCTCTTTGCCCAACTCTGCTATTAAAGACTCGGAAGTGTATGACCTCACGCGATCCTCCAATGTTTGTAATTTCTTTATTCAGCTGTTCGTTTTTTGTAGTTACTCATGACATTCACTCTATACACTTGTATATACATATTGACCTTGTTATTCTCTCACTGGTAGGTTTCTATGTTGTTATATATCTCGTAAGTTTTCTGTGGTTCATTCGGTAATACCTTATTGTGCTCATTTCTCTTTTGGGACACCGTTTCTGTTTTATCTCGGTAAGTACCGCGATATCCACTTTACTGTTGTGAGTTTTTTTAGCTCATTCATTTTGGTTGCGAGGCCTTGTATATTCCAAGTTCCCATTTCGTAGCTTAGTTCGTCGTCCTTCATCTATCCTATTCCTATACTGATCGCTTGGATTTTTAACATTCTGTTATTTCCCGAGTATCGAGGAGTCCGCCTCATCCTGGATGGCCAGGGATTTTCATATCCTTACTATGTATGTTCACTTTGTTAACTACGTATTACAGATCTTTGATGTTGACAGCTATGATCTCCATCTATCAGGGGGTCAGTACAATACATTTGATTGTACTCTGATAGCCCCCTAAATATTGAGAAAATCATATATTGTTTTCTAGTATGTGGCACAACTGGCAAAAGGAAAGCTTGCAAGGATTGCAGTTGTGGTCTAGCTGAGGAACTAACTGCTGAAGCTAAAACTGGAGTGAAGATTGACACAACAGATGCTCCAAAATCATCATGTGGCAGTGTAAACTATATATTAACTTAGATCAAGCATATTTTCTATATTTTATATTATTTTAGTGCTATTTGGGAGATGCATTTCGATGTGCTGCTTGTCCATACTTGGGTATGCCAGCATTCAAGCCTGGAGACAAAATTCAGTTGAGTGGGGCTCAGCTAAAGGATGACATATAGATTTCTTTTCCTATGTTTACTTTTGTACATGTTTCACAATAAATAAATTTATTTACTTACGGTAGATGTTTCTATGCTTGATATTTATTATTAACCTAGTGAACCTAGAAAAGTAACTATGATTATTTCAGGATCTACAGTATATGACTGAGAAGTGCTAGTTTCATGTAGTCATGGATGAATATTTTTTAACAATGTATGGATGGAATGTTGCTATTTAGATAGGATTTGATGTAGAGACAATAAGCAGTTATGACCTTTCCATTAGCATGCCAATACATGAAATGCTTGCCATTTCATCCTTCATATAATAAACTGACATTTATAAATATAATTATAACATAATAAAACTTGCATGTGTTGTCATGTTTTTCATGTATTGGCATACCATAACAAGAAGAGCAACTAATACAACGCAGCCTAAAACTAAAACAAACTCCGTATTTGTTGGTTTGCGGAACCATGATTACTAAGACTTGTTTTTGTTTATTTTGGGGAGTACTACATGCCCTCACATAGCTACACGCTTTTTACAAACACCCTGTATATATTGGAACTAAATAAATTAATACTTTTATGAATCATATTGCTTTTATGTTCAGTTACGAGGTAGGTCTTCTAAAAGCTTTTCCAGCGTATTTAGCCTTATCCCCAAGCTCCTCTTCAATTCGTAGAAGTTGGTTGTATTTTCCCAACTGATCCGAGCGGCATGGACCTCCAGTTTTAATTTGACCAGTCGACAGCCCGACTGCTAAATCGGCGATGAACGTATCTTCCGTTTCCCCCTGCCTATGTGAAATCATCGTCCCCCAGCCGTTAGCTTTGGCTAGATTATATGCCGCAATAGACTCGGTGATTGTACCACACTGGTTAACCATCAACACGAACCCATTACAGGCAGACTGGTCGATTGCCATCTGGATACGATCTACATTGGAGACAGTAAGAGCGTTGCCCATAATTTGAATGTTTGTCTTATTTGTTATATCAATCCACGCTTTCCAATCCTCTCGAGCGAAAGGATCTTCTATGGACACAACCGGAAAGTCTTTAATGAAACTCATGTAGAGGGCCGCAAGTTTAACGGAAGTCAGCCATTTGGACTTTGCAGACTTTTTGTTTTTAAAATCCATATCGTACTTGCCGCTTTTAAGGAACGCTGACGCTGCTATATTCAAACCTATTTCAACGCGTCCCGCATATCCTGATTTTTTAATGGCATCATTTATCATTTTTAGAGCGTCCTTGGGCTTGGGAATTTTAGGAGAAAAGCCACCTTCATTTCCAACACAGGTAGCATCTAAACCATATTTAGTCTCAATAGCTTTCTTCAGGCGCTGGTATACTTCAGTCCCCATCTTCATGGCTTGATTAAAGTTTTCTGCACCGGTTGGAAGAATCAGAAATTCCTGCATTGGCAATTTATTAGCAGAACTGGTGCCACCATTGAGAACATTAAAAGCTGGTACTGGTAGAACTATATTTGTATTTTTTGCCAAATCAGCGATATGTTTATACAGAGGGACTCCCCGTTTAGCTGCCCCAGCCTTGCACACAGCCAACGATACCCCAAAAATTGCGTTAGCTCCCAGCTTAGATTTATTTGGAGTTCCATCGAGTTGGATCATGAAGTCATCAATTTCGCCTTGTTGGGTAACTTCCACGTTTTGTTTGAGGAGCTCTGGTGCAATTACATTATTAACATTATCAACGGCTTTCATTACAGACAGTCCATTATAGTGGGCTTTGTCATTATCTCTTATTTCTAGAGCTTCAATATCACCTGTTGTAGTTCCTGAAGGCACGGCTGCCCGGAACAGTCCCAACTCTGTAATCAAGTCAACCTCCACTGTGGGAATACCTTTCGAGTCAAAAATTTGGCGGGCATTGATGCACTTGATCGGCATTTTCTTAGCACTGATAATTTAGTGGGTGTTAATGGCGGATATGTCCTCGCCGGCTGAACCCAAAGGGGCAAATTGAAGATGAAATGAAGATGTGATGGTTGCTATTCGAATGTCATGTCACTGTAATTCAGAGATAACTCGATTAAAACTTCAAAAAGCCATTTTAATCTTGACATCATCGGTAAAAAATTAAATATGCACCGCTTTTTAGGTGCGAGCGGAAAGAAGGTAGCATACAGAATCCGCTGTTGTAGCTGTTTTGTGGTGTTTTAGTCATTACCATAATTTAGACTTCTTCGTTTTCAGTGATAGTCATTCTTGGCTGGCCTCTATTGCTTTGTTGATTATTTTCTCAAGGTCTTCTAACTTGGTTGCAATTATATGTATCTTATAATATTGATGGGTATGCCATTTACTATTACTCCTATTATTTCGCCATCAGGTGCTTTCTTCATAATATCTTCTCCATATATGTTGAAGAGCATTGCTGAAAGTACGCAACCTTGTCTGACAGTCTTCGATGTATCACACACATCAACAGTTTTCCCTTGGACTGATTATCTTACCATCTTCGTCCATTAGAACATTTGGGTGTCTTCACTTTTGTGTTTCTGTGAGTTATTTGACTTTTTTTGTGTATATTGAATGTGTCATGTTTTTGTTTTACGCGTCTATGCCCTTGTATTTGTGTCCATTCTTCTTGCGCTTTTATTATGTCTGTACGGATTTGTTTTTGTATCTTCTTGTATTCGTTCTCGTTCTCTTTGACGCTTCGGCGTTTGTTCATTAGTTCCATTATCACGGTAGTCATTGGTGTTTTGCTTTGGGGTTGTTTTGTATTTATCGCTTTGCTTGATTCCATTATTGTTTTTTTTAGTGCGACCCAACTGGACCTGATGTTTATCGTTAGTTTGGATGGTTTGCATGGTTATGAGGTTATAGTTTATTTTATTTTGCAGTTCTTGTTTGGTTTCTTGTTCTTTTAATCCAGAGATGTCTATGTTGTAGTATTTAGACTGTTTTATTTTTTAATGCCGACTCGAGTTATTGCAGGGTTGTGATCTGATGAAATATCTGCACCCATACCCGGGTGCTGATGTTTTACGTGTTAAATAAATAGCGTTTCTGTATCTTTCATTAATTAAGATATAGTCGATTTGGATCCTACTGACTTTTTTGGGGGGTATCTTGTCGTGATTTCCATGTATACAAACGTCTTTTTGGCAGTTAAAAAAAGTTGTTTGTTATGATAAAATTCCCCTCTTGGCTAAATTGGTCTCCTCTCTCAATGCTTGTTCCGAGGCCGTATTTGCCTATGTATATTCCGCTTTCTCCCTACCGATTTTGGCATTCAAGTCGCCTAGCAGTATTGTGATGTCTCGTGGTTTAATTGATTTTAAAATCTTTGTAATCTGCTCGTTGAAAGTTTGTCTGATTTATCTGCCGTCGAAACGTATACTTGCATAAGTTCAATTTGAAGTATCTTATTTGTAGTTGTAGTAGCATTACGCGTTTTGACATTGAGATAAAGTTTACTACTGATTTATTTGTGACTTTTATTATCTTCACTGCCACTCCGAATCTATGGTAAGAGTCGTCGCTGCCTTAGTAGTAAATCTCTTACATCCGCAGAAGTTTCACGAATATCACCCGGTACATTATGCCGTCTGCGACGTGGATTTGCTCTACGCTCACTTCTACTCGCCGCACGGGCTTCAATGGTGAGGTTTCGTTGTTGTTGACGCTCCTGTTCTGCTCTTGCAACTCACACAGCTTCACGGACCTCTTCTGATATATTATACCATCTCCGATGATGTAGTTCTCTCCGCGTAACCCTCAATATAACACTCGTTTCTTCGGTGTGTAATTCTTGATTCTCCTGTATTGCAGTAATAACTCCGCTTCAAGGAATTATTCATCCGACATATTATGGTGTCTAGAATGGTCTTGCTGTCCACTCTCAGGTTGGGCCTCACTGTGTGGTTCAATGTTGTTCTCCATATTTTACGGATGCAAAATGGTATATTATAATTCTCTGTGTTGTATTGGCAGCTGTTTGTCCATCTCATATTTTGTGTTTTTTCGTGTTCGTACATACTGCGTACGTTTCATGTCCCGACATTTTTCAGCTGAATTAACCAAATCCCCCCATTCCCATCCTAAAGGCAAGAGGAGAGGGTACTCTTTTCCTTTTATAACTCATCTACCCAAGGCTGTTGGTTATCAAAAGGGGGACTACTTATCCCGGTAGTCGTTCGGTCGACATTGCCTCATTGGTATTCTGCAGGGTGCACCGCGTGCAGGTGAAGTTGTCATTTGAGTTTCTGCCTTTCAGTCATCACCCCTTACACCCCAAAATGGTATATTGAGAATCCCGGCGTACTAGCCGGGAAAGTCAACCGACTTGGCGCTGGATGACAAAAACAGGTTATTGGCGAAGACGTTGGATGATGGAGAGTTAGCCACAGCCACGTACCTTGACATTCAAGGGACATTCAACAATGCCACAACACACTCAATGGCCAAGGCAGTACGGTAGAAAGGCATGTCACAAGTTCTATGCCATTGGGTACAAGCCAGCCTAGAGAACAGGATCATCATATCTACATACGGCGAGGCTACCACCACAAAGGCGCGAACTTGAAGGGGGTGCCTACAGGGCGGAGTACTATCACCACTACTTTCTCTCCTGGAGAAGTTATTCTCAGACGGTATCCACTGGTTAGGACACGCGGACGACATTGCGATAGTCGTGAAAGAAAAATTTACGGGAATATTCTCAGAGCGCATACAAAGAGCCATGAATATAGTGGATAAATGGTGAGAGGACGAAGGTTTGTCCATAAACGCTCTTAAAACCACAATAGTCAACTATACAAGAAGAAGAGTACTAACAGGTCAAACACGCCCCATAGATAAAGGGGTAGAAATTCCATTTGCATAAGAGGCCAAATACCTAGGAGTCATCTGACATGGAACTCACACATACGCAAAACCACACAGAAAGCTACATTAACCCTAGGCAGGTGCAGTAGAATGTGCGGGAAAAACTGGGGTCTGAACTCCAAAATGACCCTATGGCTATATACCAGGGTACTAAGACCCATGGGTAGTATGGTGGCCCAAGACTAAGCAGCCCAAAGAGGCCAGGCTCCTGAGCAGCATGCAAAGCCTGCAAACAACAAGAGCCACGAAAACAGCACCCACCGCCTCAGTTCTGCTGGACATATCACCACACATTCTCGTTGAAAAAGAGGCAAGATCTGTAAGCCACAGGTTACTTCAAGGTCAAACCCACATAAGCAAACAGCGTGGGACGAATTACCTAGTATGACGAGCTGAGGGCAGACCCTATATAGGACATGCCCCTAGACAGCATGAAAACCAAATACAAGTTAAGTAAGGAATACGAGGTCGTAATACCAAGAAGAGAGGCCTGGTCAAATGGCCCAGTCGTTAAAGCAGCTTCTCCTGGTTCATAGACGGCTCCAAAACAGCGGAAAATCTGGAGCGTGAACCGGAAGAAAAATATTTCAGTAAGTCTGGGTAAGTTCTCCGCAGTGATGCAGGCAGAAGTGGCTACACAACAATGTGCAAGGGAAGCGCTGAGACGCAAAATAAACACGAATTGCCATCATACTCTGACAGCCAAGCGGCAATGATGTGATCCCTACCACAGAGGTTAAGTCCTGGCTAGTATGAGACTGCCAGCGGAGCCTTGGCGAGCTAGGTACACAAAACAAACAGACCCTAGTGTGGGTGTCAGGGCACAATGGCAATAATAGGGCAGACCAAGTCGCCCGAAAAACAATCACAAAAACATCAATGGATGTCAATAAACTGTCAGGACTGGTGGACAAACCAGCCAGGGCAGAACCATGCAAAATAATTTATATTAGGCTGAAGCCCCAAATACACAAAGGACTTACTAAGCCGTCAGAATGATAGTAGGCCTCCTAATAGGTCAGCTAGATTGAAGCAAAATGACGTTCACGACCTATGCACAGCTATGAAAAACCCACTAAATTTTGCAAGGTTGGAGCAAAAGGACGTTCGTAGTAGTATTTTCATTGACCATAGGTTTAGAACAAAATGTTCGAGAGTGTTTATAAATTCTTCTCAGCATTGACACATAGATAGGGCATGCTGATGGAAACAGTGCGGGTATGTAAAGATGCTTGTAAAACAAAATGGATTATAGATACGCAGCAAATCCAATGAAGACACATTTCTAATTAGAGAACAATTATATACAGATCTCGTGTTCATTTAAAAATGTTGTTCTCTGATTATTGGTAAACTATCGCGTGTATGTATATCGCAGAATGTCTTTTTCCAGTATCATACCTTCACTTACATTACCTTGCTAAAATTCCAAGCATTCTTAGTATTTCTTCAAATCAAACGGGATATTTTTCTTATCTCCAGGTAGTATGTATTGAATTATTTTTAGTTAAGTTAAGGGCGAGGAGGCGTTGTCACATTACATCCCGCTCCGCGTGGTAACGTTTCTAAATCCAACACATTAGATTTTTCTTTGTTTTCTGTTCCAACTGGTTACGGATAATGTAAGACACAGATGATGGTGAAACTAATTTTAGTTTCACTTTAGGCAATATAGCGAATCAAATGAGTGAAATATTATGTAGTTATGCTCAATTATCAAAATGTAATTTGATTATTTAATTTAATTATTTACTAAAATAATGGATTAATTATTGTACTTGATTTAATTATGTGATTTAATATTAAATACATAGAACATGTGACAATATATTTATTTATACGTTTATTTATGTTTTAAAGATATTTGTGTTTTCAAAAAATCGTGCGGTATTAGTAGTAGAAGTAAGTGCGAAAATAATGTTTTAGTTTTAATTTTTATACTCACCTTTGATATTACTATACCATCAATATCTGAATTAATATATTCCAATGTTTCAACTGAAATAAATTGTAATAACTATACTAATCTCAACAGTTTATATCAGAGTTTTTTTTATTCATTTGATATGTTATTCACAATTATTACTTGCGGAAAATTAAAAAAAACAGTAACAACATATTTATTGCAGCTATTCATACTTAGATTACGTGCCACTAGGTAAAGAACAGTGATGTAAATACAACCAATTATCTTTCAGTTCAACGCAGCTTAAACGTGGTAGTTACATCACTGCAACAATGGAATGCATATTAAACTTAAAACAAATATTACAATTGGCACTCTTTAAATTAACAAAAATATTCTTTATGCGATTAAGAAAAACTATTGCGTTAAAAATTAATGTGAACCGTTTATAAATAATCACATTCGTTATTTTAACGAAATAGTTCGATATTACATCCTCTCTATAGAGAATATACGAGATTACATATCAAAACATTGTTTAAAACAATATTTCCGTTGGTAACTTGTTATAAAATATCATGTGGAGCATAGAACTTTAAATTTAGAATATTTAAAAGCTCCTTTATATTAATTTAATACCGAAACAAGGTGTATTTTCTCAAAGCTATTGTGATTTTTAAATAATGGTCAGTGCTTTATGTTGATTAAGAATCAAAGCAATAGCTTGGCTATATAACCTCTATTTCGGTACATATATGTGATTTCATCTTGAAAATACTATACATAGGCGAATGAATTGACTAGTAAATATATATTTTAACACTGATATTAACTTTACATTAGTACCTATACATTGTCTCATATTATTGTGCCATAGTGAATTTCATTAACAAATGATTAAAGCAATAGTTATCGTTTTCAAAAGCTAATTTTTAATTATAAATATCATCTCTTTAATATCTATAGATTGCGCTCTTGCATTTCATTTATAAAAAGGCAGCAAAATAATACGTAATTATTATGTACAAAAAGCATTAAAAATAAATACTCGATAAGTAGTATAAATAAACTTATTGATAGATTATCACCCTGTGTTCTATTTACAGTATTACTAAAAGTTCTTGATCCCTCTAGACTAAATTCCAGTCTTTCTATATAACTATGTAGGAGCGTACCCTAAATTTTTCCGTTGTAAGAATAAATGTATTTCCCTGAACGAAGGCCTTTCCACATCTTTCCTTCTCCAACATTCTAGCATAAGATCGTATATGTCTTTATTAGCTAAAGGCCGAGGTAGATACATAAATTGGCCATCATCACAGTGCATATGTGCTAAATTTTCCATAACCAAGGGATCGTTGAGTTCTTGGAATGGTTGTCTACGACACAACGTTAATATCTCCCATAAGGTTACAGCAAAAGCCCAAACGTCGCTCTTCGTGGTGTATTTCGCTTGATACACGCTCTCCCAAGCCATCCATCTAATTGGAAGCGGCGTATTGCCGTCCACCTTATAATAATCATTGCAATACACTTCGTTGTACGTACCGAAATCGCAAATTTTAATTTGATATGCTTTTCCGACTAAACAGTTCCTCGTTGCTAAATCACGATGTACAAAGTTTAACGACTCTAAATAACGCATACCGGATGCTATTTGCGCACCCATATATAAAAGGCAGTTAAATGATAACGATTTCACACCGTACGGCACAGTGCTATTGTTTTCGGCGGCGACGTGCGTTTTTAGGAATTGACATAAGTCGCCGTGGTCCAAATATTCCATCACCACGCATAGAGGATCGTCTTCGCTGCATATGCCCAACACGCGGGCAATGTTTTGGTCCTCTAGCGCTGATAAAATTCTCACATCTCTACAAAAGTCATTCCTGTAACAATAGTGTGTTATAAACAGTTTAAAAAATGTGTATAAGGCTTGAGTTTACTTTTCTTTTTCTGAAGAACTCTCCCCTAAGAATTTTATAGCAACCAGTCTTGTGCCCAGTGACATATCTGAGGAATATTCAGGGATTCCATCTGCTTGAGCAATATATACCTGAAAATACAATTGTTCATAGATATACTAAATAATACTACTAACAATATATCAATGTATACTAGTACTTTTCAATTACATTTTCAATTGTATGTTTCTATCTGGTCATTTTAATTAAAAGACATTTCAAAAGCAAATATAATATATTCCATCTAATATTAACTTTATTATGTAAAAAGGTGCCCGCCGTCTGGTACTGAGCATTAGGTGGCGAGATTTAAATACCCATTGCGGGTGAATTTCGCGAATTACCTTTCACAGTTTGTGAGATGTTTTCTGTGAAGTTAAGGTTCAGTGATTAAACACCTTTGCGCTGTTCACTTCATCGGCGCAAAAGACGTTGGGCTTATAGCCCTATAAAGATTAAGTTAGTTATAATTTGAAGCCGGTTTAGTTTTTAACGTTTATTTTCACTCTTATATTTATTCAAAATGTGCGTGAAAATGATAAAGCTTCGGTTTCCCAGGATGCGGAGCTGATAGAAGCGGTCGTTCTTGACATCATTTTGACATCACAAACATAGTATTTAGTGTATTTAGATAAATATGATAAGCCAGAGAGCAGTATACGTCAATGCAATGGGATAAAGTCATGAAGCGAATTATGGTGAGTGATTTAATTACATATACCTACGTAAAGCATTTCTGGTCATGTGCAAATATCGTTAAAAGCGGCAGCTTTTATCGACACCGCCTCCTAGGAACCAGGGCTTAACATGAAAAGTTAAATTTAAAAAAAAATAACTCGAATTCATTTAATTAATGTAATACTATTACAGTAATATGCAATTGCCACATGGAATATTTTACTATACATTACATTTTTGGTGCATGCATTATTTTAAATATTTTAAATTATATCTCTCTTTTTTCCTTCAATAAAATACGGTTTTACTAACGTTTTGTTTTAAAAGCATAACACTAGTATTATTTCCACTCGATTTGTTGAGTTGTTTCTAATCGTTACCATATTAGTTAATTATTCAATATACATACCGTTCCAAATGCTCCCTCAGATAGTTTTGATAACATTCTTAATCGATGTCTTGGAAATTCAGGTAAAATAGTTTCTTCCAGTCTCTTCTTTAAGGCAGATAAAGCTTCTTGTTGAGTCGGCGACTATAATAAAAATAAGTACAAATTATGATATTATAAAAGATATTAAAACGATTATATCATACCCCACTATGACTATTTCTAGTTGACAACCGCATGGATTTCGAAGTGATACTGCTGCCTCTACTTCTCATCGGCAAAGACGTTTCCGCCCCGAGTAGAGGTAGCGTGCCCGCTTCTGGAATAGCGTAGTCGTATGCATCTAAAAATATTAATAATTAGAATGTATAACAAAATAACTTATAACAATAGTTAATTACCTGCTGGAGTGTTGCCATATATTCGTTTTGTGCTTAGAGTATTTTGCATTTCCATAACGACGGAACTGTAGCTATAATACGGGGCGTATTTCGCCTGGTACGGTTCTTGGTATTCGTTAGTTTCGCACATTTGATCGAGTGCTGGATGCGGAAGCGGAAGTGTCGATCGCAAACTAGATTTCAATGTGCCATGGCTGCGTCTGCAATCGTCAATTTCGGTGACGCCGTACGCCTCAATAGCGCTACCCTTTTCGCTCATTCCAAATACTGATTCTGGTTGCAAATGTGGCAGAGTATTTGTTGGGAAACCGATATTGGAGGAGTTGGGGCTTCGGAAAAATTTACGGCTTCTGAAGCGATTGATAATGAGTAGAATAGCACCGACGAGGAGTAATATGAGCGCAATTAAACCGACAACAATGATTGTCATGTATGCTGGATCATTAAATTTGTTATTAGGAACTGGGATTTCTATTTTATGTTCTTTATGGTTTTTATCATGTGCTTTTACGGGAATTGCTGTTGTGGGTTCGGGTTCAACTGTGAAATTTCCGTGTGCAACAACTGAATCAAATGTGATTTCGCTTATTAACATCCATTTCGCCGCGAAATGCAGTTGTAGCTTAACATATTTCCCAACACGATGATGGAGCTTTATCGTAACGTTTCGTAAATTTTCAAAAATCCTATCCTCAATATACTCATACGTTATCGGTTCGCCTTTGTTGAATCTCTTCCCACCGACGCTGAACATCACCCTCGCCATTGAAAATACCTGCACGTCTTTCGTAAATAAGTTATTGCAGTAGATGTGCACAGCGGAGAACTCGCGGACTTTGTCGAACTCAAATTTAATTTCTATTGGCCTGTTGGAACGGCTGTCGTTCTTCCAGCCTACCCAGGTCTGGCCGTCGTCGTAAAAGTCCAATTTGAAATCATCGTGGCCGAGTTTGCCGTCGATTAATTGCCCGAGACCGTGTTTTAATTCATGCCCGTCCCAGTGGCCGTCGTAGCCGAAATCGTAAAACTCCCAGTTCGAACCCCTTTTATCACCCTGCGGCATGGTGTAACTTACTATGCCGTCCGTCCATCTGCATCCGTATAATTCCACTCTCATGCAGACGGTCCGCTTGTGGTAACTGTAAGGGTAAAACCGCACTTTGTTCGCCCATATCGGCGGATCCAAATCGTTCTTTGCCTCCAGATACGTGTTGATGTTCCCTTTGACAACCTTAAAAGGAAATTTGATATTAAGTTAAAATAACTACATTTGTAGTTGACTATAATCCACTATATTCATATGGGAAATAAGTTATTTACAATGCAAGGGGGATAATAAGCCTATTGCATGTTTACTAGGTCAATATATTTGTGAATAACATGAAAGCATTGTTCTTATCAAAAAGTGTACAAAATGGAAACATAAGATGGTAAATTGATAAAAAGTATATATCACGGTTTTATATAAAATATAACTGAATAAATAGTAAATCCCGGGGTTGCGTTCTTTTATTTAACGGAAATGAAGCAGGTGACGCATTAATTTATGAAAAACGCGACGAGCGATAGCAATAACGAGGATATAGGACTTCACGCCATAGCAAAATACTTTTTATTTTATGACTGATTATATTTTTAATCTCTGGTATTAAACCGGTTGGGTGCACGAAATGTGGCGATTGTATTAACTACTTCTAAATTGATATAAAATATCTTGCCATGTAACAATTTAATTTTATTATTGACTCGAGTGAATATTTTCTTTTTATCAAAAGATTGAATTAACAAGAAATGAATGACTTTTACGATAAGTAAATTATTGAGAAATGTACACGATAATTAAAATTCAAATTACCTTTCATTTTTACGTAAAATAATACCCCGATAGAAAATTTAGGCCATCACACTTTTCGATCCCCCCATTCTTTTGCATATTTAATATAACGTTTTATGTAAATACCAACAGTTTTGCAGGAGGTCATGTTACTCACAATTTCGAATTTGCGGCTGCTATTAAAATAAATTTATTCATTTCATGATGAAAATTATAATTAGTATTAGTTACACTAGCTTAATACCGATAATATATAGGGTCATAAGACCAACTCGTGCATAAATGTTTTTCATATTCCTTTAGACTTAGATGATCTTTTCGGGTTACATATTGCTAGATGCCGTTAATTCGATTTTTCTTCTTTTTTTATTAAATAATTTGTATAATTTAGAAAACAGGTTCATAAAATTAGATATACCTGAAGATATCGGAGATAATCGATTATTTAATCCAGTCATTATTATCGAAAAATCCGATTTAGATCAAATTAGAGATTACATGCTATATCACCATGAGAAAATACAGTATCAAATGCAAATAAAAATTTGTTTATTCTAAAGAACTGGCCGTTGAAGATAATTATACTCCTATCAAAAAATTGAGTCGGAAAAAAATAGACTCTGCAGTGCAGGTTACTTTGTATTCTTATGTTATATTTAACAAAATTCTAACAGAATTTGTGGATGTTTTTTAAGTGTTTATAATAAGCGGCAATTTATGTCTCAGTATATTTTAAAATTTATATCAGAAATGATTATTTACATAATATTAATGAATGCGCGATTCATACAAGGAAAAGTATTGCAATAGTAATAATTACATATACTACTAACACCCTACTGAAAAATTATTATGTCAAAAGTAACGATCGGTTGGGCAACAGTTATAAGACCAAAACATTGAGGACACTCGCTCAAAAATAAAATATATCTATGTTACTTGCCTGTCGACTTTTATAATTTATGTATAAATATCCATCATCTGGTGTATACATATTCCGTACTAAATGTGGCCCGTCTCACCGTCTGTCAGTAAATAAAAGGTAAATAAAGATATAGAGTTTAAAGCCATTGGATATTTATGACTATGGTTGTCGTTTTGAAATTTCGTTTGGCATCCTCATTTTACCGAAAGCTCTTCAACAATTAAAAAATTCAATCTTAAAGTTAAAACTACAGTTAAAAAGTATGCGTTAATATAATATAACGGCCGCTGTCGTTCGTTTCAATTGTCACAAGTTAGTGACATCACACGCTAGTGTCCAGGCCATGTAATATAAGAGCCTTTCGTTTATCACTCTGGGCTGGTACGGGCTTATTGTTTCTTGTTCTATTTGCCGCATCCGATGCGCGTTATTCTACCTCAGCTGTAACTATTGTTTCAGTTCATGAATGAGGCATTTCGTTAATATTTGAAATGATTTCAATTTATAATATAAAGTCACTACTAAGTTCGTATTTCTTCTGCTAGTAAATGTAATACTGTTTCTTGAGAGAGACCAAAGACAGATGAGACGACTGGTAAGGCACAGAAGAGATCCGACATAAAAGCTCTAAAGACCCGCACACGTCTAAAATAATTAAAGAATATGTCAAAATGAGGAATACAAAGCAGAATACGAATTGAGTGAGGACAGAGCACGAGTGGACAATCGTGAAGGGTATCTTCACAGAAGCAGCGGATGAAAAGATTGGAGATGCACCAAAAGAACAGCAGGAATGGACAATGAAAGAAACTAGAAGCCAAACCCAAACTAGAGACTACAACAGCAGAAAAAATAGGGAGGTAAAGAAAAATTTCCGAAGCGATAAATGGTGATGGGTAAACAACCCCACAAGCGCAGCAGAAAGGGCTGCTAATATAGGTGACGCAAAAGCGCTATATGAAATAACAAAGAAGCTAACAACCTATCAGAAAGAAAGACGGCCAATCACATACGATGCAGAGACCATGCAGAGATGGAACGAACATGTCACAGAAGTACTGAACATAAAAAAGACGCCAACCCCGGAGAAACGGCCAGGAAATACCATGATTACTCTCATGTTAAACGTAAACACCACCACATCAAGTTTCAAAAATATATAAAGCTAGCGATAAAGCACCTAAAAAAAACACAAAGCAATCTATAGCTGATAATTTACACGCAGTTCTACTAAAAGTGGATGTCAATTTAATCGCTCAAATCCTACTACTCTTCAATCAAATATGGGAACAAGAAAAAATGCCAGAATGGAAACCGGCATAATATTAAAATTACCGAAGAAAGGTGACACGTCTATCTGCAACAACTGGCGAGGCATAATGTTCCTACCAATTATAAACAAAGTGCTCGCGAGAATACTACTCCTTCGCATACAGCAAGACACAGAAAGCAGATTAAGATCAAAATAAACAGAATTCAGACCACATAAATCCTCTGTATCGCACACACTGAGAATAATAATTGAACAATCGAATGAATGGAACTCTCCACCCATTGACAGCTTCATCGACTACCAAAAAGCATTCGACAGCGCGAATGACGAATTTATATGGAATGTGTTGGAACTCAGTGGCTTTCTACGCAAAACATCCAACAGCGAATTCGAAAAGCGAAAGCGACTTTTGGACAACTAAGAATATATCAGTTCCTCATAGAGAACAAACACTAAACTTCGGATATTCAACTCCAACGTCAAGTCAGAACTGCTCTATGGATGCGATACATGAAAGTTTTCATCATCAAATGTTTACGACGCATCCTTAGAGTATTCTGACCTGAGAGAATATCAAACCACGAACTATGGAGAGGCGGAAATGAAGAACCAGTCGAGCTGCAAATCAAAACATGCATATGGACCTGGATATGCCCTATTATACGCTGAACAGATGCCCAGTGCAGGAGGCACTATATTGGAATCCACAGGGAAAAAGGAATGAGGGGCAGGTCAAAGCTACATAGAAGAGAGCAACAAATGAAGATATGGGCTAGAACCAGCTAAGAACGCTAACGTCGCATCGACCCGGTTGGATAATACATGGTCGTAGATTCCTATATTGGAATGAAAGGACATACACACAAGACGAGAAAGTACAACTAGAAAGAAGGTAAAAAGGGTAACAGGCATAGACAAAGAACATATGGAGCAGGCTTTTATTTTTATTTTTTTTACGGTGAGTACAGCCCCCGCCCCTGGGCTGTGTGCACTGCCGCCCTTCACGGACCTATTGTGCCTCATACAACATCCATGATATGCTAGCCGGGTTAATTCTTTGTGGAAAATTTCCCGGCTAGCGGTGGATTCGAACCACCAACGTTCCGTACGCAATGGCTTCAGACCATCGCCTTACGCCACTGCGCCACGGACCGCCTCTGGAGCAGGCTTAAAGAAGAAAAGAGTGCAGCAGCTGGGGTAGGATGTATATAGCTAAGAGATATAAAAAATGGGCTGAGCAAATGGGAAACAATATCCGAATGATTATTGATTATAGAAAAGAAGTATAGAACAGTTATAGACAATAATCGCAATATATGAATCATCAATACTTACCCTAAAGAAAGGCAGTAAAGTTCTCAAACCCCCCAGAGATAAATTAGTAAATAGAAGCAACAGTAATGAAACATACGGCGGAAGAAATACTAACTAAAGAAACGCAAATGGTAAGATGGAAAGACAACTTCCAAGAAGTATTTGACATAGAAAACAGCACAGAGCAATTAGATGAAAATACAGCAGAAGACAATAATAGCACATACTAAAGAGGAATTAGTAGAATTGGCTATAATGAAGGAACAGAAAATGACGATAGACGATTAAGAGGCTAAAAACGGAAAAGCACTCGTACGGGATAAAATATCGGAGGAGCCCAGTTGCCACTCGGGATTTGCGACCAAGCATAAAAAGAAAAAAAATATCTGGAAAGTGGGGCTAGATAATAAAAATTGGAGTAACTAAAAACAAATCATAATTCATTAGAAAGAAAGAAAAAGCGGAAGATATGATAATGCAGATACAGTACTGCAAAGTCGATTTAAAGTACGAGGCATATACAGAAAGTAAGAGTACTGAGGCTCTCACGGTCGGAGGGATCTTATTTTCATCATGTTGGCCACACGGCAGCGTAGCCTGACTCCTCCCCTTTGCACCGAGACCGGTTCGAGGTCAGTACGTTGAGAACTGTTGACACGACAACAAGTTTCGTGAATAATGTCAATCCAATCTCCCGCCAAGTGCGAAATACGCGGCGTCATCCGTTATCTCGTTTGGAAGGGAAAACCTCCATTTGATATTTATAATGAGGTGAAAACTGCATATGGTGATAAAGCTATGAATCGTACGAATGTGTACAAGTGGTGTCGCGAGTTTAAAAACGGTCGTACGTCTGTGCATGATGATCAGAGGAGCGGAAGACCTTCAATTGTGACTGACGAAATTGTGGAAAAAATTGAAAATGCGCTCCGTGACGATCGCAGATTGGCTGTGGATGAACTTTCTGCGATGTTTCCGCAAATCTCCAGATCTCTACTACACGAAACAATCACAGAAACCGTCGGATATCGGAAACTGTCCGCGAGGTGGGTCCCAAAACAACTGACAGACCAGCACAAGTTGAATCGAGTGGAGGCCGGGCAAGAGTTTTTGAGGCGCTGGAAACTCCATGGAGATGTATTTCTCCGCTCCATCGTAACTGGAGATGAAACTTGGGTAGCACACCACACGCCCGAAACCAAAAAACAGTCTCAATAGTGGCGTCACACCTCTTCACCCTCCGCCAAAAAGTTCAAAAACACAATTTCAGCCAAGAAAGTCATGGCATCCGTGTTTTGGGACTGTCTAGGCATAATTTTAATCGAATATCTGCCTCAAGGGGAGACCATCAACTCTGCAAGATACTGTGAGACCATTCCGCATTCCCCTGATCTAGCACCTTCAGATTACTATCTCTTTACCTCCCTGAAGCTGCACATGGGTGGAAAAAGGTTTTTAACCGATGAGGAGGTAAAGGAGGAGTTGGAGAAGTGGACGAAGGAGTTGGCGGGAAACTACTTCGAGGAAGGCATAAAAAAATTGATACCTCGCTACACCACCTGCATAGAGAGGAATGGCGACTATGTCGAAAAATAGCTTTTATTATGTACTAAAGTTTCACGTAATTTTTTTGTTTAAATAAAAAATTTTAACACCTACAAAAATTCAGTACTCATACTTTCTGGATATGCCTCGTATTTTTGGTACGTTTGCGAACGTTATATGTTCAGAAAAAGTAGAAAATAATGACAAATGTGCTCAAAGATGCGTAGAAAGGGCTGCTAATAAAGGAGACGCAAAAACGCTATATGAAATAACAAAGAAACTAACAACCGAAAAGCCCATCAGAAAGAAAGACGGACAATCACAGACGATGCAGAGACCATACAGAGATGGAACGAACATGTTACAGAAGTACTAAACATAAACAAGACGACAACCCCGGAGCAACGGCCAAAAAATACCATGATTACCCTCATGTTAAACGTAAACACCACCACGTCAAAGATGCGTATTTGCATTACTTTGGTTTTTCTGTAGTAGTCACTCACACGCCCTGGATGCTGAAATTCTTTTGTAACACGTGCAGAACAAAGCTGTATAAGTGGTCACTGGGTACTTTTCATGTAGATCAAAGGACATCCAAATGAATGGATACGTGTAGAAAAACAACCCAAATGATCTGTATGACTTTTTTTGCAACCCCCCAAATATTTTTCGCGACTTTGGGAATCACTAATGTAGATGATTGCTTGATGCATGTCGTCGGTATTAATGCAAGAAAACTAGAACAGTATATATTTTGACTTATTCCACGTATGGACATCGCCACCATTGCCCAGGTATTAGTGCAAATACCCTGGAAACTTCGATTTCAACACCGCCGAATAGGTTGCAGGAATGGAAATATATTGACGCTCGGACACAAGTCACTATATACACAAACAGAAAACTAACGCTTCGACAGTTTTTTTAAAACAGAAGAGAACATGTCTATCTGATGTGATGCCGTCTGTAGGTTGATGTGCTCCACAATGTGAAATAAAAAATCATTAATTCCAGTTGCATGCTGTTTAAACGAAGGAATGTTACGACACAATGCGTAAGATCTTGGCCAATATCAAATACAATGAGCATCAATGGAATATTTGTGGCGATCTAAAGGTTGAAAATTAATTCTAATTAAATATGAAATATGAATTGATTTACATATTATTCCAACAGATGATTGGTCTCTTGATTGGAATACAATGTAGATTCACCTAAATTTGCTGTATTTGTGCCTATTATTATGGATTAGCCAAGTCGTACTTATTATGAGCAAAACATCTCCTCTGTACCACTTGTGAACCCACAGGACATATTCCTACCATCTCTTCACACCAAGAACTTCGTCAAAGCAGACAACCGTGAAGGACCAGCTTTTCAGTACTTAATCTAGTAGTTTCCCAAATTGTCATACGCAAAAGAAGGAATATTTGTCGGACCTGATATTAATGGCCGACGGAAGCCCAAAATGTTTAACTCCCGATGAAGCGGCAGCATGGGCATCATTTCAAAGTGTCTTTCACCACTTTCTCGGGAATCGCAACTCCCCGGATTTCTAGTAAATCATCAGAAATTTGTTGCAACATTATAGCTTGGAGCTCGAATGGCTCTCAGTTAGAATTTCCTACATTCCCACCTCGATTGTTTCCTGAAAACTTGGGCAATACGAGTACCGAGCAAGGAGAGCGGTTACACCAAGATCTAGAGAACATCGAAAAAGGATACCAACGATTTTGGAATATATGCATGATTAGGACTGTAAAACTAGGGATGTAATATGTGAGACGGATTCCAAACAATACATACGTCTTATCACCGCTCTTAATTTTGATTTATCACTTTCAATTGAATACAATACCCATTCATTCTCAAAAATCGTACAAAAATCGAATGGGTTGGCTATCTCGAAAACTAGAACCAATTTATATATTATTCAGCACCGCAAATTAGCTTAAAACAACCGCCGCTGGGCAGTCATACACACCGGCATGGAAAACGCGCTATATTTAAATAATAATAATAAACATAGTTAGATTTATAAAGGGTATATATACATAAATATTAAAAATATACATAAATGCTATCCGAGAAACTTGATTTCATATGATTTCAAAATAATCTGAATTAGCTGTTGACGATATTTATTGCCCATAGCAATAATTTGCCTACATTTGAGACCCCGGCCAATATTAATTACAACTGCTCTACTGAGCTATACCAATTATTAATTGGAATTAATCAATTTCGATCGAGATCCCCAGCGGGGATTGAACCCACCAATGAATCTAAATATTTAATTATGTATACCGATACACCTTGTCGTTTTACTGAAAAGCAATTTGCAGGTAATTATACCATATTTATTATTCATCTGCATAATACATATTGTCGCTTAAACTTTCGTGAGTGCTCGATTTTAAATCATATTAATATTGCATACATATCTGCATATATATTTTCAAATATACCTGTAATAATTTCCTCAACTAAATAAGAATGTTAATAAATTATATACTTTCTTCAGTTGCATTTGAGTTCTATACAATTTATATTTTCATAATATATGTATGGTAGGAATTTTAAAATAGTTTTTTTTAGCTCTGAATAGCAGTGAACAGGAAAATTATATCTCTAGCTACTTTTACATTCATAATATGGGATTTTTATATAAAAGGCTTCCCAGACGCATCAAAGCCTTTGCAGAATACCTTTGTTGCCCTGCAGTGAAATTCTCTGCTTGCTATGTGCCTCCCTCTAAACAAATATGCGACGATGCGCATCAAATTCTTTTTGGAGTGAATCAACAAACTAAAATACTCGGCCATTATAATGGAAATTAGCCGTTAGACAGTTTATAACGAGACCTCTTCACTCTCAACATAATTATTTTCCCTCCGCGAGTGTGCTTGTTGAAATCTCACGGCGAATTTCATACGACACGACAATCATATTTCTATTGTTATAATTGTTTGACGTCTACAAGAATTGTAGATCGTATCTTATTTTAAGCGAGCTCCATCGTCATAAAGAAAATATCTTTTTAAGCCGGCGCACGTTTCCGTGACGCAATAATGAGAACGGGCAAATAAAAAAAAACACACACACAGTCGTCTTTCTACCATATAAAATTTCTGAGCACAATGTGGTGAGAACAATTAAACAAAGCCACCCTTTCCCGGTCGTGCCCAGAATATGAAATTGTTAAACTACTCGCATATATTTTTTCAGAGCGACCGGGAGGGAGGACGTGTGCGTGACTTTGTCGCGGACAAACACGGCGTCGAAGGAGGATGGCGCTCGCGTTATTAAGCGCGTCGGAGTGAAAAAGGTGAGAATGGGCGCCAAATAGGCGAGCGGTCGCGTGACTTTGGGAAATTAGAATTCTCGCATGGGTTTGATTATTACCGCCGTATGGAACTGATAACAACTCTAACCGTGCCTACCGTAGATCAACAAAAAATACTCCACGAAAGTACGGCGAGGACCTTGCTGTATAAAAGAAGGAGCTCGCACTTTGTTCTTTCGACCCCCACGAAGGCGAGGTTTTACTAAATTGAAAAATGATGTGTGGGCGGGTCGCGAAAATACAACGATGACTTGCAGTTCACGTGTTGTGCTAGGATAAATATGGTGGTGGCAGGTGATTTTATAATGTAGGGTGAAAAGTAATCGATTTGGTTTTTAGGAAGTCAATTTGAGTAATTGAATTACTGTGTCGAATCGTGTGCTGGTGATTTTTCTCTTCATGCTCTAGTACGTGTTTTGTTATCGACGTACTAGAGAATACTTGACGATTTATCCAATATACAGTTTGATCATGAAGAACAATAAGCCAATTAATGTTTTTGACTAGAAGTTTAACCATGTGAATTTGTTATACAACATAAATGGTATTCCTTGTAATAATAACAAAATAAAGTAGATAAATAGAAATTAAATTAAATTTAATGTTGTTTGTTATACTGTAACACTGTGGTACGCAAGCTTATTGTAATCGCCCGTTTACTTCCTTAGTCTAGGCAATAAAGATACGCAAATGAAGCGATTTTGACGCGAGATAGGTACTTCGTGTATTTACGTTCGTGTTCGGTTGGTTGATTCTTTTGTGGGTGGACTATAATGCGGTTAGTTGCCACATGAAAGAATCAAACTAACTAAACACGAACATAAATACCCAAAATGTCAATTATAAACCATATTTAACGCTCAGAAAATGGCTTCCCTAGATTTGGGATATTCGCCTATTGATCAAACAGATGGTTCGTGTTCCATGGTATTTTTGCAAGGCCCGAAATGTTGCGACCTACGTATGCACCACTATTATAGTACATGAATACTGAATGAAATCCAATAGAATAAAAAATGAATTAAATCATCTAATGTAAATACTGAAAGGCAAATTATGCCTATGAAGAGACAGAAAAATCAAGTTACTCAAAATATTCAATGTAATTAAATAGTTACTTTAATATTAATATATCTGTTAAAATGCAGAATATTAAACCACCTGTTCTTTTGAAAATTCGTTAAGTTGAAGTCAGTGAAAGTAATAAAGCATACAAAATCGTATCCTTTGAAGCGTTTCGGATCCGTACCTCTTAAAAAAACTCCGGGCATCAAAAGTTTATAATTAGATTAGTTATAGTAATTATTTGTCAGTACGAGCGCATCGCCGCATAAAAAATAATTAATTTTAATAATTAATTCATGGCTTCGCTGGCTTACACTGCACAGAAGCTCGGACCCGCTGAACACCCAGAAAAAATCTCATTAAATTTGACACGGGATTATAAATTGAATCATTTAAAATGCATAGCACGAATTTACTTAGTTAAACTTATACTTATCGCCGAATCTAAAATAGTACGGACGAATTTAAGGAAACATTTCGCCAGACGTGTCTGTGTGTGTGGGTCAAGCGGTTTGCGGTTATTTTACCTTATTTTCTGGGAGCGCACTTAAAAATTTACGAGCCGAACCTCAAACGCGCTTGTAATGTAACTGCCACGGCGGTGGAGGGCCATTATTTTTTATGTCCAATTCGGGCTTAGGAAATATGTTTAACTTTAGAAACTTCCACGGGGCACGTTCCACGCATCCAATTAGTGTAAAAAGTTAAGTGCTAAAATATTTTAGGTGGTCATGCGTGGGCATATCGGCTTCCAAATTCGCCGCGGGTTCAGTTATCAAATAACAACACAGGCGTAATCTAATTTAATTAATACACGCACGTGAAATGAATTGTAATTATGTATGCATTAAATGGGACAATTTAAAAATTGTGAGGCGCGGGTAAATTCATAAATGGGCAATTTAGCGAGCCGTGTGTCATCAGCATTACATACCGGATACGCCAGGAAAATCCATTTAATAAAGTTCAATTAAATTGCATCCACAGTTTTAGTAAATTAGTCGGAATTAATGAAAATGCGCGCGCTTCTAATATCACATTATAGGTGACCCCATTCATTAATATCATCAATACCAATTTAAGTTATTTTAATCTGAATTTATCATGCTATTTACTATTTTAATGGTGTTATTATGGAAGTGAATGTATTAATTGGTGCAGAATAAGTGAAAAATTATCGTATTTAAATTGTTCGCACTGCTAAAGAGGATAATTAGAATGTCGCTTGTGGGAAATTACAGAAAATTGCACTTAATAAGACGGAGCAGTACGTCTTATGCGGTTAGTTTTAATCAAACAGGCGCCGCGCTCCATCCAGGAAAGGGACAATTGTGGATAAATTGGAGCAATTGCGCCGTCACCTTCAAGACGACTAAAAATAAACGAATTCGCCGATGCTTTAAATAAAATTTTAGAAACTTTTATCAACTTTATATATAGGTAGACGTCGGTTCGAAGGGCCATTTAGATAAGGGTGAAAAATAACGCGATGTATTAAATTAATGAGAGCAATTGCTGGCGAATGTTAGTCGCTTTGTAAATTGTAATCGGAGGACGCATAAATAGGTTCTTTATCAAGTTGATGTTTTAAGTTAGTCACCAACTGTGCTTTATTCTATTGACTGTATTGTTCTTATATACTTTAACCTAATTCTATCACTTTAGCAAACTTCAGTTCGTACTATTGTATTGGTATTTACTTTTTACTACTTTTAAGGCGAATTTTGATTATTTTTATCTACTACCACGATATTTAAGTAAGCGAAAAGTTAGCTAAGAACTTTTATAAAACGAATGTTTAATTATATATAAGGTTAATTAACATACTTTATAGTATATAAGAATTTATGACCATCATTTATACTTATTGAAGGTACTGTTCGTATCTTCTATAGTTTAAAACTACTAAATATGGTCATTGAATGTTATAAAATAATTTTTTTAGAGCCTACTTGAAAGAGTTTTTATAACCAACATAAATTTCATGCCAATTCATGATGTAACTGTTACTCAAAGCTCAATAACACTTTACAATTCGCGCCAGAAGAAAAAAATTATATATGTTCCCAGATTTTCCTCACAAATATCGTGACTGTTAGATGAAAATAGCAATAACATGCCTTAAAAGTAGAAAAAGCTCAATTCCATCACATAATTCGCGCATAAATAAAAGACGTGATCCCACTATTAATATAAATATATTACTGTATACACCTAAGAGTTAATTAAAATTAAAATTAGGTAAAAGCATATAATACTTTACGTATTTATTATGGCTGTGTATCATGTTTATTCCATTATTTATATATTATGAAAAAGTTTTCAATATTTATAATCACACCTAACCACCTATCTACTAAAATTATACTTCCAACATATTGGGGATCGTGTTGACTAATGGAAATTGAACTATGTAGCATGCACAGGTAATATAGGCATGTAGCTAGGATATCTTGATGTTGTACAGTACATAATAATTTTCTGAAATACATTAAAGTTTTTTAAAAGTTCATTATTCCAACAAATGTTTTGTAAGTAACGTAATTTAATGTGAGTTGAAAACAATGGCAGACGAGAGTTTCATACAACTAATACGATTATAATTGCCCTAAAAACCACAATTTCCAGCAAACCAATATTAATGTAGAATGTAATATTGAAACCGTATATCCATAATATATCTACATTCCTATAATGATAGCTTTTATACCGGTAGAATCGACCCAAATAAACTACCCTCGGTGGTAATTCCGAGCAATCTACATAAATCATTCCAATAATACCATTATTACATTCAAAGGCGAATCAAATTTATCGTTCCGGCATCAAGGAATAATTAATTAGATCATAGCAGTTTAAAACATGGTAATCACATAGAGTAGTCCACCGTCGATCGATTACAATAAACACGTCTGTTCTGGAGGGTTATCGAGTTTCTTGTAAGGCGTTGTTTGTGCTGGATCATAAGTAGTTATGGATTTATAAGCAAATATTTATACGTTCACTTGAAAATATTCCCGCGCCTCTCGTGGAGGGAATTTAGATGCTGGATAACGATAACTCTGGTGAATAAACTAACTGTGCGCGTATGAAACTTGGCACGGAACACTGTGCTTTTAATTTAAGACTTGTTTAATTTACTTGTAATTAAAACATACTTCAGGGCGCTCGACGTGGTACTGGTTTAACTTACTGATTTTATATTTCATTGTTTCAGTTAGATGTTTGCTGAAGACATTAATATTTGCAATATTAAGTTTGAGGGAATATATGTAAATGCGAATATATTCAACAACGTTCGTTACTAAGTTATCTAAATCTAAATTTACATTGACATTTAATGGTAGTGGCTATAGACAAATTACATGTGAAACTACTAATTGGGATATTATTCTAATTTTACCTATTTTCTTGAATTAAACTTTATTTCTATGATTTTGATAGTTTCACTTAATAATTTTCTAGATATCCAAATTTTAACTAATATTAACATATAATGATAGAAGTGACACATACAGTTTCTCTGTGAAAATAATAGGAATAATATAAGTTTTTCTTGATTTAAATTTAAATTTGTAATGTTTAATAGTCAATACTAATGATTTAATAGAAAGCACAAAAAAATATTGGATGACGGACGAAATTCCCTCACTAATAGAGCGATGAAAATACAGAAATCACATAGATCAAAGAGAGTAGAAAAACATGAACAAAACCTATATAAGATGAAACAGCTAGAATATACCGAACAAGAATTTCTCCGTGATAACAAATGACCAAAACGAAATCGCCAGCAACGCCAAAAAATTATATTAGAAACTAAAACAAACAAAATAAAAATATACAATAAGAAGACGAAAGTCGCGACATGGAACGTGCTTAGCCTCTACGTGGCTGGGCAACTCACCAATGTAGACGTAGAAATGCGTCGACTATAAATCAAGATTTTGGCCTAACTGAGGTGAGATGGCCAGGAGCCGGAATAAGTAAAACTCAAAATGGGGTACTCTACTATTCTAGAGGCAACAACCAGCACATCAATACGGCGTAGCTGTGCTCATCTGCTGAATTAGGCTTTTAATGATCTGATTTCGTCCCATTGGGAGATCGCGTTATACTTCTGACCGAGCCATGAAGGTGATACAAGCGTATACGCCAACCGGCCATAAACCTTAGAGAGTTCTACTCCACTCTGTAGGGCGTCATGAAATTCAAAAAGCAAGGGGAGAAAACAATAGTTCTCGGTGACTTTAAAGCCAAGCGACGTTTTTGGACACTATGAACGCATCGCTAGAGCAGACCGCCTAGTATAATTATGTACAGAGCACCACCTCTCTGGGCAAATACCTTCTTCAAACAGCCACCCCGACGTCTATATACGTGGAAGTATCCAGTCGATGTAATGATCACATCGAATAGATTTTGATGTCATCAAAAGTCACCAAATTAATTTTGTAAGAAGAGCGAGAACATATAACAGAATTGCAGCGGTTCGTACGAGCTCAATGCACGGAAAACCCCAGATGGATCGACGCCAAGAAACTTGTCGATCCTGAGATTGAAACAACCAAAAAACTTAAGGCCCACCTAAATATAGATGAAAATTATGGAGAACAAAACGTAGAACCTCCGTGGAAAATGCTGAAGAAGGATCTCATCGATACACAAGAAAGTGACATAAGATATACACGGGTCGGTAGGAAATAACAGTGGATGACGGATGAGAATCTACAGCTAATGGATGAGAGAAGGAAACGGAAATCCAAAAATAGTGACCGATATAAAGAACTAAACAGGGCCGCAAGAGGTGCATGGCGCAAGGCAAAGGAGTTTACAAATAACCTACGCAAACGGAGATCAGCTGTCTTGATGCCAACAACAAAATCTTGATGGGTGTTGAGGCCCGACCAACCACCTCATCGACCATCTCAATGGTATAACAAGAGAATAAGTGAAGCGCGCTGTTGTTTAACAACATTGTTTTAACACAATATTCTCCTTGTCGTTCTGATTCAAAACTACACTGTGTATATGCCCCTTACACGCTTCCTAACAAAGACCCTGTGTCTCAAACTTGACAAAACAAATCATTTTCTTATCATATATTTTTGGAAAAAGCTGCAAATGGAATTAAACTTGGTATACAACAAAAAAATTGGATAGCCATTGAAAAAAAAAATAGTTGTATTGTTATTTCTGAAAAGTTAGGTATTGTTCTCACGTTACTTAAGTCCTGAAGCTAGTTTTTAGTGAAAACAAAAGATGCTACAAGTTTATTCAAACAGCGAATATGCAGCTATTGATTTTAGCTACGGTGTATGCAACGATCATGCGTATGCAGCGGTTCAAGAAAATTGCCCACGTTTTGCTGCCAGAAGGATTCCAAGTGCAAAGGTTTTTCAAGAAACACATCGCAAATTTGAAGTCCCATGAGCATCTATTTCCAGGCAGTGTTTAAGGAGGCACTCGAGACAACGAGGCGAAGTATCAAGGTAAATGTCATACTCATCAATAACATACGCTTCACTAGCGACACGGTCGTACTCGCCAACAGTCTTCCAGAACTTGAGATAATGATTAATCTACCAGAGAATATTCAGAAAATGCTAACAAAAAATCACAGTTCCGACTAGCCAAGGTATGAGCACGAGAGAAGTCAGCAAGTATTTGTGAACAATTGTAACGAGCAGAAAACAAATGAGCTTCATAAACATAACATAAGATAAACAAGGTACAACAACTAAGGCGGATGGATAATGATCAAAAGGATATCCTATGTATTAAAAACCTATACCTGAATCAAATAGCCCAAATTAAGATCGAGGGTGAGACAACTAACATAGTTGCAATTCGCAGAGGAGTCCGACAAGGCTCTCTCAAGGTTCTCTTACTCTTGTTTAATTTGTACTGCGAACATATTTTCCAGGAAGTACTTGCGGATGTCGAGATGGGCATCAAAGTCAACGTGATGTTGATTAATAACATGCGATATGCGAACGATACCGTATTAATCCCTAATAGCATGGATGATCTTCAATGCTTAGTCACGGTAATAGGAGAATACTGTTAAAGAATGGGCCTGAAAAATACTAAGGGCAGAACTAGAATATGCCCAATAGACTATGAAACCGAGTAAAATGGGTAGCCCCGACCAAATTTTCGTAGAGATTATCGCCAAGAGCTGACGAGGATGTTCTTCTGGATCTATTCAACACCATATATGAAAAAGGCGTCATCCCTGAGCAATGGCTAGAATCAACATTTGTACTTGTTCCCAAGAAACCGAATGCTCAGAGTATCGATCTATTGCGATAATGAGTCATACACTAAAGTTGTTTTTGAAGATGATTCACAAGAGAATTTACAAGAAACTGGAGGAAGACAATGGCAGTACACAGTTCGGATTTCGTGCGGGCCTCGGGGACAAGGGAAGCGCTTTGAGAAAGCCATCGACAAAGTTCGGCATGATAAATTAAAACAATTGCTACTCAGTAAAAACATTGACTTACGGGATGTCGGAATAATAAGTAACTTATACAAAAGGTAATAATTGAAAACCAACTAACAGATAAAATAGAGATTCACCGAAGGGTGAGGCAAGGGTGCATATTATCTCCGCTTCTATTCAACGTTACAGTGAAGCCATTTTTGCCGAAACCCTAGAAGAGTCTGTAGGGTTATAAATGGAGAAGTGGTTGCAAACATCTGTTATGCTGTTGACACTATTTTGTTTTGAAGCAAACTTACAGACAATTAACTCAAAAAACTGATCGTTGTAATGAATGCGGACTCAAAATCAATTTTAAAAAGACAGATAGTATTAGTAACAAAGTCTTTGCAAAATCAGGCAAAAGTAAACTTAAGAATTGGTAACACCAACATAGAAAATGTGAAAATCATTCTGTATACATAACGAAAATTAAAAAAATATCAATCTGAAATAAGTACAAGGAATGATAAATTCATCAGTATTCTTTTTTATTGCCTCAAGTAAAGTATATAACGAATATAATCAAAATTAAATATCAAAAATTTCAGTGTGATATATGTACACGGAATTAGTGGTGAGTAGGGATAAACAACGGGTTGAGCACCCCAAATTGAGCAAGTTCGCCTGTTCCAATCTTGATCTAAGCTGTTCTAAACTATTATGAATAGTTTTAAGCTTTTGTAAAGCTTATCTGATTATAACAAATTATTTTATATATATTTTATATTATTTTATATATTAATCTGTTTCATGTCTCAATTGATAATGCTCAAACCGTTTATTACCCCTACTTGTGTCATTGCCTAAATTAAAGTAATGTAAAGAATAAATATTACCAAATCATCTAATTGCAAAATTTAATATCATTTTCCAATTATTTTTATCGTATAATCATAAATACTATCTTCTCTAGAAATATTTACGTAAATATCTTTTCACATATATGCTTAGTTAAACAATAACAAACAGCACCAAAGAATTACACAAATAACATAATTATAAAATGAATCATATATTCATATATTATTCTGTAAAACAAACAATTAAAAGTTAAAACCACCGCCGTCGCCAAGGTGAAGTTTAAATTTCAATTTCTCATGAGGTAATTTACGTGCGCCATAAATTTTCCCACACATCACATCAAAAGAGCCTTTGCTTAAATTAAAGGAACGTTAAGCGTTCAGTAAACCAATTATCAAAACTGCAATCATATGCTGGCTAAACGAGCGTTTATTTTTGAGGGGGCCACATGGCCGCGCTTTATTATTAGTTATTGCAGCCGCCTCTAAATAAATTTCCCGAGAGGAGATTCCGCACCGGATACGACCGCTGCCTCTTTAAATCCCGTGTTTACGCTTCCTATTTTGAATTTATAAAAAAATAAACGTAGAATATTTTTAACCGTTACGCTGCAGGCCTCTCAAAATATTAAAATAAGCTCGGGCTGTTAAAGGGGTGATGCTGTTATGATTCTAGGGTTTCGCAGACCGTAAATCTTTTCATAAACTACATGGCAAAACGTGAATTGACAGGTAATTTTTACATGAGTATGTTGACCTATTTCATATTGTATCGGAAGGTCATTGAATTTGTAATTACACTTATTTCTGTATAGGATTATTTTAAACATGTATGTAACTAAAAATAACGGTTGGGCAATAAAGATATTATTATTATTCCGAATTTGTAACTCACATATATAATCTGGAAAATGCACTTATTCTGGAAATTTTGTCAACACAACTTAGCTCGAGAGAATAAACATATACCTACCTAGTATATATTTATTTTTATTCTACGAATTCTTTTGGTAATATGTTGCAGCTAGCAAGGAATAGTATGGGTGGCATAAGTTGGATTTAGTTTGATCATTTCCATATCTTGACGGGAGGAATCGTGGAACTTCCCCAGTCGCTCATTTTTTTTTCACAGATTATTCCTGGATATTATGATATAGCTAGAACACGACGGATAGTTCTTATAATTTATAAACTTTTGTTTGTCGTTTGTACTCCATAAAATGAATGTTAATGTCCCTTCATTTGTCGACATACTTTTATATCATTTTGTGACCCTCCTTCTGTACTTCAAAGTTCAAATTCTATGTTACAATTTTGCTTCCAAATCCAAATTATCTGTTATTTTTCAATTGTTAGTTTGTACTAATATTGCACATAGAATCAGGGAAATCGTAATTTATAGTCATTTAAAAATCTACGATAATAGCTAAAAGGACGTATAACAGTATATTTATAATAATTATTGTTACTTTCCGAATATGGCACTGCTGTATAGGTATTGTCATAACGAAAATGTCTTAACGTTTTCTAACTAAGATTATCGCAATATACGATTATTTTCCGAATAAAAAACTACTGTATAAGGAAAACATTGTCATCGCCAACAATTTAGAATAAAAAAATCACTGTTCTTTACGTTTAATGATTAAAATAGTCGAAATAAATCCGATTTTTGGGGATGTATGTGTTTGTATGTGTATTTGTCTATCCGTCTATGTGAGAACAAAATTCCGGGAAAATGGCACAAAGGAGCGCCATTAAATTTTGATTTTGAAGTCGGCTGAGAACTCAAAATGTCAAAATTTGATCACAATCGGTCTAACTAACAGAGAAAATTCGATAAAACCGATTTCCTGCTCATATGGGACAGGGTCACTCCATAAATTTAACAAGTGGCGCAGTCAACATAAGTCATCGGCGGTGAATTAGCAAAAATGATTGTAAGTTGAATGTTGTAATACAAATAAAAATTATATATCTCATACAAAATTTATTTAATATTAATTCATTCATTCAAGTCGTGTGGCGCCTATACTAGATATTTATATTAATTATTTCATATTTTTATTTGCTCTAGACTGGATAGGACACTAAATCGATATCGCAATTAGGATAGCTCAATAATACACATATTATTTCGTTAAAGTTACAGTTTCTTATTAAATTATTTTAATTTTTTATTCATAATATAGGTGTGTTTACTATAAAACAATCTCAAATATTTTCGTCTCTAAAAACGGAATGTTTGTTTGTGAGTCGCCCTTATATTCATGGTTAGCTTTCATGATTAACGAAGGAAAGCCAAACATTTTCAGGTTCATTTATTATTAGGTTTGTCACGCGACCAGGTAAAGTATCGATTTTTATTGCACGGACGACTTAGTTACCGGCACTCCTTACTGTTTTGTATAATAGCATAGCCGCCGGCACACGTCGCCGTTTTATTCCCTTCCACGACGCCTCTTTCCCAATGAGTAATTAAGGGGATGTTTTAATTTCTGCTCAATTATTAAGAACTAGTTACAGGGCAAATTACAAAACTTAAATTAACAGAAATAATGAATGTAGATTATGGTACGGTTTCTGAAAACAACAATATAACAATTTAGTTGAGTAAATTGAGTCAATAAATACATTTATTCTATCTTCGCAGAACTAATTTGAAATTAAAAATACAATAAGTTCGATTCGTTATTAAATCAATTAAAAATAAATAAATGTAGACACACGAATAATAACATACGTAGAAACACACCAGAAGAAGCACAAAGTGGTTTCAGAAACGATAGAAGTCTACAAGATTACACTGAAATAGATAGGCGATTTGTTTATTTTTTAATATAAATCTATTACGAAAAAAGGTGACCAGTGATAGATAAATACATTTTTTATTTTTTTCCATTGTAAAAAAGCAAAACTTACTTGAAATCATACAATTAATTCAAAATACTTATTACTCCAATGAATTTATGATAAAAGACGTAAAAAGGCACTAACTACCCTCGACAACAATTCGAACCTGCACTCCCACCAAGGCAGTGCCAGCACGAAAGACATAAATAATAAGTCGGTCGGCTCCAAAGCGTTTTTATATAGTGTTTTACAGCAACGGGACAAAAATTAAAATTAAGGTATAAAATGTAATTCTACAACGAAATAAAGAATTACTTTATTCCTTATCGACCCTGCTTTTCCTCTTTAGTTGCTTTATGTGGTAGGATTTAAGTCTGGCGATCAAGCAGGCCGATGAACTGAGCCATGTCTTTCTATCCACCTTTCAATAAAGTTGTTAATCCATTCAACAATATCTATGTTGAGTAAATTAAGCGGAACATTTTCCAATATCTCATCTAAGTCAAAAAATTCTAAAAATTATGCACCAATGCATACCGAAAATCAATTACGAGAGAGAGCTTTTTCAATGCTGCTATGAATTTCAATCCATACTCAGCAAGATTTAGATTAAATATATAATCCATTGATTTTACGTTGCCACGCTTACGTTACTGCCGGCGAGGTGTTAGTGTTACAAAACATTTTTTTATATGGTCCACTATTATTTTTGTGATATTTTGTTTTTCATTCCAAGTAATCGACAGTTCTTGTTTGAACAATATCTATGTTGAGTAAATTAAGCGGAACATTTTCCAATATCTCATCTAAGTTTAAAAATTCTAAAAATTATGCACCAATGCATACCGAAAATCAATTACGAGAGAGAGCTTTTTGAATGCTGCTATGGATTTCAATCCATAATCAGCAAGATTTAGATTAAATTTATAACCCATTGATTTTACGTTGCCACGCTTACGTTACTGCCGGCGACGTGTTAGTGTTACAAAACATTTGTTTCTATGGTCCACTATTATTTTTGTGATATTTTGTTTTTCATTCCAAGTAATCAACAGTTCTTGTTTGAACTTAGATATCTTAAAAACAAAGGCCACTCAGAAAAAAGTGAATTCTTTATTTTCCTTTTAGAATTAAATTTATACCTTAATTTTCATTTTGCTCTCCATGCTGAAGAACCATGTATAAGGAAAGATAATTTTTTTGATTGGATTATGAATTTTTCATCAATAGTTTGTAAATTATATAAAAATTTTTATTTTAAATTTATAAATTAAATGAACCGTAATAGTGCAATGGTACGGTACGGTTTTAATCAATTTTAAAAAAAATTCACCGGCGCATTCACCAAAATTTAAGGTAAACTATTATAAATAATTTCGATGAAATATATTGCGAAACCACGGTGTGTATATGATTTCGTATATTATTGCAGGTTATTCATGGAATGAATGAAGAATATAATATTAACATATCGAGTGCTATCATTCAGTCAAAACAAAGGCCGGCAACGAGTGCGACTCTCATGTGTATATTTACTTTCCGAATACAGAGCTGTATAAAGAAATCATTCTATCGCGAAAAAAAATAATTGCTAATTTTTAATATCCTTTACTAATATAATCGAAATAGACTATTTTTGGAAACAGCGTATGTGTATGTATGACTGTGAAATATTTTTGAGAACCCAGCTCAGAGGCCTAGTGTCCGTCTCGTACATAGCATTGGAGAGTTCAAACCCAATCGGAGCGAATTTTCACGAATCACGTTTCACAAGTTTTCTGTGAAGTAAAAGTAAATACGGGGTGATTACACTCCTCTAAGCTGCTCCGTTTACCGGCGGAAAAGCCTTATGGCTGATAGTCCTATACAGATAGATGTTTTATATCTGAGATATTATAAAATGGTAGGTATTATAGCAAAATAAATCGTGACAATTATTAAAATAGTATATATCTCCTAGGCGAAATATGAAATCAGGCATGTTCTAATACGCTAAGTGCAATTCTTGATATCAGTCGTTTTGAAAGTGTATGCATTCGTTATGTGTCCTAACAAATTCGCAAATAAACATTACTGCCTGCATACTATGTGAATGCCGAACACATACTATGCACATACCCAGCACTTGGACATTAAAAGCTTTACAGCCTGGGGAGTGTTAATCTAACGACCGTGACGCTGAGAAGCAGGCGTCAAAGGGATATACTAAACCGAGTGAATATCCTTAAAGAACAATAGTAGTAGGACAAATCACAGTAGATAAGCATTGGTCGCGGTACTGGAAGGCAAGCAGGAGATAATAAACGGTCTAGCTGAGAGCTGGCAAGCCCACAAACAGGTAGAAACATTACGGCAAGACAAATATAAGCTGAAGCCATAGTGTATGTCAATAAAGAGAATAGGAAAGAGAAGGAAAGATAAGGTCGATGCTAGGTAAACTGGAGGAATGGGCAACCAAAAGAACAATTATGGAAAACAGAGTCAATCTTAAAGGAACAGGGTGTAGTTGTAAATGATTTTATAGAAGAACAGCGCCGTGTGTAGAGCTACCTGAGAGATATTGCCAAAGAAGAAAGAAATCAATTCGATATAGGGAAAAATGATAGGTTAACTGAAAAGGTGGCATGAGGGTGAAGAATACCTTATTCATGGACTGAGAACTCAAGAAACTAAAGGAAAGTAATATAGGCAAGAGCGACAAAAAAGGTCTACGGTATAGAATTTGACATAGAAGTATGGAACAGACGAATGGTTGAGCGCTGCTTTTGTATCATAATACTAATACTGGTCAGATGTTTTCTGTGTTTGGGAAGTGGATGAGAGAACGTGGTAGCTAGAGAGATGCAATTTGCAAGTAAGAAGGGAGATGAGCGAGTGCATTTCGAGTTTACTGTTGTATTTTGCATTATATTGATTTATTTTGCGTTATATTGATTAGGTAATGGATAATACCAATAAAGGTCTCATTTTTGTTTTTTTTTGTTTGGGGTAGGAGAGGCGGTGGGTGAAGAAAAGAGGAAATATGAAAGCAAGAAGGGAGATGAGGTATATCTAGTTTACTGTTGTACTGTATATTATGTTATTGGGGGTGATAGACGTGGCTAAATAAAAGTATTTTTTTGTATTATCAGTTATAAATATTTCATTAGCAGTTCGGCAGTACCACCTAGGAGCCGTGCCTGTATTAAAAATATCCTAGGTGACGTTAAATCGAGTTAGATTAGGCTTTTATCTTTTTACAAGCCCAATGAAAATACTATGCAGAGGAGCAAATATAATAGTTCATACTGTAAAGCATACCTTTATCGGGAACAGAGATCTAGCACCTTTGTATAAAAGTATTTTTATTATCAAGTCCCTCGATTCGAAAACGGCTGGGACTAAAGGGCAATTAACAATCAGCTACATTACCATTACCATAATGTAGCGGTAAGCGAAATTTGACACTTAAAAACTCAAGCGTTTACAGCAGTGCGATAAAATTGACAGATCATGGTTAATGATCTCTATCTTAATTATTGACTGCCCAATCCTGAACAACTGGATGTTTATGGACATGTAAAACCCTGCTTACTGTTACGTTACCACTACCGCGTTCATTGTGAATAAACGTTTTTATACGTTCGGACCACGCTGCTATCAATTTCTGATAGTTGGCGAACTAACTACAACAGCCTCTTTCCCCATTGATACTGAACGTAGTCCATCGCAAATACAAGATATATACAAAATAGTTTTAGTGATTTTCATTACACTCCGGGTATTTACAATATTTTCTTTTACAAGATTACTAATAAAATAATTTATCATTAAATGGATTATGGGTGGCAAGTACTAAAATTATTTTGATTGAATATGCAGAAGCAAGAGCTATAAGAATAGTGAATATATCACTGCAAAAACCATGAAACTCTTTGAAGATATTTTCCGCAATTGAATTGGACCGTCTCGTCCCACCAAAGCGTTTTTTCTACATTCTAATACACTTACCTCTTCGCCTTTGTGATTGTGATATCGTATCCATTTATTCAGCTTCGGCCGCCAGTACTCGATCATGTAAGCCTCGGCGAACTCTGCCCCCTGGCCGTTGCCGAATCTGCCCTGCGTCCCGACGGCTGTTATCATGTGCGTCGTTTTCAGATCGACCTGCAGCCATTCCTCCGGCTCCGTGGTGGCCTGCTTGAGCGGACACCACGCGCCACCATTTTTCTCCGTTCGCACGCTGCGGAGGACAAGAACAAATGTTTAAATTTTATGACAGATCTGCGAGCGCGCCCGGAAAGGCGATTTATAAAAGCGCGAGCGTAATGGGAAATTCCCGCCCGAAAGAATGGGCACTCTGAATGGATAATATATTTTGCCCACATTTCGTCCACATGGTAATTTTATTCACTCCGCTTATTTAATTAGTCAGAAATTGCACGGCAGGGCTTTATTTATAGCGCACGCCGGCTTCCCATGTTTGGGGGGTGGTATGAAATAGTGGCGGGGTTTCGTTCGTGGAAGTAATAGTTTTTGTTTCTGACATATCGATTTGCGTTTCGCAAACCAATAGCGTTGGTTAAATATCCTGTATGAAACAGGGTTGTCAAAGATAATTACTAGTTGTCGCGTGCATTCGTTTTTTTTGTAATAGGATATCTTTATTTGTAGACGAAGTTTTTTATAACCAACATTCCTGCGTAAAAAAAGTATCGATGTGATAAGTTCAGAACCTCACAACTTTTGATATAAATATTCATAACTAGGGTGAAAAGAAGCACCGGAAGGGAAAGAGTGAAAAATTGATTTGAATATATAAATAGCTCGGAAAGTTTTTGAATTATCCCTACTAAATCAGCTTGTTTCCTTTTTTGTAGTTAATATATATCTAGTAATATATTCCCTTTAAAGATTTATAATGGAATACATTTAATATTGCTATAAAACTCATATATTAAGAAATATTAAGTAAAAGTGCGTTTGAATCAATAAGTGCTATAATAACAGCGTTATCATTGAATATTGAGTATCTAAAATATATTACATGGTTTCTGTTAGTATCGCCACTAGCATGGCTAAAAAATACAAAGCCCGTATTTATAAATATATATACTAAAATATGTAATTACATGGCGTATACGTTATACATTGGCATTGAAACCCCAATTTAATCAGTATTATATTTCGGTATTGTACATATTACAATATATTAAATCATAATAATTATATTCAACATTGGAACAACATTTCTAGTTTATTTAAAATATCGTATGTGTAAACATAAATAGCTCGTAGAAATAGAACACAACCCGAGTAAAAGCGGGATCTATTTTAAAGGAGACTTGCTTGAATTACGTCTAATGTTTGTTTGTTTTTATAATTTGAATACATTTTATTATAAACGAACACCAATAATATGTTTATTTGTGAGTAAAACCACTGATATTAGACTTCTAAATCAACGGTAAGACCCATCAGCAGTTTTTGATTTACAGTAGTCACAGTACAACACTCAACAATCCGTCGATAATGACAACGAATTGATAAAGTATAAATAAAGTTAAGGTAAGGTTTAATAATGGAAATTATTTCTTCATATATTTTATCGAATAAATTTATGACATACACATATTGAAATCCTTGTTTATTTTATTGATATTTCGCTGTTTTCTTTCAGCATCTCTAATACATCTACAACGTGTTGGTAGAGTACAAATAATTCTAAAAGTTAGTCTACTTAGAATTAGAGAAATCTATAAGTATACTAACATCACGAGACGTCTTCAAGAATACCTATATCAGTTGCCGTTAAAATTATATATTAGAATCACTTAAATATTAGTTAGTAGTTATTAGTTTAGTTTGTTAAAATATACAAAAGCTATCATCATCCAACACAAGATATAATGAACCAGACAAGGCTGCAGCAATATTAGGATACCTTAGAAACGTAATATGGTGCAACAAACAAATCCAACTCATAACTAACGTAAAAATATATAAAACCTGTGTAAGACCAATAATGACGTACGGTATAGAAATGAGGGAAGACAGAAGGAAAACCAAACATGAATTGAGGACAACTGATACGAAAACGCTAAGAACTATACTTAGGAAAACACTGAGAAATGTGTGAAACATAACACATCATGCGATGGGAATGGCAAAAAAAAGATACTGGTACCAACATGTCAACAGAATGGACACAAACATATTAGCTTGTATCGCCATGGAGGGCAAGCCGTCAACCAGCCGGCCACCAGGAAGATAAGACCCAAGCACATCCGAAAAACAAGAAGTTCCTTTAAATATTATATTATATATATATATATATATATATATATATATATATATATAATATTATATAATCGTTATTCCTAATTTTATTTAAAAAAAACATCTTTATTTGTAATGTTAATGAATCAATTTGTTTTGCACTAGTTAATTAAATATTTTAATTACAACTAAAGTGCTCTGCACATACTTTTGAACGTCCTTTTTATTTTACGTTTGCATGTGTCGGCTGCTCCCGGGTATATTTACCCTTGTGCATTTTGCTTCGCGAACAGATGGTTATTATTGGATCGATACGCGAGCGAAATTATAAACGAAACTAGTTTCTACCCAAGTTATATTAAACTCCCGTATTGGTCGAAATCTGAAAGTCAATTCCCGGATGTTTATCTGCGCCTGAAAATCGCATTTTCAATTGGAAACTTAAAATCGCCGGAAAAGTTAATCTCTAAAGGGATCAGCCATTCTAAATAGGCAAATATTTAGCTGCCTTTCTTGTGCGCGGGTGGATGGGGGGGTTGAGCTACCTATTCAGTTTGCCACAGAAAGAAATCGATGAATAATGGATGGACGGCCTCCGGAGAGAGACGGCTCTCTCAAAGTACAATACTCTGAAGAAACTTCAACACTTTTATAGCGCGCACTTTTATCTTTTTTATTCGCCCGAGAAGTATCGGAATGTCTTACAAGTATTAAGTGATCAATTGGGGGCTCTTATTCTTTTCGCTTTCTTTAATCTATCGCTTTTAAATTAATGATAATTCGGCGCATTAGGTCACTGTTCGCTTTTGACGCCTTAACGCCGTTCTATTTAATTTTATCAGGGGATTTACGGAAAAAGTTTTCGTCATTCTTCTTTAACGATCAATTCGTGCCAAAAAATGATGGCAATCTAATTCACACGAATAATTGACTTGCATCAAAATACATTTATTGTTTAACAGATAAGAATATAAAGTATAACCACTTTTAAATACGAAATTTATCAACTAATATTATACTAATGTACATAATGTCCTTTTCTATCGGAGTCAAGGCATGTATTAAGTGAGTAAAAATAAAGCTTGATTGCTTAAGGTTTACATTGACATACAATAATAAATTAGACAGAACGAATCAGTGGAAATGAGGAATATTAAGGATTATTAATGCTCATAAAATACGAATATTCACTTACAATTTAGTTTTTACTACTTATTATATCACAATAAACACAGGTATGTTATGTAATAATCCTGTAATAATTGACCCCTTATTTATTATTTTATCTCACAATAACGAACCTTTTCGTAAAGTCATCACACTTCAAGAATAAGTCTTCCTATGATTATACAATTAATTATTATATATTAAAAATTATTATATTAATATTGACGAATATATAGTAATAGAGTAAAATTATTGGCAAAAAAGTGTACTTCAACTACACTCGTTTTATTGCTGCACCACCCTAATAAGCGGTTCCTATTTAGAATTATATATATATATATATATATATATATATATATATATATATATAATTCTAATATCAGGGGAACTCACATATTACATCTATTATATATTATCATTTTATGTATTTGTAGGTGTAATCTTGAATTCGACAATAAACACCAATAGCTTATTGTGGCGAACATATTTCACAAATGTGGCGCGAATTTATTTTCGCAATTTCAACATGCACAAGCTATGCAAGAGACGCAGGGAGAATTTAATAAAATTCTTGGATTCCCTCGACTTTCTTATTATTTTATTAGCTATTTTCACATAATAATTCCAGCTCTCAATTCTCGGTTATGTAGCGTGAATACAAATGGTTGGCTGCGTCGAACGCTGAAGTTTGACTGAATTCAATCAAAGACCCCAACAAAGCACTTACATTGATATGAAATCAAATTTCTTTAATATTCCAGTCGACCGAACGTGGCAGCAATAATCTGCAATATGGAAAGTAAATAATATACTAAATTTACAATACGCAGACTTATACTAGCGCATGTTTATTATAATACCATATGATAAAACTGATGCAATTTTACGACGATTCATATTCTTGTTAGTTGGTAATCCGTACATATAAAAGAAACCTCAAGTTTTCAAGTCGACCCACCTGCATATTTTTTTTGTGCACGTACAGTACAGTACAGTACACAAAAAAAGTATCGTCGTGAATTCGAATTCAAGGGAGTAGCTTTTTTATATTTTTAAACACATAATTAAATAATTGTAGAATTAGTTCGGCCATTGTCATTGTATTCACTATATTATTACTCAAATTATGGCGGTATTATACAAATAATGTTTTGTAATTTGTTAAAAACTGTAATCTCAAAAAAACCTCAAAAAGTAAATGTTTGGGGGTTCTGTTCCAAATTTGGTTAGTACATAAATGCATGTGTTTTAAATGACGTTAGCAATTTTCAATGCATTTGCTTTATTATTACTCGAGTTATGACGGTATTAAACAAATAAAAGAACAAAACAAAGAGGAATAAAAAACAAGAACCTGAAGGAGACAATAGTGCACCACAAGCAAGCAAAAAACAACGAGCACAACAACCAAGGATGAGAACAAAACTAACGTCCAATAAGAAAGTAAATTAAAATGGAGTAAAATAAAACATAAATTATAAATAACTTAATAAATCTAACTTTATAAGCATATAATGACTTATGATATGATATTGTAGTGAAAGTAAAGAAGTGAATTAGATATTAATTATATAAAAATATATCATGTAAATAAAGAAACCAAACTGCCATACATAAATAATAAAACAGATTATTAAGCGGTGCAAACTTGTACTAAGTTAGCTTTGGCATGGGATAAGAGCCATTTGAGTCCTACTCTTGCATACTTCTTTCACCCATCCTCATATAAAACTATCTCTATAGATTCATTCTATATTTTCCTTAATTACGTACATTCAATATAATGGTGAACTAATGTTTCCTTTCTATTTCCACAACCTATTCCCTCTCTCCTACATCTAAAACTGACAATAATTTTTCTGTCATACACTTGCTCCGTTAACAGGTGTCTTGGTGCCCCCAAGATCAAAGACAAGAAGAAATTAAAACAGACTTAAAATCGGTACAAGAGGTGAGAAGCTAGATGAGCGAAGGTTTCAAGCAAAGCAAGAAATACATTAAGATGAAATGAGAAGTAAAGAAAAAGAATGGAAAACAGGAAATAACAACTGATGAAAAAGGTAGGATAAATGGAAAATACAATAGCATGGTAAGCAAAAGAAAGTAAGAAGAATAACATTACAAAGGGAATTAAGTTGACAACGAAAAAAGACACAAAAAGGAAGTGGAAAACTTACAAGCTAAGACTTTAGGAGTACAATCAAAGGTAATGGAAGAGTACGAAATATGAAAGAGAAGGACCAACCGCGATAATAACAAAACTGGAGACTGGGTCCAAAAAGGGAAACAATGAAAAACAAGACAAAACTAGATGGGGCAGGGATAATAATAGATAACAAACAATTAAAATTGAAACATGGAACACAAGAACGAAGATGAAAACTGTGAAACCAAAGAATTGGCAAATGAAATAGATAAATACAAAATGAAACTAATAACATTACAAGAAACAAGATGTGAAGTAGGAGGCCCACGAAAGAGGATATTCCACAGTCTGCTATGGAGGAGAGGAAGAAATTGTACAGGCTTCATAGTAGATAAAATATACTCAACTTTGAAGCAGTAAATGGCAGGATATTAAACATACACGATAAAATGCAAATTAAACAACATAATAATCATAAATGCGTACGCTTATGAAGAAGATGAAAAATAATGTTTCTACATAAAACTAGTACGCAAAACCGTCCCAAAATATGAGTATGATACTAATAACACTTGGGGATTTGAACGCATAAATAGGCAAGAAAGAATACATGGATACAAGGAGTAGCAGAGAAAAAACCCACCAAACAACTAATAATAACGGGAATACACCATGTAACCATTCGGTAACTATGAACATAGCTATAAACAGCATGAAATTGAAGAATAAGAAGAAGCATATGAAGAAGCATAAAGCGACATGGTGACAACCAAGAGGAACGCACGAAACCCGAATTGATCACGTGTTGATAAGGAAGATAATAGCAGGGACCATACCAGACGTAAGATCACTATCCTGTAACAATTAAAATAAAATAAAGAATATCAACCAAGAGCAGCAGAGAAAAAATGACGAAAATAGTATAATATAAAAAACTACAAGTGAAACTGAACGAAGTAGGGCAACAAACAGCAAAAACAGAAGATATGAGTGAAAATGACACTAATAACAAGCGCAGTGAAGAAAAAACAAGAGGGAAAAGAAAAGGGGACAAAAAGCACGGTTCAACGAAGAATGCAAAGATATGACAAAAACAAAGCTAAAACAACGGAAATATAATTTATGGAGACAAAATTAGACTATAATTGCTACCTGGAATATTATATCCTGGTAAAAAAAGATCAATCATCCTGTATGATTTACAGGAGCTCGAAGAGAGAGAAAAATGAAATATCTGCTAAATATCAGAAACAAGAAAGGGAACAAGAAAGTACAAATAGCAACAATATTTTCATTTGCATTGACAAGACAAAGAAGAAAGCACACGAAAATTGTATGAAGTTACATTATACCAGAAGCTAGTTTCAAGCCCAATTGAAGAAAACTTCAAAACCGAATAGTGGAAGATATTGGAACAAAACATCGTTGACTCTGCAAGTGAGGCCATAGAATAGAAGAATTATCAACATCAACATCAACCGCAACAACAACAACGAACACCATGGTTCACCCGAGAAGTAAAAAAACTGGAAAAAGAAAGAGACAAAGATAGCATACCTACTACTTAAATACAAAATCTAAAGCAATGTATACGTTGAGCAGCTCCATAAATCATACGCAGATATAAGGAGAATTAAGCACGGATATGCGGGAGAAATTGGATAAAAGATGATCTGTATGGCGCAGACGAAAATATGGGCATAACTAAGAAGAAACAAAATCTTAAATTCAACTTTCTTCCATTGAGAGTTTATTTGTCTGAATAGTGTCCTTGATTTCAGGACACTGCTCAGACAAATACATTCTCAATGGAAGAATGGGTAAAATACTTCACACCCTTATATAAAGATGACAACGACAATGAAATAATGAAGCGGCGGAAAGTAATTAAGGAGAACGCAACAGAAGAAGGTCAAGAAAATGTGGAAGGCATCATCAAAAACATGAAAGTAATCCAGGAGAATGCTACAGAAGTAAGACAAGAAAATGTGGAAGGCATCCCCCCGGGCAGTGGTAAAAATTGGGAGCAGCAATTTAAAGAATTCAACAAAAATTCATTTTTATATAACCCGATGGGCTTTATGAAAAAATGTATGTGTTTGGAACTATTTTGGCAATTTTTATAACATTAAACTTCATTTTAACTCGGTAGTACGGCGGTACAACCATATCTCAAATGCCTCGAGCTTCTTTTCGGTAGCTGCTGTCAGAGTCCAGGACTTTACTTCATCTGAAAGCACAGGACATATTCCTT
Organism: Lordithon lunulatus; assembly: GCA_963942505.1. Lineage (NCBI taxonomy): Eukaryota > Metazoa > Arthropoda > Insecta > Coleoptera > Staphylinidae > Lordithon > Lordithon lunulatus. Next base: position 51,347,906 of record OZ012666.1, on the reverse strand, counting down.
TGAATATGTAGGTCATGACCTTTGCCATTCTCAGAAACGCGGCCTTTTCTATTCCACATTTTATTTCGAGTGCATAGTCCCACCTTTCATTTATTGTTCTTCCTAGATACGTATATTTTTGGACTCTTCCAATCAGCTCGTTGTTAATCAGAAGATGTCTGGCAGGGTTGTTGTTTTTTGATACAACCATGTACTTTGTTTTCCCGACATTCCCGCATACTACTCTATCGTTCGCGTATCTTAGATTGTTTATATACTCGCCATTTATCTTAATGCCACATTTTATTTCTTCTAGCGCTTCTTGAAATATGTGTTCCGAGTATATGTTGAACAATGTTAGAGACAATACGCTCGTTCGAGTTTTCTCTTTGAATGCATATTGAGACATTTTGTTTCCAGTACACGTTGCTGATTATCTTTAGGTCTCTGTTTTGCACCCCTATATATTTTAGAATTTCGATCAGCTTGTTGTGTCGTAACTTGTCAAACGCTTTTTGGTAGTTGATAACGCATATATGGACATCATAGTGCTTATCTCTGAATCTCTGAATCATAACCTAGACGCTGAAGAGTGCTTCTCTCGTTCCTAGAGCGTTTCTAAATCGAAATTGGGTCCGGCTAATGTGTTCTTCGCATATCTTGACCATTCTATGATAAATTATCTTCAAGAAGAGTTTCAGCAGTTTTTGGGGTAGGCTGTTCCGTTCCGTCGTCATCGAAGAGTTCCTTGATGTATTTTTCCAAGTGTCTATTCTTTCTGACTTATCAATAATTATCTTGCGATCTCTATTATGCTATTTTCCCATTGTGTTTGGCTTGTAGACCCCTGCTGTCTCATATGCATGTTAAATGTGTCGTATTTCCGTTCTAACACATTTCTGTGCATTGTATTTGGATCCAGTGTTCCTTTGCATTTTTTATTTCCTGTCTTATTTGTCTCTGTATGTTACTGTAATTTGCCTCCTCGTTCTGGGCCTTTCTACTTTCTACCATGAGTAATAATATTTTGTCAGTCAGGAAGTTATTTCATGAATCTAATAATATAATACACACTTAATGGAGAGTAGCTGACTAGTTTTTGTCTTGATACTGTTAAATGCTAGGTAGCATGGTTTGATTACGAGTTTCCTTGAAATTCTAATTTATGTAGAATTATTATATATTATTATAGAGATATATATAGATAGACAGATATGCAGCGATAAATCAATTACAATCTTAGCGAATATCAAGTAGCGAGCAGCTAGGCCGAAGTAAAAAATTAATATGTGATTTTTTTCTTACGTCCCTAAAAAAAACACGTCGTTATTATCATATACCCATAGTACATAATATACAAAGTTTAACTAAAGATTTGGGAAATCAATCAATCAATTTCATGAACTGATAACTTTTACACATTGTAAAATTTAATCGATGACAATAATATTTGAAATCAGTTACAATTTATAACTTTGTAAAAATACAATAATAATTTTAGTTGCAGTTTTATCGCATCGAATTTTCATTTTTATTGCGGCCGTATTTCAAGCGCCTGTCCGTTGCTCCGACAACTATAATAATAATAGCACGGCATGCCTTTGTCTGAAAACGCAGCAGTGGATTTGACAAAGATCGTGACAATAACACCAGCATTTTATGCGCGTAATGATTTCTACGATGAATGATGCACGGAACGTGTGATTTAGTAGCAGCACGGAGGTCTATAATAATTTCCAGCGAAAACAGTGGCAACTACGAAATCGAATTAAAATTTACATATAAGCTTCTATTCAATGAATATATGAATTATAATGACGTGCTGTAAATATAGCCGTAAATGTCGCCGTCGTGCAGTGCTAATGTGGTAACAAACGAGATTTTGGAGGAAATTCGATGAATTGAATTTAATTGTCTTTTTAATTCAATCATTGTGTGCATATTTCATAACATTTCATACATAATTTTCACGCATTAGTTTAGTGAATATTAAATGTAATAAGCTGAAAATTAACTTACTTGAAACTTAAGAGAATATATTTGGGAATTACGACAAAGCAGGTGTATTTATTTTAAAGTAATACCAATTTTAGATTATTAGATGTGTGAGTCAACAAATAAAATGTCATAGTATGATATCTCAATTACAAAGTACAATAGTTTGTTTATAAACCATTTTTATTATGCCCGAAATCATAATAAAAATGGTTTATATACAAACTATGGTACTTTCTAATTGAGACATCATACTATGACATTTTATTTGTTGACTCACACGTCTAATAATCTAAAATTGGTATTACTTTAAAATAATAAGATTATTATATATTAAATGTAATAAGCTGAAATTTGATTAACTTTAAGGTTTGCGAATATATTTGGATATTACGACAAAACAGGCATATTATAATTTTAGATTGTTAGACGTATAATTGAATAAATAATATTTCATAATTTGAAATCTCAATTAACAAACCGTCGATTGTTTATAAACCACTTCCACGATTTTCGACATTCGATTTTACTTACATGAAAGTGATTCCTTTATTTTGAAAAGCAGAGATTGTACATCTTGCATAAGTTGTACTGAACACTGGTGTTTTCTTTATCAATACTGTGTTGTATAAATGTTGAACTGTATTAAAAGATGAAAATTGAAAAGAAAATAAATATGTTTATTATTATAATTATTATTACAATTAACACAATTGAAAAACATCAATCATTAAAATAAAACAATTGCGCAATTAAATGTTCAACTTTTTATAAGAATAAAATGTTCATTTGATGATTCTCATTTCGTGAAAATTATCACATACTAAACTTATTAACTATTAATTAATTAAAAGTTTTCGAAAATTACTCTTACAAAATATACGCGGAAGATGGTAGAGGTAGAAAAAACTCCATTTCCCGAGAGACTAGAAAATATAGTGTTCATCAAGCGTTATAAGATCGCCAGGTTACGGAACGGTGCTTTAAATAAATCAATACACACTCCGCGCAGATTGGAATTTAAAAATTGCAATATGTCACGTTCAATCAATCAATGCAATGTGTGGGATTCTTTTTAAGGACTGCATACATGGATGTAAACCGAATGCTATTTCATAATCGACACAATCTGAATTTGACGTCCGAACACATATTTACAATTTGTAGGCAATACCTTTCACGACCTATTGATTTATTGCATATTGAATGTCGATGTGTATTAGATTAGCATAGCATTTCCGTAATTCCATTGCATTCAAAGGTTTCATCAGGACGACAACTATCACGCTTTTGATGTATGCAAAAGCAGGATCAATCGGGTGTTTATTGTACATGCATAATTACTAGTGCGGCTATTGGTTCTTAGCATTTTTGCAAATATCGGACATGCCTTACAGGCGTGATAAGTTCATTGGATTTCAATTTAATTAAACATCCTATAGCGCGAATGGACAGACTATAATACCAATAAATGATTTGGGTTAGTTGATAAAGTCAATTATTACGTTTGAGATCGCCCAGGCATAGGAATATATCGTGTGATTTCTATTAAATTGTATGTGATATATTTAACAGATTTATGTTTTTTAATGTAGATTGTTGAATAAAAATACATTAATTGGCATGTAATAAATACAGTAACTTACATTTACCCATTGTAAAAATAATAATTATAAAAAATATTATTTTTAATTAATATATAAGAAAATAATAAAAAATAATTTAGGCCTCCAAATAAAATCTAAAGTATTGCTATAATTTCAATACATAACAAGTGAAAAAATAGAGATATTACACAGAGGCTCTGGGCCTATATTCGTAAAGCCATCTACAGACGATGTGACAAATGTGAGCGAACGCCTCGCCGAATATACATCTTTCCTTTGATCGACTAGCGCAAACATTTGTGTACATTTGTTATTTGAGAAGTATACACAAGGGGTTGCAATCATCGAATGCGCTTACGTTCGCTTATGTTCGCCACATCATCGTAGGGAGCTTAACACAAAGGTGGACAGATGTGATAGACATCAAACAAAACTCATAACTAGCATGTATCAACCGAGGCAACCATGGTTAATCACAGATCGATACGTTACGATCTAGATTTTGTACTACGAGAATTTCCGTCTTGGATTAGATTAGAATGAGAACGTGTGGTCTTCCAGGATCTACACCATTGCGCTCTCTGTAGAGCTTTTGTGGTTCCCGGCATGCCTTAAAGGACTTCTATGAGCTGTATCCTGACTAGTAGCAGACGACAAAGACTCGACGGTTCCTTCATATATTGGGATGGTTGCTGTTTCCGTGTTCGTTGGACCGCTCTGTACAGTGATAGATAGCGCCTCACTGCTCACTTGCTATTTCTGGCAGAACCTATAGAGGGTTTCTTCTGCCAGGTCTGTACGTGGCATGCGCTTGTTTAGCCTGCAGTGACCTCTTAGGAGGCCTACTGTCATTCTGACGGTTTTATGAGTTAAAAGGTCCTTAATTAATATGCCTATTATGAATTCTTTTTCATGTTTCTGCCCTGGCTGGTTTATCCACCAGTACTGAGACTTTATTACCATGTATCTTTCCATAGATGTTTTTGTGATTTTTAAACACTACAATAGGGAGTCCAACTCCGTACGCTCAAAGACCAGGAAATCTTTCATAAAGTCATAAACAGTAAGAATATATCTCGTTGGAAAACTTTTATGGTAGCCTGTAGTTAATTCAAAATGGACGAAATAGATGGAGACCCTTCAGCAATGTCATTGAATCCACAGCAGCCGCTGCTACACTGAAGAGAGGATCTCTAAAAAGCCTATCCGACAACTCAACTTGCTAAGAATGGAGGATGGCACATCGATCGTAACACGTACTTTCCTGGAAGTCAACCTAATGGTTCTAACAGCAACAGATCACCATAAATCAGCCATACAAATTATAAGCTTAATTAAGTATGACTAAATTATGATGGGCAATGTACATTCTCTTGTCTTTTATGGCCCCAGGACAAACGGTATATTCTCATCATCACTTTCTCAATGGGCTTTAAATTCTACTACAAATACAATAGTATATCTCGAATATATTGAAGAATTATTTGGAAAATGGTATGATCACGAAATCCGGTATATGCCTCTGAGAACATACCCCAAACATCCGAAATAACATGCCTACACAATTAGACCTACATGTAGTTACTAGAATTGAAGAAGCATTAGATGCCAACAAGTTTATGTCAAAAGGGCATGCACACGAGTGTTAAGGAGATGATAGGTGGGAGGAGCCGTGATGGGTAGAGATGTGGATGTTGGCATATGTGGAAGGGATGCAACAGATGGGAAATAATGTGATAAGAAGGGGCTAGTGGTGAATGTGGAAAAGATCAAATGGATGATGTTTAGGAATAGGAGTAGGATGGGTAGAGTGGAAGAGCTGAAATGGATGGGAAGAATGATTACGAGAGTGAATAATTTTAAATGGGGCAACACAACCAAAGCTAACAAAAATAAACATAAAACATAAATTGCGAAGACAACAAAACAAATTACTGAAAATTCTTTACAACTTTCCAAATCGAACACCATCCAAAAATATATACAACACAATTAACTATTATTAACTAACTGTGACAGAGATAATAACCTTAAACCAAAACATACTAATACATAAAATCAAAACATGTACAATAAAAACAAACAACCAACTTGCAACAAACAAACAAGTTCATGACTATAATACAAGAAGAAAAAGCGACATTCACCCAATAAAGATTAAAACTAGCACCCTAAATAAAAGCCTTATCATAAACAACTCATTGGAATATAACAAGCTACCAAAATATATTAAAGACATCAAGGACATCAAAAACTTTAAAAGTGAATGCAAAGAACATATAAAAAGTGAAAGGACGTAACAATTGACCATCTAACCAAACATCCAAGACAACGGACAATGGAAGCAGTTTTCTAAACCAAGTAGACGGACGAGCCCTTCACCGAGGAAGCTATGGTCCATTTGCTTGCAGGAAACATGATTTTTTTAACAATCTGTATTACTTCTGTATATATTATTATATGTTAGTCTTATTAAATAAATAACAATGGAAAAAAAAAAAGAAAAAGAAAAATATATATTTGGTCGATTGGTTTGACTGTAGAGGTGGGTTTAGGATGCACGTGGAGCTTGTGCAAGCAAAAGCGAGAATGGGTTGGGCGATAGCGAAGAGAAAATGGGACTATTTATGGAATGTTAACATTGTAATGGTGTGAAACCAATATTGTTGTATGGAATGGAAGCATGGGTATTGCAAGAGGGGGATGTCATATAAAGTGAGCAAGAATAGTTACTGCAGAGTTTGCTAGGACCGACACCAAGAAATAATAATATTATTACAGAACTGCTGGAATGGAAAGAGAGCCTCGGAAGAATGGACTCCGCCCTTGTATCCATAATATACAATAACAAGATATACCAAACTACGATAATTACAGAGGGATAGCAGTAACGAGCACTCTATATAAAGAATATGGTAAGATCTTGACAACAAACAATTGAAGCAGAATACTGGTATATGGAAGCAGAAGAACAGTCCGGATTCCGAGTGGAAAGATTGACAACTTATTTTCGCAGATGATTCCTGTATTTTGACCTACAACACATACTAAACCGGGTTCATCAACATCAAAGTCGAGCAAGTCAAAACATTTAAATACCTAGGAATAATCTTAAACGAAAAATGGGACCCCGAACAAGAAATAAAAGCAGAGAGTATTGAAAAGGCCAGTGGCGTTTTTACGAAATGGAAAACATTTCTTTGTGATAGAAAATTAAACTTAAAGAGAGACGATGCCGAACTATTACATCCTACATCTGGTCGGTACTGCTATACAGAGCAGATACTTGGACATACTGACGAATACTTAAAATATGTTGGACGAAGAAAAAACGAAATGCGATAGTGCTACTTAAAATGCACAAGGATCGGGGGTTACTGGGAACAACCAAGAAAAGAAAAAACCGGCGTATCTTGGGCATATATTGCGTAACCAAAAATACAACATTGGATAGATGGGAATACATAGGAAGCGGTATAGTGGGGTTCCCAATTTTCAGTGATGAAGACGCACAACAAGAAGATGAACGTATGGTACGGCTATGTACAACGAATTACTGAACAAAAATGGAAATAATTAAATTAAAATAAAATAATTAATTGTAGAAATCATAGGCAATAACGTCAGTAACGTTAAGTTATGTCTACAGAATGATATTCAGAGATATGAAAGATGAAGAATACGAAGAGAGATGTTTTCTGAGGGTTAATTAATGTGAGTTGTGTTTACAAACGCAGTTATCTTTCTTCATTAAGTACCATGCAATGGCCACACAATGGGGGTAGTATTTATATAGTAGACTACGGCCTAGTAGATAATACAGTAATCACATAGAAGCCGGTCTAAATAAAACTGGAAATTGTGAATAGCAAAATAATAAAATAGATTATTATGGGGGCAAATGTTCAAAAATTGTACATACACGCGATCACGATACCTTAGATACAAACAAATACTACTATTATGATATCAACGAGAGTTGCATGTCGTAGTCCGGAAATTTGCAACGTATTCACAATTAGTCGGATGTCCTTATTATTTAACAGTTACAGACAGTATTATAGTATAAGGCATGTTTACCATTAGGGTACATTAAACTATTGCGAAATGCATGCAAATAATTAGATGTAGTAGCAAAACTTCTCCATTTGCAATTATTCACCTATTAAAAAAGTTGTAAATCGTACACATTATGTCTATCCGGAGCCCGGAATGGCTGCAAGTGAAGCTTCGGAAGTGAAGTGCTTTAATGGTAATAGATTAATTTAACGGTTGTTTAAGGATAATAGCTCCCGCAATTTCATCGGTGGTGCACTCTCCGAAGCCACCTGCGGAGGTTATAAAATGCGCGTAGTGTAGGCCGCAACTACAAACTAGGAAAAGCCGTTGGTATCGATCCGGCACAGACACACGGGAAGGGTTTTAAATTCTCATAAACCTGACGGGATATGGCACGGGGAAGATTGAGTGGCGTAACGCGGACCTAGGAGGGTGCTTCCACATTTTCATATTCGGTCTGTTTATTCTCCTAAGATTCGTTTACAGCGGATTACTTGAGCGCGAGACTTTTCAATAAAATTGGGTGAAATCTGTACAGGGACGCAGCCAGCGTAGACTGGGGTAGGAATGCCGAGATTTACTTGTTCTGGATTTAAACCAACATTGGGTTGTTATTCTTCAAGATAACTCAGTTACACAAGAGCTTGTTTGAAACATCTATATCCAACTTAACCCCATACACAAATATAAAAAAGAATACTGTATAAAATAAATTATTATTAATATCAGATATAAACTGAAATGGTAATATAAATTAATTGTTTAGTTTATAAGCAGTAAAGTCGAAGCTACGTATAAATTATTAATGTAATATACTTCTTATGGCCCCGCGGAGACGAACTAAGTAATGAATTTTCTTTCTGGGTATTTCTCTATAAGGTAATGTGCCATTAATATAATATGATCACTAACACCGTATTGACTTAGTATGTTACAGAGTTTTAATATTAGTTTGAATTGATTTATTACGACCCCGATTTTTAAATTTTATATCTGCAACAATCCCGAATGCAAAAACTATTCATTAGAATTAAACAACAAGTAACTTTCAATGAAGTAGTAAATTGTGCCTGTTCTGGTATATCTTCAGTTCAACACAAATATTTGGTGTGGGCACCACATTATTTTTCGGATATTAAATCCAAGTTCAAACTAATTCTCAAAATTTAGTTGCACGTAATTAACTTTACGACTTTTTATACAAGGTTCGCCTTACTACATTTATTTCAAAAACCGCGGCTATTTTCGGGGACGTACTATCCATGCGACTTGTGTCTGGTCAACACCACCGATAGTACATATATAGATGGTGTTGGTCAGGTACCTCTACTAGCCATCACGACACTAGTTTACACCAAAATGCGTACGGCAACTTTTAAATTAAAAAAATATATTCGTTTACTTTTCTAAAAAAAATGTATACAATTTAGATTATTATGAATTATAAAATATTCATCAAAATTAATCGATGCAAAGATATTTGCAAAACAAAATTGTAATTTCATAATAATATATTTTTTTAATTCACAATTATAAAATATTATATTTATGAAAGTTTTTCAGAATCCAAGTATCTTGATTGTTTATGAATCTATAAAATTTTCGTACAAATTCATTGTTACTAATTTATACGCATAGAAGTTATTTGTTACAGATAAAATAGTTATAGCTGTCAGATTTTGCTCAAATTCTACCGGACCTACCGAATACATAATTTCCAAATTGTGTCCCGATTAATACAGTAATTTTTCACAATTCAGTTCACAGACAAATAATATACCTACAGACACAGATATTTTTCAAAGATAGTCTTTCTAGTATATTAGTCATCAAATTCGACTTGCTTCGCGATAACAACACTTATAGACCATTTTGATAACATTTTAAATATTAATAATAAATCATTTTGCAATAAAATGTATGCATAAAAATGCAAAAGAATCTGTTTTTATAATATTATAGACACATCTTCTTTTAGAGTTGACAGTTGTAAACTATAATTGATAAACACTTGTATAACCAGTATTTTTACCTTGACTAAACAGAATACCTATAAAAAACTGTGAAAGGTGGTTAGAGAAATTTTGGCCACAACGGCGAATGGACTCTCGCTCTCCAATGCTCAGTACGAGAAGCACAGTGTCTACTAGTACTTTATTGTTGTTATTATGGTTTTTGTTGTTGTACTTTATTACACATTTATTAATATTTAAATATATTGGCCTATAAGTTCCCTCCTAATAACGGGAACATCTCTTGATTATTTTGACGATTTGATCTATGCTCATTTAGTTATAATTTACAAATTTAATATATATTTACTTATAATATCTTTTATAATAGGAATGCAGCACATACTATTTACTGAAACAATGATATCTAAATTAATAGTATAATAAATATTACTATAATCATTTTCACCCACGAATTGTTTTCGTCCTTAAAAATCATCTCGTATAATTAAAAGACACCTCAAAAATTATTTTAATCCCAAGAGCATTATAGTCACCGCTAAAATTTAGATTGACGTAATTCAATTTAGATTATGACACGCTATGATGATGTGCGCTAAGTAATCAATCTTAATTATCTCAACAAATTAAGGTTAGTCCTCAATTAATTACCGCTTCTCAGGGGGTTTTTGTTCTCGCTAACTATCGATCTGCGCCATGAATAAATTATGTAATTTCCACATTTCTGCTGTATTAATTGTTAGAAGCGAAAAAGTTTGCAAAGAGCAAAAAGTAGGCACTTTGAGTTATTGGGCGATATGTCAAAGTCCACGAAACTGCACACATTTCCCCTTTCTTTCGAGTGCTATTCGGGCGCTACTCTCATGAATTTCATTTCTTTTCCAACGCATTCAATTTAAAAACATGAAGGAGAGTGTTATGAAAAAATTCGGGGAAGTTCGAGTTATTTGATTAGCATATGCGGCGACTTACCGGCCGTGGTGAGGTCCCACGTTGCCGCCGTCGAAGGACGAGCTGGCCGTTATGTCATCGTCGCGGATAGCGCCGTTTTCCATACCCAAGGGTGCAATGCATTGAGCTGAAATATAATAAAAATATGTGTAGATCAATATGTAATAGTAAGCAGCTAAATAACTACAAATATACAGAATGGTAACAATATTACAAACTAAATCTGAGAGTATTCTGACACAAATTTTTATTCAAATTACGTACAAAATAACATAAAATATGTATGATATTTGTAATTTGTAGTACCTGACAAAAACGTCAAAATACCAATACAGTACTAACAAAATACATAATCATATATAAAAAAATCTTCAATAAAATAAATGTTCTTATTTAAAATTAGTTCTATTGAAAGAAGCCTGATTTCGGATGTATTTAATATCTTGAGGTAAATAATGATATAGTTTACAACCATTGTACTGTGGACTTTTCTGGTAAACGAATAGCTTGTGTACTGAAGGGCTTAAATAGTTTCTAGATTTAATTGCAAATTTGTATTTTATGTCAGAACGAAATATCTGAGTTAATTAATATATACAAACTGTATTACTTCATATGTGCCTGCCAAAGTATAAAGATGCTGGCCTGGAAATGTGTGACGATACGAATAACGATATCCAATATCAGCAAATGACCTAATAGCTGTTTTTTGTAGTGTGAAAAGTCTTTTAAACAATGTCTTATATAGCAGCCCCAGTGTCAATACCATGATTGAGTGGAAGTAGCCAAAGTAAGCAGATCTCCTAACATTTGTACTACATTTTGATTTGAAATAGTGTACTACATAGCATACCTTACATAACCTAATAGAAAAGTTCTCAACATGTTGGGTTGGTCCCAAGACAAAGTACTATCCAAATGTATGCCGCAGTTTTGCATTTTACAATACCTTCGAATAAACATTACCCAATCTTATGATATTAATGTCATCAAACATGCTTCTATTTGTTTTAAATATTACATCCTTATACATATCAATAGCTCGTTAGCTAATGAATTATTACAATGGCCGCTTTCATTCGCTTAGTGTTGGGTCACCATACTACTGACCGATATGATATCATGGGTCTTACTACCTAGTAGGGCTATTTTGGGTTTCAGGTCCCAGTTTTCCTGTACATTCTACTGCACCTTGTTAGGGATATTGTAGCTTTCTGTGAGGTTTTGCTTATATACGAGTTCGATGTCAGCTTTTAGTCAAAGATTCCTAGATATTTAGCTTCTGATGCAAATGGAATTTCTACACCGGCATTTTAGGCTGGTTAGTACTTTTCTCCTTGTTTAGTTGACTATTGTGGTTTTCAGAGGGACAAGCCATCCTCCTCATACCATTTGTTCACTATATTCAGGACTCATTATGTGCGCTATGAGATTATTCTCGCGATTTGTCCTACCACGAAGCTCTCCTTGGAAGGCATGTACTGCCTAGGATACGCGCCTAGGCAGTAGATGCCATCCAAGGAGAGCTTCTCCAGGAGATCGTTTACTGTCCAAAGTAGCGGTGACAGTACTCCGCCCTGCGAGTTCGCCCTTCTATGATGGCCTCCCGAATGTAAATTTGATGATATTGTTCTCCAGGCTAAATAGAACTCGTGGAATGTATTTCTTCCGTAGTTACTTGACTAACTCTTCATTATCCAGTGACTTTGCCAGTCGCCTGTTTAGGTCATTCAGCGCCCAGTTAGTCGGCTTTCCCGGCTGGTGAGTGTATTGTCGATCGCTTAGGGAGTTAGTTCTCAATATAACATCCCTGAAAAATGTATCTGTTAACCTTTCTAACGCCTTGAGGAGAAAACACGTAAGGCTATATGAATTGGGTATGAGGTTCTGTTTTTCTAAACTTAGTAGTAAATTAATTTGGGCTTCCGCCACCCCTGCGGTATGTAGTTCCAGGCTATGCTAGCTCTGAATATTCTGCACAGGTGTGGTCCTTTCTGTAGATAGGGTGTATCCCACTCTCTGCGATTTAAACAGCGGGAATTTATTTATAGCGCATCTTACTTTGTGTGGGGGTTTTCCTCCACTGTGTCCCATTCGCATTGTGGAGGAAGTTTATTTGGGTTTAACACCTTCTTCTGTGAATACTTTCTGGATTCTAGTATATGCCGGGTATCTTTTTCCTGCTCGCAGAACTTCCCACAGCTGTACCTTTTGGCTTTGCGGATTTCTTCAAAACGTCCACGTTAGTTTCCTTTTGTAAGTCGCCCAGTCTTGGTTTCCCTTTGCCTAGATGAACAGGCTTCTGCATTCTTTCTTTAGTTTTTCAAGAGCCATTTCACCAAGCTGAGCGGCCCCATTATCTTTTCGTTTTCTCCAAACAATTTGCTTGGCAGGCGGTGTTCATTGCGTCACTTACCAGTTATACTATACTGCCAGTGTCCACCAATAATGAAATGATAATTTTCTGGCAAGATCCGCTACTAGTCTCATAAAACAGGCGACCTGATCTAATGGCGGTCTATATGTAGCAATATAAATAATATTATCCAGTTGGGCTCCACAGCACTGCAGAATTCTTCTGCAACATTGTCACCACCCAACGCAGGATCATAGCGAACTATCTGAAATATAGGGCAATAAAGTATGAAGACACCGCAGAGGCGTCGAGATTTGAGGTGACAGTAGTGGTCCCAAAGGAATCAGTCCTGGGCCCTTTATTGTGGAATGTCGCTTACGACGACGCCCTGGGACTTAAATTGCTGGATTTGGTGGAAATAGTGTTTGCCGACGATATGGCACTGGTTGCCACCGGGCGGGAACGTGGATCAACAAAATGCAAGATGACTCTCGACCATGTGTATAATCTTTAAAGCTTTAGCTTCAGAAACTTCCAACTCATTATGAGTTTTCAAGCTATTCATCCAAGTCCTTTTCTTCTAATACATCATCTTCCACTCCTACGATTAACACTCTCGTGTTTCATTTGTCATTTTTACTTGTTCTCTAGTTATGTTCTTAGAATTATTAGATTCACATATAATAATGATACCACCATTTTAAATATTTTTTCATTTCTTGAATACCAACAGACAGCTTACCTACGATTATGATTTCTTTAATTTCAGCACATGTTATATTATTTGTCTGATAGGTTTTTGACTTTAAAACAATGATCCTTATCGGGGTTTTCAGGATGTTTGCATATTTTGTTTTAATTTGTGACACAGGTCAGAACCTGTACTTGATTCTTTTGTTTTAACTTATTTCACTTGATTCCTTTTTATAATCTTAATGTTTTTATTTCGCTTTATGCAGTTGAAATGGTACCCACGACAGTATATACATTAGGGTGGGTGAAAAAAATTACTATTTTTATTATTACTTCCGAAACTGAAACTGCTAGACTCCTTTACAAAATTATCTCTAAAGATGAGCTCTTAATATTAATAGGAAGGTCCTCCTCATCACCGCCACTCACTGAACAATTCTCGTTACATATTCTTGTAGGAAATTAACTGATAAAAATAGTTTGAAATGTTAAATCGATTACTGTGAGCGTGTTGAAGATATTTGTAGCTAAAGTTTAATGCATACTGATTTTCGAAGTTCGAAGAAGAATAATTATGTTAGAAATAATAGATATAATCCACTAATTTTATAAAATAATTATATAAATTTGAGTTTCAGTCAATAAAAATAAGTTTTTTATATGAAAATATAATTCAATTTTATTTTTGTAAATATTTTTTTTGAATAAATTGTGATATATTATTTTTCTTATTATTTATTTTTAAACTGACATGTGTAGAACATATTTAAAATGTGTTTCTCTTATAAAATTTATATTAAAAGTTTTCTTTGGGGCAAATTTGTATTTTTGTAATTATGCTATATTTAAATACCTGGTTTTCATCAACTCTGAGACTGCAACTGCTAATCATTTTTTCAATTTTTCATGATATTTTATTAATTGATATATAATTTATATAAAATTGTCGCATACATAAATTGAAGAAACTTCCTCAACAAGAGTAATTCAAGTTAAGGTGCGTTTATCCAGAAATATAATACGAAATAAGAGGGATAGTTTCCATTATATTGTTTATAGTGGCAAAATAAGTAATAATAACCAAATGATAAGTGTGTATTCTTAGCTTGTGAGCACAAATGGCCGAAAATATTCAAGTAATTTCCGCTGTTTATTTATTAATTTATGTCATCCACTGTTATTTTATTTCAGCATACAAAAAAGTCAAGTCTTAACTTGAATTAATCTTTTCGGGGAAATCGATAATATCAATATAAGACACTCATTTTGTTTGGTTCTTCATATTATGTATTTAAATAAATAAAACTCTAAAAGCTATCTCGCCTATTGTATAATTTCTGATATAACTATTTAACCTATTTTCTATTTTATTATACTTCTTAATCCTTCATAAACTGAGAAACCCTATATCAAACAAACAATATTTCAATGTTTATGTATTTGATTAAAGGCGATTCAGCCATTTTAATTACTTAAATTTACCATAATTTTGAATGAAATATATAGGTCGTATACAAATTACTATTTTAAACAAAGATTGCGTATTAAACCCTTATATATACCGCCGAACCAATCGCCTTTTCAAACGTTAATTTAGATTTTCAACGCAGCGCGTATTAATCCCCGAACCCAATCATCCGGATAACACTGTTTGAAGATAGAGCGAAAGCCGATTGTATTTTTGCGTTGCCATTCGTGGTTGACATACATGCACAAAACAAACTGAGGGAATAGAGTGCACTTATTAATACGCGGCTGCTGGCGGCCTATTTTTTTTATTAAGTTCGTTATTTTCCGATATGATTAAAACACGAGAGAAATAATTGATTTCTTAATAATTGGAAGTGCACTGCAGCGGACGTTGTTATCGTGAATAGCGCTATTATTTAATACGATATTAAAATTGCACGATATAAAAATATACAACGCGCGGAGAATATTAAATTTCACAACTTGATTGATTAAATTAACGTAACAACGTTGAGTAAGATGTAATTATGTTTAAAGAACAATAGATCTTTATAAATCCGACATTGTATGTAGTTACGAGTAGAACATATTAAAACACTAATTCTCTATTATAGTATCGCGAGATTAAGTACAACCGTCGGATATTAACTGTATTCATTTGTAAACTAGAAAGCTTTAAGCAAAAAGAAGATGATGAAAAAATGTAATAATTTACTTCTATATTTAAAAGAGGTGTGCCTGCAAATTAAATTTACATCCTCCGCTGCCTGAACGTTATTTTTAAAGGTCCAATGACTTTTGATACACTTAGAGGAACTCTACTTATTCTAATTGCACAGCAGAAACTCGTGCCGCGCATAATAAATAGCTGTGTATTTATAAGCATCATTAAAATTGTATTTCGGAAACTACGGAAAGCCCTACTATGGCTGCTCCGCTGATCAATACAAGATGTGCCCATGAAAAATAAATTGTTCCTCGCTACCTCTGAAGCGTTCAGAAGGTCATTTCGGCGTGTACGAAGCGAGGTACTTACATGGATCCACTGCATTGTTAACATCCGCAAGGAAGAGAATGCATAAACAGACTGGCAAGTAGGACATCTCCATCCTTAAACTATTTACGAGGACGACTCCCCGTCTTTTGGGTTTATTTCAAGACATCTGTAACAGAAAGGAGAAATTTCATTAGTTTGTGTTCCATACTTTCCGAGACGTGCTGTTATTAAAATCTAAAGTTGGGTTCTCGGTCTCCGCGGCGCGGATGTTTACCGCTAATCACTAATAATGCCCTCCCTTCTTCTTCTTAATTTTAATACGGCTTCTACGTCTCATTAATATTAACCAGCAGCTCCCCAGCACGATAGGGGCGCACGGAACATGTCAATAGTGTAAGGCAATACCTTCAATAGGATTAGGGAAATTCGAAATAACATTTTCTCCTCTGCGGCTAAATCAATTGTTCCGCGGAGATGCCTCGTTTAACAATGTATTCCATGTTTTCCATTAGTCTGATATTGTCTCTTCGAAATTGTTATTACCACATGGGATTGTATGTTGAATACAAAATGTGAATAGGAAATATCAATCATATTATAATATTATGTTTCGGAATATTATGGGCAGACAAATTGATTTTCTATTATAGGTTATTTATATCTGTTTAGTATTTTTATATATGTAACATAAATTATTAGGCTTATAAATCATGTTCATTGCCAGTCAAACTAGTATAATGGCACAGGTAGAAATCAATAGCATCATATGACGCTAGGCAGATTGATTTTAGCTATTAGTTGGTAAACTAATACAATTAAGCGATATAAAGCTGCACCATTTACCGAATGTCTGCCGTCTACCGCGCCACACCGCCCTGGTAATTTGCAGTTATAAATGTTCGCAATAACGTGTAATGTTTGTAATGACATTTCAGATAAGCGACGACGGTAATAACGCACAGACTTTAAAATATGTTTGATAGTTGAAGTCGATTTGTGCTGCATGTAATAACACGATATTCATACGAATCAAATTTTTATCGCGTATATATACATTTTAAATTGCACGAACTGGCACAGCAAATACAAAAAAATCGTACAGCAATTATTATGTCCACAACAGCCGTAAAGGAATGTTATTTGATTGCTTATTATGCATAAACAGAACTTAAATGGAACATAATTATTACTAATTGCGCCCCTGGTAACGTAATTTCAGCTCACAAAGTAATAATTCCCACGAAGGGGGAGATCGTTTAATATTTTTGTTGTTGTTGCACAATTTCCTATTGTTTGCGGAATTGTTGCGCCGTGCGAATTTAACAGGCAGCGTGACCCATTTCATTTCTTGTTATTATGCATGGAACTTCCAGGCGCGCTTTCATTTTCACAACAATAACAAAGGCCGCCCGAACGGCACTTACCGCGATTAAATTCCACGTCCCTGGAAATATCACGAAGATCAACTTTAAATTGGTACAATTTACAACAGCTCGAGTATTGTTGTAATAAAATAAATACTTTTATGCTCGCCGAAATTCGAGATTGCGCGCTCCAAAGTTCAGCCGGCGAACTTTTTTAATTAACTGAAAATGAGCGATAAACAAATTGCGAACAGAAACGGCGTATTGAATTATTCATTTTGATGTTTCATAATGGCTGTGGTGTCGAGGAGTTAATTTATTTTTTTGGTCGAACTCCTGTGTTTTAGTTGCTGGATGCAGATGAGCACACGTTGAGATTAATTTAACTGGGGAGTCGGCGTATAGCACCCCGGCCACAACAAATAGCTCCACCGCTAATTAGTTGCAAATCCTAAATATATGCGGGTGTGCTACAGTTTGCGAGTTTAATCTGCTTGTTTCTCTTTAAAATGGGGTTTTTATTGTGTAGTAACAAGCTAGCAGAAATAAGGGAATAGAATGGTGAGTGTTAAATTTAAGTTAACGTTGTAAATGAAGGAACGGAACATTTTAAAAATATACATACACCCGCATGCAAGATTTGATAACTATGATAACTGTACTAAAATGTATGAAAATATTCGAACAGGAATAATAGAATTATTTTGTTTACAAAAGGAGCAGGTTCATCTAACCATTCCTTCTTGAAATATATAATAAATATCTTTGAAACTAACCATAATTATCATACAACAAAAAGATTTATAATTATTCTATACAAATTATAACCAAACTTGAAAGAGGATACATCAGTATTAATATAGATATTATAAACCAACAAAAACGTTAGAAGTATGAATACCTTAATGAAGTTAAAAGTATGATGTAAACATCACTATTTGTTGAATATTGTTGAAAATATAGAAATATCACTCAAATTGTTACATTTCACGACGATCAATATGATTATAATATAAATCATAGGTCGTTTTACAAAACGACTGATACTACATTTCGCCTACGATACATAAAACATGGTATAATTCATGTATGCTCAGATGCAAATCAAATTAAAGGAAAGAGGGAATTTCAGAATGTTGAGAGACGCAGCAACATAAGAACTACACATAAACCAAAAAAGACGAAATACATGAAAATCATAAGAAAAGAATAGACACAAACGGAAATTGTACACTTAGACAACATCAACATAGAAAAAGTGAAGCACTTTCAGTACCTAGAAACATAAATAAACACATCCAACTATAAATATAAATATTACAGTTGGATGTGTTTATTTATAAAAGCTAGGACACAAGTGGGATACATGAAACTAACTTCAAAGTCAAAAAACCTTAGCAAGAGACCCAACTAGAATTTTCAAGAAGCAAAAAAGTAAATGAGCAAGAATGGATACCATTAATGTACAGACATACTTGAACAAAATAAGAATTGACAAGAATACTATGTAAGGAGGAAATATAAAAACAAAAGCCGAAAGCCAAGCGGCGGGGAGTTACAGGTGGCTCAAACGCAAAACCTACGAGGAGGCCAAAAGACGGAGGTGCACTACCCATATCTACCCAATCACTGATTTCATCATATGAGGACTCCTGTCCCATGAGAAAGGCGGACATGAGAGCCTCAGCACCCCCTTGGTGGAGTGCAGAGATGAACTGTCTTCGATCCAAGGCCAGGAAAACTTTCAACAAGGCCAAAAACAGTAATGATATAGTTCTATGGGAAACTTTTAGGGAAGCCCGTAGACAATTCAAAAATAAAGTCAGGAAGCGACAAAGAAATACATGGGGAAAACTACTGCAATGGCATTGAATCCACAACAGCAGCTACTCGTCTGAAGAGAGTAATCTCAAAAGACCCTGCACGACAACTTAACTCGCTAAAACGGGAGGATGACACCTTCACGGTAACACCCTCCCAAACTATCAAGGTAGTCCTAGACACCCATTTTTCTGGCAGGTCCCAAAATAGCAACTGATCCTCACCTCACTGATGAGGTAGATTGGCTGCTAGCTGACCAAATGATAAGTATAACTAAAATAGAATGGGCAATATCTAGCTTTTCATCTTCTGAGTCCCCAGGACTAGATGGAATATTCCCAGCACTGCTACAATGGGGATTAACCTACATTATAAACACATTGGTATATATATTTAAAGGTTGCATTGCTTTTAGGTACATACCCAATACATGGAGAGAGGTCAAAGTGACCTTTATAGCTAAACCAGGCAAAGTAGATTATACACTGGCCAAGTCATTCAGGCCCATCATCCTAACCTCATTTCTATTAAAGACGTTGAAAAGGCTGTGTGATCGTGAAATCAGGGACGGGCCGCTGATAACGTACCCCATACATCCGAAACAGCATGGCTACCAACCAGGACTCTCAACCGAATCAGCCCTACATATAGTGACTTCTAAGATGAAGGAAACACTGGAGCATAAAAGTTCGTTGCTTGCTACCTTCATTGATATTGAAGGTGCTTTTGATAAAACAACATTTAAGAGTATTGATAATGTTCTAATATCTCACGGGATTCACCCCACTATGAGGGGCTGGATAAAAATATGCTTTTTCTAAGAACATTCTAAGTAAACTAGATGACGCAACATCAAAAAAAGCTGCAGGAAGAGGCTGTCCTCAAGGTGGCGTCCTCTCACTCTAGTGATCATGATAAATGGCAGTTTTGAAGGTATACTCTGGAGTGCGCTAAAGATTGTTGAGAACTGGCGCGAAAGCCATTCGCTAACAGTAAAACCAAATAAGACAGAACTAATATTGTTTAGGAGGAAGAGGAAACTCGAGCTCATGAACATCTCTCTTTAGGGTCCCCCTGACACTCACAGCTAAATTAAAATATCTAGGATTAATCATGGATACAAAACTAAACTGGAATGTGCATATAACACCCAAACTAGCATCTCATTTTGGCAATGCCGCAGGGCGGTTGGTAAAACATGGGGCCCGTCTCCCAAGATCATCCAATGGATATATACCGCGATCATAAAACCAACAATCTCAAAGCTATCACACATCCAGCGGAAGGCGTGTCTAGCTATCACCGGAGCTATGAGAACAACACCCACAGCAGCTCTTGAAGCACTGCTATGTCTACAACCACTCGACCTTCTTATAAGGGAGACTGCAGTAAAAACAGCATTAAGGCTATCTTCACTCGACCTATGGCACGATAAAGGTAGAATCATTGGACACAGAAGCATACTGAGTTAAGCTATCAAACTAGACCCCCTCATAGAAGGTATGTGCGACAGAATTCTACCCAAATACAGTTTTGTCAAACATTTTCAGACCATCATCATAGTGGATGGTATCCCACAAGGCGCCAACATAACCATGTATACTGATGGATCAAAAACTAAGGCGAGAGCTAGTTATGGAATATTCTCACCAGAACTCCATCTCAAGATGAGTGCACCAGAAATACTAAAGTGTGTTCAAATTTTAGTTGTACGGAATATTAGGGATAAACATATCCAAATACTCACCGACAGTAAAGCAGCTCTAAATGCACTAAATACCAACACATTTTTGTTGAAAGAGCTATATTCATGTCTATACAGCCTGGCGGAGCTAGCTAAACATAACAAACGAGAAACGCCGAGCTGCAAGCAATCAAAGGTAGCAATTAGGCAACCTTGTAAAATTACAGCCACGGCCCGCCTGAACTTATCTAGAACTAATCTGAAATTATTGACCAACATCCTAACTGGCCGCTGCCGGCTAAACGAACACCTACATACGATGGGTCTGGTGGACAGCCAGTTATGTAGAGGGTGCAATGAAGAACTAGAAACAGTAGAGCATTCCTTTGCCCAACTCTAGTAAACACTAGGCATCTAATACTAAGGGAGTGCTGGCCTAGTATGGCCAGCATTGGTAACTCCTCACCCGCCAGAGTTTTGCAGCTCGCACGCAAAATTGACTGGTGGGACGAGTGAGTAGCCTTAAAGGGAGGTTTCACAATGGGCCCATTTTGAGGCCTAAGTGAGCTATGCTATCCTCCAGCCAACTATCCAGAACCCATGCCTACCTAGTGGTACCTAGTGGTGGTGACGGAGGCTTGGGTGTCTTTTAAATATTAGTATGATCTATTTAATATTAGTATGATCTATTAAAAAAAAATATTGAGGATGTTCGAGAAACTAACGGCCTAAGCTCCCGGGGCTGTGGATACTGAAGAAGAAAAACTGCGTGAGAATGTTTTATTATCAAAATATGTTGATGCCATTTTTTTAAATGTATCCATGGTCCATCAGATTTCTCATTACTACCAAAATAATTATGTGATATTGTGTGGAATGTAATACAGCGTAACCGAAGTGCGTACGGAATGATCAGCTTAGAATTCAAAGCTGTATATGTATAATTCGGTTTGTCCTTCAGTTATGAATCACCCGTATGTCCAATTTTATAATTTTATCTCTTATTAATGTTTTGTATTTTTAAATATAATAAATTGGTATATTAATATTTTATATAAAAAAATTCAAGTAGATTTGAGATCTGATATTTAATTTTTAAAATGATAATAATAATATATATATATATATATATATATATATATATATATATATATATATATATATATATATATTTAAAACAGTATTTTACTGAATGATATCCCCGGAGTAACGAAAAAAATAACTTTTCACAAATTAAATTACTGTCAGCACTCAGCTGTAATATGTACAACATACATGTATAAATTACTGTTTTCTATTCGGTGCATTACATCCAGTCACCAACAACACAGGATATTTCACCAGTTTTTTTTGATACGTCATTCATCTAACAACTAACAACTTCAGAAGCGCACTGGGGAACACAGATCCACGCTCGCACATAATAAATTTTAAATATACCACTAGCGCATGGCATTCTCTTGTCAACACATGCTACAGCCGTGCAGTTTACTAATGATATACTGCTTCACTTTAAATTGACGTGCACGAATTGGCAATACAGAGAAATTCCACATTAAACGCTACATGAGATTTACAGTTTCTAAAAATAAAATTGAATATGCTAAAATAGAGTAATGTGAATTACTCTGGTTAGAGCTGTCGTAAACTACAGTATCGGCTTACTATGCAGAATTCCCTCAATTTTAATTAGATTCCTTTGTGGATGCAGATTCCAGACATTTTTTAAAATGATCGTTTTAAGTTTATTAATATTTTAATTATAAAATAGGCACTTGTTTGATCGGTCCATTATATGTTAATATAAACAGGAGCGGAGGTAGATCATAATAAACGGCGCTTTAGCAATTTTCGGCACCCTATAAGTCATTAATATAGTTAAATGGGGTATCTCGTAGATACCTGGCAAAAAATACAATTTGGTGAAACGTAGTAAACTTTTATTCGCGATTCAAATTTTAAACGGGTTTCTTGAAATTAGTAAAAGCAAGCACTTGTTTGATCAGTCCATAACTTGTATATATAAACAGGAGCCGTGGTAGATAATAATAAACGGCACAGTAGAAATTTTCGGAACCCTACATGGTCATTCATATTCTTAAATGGGGTATATAGGCACAAATTGCAGTTTGGTGAAACCTGTTAAACTTGTATTCGCAATTCAAACGCTACCGGGATTCTTTGAATTCGTTGGATAACATTTGATTGCATTACAATATTACACGATATCAGTTACTTCTACAATAATCCGTGATATTTAATACACTTTTATGGTATAAATAGTAAAACCTTGAGTATGTATAGGATTGGGTATGTTAAGTATGAAAATCTGTATACATTCCAATTTCTTATTCTGATTTATTTACTTTATACGAGGTCCGACAATTATATTATAAAACTGGGCGTTGTAAGCGCAGGTTTTATGTTAATGCGATTTACTATACGTAGTTGAGGATGGCTGCGTGTTTTCAGTGGAAAGAGACCATTCACGTCATTGTAACTTGTTTAAGTTGGTGTGAATAGTGATGAGAAGCGGACTGTATGTAGTGGCTGCGTCGCATTCATGACGAACGAAAAAAAACAAACAAAAATCTGCTACAGAATGTCTTTAACTGATGAAAGAAGTTTAAAAGGATACATGAATGTCAAGTGTAATTGTTTTAATGTGTTGTAATAGATTTCCTGGGGGGCAGGAAGAAGTCAAAGATGATGAACGCAAAGGGCTCCCTAGTATCAGTTTTGATATACTGGGGCGCCGATGAAAACGTTACAATAATCAAGTTCTAACTTGATTATTGTAACGTGAACGACGAGCAAATAATATTTAAAATGAAAGTAGCACAACGACGCCAAACATCATCGTCGCTAGTGGAGTGGATACCTTGGTCTTATAAAAGACCGCAGACCAGATGAACAGTCTACATAAAATGCTGGTTGAGCAAAACAGAAGACAGAGAGGAATGAAGGTAGTTAGGGAAGGCTTACATCAGGTGATGGGTGACATAGCTTATGACGATGATGATTATTTCTAAAATAAAATACAATTTTTACTCCAGTATAATATAATATCGGATCCAAGATGGTCTTAAAATGAAGACCTTATAAAGATGATTTAGTCATATAGGTAAATATGCTCGAATATAATACTTTAAGACGGAAGAAGCATTCCACGTAATCGGTTTCATTAAAACATGGGCCGATGAAGATTAGCAGAAAGAGATAAAAGAGCGATTGCCAAATAACTTCCCATTGTGATGTCTGGGAGCTATACGAGAAGCGCAGAAGAAACGACGGTATCATCGTCAGAAATGACGTGGCGATAGAAACCGTACAAGAGGTAGAACTAATCACAGGTAAAGAGTTCATAAGCACAAATAATAGCACTAGACAATGGTGGCAGAGATTGAACTTTGAGGATTATACTGATATTCTTCGAGAACAAAAGGAAGGAAGTCACAAGAGATGAAGTAGCAGACTGGAATTTTCGAATAGAAGAATGAAAGAACTACGTGCTAGTATGTATTTTATGCCAATAAAAGGTTTTACTACTAAAAGATGTAACATTCTATAGTATCTATTTTAGTTTTTATGCAGAATTGGTAGAGTAAAATTAACAATAGTACATAAAACCCCCGCAGGATAGGCAGAGATAAATAAAAACCATGAAACCCTTGTTTCCAGAAAGTCCAGACCAGGCTACTCCCACAGTAGCTGAATAGTAACCTGTCGTAGGAATAAATTTATATGTGGTTCCGAGGAGAAAGAAAAAAAAGGGAGGATAGGCTAAGTAAAATTAAAAGTTTTGTCAGGATGCTTGAAAAAATGTGTTGTATGATTATGATACGAAAGTGTAAATAGGAATAGCGAATATCTAATATATTTAGTGGTGCTTATGATAGTAAGGAAATTTTATATCATAAGAAACTAGCAGTTACTGTATTTGTATATGTATATTGTCCGCGTAGTAATAGATTTGCTAATGTAACAAAAACTGAAATGGGGTAATGCCAATAAATTTCTATATAATGAAGTAAAACTCATACAATAAATGACTCTGAATTAAAGATACGTTTAAAATTCTATATACGTTAATATGAGTCATACGAGCGATGCACACGACAACTATTCATGAGTATATATACGTAGATGTAAGCACACATTGCCAGTAGAAAATATAACAAATGTCGCAAAGATTGTCTCAAAATATCTACGAAGAAACCACTCGCTTTGAAATTACAGAAACATTTATGTTCATCAAAATTTAAAATATTATTACTTACTTATGTAATCGCTGGTTTGGTCGTAATTTGTGTTGCCTTTAAATATGTTTCCACATTACAGCGACAAATAGAATTACATGTAAATCGATAACATATAAGGATTTATTGAACTTATGCAATTTTGTTTATTAACCATATATATAAATTTGCATAATTAAAATGTTCTATGCATGTTGAACATTTCAATTCTTTGTAAGCGAGTAATTGAACTAAACTAATAATTCATTTAACATATATAGTTAGAAATCTATTATATATTATACATTCATAATTATAACATGGATTAAAATGCTTGTGTTGTTACGTCTATTCACCTTATATTATATGTATATCCAGTATTCTGTCTTAATAACGATCACATGAATATAATGTATTTAATGATAATTCAAATTAATATTTAACAATAATATTATATTTTTTTGTAACAGTGTTGTATTTGTACTATTGTGAAAATTTCGATAATTTGATTATTGTTTAAGGTTTATGTTTTAATCGGTTTTTAAAGGAAAGACAATATATAAATATCTCTAACAAAATGTATAACTATAAATTGTCTTTCTTTTAAAAACAGATTAAAACATCTTAAAACGTAAAAATAAAATTGAATTATCGAAATTTTGTCTGGTTATGCAGCAATTCGCATTTGAAGGGGAATATTAATCTTGACCTGTTTCTTCTTAATGTAATTACATTTCAATCTGATTTCTTCACTTTCATATAGCTGCATCTATTATATATCATTTTATTATTATTATTTTTTCCTTATATAGCTGCATCTATTATATATAGTTTTATTGGTTGAGTTTCGTACAGTAAAAATAAGAAAAAAAAAGAAATGCGACCTTCTAGTTTCGGCATTCGATTCAGATGATCAATTCTTAGAAGAGAAGCTGTAAAAAAGATGGAATCAAGATATGTAATGTATGTAATCCACTGAGAAATGGAGTATTAATTTTAGATAGGCAATATCATCGGTTATGGCGTAACATGACATGACTGGATTTTTTAGGAAAATGATGTCGTAGGATTTGTCGTGAAAATACGAATCCAACGATGTGTCCAACTAATTTTCCTAAAAAACGAGTTGTGTCATATTGCGCCTTAATCGAAGATATACATAAATTATTGAGAAGATAAAACTCGGAACACGATGCCTATTTTAACCATGTGAAACTCTTTATATTTAAAATAAATATTTATTCGTACGTAGCTAGAGTCGTGGCCTTTCTCGTATTAGGAAACGAGGTTTAAGCGGACGAATTTTCGAGAATTACCTTCGCAGGGGTTTCTGTGAAGTTACGGTGAATACAGTAACTCCTCATTGGTGGATAAGTCCTATGAAATAGAAGTTTTTCGTTACCCTTGATTCGTGAGTAATTTATTGTTTTCTATGCACAGATATAAATAATAACGTCATCCATTTAGGAGTAGATTTAAACTATAATAAATCATATTTATAACAATAGCATTACTTTGTAATCATATTTTAATGGAAAATACTTGTGCTAATAATTTCGGTTTTCATTTGAAATCAGTTGAATTATTATTAATTATAGTGTCTAAAATCAATAGACAATAACTTATTTAATACAAAAAATCACCCTATAATTTACGTTCTCATTAAATTAATCAAGGGGATTGTTTCGTCGTAAATCCTGAACAATTGCTTCCCGAATTCTTTATCCGTAAACCAGTAATTAAACGTCAATTACACTTTATTGTGTCTATCACTGATACTTAATACCCGGATGTTCAATTTAAACCGTAGTCACCCCCTATCGAGCGGCGGCGTCATTATACGTGTAACAATTGTTTTGTTTAGAATAATTATCCCCATTGTTTTGGTAACATGTTCTAAAATGTTACAGGTAAATTGTATGTAATTACATTGGAGCGTACAAGTTAATAAAACGACTCGCTCTAATGGATCAATAAATAACGTTTAATTAATAATCAATTATTTATGGCGCTTGTACATTTTTTTGTATGTTGGATTTACTCCGTGGGCGCGATTATGCAAATAAAGTTAAGTCCGGCAACAGATGGTGGTGCCACTACAGCTACACATTCTGAATTATAAACGGCGTCTGTACATTTTAATCAGAAAAAATAAATATATAGTCTCCACATCTTGACATTCAGTAATTTATTAGTGAAAATAATAAAGCTGTTAACTGCGGACAAGGAAAACTTTTATTCCCGCGCCTGCCAGACATAAGGGAAACTATTAAAAAATATACGAAGGAGAAATGAGGCAAACTAGAATAATAATTCTTAGCTAATAATCCCCCCAACTGTCGCTTTTTCTTTCTTATATTAAGCTGTAAAAGCATCATAAAACAAACACGAGTTCTTAAAGCCAAATGTTGCGAGAAACATTGAGCGTTCGCTTTGTTGTTCACAAACTCTATCATTATTTTATAACCCTGATCTCTCAGCGCACTCGACGACATTAAATAATATATCTCTGCATATGCGTCGATTTTATTACAGTACAGCATCATATATATCTGCGAGCCTACTTTACTGCCGTCGATTTAATTAGCCCGTCGCGCAATATGAAATGTCATTTCGAACGAGTTAAAAAGACCCATGTTATTCGGCAGCAGGTGCAGCACCACCATTGTAATCGCCAGACAGCTAGAATTCCTCAAGTGTGTTTAGGTCGTGTCACACTGTCAAGTATTTTTACAAACGCCTTTATAAACATGATTCAAGCGTGTGTTGATATTTAACCAAACAGATGCTTGAGAATATTATTTACAGAAGGGGTTAAAAACGCATCTATCTGAGGTCTTCATAAATAAACACACATCATATGCATATGATTTAAAACATATACTCATGCTGCTAGAAAAAAATGTCGTCAAAATACACATTAAATTTCATTCTGAAAGAAAATAATAATAGTGTTTTTAGGTGATGAATGTGTATTAATTAATTATTTGTGTGGTCTGTGGATCCAGCTATGTAATGTCATATATCTTTCAATTTGTATTATTGGCCCTAATTCTATTTAATTCCGATGGCTATAAATCCCGCCGACAAATTGGTTAATGATTTATATATTAAATGCCTCAATAAAGCATTGATTTGTGCAATTATTTAGCGATATATAACAGTTTGATTTAAAAGGCGTTTCAATTAAACACCCATTTGAAATCGTTGCTGGTGGTCCGTTTTAATTCTTTTATTACATATGTTGGCCATTAAACTGACATAAAATTAATATACTTGGCAGACAGAATAAAACTAATTATTTTTTAGGAGAGAAAACACTTCTCTGAAACGACTGACGCATTTATGGTTTATAGCATTATGCGAATATTGAATATAATAATAATGTATATTATTATTTTAATTATTTATTTAGGGATAGTTTTAAAACTTGATGTATGGGAGAGAAATCACTTCTCTGAAACGACTGACTCATTTATGGTTTATAGCATTATGCGAATATTGAATATAATAATAATGTATATTATTATTTTAATTATTTATTTAGGGATAGTTTTAAAACTTGATGTACCTGTTTGTAACTTATTGCCAGAAACTCTCACCTGCGTTTCGAGTGCATTTAACTTATTCAGTTTTTCATCCCTGGTTTCACTATGGATTGTGTATACTGAAATATACTTGAATAAAGAAATATTATTATTATCCGAATTTCACACTCGTGGATATTTCTATCAGAATAAAATTATCCACACTGGGACATTGGTGTTTTGTATATAGGCTCGCACCAAGGTGTAGGTATAGGTCTATTATATATTCGCCACGTTGAACTTTTCACCTTATGGTGCGTCAAAGATCACATTTTTTTTTTATTTGGAAGAATGTTTTTGAATACAGCTCTAAGATAGAAAGTGATTTGTGTAGGGATATTGCAATTTCGCCGGTGGCTCCTACGAGTATGGACTCTCCATCTTGGTGTCACATTTGCTTTATTTCAGTAGTAAGTAGTTTTCTGACTACCTTTGAGTACTTTGACTGGATGCTCGTTAGGACTGGAATGCCAATATTGATAAAATATGAAGTTATATATTTTTTTATCTAACTAGATAATATCTGGCCTTTTGTGGGCGGTAGAGTGGTCCGTTGCCAGTACAGTATACCTTATATGTGAGTCTACACGTACAGCGCGACCGCATAGTGAAAATGACCCGAAAGTCGGAGCTGGGTGGCTATAACGTAAAAGTACTAGATATCCGAGGAGGACTACAAGATCGCCGTGATCCGCCTAAAGGCCAGACCTCCCACCGCAAGGCTGGACCATGAGGAACTCAAAAACATTGTTAGGTAGGTCTTCCTAGGGGCAACCTGACAACCCACCACAAAAGTGAGCGTAGATCCTTTCACCGCTGGGAAGCTTGAAGTAGCCACGGGCCGCTTACGAATAGGAGAGGTGCAAGTCTCGAGGGACACTAAGACTTATTAGGAGTTACCTCAGAGATGGAAGACTGGTCGTAAGGGACTGGTGTCTGAAATAAGGACGGATGAAAACCACCTTCAGGTATGCAAACATAAAACGGAGGCGGTGTTCCTTATTGGTAGAAGGAGACCACCAACGATATCTTTCCAGATCGGCAAGACGGAGGTGACGCCGAAAGAAAGTCCTGGGCGTGCGGCTGGACAAGGGCCTACCATACTACGGACACACACACACACAGGCGGTTGCAGGGAGAGCGGGAGTGCGTGACGGCCCTGGAAAAAGTCATGTCAAACACTAGGGGAAAGAAAACGCATGATGCTGGCTAGTGTGACCGAACGTATTATGCTTTACGGTGCATCGACAAGGGCACGGGCGATGAAGGCCCGCAAATACCGAGAACTGCCAGTATAGTACAGTACAGTGAATATGCGCGCTGAGAGTGGAAAAGGGATACCGAACGGTATTCAGGGAAGCTGCTCTGGTCATCGCTGGTATATACCCTATTGAGCTCCTAGTCCAAGAAAGAGCCTGACCATACCAGGAGGCAGTGAGCGCTTGGGAGGCTAGAGTAAGGACCATGGTAGCATAGCATGTGACATAGTCAGAAACCAAAGACTAGGCCGAGTGGACTAGGAGGCTAATTTCAATGATGGAAACGTAGGTTCCCCATTGCTGCCCGGCACATTCTGAATCTATCAGACATTACGTTCTTGTAATTAATTCAGTATTATTGCTACTTTAATGTAGATACTACTTGGTCCTGACTTGAAACAATGAAGCCTTCAGTTTCACAGAATATGTTTCCATGTAATAACCAGGCATTGGCGAAGCATGTTCTAAGGTTTCCAATTTGTTTATAGTACGTAATTTAAAGATCTATAATGGCTCTGCCACCTTTTGCCCTAGCTAACTGGAATCTACTATTAAAGATCTCGAGTGGCGATCTCTAATTTTTGTAGCTGAGATTCTGATACTTCTTGTTGTCTAGTTCGGTGTCGGTTCAACTAACAATTCCAAACCTCTATGTGAATACAGGTGCATCGTTAGAATGTATTGCTGCCACTTTATTTCTTGCTGATAGTTTTTATTTAAGCAATGCTTTAACTCTCTTCAAATTTTCCACTATTATCTCGCTTTGGGTTTGACTCTTCGGCTGGTCGATTAGCAGTATTCCTATATCTGATCCTAGGCTTTCTATCCTTTGACTGAGTTACATTTCTCATTTTGGAATTTTCTGCTAATTACTTTGGATTTACCACCCATATGTTTTAGTTAGTTTGTAAACACTAAGGACTTTAGTGGGTCTAATATATATGATATGTATGAGCTTTTCAAGAGTCGTGCAGAGGTGTGACCGCTTATGTATTAGTCCATTAAAGTTCCTTATGATGTCATTTACGGTTTCATTCTATCTTAATTTTTATATGGCAGTTATTTTTATAAGATCCATTCCAAAGTCGCATCTATTTAGGTTTCGGCTGTTGTTGCAACAGGATGTCTGCTAGGGGAAAGTGCCACAATGTTTAGTTAGTCGTTATGTTTTCTGATTCGAGTTGTTCCACCATCAAGCTCGATACTATGAAGATTTCCCTTCGGGCTATTTCTGTGTTTTCTCATTTGTGATCCTTTTATTATTTAAAGTTCTCTTCTGTCGATTACGTTTTTATCTCGGGTTGTATTGTGATTATTTCATATAATAGCTTGCTCAGTTGTATTTTCACAGTGTCTAGTTTTGTAGTACGTAGATAGCAATGATATAGGTAGAGATTAATCTCATATGTCCATTTAATTTTTTTTTCTACCTCCACCCACCGGATGGTCTCAGCAGTCTGCTGTGAAACGTTTTCGTTGGTTGGGTTGTTGGTGCTATCCCCGCTACTCCGTTTGCATTTTGGCCCATCGCGTTTTTCCTTACTTCTTTTTTGTACTATTCTGAGAAATAAACGCTTTGCATTCTATACCTTCCTGTCAGGTGACTCAGATTCCGTGGGTTTGTGAATCCCAAGTGGTTGATGAGACTACCACCCCCTACGGATTATTATTATTATGGCATTAATAAGGTGGTTTTACAGTGGCATAAAATAAGACATATAAAATCAGAAATCATCAGAAAATCATCCATGTCGTCCGTCCAACGCATAGGTGGTCTTCCTCTGGATCGCATTCCTTGATATAGTCTCCATTCTAGTATTGTTTTAGTCTTGATTTACTAAGATTTATACGCTTACACAATTCATCTGTCTACAATATTCGTCAGTCTTCCGTCTTATTTCATATTATATGTCGGAATAAATCCATTATTAACATGAGGGATATAATGAATATATTATGAGTTTTTATTTATCTTAAACAATAACTTAAATTGTGTGCATTGCGTTAACTAGAATAATGAGGTTCTAAATACGGTAAATTGCAATTGTAAAGTGTAAATTGTTCATAAGTTTAGCAATAATACATGTTGGTATATTGTAATAGCAACCCACATAGTCATAAACTTTATTGCGATTGTTGAATCCAATGTCGTTGCTTCGCAAATGTGAATAAAATACTGTTTTTAAAACAAGACATGACACTATATGGCTTCGGAATAAGTATTTTGTGTTTCATGACAAATAAAACGTATCACAGTAAATTCAAGGATGGGGTTAGATGTCGTTTCTTGTGGAATGTCACTTTATTAATTTTGCTACAATATACTTGTATAAAACTGCAAGAATATATTAAATTTCTCAGTAATTTAATGATTTACCAGATAATTAACTTACTTACTTTAAATGGATACATTTGGAATACAAAAATTAGCCGTGCCAAATTAAACATACGATTTCACAATATTTACTGTTCTACAAAAGTATAAAATAACTATATTATTTAGTAGCATGCATTTTCTTAAATCATGCATAATTGAATGTCTCTAAAATTACATGACTGAGATCAATAAATATTTTATTGCCAGGGCATTCCAATTACCCGCACACTCAATATCTGTGCTATATTTACCGTGCATAATTAATTGCAACCGAACTGAACTATCAATCGTACTAGTAACCGCCGCCGAGCCGACGAGGCTGTTATAATTTACAACAATCATTCCAGGTTGTATTGATTATACCATTCACATATCGTTTCGAGAGACGTAATCATTCAACCGGCCCCTTGCCTGCAATAATGATAACGGTTCAGACCGATTTCCAGGCGATTTAAGCAATTTGACAGATTGAAACCATAGAAACTCATTGTTGAACAGCTTTCATTTCCACACTGTATCCGAGTTAAGCTGCTAACCATCACTGCTAAGCTGTTAATTATCTGGTGAAACACAATATTAGTCACCGAGAGAGTATCCGCAGCAGATATGAATATAGTCACGATTTTAACTGCGAAAATCAACATATACACAATTTATAGTGATATGAAACAATGTTGAAGCTGTTATTTGAAGTTATATTAATATTTAAATTTAATATACATATATGTAATATCAGCAGAAATTAATATCAAGTCAGAATTTGACTGCGAAAAATCAAAAGTTGTATAACTTATAGTGGTAAATATAGTGACGAAATAAATTTCAAAGCAATGTTATTTGAAGTTGCGTTAATGTCTAAATTTAATATATAATATCAAAGACGACGTAGTTTATGGCGGCAGCAGTTTATTGGGTAACATGTGGGATTTATACCAGGAGTCGCTCGGTGCTCAATACCCTCATTACATAATGGACCTGCAGCACTAAATTACATACTACCGACATCTAGTAACATCGTAAAATCACGACTGTGTTGCTTTTAAATTACACACCGCATCACTTTATGAATCCCGTCGATACGTTTTAGGGCTGCATTTAAATCTATACGCCGTACCCCAGCGCGTGTAGGTGTAACATTTTACACCATAAATAAGGCCCACAGGCAATTATCTTCCGGGTTAAAAAAACCTTTTTACGTGCTGTCATGTTTATAAGCTTTTTCAGTACCTACATTAATGGGTTTGCGTAAAAATAATTGTTTTTAATGACTAGTGCCCGGCGAATTTTAATTGCGAATGGGCGACACTCTGCGGTCTCGGAAATTGTGTTATTAACTCATCGAGGTGTATTGATTCGTGTTTCCGTCTGTTTGGCATTTTTCAAACAGGAGTGAGAGAAGCTTTAAAAAGTTTTTATGCATGTCTGGCACTTCCGAAGGATGGAAATGAGAAAAAGGAATGAAGCGGCACAACTATGATGACAAACACGTCTGAGAAGTTTTTACATGTTCCTCGGAATAATATTGAAAAATAATTGTTTGTAGTTATTATCATATTAACATTAAATGCATTTTTAAAAATTTAAACTTGGTTATTATCGAACGTACATTTCTCTATGCTTTCAAACACTGAAAGAATTGTGTGTATTTTATATTATAAGTATTTCAATAATAATTACCTTTTTTATTAATACTTGATGAGAAGTTCAGTGGGGGTTGTAGTCAAGATTAGTAAATATTTGGATATGATTAGAGTAGATAACTTTAATTTAATTAATATAGAGATATAGTTAATTAAATTAAAGTTAAATGAGGTTAAAGCAGGGATGATTAAAAGTGGATTTATGCTAACATAAGATGAAAAATATGGAATCAATTTCAGAATATTTCCATTACAATATTTATTGTAGTAAAATAAGTAATAAGGACTGAAGTCTAAGATATTTACTTTTTGAGCATAAACGGTCCATAAGAATCTTAATTTTAATTGATTTCTTTATTAAAGTTTTAATCACATCAAGATTAAAGCTTTAATCACATTAAATAAGTTGAGCCAAGTTATGTAAACATAATTACGTTTATATAGGTTGTATTCCATAAAGAACGACTTTAACAGAACAGTACTTTAAAGACTGTCATAACAACATTACAGGATTATTAGAGCTGTCATTGTCTCAAAGCATGGAATATACAATACGGCACTTGTATATTCCATGTTTTGAGTAGCTCAAACCCAGTAGCGCCATCTACCATTCATAATATGTTTATCGTATCCCAATTTCTTCAAATTTAAAGTTATGATAATATTACAGATTTTTGCTGAAATTAATTCTAACATTTTATACGTTGACAAATAATTTTATTGTTAGAATTATATTACTCGGCTAGTGTTTCGTACGAATAGAAGAAGAAGAGTGGGGGGCAGAGGGAGAGTTGGATTGACGAGGAATGTAGGGTGAAGTCGAGCTGGCGAAGAGCAATGGCGAAGTGGAGAAATGAGAGAGGTGAAGTGGAAAGGGCCAATCAGGCGAAGAGGGAGTTCGAGAGAACCTGCGAGAGGAAGAAGATAGAGGAGTTGCAGAAGGTAGAAACGAGGTTGAGGGAGTGTGTGACAGAGAAAGGGTTGTGGGAAATTCTGAGGGGAAGCGTAAAAAAGGGCAAAGTTAGCATAGAGCTGGCAGAGTGGGAGAAGAGCTGTAGAGAGATGGCGGGGTCAGAGGTGGATTTAGAGAGTCCGAGACCGGTGGTAGGAAGGGAGGCGTTTTCGCGGGAAGAGGCCATAGGGCAGCTGAAACTGGGAAAGGCGGCGGGGGAAGATGGACTGAAGGCAGAGGCCTTCAAAAGATTAACAGAGGAAGGAAAAGATAAGTTACTGCAGGTTTTGAATAGAGTCTGGAGCGGTGAGGAAGAACTGCCGGAAGAGTGGCGTGTGGGGGTGGTGGTCCCGGTACACAAAGGGGGAGCAGCATCGGTCGTTAATAATTATAGGGGTATTACCGTTATGAATGCGGGGTACAAAGCGATGATGACAATTGTGAAAAATAGACTAGCGAGGGAAGTGGATAGAAAAGGGCTGCTGCCGGAATGCCAGGGGGGTTTCAGAAAGGGAAGAGGGACGAGGGAGCAGATTTTCACGCTTGCGAGAATGGTGGAGGAAGCGTTGGAGTGCAAAGGGAGAGTGTATGCGGTGTTTGTGGATTTGAAAGCGGCGTATGATTAAGTTCCTAGAGGAAAGCTCGTGGAGTGTATGGATAGATTGGGGATGGAAGATGAAAGTGTGGAGTGGGTGAGAAGTATATATAAAGAGACGTGGGCAAAATCGAGAGTGAATGGAGAAGTGTCTGAGAAGTTTAGGGTGAATATGGGTGTAAGGCAAGGGTGCCCGCTAAGCCCCCTCCTGTTCAATCTATACACAAGCGAGTTGGAGGCGGTGCTGAGGAGAGGACAGGCTGGAGGGGTCGTGGTGGGGAGAACCAAGGTGTGGATGCTGGCATATGCGGATGACATAGTATTAGTAGCCAAGAGAGTGGAAGAGATGAAAGAGATGTTGGAAAGAATGGGAAGGTACATGGATAGGAGAGGGCTAGTAGTGAATGTGGAGAAGACTAAATGGATGATGTTTAGGAATAGGGGTAGAAGGGATAGAGTGGCAGAGCTGAAATGGAAGGGAAGGATGATTGAGAGACTTTAAATATTTGGGTTTCTGGTTTGACAGTGGAGGAGGAATTAGGGTGCATGTGGAAAGTATGCAAGCGAAAGCGAGAATGGCTTGGGGAATAGCGAGAAGGAAATGGGAGAGGTTGTGGGGCGGTAACCTCGTAATGGCGTGCAAGATCTGGGATGCGTGTGTAAAACCTATTCTGTTGTATGGAGTGGAAGTGTGGGGATTGTGTGAGTGGGATGTGATAGAGAGAGAGAGCAAGGTGTGCTCCTGAAAAGTCTGCAGGGTCTCGAAAGGTCGACACCGAGAGCAGTGCTGTTGCAGGAGACGAATCGTATGAGTATGTGGTGGGAGTCGTGTGTAAGGGTTGTGAAGTTTGAAGAAAGATTGCAGGAATTGGGTGAGGAAAGACTGGTGCGGGAGGTATGGATGAGGTGTAAGAGTAGGACGGAGAGTGGTTGGAGAAAGGATAGAGGAAGGATGTATGAAAGAGTGGGTATATCTGAGGTGTGGGTAGAGGAGAAGCTGAGAGAAATTGGAAGCCTAGGAACTGAGGTAAGAGAGAGATTGAGAGATATTGAGTGGCAAGAGCTCTTACAACCCTGGCTACGTAGAGTGGCAAGTGAGTGGGAGACTCCCGAGTTACTAAGCCAGGGGTGAGTGGAGCAAGGAGGACAAGGTATGCATGGCAAGAGCGAGGTGTGGGTCAGACGAGAGAGGGAGGAAAGTGTGGATGGGTCTAGGGTACACCGCGTGTGCGCTGTGTAGTAAGGGAAGCGATACGTGGTGGCACCTTAGCGAAGAATGTGAGGGTGTGAAAGCAGAGTGGGTGGGAGACTGCAGAAAGCTGAATGAATGGTTATGCGAGGATGGGGAAGGTGTGAAAATCTGCAGGAGGCTGATGTGGGAGAGGAAAGTGGCAAGGGCAAAGGGAGAGGCGATAGATGGGGGTAATTTGTAATTTTTGGCGAAGTATAACTTTTATTTATATTGTATTTTTATTTTTATTTTTGAATATTTTTGTTGAGGTTTGTGATGTGGAGGGGCAGTGAGGGAAATGCCAATAAAGGTCTTTTTCTTTTTTAATGTTTTGTACGAAAACAAATTGTCCGCTAAAGCTGAAATTTGCATACTGGATCTAACATTCTTTATCATAACTTAGCCCTATTGGAACAAGAAAAGTTTCCACAACTAGAATTAAGCGGTATTTTGCAGGAGTGGAAAGAGTTTTAAGAACCTCCTAACCTCCTCCGACCCTTGATAATGTCACCTAGACCAACCTTCTTCTGACTGGCTATGACCAAGGCCCTTCTATCGGTTCAAGGGATAACATCTATTTAATGTCAATGTCAACTTGACCCACCTCCTCGCCACGATATAGGTAATGACATCTTGACCAAGAGCACCTGGACTGGGATCATACCCTTATATGCCAATAGAGATGGATGATTACTCCAGTTCTTTTTTAATCACTTGGACAACATATCATAGGTTGAACCTTCACCTTTACTACGCTTATAATTTTACATAGCCAGTCACAGGTTCAATTACCCCAGTCTCCTTCTATCCGTCGAAGGGGTAACATCTCATTGATGTCAATAGTTGAAGATCGTATTGTACGTTGTGGGGGGCACAATCACCCAAGCTAATTAGTTGGCATTGTCATCGTTTGGTATAAACAAGTTATTTATTGTTTAAACAATTGCGAAAAATTGTAAACAAAAAAATCAAACGTAACGTATCGGTGGATGGGCGGTCACACTACGATGCAGACTACGATCTTCAACTGTTTGTATCAATCGAAACGACGTTCTTTAATTGGTATACTAATTAGCAATAATGGTTAGCAAACTTTGATTTAAGTTTAACAGTTGTCGTGCATTGTATTCCCTAAATAATAGTTGCAGAGCGTAGTTTACCTTGCGGGGAATCGACGACACATCCCAATTAGTAGACATTGCCTTCGTTTTAGGATAAACAAGTTATTTCTTGTTTAAAGAATTGGCGAACACTGTGAACCAAAAATTCAAACTACGCGGAACAGAATGGTAGGTGGGTGGTTACGCTACGGTGTAAATTATGTTCTTCAATTATTTGTATCTATTGAATCAACGATATTTTACTATTATTCTTATTATCAATAATGTTCAGCATACTTTGAACTAAGTGTGACAGTTCGCGGATTGTTCCATGGATAACAGTTGAATAGAGTAATCTACGTTATATGGCCCACTGTTTTAATAAAGCCGCAAAGTCATTAAATATGATACTATACACAAACAAGACTAAATGTATGGCCATCTCAAATAATGGTGCAAGCTTAAAGTCGATGGTTATACAATTGGTAATAACCTTCAATTACTTAGGTGCGGATATTTCCAGTTTCTAAGCACTAGACCCAGAAGTAATAGTTCTAAAATCGTATCAGCTTTCACCTGTCAGAGTTTGTCATAGAGCTACGGTACGCATCTACAAAACCATATGACTGATGCTGCGGAAACAAGGGTTGAGATCATCAAAACTATACAACTCGTCAGAACAGTGGACATTAGTCTAGCACTACACCGATACATGATAGGATACGGAGTGAAGATCTGGGAGAAGGAGTAATTTGCAGGATGTGGCAATCTGGATCCGAATCAGAAGGAAAGGTGGCAGGAACACGTAAACAGGATGACAGGCGACCGCCTGACCAATATAGCAACGGACGAGACATCTATAGAAATAGAAAAATTAGACTACCTTAGTCCAGAAGATACTGCTGGACCTAGAGGAGGCCAGAATATGACAGGATCAACAGGTTAAAGTCTATTTACAGGAGGAAGAAGTACTCCTCAAGGATCAAGGACTCAAGTATGCTCGTAAGAATTAGATTATTTTCCATTGATTATTATCTACAAGAGATTTAAATTGTGTGCTAAATAAACATAAATTAAAACATAAAGACAGGTTTATGTCTCGAGTGTATATTGTGTAATATGTTATTTATAAATGATTCACAATCATCTAGCTTAGAATCAAAAATTTTCTGGAGACTTTAATGCGCGTATTTCCCAGACTGACTTTAGAACAAAACTACTTTACTACAGAATGCACACTAATTTCGAAATAATAATAACAAAACAACTTAAAATAATATATACAGCAAAAGAAGAATTACAAAACAATGAGAAAATAAGTCTCTCGGTGAGATTCAAGTGGGTTTACCATATATCCAGAATTGCCAATTTGATTTGTTATACTCTAAACCTACAATTTATCCCTTCTGAAAAATAACGTAAAATACTAAAAATAAATAAAGTGTGGCCTAAATGATTTTATAGTCATTGACTTAAACTTATCTGGATGATTATTGTAAAGTTTATAAATCAGATAAGTAAACGACCATTGTTACAAGCTCTTTGCATCGGGCGGGGATATAATTATTCTAAAAATGGTTGTTATATTCTGAATAGCTATCTAAACGACATCGATTCATTGTAGACGTAGAGAAATAATGGAAAGGTTGTATTTTCTCAAGTTATGAGAATAGGATAGATATGTCTCTCATCGTGTAATTTATGGTAAGTTTTTAGAATATGGCCGGACAAGCTTCATAGAATTGTTTTGATAATATTAGTATGTTTTGAAATAATATTACTCCTAGGAGTCATCACAATAGTACAAACACGCAAAACAACATAAAAATACAATGAGAAACCCACTTCAAAGATGAACTTTATTACCGAATATTAATATTTAAGCGATTAAATTATTAACAATCTTGATATTGGAAAGATTATATATTCCTTCATATATTAATATGTATTTGACTTAATATTGAATTAATTAAATATATACTGTGAGAGTAACCGTTTAACCAACTCTATATTCATTAATTTGTGTATGCCATATATAAAATACCTAATTATTTTTCTTATTTTTCTTTTTTTTATTATTAAATAAATAGACAAAAATGTATCAATATTATGTAGTTAGCTGACTTAAGTGAGTTAACTTAACAAGATTTTTTTTTTTACTTGTAAATTCGTCTTCATATGATAACTGGAGGACTTTTAAGTTGACCAATGAGAACGCGCTACGAAGAGGAAAAAAATAATCACATTGTCATGTCAGAAATCTGCCATGTTACAATGTTTGTTTATTGTGAATCCGATTTTAGACACAATATAGTATAAAAGAACAATCCTTTAAAACATGTGACACTGTGAACTGAGTAAGTTAATGCACTCCACAGCAAACACCAAACTGAACAAAATTTCAATAAACGTATTTTCGTTGATTTATGAACCAATATTACGTATTTGTATATAAACTTTACAACCTCCAGTAAACTCATTCAGGTGTGAAAAGGGAAATATGATCTAGAAAATGTCGCACCTTGCTTCAATGAGCAGTGCATATAGAATATTCCACGTAGCGCCGAAAAAAAATCAATATCTCGCAGTATTTCGCTGTTACATAACATTCCCTGCGGTGCATTAAATTGTTCCATTTCTTCAAATTTGAATTTATACGATTGCATTGCGAGTTATTTACGGTTTAACATGTTTACCAGACTAATGAACGCGTGTTAAGTTTTCCACGCTTGCCGAAGCATGTGATTACATCATAATTATTTTTACCTGATTAGTTAGTTTACAGATTTTAGATTGCGTTTTAAATCCGTAACATTGTTAACGCTATTGACACCTTGATGAGCATAATTGTGCACGTTCTTTTCTATAACACAATTAAGGGAATTATCAACACGCATGTTACCTGCTGTCTTATTAATTCCATCACCATCGGCCGCTTTAAACTTAATTCCCTCAACGGGTAATCGTATTATTATATGATAAGAACGCACTTATTCAAGATTTTTTTTCCGGATTTTTTTTTATGGAAACCGCCGCAAGACGCACATAAACACGCACCATTATCCAATTTCAGTGTCAAAAAAAGTAACGATGCTAAATTGCTCGGTAATAAAACACTTTGAAGATCAATTATCGCGCCTGCAGTGTATACACATGGTAATTTATTTCCAACAGACAATTTGTAACGGGATGCCTCCTCAAGACTTGCTGCGTTTTCAGATAAAAAACGAAATTTCATTAAAAACATACATAGTAGCTAACGAAGGCTCTTGCAAAATAACAATAAAATTGTCCCGGCGCACCTACTTACTCGCCGCGAATAGGAGTGGCAAGAAGATGACTATATACTTTCTGGAGCATTATTTGTACGTACACGTACAGACGGTTAATTTAAAACGAAAAAAATAACACAGTCGCTTTATCTGATAGGGATAATACAGCGTGTAAGCATGTAATCAAATTTGTAATCATCTTTATTGCTGGTTATTAACATGAATGATTGAAACTAGTCCGCTTTATAAAGTTTAAATTGCACCGAGAAAAGTTATGTTATAATTTTATACATTGAAGGATTAATATTCCAGTAGTTACTTGTATTAATGTGTGTGTTTTAATTTTTAGTACTAATTACAGCAGTAAGTTGTGAGGGCCGGCAAAAATAATGAATCGTAAATAAATCGAAGCTATTTATCTTTCAAGCCACCTTCAGGACGATGATAAATCTTAGCCCGAATTAAGTGTCTGCAACAAGCAAACCACAACGTTTATTTATAGACTGGAGTTTCTGTAAATTTCACTCGCGCTTGGGGTTTTCCGCTATTAAAACACATAACTGTTGTATAAAATACTCGTGTCCAATAGGGTTAGGGGTATGAGAGACATATTACGTGCATACGTTAATACCCGGGGTACGTTTCCAAGATTTTAATTATTATTTTTAGTATACACTGAACATGTTATTTATTATATTTTTGATGGTTAAAATAATCTCGAAAATAGTTAATAAATTAATTTATTATTAATAATTTTTCAAATTAGATACTTATACTTTCATATCAGTGCATACGATATGGGTATTACTGGAGGTCTGTTTATTACTAATATTTTTTATGATATTTTATTACAGATAGAAAAATCACAATTAAATACACCACTTTTAAGAGTTTAAATAAGGTCTGCAATACATATACAAAATCTGATGTGACTAGTGCACATAACTCATACGTGATATAATATGAAAGGAAGAATTCTTATTAACAAATTATCCATTATTTACTCAGCTTATCCTAGTGGTTAGAGGCGATATTGAGCATTGGCAGCTAGAGTTCAAACCCTTCGCGAATCAACTTTCACAGTTTTTCTGTGCCCTCGTGCTGATAGCTATGAAGATAGAAGCTATACCCATTATTTGTTCATGTTTTCATGACAGTTTTGAAAATCTGTATTCCTTATTTTAATTCTGAATTATTTATTTTTAACTATTCTAAATATTTTTAACAAAAAATGATGCACTTTATATGAATCTAATCACTCAGGTTAAGTGTTAATTCTGTTAGAGATACTTTTTTCACTGTGGAAAAATAATTATAATTATTAAAAATATTATAAACAATTTCGTAAAATAACACAGAGCTGTATACAGAGGATGAGGATTTACGCTAATTAACTTTTATAATTTATACGCGATTGTTATGAAAATCTGTATGCATTTCTAATTTGTAATTCTTAATTATTTATATCTATAACTTATGATATATACGCTTGATACTTTTACCAAAATACCATCGAATATATGTTTTTGAAATAATTGATTCAGATAAAGTGTCATTTCTGATAGTACAAATTTTGTTTATAACAAAGTAGTCGAAATCATTCATATAAATTTTCTATATTAAATACATTGCCTTTTAATAAGTATATCAGAGCTGGTAAACATAGACTAAAATAAACTAGTATATAGACTAAACTAAACTATTTCCACCAAAAACGAATCAAGGCTATATTCAGATAATAGCAACATGCAAAATTTGGTTTGAAAATTGCAGTAGTTTTTCAGAAAACTAGTTGTAAAATGTCTCACAAACCACAGACACGCAGACAAAATAGTCTCAAAATGATTAGGGGATCTTACAAAAATATTTCCGCTAAAAAAAATCAGAATTGTTTGCACGATCACAACACTTTAACCTTAAACTAGTATAGTCAATTAATTGCAGAGCATTATTC
This sequence comes from Lordithon lunulatus, assembly GCA_963942505.1. Lineage (NCBI taxonomy): Eukaryota > Metazoa > Arthropoda > Insecta > Coleoptera > Staphylinidae > Lordithon > Lordithon lunulatus. The sequence continues at coordinate 51,304,752 of OZ012666.1, read as the reverse complement.
CATTAAATTTATATTATGCGTATACATCAGTAATATATTTACAAGATTGTAATAATTTTACTGCACGTGTCGTCTTTAAACCTATAAATAGTAGTATCAACCAAGTTATATTTAAAAGCTTAGCTGTCCGTTAAATTTTACAATTAAATATTAATATGCTTTGCAAATTTATGCACACCATAAAGTAAGTTATTTAGGACTTTCTTACAATTATCTTTATTGTCACGTGCGATAATAAAGTAAGAATTTGCATTTATAAAATATATAAAAATATTTATTTTATTTATCATAAAAAGCAATTTCATTAAATATCCAGCGGAAATTTAAATTAAAGTGGAAAATTCTATATGCGTCAGTGAATATAACATAAGTAATGTTTATACCATATTAAATTATTTATTAAAGCGTAATGGTGAGTTTATGCTGACATAAACCCACACGTATAGAAATAAATCAATTTGAATAAGAGATTAGTCTTTAGATCGTCAATTTACTATATTATTTCAAAATTAAAATAATGTTAGATCAAAATTTAAAATATGTGATTTTTAGCAAAAAAATATTAAAGTTCTGCGGAACAGTCCAGCTCAGTGGCCTAGTAGCTAGTGTAGTCCATCTCGCATTTGGCAATGGAAAATGAGAGTTCAAACCCCGTTGTGTATGAAATTTCACCTTCAACAGTTTTTTCTTTCGTTTTCTGTAAAGTTAAGGTAAATACCGGGTGATTACACTCCTCTGAGTTTTTCCTTTTACCAAGGGGAAAATCTGATAGCTATAAACATAGAAGTTTGTATTAAATGGACACTTTATTCAATATTCTTATTAAATATTATTATAAATCTAGAACAGGAAAGGACTAAAAATTATAAGCAAATTTTGATTCTATCTACCCGGTTCGTTATATTATAATCCTTATATATAAAAGCGAAGATAATATTTTGAAGCCAGTTATTTATGTTTTTTATTGTGCTGTCACTGCAAGAGTGAGGGGCGACGGTTTTAATTCCCGTTAATGTCTTAAGTTCCAAAAATGACCAAAAATTCAAATTCATGCTTAAAAATGTATACATACATTACTAAATCTATTGCTAATAATTGATACCTATTTCATATTAATACAGCTACTACATACAACTAAATTTGAAATTGTTTTTATAATAATTTACAACATTTTCAAGTTTAAAAATTCGTCAAAAAAGTAAAACACACATTTGAAAATGTATATAAGCATTGCCATATGTACTACTGTTGATTTCGAGTGGATTGAACAGCAATAACTCGAGTTGCAATAAATTATTCGTATCAAGAATATTTAGATATAAACACGCAAGTTTCAAAAATCGCCAAAAATACAAAAATTAAAATACCCATTTTAAACGTATGTATATACATCTTACTACATGTATTTTTAATAATTGATGTCGATTTCATATTAATATAGTAACTACAACACAAGAGTTAATATTTTTATATTAACTTTTGTGTTGTAGTTACTATATTAATATGAAATCGACATCAATTATTAAATTAAAATTAAAATTAAAATATGAATTTTGAGATAAAACTCTCAAGATTCGCCAAAAATGCAATACACAATTTATATTTATTATTTTTGAGTTTTTAATATTTACTGTTGATAACAGTCACTAAAAGTCTACTTCTAATTAATGAAAAGTTATGTTTATCATACACTCACTTTAAAAATTCGTCAAAAATAAATAAAATACAGCACTTTTAAAAATGTACACGCGTTTTTTGTTAATAAAAATATATACATGCGTAAACTACGCTTGGGGCAGCTGATGGGAGGATCGAGTAGTCCACCAGAAGTTACAGCTGGTCCCAATTAGGGGTATAGTAGGAGGGTAGCAACCTACCTATCGTAAAATCAGTAGTCTGCTCATAGAACTGGTACAATTGCCTCAGAAACTGAAAATAACGGCGACTACTAGTGCACGGAAAAGAAAAAGATCTTGGAAACGGAAATACATATCAGGAATATTCTGCTGGGATATAACATCATGTAACAAACGAGATCAAGAAGTGATAATGGAAATGAACCACCACAAGATTGACATATGTACCTTGTCTAAAACTATGCAACAGATTAAAGTACTTCTAAGTACGACAACTATATTCTGGTACACAGTGGAAAAGATAAGGATGCCAAAGCCCACAAAGTTAGTATTCTAATACATCAAAAGTTCGAACAACAAATTGACAATATTATCTACATCAATGATAGAATATACTCAGAGTAATATTAAAGAACGAATGCATGTGATATTTTTATACGTAAAAGATGCTAGTACTAGTTCACATCACAAATGAAGAGGTGATGAATATCTACAAAAAAACTCCAAACTGAGCTGGATAGCCTGCACTGGTTGAAAAAAACCTTCATAATGGGAGACATAGATTCTAGAATCGGAAATCAAATCATAACAAATTTGAGCATAACGAATTGGGAATAAACAACACATACTTTCAACACAAATTACAATACAAGTATACATGGTTCAACACTCGAGGACAAAAATCCACCACATACCTTTATTAGGCATATCCTGCACAAAAGTGTATACAATCCCTCTTCTATGTATATTCACTTTCCCTATCACCAATACCGTAGCTTCCCTCAACCACTATCTACTCCATTCTCCCTCTACCTAATTCCCAACCAGATTCCTCCTATTTGTTCATCATCACCCAGTCCCATCCTGTCGACATAGTCCTTATCACTAGCCCCCACTCTGCTTCTGTCATCCAAGTCGTTTTCCTCTTCCTCTCTTTTATAGACGAATCCAGCTATAAAGGTAGCTGGATTCGTCTATAATTCCTGTTTCAGCCTACAGGGAAGGAAACAGGAATTATAGACGAATCCAGTGTGTATTCAAAATTGCACAATCCTTTTTCTTCGGTATGTCCGTTTCAGTTTTATTAGTCCGATTTTTCTTATTTATTGCTACTTTCTTGGTGAGGACCCTCTGTCAAAATGACCCCATTTTCCTTTAGGCCCCAAACAAAGACTTCTTGGTTAATTATTAGTTTTACCTTTCTCTAGTTCTATTTTAGGTAACCTGATTATTTTCCGTTGTAGGTTGCTCTCCTCCCAGGTTAAATTGTTGTATACATATATTTCTGTAATTGCTTTTTGCATCCATCACTTTCTGCTTGTTTTGCCAGCTTGCCATATCCACCATAAATATATTACCTGATTTGTCAATTTCCCTCACATTTGTTTTGTCGCTATCTATTTTTAAATCCAGTTTTTCTTCAAAAAGATTTGCAATTTCACTTTCTGGTTGTAGGTTATCTATTATTCCTTTTATTTCTAGATTGTTCTTCTTTTTCATTCTTTCTTGGCTTTCTGTATTTATTATTTTGCAAATTCTCTATTCTCTCGCAATAGACTTATTACAACAAATAGACACACGAGGTCTATATGGGTCTTCCAAAATGAGCCAAATCCTACAAAAATTGTTCGTGCTTGCAGCACTTTGAAGCACATGGTGGCCTGTTTCTTCGGTATAAATGGCCATGTGGTAAGCGTGTCTTTAGAGCAACGTAGTAGAGTCAACTGTGAATGGTATACAAACATTTGTTTGCCAGAAGTCGTCAGTAAAATAAGGAAAACGAACCGCCGACGAAAAATCATTGTCCACCATGACAATGTTTTGGAGATACCTACTTAGGAGTATAAAACTGGTGGCATAGCAGTTTTCCACTCCGAAATTGGTTTAATCGAATTAAAAAATATGTAGGTATAAAAGCAAAGTATTTTGATAAACAATAATGAAGTTTCTACACACCAATAATTGTTTTTGCTATTCATTCTCAATACATAAATAGTAACACTTACAGAGTAAGAAACGAAAAATTTAACGATAGAACCAATAATTATAAATAGCATAGGGTCAATTGAGGTGGTTAGGACATATGTGCCAAATTAACAAAAAAAAGTTTACGAAACAAGGGTACAATGGAAAAACTACATGGGAGGACCAAGAACATTGGGACAGTATAAGAGATGAATCGGAAAGAAAATATATACAATGGGAAGGAATAAAACAACGAACACATGATAGGAAAAAAATGAAGATGAAATACACATACAAATAAGAAAAACGCCTACAACTAACGGTAGATTACGATTGAATAAATAAAATATATTGATAACAATTAACGTAAAAATGACTGTTGGCTAAGGCGCTTAGTTCGTTATATACAAGGTGTTAGTTAGTTAACTACACAACACAATAAGAGAAAGTACTAGATGAATTTCAAATGTAATAAAGTACTGTTTCTCTTCGAAAAACCATCGTATATCGTATCACAGAAAAACTTCTTTACGAAAATCATCATCAATCATTAAAATCATCTCTTAATTTGTGCCGTGTGGTAATGAACACCCTGTATATAATACATAATATAATTATTTCTTTTATATATTGTCATCATTCCGATTAATTTCTCATCCAAATTACTTATATATCTCCGGTGACCGGTGATTTCCTTTATACAAGTCCTATCTGTCTTACTAGTTAGTAACCATACATTTATATTTGACGCAATATATGTATTTAGAGGCAAGTATAATCTAAATAGTTCCTACCTCATATGAATTACAATAAGCAATTTATATAAGCCATATATTAGCAATAATTATCATCAAAAGTCCATCCTTTCATAAATAAACAAGATTTAAATTGACTTCAGATGTTGTTAGGTGTTGTATTTATAAATGGATGCGCATATATTTGAGACACGAATATAAATTCGCTGGGCATAAAGAGTCATTTATTATACGCACTTGGTAAAAGCCATTGTTTACTTCATCGTTGTCGCATTTATGCGGATTGCTGTCCCTTGGCTGTCGAGCAAAGCCCGCGCTTAGAGCATGATTACAGAATAATTTAAAACAAAATGATTTATAATCCTAATTAAATATTTCAGCTGTGCGAGCTATTATTGCAACCAGCTGTGAAATAGTATGGAATTAAAAATGGACCCCTCTTCGAGAGTGCAGTAAGGAATGTTTAAGAGATGTCGGTGTGACATAAGTTTAGTTTAATTAAGCCGAGTTGTTAATGAGTTTATTATAAATATGCTAATCTTGTAGGTATAGAATAAGAAAATACATCATACTTATTAGTGCTAAAAATGATTTTTGCATTTTCGATAAGATTTCTATGGCAATGTAAATGCTCAATGTTTCATTTAATTTATTACATATAAAATTAAGAATATAAACAATTGAAATTCATACCTCGGCCAAAATAAAATTTATCAGTTCTAATGACCACGTACATGAACAACCAGTGTCCGTATGAACAGTATTAAATTATTGATTTAATATTATTGATTTTATATTGTTCATATGAACATTGTACTAGTAACTACTAATATACCTGGGCTCTAGAACTCAGAAGTCTTATTTTGGTTAAGGTATAAATTTCAATTGTCTATATTCTTAATTTATATGATATAAATTAAATTAAACATTGAGCATTTACATTCCCATGTAAATCGATAATTTTATCGAAAATGGAAGAATCAAGTTTAGAGCTCATAGTATGATAACAATAAATACTTGATTATTTTCTTAACACATATAATATAGCCATATAAATAACAGATACACAAAAAAAGGGGGCTGGGGGGCATCAGATGGTGCAGATTAACTAACCAACCTTTGCTCTTCCATCTAAACCAAACAAAATAAACTTTTTTTATAACATGAATTATTTCGCACATACTTTACATTAACATGGACTGAGTGGATAACAATCCTAAACCTACATTTACGGTAAACCTATTTATATTAATTTATATATTTTGGAATGTCGTACATAAATGAAGTTTGCATTGCCTGATTTCGTGTTGAGGTATCATTATTAATTGTCCCAACATAAACAGGCAGGCAGCAAGTAAATTGCGACAATAAAAGAACTTAACATAATCTTATATTACTTTTTTAATAAACTTGTAGATATTAAACCATGTTTGGTTTAATAAATACACCATGCAAAAAGTATTATACCAGTAAATATGAAATTTTAGACACATGTTTGGTACCATTGGATATCTCTCGTTTTTCTTCTATTTTCATTGTGATTGAACTGTTCATCAATAATACTTAATTTTTTTCGAAAATGTACTTTTTTGTGTTTCTCATTAACAATTGATCTAAATATAATGTTGCTCCGATTAAATTGCAGGTAATTTAATTGCGTACAACATGCATGCATTCACTATTGCTCCTCCAGACGTCTACATTCTTTCGAATTCGTTTTTCGATATTATCATTCTAGACCCGACAGTAATGTGCAAGAAAATATTAAGTAGGATTTTTTTTTCCAAACACTAATTCGATTGTACTACAATCGAAGTTAGCACCTTCTGGTATGTAGAGTAGATACAATTTAAAGTGGCGTAATGTTGAACTTAGGATCCGCCAGATCAATTTGTATCTACTCTATTGCACATACAATCATCTAACAGTAATCTAGTTGACTTTGCGATCAAGATACAGAAATATCTTCATTACATTTTGAAAACGAATGTTGCTGCATATTCTTCAGAGTAATATTAAAGTATATGATAATAAATAACTCCAGAAATTAATGAAATATATAAATTCAGATAAAGAATATACTGATTATGTATATAATTAGTATTTTCTTTATCTCATATCATATAATCAGGTGTAGATTGGCCAGCTCGGACAAAAACAGAGAAAAAGAAAACATTAATAGTATTAGTAAATGTAGGCCGGTGATATGAACGCCAGAGCCAAGGCTGGCCCAGTTCGTCTCTGCAAAGTACTGTAAATTACAAAGGGCATACCAAAAAAAAACATATATTACTAGTTTATATCAGATGTACCGTATGATAATAAAAGAATCCATACAGCTTACAACACAAAATATTTACACATCACTAAAACCGCACGATGTCGATGTTTTAGTCCATCTAATGCGAAAAATGCACGACATGTGTATTTATTTTGTTTCAGCACGCACCCAAGTAATCACAACCTTCACCGAGCACACACGGTACGCGACTGAGCCCTGCGCTGCATTCATTGTTTTGGATAACTCACAGCTACGATAACATCGGTGACACTGGTCGCTCGTTTAGCAAAAAAATGGCATACGTGCAAGCCGTTTTCACTTGCCCCATGCTAATTTTATAATTATCATTCCGAAGATTTACACTTTATAATTCAGGATGACTCAGGGATATCCTTGGGTGGCACAGCAGTCTAGACACACAACGAGTCGAAATTGCTGGGTGGCAGGAATCGATTACCACCGCGTATCGTAATTTTTCACCTACTAAAAACACCTGAGGAATACTAAGTGTGTAGTGGACAATGGATCGAAATTGAACAGCGCCGACGCAAAAAAGAATGAGATCAATTCATTAATATTGAATAATAAATAGATTGTTGTACAATTCGAGTTATAACAAATATTGTTAATGAAATCATATGTAATTTAACAGTGTCAAGTTAGAGAACAGCTGTTTTTTTGACAAAAAAAAACGGATACTTTAACTGACAATGTAGGAAAAGAAGTCAATTGCAAATACAAGATGTTATTGTTAATGAAATATATTATACATAAGAATATGTATAGACGAAATAAAATATTTTAGCTTTTCAATTCTGGCGATTGTTATGCTATTATGTATACATTCCTAATGTTTAATTCTGAATTATTCATTTATATAGCTATTCTCGATATTTTTAACAATAAATACACTTATAACTGATTACTATTAAACTTCCATTCGAATTATAAGCATATTGTATTCACGTGTGATGTAAAAATGTTATACTAAAAAAACAGGGCAAGTGTACATTTAGGGTATGAATCCTCACGAATCTAAACAAGCCTCTATCATATGTTCTACTACCAAATTGTTTCCTTTGAGTTGCTAATAAAAAACTCATCTATATAACACTAAATATAGAAATGGACGTCTTTCTGCAGAAAGGAACCAACCCGAAAAATATGTCTGTTTCTTTTACCTTTATACTTAAACAATTTAACTTAACGAAAAAATTAAATATAGCTCTAAAGTTCTAGAATTCCAAAATTAACCTGAGTTGATTTTAATTTATGTAAATCTTTGTATAAATCTTTATATAAATCAGTGTTCTCATCTTTAACATTAGGTAGATCGGTCCTTTTCTGCAGAAAGGCGTCCAAATAATATAAAACCTAAATTCTATAAATATTACGGGCAGAAACCAATCATATTTAATTTATTTACTAGACTTTCAGAGAAAATAAATTAAAAATCCTACGTAGTATGTAAATTTAAATTAATTTGCTTTTATCATTATTACTATTAGTTATTTCTTATAAGTCTCTTCCTTCAGTAGAACTGGTAGAACGGCCGGGATGAGTAAGACTATGCCGGACGTTCTGGTAAGCAAGATATGAGTTACTTCTATATTGTGACAGTGATTTCCACATTATATTGGAGGTCGCCAGCAGGACCGCATTTTGCATGAGTTCATTATGTCGGTGTCCATTTCCACTGTTTTTGACATTTGAAATGGAGTTTTCGAGATCTCTCCTATTGCCCCAATTACTATAGGCACAATGCGTATAAAATTGCGTCTTCATATTTCCTTTATCTCAAAAGCATTGGTGAGTACTTCTCCACCTACATACACATCCATAACTGGGCCTTTTTTCTGATTTTATCCACCACAGGAACGCCTGGTCGATTGTGCATAATGGGACGGACAGTTTGAATTTGCCTCAGTACTCGTCTGGGTCGGTGCCATAAAGAAAAATGTGGACAGGCCAAAGAGGGCGTTGCGCATCAGCGCTCTTTGGATCACCCAGGCCTACAGGACAACTTCTACAGACGCGGTCCAGGTTCTGACGGCAGCGATACCTACCGACCTAATGGTTGAAGAAAGGGCCGCAATCTATAGGGAAATCAATAATGAGACGAGACTATTTCCAGGACAAGACAGACAGGTGCAGACGAAGGCGGCCTGGATGACGACCAATGGACTTGACATTACTATTGCCAAAACAGAAGTGCTTTGTGCTCCACTAAGAGAGCAGGTATCCAGGCCGTCACTGAGATTGGATTGCTGGGGTCGCTATTCCCGCTGAAAAGGCAGCTCAATACTTGTATCCTATTAGGCCCAATTCACACATATGCGGCGTCGGGCGGAGGCGCCGTGTAGGCGAGGTGCAGGCGCCGCGTCGCTCAGGCGATTGTGATGTCTATATGCAGTGAAGGGGTGGATTCGACACCAACCACACCACACAGGTATCGTCGCTTCCAATACCTGTGTGGTGTGGTTGGTGTCGAATCCACCCCTTCACTACATATGGACATCACAATCGCCTGTGCGGAAGGCAGCCCAGACTGAGGCGGCACTAGCAAATATGCTGCCTAACATTGGAGGCCCGGGCGATAAAGACCCAGCGGAATGTGAGCAGATTGTGCACCAGATCACTTCGGATCACCCGGGCATAGAGGACCACCTCCACGAATACGGTAGAGTTTCTGGGGACCACGATTCCAGCGGATCTGATGGTGGAAGACAGGGAAGTTCTATACCGAGGAACTAAAGGGATAACATCACCTAAGATACAGAGAGTTGGGGGCAAGGAAGCAAGCCATATCCCAATGGCAAAGACGCCGAGACGAGACACCGAATGCGACATGAACGAAGGGGTTCTTTCCCCAACTAAGTCTACTTAGGGACAGCAAATACGGAGAGACAGGCAGACCATTGGCTAACGGAACTACTGACAGGATATGGCGTTTCCCAATCCGACTTAAACATGATTGGGAAGGCGACAAGCGACAGGTGCCGCTACTGCAACAAGACCCGACCCACACGTTGTATCGCTGCGAAGAAGATATAATGTATGAACAGCCACTTTATGGACAGAACTGGGGAAGAACGAACCCTCCGTGCAAATGGGATGCCTAATGCTTAAGCAGAAGTAGTGATAAAGCAGAAGTATAACAACAACCAGGAGGGGAGGGAACAGACATCGAAGGACAGCTACGATTGCAGGTAGATGGAAATAACACTATTTACGGAGGAGGGGCTGGTGGCTGCAACCAGAAGACTCCGTGGCCGGCCGGAGTCCCACCGGAGGCCGTGAAACTGGGGATAGGACACTGATAATGGGAGAATTTTCGAACATGTGGAAAAGGTTTATCCCCTAGCCAGGGAAACCCCAGCACATCTCGGCGACGTACCGACTGCTGTGAATGCTCGACACCATGGGGAAGAAGCTGCTATTGTACCTGATTTTGGGGAGACTAACACTCCATCACCGAGCCACCCGGAGGACTTGCGGACCAACAGTACAGTTTCAGGCCTGGCAGGTCTACCATCTAAGCGATGGAGATGGTAATGGAAGTGGTAAAGCAAGCAAGAGGTAGGTTGTGGAGATGGCAGACGCTCCGTGCGCTGATAACCATTGATCTGCAAAACGCCTTCAATATGGCCCACTAAGAGGGAACCCTGGAAAGGCACAGGGCTATAGGCCTCCCGGTGGATACCAAGAGACACGTTAAAAGCTACCTGGAAAACCGAAAGCTCATTGTAAAGAACGAGGACGGAGAGCTTTGGGAACGACCAGTGGAACATAATGTACGATGGTATTCTACGGATACAACTCCCTGAGGGCTGAAAAGGGTCAAAACTGGTAGGGTAGGTGGACGATGCGGCCCTCGTGTCGACGGAGCGTAGCAAAGAGGAGCTTAGGGCAAATGTAAATGACAGTGGCTAGCCGAAAACTCACTAGAAGTAGCGGAGGAGAAGACATAGGCGGTGCTCCTAATAGGCCGGAATAAATATGTGAAGATCCGATGGTAAATGGAGGGACCGGGGGTTGTTGTGGACCAGGGCTTGACCTTCAGTAAACATGTGTCTGCGATCATGCCGAATATGAAAGACCCGGGCCAGTATAAACAGAGGATGCTGGCTCGGGTCTCGGAGAACATAATGCTGTACGGGGCTCCGGTCTGGGGTTTGGAGTACAAAAGCAACCGGCAAATCATGTCAAGGGTGAAGAGGAAGAGTGCGCTTAGGGTAGCAAGTACCTGGGAGTTATCGTGGACCAGGGATTGGCTTTCAGGAAACATGTGTCTGCGACCATGCCGAGCATGCCGGGCCCGGGCCAGTATAAACAGAGGATTCTGGCCCGGGTCTCGGAGAATATAATACTGTGCGGAGGTCCCATCTGGGGACATCGGTTGGATCAAGTACCAAAGCACCCGGCACATCCTGGCAAGGGTCCAGAGGAAGAGTGCACTCATGGTAGCAAGGGGGTACTGGACTGTGACCAGGGAAGCCACTAACACAAGTGCTCTCGGGGCATGGCTGCTTTAGAGAATACCTGAAACGGATGTGCCTGGTCATATGAGTGTCCCCTGCAAGCATGACTGCAAGGACGAACCTTTGATATTCATTTGTATACTGAACAAATTTATGCGTAAAGCCATAGCCAGTGTCCGCGGGGATTGCTTGGGGTTTGACGAGGCATTTGCAAGATCTGGACTACGCCGATGATATATGCTTTCTTAACAGTAACACCGGCGATATGATTCGACTAACTTCCTATCCTAGCGAACACAGCAGAAAATGTATATATAAATGCACATAAACAACGACAAGACGAAAGTAATGCGCATTGGAAGCAGGCACAACAACAGCATCGATATAGACGGATACACTATCGAGAGGGTGAACAATTTCTACTACTCTGAGGATGGAGGCGTATGCATCGAAATAAAAATCGGTAATAATAAGGCAAGAGGAGTTTGTTGCATTACTTACATACATTAGTATGGAATAAATCATAACTATCTAACAAATTATTTTTTTAGCACTACTGTTAACTCTGTCTTATTATAGGCAGCAAACACAAAATACAAAGCACAAACTACAGTGTTTTCTTAATAGATGCCTTCGCCGGATTTTAAAGATAAGATGGCCTGAGGTAGAGCTCTGGAAGCTAGCCTACCAGAAAGCGATAGCCTTTTAAATTAGTCGTAAAAAAATTAAAATGGCTGGGCCATACCATAAGGAGACCAATCAACAACATTGCTAGGATAAGCTTATATTTGAACCCACTAGGCAGACTGAAACAAAGAAGACCCAAAAAACATGGCGATGTACAGTGCCTGTGAAAATGGCTGGAGTTGGATGGTAATGAAGGGATGTGTCTAAAATCGCGTACGGTGGAAGAGAGTGGCGGACCACCTATGTTCCTGAGCAGGAGTTAAAGAATTCGAAAAGAATAAGCCAGTAATGTAAGACCTTACGACGAATAATAGTTATTATTTATTATTTATATATTATTGTATTATATAGTATAATTTTACGTGGTATATTAGGGTATATATTAATAATCTTCTATATTTTTCATATTTCCAGTTCTTGTCTAAACCTATCCATGTTTCAGAAATATACCCATGAAGACATATTTTACCAAATTACAAATAATGCATATTATTATAGAACATGCTATAAAATATTATATAATTATAAAAATGCGCTAACTGGATATCACTGTTATATTTGCTGTGTACTTAAGATTATCCCCAGAAACTAAACATGTTGCTTCTGTAGTAAACAGTACATGGTATATTAAATCCATTTTAAGATATTTAAATGGGAGTTCTACACACAAAAAAATGTTTTTCCAAGTAGGAATAACTAGATTATGTGGTATAAATCCATAGCAATGTAGTTGTATATTTAAATTTTAAATATCCACGGACAACGTGCACGGAAAAATAAAGGAGGCAAGAAGGCCGCCGCAAAACTGCCCACTTTTGAATAACGCCATACATTTTCCCGTGCGGATTAAGCGAATTTATATTCCGCGGTGCGCATTCCAAACAAAGGTCCGCCACTAATACCGGCCGAATGGCAACGCAAACTTGGAATAATATTTCTGTCACTAATTCCAAGTTATTAAACCACTTAATCCTGCATAGACATGCGCCTTTAATAGCGCGGCCCCAAATTGAGCGGGAATTTCGGGGTGATTTATTGCGTCAGCTCAAATTCAATTTGCAATTTGCAAACGCAAAACAAACGCGCCGGCCGGTGCACTAAGTGCGATTTATGTTTGCGCGGAGAGACCGAGGGGTGAACTATTTAATTAAGTAATATGCAAAATGGCACGCACTGGTTGCTTATTGTGGTTTGACAGGAAAGTTATTGATATTGTCAACATTCAACTGGTATATGTTTTAGAGCCGTCTGGAACGTTTATTTACTCCAATGTACTGTTTCCAGCTATAATCACATTTCATTTCAATTAGGTAAATTAAGATGCACGAGTTCTTAGATGATTCTACTGGAATTTCTATGCTAACTAATTACGAAATATGTAGGATTGTATGAACATATTAGAGAAACAAAGGAGATTAACTAAAAGCTTTCATATCTAGATTAATTAAAATACAGAAATTATAATTACAAAACCGTATATGTTATGCCGAATCCGCGTAATTGCTTATTACTTGAATTCGGATTTTTTGCCTATTTCTAGACAGGTTCCACGAAATAAGTTACAATGAAATGCAGAATCCGTGCAGGAATACACTATTAGAGAGGATAGCTCGTAGTCTTGAGTTTTTGAAATTTCGCCATACAACGGAACGGTTTTTTTATCGTTAACTGCTCAGATTTTATTTTAAAAAATTCATTAGATACGATTATTTCATATCAATGGATATCAAAGTGACTCTTTCTATTATATTCTACATATAAAATGGTCCGTAAATAACGGCACAGTGTTCAAGGTTTGTTTCGTATATTGCAGCATAAAGCATAAGCTATCTCCTTTTGGTTTAGTATCCTTTGGTTTCGTGAAATAGGCACAAGCCAATTGTTCATTTCGCATACTAGGGAAGTACGCGAAATGAACAATTGATGTTTACGATGAAATTCACTGCTTTTGTGCTTTTAGTACCATAAAATATATAAAATTTGCAAAAGTGCCCTAATATACAGTTGATATGGATTAAAATATTTTTACCTATTCTAAAACTACTAAAGAATCTTTTACATAGAATTCTGAAGAAATTTACTAGTACAATAAGAGCTTGAGTTACAAGATAATCCCTCAAATTCGTGCCACACTTCACTTTACTTTGTGCTATATTACTATTATACATGTGTTGCGATTGTGAAATTTCCATGTATAGAAGGATAAGCTTCAAGTTACTTAAAGCTTCATATTACTAAATATAACCAAATACTTTTGTTCCATTTACACTATGATATTGACTTAAGATTAACGACCGTTTTCAAGAAATAAGCAAATTAAATGTAATATATTCCTTATTTCGTGAAATGAACAACGGGCTTGATTACTTCAAGAATTACACAAACACTTTTCCAATCTCACGTAATAGGCTCAGATTCATATTCAAAATAGCCATCTCGAAAATTAAAACGTAATAAACAAAAATTGCAAAAGGTTACTTTTTGTGATATTTCCCCTCTTGGTAAAGTTAAAATGTTAATGACTTATCGATCTGAAACTCACATGCCACAAATATGGGTTAGTAGGTGACATTTTATCCACCCGGAAACATTTTTAAATCACCCGTTGTACGTTAGCGATCACAATGGTAAATATTCAGCTAATCCCTCAAATTCGCTGCCATGTTAACACTCCACTAATGCTCGCGCACAATAGCATAATAGTAATAGACGCGAATTGCAGACAATCGACGACCTGAAATGTATACGGCTTGGATTACGCATTCAATGAACCTGCGACAGGAAGAATTTATGGCTTCTGCAGTCCATCGATTTCTGTTTCGAGATAATGGAAATTTGCATATGAGGGTTAAACTTGTTCATACATGAGTGTAATAATTTAATGTCGTGCACTATAATAAACTTGTGTGGTGGAAAAAGAAACTTTTCGTAAACGAATTTACTTCCATACATAGAAGCTTCTGTTTAGTATTCGTGTGATTAGTGGTTTGTCGCCCCGGCATGAAAAACTTTTTACGATGATGTAGTTTACTAAGTTAGCTTAAGGTGTAGGATTTTCGTCGTATTTTCGTAAAGGGGGTGCTTCTGTGAGTAACTTCGTCACCTTCAGTTACAAACTTTGTCGTTCACTTAACTTGATAACTGCTTATTGAAAATAATTTAATAGAAGTTACGGCGCGCACCTTTGAGTGTCAGAAACTTATACACCCGGGAATTTCTTTTATGTCGCCACACATTAGGTTTTTTTGTGCCAACCGAATGAGATATTTTAATTAACCGTTTTGATTACAATTTCACCCTTTAGGGTCTATCATGCCATTAATAGTCAACAAGTCGGTCCTAGACGAGCAGTGAGCGTTAATCTACAAGACATAAAGCCTCTTTCATGCGTTAATTTCCGTGTTGTGAGCAATCCGTACCTGGAATGCGAGACATTCCCAGTTTATAATTACACCCGGGGTGGTACGAGATCCCGTTTGAATTTACACGTAATGTAAAAAAAAGACTCCATCCTATTTACTCTTCCGCTTGGAAATGATCTCCCCTGGATGCTCCGCCAGCAGGTCTTTGGTTTTAAATTCACGGCGGGAGCCTTCGGAAATTCCTGTGAACCCGATGCTGTAATTTACTTATGTTTAATCGTTGTTTAGAGATTACTTCGCATTATGCATGTCCACGCGATTTATTTAAACGGGGTACTTTCTGTAACTGTAAAAACGCGAGCCTTTCGGGCAGACTGGCTGGCGCCTAATGCATTCATTGTAAGTAAAATGGGCGCAGACTCACAATATAAAAGGCAATTTCAGACAAGAGTCAATAAACGGTCAGTTTACACGTCTCAATATAAGGGCCCACTAGAGTCCAAGATGTAATGAATAGTATCGATCGGAAAAGAATCGGAGAGCGAATTACTGAAATGACATGACGTGAAATTTTGTCATTTCGTTTTAAATCGGGTATTTTTAGGATTGGCAATTAAAGCGACTTTTATATAAAAGGGTTAGGCCTGACATTTGTTACTTTTACCGTACCAAGCGATGCGAACACTAACACGTCACAGATATGAACGGACTATATTCTTCCACCCGCATGCGATATCAGATATGAAATATCGTAGACTTGGAGTAGGTATTCACTTTACCGTGAACAGCCGGCAATTCTTTTGATTTACGTTATCGTTTGTTTGTTGGGACAAAAGGAACGGTCTCCTCAACTCGACTCACCGTTTTTGGAAATTACGTGTTATGATTTAAATACTATGCAATAGTTAATTCATAAAATATCCACAGTTAAAACTATATGAATGGACACGTGTGTATTACTATGCAAAACGTGGAATGTTTGTACATATGGTTTGAAAATTGTTTTATTCGGTAATGCCTTATTGTATTTATGAGATCCGACACAACGGACGTGACCGGATCCTCGCGCGAATATGATCGACGCATGTTAATAGAAAATTCCAGGAAAGTTCCCTAACTCCATAAAGGTAAAAGGTACAACCATGCCGAACAGAAAAATCTTCGGCACCCCCGAAACAAACATTTAGGAGCATCTTTACGACGCCTGCTGAAACATAAATCGTCGGGTAGGCTTAGACCACCGAGGCCGTAACACTAATACCGCACTCAAACTCCCACAACGCGGGGTAATGAACATCGTAAAACTACACACACACATCGGATCGGAATTTCGGAAATCGTCGACTGAACAACATATTGGATACAACTCGGCAGGATACATATGGGTTGCATTGTTTTTCCGCACGCTCTCGACTTTTTGTGGCGATAAAACCAGCAACGTCAGAGCATTTGCAGTCACGTTTTTCTAAGAGATCTTGTTGGGTCATCGCGGATTAAGATATCAGCGCGGAAAATCGCATCGTTATTATGTAACGTTCATACATATTCTATTTCCATGAATTAATTACTGCATACATAAAACATAATGCACGAAAAGATCTAAAGGCATCCTTATAATAGTTATTAATATGTCTAACAGTTTTGTGAAGAACATATCAACGCGGTTTTTTTTATTTTTATTTGTTGCCAAAAATTGTTTCTTCGATACATTCAATTTAAACGTGAAATAAAAGCAAATACAATACAATACGTTATTGGAAGTTTTTCTTTTTCCATTTATTCCATTATTAGTAGTATCTTTCACCTTCTCTTCATAAATTCAAATATATTACATTAAAACATTTAAAATTTAACCTTAAGAAACGTTATAATTGCCTTGTTATAGTAGTTGTTAATTGTTCTAGCAGTTTTTACTAGAGAAAATAAACGTGGGGTGTATTTTAAATTCTTATTTATATTCCTTGCCATAATTTGAAATTCCGTATATTTCAATTTAACGGTGCAATAGATAAAAATATAATACATCCATTATTACAGGTATATTTCAGTTTCTCTTCATAAATTCCATAATTAAATAATTTAAAACAATAATTTAATTCAATATATGTTATGACAGAGCACTTCTGTAGTCGAACATATTTTTATCCATTCAAACATTGTATATCTTTAATATATCGACCGTGTAGCACAAGAAGGATCAATTGATGATTATTTAATAAAAGTACCAAACTAATTTAAAGGACCTAATACTAATAGTTAACTTTTAACTATTGCAAAATGAAGAATTGAGAGGGAGTCGCAGATTGGCCCTTTTAGATTTGTGTATTAAGTTCGTAATCCTAGCAGTTTGGACCTTTTGTTAAAAAAGGCAGATTGACTCTTCTTGTGCTACGCCGTTGATGTGTAATCAGTGAATATTAAGAAATACAATATTGTAAATCAGATAAAAATATCTATTATGGCAAATTCACAGTTAAATAATTAACACGTATAATTCCAGTTACACTTAATATATAATGAATGCAAATTTAATTAAATAATACTAGTATCTATGTGATAATGTGACAAGTGAAAGTTAAAGAATAAACGATTTTAATTTATTGATATTATTACGTGAATGGCATAATAAAGTACTAATTAGTTTAATGCGAGCACAGCGTGGGGTCTACTGCAGGACCTACTTTCTTAGTAGTCTTATGTACGATTTATTTGATTATGCAGGGGTTTCACTTAATTTTTATGCTTTTAAATTTTGCAATACTTACGGCTATATGTACCGACCGCCCATAAATCTATTCATTGTTCTTGACTCTTTATATTTGATTTTAATTGATTGATAAATTCAATAGGCTTCACTAAAATATTTATTTAAATATGCGAAAAGTAATAGTAGTAGCAACCGCCATCCCTTAACATATTTGCTAGATCAATATAAAAAATACCTCTGCTAGCATAAGAATTACAACTGTACCTGGGGGATCGAGACATAAGTTCAATTCTAGAAGAAGAAAAATTATCTGAAAAAAGTTAGTAGTTGTTTTTCATTTGAATAGATCCCACGGAAAACGAATAGATTTTTGCACACTAAAGGATTTAAAAATATTAATTATACTATATTCATTAAACTATTTTTCCTACTACCTCCTTTATAGCTCAAAAATAACTTAGCACCCCCTGACTTCAGCAGTGATCGGTTACAACTTGCTTTTGTGTATATAATACGAAAATGATGTACCTACTCACGACGACTTCTTTCTTGGACAACAGATTAAACATGAATGAATGTTTTTTCTTGATGTTTTTAACATTTTTCACTATTTTTATTCAGTGTAGCCCAATTTCACCAGCAGCTGATACAGAATATCCATCAGGAAAGAAGAGAAGAGACAGGCAACATATATGATTGAAAAATGCATAGAAGAAATACCATCCAGGAACAGCATTTGACAAAGAAAAAAGAAAGATATGAAAGAAATTAAAATAAAAGAAAACAATCTCGACACCCGAAGGAGTAAAAGGGTAAATTGAATATATTATTTTTCAGATGTATTTAAAAGAAAATGATATTTATAAAATATTGTCCCATTATTTCTAACTAGAGAAAAAATATGTAGCCTGCACATTACTTTACGTATGATAATGATTTAAATATTGCTCTTTTTAAAAAATAAAATATTTCATATATTGGATTGTTAAGGCGTCTACTTTTTGAGAATTAATTATAAACGACAAAGGAAACGATTTTGCTTTGTTTTTTATCACACTTAGTTGCAAAGTGTAACTTAAGTGTAATTCAAAATAAAGTAAAAATCGTTTTCTTTATATAAAATCCACAGGGTTGCAATACTTTATCCATACAAAAAAATTAGATTAAGTCATTTACCGCCAAGTGCGAAATACGCGGCGTCATCCGTTATCTCGTTTGGAAGGGAAAACCTCCATTTGAGATTTATAATGAGGTGAAAACTGCATATGGTGATAAAGCTATGAATCGTACGAATGTGAACAAGTGGTGTCGCGAGTTTAAAAACGGTCGTACGTCTGTGCATGATGATCAGAGGAGCGGAAGACCTTCAATTGTGACTGACGAAATTGTGGAAAAAATTGAAAATGCGTTCCGTGACGATCGCAGATTGACTGTGGATGAACTTTCTGTTTCCGCAAATCTCCAGATCTCTACTACACGAAACAATCACAGAAACCCTCGGATATCGGAAACTGTCCGCGAGGTGGGTCCCAAAACAACTGACAGACCAGCATAAGTTGAATCGAGTGGAGGCCGGGCAAGAGTTTTTGAGGTGCTGGAAACTCCATGGAGCTGAATTTCTCCACTCCATCGTAACTGGAGATGAAACTTGGGTAGCACAACACACGCCCGAAACCAAAAGACAGTCTCAACAGTGGCGTCACACCTCTTCACCCTCCGCCAAAAAGTTCAAAATTACAATTTCAGCCAAGAAAGTCATGGCATCCGGGCTTGGTGACCGTCAAGGCATAATTTTAATCGAATATCTGCCTCAAGGGGAGACCATCAACTCTGCAAGATACTGTGAGACCTTAAAAAAATTGCGGAGGGCGATTCAGAACAAGAGGAGAGGCATGTTGACAAAAGGAGTCTGCCTGCTGCACGACAATGCCAGACCACACACGGCCAACGCCACGAAGCAACTGCTAGCCTCGTTTAAATGGGATGTCCTGAACCATCCCGCGCATTCCCCTGATCTAGCACCTAGCAAAAGCAAAGAGGAAATTTACACCTTCTACGAGCATCTGCAGACCGAAGTCGACAAAATACGTACCGAACAGAAGATCCTAATCATGGGCGATCTGAATGCCAGAATTGGTAATGCAATCGTAGATGGCGTAAAACAACGTATAAATGAAACACACGTCAACAACAGCGGAGAAACTCTCACACATTTTGTGCACAAAACGAGATGAGAATATAAAATACGTATTTGAATCACAAGTCACAACACAATATAACCTGGTCCAATACGCAAGGACACTCATCCACGATCGATTATATAATCTCGAATAGAGCAGTACACCCGAGTCAGATACTCGACGTACGCTCGCTAACATCAGCGAACATTGGATCAGATCACCAACTAGTCATGACAAAACTTCGACTCACAACACAATTGGAAAAGAAGCTACCACCTATCTACGTAGACAAACTGAACATGGAATCCATTAGTGACCTCACCGCAAGGACTTGTACGAAAAAAGATTAACCCAAAAGATCAGAGAACAGCCAATTCTGGACGAGGACGACGTGGAAACCAGTTAGAAAAAAGTAAAATCACACATCGAGAAAGCCGCTAATGAAGCACTAGGCAGAAGGAGGATAAACAAAAACCCAAAGAAACAACACACCATGGTTCACGCCAGAAGTAAAACAAATGGCAAGAGAAAAACGAGAAACCTACCTGAGGTACCTAAATAAAAGAACGCTGTAAGAGTGGCTACGTTACAGGGATACAAGGAACAGAGTACACGCAGAAATATGAAGAATAAAGACCGAATACTGGGAAACTTTCACTGCGAACATGGAACATGGAAGATATCGGGAATGATCCGTCGAAGAAAACGCGAAGTCAACGAATACGTAACATGAAAAACTATTCCGGAAGAGGTATGGATAAACCACTTTAAACAAATGTTCGAAGATGATAAGATACAACATCAGGAAGCGCCACCAACGGCAGAAACAACTACCCGCATCAATCACGAACTGGTAGAAAAATACATCAAGGAGCTAAAAGACAGAAAAGCTCCAGGTATCGACGAACTGAATAACGAACTGATAAAATAGGGAGGTAAACTGGCTAGCCTTTACAAGAAGATCTTAAATGAAACAACCATACCAACTGACTGGAAGAAATGTGTCATTATCCCCATCTTTAAATAAGGCGACAAAAAGCAACCAGCAAATTACAGAAACTGTCCTGAGTGCCGTTATGAAACTATTCACGAAAATCATCTGCAACATCATCTCAGAATGCATACCCATGCGAGAAAAACAACAGGGCTTCCGAAAAAATCGGTCCACAACAGACGCCCTATTCGTTATCCAAAAAATAGTAGAGAAATCAATAGAATACGAGAAACCACATATACGCCGGTTTCTCATATATTTCATAGATTTAACCAAAGCGTTCGACCGAGTGAGATTAAATGACATTACAACCATATTGAGACAGGGCAATACCCCGGAAGAAATCGTTAAAACCGTTGAAAACATGAACACTAATACAACGACCAGTCTACTTGTTAACAACAACTTGTCCAAGGAAGTGCCGATATCAACAGGAATAAGACAGGGGGATTCACTAAGCCCGACACTCTTCAACCTAATTATGGACAAAATAATAGTAGACCTAAAAAACGCGGGGCATAGATTCAGAACTAGTAAAGGAGAAATATCAATATTGTGCTACGCAAATGACGCAGTCATATCCGAGAACGAGGATGAACTACAGAGGCTACTACATGAATTTTACCTAACCTCGAAACGCTACAATATGCTGATTGCGGCACAGAAGATAAAAACACTAGTTGTAGCAAAAGAGCCCACAAGATGTAAACTGGCCATTAACGACGTAATAATAGAGCAGGTAATGTCCTTTAGGTACTAAGGGGTAAAAATAACCGCCCATCAACACAGGACGTTGGAGGTAAAGAACCAAACCGATAAATCATCTAGAATATCCGGGTGCTTAAGGGACATAATATGGAAGAACCCATTCCTGAAACTGGAATCAAAGACCCGAATAATTAATCATGCGTTAGACCAATAATCGCATACGCCGCAGAATCTAGAGCAGACAACAGCAAAACCAAGAGCATACCCCAACGGCAGAGATGAGAACGCTCCGAAGTATCAGGGGATACACACTACAGGACAGAATACCCAACCAAGACATAAGACAAATGTGCGTACGTACAGAACATAGTAATGTGGATGAGGCAGAGACGACGAGAATGGAACCAACACATTAACAGAATGGAGGCCATCAGAATTACAAACATCGCCAGAGACGGAAACCTACACTCTAAAAGGCCCCCAGGCAGACCACCAAAGAGATGGAGGCATAGCTGGGTGTCGACATCACAAGCAACTCCTTAAAGCTGGAAAAACAGGCTGTAAGCCTATTTCAAGAAGAAGAAGAAGAAGGATTTAAAATATTTTCAACACTAAAAGAAAAACTTGAGAAGAGCTTCACGGTGGACAGTATTTTCGATTTAAGATTAAAAATAGAATATGATAGTTTGTGGGAGTCTTAGAATATATTACCAACCATTGAAGAGGCTTTAAAAACTGTTCTACACAATCCTGCTTGTGTTATACTTAAAAGAATTCCTTTGAGCAAAAACATAGTTCAAAGAAGTATCGATTACATGAGTTATGATGTTTTTGTGTAATTATCTGTAAACAACCCATTTCTCTATACAACTGGACGAGCCAACTTTACCTGGTAATTAAGCACTACTATTGGCAGATGTTCGTTTTGTTGTGGACCAAGAAATCCACGAAGAAATTTCGCGAGAACTTTGAAAACAGATACTAAACGCGAATCAATATTTCATCTTTTGAGAGATTTGTTCACGGAAAAAGCGATCCCTTCATCAAATATAATATCAACCGCACCGGATGCGGCCCCTGCCATGTTTGGGCGCTATCGTGGTTTTATAAGCCATTTAAAACAAAATGTATCCGGTGTGTTTGCAAATCATTGCATTGATCGACAGCATTGAGTTGCTAAAAAACTTTCTTCAAATCGTCATAAACGCAGTAAATAAAACTCGGAGATTGCTAGGTTATTGGCTATACAAGAACTGATCGGAATAATCACTAACAAAGAACTTGATGTGCAGATTAGAAAGGGATATCAGTAATTCTGGCTTCAGAGTGACATATTTGTTACATATCCTGCATTATGGACTACCTCGATAATGTTTTTGATAGCTTTTTCATAACCTCATTGAAACCACGGACGAGTGGACGTGGTACTTGGAGGATGATACTATAACGATGCTATTTTATTTTGGTTACCATTTCACAACATAGTATTAAATTAATCTTACTGTCACTACTCGTTCACCCAGAGTAGTAACAATAGTGTAATTCGAATTACACATTTAATTAATTAATTAAAATTAATCTATACTCTATAACAAGATATCTCCGTAATTACTTGTCCTTTATTATATTCAAGCGCACAGTCTTCTATTTCAATTATTTCAACACGAACAACGGCGAAGTAAATCTCCAGCACGCGTACGCGGCATACATATTTAAAGTTTGTTATTATAATATTTTGAATCTTCCAATATACGTACTTTCCGAAACTCAATTTCAGTTCGACGCTGCTTGTTTTATATTCCATATGCTCTCTTTTCTTTCTGTCTGATTTGCTCAGGACAAACCAATATACAAGTAGATAAATCCTCAGACATTTGGCTTACCTGAATAAATCCGAGTTGACGAAGGTTTCAATTTCCGCGGTCCCCACAAAGCAGTAGGAGGACACAATTCACCAATACATCCGCTTTGCATACATTTAATCCGCCATTGCTGAAACAAAGAAATAATTTAATTACTAATTGTTTGATATTTTACAACGGTGTTGTGGAGTATTTAATAACATCCGTATATATTTTAATTTATAACCCTTATTTAGATATTACTTTAACCCTCTAAACGTGCATAGTAGTGCATCGGTCTATGCTCATTAATATATTATCTCATAATACATAGTAAGTGATTACTTTTTCTCTTTCATATCCAGTACAGCTAAATGAAGAAATCTAGGGAACAGAGCGTTCGGATAAAGGCAATTATACATTATTCTACTAGTGTAAATAAGTACAAGAACAATGTCTACAGTAAGACCCACACTGATTTTTAAAATTATTCATACTGTTATAAGGCGTTAAATAATTAATAAAACTAGGTGAAATTTCCGTCGTCCGATGGCCAACTCCTGTGAGTCCGTGTGCTTTGTATACGTTTCTTCTCCTCTCAAAATATGCGCCCCGCTTCTTATTTTTCTAACTATGCAATTGCAACTTCTAAGATGGCATCACGATATCGCGTTGTGTTTGTCCTGAATTGACGAATATAACAGTCAGTAATAAAATTATTTGTCAAGACTCCACAAAAGTCATAAATGACAGGTTGGTCGGTTTCAAAACATGTGTTCATTTTTAGAATATAGGGATATAGATTTCCACAAAGTATTTACCAATTAACTATATCTGTCGTACGGATTATATATGTTACAATATTACAATATACATACTTTTCGTTTTATAAAATTAGTTAGTATTTTAAAACAGGCATAAAATATATTCTAACCTGTCAATTTAAATTTCTTTTTTCACATCCATCTAGATTCTATTCCACACATACATATTTAAACACTCCTCACTGAAATATCTTTCGATCGGAACGATATCGGTGACACTTTTTTTTGCCAGGGATGTTGATGTATAATAAATGGGAAACCGCCAGGCAAACTGAATTTCCACTGTATCAGTAACGGGCGTAAATGACATTTTAAGCGGCGGGTTGATTATACATTTACACATCACTGTATCAGTCACGTTTATAAATTATTATTTTATACCGCACAAAAAGGTTTTCGACGTTCACGATCAGATAAAGAGCGACACATCGGAGGTGATTAATGTGTCGCAATTTTATTTTAATTGCGCGCGAGCTGTACCCATTGGGGAACCAAAACCGAGCCTAAATATCAAAGGATGGTAATAAATGTAGTTAGCGTGCGCCTGCATAATGTTAATGGGCAACAAAATTGTTTAAGAGGCTACTTGATATTTAGAAATAAAGAGTTTATGGGAGAATTATGGCTTTGAAGATGCGCAGTTTGTTATTTTCTTATTTACGGCATTATAAATGTTATGTGTAATTTTTAGTAATGAATATATTTGTTATAGATGTTGTAAAATAGTACATTGTATTGGCGTTATTATTATTGTATTGGCTATATATAGAAAACCTTTATTGCCATTATTCATTCACGTCAATAGTAACAAAAAAACTAAATATTATGGTTACCAAACTCATATCTACCTGCTTGACCATATATATAATAAAATTACAATAACATAATATTATCAAGAATAAATAGCCAGTTCGGTGGCCCAGTGGATCACCTCGTAATGAGCATTGGGGAGCGAGAGTTCAAACCCCGCTTTGGGTAAAATTTCGAGAATCACATTTCACAGTTTTCCAGTAAAGTTAAGGTAAATACCGGGCGTTTAAACTCCTCTAAACTTCTCCATTTGCCGACTGAAAAACTTGACAGCCCTATAATGATAGGATAGTATAGCAATCAGTAGCTTAGGGAGCAACCATCTTCATTTAGTAATTCTTCTGTATTTTTTCTTTTAATGTCTCTCTTACAAGCCACTCATATCGCTTTTAAACAACCAGTCCTCCCACGTATATTTTGCTTCTCAGAGAACCATCTCTTTCTTGCTTTTTCCTTACACCCATATCGGAGTCGTGTCGTTATTTTTATCATCTGTCTCCATATTGCTGGCTAGGTATTGTGGCATCAAACCATTGCCTTGAATTTGATTATATCTGGGGATGATTTAGTTTTTAAATGTTGACCTATCTTACCAGAACCTCACGTGCTCTTGTCTTAAGCATCCTTTCCATATATGACAATCTATTCACTTCACACACTGACAACCCTCATCTTTCATACATGCATACGTGCCCTCTCTAGATCTCACTCAGCCTACTTCCTCATTTCTTTGCGCACTCTCAATTTTTGCTATTTTAAGGATTTTTGGTCAGGGCATATCTGTCAGAGGTTGGTCCTGAGGCATTTGCTATGGAAATCTCATATAGGACGGGGCCCTAAGACGGGCAATGAGTGAAGACATTGCCTTTGCAGATGACATGGCTGTCCTGGGGACCGGCAAAGACATGGCGGAACTGAAAGGCAGAATGGAAGAAGCGGTGAGAAGGATGGACAAATGGACGACGGAATACCACTTCAAACTCGCGGCCGGGAGGACCGAGGCAGCTCTCCTGACAACCAAGAGGTCAGGACACGAGGCACCATACCATCAACAACTTCTAGGAGCGACAAAATCCGGAACCGCCTACGGTACTCAGGGAAGACGCTAGCGGTCAACGTCAACCACTCGACGCAGTATTGGAGGCTGCAAAGTGAGCGGCAATAACCGAGGCGGCCCTCGCCCGACTACTCACCAACACCGGGGGATCAAGTGAAGCCATGAGGATTTCCATGAGCGAGCTGCTGTGCGCGGCCCCGGCATGGTAGAGGGTGGTGGCGACTGAGTGAAATCAGGAGCGGCTGCGTAAGGCTACAATGACCAGCGCATTGCGCATCGCTAGAACGTATCGCACCGTTCCTACTCGACTCGGTAGAATTACTAACGGCAACGGTACCGGCGGACCTGCTGCTCACAGAAAGGGCTGCTACCTTCCAGGCCACCAAGCAGGGCGCCGGGAAGAGGGAGACGCGCAAGCTGAACTGAGAGGCCACCATGGGCAGATGGCAAAAGCGCTGGGCCATCAATACGAGGATCATAGACCGGGAGTGCGATCCCAGACGTCAAACGATGGGTGGAGAGAAAGCACGGGAATCTGGACAATTGGGCAACCCAGCTCCTCACCGGGCATGTCCAGACATACTTGGTGAGGATTAGGAAGGTGGAAGATGACAGATACTGCTACTGCCGCCGGGGACCCGGACGTGGCGCATACACTAGAGGGCTGCACCCAGTGCACGAAAGAAACGCACTGGAGGCCGGGGTAGAGGATCGAGCAACCACATAGTGCAGCAGTGGTGGTCATGCGACGTAAGTTCAAGGATGACCTCAACCGCAATCCGAGACGACACAGGTAAAATCTTTTAGTATCGCAACCCAATTAGTTTTCAAAAATAGTCATGCCATGAAAGATTCCAAAAGAAGACAAGCGAGAGGGATTAGTGGCCTCAGAGGCGGTCATGCTGTCTAGTGTTTAGTCGGCATGCGCCCAATACCGGATGAATTCAACACTGTTCTGACACGAGTATTGATAGAGTTGAAATGGAACACGATTCTAGATTCACACAGGGCGTGAACAGACGCAAAACCGAATTGAACTTCAAGGTCGATTCCTCTATATTTGGGATCGTATCGTATCGGACATACGTGTAAACAGGTAAAAATATCGCTGCGTATTAAGAAATGAGCTATTCGCTTTTACAGTCTCCGCTGTCGTTCGTTCTTAAAATGTGTATAATACATAAGAGCAGATACTGGTAATAATGAAAAGAAGCTGTGATTTATGACAAGCGTGATATATTTTTATGTTAATCGAGATGTCATTGAAAGTAGTTTGAAAAGGACAAAAGTTAAGATTGCTGAGATATGTTATGAGAATGCACTACAATCGTTTATCGATAATAGTGTCAGAAAATAATATAGGAGGTAGAAGAATAAGAGGCAGTCCAAAATCAAGATTGAAAGATGAAGTATTAATGATATTGAATGCAGTAACATCACAAACTGAAAAAATCATAGTTCAAGATCAAAAAAGAGATTGAGAAAAGTATTATCACAAGCCATGATTTAATCCTGCGGTGCTAAATATAAACAGGTTGTAGTAAATAGGAAATAGGGTAAGACACTTTAACATATTAAGATTCAAAGTGAACTACAATGTATTTGATTTAACTTGAATAAATTGTACTCCATTTCATTGGCTAGTTTTTACTAAAAGCTCAATAGAATTTGAGAATTAAAAAAAAAATAAATATGATCCAACATTAAATGTTTTAGATCTACGTTAAACCGTATATTTACTTATATTGATGGAGGTTGCAGATGGATAAGTGAATGGTTAAGAGAGGATGACAAAGCCGTGGTAGTACTGGCCTGGGAGATGAAGTGGGCGAGGAAATGTTGAGGGTAGAATATTGCAAGTAAGGGAGGGGTATATTTTACGTTTTTTGTATTTTATTTTGAAGATGCAGTAATTTTTGTGATGAATATACCTAATAAAGTTAAATGTTCATGTTCATGTATTTTGTGTAGGAACATGGGTGTGAGCCAATTTAATTTCAATAGTGGTTACTTGTGGAGCCCGAGAGTGTAATTTTCTCTCCCTGTGGTAACAATTGTAGACAATCTCGTTGCATTGCGTGGTTTACGCGTCATCCAATTGAAATATAAATGATATCTGCAGCCACAATCGGAGTCAATAAACAACATTAACTATGGGATAGATTACGGGCGATCAGACTCCTGTCCATTATCACGCGTACGATCGTCGACCATTATTTAACAATGGTCAAGGTATAAAACACCACTTCGAACGGCGGCAGCGCTCGCAGTTGTGCTGCCACCAATAATAGGCAGGATCGTTTTACTCTTTTGATATAGATCGAAAATCCGGTTATAAATCGAGAAAAGGAGGACTCGCGACGGACGACAGCGGGGGCCGCCGCCGTCGATATTTACAGCGACGAAACGGAATTTTATTTACAATTATATTATCCCTTCATGCATCAACACCCACGCGAGCTTGAAATGCTTTATGCGTGGTCCTTATATTGCTTGTCATTAAATTTGTTGCGGGTAGGCCACTTTTTTTAGCCATTATAATACATCTTGCTCGGCGGCGGCGGCGATACCATCTGTACATACGAATGCATGGAAATTATACGTTTCCCAGGTACTTTTATTGCCGTGTACTAGTTTATTCAACTTTATGTCATTTTTGTGAGCCGCCCGTGTATCTGCCCATAAATAAATGAACACACCGCCTATTATATTACCACTGGAAAATAAACTTCTAGACAAGTTTTATGCCGAATACAACAGTAAAACATTTGGACTTTATTTTTTCCTATGATTAATTGAAACAAGAACACTTTTATGGCAGACAGCGGCGCAGTGCTAATTATTTATGTAAACGTCCCAGCTGCAGAATGCTTTATACTGATATAAAATGTTCTGCAACCCTTAATTTAGTGTAAAAAATGAATTATACAACAGAACAACGAATGAACAGAGATGTTTATATGTACATTTAATTTAGTCGTGTTCGTGTACGGGTTTATTAACTTATAATATGGAAATTAGTTATGTAATGTCTTTTATTTTAAGCAATTATTGAACGTTGCTAACTCTTATATAACGATGAAAAAGAATACATGTGCATTAATAAATAAATAAAACATTATTAATTCATATTCATAATAATAATCTGACATGTCTAAAACTATTATGACTTGACGTTAACTAAACATTTAAGGAGGGTTTATTCTGACATAAAATAACGAATAATAAATAAAATAACAGATTAAGCAAAACGAATATGTAAAAACTAAAGGGATATTTCATATTATTAATGCTCACAAAATAAGAATATTCACTTAAAATTTATCCTTAGTTCTTATTTTTTCATAATAAACAATATTATGGGAAATAATGCTCTAAATTTTTTTATTGATTACAATTTTATTTATTATGTTATGACACCATGTACCCACCATAATATAAGGTATTTCTATTAATTGAAATTTAATATACTGTAAGATTAATAACTGTAGGACACAAATTAAATGTCTTATACAGTATAGAATTCTATGATGTATACACGAAATAATGCGATTTAAGAAAACGAAAATAGTAGACGAATTATAAACAGTTTATGAAAAAGTCCGCTTCAAATTTTGTTTATCATAAGTATGGATAAAGTATTGCAAATCCTCTTTATTAGATCTTTTTAAGACCATCCCTGGAAAATGTTTGTCCGCTGTCCGTCGTCTGCCTTTCTCCACTTTTTTTTAAGTACTGTATATTTTCAAACTAAATTTTGCATGTGGCGAATATCTCACGTAACAACGTAATGATTAGTTTTTGATTTAAATCCCCCAGCCGATTTAAACCAACAAAGTCCATGTTTTATTGCAATTGCAATATTGCAACTACCAAATATATCGCTACAATTGCCAAATTTACATGTACAAAATTTCATGTATTTGTATTGTGTACAATAAGTAATTTAATTTAACTATCAAATCATATTAGGAATGTATACAGATTTGCAAAAACTTGGCTTTACCAAACACTGTGCCCGAAAGAAAACAAATCCCCAAAAAGACTGGAAAGATCTTCTTTATTGCGAACTATAACATACGCACGATGAGACAGAATACTCAAATCCGGTCTTAAGTTAAGAAACTCGGAAATATCATAAATCGCCACATAAGGTGGATAGCATACTAGTGCTCAGCAAGATAAAACACCTCCAGAACAGGAGATATATCAGTTCAAGTCATATACATCGTAGTCACTCTGAATAACAAATACAAGATGCAAGTCATACAGGCTTATGCAACTACAAGTGAACTGGCAGACGAGGACATTGAACAATCTTACGAAAACCATTCCTTAGCAAAAAGCAAGCGGAAAAATCAGTTGTAATAGGGGACTTACATGCAAAAATTGGGCAAAAATCGAACCTAGGCCCACTAAACATTGGAAATTTCTGCGTTGGGTTAAGAAACAAAATAGTACAAACAATTATCGACGAGACGACCAGCAACGAGAACATATATTAATAACTTCCCCTCAACGAAAATGCACACGGAAGAGTCCCGACAATAAGGTTAAAAACGAGATTGATTATATACTAGCTTGAGATAAATATATCTGTTCATCTTCTTATACACCGGAAGCGACCTTAGACTCGTAAGAACTAGAAATCACAATAATACTAACTAGCTAAGAAAAAACCACTACCAACGATAGCAGATCTAACAGAAACGAAGAAGGGTGCAGCAGAGAACTCGAACACAACACAACACAACTAGAACGAAATATCAGACAAAATTACCAACAGTATCTGTGGTCTGTATGGAAAAAAAACAGACGACGGAAACAAAGCATCCGGAAAGCAAGCAAGTGTCAGGCGCCCGAGTGTCATACTGCCATAAGGGGCCTAGACTTCTTGACCTCCAAGGAGGCGGCAGAGGAGGCCATTAAGAGAGTGGCGCCTGGCTGTACGCAACACTACCGTGTACTCACGTACAGGCCGACCCGTAATAGGATACAGGTCGTCCTGGCACCCTGTTCTGTTCGGGTTGGTCTAGTACAATGCAAAGCCACCCAGGAGACGTCCCGAGCGGTTGCATCCGATGCTGGAGGGATGGACACCATCCGGACAGGTTTTAGAAACAACAATTAGGACCATAGTCGAAGAAGTCGGCGTGGCGGGCAACCTCAGCTCCAAAGCTGCAGAATGGGGATTCGAGGGATCGACCTAGCGACCACACTCGACCTCTACCGCTCTGCAGCGCTGCTGGGCACCGACTTTCACTCGCAGGAACTCGGCGTCCCATATTGACGTCACGCTGGCGTCAACGCGGCTAGTGAGGTGAGTGCAAGAATGGCAGTTGCTGGGTGAGGAAACACCACTACATTACCTATTGCAGTGAACCAGGAAGAGTCACTTAGCTCCGACCCCAGTAACCACAACCCCAAGACCGGACACCCCCCTACGCTCCCCCAACGAAGGCGGGCGATTGAGGCTGTCGATTCAGATGCACTAAAACGGGCATATGAGAAAACCACACTAGTCTCAAACACTGCCAGCGCAACGCAGATGGCGGACAACCTGGCCAGCAGGCTGAAGGCAGCGTGCAACCAGGCAGTACTGATAAAAGGCGCGACCAGGACAGAGGAGGAGAATCTACTAGTGGTGCCAGGCGGTGGCGGAGCGACGGAACCAAGCTAACAACGCAAGAAGAAGAGTGCAACGAGCCAGAGTAGCAGGTGTCCCGACCGAACTGCTCCAGGAGCAATACCGCGAGAAAAGGCTGCAGGCGGGCCATTGAGAACAGCCAGGCGAGTTGCTGTACAAATCTGAGTAGGGAGGTCGAAAATGACCCATGGGGCCTATCTTACAAGATCATAATGAAGAAGATCGGACCGCACCCGCCTGGACCAGAATCCGCGGTACCCGGAGGAGTTAGGTTTGGTCGGTGGTAGAGGCCCTTTTTCCAATTAGTGCAACCACGAGACAGACAGAAGAACAAATTGATGATCCACTAGGATCCCAAGAGGAGGCGGTGGCTAACTGGGAAGAGAACGAGGTGATCGCAGCAATAACCAGATTACCTAAGGGTAAGGCGCCTGGCCCTAACTAAATACAAAACAAGATCCCCTAGCTATCGCTGGAGTGATAAACCGACATCGCCAAAGTGCCTGGAGGAGGCACCTTTCCCAGATGGATGTCTGCTTGCCTGGTGCCTAAACACTAGCAGGGGAACCGTGTTGAAAGAACCAGGACCTGCAGTCATGACAAAGTAATACATATAAGGCTGACTGATATGAGACGATACTGAGGCGCTTAGTATTTCTAGTGGCGGGCAAGCCCCTAGCAACAGAATGTGATTTCTGCCTTAGCCGTAATGCAAATTCTTTAGTCCATTTTTTTCGCAAGTAAATAATCGCACACAAAAAGCACAGAAGACATGTGTAAATGTATTATTTTGTGTAATGCGTGAACAATTCCTACCGTATAGTTTTTTAATGAAGCTTTTCATTAATCATGTTTTGTCTCGAGTCAATCAAAGCGGATATATATTTGAAATAGAAGGTATTATTTCAAGTGTACCAATACAACAAGAAAAATTGTGACAATTTGAGTTATACAGCCCCCGATTTTTTTTTATCAAATCTTGTTATAGATAGCAGTTGCAATGTATTATTTTGTATAATGCGCCAACAATTCCTATAGTATAGTTTTTTAATGAAGTTTTTGATTAATCATGTTTTATCTCTAGTCAATCAAAGTGGATATATAATTAAAATAAAAGGTATTATTTTGTCAGATCCGTCCGCAAGTACTATTGAGCATATTTAAAAACTAGAAACTTTGACTGGTGTATTATCTCGGTTTCCTTACAAACTCTTATCCCTATTGATACCTCTTATATACTTCAACTTCATCACAATTAGTTTCCTTAAACGTCCAAAGTGTAATTGTATCATATGTTTATGTCTTCAATAATTTCAATACCTACTTTAGCTTGGATATTCTCTGAACTTACTGTTCGAGACAGTACCTAATTAGAAAAAAATGTGAGTCACTCAAACTATAATTATATATTTTCGCTTAATTTCCCCTGTGTGATTTATATGCCGACAATGCTTAGACAATTATTTAAACGAATCCTTTATATCATCAAGTAATAAATCACAGCGGGTATCATCTGCATTCCCACACGAGCCCCGCGGATAAGGTTGGGGTGAAAAAATGATATAACAAATGATAATGCTCGGGCCGGTAATTAAAATTTTACGCCATGAGTGAAAGTAATTTAAATTACACTTAATATAATCGCCGCCTCTCTGTGTGGGTTTGCCATTGCAGACATATGATCATTTAGAAGGCACGAGATAAGCATCAACACGGGGGTTATTTTCAGGCCATATATCATAAATAGCGCATATCCAAAAGGCCGCGCGCCACCCCCCGTCGGCTTATCGCCGAGAACAGTTCCGGAAGAGCTGCAGGCTACTGTTTACACTTCCGGTAGCCATGATCGAGCCCGTTCGGTCGGCACCACACACTATGCATACTAAGAGACCCCGAGCACCCCATAAAAGATAACGTATGTCGGAGTGGATCGCCGGTGCTACTAGTATTTTTTATTGGAAATTTATTTGCCTGCTCGTAGAAGCTGAGCGGCCGTAAAAAACAACTTTAGTACCACTCGCGTTTTATTCATGGTAAAATTGATAACGCGGCTGATTGAATTTTTCCATTTTATGCTAATGGTAGCGCCAACAAAACGGTGTTGTAAACGCAATCTGATCGGCTATATTGCCGCCGAACCACAGCCCAAACTTCTAATAGTGTTATTATCGCAGTTAACAAGTCGATATCAGGAAGAAAATCAAACGCCCCGCTCGGTTCACTGGCGTAAGCAGATATAACTTTAGGTGCAACGCTGGGGGACGGGAATTGGTTAATATCCGGGGTGTTAAAGTGACAAGGGCTGATGATGCTAACGACCTTACTCGACTCTGGTCACCGGCACACCGAACTTGCCCCTTAATTATGAGTCTTTTGAGGTTGTAAATCATCGGTTCGGGGTGTTTTATGATGTGGGTCAGTTAGCGCAAGTTCAATGAAGGCGATATTTATGACACTGTTACGTTATGGCTCATAACTAGAGGACTGTGGACATAACGAGATTAAATTCTGTTTGAATGAATTTTCGGTTTATGGCAATTGAGTTACAAAAACGCATTATTCTAGTATATCTTGTTATAGCTATAAATTAATCAAACTCGATTACAATATTTTTAGTAAGGCAACATCTATCTGAAATAATTTAATTTTGCAACAAATTCTTCTCTGAATTACATCTATATGGACAAATGTGTGGCTTCATGCATCTTAGATCGCATAATATAAAAGAATTGTCTATAGTTTATAAGTCATAAAAAGGGAATAACTCAAATACAAAATAATTTCAATTGATCAGTGTGTATTAATTTATCATAGTTATAAAAATCTTATTAATAAAAATAAATGGATTCTATAAGTTGTTTTTGTGGGCAAAATTATATTTTAGTAATTAAATCTCCATTATATTGATACATTTTAGATATATGTATGAAGATCTGTATACAATTTAATTTCAAATTATTTATTTTTATTGTTTCTTTCAATATTTATAATCAAAAATACATTGATATCTTTATGTGAATTCAACACTGGATAAGACGAAAAATACGGCTGTAAAATAAACATTATTTTTTTTTAAATGTGACACCAAACCATATGACCACTGGGCTAGACCGGCCATCCAGAGATACTTATATATATTATATATATAAATGTGGGTGTGATGAAATAAAACATCCTTAATAAACATCTTTTTTTTTTAGAAAATTCGATTATTTTCTTCTCCTATTTTAAATTTTGAATTAAATTAGAGATTTAAGCATAGAACATTTCGGAGCCTCAAATGTGCAAATTTGTTACTCACAGATATTGTATTTGTGAAATAAAATCATATTTTATGTTGTATATAGAATTATCAAATTAATAAATGAATGCAATGTGGTTTGAACTCTCGCTGCCCCATTACTCAGTACCTAAAAGTCGGCTCCTTTTTACATGATAAATAAAGATGACTTGATTTAGTTACATTAATCAATATAATATATATAAAAATTGCTTACAAAATTCCTGTTTTATAACAGCATAAACCCAACTTAATGTCTATATATCATCTCTATATATTTAATTATTCATTTTCGGTATATAGGTAAGTATAAGTACTGTAGATATTCTGAACGTTATTATATATGGAGGTGGAAACAGTGATCGCTGTTGGCGAAAAACTTTCGCCCCGAAATGTTTGCGTTTGTCACATGTTTTATTTATTCTCCCGCTGGCCCCTTTTCACTCGAGCCCCGTTGTGATGTTTTATTCTTTCAGGGCGGAATACGAAATCAGATGTCGGAATCCGGATGCGCGCCCCCGTGCTCGCCGATAAATATTATCACTATTTACATCCACGCGCCCCTGCGTGGCTGCCATTTAATTGATCGGGAAGGGGAAAGCCGTGCTCTGGTCGCCCCCCGGAAAAAAATCACAGCCTCTTCCAGTCCGATGGAAGTTGGATTTCAATTTCGGGAGAGGTTTTAATTTAAGCAGTGACACGGAACGCGCTTAATCCTAAGTAATCCCGCGAAACGAGGCACGGGGAAAAAGTTAATTCCACAAAAGGATCCCGCGATACTTTGAAATGTGCCGTTTCGATCAATACGGAAAGGGAAAGGATGGTAGGCTGTTCAAAGATGTTACAGGCCTTATTTGCAACTTCAAAACAAATTGGGACTTAATTAGTACCGGTTTATTTGATAAACCAGTAAATAATTTTGCATGGGAATGGATATCAAACGCGACGAATATTTTATGTTCCTGTAAAGCAGCTTATAATCATTTTATGAAACAAATCGTGTTCTTAGATTATTATGTATTAAATACGTCTTTTCAGTTTATGTGTACTATTAATTTAGTATCTAGAGCTTTATGTCCTGAGCTTAGTTACGTGTCTTTAATAGCCATTAAAGAATTAATTTATGCAATTTACAGTGAGAATCCTTTAATTATCACTATTTCAACATACAAAGTAATTAAGCATGAAATTAGCAAATTTAATGACCTCTAATATATTAAATACAATTCTCACAAATGTTTGTTTGTGTACATATTTCAGTCTGCACAATTGCGTATAAACTTCTTCTTCTTCTTCTTCTTTTCGGAAGCCATGTGGCTTGTTTTAACCAAACTCTTATCTTAAACCATTATAGCGTATAAACTATGCGTACATTTTTAATGGCATATTCTACGTTGTTTTTTACTCATCAGATATTATCAATGTTAGCGTATTTTATGAGTGGCCCCAGTAACTAAAATGTTGTAAATCCCTGAATTATAGTATAGAATACAAATAAATCATATATGTTGCCTTTTCAGTTTTATATCCTTAAGTATTTCATCAAGTAATATTTATTTTATTTCTCACCCGATTAATTATTTTTACAAGCGGCATGGAAAAACCAGTCGAACACGAGTATCATAAATCATTGCGGAATTAGCTCTGGAAATGTTGTTTAATCAATATAATCTCTTTACGGTAGTTAAGCGTAAAGATGCTATCGAAAATCAATCAGTGTTTTTGTCTTTTTACACCTGTTTAAATATATCAACTAGGGATTAAACTGCTTTGCAAACTTGTAAGGCGACTTTGCATAAATTTAACATTTAAAAATTGTATAATATTGACAACAAAATTAATAACACTTAAAGGAATAACTACATGTTAAAATGTACGATCTGACTTTTGAATGAAAAATAAGTAAGGTTTTAAAAATGTACTGGGTGTTTTATCGATGACAACATAATATATATGTGAGCTTAATTTTATATATAAGGGATAATTGGTGTGTAAATTTTACAGCTAATCTTCACAATGATCAAAACTACAAACTGAAAATATTCATTAAAAGACATCGGTTGCTAGCCCTTTGTGTTATATAAATGTATACATACGAATACATTTATATATGTATTAGTTACTAAATATCAAACAATAATAAAATATGAGAATGAAGCAACTAGTTAGTAATTACCGATGCATCATAGAGTGAAACCAAAAGTATATGACCGTACAATTTCTTATCACTATTACACATGCTAGGCCACTTTCGTATATCATTCGGGAGCAGTTCTGGGCTGGTGTTAGATCCTTTAGAACAGCTCGGAACAGCTCCCGAACTTTAAACGAAAGCGGCTCTAGTTACAGGCTAGTTCCTGAGCAAGTTCGTCCTAGCGTGTTTAACATAACATTTGTGCTGACTTCTTGTAACTAAGCGTGGAACATATTAATTAATGGATGCTAGTTATATTAATAATTATAAATTTAAGTAAAATGTAGAGATCGTATATATAGAGTTGCTTGAATCTAATTATAGTAATATGTTCGCGATATTATATAAAAATGGTAAGGCTTGTTGTTGCATATTTATCCTTGTAATCAATAATCAGATGCTTGTTATATCGTAAAACTTCCATGTTTGTATCTGATTAATTATAACCATGATTAATGAAAACACGAGCTATATACTAGAATATTCTAAGGACATGGTACTCACATTATTGATCATTTATGGGGCACATGTTACATTAACAATAGATATATGTATCTAAAGCCGGATAACACGACATCTGGTGACAGAAAATGTATACAGCAAGAGAGGTATATTATATTATATTGTATAGAAATGTAAGATTAAATGTTATCCGTTACATTTCTGGTAGTTTAACAGGATCCCAAGTATTTAAAATGTTCTATGGGTATCAGATATACTAAACTCAACACTGCTTAGATAGTACATGAAACTATACCGACAGAAACTCGAATATAAACCAATAATACACCTATTGATTCTGACTATTAAATAGGTACTTTTGACACGGCTATAAATAGGGAAACTAGTACATTCAGAGAAGATAATTCCGACGCTGGTTAGTTATTTAACAAATGTGATTCTAGTAACCCAGCTTAGTGACATAGTGGTTAGAAGTCTGTCTCGTACTGAGCACTGAGGAGCTAGTTCAAACCCCATTAGGGCGAATTTTCGTGAATCAGCTTTCACATTTTTAAGAAGTTTTCTGTAGTAAGTTGAGGCAAATACCGGGTTTCTCCCTTTATCGGCGAAAAAGCCTCACGGTTGATAGCCCTATAAAGATATAAGATTTTGTTGTGATTATAGTCGAACGCAACTACGAAAAACTCCGAAAAAAATGATAAATTGCAATTGTTACTACAATATTCTATTTTTTATGAACTAGCTTATTGTTATAAACAAAATATTGCAATACGAAGAAAATTCTGTCACAGTCTTGAATAAAATATGGATTAGCAATTATATCTTATAACTGGAGAATCAACTAATGTAAAAATATTCAACTCGTATCATATATACTGATTTTGAATTTGGTATATAGGAACAAATTCAAATTTCAGGAGTATTACAGATTTTAGCAAGTGAAATAAATACAATTTTAAATGTGTACACTTACAAAATAATAACTAAGACATTTTCCCATACCATTATACATTTTGAACGGCTATAAGGTTGTAACTAAAACGTTTTTCAACAGTTTCCCGAAGAGTGTATTTGAAAAAAAAAGATTTCCTCATATAATACAGTGGCCTTATAAATTAACATTTCACAAAAGTAATAGCTTATTATTATTCGTAAAACATTGGTAATCAGTTTTATAGAGAAACATATTTTTTACTTGTGAGTAGTTGCTACACAACTGCAAAGAATTAGATGCAGCGTGCAACTGCTGGATTATAGGGATAGGGGTCACGGTGGTGAATAAAGGTGCATTTATGCTGACATAAGAAATGAGACAAGAGAAATTAGTAGAAAGAAAAACTATTTATACCCATAGAATTGAGAATAATATACACTTACTACGTACTTCTTATTATTTACTTTATCATACATATAATATTACTATAAACAATATAAAAGAAAACATCCCTCTAAAATTAATACCTTATTTCATATTTTATTGCAGCTTAACCCCACCGTAACCATAGAATACTAACACTACTGGTTAGTACTGGTAGTATTTTTACCAACAGCACTGATTTTTGATACTTGTTTTTTTTAAAGAGCTTAGGCTTGATAAAAAACTATCTAACAGTTCAGATTCACTTATAATCATTTTTAAAAGTACCTACATAATTATAAAATATAATAATATAGTCTACCGTGATCTTTATATTGGTCCTTTTTAAACAATGATTCAACGATTTGACGTAAAATTCCGCTGCAGAAATTCGCTCACGAACTGAATCTATTCCTGAGCATACATGTGTATCCACTATATATTTGGTGCTGTTATCACACAAGACTTTTTAAAAAATGAGTCCGATTTGACGTAAAATTCTACTCCAGAAATTTGCTCACGAGCTGAATCTTTTCCTGTGTATACAAGTGTATCCATTATATATTTGGTGCTGTTATCACACACGACTTGATCTTTATTCTAGATTTATTTGGGTTTGATGGGATAAACATTTTAAATCCACATTGATCTCTAAAATCAACTAACTGCTCATCTATCGTTAGATATGATTCAGGTTTTTTTCAATCAAGTGCAACAATAAACGTTGTTCTTCAATACTTTCCCTTTTCAATTAAAGGTAACTGCATGAACTCGATACCAGCTGATATTAATAACGCGAACAATATTTGAAAATAAAGCTCTTTGTGAATTGCGACGACGGCGACCGGAGGGCGAACGTCCATTCCGGCCATATCATACGCCCCGGAACTATATATCCGCACTCCCCCCACATTGATTGACCATCTCGTGATAATAACCTGACTGCCATAAGGGTTGGAAAAAGGGCTGGCGCCACGCGAAAATGGATATCGATATCTTGCCATAAAAGGCGGCGATTGACTGCTGAACCTCCGCTATTATTTCCGCAATTTATACGTGTTTACAGCCGGGCATCGAGTTTCATGCAGTGAAAATAATTCATTACGGTAATGTGGACACATCGTCAAGAGGAATTACAACAGTTTTTTTTTTTAATATAAAAGTTAAATTAGTATCGGAAACAGTCGTGTTGGAAATAATGATACTGAATTCAGCGGGACAGTTTCCACGTTGCGCTGGAGGAGAACAAAAGGTGTTTGCAAAGTATTTAATTGGCGGAAGTTTAGAACTGGAAAATTCGCTAATTATATTAATGATTAAATTTGTTTTTACTGGAGATTATTGTACGGGAAAATAAACACAGACACAGAAACAAGGTACTAATTTTGTAGCAACTAATTATGAATTGTATTCATTAAAAAATATATTATTATTAAAATTGTTATATTATATAGTACATTATATGTTGAACAGATCCTTTAGCTATGACTAATACCACTGTGTAGTCGCTTTTATGATTGATTATGTTGTGCTACTATAAACATTAGCTTATAATGGATTTTGAGACAGCCTGAGATGTTATGGCGCATAGGGCGATGTTAAGAGTAGCTACATACTAGTTAGCAGCTAAACCACAGTAAAACACCAGCCCCAACTGTCAACATCACCTGCTCGTGTAATGAGCTGATCATTCGGTACACCCTGCTATGTAGCAAACGAGGTCCTAGCGACCCTGCTGTTCGCTAACAAGTGGGGACTTGTTGGTGAATAGCTAATGGCGCAAGAGCGGACAAGTATACGGGCACTATTTGGTCCTAGGATTGATAAATCGACCCCGAAGAAGAATGAACTATCCCTTTTAAGTCAATGGCATAACAAAGAGGAAGGCAAGGAAAAACAACGGAGCAGCCAAAATCATAACATCGTCAAAGAGCAACTTGGGAATATATTTTGCATCTACGAGGCCGGGAAGAATCTACAATACCGTACATGAAATGTATATACTAGGTATTGTGATACTAGACAGCAGTGAGATCAGATGGCCAAAACCGAAAAAACACTATTTCCCTCTTAGGAGCATAGGACCCCTATGGGCTATAGGGCCTCTACGATAACTGGCCATCGGACACGATGTCAGAAGTCTCGCTTTATTTGGTCCCAGGATACTCCTAAGCTGCTGGGTTCACTTAGAACCGTCCGTTTCCAAGAGAATTTTGGGCAGTCCATCTCTCTACTCCCATGCGGATTCCAATCCAAAGCTTGTCTAGCTATATAAATAATGTGGATCTTCTAAGTGTGTGCCCAATCCAATATCATTTTCTCCTTCGCATTTCTGTGTCGATAGGTGTCTGATTAATTTGTTTCCATAGTTGTACATTGGAGATCGTTTCTGGTCAATGCAGTCGTAGAATTCGACGGATATACATATTGAGAAATACCTGTAGTTTCGAGATGATATTTGACAAACATTTCTAGCTTACGCTACTGTTACTAAAAAATACTAGTAGTAGTATAAGTTCTTCTATGTAGAAGAAGAGGGGTCGAAACGTAGAAATGCAGTCGCGAGAATATTACCACCGGATATGATTATGATTCAATTAAAGACAACAACAGTGGCTATGAACATCATACAAGTGTATGCACCCACAGAAGAATACGAATTATAGGTACAATAATTTTATCAAGATATACCAGTGTTCTCACTGACAAAAGTCAAGATATAGGTACCATACTGATGAATAATATGAATACAAACGTAGGATTTTTCCTACAAACTTTGCCTTTGCAAGGCAAATCCGTC
Source organism: Lordithon lunulatus (assembly GCA_963942505.1). NCBI lineage: Eukaryota > Metazoa > Arthropoda > Insecta > Coleoptera > Staphylinidae > Lordithon > Lordithon lunulatus. The sequence continues at coordinate 51,262,504 of OZ012666.1, read as the reverse complement.
AATTGATAACTAACACAAGAGGTGGTAAATTCGTTAATTTTGCATGGAGGAACAACTAATCATCACAAATACTTTCATTGATCCACCAATACAAAAATTATACACGCGGAAAGCAACCGGAGATTTACCAGACAGATTGGTGAGAAACCAAATGTATTGTATCTGCTCAAACAAGAGATATACATCCGTGAAGGCATATCAGGGCGCAGATGTACTGATGTGTAACGATGGAAAGACCCTGCCGAGGTCCAGTTGCCGAGTCGATGCCGCCAATGCTGAGGGGAACTACCGTTGGATGTTTAACTCTTGGGACGTCGTCGGAAGGAACTAGAAGCGTCGCTGCCACCACCTCAATGATTGAGGACTAAAACTTTTGCTGTTGTTGTGGATCTTGTTTGGGTGAAGACTATGATGTGTGTGGCTTCTTGGTCGCTCCGCGACTGTTTCGGCTGAGATTACTCTTGCCACCGTTCGTCCTCTTCTATGCCGTCCTCATCACGCTTTCAAATGGGTTCGTAATGACCGGCCGAGAGTGGGTCATTAGGGTTTCGTTGTGACTTAACGACCGATTGGCTTATTTGCCGAGACAATCGGGCGTCGCTTAAGTATAACACAACAGTACCCTACGATCACAACCTGCTGTAATCTAGGATGAAACGTTCTAAACGGTAAATAGAAAACAAAAGAAATTCTAAAAAATGGGGACGTGACAGACTACTTAGACGAACAAATGAAGCTGCTTGTAGATAGCATGCAAATGAATATTTAAATGTTCGTAAGAGATAAAACGAATGGAGACAACATATACAGAAATCCTGGATGATTAAAGACATCTTGGACCTAATTGAAAGAATAAGGAGTCTTAAAAACAAGAATAAAGCGGAATATCACAAGATACAAAGGGTGATTAGAATATAAATTAGAGATGCTAAAACCATATGGCACGGACAGAAATTTAAAATTTAGAAAAGAAGCATGGCCTCTTCAACCTACATAAGAAAATCAAAGCAGTAGCCGGGCCTAAAGGTATTTCATATGAAGTGATCTGAAATATTTCGTTATCTAGATATCGTGTTAATGTGTTCCCTTTTACATACCACATCGAAAAGGAGTTTGGATTACGATCAATGACAATTGTTACATACATCTGCTTCAGAATAAATAATTTTATCATATATAAGTGTGAACCCACCTCATAGCAATCTACATATCTAGATTTCGATCTTATTAGATATAATAGATATAATAATTTTATCTAATAAAAAGTTTAAAACTAGTTTTTTTTGGTATTGTTTCTATGATAAAACCAAAATCACTTTATTTAAATATACATTGTTTAGAAATGTAGGTTTTGGGTTTCAATTTACCGCGTGTGAATGATTGACTAGCAATACTAGTTGCGGCGCTTGCAAGTGTAGTTTTTGCACACAGTTTTGATGAAACTTTCACTTTGATTACATGATTACATATCTCCTATTCAAATTACGGTTAATTACAATTATTGTATTAATCAGTTAACACCATCGCTTAACGAAATTTACATCGACGATTAAAATTACTCTGCAGGCTTATGGCTAAATAATATGTAAGCAGATTAGTCACTGAATTATTGCGATGAATTTAAACCAATGGTTCGGGATAGAATATTCTTCATAATATGTTAGTATTAGCCACTATCTTCTGGGACTGGTAGTATTTTTTTAAGAAGAAAATACTGATAAACGTAATTAAGTACCGTGTGTGTCGGTGTATAAGCGCACAATAGTTAAATTTACTGTTTTTAAACATCATTACCTGCACCAAAACATACTGACACTACTGAAACATTATGAATAATATTATATCCTGAACCATGTAAAGTGCTAGTAGTAAAGAAACGGTAATTAACTTTTACATTAATGAACACTCTGTATTCATCCATATTTCTAGTACCTCGATGTAATAGAGTGCTAAATAATTGAGAGTCGGAATAATCCATTCATATCATATTTGCAGACGATTTAATTTTCCGTTTTGCAATCACAAGAGCCAATCTTGATGATGTTCCGATCCGGACGAATTAAATCGCGATTCCACCCTATAAGGGTTGCCATTGTGAAGAAAATATGAATGAGAGTGACAGCTGGGCGAGCTACGGTGGCGCAATCCTCTTTCATATGTAGATATCTATTAGAAATATGAAGCAGACACGTGTTATGCAGTCTGCAGCTGGTGGGAGGGTGGCGGCGCAGCTAACACCCTGTCTTATCAGAGATAGTGTTACAAGCCCGTAATGAGAACAGCCTGCCGGCGAAATTAATTACAATTGGACTAGTTTGTACAAAAAAAGTTGCAGACAAAAGGGATGATGCGGCGTTTTATAATGGGATGATTTACGGGGGTAATTAATATTTATAACGCCATGAGTTTGCTAGTTGTTTTCATTATAATTATGATATATTTCGGAGAGTTATAAGTTGTGATTTTATTAAATAAGGAATTTAGAGATGACAAGAAATACAATATTAAATCGGAGATTTATATGGTTGAGGCTTGTTATGGTTGGTACAATTGAAAAGTAATATATTGTTTGGATTTAAAAATACGTTGATTACAAACTACATCATTAAAATATGTGAATGATAATCATTATAATCCACATGATACACACTTTACCCATTCGAATGTATATTTTTTAAAACTTGCCATCATTATCATGTGTGAATGATAATAATTATTATCGGCCAAATGAATCCACTGTGGTGAAACATATGAGTAATCAAAATATTGTTAAACTGAGAGACAAGTGTTTTTTAAACATGACAATGAAATTTAAACATGCATGCGCCAAAAAAATCAAACAATTAGCAGTAAGTTTTGTTTTATATCGAAAGATTTCAATACCGGAGCAAATTTCAATACCGATATTTTGGTTACCTCTATCTGTATTAATACAGATATTTTACTCATTAAATATATTTTATTATTTGTTATAACCGGGAGTTGTAATGTATGTCAATTGTTTCATATATTTAGTGTCAATTAAAAGATATTTTTAAACATTTATACCGCTAGTAATAATATTTACATAGATTTCGGCCGGATATAACGATTCGTTTTCTTCAATGTCAATTATTTTATCTATATGTATAACAAAAATTAAATATTAAAATGTAATTTAAATAATGTAATACTAAATTATATTTATTAAATAAATCAATAACATGAGTGATTTTTGCGAGCAAATTGGTCGCCTCGAAAGCTATTTTCAATGCCTAAATAAACAAAAGCGTCACGTCGTTGCAAGATTCGCACACTCGCATATATGTTTTATTACCGTTTTTTGTATGCTGTGAATGGGATTTAGTTAAAAATAGAACACGTTCTTGTTAGCATAAATGTGACTTGTTTAAATTAAAATAATGCTGACATATTATGTATAAAGAAATATTCATTTAAAATGTTTGTAGAATGTAAACAAATATTTTAAAATTTAATGAAAATGTCTATTGTGCTTTTCAATTGCCATAAGTAATTAATACCATTACTCCTACTAAGCAGCTTGAGAAGTGAACTCTTTTTTGGTGATTGTATTGTATTGAATGTAAAAAGTAAGTTAATGAAAAGTGGAGTTATGTGTAAGTTTCTCCTTCAATTACTGGATATTGTAAAGTGTAGAATTATATTATTGATATATTTTTGTTTGTATTAATTACACTCATCTCTGGTGACCATTCTACAGTCTTTAGTTATTCTAAAAAATATTTTTATTTGGATTTAATATTCGAACAATATGTTTGCGGAATATATTTTATTTCTCCATTATCGCAATAGGCGTTGGAGAGTAAAGTCACATAAAAATAGATTTATTTATTCCCGAAGGTACCGGTATTTACTGATGAATACCGGTATTTTAAAATCGGTCAAAATGCTCTAGAGTACTGGGTTTGTAATCCCTGGATATCTCAATTAAGCGGCTGTCCCGCATATCAGTATACAATAATACAAAATAATACTTAATTCTGAAAACATCAAAAATTAAATATAATTGCTGCATGAAAATTGAATGATTATCAAGCTGAAATGTCCCAATTAAGCGGTTTATTAGATATATATATATATATATATATATATATATATATATATATATATATATACGACACATTCGAATATATTTTATTGATTGGGATCAACACAAAGGGAAAAATTGGCGGCTGTTCCGGAAAACTGCTGGCCCAATTAACCGGAACCCAATGTATATAGAAAACAATACTAATTTTAAAATTATCTAAACAGCCCTCTAGGAATATATTTGCATAAGCTGCTTTCATTTATCCTTTCTAGCTGCCCCGAATGCTTCGCATGGGAGCTACTCGCTGCAGAACAATAAAAGAACGCAGACATGGTCGTCATAGTCGTCACATTTGTTAATATTCTTGATAATTGTATTATATACCAGTGTTTCACAAACTTTTTGGGGTCGGCAACCCCCTTTTGTACTACTTAAAAATTACAAACGAACCCCTGAAGAATGGGAATGTGTAGAAAAATATTCCGAATGATCTGAAATCATATTTTTCTGCAACCCCCCACATATTTTTGGCCACCCCCACTTTGAGAATTATTGTTATATATATATATATATATATATATAATTTCCATTTATCAATTTAACATTATATACAAATTATGCTGAATGCATTTGAATATGATAAAAAAAACTTTATTTGAAAGAAATCCGCAATGCGCATGGCCGTTCTGGTGTACCATGATCTAGGTAGTTGCAACCGCGGTAAGGAACGAGGTAAAATGAGGTAAAATCGTGCGTTCCAGGAGCGGCTCGTACGGATAATCGAACAGAACAGCTCCGGAACGTTAAACGAAAGCAACTTTAGTTGCCTTGCGAGCTGTTTTCGTTTATCACTATTTGCTGCTCCGGGCGTATTGTCTCTCCCGATGCGCACAATTCTACCTCGTCCCTTACAACCGGTGCACGACCGCAAAACTTGGAGCAATACAGCACTGGCGTGATTAAACGAAAGCACATATAGTTGGAAGCGCCGTTCGTCTCCTATTAAGCATTGAGGAGCGATGGTTCAAACCCCGTTGTGAGTTTCCCGAATCAGCTTTCAGAGGTTTTCAGCGAAGTTAAGGTAAATACCGAATTATTATATTCGTCTGAGCTTCTTCCTTTCCAGCGGAAAAGCCCTAGGGCTGATAGTTATAAATGTAGAAATTCTTTTTTGTTTGCATATGTTTATATATTCTCTAATATTAGTGAATATTGAATATTATTAGTAATGATTGATCACTTTTAAACATATGATTGTATTCATAATTTGAAAAACAAGATTTATTGAGGGCCATTAAATATTCATTGCTTTCTCTGGAGTAGCTTCTTACCTCATACAAATAAAAACTCGATTTTAAGTTTAAGCACCATTATTGTAATGAATCAATGTTGTGTTAATATAAGCAAATTATTTAAAAACATATTAATCTAATAAGACACAGGAGAGCGAATACAGCTCACGAGCTAAATATTGGTGATTATTAATCAGGACTTGTTGGACAGTAAAGTTTATTATTATTATCATTATGATAGCATGTAGCAATATCATTGTAGGTTTGTCAACGTTTTCCGATTAATAAATCCTCGCAATTTTGTTTCATAATACATTGTATTTACAGATAACACAGGCGTGATTGTTAACACCGAGGTTGCAGTAAGCTCCGAAATAAATATCAGTGTCTGTATTGATGGATGAGAATGTAAATGACACGCGCGCGAATTAAAGAGATTACGGAAAATTGTATAATCGGTTACTGATAAAATAAACTGAATGTGGGGTGAAAAACGTATTGTTTCACCATTGAAAATATTAGGGGCTATCCATTATACTGCGTCACGCATATTCGGTGGGGTTGCTTAGCGTGACCAAATGTGACGTGCCTGACGGAGGATGCTGTACAGTAAAATATGACGTCACGTTACACTTAAATAAAGTACGTTTAGGGGTGGCTACCGAGATATGCGACCGTCACTGTTATCAATAAATAACGTGCGAAAACAACATATTTTAATTAAGAATTAGTACAGGGCATGTACAAATCATGATACAAGTAGGTACACTACAAAAGCTAGCCATGAATGCAAACACGAAACATGAAGATTATTGGAATAAGCGAAAAGCGCTGGGTAGGTGCAAATTATACTAATATAAAAGACCAAGTAGAGTAAAATTAATGAGAAACGCGGAGTAGGAGTTATGTTATGTATACAAATTTTAAACATGCTGCGATGGAATTTTGTAATTACAAATTTGTTACTAACATTATTAACGATACCCCGTCAAATATCTAGCTAACTCAGGGCGTACGCTACAATAACAGACTATAGAGAAGATGAATTGAAGAACGGTTGGCAATGTACAATGTACACAACACCACCACTGATTAAGAAAACGAAAGAATAGAAGATAAATACTTGGCTTATATGCAATAACACATATGCTTTTACTACTGCAACAAGAACATTATATTCTTGGAAGTCACCAACACGTGAAAATGTAGTATGAAATCGAATAAATTCTTTAATTAAAATCACCTGTCGCTATATTAAAACTTATTCGAGCACCGACTTACAATCAGGCGATTTAAGTCTTCTTCAAAGGTGATTTTAATGTTAGAATAACTAAGAAAAATGAAGGCAATAAACTTGATTTGCGAAATCTGAAAGTACGCTCTAACAAACAAGAATCAATAATGCAGTTCAATTCTATGGCATGATTTGGTTTGGATTAACCTATCCTAGGTATAGCCAATATTACAATTACCAATATCTTAAGAAAACCTGTTTCAGATATATCTTCCAAAATATTTGATATCAGATTGAGTTGATAATGCCAGTCTCGAATTCGAACCCAGGGCTCAGACAGAAGATGAAGCCAGAAAGGCCACAGAAAGATCGAAAAAAATGGTGATGAGGTCTTGCTCAAGCATGCCTTGACGTACCGCCCGCTATTCCTGTTAGATTGGACTGCAAAAGTCACGCGGGGTGCCTTGAGAACATAGGAGGGCTCCATGAAAGACAATACGAATTTATAAGACAAGTCGACCTACGACGCCATACTGGCGCTCAGTGGGATAGTAAAATCATGGCAGCACTAAGGAAGGAAGGAGTACCTCCGGCGATTATGAACGTTATCAGAGGCCAGTCCGTTTGAAGGCACCACAGAAAGCAACAAGGGCACAGGGATCCGTTCTTCGCTCCCTTCGTTGGAACGTCGCTTTTGGCGCGGCTGAAACTGTAACGGACGTAACCTTAGTGGTCTTCGCGGATGATATCACTATCATCGTCCGCGAGAGAGAAATATATGACACCAGTGCAAAAACCAAACGGACCCCAACATTATGATCGAGTGGATGACCGAAATAGGACTGAGTATAGCGGTGGCCAAACCCCAAGTTGCCCTGCTCTGCACAAAGAGAGCGGGTATGCGGGGAAAAGCAGGGACCACAATCCGCATGATACTCACAAGATCGAGAGAAAGATCAGCAACACGGCCCAGCTAAACCAGAAAGCCCATGCACGGAGCAGACGTGGAGATGCTCGCTGCGGCGGTCTTAGCGTATCTAGTAGTGGAAGAGAGATCGTACCAATACCACCGCAGCAATGGAAGCGCGACCCCAGCAACCACGAAGGACAGAAGTATAACTATAGATAAATGGCAAAGATGATGGGAGGAGTCTTAACACGCCAGCTGGACGAGGCAGATTTTTCCACAAATTAGACCACTCATCGGGCCATATTTTGGCATCCCAAGGAGACTAGGGACACTAATGTTGACTAGCGACACCAACTGGAAGGCTGTTGCAACATATGCCCACATAGTAATGAGACGAAAGTTTGGTGATTAGCTCCAAAATCATGATACCCGACAAACAACGAACCATCCGAGACCAAGAGAAACGACTGATGAGTGACAAAAGACGGAGCGAGGGCCGTAGAGTGCCTCTGAGGCGGACAAGCCCTGAGCAACAAAACGTGAGTTTTTGGTTTAGCCGATAGGCACCTCGGTCAAAATGCAGGGTGAATCCGGCATATTTAGTGGTGGCAGTGAGGCATGGGTATCTTTCGAAGATTCCACGTCACAGGACAAAAGAGATGGGGGTGGTGTAATACAACAAAAATCTGAATTAGCTGAGAGAGGCTCTGAAGGAGATGGAAATGGATGTAGGAGACTCAAATATGAGGGTGGTGGAAGTAGGAATCGGAAATATCGCAGAGTGGAGAGTACGGCATTCACAAGACAAATCAAGCAATAAGGAAGGTATGGGAGTATATTTTTAGTTAATAATGGTATGTGATATCACATTGATGTGGTGATTGGTAATGATCGTGCCAAATAAAGGTTGTTATTATGAGTCTTCATAAATCTATATATTATAAAGCTACATATAACGAAAAAAGGCAAATTATATGGAGAAGATGGAAGAATAATGTGGCTACAAAAAATGTGGAGGTCTATTACTAATCCGATGCACGTCCATAATTATAGGAACTATACCGAGCTCATGAAATAGGTTAGTATCACAAAATAATTCCTTATTTTAAATTTTATTTTAGCATATACCTAGGCGATCTAAGCTGCAAGCAACGGTGTAATATTAAAGAATCATTTTGCAACCAAAAAAAGGTTCTATCTTAATGGGTATCAGTCCGAGAGCTTTTGGTAAAGGGCTCATAGGATTGTAATCACCCGGAACCTTCATTTCACAGAAAACCTGCTTGCCAACGAATTTACGTAATTTGACATTTTATAAGTAGTTAATTTTAAAATTAATTTATATTAATTTGATGAAAACTAGAAAATTTGTGATATATATATATATATATATATATATATATATATATATATATATATATATATATATAGTAGGACGTTAACATGCCATTTATATTAGTGAGGGCAAGGATCAATATTAGTTTCGATTAATCTCTACCGAGGCAAGAATCCAATCTATAAAGTATATATTGTGCGCATTGGGAGCGACTTGCACGACAAATAGAATAAGAGACAATAAGCCCGGAGCAGCACACAGTGATAAATGAAAACATCTTTTATCGATAGATATTAATAAAATATTTTTTATAATAATTATTTTCGTAATGAAAAAACTTATTTGTTTCAACGTGGTTCGCCGGGTTTAAGAATATGTTTATTATTACTGCATATCAATATAAATTCATATTGACATAATTGCGTCCCACCTACATTATAACAAACATCGATTATCACGATTTATAAATATCTGCTGAAGCAAAACTATTACAAAATCGCATTGGTATGTCATAAATATTTATCATGTAAACGATGCAACCTTTAAAATCAACACAAGTTCGTATTTTACCTGCAAGTTTAAAGAACACACGACGACCGATTACGCGCACGATAATTCTCATCTTAAACACACCTCGATCATACTTTATATAAACATTGAACGACCGACGATCTGTATGCGCTTCGCACTGGAGACAGGCTGACCGACGACAGACTACAAACACTGATATCTACTCTTTATCGTTCGCTTTTATTAAATTTTTATTTAAAGTTAAAATATGTTCTCGCATGTGCCATAAATCAATAATATTATAGTATACATAAAAGGGTGCGCGGAATAAAAGTAGTTACGTCCACGGTCGACATTTATTAATTCAAAGAACAAAGGCGAACAATACGATTACAGATATTTTTAATAGTTTCTTATTTAGAGGATATAAAATTGTATCTAGTAATACAAAGAAATTGTATTAATAATGTATTAATAATGTAATCATGTACCCTGACTGGCTAGCTTCAACATTCGTGACACTGCCAAAGAAAAATAAAGCCAGAGAGTGCTCAGACCATAGAATCATTGCCCTAATGAGTCACACCTTAAAGATCTTTTTAAAGATTATACAGAACCGCATTTATAAGGAATTAGAACAAGACATCAGTGATACTCAAATGGGTTTTAGGAAAGGTGTGGGTACTAGAGAAGTGCTCTTCGGACTTAACGTACTGAGACAGAGATGCCTCGATATGAATCAGGATATGTACATCTGCTTTATCGACTTCCAAAAGGCATTTGATAGAGTTCAACACTCAAAACTCCTAGAGATACTAAAGAAGAAAAACATCGACAGCAAAGACATAAGAATAATATCTAATCTCTATTGGCACCAAACAGCGCGAGTCAAAATAGGAGAAGATCTAAGTGAGGAGATAGAGATACGTCGCGGTGTTAGACAAGGTTGCACACTGTCGCCTCTCTTATTTAATGTCTATAGCGAAGGCATCTTTGAAGAAGCGTTAGCAGAAGAAACCGGTGGTATTGTCATAAACGGAGAAATAATTAACAACTTGAGATACGCAGACGATACCGCTATTATAGCCGATAATCTAGAAGACCTGCAACATCTGGTTGAGTTAACAAACACTTTCTGCAAGAGATATGGCCTAGATATGAATCTAAAGAAAACTAAAATCATGGCAACTTCAAAAAACGAAAACACAAACCATCATAGACCACCAATTCAGATTAATAACGACGACGTGGAATGGGTGCACTCCTATAAATATCTTGGCACATGGGTAACTGAAACAGCAGATAACACAAAAGAAATCAAATGTCGAATTGAAGTAGCTCGCAGCGCTTTCATAAAAATGAAGAAAATACTCTGCAGCCGAGACATAAAATTAGAACTAAGAACCAGAATGTTAAGATGCTATATATTCTCCATTCTATTGTATGGAATGGAGGCTTGGACACTCAAAACAGATAACATCAAGAAAATAGAAGCATTTGAAATGTGGTGCTATAGGAGGATGCTAAGAATACCATGGGTCGACAAGGTTTCTAACGAGGAAGTGCTACGCCAAATGAATAAAACCAAAGAAATGTGTAACACCATAAAAAAGAGAAAATTAGAATATCTAGGACATGTTCTGAGAGGAAGTAGATATAACATCCTTAAACTCATTATTCAAGGCAAAATAAAAGGCAAAAGAACTGTCGGTAGAAGAAGAATCTCATGGCTGCGCAACTTAAGGGAGTGGTTTGGTTGCACATCTGCAGAACTCTTCAGACAAGCGATTGATAAAGTCCGGGTAGTAGTGATGATTTCCAATCTCCGATAGGAGAGGAATTTTAAGAAGAAGTACCCAACTTAGTGACCTAGTGCAGTTCGTTGCAGATTGGAGACCAAAATTCAAACCTCAATGAGTTTAATTTTCGCGAATCACCTTTCACCGTTTTTAGACATTTTCTGTGAAGTTAAGGTAAATTGAGATTGATTGAATTCATTTGTCTCCCCTTGAAGTTTATAATTGATAATGTTTAAATGAATGAATAAATAAAAAATTGATTTCATATCTAATTTTAATGTTATTCACATATTTTCCTGCATCTATATTTGATTTGAATTAAGTTTATGCTGACAAAATAAGAAATCAATGATAATAAGAATTATTGCCCAGCTCAGTGTCCGAGTGGTTAGAGGAGCCGTCCGTCTCGTACTGAGCATTGAAGAGCCTGAGTTCGAACCCCATTGGGGCTAATTTTCCCGAATCGCCTTTCACAGTTTTTCAGAGTTTTTCTGTGAAGTTAAGGTAAATATCGGATGATTAAACTTCTCCCTTGACCGGCGGATAAGCCTCACGGCTGATCCCTATAAAGATACAAGTGTTCTTTAAGAAATATTATCCAGCTCAGTGGCCCACTGGTTAGAGGCGCAGTATGTCTCAGGAGCGAAAACGCAGTATTGGGCAAAATTTCGCCGAGTCACCTTTCAGAGTTTATAAGAGGTTTTCTAAGCTTTCCACTTACCCAGCGAACCAACCCTTAGGTTGATAGCTGTAAGAATATGGAACTTTTTTTACAGAATTATTTTGGATATGTTAAACAATATAATAGACAATGCACTCTTAAATTGAATTCTTATTTTATTTCAACATAAATCCACCTTTAGGTTTCCGTATATGGGAATTTAAAAAGACACTCATATCTTTATATGGCTATCAGCCGTTAGTCTTTTCCCACGGTAAAGGGAGACGCTCAGAAGAGTTTAATCGCCCGATATTTATCTAAACTTCACAGAAAATCTGTGATAGGTGATTCGCGTTAATTTGTCCTGATGGGGTTTGAACTCACGCCCCCCAATGCTCAGTACGAGACAGACGGCGCCTCATAACCACTGAGCTGGGTTAGGAATTTATTTTTATATATTTTATAATTATTTTGATATCACATCAAACGTATATATAATAATAAAATGATACTGTTCTTACTACGTCCATGCGTGTGCATGGCGACACGCCTCGCACGGACAAACCTATAAATCTTTTGATTTATTGCTTTTTTCAGTGCAACATAGCGGACTGTGTGTAAAGGCCGTCATCTATTGTTTTGTTTTTAAATCAAATTTCCCCTGTTACAGGATTTTAATGATTAATTATTATTGATTAATTTCCAGATGACTTTCAGTATGGGTTTAAGTAGCCTTCTTATGTAGGTATACATATAAATTTCATCAAAAGAACTATATATTTCCACTAAGTAAAACACTTTCCAACTAAAATATTGTAATACCAATCTTTGAAGGCAAATGTGTACTCTCTATAATTAATGTATGCACAATATATTACTAAGGATTTTAGGATGTAAATGGATTAAAATTGAATAATTAATTCATAACTTTGTCAAACCGAACTTTCACGCGCCGTAACGCTAATAACACATAATGCAGCGGTTCCGCACGTGGGATAGTTGTACAACGCTGTTAGTTCAGGGTACTTCAGCTGAAACTTAACTGAGAGATCAGATTAGACAGTGGAGTGTTTGTTCAACAGAATAGGGCGTCTACTCACTATTCAGCAAGTTGTCAATTTTCTATTTGTAAATACCCGTTGAAGTGCTGCCGGATGCGCACTTAGTGGGCGAATTGACCACCCATGCAGGAGGCTATGGAAATAATCCTGGTCATTAGCCTCGACAACAATTAAACTGCGAAACGCGACGCAACTCGTCGTAAAATATCCAGCGCATTCGCGTGCAAACGTCGCGCGCATGACACAAGATACGCGCATATTAAAATGTTGTTACCCTTCCAGTTATTAAATTATGCTTGTTATTAACAAAGTTAGAGGTTCATTAAAAACGCTACACGTTTACGGCCGCGCATAAATTCCATAAACCTAAATAAGCTTGCTTAAAAATTATAATTAGTTTCCCCTCTTATTGCTTAAGAAAGTTATGATTAGAACTTGCTTTACATTTAAAAGGCATGGTAAATATTATATAATACTAAAGAATTTGATTAATTAAGTGTGACACATCGGTCTTTAAGTACGCATGCTCTTGTTATCTTCATATGTAAATGAGGCTGCTAATTATGCGGAGCCACCATAACACTAATCGATACCTTTTTAAAGCTGCCGGTTTAATTGTCTAAACTTTTTCCACTCTTTAATCAACCCACACATACACACGAGCGCTGGTTTTAAAGGGAAAAAGAACTGGCGCATAATTAAAAATGCAAATCGTCGGCTCTATTTGTGACGAGAGAAAAAACTTTCAACATGTGGGGCATCATTAGCTTTACGCCCTGAATTTATTTACCTCAAAGAATGCCATTATCTCAATGTCAAAGGTCGGGCGCAATTTACCGTTAATTGATGCGGCTGCCGAGATTATATGCGGTTTTATGTAAATATTACAAAATGATCCTCAGACTTGTTGGAGGGTTGCAGCGTAAGTAGATATTAATAGCCACTTTTTATGCACACTTCTAATTACCATATCGCCATTGCATCCGAGCTTTTTGTCGCGGGGCTGTTCATAATTCACGATTATCCACATGGAAAGCCATTGTGTGTAACACAAATCCGGGGAGCAGAAGATTATAACTCCATTGTTGCAATTCTATATAGAAAATCGCTCGTCTCTTCTGTTTACCGTGATGGATACAGGAGTGCTTACAAGCGTTTTTGTACGACTGCGGAAAAAATGGTTTTAATCTCGTTTGTAGCACGGCGAAATTATATTTTTATGGGGAGAACAAACGCGCGTGTGCGTAATTGAATAAATTAATCAAATAGCGAATTAAAAATGCACGTGTTTACTTTGCGAATCCAATATTTTAACACGATAATTTAATTTGTAATACAATTTTCGGATTAAAAATCGCTTGTTACAGCCATGCCAATGTTATTTTTAAAAATAAAATATAAACAATGATGGATTTTTTTTTTCATTTTACATAGAAAGTTAATTAAAATTTTATCCGCTACGGAAAATATATAATGCTTTGTGTATTTTATGAATTTGTTGCAGTTTTTTTTTATGAATTTGTTTAGTCAACTTGAATGGTTATATGATTATAAAACCAATTTAAATCTACAGCTCTCTTTATTTTTCAATTGTTTCAAAAATTTGTTTTTGGTTGGATGTCTATATGTTTCTTTATCTTAAATTCTTGCTAAGATAATTTCAGCAAGAATTTAAGATAAAGAAACATATAGACATCCAACCAAAAACAAATTTTTAAAACATTTGAAAAATAAAGAGAACTGTAGATTTAAATTGGTTTTATAATCATATAAATATATACGAAGTATATAAGAATAAGAATAATAATAATAAGCCTATATTGTCCAATAGAAAGAAGTTCCAATTACAGCACAACAATATGTTTAAATAAGTAGAAATATAGATAAATTATTAGTTAATTGAAGTATTAACAACATAACCATATACTCACATATAGACGCAGACAACTTACAATGACTTATCATAACATAAAACTATTGTAATCGTGCATTCTTTTAAATTTTAGTAGAAATGCCTTATGTGAGTCTATTGATCACATCTATGGCAGGGATGGCCAACATTTTGTGTACATAAAATGTTACCTCAAAAATGTGGCCCGATCGAGATACTGTCATTGGTGCTCTATTTATCAAGCAGTCGGTAATCGTTTTTAATGTAAAACATTGCAAACGATCGACTAAAACTGGCTTCTTGATCGACCGGTCGCGATCGACTTGTTGGCCACTCCTGATCTATGATATATGAATGTTCGACGACCATCGTAAGTGACACATATTGTGTTATTTTATCGGAAATGCTACTGTATATTGTAAAACAAATGTTTGCATATGACTATTATCTCACATAAACGTAGTCATTATTAGTTTTTGGTGTAAATTTGAAGTGGATGGAAGATAGATAGGCTTGGACGAATATTCTGCTTCATATTCTGAAATTACATATGAACTATATACAATAGTTTTATAATTAATAATACATTATTTTAGAACATATTTCATGAAATTAACAAAGTTATCAAGCATTAATTTAATTTCAAAAATATTTTTTATAATTTATAGATATTGTACTACAAAAGGACCAAAATTAATATTAAGGTATAACATTTAATTCTAAAACGAAAATAAAGAATAACTTTTATTATGAACGACCTTTGTTTTAGAGATATCGAAGTTCAAACTGCAAACATATATTTGGTTCCCTTGCTGTAGAACATCCTGCATAAAGAATTAGATTATCAAATTGAATATCATCCAAGGCCCTCTATCTTCGATTCATATGTAAAAGTGGTTGTGAGTTAAAAAATAATAAAAACGTACCATATTACGACCTATAAGGGTCGCGATTATTCAATATCTTGTTTCTATAGATATTAACAAAATTAAGATAGTCGTCTTTTAAAACAAAGCACCAACTATTATTTATACCGAGGAAATAAAATTTCCTGCACAGTTCCAGTTGTATTGAACCGCTGTAAATTTATGAGCATATGGTGATAAATGGCCCCATTGAGTAACAAATATTTGATACCCAGAACGGCTAGGTGCCATCGCGGATGATATACGGACCCTCCACCGGATAATATTTTAAACACTCCAATCTGGATTTTCAGTTGATTTTATAACGGCGAAAATATTTCACATTTTATCGCCTTTTACGCTTTCAATTCCGCATTGATGTTGGCGATTATTTGTGTAATCTCGCATTCGGCGGCTGTCGCGTTCAACGTTATTGAATACGAAAAATGTAGCGCTATAAAGTCGTTATTTAGTGTCAGTAGCAAAACGCATCATCAATTGGTAGTATTATAACTAAACACTAACATATACATTTAATACAATAAAATAGTTTTGTAGTAAATTTTACCTGTAACTAAAATAGTAGTTTTTTTTTCATTCTACTAACGTAAATAGTATATCCTTTAATTGTCTAACCAAACAAACATTATAGCAAAGCTCCAGCAGAAGGCGTTTACAGCCGTAATCAAATAATCTATATATTTTCGTTGTGGACGTGTGTGCTAGGAAATTGACATTTATAATATTAGACGGTTCCTGGTACATTTCTCCGATGATTTTAGTAGAAAAATATGTTTACGGAAGTAAAGCACGGAAGCTTTGTAAAATGATCACATACATGGATGGTAACTATATATATGTGATCATGAGCATATGCGGATTACACAACAATCCACCACACAGAGGTAGTAGAATATTGTTATATACAGGTAGTTGTAACTTATAATTAGTTTGAACGGTTAGGAAACGTTACCAGTTATACACATTTTAGTTACCATAAAATAGTTGAATGAGAGCGCGCGGGAAACAAAAAATGAAACCAAAACGAAAATTTATTTACGTACTTATTCTCAATTAATTTATAAGAATATTGCTAATTCTCATTTTACATCAATTTGTAAGATACCAAACATAATTTATATATAATCTAAACAAACTGGTTATATTAGTGAAAACTAGTGATATTAGTAAAATAGTAACGTTCAATCTAATTTTAATTAATAACAACTAATTCTAGTATATTTTTAGATTATATGTGGAAAATATACATTTCAGTATAAAATCAGAGGGTACTAGTAGTGATGAAAAGAAAGATATTTTACTCTAATATAGCATTAGTTTGAATGTTTGAAATCCCTCTATCTCTAATAAAAGTATAGATGTAATTATTATTATTATTATATTGATCAATGACAAAATTATTTAAAGTACAGTGTCTGGTATGTTGTTACATTGTTTGTGTACAATAACTAGAATTTTAATGATTGTGCAATGTATAAATAGCAATCTTATTGAATAAGGATGTAGGTGTAGGTTTGGGGTGCATGGGGCTGTACTGTAGGGGTAGAACCTTGCACAGAAGGTGGCATTCGACGGCATTGTTGGCGGATGGTTGGAGGTGATTATCATCTAGTGGTGGCTTCTAGTCACCACACCCCGGTAACTGATTCGACCACTATGCTAAACTAAATGATGATAGCCAGATATAGCGAATTATGATGGTGAAAGGGAATAAAGACTTTTGTACGGCAGAACGGAATCAAGAGACATCCACTATGATAGGCTCAAGATCAGATCAGATTATCATAGGATTCGGGCACATTCTTATCCTAAAGACTTATTCTTCTTGATGTGCCATCTCAGTAGTTCAGTAGATTGGCAATCTTAATCGTAATTGGGTCCTTTAATACCGCAGCCCTGAAAAGTTTGGCAGTTGATCTACCATACCATTCTCGCAGAATCCTCAGTCCAAATGTTCTGCATCATCCCACATATCATTTTCTCATTATTTTGCCCTACATAATTAATTGGAGGGTTGCGTATCTATCTCCTGGAATGAAATGCCCCTAATATTCTAGCTTTCGTCCTTCCTTCGTTGTTTTGGTCACTTATTCCTGTTTACCCATTTTATCCATGACCTCATATATTACATGGTCTGTCCATGGTATCTTCAGCATGCGGTGGTATATCCACATCTCCAAAGACTGAATGAAGCTTCTCTATATTTGCTTTCTTAAGCGTCCACGACTCCATACCGTATAACAATATAGAGAATTTATAGCAGGACACCATTCGGAAACGCAATGTTGAGATTTCGGTCAACTAGAAACTTCTTCATGTGGACGAAGGCTGTTCTTGTAATTCCAATGCGTTTGTTAAGCGCCAGGGTATGATCTCTATTTTTGTCCTTAAGGATTGATAACTATATAACTTTCTATTATGGTGTTATTTACAACAACAGCTGAGTTGTTGTCATTACGGATCTTTTTGATAATCAACAATTTGGTCTTTTTAAGTTAATTTTTAGTCTATAGGATTGACTGACTGTACTTATATTCTGCAATATGATTTGAAGATCAATGGTGTCGCTATTATTGCGGTATCGTCCGCGAAGCGTATATTATTGATGACTCTCTCGTTTGTAATTATTTCCCAGAGTATTCATGAATGGCTTCCCTAAAAATGCACTCTGAATACATATTAAAGAGAACCGTTGAAAATATACAGCTCCATCTAACCCCACGACGAATCTCTGGTTCGTTTGAGTGTAGTCCTGCTTTTATTTGGGCTTTCTGATTCGAATATAAGCTTTTTATTATTCGAATGTCGTTATATAAACAAAGAGATCAAAAATTGCTATATAAAACATCATAAAAACAAATACATCGGAAACATCTGTGAGGTTGTTTTTTACATGCCAACGGTATGAATCCCGAGAATTCTTTGATAAAGTTAGATATCTATCCAGAGACTTCGCACATCGGAACATCGGACTCAGACCATCAAAGACCAGCTAGACAACATGGTCAGAAGAAATCACTATTAAAATCCATCGGGGTCATCGGAATAGCATTATACACAAACTCTGTAATAGAACATGGACCACTTTCCAATTGCCGGATGACTGATGACAGTCAACTTTCGTACTCTTGTCCAAGAAAGTTTCTCCGCTGAATGTAGTAATTACAGGACACTGGCTATAATATTGGACGGAAGCAAGGTGGTGGTGCACATAATTTACGAAAAGCTGACGCCATTCTTAATGACATAGATAACAGAAGAACAAGTATCCCAAATAATGTTTCTCTAGTAACAATGCTTCTCTTGTACCCAGATTACTTCGAAATCCAAACTGTGTTTCATTGATATATCAAGTGTTTTGTACATACAATTATGAATTAATTTCAAGCATACCTTCAGGGTAAAAACCCGGTAGTATAAAGCAGATCTCCAATGGCGTGTGCATGAACTAATTTTTCACAATTCTATTTATGCCACTGAACCGTGGACCCTGAAAAAGGCAGACGAATTCCGCATCGAAGGTTTCGAAATATGGGTTTATCGGCGCGTGCTTAGAATATTCTGGGTAAAACATCGCACAAATAAGTCAATACTGGATGACTAAACTTCTAATTGCGCATGTTACGAATGGTCAATACATCGTGTCTTCAATACCTCGGGTCCAGAAGAACAACAAAATTGAAAAACTTATAGTTATACGCAAAATAGAAGGTAAGATACTGGGAGGCCGGTCGCCGACTTGGTGGACCGACCGAGCTAAGAAGCGAGTAGGCACCAGCTGTATGAAGCAGTCCAGCTAGCTCTAGACCGGAATACATGGAGAACCACTGTCGAGCCGCTGTAGAATGTCTAGCAGTGACACTAAACCCTCCTGTAGGGTAAACGACGGAGGAGGATATACGATTATTTATAATATACATACATGCCGACAGCAACATCGACATCGCAAGGGGCCTATATACGCGGCAGATAAAGCCTAAAACGTGGCACTGGAAATGGATAGACTTGACCAAAGTGAGGTGAGGTGTCCAGGAGTAAGACTATAGAAAATCGACGGTAATACCATATTCTACGGAGGAAAGGATATATAAGATGTTCGGAACAGAGTGGGAATTATGGTAAACCAGAAGACCAAAAACGCGGTAATATACTTTAGAGAGCGAGCAATGTTATTGCAATTAAACGTAAAACCGAAAAAATCTAAATATCATAGAGATATACGATAAATAAACTATATACAGATATACCATACCTAAAAGCTCAGGTCCAAAATGGCGAGGTAGTTATCGTAATGGGGGATTTCAATGCCAAAGTAGGCAAATGCAGATTGGAAGACAGTCGGAGAACATGGACTAGGAACGGTAGGGAAGAAACGTTAATGCAATTCTGTTAAGACGAAAAGATTATCATATTTGGTTTCAGCTATGGTCAAGCAAGGGCATCCCAACAGAAAGGTAAAACAGTATAGTACGTCACCAAATAGACTACACGCTTATAGATAAGAGATATACATATGGGCGTATGAACTAAGGACGTACCCTGGTGCCGATGTTAGATCTGACCATAACCCAGTTGGTGCAAAATTCAGAATTAAATTAATTAAGATTCAAAGCACAACACATAGCCAGTGAATATAGGAAAACTAAAAGATTCCGAAGAAACAGACAGACTTACAAAGATGTTAAACTAAAACCTGATTCTGCTGAGTGTAACACTTTTGCAGAATAACACAGAAAACGTTGAAAACGGCCAATTACGGCCAGCATAGCGCCTTCGGTCGCATTGCACAACACGTCAATGAAATTTCTAACACCGTGGACATGACAGGGATATCCCTTGTGTCTTTTAAGAGTCAATTAAGGCATTACAATGCATAATCTGATTTGTATATATACATGTATGTTGTAAATGCTAATAATAGCGTTAATAAATAAATAAATAAATAAATAAATAAATTCTTAAATAAATAAATATATATAAAAAGTACAGTAAAGGTGAAATGGAAACCCGACAAGCACTACATAGCTTTAAGGTTCTACTACAAAAATGCTTATATCAACGAAAATATGTGTACTTATGCTTTGTAAATTATGAATAGGCATTCAAGAACTATTCCTGTTCCAAAAGGAGGACGGGTCCGGGAAGGGGGTTAGGTTAGGGATGGTTAAAAATTGAGGTGAGAAGTTCTAACATAGATTATTAAAAAGGACAGATAAATAAAATTCCCATACACCAAATAGTTAGTAAATACGAAATAAATAATAATAAATGTGAAGGTGGAGATTTTAGGAAAAGGAAGGATTCTGTCCTCCCAAAAGGAGGATGACTGGAAACCCTAGTACTCGCGATCATGATTTTAATTAGGAGGTATTTGAGAAATATAGAAGCCATAGTCACGCTAACACAGACCGACAACATTGGACTGACTAGCTCGATCAATGGTGGGCCCTATTTTTGGATTCGAGCCAAATGGATTCGGGCTTGGCCTTATATTTTCACCACTATTTGTCAACACGTACTCCGAAGAAAATTCTAAAAAATACTACATTCCTCAAACGATTTGGTCATACTATCTGGCAGTTCCGAACGCCAAATACACGGCAAGAAGATGTACTTTG
The DNA here is from genome assembly GCA_963942505.1 of Lordithon lunulatus. Taxonomy (NCBI): domain Eukaryota; kingdom Metazoa; phylum Arthropoda; class Insecta; order Coleoptera; family Staphylinidae; genus Lordithon; species Lordithon lunulatus. The sequence goes on along the minus strand of OZ012666.1, from coordinate 51,241,215 downwards.
ACAAGACAAATACAATCCTAGTCAAGTAGAAATGCAGAAGCTCAAGCGGACATATGGGGATGAAATCGAAAAATCCACAACTTTTCAATACTTGGGGTGATTTAGATTCTTAGAAATCACAACTCGGATAGAGATGGCAAGAACAACCTTGAATATGAAGCCGCTACTCAAACTGTGCCTACACCTTCAAGCACGCATTAGATTCGTCCAGTGTTACATATATTCTGTATTGCTATATGGTATAAAGAAAATGCTCGTGGTTGAAGAAAATCTGAGACTGGAACGGAATGGACAAGAGAAAAAGCCGAGTGTACTTTGCCATCATTGTTGTCGACCTTCAGTAATGAAGAGGACAGACCATTAAGTATTATTCATTGTAAGTATTTTTTTATTTTTATTAAAAATAAATCAGTATTAAGTTTTAAACCCCGACATGCATAACGGATTGGCTTGTAGTATTTATCAGGATATGCATTACCTTTTTGCAGTTACCGTAAAGTCGTAATTTTAAGTTATTTATGCAATTAATCATAAGAGATGCCATATAATAGAATAAAACATTAATTTCATATATTTTAATTATATCGCTGCAAAATGTTATAATCTTTTACCTACAGAAATAAAAAAACGTCAAGAAAACCAAAATATTTAAAACTAAGTGTTAGAAATTTGTTTTTGAAAATATAATCACTTTTAAGAAGTTAATTTATAATAAAAATATATTATCACGTAGATAATAGATTGTTTGTATAAGCCATTCCCAGAATATTTTATATTAGTACTGTACTTTGTTGTTATTACTATTATTATTAGTATTATTTCATATTTTATATCTTATATATAACAGAATTACTATCACAATGCACATACAACTACTAAGTACTTAGGTGTTACACAAAATACAAACAAGAATAATTAATTATTTCTGTATGTAAATAAAATATGTGTATATGTTAAATTAACAATAAACAATAAATAATAATTACTTTCCATTTTACCTCAATTTTACCTCAATTTTACCTTTAAATTTATCTCTTTATGTAACTACTAAAATATGGGTTCAACGGTATTGTATTACCTATAATAGGGAAAAATACATATTTAGATACACAATTTCTGTTTGCTGTGTGATTTCTATTGTTCCATTATGAGAATGTAATCACGTTTAATAAAAATAACCATGTCAGTCCGATAATTAATGTATAATGGGGTTACCTATTACATGACTAAAACATGCATCGTAATTAACTTTTCGTTGTGTATAGACAAGCGACCCCTATTGCCTCACATGGAGATATCACGTGGATGACAAGGGTGCAATGGCGGTACCCGGTAAAATTTCAATTATTCACGTGACCGGTCCGCGATGTTGTCGAGCCTATTGTTACCATTGTGGCCACCCTTTTTAATTAAACATACAATGTTAAAATGTTACTTTGTTTTGTATTTCGTATAGACATTTCAAACCGACCAAAATATTTTACACAAATCATTTTTATGCGCTTATCAAAATAGACAGCTTGACAGTTTTGACTTTATAATTGTGCATATGATACGGATAATATTTCATGTATTATCCTGATTATATATGCAACAGCTAATCCGTATTGTTTATTGAAAGAATCCTACACTAGCGTAACACTGATTACGGGCATTGTTTGTTTATTTTACAGTGCATTTTCCATTCGAAAATTTGGCGTACATATTAATGTCATTTATAATTAATTAAATATTAATTGTATAAATTTGTGGCGGTAACACATGGCTGCCATTCATTACAGCAACAACAAAAGCTTGATAACTCGATTCATGTTTATAATGAATAACTAATTCACATAAATTGTGCGTATGCAGCGTTTGCTTCCATTTTTGAAACTAATAATATATTGGCATATGAGTACACTACAAAATTAACATTACACAAATTCTATTACAAAACAAATAATCGATGGTTTTATAATGGACACTATTTGAAATATACAAAGCAAGCTATAAATGGAAATCATTTATTAAATTAATAGGATGCTGTTTGAAAATAACTATTTTTGTGTATACAAATATTTTATAGATAAGTAAAGGATGGCATGTAGCGTCGCGTGTGTACTAGAATCTTCTACATTGTAGTTTATATTTATACAGCCCAGATATTTGTATAATTATTTTTTGCTGTATATATTTTAACTTGCATTTATAAAGAAATGAAGAATGTATTATTATTTTTATTATTATTATATTCGTTTTGTATTTTAGTCGCTTTTACTGAATAATTATTGAATTCTTATCTGTAACTTAGTTTAGATAGGTGTTTTGGACGTGAATTCAACGATCTTTGGTTAGCTTTGTTCATGGTTTGTTCGTAGACCACCGCCGCATGAACCATATTTCATCCTTTACTTATCAATAATTAAATTTTTAAGTTTAGAGGAGATATTTCACCTCTGAAACATGATACGACATTTTTAACAGATCCTATATCATTAATACTAATCAAATTTATACAAAAATTCCCTACACTCCAATAGGCTCACACCTAAAAGCATTAATTAAACAAACAATCTTATTTTCGGTCCGATTTTTGGGTGCGAAATGATGTTACTGCGAAAAAGCGTATGAAATGGCCAAAAAGTTCAGAAGATTGTACCTGGGTGAAAAATGGAAAGCAATAGAAGAAAATTCGATTATAATTAGGTATTAGGTATCGAAGATGAGGTTTTTAAAGAGAAAAAAAAACAATAGAATAATGTTAGCATGAATGATTTGAACAAATATAAAAATTAGTAAGAATTTATAAAACGTGTCATAAATTTAAAGTACATCTTATATAACTACTAAAAATATTGGATTGTTAAGGCATCTACTTGGTGATAATTCATTTTAAAGGATAAATAAAACGATTTTTTACTTTGTTATTTATCATCGGAGGGGCTTGAAAATGGCTAGATATTAGCCGAAACTAGTTGCAAAGTGTAACTGAAGTGTGATAAAAAACAAAGTAAAAAATCGTTTTATTTATCCTTTGAGAAAAATTAGTTTTGTCATAAATCTAGAGAGATTATCCAAGAAGTTTATATTTTGCGAGAATATCTTTCAATATTTTAATTTATTGCATGTTAGAGCAGAAATATATCTTATCAATCTGACTTCGGCTTCTCATTAAATTGAGTGATTCATATATTTTTAATACACTAAAGACAATTTATTATTATAATTTTATTAACAATTATTAAATGAGTGGCCACCTACTCTATTCTGTTATCTTTATGTAGAGATTATATTATTAATTATGTTCGTAAAACAAAAATTAGACTACATATATGCATTTAACCATTTTACTGATACAAATTTAATGCCTACTTAGGCATAGTAACGGACATACTCCATAATTATTATTGCTGAACAGGTGTACGAAGATTTAAAATTGTAATGTTCCCAACGGAATATTGCCGACTGGAAAAATAATGGCTATTAAATTGTTTGATATCGGCGGCCACCCGTGAGTGAACAATACAAAAAGAGGTAAATTATTTATATCGGAAAAGGCAAATAGTACATATAAGTCAACACGAACCTATTGATATTTTTTGCTCGTCCGTAAGATCAAGGAAGCGGAAATATAAAATATCAATATCGCTTTGTATGTTTTCGTGTCCCTTGAATGGGGGACACAGCTACAGAAAACACCAAAGGCGTACCAAATTGGATATTTTGTCCGAACTTTTTCGCTAGATTAAAAAACACGGGGGCGGCATTTGAATAATGCCGCCCCTATACAATACAAGGTATGCATTCAGACAAATGAGCGGAGCACCTGCATAATTCTAATTTTTCGTGCATTGCGCCAGACTAAGGGCGGCAGACACACACTGAGGGCGAACGAGCGGCAGGAATTTTCATAATTAAATCTTTGTGTAAAACAAAGCATTCCATATTTCACAAATGTTTAGCCGTGTAGGGTGTAACCGGCGCATTTAAAATTCCATGTTTGCAAAATTACAATGTAAAATTCAGTGTTAGTTAGTTGGACTGAGGGGTGGCGGCGGATTATTAAACGCTGTTTGAAGTCGGCACAACTGCAGACACAATCAAACATAACTACCACTCTTTTATTAACGAGTTGCGCTGTTATTATGTTGTTTGTAGAAATTGCCGTGTTTATAATTAAACATTTTGTACCGCAGAGTGCGTTGTTACTAATTTATATTTAAATTTAAAGAGTACATACACAAGTTTTGCAATAACATTACAACAGTGGTTAGTGAACACATATATTTTAACCAAAAATTGCGTGCTAAATGTTAATAACGTCACGTTTCTTATTTGATTATTTTACATATTATGAGAGTATAATTTAATTTGTTGCAGTGATTTTTATTAACTCGGTTTTTAAATATATGTGTAAACTTCAATATTCTGATTATTTTAATTTAATTTTATATTTATTATTTTGGTGTATTAGAATCCACAAGCAAATACTGTTGTATATAGTATGTCAGGCTGATTTTATTACCACACTAAAGTCAAGAATCCCTACACACCATATAATTTATAGATGGAAAACTACACTCTTCTTTTATTAGCCCTATATAGAGTTCCATGTGAGCAGTATTTTTTATTGCATGCATCTATTGATTAGAAACCATTCGCGCACGAAACAGTAGTGCCCGATATTGTCTTATTGACGCCACATTATTTTAAAGAGCCTTTGCTATAATACAAATATGTTAGTTGAATTATTTTTATACACAGAAAGACACAGACAGCTTGTCCATAGCTAATTGCTAATTGTTTTGTAATAAAATTTTATTACACAATAAAAACACATAACTTTATGTTTATAATAACATAATAAATAAATTAATAACCAAGACAGAACAAAACAAATTCAAATTATTTTTTAGTTTGTTTATCGTTCTTAATACTTATCTTCTTACAATAATTAATCTTAGGGAAATATATAAGTGAAATAATTCTCTGAAATTGATTTCTTACATCTTATTTTATTTCTTACTTTTGGTCAATATAAACCCACCTACCACTTAATAGTTGCTTAGATCAGTGATTCGTAAAGTGGGGGCCGTGAAAAATTTTTAGGGGGTCACAGAAAAATCAAAGATATGCCAACGATAAGTTATTAATTCTAAAAATAAATCTGCTATTAATCAAAATTGTGTGTTTTAATGCAATTAAGCAATAGATATTAACTCCCTCTGATTTTAAATTTGCCCCCGGTCTCTCCCCTCTCCGGGATTTTTTCTACATTGGGCATATGTCTCTTCTTCGAGTGGTCCTTTGATTTTTTTTAAGTAAAAAAATAATTTTACATCACTGGTTTAGACTACTATTTAAAGAAATATAATGTGTCTTCTTTTGTCACTTTAAAATTGAATATTATACAGAATAACGATTCTGAATATAAGGAAAATTCTCCCATAAAAACTGAGAAATATCTGACTACAAGCTCTTAAATTTCCCTGTCATATTAAATTATTCCGCACCACGCCTCGATGTACCCACTATGTATTATTTTTTATATAATATAATTCGCCTCAGACGCTTCAGATTTGCATCACGCGCGCCCCCTGCTGCGGCTTCTAAAAAAATACTTGCACCCTCTCGGGGATGACGGATAAATATTCATGATCACGCCTATGTAACTATATTAGTTACCGACTTACACGTGAATTCTGTGTGGCCCAACCCTTTTCAAAAAAGTACGTGACAGCACTGCGCAACGAGGTAGGCGCGAACTCCAAATTAATAAATATTAATAAGGGATGATGCGACCCTTTGTAATAAGACTTAAGTCGGGCCGCTCTGCTGTGCTGTATACAGGTGTGTACGCAACTGTAGACAATCGCGGCTTTATACCGAACAATGATAATATATGCTGCACGTAGGTTCCACTCTTCCTGTCAATTACTAAGTACGGAGGCTCATCCTCTCGGTTTGGTATTCCGTCCTATTGTATGCAGCTGTATTTATTATTGTGTGGTTTTAATTGTTTGTTTTTGCAAACGGCTGGATTTAAAAAGGAAATGCAAGATTATATGATAGCTTTATATTGTATTATTAAGGACAATGATGTAATCCTTGAACTGGCACTCATTTTCTATTACATCCTATTTTAGGTACTAATGTGTAGTAAGAAGTAAGCATTCAAATATCTTAGTTCATATATGAAGTATTTAATGTTTATCTTTATTTCATTTTTCAAACAATAGTTATGTAATTTGTTTACCGATAATATTACATAATTGCAGATTGTAATAAAATTAATAAGTACGTATTACTCACTACGATAATTAACTCAGTCAATACATAAATATCTTAGCGATTCCTTATTTTTAATAACTAATAATTTAATTATAATGTTATCACATATAAGGTATGGTAATCTTGCTTATGACTATAAGCAAGATTAACATGTGCATGTCTTAAAACATAAATATTGGCACTTTAATAATTAGATACAGTTGCGAGAAAGTTTATGGATCAATCAATTATTTTATTTTCTATATTTATTATTTAATACATAAATAATAATTTATGCTAACTGGCAGCTGAATTAATTAATCTTATTTTACTTTATAAATTAGTATAATTTATTTAAAATATACGTGTAAAGTTAATAAAATGGTTAATAATTTTTGTCGCGGTAATAAAAACATGAATAAATAAACGTCATTCATGATTTCAGATTAATAAATTTACCGGAATACTACTAATCCCATTTGTTTGTATTTACAAAATAAAAAGACTACACGAATAACAAAATAATGGTGCTCTTTCTAGTACAGAATAAATAATTTTGAATGCGCCCAATAAATAGTCTCAAGAAACATTTCAGTATCTGTAAGACGAAGTGCAGAAAAGTATTGCTTGTGCAAATAGATATTAATAAGGAGATTTTATATTAATAAAATAAGAAATGAGGAATTAATTGTAGAGACTAAATCCTTACATATGAAAACGAAGAAAATGTTTTGTAAGATCGGTCGGCTTACCTGTCATTTATGTATTCTGTTCTGTCGCTTCAAAAGTGGGAGCCGCGGGTCCACTTCTCAGTGACATGTTTTGATTCATTAATTAATTAATAGTTAATTATTAAGTGTTTTTAAGTAATAGCAAAGGTTTAAGTAAAGTTTTGTTCATTTGTAAGTAAGTAAGGATTTGTCTATTTTGGTAATTAAAAATCATTCCCGTCGAATGGCGGACATTGCACCTAGTATGTAATAAGAAACTAATGGTGGAATGGAAATTATGGATTTTTAATTTGTAAGCTTAAACGGTCCAAAATAATCAATTTTAATTCAATTCAATAATATAATTCAATAATTCATTTCCTCCTGTCTTAATTTGTATATCTTATTTTATGTAGCAGAAACAGATTTTTATTGATATAACTACGCAAAATATATTTGTCGATAATGATTATTATTAATATTTATGTTTGTTTTTATTATTGTGTTAAAGATTAAAAAGGTTACTTCACATGGCACAAGTCTATCTGTATTTTTTTTAATTCAAACCTAAGCTTGTCTTCCTTTAATAAAGATTTAGTAGTTCTCTATAATAATAAATTTTCATTGGACGCCTTATCTCATAGTCTGCACAAACATATTGAGAGCCAAGCTGTTTGTTCAGCTAAACTTAATCGATATCATATAAATTTTATAATATAAAAACTCACTGCAGAATGGCTTATTGAAACTGTATCATCACCTGTTTTTAATTAACACACGCTCTGAAATAGTTAACTATTGGCCGTAATTTAGGGTGCCAAGTGGTCATTATGGTATCAGCTGCGACGGTTTAAGGAATGTGCCGAATTTGAATATTCAATTAATAGTGTATGCGGCTACCTTTAAATTAAGCACCAATGCACACATTATGCAGGAGTCGGTACGAACGCGGTGTCATGGCATATAGATTGCCTGAGAGATATAGTGGCAATTTCAGTTCAGTAATAGAGTACGTGTGGACACTCCAGGTGCAATTTGTGCAGCAACTGTTTGAATTCTGCGCACAATTAAATAAATATAGTAGTACTGGTAGTATGTTGTAAGAAATTGAAAATGCAAATTAACTCGTGTATGTGCAGAGCAAATGCCTGATTTAATTTATAACAGGTCATTACATCAATTGCTAAGTACTGCAGAAAATATTGTACAATATGCGCTCGATAGTTAAAAGAGCATATGGAAAATTCTTATTTACAGCTTGAATTAGAGCGTATTTCACGCCGAATGTATCTATTTTTATTTTTTGCATCTCTGCTGTAACATTTTCTCGTTTTTGTGCCTAGAACATACTGCGTATATTGCAAGTGAAGATTTTTAAACTTCTTCGATGTATTTTTAATGTATTTAGTTGCTTCAACGGGGGGATTCTTCGCACCGCCTTCTCATTTAAGAGGTGCCCCGAAATCAATCAACAGTTTTCATATTTGTATTTGCCATAATGATTGTCTCGGAAAATTGTTAAGCGGTAGTTTTCCGTTGCTTTCCGCATCGCAGCTCCCTGCCGCAGCCTAGAGCCATTCAAGTCATTCTGGCGATGTCTAGGCCTGTCTGATGTTGAACCGGGCCGAAATCAGTTCTCATACGCCTTAACTCAGTGTTGACAGAGTTACAATTTTAGCCAGATATGGCTAAGTAATAAGAGTAATACGTACTTATTAATTTTATTACAATCTTCAATTATGTAATGTTATCGGTCAGAAGCTACAACTTTAGCCATATCTGGCTAAGGTATATTTGGTATTCCAAACCATACCCGTAACTTACATTTGTTTAAATACTCAAGCAACGGACGTGCTATCTATTTTCTCCGCAACTAAAAGTTAGGAGGTATGAGTCAGTTACGCAACATTGGCGCAAAAAATAAAAATAAATCGTACTAAATAGTTAATTTTGTTAGTTTTAACTTGTATCCAAAGAATGTTAAATTAAATGCTGTTTAATTATGCAAACAATATTTGGCACGTTAATGGTAAAGAATTATTATTTCTTGAGCGTTTGGCATGCGAGCCTAAAAAGGTTTGCCATCCTTTATCTAGATGAAGCATCACAGGAACCAGAAACTCACTACACTCTTATTATACGCGATCTGAATGCAAAGCTTGGTTCCAAAATATACGAAACGGAAAGTTCAATGGGTCGCTATGGATATGGAGAAAGAAATGAATGAGGAAACTTGAATTACCGACAGCAGGAAGAACTGTTTCTTTATAAGAAACCATAAAATAAATAGACCTGGATAAGCCCAAATAGTAGAACCAAGAACGCAATATACTTCGTAATCACAAGCGGAAAAGAAATCGTCCATACTCAATAAATTCTCAACCGGCAGCGATCACATATTGATAGGTTGAAAAATAGTCCTGAACACTACAAGCGAAAGATCAGAATTAATAACAAAAATAAATGCAAAAGATAGGTCAACCCTTAGAACGATGATCACTTTTATATGTTATAATATAATAATACTTTGCGCAAAATTCATTGCGATGAATTTATGATGCTTAAGGTCGAAACGTACTTGTACCAGTAGATCCACTGCTATGTCCAAGACAATCGCCAGATGACCCCTGGGCAACGTATATTAGTAAATATGATATATATATATATATATATATATATATATATATATATATATATATATATATATATATATGCACATTTTTGAAAAAAAAATCACGTAATCAAAAAATACAGCACTGTCCCAGGACCTTTACCACACCCAGAATAGCACATGGAAGTAGGTGGTCGATGGTACTATAAATATGCTAAACACCGACCAAGAGAAGATACCTCTGCAGAAAAAGCAGTAAGGGGAGTTAATAAAGTGGCAACAAGCTAGAGAAACAACAGGTTCTCGACACTTTATCAAACAATAAATAAAACTCAAACTTTTACCTATGATATGGTAGCCTACTTATGCACAAGTACAGCGCAAATAAAAGATGATTGAACACTAACTGAAGATAAAGTGACACAAAAACTAGTGTCAGCAGGAGATCTAAAGTTGAGATTAAGGAATAAAGCTTTACAACATATAAAGAGATAATACATTCTTCAAGGAGATTTACACATACACTTGAATTACACTATCTTTAGAGCAATAATCTATTTTCGATTTCCTAATTATATAACAGAATCCAGCTGCAGAATACTTGACGTGAGAGGCTGTGGTTTAGACCACTAACTAGTTCCTTATTGAAAATAGTTCTCTGTCCAAGGAGAGGACCACATCCAAGGCAACACAAGATAATGGGAAGTGATAGACAAGACAAGTATGAAAGCCCCCACTCATGTTTTAGCCGGAGAGTGTATGTAATTTAAACCCAAAAAACATGCCAAGTAAATGTGCAAGTAGAACATTACACACAGAAATCTGTTAAAAGATGAAGTGAACCGCATATGCAGCGATATCTATTTAGCTATAAGGAATTACTTGGATAGAGTAGAAAGATGAAGAAAATAGCTCAGTTTTGTTGGAATGACAAAATCGAAGATATCAAAAAGAAACTTAGCAAATAGTTTTCAACGGCGAGGAAATATATCAAAATATAATCAGAAGAAAGATTCATCAGAGGAAGTAAGGTACCATTGTTTAATAAATGGTTAAGGAACAACACACGGTTTTCAACTGACATTTCGATGGTTGAAATAATATTCAAGTAAAGGGCACGTTTATAACATCTTTCACGCCACTTCTGATGTATGGGTCTTTTTCTCGGCATGTAGTGCTGGCAACTCGCACTACAGGACCTACAGTATATATTATAATTCCACTGGAGGTTGAGGAGATGAAAATATCATCTACTCCGGACCAGTGAAACCCACCGCTGGCAAGACGGGTTGCTAGGTCGGGAAAACTTACAAGTTGAAAAGTATTTCGCGTTGTGTGGTATTAATTTCACTGAGGCAACACCGACATAAGCCATACGTATTTTCTAGTGTTGCCCAATTACAGGGGTGCAACTATAGCTGTTTTCGTTTATCATTGTGTGCAGCCCCGGGCTTATTGTCTCTTGTGCAAGCCGCTTCCGATGCGCACAATTCTACGTACAACCGGCGCACACCCGCAAAACTTGGAACGATACAGTGTGCTGCATCGTTCCAAATTTTGCGGTGGTGTGCCACGGGGCGAATAATTATGTTAAACGAAAACACCTTATATGCCATAAAATACAACAATGTCGCATACGGAATTTGTAACCCCACATCGCACGCGCTTTGTTATCTATTCTTGTAGCATGTGTCTAAAACGATTCCATTCAGGTAATTTTAGTTTGTAGCATTTTGTATTTACAAAACAGTTGAGGCAGCTGCTTATTTGGCAATAGCTTTGAATCCTAAAAAAGAGAACTAAATATTGGAGCTCAAGAAACCTATACAAGGACTTGATTGCCGACCATAAAGCTTTATTTCGAAATATTCCACGAATGAGATTTTGAGCATTTGCTTGCGAAAGTCTCACCTATTATAAAAGAATATGATACCAACTTTCGTGAAGCAATGCCATCTCATGTGAGGCTGTTGGTGACATAGCTACGAGTAATAACTATCCATCACTTATGTATTGGATATTGCAGCCAAGCATTTCTCGAATTATTCCAGAAGTATGCAGAACTTTGATAGACGTTCTATATGATTTTGTCAGTCACAGTTCAATTGTATTTACTCGCTAACAGCTTTATCTTATCATGTTTAATTCTAAAGACTGTATAATCATTAATTTTGTTATTCCATGATTCGGGTGAATGATGATAATCTTCAATAAATGACGTGGTTCTTTCCTTATTCCAATCCATGTCGCACGACACAAGTCGCACCGATCCGCAGACGGCTGGATAACGACGACCCTATTAGACACGGTGAATATGTCGGGAGGAGTCGCAATAACAATGAACTTGTAGCGTGCGGCAAGGAGACTTGATTCTTGTCGCTTCGTGTTCCTTCAATGAAAAAACTGTGCGTAGAAAGCGCCAATGCCTAAAAGTTACCTCAGTGGATTGGGGCTTTAGAAGAACTTCGATGCCTTACGATTACACTACGCCCTCACCAGTCGAGGGTACTATAATTCAGATGGCATGAATGTTGAAGGATATTACCATATATGGTATTGGTGCATTGTTAATTTAGTGGTTCCCATCGGGTAGCGTTTACTCTCTGGAAGTAAGTTGCATTATCTTATTAAGTCAAAATAAATATATAAAACTAACAGTTTACAATTACGTTTTATCGATGTCAATTGCAAAGGAACAGAATGCAGTGGAGTGCACGTCAACCAGACATGTTAGGAATGACTAGTTCACACACACACTGTTCATTGCATTCTGTAGAAAAGTGGTTGACATATTAAGAATGACAACCACTTTTCTGAAGAGAGATGCTATTGTGACAGATCGTATTTTGATGAGGACCTTTAGTAGGACAGATATTTTTAGTGTCAAGATTAAAAATGTTGATTATATAAATGATTATGTAAAATAGGTTGATGTGTTTCATAATCCCATGGCTCGAATTTCTACAGATGAACATCTAGAATGATGTTATTGTAATTGTGATATGGTACAGATATTAAGTTGCAGTTAAAAAAAACTTCTATCTTTATAGGGCTATCAGCCGTGAGGCTTTTCCGCCGGTCAAGGGAGAAGCTCAGAGGAGTTTAATCGCCCGGTATTTACCTTAACTTCACAGAAAACCTCTGAAAAACTGTGAAAGGTGATTCGGGAAAATTCGTTCCCCGCTGGGGATCGAACTCAGGCTCCCCAATGCTCAGTACGAGACGGACGACGCCTCTAACCACTCGGCCACTGAGCTGGGTTGCATCCAGATTATTTTTAGTGTAATAATCGAAATAAATTGTTCACGACAACAATGCCTTCCTTATAGTATAGCTTTTTCCCCAGAAAGTTATCGCACATTTAGACAATCTTAGTTACAAAAAGTGAAGACGTTTTCGCTAAAACAATACCCTCCTTATACAATCGGAAACTGAAAAGTTACGACAAACAAGTCCAGATCCTAAAATAAATTAAATTATATCAAAACGATATGCATTGAGATATTGGAAACAAACAGATAGAATAGTAGTAGAGTAGTAGAGTAGTAGAGTAGTAGAGTAGTAGAGTAGTAGAGTAGTAGAGTAGTAGAGTAGACGGAGTGACTGGGTGCAGAGGAGTACGCAAAGACTGCATCCCCACTAATGTCCAAACTGCACTGAGAGACAATTTTCCACGCATTGGAAACGTAGAAAACGGCAAAAGTAAATGGAAAATTGATTAATAACATCAGATTTGCAGATGATACAGAGACTATAGGTGACACCATGGACGCTTTCCAAAACTTAATTAACAAAGTGAATATAATAATCAGAAGATGAGGCTAAATATGAACATAGATAAAACTAATGGTAATAACTAGGAACTTAGAATAATTCACAGATAGCAGTATAACAATCACTTAGGATTAAAGCTGCATGACAAATGGGATTCGGGTTAAGAAATAAGGTGCCAAATAGAAATTGCAAGAAGCGCGTTCATGAAATACATTCAAGTGTTGACAATTAGCGAATTCGACATAGACCTTATTAAGGTCGTTTTAAACAAGACAATTTCTTGACTCAAAAGTTAGTCAAGATGCGAGACAATCTAAATTGTCTCGTATCATACAGTAAATTATTTGAAATATTGAATTGGATGGTAGATCGAATGGAAAAATATAACGCGTTCTATTTGTCAAGGACGAATTATGTGGGAGGAGGATATATGAATTCATTTCTTGAACAACTTTTGAGCTAAGAAATTGTCTTGTCTAAAACGACCTTAAGAGTACGATTTGTACAATGTTAATGAATAGCCATTACTACTATATGGAATAGAACCATGGACGATATAAATTGCCACCATGGATAAATTAGAGACGTTCGTATGTGGAGTTTTCGCCGCATACTGAAAATTTCATGGAAGGAAAGTATTACAAAAGAAGAGGTATTGGCCCGAAATCGAAGGGATCGCGAACTACTAACATAAAACGAAGAAAGTATTTCGGTCACATAATGCACAACCCTAAATACAGTACCTTCCAACTCAAAACCCAGGGCAAGATTGAAGGCAAAAGAGGAATATGCCAGAAACAAATGTCATGGCTGTAAAATATGCGAGAATAAAATAGCCTAAAGACTACCCCAAAAAGTTTCCACACAAAAAAAAGCAAAACAAAAGAAATGATCGCGAAAACCGATTAGTGAATATGCACTAGAAGAAGAAAAGGAATGCTACAAGTGTCTTATTATTGTATCTGCTTATTATATTGTTACAGTTAAATTCTACTCTCCATAATTTGCATGCGGTTGGTGATTGCGAACAAGATTATTGCCAAGGGTAAAAATAAATATAATTATCGCGGTTAGTATAATGTGCATTTCTAGTATATTATTTACATAATACTAGAAATGCACATGTTGCTCTCAAATATGATACAGATATATTGAGCGCTCAGCAAGGGCAGTAAAAATTTTAAATTATTCAACTATATTTACCAAGATGGATCAAGTATTGTAATGGTTTAAAGAACTCTAATCTCTTAATAATGTACTCCACCTATGACAAATTTTAGTGCCACTTTTTCGAAAAAACTACTGTATATAACAAATGGAGACCTAACATAGTCTTGATTAATTTTTGGTTGAAATCATGCATGGAAAATACATGTCTTTTGAAGGGCAGGAAAAAACAATTTTCGTGTATTTAGTATAAGTATCATAATTATTAAAATATATATTTAAACTATTATGGATATTTTTAATAATAACCTTCTAGCAGTTAACATGAACCGAATGTATATTTTTGAAAAATGTACAGTTAAAATGTTATGTTTCATAAATATACATTTGAGTACATAGTGTACAAACATAGTTCGGTTTACCATAGAAAACTATTCGCGACTATATTATAAACACTAATAAAATGGACAAATGATGACAAACAGAAAGCATTTTCTCTCATACATTATACATGCATACTCGCGTGTTTAATCACGATTGCTGGTTTGCGATGAACGCGAACTTTTCCATAAAGCAGGTGGATACGATCTCACAGACAAAAAAAGAGGGGCCAATATCTTTTTCAAACTCGCTCGGCAGACTATAGGATTCGTTTATACATTCTATCATGGTAATCGGCTCGATTTGAGGTTTAAAAATAAATAAGACTACTTTCTTCAGCGGATCACATTTACTGCACCTGCCAAGTCACCTGCATATATGTGGCAAAAAATACCTTTTTAATAGTATAGTGATGCACACCAAAAGGAATTTTGACAGCAAGTCGTTTAAAGAATATTTTATAATATGAAGTAGCATAGATAGATTTAAGTTATAGCGCTCGTACAGATAGATTTTGTTAGAAGATTCTATTAGCTTCAAATTGATTTTCATGTGAAAAATAACTAGGTAAAAAATTTCATAGCTATATCAACAATAGTAGGGGCATGCTTTTTACATAAGGATCAACTGTTTTTAAAAACAATTGATCCAAGGAAATAAAGGCTGACGTTGATCAGTTGATATATAGAGTTTATTAAAAAGCACATAAAATTGTATTATTTTAAATGTCGATGATCATTAATGGAGAGGGTCCAAAACATTTGTAAAATTATTTAAATTCAACATATGATACATGAATCTCTATTATTTGTACATTAATACAAAGAAAAGAACAGCCCTTATATGAGACATGGACATACAATAACTAAAGATTTAACATGCTGCTAGCGACCAAAAGCATGAATTGACAATTGACAAAGGGTGAAGGGTACTTTGGTTCTCAGATGCACATAGACATATTTGAAAATAGTTTCGCTGGTGAAACGCAAAGAAATTTTAAAATTCGCATTTCGAAAATTTTCAAGAACTTAATATTTTATTTATACCGTTATAAAGTAAAAAATAATACAATATTTAAAGCAATGGTAGTTACTTGTGACTTACCATTGTTAGAATAAAAAATATATAGGAAATAAACGCGTTAAACAGTTACAGATACACACTACGAAGATGCCGCAATTTGAGGTAAATACTCTATACTGCATTCAATAAGACAATACAAACATCTATTTATATTGTTCAATAACAGTAATATATTATATCTGATACAAGTTTGATGTAATAAATGTATTAACTATGACTGTGCTAGTAGTGTCATTTTAGTCGATACATTATTAAACTCTGCATGCACTATTAGTAATACTATAATATGCATTGATGAGTGCAGTACTCCATTACAACTGGAATTTTGTCATTATCATTGCATGTTGAACAACTTTAACTTTAGGGTATATATTATCCTTCAAAAGCTACTTGGGCCATAGCATTTTTAATGGTAAATAACTCGGTATGTCGCACAAAGCGTAAAAGTAATAATTAAAAAAATATATCTTATATACAAAAGTTACAACATAATTATAATTGATGTTATTTTTGTATATACAAAACATTTATTGGCATTTTTATATACAAGAATATATATATATATATATATATATATATATATATATATATATATATACTTTTAATTGTAGAAAAAATACAATACAAGGTTTATAATTGTGATATTATTTTATTTGTCTATGTTTTAAACTAGGATTTAATCCTTATGAAGTATAAAAGTGGGTTTATACTACATAAAATAAGAATTCAGTGAAAATTAGAATTATATTGAATCATTTATGCTCACAAAATTCTTATCAAACTAAATAAACAATGTAGCGTGTTTGAAGAGCAAATGTCTGCGAATTTGAATATTATATATTGTTTAGATCGTTAGTACCCCTAATTTTAAGAACTGCATGCATATTAATATAGTTTTAAAACACAGCTGTTTTACAAAAGGTCAAATTTGAGAAAAGTTATTACATTTACGAACATGTGTTACCATGCGATTAGTTTACATCATGAGTAAATTATATTTATATATGAATACATAAAATATATAATTTGTATGAAAACACAACTTTAAGAAAAGAGCATAGGAAAAGTAAATATAGAACAGTACACAAATGTCCAAAATAAGCTACAATTTCATATAATTATGCCGGTGGTTTCACGTCTTGAATGTTTTATTAGCGTCATTTAAAATGCATTGGTCTAGTAACAAACCAAATAAAAAGCACTGCGCCATTCATCGCCGAGAAATCAATATTCATGTTTTATTATGAAAACTGCTTTGCAGGAATTTATGCATTGGATTTTTTCCCTGTTGAAATTAAAATATATACGGGAACATTGGAGGGAAAATAATCAGCTCGAATATCTCCATCTCCCCGTTTAAATCATTCCGGACACATTGCAGTCGGTTTTAATTAAAACGAAAGAATAAGTTCGTGAACAAAAAACCTAGGTGCTCACCTTAATGTACCAGAATAATCCAAACACGCAATAATAACGCGCACATCACTGCACTTGTGCGTATCCAACAAAACGAACGCTGTCTATTAGCAGAAAAAATATCACCAATTAGGGGGAGAATTATTTGTGGCTTAAATTCGATCGTTATGAACGCGCGCGTGTTTTGGAGCGTGCGGAGACGGCGGCCGTGAAGCAGCTCAAACAAAGTGTGGATACGAACTGAAGTTCGCGCTTGCTCCACGGTAATTCCCCTCGCCGCACGAAAGCCCCACTACCGCGGCAGGGGTTATAGATATTTTATATACGGCCAATTTCGGCCTCTAATATGAATTTTTATACGAGGACGAGGGTAGGTAATTCATGTCGTGATATAATATCTATTAAAAATGGAAAACAGATGATGGTAAAAATTACGAACGTAATTTATGTGGACCATGTATGGTGGCAAATGCATTTTTTATAATACCCATCAATCATAATTTTTCTAAAAATAATGACTTGGCTAAAGTGTGTTTTTATTATCGAGATTTCTGTATGGTGGCATAATTTAATCGGGTGTTAAACAAGAGCTTATTCGCTGAGTCAGATATTAATGAGATCAGAATGTAAATATTTGATTTATCGTTTGGGTATAGCAAGCAAATGTCGAGCACTTTGGTGGCAATAAAATTAAATTTATAAGGAATGTAGTGATAGTATTCATTAGGACTCACATACAGGACAGCACTCGTTATTGAGGGTTTCTCAGGGAAGTCCTCGCACTGCATGACTAGTTATATTTATTTATGGTCAAATAGATTTAAATTTTCGTTATTATATGTTTATTACTTTTATTATTTTAAGACCTCCCTGGAAATTCTTTCCGCACCAGTTTCGAAAAAAAAATACAGCAAATTTTCAGACCAAATTTTGGATATGGCTATTATTTCACTTAAGGCGAATCTCGGAAGATGAAATACGGTTCAAGGTTTCATATTTCAAGTTTTGATAAATACAATCTGATAATGCTTAAGTACAGTGGTATAGTTTATAGACATCCTGCAATTATCACAAAATGCTTCATTATTTCGAAATAAATTTATTTTTCGGTGCGCACCCCTCCAGTTTTTCCTGGGTCCACGGTTTATACACTCCGCAAAAGAAGTAGCAGCAGTTCCGTTAGTCTCACAACGCGTTTTTCGAATAGATTTTCAGCTCGAATCCTCGAAATTTTCGAAGATTCGCCTTAACTTAGATTTATTGAATGTTTGAAGGATATATATCGAGGGAATGCCCATGGCAAGGATGGGATCACATGTATACTCTTCTTATGGCACGAATTATGAAATTGTATTGAGGTTTAAGCAAAACTATACAGTGGAAACTCATATTTTTTTGTTCTAGTTGAT
Organism: Lordithon lunulatus; assembly: GCA_963942505.1. Taxonomy (NCBI): domain Eukaryota; kingdom Metazoa; phylum Arthropoda; class Insecta; order Coleoptera; family Staphylinidae; genus Lordithon; species Lordithon lunulatus. The sequence goes on along the minus strand of OZ012666.1, from coordinate 51,222,412 downwards.
TAATATACTTTATAGTTGGCTCTGAAACTTATTTATAAGATTTGATGATCTACGATTTATAACTAAGGATTATAGTAATACATTTTTACAAATAAATTTCATAACAAAAAATTATTTTAATCAACTAGCAAAAATGTATGACTACATAATTTCTGCTAAAAGCTCAATACAATTCGCCCCATTAAAAAAGTAAAGATGTTATCCCGCACTCAACCAACTGAGGCTTCCGATTTTGAAAGAAAAATTAATAGGATAACTATAAAAAATTGTTATTAATTATTTCGAGTTATTTTATTATAATGAAAATAATTGTCACTAACAAAAATGACACTTTCTTTACCTTTCAATTCAATTTCAATTAATGTTAAAAATATTGAAAATCGATAATAAAAATAATATAAATAAAAATTAGGATTGTATAACAATCGCGTGAACTAAAAATCATGGAAAATTAAAAATAGTTACCTAGCTCAGTGACCGGGCGGTTAGGCGGGACGACGCTTCTAACCGCTCAGCCACTGGGCAGGGCAAGTTTTTTAATTTTCCATAATTTTTACATTCTCGTACTGAGAGCCTGAGTTCGAACCCCATCGAGTCGAATTTTCCTGAATCGCCTTTCACAGTTTTTCAAAGGCTTTCTGTGAAGTTAAGGTAAGATGGAAGTTTAAAAAATCTTTCTCTTTAAAAAGGTCCTATTTAATTTTAATAACAGGTATTATAAAGTAATGTGCTCTGAGCAACTCAATTTTTTTATATTTTTAAATTTTATTTTCGATTTCATCAATTTTTCCACAAAAGGCGTTCGGGCTATAAAAATAAAGCCACCGATAAATAACGTTTCTTATTACAAGTTCCTAATAAAATAAAAACCGTACTTCATCCATTTTAACCCCTTTCTGCATAATTTTTGCAAACTTTGTGAAAAAAATAAATTCAATGTATTTTAACATATGCTTTTTGGCAAAAATAATTTGAAAATTGGTAATGAATTAATTTTTAAACATTTATTTAATAAATAAAGGATTGCACCACATATGGCACACCATCTAGTTATAGCATATTAATGAATTATTCTGTATGACAGTTTAAGAAACAATTTCTGTCTTTAGCACCATTTTTTCTTCTTAACGATGTTCACATAAACAGTTTCATATAAAATTTCAAAAGTGGAAAACAAATAACGGTCACCAGTGCACTTATAAGTGTTGTGTTTGTAAAATTGATTTTAGTCTATATGAATACTTACAGATATCTGTAATACCTTTCTAAATAATATGCCTACGTGATTATGATAATATCTAACATCTATACCACGCAAACATATGCTTTGTACCATATATGGTACCGTATTCGGAAAGGGGTTAAAAACATTTAGATCCGGTGCACACTGTATGTATATTGCAAATGAAGCAAATTATATATAAAATATATTTTGGTAAATTAAACAACGGGCATATTTCACGAAATAAATCAAATATTTGATTATTGTAGTTTTCGTTATAAAATATGTTTATTATGAAAACAAATATTTGCACAAATATAAATTGTAAATTTAGTAATTATTTATTTTAAGTTTCAGACCACTAAACACGCGGTAGATAATACGACAATAAATCATGTTTGGCAAATAACATTATTAGCGTTTAGATATAAGCACGTCAAGGTACGAATATTTTGTGCCATCGCTGTCATCTTATGATATATTTATACGATGAAATGGGATTTTATTGGGCTATTATTTATTCATAGTTTGCATGTTGTGGTAGTATCATTCCGTTTCGATTGACATTATTGGGTCGACAGGTCATTTAAATCATGCAAAATTGTCCCATTTTCGGTATTGTTATGCTGTGAATTTTAGTTGACATGTCTCGTACCTACCCTGCGAAATGTGACACCGTCCCGTTATTATGAAAATAAATGTGAAAATAGTAGTAGGGCGTCCACATATATTCTAAATAGCATTGATAAAAATTATCTGATGCCATTTTAGCAAATGTATAATTCACAGGTTAATCTTACTGAAAATATTTACGATTTTTTTTTACGAGCAACAATTAGTTGATTATATAATATATCTATATATATACATTACCCTTGGAAAATACGTATCTATCGTCCGGTTTTGGTGATACGTTCAGGATGAACCAGTATATCTGCAGATAACACAAACCCAAAATCACTATCAAAGAGAAGCCTTCCTATGGAAGTGCCAGAAAACCATTTCATACACTCGCTATGATCGCGAGTGTATGAAATGAATATCAGGATTGTAAAGAACGGGAGGTTACCACGAGGGAAGGTCTGCTAGAGCAGTTGATAGCAATAGGAGGTTAGAGTGGAGTTTTATAGTGACAACACATAATATAATCAAACGGCAGGTCGGTCAGCCTAAAAACATTAACTTTGTTTTATATAGAGAGTTTTTAATTACGTGTTCGTCCAATTGGAATTAGGTGGTGAATCCAGGTCTAATAAGGGTGCACTGGGTGGTCTATTTTGGGGAACCTCCAAATTACAACAAAGAAATATTCTGTATGCCCATCTTATAATTATATAAGGTAATTCTGCAGCACAAATTAAATTGGAAAACAATGTGCCTGAATAAATAATCTAGAAAGCAGTCTTACAAACTACCCTATAACAAAATGGACATGATCCGCGAATAATCCACAAGTTTACACTTTAATTATGAGGTGTGTGCTGGTTATTTATTTAAATCTGATTTTCATTTTTATAGAGCATGAATGTCCTCCAATACGTACATCATATAGTCTATAATAATGTTTGACATTTTATTACTTTCAGAATACAGCAGTGCTGTATAAGTGTTGTCATCGCGAACAAATTTGAATTGACGGAAAATTACCCTTTATAAGTGCATGCTAAATATAATAAAGGAAAACCAAGGATACACAAAAAAGGTTGTGTCGGAAGGTCTAAGACTACTTCCACAAAAAGATGCTAGTATATGTACCGGCATGGTGAAAATTGATTTTACATAGAAATTATTTGCATATGAATGCTCCCATTTTGTGGTCCAAGTACATCACTGCCAATTGTAACCGCGGATAAATGAGGAGGGTTTTGATTAACTACATTAGTGCTTACAGACTCAAAATAACAGCCTCAGAAACGACATATCCACGGAAAAAACACATGCGAGAAACAGGACACGAGTCAGAAAACACCGAAACAAAGAGAAGAACAGCAGACTGCGGCTGGGAGGGTCGTTTACCAACAAAAAAATAGTAAAAACCACCAGATCGCCAAGAGATCACATTAAATACAATGAAATCAGAAACAAAGCGAGATAAGGGAGTTAAAAAAAGATCACTCGGATAGCTTCAGTAGAGATGGAGAACGATCTACTTCGTAGAGCAAAAAAAAACAAGAACCAGCAAAACAATAAAGAATGAGATGACTCGAAATAATAGATATGAACGAAACAGATCCAATAATAGTAGAGCAGGTGATATTTAAGATTTTTTAGGTGATACATCCTCAAAAACGGCAAAGCACAACGGCAAAGGGTCAGACGATATCGCCAACGAATTACTAGAAGCTCTCAGGACCCAACAATCCATAGTATACAACATATTTTGAAAGATGCAACAATACCATAAGAGTGGAGAACTAGCACCATCATACTAGTGTTGAAGAAAGTAAATAGCTTCTAACTAGAGTGTAAGAACACATCTGTGTATGATTCACTCGCATCCTAGGGCAACATATTACTGGCTATATCTCAATAAGAAAACAATAAACAATCGATGTAATTTTCGTGGCTCGGCAGATCGAATATAACAAAAGGCTATATATGTGTGTTTTGTAGACCTAAGTAAAGCGTTCTACAGAGTCTCGGACGTGACAAGTGAACTAAATTATTATATATATATATATATATATATATATATATATATATATATATATATATTCCTAAATATGATAGAAACAATAAATAAGACAATTAAACACTAACAACAGCACAACTATAAAAATAAAATAAAAAACAACAGATCAAATTGAGCTTACTACAGGAATAAAACTAGACGACAGTATCAGTCTACTACTGTTCAAAATAATTATAAATAGAATAATTAAGTACGTAAGATAAACCACAACTATATAATGAATGGGATAAAACAACTTCTAATCAAAAAGTTATGTGGATGATGCAGCTCTGGTCGCCGACACGGAAGACAGTCTATAATGGCTACTTCAGGCATTCAAACAAGAGGTGGACGTACAGGGTGTTGCTATGTAATTGGAGGGCAATCTACAAAGAATACTAACCGAAAACCCTAGGTGACCACATAATAAGTACTGAAATCCTGAAGAATGTAAAACGGTGGACATGGCGCAATAGGTTCGGGCCTGAAAAAGAAAGTACATTGCACACGTGCCAAGGATGGACGCAGACAGGATGGCAAAAATTGCGTGGAACGAAAAACCTGTAGCTAAGCGTTTTGTAGGGCATCCACCAAAACGATGCTGATCCTCGGCCTCCCAGAAGACAAGAGCGGAGAGTGATGCAGATGGGTAAAACGAGCCAGTAGGAAGAAGAAGAATTGTCTATAATATAAAATTAGTATTCAGCACACTGGTTCGTATTCTGCGTCTTCGTGTGTAATTAGTCTTGGAGATTAAAAACTTACACTAATTATATAGAATCTACAAAATAAGCCGAACTCTCTTATTATTCTAATGAAGATGAGGCCAAGAAAGAAACCAAGGATATAATAGAGATAAAATGCTGAAAATCACATTTTTGGCACGGTACACTCTAGAATGCTTGGTGTAACAGACATCAGTAAAAAGTTACACGACATGGAATCGTAATCACACACCACGGGGGGGTATTTTATTACATATGGTTATCCGAAGATTTTTAATCTTATAAAGCTTTAGTGGTAAGTAAAGGACAATGGGATTATGTTAATAAGCTTTAAGTAATGTAGCTAAAAAAGTCCTATAATAGAACCCATGCTGAGTTCCAGGTATTAAAACTATAAATAAATCCATTTACCTGCTTAACGTTTAATCTTTTATTGCATCTATACAACGCCCACAATTATAAACATGTATTACTTATGTAGTCAGTGCCTATCCGAAATCATTTAATCTCTCTTAAAAGTTTCTTAACCATTTTTCTATAGTGGTGGGGAGTGAGAGTATAAAATAGATTATTATATATCTATAATACCATATTTAACATTGATCTACAACCGAAGTACTATCCAACTTTTAAGAAATGGCAATTCATTTTAAGAGACCATCCCAGTTACAAACATCACTTTGCCAATTGTGCAACGAATTTATTTACGAAGAAATACGGTGCGTGGTCCGCCATAAGTATTGCACCACATGTGCTGAACAATTGGAAAAGTGTATCAGTAAGTACTGTGCAAAGCCTCTACTTCCACAAATACAACATATTAAAGATGTCCAATGCATGAATTTGAAGGCCGGATGTAATGTGACACAACCTGGAAAAATGATAATTGCTCACGAGCGGTTCTGCAATTTACATCCTTGTCCTAGTCCGGCATCAAAACTTTGCACTTGGAGAGGATCTTACGACGAAATGGCAGACCATTTCTACGCGGAACACCCAACAAGGATACATATAGGTCATTATGAAACCTTTTCTATTAAGAATTTACTGATTAGTCAGAGATTCAGGATGGAAATCCGATCTACAATTATGAAAGCACATGGACTTCTGTTTAAAGTGGTGTACCATGTGCATCCATTGGGAGAATACATAGGTTTCAACGTCTTCCTTTTACGGGACTCAATGGATGGACGACAGTTTCGGTTTAGAATTTCGTTAATGAATTACAACAATGCTGAAGAAACGGAATATACAGGCCAGTGTATATCTACCAGACAAGATATAACTACCGATAATTTCTTTCTCAAAAAAGAGGTTATTGTAACGAATTGTGATACAATTAGGGAGTTTAGCTGGAACAATAGTTTTGTTTTTAGTGTGACAATCGAAAAGGTGTCCGATAGAAAGTATATAATTGATAAGATAAAATGTGATGAAGTGTATGCTAATTTAATAGCTCGAATTGTTGCAGATGAATCTCAAGAATGGGAATCTTGAATTTCAAATAATCTAAAAATGTTACTACTAGAAAATGTTTTTTTGTAATCTATATTGTATATTCGTATTATATATTTGTAATTTTAATAAAATTGAAATATAAACTTAAATCTCAAGTTTCTTAGAATACCCCTTTATATTACAGGTAAAAGTAAGAGTTACAAAAAACCATCATTTCTTAAACACTATTTTATAAAATTTCGTTGTTTCGTCTCTGCTGTTCATTCATATACGAAATTGATGTGGCCAATATGCTTTTTTTATAATTTATATTTTTTTCATTGAAGTAAGATTCGCGAAATAATTAACAATAATTTCGTACAAATTTTAGAAATCGTCATGTGAACATTCAAATTCATGTTTACGAAAGATGCAGCCAAAATTAAAGATGATATCCCTTGGTGGGGCTATTTTAAAATGGTTTGTTGCGAAGATACGTCTATTTTGTAACTTCTCATTTCATTTGGAGTTGTATTTTGTACGAGAAGACACATCAGTGAAGTGTATTAATTTATCTAGAAGAATCTCTGTCTGGGTTTCTGGATGTATAAGGATGGCAACTTGAAACGAGATATTAAATACAATTTAGTATGGTGGCTCATGAGTTCTTTAAACGCAACATATACAAATCGATGTATTAGCGGAGGAGGACCTCAATTGTGGTTATTTGAAGACATTAGTCCAGTGAAAAATCAAGAATTGAGAAATCCGATAATTGAAGGGTGTAATGCAATAATAATGACCACTGGTGTTTTGAACGAGTTTGGGAGTCAATGGGGAGAAGTTTGGATGCATGTACCGTAGCTGGTGGTAATGATAATTAAGAATCCTAAAAGTAAAAAAGTACTGTATCTTTTCAAAAAGCCTTGTTCGCCATCTCTTTGCAACGAAACGCCTTTCCTAATATTATCCAAGGACAAACACAGTTTAAAATATCCCATGTAAAACCCCCTTGATTTGTACCGCATGTTTAGTTAACACCCAGAGAGGCAAATCAAAATATATGATAAGAACATCGAACAATGTCAGAACCTGAGTGGAAAAACAGGCGACTACTGTTACGAAACAGTTAAAGAGGTCGAAGTGACAGCACAGGCTATGTCGGGTTCAAGTTGCTCATGTTTGATTTTACAATATATTTTATTACACTCAACAGAATAAGCAAAATTGTACTTTTTCGGTATCCGCAAAAATATTAATAACAAAATGTGATTCTATAGTTCCATTTCAAAAATTGATTCGTTTTCCCGTACCTTTATCTAATGTTTGTGTTCTTTACGTTTCTTTCTTAGAGTCTGACTTTTTAGCCCTCATTATGTTATGTACTAGTCCAGGGGTGGCATCGACCGCGAAACTATTACTAGTTGAACGCCCGCACACTTATTAATCATAAAAAAATAAAAGAACACATGGTTTGAATTAGTTTGTGAGAAGAAATCATTATATCTTATAAACATAACTTGATATTGAATACGTATTAGTATTATCTATGTTTATTTTAAATTTAAACTTATTTTTGGCTTTAAATTATTACTTTTCTTATGACAAATTATGTATACGACGCTGGTGGACCGCCACCTATAATTTAAAAATAGGTCGTCTGAAGTTTGGCCATCATGGCCGTATATGTAGTAATACACGACTATTTTGGTTCCATGTCCAAAATATTTCAACTTGCTTCATTTAAACTACTCTAAGTCTCGCTCTATTTCTCTAATTACGTTGTAGGGTTTACCTTCATATAAGCTGTGTACATCTCGAGTACTACTTATTTTGTTTCGCTATAGAGATATCGCAGACTGGCGACCGAAAAGGCCCTACTTTCAGTTATTCTTTTCTTCCTGTCATGCCAGATCTTGGGGTCCGATTATCATGGTCAGTTAGTTTGTGATCTATTGAAGTCGTGGCCATGTCCCTCTCAGTGGTCTAGTGGTTAGAGGACGGACAACGCCGTCTCGTACGGGCAATTCTTAGTGAGATCAAACCTAATCAGGGCAACTTTTCGAATCATCTTTCACAGTTTTTAAAGGTTTTCTGTGGAGTTATGGTGAATACCGGGTTACTGAACTTCTAGATAGAAGTTTTTCATGTTGGAGCTACATTTCCTTAGTTCCAGTTCAAACAGTTATACCGCTGTGACTCGGTCGCCAGAGCCTCGTCTGTTATCTAGCAGGGTGTACCGAATGCTATAAGGCATCGCTCGTGCAGGTGAGGTTGACATTTGGGATAGCGTTAGACCAATTTTGCATTCTCCCCTTACACCCCTTTTTATATATAATAATTATAAGGACGTGGCCCTTAAGGAAATTAACCGCGCGTACCTAACGCAATAAATGTTGACACCAACTAGTCTTGTGGTGGTTTGTAGATTTTCTTAAGTAAGTTCACTCGCCGTAGTTAATTTGTTCTTATATTACATTCAATAGCTGACATAGTATTTCGTCTGACCCTGAAGATTTTCCGTCTTAGATGATTTATTGGGCTGTACTACATATATTTTTTCAGGATCCTATTTTTTCTAATAGGCTTATGAATTGGGTCTTTGTCTTTCGCCTTCAAACAGTTCCTGTCTCGATGTTGTAGCGTTTTCGTAAAAACTACTGAATATTTTCGGTAAAGCACCAGGGTCAGACGATATCCCCAAAGGAATTACTAAAATCTCGGGGAGAAACTCTCGGGACCGAACATTCCACATGATATTGAAGGATACAACAATACCAGAAGAGTGGAGAAGCAGCATCACTTCTAGGAAGTAAATACCTCTGATCCAGCTAACTACCGTGGAGTATCCCGACACATCCATGTAGCTATTCACCCACATCCTAGGGCAACACATTACTGGCCATATCACATTAAGACAACAATAAACGATATAAGCAATTTTTGTGCTGGCAGGTCATGGAGAAAGCGATCGAATACAACAAAAGGGCAGATATGTGTTTTGTAGACTAGTGTACGCCGCGCGGATGTGACAAGCGAACCTAATTGAAAGAGAATACACCCAAATATCATAGAAACAATAAATAAGACAATTAAACACTAACAATAACTAAAACTAACTTACCATAGGAGTAAGACAAGGCTTAGTCCACTACTATTCAATATAATAATAAACAAGTACGTAAGATAAACCACGGCTATGAATGAATGGGATAAAAAAGCTTATCAAAATTCTATTCAAAGTTATGTCGCCGACGCGGAAGACAGTCTCCAATGACTACTTCAAGCATCCCAACAAGAAGCGGATATGTGGATATAACATTTCTACTACTACAACAAAAAATATAGTGATAGACAAAGCGCTGCGCAGATGCAAGCGTGTGACCAATAACGAAATAAGTGTTCAAATTCACCTATTTGGGACCGGGATTTAGCTTATGTAGAAAAACAAGAACGAATACTGCTGAAACTAAAAGAATGGTACGCACAAATGAAAAATACTCAGAACATTAACAAGAAATCCTAAGAGACCATAGAACAAGTACTGAAATCCACGAAGAATGCGAAACGGTGGAGGTGGCGCGATGGGTTCGGACTCGAAGAAGAGAATACAACGCACATGTGTCAAGGATGGACGAAGACAGGATCGCAATAATTGCTTGGAACGGAAAACCTGTCGCTAAGCGTCCTGTAGGATGTCCACCAAAACGATGTTGGTCTTCGGCTTCCCATAAGAATAGAGTAGTCACTCTCTACGCTATTAGTAGATGAGTAAACCGAGCCAACAGGCAGAAGAAGGCCTACAATATAAAACTACTATCCAGCACACTGGTTCGCCTACCGCGCTCTCGTGTGTAATTAGTCTTAGAGATTAAGAAATTACACTAGTTATATAGAATCTACAAAACAAGCCAACTTCTCTTTTTTATTCCAATGAAGATGAGTTCCAGATAAAAACATATGATAGAGCCAAAATGCTGAAAATCAGGCATTTACGGCACGGTTCTCGATATGTTTGACTCCTTTCCAGAATCCACCTACACTTTAGGATACTTGGTGTAACAGATTTCAGTAAAAAGTGCTAGCTATGAGGCATAAAATCGTAATCACAAACCGCTAGAGGTTACTTTATTACATACGTATTTTTAAATGGTTATCGGAAAACATCTTATAAAGCTTTAGTGGTAATTAAAGGACAATGGGATTATGTGACCTATAAGCTAATTAGTATTAAATAGTGCATTGTAAAAGAGTCCTTTAATGGGACCCATGCTGAGTTCCAGGCATTAAAACTAATAATAAAACCAGTTACCTACTTAACGTTTAATCTTTTATTCCAGCTATACAACGCCCACTTATAGACATGTATTAGCTTTCTTGTGTTGATGGACGAAGGCAGGATCGCAATAATTGCTTGGAATGGAAGACCTGTCGCTAAGCGTTCTGTAGGATGTCCACCAAAACGATGTTGGTCTTCGGCTTCCCAGGAGAATAGAGTAGTCACTCTCTACGCTATTAGTAGATGAGTAAACCGAGCCAACAGGCAGAAGAAGAATTGCCTACAATATAAAACTACTATCCAGCACACTGGTTCGCCTACCGCGCTCTCGTGTGTAATTAGTCTTAGAGATTAAGAAATTACACTAGTTATATAGAATCTACAAAACAATCCAACTTCTCTTTTTATTCCAATGAAGATGAGTTCAAGATAAAAACCAAATATGTGATAGAGCCAAAATGCTGAAAATCAGGCATTTACGGCACAGTTCTCGATATGTTTGACTCCTTTTCAGAATCCACCTACACTCTAGGATGCTTGGTGTAACACATTTCAGTAAAAAAGTGCTAGCTATGAGACATAAAATCGTAGTCACAAACCGCGGGGGGTTACTTTATTACATACGTATTTTTAAATGGTTATCGGAAAACATTTAATCTTATAAAGCTTTAGTGGTAATGTGACCTATAAGTTAATAAGTATTAAATAGTGCAGTTTAGAAAAGTCCTTTAATGGGACCCATGCTGAGTTCCAGGCATTAAAACTAATAATAAAACCAGTTACCTACTTAACGTTTAATCTTTTATTGCAGCTATACAACGCCCACTTATAAACATGTATTAGCTTTCTTGTGTCGTCAGTGCCCATAGTGGTGGGGAGTGAGAGTATAAAATAGATAATGCAATCTATAATACCAATTATTTAAACTTGATCTCCAACTGAAGTACTAACCAACATTTAAGAAATGGCAATTCATTTCAAGAGACCGGCCCAGTTACAAACATCACTTTGCCAATCGTGCAATGAATTTATTTTCGAAGAAATACGGTGTGCGGTTCGCCATAAGTATTGTACCACATGTGCCGAACAATTGGAAAAATGTACCAGTAAGTACTGTGCAAAGCCTCTACTTCCACACGTACAAAATATTAAAGATGTACAATGCATGAACTCGAGGGCTGGATGTAATGTGACACAACCTGGAAAAATGATAATTGCGCACGAGCGGTTCTGTAATTTACATCCTTGTCCTATTCCGGCATCAAAACATTGCACTTGGAGAGGATCCCACGACGAAATGGCAGACCATATCTACGCGGAACACCCAACAAGGATACACATCGGTCATTATGAAACCTTTTCTATTAAGAATTTACTGATTAGTCAGAGATTCAGGAGGGAAATCCGATCTACCATTATGAAAGCACATGGACTTCTGTTTAAAGTGGTGTACCATGTGCATCCATTGGGAGAATTCATAGGTTTCAACGTCTTCCTTTTACGGGATTCAATGGATGGACAACAGTTTCGGTTTAGAGTTTCATTCATGAATTACAACAATGCTGAAGAAACGGACTATATAGGCCAGTGTATATCTACCAGACAAGATATAACTACCGACAATTTCTTTCACAAGAAAGAAGTCATTGTTACAAATCGTGATACAGTTAGGGAGTTTAGCTGGAATAATAGTTTTGTTTTTAGCGTGACAATCGAAAAAGTTTCCGATGGAAAAGATATCATTGATAAGGTGGAGTGTGATGAAATCTATGCTAATTTAATAGCTCGAATTTCTGCGGATGAATCTGAATGGAATTTAAAAAAAAAGCTGTAATTGTTAGTACTAGAGAATTATGTATTTTTGTTGTATATATCTATTGTAATATTGTATATTTGTATATAATTTTAATAAAATTGAAATTTGTACTTAAATCGCGAGTTTATTGGAAACCCCCTTATATTACAGATGAAGGTAATGTATACTACTTTATATACTTTCAATGTTTTTCTGTTTTAAATCGTTTTTCTTATCATTATAATAAAATACTCGAAATAATTTCGTACGAACGATCGAAAACGCCATTTTAAAATTAGTGTTCTTTCGGAGACTCTGAGGTATTCTTCTTCTTGTTTCCTTATATTTCAGGTGGTTTTACCACTGTATTATAAATTTTATGGTTGGTGCTCTTACTAAGGGTTTTGGACTTCATTAGCTTATTGTGTATTGGGTATGTTGTGCATCTCGCGTGTATACTCGCTTTTATTTCCCTATTATAGTTAGATGTGTATATTTATCTCCCTAGGCGCAGAAAGTTGACAGGTATTGATCATATTTCATTCTACGGATATATCATTCATATTACACGTTGCTATTGACATTATGAATTTTGCTGAGATTTCGATAGAAGAAATCTAGTCGTGCAATTCCTGATAGTACTCGTCTTAGACGGATACACGAATTGTGCTTCCAAAATCACACCCCCTTGTCTCATCACATGGTGCAGTTTCACGTTTCTAGTTGATAGAAAACTGAAATGCTGATACTGGGGAGCTCAATATCCATCGAAACTGTACTACAATCTTATCAAGTAGTTAAACACATGTTCGCGAACAGTGTATATATTTTTCATGTTTTCCTGTCCTCTTTCTTTGCCAGCAAATCTGTCCTGTTCTTTGCCGGTAAATCTGTCCTGTTCCGAGGTGTAGTATTGATTCTGTGAGCACTGTCTTTCTTTTTTTTTAGGGCAGGTCGCCGGTCTTACCCTAGAACCCTCTTCCTTTCTCCGGGCTAGGGACCGGTAACATGATCGCTGAGCTACTCAATCCGCCCAGCAGCCAACAAACTCCACGTTAACATGTTTATAATTGATAAATACAAACCTTTGTCAATCAACAAATGACAACATCTGTTTTGATTATTTTCGATATCAGATATATTAATATACAAAAGTTGCAATATATTTATAACGGTTATAACTACACCCCAAGACATATTTAGTGTATGGAATTTTGATATTTCTCAGCTAATATGTTCAAGCACCTTATCAGTGTAAACCCGTCTCAACATACACTCGAAATCTGATTCTTCATGAACTATAGCTATTAATCCTTTCACTCAAGATTTCTAATCAACACTATGATTCGTTGATTAATTTGAAATTCGTTCCAACTAAAGTACTCGAAAATATATGACATTGTTGAGTCTCGAGCGTGTTAAAACTATTTCGTAAAAAATAATATATAGAGAGGAAAAAGCTTCTTGTGATTACCTCTAAATTTGCAGAAGTTGTTACTTTTGGCTGCAATCACCATTTAAAATCCGATGTTTTAATGTTTTCTAACGTTGGTCAGCATTGGCAGCTCCTCATCCGCCAGAGTTTTGCAGCTTGCACGCAAAATTGACTGGTGGGGCGAGTGAGCAGCCTTAAAGGGAGGTTTCACAAGGGGCCCATTTAGAGGCCTAAGTGTCTGTAGCTATGCTACCCTCCAGCCAACTATCCAGAACTATCCAGAACGTTCTCCGTTGTTTTTATTAATATTATAAGGTACTGAATGCCTAATAGAGGCGCGCACTCTATGAGGTTTGCCCCTCTGCAGGGATGCAACGCTCTAGTTATGGAACTGACATATTCATAATTAAAATTTGATTTGATTCGGCTATTAAAATGGGTATCAATGTATATTACAACATTCCTATAAATTCTCAACTGTCATATATAAATAGCTTAGGTTTTAGGTTTTGTGTTTTAAATATATTTTAGCTAATTTAATAGAATTTTACACTCCCATTCAATTTATCCATCGATAACAATAATAATTGAAGAAATACTTGTAGTGCAGTACGATACAGTGTGAATTTCGCGCATTATGTACAATAGAGCTAACACAAATCTGTCGTGGTTTACACCTAATGTTTTACTAATTGTAAAAAGGCTCCTATTTTTCGTAGGAATGTCATATAAATTAAACATTATTTCAAATAGAATTCGCCGATAAAAGCTGCTGAGAAGGCACTAAAGAAGTGTAGTAAGTTTAGTTTAAAGGGGCAGATTGAATTCATCCGAATAGCCAGTCACGTAGGGCAGGAATTCACGCAACGAATGGAGATTCGTGTGCCGAGTAGGAATCCGATTTCAAAATCAATTAGCGACAACGACAAAGTTACATTGCACAGAATTGTGGTGCTAAAGTTTAGTTTACATTTATATTTAATGCGTTCTAGAAATTATATTATTATTATTAACACATATAATATAATAATATATTGTTATCAATGATTATATAGTTAGGCATAATACTTTTAAATGTTAATTTAAAAAATATATACATTCGATTCAATTAAAGTGCATCTTTTTGTTAAAAATATCCGGAAAAAAGGAAAATTTAAAATGAGGATGAATTCACACAATATCTCGAGTGGGTATATAACCACTCGGATATTGTGTGAATTCATCCTCACTAGCTGAGCTACACTGACGAGATCTAATAAGATTGAAATCTAGATATGTAGATTGCTAAGAGGTGGGTTCACACTTATATATGTTTTATACGATTGGCCTTGTGCTGATATCTCAAGCACTCTGTTGGGATATTATTCTCTAGAGGGCACTACCCGGTGATTCTGAAGACATGAGCATGTTGACGGTTATTACCTTATGGGTGTGCATTGCTTATTGATGTGGTGACGCCAGATGGCGTTTAACTTCCCTCTTCGAGGGTAAGTTGTACTATGTAACAGGTTTAACAAAATTTAATTACAAAGTACAAAACATAACACAGCTATGTTAGAAACTGTTAGAAATTGGCACTGCTTTTAGGAACATGCTTCAAATCGTTTTCGTTTATAGATATTGAGGGGGATCTGGATAAATCACAGTCTTTAGGTGGCCACACTTAAAATAATCGAATGGTGTTAGATCTGGTGATCTTGGATACACGGGTTCATTAGTTCCTATCTAATGTTGAACAGTTCACCAAGATATTCACGGACAATTCGGGCATTATGCGCTGGTGCTCCATCCAACTGAAAATATAATTTATGTCTCAAAGCCAGTTGTAGATATTCAAAAATTTTCTAATAGTGTCAAAAAGCGGTTTTCTTTTGTTTTGATGGCTATCGCTACTTTTACTTTAAAACAGTCAATGTGATTATCTCTAAATACTTAATTGCAATTTCCTTCAAAATTTGTTTATATTACCATATAAAATATTTAAACGATCGTAACGAGAATTAACCGAATAATATAAAAACTGCAAAAAAGTATATAGTGTCATTTGACAAACGAAACTAGTATACATTTCCGGAAAAACCAGAAATGAACGTGATTTTTTAACTTATGCTACAAAATAGTTTACTGAATTAAAAAATATTTAACCGTTTTTTCGTCAATCCTGAAACAAGGAAGTTACAGAGTGTTCCCTCTTATTTGGACCACACTGATATTTCATATATAATATAAATTTAATACTTTTATAGAGTATTATACATTATTTCAAATATATGATATGAATTTATATTGGTTTCACAGCATTGTGTAACTAAATAAATAATTGTGGATAGAATTTTAAATCACAACAATGCTCATTTAGAAATACATTATGATGTTCAAATGAGTAATATCTATTTGACTGACCATCCGAAACACAAATGTCAAGTTAAAAAGCAATTTTTACAGATATGTATCGGTATCGTTATTACGTGTACAGGAAAGTGTTGGACATTTGTATTTATGAACAATACCCAATAGTCATCAATCAAAGTATGCATTTATCATATTGGCGCTTGGTGTATCACGTGATTCGCATATTACGAGGTACATATTAAATTTATGATTAAGCGCGCACACATACAGGATATGCTATACAAAATTCCATTCACTTTATAGGTAGATAAATCGATAACACACGGTACAACTAATAACTATAAATTAATTTATAATATTATGCTACAGCTATGTGATCATATTCCCATAACCCCAGGTTCAATTACGTCCCCTTCAGATTATCGCAAATACAGACGCAATTTGCCCGTTATCGTTTCGCACTAAGAAAACTTAATGCGATAAAGTATTTTCGGTGCAGCTCGGCGCAAATTTGAATAAGATATTAGTCACCCTATCTCATAAGAATCATGTTTCAGAATTCATTCAAACTAAAGCTCCACTCGAACGAATCGGCGGGATCGCTATAATCTCCGCGAGAAGGGAGACCGTGTACTTCCGAAGATCGACTGTAATCGTAGAATTATATGCCAACGTTACACCACTTACCGTTTAAGGCCAATTAAAACGGAATTAAATGCAAATATTTCACTTAATAGGAAATAGTAGAGGTTCAGATGTAATTATGTGCATATAAAATTCAACATGTGCAAATGCATTTAGTTTAATGATTATACATTTTCTGAATCAGCTATCAAGGCAAATGTCAAATTCTAAGTTCAGAATTTTAATTGATTTTTTATTAATTGCACCTATATTTATATTTAAAATTTTCTTCAACATAGTCATTTGTGATATTTAAAAATCGATCCAACTTAGATATTATGAAGATCGATTTTGGTATCAGTGCATAGACATGAAAATTCCTAATACAAAATAGCGTAGGGCTATATATACAACTAGAATATCATATCACTCAAATATATATCTATATGTCAGGTCCGCTCAAATAATAACATTTTTCTCTTCATATTTATCCTTTTCTAGCTACGGTCCTGAGAATTACTGATATAAATAATAAAATATACACATTTACAGTACAACTTACCCTCGTAGAGGGAAGTTAAACGCCATCTGGCGGCACCACATCAATTAGCAATTCACACCCATATGGTAATAACCATCAACATGCTCTCATGTCTTCAGGATCACCGGGTAGTGTCCTCTAGAGAATAATATTCCAACAGAGTGCTTGAGATATCAGCACAAAGCCAATCGTATAAAACATATATAAGTGTGAACCCACCTCTTAGGCACTACCCGGTGATCCTGAAGACATGAGCATGTTGACGGTTATTACCATCGAAATCTAGATATGTAGATTGCTAAGAGGTGGGTTCACACTTATATATGTTTTATACACATTTAGATTTGCAGTAGAGGAAAGAAAATGGGAAGAATAGATACGAAGCGTAAATATAGGAATCACTACTGCCAGATGAATGGCAACAAGGGACTACCCACTACTATTATAAAATATACACATTTAAATTAATACAATTTAGAAAAATAATAAGGAGCACAGTTTAGTATAGCGAGGCAAGGTCAGAACAGAAACAGCACGAGCAGAATTTGGATAAATGGATGCAGTTAAAAATGACCAGAAAGTTTCGAACTAAGTAAACTGAGTAACTAGATAGTATGTTGTATATCAAGTGTTATAATACCACACATTGTAACACATGTTTTTTAAGCTATTTTTTCAATTTCGTGTTCATTTTCTTATTTTTTATTCAAACTGCAATTCGTTTCCAAAAGTTTCTTTATTTTGTAAGTATCGGCGATCTCCGAAGGATCGTACGATCAACGTTGCATTTTGAGTGTTTGGTTACCCTTTTCAGAGTCTTTCAGAGTGATTTGCCCCACAGACGCCCGCACCTTGAATATGATTCAGCAGTACCAACATTGTCCTATTAAAAATTCCTAGAAATGCGTGTTAGTAGCCATTATAGCATAGTAGGGTCACAAAGAAGCTCTTGTAAACGCGATATAGTAGAATATATTTGCAACAGGCAAGAAAAATGTACATTCATGGGAGTAACGAAAACTTGAAAAGCACGAAAATTAACTCCAACAGACAAGAGAGTAACTAGAAAACCGTCGGCAAAAGACAAAGAAATGGAGGCAATAAAGTAAATGTAAAAAGATATGATGTTGGAAATGAAGTAAAATACCAAAGAGATAAAAGTAAATCGACAAGAAATTCAAAGAAAGGAGCAAACATGAGACGATGAAAATGACTGCTGCAAAAGATCAAAAGATCAGATTAAAAATACAATGGAGACACATAAGCTTGTAATAAAAGGATTAGAAACAGATACAGTACAAGAGGAACCAGAATGTAGAAACAACAAATTACAAGTAGAAGTTAATATTACGAGTGCCACCATCATCAAAAAATGGACAGAACACGTAAATTGTCATGGAAAAATTAGATACATGGAATGAAAAGTCAGACATGAATTCCAAAAACAAACTCGGAAACACTAGAATATAGATTTCGACAACGATCTAACGAACAACTATCTATGCGAACCACTGCAGCAGTAGCGATGGAAGCAATGCTAAGTATCCCGCCTTTAGATATATTGCTAGAGGAAGGCAATGAAGGCAGCCACCATACTGCAGGCTATAGATCTATGGAGGTTTAGGGGTAGTATAGGCAAGCGAGTAGATTTTATAAGGTCGTGTAAAGCCATTCCCGTGTTAAATCTGCGGTCTGACAAAATTACCTACTTAATAGGCACTTCCGCATCTCTTCGCAAAACCAAAGTCCAAAGTGTGACCAACTAACATTACTAATTTCTACCAACACAGGTAGCTGTAGTACAGTCCAGCAAATTTAAAACAACCCTATGAGCTGCGAAATGAGAAGCTGTTACTAAAGCAATGTAAGAGCTCGGGCTCAGCAATAATGTCACTTATGTATGGTAGAAATGACACTGCAGGATACGGATAGTATGGAAAAAATAAACAACACCACAGAAAAATTCTAAATCAATCAAAGGCTAAAGGAATTGCTATCTTCCACTCCTTTTAGTGTGGTAATGGAAGAAGCAATAAGGGAGGCTGAAATCAACAGAAGTGGGTATATCGAAAAAGGCTATCTATATGTAGCATTTGCGGACCAGTTAGTACTACTGTTAAGACGCTAGAAATAGATAATAAATACAAATATGAGGTTGAAAGAAACGGCAAAGAGAATACCATAATAATAAATCTGAGCAAATCAAAATATATGGGGTAGACAAACAAGGATTTTAGAAAAGGAAGTTATTTAGTTGTGGAGTCAGGAAAGCACACAACGCTTGTACGTAGTAGACAGATATATGTATCTGGGAAAGGAAAGTTTAGTATTGGTAAATAAATTGACGCAAGGATAATGACAGGGAACAGGTGTCGGGGAGGCTTTGACAGAATATTAAAAAATAAAATTGTCTCCAGAGGAAAGTGAAGTTGTACAAAACAATAATATAATCTTATTCCTACGAAATATGGGCTCTAAATAAAAGGGAGCAAAATGGTTGGATATATGAGGCGAAAGTACTAAAGCATCATTCACATAGAGGTTAGTGCAGTTGCATCATTAGTGCAGAAAAGTTAAATCAGCGGTGTTGGACGCAAGCGTTCAGATTGACTTAGTAGTAGTGCAGAACTGCAGCGGTGCGGTAGAAGCTAGATAGGTTTTAACTTTTACCACTGCAGTGCACCGAAGACTTCTGCCGTTCAATCAGCCAACCATGTTCACAAATCGGGATATCTCAATTTGACATTGATCATAATTTTAATGTTAATGTAAAACTCTAGTCATGGGACAATTAGGCTCGCTGAGCTGATATATATATATATATATATATATATATATATCTATATATATATATATATATATATATATATATAATATGAAAATATACTACATAGTAGAAATAAGAGAAGAAATAGGATGGAACAGTTGCCGAGTTGTTTCAAAGGGTGAAGTAGTACACAGGACCATGTGTTTACAATAAGACAGCTGATACAAAAAGCAATACAAGTAAAAATGAGAATATCCGTAGCATTCATGGTTATGCAAAAGGCATTGAAAAAATGAAAGAAAGAGAAATTAGTGAGAAAATAAGAATTGTAGTAAAAGAAGAATTAGTGCAGTAATAAGAAGAGTAGTCTAAGAGATACACAAACATAATAGATAGCAGTTATATATAGAAATAAAACATCAGAAAAAGTCACGATACATATAATACTAAGCCAAGGAGGAGCATTTAGGGTGGATTGTCTATGATATTTATAAAGGGAATAGTAAAGAAATGTAATATGACAGGCAGAAAGTACACAGTATGACACACAAAAGTGGAATGGGTGAAGATAACAGAAGAAGCATTCGCGGACGATGTAATTCTATTCACAACTATCGAATAAAGAAAAAACTAACGTCAAGATAATAAGAGCACAATGCGGACTTCCACTATATGTGTATTGCTCTAAAGCAGTACAAGAGAAAAGTTAGGACAGTATTAAAAAAGGAATAGATGAGTAATAAATATTTAAGAAGAGTACTGAAAGTAACATCGATAATAGGATTCATAGAGATAGTGGTATGGTGGGGCACATAATTAGGATCGCAGAGAGAACATCAGCTAAAAGAATATAGAGAGTGAAAAAGAAAAAGGAAAGACCAAGAAGAAAATGGGACGAAGTAATACAAGGGGAGTTATTTTATGTTATCTACCTAGCCATGAAAACAATATGGAATTGCGAATATTGTCTTATATCAAGTTTTGTAACTTTTTATAGTGTCATGTCCAAGTTTGGTTGACTCGCTAAGGGCTAGTAATATGTGAGTATGTTAAGTGAGTTAGCCTATGATTGTAAGCAAACCAGGTGTCGCGTCGCTATTGGTGTATAAACGCAAATCATGCATCATGTATCATGTATTAACTTATGAGTTAACTCAGTGTCAGACCGATTCACGGAAATGGCGGTTTGGCTTGGGTTTAACCATGAGTTAATACATTAAAAAGTGGTCTGATATGAAATTCTACAATAGATTTCGATTGATGAAATTAATAGAGCAGTTGCCTGTTTGCATACTCGATTTATAAAAATGCCAGAAACTGAAGAGGAAATACAACATGTTGTATTAGGATTTTTCCAGAAAGAGCGCTTTCCGTTTCGTATTGGTGCCCTATTTATGGACATATTCAGATACAATCGCCAAGTGGATATAATGCTGAAATGTATTAGAATCGTGTGAAAACGATATTTCATTAAACATAAGAAATAGTGTAGTTGACCACTCATGATTGCATAATTTTGAATAAGTAAATTGCGTGCAAAATTCGAGCATAGAGAGATGGGTTGGGACAGGGGATACGATATTAAACGATATCTGTGAACCCCATAACATGAAAAATTTGTTCAACGAGGCTCAAATTCGTACACGCAATTGTATTGAGCGATGCTTTGGTGTTTGGAAAAGGTGACTTCCGATACTAAAGTAACCTTCAAAATGGTGGAACAAGTAAAAAGACCCCACAAGTATGCTCAGAAAATCCTGCTCCTACACAACAAAGTAGCCAATGAATGCAGCTTACAGGAATTAAGGTCGTTTTACACAAGACAATTTCTTAGCTCAAAAGTTGTTCAAGAAATGAATTCATATATCTTCCTCTCATACAATTTGTCCATGACAAATAGAACGCGTTATATTTTTCCATTCGATCTACCATCCAATTCAATATTTCAAATAATTTGCTGTATGATACGAGACAATTTAGATCGCACCTTGACTAACTTTTGAGTCAAGAAATTGTCTTGCCTAAAACGACCTTTACAACATAAACCTTACAGTCGCGGCCTAGCCTTATGTGAGTATAACTCTTTCCAAAAGTTTTTTTTTATAGAATGACCATTATTACCCAAAGAATTGTTTTTCGAAGATATAGTGCTACTAAAAAAACATTGGAATAAGGGTATTACTATTAACGAAGTTACGAAGATAATGTTTTGAATCCGACCGAGCTGCCATTTATTCTTTTTGTGCTGTCAGTTTCCACCACGTCGTTTTTTAAATATTTTAATTCGTTATTTAATTGAAGTTAAACGTGGTTTGAAGTAATAGCAATGTCTTAAGTAACGTTTTACCGTTTTTACAATTAAAGACGTATTAATTCATTATATTAAAATTAGGGATTTGTATATTTTTGTAATTAAAAATCATCCCCGTCGAACGGCGGACATTTCACCTAGTAGCTAGATAAATAACATAAAAAATACTCCCCTCCTTGTATTTCACACGTCGCATCTTATTAACTACAGTCTTTCAGCCTTCACATCCATATAATTAGAAAAATATAGCAACTAGCAAATAAAGTCTCTGTATAAATAATAATATTATTAATGTTTTAATATGTGTAATTATATATAAATCATTCATTGTATATAATATCATCATAATATACGGTTAACTAGTATTACATACATTATTTTTTTGTTCATTAATCATAGTCGTAGGATATAAACTATTCGGACATTTGTAGATGCTATTTGTCTGTCTAATAAAATATATTTATATACAACAGTAAAATTTCAACATGACAAATGATGCTAATAGAATTCATATTATACGAGCTTACAAAAAATGAAAGCTTCAACAAAATCTAATAAAATATACCTGCAAGCAACGTCGTAATAAAACGATTCATTTTCTTTTTAGATTTGATGGTAATGGATGTTTCCATCAAATAGTAATATTGTGAAATTCAGCGAACCGTATTGTAATATATTTTCGCATCATTTCTGTCTTGATTTATAAAGCAACCGGAAAACAGCGTAGGTTTTTTTTGCTTGAGATATTATATTCGATACCGTCTGAAGTGCGTTTATCAATTAGCTGTATCTTTATGCAGTGCTAAAAGTAAATTGAAAGTTGTACTACCAGTTTCATAAAACGAAATCATAAATTATAATGGATAATTTTATACTGCTTGAAGCTTTTAATTTTGACACTATTCGCGTTTATTACACGTTTGGCAGTTATGTTTATATTCATAGTTACATTTACCCACACACACTGCATTTTTCGCATTCCGTGTTTTAATAACTTTAATGGCGCCGGCAATATAAATCCTCAAGTCCTGCAGAATAATCTCGAGGTGTTAACATGCAACGTTGTGGGTCAAGCACTTTTCCGCAGTGATGCTTATGAGCCTTTTGTGCCGAGTAGACGAGGATGATGATGATGAAATAGTTATATGAATACTTGAATGAATTGTTGATACCACACGCCACATATTTCAGTGGGTAATCACAGGAGAGACACTTGACCGGATGCTGACGGCTCGATGGGAGAGGAACAGCGGGTAAACAAGCGCCGCGCGTTCGCGAGTTAATTACAGTTTTAAATATAGAGAGAGTCCTGCGACTGGCAGTTAAACAAGTTTATTTCGAATTAATCCCGGCACATAACACTTCACTTTAATCAGGGGAACGTGTTTTATATTCTAATTATGAGTAACAACTGCGGAAAATGCGCGCGCGTGTACGTTCGTATTGAAGAACGTTTGCTTTGCGTGTTAACCGGGAGTTATAACAAGAACAATATTGACTTGTTCCTCTTAAAGAATTCAAACAGCGCCGCACAGGCCATGCATGTTTATTTTTCGCGTGGGACAAGACAAGGGATAGTGTGGAATAACGAACGGAAGGACAAAATCAACTATGCTAGTATATGCGTATTGAGGGAATACCAACAAGGAGGAAATTGAATATAAATAGGATTAAAATTTAGGTGAGTCGGGGATAACACAAGGACATGTTTGATTTAGCAGGACGTCTCCCTCGGGACGTGTTTCAAAATGGAAATTCGGTATTAATTTTAGCGGCCTACTAAGGGAGGCAACAAAATGTCACAATGGGTATTTCGATAAGCTGGTATAAGTGGCTGTTGCGGATTATGGAATATGTAACAAAATATTTAAATTATTAGGATGTATAATATGGTCGGATCAGTGGTTTTATATCCTCAATAAATAATACTCCATACATATATTAGTTTCAAGATATTTTGTTTGTATGTCGTATGCATTTAATGTCACTTTACAATAATTTGGTTTGATTGTATTATTAATTATCAATTAAAGAAATAGAAAAATAATGATATTTTAAGAATAATAACTCGCATTTATATTTTTGCATTATGAATTTATAATCTCTTTCTCCAATTTCTTATGTGTATACAAGATAATCGAAATATGTTTGTCTGGGATTTTTTCCCGGAGAGGTAATAATAATTATAACGAAAATGATGCTGCTTCATTAATTTCTATTAATGATATTAGACCACCCAAAATTATCTCTTGGGAAATGTTCCTAAAAATAGATTACAGCAAGAGTCAATAATTTGGAGGACGCAAACTGTACCATATTAATTTACAATTCATTCAACTTAAATAGGATACTGGTTGTAAGTATTATTATTATATGACTATTATGAATTGTTAGCAATAAATAATGGATATTGCTTGACCACTATAATTTCCAGATAAAACATACTCTCAGAACCTTAAAGCAATTAATAACACCTGTCATAACATCAGCACAACAATACCATAGATAATTACACCAAACAGAGGCAATTCCAATTCCCTTATGATGTCCACAAAATTGTTTTCGATTTCTTTCCGCATCATACGAAATAATAGGACGAATTTTTCAACGACACCCTTCAGGTGGGTCCCATTATATTCGGCTGCTCCTCCTATCTCCGCCTAATTTCCAATAACCTCACACCTACCACCTGTCATTGCATTTATTCCATTTGAGTCGAGAAGCAGGTGCAAAGAAAGCGCCTCTCCTAATTCCCTCCAGATTACTATTGTAAAAAAGTCGGAGCCGGAGAGTCATTAGAGTTAGCGCTCCCTATTTTGATCTCATTACAAAATCGAGAGAAAATCTGATTACACAGACTAATTGAATAAAATATAAAATAAGTCCCTTTCGTTATTACTGCGATTAATTAATCAGGAACTTTCTTTATGTTGCTGCAAAAAAATCTAATTAAAACTGCAACAGATACGGCTTTATGTTCCTCATGCATGAAATATACTCGCGCTATGTCACTGATCTACTTTGCATTATAAAACCCGCAACTCCATGAGGGGCGGAGCACCCTTATTTAATGTAATACATATATTTTAATATATAATAAAGGTTACAAAAATCAATACAATTTGTGCTGCACTATACATTGCAGTAATGTAACAAATGGTGTTTAATTAATAATCAACTATGCCCCTCTCGCGTTGGTCAGCAATATAACGCGCGATACGCAGAAAGGCTTTGAGTTGAAAGGTTCGCTAGCCACTGTTTCCATTAGCGGTTACTTTAACAGAGTACGAGCTGACCAGAGGACATGCAAGTAAAGGACTCCAACCGCCGCACGTCAGGGTCTTTCTGCAATAATTTCATTTTGTGGTTCTAGCCAAATGGACCCATCTGCGTGCTAGTAATTGCGACTGATCGAAAAACTCGCGCGACTCTTTCGCATGCAAAACAACCCCAAACCGCGAAACATTCGCCCTGTCAGCACGAACGCGTATCCAGGCCGGATTAATTTTTCATTTGGTAATATTAAATTTCCAACAAGAAGTTGAACACAATTGAATTTGTTCGTCGAAAACTGAAATTGAAAAGTTTTACCGTTTCCTTTTTCTGGGAAACGAATAGCACTGTAAGTCCAATTATTTTTAACCAACACACAAATAATTGTAGTTATATGTAAAGTTTCAATATGTTAAATATAAAACTGATTAATTATGAGATATTAGTTTCAATCATAAGTAAATATTGATAAGGAGTAAACGCCATAAATTATTGTGATTGTTATTTTTATAAAATTTGAATAATCTGAGTAGTATGTATGTAGTAATACATAATTAATTCTTGTAATAAATGATGCGCCTAATCGTTGTTTAAATTAATTTGAGATAAAAACGCAAACGGATGATCATTAATAACCCAAAAGGTTATTTATCCGACGGTTTGAAATATTAACAACGATTAGTGGGCGATAAAAGAAAATAGGAGCTTCCCAATCACACGTTTTGCAATCTTAAAGAGCGCGATCCATCATCATTATTTTCCCTCCCCTTCTCATATGCAACATATTTAAATTGACGTTGTTGGGCAACATTTCAGCCTACCCGAAGATACTGTGCGCTGCTGTCACCGCCACCGTCCCGATGATTTTTCATCTCGCGTATCGATTGGTAATTTATTGGGTTCCCATTTTGGGCCATTTAATCATCGTTGCTCGCACGTGGCGCACTCCACTTGACATATTATTTGCATGTGAAATATGATTAATGAGGCGGATATTTAAATGCGATGCAATCTGTTTAATGCGCTGATTTCGAGGCGTTTAAGGCGCACTTTTTACCAATTGCATTAATCACCTCGGTGGTAAGTTTCGACGGGCATTGTTTTGTTCTGCCGCTATGCCGGATATTGTTATTGCTCCGAATTATTACTTTGGGAACAATAGCAATTTTGCAAGAATGCTGGACCGATCGATTTTGGCGCTTCCATTGTTAAGGACAAAAGCCCAAATAGCTTTAAAGCCTGCGGAGCGTAATTTAATGCATCTATTTTGCGAAATTATGTATTATGTAGCAAGTTGCCAATAATAATCATTTGATAAATAGGTTGGTCTTAGATTACTCGGCGGTCTCAGGGAGAACATGTTTGCGGTAAACAATGTATGCTACGTTGCATTAGAGCACATATGCGGTAAGTGCTAGATTGATATTTTTCAGCAATAAGTACTCTATATGAATATCTATTACACATGTAATTTACTAATCTCTTTAATGTGCTATTAGTTATTACTAAGCAATGAAAGAGAATATTCTAATAAATAAATAATAGCATTACTCGCTAATATAGAACAAATTATTTCAATTACAAAAATTGGGCAAAACAAACTATTATAGTACGAAGACGAAAAAGTATTCTAAATATTCAAGAATCTCAGGTAGGCTGATTCCACAATATGAAGGCAAAGTAGCCAACTATATCTATTTTAAACCTATTAGGTGCATTGGCATCCTAATATGGGAGTAATGTGCGAAGTTCTCTTATTGGTAAGACCAAAAATTAATCGCTATCGATAGGAAAATAGTAGAAACATAAGTAGGGCGAAATTTTGTTTGAGTGTGTCGGTGTGTTTTACGTGATGAATATTATTATTTATTTTTAGTATAATGGATGACCAGTCACCGTTTTGGTTACAATTAAATCATGATGAATATCCTGATGATAATGAGAAATAAAGACCCTAAGAAACTTTTTTTGAAGCAGTTCATTGAGTTGTACGAAACATTACCTTAGCTAAGGAACAAAACAAACAGTAATACCGCTTTACTACTCGCCATATACCAACAAATTACGATAAAGCTACCCATGCTGATGTCTAATGTTTGCAAACTTATGACATCAAAACGATTGGGGGGCAGGTACAGATGAAGTTTACGTTCTAACTTGGCATGCATTACAATTTTTCGGATACACAGAAACCGCGGTTAGACAAAACTATAAATTATACTATTTTGCATCTTTTAAACGCTAATTGATAAATATTTAAAAAATTCCGCAATATATATTTTTTAAGTTTCGCTAATGTATTAGCAATATATTACTTTACCGTCGGTCTTCACAGAAGCGTAAATGTATAGCGTCTGTGCCACAATGGGCGGCTGGACCTTAAAAAACTCAGCAAGACAAAGAATGGAGGACCACAAACAGCGTTTGTTGCCTGTGTCAGGGGCGGCAGAAACAAAACCTTGAAGAGCAATGGAAAACTACCAAGATATATTATCCCAGGATATCATTATGACTGTAAAATAAACAACAATGCCCTCGGGCACTCCTTAAGTGGGGAGAGGTTGCGAAAAATACCCCGAGCAGCCAATGCCCTAAACGCGAAGCTTCAAAGAAGAATCGGAAAATGGAATATCCAAAATATATTCTAAAAAGCAAAGATATAAAACTTTACAATTGACATGGTAGGTATTAGAGAAATGATATGGCGTGGCAACGGAAAATACAGAGGATAGTGATAGAGGACCACATGATCAGTAATGGCGTTGCAATAATCATTAGTAAAGATGTTAATAACGCAATACTCGAATTCACACCTATATCCGATAGAGTCGCCCTAATGAAAATAAGGATAATACAAATCTATGCACCAACCTTAACGAGTAACGATGAGAATCTCGAGGAATTCGATATGGACACCAAATTCGCCTTAATGAATTGACGAGAAGAGGAAATAACCTTGATAATTGGTAAAGGCATAGACCAAGTCGGAAATTATGGTCTGGGAGTTCGCAATGAAACAGAGGAAACCCTGGCACAATTCTGCAACTATGCTATTATGAACACTATCTTCAAACTGACACTTCGGAGATTGTATACGTGGAAGTCAACAGCTGACAACCAAGAAAATATTGTTAGAAGTCAAATTGATTTTATTCTAGTAAATAAGCAATTCCGAAATGCAGACTTTCAAGACAAGAATACAAATACAAAAAATTCAAAGAATAAAACGTAAAAATTGTAGTAAGAAAATAACTCAACGACAAAATAGTAGAGATTATGAGGGACTTAATTAGCAACAACAGTAAAGAACAATGGAAGGCTCTGAAATGCATAATGGTTGAGACCGGAAAATCCAATTTATCCGGAAAGACCGGAAAGGAGACACAATAAATGGATCACGGATGACATCTTAATCAGCATGGAAGAATGTAGGAAATAGAAAAATAAAGACGAAGAGCTATACAAACCAAACCATCCCGTAGTTAAAAGAAAAATTAAAACCGCGACAGAGACATATACTGAGATCGTGCAACTAGAACAGTAATATGACCTACTTAACCTCCATAAAAAAATCAAGGAAGATGCCGCGACGAGTAAACCTAGACCTCCAGGAATCATCATAAATAGCGAGATGGAAGAAGCACATGCAAAAATGGTTTACAGATGAACACCGAGAAAATTTCGCAGAGATACCCTGTATAACTGGACCATCGATCACACACGAAGAAGTTGCAAACCCAATCAGAAAGCTGAAGAACAACAAAACACCCGGTCCAGGCGAAGTCTATGAAAATCTTCTCAAGCTTATATAAGAAGAATAAATAGATGCGGTAGTTGAACCATTCAATAACATTTACTGCCATGGCGACCTTCCAAAGGAATGGCTATTATCAACATTTATTCCAATTCCGAAGAAAGTGATTGGAAAAAAGAGTGAGGAATACAGATCAACAAGCCTAACGAGCCACTTTCTGTAGATCTTCCTGAATATTATCCGTGAGCGTGTATATTTAAAACTCGAAGAAAACATCAGCGAAACGCAATTTGGTTTCCGAAACGGTCTCGACGCTAGAGAGGCTTTGTTTAGCCTTAACGTTCTGATACAGAGGGCACGCGATGCACTTTGACGTATTCTGCTGCTTCATAAATTTCCAAAAGGCATTTGACAGAGTGAATCATGGGAAGCTAATCGAGACACTTCATCTGTCAAGCTTGGACATTAGAGATATCCGCATAATCTCGAACCTTTATTGGTAGCAAAGGGCCTCTGTACGTATTGAGTGTGGATGTCTGACAGGGATTTGTGCTCTCTCCGATGATTGTGCTGCTCCGATTTGTGATATGGAAGTGGTTTCCTCCTAGAGTAGAGTAGAGAGAGCATAATATGTCGTCATCATCATTCATCATTTTTTGTCTCAATCTATTTCTTGATGCAGGCCTGTCCAATGTTTCTCCACTAGTCTCTATTTTGCTCTTACCGAAGCCAATTGAAGTTCGCTGTCCTTTTGTCACCTGACAACTTCGTTGTTGGTCTATTTATGATATGTCCCATTTTCGGTTTCCATTCCAAGAGTATTCTGATCCATCCTCGATTGGCATAGCGTGCTATGTAACCTGCCCACTGACATTTTGCTACCGTTCTACTATATTAAAGGACATTTTTGTTTTGGAGCGGATCAACTCGTTGGTTTTGTGGTCCCTCAACGATAAATTAATCATTGCTTGTTCCATCCTCCTTTGTGTGACGCAAAGTTGTTGTCTGGCTTTCTGGGTAAGGGTGTTCGCGGCATAGGCTAATACAGTTAGCATAATTTGGTCGTCAGTCGTTCGTCCAGTTTGCCTCCGACTATGTTACTCGTCTTTATTTCCTGCTCTTGGCTATTCATATCGAAACTAACTCGTTGTCCTAGATAGATATACCTTTTGTATTTCCATCTATGAACACCTTCTTGTTCAAGGCGTTCAGGGTGTCGCACATTATTTTCATTCTACTTCTGTAAATGAGCTGCTAATACATATAATTGGTGGAGCATTTGTTTTAATTCCTCGGTATTGTCTTCCCCCAATCGGAGGTTTTTGAGTTTCAGTCTGTCGATGCGTATTTCTTTCTCTGTCCATTCGAGTTGTTTAAATATATTTTCTATTGTCAGCGTAGATAGTTTTGTTGTTGTTGCCATACATATTTTTTATTGTTACAGGCTTTGTTTCCTCATGTAACCGTATTGTTAGAGAAGCAATGGTGTATATGTTTTTCATAAGTAAAATATAGGAAGGTTCAAGTTTTGATAATTAGACGCCTTCTCGATTCGATTCGTCGATAAATGGGAGGCGTAGTGGGATATTGTATTTTTTTTATTTTTCCATGGCAGTTCTTATTACTTGTAAATTGTCTTACGTGCTGTATCCTCTTCTGGACCATGCCTATTCCACTGGTTGGTACCCGTCGTTGTAAATGTGTGAACGAAAGATTATAGGTAGATAGTTTTGCAGGTTGCTTCTGTCTCTTCTTTTCTGCAAAAGTATCACACTGTTTCAATTATCTGGAATGCGTTGTTCATACAAGTATTGATTGACCAGGTTTAAGCTTCTCCATTAGTATTTTGCCCCCTTCTATGAGCATTTCAGATATTATCCCGTCCTCTCCGGCAGCTTTATTATTCTGGATACGTTTAATTTTTTTTTTGATTTCTTATATTCCTTTAGCACTCACATCCTCTGGCCCCACTTTCACATTTTTTGATCCCGAAACCTGTTCTTCCGGTTTTTGGTCCTCATTGCTGTAGAGATGGCTGTAGAATTCGTGCGTTGTTTCGAGTATTTTGTTCCTGGCGTAGACTAGATTATCCTTGAGTCTCCGTCTATATGTGTTTCCACAATGCTCTTTCCTGTTTCCATATTCTGGTACTGCCGTTTGATTTTATGCTTTGGGTAATGTGTTTGTAGATCTGCCTTATATTTCTGCGGATCTGCCTGCACAGTATTCTGTACTGAGGTATCTTTCTTAGCTACTTTTCCTTTTCGGTGGTTAGGCTAGTTTCAAACTTTTCTTCTTTATTGTAATAGCTCTTATGATGGCTTTGGTTAATTTCTCGCACTTTACATGTTTACATGTTACAGCTCTTTGGTACCGACACGTTTCAGAAAAAGCTCTTCTGGGATGCCATTATGAAGTCGATTTCGTTCTTTGTCTAGCCATCTGGACTAGACCGAGTCCATTTTCTTGTAAGCCTTTTTTTAATAATTCATTATTTGTTATTCATCCGTACTCTATTTTTGACTTTCTGTCTTGATTGTGATTTTGTTGAAGGTTTGTCTCCCCCGTAATCTGTAAGACTGGCAATGGCTGCGTGGCGTTGTGGAACTGTTGTCCTGTCCACCTGTGATGCTATGTTTTTGATCTTCAACATTTCCATTTACATTGGAGGTTATTTGGCATTAAGCACAACTCGCTTGCCAGGTGTCTTGGTATGTAGTAACGCCTTCGTCCTATTTTATTATTAAAATGAACATGAACTTTATAAGTGGTTCAGAATCATCTATCAAGGATTATGCCTATAAAATATCGGTACCAATGCAACGCTACAAAATTATACGCACAAGAAAATTTATTTTTGAGATACCCACAGTTTTGTCGTCAGAGTTTTCTCAAATTCTTCCCAACGCGTCCCAGCGTATTTCTAAACCCAATTTCAACAGAATCTTTCATAAATATTCTATTTTGACAAAATTGGTCATAAAACTTGGGGAAAAATAAAAAAATAACACCATTTCTAGAAAAAAAATTTCTCTGTCTAGTTTATCGCGAAAATATCGAATTGTAATTTTGACTTGTCTCCAAATATTGTACGTTATTTTCTTCATGATTATAGTTAGTTAGGATATTAATAAAAAAATTCAGTATTATTATTATTAATTATATCATATTTATGTATGTACATTCAGTAAATTGTTCTGTTTCTTACATATTATATTGGGTAAATAAAATTTATATTGTTGGTTTTAATTAAAATATACGGTTACAACAAATGTATCCAGGAAATATCTCTGACTCTAAATATTATGTCGGTTAATTAGAAATATGATGGACAAGTAGACAGGGTAATATACACCTAGTTATTTTCGTTGCTTCTATTTTTGTAAAGAGCGTGTTATAGACTTGTAATATCATTAAAATATAGCCATAAAACATATGTTAATCATACATGAAATAATATCAAAATTTAGTAGGTAGGTAGATTTAGTAACTGTACTAAATTATTTCGATACAACTCTTTTAAGAACTTTATGTGAGCCGTTTAAAATTTACAATGACATTTTAGCGTATAATTTGTACGGTATCTGTTACATAGCATTATTGACCATTTATAGTACTTTCAATTACATAATCCCCTACATGTCGATATCTTGATTATAACATGTGCTTTTGCTTTTATATTATAGCCAATTATAAAGTCTGTTTCAGATACTATGTTTATATTTACAATATAATTTGTAACAAACTTGTAATACACAGTTGTGGAACTGGTTAACTCTTAGACTAGAATGTATGTATTTAATTTTAACTACAAACTTATATATAAATATTAACTACTATATATCATAACATTTTAAAATGTAATTTAGAAATATGTATGTATATAGTTTGCACACTAGACTATCAGCCTCAGACGTATAAAAGTGCTTGACGGTTATATATGATCTAGAAGTTCGTAGTTGGAGTACTTTCCTGGAAGCCGGTATAAAATTTACCCTATTTATATTCATTAAAACGAAGCCGCTATTTAAATTTATACTTTTTATGTGGCTGTAAAATAAATAATTTAAATTACATAAAACAGCAGCACTTCTGTTTTTATGATTAAACCAGAAAATTGTTTGCCATTTATTTATATATGACATTTAACATGAGCATAAATATTAAATTAATGTATATTTAATTACATAAATAATTATTTTATTGAAAAATAAAATACAATAAAATGTCAATATGTATGTTTGATTTTACCATAAATAATGTAATTCCTAAATATGAGTAGAAACTTTCAATACCTTTAACGAAAATATATAATTCCTTAGATGATATATCAAAATGATTAAATATTGAACACTATGAACAAGAATGCCTAGATAATACTGTTTAGAGGAATAATTATCTTAAAATGGAGACAAACGTCAGAATATACAAGGCTACAATCCGACGAATTATGACATATACGGCCGAAACAGGACCCAAACCTACGAAAAACGAAGTATAAAATACAATCAGCACGAACTGCGATTAGTCAAAAAAATGACTGGAAAGACCCTACTATATAGGGAACGAAATTAAACAAACAGAACAAAATATTGTGGAATTGGCAAAAAACGAAGAAGTGAATGGAATAACCATATAAGAAGGATTGATCAAAATAGAGTTGCAAAGAGTGCTGGAGACAACCAACCTACTGCAAAACCAGACCACAGAATTCGCCGTAAGATTTGCATGCGACGCATAGGGACCAGGGGCTCCACCAGAACGGTGTATTGGTGGTCGGAGAGGATCGCCGATCTACGACGCACGAACACCCGGATGGGGAGGCGAGGAGGAGAACTGTGAGAGTCCAACAGGGAGGCGAAAGGCTAAGGCTGCCTAAGAACGGCCATAAATAGCGCCAACAAGAAATGCTGGGAGGAGCTCCTAGAGGCAATTGAGAACTATGTATGGGGGGGGGGAAGGATACAAGATCGCCCTCAGGCGATTGAAGAAATTGAAGAAAATGCTCAGTAAGACCCATTGACGATGGGGAAGGGGTTCACAGGCAGGGAGTGACAGCTGCGATACCAAAGAGATGAAAGTGACCCTTTTTCTACTTACGGATGGAAAAGAGTCAGGTTAGTGCTTATCCCCAAGCCAGGGAAATCCTAGCACAGCCCAGTGGCGTATCGACCGCTGCGCTTGCTCGACGCTGCTGGAGTAGATGGTTTTGGAGAGGTTAATGCCCGTTGTAGAGGCACCTGGGAGACTTGTGGACCAACAATACGGTTTCAGGTCTGGTAGGTACACCATCCAGGCAAAGGCAGAGTGGCAAAGCAAGCAAGAAGAGGATCGCCCAGAAGGCTGACGCTTTGTGCGCTGATAACCATTGATGTGCGCAATGACATGAGCACCACCGACGGTGTAGGAGGCGGGAAAGGTGCTATAGGACTCCCAGCGGATACAATGAGACCCGTTAGGAGCTACCCGAAAATCCGAAAGCTCATTGTGGAGAGCGATGACGGAGAAAGGTGCATGAGGTTAGGATGCGAAGTCCACATGGCTCGGTTCTAGAATCTACTATGTGGAATATAATGTGCGATGGTATCCTACGGATCCCCACCCTGCGGTCTCAAATCTGGTAGGGTACGCGGATGTAGCGATGGGGCGTAGCGAAAAAGAGCTTAGGGCAAAGGTTAATGATAGCCTGGGGGCCATACGACAGTAGCTAGCCGCAAACTCACTAGAAGTAGCGGTGGAGGAGACAGAGGCGATGCTCCTAATAGGCCGGACAAATATGTGGAGGTCCGGTTTACCATCGGAGGGACCGAAATGATATCCAGAAAGGTGTTCAAGTACCTGGGGGTGGTCGTGGACCAGGGCTTGACCTTCAGGAAACATGTGAGGGCGGTGGGCGCGAGGGCTGCCAGATGTGCAACAGTGCTGTCTGCGTACATCCGAAAAAGAAAGGCCCGAGCCAGTATAAAATAGGATGCTGGTCAGGGGCTCGGAGATTCCATCTGGGGACATCGGTTGAAGTACCAAAGAATTCGGCAAATCCTATCGAGGGTGCAGAGAAAGAGTGCGCTCATGGTGGCAAGGGGGTTTCCAGGGAAGCCACCTGGTTATCGACGGTATCCCCCAATCGTGCTGCTCGCCCTGATGTGCACTGAAACATACAAGGAGGGCCTAAATGTTAGGATAGCACCATGAATCAATATGAAACATGGTGAAGTGGACTACACACTAACAGAAGTGCTCTCGCTGCTTCAGGGTATACCTGAAACGAATGTGATACCCCAGGTTTGGGGTATACTGGGGAAACGAATAACCAAAATACGACTAACTCATTTCTTTTTTATTCTTTTTTCCGAGAAAAGACTAATGACGAGAATATGCCTGGACGCCCCAGCCCAAAGACGAATGTGAAATCAGTTCTAGGCTAGAGACTCTGTGCAAGGGGTTCAGGTTCAGTGGGAATTCCTTGTAACGAACTATAAGGCGAGTCCCACACTACCCGGTGTGAAGCACCGGGTGCGTAAACGCATTTCCTCTATAGTAAAAAAATTAACCTAGAGAAAGATGGAGTGTAGGAACACCAAGAAGACAGTGGAGCGACATCGCCAACTAGAGGAGATGCGGCAGCCCCAAAGAAGGTACAAGCCGTGGGCCTATAATAGAAGAAGGAATAATAAGAGTATTTTGTATTAATCTTTTTTTTTATTGAAATTACAACTATAAATTTAAAATGAAGTGAGAATGAGAAGGGCCAAACAGGGACTATTTTCACGCTAGGTAAAATGGTGTAGAAAAGTTGGAGTGCAAACGGAGAATATATGCGGTATTTGTGGGTCTGAAAGCAGCATATGACTCAGTTCCTAGGGGTAAGGTAGTGGAGTATATGGAAAGGTTAGGGATGCAAAAGAAAGCGATGGACTGGGGAAGAAGGATATACAAAGTACTGAGATTCGGAAGTTTAGAATGATTGTGGTAGTAAGACAAGGATGCCCTATAAGCCCTCTCCTGTTCAATCGCTACACAAATGAGTTAGAGGAGGTGTAATGGATTGTGAAAAAAATGTATGTTTAGATATAAGGGTTGAATGGGTAGAGCGGAAGAGTTGAGGGGAGTGACACGTGGTGATACCTAGGCAATGAATGTGAGGAAGTTAAAGCAGATTGGGTTGGGGATTGCAGAAAGGTGAGTGAATGGTTAATAGAGTATGGGAAATTCGTGAAAATTTACCGGAGGCTGGCGTGGGAAATGAAGTGGTTGAGCGTAGAGAGACAATGTTGGAAGCAGTAGTATTGTTCTAGTTGGAGGATTATATGTTACTATTAGATATTATGTTGAGTTGGATTTGTTTATTTTTATTGTTGTTTTTGTATGCAATGGTTATTACAAATAAAGATTTTTCTTTGTCGTTTATTAATCGTTTTCTTTTATATCTCTATGAGACGTTCAGGCGTTTGTATTTGTAATATTCTATATACGATATCTACTACAATAATTGCATCTATTTACTTACTACAACTATGCAACTATGCAACTATGCAACTATGCAACTATGCAACTATGCAACTATGATAATATGAATAATTGTGATGTAAAATCATTAATTTCGAGATAAAATGTACAATTTTCATCTAATAAATGAATAAAAGTGACAGCAGACGAAAAATAAGATTCATAGTATTTTGTTTAAATTTTTGTATTGAATGCGATTATATTATTAATCCATTTTATAATTTTAAATGTAATAGTGTCATCAACCCATCAGCTGATCTAGCAGTATTTATACCCACATTACTTTTATACTATGCAAACATGCAACGTGGCCCTAAACTGATTAAACCTCGTTAATTACGCCCGCTGATAAGGGTGGTCGAAACTTTGCTTTTGATTGCGCCGAAGCTCGGATATAATTTTATCGGTGTCCCTCCATTTTTGAGGGACTCGCCGCGGAAGTTTAATTTAGTTAATCTGGCGAGATAAGTCGGCGGAGGCGCCCCGAAAACAGCAGCAATAATAATGATATTAAGTGGAGATTTACGCCTTTTCGCAAATTGAAATTTTAGAACGGGGCTCGTTCCTTTTCAATTACACACCGCGAGGCGCGGCACTCGGGGAATGGGCCCCTAGTTTGTTGCGGACTCTTGAATAGTTACGGGCTGCGGCTGAAGTCTCCCGAAGTGTAATTAATTCTTGACATAACGCGAGGTTTTTTTCCGCTCGCCCACTGAAAATCCAATTTGTTCCGGCCATTTTTTCGGATTATTTCCATCGTGAGGGGAATATTAATTTAAATTCACTGACGGTATTATTACACCATGATATTTTTTTTATATCTTCCTCGTACAGGGATACTTGCGAGTAGCAATGTAGTCAATATTAAGTCTAATAAATAGGAATAAACTTTCTTTCTATGACGTTAAGATAACTAGATTCATTTTGTTTGGAATAATCTTAGTAAGCCCACCAAATTATTAGTATTTTTGAATTAAACTAATCGTTGTTCTTGAAAGATACAGCTTATGGGTATATGTATATTGGGTATGGGTATATTTTTTTATTGAATTGTGTAAGTCTTACATTTTTACTGCTTTTAATGCGAATTTTGACTAATTTTATCTAACAATTACTAAAATTAAGTTAAAAGTTAAATCCCATATTTACTTTTTATAGCGTGAATTGTTAAATTGTATTGAGATTTAAGTAGGAAATCAACGTTGAAATTTATGTTTTTTTTAAATTACTTTTAAGTATAATTTGTAGTTATAGAACGTAGAGACTACTATAGACTGCTATAAAATCGTATCTAGGAAAGCGGTACCGTAAAATGGTGAGCTAAAATCATTTTTTGTGATGTGTAAATGTCGTTACAAATGATCGCATTTGTAACGACATTTACACATCACAAAAATGATTTTAGCTCACCATTTTCATCGTAATTCAGTGCTTTTTTTTACTCTTTACGGAAAATTATATTCATTTATATACACGTAAATCTACTTCAGTGTCGTAAAAAATACGTCAAAACCGCTTTTAAGCGACCGCTTCCTAGGACATCAGGGCGTTATGGTCTATAGCTAGGAAATATTGTCATGTATTTTTACAAAATTAATTTCATCGCCGATAACGTGATATTAATATATTAACTAAGATAAACATAAATTGTATGCTATTCCATTGCTCATACAACATCACAATGCGAGTTATAAGAAAATGTGATACCGCCGATCCCACCCTTAATTAGTATACCAATATATTTTAGGTAATGGCTATATTATATAATGAATAACATATTCTATATATGGCTTGTGACGTTTAATTGAAATAGGGAATGTTATAAATCGGACTACAGACGCAAGTTATGCGTCACTTGCATTTATATGATATATGACAGGTCTGACAGTTGGTTAAAAAATATATTGAAATGCCATAGTGACGATCACATAAAAAAACCCAAGCAATATGTATTGCTAGTTGTTAAAAATAGAAGTATTATTTTATTAATAACTATACAGTATATGATTATAAATCTAATATAAATTCTGTATTTTTCATTCAATATTACAGGAAAAGGAAAAAATAAAATAAATTAACTCCATATCCCCGAGCTTCCAATTCTTTTCAATTTTTCAAGTATTCTGAAGAGGGGTATATTTTTTTGTAGATGTACACAAAGGTGAACCCCAATAGTAATAAAACATGTCCCCCTAGCGCCTATTTCCACCCTCGGCCACAAATAAGAGCACACGCTAACGACCTCTACAATCAATAACCCAAGTACACTTACATAAATCCTGAGGCTCAGGTGCATTTTCCCAAATAAAAGGCAATAATCCTAATAAATTTGTTCCTTAATTGCGCCCGCTTGCATATATTAAGGGGGTCGATATTCCGAATAATAATGGAGATTAATGGATTATAGTACAGCTGGAGCCGTAATTATGGTTTGTCCAAGTTTGTACATATATAAACATGATAGATCTGCTGGATTGCGTTTCAATTATACGGATTCTCTAATTACGGCGCCTATTACGGGATTATCTTCTGGAGTATTAATAATGTATTGGCTTAAACTGGACCGAGATAGCCATCGATACTGCCCCGCCGTAAATTTGTAATTAACTGCGGCCTTCGTTAACGCGCGAGCACTGCGAGGATTCTTTATTGCTAATTAATTAATTATCGCAATTTGAATGCTGTGGTGCGGAGATCAAGCAGTCACATGAACATCTCCTGCCGATTGATTAGATTGTTCCAAAGCGAGACAAGTACAAGTTGGCGGGAGGCAATATCCAGTCTTGTTAGCGAGTTGATAGATGATAATAAAGTTCAGGTATTATTAGACGCAAGAGTAATGTCTGTAATGAGCGGAAAACCAAAGGCCCTATGTATGCGTCTGTAGCAAGATCTGGTATTAAATTCTATCAATCAGATTTGCAATCGCTGCTGTTACGATAGAGTCTAATAGTCGAGACTATTAAACATGCGTAATAAATACTGTATAATTGAGTTCGGTTGGAATGTAGGAAATTTGTCGGTGTATATCAATTAAATTTATTGCTAGTACAATGAGTCCATTAAATGGCAATAGTGATAACTTGTTTATATTGAATTTCGTTCTTTTTAGCTTTACAGACGGTTTAGCAATCAGCATTTACAACTAGTATAATTAAAATTTATAGCAGTTGTGTCTTTTATTGCTTATATTAATTATATTTTAATTGTAATAGTAATCTAAATACAAGTGTCTGCAGTATATTAATTGTTTAATATTATATATCTTTACCAAGTTTTTAACATGGTAACATATAAAATATATATAATAAAAGTTTGTTTTTTTCCTAACGCTTTAGATTTACTCATTTATTTACTTTATTATTTATATCTACCTACATTACAAAATACAATAGGCGGTACAAAATCTAAAGTGTAGGAAAATATCGTAGGAAAAGTTTATGAAATACAATACTAGTCTTGAAGGATTCTGTGTTTTATGCAATAAATGTTGGCATACAGGATTTACTATTTTTACATTAGAATACTTATGAATAAAAAACTATATAATCAAACTTGTTTTGAAAAGAATCGAGCAACTAATCCTTAGGCAGGTTGGGCAGGTCCCTAGCCAATAATATAATGTATTCTGCTCTATTATAATTTGTCCACATCTAGATTCTTTTAATTTAATGATGAATTATGACAAGTCAAATTGAATTTTCAATAACATTGCTTACCGTTTATAAAACCACAAATATCCACACCGAACGTAGTTATTTGGGGGGACTAACGGTAAACAGAGTGCACAGTGCCGATATCCACCCCAGGGATGTATACTGAAGACCAAATTACCATCCCTGCAAATATTTACGTTTTGAGCATAGAATGGTAAATTATTGAAATAAAACAAACATCGCGGCGTTCAAATTAGCTCCCTGTCCACGTCGTGATAGCGAACCCTTATCAGTCAATGACGGTTAAATATGAAGGACCATCATTATTACTAAGATATTACGTACGTTTTCATGGCAAACGAGATTTTAATGACACACTGCTGAAATCACAGAATGAAATAAATACTGAAAAAATATTTAAGATGACGCTGCAGCACGCTCATTTCCACCGCCTAGCGTGCATTGTGTTTGATCCTCGCGCACACACTTTACCTTCAGCATGTGCATGTTCACAGGCGTATTGTGCTCATAATATAACAAAAACACGAGGAGAGGAGATTTAATAAGGTAATGAATCATCCTAGACGTCTAGTTGGACATGCATTTTGAATATGGTTTGTCATAATTTAGGCACAACATGATTTTAAATGGTAATTAATGTCAAATATTACTTATTTATATTGGTCTTATAAAACGCAACATGTATTGGAAATGTATCGAATTAATTATTCGCTCAATATGTAAATTATGTAAATTATGCATTTTGGCAGTATAAATATGTCGCCGTAATTTAAACAACTTGCCTTATATGTATTCAAATAAATTTTCCTGTGCGAAGCGATGACATGAAGGTGCATACACATGTTACTTTTTAAAGTATAAAGTTACTGTTCACCATAGTTGGAGACAGAAAAAAAACTTTCCGTGTACATATAGTGTGACGTTGTCAACGCAGATAAGGAACATGTTTCTGTTTTAATCTAAGCCGTGCGTGCGATGTGTGTTTCGTTATCCTGCGCTTAGTGAATTCAATACTATTCGCATTAGGAAATAATAAAAAGCAATACCATTCCGGCAACTGTTGCCATTATTTTTTCGCCAACTGTCCATTTGCACAAACAGGAAACACGGTATAGCTTCCCCTACTGCATAACGCGAACCCCAAAATTATTCATAAATGCGCCTATTTTTTTATATTCGGATAAAAATATATATTTTGTAATCCAATCCACAGCAGATGCGGCTCGCATTCAGTCCATTGATTTTTCTCCTAACAAAAAAAAATCGAAATCGTTCCAACCCTTCTGATAGATTAGGAGCTTAGGGGTGGATACGAACCGCATTTCCGTT
Organism: Lordithon lunulatus; assembly: GCA_963942505.1. NCBI lineage: Eukaryota > Metazoa > Arthropoda > Insecta > Coleoptera > Staphylinidae > Lordithon > Lordithon lunulatus. The sequence goes on along the minus strand of OZ012666.1, from coordinate 51,180,714 downwards.
GATCATTTAACACCGCTGGTAAATGCTCGGTCACGGCGTTCGGAATTGTCACAGGAATATACACACGCCGTAATGTATTGTCTGTGTTAAACGTGATAGATCGCGGTATTTTAGTGACCTTTTTCTTATATAAATCCGATCGGAAGCGTCTGCGATTGTTTTATTGTTGTCTGGATGAGCTTTCACAGGCTGTTACCTTTTAATCGAACACGAATGTGTTATTAGTGAACAATTTTCCGCAGTTACCTAAACCACCTAAAGTATGGAAATAACTTTTCAGCGAGATTACATCAGTTCATTTTACATGATGACAAGTACTACCGTTACTACTGCAATAAACATAAATAAGATTTGTTCAAAAAAATAATAGTGATATGGATAGCTTCAGCTCCTTGTACCTTGTTATTTTAATTGACGTGCAGCAATTGAAATTTTATGGAGTCACAAAAGATTATGTTATAGTCTCCAGTAATCGGATAAAGTGGCCTCATTTGCTATAAATTATTATTGGCGCAATAATTTTTCTGCCCACGGTTGGGCTTGCTGCTCATTATTCCGTGCGTAATATAAATTTGAATTTATACACGTTCAACAAAAATAAATGCGTGTTTATGTTTTATTTCTGTATGCTGCTACTTCTATATATAGGTTTTATTAATAATCCGTATGACAATAAAACAAAGCGTAAAATGGTCATTTATTTAATTTGGCTGATCGGCATAAATACTTAATGTAATGAATGCATTTTATAAATGCGTAACACTTTATTGGAAATTACAATTAAAATTTCAACGATTATTGGTATTAATAGATTACCAGGAGAAGATTATATAATTGTTGATTGGTTATTATGCATTATAAAGCTGAATTTAGATAACAAAAAGTATAAATATTATTTAAGGCCTATTCCGACTATATAACATATATCAATATGTCGACACATCAAATTTGATTTATTTTATTCACGGATGACCTTTCTTTGAATCTAATTACGAATTAACTAAATATGGTTAATCATAATTAAATATATTTAATAAATTGCCATTACTATTCCTATATATATATATATATATATATATATATATATATATATATAATATAAATATATATTTTACATGAAATACATAACTATCATAAAGCATAAAAAATATAATCGAATATATTAAGTACATATTTAGAATAAGCAACGACAATCAACACGTAAGTAAGCGACATATATAGAGTAGATTCGAGAATGTAAGTAAGGTAAGAAAACTGGAGCATCGGGGATGGTATACTTAGAGAAGGGAGTTAATCAAAGAAAAATATATGCAACATAGTTCAAAATAACTCAACGATGAATTGAGTAGCCCAGTGGCCAGCAGCCAGTCCCAAGCTCGAAAAAAGAGGAGGGTTCCCAATCGAGGCCAGCGACCTGGGCTAACTGATAATGACTCGAAAGAAAAAGGACAAACCGAATTAGGAAACCTAAAGCACTAAAAATCGGATGCTGGAAGGTGACTTCGCCGAGCAACAAATGCCAGAAATATTGCTAGAAGTGAAAGGAGACAAGAGTGACATATGCGCACTTTCGGAAACCAAGAGAGAGAGAGAGAGAGAGTTTAAGGTTAACTAACTATGGAATACCTTCTTATATACTATGGCAAAGATAAAACTAAAAAGGAATGTTGCTGCACGAAATACTCAAAAGATCAGTGATACAAAATACATCAATGAATGAATCCTGCAAGTAACAGTGAAACTCAAAAGTACAAAGTCTATACAACTGAAAGCCTCTACACTCTCGCCTTCATCAAACCCAGGGAAGAAGACACTTTCTATCATTACTAAAAACAGTGCTTGACAGTATTAGCGCATACGAAATCGTAAAATGCTCGTTGATCTGAACGATAGAATCAATAGAAGCAATATCAGGCTTAAAAAAGAAATAACGAAAAAAGTAAAAACGAAAATGGTGAACAACTAATCCAACTATAGCCACAAAAGAACTAGGAATAAACAACACCTTCTTTCCACACAAGCTACAAAACAAATGCACCTTTGAGGACATACGCGGACAGAAATACATGATATACTTTGTAATCACAAACAAAAATATCCACCTCCGTAGAAGAGATTAAAATCTGACCTATCGAATTATACATTAATTGACTTAATCTTAGTACAGTATCAGAGTTTATCAGAAAACTGAACACATAAGTACGCTATTATTAAAGTAGCGGAAAAACTACCAAATAAAGAAGCCATGTTAACTGGAATAAGGCAGATTTCTTAATTCCTGCCATAATGAACGAAATTATCATAGAAGTCAAGAAAGTTGGAAGATGGAAACGATGCTGTGTTAATTTCTAAATACGAAGACAACTGGCAAAGGCACTTCTTCAAGTTTGAACAAAATCTTAGTCTGATCACTCATAATAATCATAAATTATCATATTGAAATTAAATGTCAAGTTAAGAACAATTTAACAACTCGAGGATGAAGCAGAAAACCTTACAAAAATTATACAAATCAGCTGCTATCTAAAACACCAAGAGATGGAAACTACCATGTTATCATGTTCTGTATCTAAATACCGACGTTTGGCAATAACGTTATAACAAAATAGCGTTAGTAAAAATGTGCAAGATAAAAAGATATGACAAAGCAATAACGAATAACTAGACGACAGGATACGGAAAATGTTGGGACCAAAAGTCGTCGAAGAAAAAGTAAGGGAATAACAAGAATACAGAGATCCATATGAAAAGGCTATTGTGAATAACAAAGTTCAAAATTGAGAAGGGAAACTGAAATTCCAAGTAGATTTTATAAACGCATACTGCCTATCAGAAGAGATAAAGGAGCATTGACAGAATAAATAAATAAACAAACTTGTTTGCCTGATACTTCAGACATATTTCTGTCATACCAGATGTAGGAGGAAAATAGGTTGCCTACTACAGACTACTAAAAATCAGGGAAAAAAATCACCTCTGCCACACCAAATAAAGTAGCCAATATGATTAAAAGCAACCTATATATAAATACTTTTATATTATCAATTAATGGTGAAATCATGAAACAGTTGCCAAGAAAAGGCATTATTAAATTTTTAATGCAGCCAATTGCTGGCCTAGGTATTTCATGCTACTGAAATCAGTTAGACCACCACATGTCAAGTACTATATTATACAAAATCATTAATGATTGACTGAAATGAACAATGCGAACTCAGAAGGATATGAACATCGGCACGTGGAATGTGTTAAGCTGGCACAGGCCCGGGGTCTCGCTGATAACAGTGCAATCTCTGGAAAAATACAACATGGATATTACGGCCCTACGAGAAATCAGGTGGCTTGGCTCAGGAAATATCATAGTCGGGAACTTTGTAATATTCTATAGTGGCACGAACACGGAACTGGTTTTGCTATCAAAAAGGAACTTCTGTCGGAAGTAATAAATTCCAAACCCGTCAGCGAAAGAATATGTTAAGAATACGACGCAAATAGTATAATACAACCCTAATCTCTGTATATGTGCCAACAGAAGAAGCAATCGAAGATAGAAAGAATGAGTTCTATGACCCCCTAGAACAAGTAATAAATGAAACACCTAAACAAGATTTGCTGTTGGTTATTGGCGACTTCAATGCAAAGATTGGGAAATAACTCACCGCTCAACCTTTTATTGGGCGACATAGCTTACATGATGTCTCAAATGACAATGGCTCCAGTGTAATCGACGTGGCGGCAGCCAACAATCTCAGAGTAAAATCGACCATGTTCGAACACAAACAAATCCATAAACAGACCTGGATCTCTAACGATGGTCATACAAGGAACCATGTGCTAGTAGATGGTAGACACAATAGTGATCTACTGGATGTAAGAACGTGCAGAGGAACCGAAGCGGACTCAGATCACATGCTAGTCAGAATAAAAGTAAGTATACGAATCGCGGCTGGAGTAGGAAAACCAACAGAGAAAGGAAACTTAGTTGACACCGAAAAGCTAAAAGATGCAAAGATTGAAAGATGTTTTGAGGAAAAAATGTCAAGCCTATTAACCCAAGAAGCCACCGATACCGATGACACAGAAGTAATGTGGAGACATATACAAGAAAGCACCAATAGAGTCAATAAGGAAGTTCTAGGACCTAAGCCAACGCAGTGCAGAAAAATCTGGTTTGACGTGGAATGCCAGGAACTGAGTCAACGAAAAACGGAAGAACGCCTCGAAAAGCTGCAGAACCCCACAGGAAACACCATCGAGAGATATAATTCCTTACGAAGCACCCTCCGAAAAACGATTAAAAGAAAAAGAAAGAGAACGAAACGGGGAAAATTCAACAGATGGAAACAAGCCGCGAAAATGGCAGGATAAGAAGTTTCTACCAAATGGCAAGAACCCAAAAGAAAGGTTTCCGCCCAAGAACCGCAACCATGCTGTAACGAGAAAATGGCGAAATCACAAGAGCAGAAAACCAAGTGCTTAGTACATGGAAAGAGTACTTCATCAAACTCCCCAATAAAACGAACCAGGATAACCACCAACCTGTCCATACAGCAGAGACAAGAGTTAGTGCACCAAGTCTGGAGGAAACCGCCAAAGCTATAAATAATTTAAAAAACAACAAGGCGGCGGGTCGCGATTGAATCCCAGCAGAGAGTTTTAAAAAAGGAGGAAACCAATTGACGTAATACATGCATCGTCTGATAGGCTGGGAAGTGATCCCAGAGGAATGGAAGGAAGGAGTCATTATCCCACTGCACAAGAAATGGGACAAAATTACGTGCAGTAATTATCGAGGTATTTCTCTGCTGAACAACGCATACAAAATCCTCTTAAATATCCTCCTACAACGTATCTCCCCCTATGCAGAAGAGATTATAGGCGAATTCCAATGCGGGTTCAGAGGCGGCAGATCCACAACGGACCAGCTTTTTAGGAATGAGGAATGGAAGGAAGGAGTAATTATCCCACTGCACAAGAAATGGGACAAAATTACGTGCAGTAATTATCGAGGTATTTCTCTGCTGAACAACGCATACAAAATCCTCTCAAATATCCTCCTACAACGTATCTCCCCCTATGCAGAAGAGATTATAGCGAATACCAATTCGGGTTCAGAGGCGGCAGATCCACAACGGACCAGCTTTTTACCATCCGCCAGCTCTTGGAAAAGTGCTGAGAATTTAACAGATATCTCCATAACCTCATCGTCGATTTCCAATAAGCTTACGACAGCATCATTAGAGTGAGGTTATGGAAGACAATGTTAGAGCTTGGAATTCCCAGAAAACTAGTGCGCATGACCAAGACATGTATAGGGGGCTCCCGAAGCTGCATCAAGAACACAGGCCTAAAACAGGGATAAAACGCGCTAACCCCAATTCTCTTCAATATTGCTCTGGAAAAGGCCGCAAGAACAGCAACGACAAGAATGAAGATATTGGGACCACAAGGCCCAAGTCTGTTACTAGCATACGTGGCCGATATTGATGTAGTCGGAGATAGCGCAGTGAGCGTAAAGGAAAATTTTGCACACATTGAAAGGGAAGTCAATAAGTTAGGACTCCGAGTGAACGCGCAGAAAACAAAATATATGCATGTAGCAAGAAATCCCGCACGCGACTGCATACGACAAAACGTGACAATGAATGGATACAACTTTGAACATGTCAAAGCATTTAATTATCTAGGGGCAACGATAACAGCGGATAACAATATACATGAAGAGCTCAAACACCGTACCACCCAAGAAAACAAATATTACTTGGGTCAATTTTCAACATTTCTATAATCGGTTAATAATGGTCTATCCGCTGAGGGAACTACTCTTCTTAAAGCTGAGTAACGCCACGGAACACTATTGTTAACTGGAACAAACAATGGAGGATCAGGCTCACCGTTTTTCACTGAATTTCAATGGAATGACTATACATCAATTGCGTCTACTGCTATCGCAGCCATGTCGATGTGTAATTAATTGGACGCTACCGCACAGAGTGAAATCCGACGAAAATCCATTGGACTCTGCAACACGGTTCAAGTGTCAAATTTGTATGATTAATTCTGGACATTACAGTGAGCCTGAACGGCAATCATTCTTCTCTCCACACCCCGTGCCGCACCGACCTGCAGGCCAAGATATAGCGAGGATCTGGTAGGAGGCAGCAGTTCTACTAACACTGCTATAAGGCGGTCGAAGCCGTGGTCACAACGGCTATATCGGCTGGAATACTGTGGTGCAGTAAGATCCGGGAACCTACTGCACAATACTTCTATGAAAACATGAATGTCGACAACCATTGGCAATGGCTCATCGGTTCATCCGTTTAACAACCGGCGCTGTACTAAGCCCCGGGTAGGCATTGTGAAATCGGTCCCCTAGCCGCTGGACTCCACTTGAAAACTCTCCAACCAGTGTAGGAACTCGGAGAGCAACTTGGAATATCAGAGGTCTGCTACAAACTAGTAAGCTTCAAATACTGAAAACAGAACTAACGCTGAAATATAAAGGTCGCAGGATTGCAGAGACGCATTGGTGTGGCAGCAGTCATTACTGTGCTGCGGATTTCCAGGTTAATTTTTCCGGACAGGCAGATAAAAGTTACGGAGGTGTTGCATTGATGGTATCCGATCGTTTAAACAACGCAGTAATCGGATACAAAGCCACAAGCGAACGCATAATCTCTGCCCCCTTTAATGCATCCCCTTGTAAGGTCATAATCCAAGTGTCTACAACAGATGCAAGTGACGAAGAAGTGGAATAGTTTAATCCTTCCTTGAAGACACTATTTAACGAAATACCAAACCGTGAGATCGTAATAATTTTGGGAGTTCGCAATAAAAGGTTGTGTGGTCAAACTGGTCTTGCATGTATTGATAATTCCCAGCAGTTGTCCGTATTTAAACATCTTTCTGAGTACTTCGTTGGTGGTGTGGGTAGTCCATGCTATACTTAGGATATGTCATTAGCACTATAGCTCAAATTATTTTTTCTATGTTGTTCATCTTTGCGTTATATCCATGTTTTGCTAAAGGGTTGACCCGATGTAGCATCGGAGCATGTGCATATAGTTTTTAAGTTTTTGTTACCTAGAACTGGTTTCCACGAGCTAACTGTTTTTCTGGAAATTTCAATTATTGTCGTAATATCTTCATTCGGGTCTATTTTGCTGTTACTTTCAAACTATTTGAAATGTTCTAGTTTCTATGTATTTGTTCCGTCTAGTGTCGGAAAGAGATAGTCAACGTTTAGTTCATCCTCGAAATATTCGTTTTGTTTTAGGTACATTTATTTTTAGACACATGTTGCAGCATGCTTCATGGTTTACGGTGTCTAGGTCTTCTAAACTTTCAGCGATTCTAGTGGTATCGTTCGCAAACCAGATGTTGTTGATGTCTGCCGTTTACGGCTTCGATCAATATTTGCTCTAAATATACATTGATCAGCGTCGGTGATAAGATGCAGACCTGGCGTATACTTCTACCGATTGGGATTTGTTTTGTTATCGACTTTAATTGTTGCGTTTTGATTGTGGTATACATTTTTTAGAAGTCTAATATCGTACGTAGACCTTCAGAGTTAAGTCGCTGAAATAGTCTGTTGGATTCAGTCAAATGCAATGTCGAGAGCAGACGTACATGTTTTTCTGGTAATTGCAACTTTTCTAAAGAAGTATGCGCACATAGTAGAAAGCTTCGCATGTTCCTAGTCCACTTTAGAAACAAAATTGTTCTGGGTCTAGTTTACTTTCGCAAGGGTTCTGTAGCAGAAGAAAAAGTATATTGAGACTGTAAGTCATCAAGACTGAATTCATAATTAAAAACTAACGGTTCATTTAGTTATGAACTCAGTTTCTTGGCAGTATTTTCGTCCAACAATATATTAGATTATATAGTGATTTTTTTTATTTAAGTAGATTTTCGTGATCTAAGTCCTTTCGCAGTGCAGTGTATGTATTTATTGGACCTCTGTCATTCCATTTATCATTCTTCGGGTATACCCTTCCCATCTAGTTTTCTCATTTAGAGGTCAAATCCAAATACGTTAGGCTTGATACAAAACACATAATAGTATCTACGCTGGAGGAAACACAAAAAACAACACTGAATGTCTGACAACATGCTCGGCGCAATTGAAACAAGGAGAAAACTCAAAGCCAGTGAATGAGTGGCCTTATCAACAAGGAACGCCACATTAAGTATAATCAACTGTCAAAGCGTATTCTGGCAAACTGCAGAAGACACAAAAACAACCACTTCAACAAGATCTACAAAGAAATTCAACAACATGCAAATACTATATAGTCTATACAAAGATGTGTTCACGAAAATAAAATATGTAATCAGCAAAGTCGTACCCCGCACCTATCTATTCTGTGACTAACGACAATCTACGTACAGACACAGATGAGATCATCGAAATCTGAAGAAAATATTGTGAAAACCTCTACAGTGAGGAGCAGATTGAAATCTTAGATTGTAAACTGGGACTAAGAACCCGGCATACTACTAGAAGTACATGCGGCCATCAATAGACTTGCTAGTCGATTACGTGAAAGCTTTGGTCCGAGTCAAATGGCATAAAATGTGGCTAATCGTATTAGTACTGAGAGTACTAAAGCATATTGTCCAGCTAATTAGGGGTGTGTATGAGGATAGCTCCGCTGTGGTCAGAGTAGAGAAACACCTATCCTCCGAATGTAAAATAAAAAAGGAGTAAGGCAGGGCTGCATTCTTTCACCATTATTATATACCCTGTACAGCGAGAGTATCATGCTTTCTGTATTAGAGGATTGGTACGGTGACATCATAATGGGCTCGTAAAAATCTGCAATATCCGTTTCGGAGATGACATATTACTACTGGCGCACAGCGAAGAGGAACTCGTCCGACCCGAGAGGTTAGAGCGTGCTAGTCTGTGTGGTCTTCAAATAAACACCCAGAACATGAAAACCATGATTCTTGACCGCTCCAATGATAACTGACCACATATCCTTACGGTTGCTATATATGATGTAGACCACTTTCTATACCTGGCAGTCATTATCAACAAAAAGGATACTGCGAATTCTAAATACGCCGCCGATTACAACTTGGAAGAACTGCAATGTCTCAACAATAGTATCGAGGGACAAGACTATAACATGAAATACGAAGATAAACCTAGTTCATGTTCTCGTCTTTTCTGTATTTTGCTATGCGACGGAGACTTAGAAATTGCGCGTGGCTGGCTGCCATCGAGTAGATGCATTTGAAATGTGGTGCTGGACTGCACACCGTACCAATATATCTATTCTTAACGAGATGAAGCCCAAGCAATGACTTTCCAATTTGGTTTACTCTCGCATACTGATGTTTTTTCGGGCATAGGTATAACTACAAGCGATAATAATATAGAAAACATAATCGTGCAAGGTAACCCAGACGGCAAGCGAAGAAGAAGGAGGTCTCTCTGCCGCTGGGCAGATACCATCAAGCAACTTCTCCACAATGACGTTGAGACCGCTGTACTTGGAACAGCAACCGTTCGCGAATGAGATCAAAAATGAAAGAGGTGAGGTGAAATATGGACCGCACTACTGGTTTCGTAGCAAAAAGTTCAAACTAAATGAATTCAGATGTTCCAGTATATCAGGGGTGGCCAAACTTTTGATCACTTTGGGCGACATTTTGTTAAAATTGTAGGCGGCGGTCGAACAACATGTAGTATTAAGTGATCATAAGAAAAGTAGTAATTTTATTAATACAACAATATATGTATCTAATGTAATACCACAAACATATTTTAATTAGCTATAGTCAAAGGCTTTTTAAGTTATTAGTATCGCATTAATGAAGTCTCGCACAACCCGAAAGTGCACAATATATAAATTGTATACGCTTTGTTTAAAATTAAAATGGCAACACATATATTTCCTTACATAAAGGCAGATATTTTGTAGGAGTATTATATTTAAATACGTTATTCAGAATTTAATTCATTTTATTAAATGGATACATAATGTGACATCGCAAGCTAAAGCACAGCTACATTTCGTGGCGTTTCATTCAAGACTATCGATCGCCATAAATATTAATATCTGTGAGACCTGGCATTTATTACGCGCGGGAGAAAAAATATAAACGGTAGACGAAATCAACCTCCCCCGAGATCTTTTTTTATTAAACCTAAGATATTAAATCAGTTTATCATAATATCCCAGCACCAGTTTCCTGGAAGTTCGCGACTGGCACGTTATTAACCGTGCTAAACGTTTTGCATCTGATGCGCTCGCAGATGAGTTGAATTTGTTAATAAAATACTTAATATAAGTTTATTAGAGCAAGTTTTTCCGCCTTGGGGCGAAGCATATGGATATGGCAGCAGGAGATAACACAGTCGAGGCGCGTTTAAGATCAAGCCCACGTTCCTTTTAAATTACCCAATAATTATATTGTATAACAAGCCATTTAAGTATCGCGTTGATTTAATAAATATGCATGGGATCTTTTTCTTAATTAAATTAAAACGGAGCAACTCCTAATTAAGTTGTCAATAAGTTTTGAATAATTCAACGATACCGCGAGATTAAAATCACACATTTAAACCGGCCGGTGACTACAACTTTATTAGTGTATTTACATTAATAAATATATTATATGCAAATAAAACTTATTTGCAAGTAAGATTTAAAGACAAAACGATACCACTAAACCGGCAGGAAACCGTTCATCAAGAAAATATGAAAAAATTATAAACCGCTAAAAAAAACAGCATGAGCTTGTTAGTCAGCATCATAAATTGTGAGCGAACCGTCCGACTCTTTGGCCGACAGATATTAATGCAAGGCGCTTTCTTCTCTTTTTTTGTTCCTCTGTTGGATAGAATAACGAGCCGAGGTGCCATCCAAAAAGGACTTATTAAACAAGAAGTAATTAAAGCGGACTCGCTTTACTTTTTAATAATGTGTGTTAGGGCGGTATTCGCAATGTAATTCAGTCTTTTACGTTGGCGATATCAAATGTAATTGCGTGAAGTTGAATGATCACAATACAAAGCAGTGTTAAAAAGTATATTTGTATCAATTTCTGCGATATGTACGGAATTGAATTTGTTTTTAACAACGTTATTACATTTGTACTCCTTTTGAAGTATTTAATTATGTAAGAGAGGCATGCATATAATTTGTATTAATAATGATCTGATCGCTACTATAAAATATTATAATTATTATATAATATTTCCATATCAGATTAGTAATTAGTACATTTAGTCAAATAATATTTTAGATTAGTTGTTAACAGCACATTGATTATTTTATCAGATGCGCAACTATAAATTGGTAACGTCTAGAAACTGTGAACAAATAAGAATAAATCCAAAATATCTGGTGACTTTCCGAATTATTTAATTAATATACAATTAAAATTTTCTATTCGGTTCTTTTCGAATCGATTGACATGTTCACATGTACACATATTCGCACATTTCACAGCAATCTGTATTCGAAAAGTAAACATGTATAGGAGTTATGACATTATCCAAAACGATTTTTGTGTATTATTGTACATTGATATTTTTACCAACATCATTCATGTAATAATAACTTATGCTATCACGAATGCACAGATATATTCTCTTTGTTGTTTGTTCCCAATCTTCCAACAGGGGATAATATGTTACTTGTTTCTCTCTAAGTTCCAAGCCTTACAATACCTTCATCATCATCAACATCACTGAATCTAATAGGACAATATCTTCGATCATCTTCATCACATGTTGCCTATAGAATACAATGAACGGTGGTCTTGCTCACATGATAATCTCAAGCAATTTCTTGCATGGAACATCCTTCTGCTAGATAGCTGCAATACAACATAAACATTATTTTATATTAATAAAACCAATACCTTCCTTATACAGCAGGGCTATATTCAGAAAGTAAAAATTAAAACTCTTACTACAAAGTCATCACATAACTCTGTGCTGGCGATATTGGATTTTTGTCCTGTCTTTCTGTAGTTTTGGTCCAACTATTTTTCTAATAGTAAGTTGAATAAGTCATGGGTCATACATGTATATTTAAAAATGATCATTCATGATCATTCTTCCTCTAATATCACTATAGAATGAGCCGAAATAGAAGGTTATACACACAGAGCATTATAAATAAACACATAAACAAGTTTGCTGCCATCTGCGTTCTAGCGTCAGACAAAATTGCCAACTTAATATGTTTCCATGTATCTCGTTTCTATGTATGGCATATTGACGTTGGGGGGAAAGTGACTTTTTATGGGAAAACGGTTTAATCAATATATTTTCTCTGTTTGTGGACCGATTTTGCTATAATTTTCACGGGATCGCCCCAACTCAGATACCCAGTCGATCTATCATCCGTTTTCGCGGAACTTTGTTCACAGACAGATTCATATCCATACATATATATATATATATATATATATATATATATATATATATATATATATATACACACACAGACATTTTCTAAAATTAGTCTATTCGACTAGAAAAGCCATGAAACGTGGAGAAAAGTCTAAACTGGCAATTCGTATGTTTTTGCGGAAACAATATACTTTCCTTATACAGCACCGCTTTATTCGGAAAGTAAAAAGGATTTTCTTTTCACATCGCCTAATCTTAAGATCGAATACTAATTAAAGTCATTAATATAGTGCTGGAACTAAACAATTTCATTAACCTAAACGCCCCTTTAAATTACTGTGGGAATAGTTTGTCATTATCTTATGCCGAATCCGCGTAATTGCCAATTACCTGAATTGGCAAAATATGTTTTCAATTCATGCAATAGGCAGCTCCTTTACGCAATAAATAATTTATTACACTAGCGCCTATTTCGGCAGGAATAATCTAAAGTTTACTTCATAGTGAATAATACAATTGTAGATGGTATTATTTTATTTCGAATATATACCATAAACATATATACATTTACACAAATAATCATTTCTCAGGGTTCTCACCTATTATTATATAAAAAAAATGCAAATTAGTAACACAAATCTAAAAGAAGTTTATGTTTGACTATTTGCCTAACATCAAACCCACCCTCCTTTTTATAGAATTATTTATTATATGTTTTAATTAATAGAAAATACATATTAGCATTAATTGACGTTAGTTATTTGTATGAATGGTAATCACAAAAAACAGTACTATAACACAAATTAAAAGCCTTATTGCATAAGGACATAATTTAACCAAAAAACAAACAAAAATCCTATATAGCTCACAAACTAGTTCAAGAGGCATAAAGGTTGCTACAAAGAGAACACCTCTCGGCAGCCTCATAAAATGAAGTAAAGAAATAAATTACCACATGGATAAAATATTTCTCCACATAAATGAATACAGAGCTGTTCCAATCGCGGGATGGAGGTATAAACTATATACAGAATATTCTAAACTTTACCCATACCTAACCCAGCAGTAACAGAGCAAACCGCAGCAGATAGATAAAGGTACATCTGCACGAAAAAAGTATTACCTCAAACTGGAATAAACGAAATAAGACGGGAAGTAGGTAAAGCGTTCCATAACCAACAAGCAGAAGAACAGGAAGAAGACCAAGAAAAAACACAATAACCGAAGAAAATGGTCGCCGAAGAACTAATAACACAGAGTAGAGAGTAGAGAGTAGAGAAAGCCTAAGAATAATGGACAACAGCAATCTTCTAAGAAAGCCATCGATTACCAATTACTATTATAGAATAAAACAGTAAAAAAAAACGCTAGAGAGTCAAAAACAAATAAATATTAACACGACAGAACAACTAGTGTGGAGAAAACGACTTAAGACAAGATCAACAATCTACGAGGAAGAGTAGACTTACTATAGGAATATGCAAACGGAAACAAAAGTGGGAAAGTGAACTGCAAAGTACAAGTAATATTGAAAAGAAGCTAGAAGAAAATCATCCAGTTTTGTAGAAGATTCCAGGTATTTATTTATTAACCCTAGAATAATAACACTACGTCATATGAAAAATTAGTGAGCAGGTGTAAGTCTGTCATTCCTTCAGCAGTGCACCAATTGGTTTGTGACTACCACTAAGAGTGCTAACATTCTGGCTCCCCTAACGGTGTAGGGACCAGAATGCACTCTTAGAGACTACTTTCCAGGATTGAAAACTCAACACCTTAAAAATAGCAACGGTAGATAATGACTATACTCCACAATACCTAGGAGATCGGAAGCATACTGTTGCAAAGATCCAATAACAGGATTGGAGAGATAGCTAGAAAGCAAACGTTTTACAGAAAAGTTACCCACAAATACTGGAGCAAGAGAATAGTGATTTACAATCTCCATTCAGGACGCAATAATCAATACGAGCTAAATACAACATGAAGGCAGGGGTGGAAGATATATGCAGAAAATGCCGACAGCCAGGCGAAGCCATGGAAAGGTATCATAGACGGGTGTCCTGCATCACCTAACTCAGTGTACCTCGGCAGACACAACCAACGGGCAAAAGTAATTCACAGCCGCCTTACACAAAACTAATATCTCCTCAAAAATTCTGCCCCTTATTCTAAATATAACCCCACAATAATGCTGGAATCGGAGAACTATCCACTAGACCACAATAGGCCAGATATTGTACTCTTAGGGACAGTATCAAAGAAAGCCCTTATATATGGGTGCCCTCTCTCCGAAAACATAGCCAAAAATGAATCGCGCAATAAGGTGATCACTGTTCAGGAATAAGGAGCCAAGAAATAAATTAATTCATCATGCGAAGTTATTACAAAATTGCTCTACTGGAAAGTAACTGCAAAGATAGTAACTACATACGTATTTTGTACGCAAATACTCAGCACCAAATGATACAGCACAGCGTCTATCAGAGCAATGGCGTGCAATCACTACAAACAAATTAAATCCACAGATACCAAAGAGTACCTAACTAATAAAGCATTCTAGTCCAAAAATTCATAGAGTCGTTATTCCGCCAGTTCACTTAAGACTTATCTTGACTTAAGTACAAACTGATAAAATAAAAATGTTCAGAGCAAAACAAAAGCCACAATTGGTAACATGAGTGATGTCGATGAGGTAAACTCAAGAAGTAATAATGATGAATAGATCTTAGCATGGACAAGTACCAACACATATTTACGGAGACAATCGTCAACATTGAGAGAGAACCGAAAGTACGCAGATTAGTGATATATTCTATGCTGCCATTATACAATACAGCAACCTAAACCCAACAAAGAGGTCAATGTTTCCCAGGCAAACATCCTAACATCCTAACATCAAGTCAGAATGTATTGCACAATTATATAATTTTGACGAACTCCACTTTTATATACTGTGCAAACTGTAGCGGCCGCGAAAGCCAATGGCTGTAAATAAACCCTAAAACCGCCTACCTAACTTGATATTTCCCGCCTACTGAAATATTTCACAGGTCGGCCAAGTCAGAGACTAAGGAAATACACATTGAATACCACTAGAGACAGAATTAATGCTACCATCACTAAAATTATCGATACACTAAAGCTAAAGCTAGCACTAGCAGGTCACAGGTTGCAGGTAGTTGCATAACAAGAGGCGTTTCTACAGAGCAATTGACCCAAAAAAACAACATTAAAACACTGAACCGCCAAATACAAGCGCCCCTAGCGGCGAAGATGTAGAACACTTCTGATCGACCTTATGGTCAACAGGATTGCAGCATTACGCGAGACTCCTGGATAACCACCGAGTTCAGGGGATGCACCGATTTTGAACAAATTAGTACATCGTAAATAATACTCCAAACTCCAGGGTCAATACACAACTACTGGTGTAAGAAACTTTATTCTACACACGAACATATTCTCAAGTACTTCAATGAATGGCTAAAGAATCCAGCAGATATGCCTGCATTTGTAATTGAGGGAAGAACTTACCCCCTACCCAAGGAAAACCATCCGCCAATCCGTCGAACTACAGGCCTATCGCATGCCTATAAACAATATACAAAATTGCGACTGGGCGCATCACTAATCTCATAAACGTGCACTTAGGGACCAAAAACATACTCACAGAGGAGCAGAAAGGGTGTCAAAAAGGTACAAGAGGCTCCAAGGAACAGCTAATTATCGATGAATTGATGCTGAAGCAAGTACAAAGAAAACGGCGAAACATATACACGCTATATCGATTATCGCAAGGCATTCGACTCAGGAGGGTTGGTAGGGAATGCTCTCTAGATATAGATCGTTTGAATGGCTTCCAAAGATGAAATTTAAATTCCTGAAACTATACTACCCGAGGCAAGTAGAACTATAAACTCAAACCTTCAGTCCGATACATCGGACTGCCTCTAGGATTCTGCATATTTATTGCAATTAATGAAAAACAACAACAAAAGACTAACCACCGAGTAAGTCTAATTTCTCTGTGGTTAGTGGAAAAGTCCAAATGGTCAGGTAACGAACAGAATTGCTTATACAATATCCAACAATCAGGTTATAAACCAAAATGTATATTTTTATATTGATTTGACATAGGCAGCGACTAGTATCCAATACCGAGGTCTTGAGCACAAGAGTAGAAACAGACAAACTACTTAAGAAACCAAGATTCCCAACTATGAGTGAAATAAATCAAAACAGATACGAGTTCCAAAACGCACAAGCGGTAAACTCCAAACTAGAGAGTCTCTAATGCTAATGGAACTAGATCAGCTATCGACAAAAATAGTTAGTATCATTCATTTAGCTACTAACAAGTTGTGTGCAAACTTGAAACTAAAGCCAGGCATCAGCAGAATAACTGCAAATACACTAATACTAACGCAATGTAGAAAGGAGATAGGACGTGCCTCAAGTTCTCAAAAGCTGAAAACCTAAATGATTCAAACTACGATAGAGCAAAACACAAACATGAGGGCGGTAAGGTCGAAAATATGTAAGCACAAGGCTAGAATAACAAATATCCGAAACGAACAAGGAAACATCGCCAACAGCAAGGAAGAAATCCTTATAGTCCACACCCTAAATGCAGGTTCAAAAGAAATCGTGGAAATTATAAAATGTGATATAGCAGCACCAAAGCATATTAAAATCGAAAAAGGCCCAGGGGATAACCGGATTATAAGAGAAATGTTAAACATAAGAGGAGTAGATTTCAGAGAGACAGAATTCTCCTAGTAAATGCATTGGTGAAGATAGAATTCCAAACGCGTGGAAATGCCGGAGTCGTCTTGTTTGACAAAAAAAAATGGCGATAGTCAAAACATTGAAACATGGAGGTCGATGAGCCTATTATTACATTTATAAAAGCTGTATATAAAAATATTAACAAATTGTGTAACAGATAAGTTAAGTAGCAACGACGATAGGAAGGCAGAAATTCCAGTCAAAAGAGAGGTTTGACAAGGGGACACAATATCTCCCAAGCTTTTTACCCTGGCGCTTGAAGATGTTTTCAAAACTTTACCCTACCAAGAAATGGGAATTAATATTGATGGAACCCGTTTAACCCACCTACGTTGGCAACGATACAACAACTTTACCATGCATCTACAAAGGTAGAGCTTAAAATGAAATTAGCCAAAACCAAAAGGATCAGCCATGAGCAATTCAAGCTTCCACTAGAAAAAGCATCCAATTATATATATCTGGGACACACTGTCAAATTGGGCAAGAAAAACCAAAGCGCGGAAATATCGAGAAGGATCGGGAAAATATGGGATGTATTCGGCAAGTTGGGATTCATCCTCAAACACCCAACAATTCCTTGAGACCTTAAGCTAAAGGTGTACCAAAAGTGTGTTCTGCCAATCACAATAAATGGTCTAGAAACCATGGCACTTATGCAGAAATGTACTTACAGATTGCAAGGTACACAAAGAGCGATGAAAACAGCCATGTTAGAAATTAATTCGAGGGTAATACAGTGAAACGAGGAAATATATCAAATGATAATGGTCCCTGAAATTACACAAGTCATTGCACAAATCAAGTGGCGATGGGCGAGTCTTGTGGCAAGGCAGGTCCCCAGCAGGTGGACCGTCAAAATTACAGTGGCGCCCCATAGAAACGAAAAAGCCTGGGAAAGACCTCAAAAACTGGTAGGATGACTTTAAAAGGTCGCAGGAAGTAACTAGACGCAAACAGCGCAGGACAGAAAGATGTAGAAACAACTAAAATAGGCCTATGTTTAGGAGTGGACCTCAGACTGAAGAAGATTCGACTTAATCCCTGTTAAATGGTTAGTGCAGATACTTGAAATATATAAAGGACACGATATCATAATATGATTTTTGCAACATGTAATTCAATTAGCATTAGACCACATATGAACAAAATCGATACAAATTATCGAAGTATTTTCAATGGGATTCCTTTAGTACCCTTTGGTTCTGACTTTATCGAGTACACTGAATGATATGGTTTACAACTAAAAACGCGACCCACATAGTGTCACATCTACCATACATGGACGATCTAAAGATATATAGCAACACAGCAGGACAACTCCAGCAACTAATTATAATCGTATACATTTTTACGGCAAATGTGAACATGGAGTTTGGCATAGAAAACTGCAGAAACCTAAACATCAGAAAAGGAAATATAGAGCTAACCCATTTTTAAACACAACATTAAAGAGGAGGAGTAGATATATTTGAACCTATTGGAAATAACGACACCTACAAATATCTAATAATTCAATCTCATAGAGTGGAGCATACCAAAGTCAAAAATCAAACCAAAAATCAATTCATCAGAAGACTAAGATTAGAATATATATATATATAACATATCCCAAACACGTAAAATCTGATCAAGTCGTTGAATACATATGTTATTGCTTCCTTACATACACATTTGGTATAATAAGTTGGTCTGATACTGATATTGAACAACTAGTACGTCTAGTAAGGACCAAGATGACAATGATTAATAAGCGTCACAAGAACTCCAATATTAAAACTATTACTTTATTGCAAGGTGATAGTGGGTAAGGGACAACAGATATACGTAACCTATATAACGGTCAAATAAAATCTTTAAGAACGTACTTCGTCGAATGACGGAACAGCTCTTTCCTTCACGAAGCTAGGTGCAGTGCTGACCAGTGATACACTCAACTTGAAAGATACTAAAGTACAGCAGAATTAATAAATAATAACGGAGGAAGAAACAATTACTAGCTGGCAAGGAAAAGTATTACATGGAAGACATTCTCCAAGATCTCGAAAGGCCGGAGGTCGATAAGCTAGCTCAAACACATGACTCCAGATTGGGCAACTCCCAGAAACAATGGGTGTTATGATAGCCATACAGGACCATTTGAAAATAGAAATAATATATTCTATACGACCCTACAGCACAGAATGAATGTTCTGCATTAAGTGCAAACAAAAGCCTGTAAATATCGAACTATATAACAGGAGGGTGCTGCATAACCATGTCGCGAACATAATTCCCAAGACACTATCGTAAGCAGTCGGGTTACTGCGAAATCGAACAACCATTACAACTGATGAGGCAATACCCAACAATAGACCAGACATCGTCTTTCGGCATATGCATAAAAGAGAATCATACTTAACCCTAGACTGGTACACCAAGACAATTTTAACCCTGCATCATTTTAGTGTATGAACCGTCTGCGCATCTTGCAATCTAGGAATTTGTCACAGCGTATTAATTCGCTTCAGTCTAAGTGAAGACAGTGACACGGATGCCTGTTGGATTACTCAAATACAGTAGGTATTTTATATTATTAGTCGCGAAAACAAGTTTCGTAAAAGATAAACTATTTTTACTTTATGCGAACGAATTTTATTTCAAGGAGGGAATTTCCGAAGTGCGCGAAAATAAATTTAAATTTAATCAAGCATAATAATATTATCCTAAATTAAAGTCCAATATATGTGAAGAGAATATCCCTGCAGTGTTCTACAGTACCTACCGTAACAATAATATCTATTAAAATTACTTATTATAAAATATAATCAATACACGAAAATAAAGAAAATGGGAAAAACTAGAAGTAAAAAAAACGAAAGATCAGATTCCGAAGAAGAAACTGAAGACGACCTAAAACAAATAATAAAGGGCATGCAAGAGCTAAAAAACACAATTAACTTCATGTCAGAAACCCTAAATGAAATTAAAAAAGAAAATAAAGAACTCTGTAATACATTAAAAGAAATAAAGAAAGAGAACAATATACTAAAAGAAAAGAATGCAATGATGGAAATTCGATTGAATGACTTAGAACAACACCAAATAAAAGAAGGTCTAGTTATTAAGGGAGTTCCAAGACAGGAAGACAATGAAAATACTTTAGAAGTATTTAAAAAAATTGCTGAGAGATTAAAAATTACCCTACCAACCGAGAACATAAATCAATGTTACAGAAGAGGAAAAAAGGAAGACGGAATTATAATTGTAAAATTGAAAAATGAACAAATAAAAACTGAAGTAATAAAGAAAAGAGGGAAACACGAAGCATTACCCTAAAAGATTGTGGACTAAAGGGAGGAAATAAATATATATACATTGAAGAAGAGCTGACAGAGTACAACACAAAACTATTCTATGAAACACGAAAACTAAAAACAGAAGGAAAAGTGAAATATGTATGGATAACGAATGGTAAAATCCTTATACGAAAATCTGAGACTGACGCGGCAAAAGTAATAAACTCTCTTGAGCAATTAGAAAGAATTTAAAGAAAAAAAAAACACTAATGTAACACAAGCATAAATAACTAAAAATGGATAAACTAAAAATATACTATCACAACATCAGAAGTCTACGGAACAAGAAAGAAGAACTGGAAATTATACCTCACTTAGAAGAAACACACATAATAGCCTTAAGTGAAACATGGATAAACGAATATGAAACTCAATATTATGAAATAAAGAACTATAAGTCCTTACATCACACCAGAAACAGACAAGGAGGTGGCATTGCACTATACATAAGGAAAGATCTGAAATTCAAACATATAAACAATAAAACAATGAAAAATATAGAAATGATGACCATATACTTACAGAAGCAGAAAACATTTTTAACAAATATATATAAACCACCGGATGTTCACATTAAAGACTTAATAAACATATTAGAAAACCAAGTACTAAAAACAAACAAAAAACACATAATAGTAAGCGATATGAACCTGAATCTATTAAAAAACGAAGCAAAAATAACAGATTATAAGACATTAATTAAAAGCACAGGTTATAAGATTATAAATAAAATAAACAAGAAATCCTATACAAGATACAAAGAAAATAACAAGTCAAGCATCATAGACCATATAATAACAAATCAAGATAAAACCAATATCAATATGAAACTAATAGATGCCTCCTATTCGGATCATAGGGCAATAAGAACATCATGGGATTTGGAAATTAAAAAAATTAAAAAATATGTTACCAAACACAAAAAAAAAGTCAATTATGAAAATATTAAAATACAGTTCGCCGAAGAAAGAAAGGTCACACATTATAGAAATTTCGACCATCTCATAGACAACCTACAAAAAATAATTAAAAAGAACACGAAAATAATAAAATTCAGACATCGCGAAGACAATGAATGGATTAACAGCGAGACAATAAACATGATAAAAGAAAGAAACCGACTATATAAAGAATACAAAAAGAAACCCACAAATGCTGATATAAAAAAAGACTATTATATACAGAAAAAAGCAATTGAGAAAAAAATAATAGCAAGGAAACAAGATTACTACAAAAGTAGAATAAACGCAGTGGCAAACAACCCAAAAAAGACATGGAACGAAATCAATAGAATACTACATAAGAACAGCACAACACAGCAGAAAATTAAAACGATTCAGAACAAAGATGGTTTACAACTAACAAACACCAATGCTATAGCAGAGGAATTTAACACTCACTTTGCAATGATAGGGTCTCAGTTAGCGGAAACCCAATTGAATCAAAGAAGAAGAAACAGAGCAAACACACTGCATAGTACAGTGACTGGAACTTTACACTTTGAAAAAATAAATAACAATGAAATAACAGAAATAATAAAATCACTAAACCCAAACTCAGCTCCTGGAAAAGACCAAATAACAACTAGGATAGTACAAGAATTAGAAGGAGAACTGACACCAATAATAAGAGAACTGACCAACAGAATCTTCGAAGACGGTGAATACCCAGCCTCTCTAAAAATGACAATAATTAAACCGATTTTCAAAAAAGGTGATAAAACCAACGTAAATAACTATCGACCAATCTCACTAATATCAACTTTTGGGAAAATCACCGAAAGAATAATACACAATAGATTAACAACACACACAGAAAAACATAATATTATAAATGAGCGCCAATACGCATTTCAAAAGAAGTCAAGCACAACTGCAGCGATTACAGACATGATAGAACATATACACCAGAAATCAGACATGGAAAACGAAACAGCTATCATATTCATAGATATGAAAAAAGCTTTCGATACAGTATGCAAAGTAAAACTGATGGAAAAACTGTCACAACTTGGAATAAGAAACTCACCACACAAAGTCTTGACTAGCTACCTAAACAACAGAAAACAAATTACTAGGGTACAAGAAGTGGAAAGTGGCGAAAAAGAAGCAGAATATGGATTACCTCAAGGAGGAGTACTCGCACCTTTACTTTATATTTTATATATAAATGATATTTTTCAACTAAAACTTAATGGAAATATATTCATCTATGCAGACGACACATGTCTCATTCATAGTGGAAAAGACAAAAATAAAATGCAAGCAGAGATACAGATGGATATAAACAAAATCACACAATGGTGCTACAACAACTCCCTAACCATAAACGAAGAAAAAACGTACTACATGATGATCTCAAAGAAAGTAAATCCAGAACCAGAGATACAAATATATATAAATAAACAAAAACTAAAAGCGGTAAACAACATAAAACACCTAGGAATATATATCCAAAACAATCTAAAATGGAATCGACACATAGAAGAGATGGAAAAAAATAACACCAAAATATTGGCTGCGCTATATAGACTAAAACACATATTACCAACAGAACATAAGAAAATGGTTTACAATGCACTGTATGCAGCAAGGAACCACTACTTAATAAACGTATGGGGAAATACAACGAAAAGAAACATAAAAAGACTTCAAATACAACAAAATAAAGCCTTAAAAATAATACTTAACAAACCAAAACGCTACAGTACACTACAAATACACAAAGAAGCAAAAGAACTAACCATAGAAAATAAAATTAAACAAAGAAACATCTTACTAGTCATGCAAATCAAAAATCAATTAATGAAAACTAGCATCCATCTAAATCAAAGAAGAGACTTACATCACCACTATACAAGAAGAAAAAGTGATATAGCAACAGGAAAAAGCCGGACATCAGCTCTACAGAATGGAATAAATATTGGAATTAAACACTTCAATAATTTACCTAAAGACATAAAAAACAATACCACCTTAAAAACATTTAAGCAAAAATTAAAA
This sequence comes from Lordithon lunulatus, assembly GCA_963942505.1. Taxonomy (NCBI): domain Eukaryota; kingdom Metazoa; phylum Arthropoda; class Insecta; order Coleoptera; family Staphylinidae; genus Lordithon; species Lordithon lunulatus. The sequence continues at coordinate 51,157,201 of OZ012666.1, read as the reverse complement.
GACCTCTTAATTCAGAATCAAGAAAAACAAGAAAACTAAACAAAATACAACACCGCCATCAACAATAACAAAAACAAGAACAACAAGAACTCCTTCACACCAGGCTGTCCAGATCGTGGATTGGTGACAGCACTGAGAGGGAGCACAATTTTCCGAAATTAATTTGTTATATGTTATTTATATGAAACCTATGTATGTATGAAAAAAGAAAAATAAATAAATAAATAAATTAAAAAAAAAAAACAAAAAAAAAAAAAATAAAAAAAAAAATAAAAAAATTTTAGTTTTTCATACTATAAGAACCAACCGTGTCTAAAAAAGCGGAATTAGCCGCTGCTATGGAAGAAATTCTAAACGAGTTCGATTCAAATGACTCATATGAAGATTCTGCTAATGTTTCCTCGGCAAGTAATATCGCAGGTGAATTATCGATCAAAGATTTGTCTACAAAAAAAGATATTTCTGAAGAAGACGAAACTCCGAAAAAAAATGCTCGGTAAAAATAAATACGAATGGAGAAGCAGCAAATTAGAAGACAACTTTCGAAATTGCTGTGACAACATAATAAGTAACATTCTACTTCATATAAAGCAAATTGATCGTCAAGCTCATTGTTACCAATCGGTCAGTTTCGTCGGGTATATCAATTTTCTAGAATTGAATGCTTTATTTGGTTTATATTATTTCCATCTTAGGAAGCAGTATCTAATTAGAATTTAGAAACCTCATGGTCAAATGAGTATAGAATTAACATATGTAGGGATACCATGTCTCTAAAAAGATTTCACTTTTTACATTATTTTGTTTACATTTGATGATTTAAAAACCAGAGCACAAAGAAGAATGATAAATTATATTGAAAAAAATTGGAGAAATATGGAATATATTTATAGACAATTGTGAACTTTATTATACCCCTGGAATATTCATTGCACTATTGATGAGAAGTTATTTGTTATTCACCCAATCAAAGTGTACATGCCGGCAAAACCTGACAAATTCGGTATAAACATTCTTATGTTAAAGCAATTACATTTTACAATGCTATAGCTCTTACATACGAGTTTTAACCGAAAATGACAATAATGAATCAGTTCCAGAATTCTATGTTGGAAAACTGTTTGTACCTATTTACGGGAATTATCGTAATATAATAATGAATATTTGGTTTAGGTCTGAACAGACGATGTTTGTTGAACACAAACTAACCATTTTAAGAATGTTGAGGAAAAAATAAAAGAGATGTCCATAAAGAATGTCTTGTCAATCTTGCCGGATCATCATTATTCCTGTATGACTCCAAAAAGCAGAAAACAACAAAAAAGTGTTAAGTTTTCTAATCCATGCATTATGACAATGGCAGTGATGAAGCAACAAGAAAAGCCAATATGATTGTTACATATAATAAAACAATAGGTAGAAAAGACAGTTTTTATCAATTATGTCATTAATTTACAACAGCAAGGAAAACTAATCGCTGGCCAATTCACACATTTTATGGAATATCAACTATTTCAAGCAGGCATCAATTGTGGAGTTTTCCATATGATAGCCAACTATGATTTGAATATCATAATGTCAAAAAATAGAGCTAAGAAATCGGGGGTTCCTCCGGCATCCAATATTTAAAAAAAATATATCTGTTGTCATCGAAGAACCTCCATCTTCAGCTCAAGGTACTCCAGATTTTCTACGAGGTAGTAAGAGGAAGAGGTATCTATTGTGTCCATAATCCAAAGATAGAAAAACAAATATAAAGTGTCATAAATGTGAAAAATATGTTAACAAATATGTACCAATAATGTAATTTCGTACATCGGTAGCAGTCTAGGGTTAATTGATGTAACTATCTCAAATACTCACAATATTGTGAATACTACACAAGCCACAATGAGAATTTTCTGAGACCTGAAGGAAGAGGTGATATGATTGTGGAAAATGAAAACTGTCAAGATTATCGCCATTATCATATCCAGTATGGGTGCCAGTAGAGCCTGGAACTGATAGGACTAGACCCGTAGCTACACATAAAAATGCAAAAATCAGTATAGTCATTAACATCCAGACGCAAAAATAAAAAAATCCTAATATGTAAACAAGTAAATTCAGTAATTTACAGCTCGGAATCTTGAACATCATGATACCTATTTTGTTACACCTATTATTACAAGTTAAATTCCTGATAATATACCTATGACTTTATTTATTTTCGAAATAAAAAAATGTTACAACATTTATTTAATGATATCATTATATGGACTTTCTATATAATGATATCATTAAATAAACATTTTGTTATTTCGAAAATAAATAAAGTCATAGGTATATTATCAGGAATTTAACTTGTAATAGGTGTAACAAAATAGGTATCATGATGTTCAAGTTTCCGAGCTGTAAATTACTGAATTCACTTTACAACGTAGGTAATATATAAATTAGTAATACTGTTAAGTGCGTGAGATTTGTGTGCGCCCTCAGACACAGCCGTAATTAATCTAATAGCGGATATAGCCCGGCGCAATCATCAATAAGAGAGCGCCATCACGTAGCACTTTCGCGAGATAAGACCATCGCTATTTTTGACTCAATCGCATTGAATACAAAATGTAATTACGCGAAATTTGGTGAGCGAGAGAAGTGGTCCCTTTTCCGAATATATTGAATCGCCCAGAAAATCTTAAGGGGTCTTATTAATACATTATGTATGCCGAATAAAAACGCAGCAAATCCTCACTAATTTTGCATTACCATTTAGGAAACCATAGCAAAATAGCTTTAGAGTGGCTTTGCCTCCATCGTTCGCTCCATTATGAAAATATCATTCAATATTAAAACAGTCAATCAGGCACGCTGTATAAAAAATGCGTGCAATGAATAATAAAAGTTGAAAAGCTTTCCGTGTCGCGGCGCTCGATGAACGCGTGCGTGACCATGCCGCCGCCGCCTATGTCTGTTCACAATATATAAAATATTTCCACGACAAACAAAAAAATATTGACGGTTATTCCGTGTTACATCGACATGCCTGCGCTTCAAATTGCATTCGCGAACGCTTTATTTACAGTTCGCAATTAATGCGGATTGGAAATTCGCATTAGTGTCTTTTTGTCGCGCCCGTTTGTTTCTCATTTTAATTGAATTAACGTGATGGACAGTTACACGTTCATTATCTCCTAATTCCCTTCCAGCGGCATAATTTCGAATGAGCATATGAAATTTTACTACCACTCTGAGTGTCAGTTGCAATAATATTGCAAATGAAACTACGTACTTAACAGCAAATAACGACGTGACAATTTGCCTCTTTCTAATTACCATGCAACTTTACTGGGTCGCTGTGCGAGAGAGATTTTTTTCGCAAACAAAGATAATCTATTAGGTCCGAGTCGAAGGCTGCGCCATCAATTTTACTCTCGGAACTAAACTAAATTGCTTGATTAAGTTCATTTGCTTGTTTCCGATAGCAAATAGAAGAAAAAAACTGGCTCAATCGAATCAGAGTTCATTTATATAAGTTTACGTCTGATTTCAGTCCGAATCACTTTGTTTCTCCCCTTTTTGATAGAACAGAAGAAATATACATTAATCTAATCATAAACAAACTCTTACTGTTTATAAAGAACTTATGAAATAATTTATATGTGTTAATATTGATCGTATAGTGTAACATGTATAATCGCTGTATCGTAAATATTAATTATATTGGTAATTAGTTTAGTTTAGTTTATTATTTGTACATAAATGTATTTAAAAAAACACTACATTACTATTGATATACACTGTTTCTATTAAACAATTATACATTTGAAATGAGTATATTGTGGTTGTTCATAGCAGTATATCGTTAACAAAATACTCATAAAATGATTTTTATCACATATCTATTATGTGGTAAAAGTTGTTCTGGAGATATTTTGACAAATGATCTGCGAAAACGGCGCGATCGATTAACGGCAGCAATAATTAATATCGTTTGAGAGGCCGATCACGAAGTGAAACACATTAACAACAACTTAAAACCTTGTCATGTTGATAAATGGAGGAGCACGGCGGGTCATGATTGAACAGGATAGCACAAAGACATCTCCTGGAGAATTTTCCATTATAGAACTTTATTGTTAGGCACGTGTTTCATTTCTTATTATTTATTGATCTTCATCAAATACTGGCATACTTAATTTGGGCCTTTTGTTGTTACAAATTATAAAAAATATAATAGATATCGATAAATTATTGACTAATTTAATTCAGTTGTATACTGAATGACTATAATGAGCAAGAAAGTATTTATTTGAAGTGTATAAATGTGTATCATTAATTGGAATTTATACTCACTCTATTTTTAATATTGGTTGTTAATAGGCGCACACTTCACAGATTTATTTTTAAAGGGTACGTCTTCCTAAAATATGACTGAAATTATCATTTCCGCCAAAAAAAAGTTATCTATTTTTAAGTAAAATATCTGGAGGAGTAAGCGGAATGAATTCACATTCTTGGGATAATTACAGCGGAGTCCTGTAAGTCCCAGAAGCGTAGCATTCGAAGCCTCTAAGCATTGCGGGCCCTGTTGATTGCACAGTTGCTAACTTTGCGGGACGCGTATTCCCAAAATAAAACGTGATTGCGACTACAGACATCCTGAGTTCTCCCAATTGGAGTGCAATATATCAAAAGCGTTCCTAATGACATCAAATATAACTAAAGCAATTACTATATATCCACCAATAGAAATCAGAATTTATAAGGGAGTAATCAATATGGAATACATTACAAAAAATGGTTTCTTTGTACAATTAAATTGAATGCATCTTGCAAACGTATATGCAAAACGTATAATGTGTTGTTTGCACTGTGTTTTCTTTCATAGTACATTGTGAAAGAGCACAGAGAAGCGCGAACGGGAAATAAGCATCCAGGAAAGTCTCATTCCAGCCCTCTCACTTGGAAACAGTTTCCCCCTTTATTCCGCGATGCGTGAAATACCAGACTTTGGTTTAGAACCGTTTTAGGACTGGAATGTCGGGGGCACCCCGTTTTTGATTCACTACGTCTACTTTTTCGCGGCCATTATCTGACATAAACAGAAGCCAAGGTGTGCGGGGGCTTTTTATGCGGCGATTTTTCATCGCGCTGTGAAAAAATGTATTCCGCGTGTCCATTATGTGGAGTTGTTTCGTCTAAAGTGTTCCGCATAAGCGATTCCGCCGCGTTCCTTTCATCGTGCAAAAAGGATTTCGCGTTCTATTGAATGGCGAGAAACTGTAATTGCTGCTTCTTAAAACACAATCGGACCGGAGCTTTTTACTCCTGTTGCTTTAAAATGCATGCGACGTTTCTAAACGTTTCCCTGCCCGTGGAAAGGGTTGCTACATTAAAACACACTTTAAGCTTCTGTTCGTACTAATTATTGTTTAAGTTATGGCGATATCGTCGTGAATTGATGTCTTATTCTGAGTGTGTTTGTGTGTGCAGGTATGCACTAATTATGAAATAAATCATTCAGGCAGCAACAAATAATATACAGGCTTCTGGTTGCAACAGAAGAGTTATCCTGCTGCTATATAATTAATACGTTAAGTCGAGCAAATTAAAAATAGAGCATGTAACTAATAATGAACTGCTGTGTTTCAATGAGCAGCTATATATAAATGACTGCTGATAAAATCACAAAGACTTTCCCTGCAGGAGCCGCGCATATGTATGCAGGCATTGTTCATTGTAATGCATGTACGGTGAACTTTAGCGCCCCCTCACATAAGATGTGAAGAAATTAGGATCGAGTTACTTCTCCAGTCAACACTTTTTCAATGCATTAAAGGCGAGGCTGTTAATGAACACCAACAGAAATTCTATCGTGCGCGTTTCAATACATATTTGAAATAATTTATTCATTACTTTTTTTTGTGCAGCCAATAATACACAAGATAAATTAGGCTTCTTTATTTCGTTTGTGGCATGACATGTGTATATAAATTCCCTAGGACGAAGGGGAAATTTCGGGGGATGCAAGTCATGTGTTGAAATCTTTGTGGAGATTTTTTGTTATGGTGTTGGTTACGCGAGAGGGCGGACATCCCGCGGGAAATATCCGTGCATTAGACATGGCGCCCAAACAGATGTGGTGGTAAAAGTATATGGATTTATATGTCAGAGTATACATTAATACCCTCGCGCAACGTTGACCATGTCTTCGTAAGGCCAGAAGCCTGGCACAGTTTCCCCGTTATGAAGGAGCTTATCTTTATAAAAACTGAATGGGTGTGTTAAAACGAAACTCAGGATCTGAGCCGATTGTAATTCGGTAAAGACCTTATTGCTTGGGAATTATAAAACGTGTATCGTAGAGAGAGATTAGAGGTAAAATGAAGACGATAGTGCAATTTCAAATTAATAATTTAAAAAATAAATAAATGCTATTCATAAAAAATAAGGTAATGTTAGAACACAAATTTGGATGTAATATAACAATATTAGAACGACATTCACAATAAATCAGTTGAGCAGTGGGAAAGAAATAGTTAACACAGATTGAAGAACTGGCGTTTACGGCAGCACTGGGATTTCTATTCTCTACGCTAATATGCCACGACCCCATAAAATAGAATGAGAAACAAACCTCGGCGTGTGCAAGTGTTTACGTTTTCTCTCCTCTTTCACTGGGAAGAGTTCTCTTGCTATATAACTTATATATAGAAATGATGCAAGTTTAACATTTAGAACCGTCTAATGGTTGTTCCCTGGGCACTATTAATTCAATATTTTTATAGTAATAAAACATCGGTCCGAGAACCATTTTTTTGACCTCGTTATGTCCTTCCTGTCATCCTACAAGTATATCTCTACCCCTGGTGACCGTAGGCATTTAGTGTTTAAGCTTTCTGTACCTCCAGTCCTACTCTAAATCGCAGCCCCTGTGAAAATGGGACCTGGCATGCTCTCTTTCAGGCGGCTCTAGTAAGATTAGATGATCAAAATAAATAATGAAGCGTGTAGGGGGTTGAAAAAGTATAAACTAAAACTAGAAGCCAAATGTCAAGCTAGCCTTTACGTGGAACATCCTGTAATTAGCTCTAGCAATTGAATAAGCGCCGGTGTAAGTGCACCCCTTAGTCGGGCATTAGCTCGAAGAGGAGTGAACTGAGGTAAGAACGTTCTGTTGTCCCTAGGGAGGAGATATTCGATGAAAGGGCGAAAGAATCAGGAATGGTCCACGGCTTCGGAATTCAGAAGACAACGGGAGACTATTGCATCATGCCCCCCTAGAGCATCCTTATGTAAATCATCATGAATACCAAAAACCAAACTTATATCGTACTGATCATGGACCTCCGATACCAAGAGCCGGGGAGAAAAAATACATGGAATGGCCTCCTCGGTAGTCACCATGAGGAAGTAAACGCAGAAGAAGTGATTCATCGGGAGCTATATCGAATCTCCAAGAGTGATCTCATGACGAGACTAGACTAAAAGCCATGGAAACAATTAAAATTAGCAACTTTATTTGGAAAATTGACAACGTGCCCTTAAGAATGAATGAATTAAAGATAAAAAATATTGCAAATGAGCAAAACTAGATGGCCAAACAGAGAATATAAACAGAAGAATATATTTTTCAGGTTCTTATGACTTATGGCAGTTGCTGTAGACTCAGAAATTGAAAAAACGGTTATTACTTGTATACCACTCTCGAACCGAGTTCTATAACCACAGAGCAATTTTGGAAAAATAAATATTATCAAAGCATACGCTCCGATGGGCAAGAAAGAGGATGCAATCGAGATCTTTTAGATCAAGTAAATAAATATAGAACTGAAATCTGTAAAATAATTCCACAGAAAGATACAACAAATGAAAACATGGAGAATACATGGAAATGTATTAAGTCATAACTTCTTGTTCAGGAGAAACACTCCTAAAACCAGATAAGAAAGGAAAGAAAATGAGTGGATGACTGACCACATATTAGAACTAATGGAAAAACTTATAACACGAAAGATAAAGAAACATATAAACAGATACACAGAGAATGAATACAAAATGCAAAGAAGAGTGGCTAAAAACAAAAATAGTTATAATGATTGTAATTGAATGTATAAATGGTATAAGTTGGTGCTATTAGCATAAGATTAGTACGTATTTGGTCAACACTTCTACATTCTTGGGACATGCAAATATATCTACTTCCTGGGGTGCTATACACCGATAGTGCATCGGCGACTATCTTATTGTTAGTGATTATATTTTGTCGCTCTCGGACGCTATTGATGCCCGTCCACTCCCAGATGTTGCGCAACTTGTAGAGTTGTCGGCCTGGACCTCGTTTGCTTTATATCTTTCCTTGGCGAACACGTTGAGGTATTTCATCGTTCCCCTCGTAAGATATGCCCTAGGTAGGCCACTTTGCGTTATTTATTTGCTGAAAAGAGTTCTCGGTCTATTCCTGTTCTTCTTAACACCTCGTCGTTGCTTACTCTATCAACCCATTGGACATTTATCATTCGTTTCAGGATCCCCATTTCGAATGCTTCCAACATGTTAATGGATGCTATCTTCAACGTCTACGTTTCCACACCATACAATAGCATGGACCAAGCGTAGTACTTTGCGATTCGGTAACGGATATTGAAGGACCGATTTCGATTACATAGTAGAGTTCTGAATTTCAGGAATGATTGACGTGCTTGTTCTATTCGGCATTCAATTTCTTTTTCTGGATCCTATAGGTGGCTGTATAATATGCCCAAGTATCTGAATGTCCTCACTAATTTGATCTTCGTATTTCCGATTTTTATGTTCGTCTCTGCTTGGTTCTCTCTACTGGCGATCATAAATTTTGTTTTTTCATTTTTTATTTTCAACTTATTTCTTATACCTGTTTCATCTCGTTCAATAGTAGCTGTAGTTTTGGTTCATTGTTCGCGACAATTACCGTGTCATCCGCGTATCGAATATGGCTAATAACCTTGCCATTAACTCTTATCCCTGCTTCAGTGTTATCTAGGGCTTCTGAGAATATATTCTCAATGTACAAGTTGAAGAGCATTGGCGAAAGTAAGCAACCTTGTCTCGCTCTCACGCGTAGTATCTCCACTTTTTCTGTATATTGACTTTGATCAACTTGTACGCGTATTCTTATATCCTTTTCATCCAGTCCTGCGTTGTGTAGTTGAGTCAGCAGGATATCATAGTTAGCGGTATCGAACGCTTTTTTATAGTCCATGAAACTAAGAAATACGTTCTTTCGCTGATCTAGACAGTTCTGCATTAGGGTGTTAAAGCAAAATACTGCCTCTCTCGCCTCCCTCGTTCCCATTATTTTTTTGAAGCCGAACTGTGTTTCGATACTTATTGCCTCTAGTTTTTCTTTTTAATATTCTGGTGTGGAGAATACGGAGAAAGATTTTTAGTAGGTGGCTCATCAGACTAATTAAGTGGTATCGTGGCATTAGGTATCGCTGGAATCATTGTTAAGGTGGATAGCACCCAATCGTTTGGAATTTGTCCCGTGTTGTATATTTTGTTGAGCAAATTGACTACTAGGTCGATGTTGTCATCTAACGAGTTTTATAGCTTCCGCCACTATTTCATCTAGGCCTCCTTTGTCGCCTATATGGCTTATAATACTTCCCTTCGTATAATTGTTGGACCTGATAGTGATATATGTTCGGTTGGTAGTGAAGTGGGCAGTATGCCTGGTCTTTGATCATTGTAGGGTTTCTTGATATACTCCTTCTAGGCAATGTTGTTATCTTCTCCCTCAGTAATAGCTCACCGTTGTCATTCTTTAAGCGGGATAAATGTTTGAGTAGGCCTGAGATTTCTTCCAGTTTCTTATAAAGCACAAACGAGTCCCCCTTTTCTTGTAGTTCCAATTTCCTCATAACGTTCTGTCATCCACTGATCGTTTGCTTGTTTTATTTTCAGGTTTATTAGCTGTTGGATATTTTTGTAGGCTGCGATGTTTTACTAAACTTTCTGTTTTCGCCTATATACTTTTTACAGTATTTTTTTTCATACTTTATCAAGTAAAAGTAATAAATATATTTTTAAATCATTATATAATATATAATGAAAATGTAATATAGTGGCTTCAGTTTTTATTTGCTAAGTACCTATATAGAACGAAAATTAACATTTGATACACCTTTATTTTTATAATTAATGCATTGCTCTTAGTAATCATAATATGTTCCTGTCATACCTTTATAAGCAAATCCCATATACAATAAAGATATTATAATACATTTAAAAGCGCATTAATGCTTAAAAATATACAACGCTACTGTCCTTCACATCACGCAAGCTCATAGAGAACAATGGAGTCATACTAATGTATCGCCCAGGATTATATAAGGCCCACTCCTTCCTGTCAATTACCAGTCACTTTTTAATTGCTCATCCCAGAGTTGGATTTATTAAGACGCACGCTGTGGAACGTACGAGTTTAACCGCCGGTGTTTAATCGAGTAATATATTTGGATACGCAACGAAGAAAACTACCGCCGCGGGATTGCGTTATTTCTAATACCCTTTTAAAATAGACGTCGTTTTCTTCCAAGCGTGCAAATTAATAATTGGTTCGCAAAACTTTATATCTACAGGCATTCAGATGAATTCACGCTGCAGCGAATTCAATCATCATTCACAAACCATAAAGCACAGGACACGGCAACCCATTAAAACAACTCCCATGAAATAATGACCATTAACAGATACGAGGCCGCATCTGTTGGGTCATTTTCAAATGCGACAATGTCAGAGATATATGCGTGTTTTATCCTGACAGGGGGAATGTGTGTTATAATGGAACTCATCCCGGGGGAAAGGATATGCATGCCAGAGGATACGTGCCTCCACCTCCGCCGGACTGCCCAAATTCAATTTTCTCATGCGGCTGTCCGCAGTGTTATACACATATAGGGGGAACGTAATAATATAAAAAAAAAACGTGGAAAAGTTTCCACACTCAAAAATGCATCTCTTTACACCCGCCCACACTTACGGGAAACTGAGAACATCCTGCATTTACATACACAAGTAGCAAAGAGCCTTTTACTGTATACTGTTGCACTTTAGAAGTCACAAAGACATGACTATTACTACCACTATCCAATATCTCTTTCCTTTTTGCATTCCGCCGAGGGAAGTATTCTGTTAAAATTTGAAATATTTTACATAAATGAAATATCAAGTGATATTTTTTGTTTGCATTTTATTTTATAAGAAAAATGATAGCGATGATAATACTGTCTGTTTATTCAGTTACTCAGAGTATAAAAGAATATAAATAAAAATAATTCGGAGAAATATATGTTTCAATTACATAGACCACATTAATATTACTACTCTTTATTATATTATGTATGTATTTATTTCTTTAGGGGTATTGGTGATTGATGACAAATGTTCCATTATATATGTGATATATGCTGATATATTTTAGTTTATCATTACTGTCAATAATTGTTAGAATTAGAGAAAACTGCTTAGTATCTACCATATATGCTATGGCCTATATCTACGAAATATGGCCTCAATACTTACATATATATATATATATATATATATATATATATATATATAATATATTTAAAACTTAACATCTGAAATTTGTCGTAGAAAATAATATAAATTAACAAAATATCACAAATATAAGGTAACCACAAACACTAAATAACAAACATACGGTGAGATGATGAAATTAATTTTCAAATGTAAAGACAATTTCTGAAATCATCACAAAAATAGTAGAAAATAATCCAAAATCAACTTTTTTTGGCCCGAGCTGTACTAACCGAGCTAATAAAAAATATTTAGTGATAAATATAATGATACATTGCTAGTAACTGTAGGTCAATTAAATGATCTTGTTTACATGTAACTTTTGTTTGATTTTTACTCTATTATTGCTGATATCAATACAAGTCTTGGACATATTTCATTCAGATTAGTCCTAGAATTCTAGGTCTATAGCAGTATATTATATAGTTTTACGCGTGATTGTAATTTAAATTATATAAACGAAGATATTTTGCTACATTTTTTAAATAAAAAATAATAATTAAAAATAATTAAAGCAAGTAGATTATAAACTCTTGTAGTATGGAAAACGCTGCACGTTGAAATGTTTGGTTTAATTATGATAATTTCCGGTTTGCGAGGCAAAAGTAAACGCACGGCATGTGATTTCAACAATTGTATTCGGGTTTATTCACCATATAATGGCTGCATAAAAAGAAACGCTATATAGACGGGAGGGACTTAAAAGGAGAGTGGGTAATTAGGAACTGGATGAAAAAGTAAATGATGTTAATGGGCCCGACAAGACTTTAAGAATGACAATTCACGATGATAACCCTAGGGGGGGTTTATTAACAATGAGCACGGCATGGGATTTCAAGATACCAGCGGAAATTTAAACGCCGTTTTGCTGGCTAAATATGCGAAGTGTGCGTCAAATATGTATGAATTTTAAAGTATATAATTGGATTTAATACAAAATTATATTTTAATATATTTAACGCGACTATGTAGTGTGAGTTAGAATTATATATCTTTATAACCCATGAATTTGCCTGTAAACGTATGTGAGTACATATATTTACATATGAATGTGATAAATATTAACAAAATTCCGCTTTCATAAATTTCAGTTTACCCTAAAGTTAGGGCATTGGCAATTTATATCAATGAATCGTGAGCTATGGATTTATTTTCCACCCAAGGATATATTTCTCGATTAGTCCTTCCATACACCTTCCAAGTGCTATTTCATGTCGTACAGCGGCAATATATTATTTTGCGGCCTTTAGATTGCGCATAAACTTCAATATTTCAATAATGTAGTTATAAATCATGCAGTCATTACTAGCTTAGTTTCTTATTAACTTAAGCGCTACCGAAAAGTCCAAAACATGTGTTATATAAATCGATCCTTATTTACCTTAAATGCTACTAATATAATCTGACACTTTATGGCAAGAGGAAGTGGCTGGTGGTCTTGTCCTCTGAAGAATACACCCCGGATATTATTGCAGCCCATTTCGCTACACAGTCGGCAACCGTTCACCAGCTGTTCATTTAACTAAAATAAATAAGGTGGTTGCTAGTGTTTTTCTTACAAATGACACGGACCGTACGATATTTCCTGTGGGGATGAGAATTTACTAAACATTACTCTCTTAAATAATAAGCAGAGGCGGGATTTATATAGAAAATATAATGGTTTCTTTATGTAACGTTCTTATATGTTGTCGAGTAAAGATGAAAGGAACTGTTTCCCCTAACTTTCAGCAAAGTAGCAGCACAATCTACTTACGCCTAGGTAAGTAAGTAGTGGGTTTGCCGCAGATCTGTCATCCGCAGAAACTTACATAGAAACACAATCAAAGGATTACAAGGGTGCATTGCTTTGACGACTAATTTCAGCTGCCCCCATCTAAATATTACCCCTTCATATATCTAAACTATATGTCGCAGGGGTCGTAAAGTCAAAGCTCTTAATTTCAAATTCAAATCAATTTCGCATTACAAAATATCCCAGCTTTGGCAAATCGATATACTCCCTTAATGATTAATGAAACACAAACTGAGCCTTCGTGTGCCCGTCAGCGGCAAAGTTGCGTGTCTTAAGAAGAACGATCATTAATCATAATACCTTTCTCTGTTCTCGCGCGTGTGTGAATTCACATTCCTCAGAATTGTTTTTGTGCTATTAAAAAAACTGCCATCAGAAAAAAAACATTTAATTAATTACAATTCCCCAATATAATCGAAATATAATGTCTTGTCAGATGCAGTTAACTTCTTTATAGATCCTACAATATTGATATCTGATGACAAACTTTCCCCGCACACAAAACAACTTCCTGCAAAATATAAAATTATCAGTTGAAACTTTGCAGGCGAACCTGATATTTCCTGCGTGCCGGTAAAAAATCTCTAATTATGTCTCCGTAAATCATCATCCCGCCGACCTCAAAGCAAGAAGGTTCATTCAATATGATACACGTCACATGTCACTTTTTGTATACTTTTCATAATTTGACACCACGTCGGTTAATTTTTTACGGGGTTTATATTTAAGCAGACCGACATGCAAAAAATTGCTCTGTAAACACAGCACAGATGTGATTTTAAATATTATTACACGATTGTACTGTATGGCACGAGTAAATTTACACGCGCCTGAATATAAATGGAAATATAGGCGTTCGAAATGGCAAGCGATGTATTTGATGGGGCGATATGTGTGCACCCTCGAATAAAACTTACAACTTCGTCCCCGCTACTGTCATGAATAAGAAATGAATATGCAATTTTAAGAAGTGTTATTGAATACACTCGCCCCGGGGATTGCTTTATCACTCTAAGTTTGTTAAGGAATGGAATTTGCCAACACCGGGCTGCACCCCCGGGACAAAAACAGCATAAAATATATATAACCCACTTTCAAGGAATAAATTGCATTTTAGGTGATAATTTCCAGCACAAAATGAACGTTAGGTGGAATGTTTTCTCGTTGGAGATTTATCGGGTTTTAAGTGGAATTTTCAAATTTACGTTGACTATTAATAATCTTAACCGGATGCGGACTGTTAGTGCATCAGGACGCTGATGCGCCATAGATGACAGATTCAGCGGCTGATTGATGGACAGACGGAGCAGACGTGGTATTAATTAGCACTCGCTAAAAGACGATGCGTTAAACTTGAAACACGGGCCATCAAAATATCGGTTTACAACACATATACGAAGAAGCTTTGATAAGGCGGCTTCTGAATAGTAGACATTTAATTTTTATTGAAGAATTAAAATAATTTTGTAGAACATAAATTTAATATAAATATGTAATGTATGTAGGCCGCTATTTTAATTATTAAGGTATTATGATAAGTTGAAAGCATAAGGTGGCTTTTGAAGAATTAAGAAGACTTGTTTGAGGTTTATTGAAAAATTTAAAATAGTAATACTAAAATTTAAGAGAAAATTTATGCATGACGCTATTTTGATTAGATTATATCATCATAAAATTATTATGGTATATGGTATTATTACACTGCCATATAAGTAGCACGGATAAAGTATTTTAATTGCACACATTTGCGCCTACCTCTCAGTGACTGGCAGATTGTATGGACATGTTCACGGAAAAACTATTGTATAATTTTCAACAAACCAAATTGGGCAAGTAACAAGTTCTTTTAATTATTTGGCGAAACGCAATGTTTTCACATACAAAATATATTTTATTTTTTCGATCTAATTCGAATTCGAAAATGAAATTATTACAGAGTTGCATAAAGAATTTAAAATACTAGTTGAAAGTATACAAATAAACTCCGAGAAACAAATCTAAGACCGCAAATACAGACTGGAAATATAAAATTTTCAATCGGGTGTATAACAAAATACTGAGACTTTAAAATCTGTTTTATCTGAACTGAATGCCATACAGACTGCAAACGATGATAGTAACATCCTATACTATAGTACCGCTACCAAGGTACAATAGCAAGCCAAAAAGATCGTGCACCCTCATTCGACCAATTTTTACTAAAGAAAGTGAAACTATTAAGGAAGAAATTAAAGCTAAAATCGATCCTGCAGATATGGCCGTGGGTATGAATAACAAAAGGCCAAATCGGGAAGGTGGGCTGGTAATTAATTGTAAAGATGCCGATTCTAGAAATAAAATTAAGAAACAATGAGGCATGAGTTTGGAGACAGATATAATATCAAGGAAGCTGATGTGAAGAACCCAAATATACCAATGGTAGCAGTAGAGTGACGTTATATAAACATTGAT
Organism: Lordithon lunulatus; assembly: GCA_963942505.1. Taxonomy (NCBI): domain Eukaryota; kingdom Metazoa; phylum Arthropoda; class Insecta; order Coleoptera; family Staphylinidae; genus Lordithon; species Lordithon lunulatus. Next base: position 51,141,390 of record OZ012666.1, on the reverse strand, counting down.
TATTTTACAATCTTGAATGCAATTATGAAGACAATAGGCTAAAATAAAATTGCTAGCGAGATAGAAGATAGATTAAAAGTTATAAGGAAAATTATGAGGAAATATTGTTCTCGAGGTGGATCCAAAATACTACAGAGATATATTAAAACTGGACTCTCAATATTAGATGGAAAATTTGCAATAGTTGTCTCCACTATGATGTAAAAATATGCTAAAAATGTGCTAGATTACACCATCTATCAGCAAACCTAATGTAACATGCCAAACGTGTGCAGGACCGTTAACATTGAAGACAGCATATCTAAATCACTGGAGTGCATAAACTGCTCTTTAGCAAACGAAAGTTTCAAATTAGGAATTGATTGCAGTGATCCTGCATACACCGAACGAGACAGACACTTACACACCTACGAAGAGGCGGAGACTATCATGGCCGAAAAGTGTCCGGCGCAGATATACGTTAAGACACAGATTGTCAAAGCCACTGAGGTGAAATCATCGCCCGATAGCCCTGTCATTCGGACGGGAAATGTCAATCGATGAATGGAGGAAGAAAACCAGTCAGGCTCATAAACGAGCTCGCAGGCCACATGAAGCCACAGAATCCAGAGAGGATAGAGCCGAATGGAAGAGACAAATATTGGAGCTCCAGTTTTTGGGGATGAACCGTAATTGTTTCCCTGAATCCGCCTAGGGAGGAGTACATCCTGGTCTCTCCAGAATAGTACGAAACGTACGCCGACCTGGTTTGGAGGGTCCGGAAGGTCGACCACGCATCCGACAATGTGGTGTGATAGAATGCATGGACTAAGGACCGTAATCGGATCAAAGGCAGTGAACGAAAGGTGGACGCCCTATGTGCCGCCTTTGCCAATAAGTTTCCTGGAACACAGGCGCGAGTAAAATGATCGGGAACCACGCTCCACATCCAAGGCCTGATCGAGCCAAGCATCAAGGAAGAAGTGGAAGAGGCCATCAAAGCCGAGTTACCTGTAAGCAGGGAATCCTACATCCCCACTTCGTCCGGTCAGGAATCGCTCTAAAGTCGTGACTGTCGTTACAACCGACAAGTCAAAGCCCTGATGGCTAAGAAGATCAGAGTGGGCGTAGTTCAGTGCATTGCCAAAAGGAGAGGGGAAGTACCCAGCGGGTGTGGCAGGTGCTTCTAGAACGGCCACCGCACAAAAACAACACGGGCCCCGATCGCCGGAAGCTCAGCCACAGGTGGGGCGAAGAAGGGTACCAGGCAAGCGGTGTAAGAGCCCGACACCCCACTGCGTTCTCTGCCAGGAGGATGGGCTCGCGACTGGCAGCCTCCGCTGCCTAAACAAAGAGGAAGGCGCTGGAAGCGGCTCTGAGACGCGGGGCCAGAGGTGGAGGCTCACCCCCTCACAATAACGGACACCACTATACTACAAGCTAACGTTGGCAGGGTCAGGGCAGCCCATCAATTCCAGCTTGCCATAGCCTAGGCTTCAAATGCAGACATTGTGACATGACGGATGACGCCAGACACACTTTACAACTGCTCCAGATGGCACGGGGAAAGGCCTTGGCGTACACCAGCCATTACCTGAGGAAATCGGTGCATTCAACAATTTGATACCCACCAAGGAAAACTGGGAAGCGGAGGCCCGCTTCTCAGAAACCGTTATGCGAGAGCAATTCAATCTCGACTAGCTAAACCACCAAGCCCATAAGACAACCGAAACTGGACAAGAGACATAAATAACAAACTGACACCTGACAGAACTTGGGAGGATAAGTTTTAGCCGATAGGCGCCTCGAGCAGAATATTCCCGGAGTGAATCCGGCACTACCCATGTCTCGCCTGGAGGTGATACTAAGGCATAGGTGTCTTTCGAAGAGTTCCCCCTCACAGAGCCAAAAAAAGGTCGCCGAACTCCTATATAAACAGTTATCTCAATAAGCTGTACAAAACTAAATTTCTTATAATACTTTATACAAGTATCAATAATATCCTCACTGATGACAGCACCGTGGATTTAAATAAAGATAGGTCTCAGACCAGAGATCTCCTTATCTTGCTTAAAACTTTCCGTATGCAACAGTCCTTATGCAAAACTAACCGAATCTGTTGTACCACACAGTTGGATAGAAATAAAACTGCTTCACTATTTAACCTCAGATCATCATCCTCTAAATACTTGATCTAAACTGGCAAATAACTAGCAGTACCAGAACATGGGGTAGAACATTCAACGTGGCGAGTATTGTTTTTGCGACTAAATACCAATTGCCAATTTTGGCATTTTTTGATGTTTCATGACTAATATAGTTGAAATAGACTATTCCGAGAAAATGACCAAACGGATCACGACAAAATTTGGAAATCGGCTAAAAACCGGAGCAGGGACAATCCTATGTAAATTTGAGCAAAATCTGACATCTAACCTGAAAGTTATTTGCATCTTAAATTGTGTTTTGCCTATAACTTATAACGGTTCATTTGTACATTTGTAAGACAATTTTAAAGAAACATTGAAGGTGTATAACTTTATTCTGAAATTTTTTTATTAAAACAATTATTGCGAAAAATAAAAAAAAGTACTGATCTTAATGACCTAAACAAAATTCCGGGAGAACGGCTGACTGACCACATTTGAAAATCAGCTGAGAAAGCAAGCTGGGACGATTCCGTGAAATTCAATAATGTATTATTATTATTATTATTATTATTATTATTATTATTATTATGTAATCAGACGAATATTTAAAATGTTAGGTGAAGAAGAAGCTAGAATGTCTTCATGGCAACATATGTTATCCCATCGTGGGGTCACTCAGCTCACCTCAATCGAATACTCACCCAACAAACGCAGACCATTAAGCCAGTAAATGGCACACCCTCCCACGTATCATAGAAACCACTATTTAAGGAGTACAGAGTGATGGCGTTGCCAGCTGTGTACATATGCCCGCAACTATGGTCCGTGCATTCAACTAAGAAAGACCTCCCAAGGCTGAAACATATACACGAACATAATACTCACAAAAATAACAGAACAGCTGTAAGATACCATTGGAGATATTCGAGGTCCTACACGACGAGAGCATATGAAAACTATAGATAATATTCGACAAAATCTATGACACGGACATATATCCTTCATAACCCTGCGAAAAAAGACTAAAAGTCAGGAAATGCAGTTAATTCAGGCTCATTAATTTGATGAACCACAAACTAAAAACATTCTAAGTACTACCCCAAAGATTATTTAAAAAGTGCGAAACCGTTGTAGGGGAGACACAATTTGGTTTTAGAGAAGGATTAGGGCCGAGCATTAACCGCGACCTAGGTGCTGGTCCAAAGCTGCCGCGACTACCGAAAACCGAAAACGAAAAGGCGTCTGATAAAGTACGACACGACAAACTAGTCAAGATCCTGAAAATAATAGAACTACGTCACAAGGATATAACCAAATAGCTAGAACAAGAGTAGACGGCGAACTGACTGGAGATGTAAGAATATGTAGAGAATGCCAAGGCAGCATACTGTTTCCACTATTGTTCTATCTGTACTCGGACAATTTTCCAGGAGTCATTGGAAAATATAGAAACGGATATTAAAGCAAATGGAAAATGGAACAATCACATCAGATTTTCAGATGATGCAGAGATCATAGCTGACAACTTCAAAGATTTCCAATATCTAGTTAACATACATTGTCAGCAGATCGGCCTAAGATGAGTATAGATAATAACATATTCATGATCTTCTTCTTCTTATGGTGCCTATCCGTTCCGGATGTTAGCGATCATCATTGCGATTTTGACTTTGTTGGCCGCGGCTCTGAAGAGGCCCACCGTTGTTGCGTTGAACCATGTACGCAGGTTTTTTAGCCTAGATGTTCTTCTCCTTCCTGGTCCTCTCTTTCCTTCTACTCTGCCTTGCAGGATCAGTTGTAACAATCCGTATCTTTGATTGTTCCTCATAATATGTCCCAAGTATTCTAATTTTCGAGATTTTATCGTTAGGAGAAGTTCTCTCTCCTTGCCAATTCTTTCGAGGACATCTTTGTTGGTCATGTGCTCTGTCCAAGAGATTTTCAAGATGCGTGGGTACAGCCACATTTCGAATGCTTCTAGTTTTTTGCAGCTCGCTTCTGTTAAGGTCCACGATTCCACCCCATACAGGAGTATGGGTAGGATGTAACACGTTAGTAATCGGATTTTCGTTAACAGGGATAGATCGTGGGTTTTGAATAATTTTGACATCTTGAGAAATGCAGTTCTAGCCTTCTCTATTCGGCATTTAATTTCTATTGAGTGGTCCCATTTGTTATTGATTGTTGTTCCGAGATATGTGTATGTTTGTACTTTTTCGATAACTTTACCGTTCACTATTAGTTGGCCAGGATGGTTGGTGTTTTTTGATATTACCATGTATTTTGTTTTCTTGATATTAAGTGAGAGTCCATATCTCTAACTGGTTTCCGCTATTCTGGTCATCAGCTCCTGGAGATTTTCGAGGTTGTTCGCAAATACTCCTGTATCATCAGCGTATCTTATATTGCTGATGTACTCTCCGTTCATCTTTATACCAGTGTCTATGTCTATTAGCGCTTCTTGAAAAATCTGCTCGGAGTATATGTTGAATAATACCGATGATAAAACGCATCCCTGTCGGACGTTTTTAGATTTTTATGTCTTCTGAGATTTCCCCTTGAATACGTATTGAGGTTGTTTGATTCCAATATAAATGCTGATGATTCTTCGATCGCTGTTTTCGAGTCCTATGTTTTTTAGTATTTCCATAAGCTTGTCGTGTTGTACGTTATCAAATGCTTTCTGGTAGTCGATGAAGCATGTGTGGACATCACTATCGAAGTCTCTACATCTTTGGATAAGGACTTGTACGCTGAAAAGGGCTTCTCTTGTACCTAGTGCGTTTCTGAATCCGAACTGTGTACGGCTGATGTGTTCTTCGCATATCTTGATTATTCTGTGGTAAATTATTTTTAAGAACAGTTTTAGGAGGTGACTCATTAAGCTGATCGTGTGGTATTCGCTGCAGTATTTGGCACTCGGTTTTTTAGGTAGAAGTATAAATGTAGATTTTAACCATGGTTTGGGTATTTCTCCTGTGGAGTATATGTTATTAAATATCTTCAATAGTCATTTGATCCCTTCGACATCAAATAGTTTAAGAAGCTCACTGTAGGTGTTATCTGGGCCAGGAGACTTGCCGTCTTTGAGTTGCGTTAATGTTTTTGTGACTTCGTCCTCTGTTATTGTCATGCCCTTAGGATTATTGGGTTCCACGGATTGTTTGGTTCTAGTGTCTTCGAAAAGTTCGGTTATGTATTTCTTTCAGGCTTTTTTCCACTTTGTCGATGATCTTGCCATCTGTGTCTACCAGTTGTATTGGTTTTGTATATTCCTGCTGTTTCTCTGATTTTTTTATGCATGTTAAATGAGTCATATTTCTTTTCTAGGTCTTCTATCTCTTTGCACTGTGTTCTGATCCAGTTCTCCTTTGCTATTCTTATGTTTTGCCTTATTTGTTTTTGAAGGTTCTTGTATTTTGTGATGTTATTTTTTGCCTTTCTTCTTTCGTCCATGAGTTGTAATATTTCATTTGTTATCCAGCTTTTCCTCCTGGTTTTTTTGTCTGTTAAATATTCGTCTCCGATCTGATTGAAGGTGTTAGTTAGTTTCTCAAGGGTCGTCTCTGTGTTGTTCGATGTTTCTATCTCCTTGCAGCATTGAGTTATTAAGCTTGTTATTGTTTCTTTAATATCAGGTTGTTTTAGCCTTCTCATGTTCCACCTTTTCGTGTTTATTTTTCGAGCAACTTTTTTGAGTTTTAAATTGAATCTTCCTACTTACTAGTGGGTTGTGGTCTGACGATATATCAGCACTAGGGTAGGTTTTAACTGATTGGCAGCTATTGCGGAATCGTTTGTTCACTAGTATATAGTCGATTTGATTTCTAACGACGTTGTTGGGTTGGTCTTGGCGCCATATCCATATATATATATAGGCGTCGTGGTGGGAGTTTGAAGATGGGGTTCAGTATTACATACTCTTCTTCCTCTGCGAATCGTTTAAGTTTATCTCCGCGTTCATTTCTTACGCCCAGTCCAAATTCGCCGATATATTCACCGCTTTTCCCTTTCCAATTTTGGCGTTTATGTCACCCATGATTATTATCACTTCATGTTTGTTAAGTTGCTTTATTGTGTCTGATATTGTACCGTAAAGTTCTTCTACTTCTTCGTCGGGTTTGTCGTAGGTGGGGGCATATATTTGAATAATGTTTGTCTTCACTGGGGTGCTGTTTAATTGTATGAGTAGCATTCTTTCTGATATTGGTGTGAAGTTTGTGACGGTTTGCCGTATTTTGTTGGATATTATCATCCCTACCCCATGGACATGTTTGTTGTCTGCGTTTCCAGAGTAGTAGACTGAGTGATCGTCGATTACTCAATGTCCTGAGCTGGGCCATCGCATTTAGCTAATTTCCATTATGTCTATATTGAGTCTATTCATTTCTTGGATGGCATTGTTAATTTTTCCTGCCTGGGACATTGTTCTTACGTTCCATGTGCAGATCTTCGTAGGTGATACCTTATTCTTTTTGGTAGCGATGTTTAAAACTGTCTCTCCCGGAGATCCGATTGGGAGACTTGAGACTCCGGAATAATTTGCTCTAAACTTCGCCATGATGATTGTACTAGAAATACCATTTGGTCTTTAATGCAGTGGTTTTTCGTTGCCTTCTGCATCCTTATTCCGTTGACCATTTCATCGGTTCGTCCGCCTTTAGAGCCAGTTTCCCTGTTCTAGGACAAAACAGTGCCCTTCTCTTGTTGGCTCTTCCACCCGGAGCTGTTGGCCACAAGAGTTGGATTGCTTATTCCGGCAATTGTTCGCTGTTTGGAGCCGCCCACTCTGGGTCAGACGCTGCTTCTGTGCTAGTTTTGGTCCGCCCCGGGTATTTAATTTCCCCGGTACCTGCTATATCTAGCAGGTTTTCCCCTATCCGCCACCTGGGGAGGCGTCCGATGGAGGACTAGCAACCTCACACGGAATTATTATATTCATGATGGTAACTAGAAACCTAGAAGGCTTCACAGATAGCAGCATATATATCGGGAACACGCCCATAGAACGCATAACCAAAATAAACTAGTTAGGTGTACGGCTACACGAAATGTAATTTGAACAAAGAAATAAGATGACGAATATAAACAGCGAGAAGCTCAGTCATTAAATACAAGCAAGCGTTGACAAACCGCGAATTTGACCTAGACCTATGGTCTATACTACTGTATGCAATGGAATCATGGACGATAAAAATTGTCACCATGAATAAATTAAGCGTTCGTAATGTGGACTTTTCGCGGCATGTTGAAAATTCTATGTACTGACAGAATCACAAACGAAGAGATATTGGTCCCAATGCGAAGGAATCTCGAACCACTAACTAACCTAAAACGAAGAAATACTGAGTAATTCGGCTACATAATGCGCAACCTCGAATACAGTATCTAAGAACGCATCATCCAGAGCAAGATTTAGGACAAAAGAGGAATAGGCCGGAATCAAATGTCATGGCTGCGAAATGTCCGAAAATGAAGTGTCCCAAGACTGTTCAAGAACTTTGCCACATAGCAAGAGACAGAGGCAAAATAAAAGAAGCGATCGCAAACATCCATTAGTGTGAAACATAATTAGTAATTGCATTTCAAAGTTCATGTGAGTGCACATTTAAGTTTCTTGCTAACACCATACGACTAAAGTCCAAGGGGCAGTTCTTTAGTTAATCGAGGATAATTTTTCTAAAAATCTAAAATTTAAGATTCTTCATATTTTTCAGATAATTAATATTTTTTTCTTCTCCCTCACCACTCCCCGTGTCTGTCTTACGAAGAGCTGACCCCGGTAACAAACTGCAGTTTCTTTCACCAACCCCTTCGATGCCGAGATTCGATAACATGATCTTATTTAGCGACTATAAGGTCTCGCTATCGATCACCTAGATTTAAATATATTAATATAGTAAATTACTTTTAAATTAATAGGATCGTTTTATTTACAATCCAATAATTTAAATTTAAAATAAAATGAGTAACCGTTTTAAATTTCAGCAATATATATATATAAAAAAAACATTTGGATTGTGTATTTTAGAGGATTTAAATTTGCGTGTTCTGTGGGAAATGGCAAGCATTAAAAGTGAACAGCATGCAATAAGTAACATGATGAGAAAACTTTTAGGTCGCGCAACATTGTAATAGCACAAGTATATTCAAGGGACAACGCCGGGACAATTTCGAATTTACAGAACACTAAATTTCATTAGCGACGACTGTGTGGCAAATGATTTTGCGTCTTTGTGGTGTAAATGAGAGAAGAATGAACCTTCTCGCGCGTAGTAGCGCTGCGCTCTTCTCCTGATTCTGACGAATGTCTGAAATTTGTCAGGACCGCTCACGTATTTAATTAACATAACCGAACTTCTTTCTGTCGCGACTTTAATTTAATTTAATATGGTACGGGGTTAAATTACGTTTAAGTCGAGCGGTCCCGGGCAAAAAGAACGTACCGTCATTAGTTATTTAAAGGCGCTTGTGGGGGAGGAGATGGCGGCCGGCGTTCTGCCACTGTGACGGTACAACACCTCTGGGAGGCGAGATTTATTAAAAATTCAACGTTCTTGATTGTATTCGGCTGCGGCGCGTTTTATTTTTCATTGATGTAGACGCAATTTATTATGGAAGTCGTGGTCTTTCGAAAACAGGCGCAGGAACGGAGTGAAAAGTTGTTGCTGGTAACTTAATTATTGACACTCTCGGTACTTTACTTCAGATAGTAGTGCTCTTATACATATTCAAATATGGAAATCGCCTCTTCAATTTACTGTATTTCGACACTTCTAAGTAGCTGCATACGATTTAAATATTCAACGATCCATTTTTAATGTGCTTGTTTACTCATGATTTGCACCGAAAACTATAAGAGTTATAGAAATCTATTTGGATATGTAAAATATGTTTTAACATACAAACAATTGCTAATAATAAGAAATAAATGTGTATTAGCTATGACTAACCACTTAAAAGTTGATTAAAAGTGCATTTTGATAAACAAATAGCAATTTAATAATAAAATTTCCAAAAGCGAAACACTATACAAATACACAGAGAAATCGCCAAACACATCCACATTTATTTACGATGCTAGCCCAGTACATTTCTGGGATATTATAAAGCGGAAAAATAATTTCCTGATCGTACTGCAAGGGGAATATCAACTAGTATAAATATTGGTGCACGCTTATTTATGTCTCCTCGTCGTTTTAGATCATATTATGATATATAGCGGGGATATATATTTCCTACTAACAAAATTGTCACACCTAAATATAAAATATCAATATCCTTAATCGGTCAGAGAATCATCTACTTCTACATACAGCTAGAAGTTAGATGTTAGTCATACATAACATATGTAGGTTATTCTTTTTAATGTGAGGCAACACTATAAAAGCCGAATACAATTATATAAACGGAATAAACATAAGTTCAAGTATAATATGAAATAGCAATATCATTGCCCTTCCACGCCAATTTAAATCTGCTATATGCTATTCTAAATATACCTTTACGTAAGCTAGTTAGAGGTAGATTAATGCTGAAATAAAATAATAAATAAAATAAGAAAAAATAAATCGTGCAAATAAGCATTATTTTGGAAAATTTATGTTCACAAAATAATAATTACACACTTACAATATAGTTAATATTTTAATGCTGCCATATTTAGGTAAATAACCTTTTGAAATATATTTCTTATTTTAATTATTACTTTTTTAATTTTAAGTTACCATAAAGCCACTTTTTATTTACTATATAGCAGCTTTAACTGAACGTGGATAATCTTTTAATTGAATAAGGTTTTTGACAGTTCATATTACACGTTTATATAATTGCATCCCACTTGTATTCTGTTCACTCACATTTAAAACAATAACCTAAATACGTTATGCATAACTCTACCATTTAACTTTTAGCAGTATGTGGACAATATGGACATAAGTACATATATCCAATCTTCTAAATGGGTATTAACATAAGAAACAGCTAGAAGCTTCTTTAGAAAACCATACACAATACTCAACAAACCCCGATATGTTTACACCGAGTCGCGAAATGTATATAAGAAAACAAACAAAATAATTGACAAATGCAATAAACTGAAAAGTATAATAAATACTTGTGCAAACTCGGTAGATTTATAACAATAGAACTTCGCGGTGCTCCCAGTTATAAATATCAATAATCCCCCAACTTGGCACTTATTACATTTCGGTTTAAAATGTATATGCATCTCCTTAAAAGTTTTATTAAATTTCACGCGACGTGTAGATGCTGAATATCCCGCGGGGCGGTGGCAGCGCACGGCGGCGGCATAGGAAACGAGTTTTCGTCTCTTATATAAAGTATAAATTTAATGGGCGATAAGTAGTCGTGCCGTTTCCTTTCGCAAAAATATCAAATGGATTTACAGTATATACCGGGTTCGACAGGCTGGAACTGATCATCTCTTGTCGGGGGATTTAGAGCACATCAATACGTTGATCATTTAAAACCTCGTAGGAATGCTTGGTCACGACATTGATCTGTGACATATAGAAGATATATTTGTGGGGCGCACAATAAACACAGGATATTAATATATAGGGCGGCTAGGGTGTGGATATAATCATCGAAATAAATGCCCTCGTGGACCTCTAACATCGGAAATAATGGCCCTATTGATGTTATATTGGAACATATAGGAAGACAATAAGCAATTCAGATGAGGATTATGAACCTTTTTAACTATTCGAATATTTAATACGAAAGTAAGATTATATATTAAAGTCATTTTAATTTTTTATTGGATTGTTAAGATATCAACTGTGATAGTTAATTTTCTAAATAGTATTAGTAATTCCTTTTATATGTGTCTAGGTGAAATGCACGTCTTCTGACGGGGAATTATTTTTAATTGAATTGTCCCCAAAATTGAATTTTCTTTATATTTTTATATGCAACATTATTTGTGTAATACCGCTATAACTCTACATATAATAAAGAAAATACGATGATAATGGCTAAAATTGTTAAAAACATACATCTATGCATTTAACAAATTTGAAACAAATGCCCTCAAAAATTAATTGCATATTATAATATTCAAACATTATTTGTATACTACCGCCATATCTCCAGTTATAATATAGCAAATCCGATGAAAATGGCCGAAATAGTTCAATACACATATAGTTATGTATTAACCAACTTTGAAGGGATGCTCCCAAAGATTATTTTTTGGTGAATTGTCTAAAACATTATTTGAGTAATACCGTCATAACTCGACTTGTAATAAGGCGAATGCGATGGAAATAAACTAAATAATTCAATACATACATATATATATATATATATATATATATATATATATATATATATATATATATATATATATATATAACATATGTTTCTTTTGACTTATCCTCCAAAGATATCGGACGTGGATTCTTAAGCCATGATGTTCTTCCGCGACCTAGCCCGCGCCTACTATTAATTTTTGGTGGTTTGATGGTTTGTAACAGTTGGTATTTACTGAAATACTCGAGCATTTTTCTCTTAATAGAATTGAGTATTTCAGTTTATTTAAGCGTCGCAGTACATCTATATTTGTTATGTCATCGATCCAGAATATTAAGCATTTAGCGATATGACATAAGGCGTCTGTTAAGGACCCCATACACGAGCAATGCAGTAGTACAAATGGCCTGGAGCCAAGTCAAACTCTCACCCTGTGTGGGGAAACTCGGATGGACTTGTGGGTTGCCGAGTTGTATTTTCAAACATTACAAAATCCATGGAACTCAGCCATCGAGCCAGTCATTGGCTTTATCGTATGTGGTAAAATCCCGAGCCAAATGTCGCCGGACCATCCATTGGACTCATCGTGTGTGCAATCCTCGATCCAAACCACTGTCAGCCTTGATTCACTCTTTGCGCTGTGACAACGTATGTATCTTCTATATACATATACTTTAAAAACCATATTTGTTGCTATCTATTATACTGTCACTTTCATTTTCGTTCTTAATATCAGTACAAGGTGTTATAGCATACAAAACTTCCAATTCATCCGTAACTTTATTAAACTGTGAATTAAACAAAATTAACGCTGGACAGCAACAATAAACATATGTAGACCTACTGTTGAGGAAGGGGCTTAGGTTAGGGGTGGTTAAAAATGAAGGTGAGAATTATTTTTTTTAATTTCATGAACATAGATTCTTAAATTAAGACAGGTTAAAACTCCCATACACCAAATAGTCCAAATACGAAATAAAAAATTAGAAGAGCACATTTTAGCAAGTGCGAGGATTGTCCTCTCAAAAGGAGGATGGTTGGCAACCCTAGTACTAGCGGTTTCGTTTTGGATCATGAATCATGATGCTTATATTGCAAACTGTCTATGGAATAATTAATATAATACAGGCCTACGCTGCCACAAGCGAGAAACCTGACAAAGAAGTTGAAGATTTCTACAACGACATAGAAGAACTCATACAAACTACGAGGAGAGGCGAAATTACATTTATAATAGGCGATTTTAATGGCAATATTGGTGCCGACTCTGAGAATAATTGGGTAAGACGATATGGCTTGGAAGAAGGAAATAAAAGGGGCCACCGGCTGGTACAATTTAGCACTGAACATATGGTATTTACAAACAGTTTCTTTAAAACCAATCCACAAAGATTGCACATCAGATTGACTTCGTACTGGCGAGCCACGAATTCAAGAGATACATGACATATGTGAAAACATACCCAGGAGCAGATGTCAACTCCAGTTGTTGCCAATTTAGAATATTATGCCTCATAACGGTGAACAAGGATATATCACGGAAAAGAATAGACGCACAGAAGCTTCATAATACTGTTCTTAAAAACCTTGTATGTTCTTGAAGAGAAGTTGGGATATATAAAATGCCCTCAACCAACGGTGGTGGACACAGCATGAAACAACACTGAATGACATAAACAAACCAGCTAGGGTTAATTGAAAATAACAAAAAACGACTAATCAAGGAAAAGAGAGAGCACAAGGCAACAGATCTAATAAAATACAGAAAGATAAACATATTAATATGAAGAAAAATAAGGGAAACTAAGGAACGATGGATAGGAGAGAAGTATTCAAAAATAAAATATTTTCAAGTAAAGTAAGACATTTAACCTGCATAAAAAGTTAAATGAGTAAGAGGCAGACGTCGCAGAGCAGACAACTAAATGATAGTGGGAATAGAAGACAATCTTAAGGGGTGTACTCAATATGTCGAGGAAGTTTTTAATGAAGATCGACCATTGCCGCCGCCACTGACAGATGTAATCAAAATGGAACCAGAAATAGCCAGAAAAGACCGCGTACATGCAATAAAGTTGTAGAAAGGCAGAAATTCCACCGGTCCTGATACGATCAATGCAGTGGTCCGCAAAATATTGGAGAAACTGAAGGGTTATTATTTAAAATTACTGACAGTATTCAAGTCAATTTACATCTCTGGTAAGATCCCTTCAAGATGGCTTCAATTCGCCTATTCACTTTCCTTCAGAAAGTAACTCGTCTCATTGTAATGATTATGGAATGATAAGTTTAATGTTACACGTACTGAATGAATTTGTACGTAAAGTGTCAGAATCAACATGATTTGTAACGGAGTTGGTACGTACAAGCATTGATCTCCCTGAATGTCTTAGCTCAACGATGTCGAGATATAAATTGCGACCTATACGTCTGCTTTATAGAATATCGAAAGGCATTGGATTGTGTATAACATGAGAAAATGATATATTGAAATCTACAGGCATAGACAGGAGAGAGACGAATCAAACGGTTTAGCATTAGTAGTATCATACATTCACAGATGCTATTCTTAAAATGAAAGGTGTCCGGCAGGGGTGCGTATCATCACCTCTATTATTTAATATACTCAAACGTAATATTAGGTGCTTGATGAAACGTCATGCTGAATCATTGTCAGTGGATGGGGACACCGACGATACAGTCATCATTGGAAATACCCAAACGGAACTAGACCAACTGATAAACAGCGTAATGGGTGCAGCATACTGAAAGGACGGAGTGTTAGTAAATATACAAAAGACAGAAACAATGATCTTCACTAAAAGACCAATAAACGTATCCTTAACCATCAACGAGTCCTCCGTAGAGCAGGATACCAATTTCAAATATCCCGGCGTTCTAGTAAACCAACACAGTGATATGATATGGGGAATTCAACAGGCCCAAATTTCATTTATAACCATGCGAGATTTTTTTATCAGACCTGACGTAAGTTTGCAAATGAGAAACCGCATATTGAGTTTCTACGTGTTTCCAGTGCTCCTGCTTAGACGCGAAAGCAGCGCCCTTAGCCCCGCCATAGAAAATATAATCGAAGCTTCGGAAATGACATATGATTAAGATATCCTGGGTGCAAAGAGTGACTAACGTTGATACTCATCCGTATGAAAAAGTCAAATGAAGTATGATGAGAAGAAAGGCCGATACCTGGAACATACCATGAGAAGGATTTGGCAAATGATTCACTAAAAAATATGGCCTCCCGTTTCCACAATAGAAAACTATCATTGAATACGAGATGTTGAAAGTAATTTAGGGGGCGAATAGCACGTATGGGTTTCATTGTGAAATTAAAGTCTCTATTCGATAAAGGTAACGCATAGAGATTGGTTGAACTTGTCCGAGGTTTGATCCGTGTAGACTTTTGCATTTCCTTTTTTTAAGATAGTAGAGTAACATTAGAGACGCTATATGAAGGTTAAATGAGCTGGCAATAACTACAAATGATATAAGCGTGAATTCACCTCTTGGCAATCTACAAATCTAGATTTCGATCTTATTAGATCTTATTAGTACAGCTCAGCTATTTAAGATGAATTAACAAAATCCCAAGTGGTTTATATACAAAGTAATGCAACTTATCAAGTGGTGCCCTTTTCCAATTGGAATTTTATACCAATGGAGGGCATGTTATTCCACCACCACGATAATCCTGATGGCATGAGTATGTTGACAGTAATTTACATTATTAGTGCAGGAATGCAAGTTTCCTGAATGAGTGAATAAGAGCAAATTCGGGAAACAGCCTTATCGCACGAAAAATGTATATATATTTTTTGTACAAATAAATAGTAAATATTTATTTAAAGTTATTTAAATCTGTTGTGACAAATAGGTTATATTACAGCACCAATTACATATAATTCAAACTCTATATTTCCTTCATAATTGTATTTATTCAGTACCATATCATTAATTTTTAATGCTATTTGAAGTATAAGAGGTTGTGCTTGCATGCATTCTCATATTTATAAATATACATTTACATTGGTACCGAATTTTAAGTTGGCAACAATAGCTACTAAAGTCGTATTTCCCGCTGCCAAATTAATGTGAGAAATTACTTGTCTTAGGACATGAGTACAAAAAAATTATTACCATATGAGTGTGCATTGCTAATCAATGTGTTTATCACCAGATGGTGTTAAAGTTTCTCCCAGCATTCACTACAAATAAGCTTGAACCAAATAATTCTTTGGCTATAGATTTTATCTAATAGGGTTTCTATAAACGAAATGGATTTTTCAATTGGTATTTGTTGTTTATTAATTTCTAAGAATTATTTCTAGTGTTTTATTATAATGGAAACAGTTGTAATGTGAATATATACGATTGGTGTATACTTTTAAAATTAATTTAATGTTAATTTTCATCATTTTTATAAATAAACAAACTAATTAACAAATTTATTACACAGCTGAGGCATCTCATTGTCATTTTAATTAATTCATTAAATAGCACTGTACTAAAAGGCTATACTATATTGTAGCAATGTATAGGATAAACCGCCAGGAATATACAATTATATATTACATTGCAAGTAGTAAGAATAATGATTGTTATTATTAAATTTACTATATTATACTCTAAAATTATAAAGATTAAACTTGTCAATATTATATCCGCAATGTCACACATTAAAACAATGCTGTGTTGAAAAATGTTACAATTTTCTATATCATCAGAAAAGTTAACACGTCAGTGGGTTGGTTAATAAATGTCCCCGAGAAGCCATCTTCTCTGCAACAGTTTATGTCAGCCCGGTCGTAATAGAATTATTAAAGAAATTGAACTTTTATGTGCATAGGGAAAGTTCCCTTTTACTACGCTTTAACAACCGCCAAAGTACCGTGGATATTATTTATTCATAAAGAATTCGTTCGAATAGGGCTTACCTGGATACAAATTTATCACAAAACTCATGTTAAATTCATATGGGCGAGACGAGCGCCGCTGATGAATGTGTACTAATTTAATTGCATATTAATATCACTAGTATGTAGACAGTAGTAATACAGAGTTGGAGCAAAAATATCTACGAACTATAGACTAGTAACTTGGATCATAGCGAATTCTATATATTTTTAAGTTTTAATAATTTGCAATTGCAAAATTATAAAGTAGAGTTACTGTGATATAGTGATTCTAGAGAAATTATGTGTTGTTACTTGTTTACTTTTCTAATTTTAAAAATTAAAGCTGGGCTGTATAAAAGTATAGCTCGTCAGTGTTGTATTCCACTGATAGATTACATACATTGTTATTAACATTGTATAGCCTCACATACCTCTGTTTCCATATGACAATGTGGCTTTATATATCAAAAAATGATTATAAATGGACTAACTATGAAAGTATATGTCTCCAGAATATTACTGAATACTGATGATATTTGAATACCTGAATCAAGCATAAAGCAATATCGATCAGTTTATATGAGTGAGTAGTAGTTCCTAGTTAATGCGAAAATTATAGCGAGAAATGTGTGCAAAATCAATATATTGCGAGGTTCCAATGAGTTATATATCCTAATATACAACGCGTGATAATTAGTGAAGGGGTCTTGACGCTACGTAGTCTTTTTGAACCTGTTGAAAAGATCCGAAAGATCAGCAGTTTTTGGGATTGTTATTACCAAATAGCAATCAGCTTATGATATATTATTTTAAGAAACATTCACCCTACAGACCCGACCTTGCCCTGTGTGACTTTATCTCTTTACAAAACTCAAAAAGCACTTGCGAGGGAGTCGCTTTTTATAGAATGACGACTCTAAACGCTGTTGTGTTATATTATTCAGAATACCCAAAATTATTTTTATTCCGAATGCGTTATCAGAAAAACGTTAGAATAAGTGTATTACTGTCAAGTGTCCTTACGTTGAAAAAATAAGATCCTTGTCTTCACAGCTAGGTAAATCAACATAAAAACACCTTACTTAATATTATAATAATATTTATTTCATTTGGGTTGCATAAAACATCTACCTTTACTCTAGCTCACAATAGTATCTATCTATCTGGAGTGGACACAACGACTTTACGAATTAATTTATTAAATAATATTACTACATTTAAGTTTTTCCGAATCATCAATGGATTGATTGTATTTTGTTTCTATAAAATGTTTGTACATATGGACAAATTGAAAATTGTATCTCGGCCAAATAATGTATTTGAATCGTGAACATGATTCTTTTACGATTTTCGCCATGAATTATCTCAACATCAGTGTGCTGATCAACCTACTACGACTTTTGGTGATCAAGAAATCTAATAAGTTGTTCCGAATCATCAGTGGATTGATTAGAGTTGGTGTTTATAAAATATTTGTACTAATTTACCGTTACCAAGTTATACCCAAAATAAAACTTTGTTTCCGATAATCAGCAGTTTTAGCCGTCCGATTTTTCTCAATTACTATGGGTTAGTGTGCTAGTGATATCCAACCCAATTTCCAAATTTGGTCTCGATTCATGAGCCGTTTTCCCGCAATTTTATCTACAGAAGCACAAACACACAGACATTTTCCAAAAATAGTCTATTTCAACTAGAAAGGTGGAGAAAATATTATCGATATTTTTGCGCGATCACCATAGTTTTTCTTTGGAAAGTAAAATCAAATCAACATAAATAAAAAAACAAAATATATTCACTATTAACTATGACCAGGGATCTATGACCATCCTGCTTCGTTCTTGGCAGCAGTAAGTAAGACCAGGGATGTAATACTAAACTCATATTATTTTCGCGGCCGACTTATTATATTATTTTTAAGGAATTTTTCCGGCACCTGCCGAACCTAACCTTACAGGACGCCCGATTTATAATCATTTGTAGTGCAATGATTACAAATCGGGCGTATCAATGATAGAAACCGTTTTAAAATAGTTGTGTAGAATTATTACCTAATGACAACGAAAGCAATAATCCATTAGACAGCATCAAAATATTAACATTTTAATCCATATCCCCCTCCAAAAAAATAAACGATGGCAAGTACAGAAGTTACCTAAACAACAAGGAGTATACTTGGCAGTAGTAGTCCAAATAATCCACACACAAATATGTAAGGCATTTGCTAGAAGTTGAATTACACAATTGAAATGAATCACACGAGGTTATAAATCGTTCGCAAAAAACTCACCTGTTCTTTTTGCAAAGGCATTCAGATCTCCATCATAGTTTTGTAACCTTACTAAGTTCACACAAGGAACAGCACTCACATTAAACACGCACGTAATTTAAAACCAATAACTAATTAAACTACACTTCACTCATACGGATACCGGTACGCGCACATTGAATTTCCACTGGCGACTGATTGACATTGCCCGTGCGCAGCGTGGACTTTGCCCAAATGAGTTTTTGCTGGCGTTCTCCGTCGTAAACATTTCCGCTGCAAATAAGGTTCCATATTTGGCTAGATTTGGTTCGATGAAAATATTATTTTTCACAAAAGATGTTGTATATAGTACCAAAAAATATATAGGGGTATATATATATAGGGGTATATATCTAGGGGTATATATCTAGGGGTATATATCTAGGGGTATATATAGGGGTATTTCGGTAAAGGGTGAAGCTCAAAGGAGATTAATCAGCTGGCATTAAACTTAACTTCACAGAAAACCTCTGAAAGACTGGAAGTTTATTCGCTTAGGTTTGAACCTACTTCTCTAACCACTAAGATACTGAGCTGAGTATAAGTACCAATTATTGAAAAAATGTAAATAATATTGGTACTACGGGTAGGCCCAACATACTTTATAACTATGGTTTCACGGGTAATGTGACTTTACAATCTACCACCTCAGGAAATAAAAATTGCAACTGCAACATTAAGAAATAAAAATCATTTATCATCAAAATCATATTCATATTTATTTTCAACCGTATACCCAAACAATAAACTCAACACATTATCAAAATCAAAAAGTACAATGTAACACTCAAAATTGAAAAATACCCCTCTTCCCACTATTTCCCTCCCTCGTCAACCTTTTGTAGATTTCTACGCCTTTCCCATCCTCTCTTAACCATTCACTCACATGTATGCAATACCCCACCCAGTCTGCTTCCATACCCTCACAGTCGTTGTTTAGATGCCCCCACATGTCACTCCCCAACACAGTACATAGGTGGTGTATCCTTGCCCCACCACACTTTTTCTCTCTCTCTCTCGTCTGAACCTCACCTCAATCTTACCATACGAGGATTACTATTTATGTATTGAGAATTGGAAACACTGGTGGGGCTAGATGTGATGTAATTGCGCCATCGCGACATTTATGGAATATTTTGTCATGCAGACGCTATTTGTATTCTTAACAGTAAATCGAAAAATTTTCTCGTCTACAAAAAGTGCATTTGAACATTTTCGTGCGATGTTTTTTTATGATTTTCGACGTGGATTATCTCAACACGAGTGTGCCGATCAACTTACCACAACATCCAAGGCCACAATATATCGATGGTTTAGTGAATTTATTAGTATGACAATACATAAGATATTGCATGAACATTTAACTGTCAAAAAGATTTGTTCGAATTGGATTCCGCAATTTAACAATCGATCAAAAATAAGACCTGCTTTGCCAATTAGTTTATTTGATTGCAAAAATGTGTAGATCTTAAAGGAGAATATTTTGAAAAAAATAAAGAACTTCCTACACCCGAATCATTGTTTTTGTTATTCATTCCCAACACATAAATAGTAACCCTCGTAATACTTTGTCCTCCCTCCGCTGGTTATGTAGCTCGGGGGGTTACCCCTGCACTTCCGACTCCACATAAACGAGCTCTCAGTAATTATCGCCTTTCTTGCTACTCAACATTCCTCATTATCTCTTCACTTCGCTTCACTTGCATACCTAGACTGTCCATTCCTCTCAGCGTTTTCTCCACCCACACCTCGGACATACCGACCTTTTCATACCTTTTATTCCTTCCTATCTATCTATTCCCCATACACTCTTTACCATGTGTTTACATATCATCCACACCTCACGCACCAGCCTCAAATTCTGCAATCTTTTCTCACACTTCACCACCCTATTACACGATCCGATTAGTTTCCTGCAGGAGCATCGTTATAGGCATCGATTGTACTCCCTGTCATCTATATCGCATTTTCGGAATCCTCACCCTCCATACATCAATATTGCTTCACACACTTATCTCAGATCTTACACGCTCTTACTAGGTTACCATCCCATTGCCTCTTCTCTTCGCCATCCCCCGAGCCATTCTCGTCTTTACAACTATAGAAGCTGATCATAATCCACTAACTAGGGTGGGCAGCATATAGCAAACTAAAAAACACCCGCAACACCTAAACAAAAATGTTTTTCAGTATGTACTCCCGATACTTACATACCCTTCTAAAACATGAAACATGGAATGGTATGGAAAAGATGAGAATAATTCAACGAGCTATGGAGAGCTCGATGTTGGGATTTACGAGAAGAGATCTAAAAACTAATTTATGGATAATAAACAAAACCACAGTATCCGACATGACTCAGTATGCAGCTCAACTACAATATTCTTGGGCTGGGCATGTAATGAGGAGAGAAGGTAGACGATGGACAAAAAAAGACACAGAATGGTGACCGAGAACTGGGAAAAGACAGCATAAATTTATTATTCACATTTTGTTTCCATCAGATAACCGAGTTTGAACAGAATAACAGGGGGCTATCTGCTATGGAAACAGGTCTACTACTTATTCAGAGAAAATTAAATGCAAATCGATACATTAACATGCTTCAATCAGTATTATTGCTACATTTGCAAGAATAGAAAATCCAATTTTTCAGCAACGTAATGCGCGGCCGCATACAACAAAGGTTGGCTATGGAGTTTCTAAATACTGCTAATGTTGATCTGCTTCCATGGCTTTCTCGTAAGCCAGACTTATCATGAATCGAACATGTGTGGGATATGGTATGATGGAGGATAAATGTATTACAGCTGCCCGCAAAGAATGCCGATGCTCTTCAATAACTCATTTTAGAAGCATGGGATAGAATATCTCAGGCTAGCATAGATTCGCTCATTTCAAGTACGCTTAATCAGCTGTAAAATGCAGAGGAGGGTCGACGCAATATTAGTGTATCTTGCTGAAATATTCATCGTTTCTTAATATCAATAAAATACACGTTTTCTGAAAATTAAATACATCAGCGTTTACTGGGTGTTCATTTACTTATGAAAACGAGTATATTTATAGAATTTAGACTGTGTAGTAAAACGATATGTAGTAGAGTGGTTCTCCTCCAATTTTTTTCTCCTACCCCAAGTTCTTCCCTATTTTAGCATTTAGTATTGTATAGTAGTTAGAACTTTGGACATCGCAGTGTTACTGACTTCGTGTATGCCGACTTTGGCGCATGCACCTGGTGTATCTTTGATTTAGTTTTGTTTTAGTTAAGCAAATCTTAGAATACAAAGACGTACAAGTTTTAAATAAGCAAGGAGATACGATCTCTCTTAAATTATTCACTTACCTTTTGGAGTACACATTAAATGAATTACAAGGTAGAAACTTATACAACTACGATATGCAGACGACGTGGTGCTAATTTCGGAAAGTTTGCACAAGGCAAAGAAGATGTTCATAAAGCTGACGTCGTAAGATTAATAATAAATACTTCCAAAAGACAATTCATGACGAATTTAGTATCTGACAACTATTGGTACAAGGATGTCGGTCACCAAATTAGAATTAGTAGGGAAAATCAACCACACGTAGTCGAAAGGAGAATTGAGTTGCTAGTTTAAAGAAGGGAACAAGCGCCAAAATGAATTAACAAACTAATTCCCAACAACCTGTAATATATAACCAATTAGCCAATACAACAACGGGATATTGTTACTGCGTACCAAACTTAAATAATAATGTTGTTAATCTTTAAAATCGATTCATGTAGAAATTCTACCAAGTTTCCTTCAATTTCCCACAAATTTGATTTTTGGATTTGTTCCCTTCTACAAACTACCGATTCAATTGGACTAATGTGGGCAGTCTATGGAAAGCTCATGCATACATATTTGTAAATCCAATATCCCCACCTGTCTTAAACAAAGAGTTATCGACCAATGTATCCTACAGGTCCTGAATAATGGAACAGAGACACTAACCCTACACAACACAAAATTTCAGCCAAAAGATAAGCATGACACAGAGGACCAATGAACGTTCTATGGTGGATACCACACTGAGAGACATAGTTCGAAATGAACAACCTCCTCAGCAATCAGCAAACTGACGTAAGAGAGCGTATTATATATCTATCAGTGGAACTGGGCCGGGTAAGAATGCCAAATGATAAATGGACTAAAATAATTTTGGTATGGCGACCCACACAAGATGCGATAAGAAGCAGAGGTCGGCCACCAACCCGATGAACAGATAATATAAAGCGAATTAAAAAAAACTAGATTCAAGCGCCCCAAGACCGAAGCAAATGGAGAGGCCTATATCCTGCAGTAGACTAGATATGTTGTTAGATGATGATGAATGATAACGGATTAACCATTCGAAGATATTGAACCCATAATCTAAGTCAGGAAAACAATTGCAGGCCATCAACACATAAATGTATAATAGAACTTAACACAGAATATATATTGTGTATAATTCATTAGAAATTAATTAATTATTATCAATAATAAAATTATTATAAATTACTTAGCAAGTAGATGTTATGTATCAGCAAACATCAGTCAAACAAAAATATCAATCAATCGAACCTAATTGGAACAATGATATGAATTGTAACATATCCAGGACCATGTGCAACCTGTCATTGTACTAGAAAATGACCATTGTTTTATGGAAAATAACATTCCTCTTGTTAAAAAACGTCAATTGGATCATCCGAAGATATACATAAAAGAAACATTTAATTTTTTTATTATGTTTAATTGAAGAAAATATGCATTTTGTAGAATGTCAAAACACTAGTCTATATAGAATATGTTATTATAATGAAGTTATTGTACATCTCTATAATATAAGTATATGTTATGCGAATAAAAAATTAAAAAGATTCTATATAAATATAATGTTTTCTTAGTTTCATTGGAACTGTATTTCAATGTACTGTATTATCAGAAGTGTTAGAAACTTCATGGTTTTATATATTTAATATCTTCTTTATTTAAACTGCGAATGCTGTCTGCTGTGGTAGTATGATATTAAAGTTTCAGATGACACATACAGGCATCCACATAGATAACAGATACTCCTTGAGCATGTACTTTTTGTACTGCACCACGTTGACTCGTTTCCAACTTGTTAGAAACATTAAGCATTGCGGAACTAAATAATAACCAGACATAAGTAGAAGGTGGTTCCGTGCAAGCACGGCACCCCTGATCTATGGCCCGCGATGTGTGGATAGACACCGAGTTGCTGCGGTTTGCGGTCCGTTGTAAATGCATGTTGTTTCCACCGGAGCAGACATGTAGTTTCTATTCCAACACATTTATATGCTACGTGTGTTTGTGCACGCTATTAAATATTCATGTACTTGTTTCACTTTACAGTTCATTACATAATTCACGTACTCGCGGGCGCATATTCATGAAACTGAAAAATAAACGGTTCAGCCGTATACCCAATTTCTCATTATCCCCCCGATTCGGCGCAACGTTTCTCCCCTAGGTTATTTATGCAGTTTGTGTGATGTGCCGTAATGAGATATGTCCATCTAGATATATATTTATACGGCGTCTATAGCCGGCGGGGGCTTTAGGCGCCGGTAGTCGCTTCCGTCTTCGGGACATTGCTTCCTCGTTTTGACCGGAAATTTCCCCGTCATATCTATAACAACATTCATTACAATTTCTAATAAAAGAATACCCCCGACGCGCAGTTCTTATATCGATATCAGATTTCAGAATAACAAGCAATTTTAAAACTATAACCTCCTCTAATAACCCAATTATCTTATTAAACATGCAATACAGGCTTATTACCTTGTTGCATTTTATGTTAATGCCAGTTGCAAGATAAAAATTTAATAATACGCACACGGCCGTTTTACATTACATTAATAAAATAATTTAAGACATGGTAAATTATGATGATTAGGGGGTAATCTCCAGAGCGAGATGATCTTAGACATCTGTTGCATGTGGAAAATTTGCATATTCTTGTTCGACGCCTACGTTTATGTAGCTACAACACCTGTTTTGTATCTTATTCAAGATGGGAGGGTAACAGCTTTAATGAAAAAGATAACGACGCTCATTTGCGCAGGATTTGAATTAGCTTTAATTAATCGTGCCGAACAGAAGGAATTCGAATATAAAACATGTTGGAAGGTTGCCATCCAATTTTGTATTCTGCACTGCTTGTGGCTTATAGACTCGATTATTTCGTGCGACGTATTGTCACCGATAGTCGGTGATGCAATATGAACGACCCGTGTGGCCCGCGGTCGTGTATCCCTACACCCTCCGGCGCCTTATCTATACGGTTTGGTATTCTGTCGGGGTCACAAGATGCGGCGGGCTCTCCCCCGGATTAACTAATTGAAACATACAGCTGAGGTTGGTCCTGTCACTTCGCATTCACAACACGGCACATTTTCTTAAATTGACTTTAAATCTATTGTGACATTTATTTAATCCTTTCAATCGAGTTTTTTTTTCAGTTTTAAAATTGTAAACTAACTGCATACTATTAATAGAAACTTCGTTGCAATCAAGTTTATTTGAGAGGACGAAATCAAATTCCGACACTAAACCCGGAACAAATTCAAATGAAGCTTGAGGAATCTTAATAAGATTCGCCGTACAATTATATCTGTAGCAAGTTATAATGCGATTTCCCCGCTCGCACTTTCCCAGCGCGTCCGGAACTCGTTTTCGGCAGCGCAAAACCTGTGCGCTGTTATTGTTAAAAGGTATAATTTAATTATGCAGCGCCCCCAGTCGCATAGCGAATACATATATACCAGGAGGAGGGGTCGTTATAAAACTTGCGGCCTCCAATTTCTTCAATTAGCCAAGTCGGTTGAAATAATTGCCAATTAGAAATTTTGTATTTTACGAGATGCATTCAGGGATAAACACGTATTGAGTTTCGACGGGCGGACGTATCTAGGCCAATTTGATTAATCTACGCAGCTTATAAGGAAATCATCATATATGCTAATGGTAGTTGTTTTTATCTATTGCATTCTTTTGTTTATAATAGTTCTCAATGTGCAATAAATACAATTTATTTTAATTTCATTGTGGATTGGTTGTGTTTTTACCATAATTAAGAGTGTTATCGATTGAATCTACATTCGAATTTGATTTTGCCTTAACCTTTTTAAGTCTAAAATAAGTATCGTCGAAAATAATAATAATAATATTAAGATTTCCGAATATTATCATGAAAATCTGTTTTGCCGAAAAAGATTAAGGCAATTTACAGTTAGGAGCCACCAAATGGCACTACATTTACAATTTGGCGTATATAATTTCTAAAAACTACCACTAGTACTCTAGAAGTAAATGATTAAAGAGGTAGTTTCTTTGTGAAACCTCTAGGAACGAAAGGGTTAAAAGAACATGTATTCTAAGAGAATGAAATATTTTTTCTTAAAAGATATTCTATTGTAATTATATCATACGTATTATGTATGATATAATTAAAATAGAATATCTTTTAAGGAATCAAATTTTCAAAATAAATTCTTATTTTTAATTTAATTTAATTTTTAATTTTAATTGTAAATTTTTATTGTTATTACTATTCTCAAAAATGTTAACACAAAAAACACACTGTATTTGTATTGAATGTATACTTTTGACAATTTGATACAGGTAAAGGCTTCCTCCGGTCAATTTTCACCAAAAATTAATCAAGTACGTGAAATAATACCCACATGCAAAATTTGGTTTGAAAATATGCACTAGTTTAGTTTAGTTTAGTTTAGTTGACGGACGACGGACGACGGACGTAAGTAAAACTCTTTGCCACAAAAAGATTCACTCTATAACTTATTCAAGCATACTAGCATATCAGAAGAATTAAATTGCTGAACCATTCTACGAAGACATTATAGCAGAAAGTAGAGCAGAAAAAACACAGTTTTCTATTATTATCGGGGATTTTAATGCCAAGATCGGCTTAGCGGAGGACAGATCCTGAAAATTCGTCGCTTTGGGCTGGGACGGAATAATCGAGGTGAACTATTATTGAATTATCTACAAAACGCACATCTATATATATTGCATGGACACATTCTTTAAGAAACCTACATAAAGAAGATGGACACACGCACAGTTAAGAATGAAATCGACAATAACAAATAATAAATACATAAATACATAAATACAGTCTACGTCGTGTCTGTTCTAAATGCATTTCGAACCGATAGTGACCACATACTAGTGCGAGCTACACTCAGAATACACACCAAACTAGAAAGAAACAAAATGATCCGTAATTCCAAACACACAAAACCGGAGACAACAGAATGCCTACAAACTTTAAACATCTTCCGCTGAAAAACCTTTCTTTAAACGAAATATCAAAACTGATCATGGAAATTGATTATCATTAAAAAGGTGAGTACGCAATCAAAACTTCATTAGAATAAGAGAATACGTGAAAGTACTATTACTATAGGACGAAGAAGATCCGTTCCCATAAACACCTGAATAATAAGTCGGAAAAAAGTTAGAAAGGACATAAAGAACTACAAAACTATTCTCATACAAGGAACCATAGAAAATAATGAGAATATGACGATCCTAATAAGTGGCCGGAATAAAATATGTAGACTGAAAAATGAACTAAAAAACAGGGAGTTATAATATCAGATACAACCAGATTGCAAGATATCTACACCGAACTATACTCTTCGAAAACGCAAGCAGCTATAGCAACTACTAAAGAAAGCTACTATGTCTGAAAGTCTAACTCAGACATATGTAGAACAGGTAAAATCAAATGAAAAACTATCGTTCATCAGGAGAAAATAAAATAACCAGCAAGATGCTCAAGACGGATGCAAATCAAAGCACTATTCTTCACTTGTCTTCTCAACCGTCGATTACATGAGAAAAAAATACCACTACGCTGACAAAATGCAGAAGTCATTATTTTTCACAAGAAAGGCGATGATACTGAAAAAATAGTTACCTCACAAATAAACTGAATGTTTACCAGGTATAAAGTACGTAGCATTTAGAAAGGGATTCACAACTATCGACCACTTGAGATATTGTGTAAATTCATCCTCACTAGCTGAGCTACACTGATCTGAAATCTAGATATGTAGATTGCTAAGAGATGGGTTCACACTACTATATATATATATATATATATATTATACGATTGGCCTTGTGCTGATATCTCAAGCACTCTGTTGGAATATTATTCCATAGAGGGCACTACCCGGTGATCCTCATGGCATGAGCATGTTGACGGTTATTACCATACGGGTGTGCATTGCTAATTGTTGTGGTGCCGCCAGATGGCGTTTAACTTTCCTCCTAGGGGGTTTGTTGTATCATATGTGTTTGGATTAGTAGGGATTATAGTGATGGTAGTATGCCGGCAGGATGGAACTGGATGATGCAACGTGCGATGAGAGAAGCGCGAAGGGGGAGAATCAAAGGAGGAATCGTGTTAGGAGTGAGGAAGTTAGTGGGAGAATGCAACAGAGAGTCGTTAATTGAAGCTACGGGATTGGTTATAGGAAAAGTAAATATATGAGTGTGGTCTGAAAAAATCTGAAGGCACCATGTGTAAACCAACATTCATCAACTTAATCTAGGCAATCTGTTATTTATGTTGCTGTTAGACAATCGCTTGAGTGAGTCAATCTGAGCGATGGATCTATCATCAAATATAAATCAAATCAAATCAAATACAAGCGACACACCGTGTATGGGAACTGCAGCATCATTTACAACCGGGAAATTTTGGGCAGCTGAATTTAAACATAAAAAAACTGCAAGTGAAACATAGCAGAGGTCATGAACTATTTTAGTGATAAAGATGCGAACTACTATTTGGACGGATTCATGAGGTCGCAGCATTTCGTCCGCAAACGCACTTTCCTTTATCACTATTTGTTTTATATTTATTTTATCTTCTATAGTAACTCCTTTTGCTTCTTCAGTCGTCTCTTTGAGTATACCATGCATCAGTGCGCTAAAAAATATGTACATATGCCTCTTTGTCTAACTCCCTACTTTGTTATAGAATTGATATAGTTGCTTGAGTCTTCGTGATCTATTTTTGATCTTCCTCCCCCATGTATTCTATTTCTTCCGGCGTTATACCATCATGTTCAGCTACTTTCCCTATTTTGATGTTGCTTATAGCTGTGAGGAATTCTTTGTAGGTTATCTCGTATTCTCCATTTTTGTTGTTGTGCTGCTTTCGTTCTAGTTTCTGTTATATTAATGTGATCTTCCAGCTTCGTTTTTTCTTCTGCTTCCACTTCCAGCAATTATTTTTCTTCTACCAGTATTTCTCCGTTTCTGCTCCTCATGTGTATTATTTGTTTTTTTTTTCGAAGATTGTTTTAGTACCTTGAAGAATGGTTTACAATTTCCTCTGCTGTCTTCTTCCATTTTATGTCGAAACGCCTCCCATGTTGCAGTCTTGGCTTTTTACTACTTGTGTTGCTCTGAGTCTCTGTTCCTTATATTGCGTGTATGTCTGTTCTGTTTACTTCTGAAAGCACTTTTTTCATAACTGTTTTTTTGCGATTTCTTCTTTCACCTCTTTGTTCCACGACATTTTGTTTGTTTTGTGTTTTTTTGTTAGTTGCTGTTCCGCAATCTATCGCTGCTGTTTTGATACTCGTTTTAAATTTGCTCCATATTGGTTTAATATCTGTTTCACTCTTGCTGTTATTCTTTTTCTACGGTGTTTTAATACTCTTTCCTTACTGCGACTTTTTTAAGTTTATATGTTATAATTTATCTTTTTTACTATTTGCCTATGTATTGTTTTTCCCTCTTTCTTCTATCACATTTACCGACTATTTTATCGTTTGCATGTAGTGATCGGTTACGATTTCCGCCCCTCTTATTACTCTTGTGTCTGCTACCCTTTTGTTATTCGCCACTTCCACTAAGATATAATCGATTATGGATTTCTCGATTCTACTCGGAAAAAGACTAGGAGAATTCTATCTAAATAACTACATGCTATTTCGAATATCAGATACAAATACAAATACATAGAAGTAGTAAAAAAAGATCTTTATTTGGCATATCAGCCCAAACCTACCCTTTACAAATTCCAGCCGCAAAAAAAAAACAATACTTTCACAGAAAGAACTAAAAAATAAATAAAAAAGAATACAAATTAACATTTTCTACCCACTAACATAAACTAAACCCCCTCTGCCCTCGCCAATTTCCTTTCCCACGTCAGCCTCCTGCAGATTTTCACGCCTTGCCCATCCTCTCCTAACCATTCGCCACTTTTCCGGCACTTCCTCCTCTCCACTCCACACCTTGTTAATACTCTGCCGCACCTTCTCCCTTCCTTCCTCCGGTAGCTTTTTGAAAGCCTCTGCCTTCAGCCCATCTTCCCCCGCTGCCTTTCCTAGTTTTAACTGTGCCAGGGCCACCTCCACCTCTTTTCGGAAAAATGCCTCCCGTCGCACCACTTGTCTCGCACTCGAACTGCCCAGCTCCACCTCAGACCCCGCCATCTGTTTACAACTCCTCTCCCACTTTGCTAGCTCTATGTTCACTTTGCCCTGATTCACCCTTCAATTTAAGATCTCCCACATCCGTTTCTCCACTACACACTCCTTCAACCTCTTTTCCACTTTCTGCAACTCCTCTATTTTTTCCTCTCGCACGTACTCTCGAACTCCCTTTTCGCCTCCGCCACCTCGTCTTCTTTATCTTACACTCCTCGTCGAACCAACATTCCCTCTGACCTCCACTCTTCTTCCTCACCACCAACGCAGCCGCCATCACTCTCTCCAACTGGAGCATCGACTGTACCTCCTCCCACTTCACGCCCATTAGGTTTCTCTCACTACACCGCAATTTCTACTTCGCTCCATCCAAACCCTTGCTGCCCCTTTTTCTCCACCCTCTTCCAACCTTTTGTCTTTTTCAAGACAACCTCCACTGGCACATGGTCCGACCCCTCCACATTTTCCACCTTGAAACACTCCAACTCCTCCCTTCCGATACCTTTGACCACCACATAGTCCAAAACCGAACCCCCTCCGTGTCAACAGAAAGTCTTCTTCCCTTCCCAGTCCCCTTCGCAGCAGCCATTCAGTACATCCCACCCCGACTTTCTCACCCATTGAATCCATTCTCTACCCTCCTGGTTGGTCACTTTATCCTGCGATCGTCTTTCTCTCCATTCCCCGCCCTCTCCGATCCCTCCTTCCAGCTCCCCCACCCTCACATTCCTGTCACCCCCGACAATTCATTCATCTGTCTCCTTCTCGAGCCCATCCAGTATCTCCGTTAGTTCTAAACGGTTTTTGTTACAGTACACGGCCCCTACCCACACCGACCTTCTATCGATTTCCACCTTCCCTATTACCAATCCCGCCGCTTCCCTCCAAGGCTCTCTGATCCATTGTCCCACTGACTTCCTCAATCCTAACAAGATTCCTCGTTTGGCTCTACCCATCCTCGCTTCTTTCGTTGCACCTTGCATCACCTCCATTAATATTTATTGTTTATTCTCCATGATGACCTATTATTTCCTCGAATCCTTCTATTTTATGTCCCACTCTTCCTAAAGCACCTAATATCAATCAATACCTCACTTACTACACCTAAATAAAATTATTTATTTTGTGAAATATATTGTTATCTAATGAATTAATTTCAAATATATGGTAAGAAATTTATAAACTTTACCCATACCTAATATATCATGTGTTATCTATAAAATTAAGATAGTGCGCGTGTATAAGCAATTAAAACCATTACATGAGATAACTTGCAGTCAATCGAATCCGTACGTTCTTAGACATGTAAATGAGATGCGCGGGTTTGAATTTGAATTTTTATTGTGGTTTATAGAACAGTAATTAAAATCGACAGTGTAATTTCGATTTAAAGTGGATCGGGAATGAATTTAAATGAAAATTAATTGGATAATTTAAGCGGCATCCTGTTATTAATGCGCCGTGTATATTTATATAGCGGGGCCCGGCAGAAGTTGCGCCTGTCATCTGACTAATTAATCCCTCTGGAAGGACCTGGATTTAATTAAATCGGAAGTAGCGAGCATCTGATGCTGAATACGCACCGCAAAAACCGCAGACAGACTTCGCGACTGTCACTGTATATAATACATCCGGAGTGAGTATCAATAATCAATTCACGTCACCGGCATACAATTGGGTGGCCGCACGCATCATCGAATTAGTTTCGCAGGAATTGTTAATTAAGAAACGTCCGCGGAAGCTTAATTTCCTTGCCAAAGTTATGATTAAACGGGCACCGAAATGTGTATGAATACGGATAACTTTTAAGGCACATCGAAAAGTCGCGTAAAAGTTTTGAAACTTTAATCAAGTAAATCACGTTTCATAATTTCGAGAAGAACATTTAACATATTACATTGGTAAATCAGTGTATAATCCCGTGCACGGTAGCGTCGCTATGGAAACGAACGGGTGAAAATTCTTGGATAATTGGAAATAGCTATTCTGACAGCATATCCATCACTTACTTTCATTACGAGATAATAGTCTAATTGACTTGACGTGTATATAATGTGATTGTTTTAAATTGGCTTTTGTTTGGACTGTATTAATCACTCGAGTAAATTTTGTACATTAATATCTGTCTGCAATATATGCAATATGATTGATTATAATGCAAAATATTCGTATCTTCTTTTACGTTTTCTACAAATTATTAAAAACCTCCCTGCAAAACGGAAACGTCAAATTTCGCAGCTTCATTGCCTTTGTGAATGTAACACGGGTTGTTCCTACTTGACGGATGCATTGTTAAAATAAAGATTCGCTCCGCTACGTCACAAAGAAAATCGGGAAATAACTCGGCCGTAAATGCATTGATAAAGCCGGCATAATTTTTCGCGTTTTCCGTCAGTTTACTCTTCTCATTTGCGTGACGGGCGGCTCTTTTTATCCGCGAATTTCTGATAACGCTGCGTTTGGAGTTATTTGAGCGCGACGCCGCGGCGTGTATTTAATTATTAAGACAGATGGCAGGAGCGATCAACAAATTTCCCCGGGGAGCGATTAACAGGGAACCGCTATTCTGCTAAAGTGTGCACCTACATGGCGAATAATTAACTCGGCTCGATGACTCGGATCGGTGTATTCAAATAGAGGGTCGTTAGCGGTGATTATAAATATCTAAAACTAGCAGGAATTCCAATGAGTAAATGCATATAAACGGAAGAAATAATATGCAGATAATAGATATAAATTTGTTTGCTTAAACATTAATGTTAAGTATTTATTTAACAGTTCGATCAAATTAAAGAAGTTATCGAAGACAACGCGAACATGAAAGTGTTAAGAAGGAAACTATCTCGACGTAAAACGATCAACAAAATCAGAAACCAAAAGTTCTAGGGTACACGATAAAAGAGAAATAAAAACGTCAATTTATTTTGTGCGTCAACTGTGAGGAGATTCCGGATATTAGTTCTTCTGAAATAAGCGCTGCATTGGAGCAAATGAAACATAGGAAAAACTGGGCGAAGACTTGAATCACTGACGAGATGGTAAAATTGAGTGGCCATAGCCTGATAAAATCAATTAGAATCTTTTTTAATAAATGCATCCAAGAAGGAAAGATTCCACCAACATGGTAAAACGCTAGTGTAATCCTACTCTTTGGGAAAGGGAACAGCAGCAACATTGAAAACTACATGCCCTTCTAGCCTCCTGTCTCATCTCTACAAGTTATTATAACGAAAGTAATAACAGATACACTCACAAACAAAATAGACTTCTACCAAGCAACGGAGTAAGCCTGGATGGGCCATTTGCAATGTCTCAAAATGCTTCTTGAAAAATGTGTTCAATGTGCAGTGGGATATTATATTACCTTTATAGATTATGAAACGTTTTAAACGCAATGGACAATACAAGAATCGAATTACACTATACAAACCTGCTTAGGTCCATCTACAATTATGCTACGATGCAGGTCAAGATTGACGAATATACCATGACTGACAGGATACTGATAGGGTAGGGCATATTGCAACATAACATAGCATCTCCATAGCTATTTACTCTGGCGATGGAAGCTATGGTTGAATATAGCATCCATCGCCAGAGTAAATAGCTATGGAGATACTATGTCATGTTGCCATGTGACCTACCCTATCGGTATCCTGTCAGTCATGGTATATTCGTCAATCTTGACCTACTGCCATGGAACACCAGGTATTAAGATAGACGGTAAATATCTGAACTATCTCCACTTTGCAAACGACGTTGTACTTGTCAGTAGTAACATCAAAACCTGGCCAAATCAAAAATTGTAAGTCTACAGGAAGTCGAAATTACCATCGAAGGCCAAATTTTAGAAAACGTCGACCAATACATACACTAGATCATACGATCAAAAACGGCAAAGAAATCCAAAGCGCAGATCTTGCAAGAAGAATCCAAATGAGTTGGGCAGTATTTGGTAAGCTTGACCACATCTTGAAATCACGACATACCAAACAACCTAAAAAGAGACGTTTACATGAAATGTACTCTGCCAGTAACAACACACGACCTGGAAACTATGACACTTACAGAGCTTAAATAAGCTCAGAACAACACAAATAACAATGAAGCTTGCTATGCTTGACATAGATTGAAGGACAACATTAGAAACACCGAAATACGTAGAATAGCTAAACAGGTTGTCGTCATAGAGTGAATAGCGAACCTCAAGCGGAGCTTGGTAGGGCACGTATCCCGACAAGACACATAGAATTGTTTCTTAGAAACCGCGAACAACCAAAAGGGTAGTTGGACGACCACAAAAACGAACTTGATAATATCAAACAGATTGCAAGAAACCGCACAAGGCAGGGACAGATGGAAATCTATAAGGGAGGCCTATGTTCAGCAATGGACCATTAAAGGCGACAAAAGAAAGAAATAATACAATCTTGCTTTGTATGTTGATTGTTAGAATAAATAATCTACTTATGTTTGTAATTATTCGAAAATGAAGAGTTTGATGATATATTTTGATAAAATTGTTTGTTTATTGTTGACTTAGTCTATATTAATATATAACATATTTGGAAATATTAACTTTTGTCTGCTGTAACTAATTGAAATGTTCCCATTTGGAGTGGACTCATTTGCAACTCTCTGTATTTTAATTTCTATCTTTACACCATATACCTCTGACTGTATAAACGTATTCAAACACGTCTTAATTTACTAAACGTTTACTGTGCCGCTACTGTTGTCTTTTTACTACAGTAGGCGATGCGCGGCCTTTTACTGTTATTAAAGGTGCACACGAAGCCCAGATACTTTCAATGTCTTAACCCTTTTAAGTACGGCCTCGGATTACAAAATGAAAGAGGAGACCGCCTATTGCAATTCTGCAATGAAGAAGGATACATAATCTCTAATACATGGTTTAAACTACTGGAAAGGCGACTATACACTGGAAATCGCCTAAGGACACAACCACACACATAGTCAGAAACAACATAGATTATGTTTTAATAAAGAAGAGATTCATATCAAGTATTCAAAGTGCGAAGAACTACTCAGAAGTTGACATTGCAATTAGAACCGCAAAAGGCAAAGCAAGTGAACCCGACAAATTTCACGCGGAAATAATAAAACTAACCGACGAAGGAATATCGATATCCTTGTAAATCTGTTAATTAGAATCTACAACTTAGAGAAAATACCAACTGAATGGCTGAAGTCTCCCTTCATTCCAATTTCAAAAAAAGCCAATGCGAGATAATGCGATGATTTCCGACTCGTCAGCCTAATGAGCCATGCCTTGAAAGTGTACCTGAATATCATCAAAAACAGAATATATAGAAGATGTGAAATGGAAAACAGCGACGTACAATTCGTATTCCGTAATGGCCTGGGAATGCGTGAGGCACCTTTCGCACTCCAGATCCTCATACACAAATGCTTAGATCTCCGCAAAGAGATTTATATATGCTTCATAGACTATCATAAAGCATTCGATAAGGTGTGGTGTGAAGAGCTGATCAAAGATCTTGAACACTTGGGCCTGGATGAGAAGGACATTGGCATCATATAGAACCTTTACTGGGATCAGAAAGCAGTTCTGAAGTTTGAAGGAGAGGAAATAAAAGAACAAATCTTGTCCTGCATGTCAGAATAAAAGTGGCGTAAGTCACATTTGAATTATTTGAAAAGGCGAATAGTTTGCGTTTGGTATTTCTGTAAATCTACGTGCGCAGTTACAGACATGAAGTCATATTATTAATAAAGAGAAATGTAACTGCGTAATCTTCCCTTCCTTCAAAAAATTCAAATGTGACTTATGCCACTTTAATTCATGGAGAAAGTACAACAAAACTTTTGAAAAATATTAGGGGTTGAAAAGGCAACCCCATGGTATATGGTGACACGAGTGGGACGATAGTGTAAGCGTGGAGGCAGTAGAAACGTTATGTATTCTGGTATGTACGCATGATATGTAGCGACAGAAAGAAGATATTAACAGAGGCAAATGCATAACCTTAACAGCAATACTCAACAGATAGTAGATACAACATAAAGTACAAACGTATAGAATTGCAATGTGCGAAAGAGTGGATAGGGACTATACTACAACAACGAAAATATAGTAAGTTTAAGTTTAAGATTATAGTAGTAGTAGTTATAGTTGTAGGATGGTTTTGGAATGTTTATTTTATTTTTACATTTGATTTATGCTTGAAAGTATTAGATGCTAATAAAGATTATAGTTAGACAGGAGTTTAATCACCCGGTATTTACCTTAACTTCACAGAAAACCTATGAAAAAACTGTGTAACGTGATTCACGAAAATTCCCTTCACGCTGGGGATCAAACTCTCCCCAATGCTCAGAACGAGACACCTCTAACCGCTCGGCCACTGAGCTGGGTGATTATAGTTATATATGAGGAAAAATACAATAATAAATTATATAGCCCTGTCCCTATCCCTACGGCTTCTTTGCTAGCTAGGCCAATTTCTAATATAAGCGATAATAATATCTTTGATGCTGATGATATTATATGGTATCCCGTAGGTAAGTTCTGGACCATTTAATTGTAATTCTCTTGCATTTCTTCCTATGGGATCCCAGTATCACTTGAACCAGAGTTTCAAGACATTCTATAACTGCTCTGGTGATGTAAATATCATAATATTCTTCTTAGTGTAGTATCTATTCATCGTAAAGTAAAATATCTAGGACTAATCATGGATACAAAATTGAACTGGAATGAGCATATAACATCCAAGCTGGAAAAAGCTTGCATCTCATTCTGGCAATGCCGCAGGGCGGTTGGTAAAACATGGGGCCTGTCTCCCAAGATCACCCAATGGATATATACCGCGATCATAAGACCAACCATAGCATATGGTGCAATAGTCTGGTGGTCGAAAACCAAACAAGTTACAACAATCTTAAAGCTATCACACATCCAGCGGATGGCGTGTCTTGCCATCACCGGCGCTATGAGAACAACGCCAACAGCAGCTCTTGAAGCACTGTTATGTCTACAACCACTCGACCTTCTTATAAGGGAGACTGCAGTAAAAACAGCATTAAGGCTATCTACACTCAACCTGTGGCATGATAAAGGTAGAATCATTGGACACAGGAGCATACTGAGTGAAGCTATCAAACTAGACCCCCTCATAGAAGGTAAGTGCGACAGAATTCTACCCAAATACAGTTTTGTCAAACACTTTCAGACCATCATCACAATGGATGGTATCCCACAAGGCGCCAACATAACCATGTATACTGATGGATCCAAAACTAAGACGAGAGCTGGTTATGGAATATTCTCACCAGAACTCGATCTCAAGATAAGTGCACCACTTGGAAGACTCACGTCAGTCTTCCAAGCGGAAGTAACAAGAATACTAAAGTGTGTTCAAATTTTAGCTGAACGGAATATTAAGGATAAACATATCCAAATACTCACCGACAGCAAAGCAGCTCTAAATGAACTAAATGCCAACACATTTGTGTCGAAAGAGTTATATTCATGTCTACACAGCCTGGAGGAGCTAGCAAAATATAACAAACTAGAACTCTGCTGGATAAAAGAACATAGTGGCATCAAGGGGAACGAAATAGCAGATGAACTTGCCAGGAAGGGATCCTCACATCCTCTAACAACCCAAGAGGATGAAATACTTTCTGCAGGTACTCTGAAAAAAATAATAGAGCATAGGACTCATGCTCTACACAAGGTAAGATGGCGA
Organism: Lordithon lunulatus; assembly: GCA_963942505.1. Lineage (NCBI taxonomy): Eukaryota > Metazoa > Arthropoda > Insecta > Coleoptera > Staphylinidae > Lordithon > Lordithon lunulatus. Next base: position 51,103,507 of record OZ012666.1, on the reverse strand, counting down.
GAAACGCTGGGCTGCAAACAATCAAAGGTAGCAATTAGGCAACCTTGTAAAATTGCAGCCACGGCCCGCCTTAACTTATCTAGAACTAATCTGAAATTATTGACTAACATCCTAACCGGCCACTGCCGGCTAAACAAACACCTACACACGATGGGACTGGTGAACAGCCCGTTATGTAGAGGGTGCAATGAAGACTAGAAACAGCAGAGCATGTTATATGCCTCTGCCCAGCTCTAGTAAACACCAGGCATCTAATACTAGGGGAGTACTGGCCTAGGCTGGTCAGCATTGGCAGCTCCTCACCCGCCAGAGTTTTGCGGCTTGCACGCAAAATTGACTGGTGGGACGAGTGAGCAGCCTTAAAGGGAGGTTTCACAATGGCCCCATTTTGAGGCCTAAGTGTCTGTAGCTATGCTACCCTCCAGCCAACTATCCAGAATTATCCAGAGTATCTATTCATAATTGTTTTGTCATGAAAAACTGTGGAGACATCGCAGTTCATTTTCAATTTATAATGTATCTTACTGTGGAGGGAATGGTTTCTATTTCATATATAGGTTTACGATAAATTTAATATTTGAATGAAAAAGTTTTTGATTTTCATTGTCGTTGTGGTACGGTAACCTTAATTCTCCATTTGCTCATTTATGATAGTATTAACTACTTGTTGGGGCTTGGGATGATTATTTTGCTATATATTTTCGATGTATGACCTACAAGTTTTCCGCACAATACACCTACCTACTTCCGCCATCAGCAGTACCCAGACGGCTAAATAACCTAATTATTGCACAATACGAAAGAAGGTATCAGTCTCCGGCAAAAACCTTGACCACGGTAGCGGACAGGCAAAATCTCGAGCAGAGGGTGCGAAGAAGCGCCGGATAAAATCAGGCTACTTAAGAAGACTGCACATTGCCTCTTACAACGCACTATCGGAGCAAAAACTAACCGAACTTGAAAATGAACTTGACAAAATAACATATATTCCATTACGTAGGACTAGAAAATATATTAGAAGGAGGCGCAGGTTTGATCATAAGAAACTAATCGCAATAAAAAAAACCCGTTCAGATTCCGCAATAAAAAATTGAGGTTGTCTTTTGAAAAAATGACGATGACGCCATAGCTCAATCAAAAAATATCGAAAAAAGATATTTTCATTAATAATTGGAAATTTAAAATTAAAAAGTGTTCGAATAAATTTTACAAAAATCATAAATAAAGGTTTTATCGAATTTATTCCACCTGTATATGCAAACACCACAGTATCTATCAGATTTCATGAGGTCATATTCTCGAAAACCTAGGCATCTATATAAATGGGGAATACCTCAATCACCTCAGATCAAAGAAACGACATCACACATATACCTAGGACATGAAATACCTATTCAAAGAGGCAATCAAACATGTGAAATGTCAAGAAGCATAGGACAAACATGTGCGGCATACCGAAACTTATAACGTGTATTCAAAGCAAACTTACCACTCTGTTTGAAATGACTAGTCTTCAACCAATGCTACCTCCCTTTTCTAACGTACCGCACAGAGACCTTAACACTAACAAAGAAAGTAGTGATCTTAGGTGATCCAACATGAAATGGAGAGTGTTGGGAGATACGAGACCGTATTTCCAACTTAGAAATTCGGAGAAGAACTGGACCAAGGGAAGCAATAGAAAGAATAACCGTCCTGCGATGGAACTGAGTAACAGTGACATATTGCCAGAATGTGGGACAATATATAATAGATATATTATTATATATACAATAGAAGAATTCTAGAGTGGAGACGCAGAGTGGAGGCCAATCAATAAATCGGTGGAACTATAATTGAAACATTTTCTTAGGTTATTCAACTAGGATATTCGTATCCTTCCCCGATTTCTCCGTCTTTGTATTTTGTCTTGCTTGAACAGTTGCTTGATCAGGAATCATTTCATAAAAGATGAATGAGAACACATAATATCTCAGCATTCTAATGTTAATATTTAAACTCAACATGTTAGTGGAAAAAAACTCTTCTCGTTTTGTTTTACAATTTCTTACGCTTTTTATCCCTTCGTCGTGGATTCTGATTGCTTGTGGGTATTGTTTTTTGTAGATGATCATGAATTTAGTTTTTATGTGTTTAGTGTTATTTCTTTTCTACTGTCTAGTCAATCAGTCTCTGCAAGTCTGTCAAGCATTCTGCTATCACTATGCTATGTTAATCGGTTTTCCATTAATTTTGACTACGATTGTTTCCCTCGATATTGCAGTTTAGATTATTTTCACAGAATATACGTTGATCAGTATTATTGAAAGTACTCAACCCTGTCTCGTTCCTCGTTGAATTTATATATTTTGTGAAAGTTCGTTCCTCTCTTTCACATGGGCATTCTGGTTTAAGTAAAAGTTGCATATGAACCCAATTTCTTCTGTCGGAGCATTTGAATAAGGGGTTGTGTCTGACCTTGTCGAAGGCCTGGTTGTAGTCCAGAAAACATACACTGGTTTGGTTTCAGGCATCTTTGCGTTAGTACATTAATAGGGTTTGAATCTCGCTACCAATTCTCAGCACGAAAGCGCTTCTATCAACTTTATCATTGAGCTAGATACACAATTTTATTAAAGTATTCATATATAAACTGTTTTGATATATGTGTTATGCCTTTGTATAACAAAAATAATCTTGCTAAGATAGTTTGTTCTTAAACTGACTCCCATAATTTATTCGGACATTTAATATGCAGTTAAGCCTGCATGAGCACGTTAATTGTTGGAATTGTTCTGCAAATGAAATCGCACAACAATCAGTTGAGGTACTAATTCGAGCAATTCCGCGATAATGCGATTACGCAAACCCAGTAAATCAGAGTGATAATATATGTGTGAACTGTTTCACACACGATGAGGCAGAGTACGTTGTGTACGGTATGTGTTGTAAATGACAACCGTTGTTAATCGATTTAACTCACAAGTACGCTATTAGATACAGACTGCCATCGGCATCTGCTTTCCCGAATGAGATATATGGCTACGGAATTAATTATTGTTATTAATTAATTTATACCCTATACGCGGCACTCATCTCCAACAGTTAATTATAAACCCTTTATCGTGTGCTAATAGATTTTAATAGCCAGGTAGAGAAATTAAGGCGCTATACTTATCCAGCATAAATTATGAACGAAATTAATAACTGGCGCGGGGTGGAAATGTTCAACAAAGCATGTTTCATTAAAATCCTTCCCATGCCCAATCCCTCCACATATAAATTAGCATTACCCAGTCATCTATCAAATTTGTATCGAGTGTAAAAAACTGCTTGCATTATTCCGATGTAAGTGATCGGGCACTTGAGGCAGCACGCGCACATAATAGAAGAATTCCACGGTGTAATTCAGTTCTCACGGGGTGGAGTGGCTGCCACGATCATCCCGTGAATTTCAACGTCAAGCGTGTCGCCCTTTGCGGAATCAAATATGTATTAGTAGAACCCCTTCCTTCCACGTCAAGCGCGGAACTGACGCCTGACAGAGTTTCTATTATTTATTGACATCTGAATTGAAAATCTGATCTTTGTTACAGTACAGATTGAGCCTGATTTGTTTCAAACTGTACATAGGGATACAATTGTATTGATTTTAATACGTCTGGTACATCTAGATACGTCCAATATATGCGAACATAATGGTGTAGCATAAAACGGCAATTTTTCAAAATCACTAATGGAACAAATCGTTTGGAATAATACAACCGCACCGCTTTTCACGCGCCTTAATTAAATTCCTTATCGACTTTTAAACATATTTGCCGTATATATTTTCGGGTCCATTAACATACACAAAATACACACACGGAATGCGGGGGGTTTCTTATCTCTGTTTAAGCAGAAACGTCGTGAAATTGATTGCGCTTTGAGATCCCCCCGAGTGCGCGACACTTGCTCCATGTTTGGTCTGTCTTCGGTTTTGTCACACACGTACAATCTTTTAAAGGAGGAAACAAAGGCTTCGCGTTTAAAAATGATGTTCATCAATCACTTTAAATGTTTATTTCGGGAATACTTTCTCAGGGCGCTCAATCATTTTTTATGTGGTTGGTTTTGAGTAGGTAACATGTTGGAACAAAGGACATTTATTATTCAGAATTTAGTTGGGTATATTTATAAAATGCGAGTTCATAATTTACATATTGCCAGGGGTTGGGTAATTTATTAGGCATTTCCAATATTGGTGTATTATGTATTCGCAACGGAGCTTTATAATGAGTTCATTTCAGTCGTGTGACAGTGCACGGCGTGTGGCTGTGGCAGCTTGGCACAGCAGTATGGGGATATTGATTTGAAACTATAGCCAACAAATACCTGCTGCTATGTGCTTTAATGTGTAATATTTATTGTTTAATCCACGGTGCGTTAATTTTAACAACAGCGCTACAGCAACGAGCTTAACTATCAATTAATAATATGTCACCAAAAGATGAAGTTGAAGTTAATGGGAACTTCACAATATGAATAAATCATATTTTATTATTTCAATATTTCAAATAGTATATTATTATTTACATAACAGGGAATTAATATAAATCAATTTCCGTTAATGAAACGCACAAAAGCTGGAATTATTTGGGGCTATAAATCATCCAAAAGGGTTGCCATAAACAAACGTGTTCATGGAGATTATTAACGCGTTCATTAGTTCCCTAGCAGTTCCGCTATATCGCAAAATCGGGTGCGAGGAAGTCTGCGACAGGAAGATAACGTCTTGCGTATTATTAAAATCAACCAGCGAAGACAATTAGGAATGGCACCATAAAAAGTAATTTTGAAAGGATTGTTTTTTTCATGGATTAAACGGTGAACTGGATTTTTGTTTAATATCATTAGAGACTAGAATATTTTAAAGCAGATCTAGTTAAATAGTCAACAATGGCAGTGAACATGTTTTAGCTACAATTAATTTGCAGGCCCGGCATAAATACAAACTCGAGTTGAAGTTTTAACAATACCTAGCGAGAACAATTACCGCCAGATTTATATAACACGCACTCCACCGGAGGTCGTGTATATAACTTCATATATAACTATAATCCGTGGAAACATACATAATCCTTCGGTGGTGTCGCACAAATCCAATAATTAGCGAACTAATTACTAAAATTCGATTTAAACGACACGAGTCTAGCATTCAAAGTATCCCGACACAGTTGGCTGATTAGTCCCTCGTCAAGTGCAATTTCTATCGGGTTTAAATTGGATTGAATTACGTTGTGTTTGTCATAGGAACATGTAGAGATGTTCCCCGGGGATACATTTTGCCTGGATTATATATAGTATAATCCAGCTTCGAGTAGGACTAACTGGACTTACCCGAGAGTTTACGCACACCTGGGTCCAGGAATATTTCATAAGAAACCTTAATTCCGGGCTTATCCCGTCAAAACTGAGTCCGCAAAATATTTTTTGCCCGGCGGCCAACTTTATTAAGCGGCAATAAAACACGATATAATTGAATAAATTAATTACAAAAATAAAAGGGGCCGGTAATGCGAGAAGTAATTTGGCAGCTCTGGGAATTTTAAAAGGAAAATTTCATTTACGTAATTGCGCAAAGAAAACTTGAGTGTAACTGTAATGATGCTGTGTCTGGATTTATGAGTTTCGTAAATTGAAATTTCACAACGAGCTCATTCATTTTCAATTAAATTGTTTTGGAAGTTTACGTCCTTCTTATTGCTTCGGTTGTAGGGAGGACCGCATTTACAGTTACCTCAAACAGACGATTTAGGGAATTTTAATTTAAAACACTCCCTGGAATATAAATGCTGCTGACAACATTTACAAATGGGATCAATTGCAACAGTACATTACATAACACTATCTTCTAATGTAAAATTTCCCCAAGGACACATGTGGCGTTCGATCAGTCTGGTTTGGTTCAGCGCTTGCCATATCTCATCGGCACTGATTTCAGCGCGGCTAACTTCTCAATGAATCAATCCCTGTGCGAGAATCTAATGTAATTGTTGTCTGACTTTTATTTGAGTATGTGTGTTTCTATTGTGTGTATTTTTCGCGTCAGTGGGGATGGGAGTAGCCGCTGACAGGCATTGTGTGCAACCGTAGGTGGTCAGATTAAACTGCCATGCCAATTTTAAATGTCATCGGATTCGGGCTTAAGTTCCATTCACATTTGTCCCGCATTATGATGTCAAGCCTTATTACTTTTTGTCGCATTGTGTTTCCGCGCAATAAAAGAAAATTTGCACCTGGAATGTAATACGATCACGGGTTATTTGCGAAATTTATAAATTTCATTTGTCGCTTTTGTAAGTCGCAACGAGCTAGCCCGGATCCGATTTGAAATCCATAATTGCCCCCCAAAATGCGGTTCTCGATAAGTATCGACATAGTGACCCATTATGGACGGTTCATCTATGATGTAGCGCCGGAAATTAAACAGTGACGTCCCATAATTAAAGCTCGCTGCCGGTCATATCGGCTACCGTAATGAACCAGGGTGGACTGGCCCTCGCCTAACCCCACTTACTTGATTAATGGCTCCACCGACAAGCTTTACATCGACCTGCACATATATCATGCCAGTCAATATGGAATTAAACTGTTTCAATTTAACATTGCAAACTCCCACTTCATACCGGAACACATGAGGCTATATGGTAAAAAGATTGATAGTCCCAGCCGTGTCCGTACGTCCACATGTTTTATTAGATAGGTGTATGAAAAATGGTGTGGAATATATGCGGCGAGCTTATTCTAAAACCTAAATATCACACAACAATAAGAAAATGTACATTTATCTTGATAAATACCGCATTTAGTGAATATGTTTAGTCAGGGTGGCTTCAGTGATGTATACAAATTTTACTTCAGAATATATCTATTTTCATGTCTAATGCATTTGACGGCATAAATTGTGATTTATAGACATATGAAAATCTGTATAAAAATCGTTATTATAAGTATAGATATAATACAAATATGTGTTTAGCATTATTTAACTGAGATTTTCTACTGTATTGGGAAAGTAATAATATAAAATAGAATAGTTTCAAATTATTGTCTGAAAAGAACTCTTTATTATTTTAGAAAATCGAGGATTTAAAGATAGGGAGGAGCAAAAACAAAGACTAGAAAGATCGAAGAATATTATTATCAATGGGCTACTCGAGAGTAAAAATGAGGACGAAAACAACGTGAGGAAAATGGAAAACTTAAAAATTGAAATTAGTTTCAGTAATCGTCTGGGGAAAAAGTATAGAATAGGACGAAGCCTCTGCCTATGCGAAACATGGAAGCGAAGAGAAGAGTCATACAGATCAGAGCGGCTCTGAAAGGCTCTAGTATATTTCTGAATAATGATCTAACAATCAATGACAAGCGAAATACAGCGGAAAGGGATATCGCAAAAAAGAAGGTAGGTGTGACAAATAATGCAGGTGGGATATAGGAAGGCGTCTAAAGAAAATTGGTCTATTGAACTTGAAATCTTGGGAAAAATATAAATAAAGGGAACGAGGGTGAGCGGAGGTACAGGAGTATTTAAAAAAATTAAATGTGGCAGGGTTAAGAAATCAATTACAAGGGGTAGTGGGCGCAAAGATAAGAAAAGCTATAAGGCAATATAAAATTGTTGGTCTAAAAAAGTTCTGTCGAGCTTGCTTGCCAGCTGAATATGTGTAGACTAACCAAGGCGCAACGAGAGACTGCAAAATGGGGCGCACAAAGGAGTATATAATGTTGAGCAATCATAAGAAACATACAATAGGCAATAACTTGAAATGTGTAATAAGTCGCATAATAACAATGAAAGAATGAATTGGAAATGAGCAGTGGTTCATAGCTGCAATATATAGCAATGGCGTCATGGAAAAAGTTGCTGAGGAAATTGATAGAATGCTCAAAGACGTAGAAGCATGGAATGTGATGATTGGTGGTGATTGGAAAAGGATAATGTAGAAGAAGAAGGATACATAAATGTCGATACTGGTGTAGAAAAGAAAAGACGATCACATGATAAAATAATTAATGGAGAGGAAAATGATAGTGTCCTTATCGGTGGGGTGGATGAGGACCGAGATGGTGAATGGGCGTATGCGACAAGGGGTGCAAAGAATCTTCGAGTCAAGCATAAAGAAGAACAGTACACAGTATGAAAAACTACCGTAAAACATCAAACCAATATGAATAGGCTCTTGGAATGTGCAGAGTGCATTTCAAGACGGAAAGATTCACAACATTGCACAGGACATGAAGATCGAATGAAGGTGGACTCATTATTTCCACCTTCATTCTATCTTCATGTGAGTTGCGCTGTTAGGGCTAGGATTACTGCATATACTATGCTGGTAACGACGACAAACAACATCGAAATGGGGTAGGCATCATAGTAGTCAAAAATGTAATACTTGATTCAGATAGAGTTATAATGGTCCAACTGGAAGCAACACTACTTAATATTAACATGGTACAGGTATACTTTCCGGCAGATATGGATGACACAGAGATAGAAAACTTTATAAACAGATAGAGCTAGTTCTAAAATCAACCAAAAAAAAAAATAAATTAGGTTACACTTCTAATAGGAGATTTCAATGCTAACATTGGACAAGGGAAAAAAGACAAAATAGCAGGGCAGTATGGACTTACTATTACGGAATGATAAAGGGGATAGATTGGTATAATTCCCCAGAGAAGCATACATAACTTATGTAAAACGTACCCGGGAGCAGATGCAAAATCAAATCCAACCCTCTTGTGGTATCATTTAAGGTTAGACTTAAAAAAATAAAAAATAAACAATCTCCATACCAAATATATGACATAAGAGAGATGAGAGAAGACACCAATCTCAGCAAAGTTGTATAACCCACTCCAAAAACTTTTAAAGAATTATCACATTAGATCTAAGCGTAGAACATGAATGGGAAAACATACAGATATGCACTCTGTGCTATAATTAAAGAAACTATACCACAAAAAAAATACAGAAAATATAAAAAGTGTATCACTCGAACATTCTAAAATTGATGAACGATAGAAGCATGTTTAAAAGAAAGGATCAAGAGAAATATAAAGATCTAATTAAGCAAATACGAAAAAAAATTACGTAGAACTGAAGTGCGGAAATGAATATCTGTAAAAGAAATATGACCATTTTAGTATATATCACAAGATAACGGCGGTCGTGGGTACTGTACGGAAAAGAGTACAGGGAAGATTGGCTGAAGAAAGTGGAAAGGAGATCATAGATACCAAAAAGAAAACATCGATGTGGAAAGAATACATTAACAACTTTTTTAAAGATGGTCGTCCAGAATACCGTAGATGGTATGAATAACGCCTATACTGGACCTCATATAGCAGAGGAGGAGGGTAGAAAAGCTATAAGTACAGCAAAAATGGTAAAGCGGCTAGCGCAGATAAAATCCCGATAGAAATAATCAAGCTCTTCAACGAAAATGGCATAAATACGCTTACTCGCCTATATAACTTAATATATGATAAGGGGAAGATACCTGAAGAATGGCCCAAAGTCACTTTTGTTAATAATCCCTAAAAAGCCAACATCAAAGGAATGCGACGAATATCGTAGTAAAAGCATAATGAGCCACACCTTTAAGAAATTTCTTAAAATTATGCATAGCAATGCGAGGCCAATATTGAATAAACATAAGTTGGATTCGGGAATGCTTTGGGTACCAGGCAAGCACTATTTGCGCTAAATGTATTAATCAAGAGATGCAGAGACATTAACTGTGATGTACACCTGTGCTTTACCGACTCCAGTAAAGCATTCGTTCGGGTAAAGAACGAAGAATTTATTAAGATCACCGGAGCTGACGACAAAAACATTCACATAATATCAAATCTCTACTGACAACAGACGTCATAGGTACGAGTTGAAGACCAACACACGGGATATATCCAAATTTGCAGAGATGTGAGGCAGGATTGTGTGCTTGCGCGAATATTATTTAACATATTGTCAAAACAAATATTTAAGAAGGCACTAGATGGTGTGGGGGATGGAATAACGTATGGGCACATAATGAGGTATAAAGATAAGTACAGCATACTACTGACTACTGATTTAGGAAGGAAACGTGCTGGGAAGATACGACTAATTAATATGCTTAAAACCAGTGGGTTGGCATGACTGCGCTGTAATTTTTTAGTAATGTAGTAGGCAAAAGGAAGATCGTTATGGTCACTAATATCCGGAACTGATGAAGCACGCCAAGAAGAATAAGATAGAGTCAGACCACTTGCCAGTGGAAATTCAGGTGGACAGTGGTAGGAGCGAACGGACACCAGGGGAGTTAGTCCGGGAATAATTTATATAGAATGATACCGATATCAATAGTTTTAAAGAAAAACATTGAAAAAATGGAATAGGCTGGGGTGAAGAACATGCAGTAGTTGGTGGAAATAGTGAAATCTTCAATGTCAGTTAAGAATACGCGGCGATGCAAGAACGACGATAAAGGATGGCCCAACGCAAATATTAAGGGTGGCATTTTTTGATTAGACAACTTGTGATGCACATGTAATACATATGCGAAATGCGTATAAGAAATACGCACCGTTCTCTTTAACTACAACGTAAATTGAGTTGCAAAAATACGTATACAAAAGAATAATAATGCACGAATTTCGTAGTCTAGGTTTGAATGTCCAAAAATTATTTTTAATATGATAAAAAAAAACATATAGTGTAAAGAATTCTACGCAACGTTTGCGAATATGGCCCTAATCGACATTTAATTATATTCCAATCTTTCCAGCATTAAAAATGAAGGAGATATTTATTTGCGCACCAATTTTTCAAATATTATAATACTTATGGATGTATAGGGCATGATTATCTTGAATTTTCGATATATGATTATTTAATATGTATGGGAGTGATTAAACTACTAGATTGCTACCTTCTATACAGTCGAATCTTTAGCATACTATAACTACAAATTTTAGTCATCAATTCTTGCAAACTAAGTTTCAATACCAAGGATGAAGTGTTTTTATTGACTTGCATAAATTGTATGCCATTCCATGGCGTAGTTTTGCCTAAAAGCTGGAAACAATTACACAAGTTTCGCCATAAGGAAAGTATAGGCTAAACCCCAGCCTTAAGGGAGGGAAATAAAATTAGAACATGTATTAGAGTGGAGACAGGGTGTTAGAGATTTGAGTCCGGGAAGTCAAATGCTAGATGGGATGCGTTTGGTGACCAGTGTAGAAGAGACTGAGAGCAGCAGAATTGGATAAGGCGTAGGGTCTACGCAATGAACAGATATATGGAGGTATATAAAGACACATACCCCAGTTAATAGGAACGGAATAATGAATCGAATTCCATTGAAAGAATGGGAAGGTCTCTTCCGGAAGATGACAGAGAGAGAGCATGGAGTGGAAATGCAACGCCGCATCAGAAATCACAAGCGGGCTGTTCAATTCCAAAGTGCCGAGATAGAGATAACTTAAAAATAATAAGGCGGCAGGTCTGGATTGTATACCTGGAGAGCTATGGAAGGAGGGTCAGAAGTGGTTGCTGGAGTCTCTCACTGAAATGATAAATAGTATGTGCTGGAAGAACTGGTGAATGTAGGTTCCGGAAGAAAGGTGTGTAAGGATTGTGGTCCCAGTCCATAAGGGGGGATTAGCCTCTAAGGTGAAGAACTATCGGGGAATCTCGTTAATGAGTGCGCGGTACAAGTTAACGATGACAATGGTGAAGAACAGATTGAAAGGTGAAGTGGCCAGAATAGGGTTGCTGCTGGAAAGTCAGGGTGGATTTAGAAAGTGATGAGGGACAAAGGAACAGATTTCCACGCTACCGAGACTGAGAAAGTGCTGTAAGGCAAAGGGAGAATGTTTGCGGTGTTTGTGGATCTGATCGCAGCATTTATGGTGAATGTGGGAGTAAGGCCCCCTCGTGTTTAATCTGTACACGAGTGAGTTGGAGGAGGTGCTAAAGTGTGGACAAGCGGGAGAGGTCGTGGTGGGTAGAGCCAAGGTGTGGATGTTGGTAAATGTGGATGATGTAGTGCTTGTGTCCAATAGATGTTGGAAATAATGGGAAAATAAGATTATTATAAATATGGAAAAAACCAAATGGATGATGAATGCGAGCAGACAAAAACGAGAATGGCTAAAAAGGCAAAATTTGTGGGATAGTAACCTAGTAATGGCGTGTAAGAACTGGGATGCGTGTGTGAAACCTATATTATGAATGTAAGAAATTGCCAGTAAACGAATGTAGGTAATATTATATTAGATAAAGGTAATTTATGTATACAAACTTCTGATTGAAATGGAAATAAAATATAGTGATATACATATATAAAACAAAAATTATGCTAATAACATTTAAAAAAAAGTTTATTAACATGATTGGCTAAATGCACCTTTCTTAGAAATTGTCTATTAAAGGCGAATAGAAATTAAAATACAGGGAATTTTGTAATAGCATTTGCTGCATTATTACTTTGCCTTATTAGTCTAGTTGTTATTATAATAAAAATAACTTTCATTTTTATATAGCCAAGGGCTTTTCCGCCAGGCAAGGGGAAGCTCAGAAGAGTTTTACTACCAAATATTTATTGAAAACTATAATAGGTGCTTCGCGAAATGTCTCGCTCAGTAAGAAACCACTATGCCACTGAACTGGATCTTATTACTTAAGATATACATGATCTCATTCAGCCTGTGATCTATTTAAGATGCCCTAAATATTCCTACATTGAAACAAATTATCTTCTAGATCATGTTCTATTTAAAATTTCAATCAAATGTATTCTAATGGAAGATGTTGTCAACACATGTACATATATTAAACAGCAACACTAATCGGAAACGAGCGCCCACCTGGAGTGAACAATATTTTAATAGCGCCATTACAGCAATATATGTAAATGTCTCAAGAACGTCCTGTATATCTTGTCAATCAAGACTTATTATTACACATGTCACCAGTAAACGTTGCTCCTCTGGTAGAATAAAACCGTACGTTTATTACATCTGGCGACCAATCTGACTAGCACGCATTAAAATTTGTATTGAATTACACACAGAAACTATTTAAAAGCATTTTTTATTCTAAAAGCTAGAATTTATGTATGTACACGTTTATTAGCACTTAAAAATACGTTTAAATACCTGGATTTAGACATTATATTACATTTTTAATACCGTCATAAAAATCTTTAATTGCAGTGACTTCCAAATTTTACATCAAAATACAATGTAAAGATTAGATTACAATATCGTATGTTCTGTCACGTTCATATTTTAATTCGCACAGCGTAACTATAGAATATTAATAAAAATATCAGGTGCTGCATATTGATCGGCCCCTGAACAATTTTGCCGTATAATATGGGAAATGCTTATGGGTAATATGTTGTCCGCAGGGAATAATCCTGACGGCTGAATGCGACATCACATATCCTCACGTCAGTCGGCATAGTCTTCAGAGACCGGGCGGCGGTTTACAACAGACGGAATTTACCACTTGCACCTGCACGCCCATTATGAACAGCATAAAGGTAAGCTTATTACGAATATTGCCCATTAATATACACGCACGATGTGTTAACACCTCCGAATAATACAAATTTTTTCGTGCACAACGATTTATTTTATCTGAAGAAAACATTTTGTGACTAATTTATTTAAGCTACATTTTTAGATATGTAGGAGATTACATTGCTGAGGTTTCTAAGGTTTTCTAGTAGTTGATATCATCTTCGCACTTCAAAGAAATGCCTTGGATATTTCGGTCACAAGAGGATCCGTAAAATAATTCTGAACAAGAACATTGTCGGAATATTTTGTGTGGGTATCTAAAATATTTACAGTTTATGTTAATTTTAATTTAAATGGTGCATCATTAGACTGATAATAGACAATACAGATGATCCGTCCAGAATCTAGTATCGTCTCTTAACTGTGTATTTATGTATATACTATCAATTATACATAAGAAAACATGGACGAAATCAGATGTTGACCGTTTATCCTCACAAAATCAGAATATACATTTTTTATGTAATTCATTTTGTCACAATACATAATATAATGAAAAATATCTCTCCAACATTAATTATTTTTTTCTTATTTGATTTCATATTTCTTATAATATTTCAGCATAAACCTACCTTAATACTCTATCTGAAAGAAATATTAGTATATATGGATTAGGGATAATAATATTTTAGAAAAAACCCGATAATGAATATTATATTTAAGGAGAAGGGTGGAAACCGAATATTCGGCCGAATAATCCAAAGTCTCCCATATATTCATAACATTCGCGGAAAAATATTCGAAAAATAATATTAGAAAAATTTAAAATTTAAAATTTTATTCATTAACAAAATATTTATATCAATTAATATTTAAATATTTTAATCAATTTTACTCATTATGATACGTATGATGAAGTAATGTGGAGTGGCCACATCCTAATTTTTATTTTATTGGCAACGCAGTAACCGGATAATACCTAAAACGCACCCATAATAAACATTATGAAAACATAATAAGTATATAAATAAACATAAATAAATACTGATTTAAATAAATATGTATTCTTCAATTGGCATTAACTGATTTAATTTCCAAACCATTTCTTCTTTCATTTAAATTGCCTCATATTTTATCTCAATCAGGAGCTAATACAACAGCCTAGCATAATTAATACCACGAATCTTTAAATGTAGATGTCATTAAGAATATTATTAAGTGGGCATTAATTATTAACGCCATAAAAACACACGTTAAAACTATAAATTATTCCAGGATTGCTCCACTTAGGAATCTAATTTATAATTGTAAATAAATCATAACGAGATAAAGACATTAATGAGGATAATAAATAGTAGTTGTTACGTATCGACCATGTCGTTAGCCAAAGCGGTTGTTAAAAATGATATAATTAACATTATAATTTGGAGTCTTTTTATTTATTATTGATTTAGTACCTGCACCAGAATTATTTATAAACGCGTGGTAGCGTTTAAGACGTCCGCTTGGAAGGTATTAAATATGAATTGATGCTTTGGAAATAACTACCTGTTAATGAAAGAGAATTATACCATTAATGGGCTCATTTAGGCATCAAATTGAAACATAATAAATTAATATTATTATCAACTTGTTAATGATACGCTATAAGATGTTTTCAGATACTACTGAACGGATGTAATTTGTTTAGGTTGGTTTGAATATAATTATTATGCGTAATAATCAGAGCCCATTAGGGATATTTTTAATAAAGTAGCCTTGTTTAGAGGAAACTTGCTTTTAACATCGTTTTAGGCAAGCCAATTTCTTGACTTAAAAGTTGTTCAAAAAATGATTTCATATATAAACTAAGAAATTGTCTTGTTTACTTGAAACATCTATATGAAACATTTTTTCTTCTTCTGGAATACGATTTGGTCCCCGATCATGCGCATTTCGCTTGTTATCATGATATTTTGTTTTTCTTATTGTAATCAAAATAATTTTTGGCAGTATTTTGAATTTGCCATAGATCATTTCTTGTTAGGTAAAAGAGGTTTAACATACCTGCCCCAAAAAGGGGTATTAAATAAAATAAACGGAACTGGAGAAATGTAAACAAAGTAACAAAACTATATATAACTTCCGCTTTTGAGTCAAGCTGTCCAATAACGGTAAGAGAGAACCGCAGGCATATTCCATAGTGGAATAAGGGACTCTCTGATCTAAAGACAAAGAGAAGAAAGTTGTTCAACCAGGTTAAAAGAACTGGCGATTGGGGAACTTATAAAGAAACCCTGACAGAATATAATATCAAAATAAGGAAATCTAAAAGAGCAACATGGAGGCAGTACTGCGAGGGGGTTGAGAAAACACCCGACTGTGCAAAACTTTAGAAGGCTCTCGCAAAAGGTAACAACAATAAAGTTGGATCAATGCGGAACAATGACGGAACATACACAGAACCGGAGGGAAAGCGCTGAAACTCTTACATCAAACGCATTTCCTGGGTTCTGCGGTTATTGGTACCGAACACAAGAATCTGGCTATCAACAACCTATTCAAACGGGGAACAAAAAATAGCTGGATTCTAGTAAAGACCATAGTCTCGCAAAAAAAAACTCGCATGGGCAATCAACAGATTCGAGCCATTCAAAGCTGCTGGGGAAAACAACATCTTCCCAGCACTACTCCAAAAAGGAATCACTACTATGTACCATTATGTGGGCGAGTATAGCCAGGGCACATACCGAATAAGTGGGCAAAGGTTAGGGTGGTATTTATACCAAAACCAGGACGGGAAACATACCAACTGACAAAATCTTAAGGCCCATCTCGTCTGACCTCGTTCCTACTGAAAACAATTGAAAAACTAATTCATAGACACATCAGGGACGGAGCAATAGTACTAAAACTACTGCACAGACACAAATATGCGTATCAATCAGGAAAGTCGTGCGAAACCGCAGTGCACGAAATAACCATAAGAGCTGAAAAAGCAATCAAGAACAAGCAGACTGCTCTTGCAGTCTTCTTGGATATAGAGGGCGCCTTTGACAACACCTCGTTTGAATCCATTACAAGAGCCACACAAGCAAGAGGTATACAGCCAACAGTAGTTGGCTGGATCGGCCAAATGTTAAGTGGACGGAGAATAAGAACATCACTAAATGGAATAACTATGGAAGTATCGGTCGACAGGGGCTGCCAGCAATGCGGCGTACTGTCCCCTCTTCTGTGGTACCTAGTCATAGACGATCTGTTAGATCAACTGGGCCAGAAAGGATGCTACGTACAAGCCTACGCGGACGATGTAGCAATACTCGCGGTCGCTAAATTTGACATCACATCAGAACTTCTGAAAGGTGCACTCAAACATGTGAAACGGTGGTGTGCAGCAGATGGCCTCGGTTAACTCCGAAAAACCCTCTTTAGTACCATTTACACGTAGAAAAACCTTAATTAAGGTAAAAATACAGACGCTGTTCGGCAGAGAAATACAAATGGAGGGACAAGTTAAATATCTAAGTGTAACCCTAGACTCTGACCTTCAGGCCACATCTGACAAAGATTACGATCAAAGCCGTGAAAGCGTTCTGGGCATGCCAGCGAATGTTCGGAAAAAACTGGGGACTAACACCAAGAATAGTGTATTGGCTCTTTACTCGGGTTAGAAGCCCCATTATGACGCACCAACAATCTGGTGGCATAAAGCCTCAGATCGGGTAAGCTGGAGAATACTAGGCAAAGGGCAAATAATGGCCTGTCTAGGAATAACAGGGGCAATGGCAACAAGCCTCACCGCCGCAATGGAGGTTATATTGGACCTACCTCCACGTCACATCAAAGTGGAGACAGAGGCCAAGATAGCAATCTACAGAACTAACGCCATGGGGAAATCTGAAGAATACATTTTAAGAATGCGTCCCGACAGGACAATAAATACACTTCGCATGATGAAACCTTACAAGGTAGTAATATCAGATAGGGCAGAATGGGAAAATGGCTATATGCAAAAACTTAAAGGATCAATCTGGTTTACCGATGGATTTAAATCCAACAAAGGAATAGGAATAGGAGTGTATGACAACTCGGCAGGAGGAACAAGGCTCCAGCTTGGCGAGCATACCTCCATGTTCCAAGCAGAAGTTATCGCAATTCAATGCTGCGTTAAAACTCTATTGGAAAGAAACTATAGTAAGAAGGAAATGAATATTGTAACAGACAGTCAGGCAGTGCTGAGAGCTCTAGAGTTGCCATAGAATGCATTGAAGACCTGGTAATACTGGGAGCCCGAAACAAAGAAACACTTGTGAGGGCACCGGGACATCAGAGAATCAAAGGCAACGAAAAAGCGGACAAACTGGTAAAAGAGGCTAGCGAATTAAAATTCATTGGCCCCGAACCAACCTGCGGGATACCATATAGGACCGCAAGGAATAGCTTGAGAAAACATCAAAGAAACCGCCACAGCCGATACTGGGAAGCCTAAACTGGAATGAAACACTCGAAGAGGTTCATTAAGGCTCCCAGTACGGAGGCGACGGAAGAAATCCTAAAACTAAATAGGAACCGATTAAGATTAAGATGTCGTAGGACAGCTAACAGAACACTGCACATTAAATAAACACTATACACTATATCACTATGGGATAGACAAATCACCAACGTGCAGAGGCTTTGGGGAAGAAGAAGAAACCCCACTACATGTAATAACTATCTGCGAGGCATTCAACTCATGCAGGAAAAAGCTCTTTGGTTCAACGCGAATGAACCTAAACGAGCTCGCCCATTCACGAGACTTCTGGACTTCATATTTAAGATACAGAGCTCATGCATGAGGAATAGTTATGGGTGAGCACAATAGGTCACCGTGGCCGCAGTGCAGTGGGATGCTACAGCGAAACCAGGATATATCAATTAACGAAGTAAAGAAATATTTGATATTATATTTCGCTGGTTTTAGGCTCTTGGTAAGAAAAGAGGCGGGGGCTCCAACTAGCGGTGCGGAGGTCGATAATGGTTGAAATAATACCCTAGATGAATTAAAAACCTCCATACCATCGATCTTCGTGTAAATATCATCTTCTTTATGGTATTTTATATGTTATTGTATTGTATGCACCGCCATCTACATCTTACGAAGCCATTGATTCATTTTTCGAAAGATCGAGGATATGCTTCTTGATAAAAAAGGGTGCTTATACTAATTGAGTTTAAACATACCGTCCTAAGTTGTTGATGGATGCTGTAGTAGTAAATAAGCATGTAGTTAACAATTTTACAATACAATGAAAGTCAGGCAATATAACTCAATAAGAAATGCGAATGGAAGGCTATTGGACCTCGAGTCCCAATTTTGAAGCAACCATTGTGCACGACGATGCACCCAGTCTGCCCGAGGACTAGCAGCATCCTGCATTGCTGCTTACATTAGGCCTAACCAAACATACTTTAAGTTTTCCATTGAATACTGCACTGAGACCAGTAAATTATTTAAAAAGGTTTAATTATATGTACTATACACTGGGGAAATATTGAATGAGAGCACGTACATACTGGGGTATGTAGAGTGGCAGGTACGGGGGAAATCCCCGGGCTACTTAACTATGGTAGGGTTGATCTTAGAGGAAAAGGTATGTATAGCACGAGCGAGGTGTGGGTCGGAAAAGACAGGAACGAAAATGTGTACTGTGTAGTAAGGGGAGACGAGGACCATAGAGGAAAAGGTATAGGCGAGCGAGGTGTGGGTCGGAATGAAAGTGTGGATGAGACAAAGGTACACCGCGTGTGTACTGTGTAGTAAGGGGATACGAAGTAGCACCTGAGTCACGAGCGTGAGGGTGTAAAAAATAGTTGGTATTGCAGAAACGTTCGAGAATGGGGGATGGCAATGGCGTGGAAATCTGCAGAAGACTGTCGTGAGAGAGGAAGTTGGTAAAGGACGAGGGACCGTAGGTTGGGTTGTTTGTTTGTTATGAATATACTTGGGTTTTTGTTTGTTGTAGCTGTATATGTCAAATAAAGGTGTCTAAAATAAACACCTGTATTTGGCATACAAAATACGGATATTATTTAACTTGGCCCTAAATGAATCTAATTATCCAGGCTATTAGAAAAGAGTAATCATCTGCCCTGCATTAAAAAGCGGAGACACTAGGATGATAGAAGACTGCCCAATATATATGTTGCCAAAGTCTTGTACACTAGCCTCAGTTGGAAGATACATAACTGAGAACTAACACGGTTTTATCTCTGGTAGATCAACCACAACTAAGTTAGCAATGCTTACTGGATGCCAAGACAGTTGACCGCATTTACCATGGATGTCTGCTCAAAAAGTTAACATGGCGAAAATACCTATTCGTAGTTAACTAAACAACAATCGTAGAAGTCTAAATCAATGCCACGTTGAAATATGACCATAACACTACTACTAAATAATTGGTTGACACATTTTAATTGCGTTTTATTTTTGTTTCTGTATCCTAAAATATTTAAAAAATCACAAGATTCATGAATATAAAATAATAAAAGAACTGAAATAGCAATGAATAGGTATCAGTTTTCAATCAGAAAGTGCAACCCAGTTTATGGTATTGCGCACACCAACACATATAAAGGTTGTCCCAAAATTAACGCGAGATTTGAATTATATATATATAATCATAAAGTACATAGGATAGGGTTATTTATGAAATAACACATCGGGCAAATGGCATCCACAGCTTTGCTGGCATATACGCACACTTTTGTCGAAATTTCCCATGACTATTTTGCAAAAATGTGGCTCAATTTCGTTGATGCAGCGTTTAATTTCTTCTTGTGATGCACGGGTGGTTGTGGGCTATTTGACATAGACTTTTTAATTCAAATAACCCCATAAAAATAAATCTAATCACGATCTAGGAGGCCAATTCTGATCACCGAAACGCGAGAGCACACGACCAGGAAATGTCTCATGAAGTAATTGAATTGTTTCACGGGCTGTATGGTATATGGCACCGTCTTCTTGAAACGGCATATTTGTCACATCAATATCGTCCAATGTCGGCAGAAAGAACTGTGGTATCATGTCGCGATATCGAGCACCAGCCTGATTAAAAAAAAGTATCGTCCAATATCCCAAAGTCCGTATCAAACAGTGACACGTTGTGGGTGCATTTGTTTTTCGACAGTCACATGTGGGTTTTGCGAACCCTAAACACGAACATTTTGGCGATAAACAAAGTCATCAAGTTGAAAATGTGCTTCATCGCTTAGGATGATTTTGCTCGAAAAATCAGCATCCACTTGTTGATTTTCAATAATCCATTCAACGAACTCTCTTCGCTGTGCATGGTCATTGCTTCAGTTGTTGTGTTAATTGAATTTTGTAAGCATGGATACACAGATCTCTTCTGAGTATACGCTGTAAAGAGATTCTTAAAATTTGCAATTCATCTTCACGACGCCGAATTGATGATCTGGGATTTTCACCAACATTCTCATGCACTGCTCAATATTGACATTTGATGGGCTTGTTTTTGGACCACCAGTGTGTTTTGCGTCTCCAACTGATCCAGCCTTCCTGAATTTTTCATTTAATCTCTTCACAGTTGACGAAGTTAAAAAACTATTCCGACCATATTTTGTATGAAATTTTCGAATTGTGGTCGACAAACTATCCTTATTTTTGAGATATTGTTCAATAATAAAAACACGGTGTTGTATCGTGTAACGCTCCATTTTTACTAAACCTACTCTCAGCTGTCAAATTGTTTTTTTTCAACAATTTACTGCACTCCCTTTATTACATGAATATCTATCTTTTACTCTAAATATCTATTGAAATCAATCAAATATATGGCTGCAAATGTATAGTACTTAATCCTCTTGCTGCCTAACCACTGATTGCCGGCCATAATGAAATATTCAACATTTATAAAATACAAACATGCAAATTGGAACAACACGAGAACTGAATTAATGGAACGGATCAATATGCATTCAATTCAATCGTAGGCCGTACAAAAAAATTTATGAAAAAAGTAACATGCTCACATTCGCAACTTCGAACAAATGGGCGGTGATTAGTATGCCGCCATGGTATTAATTACATATGGTAATGTATATGTGGAGTAAATAAAACCGTCGAATGCCGTGCAAGTTTTAGTTTTTAACAATCCGGGCTCTGCAAACAGGGAATGCAATGAAAGCGACCGCGCAGTTATGTCAAACAGTTGTTCGCTCTCAGGTATGAATTCCATAACGACCTTTATACAGCGGGCGGATTTAATTAGAAAATTCCATGCGCTCGCCCCGTCTCGCTCAGCACCCGTTGTACGGCAGCGTCAAAATTTTTAAAGCGGAATACTACAGATTCAACAGCGTTTATATCTACACCTGCAATTTTATCGCGAGCACAGTGTTTGATTTCGCCCCCTGGAAATATACAACGCGTGCGCTGCTTAAAATGCAATTTCCGCCCAGTTTAAAGCGAAACACATTGGGTGAATCGATAATTTCGTTAGGATTAATTGGCACGGGGCCCATAACTGCATCATATAAACACCGACACAATCAGATCAAAACAGCAGGATTCCTGCCCAGACTTGGGGGTTCCGGTAGTAACCTGGGGTTGTTCTTGCTCCTGCAGTGCGATGTGACTCACCCCTGCATCACCCCTAATACCTTAAGCCACCCCAGTGGCGATTGAAACCGCGCAGGGATCAACTGTGTGAGGCATTGATGCTGATTAGGATTAAAAAAAGAGCCATTAACTCGCAAAACACATCTGCCTGTTCGCAAGTATTTTATTGTCGTTAGCTATAAAAATTATAGTGGTATTATTGTATCGCATAAACACTGAAAATCTAATGTGACTATACATTCCCTTAATATATGCACAAATTTGTTTTGTATGTGTTAGAATTTATAATGGTTTAATGCGTTTGTAGCACAGCAATACTAAATCGTAATAAACTTTATAATTCGACATCATCTGCCTGTATTAGAATATCCTATCTATCTCATTAAATATGGAAATATAATTCAAATGAAACATATATTTCTGTCTGCAAGGCGACAACGCATGCGAGATATATAGGTACGGCATTCTTCACATCGAAAACGCGAGCGGCTCTCCCTTATGTATTAAAATATCGTATTTCTTACTTTTTACTGTTTTCCTTTCAATTTGTAGCACTTTGGGGAATATTATCTCTTCTACCCCGGAAAAATCTTATTTAAAGAAATGTTTTTTAAAAGTTATTACACACGAAACAGTAATAAATTCAATTCCACACCATTAATAATAATAATGTTATTGTTGAACATCGGAAACGTGTTAACGACACGGTCTTTCTTTAAAATACCAACAAACCCGTAACTAAATCCGGTGGCATTAATCTCGCTGCTTATCTAAGAGCGACGGGATAATTAATAAAACCGAAGATACTGTCAGTCAATTAGCCAAGAGAAGCATCGAGAAGTTCGGGAAGAGCGGCTGCCGGTACAGGAATACATGCAATTATCACATTCCAGGACCGTTGAACCGTTGTACTTATGGGGGATAATCTCCCCAGTCGTTGCGGTCTCTCCGTACAATCGTGGGATTAGCGAAAGCTGAGTCAGCCGCGCCGCTAAAACTGGCTTTTATTGTTGTTTTAGGGCCTCTTAATTGTTTATTTCCATGTCGCTACACGAGGTCTAACACTTTTTATCGGTGCTATTTTCGGACAGATGTAACGCCTGCAAAGGGTACTTTAATAAACGTCTGCGAGATCTAGCAACTGCGACAAGATATTATCTAGAAGTATTTAACCAATTCAATTCATATTCCGGATACATATTAATTTATATGGTTATTTATAATAATTTATATAGGGGATAAATAGATTCTAGCCGCTTAATTAATTGACTTAATTAAAAGCCCCTATATCACGCATACAGCGTTAATTATAAAAAATTATTAATCTAAGAGCTAATTTCTAACACGCACTAAAAATTAAAGACTGCTGCACATAAAGTGTCGTTTTATAAATATATTAAAAATAGTGACTACTAAGTACACATTAGATCGCTTTTATTAAAATAAAGCAAAAAGCCTAACAAAAGGTGTCCACTTGATGTATTGCCTTTATTTCACTTGTGATGCAGATATCACGTTTTATTTATTTACCGCAATAAATTGCCTGACTTGATATATGTCGCATATAATGCATAAAATTTTATCTGAAACATAATAGAATTTCCACAGTAATCTCGAGAAATTATTTCATATTTGCATGCGGATAAGATGGCATGCAATCGCACACTTTATATTGTAATCGTGAACAATGAGATATTATTTTACTTTTACAGTATCCATTTTGAATGCAGATTTTTAGTTAGTCTAGAGGAATTTCATTTTCCCATCATATTTACCATGATAGCAAAAACTATCAAATAAAACATATTATATTATGTTATAATTATGTTATGTCTCGATAAATCTATCGAGACATAACATAATAAATAAAACAACAAAATAAGTAATAAGGTAAAAGAAATCAGTAGAAATAATGAATATTTTGAATCATTTATGCTCAAAAAATAAGAATATGCATTTACTATTTCTATTACTTATTTTGTCACAAAAAACAATATATAATATCCCTCGGTAATTGATTTCTTATTTCTTTTTTATTTCTTACTTCATGTCACTACGACCTTTAGTCGCAAATAGTTAGTTAATTATAAGATTGCCTGGATTGCTGGTATAATGGCAGATGAATTTCGTGTGAATTACGAGTCAATTCTTAATTTGTGTTTCAAGCATTCACGACTTTGACAGATAAAACTACGCTGCTATTTGTGAATATAGATTCATAACGGTGTGAAATGGATTAACAACATCGAACTCGCCTTTATACAGTCCCACCTAAAGGCTGGTTAATGCTTAGAAATAAGAAGTAACACGAATGATTCAAATATATCAATGAAGAATATTAATCAAACTACTATGTTTTTTACCACTTAATTTAGAACGACTAGTGTCGCCTAAGCTCTAGCTTTGGCGAAACTAGTTGTTATAAATAATAAATCAAGTGGTAAAAAACATAGTAGTTTCTTTCATATCCTTCTTTGAAAATGAATTGCCAGAACCATTCCATTTCCATTAAAATATATACAATTATAATTAGAGAAAAATATGTTGACCTCCATAATATTATTGCAAATACCTCACAACACACAACGAAATGATGTTCTTTTGAAATTTGACTAGATATTTAGTTTCAGGTAAATATTTTGGATATTGTTTGAAATATGAAATTTTGGTTTTTCCTGTGTTAAATTTACAACATTGTATTTCTCAATTGAATCAACAAATTTATTGAATTACTGGACATTCATTAATGAATACTGTAGCATTTTACTTTGTACCTTTTTATGTAGCGTGAAATCCATTATTTTAATAACTTTCCAAAGAATAAAATAATCTTAAAATACAAAAAAATCTAAATCACCGATTCTACTAATCAAATTTGTAAAAAAAAAAAATTGTGAGTAAAAAAAAATAAATAAAATAAAATAAAACCAAATACCGCTTCTCCATAAATATGTTTCCAAAAAATTGAATCAATTTTTATTTATTGATTCAAACAAAACGGATAATACAGACATCAAAATAAAATTAGTTATGGACACCATCGACTGAATTGTGCTGCTATAGACAGTTGATAGTAGTGCAACTATTAACAAATAAAGACTAACTAAACAACTATTAACTAAAAGTTCGACTGAAATCTATCGTTAGTCTGATAACTGATATAATATTAAAGTATTTGTAATCCGATACGAAATAAAAGCTGCCAAAAGACTGATACAATTCACATCATTTGCCGCTCCCAGTCCAAAAAGTAGTGTTTTCTATGTTAAGCTTATAGTACGTACAGTCAAGATAGATTTTATTTTGGAAATTTCACATGTTTAAATCCGCGTCACCAGTGTCGATAGTCTTTATTTACGTTTACTTTGATTCGTGTGTATGATGAATAAAACTAAACAATACACGTTCTTATTTTAACGTGTAGCTCTTAAAACAAGCTTCAAAATTCTAATTCATGCCTACACATACTTCACATACATCATACAATAACATATGATACAAGGTAGTGATGGGGAATATCGAGAACTTTTGAAAATCGAGAACTTCGTTATCGAGAATATTCAGGGATCGAGAACATGGAATCGAGTATTGAAAAAGCGAAAACGAAAACAGTTTTACAAGGTAGCGAGAACCGGAAAACGAGAACCAGGAACCGAGACCCGTGCAACGGGAATCTTATTAGTAACCCCTGTACGTCTGTACATACAATACATATGGTAATGTAGTTGTAATAAATATGATTTCTAGGTTCTCATAACTACAATAGTGGAGGCTATCCGGAACCACTTAGACCAAGTAAACAGCCACCCAGAAACAGCCAGAATTGAGTCGGCTCTATGCAGGCTGCTCCCCAATATTGACTGTCCGGATGAGAAGAATAGGAGACTGGTGGCAATAGTGTCGCGCGCCCAGTTTCTGTACGCAGCTCCGGCCTGGGTCGGAGTGATAAGGACCAAGCGGAATGCGCACCAGCTCCCTTTGGATCACCCAGGGATATCGCACAGTATCTCTAAACACGGCGTAGGTACTTGCGGGTACACCCCGGCCGACTTCATGGCAGAGGAGAGATCTAAGATATAAATGGACACCAAGGGAGGGGCAAACCCGATAGTTACCAGACGAGAGGCGAGAATCCAGACCATGGAGAAGTGGCAACTGCCAGAAAACGCAACATAAACCAGGAAGTTCATCTCCCGGATTGGCCAATGGGTAGACCGAGACCACGGTGTGTTCCAGTCATACTTGCTCCGGATAGGGAAGGCAGCGACGGCCAGATTCCGATACTGCGTGGGAACTGATGATCCAGCCCACACATTACACCACTGCCCGAGGTGGTACCGCGAGAGAGCGACCCTGTGAACAGAACTGCGAAAAGAAGTCACGCCAATCGAGATTGGAGACCTGATGATGGTAGCAGAGGAAACAAAAATACAACGATGACCTTCTGCAAAGAAAAGACGAGACGTACGACAACGGACCAGACAAACAAGGGACCAAAACAGCAGTCTGACAAAACAACAAGCTGAAACCATGACTTACGTCCGCACCATGGATGCGAAGATAAGCTACAAGGACAAGCCTAAATTACAACAGGCTAATGAAGGCAAAGACAAAGTATGACGGCGCAAGGGGCTTAGAATGCCTTGGAGGCGGGCAAGCCCTGAGTAACAGAACGTGAGTTTTGCTTTAGCCCGTAGGTGCCCCGGCCAGAACGCGAGGTGAAGCCGGTACTTCCCCTGCCACTAACACCTAGTTGTGCTAGTGAGGTATGGATGTATTTTGAAGATTCCACCTCACACACAGGAGCAAAAAAATCTCTTAATTATATATCCATAACTACTTGGATCTCGGTACTCTGTTCTCTGTTGTTCTCGATTTCCTGTTCTCGGTTCTCAAAAACTTTTAAAAATCGACAACATCGACTTTTGATAAGAATCGAGAAGAGCAAACAAAAATATTTTTTGTCAAATTGTTCGTGCATGTGTTGCATGTTTTACTTAATAATTTTCGCTGAAACCAACACATATTTCTTACCAATTGTGATTTTTCAAAATGTTCCCCAGATCCAGAACTCAAATTGTATAGATTATATTTAGAATTTAACAATTATAACTCCAGTGTTTCAGAGATTTTTATTTTTTATAAATGAATTTTTAAGTTGTAGTTGTATTTATGACTTTTATTAAAACGTCATTAAAAATGAGTAGAAAAGAGTAGGCAAGTTGCAATTTTCAGAAATCATTAATATCAACAAGAGTAATTACAATACGAAAAAAATCTTAATTGGCGAGTCCACAATAAGGCGTAATAATTTTTTTCACCTGTAGCCCACACTTTCAATAGTTCAGCTAATATGCCTTTTATTGCTAATACAACAACCATTCATAAACATATATTGTGGTGTATCAGAGATTTGAACTTTTTTTTATTTTAATTTTCAAAGCGTATGTGAGTGAGGTGGGCACCTGAAAATAAAATTCAAAAAAAATATTTTCGCATGCGTAAATAAACCTTTAATATTAGACTAAGGTTATACTCCATAATGTCTAATCTATTATGCATACCGAATATACAGATTCTCAAAATAACATTGATATGGGTGAATATAGTCTTTTATATAGAATTTCTCAACCGCAGTCAACTTGTAACTTTTTATTATATAATATATATATATATATATATATATATATATATATATATATATATATATATATACTTTATATGTGACGTTGATTTCTATTAATCTATGCGACACTTGTAAATGTACTAATAATACAAACGCGTAATACAAATGGTAGTACTTAAGCCCAGTAGATAAATACAGCATTGTGCCAGTTCCATCATGAGAAATATATTAACAAAATATTATTCGCGCGATGAATTCATATGATGGTAAAAGGTATTGACAGTTATTGTTATGGCATGAGTACGCTCATACCTGGAATAAGCAGCTTACATATTTCAAGCAGTATTATTCTAGCCGGACCTATCATAATATGTTGTGCGTATTGCATTGAAGGACATTTATTCAAGTGTTCCTACATCTGCTGGTAGGGCGTATTTATGAAATTCAATGCGAGATATGTGCTTAAGGGATTATATTAGGCGTATTGTTTGACGGAATGTGTGAACACTCCGAAAAGGGTTTGAATAAATATTACCGTTAAAATTACTTCAATCGAAACAAGCAGCAGCTTGCCAATTGTAAGAATAACATTACTGGACATTTGTATAGTAAATATATATTGTGTAACATTTTCATACGAGAGTAGATGACATATTCTGTTACTTTTAAACTGGATGAATATAAAAACTAGCAAATTTTAAGTAGAATTTTAAAATAATACAAATTATATGTATACCCGAGAAAACATGAAAACAGGTTTAGCATGCATTTTTTACGTCTTAGTACTAACAACTAACAGACTAACCGCAGTAATTTTTGTAAAGTAACAGCAAAACTTAAAATACCCCAAAGTAATATATTATTCTTAACAAATTAGACAAAAGCACAAGAAGTACAAACATTACATTAAATAATCTATTAATTATGTATAAATTAAAAACAATAAAAGAAAAACCAACATAAAACTCAAATCAAACAAACAAATACATGGATACCGTAGAAAATTGGACTTTTACACAGTTTAGAACAACAAAATATACAGAACACTAACAACAAATACAGTAGAATAGTTTAACAAACTTTCACAATATAAAAATTCACACGCCGATGTAGTGCAGTAATTAGCACCCCTGCTCAACAAATGTGCTTTGTCGGTACAATTTATCGTTGTGATACAATTAACGACACTACAGAAACACAATCACGATTTTTTTAAGTAGCAAGTCGTAACACATGTAAGCATGTACCTCCCCTTATAATGGATCTAGGACATAGTGTCCTATACCTCAGGGTAAACTAAAAAACGTTTAATATGAATGTGTAATTATGATATAATGGTGAAAATGCATATGTGTTCTAACCTTCCCGGTACAGAAATATGACGAATATATAATAATATAACGACGAAGGACGCCTTGACGTGGTGTGTGAGCCCCGTGAGACGACGTCTAAAAACGGCCTGCTATGGAGCTAGAACATAGCAGGGTCCAGTATGAGGCTCATCACAACTCCTAGCCTCTCTACTAGAATCAATTTCTTACCTTTGATCTGTAGGGCTCTCTTTCCCAACCCAGGCAGTCAAGAGGAAAGCCACCTCATCCTCGGGAAGGGTAGACGGGAAGGCGAAACCAACAAGGACAAAGAAGAAGCTACCAAATGGCCTCGAGGAGTGGCGAAATAGTGAGACAAATAGACGATGAATGTAAAGCGATGACAGGCGGCCGGAAGAGAAGAACAGAACGGCTGGTCGATTTCAAACCTAAATCTGAAGATGGTGGGAGAAGTGGCCACAATAGCCACACCGCGGAGGTACACCTTCCTGCCGACTCAATGGGGTAATCCGAGGGTTCATACACTACATCGTGTGCTACACCGCCAGAGAAGAGAATATGAAGGATAGTACCTATTATGACATGCAATGCGTAAGGCGAATCGTAGAAGCAAACGTGACAGAGGCAATAGTAGTTGAGGCGCAAAGACTGCCCAGCCAGGATATTAGAAAAATTGCTGAATACCTTTTCGCAGGTTCAAATGTGCAAGCAACTATCAGGGACCTATTTCATGTCCTGTGAATCTTCGAAAGACACCCCACTCCTCGGCACTCCAACTAGGTGGTCGGCATGGGATAGTTTCGAATTCACTCCGCGTCTTGTTCGGGGCGCTTACCAAATAACTAAACCAAAAACTCACGTTCTGTCACTAGGGGCTTACCGCCTCAGAAGCACTCGAAGCACCCTAGTACCTTCTTGCGTCAGTTAGTCAATCGTGTCTCTTGTCGTGCCTTTTTTGTCCGTTGTCGTGTGCGTCAGTTCCATAGGTCGTACTTTGTTTTCATGACCGTCTAGGCGAATGTTAGCGCCGTCTGCCAGTGTTCAGCACTCCGGAGCATACCCTCAACCAGCTGGGCCAGGGTGTGGATCTGCTCCACGATTTCGATCATCAGTCTGGTTCTATCTATATGCCATCTGCTGCAGCAGAAAATGGCATGTAATGCGTCGTCCATCCCGTTGCAGTACATGCAACTTGGATTGGCAGCCTTGCCAATTCTGTACAGGTAGCTCTGGAATGTCCCATGTCTCGTCAAAGCCTGCGTCGGCCAGTTGTCCGTGTCTCCATGTCGTCATGTCACCAGGGGCTCAAATCGGGGGGAAAACCTTCGGGTCCACCGGAGGGCGTCGTCGTAGGCCACGTTCCACAATAGGGGACCAATTACTGATCCCGTGACGCTCCGGTGCCCTCGTGTGCGGGAATGTGTCTGTTCCTTAGCGCGCGTATGATAGTCACCCATGGAAGTGTATTAAACGCATTGGTGACGTCCAGGGTGATCATGATGCAATGTCTTCTGGTCCTCGATGTGCCTTGGTCTGCCTTCTGACCGCTAGTATGGCATCCGTCGTGGAGTGACCCTGCCTAAGTTGCCGTTCATGAAGACCTCCTGTTTCCTCAAGGGTTTCGGCAATACGGTCCGCCAGAAGTCTTTCCACGTCTTTGGCCACTCCGATTGTATGCCTTAGAGAAGGTGCCCGTGGCAAGGCATTTTTAACGATGGTGGTGATATCTCGTGCGATGTACGGTGCTGCAGCTTTTATCGCTTCGTTAGGGATGCCTGTCGGTCCCGGGGCCTTTTTGTTGCGCAGGTTAATGATTGCTTGCAATACTGTCTCTTCTTCCCAGTCTTGGGCTATTGGAGGCAGGTGCTCGGGCTCTTCTTCTAGGAGGTCCCTGTTGTATGTCACTGGGAGAAAGAGGGCTGTTGCCACCGTTCTTCCCCTCCAGGTATCGTCGATTCAGGTCTAGGCGGGCGGGCTTTGATCTTACCGTGACGATTTTGTACGCGAGGCCCACGGGTCCTCATCGACCTCCTTGCACAATTTCAGTCAACAGTCCATCTGGCTGCGTTCAATTTCCCGCCTGAATATCTTGCTCCTTTCCCGGTACTGAGCCTGGAAAGACTGCAGGCGCCCCATCAGAATGCGGGATGAATCCGACACTTCCTCCCATTCTCATCGATTAGAGCAAGTGCGTCTTTAGAAAATCCAGCCTGCAAGCAATAAATAAATAAAAAATTACGTAGTTCATTATAAAATGCCTGAAATAGTAAAATTTCACGACGATCATTATCATTATACAAATCGTCTAGACACGTCTTAAGTAATTAGAGGTTTTACAAAACGATTCACTATTCGCCCACTATTGTATATACTGTGCGTTCATAAATGTCGATTTGGTTTTAATTTTCAGCGTTAAATAGATAGATAAATACTACCATGCTACAATGATTCATTTGCCAAATGCAACTGTAATTGGTTTATTTTACATATCGACGTAAATGTCGTTTAATAGATAACTACATGGACGAATACGTCTGTTTATTAAGTTAAAATATGTCTTAATTGTGCTAATCGGGGAAACCCATACCTAAACGATATTCACATCGTCTCATTGAATTTAAGCTTTAATAAAGAGTTATTTATACATCTAGACTTTTCAATCAATGAATATATATATATATATATATATATATATATATATATATATATATATATATATTGTAAATCAAGAAAGTATTTTTTGAAATAATTGTTAAAATAGGCAGCAGATTGCCAATTGTAAGAACTATGCGTACGTATAGTGAAAAGATAATTTTGGGGCATTTTCATAAGCTGGAAATTATATATTGATTCAAAATGGAGAATAATAATCAATTATTATGCATTTATATGAAAATTGAATTTAAATGTAGAAACTATTCAAATTTTGGAATAATATTAAGCTCCAATCCAACATAATGCATTATGTTATTGTCCTAAAGTTCAATTTTCAAATAAAGTAGAATTGCTTGTACTTGAGTCGGCAGATATAAATGTTAATGCTAGAAACGTGCATCGATTTTAATCCCGTAATACTTCCCGAAATTGTTAATTTCATCGTACAGTTCCGAGGAATCGAGGCTATGTATGAAAGTTAGATCTGGAACGTATCCAAAGCTTTTCAAGTACCGGAAATTTTTTAACGGGCTCTGTGAAGTGTGTGATTTAGAACATACGTAATGAATATGACGGGGAATAAAATTTAATCAGACAATTTTCTACTGTGCCAAAAGGTCAACTAAAATAAAACTATATCTTTTTTAAATACTGTCTACAAAGTGTCCGTATATTTAATAAAAGCCATTTAATTTTATATTTCAGTCTAAAAGCTATTTGAAAAATTTAATATACCTCCTTATAATAGAAACGATATTTCTATTAATAAGAAGTCGTTTCTGCTACGTTTGAGTTTCTTGAATAAAATCGCTCGTCCCAATTCCACACGATTCGAATTCACCTGGGCAAAACAAACGTATACAATGGTGGATTTTATTGATCGCACCCCAGTGCGTTTCACGAGTCCATAAGCGGTGCCAGCAGGAAGATTTTAAATTCTCATAAAGCTGACGAAATCCCGGGGTTCGTTTTTATCATATTCATATAACAAATGTTTTTTGCTCGCATATATATGGTATATACACCATAGCTTTTACGGAGAAACGAAAAATATGTAGAAACTACCTATTGAAATGAAAGGAAAAACTTGTTTCCAATAATGCAGGTGTGTGCTTTTTTGTGTGCAAACCGGGTAGCGTCAGGGATGTAGCGTGAGGAATTCAAATATTATTTGAAATAGGACTATATCTTATACGTATACAGGTGTAAACAAACTAGTAACAGGTATATTTTAACAAAATAAATATTGGAATTATAAAACAACAATCCTTATAATATAAAAACGAAGATACTGTTTTAAAGCCGACCGACCGTGCATGTCGTGTAACAAAACATTTGTATTACTGAGCATAGTTGCGTCTATTGTTAACTTAGAAGTTGCAACTCCATAGTTAGAAGAAGAAGAATATGTTGAGAGGAAAATTAGAGAAATAGTCACACGAGCACAGATGAGTTGGCGAGATGGTTGATTATCATACTCCGTCGGACGACGGGAATTTCAGAATCATATAGTTATGAAAGAGAACATTCGGATATGCATACACGCAATACAATCATATATTATCTTAGAATCTTGTAATAGAATACACATGAAAAATATTTTATAATATTTTTTTTTTATTATTCACCTGTTATGCTACTTGCTACTCGCAGACCAACGACTAATTTATACTAATATGTCGTAATAGGCATATATTAAAGAAATCATGCACCCAAACGATGACCTCTATATTACTGATTAATCCGTAGGTCAGCATGATTTTCACACACACAGAATTAGCTTTTACATAAGACACTATACTAGTTAGGATTCGTTCTTTTTAAACCTAAATATTATTCTCAATTTGTCAATAGGTACAAGTACTTCTGCATTGACATGTTGGTGGAGACTGGTTACATTTTATTTTAAAAGTACAGATCATGATTCAAAATTGATACTATCTATCGCACCCAAGCACAATAAGTAAATTGTTTTCTCCCGTTGTATGTTTTTGTATCTTACTTGGATGTCTGTTACTTTTCTTATTTTTTCCATGAGTTATATATTATTATTGTATCTGCCATCCAGTCTTCTTTCTTGCTTGTCCTTCGGGTGTTCTAGTTTAACTTTTCTAAGCTTTTTGGATAGTTCTTCTAGTGTATCGTCTATGTTATCTAAGTGCTCTAAATCTTTCACTGTGTCTCTCGTTTCTTGATAAATTAAATTCCTCAGATTCACCTTCTTTTCTTATTGTTTTTCTATAAGAGGATTATGGTCTCATGCTATATCGGCACCAGGGTGTTTTAATTGCGGAAATGTTTATTTATAAGTAAGTACTCAATTTAATTTCTAATGACATTTCCAGTTCGGTCTTATGGTGATGTCCATGTAAATAATTCGCCTTGCCGGGAGTTAATAAAAGGTATTAAGAATCCGTATATTTATTCCTCTGCAAATGATTGTAATCTAACCCCTCTTTTGTACATATCTTCCAGTCACTTATCCATAGCTGCCTTTCCCAATTATGGCATTTAGGTCACCCATAATTATTGTTCTATTATGCTTTTAGAGTACCTCTGCCATTAATCGGTAGAATTATTCGATTTCTTCATCTGGTTTTTCCGCTGTATGGGCATATGCTTGGATGATATTTAACTTAATAGGTGAGTTGTCGACTCGAATTACTAGCATTATTTAATATTTTACTTTACTATACCCTGTATGTGTTGGTTATTCGTATTTCCGGAATGGTAGATTATATAGTCCTTTATCATACAGCATCCTGTGCCCGGCCATCGCAATTCACTGATCCCCATTACATTTTCACTGAGTTTATTCATTTCCTACTATTTTACACGTTTGGGACATCCTTCGAATGTTCCTTATGACATTGTTCGGATTTCACACTCTCGGGAGAAGTGGTGCCCCTCTTCAATCTGGAGAAAGAAGATTATTGCTTATCCCGTGAAATTTAGATACTTCAGTTAATGATTATTTTACGTCGGATCCCTGGTAGTAGTAGCAGCAGGTGTCGTCTTCTGTCCCGGTAAGGAGTTGTGTTCTCCAGTGGCCAATATGTCCATGAGTCCTCTCCACTTATCGCTTCATGCCTCAGTCAATCCGGCTGCGTGTTGGAGGTGGTCCTCCGTCATTCAATCTTTTATTCGTCGCACCGCTTCCTTCAACCTGTCTCTAAACTCCACCATGTCCTTGCCGATCCGCAGGACCGCTATATCATCTGCAAAGGCAATGGTTTTGATGTCATCTGGCATCGCCCGCCGTAAGTGTAGTTCCACAATGCCCCAGAACTGATCCCTTTAGCACTTCTCCTCTCATTTAGAAGTCCATTTCTCCCATGGTTCCCTAATACCTGATTTTTCGGTCGCTCAGGAATGCCCCGATGAGTCTCACCATCTTGTGCGGGATGTTGAGTTCCCTTAGTACTGTGTTAGCACAGCTCCAGGGGATGGAATTGATGAAACTGCTGACGTCGAGGGTGACCATCAGATAATGCCGTCTGCTCCTTCTAGGATCGCATCTATCGCAGAGCGCCAGTTTCGGAAGGCATAACTTGTTGACAGATAGCCGCCCGAATATTTTTGCGATGTAGTCGAGAGGCCTATACGCGTCCGTGATTAGTTTCCCCTTCTCGGGTATGAGGACAAGCTTGGCCACCTTCCACCTCTGGGGAAACTTTCCCTTGACTATAGCCTTGACGTTGGGAGCCACGACCTACCACCTTGATGATCTCGTTGTTGAGGCCGTTTGGGTCCGGTGCATTCCTGTTCGAGAGACCCAGGATTGTCTCCCTTACTTCGTCCTCCTCCCAGGGCGGTGTCTCTGTTCATTGGTATTCAGTAAAGTCGGTATTGTGTTCTTTATCGTTGTCTGGTTCTGTTGACATGGTGGGGACAAGGGCTTGGATAGCCTTCGAAGTCTAATATGTTCCAGCCGGTAACTCTTCCCCTCGTAACCGTGGAGCCCCACTCCACTGCCTTAGTGTTAAAGTATCCTAACAACAGCACGCGCGTACCCGCCGCTTTAACGTAATGTTCTAGCTGTAAGCATTTGTATCGTATCTTAAGTAACGGCTATTGACAGACACGTAGCAGTGATTCCGCCCGGTGTGTCCAGAGACGCTAGAAGAATTTAGTGCGGTACTTGTCGAAGAATTGGATAGCATTGATCAAAATGTGATTAGACATTTAATTCAAGGTATGCCTTGACGATTTCAGGTATTGGTGGATGTTCGGGAAGGTAACATTTGTTACTAATGCCAGAAAACATTGGTTAGTTTAAGATAATCTCATGTTGCGTTTATCGTTTTGTGTTATTTTTATTTCTACTCGCCATTAAACTTTTTGTTCGACACAACTTCTTATTTGTGAACCTTAAAAGCAATTAAATAAAAGAATATAGTATATAATGTTCTATAAGCTAATAAATTAAAGTATCATATCAAAATAAAATTGTACTCAATTGCAATCTAAATAAGTTTAAATTAAATATTAATTATTCATAATTATATTTGGTTATATAAATATTGGATATGCATGCATACATAATTAATTTTAAACTTATAATTATATCAATAATGTGTTCAATTATATTTGTATACATAAACATATTTGATATTAATTTCAACTTGGATGTTTGCAATAATCAAATATATATTATGTATGTGCAGCAAACATGATTTAATTCAATTTAAAAATATCCCAAAATATTTAGGTTTTAAGAAATTAATATTTTTTTGTAATAAGCACTTAATTATTATTAATTAATATGTGGGGATACATTGAGGTGCATTTTCGATATCGAGAAATTACCATTATGGCAATAAGTTACATCAATGAATGCATTAATGAAATAAATTAGCATAGTATTCATATGAAAAAAGATTAATTCTTTAACAATTTTATATTCTATCTCAATCAGTGCAAGGTGATCCTCATAGTAAAGTGTGGTCAATTACTTCGCAATTATTTCGCAAATGCATTCTGCAATAAGTATGTAACTGCTGATAATTTTTAATATATAAATTCAAGATCAAATATGTCAGACTTAATTCATCGTGTCTTGTATTGCACAAAAAAACAAATTTAATTGTTTATTGTATTCATCCACTCTCCAAAGGCGTATTAAAAAATTAATTCAAGATATAATTAATTAAAGAAATAAAGCTAGATAATGTAACTTGCTTTAAACTCAACCTCTGGATCTGCTAATGATCTGAATCCAGTTATTTGTTTACCTCTTCAGAACATCTAGAGGGTGTTTGTGCAGGAATATAATAAGTAATAAGAAATAATAAAAATAAATAAAGATATGAAATAAGGAATAAAATAAGATATATGGAATGAATGTTACAGGAATATTTTGTATTATATTGTTTATTGTGACAAAATAAGTAATATCACTAAATAGTAAGTTCAATCCAGCTTAATCGCCTAGTGGTTAGAGGCCCGTCTCGTACTGAGTATTGGCGTTGATTGAAGTATTTATCTTCCCAATACTTCAATCAACGGTATTGGGGAGCGAGAGATTAAATCCCGAAATCACCGATATTTCGCGAATCACCTTTCATAGTTTTTCAGAAGTTTTCTGTGAAGTTAAGGTACATACTCCTCTGAGCTCTATCAGCGCAGAAGCCCTCGGGCTGATTCCTTTACAGATAGAAGTTTATTTTGGTAAATTCATATTTTAAATATAAGCATATAGCCCATAATAATCCTCATATATACCGATCCTCATTTGTCTTATTTTTTATTTTATGTCAGCATACACCTTTATATAGCTGATTTATTATTGTAATATTCAACACTGAACGAAACGTTATTCATATTTTCATCAACTAACCTAATGTTGACGCCATTCATTCACAACCCAAGTGGAATCAGAAGGTTCATAATATTCGAAATTATTCTAAATCTCAAACACAAATGTAATTTACGCAACAATTATTCCGCAATATTTACTCACTAGATCAAATACCCGTCGTCCGAAGGGGTATGATGAATTAATCATCTCGCCAACTCTTCTAAGCCCGTGTGATAACTGTTCCTCTCAAAGTTTTACATACCTGACATTACCAAACTTAATAGTATATGACCTAATTATTCGAGCTATGCAGATGTACTGTTCATTAAATGAGTCTGTAAAGTGATTTTAGTTAAAACTTAAACCTTACCACATTGTCGCTTTCTTTATTTCCCCGCAATAAAAATATTGCCCACGACATGTGGTGCAATTGTTTTGATTAAATTTTGTTTTTTCCTATACCATTTGCATTGATTACACAATACGTTCAGAATTATAAATATAAAATGCTTATTTAGAATATTAAAAGACATAACTGTAGTTATTAGACCAAATTAACTTTCAAACAATAAAACGGTAGTTCCCAACCAATACCCCACCATAGCTTTAAAAATTGGATATCTCGATGCTTTGAAGATTTAATGTTTTGAGTTTGATAATTTCACCAAACACATAATGTCATGTATTCTACAATAACTATAACGACGTCATGAACTGCTATTTTTATTATTGTACAAAAATGTACTAAACATTACTACACATATTTTTGTAATAATAATATTTTCTAGGCGATTGCCATAAATTAATTCTATTATTATTTTTATTATTATTAAAGATCATAATAGGCGCATACCTGTTGAAGAATGTATTTGCGAGAGAATTGTGAAGCAATCGACCATATTTTATCCAAATGTGGGTGGTCAGTATTAGAATTTATTACAAAATTACCAACCAACGACATAATACTCGCAAGAACACAATATATTCCTACGTTTTATGGTCACTTTAACATCTGTGTAAAGTATCGTAATTAAGCACGAACCGTGTCGCTACAATTTCGCGGTATTAAAAGATCGCGCCGGAGGTGAGATGTGCAATTGTCGCGTTCCATATAAAGTCCGTGATGTCTGAGATATGAGCGTTGAAGAAGTGTAAATAGTGCAAATGTGACGATAATTACAGTCATGCAATGTGCATTAGTGTCTGGGATTCACGGATGGCGCCGGCCTTCGTGTCTGTCCGCGTGTAGCACCTACAAGTACTACACACACGCTCACCTCAACGGGGACTAACAAAGCTGGACAAAAGACTTACCCGCGCATATTTCATTAGCGGACAATCGTTATTTATATTTTATATCCTCTGTTTACATGATCATAAATTAAAACAGTTATTTACAATAAATTATCGTGAAATGAATTTGAATATTTATTACGTATTAATTGTATAGCACATATTGAAACTACCTACTTCTCGTATTGTTATACTACAAGAAAGTATGTACTAAACGTAGTTCAGTGGCTATATATTTTAATTACTATTCATATATTGCCATATGCCTCTTTTGCTTGAAATACTTTCTTGTAGCAATTATACTATTGACTTCTATAATAAGACAGACCATTGATTAACAGCACTATAATGAACAATAATTTATGGCTAAGATGCAGTGGGTTGAAAGTGAGGGTTATTATTTATTTTTATTATAATTATTGGGTTATATTAGGCGGTAATCTATATTCGTTATGCCACTATTTGCACATGCGCCTGCACCTAATATTGTTGATTGTAGGTCCTAATAATTCCTATGCTTTAATAACAGTTGAACCTAGAGTAGGCAAATTATCGAAATACACGAAAGCAAATCTCGAGAACGGTATATAATATAATGGAATGGATAATGGAAAAATTCGCTACCGTCAA
Organism: Lordithon lunulatus; assembly: GCA_963942505.1. NCBI lineage: Eukaryota > Metazoa > Arthropoda > Insecta > Coleoptera > Staphylinidae > Lordithon > Lordithon lunulatus. The sequence goes on along the minus strand of OZ012666.1, from coordinate 51,064,022 downwards.
GCTTAATATTCCAACAGAGTGGAAAAGGGGCATCATAACAGTGATAAATAAACAAAATATCTTTTGTTACCAACTATTGTCCCATAACCCTACTTCCCGTCTTTAATTAAAGTTAAGATACTGGCAATAGCAAACATACATACATCCCGAAGCATCAATTCGCCATCGAGCCAACAAAATCAACCCTACTCTCACTAATCATCCTTATATGGAATTGTTGAACAATCCACCTTGAAGGCAAACAATCAGCCATAACTCTCCTCGACATACATCATCGCCCTTAACTTAAAAAAATAACTGAAAAAATCAAAACTCATTGAATAAAAGTTGCCGGTATTTTCTTAAATTATAAACTTTTTATAAAACATACGACCATTTTAAATTTTGATTTCTGTTTTAAAGAAAAGTCAAAATGAGTGAGTCGCTTTTTTACGTAATAACAATTATTCTTTTATAATGCTATATAAAAGAATAATTGTTATTGCTGTATTCGGAAAGTAAGAGAGAGAGAGAGAGAGAGAGAGCATATACGATGGATATAATAGTCGCGATAAAAAAGTTGATAACGAAATAGATTAAGATCATCAGCTCTAGTAAAAGTATCGAGTACGACGTTACAGTAACAAATGCATTCTGGATCGTAAGGGTCAATGTGAAAATCCTGATCTACTTAGAATGTCTCAAGCTCCTAAAACACAGAGAAAATGCACTCAGCATAGCTTCACTACTACTAAGCAACGTTTTCTGAAATTTCCAAACATCTCTTGTATAACGAACATCAAAACCTAGACACATTTCTTTAAAACAGTAAAGATGCCATATAAAGCTGTAAAAGAAATATTGAGCATATCTAGAACCAAAGCACAAAAACTATCTGATGTAACACAGACAAAAACTACGATCTGCAAAAACTACGCATGAGAAGAAATATCAGACATGATATATTCGAATATAATATACAAAAGTTTTACTCGAACAAAATAATGTACTCTAATTCACGAAGGATAGTTTATCTCAAAGCCGAACAAGAACCAAGCAGCTACATCTGAAAAAAAAGCACAATCAATTAAGAAAGACTGATATATAAATGAGCAAAAACTGACATATAACACCCTAACGTTTATATACGGACGCAAGAATGGTTGTGGAGATAGTTGACAGAACGAAGCACATGGAGACACCGGTGAAATCGTGTCACCTTGGAACTAGAAGATGTATTCAAAATCTTACACTGAAAGATAGAAGTTGAAACCTTCGATTTCTTTCAGTGTAAGGTTTAATGGCGAGTTGCTATCACACATTTTTTTGTAGATGACATAGTTCTTTTTGTAGAAAGTTCAGAAACGATTAACGAATGGTCTCCCAAGTACACACTGATTGGGCTAAAAGTGGACATGTAAAAATGAAGGTGATGATTATGAATCCATTCTCCTTCCAAAACCATAAAAATAAAATAAAATAAAAAGCCAAGATCTCTGGTTATCCAGAAAGTCTACATTGACATTCTATGCTATAACCAGCAAGAAAAAATATTTAAATGGTAGAAATAAAACACCGGGTATGAGATGGGCTATTTAAGGCAACCTAAAGCATATATTCAAATCAGACATTCCCCGTCACCTCAAGACTAGGGCTATAAGCTGATAGACCAGTGCGCCTTACCATCAATGATATGGGCTTTACGAATCGATAACGAATAAACTGAAAGATCTATAGAACGATGGATGCTTGGTATCTCTCTTAGAGATCGAAAGCGGTACACCTGGATAAGAGAACATACAAAGATCGCAGATATTGCCCAAGGAATACGAAACGAAGTGGCAGTGGGCAGGGATGCATGAAGTTGAATATGGGCGGTGGAGCAAAAAGATGTGGCATAGTGGCTACGGATAGGGTGGCTAACCGTGCACTGATCATATTATAGAGATAGACAGCAAACAGTGTATTAGATAGACGCAATGTAGAGACAACTGTAAGTCTTGGGGAGGCATACGTTCAATATTGCACACACCCCGACTTAATATGATCAACATCATATTAATTCGGGGTTTACATTACATTATCCTGTAAAATTATAAATTGATTTTACTGGTTAATATAATCTACATTTGTTTTTAGTAGCATTTATAAATATGAGTTTATGACAAATTTGTAGTAGTAGTTACAGAATTTGTAACAATTTGTAACTGGCAATCGACCTTCGGGTCCTTTTGCCATGTATTAGTGCTTGTGTATATGAGTGTTAGAACTAGCTACTTCAGAAAATCGTCCCCGCGTTGCCTAAGTATCGTTAATTGTATCCCAACAACAAATACAAACTAATATTTTCATAGTTTTTACTATTTTGCCAGAAAATTGATAAATCAGCTAAACCAGCGTATATTAATTGTCGTTGCTGTTCTCATCTACTTATTACCTCCGTTTTTTTTTTGGCGTTTAGTGTATACCGAGTATTAAGTTGCTGGCCTAACGACTCAACCTCCATTCCTGGAGGAAAAGTCCAGTATTTTTGTCATGGTGAGTATCTTATTTACTCACTACCCTCCGGTCCTGAGACCAATTTCCAATGGGGACCGAGTTAACTTGAAAATTCCCCACACGGGCATTAGTACGCCTTGTCTGTTGTTGGCTTCTCGGATTTCCATTTCTAGCGTGAGTTAGAGTTTGTACTGCAAAAATTCTACATTCGAATCTACTAACAAGATTTATATTTCTGGTTACTGTAGTAACCTTCTTTATTATATCTTATCGTAATTCGATGAGTGCATACCTTGTGTATTAGCCTTGTACAGCAAAACGTTTACCCACATATTTACTATTTTGACTTCTTCTTCGTCGTGTTTCCTGTAGACCGAGGAGTCGTGGCCCATGCTTCACTCTGTTTGTGGCTCTTCGCACGATTTTTTTCATCTTTCTTAGTTCCCTTGTTGCTGGTGGTTGCTCTGATGAGATTGCTCCACCGTTTTGGATATCGTCCCCTTGGTCTGCTACTTTACCCTTGAACTACTAGTTCTGACCTGTCCTTCTCGTGATGTGCCCGGTATATTTAAGGATATGTGCATATATAATTTGGGATAGTCGTTGCAGTTTCTTTATATCTCTTAGTATAGAGACATTTAATATTCTGGCAGTCCAGGACTCGTCGCCAGCACACCATTTCATAAGCATCGATTTTTTAAGGATTCTCTGTGGAGTCGGGCCGTATTCCCCTAGATACGTCCATAAAGTGGCCCGCTCCGCGATACCACCGCTGGCTTTTGTATATTGTATGTATCACGTTATCTGCCTCGCCGTTACTGCGGCATCTGTCAGAGCATCTGTCAATCCGGCGTAATTAGCGTGGAACGTCCCATGTCCTGTCAGCAGCTGTATCGTCCAGTGGTCCGTCGTGGCGTGTTTCTTCTCCACCAGTGGTTTAATGTTGGGAAATAGTGTCCTAGTTCGTTATGCGTGTTCCGTGGTCTCTCATCTTGCTTGCGATTGTTCCACCATGGCTCCCAGGCCTCGTTCCTGATTTTCTTGGGTGGTATCCTACTCTTTATCTTGGCCTGGTCACCTGGAATCACGGCTGCGTGGGCCTCGGCCGTATCGGTTGATGTTGTTCTGTAGGCCCGGGTGAACCTTAGCGAGCCAATGGCCAGCGCCCTACGTAGTCTTTCGGAGTTCCTTCGAGTCTTCATCGCTCCGACCTAAACTGTAGCCGCGTACAAACGCTTCTAGTCATATAGGTCTCCGATATTGTGTATATCAGTTCTGGTGGCCTTGGTTGTTGCTTGAGGGACCTGACAACTGTGGTTAACATTTGCCTTAAGGACCTAGCCAAGGTATTTGATTTGAATCCCGATTGGAAACATTTGTTCAAAGACCCGGCGTTGAGACCTGGGCAACCTCAATTTTGCGGCCGATGCCCGTCATCCAGGCCACCACGGATTCAGCAGCCTGCATTGCCTTGTTGGCCGTCTCTCCCAAATCGCGTCCGCGGGCGACTATTGCCATATCGTCCCCGTCCGGAACTGTTGTATGCAGAGCCCCGTGGTAACTTATCAAAGTTTCACAGAAGGGAGTCTAGGACTGAGCCCGGTGGCACCCCTCCTGTCACCTACTGCTTTCTCATCTCTGTCGCTTTTTGGTAGAGCACCTCCCTATCTGTCTGGTACATCCTGATCATGTTGGTATGTGCCGAAGGTATGCCCTTGTTCTTCAGCGCCTGCATAATGGTCACCCATGGCAGCGTGTTAAACGCATTCATGATGTTCAGGGCGACCATCATGCAATACCATCACCTTCCTTGATCCTGTGTTTGCCTCCTCGACCAGTCGTCTGACTGCCAGGATGATGTCTTACCCTACCTGAAGCCATACTGCCGGTCGTGAAGACCCCAGCAGCGTCGATGACCTCAGTAAGGCTATCCAATATCAGCCTTTCCATGGCTGTGGCTAGCCCATCGAGGAGGCAGAGCGGTCTGTAGGCACCGGGGCGGAATTAGGACGAGGCAGATTTCCAACGCTACGAGAAGATACCACGCATCAGGTATGTATTTGCGATGTCTGTGAGCGCTTCCGTAATTTCCGGGGCCACTGCCTGTATCGCCTCATTCAGCAGTCTGGTCTGGGCGCTTTCCTCCCTGGGAGGTTGTCAAGTATTGTTCGTACCTCCTCCCCCTTTCCACTATGCTGTGGGTGTCTGTGTATGAGTGTCTTCATTAGTTGTTCCCTCCGTAGTGACCGGTAGCAGCCCTAGAGGTGTTTGGTCTCCAACCCGGCCGCCATTGCGCGTTGGGTTCTCCTTCTTTCCATGTTGGCCATGCAGCTCGTGTCAGCTTTGTTTGCTCTTTTAACATATTGTTGTTTACTTCTCTTAATTCCATTTCCCGTTGTCCTCCTCACTTTGGTTAAGTAACATATCCTTAATTGTTTTGTTGGTTTGGTTGTGGTTAACCCGCCAATATTTGAGTCGTTTTCCTTCTAGCAGGACGTATCACGGGCAGGTGAGGTTGGTATTTGAGTCGACTTAGTAGTACGTGTGACACCTTACATTCCTATTTAGACTAAATTAATTAATTTTTAAACTTGTATATAAGCATAATCAAATAATTATGTTGGAAAACAGTTCCAAATTCACCCAAAAAAATAAGGGTCTTTTATTTTAGACAGAAATATAATTATCGTGAACTATTACATTTATTTGATGAATTACTTAAGGATGATATCTTTTGTTTTATACATATGATCATAATTGAATATTATCTAATAAGATTTTTCATTTTATGTTAGCATATACTAAACTACACACCAAAAATATACTACCCGCACAGTTAAAAAATAATCTAATGTATATTTGACACAAGTAAAGTATCATTTCTATAATAAATTATCGAAATCATTAATAATAATTTTGTAAAATCGTGTTTGGTATACATGGACTCTCCCCTAGCCGATTTCCACTAAAACCTAATCAAGACGTAGTTTCGTGAGATAATAGCCATGTGCAAAATATGGTTTGAAAATATGCTGCAGTTTTTTTCGAAAACGTAGACAGAGATGGTTAACAATAAAGAGGAATAGCGCTAAAATAGATTTTTCCCGCACGATTACAATACTCAGATATGTATCAGATATAAATAATAAACACCATATAAATGTAAATTTTTAAGAACTACAATAACTAAAAGTTAAAATTAATGTTGGCATACGGACTATGGGTTGTTACTAGAATTATGATTTCTAATATCGAGCATTTACATATAAATGATTATAATAATTTCATTAAATAAACTTCATATTATCTAAATTTGTCTTTCTATTTACCTGTCTAGTCGAATATCCAGACCGTATATTTGTTAGGGCAACGGAATATGATACTATTAAAATACATACATGAGAAGTCGCTTTAGTAGTAATAATAATAATAATGCATAGTTTGAAGAAGAGTTTGGAGTGGTGCGGTTCAGGAGTCTGCATCGTCGTGTGGTTATGCAGACGAGCGTATCTGGTGGTGCAGCGGCAGAATGGTGTGGCAGTCGCCCTCACCCTTCCCATCATCAGCGAGAAATTTGAAGTGCTCCGCGCACGATATTCGCCATCACGAACAAGCTACTTCTGGTTTAATTAAATCCCGGCCTCACTCCTTGAATGATTAATTAGCCGTGCGCGGGACGAACTTATGAAATTAAAATTACATTCGGATGCGCGGCGGCGGAGCAAAGCAAACATAAAATTACAATTTCTGTTATAGATGTGTGTTTGTTGTTTACGGTCGGCGTCCGGGTTTGCACGTAAAACCTTTTCTTATGCAAACTGCCACTATATCTTGGGCTTATCCGACAATTTTGCACGCAAACACACCTGCTTCATACTTCCGACCGCGGACTGGATTATTAAATCCATATGGATTACTGAGCGTATGGCCCGTAAGCCTTAAATGGTCTTGTTTTAACGGCCAAATTTAGACTGCGGTATAACTAAATTGCAAATTCCAATGCACATTATTACAAGCCAAAACCGGTGTAATACTACTTTGTAAAATTAATACCGACGCCCATTTGTATGTGTGTCCACTTCAACCTGAACTAATATTAAAAACGCGATGGGGGAATCGTTAAAAAAGCACGTATTCCCGCCGCAGACATGATAAATGAACCTAGTGTTCCGATAAATTTAATATTTGACGTGAAACGTGTAAAAAATAACCACTGGGCATATAATTTAAATCGGACTAAATTATGAATTCGACTAATAAAGTCGCTAATGATATTGTCTGCGAGCTATATAAAATATGCACACGATCATATTCGTGCAGACCCATGATTAAGACAAGCCACAAACAATATATACTATAAATGGTACCATTAAGTTGGTATATAGGTTATTTATAACATGTGCAGCGTAACACGCGAGAATCGTGGATCAATTGTAACAATGCGAGCAATACTTTACGAGATGCATTTATTTAGTCCGCATGCGAATTGAAACACACAATAGTATGTCTTATCAAATTGTAAATTATGTATGACATATACTAACAATCACATACATATACAATAACAAACGGCAGAAGGATCCAAAGATCGGTAGCCAGCTACAAATTGTAACACATATAGTAACTAGTACTGTACGTTACTGTTAACTGTTATTAACATATGTATTGAAATATGTGCAAAACAGACATGGGTAGAAATAAAAAAGATATCGAATACACTATATTTACAAACAAATAAGATCTTATTGAAAACTATATCAATGAATATAATTATTAGATGTGAAAAGAACAGTCAGTTATAAGTTATAGTTAAATTCTAGTACTTTCAAGTGGAAAACATAAAACCGAGAATCAATATGTTCAGTCGTAGATAGTATTTAGTAGCAGTACACAAAAGAGAAACAAATCAATGAAGAAAGTACATACAAATAATAAGATAGAACCTTATTAACAGGGTTAGTTTCTACTATCCGACAAAATTTAAATACCTAGTAATAGCTATATATTATGACAAGATCTTTACCTCTATGGGCGTTACTTCAAACACCGCAACGTGCTTGATGAAGAACCATATCCTACAAGAGGTGGACCTTTTAACGGAGAATACGACGGATCTAGTCTCCCGCTAAATTAGCTATCGGCCGCAGGATAGTGGGAACCATGCGAGTGGCCAACAAAACACCTAACTGGAGAAAAATAGTGACTTGTAATGTTAGAATTTTATACGACTGTGACAAACTCCGAAATTCAGTAATGGAAATGAAGAAACGAAATCTAGGCATTATAGGAATATGCGGAACGCGATGGCCAGGGACCGGAATATGCCAATCGAACAGAGCAACGATATCCTCTGACTGGTCAGAGCAAATACCACCCTCACGGAGTAGGAATAATGATAAGAGCCGAAGTGAAAAAATATGTCCAAAACTTTATTCCATAGTCTAAAATACGGAAAAGTCCACGAGTTGCCATCGATTCTGGGGGACTGATCACTGGAGGGCCATTTATAAAAGGCCAGACCGAATGAGGGATTGCCAACTATGCGGAGAGACTGGGCATTATGCAAATAGGTGCAGTTCGTAGATCCCGGAATGTGTTTTCTACGAGGAAGGATGGCAGAGCGTCCTCAACCTCACATGCCGACAAGCAATAGACCGCAGAGGGCCCATCATTGATTCGGATCCTGCAACTTAATTTAAACCGGTACCTGTGGCCCACGATCTATTGCAGAGGAGGGTACGTATGACGTTGTCCTAGCCAGTGAGCCTAACATCAGGGCAGCTGAAGGAATAGGGTAGACGTGCAGTGTGTGGTGGTGTGGGCACGTGCAAGGGCAGAGACATCCATACTGAATATAGTTACAGGAGTGGGGGCCCCAACTAACAACAGGGGGGTGCTGGTTTTAACGTAGTTGCCTTCCACTGCGAGGACAATGATCCTCCATAATGAGGAGGGCACGCCTACTTTCCGAAGAAGGGAATATACAGCAATGCTGGACCTTGCCATCTCTGCGGAGGCCAAAAGGGCAAAAGGGCCCTGCAAATAACCATACAAAGGTAAACACGCAGCAAATGGGACGAGATCCTCGAAATGGTCCAAGGAGATGTGTTATATAACATAATCATGAGGCGGCTAAAGGCAAGGCCACCCCTGCCCACACTCAAGTCAGGAAAGGTAGTCGACACTCTGTTCCCATAGGCCGGCGATTTCATGCCGCGTACAAGAGAACCGAGGAACATGGCTCTGGTGATCACGGCACGGGATGTGATAGCAATCCAGGAAGTGTCAAATGAAAGCCTCGCTAGGGTTAGTGGATAGCTAACAGGGAGTAGACTCAGCATAGCCGCAACTAAGACAAAGGTGATGCTGGTAGGCAACATATGGATTTGGCAAGCGTGCTTCATGATCCAGGGGGAGACGTTTACACCTAACAAATGCGTCAAGTATCTCGGGATCACAATCGACCAACGGATGATCTTCGCCGCACATGTGGCCGAAGTGCCTAGATGGGCTAGCTAGTGGTGACATCGTTAGGACGCTTGATATCGAACATATCAGGGCAGCGCGAGAGAAAGCGAAGGATGCTGGCGCGAGTGTCGGATAGAATAATGATGTATGGAACCTCAATATGGGCGCACAATATAAACATAGAAAGGACCATGCAAATGATAGGGGCGGTCCAACGGCGAGCAAATATAAGGGTATCGAGTGCGTATAGTGCCAAGTGCGCCAAGGGAAGCATTGCTGGTAGTCGCCAGTGTTGTCCCCATTGATCACCAGGCAATGAAGATGGAAAGACTATACAGAGGGAGATCAGAACCGACAACCAGAAACAGGGCATAGGAGAAAGCAGGTTGGACCTGGAGGTTGATACCAGATGTCGATACCTGGACGTGCAGGAAGCACGGTGAGGCCGGATGGATGCGGTTACTGCGAGCACCAAAAAGATAGAGTTGAGCACACCGTTTTTTTTCTGCAAACGATGGGAGAGCCATCGCATGGCCATAAGCCGGGAAACAGAAACCTATATAACACCTGAAACGATGGCGCCTATGTTGCTGGAAGACGAGGTCACATGGGAGGCATAGCTGAATTCATCAGGGGTATTATAAGCCAGAAGGAGAAAGACCCAGCCAGATCTGTAATGCGAGAGCGGTTCCGAGTCTGGATGCGGGTGGAGGTGGGGTTTAGTTGGTAGGTAGGTAGGACCTCCCGGGTGTTTTTTATGATTCCCCACCTCAAGCCAAAAAAACAGGGTCCATCTTCAATATCGTAGTCCATATTTCTTCGCGTGAGTCATCTCCGAAAAATCCGTCCTGTTTTCCGAGGCTGTTGTTCAGGTTTGTGAACTGGTTGTTTTTGAAGGGATGGATAGTTGACCGATCGTCCAATCCTCCTTTATCCGGCTTTGGAAACGGCAGGTTCACTACTAGACGATAATCGTACTTGAATGAAAATATAGATTCAAAATCGTATATATGTTTGTGTACAACAAACGATGAACATAAATGAAACATACAAGAAAAGATCTATCAATAAGTAATATGTGATAACATAATCGCACCTTGAGATGACAAGTGTCGTAACTTCCAAAATGAATTTTCAGGTTATTATTTTTAATTTGATGATTCTCACGTATATTTTAACGATCCTGTAATTCTTTTAGTGCGTTTAGAATAAACCAAATTATAATTAAAACAAAAAATAAATAACATTATACTCAATGGTAAAACTACTGGAACTATTGTAATCTTTAAAATGCATTTATCAAAAAAAACTATTACGAAGTTACAACAGTTGTTGTCTCAAAGTGCGATATATAACATTCCAAATATGAATGTGGGTTTGTGCTAATATAAAATGAGAAATTAAAAAAAAAATTGGGAATAAGGTACGAAAAATCAGTAGAAATAATAAATAGATTATTTAAGGTCACACAAAAACGCACTAACCAAAATAAGTAATAAGAACTAATCTTATTACTTATTTTGACATAAAGCTGCAATCGCTACAATATATCATACAATATTTCTCTAAAACTAATTCCTTATTTCACTGTTAATTTCTTATTTTATTTCAACATAAAATCACTTTTTTACTTCTCTAATATAAATGTATCTATAAAGTATTAAAATGTACAATAATGTGATAGATTGCTAGCTTATAACAACGAAAACGTAAATGAAAATGTTAAATTCATTATTATTTGTTATATTAATTATAAAGTGTATAGATTTATATTTATATTGTTTGTATCGGAGCACGAAATAAATATTATTATTATTAATATACCTGAACTAAAACTGTTTCTTGTAAGGTTACAACCTTAGTATCTCCCATAACTCGAACTGGCTGCATTTCCCCGTATCTGATAACATATATTGACAGTGCAATAAGTATTTAGTTAATGCGCAGCGTCGCCATTTATTACCCCATTCCTTTATGTACCCAACATAAAAGAGTAATACCGAAACAAACAGCGATTCACCCATTATCCATTGTTTAACTAGAAACAATGCGTTTGGGGCACTTCACCTGAAGCCACGTGACAGTGATAAGGCCCCTTTTATGCGTACCGCCATCGTAAATCTCCTTTTTTATTTAACCCAAAGATCGATGCCCCGAAATAAATTTCCGTTCAGGTAGTGTTTTATGAAACGAGAAAGGCGAATCGACATTTGCATGTTGGATGAGCCCGGGGATCACTTTTAACACGTCACCCCGCGGGGAGTAGGGTCGATACAAAATGCCGCCGAAATTGGGGGGAACCGGCCCAGAACGGAATTACCATAAAATGTCCTAGCGGCGGTGGATCAAATTATAATTTCGCCAATGACCGCACGATTCGGTAATTTGATAGATTATTGGAGAGGTTTTGAATAATCTAGATGTGTTAAATATTTAGAGCTATGCTCGACTGCTATCGTATGAATTAATTATTGCATTTAGGCTGTAATTGATCAATACGTTACTGTATTCAAATTGGTCATAACGTATATACCAAGGGTACAATTTTATCTGAAATGAATATTTTTGTTCGCTCGTGCAACAAGTATGCGTTTCTGTGTACACGTATCGATTTTCAATAAACATAAAACGGGCAAATAGCACCATGTGGGGGCTAATTTTAACACAGCTAACAACGAACGCACCCTAAAATTGTCAACTACGCAATTCTCATTATTTCTGCACTGGGGGTTACTATATATGTACCAATAACTGTCACACTGTTGTATTAAACATTGCAAAATATTAGTTGCCCTACCGAAATAAAATAAGCTATAGTATGAACATAAATTTCAATTTATTTTTAGATTCCACCACGTTTATTATTCAAACATCTCCGAATGCATTTGTTGTGTTGAACCTACATTTTCCACGCGGTGTCGAAAGGCTCAATTACATAGTTACGGTTGTTGTTGCTTGCCACACAATATATGTTCGTCGCCTGTGTGGTCTGAAAATCGTAAAATGACAAACATTAGCTTGTTGAAATTTCATATTTCATTTGCAGTGCGGAGCTATTTTATTGGAACTTTTATTGGCGGATTCAGTTGTTTTGTAACGTAACAGGCATAATAAACGAAAATATCAAACATAAACGCTAGTAGTTTATTATTCGTTTAAAGTATATGGATTGATGACACAATCTTCGATATATAGGGTATGAAGAAAATATGTTCAGATCACTGTTACGCATGAATAGTACATTATATTTTAAAATATAAATGTACTGGACGTTTCAGTTAAATAGCATTTAATATAAATATGGAAAATATTCCACTGGTAGTTTTGAAAAAATTACTAAAAGTTTGCTACCACCGTATTCGTAAAATGAGAATCTGAATGGTTGTAAAATTGTTCTTATGGAATTGTGCGTCTAATAAGTTTTATCGTCACCGATTCATTGGTGCCGTTTTCTCGCCGCTATTTAATTTGTTATTCATGTAATTTTAAAATACCAAATGTATGTCTATTTATTAAATTTTATTTCAAATTGTTGGTTCAATTATACCTTATATATATTGTTTGTGGTCATTTACTTTAATGGATAAGTTTCAGGTTGAAAACTTCTTTCACCAAAGGCCGGGATGGATAGCATGATAGGAATATCGTTAGACTGATGCCCAATTCCACGGGACTTTTTAACATTAAAATAATGGAACAGAAATTAATTATATTTGTTTAAATTATTAAATATTGTTATGATGTCCTGATTTATTTCTTCGAGTAACTTTCACATGAATTTCATAGGTTCTAAAAGCCATTTTTTCATCTTTCTGGTTTTGATTGCTTTTATGGCCTCGTTTTTAGTATTTCAGGTACATTCTTATTTAAGAGATACGATCTGGGGCGTTAGCCACAACACAGGATAATTTATACTGCATACTTGCAATAAAATAATGAAATAAATTTTTAAAAAATGTGTGTCCCGAATATTGGACCCCTTCTAAAACTATTATGAATATGCGTCGGTGCTAGCACCGAACATTCAAAAGACAATGTATTCATTTGATTACCAAAGATACATTTTAAACACACAACTAAATATTGTGACTTCTTTCTCGATATACATATGCAGCTGAATAGGAAATGTAATCGATACAGTTTATTCGATCTTATTGTGCAAAATGGGGACGAGTATAAGAATAGAATGTGGGCATAACAATAGTGCAGGAAGAAAGTATTTATACGCGGGACTGATTTTAGCAGTGAACAAAGTTAGCAATTTAAATTGCTTTTTGTCGATCGACCAATAATATATTACAGGACAATTATAAAATATCGATGCTTTCTATAGTCCACAAAATTAATTAATTTCGTAGAATAATGAAACGAAAAGTTTAATTAAAATCATTATATATTTTTGTATTGACTGGAAATACTTGTATTGGCCAATGTATAAAGAAAACAATATTTGACAAATACTTGGTTCAAATGGCAATAACTTTTCTTATAAAATAAAGCATATTAATATTATATTTTAAAAACCTATACACTGATTTCTTTTACCATGATATTTATATGAAACGGTTCACAAGCAGTCTTAAATGTATCCACCATTATATGTTATAATTAATTATTAATTATTAAACAACATCTGTAATTGTGATTAGTAATTGCCCAACTGCATGCTAGTTCATATACAATACCTATAGATGAAAGTGTTAAAAGTAGTCACTATGGTATGGTCCTGGTCCAAGTATTGTGTTGGTTACCTTCTTAGTAACCATCTATATTTGCTGCTAAAAATAAACAAGCAATTGGCACTACTATAGCGTGTTGCTAATATATTTTTTTAATAATTTCACATCACATCATATTTCCAGCCTATTCCTTTTCGTTGTAGTATTTAGGGTACCGTCTGCTTTCCTTGATCAGACGTCATCGTAAATTGGTGCTGTATCAACTTACGATGGCGTGGATGTTGATGCATTTTACGAGTAGCACAATTAGTCTACATGAGACGTCCCTAGTTCCTAAATCTGAATTGAGAGTTTTTGTTAGTATTTCTCTGAATGATTTTTAGCAAAATCCTTTAGAATAACTCTACTACTAATTGCCGGAATAAACATTTTCTAGATCTTGTTCTAAGAAACCAGCAGAAGTACCAAGTTGAGTCAATCCTATGGAATTTCTGCGGCCTTTTTTATTTTATTATATATTTATATCTATCCCGATATTTTTCTCCCAGTAACTTTTTACATAAATTTCAGGATATGACAAATGACAACCTCACCTGCTTGGTGTACTCTGCTCCAAAACTAACGAGGTTCTGTCGATCGAGTGTCTGCCAGCATAAGCAGATACCTCTTGCTAGCCAAGAGCTCCGGCTGGAAGAGAAGGGGTAACTTATTAAGGCGAAAGGACCATTACTGATTAATGACATGAGGATGGAGTAACGGGAAAACACTGCAGTAAAGATACCCATGGATATCCCCAGGATATCTATCCCTATATGACGGAGCAAATGAAACAAAGACTTTAAGTAGTCCGAGGGTGCGAAGAATTTCCCGGCACCGGATAAAGAAAGAAATGAATAGAATGGCGATCTGGAACATGAATAACTCAAAGTCATCAGCATACAATACAACCTACACAAAGAAATGGAGAGACTAAAAGTGAACATTATGTTAATTAGTAAAGTGCGATGGTCTGGACAGGAACCCTCATTAAGAATAACTACACCATATATTACTCCTGCAGTGATGATACTGACAGACACCGGAGAGACGGAGTTACAATCATGGTTGAAATTCAAAGGCAATAAATGGTACATTTCGTATCTATAATAGAAAGAGAAATGGCAATCAAAACTGCAGGACAACCTCTAAATATCAACTGGATACCAGTATACCCCCCAACAGCGAACAAGCCAAAAGAATAAATGTTTAGTTCTACCGCGATTTAGATCAAGCCCTGACACAGTGATACGTCAATAGATTATTTTATATCTACGTTGCTTTTATTGCAAATTGTTCGTAATTGTTGGGCAATAATATGGTTTTGAATCGGAGGATGAGCTCAGGCGCCTCGTACTGGTTGCGTCTATAACTACGACTACTCTCAGAATATAACAGAATCTTGTATGAAATTTGGCATATTGGTAAAGTTTAATTTCATATTTTTCCTCTTTAAACATGTTGGTATTATATCTGAAGAATTATAATTGTACAAAAAAACACCAAGAAGTTGAAAATCCCACTTATAATAAGTGACTTTAATACCAAAATCGGCAAAGGTTGTATTGTTGAAGATTTAGTCTTGAGAAACAGGAACAAAAAACCACATAAAATTCAATCAATGAAAAAACTCACTGTTGCCACTACCACCACGAAGATTGTATATGTAGAGAGATCCGGGAAACAAACCCAGCCACATGATACGAAATCATTTTGATTTTATATTGATAAATCAACGATTTCGGACAATCATCCTATCCAGGGGTAAACAGGTCATCTGACTATAACCCCATAATAACCAACGTTAAGCTGAGGCTATCTAAAAATAAAACACCTAAATATACTAGGCCAATAAACATAACTGAGTTATATAAGCGTGAACCCACCTCTTAGCAATCTACATATCTAGATTTCAATCTTGTTAGATATTATCAGTGTAGCTCAGCTAGTGAGGATGAATTCACACAATATCTAGAGTGGTTATACATCTAGAGGAAATATATAAGTACAGCATAAACTCTGGCATCAGAACTATATCACCGGATAATAACATCAAAGAATGATATAAGAAAATACAAAATATCATATCAACAGCAAATACTTTTCAAATGAAATCAGATCCCGCAAAAATAAAGCAAATACTAGAGTTAATAGAGAAACGCCAAAAAAGTACGGCAAGGTAAATTAAGCAAGTAACAGAGCAATAAATGGCAGAACAGTGTGTGTAAATTGAAAAGTTACAAGAGAAACTGGGCATGGAAATCTCAAGCATAGTCGAAAAGAGCATGCAACCTGTTTAAAGAATGACAGCGGGGAGCATTACAGCAGGAAAATAAATCAAAATGATAACACCATCCACTACACTGCCAGCCGAGTATCAGGTATGTCAACCATAGGAAGCGTAGTATAAACAATTGAGGTGAGAACAGCTAACAAAGTGTCAGGTCCAGGCGAAATAACGGCGGTATGTATAAAACTCCTAGAAGAAAACATTGATATAATAGTCAACTTGTTCAACAAGATATATAACACGAGACATATTAAAAATGATTGGACGCTATCCACTTTCATAATGATTCCAAAGAAACCTAATTTCACGATAATAATAATACCACCTCTATTAAATAGTCTGTAGAGTCCAGTAAAAATCTTTCTCCGTATTATTCACACCAGAATATTGTAAAAACTAGAGGCGCTAATTCTCCACTTACATACATACACACAGTTCGACTTCAAATATGGAGTGGGTACCAGAGAGCTGTATTCTGCTTTAAAACCCTTATGCAGAATTATCTAGAAATACGTAATGCCATATTTCTAAGCTTCATACGTTACGAAAAGGCGTTCGACACTATTAACCGCCATATCCTCCTTACTTCTCTATTAGACAATCCTCGTCTGGATGAAGCGAATGTAAGAATAATCGAGAACCTCTATCGGAAATAAGAGGCTCATTTATAAGTCGATCTGCATCAATACACAGAAAAGGTGAAAATACTACGAGGAGCGAGATAAGGGTGCATACTATCACCAATGCTTTGTAACTTGTACGTGGAAAAAATGGCAAGGCAATAAGCAACATCCGATACGCGGACGATGCGGAAATCATCGCAAATAATGAAAAAAGAACGGAGCTACTCTTGAATAAAATGGAAAAGGGACCAGAAATGGTTTGAAAATAAAAACAGAGAAAATCAAAATTATAAGTCTCACCAGAGATAATCACACACAGACGAAGTTAAAAATTGGAAATATAGGATTGAAAATGTGAAGACATTTAAATACCTAGGCACAATCACCTTTAGGACCCTCAACAAGAAATTAATTGTGCATAAGAAATTATTTGTCGCATAGAACGGTGATTCTCAAAGTGGGGATCGCGAGAACTATTTGGGGTGTCGTAGAAAAAATAATTTCAAAGATGTACTAAAGATAAGTTATTAATTTTAATTTCTACACATACCCATTTGAGGGGTCCTTTGAAATGTTTAAGTGCAAAAGGGGGTTCCGGATCAAAAAAAACTGGTATAGAAAAGGTCCAACAAACACTCCTGAGATACAGAAAATTTCTACATAACCAAAACCTGTCCATTAGCATCTGCTATAGAATGTTAAGTGTTTGGTCAGTACTGTTGTATGGGGTAGAAACGCTAGGTAGATAAGGTACGCATTGAGGTGAAGAAGAGCAAGACCTCGAGCAATTTATCAGAAAATAAAACAAAGAAAAGTATGTTACCTGAGTCTTATTTTGATAACTTATCCTCCAAGAAAAGAAATAAAGCAAACGATGTCGTGACCGAAAATAACGCAACATCCGGGAATGGACTTGTTTCAATATTGCACCGAAACTATGTCAAGCGATAAAAAATAGAACAATTGCAATAGCTTATTTGTTAGTGATCTAGATGGTGATACTAAGAAAATTTGTTGTTTTTTCTGTAGATAGATATTTCTGTCTCGTCCAAGATTAATTGATTAGTCTAATTTATTTGCTTATTTAATTGTTTCTCGCATATTTTAAGATGTTAGTGCTCTCTCTAGTCTTCGCTCTTACGCCTCTTTTGATATTCTTTTCTCTGTAGCCTATATCTTGTGTTTCTATTATGTTGCAGATATTTTTCATTTTCTTCCTTGATATGTGTATTTATATTTCTAATAGTACCTCCCTGTAGTTTAGCAGTTTCTAAATTGACCCTTGAATTTACCTTTCCATTAACCATTTAGGTTTCCCATTTCCATATATTTGTGTTTTCAATACGATTATGTGTCTTTACTTTGACTTGAAGCCAATTATTGGATAGTTGTCGGTTCTAAGATACGTGCATAACAAACGATTGGAAAGTACTTAACTGGAAGTATGTGGAGTAAAGAATATTTAAATTTATAATAAAGAAGTATATTATAAATACATAAATATCGCACTATTTAATTAATATAATCTCAACAAGAATTAGTTAGTAGGTAGGGCAGATCTGACATCAGCATGTTGATCTGAAACCGTGCAAGTGACTACAACAAAAGAGATAGTTTGCCCAGCTCACGTATTCCGTTGCTATATTTATTGGCAATTACAATTCACTAAATGTGATTTCTATATATATATATATATATATATATATATATATATTAGTTGCAGTATGCTGTGCAGATTATCAGGTATATAAACGTCAGGACTAGTTAATACTAAATGTGTGTAACCACTAGACTTTCTTGTTGCAAAACTTGTATTATTATTGCTTCTTTCCGATGTTCTCCACCTAGTATTCTCCAACGATATCTTTTATCAGCATTTTTATTTTGCTTCTGCACATGCACTGTTATGGTGCTCATGTCGCAATCGTTCTCGTTAATTGGGTCTTCGGTGCGGTGCAGTGGTGAAAGTTAAAACCTAGCTAGCTTGCACCACACCGCTGCAGTTCTGCACTACCCCAAAGTCTATCTAAACGCTTGCGTCCAACACTGTTGATTTAACTTTTCTGCACTACCGATGTAAAGGCACTAATCTCTATGTGAATGATGCTTTACACCACATCGCCTCGAAATGCTCTTCGATAATAGTAGTGCTTATATTGTTCATTGTTGAATAATGTTCTGAGGATAAGGCTAGGTGTGGCTCCTCAACTAGATGTCCTGTAGGAATATCTTGGGAGACGCATTAAGCAACCAGTTATATGATTTCTAGCACTGTCAGTGCGTAGCTTAGCTAGTGGAGAAGAGGTTATATCTTTAATTTATTTTCAATACCTAAATAAATTCGTTATAAAAAACAATAAAATAATGTTTTGAAAAATTAACCTGGTTTTACATATAGATTCGGTATATTGTGAATAGTGATTTAAACGTCGGGATCCGAGGATCTCGGTATTTAAATGCCAATATTCATCGATATATTTTCAATTTTTGTTGAATATAAATTTATATTGTATGAATAAAATCTCGAATGTAACTGAAAACAATTTCTAGTAAGAGAATACATGTTTGTGGTTAAAATAGCTGTTCTATAGCAAACACAGTAAACAATTCATGATTTGATACGGTTTTGCAAACCCCAATTGGGAGTCTTACGGAATGTTTGGATTGCTGTGAATTTGTTTATCTGACAGGACGAGATAATAAGATATGTGACTACCAACTTATAGAAACACAGTTTAAGTATGGGAGTGTAGCATGGGTCCATGTGTAATGTACAGAGTATTGAAACTATTGAAAGCACTTAATACACTGGTAGTGGCCAATATTGCCATTGAATTATTTATTTGATGACAATTTTTGAACGCCTATACTTTAACAATACAACCTTGCTAGATTCTTGAATGTATATTAGAGTAGATTCCCCTTTATAACGACACATCGAGCGCTAGAATTTTTGTCCCGCATATCCGGTTAGTATTTTAATTATTTGTTGTAGTAATTTAGTTGATAATGGATATGACAGTATCAAAAAAGTAATATATTTGTATACATAGTATATTCTGATACAAAATACATGTATCACAATAACAGGTAATAGCTAATTACAAACAACATAAATAATAATATTAACTTTTGGCGTGGAAAGTAAAAACCGGGTCAATAATCATTTGTAAAAGAACGTCAAGGATAATATCTTCTAAATTGAAGAACACAACTGCTGCTCGCCTCGCTAGTTTCCCACAGTTATCATGATAAATTGGCCAAATTAACCGGTATATTGTCCCGAATAAGCGACAGAAATTAGTATATTCTTAAGAGTAGTAATAGTTATTGTACAGGCCAACCTAGTCTCAGAAAAATCATAAAATTTTTGAAGAAATTTAGCTGCGACGCATTTTATATAATAAAATCTCCCGGGTCTTGGCACGTGAAGAGATCGGTTAGTCTTTTTTTTATAGTAGCACGCAGATCTATGAGGGTGTATAGGCTGGTATAGGCTATCGACTTTCGTGTCCTTCTGCAGTGTGTTAGTGTATGCTACTTCAGAAAATCATAGATCTAAGGTGGTTTGTGGCGACAAATCGTACCGACAGCCCACGCCACCCGTGCTAACTATTGCACTACATCGTTGTGTTATAATTTTTATTAATTGGGATGTGGATGTTAAATTATATCTCAAATAGGCGTAGGATATTCCAGCAAGCCGATCCCAAAAGAACGCGGAGTAAAAATCAGTATTAGTTCTCAGGTTGAATTCGCAGCTTTATCAATCTGTAGATATTCTCTAGAATAAACTAAATTGTTGTGTGAAATAGCCCGTCCTTGTAATGATCTTCTAGATATATTACCTCCAGGCCCAAGGCTAACTCCACCAGCCAGCATGACCCATGCGTGGTCATGCTGGCTGCCCTAAGCCCGGATAAAGGTTACAGGGCCCGGTTAGCCCAACCATGGGTACAAAAATGAAAGCGCTCAAAGACCGGTGCATTGCCCCGGAATGGGACTGATAAAACATTGACCACCAAAACAAAGACTACGGCAAAGACAAACATTGAAGTCAATGTCCAAGCATAGCCACGTGGAAGAATATTAAAACACTTAATAAACGCGATCAGGAAATAGAGAAAGATATAAAGAAAAGAAAAATCGATATCTGTGGTCTACAAGAAACGCATTAGAAAGGAAAAGACCAGCCAGTTAGGAGAACATTTCGTTGCGAACGCAGAGAAACTAGAGCTGAATAAGTTGTTGGAATATTAGTACATAGGAATTTCATTGATCAAATCATATACTTTAAATACATTTCAGAGAGAATAATAATAATAGGCAGACATTAGCCAAAGTGTTAATAACATCATATGTATAAATAGTCCTGAGAACAACAGAACACAGACTATTAGGGAAGTCCTCTACAACCACCTCCAAGAAGCACTATATGATACACCAAAAGGAGAGCCAACAATGTTGGAAACGCAATCATACCAGGTACGAATCAAAGGTTCAATCGGGACACTTCGATCGAGAACGGTGAATTGCTAATCAACCTATGTACAACACATGAGCTGCGGATAAATATCACGTATTTCTATGGAGGTATATCAGAGGCCAATATCATAATTAAAGGAGCTTGTTGACGCAGAAAACATTAGTGATAAAGCATGGAGTGTACTGATAGCACCCACACACACCGGAAATAATATCATCGAAAACTACATACATAGTACTCTCTGTCGTCCTCAGTGCCCTTAAAAAGTTAAAGAACTGGAAACGACGGAATCCCCAACGAGCTCCTGAATTATGGGGCAACATTTCTAGCCGAACAACTAGCGTCGTTAAAACACCGATGTAAAAGATAAAGAGCACACTGATCTTAATGTTGAAGAATGGCGAGAAGGCAGAACCCCGTAAATTACAGTACAACGCTAATGTGTACAACTCTCAAACTCATCACCAGAATACTTACTACGAGCATTATGGAAAGAACAACGCTAGCAAAAGAGCAGCATGGGGTTAGATGCAGCAGATCATGTCATATTGGTAATAAAACAAATAAAGCAATAGAGTTCGATCGTCCTGCTTTTATGTGTCTTGTGGATTTCGAAAAAGCTTTTGACAGTCTTTGAGATTACTTACAACTGTTATACAAAACGTCGATACCACCTAATATAATGTATACCACATTCCAAGCAAGATTCAACAACACAACTTTAAAATCCATCAAAGCCAGAATATGTATAAGGTAAGGGGGTAGTTTGAGCTCTCTACTTTTTAATATAGTAATGAAAGAAATTATACGATGTAATCCAATCATATCCCAACATTTTTTAAATATATTAAGTGCTAGTAGAAATTGTTTACATATAAATGAGCAACAAAGGAAACATTATATATATATATATATATATATATATATATATATATATATATATACGATTTTATTACAAAGAAATCGGATAATTGTAGTATATGTAATTTTCTTTTTTAATAATCATTCTTTGGAATACAAATATTTTTTCTCATTAAATATAATCTCTATTTGAAATAAATGTATATGAATAATGATTGAACTTTGAACATGTATTTTATTTTATTTATTCGGTTACTTATAGTCGTTAGAACAGAATTGATATACCTTCAAAATGTTGAATGGTCACGATGTAATATGCAGAGTGCTTCAATGAAAACCGTCATATAATTTATATTAATATATGTAATGACTATTAGCATAAATCTTGATAAATACTCATGAATTTGTATCGGGTGATTTATGTGGATAATAAGGAATTATCCCAAACAGGTGCACGTCGCCCAAACCCCCTAGTCGCAAACAAATCGTCGCGGCACAGTCCCAAAACATTTATAACCTAGAATGCTAATGATTTTGGGATAGTTATAATTCGTCTGGAGTACGACAGCCGCACTTGGACACCGCTGGACGTCGACACGTGAAGAAATATCACCGAGCATAATGTTTAGGTACTGAAATGACCTGAAATATGACCTTTAATTGCGTGATGCGAGTTTCAACAATGTTTAGGCAGTTCCATCAAGTATTTACGGACGCATTTATTATACAATACCAAACAGAACGTACTGAACGGATGGACAATTTAAATATTAAATTCCGTCAGTCATAAATAATTCCGTGGATTAATTCATTATGATAACATTTTAAACACAGAAATGCTTTCACATATGCAATTATGTGGTGTATATAAAGTATTATTTGCACATTTGAGCGCATAGTTTTGAATACAATTTTAATAATTATATCCCAACATTCCGGAATCAATATCGAAATATTCAAATTATTTAAACATATACATACTCCGCCTACCTTACATTTTACACCGATCGTAAAACACATGGAATTCCTTGCAACATATTCCCTTTATATTTCAAATGAAATTTAGCGTTCATAATGCTCATACTTTATGATGTAAATAGAATTACTCCCCAGTTGAATTTAGTTTGGATGTTTATGTGTGAAACCGCGAATATCCCACGGAAAGGCGTAATCGATACCAGTCTATCTGTGCTATCTTGTGTATGTGCCTTGTAGAACTCCTGTACTACCCACTTGTAGTGTCGGTTAAGCCATAGGGGACTAGCGTAAGACATTACCGATCCTTCCTTTACATGTTTTATCTGGCCGAACATTTCAGGGCATCTATCATTGTAAACATAAGACACGAATTGCTTAAGCAGCTTTGGTTACAATTTATGAAAGCTATTTTTCAACTGCTTAATTTATCGTACTTTTTATAATTAAAATTGTTTTCCGGAATAACTAAAGTGGTAAGAAATGAAAAGGGGTTTTCCGTTTATTATTGTCGTTGGGATCTTTTAGCGAGGGCATATTTCACGATTAACTGCTAGGCCTCCCTGGAGACGTTCAAGTCGCTCGTTTGTCCACTGCTAAAAGCGAAAACGTGTAAGCTGCTATGAAGATACAACAAGCATATGTAGTCATTTGTTGATTTAAAAACCGAAACTACTTATATCATGAGGAGGGTATAACATTTTATACGTGCCATCCTAAAAGCGTAAAATGTACAAATGTCATATATACTTCAGACTTTTCAGTAAATTCCTCTTATTGCTTTTTTTCAGCGGTCTATCCATCAAAAAAACGAGTATATATAAATGCCGATAACCCAAATAACGCTCGCAGGAATACATAAGAGATCGGTTTGATATGTGTGTGTGTGTGTCGCTGAAAAAGAATTGGAAAACTCTTGAAAGGAGCAAGTGTCTATAGATAGTAGGTCTCATTACCGGTTCGCCCCGCAGCTTTCCGTGCTTTATTATTCCCGCACATCAGTGATTCAGCAAAACCGCATCCTTCGCAGGGAATATTATTATATCTTCGCGCTTTCAGGACGTGCTACGCTCCACTTCTCGTTTTTCTGGTGAAGTCATTATATTTATTATGCCACATAACGCTGTAACTTCAACGTACTATATATTATATCCGATTTATAAATATAAAAGAAAAAAGTGGTACAGATTATAATTATAAATTAAGGAGACAAACGTTCGTATAGACTTATAATAAAAACATAATATGATTGAAATAAATACAATATTATGAAAGAAATACGTACTAATTAATATGTTGGTATTAGTTGACTAATGGTGGGTTTATGCTGACATGCAAAAAGAAATAAGAGGAGGAAATTTTATTTTCGTTTAAGCTAAGAAAATGAGAAGAAGAATTTATCGTTTACGTTTCTTATTTTGTCGCTATAAACAATAGAATGGAAAATATCCCTCTAAAATTAATAAAATATCAATAAGA
Source organism: Lordithon lunulatus (assembly GCA_963942505.1). Taxonomy (NCBI): domain Eukaryota; kingdom Metazoa; phylum Arthropoda; class Insecta; order Coleoptera; family Staphylinidae; genus Lordithon; species Lordithon lunulatus. The sequence goes on along the minus strand of OZ012666.1, from coordinate 51,039,647 downwards.
AATAAACGTATAAATAAAATATTGATACTTTTATTTCTTATTTATTTCAACATAAACCCATAATCATTTAATACTTAACGTGATATTAGGAAGAAAAGAAAAAACGTTGTCTGATAATCTGCAAACTTTTTATTAATTATTTAGTTTTATGTTTATACTTTGGCTGCTGATTTTATTGATATCTTCTAATAACTATTTACGTTGTCTTCATAAGTTCACCTAAATAATATTATAATAGTTTTCAAACGAAATATAATCCGACAAATTTATATTGGCACCTTACCAGTTCCGTCTAAGAAGTTTCGAGTTAAATGAAAACTTTGAAAGATTAATACCGTCTGGCACTACTCGCGTTCATTAAATATTTTAAGATTAATTCACATAATGAACGGCCCGGCTAAAATGTTTGTTCCGAGCACATGACACATTCATTAAGCATAAAGCTGTTCAAAAGCGGCGAGAAACGATACAATAGTTATAATTTGAGCGTGTTGTAAGTTTCCGCGATATATCATCGAACGTTTTAATTAACTAATCCACCCAACTGTTCCGAATGTGCGCAAAGAAAACGATCCGGCCCGTGAGAACAACTGTTCGGCGGAATTAGCCATCGCTTCTTGTGCAATTAATATTCCGGTTTAAGTAACGATGATGATGCAGTGCTGGAATATTAAATACGCAGAGATGTGGCAGGTGATGAATTGCGCCCGCCAGTTTATGCCTGTAATGGTTGCACCCCTGACGCGCTGATAGACGCTGACTGATCGGGCCATTCTTACGAACATATTAGGACGAAAATACACTATAAATCTTTAATACGCAATTGGGCCCGCGAGATTATAGTGGGTTTTCATGTATTTTTCGCCCAAATAAATTACAACACGAAAAAGTTAATGCAGTGTAACTTTTTTTTCGCAGCTTCCTAAACCACTTAAAAGTTCTGTACGTTAAATTACTGAGTGCACTTTTGTTTTAAAACCAAATAAGCTTTCGCGCTGATTCAGAAGTTTACCTTGACGTTTTGTTTTTTGGCGCAAATCCAAACCATATTCCTTGAAACGCCTCCGGGGGCATTATTTACTCCTAACTAATTATTTTACTGTACACAAATTACTGGCTTACATGCATAAAAATATGATTTATAAGCGCTGCGTTGGAAAATTCTCTAGTAACATGTTGAGCCAAGCCCATATGTAGTGCTCTTTCTCATTGCTTATTTATAACATGTGCGCGTTCTTCTTTAATATAAATTATTTACATTTATCTACACGCTGCGCCGAGGCGTAAGTTAAAGGGATATACTTTGGCGCTCCACTTTTTATGATACTTTAAATTATTAGCTTTGATCTTTAGTTTATTTTATAGCCATGATTATTTTTTGTTGAAATATTTATATTACGCGTACACAAGATGTTTTCGCATAGCTTCTTTTCATTTGTATTTTTAATATGCTAATACCTCAACCACAAATAAAAGCATTGCATTGTCCGTATATATCCTGAAGCAGCTTCACTACACTATGCAGCATCGACTTGAATAGGAGTTCTTTATATAATTTCTTTTAAAAGTTTCTCAGTATTTGCCTATCTCTTGAAGAAGTATTGAACGCCGCTTGGCCCCCATTGCATCGCATACAGCCTACTGTAATTGTATTTAAATGCAATGCGCACCTGAACGGTCGAATTCAGGGATCAGTGTATTGCACCCGCGGGAAATCATGTGATGGCGAAGTGGCTAACAGGCTGCAACGGCCTATAGCTCAATTAAACCAACAACCTCTGACCGATAAATCGAATATCTTGACGACCGTCGAGTGTTCGTGTTGCTTGTTAAATTACGTTCTTTCAAAAACTGCAATTACGGTTAATTGGAATTCCACATTTTTGTTTTTCAAGTTTGGATTCCAATTTTAATTAACGTGTTAGCAGCAATTTACGTGCTATATATATATATATATATATATATATATATATATATATATATATATATATATTATCCGTGCTGTAATCTGGCAATAAAATAGCGTACGCACTGTGCAGGAATATGTATAAAGGCCACGCACTCCAGGTATGGTAGACGGGGGTTGGAATAATATATACCCCTTATATCGACCGTCCGCCCTGCAAGCACGCCATTGGCTAATTATTACCTGAATGCGGGCTTCGAGTGCCGATAATGTAAAAAGTTTTCTAATATAGTCAAAAACTCGACGTTTTCAAAGGAGCTCATTACTTTTTAATATCACGATGGCTATCATTTAATATTGATTTCATTAGAAGGGGCCAACGGCATTATCGACTGGCACTGTACATCGTGCACAGTATTACGTTTTTATTCGTCTTTGTTTATATTCAAATCAAGATTAAACGCGAAAAGGAAATTGCGTTCGGTCTGAAAATAATTCCCGGCAAGGAAAAAGAATTTTCTCTCTTCGGGACCAGAATAAAATCAATAGAAGTATCATTAATTTCCATTGGTAAAAAATCAACTATCCTGCTGCCAGGATGAGAAATTAGAATTTCATCATGAAATCATTTTGATTAGAATATTACTGAAAAATTGTTTTTAACTCCATTATATATTTGATATTGATTTATATGTTGATTTTTTATAATTATAAATGTTGGATTTGTATTTACAATGGGGCATTCAGTAGTCATCACCTACCAATATTGACGTAATATTTAGTAAATACGATATGTGTGTTCTCGATTTATTAACTAGCCAGCATACTCGTCCTCCTCCGGTCAATTAGCGTAAATCGATTTTTCATAACATAGTACATCTTTTATTTATCCCATATTGCACAGGTCTCAATTATAGTACTGTATAGGTGGTACCTCAGGAACATTCTAATCAATGCTTATTTTATATTTTAACAAATAATTATGATTACTAGTTGAAAATATTATAAAGAAGTTAATAAATCAAAAAATATTGATATATAAATTAATTATTTAATATCATCTCTCTGTTGAGATTTGAACCCACGATTTGCCATACCACCGAGGTTAAATGGCAACACTATATTGTTCATACTTATTTTAGTTGTTCTTCACTGTGGTGATACTAAACACGGTAAGCAAAACAAGTAACACTGCTAGGGCGCGGGGGGTCGCCGAGTCGTCATTCGTCTCCTTTGTTTTGGTGACGTATTGCAAGTAAATATTAATCACTATATAGTGCCTCCTGTGTAGTATCTCATTCTACCGAAGTATTCACTTAAATGAACAGATTTTAATAAGTACAACGGTGATCAAAGACGCATATAATGAATATAAATCATAATACTGGTGTAAATGTTTTGCTGAAATGACAAGTTACGTATACATGATATATGAAAGAGAACCCAACCAGAGTCAAAATATATTTATAAAAAAATGCGTTTACACTATATAAAATGCCTGTCGCCTGACCTTCTTCTCAGCGTATCATGACCAGTCTCAATTGTTCACTCTCATGTACAATCTTGTGTTGTTACTGCTGCATCAAAGAGCTAGACCCTACTTTTATCATACTATTGTCGAAGGTTCTTGAGCCAAGATGTTCTACGGCGAACTACGCTTCTTGTTCCTATATTCCCGTGTATTATTAATTGTTGGAGTTTTTCAGAATATCTCTTTACATGTGTAAAATACTCGAGTATTCACTGTTTCATAGTGTTCATAATATCGACATATTTTATTAATTTGATGGAGGATGCTCCTTGCATCCAACTGATCTTTAATAGTCGTCTATATATCCACAATTCAAACGCTAGCTTTCCGTGTATTAAGATAAATTCGTCTATGTCTTCAAGTCTTTGTTAAATATTACCACCGAACTTAAGTAGAATAGTTGCGGGGTTAGGATAGATCCTTGACGCCCACCTCTTCTAATCTCGACGTCAATAATTGTTAATTTACTCATATCATTAGTTCTTGTATTGCGAACATTGTATCTCTATATAAATATATATAATATATTGTATCTCTTGTGCTAAGGCCACGACTGTACCCAAATTGTTTGTTTTCAATATGTTTATCTAGTTTTTTGATAATAAATATCAACTACTCTGAAAAATATATTTATCACAAGGTTCAACAAACTGAGGGTTCTGTGGTTGCTACATTTTGTCGATATCTTCTTGGCTAGCAGTATAATGTTCTAATATTAATTTAAATAATGTTGTTATTTTGTTAGTAGCTCTAGACCTTTTGTGCTGAATAATGCAAGTTATTCAAGACAAACTTCTTCTTAACAGATAGATGGGGAATAAATAATGAGTGTGTAACGAAATTTATTTCGTTTCATGTTTCTTCGTAAATTTACATCTTAGCGCTGCGATTTGTGTGCAGCTGTATTTATTATTATATTATTGTTTAAACGGGTTTGATTGTATGCAACCCATATTGTTTATTGTTAAATTATTAATAACAAATTAATTGGGTATACAATTAGCATTCCAGTTTTTTTTGTTACAGTTGTTCAGCAATCCGCCGACGCATTTGCTTCTTATGTTTGTTCTATTTGAGTACAGTTTTTTGTGCTCAGCGTGGCTGAGTAGGGGTCAGGCAGTTTTGCTGCGCAGCGATCGCTACAGGATAGCTCTCTTCTTCCGTGCCCGTCTTGGTGCCTACATGTCTCTGGTGTAATTTGTCTTGGCTGGTGTATCCGGACACGTGTGAGTTGATGGTGGAAAGAGGCAAGGTTTTTCTGTGAGTATCCTCTTCTTGTAGTCAAATACGGCGTTGTTTCTGCATTTTGTTTACCCCGTGTTTGAGGGCGAAGTATTTTTGTAGGCAGAAACAGCGTCGTGGCCTTGCTAATTTCCACCGGATCTCACATGGTCCGGACATTATCGTTTTTCTTAATTGTTTCTTTTGTATCTTTAAATTTCATTCAGCGCTTCACGCACAACATTTTTCTTGCCATGTCTAGCCAAGCAAATTTCTGTGTATTGTGTTTTCTTTTCTATAATTAATAATCTTTGACTGACGTAACTTTTTATTCATATTTTGTATTTATCAACTGTTTATCTTTGTACCTAAACGACTGTATTAATTAATCTTTATTTTTTTGTGATCTCAAACTACAACAATTCCACCTTCTACGACGTCTCGTGGGATCAATCCGCTGCCTGGACACGCCGTAAGCCGTGGAGTGCCCACACGTGACTCCCCTGTCGAACTAGTCTCCAGCTGTACCAAAGTCTTATAGCCAAGGAGGGAAGCAGGAGGATCGGTGCCCACAGGCCCCATTCTACGTCCAGGCAGGGAAGGATTGATCGCCATCGCCATCGACGACTGTTGGTTTGAGACACACTTTTTTGTATTATAATTGTCATTCAGTTGTTATTGCAATACAGTTCGTTGATAGAGTTTTATTTGTATCATTACTAATCACGTAACTTGCTCTGCAATGTTACTGGCGCCCACAAATTAACAACGAATCCACTCCCACCGTATCAACCTGAGCAGCTCACAGGCACACCTGTTAGCAATATTTTTTCCAAGAGAAAAGTTGTTATAAGTGATATAATACTGGTGGAAATCATCATAGTCCGTATAAACAATCCTCGGTATGAAGACAGTACTGATGGCACGTACATAAAATGCACTAACCGATAGAAAAACTGAAAAAATAAAGTGGAACATATAGCCTAGAAATCCACACTAATAAATCAAAAGCAATGATTGTCAATCGCGCCAACAACAACAGACAAGACATTACAGACATAGGAGAATAAAAAGTCGCTACACAGATATCTATGTAGGAGCGCTTATCACGAACGGATGTGGTTTCTCGGAAGAAATCAACAGGAGGTGTGAAATGGGTAGAAGAGCAGTAAGAGATCTACAAAATACATAGACAGCGACATAGCTCTAAACATGAAGAAGGTAATAATAAAAATTCTAGTATTCCCAGTGCTCCTATACAGAGTAATTTCATGGACACTGAAGGCACCAGTCAGGAAAAAAATCAATGCTTGTGAAATGTGGTGCGGGCAAAGAGAGCTACAAGTTCCCTGGACTGCAATAAGAACAAATGTCTCCATACTGAGGAACAGCAACGACTATCGCAAATTATGTATGTACGTATCCTTAAATATTTCGGGCACATCACGAGAACGACAGGCAAGAACTTGAAAAAACTAATAATACAAGCGAAAATGGTAGATTATTACCACAGGCTAAGCGGATGATCTAAAATCCGAAGGAGCGACATTAAAACAACTACAAGCAACTTACAACAAGCAACAAGGGAAACCGGGAACCGACAACGATGGAGAGACGTTGCGTGAAGAACCGCAAACTGAGTAAACGATTCAGGACTCCTCTGTCAAGAAGAACACGGCGAAGAAGATAATACAAATTTCGACCAATCCTATCGTTTTGCCATTCTTGGCGGACATATTACACTTCTTCCTTTAGTATTTCTGCTGCTTCTGTACTGTGAATTTCTGCTCTGTTGACTTCAAATTATTCCGAAATATATTCCATTCTTTGCCTAATATTTTCTTCCCATTTCTCTCTTCAATCATAGCTGGGATCTTGTTACGTCTGATTATTTTACCCAATTTTTCGATTGTGGGTGACTTTTAGAAATAGTTTTAGCGGCCTAAAATTTTACCAATTGAAACCATGTGCAGTTACTAAACCATTCTTCTTATCCTGTGCAGTTTAGAACAACGGCCGCATTGGAATTCACGGTTGATTGATGTAAATGTAATCTTTCAGAATAAATAATGATAACCAACACGATTGAAATATATCAGGAGTCAAAGGATCGATCGCATGCGTTTGGGGACCAATGTAGAAGAGACCGAGAGCAGTGGGAGTGGAATGAGGTGCAGGATCTACGCAATAAAGCAGCTATATGGAGGTATATAAAGGGGTATTTATTTTGTTGGAGTATGCGCCTAATTAATAGAGTCGGAATAATTTATCGAATTTTTCTGAAAGAATAGGAAGGTCATTTCCGGAAGAAGGTATCAAGTCCGGCAGAGTAAAACCACGGACCGTTCAAATCCTAAGAGACAAGGTAGACAGTGTCATAAGCGCCATAAAAAATAACAAGGCGCCAGTGCCGGATTGGGAGATATGGACGGAGGGGCTGGAGTGGTTGCTGGAGCCGCTCATTAAAGCTAGAGAGAGGGATATGTATTGCCAGTATTTAAAAGTGCGGATAGAGCTAAGGTCAGCAACTATAGAGGTACGCTCAAGGACATAGTTAAAAAATATTTGCATCCCTAATTTAGAAGCGCATTGAAGTAATAATAGAGGACAGGCAACTGTTATCTGAGCCGCAAGTACGGTTTAGGAAGGGGAGATCCACAACTGAGCTTCTGTTCACGCTTAAAGAAGTGGTGGATGTAGAGCAAAGTAAAAAGGGCGGGAAACTGTTTGCGGTGTTGGTGGAGCTGTGTATGACACTATGGGGAGCTAAGCGAACGAAATGCATGGAAAAGGCAGATATCCCTCTGTGTAACAGTGTGCAAAAACGTGTATATATGAGAGAACGTGGGCAAGAGTGAAAGTGGGTGAATAGTCTGATAAGTGAGACGGGAATTGAGACAGGGTTGTCCGCTGAGCCCGTGTTTGTTAAATTTGTTTACTGCCGATCTAGAGAGGGTTTTGCAAGGAGCGCAGGCAGGAGGAGTCATTATAGGAAGAAAAAAGGTTTGGTCATTGGCGTATGCAGATGATGTGGTGTTATTAGAGAGAACGGAACAAGGAGCCAAAGAAATGATTGATATGGCGAGAATGCTTTGTGAAAGGAGGATGTTAGAGGTGAATGTGTGTGAAACCCAGGTAGTTTTTTTAGTAAAAGGGGCAGATATAAAATGTATCCTTGAAAGTATGGCATGTGATGCGAATATGCAAATGTTAGCCTCTCCTACAAGTTGGTGTGCTCTGTTTTCACGCAGGCGAGGCAATGACGACCGAGTGATGGCCGGAATAATCAATCCATCCCTTGTAACCAAAAGCTTCGGACAAAGAGCCAACAAGAGAAGGCTCTTGGCATTCGTTTGTCCTCGAGCTGGAACTGGCTATAAAGCGGATGAACGGAGAAAATAGTGAACGGTATAAGGTTGCAGAAGGCTACAAGAAAGCACTGCGTTAAAGACCAAATGATATCACTAGTACAATCATATATGTATCCTTGAAAGATAATTGGTTCTGTCGGGCATATCTGTATATAAGTATATTTATTGAGAGAGATAAATTATGTTTAAATAAAGTGTAATAAATACATCTTGAATTAATACAACTTACCTCTAGGGAGAACGTTTAACGCCATCTGCCGACACCACATCAATTAACAATGCACACCCATATGGTAATAACCGTTATCATGTTCCACTGATGAGATCTAATAATGTCGAAATCTAGATATGTAGATTGCTACGAGGTGGATTCACACTTATCTTATCTATCTAGAATTATTTAGGTATTTTAGTTGTCACGTTAGCTTCATAAAATGTAACAACTAAAATAATGAAAAAATTATATTCCTAATTCCTACAATCAATTGCAAAGGCGTATTCAAATATATTATATATTTTTTAGATTTCAGCTTTTGGAAATGTGGCATAAAAAAAAGTGCTTCATTTGTTCGGAAGTATAAGCCATTTTCAAGTTGCTTTACACCATGTATAGTGTTCCAGAATAGACTATATACATATGTAATTATTTTATTTTTATTTTTTAATACTGTTATACTGTCATTTGTATTATTAAAATCCTAAGTTCGTAAATGCAGTACAACCGCTTAATTGGCACAAAATCTCTTCGTCCAGATATATCCGAATAAAGAGGATCTACTGTATTTCATTACGTTAAAAAAGTAAAATATTGCAAATGAACATAACTCCGTTGCAATACTATTGCGCAAAGATACATGCAATATAAACAAAACAAAAACTGAAACCCAGGTGACGCACTAATCAATAAATCGTTGATATAAACGAGTAACTTAATGGAATAAATAAAATTCATGTTATAATCAAACATGAGCTTACTGGCAATAGCTAAGAAGCAAACACTTTTTGCCGAAATGAATTAAAATGTGTTGGATAAAATTCTTCGAAGGCGCTAACAAACAGATGTCTTAACATTCTTAGGGTGGAGCATTTAAGGCACGAGTATTATTTTTAATTGCTAGAGGCGCCAAAGTAACCGAATACTGACACTGACCAACACATCTATCTCACCATGGGTAACATTTCGTTACTCCCATTATGTTTAACATATAAATAATTGGACGTACTTTCCCTGGCATATCCTATTTCAGTGTGCACATTTAACATTTAATTAAAATTAAAAATGTAACTATTTTAACGTAAGAACAATAATAAAGAACAATATCTACAAAAAGTAGGTGTGTGTTCAGGCAACATATCGGTTGACAGGACTAAAAATACCTGTTTTTTCAGGATCTTCTTGAGAACTAGGGAGAAACTACTTCTAATGAAAAAACGACAAGTGCGCTTAGGTGTTGTTCACCTGAACTAGACTTATAATACTTTTCAAACCCAAAGGACATATTATTTTACAATATATGGTGTAAAAACCCGTTTTATTGATTTGAGTCGTTTTTCTTCTGAAAAAGTAATATCATATCCGTTCCTTGTTTTACCTAGTTGTGTGGATGCCTGAATATAAATATATGGTGGCAAAACCGAAGCGCCAGCATGTTGTGTTGATGTGTACCGTTATGGGGATAGTTCTTAAACAATATAATAGAAAATGGAAATTATTCCTATAAAATTGATATCTTATTTCAAATTTTCTTAGAAAATGGAAATTATCCCAGTAAAATGATTTATTTTTTAATATTTTATTAGAATATTTTAATAAAATAATAAAATAATATCGTTTTAGAATTCCTATATGATTTTAATATACTATACTCATTTGCAGCGTAAAATAAAATGTATGCAAATTATTTCAGATTACGGCTAATTCATTTGCGCGGTGCTGTGCTCCTTAATCGGCCTATCTGTTAAAAGTCCGCGCGGAAAGTATCAATCTAATTACGTCGGCCCGGACAAAGTGTTTTATAATGTCCCGGTATTTATATCCATACAACTTCCCATGCGTGCATATTCCTGCGGTAATTAAAACGAATGATCCGCAACCGGGGGGAATTAATTTTGGCACCGCAAAAATTTACAGCCGTGATTTATTTTAATCACCGTCTTTTTTGCGGCTTTGTATTTTTGCGGGACGTTTAATTAATGCGCGTGGCCGCTCTTACCGCCATATTAGTCATTAATTTGAATTAAAGCATAACAAACAGAATTTTTACATGGAAATAATCAAATACACATCATATTTAAAATTGTAATAAACACTGTAAATATTGCACTGAAAACATGTTTTTATGATTACTTAATAACAGTTTTGTGTATTTTATTTTTAATATAATAAAAATCTGTTAATAAAAGAGCATCATCATTTATATGGGTGTAGATTCACGCACAAACAGCAATATCTATTTTTCTAATGGCTATTCTTATTAACAAATTTGGTACATTTGTTAATCAGAAATGCTAGTTTATATATAATAATATATTATATGAGAATCGAATACATAAACTCATATATCAAATAAAAACAAAACAACATCGTATTTTTCATGAGCAGTGTTTATCCAAATTAATTTTAAAGATATTTTTGTCAAAAACAAAATTACATACGCTACTAATCCTATATGCCTTTCAATGTTTTTCTTATGCATACATCCATTAACGGATGTATGCGATAATATGATTCATCTCTTCGCGATTCCTGGCTGTATGAACAAGATTTCGATATTCCTTAATTCCGTCCATTGCCTTAGCCTCCTCAGCCACAACATCTTTTTCTAATATTGGATTATTAAGGCGTCTACTTTGTGATAATTCATTTTAAAGGTTAAATAAAACGATTTTTTACTTTGTTTTTTATCACACTTCAGTTACACTTTGCAACTAGTTTCGGCTAAGCTCTAGCCATTTTCGGAGGAGCTCGAAAATGGCTAGAGCTTAGCCGAAACTAATTGCAAAAATCGTTTTATTTATCCTTTGACATTTTTCTAACTTCGCTTTTTGCTTCAATTTTCCCTTCAGTCATAAGTTACAGTATATCATACTTCTAAATTCTAATCACATATGCTAGATATACAGTATTTCTTCTTTTTATTACAGTCAAAAATTCACAACTTCTACCAATCGCAGGACTTTCTCATTGGATATTCTCACAGTCCATGAGATCCTAAGCATTATGCGGTAGAACCACAATTAAAATGCTTCTATTCTGTTTATTGATGCCACTTTCATTATCCATCCTTTCATATCGTAGAGGAACACTGTTCATATAACCTCAATTCTCAGTAAACCTTACAAACCTTATTCTAAGGTTCATATTAAGTTCGATGTTAGTAAGGACCTTTTTGAATTTCATGAATGCATTGCTTGCATTTTCAGTTCTGCATCTAACCTCGGTATCTGACGACCAGTAGTCTGTTAGCATTGTTCCTAGATACTTGAATTTATTGACTTGTTAAATTAGTAAGTTGCCAAAAGTCAGTACCGCGCCCTCTGCTATTTTCAACTCGAGATAGAACCATAAATATTGATTTCGTAATATTTATGTTCAGTCCCATGAGTTGTCTCTGGACAGTCCCTACATTGTTGTGGAATTCTTGGAGGTATTATATGATATCGGCGATCAGTATTGTGTCTTCTACATATCCTATATTGTTTATCCATATACGGTTAACCTTTATTCATTTTTCTAGGCCCGTTTGTGCTTCTAGGAATATGTTTTCAGAGATGTGTATATGTACGCTCATCTCTCGTTTTTCTTTCCCGCTATCTCTGGTGTTCTGAGTTAACTGTCGATCCGTCTCAACGTCAACAGCATCATCAGCGCTACCACCGAAGGTAAGTAAAAGTACTCAGTACTTGATTTGCAGCATTAGACTGAGCCCTACTATATCCAGGCCCAGCAGAGTAACTATAGGGTTCTAGTGACTTTCTGTCCTTTATTCAATAAAATGGGCGTTTATCTTGACTATAATTAAAGAAATTTCTAACAGCAAAGTACAAAGAATACATTGTTATATCAAAAAAAAGTTATATATATATATATATATATATATATATATATATATAAATAACTTATTTTTTGAAATAACAATGTATTTATATTTTATGTATGTATCACGACCAAATAATTGAAATTGAGTCATCATAGGACGAACTAAACAATTAAAACTAGTTAGTTGATTTTAGGTGTATATGTGATGCGAATATATTGCCGAGTAATTTCCGGAATAAGCAATCTCTTGTGGCCATAAGCTTCGGATGTTGGCTTTTGACATTCGTTTGTCCTAAAGCTGGAACTGGCTCTAAAGCGGATGAACGGAGAAAATGGTCAATGGTATAAGGATGCAGAAGGCAACAATAAAGCACTGCGTTAAAGACCAAATGGTATCACTAGTACAATCATCATGGCGAAGTCCAGAGTACATTATTCCGCAGTCTTAAGGCTCCTAATCGGATCTCCGGGAGACACAGTTTTGAACAACGATGCAAAGACTAAACAAGTAAGACCTATGAAAATATGCACCTGCAATATAAGAACAAGGTCTCAGACTGAATAAATGTAATTCAAGAAATGAATAGACTTAGTATTGACATAATGGGAATCAGAGAAATGCGATGCTCCGGCTCAGGACTTCGTAATCAGTGACTATTCAGTCTATTTTTCTGGAAATGCAGACCACCAATGCATACATGGAGTAGGGATGACTATCCAACAAAATAGAACAAACCGTCACAAATGTCACATCAATATCAGAAAGAATGTTACTTATCCAATTCAATAGGTATACACCGCAACCTGCGACAAACCTAATGAAGAAGTGGAAGAACTCTACAGAACACTGTCGGATAGATTGAAGCAACTTAACAAGCATAATCGTGGGTGACCTAAACGCCAAAATTGGAGAGGAAAGAGCGGTGAATATATTGGTGAATATATACTAGCAATAAGAAATGAACGCGGAGATCGATTACATACTTCAATAAACGATTCCGAAATATCTACTAGTCAGTTAGCACCTCACCCCAGTGCTGAAATAACATCAGACCGTAAGGCGCTGGTCGGAAGATTCAGTTTAAAACTAAAAAAAGTGGTTCGAAAAGTTAACACGAAAAGGTGGAACATCAGGAGATTGAAACAACCTGACATAAAAGAAATAGTAACAAGCTTAATAATTCAATCCTGTAAGAAGATAGAAACATCGAATAACACAGTGGCGAACTATCTAAAGTTCTCAACTAGATTGGAGACGAACATTTAACAGACAATAAAATTAAGAGGAAAAGCTGGATGATAGATGAAATATTAAAACTCAAAGAAAGTAGGAAGAAGAAAGGTAAAAACAAAGCCGCAAAATAAGGGGTCCTGCAAAGACAAATAAGATAATAGATAAGAACAGCAAAGAAAAACTGGAGGCAAACCAAAATGCGCAGAGATAGAGGTCCTAGAAAGGAAACACGACGTATTTAACATAGCATACTTAAATCAGAGAAACGGCAGGAATGTACAAAATCAATGCATTTGGCTAATGACTAATAATCAATAATGCGTCGAGGATAGGTAAGTATAACATTTAATAACAGTAGATGAAGTCACAAAAGCAATAACACAACTCTAGCACAGCAAGTCTTCCGGCCTAGATAACACCTACAGTGAGCTCCTCGCATTATTTGATGTAGGGAGCATTAAGCGATTAACGAAGATATTTAATAACATATACTCCACAGGAGAAATACCAAAGCCATGGTTACAATCTACATTCATTCTTCTACCTAAAAAACCGAGTGTAAAATGTTGCAGTGACTACCGCACGATCAGATTAATGACCCACATCTTGAAACTGTTCTTGAAAATAATTCATGAAGGAATATTCAGAATATGCGAAGAACACATCAGTCGTACACAGATTGGATTAAGAAACGCGTTAGGTGCAAGGGAAGCCTTTTTCAGCGTCCACCTGCTTGTACAACAAGACAAGCTTATGGAAATATTAAAAAACATAGGACTAGAAAACAGCAATCGAAGAGTTATCTGCAACATATATTGGAATCAGACAGCCTTAATACGTGTACAATGGGAAATCTCAGAAGACATAAAGATCAAAAAAGGCGTCTGACAGGGATGCTATCATCAGTACAATTCAACATATATTCATAGCAGATTTTTCAAGAAGTGTTAAAAGAAATAGACGCTGGCATCAAGATAAACAGAGAGTATATAAACAATATAAGGTACACTGATCATGCAGGAGTATTTGCGGACAGTCTCGAGAACCTCCAGGAGCTGATGACCAGAATAGCGGAAACCAGTACGAGATATGGACTCTCACTTAACATCAAGAAAACAAAATACATGTTATTATGCAACTCGCGGACCATCCTGGCCAACTGAACGGTGAACGGTAATGTGACCGAAAAAGTACATACACATACCTAGAAATAATAATCAATGACAGATGAGATCCCTCACTGGAAATCAAATGCCGAATAGAGAAATTTAGAACTTCATATCTCAAGATGTCAAAACTATTCAGATCAATGAAGATCAGATTACTAAAGTGCTATGTCTTGCCAATACTCCTATATGGGGACTGTCCCGACGCATCTTAAAAATCCCTTGGGCAGAGCATGTGACCAACAAAAATATCCAAGAAATAATTGGCAAAGAGAAAGTACTCCTCTGAATGATAAAATCACGACAACTAGAATACCCAAGACACATAATGACAAACAATCAACGATAAGGAATGTTGCAATTGATCCTGCATGGCAGAGTGGAAGGCAAGAGAGGACCAGAACGTCTTGATTGAAGAACCTGCGAACAAGGTTCAACACAACGGTGAGCCTCTTCAAAGTCACGGCCGATAAAGTCCGCATCGCAATGGTGATCGTTAACGTCGGAAACAGATAGGCCTAAGAAGAAGTTATTTCGTCTGTTTGACGGCGTTAAGATTAAACCTATCACCAACTAATGAGACGCATTCGTATTTTCTGGCTGGTGTCTTGTTTTACTGTTGTATCCCACTGCACTGCGGCCACGGCTGACCTATTGAGTGTTTGAGATATCAGCACAAGGCCAATCATATAAAAATATCTGGTGTGGGAACCACACGACTTTCAGAATTATATTGACATTTTTACCAATATCAGATTATTAATTACTTATGCTATCATGAATATACATAAATCTCTCTTGTATGTTCCCAATCTTTCCCAACAGGGTGTAATATCATCATTCATCATCATCAACAACAGTGAGTCCAATGGGGTAATATTTTATATTTTCTGGTTCTTTTCTGAGAAATTGTGTGATATTATTGTAGCTCTAACAAATTTTTCACACATTTCCCGTGATGCAACAATAGGCTTTCGCAAAGTTCTCCAGTGCTGCACCAATATACAAAATGTGGTTACAATATTTCTTCTTGCCCTGGAAGGCCTATAATTCAAAATATTTTCTTAAGTACTTAATTTTTCACCTGAATATGATCTGAATATATGCGTATTTAATGGGAATGCCTGATCAGCAACCAAATAATGTTCTAATTTAATTTGGGAACCAGGTTATTTCCCATATTAGAAAATATTAAGCCAATTTTGCTCAAAATTTCACTGAATCGTCTCAGATACTTTTTGCACATAATTACCAAATTTGATCGCAATCTGTTGTGCAGTTTTCCCGTAATTTTCAGCACAAACAAATCAAAAATCGGGTTTATTTCGACTATTTTAGGCATAAAACGTAACGAAAATTGATTATTTCTGTTTTGCTAAATTGTTTGCGGCAACTATCTATACCTTCCTTCTGCTGTAGTTTTTTTCCCGAAAAGTTATCGCATAGTCCCATAATCTTAGTTAGAAAACGTGAACACGTTTTAGGCAAAACAATACCTTCCTTATACAGGAGTAGCTCTATTCGGAAAGTAATGTATAAGTGTGAACCCACCTCTTAGCAATCTACATATCTAGATTTCGATCCTATTACATCCCATCAGTGTATCTTGACTTCTGTCTCAACTTTAATGTGAAGTAGAGGCATGTCTTTATAACCCCCATTGTGGCAGTGGGGGTTGTTGCCATTGCCCCGGTTATTTCTAGACAGGCCATTATTTTCACTTTGCCTAGTATTCTCCTGCTTACTTTGACTAAGGCTTTATGCCACCAGATTGCTGGTGCGTCAGTCATAACTCGAGCGTAGAGCCAATACACCATTTTTGGCGTTATCCCCAGGTTATTCCGAACATTTGCATGCATGCCCAGAACGCTTTCACGGCTTTGTTCGTAATCTTTGTCATGTGGCTTGAAGGCTAATTTTGAGTCTAGGTGTCACTAAATTCGTATTTCTCGGCCGAACAGCATCGGTATGTTTGCTTGTTTAATTTCCTCCTACGTGCAAATGATACAAGCGATGTTTTCTCGTGGTTAACTCTAAGGGCCTCTCCTACACACTACCGTGTTTGAGTGTTCCTTGCAGAAGTTCTAATGTGATGTCAATAATACCGAGTATGGCTACGCTCTAAAATATCTTCTATAACTAGTCACCACAGAAGGGGTGACAGTACGCCGCTTGCGGGTAACCTCTGCCGACCGATACTAAGACCACGGTTGGCTCTATACCTCTAGCTTGTTTGGCTCTTGTAATTGATTGAAATGGAATATTGTCAAAGACGCCCTAGTCCAATAAGATTGCAAAGAGCAGTCTGCTTGTTGTTACGGCCCCACACAGCGTATGGGCACCCTATCCCAACTAGTTCCCTGCCTAATAATTCAAAAATATTGTTAAGTTAAGTTAAGTTGTTTTGTTAATTGCATGCCTTGTCATAGAGGGCTTAGTGCACATTTTGCATTATAAATCGTTTTTTAATGATTATTGTTGTTCGTGTGAAGTCCCCACATTTTGCGGTCAGTTTCCCGACATCTGGGCACCAGTCGGCTGCAGAAGATACTTGTTGGCAACATGACAAAACTGGTGGCTACTCTTCATTTAGATGCATCAATCACCATCAAGATTAGACCGGTACTTAGCCCAAAGAATTTTCCCGTACAGCTAAGTGCACCTTCGATACCTACCAAGTAACAAGTCATCGTTCGTCGAACGATTGCGCTGCGAAGATCACCTTCGGACGCAATTATTGTACAAGTGAAAACTATTAAATATACATATTACAAAATCGAATGTGATTTTAATTTACTGTACGTCACATTGTTTGGTCCTTCAAACCGGATCGTTTGGAAGTTGTTTCAAGCTGTCACATTTTTTGGTCCTTCGAACCGGATAATTTTCAAGCTGTTTCAAGCTATGACAATTGTTTTTGATTGCTTTTTCCGCTCTTATGGTTATTTCGTGTATTGCAGATTCGAACGCCTTTCCTAATTCATGAGCATACTGGTATTTGCGCAGTGGTTTTAATACCATTCCCTGATGTATTTATCGATCAGGTTTTTAATTGTTTTCAGTAGGAACGAGCTCAGGCTGATGGTCCTATAGTATTTCGCCAGTTGGTATGTATCCCGTCTAAGTTTTTGTAGAAATACCACCCAAACCTATGCCCACTTATTCGGTATAAGAAAACACTTACAGAAAATAAAATTTCTTAGATGAAATTTCATATGACTCATTAGTTATATTAAGAAATGATTACAGCTACTTTGACATACAAATAAGTACATGCAAAATGTTGGTCCGCAAAAGGAAACTAACCTTTTTTGAGCTTGATTTTCCAAATATAACAATTTTAAATACTATTAAGTTTTAATATTAAAATTAAGTATATGAAATCCATCTCAATTATAATTATAGCAATCTGAATCGTTAAATATGTATGTTTCTGATTATCTACGAGTGCCTGTAAATGTCACCACATATAAAAATATGTAGGTGTATGTGTAGCAATTTGAAATGTTTTGATTATTGTGCGGAAAACACTTCTAAAATTGCAATTAATTAAAGTAACGTCATGGATAATAGTGAACATGTTTATTCTGCCTGAAGTTGTAACAATATATAGGCCATTATTATTAATAAGGGTTAGTATAGTGAATGAAATTTATCATACAAAAATACATTGCTGCATACTAATTGCTATTTGCTATGAATGGCCTCATCAGCTAGAAACGCAATTCGGTTCTGTGCGCAAATATAAAGCAAGTTGTACACTGTTTATTTCAAACACCTGAGGCACATCGTCGGGCTGAGCCCCGATCAATACGGCTTTAATAATATTGCTGCATGACTTTTGTTTGATGATGAATAGCCTAGATGACGTCACAGCACTAATTAGTTCTCAGCTAGATTAAGGACTGAACAATTAATGACGTACGCGTACCTATATCGCTTTCATGCCTATTATATAATACATGTGCACGGTCCCTTGTTAAATTTAATCATGCAGCTAGTTGCTGTGGGGTTCCCAATATATCAGATTATACAGCGCTTACTTTTTCAAGGATCACGTCCGTCGGCGGATAAACAGTGCACGTTTCTTTAGTCGATCACAATTAGTTCCGATCCCCTTTAAACGTCTAATATTGAAATAACTCCTTTGTACCGGTGCCATCCTCTTAATTAGTTCGAGGAATAAATTTGTTTTGCGGCATAAAGCTCGTCGTCCCCTGATCCTAACACACACACAAACAAGTGCGCGATGTTAAAAAAGTAATAAAGCTTTGCTCATTTCCCCATTAACCATCTGCTATCTCCTCGGGGTAGTCGGTACCTTTAATATTTGATCAGTATAAAAAGGACTTTAATAAATAACTCTGAAATGAATTACAGAGATTTGAATGGTTGTACCAATATATTGCTGTGCATACAGAAGCCCCACGACACCCCTATTACATGAATAGATGGATTGTGCATTAGGAACATTGATTGTGGATTACTTTACGAAGTAGCATACTGCACATTCAATTGCACTGAAGTAGAAACTACTTTCTATTATTATTTTACAAAGTGCCACAAAACGCACTTGATCAATGTTGTGGAAAATTCAACTGCACAACAACACATTAATTGATTAAATAATTTTTCATTAGCTAATGGTTCAGCAATATATTTTTGTAACACCAAATAGCGTAACTATCAAGTAATCTATAATTGTACCGTACTAATGTGGGTTGTATAACAGAATGCTTCTTTCAAAATATACAATATACCACCATTAATTATTTATTAGGGTGAACTATGAATATGATAGATGGTCTTATCTTAGATAACTCCAGTGTGATAGAACACGACGCGTAGGTTAACCAACTATTAAGCCACATTATAGTATCGGCATAATAATAAGTAGCGAGCTCGTCTGCACGTATCCTGCTAAACACGATACTTGCATTAATTAATCTGATAATGGGGAGGGGGGCTGTCAAGAGACATCTTCAATCACAGGGTATAATTAATAGCTGCCATATTGCTCCGTTCCAACCATCTGCCACTGATATAAGCCATTTAAAATTCATAACACTTCGTATCCACAAAACCACCCCCGGTTCGGCCATTCTGACATTACGCTGCGAAACTATTGTTTGCAAAAATTAGGAGGGGTGCTAAACGGTTCCGCGCCACAATTAATTTAAAAGGAGCACTATCTCCCTAGGAGATAAAAAAACAATCTGACTGCATGAGTCAGATAGTAATTAAAGTAACTGACATAAAAATAATGTAGCAAAATATAAAGATTTATTCATAATTGCTAAGATTAGATTTGGTGCAGGAAAACATGTGTTTAATCCAATATGAAATATAATTATAACGTATAAGCAAAATATTTTAATTAATTACAATATATATTGTACCTGTTTTAGAAGTATTGTGGGTGTGAAATTCGGTTAATATTATATTGAGATAGATTTTCTACGTTGCAGCGTTCGCTTAAAACCTGTCGGTGCGCTCCAAACATAATACAATTTTGTCTGTTTAAAATTGTTATAGTCAATAAAAAAATGTATCATAAAGTTCTCTATTATACACTTATAAACCTGCCACGCATAAATTTTACTTTTAGAGCTTCATAAATTTGAACATTTTCAATGAAATCCACCTCAATCCCAATATTTATCTATCCTCTCCGCAGGTCATATGGATCCGAAGCGTTAAATATTTATGTTTCTGATTATCTAAGAGTGCCCGTAAATTTCACCATATATGCGCATTTTGTTTACCGCGTCCGCCCGTATGAGCGTCAGCAAGCAGTAGTAAAAATTCAATCATCTGATTTCCTGGGAGACCAATCTATAAAATTCTAGGGGGCTCAGGTGGGTCGAGCGCGCGGTTGGTTCTCAAGCCCTCGCTGTATTTAAATACAATTACGCGCGAGTCTGTGTCTCTGTAACCGGACTCTGAATGCATCCGAGGTGAATAGATTTCAAATATGATAAAAGTGAGTTACGGCGGCGCTGAGCGATTGCTTTTACCGCACTGAGAGTGTAAGGTGATATTTCTATGAAGAAGAAAAAAAAGTGGAAAAAGGAAAAAATTGTGCTGTTATACGAGTATTTTAATAATTTGATGCTCGGCAGCTGCCGCTAATAAGAGAAATTAAATATTATAGGGTCTTAGAGCAATTGGTACTTGGGTTAAAATGTAACATAATTATTGAAAATTAACTTTCACGTAAATTTCGTATAGTATCTTTAATTTGTAATGCATATCCGAAAATAAACGAATCTTGCTGTGTACAAGGGTACATAGTAGAAATCGACCTGGATAAATATTTGAAATAACCAACAACAAAAATTGAGTGATTGAGCGCATTTGTCTGTCTCGGGCATCAATAACATTGATTTTCCGTAAAACTATTCATTCATGTGCTGCGAATAATAATATAGAAATAGGCTTTTATAAACTTAATTATTTTCTATATATTTCTTATAGTACTAATGGAGTATTCAATTTCACCGTAGTCAAAAATTAAATGATCTCGATTGTTTTTAGAATATAACAACAATCAATTGGTTCACATGCAGCTGACTTATAATGTATAAACTTCACCATATTCTTTATAAAGCATTACATTAGTAGTTATTCCACTCGAAAAACCGTGCTATTACAAATTTCTAAATAATATTGTTTCTTTTTTTTAAATAATACTAAATGGTTTATAATATTATTATATTACTAGGTGATGATTTATAGAACATTGCGAGAAACAGCGTAGTGTAGAGTTCAAGTCACTTGAAATCGTGAATGGGCATAGGTTGGTTTATTAAAACAGGAGTAACTATTGAATATATTACCAATTGACACCTCTATTGTATTTATATTTATTAGCCACAAGCATAATTTGACAGTGTTATAAAAATACATATACATTTATTGTTAATATGGCAAATTTTATAAAATGTATCTAAATTTATTTGTAAACTTATTTTATTATAATGACTGTAACCTAAGTCGTAGCTATTGAATATTTCAATAAATTGGCACCTATAATGACATGTTTTTTAATCTCTATCCGTAACTTGACAGTGTTATACCAAAAAATATATTTTAATGAATTAAAAAAATTCATTTACATTTATTTGCGAAATTATTTTATTCAACTAACTGCTATAACTCGAGTTGTATCTATTGAATATTGCTACTTGATATCCTTAGTGAAAATAAGTTAATACTGTAAAAAAATATTTTTTGGCGAATTTTTCAATTCCTACTACATTTATTTGTAATTCATTTTATTAAATGAATGGGTTAAAGACAAAAGTGGTGTAAGTCAGATTTGAGTCAAGTCAATATTCTATAATACTGCCATTAATCAAAATCTGGCAAAGATACCTAAGTCATAGTTCTACAGAGAGCCGATAAATAGCAGCACTTCTTTGTGCCTGAATCAACATCAGCTGTTCTGTCAAAGCCAAAGTGGTGTAAGTCTGACTTACGTCTTCTGTCAAGTCAACAACACCCTTGTGTTTTAATAAAATTATTTTAAGAAATATTTCTTTAAAAAATGAGCGCGTTTATTAACAGTTTTCCTGATGTAAAAGAGCGTTCTTTTGTGGGTAACGTGACATAAGTCAATATGACTTATGTTAAATTGGATGTTTTAGGAAAAGTGCATTACTTACACCATTTTATTTTATCGTAGTCTACATTTACAATATTCCTGATGGCAAAGTGGTGTAAAAGTAGTAACAAACTAATAAAAGAACCCGTGATTAATTAATGTTAGATGTTTTGTAATATTAATGTTTTAAAACAAGTGATGGAGAAACGCCCAGCTACTACAGAGATACTAAATCTGCTGAATAATGCATTAAAACTAACTACTAAAACTACTACTAACTACTACTAACTCCAACATAAACATGAATAACAAGGCTTTTTCCGGAGCAGAAGATCTTGTATAGATCCAGTATTTGTACTACGCCAAGTCAAAGAAATGGCTTTAGAATGGAACTGGCCGACGTACATATGCTTCATACATCCAACTAAGGCATCTGTTATATAAAATCAACATCGCACAAAACATAATCCAGACAATCGAAGACATCTATAACAACAGTATACTGCGCGCTGTAATCAACAGAAAAAACACCGAACCAATGGGGACAAGGTGACACTGTGCACTTTACTGTTTAACGTCAGCCTGGACATAATATTTGCCCAAGTGAGATCTCGAAGAGGGTATCACGTGGAAGATCATCAGCTGACGCGGCATTCATATCAAACAGTAAGGACTATCTCCACAGATTGCTACATGAATTTAACATAACAAAGAAATTCAACATGGCCATTGCTGCAGAAGACCAAATACATCGTCATAGCGCCACACAACATAAGATACAAGCTAGAAGTAGATGAATATGTGATACAAGTGAAGGAGTTGAAATCTCTAGGAATCCTAATAAACAGCTATGAAAGTAAGGGAACAAACGAAAGAAAGTGAACAGGGTCATGAGCTGCGTAAAATGCACGATATTGGTCAACAAACACCTACATAAGGAAGGAATAGAATATACAAATCTGTTATCAAACCTAAACTTAGATATAGTCTGTTTGTATAAGTTAAACAAACATACTCAATACAACAACAGAAATGTAAGTGATGCGATGCATTGGGGGAAAAACAATACTGGACGGAGTACGCAAGTATCGAAATAAGATCATGAGGGATGAACAATATCAGTGAGTGGCCAAAATAGGGGGGCGGAATGGAACATATTGAGAGAATGGATAGAGACAAAATAGTGGGAGTTGAAAGAAACAAGTCGCCAAGAGCGAGGAGGCCTCCAGGACGACCAAGTAAAAGTCGGATCGACACACACAACTTACAGGGACATATTGAAGCAAAAAAATCAGACTGATAAAGTCATTAATGAAAGAAATTTAAAAATGTGAAACAACTATATCTAAATTAGGGTGCAGGCAATAGTAAGGATATTTTCTTCGACCTGTACCCCCAGCTAAGTAATTATTCAACATATCACCGTTTGAGACATAACAAGAATTCATGTGTTTCAGGCGCTTTACTTTATATTTATTGTTACTTCTGTTTCGGCAGTCTATATAAGAACTTCTTTTTCGCACTATTTCCCAATGAGGCAATTATTCTGCACATTACCTTTTTAAATTTTATATTATATTAATAGTTTTGGCAGTCAATGTGTAAAAGATTTATGTTAGACTGTTCCCCGAGATACTCTTCTGTTGCACACAACAATAATTTAAGAACAAAGATTGTGGCGTTTCAGAGGTTGAAACTTTGTCTGTGTCGGCAGTCAATGTTGAAAAACAATGTTTCGTCTTGTTTCCTAATGAGGCAATTGTTCAGTTTATAATGTCAATAAAGGGTGTACATTTATATATTAAATAAAACACAGTTATTTTGAAACAACAAATCTGATAAATGGCTACGTTGGCGCATTTGAGTTCTTTTGACGAACATTTTAATCATAGTTTGGCATAACTGTGGCTGGATTTCAATGATACAGTATCTAAATCTGCTCTTTTAATGCTTAAGTGGTCGTGGGCTTGTTGACATAAACCTAAAAAAAAAGAAGAAAAAAGTCCAAAGGCGTTAAAACCGACGATCTAGGTGGCCCAAATATGAGATTACGAAGCTAGGAAATGTTTTGTGCTAAATAATACCATATCGTCACATGATTTGTGTCAAGCGGCACCTTTTTGATAAAACCATATGTCTTCGAGATCATCTGAGGCACAAAAAACTGGCTACCGTTTCCCATTGAGTATTCTACAATCCCGGTAGCATCTTCGAAGAAAAATGGTGCCATGGTGCTACCAGTCCAACATGAACAGAAAACAATTTAGCTGGTTTACGAATCCATCAACGTGAGCATGATCGCGTAAAAAGTTTTTTATTGGAAATCTCATCGTTCACTGTTCCAATAGAGAAATTCTCTTCGCTGAGCTTTTGAGTTGGATTTTATACGCAGTATAGTGTTTCAGGCAATGTTGAATTCTGGAGCATGATGCCGAATGGATGTTCGAACAAGTGCCAATGGTTTGACATCATTAATCGATCCAGTCTCCTAAAATTGTCTGGTTATTCTCTTCACATTTCAAGCACTTCAAAGTAGAACATTTTGACCACCAACAATGGGACGCAATTTGCGAATTTTCGTGGCAGTCAAACTTTCACCATTTTTGAAAAGAAAATATGTTGTTGTGACGAATAGCCATATTTAATAATGGCGGACTATCTACCATCGAACTGTCATAAGGGTTTGACTGTCAAAGCACAACAGACCAAATGGAGCCAAATTTAAATTTTCCACTCATGATTTCTTGTATAACAATATGAATAAATATTGTGGTATTTGTTTGGTGAGATTCGAATTTATTTTGATTTGAATATTTTTTGTATATTTCGGCAATCATATTTATTTCTTCATACAAATATACTTCCTCAGATGTACTACAGAATGTTTAAAGATGTAAAATATAAAATTTAGAAAATACCCAAAGCTCAGAAACTTGCCGTAGTTATCAACGTTCTCCTTCTGGTTGCGCTTGATCTCACCCTCCAAATCAAAATCAGATTAATGCCCAAAAATCACGAAGAATTTGCAATAAAAGCAATGTAGATTTTAAATTATCTGGTGTCATTGGCACACTATTACATTCGTAATTCGCGTGTGTTCTTTTTTTGGGAGCTAACCTAACCAGGTTCCGACCTAACTTAACAATGTTGAAAACTAATTTTCCGGTCCTGTTCAACAACACACAACTCACAGGACGTTCAACTTATTAGTCTTTAGTTGCTAACATAACAACAGTTCTTGAAAAAATGTTGTGGTGTTTCAGAGATTTATTTATATAAACATTTTAGAGTTGAGTTCTGTGACGGCAGTCAATATCGAAATTATTTTATTGCGAATATATAGAACAGTTCATGAAAAAATATTGTGGTGCATTTAAGTCTTGGTTAGTTTGTGAATGTTTCGTCGGTGAATATTTTTCGGCCTATTCCCCAACTGTTCAGAATATTACTTTGTTCTTGCCGACAGAACAACAGTTCATGAAAACATATTTTGTTCTGTCAGAGGTTTGAATTAATTTGTATTAATTTTTAAAGTTCTAAGTTTGGTTTAGGTTAGTTCTGTATCAGAAGACAACTATTTTTTTTTGACAGTACCCCAGTTATATTATATTGTAATACAAGGTCTTATGAAAAAAAACTGAGAGGTATGAATCTTTGTATATAAACCGCTTGAGATCCTGTGAATTTATCCTCACTAGCTACGCTACATTAAAAAGATCTAACAGGATCGAAATGTAGATCTGTTGATTGCTATGAGGCCAATTTACTCTTGTATGCAGTTTATTAGGATATATATTTTGCGTGAAAACCACTTATTATGAAGTAAAACGCTAATGGAAAACATTTACTAATTATTATTATAACTAATATATGTGTCATAACAAAATTACTATTTTTATTATTTATATGTAATTACAAATATCTAGTTGCAAAGATTAGTGGTGCAATTATTGTGGGGATAGACAATTTAGTAAATGAATAAATTGCATGTTAACGTAACAATGCCGAAAATATAAATTAATTATTAGAACATGAATATGATCCATGCTATACCGTATTTAGTATAAGCCCGCGATTGTACCTGGATAGTTGTAATGAATGTCTCTAAACTATGCGAGACCAATCCTTCCACAGGCATTCATGGCTACATAATTAAAGTCCCTTCGTACACGATGTGATATTACCAGACATAATTCTGTATTTTGCATAGTTGGATTGATATGAATTTAATATATTCTACTACCTGTATTTCTTAAAAATTCAATCTA
This sequence comes from Lordithon lunulatus, assembly GCA_963942505.1. Lineage (NCBI taxonomy): Eukaryota > Metazoa > Arthropoda > Insecta > Coleoptera > Staphylinidae > Lordithon > Lordithon lunulatus. Next base: position 51,013,305 of record OZ012666.1, on the reverse strand, counting down.
CTACTAATATAACAATGGGCATGATTCACATCAAATACTTGTGAACTAATAAATTCATATAATTCCTAAGGGGAAATTTAGATTCCCCATTTTGCAAAAGGGCACAATGGAAATTATAATTGAAAATCATACTCATACAAGTGGCGTTCGCCCCCGAGACATAATACATGCTACTAGTTTTATTTTCAATTCGGAAATTAGACATAACAATTATCTGTGAGGACCTCCACTAAACCGGACCATTGTATTTGAGCAGGGAGCAGCGCAATTGTTCCTGCAACCGCCATTTGCAGCAGGAATGCTTCTTTTGTTCGCGTTAATTGAATCCGCAGACGATTGTTTAGCCGGGTTTTGCCAGATTGTATAAACGTTACCTAGCCTCGAAACCAATTAGCCCGGAACCACCACTCGTTCATTCTTCTGCCAAATGAAATATACGTCTTCCACCCCTAACCCCCTTATTGCGTTCATCAATCTCGCGGTTTATTTTAATAAATAGCGAACCCCCGAACTGTGAAGCTTAATTGATTTTTTCAATAGGCATATCAAATTTAATTAGTCATGGTGGCGAGATGGGTTAACACCCTTCTACTTTAAAGAATAATAGTGTTGCCGAGTAATGCTGTACATAATTCAACCCTTGTATCATATGTAGAATTTTTCATTAAAAACTTTCTTGATTAATGGTTTTAATATTGTCTGCATTAATAAATTTATTAAAATATGTTCTATCGTTTGGAAGTTGTTACTGTTTTAATGTGTCCTACTTTACTATTTAGTTCATGTTTACTTAATACTGGTAATTGTTCGTAAATGCATTCTTTTAATTTCATAAATATGCCCACTTCATGAAATTAAATTTGTTTAATATCCAAAATGTGTTCATAACACTATATAACTATTACAATGGAATCAATTTTAATTACCTACTTCGTATTCCAAATATTTTCAGGTAATATATTAATAATTATTAATTAATTTAGCAACATCCACAACAATAAGTATTAATGATCAATCAACAAAATGTATATTATTAATAATGTACATTTTATTTTATCCGTTCAATCATGTAAAGTAAATTGAATAAATCACTATACTTAAATAAATTAGGCTATAAATTGCGACAGACACATTCGCCTGTATTGCTATTTGCAAAAGAAAACATCATCTGTTTCTTTAACTTATATACGCTCCTATGGAATGAAGAAAAAACAACTGTAATCCTCTTACAGCGTCGGTTTTGTATTCCAACAGCGTTTTCTTTCTTTTTATTTACAACTTTGGCGTAAGAATTTTGGCGTGAGCAAATAAAAACTGGTGACAAATTCGGGAAGGGCGGCAGCCCCGTTGCATATTCGTTGTCCTAAACGAGTATACATTTCCCGTACAGACATAGTTTGGCTTTTAGAAGAGAACAAACGAGGAACTGCGGTCCGCAGGGAGTCAGGTTTACCAGCAAATTGGGAAATATGTCCCTACTTAGAACCTGTATCCCTTTATAGCCAACCTACCGTGTATAAATCACCAGATAATATATTATAGAGGATATAATATATTTATACAATTCAAAGGATTATGCGTATAGCTAATATTCAAGTCACGCCATGTGCGCAGTTTTATCATGTCTTCTGCAAGAGCGATTCGGAAAGCTATTAAATACAAGTTTTATTAGATGATTGGTGAAGTTATGAGGTTAACTGCTGTTTAAAAACAGGATTTATTCGTGGCGCGCGTGTTGTCCTTTATACATCCCCCCATTAAATATTCAGGTACGATTCATCGCAATAGAAAACTGACTACTCAAAAGGAACTTACGCGACTACAACAAAAGCACAATAGTCTCGTACTTATAAACCTTATAGTGGTAATGAATTGAAAAACACTTGGGCGGGACCGGCCTTTTATTCCATTCAGCGAAACGTACGGTGAACAACACATCGAAATGGATTTCCGCCTTTCTCAGAATACGACAAATACAAGCCGCGGATGTCGTAGGAAGAAAGGCTCGACCGGGGGAGGCTTTATAGTTTTCGGCCAGCCGCCGCCGCGCCGCCGTAAATGTAAAACGCGAATGTGAGTCAGAACGCCGCTACGGTCCCATGTGTTTCTATACGATCATGATCCACCCCAGCACCTTTCTGCAAGAAAAGACCTCAGGAGGTGAGTCAACACTGGCCCCCTCTTAATAAACGAAGCCGTCGTAATCTAATAGATTTCCGAGGGCGTAAGAACGCGGCCGGGTATGAAAATATGTGCGGTAACTGTAAGCCTTGTCAAAATAAATGCCGTTATTGCTTGTAGGAAAAAAATCCTCCTGAGGGGAATTCTTCTATTGTATCGGAATTGGATTTGTATATTTTACTGCGGGATTTGTGATCGCCTGCATTAAGCCGCTCTACTGGTAGCTGGTATCCTATACATTTGGTTAATTTTTTTTTTAAATCTTTGTAAGAGAATTTTACTATTTCCAGCAAATAACTGTTAGTAAATTATTTATTGTAACCTTTACTATCACAACTGGGATAATTATTTTTCTTAATTCATTTACTATAATTTATTGTTGATGATATGTATATGTGACAATAATTACCATAACATTAATTTGACCCTTATTTAGTAATGCTAAAACAATACAAAGAAAAACATTTTTATTTTATATTTAAATTAATCATTATTTTGTTTAATTATTAAATAATAATACGAATATGTTGTTCATAGAATATTGCTTGAATATAGATACGTTCATTATCCCATTCAGATATCTGCTAACTAAAAAACTTGCCCTTAGGCTGATGACGATACAAGTAATTTATTAATATAATTTATAATATTGTATAATTAATTATATACTTGATATATTTTTTATTATATTTTATGAAGATTTCCTACATTTCTTATGTATGGTATGGTTGGTATGGTGGGCATTGATTATTTTAAACCCACTGTAAAAATTACTTAAATAATTATTTAATGTTACTAAATCCTAATATATGGACTAAAATAGCATAATGGATACAAGAGAATATGCTTTATGAAAAAATCATAATGTTTAATATAGTAGACCGTAGTAGAGGAAGCATTAATTCATTTCAATGGCATGGGGCGTTAGACACAACATGAAACGGTACAGATGCATCGAAATTCTTCAGAGATCAAACTTTAACTCAATTTTAATCCGCGTAGTGGTGGAATGGTGTCGCATATAGGAATGCCATTAAACTTAATTTAATAGGAAGAGTGTATTTAGATTGTATCCGAAGTTGGTCGGTGCCAAGCGGCGCGACTCTAAGCGCGTAAATACGCGATCACTCAACGTCCATCAATGTGTCAGACGGTGAGCGACGCACGCACAGCCATCCCTTTACTCTTAGAGCTTAATACATCACCTCCATGCAATATTACTTCTGTCTGCCACTGCATTTACTCTTTACTAGTAAATTGTTTTCAAGTTTTCCCATACTTTGACAACCGGAAAACACTATTGTATTATTATTCTTTATGTGATGGATGCCCGCGCGCGCCACGTTCTTTATTGCCGTGCGTGTCTGTCCGCATGATCTACAATCGTATGCGACTCTTCTGTTTTCGGTGAATAATAGAACCGTATTTGTCTTTGAGAAAGATTATCTTTCTTATTGTCAGTGACGGATTGAAACAAAAAATTTATACAAATCATACTGAAACATTTTCAATACATAACTCCCCTATAATATAAATAGCACGTGAATAAATTATACCCGTACACGCAGTATATCCAGGGATGTATATCTCACAAAAAAGCTTGATATAAATTGAACAGCTTTATGATTCACACAAAAAATAATCAATTCAGCTTCTACTACTAGTACACTGTCTTATCAAGCCAGCGTCGGGTATTTACAGAAATTATAAATGTTTGTATTCCATTATCATCACTGATTATACGGACTCACCCCTTCGACCGTAGTCTATTCCAGGGTTGAAACGGCTAATGTAAACGTTTTTATGGATCTCAATGTGTAATATAATGTAGATTAACTCTATTGTTCGGTGAAATCTCGCGGGAGGTCACGAGGTCCTTAGGGATAATAGGGCCTCCCATTATTAGCACTATAGACGCTGGAAACCATAACTTCTTATTACGTTAAAAGTAACTAACGTTGTTTAGTGTTGCAGATGGGGTTGCTCAAGGCGCTGTTTAAAACATTAGCGCAATAATTAAGATAAAGTTTATACGCTCCATATTTCAGACTATTCATTCCGCCACTATGCAAATTATGGCGAAGTAGTAATGTCACTGATTTAATTAAATTTAACAGTGATTTATTACTATTTATGAATGGATGATACTTTGGTGACTAATAGTCAAGTAGTGAGGAGTTTCAGGTACTACTGTATTGTTACATTGGAAACTTTGCGTACTAAATGGAGTAATATACAGATAATGATTATCGTTGTTTTACTTATTGTGGACATCAAAAGTTATTAAAGGTACAAATGTATAATTATATAATAGAACAAACATAATTACTTGTAGGCTTAGGTGGCATCTATCTATGCTACTTTAGAATATGTCTATATCAAGGTTGAGAGTGCGGATATTCAATTATTAACAAAAAACTTCTATCTTCATAAGTGAAGGTTTCCACCGGGCAAGGAATAAGCACAGCGGAGTTTAGTCACCCGGTATTTATCTTAACTGAATAGAAAACCTCTGAAAACTACGAAAGGAGATTTACGAAAATTCGCACCGATGGGGTTTGAACTCAGGCTCCACAATGCTCAGTACGGGAGGAGGTTCTATAATCGGCTGGCTCGGGAGGTAAGAAAATAATAGTACTTATTTGCAGTATATCGCGCTAACACTAGTGACACAGCAATAAATATCTTTTTAATTTAACCGCATATATAGATTTGTTTTGCAAGAATGTGGGAATTTTAGGAACATCCTTGTTCTCCTCTACATGTCTTTAACCAAGAGCATCTTGAGCAAGGGTGTGGATAGTTCTGGATAGTTGACTGGAGGGTAGCATAGCTACAGACACTTAGGCCTTAAAATGGACCTATTGTGAAACCTCCCTTTAAGGCTACTCACTCGTCCCACGAGTCAATTTTGCGTGCGAGATGCAAAACTCTGGCGGGTGAGGAGGTGCCAATGCTGGTCTAACTAGGCCAGCACTCCCCTAGTATTAGATGCCTAGTGTTTACTAGAGCTGGGCAGAGGCATATTACATGCTCTGCTGTTTCTAGTTCTTCATTGCACCCTCTTCATAACGGGCTGTCCGCCAGACCTATCGTGTGTAGGTGTTTGTTTAGCTAGCAGTGCCCATTAGGATGTTGGTCAATAATTTCAGATTAGTTCTAGATAAGTTAAGGCGGGCCGTGGCTCCAATTTTACAAGGATGCCCAATGGTCACCTTTGATTGCTTGCAGCCCGGCGTTTCTCGACATCTTACCTTGTATAGAGCATGTGTCCTATGCGCTATTATTTTTTCACCTGACTACCTGCAGAAAGTATTTCATCCTCTTGGGTTGGTAGAGGATGTGAGGATCCCTTCCTGGCAAGCTCATCTGCGATTTCGTTCCCCTAGATTCCACTATGTCCTTTGATCCAGCAGAGTTCTAGTTTGTTATGTTTAGCTAACTCCTCCAGGCTATGTAGACATGAATATAGCTCTTTCGACACAAATGTGTTGGCATTTAGTGCATTTAGAGCTGCTTTGCTGTCGGTGAGTATTTGGATATGTTTATCCTTAATATTCCGTTCAGCTAAAATTTGAACAGACTTTAGTATTGCTGTTAATGCAGTTTGGAAGACTGAAGTGAGTCTTCTGAGTGGTGCACTTATCTTAAGATCGAGTTCTGGTGAGAATATTTCATAACCAGCTCTCGTCTTAGTTTTGGATCCAACAGTATACATCGTTATGTTGGCGTCTTGTGGGATACCATCCAGTATGATGATGCTCTGAAAATGTTTGACAAAACTTTATTTGGGTAGAATTCTGTCGCACTTACCTTCTATGAGGGGGTCTAGTTTGATAGCTTCACTCAGTATGATCCTGTCATAGGTTGAGTGATAGATAGCCTTAATGCTGTTTTTACTGCAGTCTCCCTTATAGGAAGATCGAGTGGTTGTAGACATAACAGTGCTTCAAGAGCTGCTTTGGGTGTTGTTTTCATAGCGCCGGTGATGGCAAGACACGCCACCCGCTGGTTGTGTGATAGCTTTGAGATCGTTGTGACTTGTTTGGTTTTCTACTACCAGACTATTGCATAACATGCGATAGTTGGTCTTATGATCGCGGTCTATATCCATTGGGTGATCTTGGGAGACAGGCCCCATGTTTTACCAACCGCGGCATTGCGAAAATAAGATGCAGGCTTTTTCCAGCTTGGATGTTATATGCTCATTTCAGTTCAGTTTTGTATCCATGATTAATCCTAGATATTTTACTTTATCTGTGAGTCTAAGAGGGACATTAAAGAGAGTTGGCATGTTCATGAACTCGAGTTTCCTCTTTCTCATAAACAATATCAGCTCTGTCTTGTTTGAATTTACTGTTAACGATTGGCTATTGCACCAGTTCTCAAAAATCTTTAGGGCACTCTGCATGAGATTTCAGAGTACACCTTCAAAACTGCCATTTACCATGATCACTATGTCGTCGTATAGCCAACAGCATAGTATCCTGAGTTGTTCAATTCCAGGAGGAGGCTATCAACTACAAGGTTCCACAGATGGAGTGAGAGGACTCCACCTCGTGGGCAGCTTTTTCCTGCAACTTTTTTTGATGTTACGTCATCTAGTGTTACTTGGATTGTTCTTAGACCAAGCATATTTTGTATCCCGCACCTCATAGTGGGGTGAATCCCGTGAGGTGTTAGAGCATTATCTATACTCTTTAATGTTGTTTTGTCAAAACCACCTTCAATATCAATGAAGGTGGCAAGCAACGAACTTTTATGCTCCAGTGTTTCCTCTAGAAGTCACAAGATGTAGGGCTGATTCGGTTGAGTGACCTGGTTGGTAGGCATGCTGTTTCGGATGTATAGGGTACGTTCTCAGCTACCCGTCCCTGATTTCACGATCACAGAGCATTTCCAAAGTCTTCAATAGAAATGAGGTTAGGCTGACGGGCCTGAATGAATTGGCAAGTGTGTAATCTACTTTGCCTGGTTTGGGTATAAAGGTCACTTTGACCTCTCTCCGTGTATTGGGTATGTAAGCAATGCAACCTTTAAATATATATACCAATGTGTTTATAATGGACGTTAACCCCACTTGTAGCAGTGCTGGGAATATTCCATCTAGTCCTGGGAACTTAAAAGATGAAAAGCTAGATATTGCCCATTCTATTTTAGTTATACTTATCATTTGGTCAGCTAGCAGCCAATCTTCCTCATCAGGTAGATGGGGATCAGTTACTATGTTGTGACATCCAGGTTGATTGCCAGGAAAGTAGGTGTGTAGGAGTACCTCGATAGTTTGAGAGGGTGTTACCGTGAAGGTGCCATGCTCCTGTTTTAGCGAATTGAGTTGTTAAACACAGTCTTTAGAGATTACTCTCTTCAAACGAGCAGCTGCTGCTGTGGATTCAATGTCATTGCAGTAGGCTCTTCATGTATTTCTTTGTCACTTCCTGACTTCACTTTTGAATTGTCTACTGGGTTCCCAAAAGGTTTTCCATAGAACTATATCATTACTGTTTTTGGCTTTGTTGAAAGTTTTCCTGGCCTTGGATCGAAGGCAGTTGATCTCTGCACTCCACCAAGGGGGCGCAGAGGCTCTCATGCCCGCCTTTTTGAGCAAGGGTCATCTTTCAATTTCAATTATACCTATACCAAGAGCACCTTGGTGATGAGGAGGAGGTTCTTAAAATTCCATCACTCCTGCAATATGCTTTTATTATTATTTTTTTTATTTTCTTCAAATTCTCTTTGACGTTTGATAGGACAAAGGGGCTGATCCGATTACCTCTCTCATGGCCCTGAAAAGCGATTCTGGAACCTCCTCTTCCTCTGATCTAGAGGCAGGTCAAGGAGGAGGAGGGAGTTATATAGTCCCTCAAGGTCGGGAGGTTCTTCTAACTGATCTGGGTGATATACTTTTACTATGGAAAGAAAGTTAGTTTGTATTGGGCTTTTAGCAAAAAATAGGCAATTAGCGGTTATACAATTTTATGAAAACTAATAAAAACACTTTGTTCTTGGTTTTAAAACTTATTTTGTATAAATTGATGAGCATGTGTAATTATTGGAGCGTAGAAGATACACCTTAATTGATTGATTGTCGCATCTTCTATATTCGGTAACAACGAAATAGTATCATAAATTCTTACAAAATAAAGTTCCAAAGCCAACAAGAAATTCTTCTTCACTAACATATTTTGTATGCCATTTAGTATTCTAATTTTTACGAAAAGTGCAAAAAAGTTTCACAATTCGCGCAAGAACGAAACTGTAATAACTAACTATAAATATAACTATAATCAGGTATAATCCCACCTATCGAATATTTATATTATATAACTCTCCATTACGGTCACCAATTCTTGCAATATATATTTCAAAGCTAACCTCAATGTGTTTTTATCAACCCACATAAAAGGTGTGCACTTTCATTATAATATATATTGAATAATTCTAACCCTTATTTATAGGTATACCACCATAGTATACATTAAAATAATGTTTGTATTTGATTAATAAAATGTTTAACATTAAGAAAATTACCAAAAACAAAATCGTAAATAAATATGTATAGAATCATTTCAGTCAGCGATACAATTTTTCTATTTCTAATATGATACTCGAAATAATAAATAATAATTTTATACAAAATTTCGCAAATCTGGAAAATAGTTGTTGGTAAACTTGGACCCCCGGCCAATTTCTACCAAAAATTAATCAAAATGGTGTTACGCGAGATATATGTTACGTCACATGCAAAATTTGGTTTGAAAATATCGAGTAGTTTTTCCGAACACACGGAGAATTACACAGATGACGGATGAAAGATAGTCTTAAAACGACCAGGGGACAAGGTGGATTGAAATTAATTAATAATTATTACACTTCTTCCTATTGAAAACAATAAAAGAGACGTAAATCCTTTTACAACATTTTGTTACATTAAAAAAATAATTAAGGTTGAGATTTTTATCACTATTTTCCCACTGTGCTATTTTTTACCATGTTGTTAACGAATATTAATAGTAATTTGTGCAACTGTTTAAACGTTACAAGTCAACCCTGTCGTCACTGAATTTGAATTGTATTTGTATTATTTAATATAGGCGTAGCATATTTGATAAACAAAAACTAAGCCTAAGTATTAAGTAAACCAGCCATTTTAGCTTTAAAAGTGTTCATAACCGAGGTTTCGGCCGAAATTGAATTTAAAGCATAATTTGGGCTTCAGTTTAGGCTCAAACATTATATTTCGGTCGGACGATGTGACGATTTCTGGATTATACCATGACTAATAGTGATAATTATAACTCAACGATTATGCGCGACACCTACCACTAACCAAATAAAAAATTAAACATTGTATGCCCTATTTCTCTAAGCACTAGTAGCTACTACCACATATGTGTTACTGTATTCTAGAACAGTGGTCATAGTAAGGCTTTATATATTTTTAAATAACTAACCTTAAAATGATGGGTCCTCTCCGTTCTCTTTATTCGGCTCCTTCTCAATGAAATACTCAGGAACTCACAAACTCACCACACTTAATAGCGTACTAATTCTCGATTGTAGTAATTATAACAAATACATATTTCGTTGCAACGCTAGTGCACGCAGCGCAGCCACAATTGAACAGTCACTTTCGCATTATGGCTGCGGTCAGGTGATTCAGTGATTCATACGCAAAAATATACTCAGATAATCCAGGGCACTTTATATTGATAATTTTATTAATGCTCTAGTTATCTAAATACATTTCATACTTATATTGATTTTAGGAACATTCTGGTTGCAAAATTGTCCAAAAATCAACATATGTAATATAATTAAATAGAAAAGAGCTGCAAGACGCGACCTGTGATTCATGGGCTGGCACAGCGATTGATGCGGCATGGCCATGCAAAAAATCTAATGTGGCTATCACATTACTTACCATATATATTAGGGCTGGCCCACAAGTCGATCGCTCGCCAGGTCTTAACCTTACCTATAGATTGTTAGTAGATAGTGTTTGAACATATATTTTGCTTATCTATATTCAGCTCTTACTGAAACACAGTGTATAAACATAGTATGTATTTTATATTATCGTCCCCTTCCCACTTAGACAAGTCGATCGCAATACATTTTTATTATTTATGTATGTAGATTGGGTATATATAACTCTAGTACACTATTATAAATGTATGAATATATATATATATATATATATATATATATATATATATATATATATATATATATATATATATATTAATCAAAACCTTCAAAACATAAACAGCGGAACAACTTTATTGCGAATAATAATATAACAGTTGATAGAATTATACACAATATTAATTTAACCAAAAATTATGTATCAAAAATTGCGGCAAGTTTCAATTTATATGAATATTACATGGACCCATTAAAGCTTAGAAGTTAACTTATAACTTTTAGTATTTTCGGATAAAAACATGGTATCAAATTTTGAATAGAATATAGTTGAATTTGATTGTCTAATAACATCACATATTTTAAAATAATTACTATCCCGTACTGGACTCTATTTTTTGCATTTCAAAGATTTGCATTTTATTTGCTATATGACAATTACAGAAAAATACGTTAAAATAGTACAAATGGATAATAATAAATTATGATCATGTACAATATTTGACATAATACCACCAAAATCAATTAGTTTCACCTAGAAATCTTTTCATATAAACTCACACATCTGCGTAACGTACAAACAACAAACACTGGTCTACATTTTGCCCATCTTCGGCGTAACACTTTCCGGGAAGTCATAAATTGTATCACTCCCTCTGAGAGTCGAACCGCAATAAATAGCATCTTTGTGATGCCAGCATATCCAATTGATTAGGATAAGGGCTTGTCTAGCCATCGTAAAAAGCCCTGTCGGTACTAGTGCCATTGATCTAATGATAATTGAATTCTATTCTTTCCTAACGCCGGTTCTGTAATTTCGTATCACGCGGAACCGAACCGCCCCCGACGCCCCGGGACCACCTGACTCGCACCTAAAACACGATATCCGACGGTAATGAGCGGGACAAGGAGCAGAAATCGCTACCCGAATAATAATACAAGTGAAAACCCGTCAAACAGTGATTGATTGTAAAGCGCACCGCTGTTAAATGAATATAATTGGTTCGAAAAGCACTTATCTATTCTTTCAAATGCACATAATAAACAAATACTTACAAACGGTAAGACAATTAAATTGAAAATTAACAGAGTGCCCTCGGGTACAACAGTAAATGGGGTGCTGGTAATTAAAAACTTTGACGGGGTGATTTATTACGTTGAATATAATTGCATAAATTTCTTTGTTTTAAAAACACAATATTATATTTGCAGACAAACATTTGCGCGGAGCGTAATCAATCAATGTGTATAAAATCTGTTTCAGTTTTTATAACAATAAATTTTCAGTGGGTACATACAGATTATTATTTTGGCTGGGTATTTATTTTACATACTCTGTAATGTTCGTCGGAGCGTATTTCTCCGCGTAAACTTTACAACTGATATTTGACAAGTCATATTGTTCTGAGACTTGTCCTTTCAAGACATTACGATCTCTAGGCGCCCCATGCAGCATTTCAAGCGCTGCACAGCATTACGATCACGCCATGTGTTCATTCCACAAATCTCAGAATGGAAGGGAACACAGGAGACGGCATCTGTGACATTCGTGTTGACGATCTTCCACGGTCCTCGTGGATGTGATGTGCAATCAACTGTTATCTCAAGTTTACGATAAGATTCACATATCATCTCTTTCACGTCTCAAAAACACCAGTAGTTATCTCGCGATGTGTTTACATGGGCCCGACTTTTATTATCACCGTGTGAATAACATCCCTTGTATATAAATATTTTAAAATTACCCAACGCCTGTTAAGCTTCTTTCAACCCAATATTTATAATTTAACTATTTAATAAGTTGTTCGGTATAAAGCGTCTCGTTGTTGCGGTGCAATATGTTGTAATATAGCGGAGTAATATCTTCCACATATATAGTTTGTTTACTGTGTTTAGTTATGAGATAGCGTAAAAGTTTGCCGACATTCCCACAAAAGGATACATGACGCGAATGTCAATTTCAAAACCGGATATTGGGAATATCAATGGCATGTCTCTATTTCCATAACAATGGCATGATCAGCACGTATCAGACAGTGTAGTCTAGATGCGGTAGTGTTTTTTTTCTTTCTTTGTCTATGGGTGTAAATTGAAATGTGGGTTAGCATTATACTGGAGTTATTGTGAATTCACATAGACTTCTCGATTTAGTTTACATATGTAATGTATGGTTACCAATCTCAGTACCATATTTATCTAATTCACATTTACTTTATCAGTGCCGTTTTAATTTATCAGCGATACTATTATTTTTATTAAGCATTATTATCATTATATTACTAATGTATAATGTATAATCAGAAATGATTATTAAAAATTAAAATATTATCTAGGGCTACTATTATTGCTTTTAAATATCTAAATTTTACTTTAATAATATATTAAGTAATTTTTGTAAATCCTTTTTTTAAATTATAATGTTTGCGGAAATCCTCTTTATTAGGTACTCTGATAATATCAAAACCAACTTTGGAAATAGTCTCAGCGACGTCTGTCCATTTTCCGTCTATATTCATATTCCATTTTTTGTTTGTACGATTTTGAAAAATATATTATTGTTTCTTGTATTTTATTGTAACGACAATCTTATTGTATCGGACAAAAATTGGCACATGTCAATATCTTCAAGATTAACATTCTATTCTGGTGAAGTAACTTTTTGTTAATAATAGTATGGTTAGAGTATATCTATAAAACATTTTAAAATTATGTAATATATACAGATTTTCATTTTCAACAATTAAGTTTTTACTTAATTGTTTTCCCTAATAGAAAATTGAAAAGATTTCATTTATTTCTTTATAATTTTAAGGTAATATGCACTGGCTATATCAGACGGTTCAAAAAATAACATGAAATTCTCTAGATGTTAGGCAAACATATATACTATTTCTGTATATAACTGCTATGGTAACAATAATTTCTTGTTAATAAAATTCAACTCCATAATTCTTAAAAGAAATCACTAACGTATAATTTACACATAAATATAAAAAGCCACTGCTTTTCTACAACGATGTAAAATTGTTGGGTTATATTGATTTACCACTAATTTATGTAAATTGAACTAATATATTCTTTTGTAGGAAGCGTTATTTGTTTTTCTCGTTTGGCTACTCTATAATTTCTTCGAAGTGCCTCTCTAGGTTGCCATATAACAAGCCGAAGAGCATGTAGCAAAGTTCACTCAAACCATATTTATATAATGTGCAGTAAATTTAATCCCGTTGCGTGCATAGGTATTTTTATTTCCACATAATTCAAATACACAAACGCCGAATGTTTGCTTAAATTATCGCGCTGATCGATGCATATATAAAAGTTCATCGAACTGTTGTATAAATAATAGTAAAATACACAGAATTTTATCAGTACTATTGCATGTGGGCAAATAAAAAGGTTTATCGTTCCCGAAACGCGCCCGCGTTATGCTACTTTGCTCTTGTTTTAAATGTTTCCTAGAATTGTAATACAACACCCGACGCTATAACGAGAGACCGCCCTCCCGTCGGGTGGCGAACCTCCAGGGGGTGCGAGTTCGGGCACCAAGATTGCGCCCTGTCCGCACCGCCGTAGGACATCGTTCCATGCACACCAGGAGGTGTGAATACTCCTCAGTTTTTGTCTAATATTAATATCCGAATACGGGGCTGCATGTCAGAATTACAGGCACGGAGAGATCATATTTTATAACTTAACGCGCTTTTTTGTGATTAGACATGCCCATAACGTTTAATTATTTTTAAATGTGTTCCTCTGCATAGCAATTATTTTTTAATCAATACCTTGCATGAAATGTAATAAATATAATTTTAATTAAAGAACAATAAATTATTCTCACAACAACATTCCCTTTATCTATGGCAATGTAAACGTTAAGTGTTATCAGGCAATAGCCCCGAAACCTCTACCATATTACTACAATGACATTTCGATTACAATGCAACTTGCTCGAATAAAAATCTCTACGGGTTAGTTTGATTTATTTGTCAATATAATATCCTCCGGGCCAACATGTGACCCACTTTACAATAGAAATAGTACGTGGACATTTATAGACGAGCCATATGTGAAATATTGGGGATCGAAACAGGCCCCTTGTGCTAAACTCTCCCCTCTGAACTTTTGCTTTATTCAATGTTTTCTAAGAGATTACGTTTTGCGTATATCTATCCTGATGAATAATGGTTGGATGATATGTCAACATCGGACCCGCATTTAGATTGTGTGCTCGTGCTAATTGCGGGTGCACTGTGCAAATATAATGACACGTGCCAGAATTCATTGTACATTTGAATTTTCAAGATAATTTATGATCTAAATTAGTAATTCAATTAATATTTATAGAATATATAATACGGTTGCACTATAGTTTGTCCTATATATAGGGTACTTCATTATCATGTATAATTTTAAATATGTTATATTACTTTTAATGTGACAGAATACATAAATAGCTAATTGAATAAAATAAGCATGGCTTTTTATATCAGCCACCATCAATGTGGATGGACATTGCTTTATTGCAAACCCAACCAGGTATCATTTTAAACATTAGTTGAGCTAGAAAAAAATAAATATGGGGCAACTACGATTCCTGCTGTATATAATACATAATATGTATCTTCATCAGTATAGCAACTGCTTCTTTTTCTTCGATGATCTTGGGCTCTTTATTAGCTATCTCTGAAGATTTGTCGTTTAGTTCTTCAACTAAACGATAAATCTTCAAAGATAGCTAATAAAGAGCCCAAGATCATCGAAGAAAAAGAAGCAGTTGCTATACTGATGAAGTGGAGCTAGAGCAGGTGATAAAGAATAGGATTTTTTTTAAATTTAAACTACGACAATAAACGAATTCACTGTCACAACAACATACTAATACAACTTCCAACAAATTACAGGCACCTTCGCCCATAATAATGGATAACATTAACAAGTTAAATCCCGTGTTATCGCGAGCCACCTTCTTGTAGATAATTAATTTTAATATTTGTATCATCTGTTTTGATAATTTATGGTGTGAATAACCAAAGTGAACTCAACCAAAATGTGTTCATTGTAAAGGCCATCCAGTCAACTATCAAGCATATGTAGTTGAAATCAAAGATTAATGAATTAAGATAAATGCACTAAGAAACCTGATCTTCCGAAGTAGTAGTAGTGCAGTGAAAAAAATGTAGTCCAACAGTTCGTGGTAACTCAGAATTGATTGCTAATAAAAATCGAACCCTTAATAAAATCAAAACTTTTTCATTAAAAAGGAGAGGTATTAGAAGACTTAATATAAAGCTAAGAGCTGAAAATAGCGCTATTTTATCAAAAATTCCAGTGCCAATAGACTCTTGAAACACCAACAAGAATTACAAGCACTCGTAGAATAGAGATTATTCACATATGTTTCGCTTATGAGTTTCATTTTACAATATATTATACTAATAATTCATTAATTTTAGGGAATATAAAGTATATCACACTGTACATTCTCTAAATGCAGCCACAGGAGGAAATGCTATTATAATCAAGAAATCAATTAAAGCATCTACAATCTCTGTTAACATAGGAGTCTAAACAATATTTAAACTTTATAAATAATTATTTTTATTCATCATTGGGACCGACTTTAATGCCAAACATTTACAACGTGGTTCTACGTTAACGACTACAAAATGAAAAGAACTTCTTCATTGTCAGAATCAACTAAACTATGAAACATAAACTGGTAGGCCGCGATATTGGCCTACAGATCCCAATAAAATTTCAAATCTAAGTGATATCTTCATAACTCGAAATATATCAGTAAACTTCGGATTTTAATTCCAACTATTCCCCCATTTTACCCAAGCTCAGTGACATCATTATGAAAAGAAAGAAAATAGCTCCTAGATTGGCCAAAAAACTGACATACGAAGAAAAATTCAGATTACACCTTGAAGAAAATACCAATTTGCCAATGTCTCCTGGGATATACTCAGTCCTACTACAGAAAGGACAGGACATTCTCGTCCCTCACCTTTACAGAATAATGAGTGCTAGCATAGCCGGGAAGTACAACCGCATAGGTGGCGGAAGGCCATCTTCCCACCTTTGGTAGCACGCTAAAGTCATATAAGTCCCTCAACCTTAATTGTTTCTTCCTGAAGATGCCAAAAATTCTGATAGATAGAGACAATAGAGATAGTATACTAAGAACTAACCCCCTAAACAATCGGCAATACGCGTACCTGGCGGGAGAGTCAACCGACTTGGCGGTAGATGACCTAAACAGGCTATTGGCAAAGACACTGATGATGGAGAGTTAGCCACGGCCACGTTTCTTGACATTCAAGGGGCATTGAACAATGCCGTAACGCACTAAATGGCCAACGCACTATAGAAGATAGGCATACCACAAAAATATGCCATTGGGTACAAGCTAGAAACCAGGATATCATATCATATCGACACTAGGCAAGGCCGTCATAAAGACGCGAGCTAGAAGGGGATGCCTGCAGGGCGGAGTACTATCTCCGTTACTTTGGGCAGTATCCTGGAGAAGTTATCCAGAGAAGGTATCCACTACCTAGGATACGCGGTCGAAAATGTGAAATCGTCGTGGAAGGAAAACTCGCGGGAATAATCTCAGAGCGCACACAAAGAGCACTGAATATAGTGGACAACTGGTGTGTGGACGAAGGCTTGTCCTTCATCGCATTGAAAACTACACTAGTCAACTATACAAGAAGAAGAGTACTAACAGGCTAAACACGCCCGATACTTAAAGGAGTGGAAATTCCATTTGCATCAGAGGCCAAATAACTAGGAATTATCTTTGACCAAAATCTGATATGGAACTCACTCATAAGCAAAATCACACAGAAAGCTACACTAACCCTAGGTAGGTGCAGTAGGAAGCAGGGAAAATTGGGACTTGAACCATAAAATGACCCTATGGCTAAATACCAGGGTAGTAAGACCCATGATATTATATAGGTCAATATTATCGTGGCCCAAGACTATGCAAGCCAAAGGGGCCAGACCCCTGAGCAGCACCCAAAAGCTCGCTTGTCTGAGAATAGCAGGAGGCATGAAAACAACTTCCACCGCCGCTTTTGAAGTCCTGCTGGACCTACCATCACTACACAGATTACTTCAAGATCTAACCCCTATAAGCAAACAGCACGGGGCGAACAATCTAGAGCTGTGTAACGAGCTATAAAGGGCAGGCCGTATAATGGGCATGCCCCTAGATAACATGACAACTAAACACAATTTAACTAAGGAATACTGGGTTGTAATACAAAGAAGACAGGCCTGGTCAAATAGCCCAACCCTCAAAGCAGCTAAGTCCTGGTTCACAGAATCAGGAAGGAACAGGACCGGTTATCTTCAGCGTCAACCCGAAGACAAATATTTTAATTAGTCTGGGCAAGCTATCCAGAGTGTTTCAGGCAGAAGTGTGACGCAAATAACTAATACACGAATTGCCATATACATGACACCCAAGCGGCAATAAAACTATTTAATTGACTATTCCCTTGCAGAACTAAAAAACAATCCAGTAGAATCCATCAATTTAAAATTCAGATAATACTTGAACAAAAACCAATATATAAACTGAATATCTTTCCAGCCGCACGAACTTGAAAATATATTGAATTAGGACGTCTTAGCCAAGAAGATATGAGACTCACTACTGAAAAAAAGAAATAGTAAGAGAAATTAAATAAACCATTAACCCGAAGAAAGCTCCAGAGCATGATTTAATTAGGCTTGCTCGTAAAGCAATCGCAAAACTTGCATATCTTATTAATGCATATTTTAGACGAATGTATGTACCCAATATAGAAACGAATTGAAGTAACAATGATTCAGAAACCAGGAAAACTACCTAATACAGTTAGTACTTATAGTCCAATCTCCAAAAACCACTTTTGGATATGTATACACGAAATGATTAATGTAATACCTACATTATAAATTAAAATAATTAGCCAAGCAAACACATTCTACACCAAACAGCTGTTCTAACCTTTCTCTGTCGGTTGCTAATGTCAAAAACCCGTGGGCATTCCAGATGCCACTGTTTGCACTGTTCCGTTCACCAATAATCAATTGTCAACAAATTGTACATTATTTATTCCGAAACAATTAGACTTTTAAGGACATGACAAGCAAACATAATTATAATAATCTTGATGTAAAAACGAATTTGTTCATATCTCAAACACGGCTGCCTGTGCACACACATTCGCCGGATCAATGCTCGCCGAATAGCACATGCTCTTTATTAAATATATAATGCAATTACCATAATAAGTGTGCATCGTCCTTACTCGTATATTCAATGAATAATGGGACAGTGCTTTATATTGCACTTAGCCCGGGGTCCTTAGGGATGCGGCGCATGCACGTGTGATACTTATAAATATTAGCATATGAGTGGGTTACACAAGATGCGCCTTTCCCATGTGGTCTAATAAAAATATTTATTTTATTACGTGTATGGGCTGATGAGGAGTTCATTAGATTAATGTACACTGTTTGCCCACCTACTTGGAATTGTTGTATAAACAATGAGTACCGCGGATTGAGTACGTTCTTATGATTACAATTTACGCGCACGTAAGCAGTTTAAAGCATGCATTTTTTACAGGCGTAATTTACTTTTTATTTGCTTTGCCGGCGATTGTCGACGCTGTTTATTTATTTAAAAATATACCTTTTGCTTTGTCACGATAAAAAAAATACTGATTGACATAAAAATATATGGAAATATTACTATTTTTTCATAATTTATTATGCTATCTATAGCACTGTGAGATGACAACTTAATATGTGATGAATTATCAGGTTTCGATTTTTGTTTTGATGATTCTTATATATATTATATGCTCCTTTAATCCTTTTTTGCATTTAGAATAATAGAAATTATTAAAAAAATAGCTAACGTTATACTCAATGGTAAAACTATTGGAACTATTGCAATGTATCTCAAAAAATGTTTTTGGAAGTTACGACATTTGTCACCTCACAGTGCGATATTGTCCATACAAGAGGAGATCTTCAGGGCTATAATAGGAAGACTTAGCAAACAGTGAAACGAACGAAAATGGACAATTCATAATAGACTTCGCAAATGGAAAAACCTGATAGTCAAAAGTACGTACTTCGAAAGGAAAGAAATACGCAAGGGATTGTTAACAATTTTAAAACAAATTGATCACATATTAATCGAAAAAGATGAAGAAGAAAAGAAAGATGAAGGCATTGTTCAACGAATTTTACATAAAATACTGAATTTATGAAACCTGGCAATTTGAGCGCTCGTATATCAAACCGTTATAACGCCAATTAACGATTAGCGTTCTACAAATCTACGATTTCTGTTTACTAACATTACTCACCTGAATGAACATATATCAATGTTTGGCCGAATTCTGATTTTAATTTTGACATACATCGTAGCACAGAACAAGTGGCCAGAAATCGCTTCTGCAAATATTATTAAAAGTCTTGATCGACGGCGTTATATTCTGCGGTTTTCTTTTCGGACGATGAAACATGTGGGAGTAGTTTTAATTAAGATAATGTCTGTATGCCGTCTCTTAAGGAATAAAAGGATTTTCAAATTTGCGCGATTTAAAAACCTAATTAAGTTCTTAAAGACATATTTAGAAACTAAATTAAATTATCTTTTATTTGATAATTAATTTATTATTATGTTTTTATATAATTGTTTAGCAATTATCGATTTATTAATAATGTTTTATATATTAAATATATGATTACTCCATCATATAATTATTTTTAAAATATGTATCAAAAATCTGAACGACAGTTTGAAGAGACATATTCCTCTTCATACAGATACCTCATTTATAGTTTTATTCTAAATATTAACTTCAATATATTAGTACTATTATAGACATTTGCTGTTTATATGGTTCATATCATGAATCAAAGAAACATATATCCTCTTCATAATAATAACTCATTTATAGTTGTATTCTAAATATTAACTTGCTTGTCAACATTATCTTTTGCTGCATATATTGTCCATAGATGGAACGCTCAATAGAACTAAACGTTAATAATAAACAGTCGTTGCAATAAATATAATTGATTTTATAACTTTATATAGATTTTAAGTATCAAAATACGGTTTAGTTTTACAATAATACGAACATATAGAATTGACTATCAAAAATATCAGAACACCTACAATTTATAAATGATACAGATTTGATGCAGAGCATAATAATATGCTCTTACTTAATTTAATTGTCTGATTACTCTTATTCTTCGATAAGTAGTGTCCCATTATTTGAAACTTCTTGCGTGTTTGGGCGATCAGAAAAACATCCAGCGTAATCCGTAAAGTTTTCACATTACTAGGGACCTGCATGCCAGGTAATAATTAACCAATGGCGTGCGGGGGCCGCGTTCGCGGGTCGATGTAAACTTATACATTATTACCGTATATACCTGCGTGCTGTGGGGGATGAATTACGGCATACCGTTACGTAACGTCCGAGCCGAAAGCACCATACGTTCCTGCCGGGCTCCGGAGATGAGATGAATGCTGGGGGCTGCCTATGGTGGGGATGAGTCTCTCCATTGGATACCGGAGCTTTTCCGGTAGCTTTTAGTGTGATGTTCTCTCGCTTGCTGTGCGGATGTGTGCATGCGCATCTATAAATATTACACGCGAACTACATTTTTAATTGTGCCGAATTGGGTTTTAAAGTGCAACCGGGGGCGGCAGCTGGAAATTGATTGGATTATTCATCGCACGTGCTTGATTGTAAGTTCAATTTTTCTACACACAAAATAGTTGCTAAAAATAATCTTTTTGCGCGCTCGTCGAGGCGGAAAGACAAATCTTGACTGATTCAAGAACAATTGAATTTGCCAGACGAAGATTCGATTTGTATGAAAATGTTTGTCGACAGTTTCGCCCCCGCCGTTCTTGTTTAATTAATTTCGGGAAATCGTAAATCTCCGGCTCGTTAAATATGGAAATGTTTTCGGGACTCCCCTGTCGATTTTTTGTGTCGACACCTACAGGTACGGCTGGGGATGCGGTTTGTTTAGACTACGATCAGCTTGTTTACACGTTTAAATAACTCCGGCGGGGAAAATATCGGTAGGGGCCCGTCAACTCATAAAATATTAATTCCTTTATTCAAGTGGTTTTTGGGAGAAAACGCTTCGTTAAATATAGACAAATTGGAGGGATTTAGGGGTGGAGTGATATTTCAATTTTAAATTGAATTTATAAACACTAAAAGTTTTGGTTACATATTTTTTTGCGAAAATTTTATGTAGAGTGTATTATTATCTCTACAAATGTAAATTGAGATATTTGCTAATAGATAATTACTGTAATACGGTAACCAAATTGTTATTTATTTGAATCATTATCATTCTTTTTTAAAGTTATTTTTTAAAATTATATCTTCTTGTCTCAGGAGCGGAAACTAAAAGCAATGCTCTAATATTTCAATAGTGGAAATCTCTCTTTTTCTAATTATCAGTAATGGTCACAATCTTAACACTAGAAATAAAAGAATAATTGTTTCAGATCTTGTGTATCGGTATACATTTTTTTTGGGAGAATCATATTTCGATTGTACTAATATTTTGTATAATAAAATTCTTCGTGAACTAACTACTAGCCAAGATTTATTTACAAGAAAAATTTATTTTTATTAAATAACCTTTCTTACAGTATGTTTTTAAATATTTTACTTGTTAGTGTTAGATATTTGTTTGTTTATCTAATAGTATATAATAGACTTTTAGTAATAATAATAGAGTTTTTATTCTCAAGAAAAGTAAGAAATAGTTCTATTTACAATAATAGTAAATACAGACATATATTTGTGGAAAAGGCAAGGTTCCTGTTTTTTTTTAGGTAGTAACTACTACACTACTACTATATTATATATTAATTGTTGCAATGTAATTTTGCATAATCGTCTCTATTTGTATGTATAATATTTATAATTATTAATGTTGTATGTTGTTGTTATATTATATATTCACACTCATTGTGTACAAAGTTTTTAATAAATCTCATCTAAACCAGGGGTCGGCAAACTGGGGCCGCGAGGCCCATGCGACTCTTCAGAAATAAAATCGAAAGTGAAAATAATATAAGTTATTAAAAATATGGCTTTCGAAACAATATTAAATTTAGATAGAGATCAAAATCCTCCGTCTTAAAAGTTTGCTGACACCTAATATAAACTAATCAATGTAACAAATTACAAGCAACTAAAATCAGTATTGCTATTGACTTCATATATGTATAATATAATAGCATGAACGAGGTTTTTATTATTTTACTGTATAGCAAGATTATTTTACAATCAATACACAAAGAGTAGAAAATCTTCCGTTTTATTTCCATATGTTGAGAATTCTGAACGGAAACCAAACAATTTATAGAGCTTTTTTATCGTGAGTTGTTAGTAATGTATACATGGTTGTAGTAGTATTCTATTGCGTAAGTAGTTGGTTTCAGGGTATTCAAGCCAAATTGAAAAATAAATCAACTTAGAAAGTTTTAAGCTCAAGGACAAAATAACTATTAAAAAAGAGTTTTCAATTTGGCCAGAATTAATAAATAAAACCAATTCGTATATTATTTTTAGTTGCAATCTTTAAAACATCTGTATTTATTGCAACCAAATACATGAAATAGTATACGTTTTGCAGTTATGGATGTACAGGAACTGGGAAACTGGCGAAAGGAAGTGAAAAACTTCATATTTATTTGATTTAGATTAATGTGCATTAATCTGCTGTACATCTGTAAATTCAGAACATTGAGTGAAATATATTGATTGATTTGAAAAGCAGTTTTTCACTCCCCTTCTCCGGTTTTTCAAATAATTTCACTTTTGTACACCAATTAGCCATGGCTAATTAAAATTATAATGCAAATAAATAACAATACCTATTCTATGTTAAGAACATTCCTCGAAATAAATCGATTGTTACAAATTAGTATGCATTAATCTACTATAAATTTGTGTACATTGAGAACATTGAGCGAAATATATCTATTGATTCAAAAATGAGTTGTTCATTGTCCTCCTTGTCCCGTTGCCCAAAAAATACTTTAATTTGTGTGTACCAATTAACCATGATATTGACAACAATACAATACGTTGCGTACAATTAAATAAGACTTGAGATAGAATAAAAATAAAGGATATTCTGCTGTTCCTTCATTTTTTTTTTTATTTTGGGGTTTCTTTCTAAAATTATTTGGATCAATCCTATAGAATTTTATTTTGTTGCAAATATATTTTTTAATTCTTGCAGTTCGATTAGCCCCCAATATAATTTCAGAACATTTTTAATAACCCTTTTAGGAAATACTATACAACTGTACGGGGTTTAGTTGTAATGATGTTGGTATTTTTAGGATTTGCATCTTCATGGCATTAGTATTTCATTTATTTAATGAAATGTCTATATACCTTATTTGGTATAAGATTTATACACAATGGTGGTTGTAAAATATTAAATTAATGAATTAAACAATATATGTACAATCAGCAGTTTAGTAATAATTTCAATTAGATGCGTTAGTTATTCTAATGAATTTTTAATGAGGCAAAATCATATTTCTCAAATAAATCCTGTAGTTAATAAAATAATATGTTTTCTGCAAAATTAATTTTATATGGTTATTAAATTTAAAGAATACGATTTCTTAATTGACACTGTTCTACAAATCTACAAATACAAATTGAATGGTCCTAATG
The DNA here is from genome assembly GCA_963942505.1 of Lordithon lunulatus. Classification (NCBI taxonomy): domain Eukaryota; kingdom Metazoa; phylum Arthropoda; class Insecta; order Coleoptera; family Staphylinidae; genus Lordithon; species Lordithon lunulatus. The sequence continues at coordinate 50,989,216 of OZ012666.1, read as the reverse complement.
CGTATATTGTATTCTTGTTGTATCTAATGTGTAACATATTTATTGATTAATCCTAAAGAAGCTAATGAAGCTAAACATATACATTGATTGATAAGGATATTTTCTCTGTCCCTTGCTGGTTTCTCAATAATTGTTCATATTGTACATATATTGTACAATATGAACAATTGAATGATATGAAACAATATGAACATATGAACATTGTATATTGTACATATTGTATTTTCATTTAAAAATTAGATGGAAGATACATATTAACACGTCTTATACTGAATATCGGCAGTTATACGAAAAATAATCCGGGATAACTCATAAAGGCACCTTACACGATCAATAATACAATCAATCAATCAATAACAATCAATATTTTAGAAAAGTGACAGTATTACTGCTCGATAATATATTTAAAATTTTCATTATTCTAAGATATTGACAGCATTACTGATCATGTAAGGTATAATAATGATGGAATGAAGAGAATATTGATGTTTATCCGGATAATTGATTACTTAATAAATATTGAAGGAGGATTCAAGCAAATACTGACAGTTCTAAGGATTGACTGTAATATTGACCGTGTAAGGTGTCTTATAGATTTATCTTAATTGCCGTATTAAATGCAAATGCGCACGAGTTCTATTCACATTTTCCAATTCATTTTAATTTAGAGATTTCATTCATACAAAATTGGTAAATTTTCATCAAAAATTGAATATTATGTTTAATACCGCCAAAATTTATCCCGGATCCTTGTATTGCAATCCCTAACTAAACTGAAAAACATATCAAACAGAGCTGTTTCTTTAAAAACATTGATTTTATCCTGTTTTGTGTTTAACACACTGGTAACTGTGCCTGCATAGTATAATACAGGATTGTTTATTTTTTAGCATTACAAAGCCAACTAATATAATAATAATATTTAATTAAGTAAATAGTATAAGTTATACTGAAAAGGAACGTGCTCTGCAATCTTTTGGTTTTAAGTATTAAACAAATTAGCATAGTTTTATTTTGGAGGTTATAGCAGGGTTATAGTTTGTAAAGATTTCACTACAGAAACAATTTTTAATACCGGTATTTCGGCATTTTTATCTCTTTATACCGGGATCCCGGTATTAATACTGGTATTTATTATATATTTTCAAAATGTCCGTTTTATGCATGTTAGAAATTAGTGCGTTGAGAATATATTTATTTTCAAAATATCTGAAGTTATTATTACTATTGATACACTATTACATTTCTCATATTCGAGATCGAGACAAATTGTAGGTTATATATATCTCCGATTTTTCGTTAAATATCGCTATTCAAAAAGGGACAAAATTCCGGTAGTCGGACTCGGTTACAATCCTTAATTATATGAACATAATTCAAGTAGTTTCACTACCCACTCATCATATTCGCATAGTTTAATTGTTAGGAGAAAACAATCGTGTATCGTTTGAAGGTTGTTGTAGCAAGAGAATAGTTCAAGATAACTTTGAATACTCACCCAACACTTTTGTTCATATTTTAATAATAATTATAATAGCTTTATTGCCCAACAGGTGATCCTCGTTACAGTGCAATTTATACAATATAAATGAATTATTTAGAATAAAATAGTTATTTTGATTTAAAAACACTACTATATTGTTGAAATATATTCTAGCCTAGGGCACCACTTGATAATCTTCCTTTCCTATATGGAGAAAATATATTTTAATCCTTATAATTATTTTGGAAGCGATTATCATTTTATAATAATAAAAATAACATGAATGGAAATTTCCCAAATCTAATATCAATAACTGTAGAAAATTTACTCCATATAGAAAAAATCGCAATTGTTTTTCAAAGGTAAAAAATGGACGAATGATAAACATATAATATTATTAATATAAATAACGAATAGATGTTGGTGTAACATTTATAAAAATACTTCTATCTTTATAAGGCTATCAGCCATGAGGCTTTTCCGCCGGTCAAGAGAGAATCTCAGAGGAGTTTAATCGCCCGGTATTAACCTAACTTCACAGAAAGCCTCTGAAAAAAAACTGTGAAGGTTGATTTGCAAAAATTTGCCCCGATCTGGTTCGAACTCAGGCATCCCAATGTTCAGTACGAGAAAGACGGCGCCTCTAATCACTCGGCCACTGAGCTGGTTTAACAGTTATAAAAACTTCTATCTCTATAGAAGCTCAGAGGAGTTTAATCACTCGGTATTTACCTTAACTTTACAGAAAACCTCTGAAAAACTGTGAAAGGTGATTCGCGAAAATTCGCTCCCCGCTGGGGATCGAACTCAGGCTCCCCAATGATCAGTACGAGGCGGACGACGCCTCTAACCACTCGGCCACTGAGCTGGGTTAACAATTATATTTGCCGGTATTCAGTTCATTTTTTACATATTCAGTACATTGTCAACATTTCAATACGACTATAATTGCTGTCGCGGCAGTACTGGTTATAATAAAGTAACTTTTTCAATCTTTCTAGTAGCCATTATTTTCAATCATTCAACCGTACATTTCAATTTAATACATTCAATAACCCCTTTTTATTCTACAGATACCCTCTTATCACAATACACATAAATCATACCATATTATTATAAACCATTCCATAAATAAGAAAATTTATAGTTTCAATTCGAACCAATTATCTTATATTAGTGTATCAATTAAGATAATTTTAATGTGCGCCTATTAAATAAATTTACGGACGTAAAGATAATTTCTACCGTCCACAAATAAACCAACCGGAGGTTGTGTAAACATTTTCTCAGCGTGCAAGAAATTTTGCCTCGGCCAGAGAGAGAGTAATTAAATTAAATATGCTCATTAAAATATTTCTCGGGAAGCTGGCGAGGCATAGCAAAATATATCAGGCCGCTGGTGTCTGCACGTTGCGAACATCAAACGGCTTTAAAATCGAGCACGGAGACACGTGAAATTTATATTTCCGATTATAAACGCTGTAAATTATCATTTATCTGAGCTTGTAAAGGTAAACGGTTGATTCAGCACGGGGTAATCTTAATTATTTAAAATTAAAAGTGGTTATTGCTTTATTGGTTATAAATTTAAATTAGTCTTTACGACTTTTAGGTTTCATAAGATTTAACATTAAAGATAAAATATTATACCGATATTTATTTATGTTGATTTGATGAGTCTTTTATTTTGGACCAGTATGGTAATTAATAATTTTCATAATCGGCGAGATATGTTTACTATATTTATCTACTTTCATTGCATATAACTTTTACTACTACAAACTACAAACATAAATGATATTTGCTAGCGGGTACAAAATGATGCAAATTAGTTGGTTTGAAATGTTTTTAAACACAATTTAAAAAAATAAAAATATTAACCGAAGAATTCGTTTTAAAATAGCTTTAATGTTGAAAATGCATAAATATATACAAAGAAGTGGATATAAAGTAGAAATAATATATCATATAGTATTAGATTATATATTATAATGTACCGCCGTTTATCCAGTTTCCAGATATAATCGATTTTTTGAACTAGTGTTGTTGGTATCCTGCTCGAATGTTGGTTAAACTTGAACTGTAATTTCCATCTTGATTATTGATTTACATATATAATTTTTTTAAATTATATTAAACATTAATATTCCAACCTAACGGTTTCTTAACTAACTCAATAGACACGTGCCATTCAGTTATCACTACAACAAAATTATTATGTTCCTGGGGTCTTCTTCATTGTATATCAAGTTTGACCACCATGTCGTAGCAACAATAAAACAAAAAATCACGCGTGCATTGTGTTCCCTTTTTACACGACAAAATAAAAATATTCATAACGTGATTCACCGATTATGCCTGTGCGCTCAGGATGGAACACGAAAATTATATATTACACCTTCTTCTTTTTGTTGAAAAAGTACTTCGTGCCATGCTAATTTCACGGTGCCGGGTTTCGGGTAGGCTTGCCTATAGCGAAATAAAGCTCACTATAATGACGGCGCGGAGGTGGTTTATTTTTCAACGCCAAATTTAAATTGCATGTCCATGTGTTATTATCGTCTTCGGCAATTAACTCCAGAAAACTTTTAGTACCGTTCTGTATTATTAAATTCATATTTATAAATTGGTAATGTTTCTCATAGATAAGAAGTAGCGTATTATCGTGGTTATAGTTTATTTTCTATGGCTCAGAGAACGTAAAAAATGCGAGAAAACTAACTAAAATTAACTTTTCATTGTTTATAAATATTTATATATAATTAGAATTAATATGTAATAGTGTTATAATGGTTATCTGGATTGATTTTCCCAAAAATATTACTGTTAACAGTTAGTGTACAAATCAGTAAATGTATACATATTTACTGATTTGTATACTAACTGTTAACAGTAATATTTTTGGGAAAATCAATGCAGATAACAATTATAACACTACACACTAACAAAAAATGTATATCGCCTAAAAAACGGCCAATAAAGATTCTAAATCTTTATATTTTTAACCAAATACTAAAGACATGTCAGGACGTCTTTTTAACAAACGAGTTCACGGTTGACTTCTACAGCTGAAAATATATTCTATTACTGATTCACTAGCTCAGTTCAAGGTATCTATGAAGATCACAATAATAACACCAGGCACAATGTATGTATACTGCTCAAAAAGCATACAATCACGTACATTTACATATGAAATAAATGTAAAAAAAACTTTATTTGACAACTCATCACAAAAAAAACAGCAGCAAACTGCAGCCTTTCCTCAAATTTTACCACCCTTCTACACGTCTTCCACCACAAAAATATTATTATATTAAATAAAATGTAATAATATTTGTTGGTATATTACGCTACTTATCGCAGGTAATTGGATGTTAAGTATAGTGTATAACTTTTGTTAATATTGGAGATCTATTTAGTTTATTGTTACTTTCGATTGTATAAATCTATTTATACAATCGAAATTTTACATTGTTACAAAGTTTTCAGTTGTTAATAAATAAGATAACTTATGCAGTTCCATCAAAGTAAAAAAAAATCAAGTCTCGAAACAAATGTAATTTTCTTATTACCTTTTTTTCATCTGTTCGGATTTAATGTACCTGTTGTATACGCTCACAAAAATCTGATTTGAATTTAAAACTCCCCCTTCGCCTTGTTTATGCAAAAACACAAATGTCGATGCGTATAATTAGGGGATCCTCTAGAAAACGTCGCCGGGGTATTCCCGGCGGTAGAACGGTGCTTTGTTTCCCGCACCTGTTGCCATAGGAACCGAATTTTACTGCGACCGCACACAAGCCAGGAGGGCTCCCGCTATAAAATAACAATGAGTGGTCGCTTTAAAGTTTTAATTTAAGCCATAATCATCGTTGCTAATATCTATTATTCGCCAACGCAATGCGGCCGTAATGGGCTGGAATAAAACCCCTCCACTCGCGTGTGTGTGTGTTTTCATCATAAAAGACAGGCCCGCTAATTGGCGTTAAGCGGATTCCAGCTTCACCCCCAACATTTAAACAAACTGGTTTTATCCAGAATGTTAAAATTGTGAGTATGTGTGTGCACGTGAATATCAAAGCGGCCCGCAGCTTATGTTTATTTATACGCGCTGCGGTGATAAGAGGCGCGCACGTTTTTAACGCGGCTCGCTCTCGAGCGGAATTACATTTTACCACGATCAAAATATAAACTTTAATTAGTGGCTGTGCTCGCGGAGATGAGTCAAGTATTATTATACATTGCGCTCACGTTTGATCTCGATAATATTCTTAGAACAAAATGATTTATAAGCGGCTTTTAATGGATTTATGGGCGCTGGTTTCGAGAAAAACGCAAAATCATCTGATAGAAATAGTAACCTTTGTTATAATAGCTGGTGGGTGGATGGGAGGTTTATTTTTATCAGAAACTTCAATCTGACCGGGCGTTCTCACCTTTAGGTTATCCCATTATTAAAGCTCGCTGTGGCTGTTAATAACAGCCAGGATTCACAGGGTTTTTAATGAACCCACGATTAGCAGCATTAAGACCGCAAATGTATCAACACTTATACATTTACGATTGTATAAACTGCGTACTGAATTATTATTTCCTTTTTGGAGCGCTAACAGACTCGTAAAGATGTCATGATTATTTACACGGCTGAAAGTTTTAAGGATGTTTGTGTAAAGTGAGATGCTCAAGAGACGCCCGGCTACTACGAAACATGATATTTTAGGGAGACTTTTTTAATACGATCTCATGTTATTTCTTTATTGAGAATATATTCACGGATATATTATGTTTTATATTATCAGAAACACAATGGTAAGATGAGTATGATATTAAGGTTATGCTAAGTGTACAGTTTAATGAATGATAAATACGCGTATATTCTTTATGACCCCGTCGCTATATATAAATTTATATGAATTATAAATATACGGTCCATTAAAGTAATATACGGAATGCATTTAGAGTACATAAGCTTCGTTGAATCATCTGCAATTTGCTAAATACGCAATTCAAAGCAACAATTGAAATAATTCAAAAGGTCAAATTATTACTGATGTAAAAGTTAAATTGTGGGTCCAGTAAGAAGCTAATTCTTCGGAATTGAAAGAGAATTGAAATAATATCTCAAAAACTAATAATTGAAGTCATTTTGGTGTCAAAATATTACTGATGTAGAAGTTAAATTGTGGGTCCAGTAAGAAGCTAATTCCTCGGAATTGAAATAATATTGTCAAATATGTCTTGAGGAATGATACTATCAAAAAATTAATCAAAGTTGATTTTTATTTACACCAACTATATTTTTCGTTCATCGAAACATTTATAAAAATTGCGGATTTTAGGTATGTTAGAATAATTTTATTTTAATGTCAAAATGTTCTTTCTGAAGAATAATATTAACAAGAAATAAAACATGGTTAATTTACATTAACTTATTATTTTCAAAAAAGAAAATTGCAATTTTATAGGCCCGTTAAAAAGAAATTTCTCGTAACTCAAGTCATAATTCTTTCATGGTTTTCATGACAAAATTTTACTGAAGAATGACACTATTAAAAAATAATTCATTCTTGGTGTCTTTTAAATCGACTATATTTTGCGTTCATCCGAAAAAAAGAAGTTGACATTTTTTGTATGTCAAAATGTGCTGAAGAATGAAAAACTCATCACTCAAACGTCAACTACGTTTTTGTATATAGATATTTATTTTTGAGAACTCAAAGTAAGAAAATACTGTGATCCCCAGACTCTCACAGAAGAGTAGAAGCAGAAACCAAACTTAACAGGGAAACTGACATTGTGACCAACGATACAATGGAAGAATTAAACAAATGATTGAGGAATTAATCAGGAAAATGCACGAAAACATGTCGCAAATAAAACATAAAATAAAAGAGATAGAGACAGAAATGGAAAAAAAAAGAAACACGAAAAGAAGACAAAAGATCATTGATGGACAGAAAAGAAAGACTTCAAAATAGAGTCGAAAATAAAGATAAAATGAGGAAACATTTATAAATTATAATTTACAATATAGCTAATTTTTAACATATGTATACCTAATTCGTTGACGACTTACAGTATGCGAAATTAGCTGTAGAGTATTTTATTACTGCAACCACCCTAATTAAAATATTAAATAATAAATAAACATAATGAAAAAGGACGAATAGAATATCAAACTCAACTACCCAATGACATAAAAATTATGCAAAAACCAAAATAATGGAACACAGGAATTATAATACCCACACACAAAATAAGAGACGAGAGAAACTGCAGTAACTACAGTTATTACGCTAACCAGCACACCAGGAAAGAATAATGGCCAGAATCTTGGAGATAAGATTAAGAGTCATAATCGAAGAGTCCATAGACAATGCGGATTCAGGAGAGCAAGATGCACCCAGGACCTAATATTCTCGATTCTCGAGCGAAAAAATAATAAATAAAAATAAGGATATCCATATCTTCATAGACCCTGAAAAGGCTTTTGACAGAGTGAGAAGGGAAGACATATGGAAAGAACTAGTAATAAGAGCAATAGATATAGGAACAATAGAAATTACAAAAGCAATGCACAAAGGAAATAAAAAATAATAAGAACAAATCAGTCATGACTCTGCTACTATTTTCTGTAGTACTGGATGGAGCAATCACTAACGCAAGGATATACAAGAATAAATGTGGAATACTGGAGTATGAAACTTATACCTGAGTTAGTTTCATATTCCAGTATCCTCAGAAATGATGTTCGCAGACGGCGATATCAGACGCAGAATCAGAGGAAGACCTACAACATAATATACATATAATAAAAATCAATATGAATATAAACATAGAAAAAAAACCTATCTTTCGCGACTAAGTGCTGACTTTGCCGAGAAGTTCTATGCCACCAAGATGGACAATGAGCTCGTAAGAGCGAGCACTAGGCTTTGCAAAACTCGATAGACGATAGGCAGAAGCATCGTTTGTTGTACGACGTTAGTTTCTCAGCTTTAGTAATAAACTAAGTCGTTGCTGATGTAAACAACATGGTTTACGATAAATTAGTTGACCTCCGTAAATATGTATATCCACATGATTTGTCATCATCTGACGATAGGCAGAAGCATCGCTTGTTGTACGACCATCTTCATTTCTACCACTCTGACTACGGCTAGCTTCACAAATTCACACTGATACCAGGGCATCCTCGGTTTGTTTCGCTCAGCAGCCACAATCCGTTTGGTTTACTCGCCGGACGTCGTCGTTTTCATTGAAATTTAGAATCTTTTTTCGATGTAACGCGATTTGCTCCTTGCGTTGTTCGTCTGCACCCCCGACCAGTCAACTTAAACTCCTGGCTGGCTGGAACTCCAAGGTGTAGAGGAGTAACCCTACTGACAACAGACACTTTAAGCTTACACAATATAATTACTCACTGCTAGATGCAAATGCAGGCATGAATTCAGGTGAGAGAATGTGGGAGAGAACGATTTGAACCAGAGAAACTGCCCATACCGGGTGCCCTTCAGGGACGGTAGTCACCCTCTATCGCACGAGGGCGGTGATGCATGCTGGCTAGTACAGTCCCTTGGACAGTCAAGCAGCAAGGTAGGCCTAAAGTGTTTTGGCTAATTCAAAATATAATATAGCGGTTTAATGTTCCATTAAACTGCAAGAAATTTGCTGTTTCTGTCGTTGGTGTCCATCAATGCACATCGCCATAGGTATATTCCAACTTTCTAAAACCGTAACCGTTAAGGGCAACATGACGGCACTCGGCGTTCTCGCTTAAGGAAATCAGCTCATTTCAAGTACTGTATACCGTTATTTTCTCGCAATTTGTAATTCTTACTGGATTCAGCTCATCGGGCCAGAAGCCAGTCGGAGTGATGAAATGAAGATAGTCGGGCCCAGATGGTACCCTGACTCCTATTAGCTTCAAACGGGTAACTCTGTAAGGCGTAGGGTGAGTTCCTACCTGAACATTATTTTTGTTGTTGTTGTTTCTTATATGATTTAACTTTTCTCAGTATTGCCTAAGGCTGTCTAACCTCTTTCTTATAGTTTGATTGTTCCTCTCTGTTCTAACGCTAGTAGCTTTGGATACTACCTGCTTTTTCCTAGCTCCATTACTGCACCTGGGTATTTCTTGGTTCAAATATTGGATTGTTAAGGCGTCTACTTTGTGATAATTCATTTTAAAGGAAAAATCAAACGATTTCTTACTTTGTTTTTTATCACACTTCAGTTACACTTTGCAACTAGTTTCGGCTAAGCTCTAGCCATTTTCGAGCTCATCGGAGGAGCTCGAAAATGGCTAGAGCTTAGCCGAAACTAGTTGCAAAGTGTAACTGAAGTGTGATAAAAAACAAAGTAAAAAATCGTTTTATTTATTCTTTTCTTGGTTCATTTTAGTTCCCACTAGGAAGCAACCGGTGACCCCTTGTGAATGTCTTTACTTTCGAAGTACCTTCGTACTTTTGACCGTATTTTGTTTTCATTTTGAATTGTCCATTTTCGTTCGTTTCTCTATGTTTGCTATGTCTTCCTATTGTCCTTCTCTGCTATTCAATTAATTAACAGTTTATTTATATTTTTTATATTTTCGGAATGTTCAGCTGCTGTAGGCAGAAGAGCAACTAAAAGATAAATAAGCTTTCGAATAAAACTGCCCATATCATTACATTAACAATATTTTCTTTCACATTGGATATTTATTATTAAATCCATTGAATACCAAATTATAATATTTCTGCACATGTAAGTGTGTTCTTCCAAACCATGAACTAGTAGCGACTCAAGACTGGCCATTTTGTAAGAGCTACACATGATTGTAGTGAACAAGTTATCTGTTTACATTCATTGTATTAATAATTTTGTTCTGTGATAGCTATCTTGTTGTATCGATATATTATAAAAAAGAATAACAAACCAAACGGATACCAACGTTAATAAATGTAAAATCTGTAATTATGTAAGTATAAAGTTTATAATAACCGACACATACACACACTCACATCTATTAACCCGAGCTAAGTCACGAAATAATATGAAATTACGTTATACACAAGAAACGACATGGATCAGCCATTGTAATCATATCGTTCTGTTAGAAATGATCTACTTCAAAGAGTCGCAAATACTCTTTATGTGGATCATTTGAAGTCTTTTTCTATGGCGTTTTATGTATAATCCGAAACCAGTGACTTGCACCTTAAATTGTAATATGTGACGCCAAAGTTTCCCTTCTCCAAATATCTCACTTTATAACGCCCTAAATCTACACAGCCATTTTCAGTCAGTGATGACCGTGTTTGATCTATTGCTTTGTCAGCGCAAGATGTAGCTGCACGCGCATTACGTATTTTATTGATTTCTCAGCTTTAGTAATAAACTAAGTCGTTGCTGATGAAAACAACATGGTCTACGAATAAATTACGTGACCTCCGTAAATGTGTATATCCACATGATTTGTTCATCATCTGACAAATCAATAATTCAGACGGTCAGCACAGACTGTAAATGTCCGTGTGAGTTCAGCGCTGACTGAAGATGCTCGGTATAAGCTGTCAGTCCAGAATATATTAATCTTAATTAATTCTTTGAGTATTCTTAAATTTTTCTGCCTAAAATCTATCTTTGAAATTTTACATTAATGACGTGTGAAATGAAGTAAAACATAATAAAACACGACGCACTAAACATACGTATTTTTTTATCGTCGAATATATCTACCAACTTTTATTTCAGTTGAACAGCTTCAGATATCTTTTTCTAGATCAGGACTATTTCCTATTACATATGATTGACATTATCAGATATAGCTATGCAATATGTAGAGCCGATTATTTAATAAAATGGGTTTTATTGACATTTTTACACAAAAACGCAGAAAAAATAAAGTCTTGATAATCAATTACCGTTTTTATGTTTCCCACCAGTACTTCATAATAATGTTAGTGGGCACTTTCTTAAATATAATCAGGATTAACAGAAAGAGAATGTTGGTACGAGATTCCATTGAAAAAGATTTTAGGTTCATAAAATTGCAATTTATTTGACAATTTCGCTGGGTCACCTCTCCCGGCCTATTACCTCTTCCACATACTGCGACTTTGTAAGCTCCCGTTTTATTACTAAGCTTTAGGAATAAATTAGGACGCTATGAGCGAGCGCCCTGAATAAAATGTTATTGGTCTGCACTAGTTGACCTAGGTTTAGTTGTTGAAATGCGACTGACGCAATAAACCGTCCGTGGCGTTTGAAGTCCCAGCGTGTGAACAAGTCATAAAACTACAGCATTTTTTCCGCAAAGCAAGATAAAATAAAACATGGCAATAATAAACATAGTTATTGCATTGACCTTTCAGGAATAAAACCATAGCTAGCCAGCCATAATTCGACTGCCCGCCTCTCCAGATTTATAACGAGCTTTATCGATCTGTATCGAGAGCCGACAGTTCGACTCACATAAATCCACACGCTGGCCTGCCCCTGGCGGCGGTTTTCATTGGAAACTCTTATTGTTGCACCGGTAAATAATGGGCCGATGAGAGGTCGTGATAACGAGAAGCTTCGGCTACCTCCCCCCATCTATCTTGCACGGCGTGACACCGCGGCGGCGGTAACTATAAAAATTTTCATGCAAAAAGTAACGAAGAAGGTATCAGGGCCCCTTTTCGAATGAATAAAATATCGTGGATTCTTCGCGCCACGCCTAGGCAATTTTCGTGTCCGCCGGCGCCGTCGGGAATTAGCATAGAAACAACGCACGCCGCCTTTTTTCATCCTTAAATACCGCAGCTGAAATTAAGTGATCCCCACATGCATAATTTAACCCATTACAACGCGGACGAGTTACAGCCACAGTAAATCAATTTGAGTTAATACCAATTAAGAATAAATATATTCGTTCTTCATTAATTAGACTCAAATCCGTCTGGTGGAGAATAAATCTCATCATTATCCCCGCTTGCGACGCTGTAGTAAATTAATAAAGTAGATAAAGTCAGTTATTAGCCTAGTACACGATCACCGCTCCCGGTTGATTTACATCACTTAGTTAAACAACGCAGATTAAAGATAATATTATAATTATAGGGTTTAAATATAAACAAAAAAATATTTTCGGCGGTAGGTCTTTGTTGGGGCGACGTGACATAATTACCAAATAAACGGAAATATGAGTTATACGTTATCGCCCTAACGTTCTTTGATATGTCGTGTGCCCAGACATACACGCCGCGCACGTGTTAGCCATATGAAAGTAAGCAGGAGGAGTACTTTGATCCAAGAATGCCATTTTGGCGTCCGCCGCAGTGAGTTATACCTCCGTAGGAATTTGCCTTAACTTTTTCACTGCTCGTCGAATTCCACTCCCCCGAACAGCTGTGTATAATTGTCATAAAATTAATAGAGCCGACATGACAGCGAGCACGGTAAATATCGGTATAATAGTTAAATGTGCGGTTAGTGCCAATTTTAACTGGTTTATGGTTTGTCTGTTTACTCGTAGCACTCGTTTTGGTTCCAGCTGTTTAGGGTAATTATTTTTATGTCAGGGTGGTCTTAATTCATCTCTCATCTAAAGGAAATATTCCGTAGAAACACGACATACTGGAATAAATCTTTGGTCGGGCGCTTAAAATACACTCGCTCATTGTGCGACCGCAAACCCAACGGATATTAATCTCCACTCGGGAGCCATTTAGTTGATTAATTAACATCATATGGCTATTTGATTGGGTCCATTAATTAGATACCATTGCCCACCGAATGCGCGTACTTATTTACACATGTCGCGGCGGCTTTGCTTCCACAACAAACTTTTTGTTTAACGCAACCTACCCGCGACGGAGGTTCGATGCAAAGGCCTAGTCATCAGTTTAGTGCCCGATAACATCTCGGGGGTTAGAGAAAACATGCCGCACTGTATCTCAACAGCTGGCCACTGTGAGTTTCGTTTAATTGTTTAGGGCCCGTTTTTCGTCAGACTTTAAAGTTAAGGGGTGTAATTACGCGATAAGGAAGGCGGCCGCGTTTGTTTAGAATTTGTAACGGGTAATGCGTCGGATAACGTACGCCCATTCACGGATTATTCAAGTTCCACTTGTGATTATGCGGGACGACGTCTGTCCGGGTATAAAATAAAGAATATTGAAACTTTATTGAATGAAACCCAGAGCGTTGTATAATAGGATGTTGGGGATTAACGGCCAAAGCCCGCATCAGTTTAAACTGTGCATGTTGAATTCTTGAATGTATGGTTTATATTAATACTTTCATACAGGATCTATTTGTGTAAATATAGATATTATATGAATCATTTAACTAAAACATGCCCTGGAAAATTGTAATGTAAGCGTATCAGCGCATAACAAAAGTCTACAAAAATAATAACAACATATACAACAAAATTGAAAATGAAGCGATTGACCGAGTATCTTGTTGATTTTGAGGAAACAAATAAAACCCTTTAAACTCATATATATTTTATTATATGTAATACATAAACAATACTCAGTGCGGTAGATGTGCTTATAGTCTCTTACTGAGCATTGGGGAGCGAGAGTTCAAACCCCATCTCCGGAGACTTTTAGCTAAGGAATTCTTTGAAGTTGAGATAAATAGCGGGTGAATAAACTCCGTTGAGCCCTACAAAATAGAAGTTAAATGTTATATATTTAATTGGTTTAATACAAATTTGATGCACCAATTTTTTACTCGTTTTAAATAATAACGTCGTGTTAAAAACATACAAAAAACCGATTTAGACTGTAATATTGCTCGATTTAAAAATTTAAAGAAGTATGCATGGATATATGATATATGTAAAAAATCGACTTCACTTTATAAATTAATTAATATAAATAATATATGATACGATAAACTAAGGTATGGATTATTAAATGAGCAATGAAGCTATTTATAAACTGTTTCTTTTCATACGAAGTTGAATATACTAATACAAAGCATTTCAACGCTTCGCGTTACGGTAACATTGAGAACAAATGCTTGCGCTTCTATAAAGTTTACCCTCTGATCCATCTAACATAGTACGAAGCTACATAATAAAACACGGTGGGGTAAACTGTCTACTCAGCTTATTAACAGTTGCTCGATCAAAAGGCATTTCGCGTTCGCGGTTTTCAGCCAATAATATAATGAACTCTGCTCTGTTAGCATATGGAAACCTCACGTAGCCCTTACCTTACTCGCACCACCGGCGTATCATATAGCATCACGTTAATTCCGTAATTTAATACTTAAAAATAAATAAAATCGCGGTGGCTAGTATCGAGTTGCCAATCGCCTCCATATAAGTGGCACGTGTAGCATTTCTAACTAGGATTTCACTTTTGTGTTCCAGATGAATTCGCAAAAATAACAAGGTGCAGACACGTATCGGCGATGATGGACGTTTTTAAAGTGGCCGTTCTGATCCTCTGCGCGGCCGTAGCAGATGGCATGGACCCTTGTAAGTAATTGTTCCCATAGGAAGTTAAACGGGTAGAAAGAGTGAGAACAAAAGGGGCCTATATTTGCATGTCAGAGTTCCGGAGGGCGCATTTAACACGTCGGGAGGTGCAACCGCCACGCGCTCTCCTAAGCCCCTTTTATACCTGCCTTCTAATAAACTCCGCGCATTTGCATTTTACAATAAAAGCTTTAATCAAACTGCCCACAACGAGGGCGCGATTTTTCGGTGTTAGTGGAAATTGATGGATTGTTTTTCTTACAGCGCAATGCATCGCGCCATTAGGCATGGAAGGGGGTGGAATCAGAGACGGCGATATTACAGCGAGTTCGTCATTTGATAACGGCAACGTAGGGCCTCAGCATGGAAGGTAATTTGTTAAATTTAATCAATACTTATTGTGTCTTAACGGGGTGTTTTGTTACAGACTGAAGATGGAATTAAATGGGGGCGCGTGGTGTCCTCAAACTCCCGCAACAAATGAGCTAAAAGAATGGCTTCAAATCGATTTCCACACGGTGCACATGATAACTGGATCGGGCACGCAGGGTCGTTTCGGTAACGGTCAAGGTGCGGAGTTCGCGGAAACGTACATACTGGAATACTGGCGGCCACGTTTGTCAAAGTGGATCCGCTACCGTAACCATATGGGCGAAGAGGTTATCAAGGGAAACATCAATACCTATCTAGAATCGAAGACCCTACTTGATCCACCTATAATGGCCAGTAAAGTGCGCTTCCTGCCACATAGCTTCCACAAAAGAACAGTGTGTATGCGCGTCGAGCTTTACGGCTGCCGATGGACTGATGGGATCGTGAGTTATTCCATGCCGCAGGGAGATAAAAGAGGTGCCAACTGGGAGTTTTACGATACGGCTTATGACGGACATTGGGACGGTGAAAAGTTACGCTACGGCTTGGGACTACTGACTGATGGAAAAGTGGCCGCCGATGACTTTAAAGTGGCCATGTACGAACCGGCCGCTCAACGTTGGGTCGGATGGAAAAACGACACGCGGGAGAATAAACCCATCGAAATCACCTTCGAGTTCGATAAAGTGCGCGAGTTCAGTGCGGTGCATATCTACTGCAACAATCAGTTCACTAAAGACGTGCAAGTATTCTCTTCAGCGACAGTGCTTTTTAGTGTGGGCGGAAAGCGTTACAAAGGCGAGCCAATAACTTTCGATTACATCGAAGACCGTATATTCGAAAGCCCGAGGAACGTATCTATTAAACTCCACCATCGCGTCGGGCGATTCGTTAAGTTGCGGCTACAATTCGCAAGCCGTTGGATGTTACTCAGCGAAATAACCTTCGACTCCGCTGTATTAAATGGCAACTTCACCGAGGAAGAGGAAGAAGAAATCGACGAACAGCCGCTACAAAAAGATCAAATCTCCACGCCCGGTTTCGACAACAAAAACATCGTAAGCGCCGTGAACACTCCGTCGGGACTTGGCGAATACTTAGGAATTGTTGTTGGTTTTCTCGCGGTAGTGATAGTTCTAATGCTCGGTGGTGCAGCGTTTATATGTATCCAACATCGCCGTTATAAATCATCCCCTAGACCGTCGCAAGTGCCCGGAGGCTGTGATAAGGCTGCGCTGTATCGCGAACCCCCGGATCCGGAATACGCCGTCCCCTTGCAGCAGCCGCAAACATCCAGAGCCCCGCCGACCGTGCATAATTTCTTTCCAAAACCACCATCGGTACCGCCACCACCAGAACGGTATTATGCCGCTACTGAAATATGTAACACCGGCTTCGTTCCGCCACCGCCACCTCTCTCAACACCACCCCCGGTAAGGCTGAGCAGACAACCCCGTTATGTAACTTCCACCCGAACATACGTCGGACCATAAATATATCCCAAATAAACTGTGATAATGATAAATCCAACTGGATCGGCTTTTATTGTTTAAAAATAGTGACTACTCAACAAAAAAAACTATTATTTATTCCATTGTATATGTTTCCATTGAGAAATCAACGAACAAAAAGGCTGATGATTACCAAAAGTATTTTTAATTTATATTTGTACTATATCGCTTTACATATATACCATGACAATCTGTCACATACATGTGGTTCTAACTAGTGTTAATATTAACTATAGGTACGTGTAAATACTTGATATCCCTATTTAAATATTATTTTTACCTTTGTACATATCCTAAAATGATGTAAATAAATAATAAATGCAATAATAATTGTGAATTGTGGTAAAATTTATTAATAACTCCATCTTTAAACCCATTTAATACATCAAAGATAATCGTTTTTAATCTCATAATAGCATTTTTTAAATCAGTGATGAATCCATAAAGATGTCTACGCCCTAATTTGCCACAGGTAATAAATTGCATCGACAATTATTTTTAATCTGATATTCCAGCGTCGTAGGGTGTGTCCACTCTCGCTCTGTCTGTCCCCTTGTGTTTGTCGCCGTAGCAAACTTTCCGCGAAGATATATGTCAGTTATTTGCTGATGTTTTCAAATTACTTTCGGATTTGTTCCGGTGCGGGGAGCGGCCTAAAGGGGGGAATTTAATTAACAAACCTAATTATCCACTCTGCGAGTTGTTAACTTGCTAAAATAAATCTAAATTTTGCCAAATATTTTACGATTTGCACTGAGCCAACGGAATTAATTGGAGACAAATACTCCGGTTACGTTCCGTTGGAAATTATAGCCGCGCTTCGAGTCATTAATATTTCCGTTGTTCTATTAAGTTTTCATGGGTAATTAGCCGAATGCAATTTCCAACTTTATGCTGGCTCCTTCGGATTTTCTCTTGTTTCATTTCGCCGTTTTGCCTGATTTATTCGGGAGATTAAAAATTTAATTATTCCGGCTGAAATTTTATAACGCGTAACAGAGTTGGCGGTTACATTATTTTGTACTAATTTCGTCGAAAATCACGGAGAATTTCAGAAGGATATTAATGTCGGCCTATTGACAATTATTAGGTAAGTAATGTGAATGACCGTTCGTCGCACAAATTTCGACGCCACGGTTTTGGATCCTGTATATTATAGAATGTGACTATTTATTGTCTCGCGTAACTTAGTCTTGATTGGATTTTGGTGGAAGGTTCCTAACTGCGATTTTCAGATTAAAAAAAAACTTCAATACTCTCGAAATAAAATAAAAGCATGCCGATATAATGCAATGGTTAGCACCCCTGCTTAACGAACCCCCATCCGTGCGTAGTCTGCACCGTTTGTCGCTAGAATACAATTAACGACACATAAAAACATCGGGGAATCTGAAATAGCAAGTCCTAATACATATAAGTAAGAAATACATAACTACTACTACTATTACTAAAAAAACAATTACCATTAATTATTTGGTGTATAATGAAGACAAAAAAGTTTATCTCTAAAACTCGACTTTTCTAATAAAACGTTTGAATCAGGTAATCAGTAATAAGTGCTGTTTTGATACAAAATATGGAATCAGAATTAATAATTAGTAACAAATATAGGAAATTAAATATTAAAAAGCTAAAATATTTTTAAAAAATCAATGGACACATTCAGAAATTGAATGTCATCGGGACAACTTGACAATGCCTAGAGCTTAGGCGAAACTAGTTGTTTTAAACAATTAAATAAGTGGTAAAAAACATAGTAGTTTTATTCATCTCCTTTATTGGGAATGGACACATTTTGTTTTCTTGTTATTATATTTATTTTTTTAAATGCAGCTATCGCCAAGTAAAATATTACATTGTGATTAATTCTTTTTAGTTTACATTTAACTAGTAATATTTTTTATTTAACTTTCGGTTTTGGGTTTGCGTGCGGCGCTTACATTATTTTACTACTAATTTATTGTTGCTTATTGCTTATAACATATCAAGTATAGAAAGGACTAGAATTGAAAAATATACATATATGATGCATCGATTACACAGGAAACAAACTTTTTACAAGATCTATTACAACAAAAAAATCTGATGTGGCCAGTGTATATATCCGTCATATTAATTTAAAGCTCACATTATATTTAAGATTTTCAATTTTCCATTATTTATTTTAATTTTACACACGATTGTTATCAATTTTTTTGGACTTATTTTCGTATTAAACATTTCAACATTACATTAACTATTCCCGATATTTTTAACAAAAAAATTACGAGTTAAAATTGACGCAGGTAAAATATCACTTCTGTCGCAGATTTTCTTTTCTTTTTATACTCGAAATAATTAATAAGAATTTTGGACATTTGGAAAATTGGAGTTGGTAAATACGAACTTTCCCGAACCGATATTCACCAAAACTAATCATGACTAAGTTACCATAGATAATAGTCACATGCAAAATTTGGTTTAAAAATATGCAGTAGCTTTTCGAAACATTTGTCAGAGACAGACGACGGAGGACGGACGATAGCATAGATTTTCCAAAAATGGTTTTAATATGTACATGGGAGTAGAATATCCCTTAAATTAAAAACAAATGCATGAATACAAACTTTATCCATACTTAAATATGGAATCAATATTTAATTATGTATGACAGAGTAAAAGTGGTAATCCAAGAATGTTATAATATATACTGACTAAAAACGCAACACACATTAGTTGGTGATCAATTTGAATAAAATTTTCATAAAATGCTTACTGTAATAAAACAAACAAATGATAAAAATTTGAAAAGAAAAAAATAGAAATCAAAAAAGATTTGCTCCACCACGATTTCTTATGCACTCATTTAAATGACAGGCATACTGTTAATCAAGTGATCAATTTTTTCCTCCGGTACCAAGCTTCCTGAATCCTTAGCCGACGATGCTGCGACTGGTTTAGTGGGCAGGTAAATCGGTTAGCTTTCTATCGAACATATACAAAACATGCTCAATGGATAACAAATATGACGACCGAGCAGGCCATGGGACACAATATTGTTATATTCTGTAACCCTTGCCGTATGAGGGCTCCGAAGAAACAGCTGTAGCCTGTTGCACTTTCTTCGGGTAATGTACTAGGAACTGATCTCTCATTGGCCTTCGGGCTAGGGCATATAGACCTGTAATCTTTCTTGCTGTTTCTGTTGAATTAGACCATCCTTTAATATTAAGTTACCACTCCCTCCCTGGTAACCATAAGTGGAAATATACGCGTTCCATCATTGATATATAAATAAATAACTAAGTAGGTGAATAAATAAATAAATAGGTAAAACTTTGGCAAAGTTCTAGGTTATAATATGTGAACCCGTGAAGCCACGATTAAGGGAGACCCCGGTTAAAAGTATCACATTAAATGCCTAAGACGAGATTAGCGCACCCCAGATTTAAAACTTATTGGAGAATAAATTAACAGAGTGGTATATACTAGCAAATAAACATGCAACAAAGAAAATAATCGTCCTGTATATATAATTAATTAATACATAAAAACATTAAAAAACAGTCATCTGAGCATTCTCATTGAATGCTACTCCAGATAAAAGAAAAACAAGCAAATAAGAAGAAAAAAAAAACACTTCTCCAAGAATAATTTAGCGGATAGGCAGATAACAGTTAAATAAGAACAAGATCATGATATAATGAAAAGATGAAAAGAGCACTTCGAAGAGCTTTTGCAGGAGAAAACGATGATAAGTACAAACGAAGGAAACGCACATGTGAAAAATATTCTGAACGAAGAACCAGACAATATAACAGAATCAGAAGTAAAAGAAGCACTTATAAAATTAAGAAAGCAGCAGGCCATGATAACATAAGAACTGATCAACTTAAAAATATGGGCGAGGAAGGTGTAAATTTGTTGAAACAGCTTCTAAACTCCATATGGAAAAAAGGAAAAATTCCAAATGACTGGGAGAAAGAAGTAATATTCCCAATATACAAAAAAGGAGACAGCAAAAACTGCAATAATACAGGGGAATATCACTATTATGTACAACTGCTAAAATGTATAAGGTTATACTAGAAAGTAAACTAAGACAACAAACAGAACTAACGATGAAAAATGCACAAAGTGGCATCAGGAAGGGCCACTCAACGCAGGACCTTGTATTTACAATAAGAAAACTGATGGAGAAAACAATGGGCCATGATAGTAAATTATTCATAGTATTTATACACCTGGAAAAAGCGTTCGACAGAGTACCGAGAAAAACGATGTGGAATATATTACAAAAGAGGCAAATATGCAAACAAAAATGATGGTGATCGCCAAACAGGAAGTGGAAACAAATATCAAAATAGCGGGGAAAAGTATCGAGCAGGTGGAAAATTTTAAATACTTGGGTATAAATATAAATAACAAGGGAAGTCTGGAACCAGAAATAAACAACAGAATACGGGCAGCAAACAAAAGCTACCATATGCTAAAGAAAATAATACTTAAGCAGGTATCGAAGAAAAGAAAACTCATAATGTTCAAAACAATATATAGACCAACACTGATATACGGAAGCGAAACATGGACATTGGACAAGAGACTTAAAAGCAAAATACAAGGTATCACGAGAATTGACAGAATACGAAATGAGCAAATTCGAACAACTCTACAGATAGAAAGCGAGCAATAGGAAGGACTGAAAGGAATTTCTACAGAAAATACAATAGATTTAAAATACGCTTAAATTATCTCGACACCCGAAAAGGTATAAAGAGATTTTAAAAGATCGGCCACTGAGATGGGTCGACAGTTACTAAATGTAGAAATAAATATAATCTGCCCTCAGGGTATTCAAGGTAAAGCATGCTTGAAATTCATTTTTTTTTTGTTGGATAGTTAATGCCTCAGACTACGAAGCATTCCAGATGACCAATGCTTAGAACCCAAGTAATCCGGTAGGCAGCAGGGACTGTGAACCACCTACCTACCAGCCTGCCCTCGCTGGCCTTGTTGTCTGTCCCGCTCCTCCCGGGCCCGTTCGTCTATGACAGTGGCCTCATAGGAGTACATTTGGTTCCACTCCTGTCCTGTCCTCCGATGGTTATGCCAAAAGTGTTTTCTGGCGTGAGGTCGGTTCCTATTCTCCTTAAGGTGCCTATCCGGTTTCAATGTTGGCGATCAGCATGACTATTTTGATGTTAGTTGCGGGTGTTCTAAATAGCTCAGCTGTTGTGGAGTCAAACCACTGTCTTAGGTTCTTCAGTCACGAAAATCTTCTTCTCCCTGGTTCTATACGGACGCTGGTCTTTTCCTGGAGTAGTTGCAGAATTCCATAACGCTCGCTGTTCCTCATTATGTGACCAAAGAATTCCAGCCTATGTTTCTTGACGGTAAAGAGTAGTTCTGGATACTTTCCCATTCGTTCCAGTACACGACAACCCCCAGGTACTAGACCTCCTTTATTTGGATCACTTCCCTTCCACCAATGGTGAAACGGATCACGGCACGACTTCCTACCTATCTAGAATACCACCTCGGCCTTCTCGGAAACATCCAAAAAAATGTCGGTCAGACGAAAGGTCTCCAGACATTACTCTCGCACTCAATTCGTCTTCGCAGCGCCCTGTCGCCACGAGGGCCAACTCGTCGGCATATACAATAACCTTCGGGCCTCGGGAAGGGGAATTCTTAGACTATTATCGGCCATTATATTTTTCAGGGATGGCCGACCCCTATGCATCCTCGCAGTCCAACTTCATATGCTACTCCCCGTCGAGTATAGCTTGCGGTTCTCAAAGTAGTTCCTGATCATTCTTAGGGCATTCACGGGCTGACCCATAGCCTCACATTTCTCCAATTTTCCCAGTGGGCGTGTTAAAGGTGTTACACACGTTAATTGTGAAAAGCGCGAAGATCGTACGTCTTCTCTACGACCAACGTCTGGTCAGTTTCGTCACCTCCAGGATCGCCTCCATAGCCTGATTAGTGGACCTTCCCGGCCTAAAGCTGTATTGTTGAGCCTATAGCCATCCAGGTGCCTTGGTGGTCGGCATGATCCTCCCCAATAATAGGCACTCCAGCAGCTTGCACATGGTATCGAGCATACTAGCGGTCGATATGCCGCTGGGATATCCTGGGGCTTCCCCGGCTTGTGGATCAAGGCCATTCTGGCCTTCTTCTCAACAGGTTCCGTCCGGGTGTACGTCCGGCGTCCTGTAATTGCTGCACCCTCGGACCACCACTACACCGCTCTTTTGGGCTTATCACGAGAACTCCCTCGCAACGAACCCTGCTCCACTGACCATCGGGTGTGTTCACCCATAATTAAAAACTACGTAATAAATATAGCATTAACTGCATCAAGGAATTGGTTGATTTGTGTATCCCCCTATCTAATATTATTATTATAATATTATTTTTCTGTTAACTTTACCACCAACCTGTATATATTTATATCGAGTATACATTCTTTTCTTAGTTCAATAAATATATTATTTAGGTTTACACAGTTATGTAACTGGTGATTAGTTCATAGCCCGGCCTTTACAGCAAACGGTAAAAATATATTTGTGGTTTATATTATTTGATTACGCATTTTCTTACTGTAAGATCTAGCTCACTAGCCTAGTGGTTAGAGGCGCCGGCCGTCTCGCACTGGGCATTAGGGAGCGTGGGTACCCAACATTATATTAGAAGTTTTCTGTGAAATTAAAGTATATACCAGAAATTAAACTGCTCTAAGCTTTCCCCTTTATCTGCGGAAAAGCCTTTCGGTGGATAGATGTATAAGGGATTTTCTTATTATAATAGCGTTGACGCTTAGAAGTTTTAAATTCTCAAATAGATTATTTGGAATATGACCTGTGAAGCTTAAAACTATTGGGTCCCCTGCTACGTTTCCAACTTTGTGTTGCACAGACCGCATTTATCTACTTTGTACCTTGTAGCGATAACTTGGTCCCGGATACTAAAACTCCTAAGTTTCATCCAGGGGGCTTATGGCTAGTTGCACTGGAGGATGGCGTAATTTCTATTTAGTAGATTTTGTTCGTACAATCTGGTCTATTGCAACTATGTCCATATAATTATGCCAAAGCTGGAATTCTAAGCGTTTGTAGAAATAACGAGATCTTACACCACTTCTTCGTCGATACCTCTGGATTAAAAATAGCCCACATACTTTCTTCTACCAACTCTGCAGGTAAGTATTTATATGGCATAGGTATTTATTGCCTTAATTTAATTTTTTATAGTTTTTCCGACTCAAAACACAGCGTTGTAGAAATTTCGAGGTCCGTCCCCAGTCCATTCTCAATATTCCTATCACTCTGCTTGCCGTACCGTAAAAGTTGTTTATATTTAATGTCATACATGATAACATCCATGATTTCACGGATATGCTCGTTTGTTATTTGCTCCAATCGTGATCTTCCGGCCGCTCTCCTCAGAAATGCATTTCAGTCGATTTTAGTGTATTTTCTGCTATGATTTTCATGGTCCATACTTCAGAGCTCTAAGCTGTAATACTTTTGAATATGTTATTGTATATACATTTTTGTTTTCTTTTGTGATGTTCTATCATTTGCCGTACTCTGCTATTAAAGTCTGCGAGATGTATGACATCATGCGATCCCCCAATTTTCGTAATTTCTTCAGTCAGCTGTTCAAAGAAGTCGTCTTTCGTAGTTACTATTGGATCATCATTGATAGCTTATGACACTCTATATCCTCGTATACACATATTGACATTGATTATTCTCTCACTGGATTTTCCCATGTTGTTACAAGTCTTATTCTTCTAGGTTTTCCAATTCCTGTCCGTTGTTTTTCATGTCGGTAAGTACCGTTATATCCACTGGTAATGTTGTGAGTTAATTTATTACCTCATTCAGTTTGTTTGCGAGGCCTAATACATTCCATGTTGTCATAATCATTTTTCGTTTTCGTAAATTAGTTCGTCGTTGTTCATTCAGCCTCGTCCGAAGCCTATCGTTTGACGTTTTAACATTATATGGGTGTTTTTTTCGAGTATCGAGGAGTTAGTACGATGCATCAATCCCCATCCTGGCAGGTCAGGGCTTTTCAATCGAAGTTTTTCATCTTTTATAGTGGTTTCTTTCACTTCCAACTATGAATTCCTGCTCTATACCGCCTGTTTTGGTCTACGGGAGATATTAATTTTCACCTACCTGCTGGCCAAGCCAGTGATAGGGAGTGACCTTATCCGCCACCTGGGATCCGATGGAAGACAGGAAACTCTATGCAGAACGTAACAAACGCATTTATTTTATATTTATAAACAGCTGACTTTAATCCAAAATCACAGCTGAATTTATTAGTCCATTTTAAGTTTTTCGTGTTCCGTATTTGGTTTGATTCATTATAATAGGGTCAAGCTTGTAGATATAGAGGATTTCAATCAGCTCTGTATGAAGCTGTACTATCAAATGCCTTTTGATAGTATGCCGGCTATAAAGGTTAGCATGTTTTCTGATCACTTTTATGACTGCATTTACAGTTAACCTCCTTCTCTATCGTTTAAGTTCCTCAGCTAGGATCTGGTTAACCTTTAGGTGATGGTATATCGTTTCTAATATAACTCAAGTGAGTAGCTTATATAGAGTAGAGGGAAACGTTATGCCCTGTTTATGGGCCTGCTTTTAGCTGTATCATCCGCCGCTGGAGTACTTTTCAAAAATAGGTGAGTAATTCCTTTGCCCATAAAATATATCATTGTACAAGGTCTTCAATCACTTTGGTAAAGCAGTCCGCAATGATCTGGTGGGCGGAGGAGAAGCTGAAATACTTGAATTCATGGATGTTGTCATATCCTGGTGTTTTTCAGTTGTGTGATTACCAATTATTTTATTTCTTCGCCTCAACTAATGTGGACTTAGATACTTCCATCGTTTGAATGTGGCCGAAGGATCCGTTTTCATTCCTAAGGAAAACGGATCCGTGTTTCTTTACCAGTGCAATTATAGTAATATAAAAGATATATAAAAATAATATAAACTAAACTATAAGAAAATCAAAAGGGTTTACATCGATGTAAACCATTTTGATGCCATGTGATTCGAAGGATTATGATGAAAGGAAGAGGATCTACTAAATGTTGTAAAACAAATTAGAGAATGATAGTGAATACATGAAATCAAGAAACATAAATAAATTATATCAGAGAAAGCAATGAAAACTGTACTACGTAATAAATAAGGTTTTTTATGGACTTTAACCACGAAACGAAAGACCAAAATCCAAAACACAGAATGAAATTTCTAAGAACAGTACAACAAAAAATGGCAAGAGATAAAATAAGGTAATGTACAAAGTACGGAATATAAAACTAAAATAAATTGTTCCCATACCGTTATTGTTATGGTTTAAGTATTAATATATATATATATATATATATATATATATATATATATATATTTTAAATAATCGGTAAGTGTGGAACATTTAAAGTAATAAGCGTCATCAATCATAAGTTTTAATTTGTTTCAATGGTCACAGTTTTAATATAAGATGCATTACTTTTTGCTTAACGTAATAAACATTTTAGCATTTTTATGTATTTACTGATATCAAATATCATATATTGATGATTTATAAGTTAAATATTAACTAAATTGTTTGTTCCTATTTTGTTTTAGTATAGCTAAAAGGTAATAATAAAAGTACTACCAATTGGGCTTTGTTTTATCTTTCTCGGCAATTTACTGCATACTTGAATAATCTAGCTTTTTTATATTGAATTTGATTTTCTACATGGTATAACCCTGGTATCACTTGACTGGTGAAGAAATGGAAGACAAAAGTTACATTGAATGATTGTAGATATCAATTTTTGTTAGTAATCTTAGTATTATTACAAATTCGAAAACTATATAAAACCGACTAAACTCGGCTTTCCAAGACGAAAATGCGCACATTTCTAATTACAATCTACTACAATAGCATTATTCAAATGACATACAACGTCGATACGCACGGACTATTTTCAATACGTGTAAATGAAATGAATTTTCACCACTATAATTAAGTCTAACTTCAGCTATTAACAAAGGTCAACCGATTCATAATGATAGACCCTAGGACAATAAAATTTATAGCTTAAATGGCCATATTAGCTCCTTTTATTTGTACAAATGGAATGACCAAGGGGTTGCACCATGTCTAATACGTGGCAGCTGGATTACATATGAAAGCATTGCCACTGCTAATACTTCGAATTCATAAATGCGCCCATTTGATACACTTTCCATTATACATGCCACGTGTATGCAGCATGCAGCTGCAGTAGGTGGGACAAGTTAATAACAGTGCAGTGGCTTAAACAACGCACGTCTCATTAGTAGAAAACAAAATTGGGGGATCAAGTTTCGCACAGTTTTCAAACCATTCCGCAATTTTAATTAATACTGGGTTTAAGGTTTCACGCGCACCGGTGGGAACTCCTGCAACAATTTGAGATGTCAGACAAGCGTAAATAAAAATGTTCGTTATTAAAGCTTGTTTGAATGATATCCATTGTAATTATAATTAAAATGTATGTATGTTTTAGCCTGCATTACTAAGCAACATTATTTAATCAATTATGTAGTCTGATCCGATTATTTTTTAACCACATAAGGTTCTAAGTCGAACAAGATTTAAATTCATTTCGTATGAGAACGTACGTGCACGTGTTAACAATGTTGGTGATCCAATTTAACGCAAATAAATCATATGGTAAATAGGTATTGACATGATGAAGGTAATAATCGGTATTTCTTTTGAATCGGACTGGAAACAGCTGCAGTAGCTGAAGGCGACGGAGGCTGGTCACAACAGCAATACAACATGCGAACAATAGTTCGGCCACATATCTCAACCAAAAATACCCCCGGATATTAGTTTAGTCGAACATGAATAAGGTTGCGACACAATAGACGTCAACTAGGCGTGTAAATGCGTCTGATTGTTATTTTAGGGAATTTATGGATAAATGAATAGGGCTAGTTGTCAAATTTATTTAAATTATATACGCAGCCCTCATGTCGCAGTCGACTTAAATTTAAATTATAGGTACATATTTGAATAGTTAATATTAATAACCGTGCCTATTAACCAGAGGATTATTGCTGTAGCACGTGACTTTAGTATAAGATTTCATTTTATAGTGTAATTTATACTAATCATAATTTAATTACCAGTAAATATTTTTAATCGTTTTTTCGAACGGGACGCTCATTGTATGTTCGTTTTAATTTCATGCCTTAAAACCTGCTGGGTTTCCTCACAATAACTTATGAGGCTCGTTTACTTGACGCGGTTCTTGCTGCTTCAGTGAATTCTGGCTTATTGCTTCTATATCAACGTCAGAAATTTATATTATGAAATTCTACCTTTATTTGAGGAACGATATTAAAAACTGCCGTTTCATTCATACTTATTGGTATTTATCGCCGGTATATGAAACAATTTGAGGGCCGCAAATCCTGGTTTCGTGTTTTATTCAATAAGAGCAGACATAATCCTGCCTGGGCAGTTAAGCGACAGAAAATCGTGAGGGTGAATAAATTGACTTCTAGTTTAAGCTATTGTTCAATTTTATTCACATTTATGTAAACAGATATACCTGTTTTAATTAAAGCGCAGTTCAAAATTTACTACAGGAATATAGAGTTAATAAAATGAGTATCGTTGCGAAGTTATTTGCTGTTTATTAGTATACATGGTCTACTTAATTTTCATTAAATGTCTGAAAATCAAAGTTAGAATTGTGATTAAATTTGCAATAAACTACTCGACGCTGTAGCAAACAAAATAATTTCACGCATGCCCCAGCAGTTTACTCCGTATAACAAGTTAATTTCAGTTCATTTTATGAACTGGAAGTCACTGATGTGTAATAAATTACGTCGACGCACGTGCTGGTGGCGCTAGCATATTATAGCATCAAAAGTTACCAGCCAGTCATTTCTTATATGTCGCGTTGCGCTATACGTCTCTCCTTCAGACCATGACTTTCCCAATCACTTGAGATACAAAGAGGGTCGGAACCCCTGGCTGATAAAGTCAGTCCCTAAGGCGACAGAAATCAAGATTTATAAAATACCGGACTCAAGTAGACAGAACTAATGCACTAATATTAGCTACTATCTACCGTAGTAAACGCACAAAGGGCGAATTTATTTATATTAAATATAATAAAGGTAAATTTACCTTTATCATATTTAATATAAATAAATTGAACATGTTTATAACTGCATGTAACTAAATATCATAAAAATAATAGCTGAATATAGGTTTGTAATAGCCTGGCTAATGTTTTAATCACACCGCAATTGATATGCGATAACTATTATACAGCACGTCTCGATCTTTGATCCCACTATATATAAAACTCGGCAAATATTAAATTGCAAATCAGCTTCGGACGATAAGTAGCTCTCGCGCCATCCTTATCGTCCCGCCCTCTGTATTAAAGACGTACACTTAATTAGAATTCCATTTTGTATCGGCGAAGAATCTTAATTATTTTTTCACTTTGTCCAGCTCTCGATCACATCTTTAAAAAGATTGATATCGTCGCACGCATAATATTATGGAAACGTCACGGCAAACTAGTCCCTATTTTTACATTCCTTGGCGATATGTTTAATACATTTCATAAAACACTTATCAGAGCGGTCCCATCTGACATTTAAATACCAGTAATTTTTGAGCGAGTAACCTGTTAACAGGGAACGCACGAACGACGATGTGGTATGTTTTTTAACGTTTGTTGAGACATAATTGATGCTAGGAAATTTATGTTGGTATTTGCATAAGTTGAAATGACAAAATGATGCTTTTGGCTTATCTTCGCGAAGATCTTCTGCAGATATGCATCTCGTAACTGCTAGTTTGTTAGAAACATGTAGAAATTCTCCGGATTTTTAACGTAGAAACATAACAATTTATTAACTCTCTAGGAAGGAATTGTTTTATTTTAAGATGTACAAGCGAAAACAAGGTAATATTTATTTATATTTAGAACCTATTAGGGTTGTCGAAATTACGATATTTAGGACCATTATTATTTTTTATATTTAAAAACCTATCAGAATAAATATATGGTTTATTTATTCGAAAATTATAATCCAAACACTATTCAAAATATTTGTTTATTCCATTAATTTACTACCTAATTAGGGAATATTAAGCATACACACCGTAGAGTTCCGTTAGAGTTACACAAGCAATTTATAAAATAAAAAATGTGATGATAAATAATTTGAACCTTAACAAGCAATGAGACCTCCTGGAAGAACGCACTCCTAATAATACATTTCGGAGTAATCATTAGGCGATACGAGATTAATAAATTATACTTTAATTGCCATAAGGCGAGCGGTTTGTCCGTTAAATATTTTATCGAAGCCTTTGAGAGTGAAATCACTTCGTATGTAAATGCGGTGCGCCTTTAAGCCCATGGCCCGCTGTGATCACGTGGAAATTCACTTAGTGCGGTCACCGTGGGGAGATGGTAATTAGACCTCACAGGCGTTGATGGGGGACACCCCGATGATTATCATCGTACGGCCCTATTGCGGAAATTTTGTGAGTTGCCGAGGTGTTCCCCGGGAAAATTAATTTTCCATATCTCCTGGGAGGGCATTAATTAAGCGCGGATGATCGTTGGCGTGCGCGCAAATATTTGCGTGGATTGATTATATGAATTTCAATGTGTACCGGCTAAATGACCGTGCCCGTAAATTATTCAAAAGAGCATAAACTAACTGTCATGAATATATTGAAACTACAACATCGAGGGCTGCGTGGAATACATTCTCTGGATTCTCTAAATTTATTGTGATTTATAATCTATGATGAAATGTTATCTATTTCTATTAGTATGGGTGGTTTTAAGGTATGTGATATAGTTGCTATCTGTTATGTAGTAATTCATCATCACGCAGAAGAGATAAAGCATGTAATAAAGCACTTCATCATATCTACACTACATGTCAGTTTTACTTGTATATTTATCTTCATGTTAAAAATTGAAACTAAAAATACATATTATTTTATAAGAATTGTTTGTGAAAAAATATAGCAGTATAATAGTATGATATGACAATAAGATAATGTATATATTATTATAAAATATAGAAACTCACTTTGTCAGCCGTCTTTCTATAATACACATTACAAATTATGGTGTGCGTATGATGCCAGTTATATTAACGTCACTGTTTGGCGAGGACTAAATTGTAGTATTACAAAAATTATGACAACAGTTAGAATAATGATTTGACTGGCAATTATTAAAAAATTGTTGGAAATTCTTTTAATCTCCAGTATGATAGCTGATGGATCTCAATTCTAATAGTGCTTTATTCTACACAATTGAAGCTGAAACTGATCTATAAAAAGTCAATATAGTGTGATATTGTTAAAAACTATCAGTTGCTACCAATCTAAAGTCACGGAATATATAATGCACTTTATTTAATAGGTATTATGCTCCTTACGTAATAGAGCAACGAGTGGTTATATTCTCTTGTCTATAGCATAAGAGCTTCTCTTTAATCTATAACGAGCCATACAGCTCAGTCTATTTCATACCACAATAATCTAATTTGGTTTTTGGATCAGATTTTGTATTTGTTGGAAGATTATTATGAAATAGAGATGGTATAAACAGTTACTTTTGTTTATCATTTATGAAGTAAATGAGTACATAAAACTATTGGCTTCAAATAAAGGTTACAAAATACCAATTTGATATCTACACTCCGGACACATTAATGAGCAGAAATACGAGCATCGATTAAATAATATTGCAAATTTGTAATATTTATACGTTTTATATAGAATTATTAACAAACAAAAAATCAGATTTAATTTCAATTGAATTTTTATATTTGTATGTATCATTAGCAGAGAACGGTTCGAAGCAAATACATGAACAAAAGAACTGTTTTGTACATATCATACCATCTTTATTGTGTAGTAGTACTGTAAGTTTGTGAGTGATATACCAAGAGCCCAAAGTTTAAAAATAATGTGTAACATGTAGGTTAAACATAACAAGTTATTGCTGGACACAACCAACAATGCTATTGCTTTGTTTGATTTTAGCAGAATTGATCTGACCACTACAACAATTATCCTAAACATAAATTCGATTAAAAACTCTTTATATTACATAACTTTTTACAATATGCGGCAAGCGCGTTGTATAATAAGCTACTATATTATATGCAAAGGATCTAGAATAGTAAGGATACTTTGAGCATTTGATTTTTTAGGACAATTACAAGTACAACCTATTAAATATCCAACATAAAGTGTGAATTGAATGCAGTTGAAAAAAGCTTACGGAAAATGCCTGCCCTCGTTTTTCTACTAATTAACAAGTCGTTAGTTAATAAATTAGCCGATACGACTAAACAAAATCAAGACGTATCATAAACATAATTTTCAGTCAGATTTCAGTCAGTACACTATTTCGAATAATAGTGTACTGACTGAAAATGATATTAGAAATACACATCGCAATGTTGTTATATTAAAATACAAAATCAATAAAATTATATGTTGTAAATTTGACTTATTGACTCACATTATTCGTATGTATACAATTTATACAATAATCGTTTCAGCGGCGATTATATTTTCTTCGTTATGTATTCATCGCTTATGATTTGTAGTTAAGGAGATTGTGAATGCCTTTCTCAGTATACGAATTGTTTAGGAACTAGGTTTAGGTAGCTCCAATTAATAACAATCAGCAGGTGCCCCTTGCCCAGGGCACGGATGAAGACCACAAGCGACGAGGTGGAAGAATTCCGCGAAACTCGGACACGACGGAAGTGGCAACCTTGCTTATAGGGGTATTATAACAGCGAAAGGAGACAACCCTTACAGAACGACTCCTAAAAATCGAGTCGAACTGCCGTGATAGTTTAGACGTATTTACTGCTGAGCCCAGCTAACAAGCTAACCACCGAAGGATGCAGACAACACCACCATAAATAGTAACTTGATTTATCTACTAATAAGTGCGGGCTAAATCTCCACCATGGACATCGATATCACACTCGATAGCTCCAGGGAGCAGATGCTTTCCGTTATTAAGATCTTGAGCGGCCAAAATGCGGTTCTCATGGAAAGACTATGTAGAATGAAGCAAGGGTGGTTCTTTTCTCACGTGCTATACCCCAGGTCCCGAATCACCTGAGCCTAGACTGAAAAGTCTTTTAGCAAGAAGTAGGTATACCCATCAGTCAGGGCCCTCCAAAATCTAAAAATCTAGAACAATTCCCCGCACTTCTAGGTGCTGACTTACCAGCTAACCCGAGCCCATGTTCATTGACCACTCAGTTTCCAAAAGGAAGGCAACTGATGCCCTTTCTCTCCCCAGCTCTTCTGTCGCTAATGCCGTCTGACGATGAGAGTTCCATGTAACTCGTAACGCGGCATTCCATATTCTGAACTCGCAACAAAAGGCGGATAACGCACCCGTGATCAGAGACCACACCCGCATCTGTTCCCACCCAAAGTACAATGTCCGTAAGCCCTCCCTCCGTAGTCCTTAACTCAAAGGATGGTACCGACTTATTTTTCGCGAATTTCAAGTTCACGAAATGAACATCAGCAAAGCGGTCAACAATGCTAATGGGATGCGTACCTATGTCCGCCGACGATTTCCGACACCCAAAAAATCCTCCGCATTGTTCTCCATGGCATTCCTGAAACCTAATCTGTAGAAGACATCAAAAAGCAGGGTTTCCCACCAGATGGGATAAATATTAAACGCCGTATGTTTCTAATGGTAATGCTAACATTACTATTTACCCCAGCTGGAAGATGTATCTTCGAGCTGATAAACATGTTCACGTTCCACCTCGACAGTCTGGGATAAAAACGAAACTCTATAGACGTTGGGCAGTGCCACTTATGCCAAACGTTTGGTCACTCCGCTTCCTATTGCCTGCCGATTTTGCTTGCGTTAGATGCGCAGTACGTGTATACGCACACGCGTGAAACAGGCCCCACTATATGCACAAATTTCGGCGGCAGTCATCCTGCCAACTACCACTTATACTTCCCACAAGGCAACTCCGCAATTGTATCAGTCCACCTCGGTTTCACCGACAACTTGTCCATCCGGCAACTTCTTTAGTCCCTCAAATGAGTCCAGTCTCATCCGCACGCGCCCCTCATATCACACTTAACGATCTCATAGATCCTAATATTTTACGTGATGAACGTTTTCGTCGCCTGCATGCTCAATTACCATTTGAATCTCTCAGTGCGCTACGGCCGTGGAGACTCAGTCAGTTACAAACATATGTTGCAGCGGGGAGTACTTTTTAGTCAGTAAGAATCTGACAGTCTTCCCTCATAGAGTGGGTTCGTCTTATTAGAAGATTTTCAACATTTGCTAGCGCCAAGCAAAAAAAAACTTACAGAAAGTTCTGATCAACCAAGTTGGGGTTGAGGCGTCGAGCCTGCTCCTCGGCACTCAGAAAACACATAACTTGCTTAAATTTTTAACATCAAGTCTCGGAACACGGACGGAAAGACGTATAAAAGACTTAAGCAACGAAAACGGACGCACCTGGAATGTACGGTGGCTGACAAACCAGCTGGAAGAAGTTCTCGAGGGTTCAAAAAATAAAATCTAAATCTATACATAGTGTGCGTTACAGAAACCAAAAGGGAAGACACTGATAATCAAGTTATACCAGATTACCTGCATGTGTAGTAAGGAATCGATAGAGCGGGATAAAGCAAGTGTATTAATAGGAATTATCTAAATAGTTCTTTTAACACCTTACGGTAGAAGGCATATGATTAAAAAAAGATCAAGGATGTACAATTCAGCAGTGAGAGATGCCTGAAAGTGACCCTGAAGACGTTGGAATAGAGCTAGTGATCAAAGCGACGTATGCACCTACCGAGATCGCGTTAGCGCAGACTAAGGATCACTTGGATAAACAATCTCCGTTTAACTGCAATAATTTGCATGTTGCTTCCGGGGGTGTGCATCAATACACATCGCCTAAGGCATACTCCAAATTTTTAAAATCCGCTATTGTAAGGTTAGTGATGACACTCGGCGTTCTCGTTGGAGGAAATCACCCCATCCAGGTACTGAATACTGTTAACCTGATGCATATTAAATTTCTGAATGGATTCAGCTCTTTGGGCCAGGGGCCAGTCAGACTTCGGTGAAATGATGATACTCGGGCCCAGGTGGTACCCCGACCCCCACTGCTGCAAACGGGTAGTTCCGTAAGGCGTGGGGTGAGTTCCTACCTGAACACTGTTGTTGTTGTGTTGATGGTCTAACACCACAGCGTACGGAACGTTGGTGGTTCGAATCCACCGCTAGCCAGGAAAATTTCATATCATGGACGTTGTATGAGACACAATAGGTCCGTGAAGTGCCCCAGTGCGGGCTGTACTCACCGTAAAAAAAGATACTGGGTGCGACTTGTGGATTCGACCACTATCTAGTAGCAGCGAAGACACTTCTTATACAGAGTAAATCCAATAAGAATAAAGAAAATTAGTGTATTAAATAAATATCAAATCAAAGATGAGTGGTCGAGATTAAAAATTGGAACTGCTACATCAAGAGATCATAAAAAAAGCTGTACCAAAGCAACTGGTGGAGCCAGGAAATCAAGCAGGTGGTAGAGAAGAAAAAAGCAGCGTAAACCACTGGCTAATGCAAATATAGGACATAACAACAAGTAAAGCGGATGGCTACACAGGAGAAAGACAAAACGTGAGATAATAAATTCTGGGCGCAACGCTACACATCTGCTGAGTGAACATCGACAACAATACAATATCGACGCAATTCAATTATCTTGGCGCAGAACTGTCAAGCGGCCATGATCCTGTAAGAGATCTTAGAAGCAAAATGAACAAAGCTTGTAGCTATATCTGGATACTTAAGAGATGCCGTGTGGAATAGCAAACACATCTGCCTAAATAGTAAAATCAAAATCTACAAAGCGTGCAATTACGACATATGGCATGTACCTCTGCCGACAAAACCAAACATATGCCGCGAACAGCAGAAATGAAGACATTGAGGGATATAACCGGAAAAACACTAGAACTGGGTAAGGAACATTGATATCACAAAACAATGCATGATA
The DNA here is from genome assembly GCA_963942505.1 of Lordithon lunulatus. Classification (NCBI taxonomy): domain Eukaryota; kingdom Metazoa; phylum Arthropoda; class Insecta; order Coleoptera; family Staphylinidae; genus Lordithon; species Lordithon lunulatus. The sequence goes on along the minus strand of OZ012666.1, from coordinate 50,953,246 downwards.
GCTTAAGATGGGGACGACAAAGAAGACAACTATGGCGTAAGTCACAAACATGGACAAAGACAGAGCAGAGCGCATAGTATTCGAAGGAAGACCGGTATGGCGGCGCCCGATAGAGAGGCGACCAAACGCTGGAAAGACAGGGTGTAATTTGTGTCGCAAGAAATTTAACAACAGCAGCAGTTCAAAAATAACAGACCAACAGGTCTGAAGAAAGAAGAAGAAAAGCAATAACCTCACCCATAGAAGCAGTCAAGAGATTCAGCCTCTCGGCAACGCTGTTCAACTTATATCCGGTAATGGTGCTGAAGTTATGGAGAAGAAGCTGCAGTGGCATGCGGATATCGGTCGAAGACAGATGCCTATGTAATCTAAATTTTGCTGCGGATGACTAGGTGGTAATAGCACAGGACTCTTTGATTTGGAGTTCAAGCTACAACGCCTGAATAATGAGTATAATAAATGGGACATGAAAATCAATAGGCAGATAACACTAATAACGACCGGATACCACAAAGAGAACTCATGTGGCCAAAGAAAATATTCCAGTGAGTACCCTTCGGGAAGCGTAAGACGGAACGATCAAGATCGTCGAATGAAGGCTGTCATTGCTTCATTCGGTCATGACGATCAGAGGCGTAAACGAAAAGTATGTGGACCATAGAAGAGGATGGTCCATGATGGTCCACAAAACACACCATAGCAGAGGATGAGGCTGTCCGTAGCTCAGATATCTGAGGAGACTGTCTAAAGCCACTGCGTACGGAACTTTGGTGGTTCGATTCCACCGCTAGATGGGAAAATTTTCTACAGAATGGTAGCCGTCTAGCTTATCATGGATGCATGGATGTAGAGGTACAATAGGTCGGTGAAAGGCCGCAGTGCATACAGCCTATGGGCAGTGCCTATACTCGCTGTTAAAAAGAATAGGATAGGATGGAGATTATGGAGATTAGAATTGGGAAGGCAGCCTGCGGCTGTATAGATCCCAATAATATAAATAAATATATGATAACAGCTGCAGATAGTTATTGTAACATTTCCAAAATTTTTATTTCTGTCTTTAGACGTTTAGACTATGTAATATAAATGTAATATAACATTGTATAAATTAACATTTGATGGGGAAGAAATCATAGAAAACGTTTTATTGGCCCCACACTACTTTTCGAATAAATTAATGTTAAATATATAATTTTATATTTAGGACTTTTTTATGTTTAGGAGTTTCCAGTGTTTTTCCACAAATAATTATTAATTTATACAAGTAATTTTATTTAAATATTTTGATCAAAAATATATAAAAGTACTTATAAAAGGTTAATATTTATTAAATTACTATATAAAATGCCCGTCGTTCGACAGGCTAATTACAACAAAAATTTAATTAATGACTTAAATTCAATAACAATATACATATATTCACTTGGTACTTAAATATACACACATATATATATATATATATATATATATATATATATATATATATATAGCTGAAGCTTTATATATGTCAAAACACTGCAGCTTAAAAATATCGAACTGTATTTATAAAATCGACTTACATATATTTAAAACAAAACTAAATAACTCGTAGAACCATTAGCTAACGCGTTCAGACGTAATTGTGCGGATTTACTGCGTGATAAGATGTTGGAAGGGAGAAGGCGCTAAAGCCGGAGAAAACCCGTCACTGAAGGCAGACACATTTCCTTAACAATTACGTCTAACTTATTACACATTTAGAGGGAGAAATACCTTTATTGATATGACCAGTCAGCTTTGTTCCTAACAGGATCTTGTACGAATCGTAAGGAAATAAATTACTTAGGTAACAGTATATGATTGTATAATAAATTGTAATCAATTGATACTAAAAAATTTGATGTGGCCAGTTCACATTACTTTATCATATGTTTCATAATTATGAGTGAAATACTGTTGTGAATATCAAATCAAACTGCATTTAAGTGTAGATAAAGCACCAATAATTTTAAGGAAAAAGGGGAAGAAGAAGCAAAACGTTGAAAGCAATAAAATAGGGAAATGTTGCAAATCTATTGGTCCTGATGAGAATATAGAATTATTAAAAGTATTTGATGAGCAAGCTAATACAAACATGAATGGCTTTTTTTCAATTAAATATACAATAATAAAAATGCCAAATATAAAAAGTCTGCACTCAATGCGCTACCAAAAAAGCCCAACGCAAAGAGTTGTAAAGTTCAACGCACAATATGTTTAATGAATAACTTTCTTAATATTTTCCTAAAAGTAATCCAGACACGTATCTGGCGAAGTTTGGAAGCAGATATTTGTAATACACAATTTGGCTTTAGAAATGCATTTGGGATCACAAATGCTATGTAAGCTAGTCCAATACCAAAACATGACTAGAAAGAAAACGAGATGTACTGCTCTTTAGATTTCGAGAAAGACTTCGATAATATAAACCATGGAAGAACTGATTAACATCTTAGAACAAACAGTGATGAACAATTTGGCTTTAGAAATGTATTTGCGATCAGAAAAGCTATGTTTGCTTGTCAGATACCAATACCAATAACAATACAAACATTACTAGATCGAAAACGACATCTTTGTATCTGATTTTTAGATTTCGAGAAAGTTTTCGATAATATAAACCATGACAAAACTCTTTAACATCTTAGAACAAACAGGAATTGATTCGAAGGACATACGCATTATAAAGAATGTATTATTCTTTTTTGAGTGCATTGTCCTCCGAGAACGTTAGCCATCAATCTCATGACCTGTACTTTGTTCACTAGCGATGTTGTCCATTTGTACCATTGACGAAGATTTTTCAGTTAGGATGTTCTCTACAGTTCGGTCGACGCATCCCTTCTATCTTTCCTTGTATGATGTTATGCAGCAATCTGTATTTGTTCGAAGTATACGTTTTCGCGTTTTAATGGTATTTATAATTCGGTCAGTTTCTGCATTCTTCATCATACTTCCACGTTACTTATTTTCTCTGTTCAAGGAATTTTCAGCACTCTTTTATATGGCCACATCTCGAACGCTTCGAGTTTCTTGCACATAGCGCGTGTAAGCGTCCACGCCTCAGCTCCACACAGAATCCATACAGTAGAATCCTAAAAAATAGCATCGAAGTAGACGAGTGCGGAGAGAAAACGGCTCGTCAGCACTCCTCGCTTGCAACGAAATAATGGATTGCTTGATTCTGCAGCGAATTTCTTGAGTGTACTACAATGTCACATTTGCCCAGCATCCAAGATATTTATTAACTCTTTCAATTCTCTAATTTTCCATTCTCAGCGTGCCTATATTGCCAACAGGTAATTTAGTGATGACCAACCAATTGGTTTTATGGCGTTCATCCACAAACTCAAGTTGTTGCTTGCGTCATTCAAAGCATTTAGGAAATCTTGCAAATCTTCCAAACTAGTGGCTGGTAATACAGTGTTTACAGCGTATCCTATACTATTTATGGCTATTTCTTTGACAATTACACCCTGGTTTCCTCCTTCTAAGGCGTTCCTAAAAATTCGTTTTGAATATAAGTGTAAAGGCGAAAGATCACAGCCATGTTGGACTCCGTGCAACATCCATACTGCTTCGGATGTCTCGCCTTGCACTCTAATAGCTGCAGTCTGATTCAAGTATAGATTGGCAATCTTTCGTATGTATCGTTCGTCTAGACCTAATTCCGACAGGATGTCAATGAGCTGCATAATCTCGTGTTTGTTTTTTTCAGTAGTGTAACGAATGTCGACCTTAGCCAATCGTGCGGGATTATGGAACTTTTATAGATGCGATTGCAGAAGTTCACAAGCAACAAAGGACACGATTCTTCATTCAATAGTTTTAAAACTTCCACGTGTACCTCGAGTAGGCCGGGCGCTGCTCCGCTTTTTGCTGAGTGTTTAATCTCTGCCATTGTAATATCAAAACTATTGTTGGCAGTGATGTTATGCTTCGTACTTCTGTTGTCAGCAAAATGAATTTTAATATACTGTATCCATTCTGCCAGTTTAACCTCAGTATTTGCTAGTCTGGCATCACTGCTGTTCAAGAGTAGTGTACTGTTTCTAATTTGTACTTTCCTACCGCTTGTTTGAGTTTCTCGTACATATTGAACGAGGAATGTTTCGCTTCCAGTTGTCCTATCGCCGAGCATTCTTGGGACAACAAGTACTCCTTTGCTTTCCTTATCCTATTACGAATATGTCTTTGTATTTCGCGATATTTTCGGCATCTTTGTTCTTTGATGCTCTTCTGGAGGTTTCATGATGGTGATGCAATAAATCTGGTTTCTTACTTTTCGGTCTGCGTTAGAGATCTATGTATAAATTCGGCGTTGAGGTAATTTGAAATAGGAATTTGAAATTACAAGGTCTCCTACCTGGTATAGCAAGAACAGTCGGTTTCCTCGGTTGTTACCAACCCCCAAACCGTATCCCCATCCATATCCTCTGGACCTTGGCCTATTTTGGCATGTCTCCTATACAGTTGTAAGCTTTACGGATTTCTTTATATCTGCATAAAATGCCTCTATATCATCGTCCGTAGCGTCGCAAGCGTATACTTGTATTATATTAAGCGGTATTGGCCTTGATTTTATTTGTAGATACAGCACATGATCGGATACTGGCACGATTTATTAACCTCTCGATACACAATTACTCCAGCCCCAATATAATAGTTGGGTTCATCATTACCAGCACTGAGATGAGGTAGCGTAAGTCAGGGCAATGCCAGGGCGGCAACAATCACATATACTATGATTGTTGCCGCCCTATCATTGCCCTGACTTATGCTACATCATCTCAGTAACTCCTAATATATTTCCAGTCTCGCCATCTCTCTAAACATGTCCTGTGACTTCCCGTCGTCAAACAGACGTTCCAAGTTCATATCTTTCTTAAGACTCTTGATTCTTACTACCCCCCGTCCACTGGACTGCCGGGGACTAGTAGCCTTTTCTTTAGTTTTACCAGTTATGACAAACAATTTCCTGGGGATTTGTACGAGGTGATTTTCGGTTGATTTCCTCGCGCAGCTTTGGGACCGTTTTTACCGTTCAGGCTGCGCTCTCAAATCTGTGCTTCATCACCGTGGTAGATATCATTTGTCTAGCGCTGATGCGCTCTTTTAATGATGCTGCTGCCCATCGTCAGTATTTCTCCATTATGGCGAGGATTTCAGCCGCCCAATATGGGCCAGACGATGCCGTTGTGGATTATTTTAGCTTCATTTCATTGACCTTACCAGGAGCATTAGCTCAGCTGGCATCGCTCTCACGATCATTGATATTACTGAGCCCTGAGAGGGTAAACATGTATACTGTGTATAAGCCGCCTAAATTCGAATACATAACTCTTTTGGCGAAGAAATTGCACTATTAGAAGATCATAATAATTAAAGAATAATTTTGGTTAAGAAATATTTTATTGAAAATATACATTACTTTTATATTTTTTAACCTTAAACTGTCATTAAAAACATCGAAGAAAAATATCAGGCAGATGAGATAGTCATGTAATGGCTGACTATTTTTGGTGTCTTGAGCGAGACTGTCCCTGTAAAGTAAATGCTAGAAAGTCATATAAATAAGTGTAATTGTATAATTATCTATTTTGAGTATTTTTTTAATTGTCAGTTGGAGCAATGAGTAATTTTTAATAACAAGAAATGTACAAAAGTTAAACAATAGGTGCACAATATAAGAGGCCAATAGAGCGTATCTCTAAACAAGATCAGATAGATAAGCTATTTTGAATTCTGCACCCAAAAATTACCTGGAAACAGTTATAAAATTGCAGGCACCAACATGTCTATTGAGTAGTGTAATCTATCTCATATCGAACCATGTCGAGGACCAATTCATTTGCAGCCCTCCCTTTCAAAGAGATTTGAAAGATTTAGGCAATTTAGGTGTGATGTAACATTCGCGGTAGGGCCTATTGGCTGATAGCCCTGGTCGAATGCAATTAGTGTCAGAATTAGGTGACACACATTTTCTTGTTGTGGTGATATCGTCCTGACGATAGAGTATAATCTACGGCCATCAAAGCCAGTAGCAAAATGGCAGAAATTATAACTGGCTATAGTATACGGTATATTTGAGTCGTTTTGTTCAAAACCAGCTCAGCCACATATATTTTGTGATTTCGTTCCTGTAGAACTTGTTTTTATGTTTTAAATGTTAAATATCGAATGTATTCCTTCTGCGTGTACAAATAATTATTTTAAATTATATTCATAAAATATACAATTCCGAATTCAAATTGTCATATAAATTTCAATTAGTAGCGCTCGTGTGCGGTCCTTGTCGTTATCGCAATACTAAATTAACAAAAAGAAAAACCGGACAACGGTCGGCGGTCCGGGTCGCATGCGCCGACTCACCTTACAGCAAATTAAGGAGATATCATGAGTGTATAATGTTGTAAGAATGATAGAGAGTAAAACGTTTTTAGATTTACGAGCCCGTTTACAAAATGGAATAACAATAAAGGGTGCTCAAGTTCGTCCGCATTAGTTCTAATCTATACGCCTTGGCCCGCGCGCTCCGGTAACTTCTGCACGCCCGGATTATTATAGCTGTGACCCACATAGAAATAGTTACGGCTAATGGCTCCTGATAAAGAGCGCTATTAATACAAATGGGAGCGCTTTATGTTAAACAATGATAAACCCGTTTAATAATGTTATAACTAGACGTTTACCAGGACATAAAGTTTACATAGACCGTTGAATTCGACATCTGTTAAATTTAATTAGAAATGTTTTAGTATGAGTTATGTGGGAGTTTTTTTGCATTATATCCCACCTTGCAGGCATACAAGTGCAAGTGATGTTTGCAATGCCCCCTTTTCAATCGGATTTGTTAGGGATGACACAAACGGGGCACCGCTTCCCATGCCGCTTGCCTGCAGGAGTACCTTCTTTTATCCTATAAGTTGTGAAAGCATTATTGTATTTATTGAATCATACGAAAAATTGAAGATCCTGAATAAATACGTGCAGCCCTATTTGCTCAGATGCGAACTATTGTCAATTGTATTGCTAAAATTTCAAGAGGTTCTTAAATACCCTATTTGTTATTTCAATGAGGTGGATTATGTATATAATAATAAACATGTTAAGGTTTAATACAGACTCGTCAATACGCATAGCAAAGCAGGGTAAGTTCTACAGTCTAAAATCCAGTGTGGTAATAAATATATTTTATATATCATGTCTTGTGATCGATAAGACTAAAGTTACTAAAGGTGGATTTATGCTCATATAAAATAAGAACTAAGGATTGAATTCTTTAGAGAAATACATATTTCCATGATATTACTTATTGTAACAAAATAAGATAAGAACCTAAGTTCTCCTGTCTGATTTATATTATATATAAATATATATATATATATATATATATATATATATATATATATATATATATATATATATACATAATGTCCGCAAAAACACACATTAATACATTTTAAACTACGCTTTACTGAACAATTTATCACATGTTAATTATAACCTTCTGGTAACTTATATCGCATGCGGCCATTTTTATAATTATTTATTTATTTAATAATATGCCTTGATTAAATAAATAATTAATTATGAAAATGGCCGCATGCGATTTATGTAATTATTTAGTTGCTATATATGTAAAGATATCTAATCAATAATATGATAATATGATATGCACTTTACATTGTTCTGGTATAATAAAAAATTTATTACTCCCATTATTTCTTATCGAATACTATCAATACACGTTCTTTATCCGTAACCATTTTCGGTGGAAGGATCATGTTTATAGGTTCTAGTTCGTAGAAGTTTCTTTAAGTTTCCCATAAAAAGAGAAACAAGCCCACTGTGTTCCTGTTATCTGACTTGTAATCGTTTATTTATCAAACAAAAAGTATTTGTTCTTTCCTATGCCGCACAAAGAATGCCAGCGCTTGCATTATGTTAGCAAACAAAATAGCGCACTGTTGCATACTAGGAACGGTTTGCTATCTATATGTGAAGCAAGTACTGATTTTATCACTGTGATGAATCCGCATATCTATTATTAGCGTGTATTTAGCAATGTTGCGTATTAAATTATTATGAGAATCGTCTCTGTTAATATTAATCAGAGATTTTGTAATAGATATAACGTTGCATTTTTTAATTTAATAGATGAACAATGGATATTCCCATATTTTAAAATTGAAAAATGCCTTTAAGAATCCCTCTGCATTTATTGTATTATATTTTAAAACATAAACATGTTTTTCAAACATTCAATTATCAACGGTGTTAGGAATCCCGTAACATTTTACCATTAACCGTATGAGCTGATATTCTTTAAAAAAAGTTTTTTAAAATACGCGTTAAATATCCCTAAACATATAATATAATTTCTAAAAAATCTATTCACCATATGTGCTAGCAACCGTTTCTGGTCGATTCGATTGCTACTTAGCTCTGATTAGTATTTTGTTATAATATATACATTTTACTAAATATAATCAGGTAAATTGCTACAATTTATATTTTCCATTATCTTCAATCTGATCTCAAAGTTTTCATAAAACCTTTGACATAATACAAATTCATTAGTTTGTCATGTTTGCAAAGGAACTAAAACTTGAACTCAATTGCAATGGCACGTATTAAATTGATTAATAATTTAGATTTTTTAAATTAAAAATGTAATATACATTTTGAAGCTGTAAGTAATAAAGTATACGTTTGTAGGATGTGTATAACAAACTAACCTTTCTAAATATACATGTACATGAAAGACACATAAGAACATGAGAAAGTAGAGTTTTATGAAGAGATCGAAAGAATTATAAATAGGATTCCTAAATATTATATTAAAATATTCCTAGGAGATTTAAATGCAAAAATATATATAAACATAACTAGCGGAAATAGTAAACATAGTTATACAATACAACTAGAGAAAAACAGATCCACAATCATACTACAAGTATGCAGTACGTCTCACCTGTTATTCATCATAGTACTCAAGAAATGTGTAAACACAGCGGGAAGTGGAGAATTAATAAAAGGCTAGAGGATTACGACTTTGCAGTATTCAGCTAAGCGCCATACAGGCCAAATTAGATGCATTGATAGAGGGAGCCTCTGCTGCAGGCATCAATGCACATAAAAGAAAATGGATGCGCATCGATTGTGTTGGTATAGAGAACATCTGCGAGGACAACCAGTGGTGCAGGTACATTAATTCCGATAACTTGTAAGCACACTAACAAATGATTAACGGGTAATCCAAAACGTAAGCATCTTGGGCAACTATAGAACATCTGGACCAGCACCAACACAACTCTTCGGATATTCAACTTCATCGTCATATCTGTACTGCCCTATGGATGTGAGACATGGAAGCTAGATGAACGTGAATGCACAAAGATCCAAGTCTTCATCAATAAAAGTCTACGACGCATCCGCATAGTATTCTGGCCTAAAAGGATATCAAAGGATGAATTATGGAGACGCGCAAATGAAAAACCATTCGAGCTGTAAACCAGAAGACGCGAGTGGACTTGTGTTTAGGGTATATTCTACACCAACCCGAATGCCCAGCACAGGAAGCGTTACACATACACACACTTGTAATATGATAAAGGCTATAATCTAGGACCCGAAGAAGCGGGCGCAGTATAGATTTGAGATGGTGAAAACAGGTGGAGATCAGTCCATTACCCCAGGTGAAGAGAAATGACTGTCATTGGCATAGCAGTAGATGGACTTCCCCTATGCCATTACTATGGCCAAATAGTACTAAAAGTGAAGAAACAAATAAAGCAGATGACCATAAAAGTTCTTAAAAATAAATATTGTCTGACATATATAAGTGTGAATCCACCTCTTAGCAATCTACATTTCTAGATTTCGATCTTATTAGATCTCATGAGTGTAGCCCAGCTAGTGAGGATGAATTCACACTATATCTCAAGTGGTTATATGGGTATGCATTGCTAATTATTGTGGTGCTGCCAGATGGCGTTTAACTTTCCTCATAGGAGATTAGTTGTATCATATTTCAATTATTCTCTGATTTCTTTTAGAGTTGAATGGACTGCCCAATTATTGAAGATGATCCCACACTAGTATCATCTTGTTCATCAGCAGATCCAATAATATTAGCATCATGTTCAACAGCGGAGCTCATAACATGCATTGAGCAAGAATGCACTAAAATATCTAATATAGATTGGGCAACTCAGAAAACTAAATCCTAATTTGAAAAGTGAGTTAATTTATTATTTGAATTTAACATCGGTGAAGTATTGTAGATATTATTTTATTATTTTATTATTAATAATATTTTATATATATATATATATATATATATATATATATATATATATATATATTGTACGTACATATAAAGATAATAAATAGTTTAAATAATTTTTTTTAAATCTATAAAATAAAATACTGCTTGTTTTAAAATTATAGTTTCGTTCAGTTGTCATTGAACAGGTTCAGCGTATATTTCTTCCATTCCTGTAATTTATCCGCTGTTGATGACAATATGTTGTTGTTGTCCTCGTCCATTAATATCTAGAAAGATAGCCATTTCTCTTTTGCAGTCCTTATTTATTTTATCGAATTTCACGATGTTCTTCTTTGTATCTCGGTACACATTTGTTTTTGTAGATTCTTCTTACATCCATTAATTGTAATATTTCTTCGGCCATCTTGTCTTGATTTTTATTTCAGTTTGGGGACAATTTTAGATATGTCACTCCTTCTTGTTACACAGTGTTTTTCAGCTCCATATTTGTTGAACGACTGTGCTATTCAAGGCTGTTAATTTTTCCCTGAGTTCATTCCTAACTGGTGGACTTATTATAGGATCTCCTTGTTTTCGTGTCTCTATTCTAGGTCAGTTTTGGGAGGGAAGGCATTTCTTCAGTTTAAAAATGCTGTCAATAGGTTGTGGTCCGTGTACACGTCGGCACCAAGATAAGATTTGGAGTTTTTTTTATTGGATTTCTGAACCATCCATGTACGAGGGTGGTCTGAAAATTTTCTGACCTCACAAAGATACAAAACATTTTCTCCTTGCGAAGCCACACACTTCTGCTAGCCATGCCCCCACCTCATCAACACGTCCAAACAGTAGTTGGCGTCTTTGTCAGCAAAGTAGTTGCTTATGAAGTTTATTACCTTCTCGTTCGTCTAAAATATCTGTCCCCCGAGCGCAACTTTCAGCTTGGGATACAAAAAGAAGTCACTCGGGGATAAATCTTTCGAGTACGGGGGGTGGTGCAACAGTTCCAACCCAATTCGTTTATTTTCACGAGGTGTGTGATGGCGCAATGTTCTGATTAAACAACATTTTCTTCTTCTGTAGATGTGGCCGTTTTACTCCGATTTCTGCCTTCAGTAATGATGCTTAGTATGCTCCTCTAATGGTTTTCTCGTTTTCTCTTTTTAAAGGTAGTCGACTAAGTTTCCAGCAAAAAAAAACAGTTTTCATTTTCTTTGAGCCATTTCTCCTTATATATATATATATATATATATATATATATATATATATATATATATATATATATATATTCCCGTCTCCCATCAGTATGTTGATCTCCGGCTTCTTGACCACATTGATTGTCTTCTTTGCCAGATTGATTGCATTCTTTAGGTCCTTCTGCCTACACCTGAATTATATTACAACGTATTGGCATTTTTCCAGTATTAACATCACAAGATTGGAAATTTTCACAACATTTCTCACAGCTGTGTCGAATAATTTGTATACGATTATGACAAGTCCATTGTAATGCCGAGCATCATCATTGCCAGAGTTGTAAATATGATGATATCCATTTATTTGACCTTTCACTTATTCCAAGTATATCTACGCTAAGTCTCCCCATGTCTCTAATTCAGTTGTGGTATTTACCTTCATATAAGCTGCCGACATTCCAGCAGGGATTTCGCAGGCTGACGACCGAAGAGGTCCTACTTTTGGTTGTTCGTCCTCTCCTTCTGGCTCCTGGGATCCGATTGCCTTGATCAGTAATTGTTTCTTCTATTCTATCTATTTAAGTCGTAGTCATGGTTTGTTGATTTTAGTATAGGGTAAGTGTAATGCGGTGGATTCCCATTAGCCTTCCGCATGCTCTTGGTACTGCATGTCCTTAGTTCCAGGTCCAGTTATCTAGCAGGGTGTACCGGATGCCATGACATCGCTTGTGCACGCGAGGTAGTTATTTGGGATAGCGTTAGACCAATGTTGCTTTCTCCACTTACACCGCCTATTTAAAATGGCTATTACCTCAAGTAACTTAATATTGATAGTTCTTGCTGGAAATCGGTTCTGGGAAAGTGAAATGGTAGCCAACTACGACTTTCCAATTTGCAAGTATGCTATTAAAAATGAAAACAAATGTGGAAATTATACTTTACATAGATCAAGTTTCTAACAATCGTAAAAATAATGAAAAATTGAAAAGATAAAATATGAGTTCCTTAACACATCCGATTTGTACATAACATTATCATATTAACGAAAATAGAATATTTTTTTAAGAAGAAATTATAAAATTTAATTATTAAGAAATAACATTTCGTGTTGAATACTGTTTTACAAAAAAAAAACGTGATAAATATGAATATATCTAAAAGAGGTTGGTCGTTAAGTTAATTAATTATGTTTGAAATAGATTTGTTTGAATCTGATGACAATTATGAGAGTAATTAAAATAACACGCGATCGTACTAAATATTATAATGATTTTATCTTTTTTATATAATTCGATAATTTTGAATGTATGTATTGAATGTATAAAACTTATATAAACTTCAATGTTAACACTTAATATTATTTCAGTTTTAATAGTGGAACAATCATTGTTTATTTATATCTTCCGTCGTTCATAAGCAACAGCGTATTGAAAATATATTTCAAGTAACGCAGACTTCTTGCGATCCACAGAGGTGGTCTAACTAACTACAGCTATTTATATTCATTTACGCACCCTCATACTTAAATCTTCTTAATTTGATATTTTTATATGGAGGGAAGCGGAAGAGGCAATTAAAATGTCACAGACACCGTGATTTTGTAACAGGAGTAAGCAATATTCTAGTTAATACGACAGACGGGTTACTGGTGTGTTGATACACTTATGCAAATTTACAACCATATTATCTATATCGAAATGTAATGAAATAATATATACACTAATTCTACTTTCTATTAGCAATAAATAATTATATAAAGTACAAATGTATGAATTAGTTGTTGCATTATAGTAAAATATGTTACTGTGTTTATACTAAATAACAAATATGACAGCTATAATCAAGAAATAATATGTAGTTACTGCCACTACGATAATATACAAATTGAATAGGTGTAAAATGGAGACAGTGTTACATTAATGACTGGTTTAATTTAGTTATTACTCCTTTGTAAAAATTTAGTTATTCACAGCATTAGGGAGGCTCCTGAAAATGAAGTATCAACTTGTTCAAATTATAAGTATTAAATTAAAAGCAATTTTATATCTGACATCTACTTTTATATACTTTCCCAAGTTATAAATTACGTTTGAAGTTGCAATGGTGCTATTATAGCACTCTTCTATAACAATAGGAAAAGTTAGAAAAGATAGATAAAAGCTTGCGGAGGCAAATAGAAAATATTCATATAATTCAAGACGACAAACAGCAATATGTTTACAGATCCCTATAGGTACACACATACATTTTATACATTTACCGACCATAAAATACTGATGGCCGCATCAACAAAGTTCGAACTTTCTTAAAGTTTCAGTATACATCGGCCAACGTTGTTTTTGAGTCTGGCGCGCTGACCCGAGGGAAATCTGCCCGTATTAGTTCTGTGGCCGGGACATATCGGGTATAAATGTGTAGCTGCTCTTGATCCGCACGAGATTAGCGGGATACAGCAGATTTATTGCGTCATCACTACGAAATAGCGGCTTATTTTTAATGTTTTTCCACGTTGAAAACGTAAATAAGCATCACCGCTTTAATACCCGTCTGCGCCTTTTTACGCGCGCTTACACGAAAGGTCTACGGTAGTATATTAGCAGTTTCATTGGATAATAAAAGATAATAGGAGCACATGCTAATGTCAGGTATGTTATTTTCAATTTACATTCGTTGAATGAACTTTTATAACGGAATTATATTATACATACTAGTAATTCTAATATAACCTTTCCATTTATCGCATTTAAACCATATTACACATTGAAACTATATTCAAGAAGTAACAACGTGACATAATTAAGCAGATAACCCAGTGGTTTATTGTTAAAATAATTTATATCGGAACCCGCATCGATCAGCAATTTTAATTACACTGATTATATTTGACGAAATATACAAAAGATTGGAATTAATTTAGTACAAGGTATAAATAAAAGAAAATAAGAAGAGAAACATGCCAAATAATGAGAAAATGTATTATTAAATCAAACATATATTCCTGATCATGAAATGAAAATTTTACAGGAACGCATTCAATACTAAAAGCTGTCTGACCGTGAGCACATTTCATAAACGAAATCGGGCACTTGGACCATCCCATCCCTGCTAAAAGGTACCGGAGGGCGTTCCAATACATCACTGAAATAACGGTCATAATTACAAGAAAAATTAATAGAAAATATAAATAACATAAAAAATCAAGATAACCTTTTCGGATCAAAGGAAAGGAAAGAAAATTACTATGGCAGTCCTGAATACCAGGACGCAGGAAGACTGCTACATATAGATAGAAAAGACCACGCATTGGCGTTGTATGGGCACCAATAAGGCGACATCCGAAAAATGCCCTGCTATGGAGTTAAGACATAGCAGGCGCCTGGGTGGCGTCGCTTTGTTAAGTTGTTCTGGGGGTCATCACAACTAATTGAGTGACTGAGCTTCCCTACTAGAATCAATTTCACACCTTTGATCTGTCGGCCTCTGTTGCCCAATGTTTCAGCCACTATCGACTCCTTCCGGCGCCTAAGCTATTAGGTATAGAGGGCTAGATACCACTTCTCTTCTCCTATGGCAAAAAAGGGCTGACACATGGCACCACTTGGCGAATAACAGAAAAGAAATTACGGCGCAGAGGTTCGTACGCTCAGTCCCGACGTTGGCAGGGTCTCAGGCGGGCACTACAACGTTGCCATCCATCGACCGCCTTGACCCCCTGGAAACTCAGGCCGGGGCGCTTAAGATAACGACCGGAGCTATAGACTTCCTCGATTTGACAGAGGGACATAGGCAATAATGATTGCTTCAATAGAACGGGGCCCCCAACGAGTGGCCCAAACACATCCACGTACTCACAGTAGAACTATGAATGGGGCTAGCCGAAAAAGAGGACAGTACCTATGCAAGACGGGACAAGCCCTGGCGAAGAATCGTAGAGGACAGTACTCAAACAGGATAGGACAGACCCGGGTAAAGAGGCTGAAGCAGAAGAGCTTCCAGACGAAAGCGGGCAAAACAAGAAGTAGAAATACTACACTCTGAGAACAACAACAAGAGTAAACCACGCGGCACTTACATCACCGGACACCTCGGAGTAAGAACCGCCGGCAGAGAAGCCAGCGGCGTAAACTCGAGCGATCAAGAAGCGAAAAGCGGTAGAATCGCCGACATAACCGAGCATGGGAAAAATAAAAATAAAATAATTGGCAGCTTAGCCATCAAAACAAACACTACACGGAACCTTCTGAAAGAAATGAAAGCGGTCGAGGCTAATTTGAAAAGGCTCTTGGAAAACTTAGATAGTTAGGTAAAGTAAAAGAAAAGAACAAACAATAGACCTGAAATCCGAAAAATGCACACAGAGAGGACAGAACTCCAAAATTAAACCAATAGGCTGAGAGAGGGAGAAAAGCCATCACTACCGAAGAAAAAGCAGAAAGTGCGGAGGAGACATCAAAACGGATACGGGCGTACATAAATCTAAATAGCTAGACAAACTACGAAGACGCTACAAACGTAATGGAAGAATTCTGGTCAGAACATACTAACAGCAAGGTAGCACTCGTACACATCTGATTGACGAGGGATGCAAGATAGTACCGAATGGCAAGAAGAAAAAGGTGGGTTGAGTGGTAAACTATCTGTTAGACCACGACCTCAAACATGAAGGTTCGAAGCTAAGCCGGATTACAGAGATCAGAAACTGCAATGAGCCCATTACATGAGCAGAATGGGCCAACCACTTCATAGGATGGGACACTTCATCTAAAGACAGGGGAGGGAAATACTTTACGATGGCGCCCGGCGACTTAGTGAGATAGCGGAAGCGGCAAACACCAAGGCACTACTGGTAGAAGCCCCTAATTTAAGTGATCGCCTATAAGTATCGCACTGATCGATCTAGAAGAGGAGCCCTCTACCTAAACACCGCAACCTACCCAAGCCAAGACAAAATCACTTCCGCAGTCCTAGTCCGCAGCGCACAGGATATTGACCATGGAAAAAACATCATCGCCAGGGCCAATAAGACAGAAAATGGCTATCGAAGAATAAGTCAAAGGCAGCACCACCAAAGCGGACCAGCTACGTGGGGCCATAGCAGCTAAAGCTCTGGAATCAGAGACAGAAATAAGAAGAAGAGTGGTAACCCTCCATATTAGGGCCCTGAATATCCTCACTACTAGAGAGAAGGTAGAAGAAGCCATAAAGACGGCTATTGAGAGGAACAAAGAGGAATACAGAGTTGGAGAATCTAGGCCGGCTGGAAATTGCACCCAGGTGATCTTAATCACCACATTGGAGCTTGGGGCTACGAAGCTGATGCAATCGCTGCTGGAAGGGAGGGGCACCGGCAAGTATCGTGTATAGATCCGGACCGCAGACAAACATGTCTAAAGTGTGAACAGGGGGGCCACCTTGTGAAAAGCTGCAAGAGAAGGACACCCGTCTGCGCACTCTGCGAGCTAGAGGGACATAGAGCTACAAGCTTCATATGCCCAAAAACGGCAAACGATGGAGGAGGCAACAAATAGGCCATCAGAAGCTTGAGAGGGCCTATATCCCCACGAAGGTAATAACATTACAAGACAACTTAGGCAAAGGGAGAGCAGCACACCAGCTACTGTTCTCAACGGCGACGGCGAGGAGAGCCCACGTGATAATAGTGAGCGAGCCGAACCACACAAAACTTGATTGCTAGTGGCTGGCAGATGGGCCCATGGGGGATGTGTTACTGAAGTTACTTGGCGACCACTATTGGCTACATTACGTCTCACGGATCACCCACGATAGGAATCGTGTGGGCAAAACAATTAGCCCTGACGATTTTTGTGTGCTACCTGTAGCGAAAACTTGGAACAGGTCGTCGTGGCGGGCGACCTGTACATCAAATACGCGGCGTGGGGATCGTCGACAACAGACACAACGGGAGAGGCGGTGATGGACCTAGCCGCCGCACTCGACCTGTCAGTATGCAACGTGGGCAGGTTTCGATCTTCGCAAGAAACGATTTGGCATCCTATGCTTACGTCATGCTCGTGACAACGCAACTGATGAAGAGTACACGTGACGAGTAGTTGAGCAAGAAACGCTGAGCGGCCACCAATATATCTTCTTCATCAAACGCAGTAGGGTGGTCGCTTAGCCTCAATCCCAGTATATACCACCGTCGACTCAAAAGAGAAGGCGTGCACTAGAAGCCATATACCTTGATCTCCTTAGACCGATTTCAAATCTCCAAGAAGCCGACATTGACCAAATGATTGAGGAATTAAACTCCAGACGACATGAGGCAGCTAGGAAGGCAATCCCAACCAGGAAAACCACTACAGGTAACAGAAGGAGGGCATACTATTGGAACCAGGACGTATCGGAAGGCAAAAAGGAGGAACAAAGAACTGGGAGAAACGTGCAGCAAGCGAGAGCGACTGGGGCACCGTCCGGACTACTCCAGAACCAATACCGGAAGAGCAGAAAGCCGGCAGTACCCATGATGGGAATGGGGGCATAGGTGTCTTTATGGCTCTCTTTCCAATATAACCCCCTCACACATGATAAAAATGGAGCCAGGAAGACCACTCTGCGGAAGGTCAACCAGAGGAAAACATATAGATAGAAAAAAAAAGATAGATTTTGCTTATTTAAATATTCCATAACTGAAACATATATTATTTAATTCCAATAGCGATGTATGAGTAAAGTTTATGCTAAAAATAAGGAACTAGTAAGTAAGAAATATATTTCTGTAGGTTATTTTTTATTATATTATTATGTGTGGTAAGTGCGTGTTCTTATTTTGTTATCATAAACAGTCCAAATTATTCATTGCAAATATAATTATTTATTCTGTTTTATTTTTTTATTTGTTTATTTATTTCTTAATTCATATTATATTTTAGCGTAAACGGACTGTAGGTAAGTAAAACCATAAATACTAGTTCTAACTAACTATTCGTGTACAGTTACATTGACAAACTGTTCAAGCCTGTATTTTACAATAATTTCCTGTAACTGAGATATAGAGATTCCTCCCAATAACATTAATTCCCTCTCGTATTTTATTCATGACAATGCGTTCGATTGTACGCAAGACACATTTTATGTTGCAATTGTGTTTTCCTTTTATGTCTCCATCCATCAGTAGGAAGAGACAGGATTCCTTCGCGTAATATTTCTCCGCTCGGATCCTTATCGGGTACTTTTATTTCTAATAATTGGGAAACTGTTCGCAATAAACATAAATAAAATTAACCCAAAAGGTAAAATACTCGTTATAAATATGTTACGTTCCCAGAAAAATCTCGTCGCGACGATAAGAATCTCTCATTACTGCATAAAGGAGGGCCTTTGTTAGCTGACTAATCAAGATCTCCAACCGAATGAAAAGACACATTCAGTTTATACCTACTTTAAACTTGAACATATGTCACCGTTGCATTCGAACTGCCGAGATAAAACTTTTATGGAACATTACCTAATTATAGTGGGGAATGAAGATTAATTTTAATACTTTTAAAGTTTCAAATGTCGGGAATATGCCACCAACAAAAATTACATATAAAAACACATTTTAGTGGTATTATATTGTGCGCCTATAAATGTAATGGTATTACACAAGTGAATCTCGTTTGGTGAGATGGCTTTCGCGGACATCACGAAAAGTATATTATTGTAGAGCAAATTTGTATTTATAATTAATCAAAACTTGCATGACAAAAAAAATTACCACTACACATGCTTAAGATAAATCTGTCATACGCGAAAACGATATTACTAAAGCACCAACAAGCAATTTATAAACAAACGGCACCAAGTTTAATACTGGTTGATATGATCTTAGCTGATATCAAAGGAAGATTCATGCTGACATAAATTAAGAAATAAGAAACTAATGTTAGCGGTAATTTGTCATTATGTGTGTTTGGCAAGTATTATTCATTTTTGAGCACAGACAGTCTAAAATAATCCTTATTTCTACTCATTTCTCTTGTCGAGTTACTGTACATTATACTGACATAACACAAGAAATATTAAATTAAATAAAATATATACAAAATATAGTAGAAATAATGATTATTTTCGATAAAGTTGCCTGCAAAATAAGAATATTTACTTATCAATTAGTTCTAATAATTATTTTGTCACAATAAATAATATTGTGACAAATAACAATTTGAATTGGTTCCTTAACCTTTATTTACTTATTTTATATCTTATTAGTTTGCAAGCCTAACAAATATTCTAGTATCTAGATGTATCCTAATTAGCAACGAATAGATATTTCGCATAGCCAAAATCATGCCCACATATATTTTAGTCATAATAACTTATTACGTAAAAACTAGGAATCGCCGGTAAAAACAAGCATTTGTTCTCTATTAAAAACATCCTGTTTCAACAATATTTGGAAATCGATACAAATTTAATTCCATTAAAACACTTAATGTCTACCTAAGATCATATCAATTTGTTTATTATTATTAAACGTGTCATTATCACTTATGCAACCACCACAAAATGCTACCATGAAACAGACACCTCGTTACCTCCTTTACATAGATAATATCAAACTAATACCGTATGCGTGTTCTTTACATTTTATTAGAATACATCTTCTATCCATTCGAGGCATTCCTAATTTGACGCGGGGCAAGCGTGTTGTTCCGACGCCAACATTTTTTAAGTGTCGATTAACTCAATAACAAGGAACTTATGTATTCAAATTATTTCCTTATCGTGTTATTAAATAGGAGAGTGCGTTATAAAAGCAATAAATATAAATCACATTATGTTTAAGTACTATAATTAAGATTTATTGAGGCGCGGCGACCAATTGACCCTTTCATTTAATGAAATTTATTATATAGTAAAAAAATATCATTTCTTGCTCGCGTTATTATCATTCTGCTGTTATGAATTAAACTTATTGGAATATTTTGATTGGTGGGATTTATATACGACCGTGTGTGTTAGGGTGTAGGGGATGAGTTCAATGACACAGCAAGTGAAATTTTATCATTCATGATTTTATACTCTCGTCTACCTTCTGTGTAGATTCACAATGAAGATAAAATCTCACCCCTCAATACTATGAAATGTGATTGCATTCTTGATGTGTTTTCGTCTGTGAAAGCTTTTAAATACAAAGTACAGGTATCGAGTTCATTTTACTTTATTTCGAAGTTATATTCTTATAAGTGATTTCGCACAGTTACAGAACTTATGAATGCATAATATATAAAATATGCAAACACTTAAAAAAATATATGAATAACGATGTATTTAGCTTCTTCTATGTTTGTAAGCGATAAGCTTGAATATTTAATGCAAGATAAATGTACTGTGTTCTCAAGTTTAGAATAACAACATTAACTCGGTGTCGTAAACACCTGCATTATACTTGGCACTAGTTCATAACACCCTGCACGTAACAAATGTCTTTCTATTATTAAATTTCATTAATAGACGCCTTACTACGGTGCATTATAGATCGGTATCTCTTATGATAAATTATATAAATAAATAATTATTATGAAAATACATAATGCTGGCAGGAGTAATATAGAGTTATATACTGTACTGTTGGCTACAGGAATTTAATATACATCATCTATCTTCATAATAATTCTTGTAATTAAATGTTGTAACTAAATAGGATATTAAAATGACTTTCAATAATTTATGTTTTAAAGTTAATAAATAATATCCTTAGGAAAATAAAAAAATAAATTATTTGTCATCTTGCATTTTAAATTAATATATAATATAGGACTGTTTTTAACATATTCGCGCTTTTATCAATCAAAGCCGTATACAAATAAAATACATTATAAATGTATTTAACCGTTGATTGAAGTATTAATACTTCAATCAACGATTTAACTTACGTTACATAGTGTATTTTTCGTCTATAGTAAGTATCGGTTAAGAGTATGTGAGAAAACAGACCGATTATTAAGTTTAGAGGTGTAAACATATTATACTTTTATAAAATAACACTTGAGCACAGATCATGATTAAATAGTTGCTATTTATTGCATACTGAAAACAATTGACAGCAATATAGGACAGCACAGGTCTGGATTTATTAGAGCTTCAGAAACAAAGAAAAAATGTAAGCATATTCTGTAATCGAGAAAATATTTGTGTAAGTAGAAAAGAAATAAAACATAATAATATTTAAAGAAAATCTTATGTGAACGTTACTTTATAATAGGAATCATAATAATTAAATAGATTAGTAGTAGTAGTTACTGTATTTGTTACAATTTGTAATTGGCTATCGACCTTGGGGCCTTCTGCCGTGTGTATCGTATGTAATTATTAGAACTTGTTACTTCAGAAAATGGTGCTACAGTTTAATTGTATTCCAACGGCAACGGTACGTACCTACCACCCGGGCTGGGATTCAAACCCAGGCCGCCTGTTCCATCTGCACACATCGGCAAGTAAATATATTAGTTGAATGAAATAAAATATTCTATTATCTCTTGAATTTAAATTTAAATGTTTACAATTTACACGAAATTCTTATAATATGTATACATTCCTCATTTCTGAAATATTAATATTTATAACTGTTCTCAATATTTAAATTTAAAAAAACTCTTCACCTGAATGGATATATTTTATATACTATCATTTACATATTCGTAAATCGTGACTTTTGAGTTTGACTATTTAGAGATAGCACGTGGCTTTATATATTGAAATCGCTTTGTATTTTGAAATTGTTTTGAATTTTGTTTATTATTTGTCATACTAACCTTATGAAAACCATATGTCAAGCCGATAATTTTAAATTCTAGTATTGTAATATTCTACACTTGTATCATTTTTCGACTTTCAGTTGGTTCATCTATTATTAGATTACCTTTTGATCTTATTTTTTCATATGAATCATCATTCTAGCTTTTCAATTTTTGCAGTAAATAACGGTAATAAATTACGAAAATATTTGCCATCCTTGAAATGTTCTGTCAAGTGAATCATCATCTTCTTAAGTATCCTTTGAGAATATTTCTTACCAGCAACGCTAACATCACTCTCACCACGACACGTCTGATTAGAAATTTGAATTAATTGAATAGTCACGCAGACTCTTTAGCCATGATATTTTTCTGTGGCCTGGCTTTGGTTTACCAGCTATTTTTTCGCACCATGTTCTGCAACAAGTGGTATTTTGTACCTCTTACAACATGTCCGAAATATTCCAGTTTTCTTCTTATAATGGTGGTAAGAGTTTCGACGACTTCTTACTTGAACATTTTCGGCCGGAAATCAAATAGACTACACCCGTATATGAGCAAGATGGAATACATACAAAAAACGTAGAGGCGCTCGGTGGAGCCGAATGCGGCATGATCATAGACGGCCAATGGCGTACTTTAAAATAAAGTTGAAGAAGCCACATAGTCAGATACCTCCAAGAATTCCACATATCAAGGATGAAGAACTATTCCGAAGTAACCTGACCCACACTATAAATAACTGCCCAGTTCGAAACTCTAACAATAGATGATCAAAAAACCTATAGTAAGAAACAAAGGGTAACCTCACCAAATCATTAGAACTTCATAGAAGCCGACCAAGTACGAAAAGACAACACAGGATGTCCGATCAAATCCTAGACCTCGTAGAGAAGAGAAAAGGAATACGGAACGCTGGGTTTGATAGTCGTAGAAAAACGCCTACAATACTCACAAATTAATAGGCAGATCCTACAAGTTTGCAGAAGAAACAAAAAACAATTACTTGCTCTACATTTGGCAAACAACTCAGCAGCATGCGTATTACAACAAAAAGGATCTATTCCAAATGGTGAAGATGAAAAGCAATTCTCTCCAAGAATATGGGTTATATGTGATCAACAGGGCAAGAAGGTAAAGGAGATATGAGAAGTACAAAATGATGAACCATTAATCGTAAAAACGTAAGTAGAAGGAGCTATCAAGAGGCTGAAATTGCATAAAGCGCCCGGACAGACTGGTCTTTCCGATGTAATAATAAAAGTTATATAAATCGGAGTTGAGATATTCCACAGATTCTGTCAAAATGTCTGGACGACAAAAACGTGACCGGAAGAGTGGACAAGATCTATATTCGTACATCTCCACGAGATAGGATCAAAAGGAGATTTTGAAAACTATCGTTTTATAGCCCTTATATCAATATCTCCCAAAGATACTGGACTGAAATCAAATAGTCAGACGGGCACAAAAACGAGCGACTGATCATACAGAATTGTCGAGAATTTAACAAACCACTATATCTTTGGTTCATTGGCTATCGCAACGTTTGATAGTATTGAGTGAGGATGAATGTGGGAAATTGTAATAGAATGGGCGCCTTACGGCACTTACTTTCGCTTCACCATCTTCACAATCTGAATATAAAAATACAGTAGTTATATAGTTATACAAGTCTCTATGTCACACTGGTATGTAATTGTGTTTATGCCAAATAAAGGTAAATTTATATTTATATATATACAAATGGACGAGCAACTATCAAACTACTGCTTCGTCAAAAAAGGAGTCTGACTGCATACTTTCTATTTTCCCTCTCCTACCGTGTGTTGCCGGATTCGGTTGCGAAGAGGAAAACATTTTTTATATGTCATTTTAGAGAAAAACCCAAGAGGAAATATCTTCTCCACTGTTTGTTTTCAGATTTAACTTCGTAGTACTGAGAAATTTTACAATTTCTAATAAATTTTCGAAAAAGTGACAAAGTTCATCGCTCTGTCACACAACTATGATAGCCTTGGAATGTTGTAACAGGTTAGACGTTTTTAAACAGATACGTTTTCATACGCAATATTGTTCTGCTAGAATGTTAACAGTCCAATAGAGAATTTATCTAATTTAGTGCTACGGGACAGGCGAGGCGAGCATCAACTATGTGGTCGACTGTTTCCATGAAACATATGCAGAAGCTCACATATCACTCCAAGGAGCTACAACACTAATAACAAAAGTTCCTATCTTCCGGTTCTGAGAGGGATGTGAAAAAGACAAAGCGGATTCTTCGTGAAGATGATGTAGCAACAGTCCTCGTTCTGAATTCTGTGCAAGATTATCGCTAAATAAGCGATCTGACGAGACTGGAATCAGTAAGACTCATATCCATAAAATCCTTAAATGTCATCAATATCATCCATACAAACCAGTAAGAATTCACACGTTAGAAGAAAGTGATGACGCAAAACGTCTTTATTTTTGTCTATGGGTTGGATCCCGTATTTTTAAAATATTTATTTTCTGATGAAGCAATATTTAATTCTCTCTTTGCAACCGAGTCCGGGAATACATGGTATATATACGTAATGTGACGGGTTAACAAACGGTTGGGTTGTAGGAGTCACCAAGCGGGGCATGAAACTCAACAACCTCCGATACGCCGACAACACTTTCCTGCTGGCGGAATCTAATGTCGAGATTTCTAAGATTAGAAGAAGACTGGAGAGATTGTAAGTTACATTTCATCTATACTAAAACTAAAATAATTATTACCGAGAGACCAAACCGCACACAGTAACACCTGCGCTACATCGGTCTATATCATATCGCCACTAATATCTAATAAGGGAGGATGTCCCCAAGAAAGCCAAAGAAAATGCGAGAATGCCAACATGCAGCGAAGAACCTGCAGAAAACATGGACGCCAATAACAGCACCCTAAACACGAATAAGCATCTCATCAAAAAAATATTGTTCCGCGTTATTCTTTATGAATCGCAGTCATGGACACACAAAGAATCGTGGATTTCTTTGAGAACTGGTGCTGGAAAAGAGGACTCAGAATCCTGTGGACGGAGAGAAGAACAAGTGCACGACTGCCTAAATAAACGAACCAAGACGCATATCCTAAATGTTTGATGAATTCTGAACAATTTCGGTCACATTCGACGAAGACGAGGTAAATTATAGAGCGACTCATTGTACTGTACAGAGTCGATTCACAATGATGTGTTCTGCATCACAAATAAGTCACCGGTTCGACAGTGTGTGACACAGAAATGTAACAGAAATAAGTGGAGTGATATCGTTAGAACATTAAAGCATGCTTAGATAGCAACCGACATATCGCGGCTTCTTTGAGCAAACATATTTAACCCGAATAATGGTTATATTGTGCCCAACTGTCCTTCGCAGTAGGATAGATCCGATTATGAATTACTTTCAGAAACACTTTACAAAGTGATTCATTAGGTTAATGGTTCTATACTTAGCACATGTTTGTCGGGTGATCTTCATCGTAGTGCACTAAATATAGATTTAAGCCAATCCCTTAGGATCTTCCCTCTGTTATGTAACATTATGGATGAGGTGTCGCGTTGGCTATATGTAATCTTGGATCTGTTGTATGCATCTGTGTATATCCTCTGCTGCTTTATAGTTTTCTTGCAGCAGTTTGTAGGCTATCTTTCGAATTTGGTCAATAAGCCTGATCGGAGATGTCCCTTCCACCGTTTCCTGGACTATCAGTCTTTTGAGGTTGGTCAAGTCTCTTCGAGTTATATGACCGTAGTATTGTAGAAACAGAATACTGCATATGGCGGACAGTATACAGAACGACTGTTCGGCATATGGAGAACTTGTATTATGTTGGTGATAAAGGCCCTCGAAATGAGTGGTAATAAAATTATGTTTGGTAATGATGAGTTATATTGGTTACATCTTCATTTCTAGAAAAGTACACTTTGTATCCATCAATATCATATTATCCATATCCATACTAACCCATTTCACTTATACTTAAGATCGATATGTAATCTTCTCCTTTCCCTGCCATAAACAAGCTTCTTACGTCCAAGGAACTTACCAATGAAAAAGAAAATGAAATATCATTGGTTAAATTTATTCAGGAAAATGTTTTTCATATTAGCTAAAACATCGCACACACTGAAACATAAAGATTTAAATTTGTCTATAATTATTAAATAAATTAAACCGGGACGACCATCAAAATAGAGAGAAAAATGTTGTTACCTTTAATTTGGTCTAAATCGGTTTGATTTAATCGCTCACATTGCGTTATGAAAATTATAACGATTCACGATATGAATGGGTTAAAGCCAAACTGGTGTAAGTCTCACTTACGTCAACAACACCCTTGTGTTTTAATAAAATTGTTTATTTTTTTTTTAAATGGGTGCGTGCATTTATTAACATTTTTTTTTTCTGATGGAGAAAAAGAGCGTTCTTTTGTGGGCAAAGTGGCATAAGTCAATATGACTTAGGCCAAATTGGATGTTTTAGAAAAAGTGTGTGCCTTACTTTGTTGTATCGTAGTCTACATTTTCAAATTCAACATTCCTGATAACAAAGTGATGTAACTTTGTAAATATGTTTTTTAACACCATAATTATGTGATTACACTTACACATATTTTGGAACTGAATACTTAGTTAAGGAACTTTAAAAAGTAACCAAATTAAAAGAAGTTGACATAACAATGTAAAAGTAGTAACCAACGCTAAAAGAATAAAAAATTCTAGAAAGCTAGTTTCCCAACAGTTTACTTTTTTGACTTACACCACTGGCTTGATGCCATTTTAGTAATGGGTGCCTGAGAATTGTTATATTTTGTAATACAAAATAGTAATAAATACGTTTTTCCCGTCAATAATCTTGAAAAGTATGTACGAAATGTTATTTAGGCTAACACACCTGTAGATGATGCTATTGTTTATTTTATTATTACCGAAACATAGCGTAATGAAGATTGAGGATCAGGTTTGGTCTTTTAATATCATTCTTAGAGATGTAGCATTTGAAATTTATAGCACTATAGTTAAAAAAAACCACATCCAACATGTAATTCAGTAAATCAAAATTAGAGTTCGTATATATTGTCGTCCAGTAGCCGGTCGTGCTCGGCTCGTTGAACGAATGTAGATCAAATAGCAAAAGTTTTTTCAAAAAACTGCAGGTCGATACCTGTTAACCTTGTAATCTTGAATTCTGCGTGTTGATACGCGAAACATATGATGGCTGGAGGTTGTTGAGAAAATGCGAATTAATATAATGTTAGCACCACCAACAATACAATTAGTATAAATCTTAATAACTGAATTTGTGATTTAAGCTGGAAAAATATGGATATTGTTGTGTTTATTAAATTTATTAGTTATTGATAGTAGTAGTATTGCGTACTAATACTCATTCGCTTTTAATGTAAATTTTAAAAATAAATACGTCGCTATTGCTGTGAAATTGAAAATAAATATTTCGTCGTGAAAAATCTGAAGAATTCCAAGCAGTTTTTACTTCTGTGGTGTACCTAATTCATGCAAATCCAACTATGCGCCCGTATTCTTCGTTGGGACCCGTGTGATGGATTTATGGGCGTAGAAACGAAGCGAGCACAAACGCATCTCACATCTGTATATGTGTTTGTGTGTATACGCGTTTCTGCCTAAATATATTCAACCGGGGGGAAAATGCGACGTGCCCGTTGAATAAATCTCTTAAATATGGCAGCAGGATGATATTAATTTATGCACTTATAAATACATTTACTTTGAGCCAGCGCACAATAAAAAATTATAACTGAGATTTATCGCAGGTCTTAATTAATAGATATTACGCCTGCAAACATTTCGCTCGATGGAAAGTTGTTTATGCAAAAACATTTATTCAAAGTAATGGGGCGCGTTAAATAATTTCCCCACGGCGCCTTTTCTTTTCTGCGAAATAAGGCTGGTATAAATCAATTCTAGGGCAATTTCTTTCGATCCCTTATAAGTGGGGCCCGACCACCACAATGAGCTAAAATAAGTAAAGCTGTGGGGACGGACGGCGCCATTTCCCCTTCAAGACTGTAACACCATTGTTCAAGTCTAATGGAAATCCATTAATAATAAATCAGTAATACCCGCACTGAGTTATTACTTGGGGTTGCATCAGGTATATGCACAAGCTCTTTATCAGCCGCCGCAATGAAATATTCACCGTATTTGAGGTGCAAATATTAGGGAGCGAAGGCGTGCCTTTATTATAGAAATAAATTATACAACATGGCGTAAAAATTTCATATGTATGTTACCCCTAGCATTGTATTAAATAATGAAAGCGCTCCTCCATGGTGGTTTGAGCATCCGTCGCGTTCCAAAACTATATTTAAAATGCATTAAACCATACGGAAAATAAATAAATAAACAAACACGTTAAATGTATTTCTGTATGCAGAAAGGCGTTTGATATTCGTAAGTTGCATTTCACTTAACGTTTCATATTTTCATCTGCGTTTGACACGGGCCACATGGGGTGGAAAACAAAGCTCAGTTTTAAATTACACTTTAAAATATAGACCCTGTTACTGACAGCTAAACAATATTACTTCTGTCACATGAAACTTTATGATGTTCGTGATTATGTTCGATGCTTGTTACAACTTTGATTTATATATAAAATGTACTGTCGTTTATTTAAATTAATTTCACTGGCGCCACAACCAGTTACGCGATTAATTGGATAATAATAAGTTCCGAAATGAAATTTCCCAGAAGTCCTTCTGTATGCAAATTGAATAATTGCATCTTGGGTTACTTTATTGCCGCGATATAAGGACATAATTACTTAAAATTTGCTGTCGGGCTCTTTAAATCTAATTTACAACCCCGACAGCGTTCTACTTGGGCAAAAAACAAACCGCATTTGCACCGGATAATGCATTCCATCAGCGTATGTTACTCATAAAAAGAGATTTACCGTCTGGATTTTTATTGCGCTCAATTTACGAGGGTGTACGGTTAGAAATTAAATTATAATTAAAATCAGGAAACACATATTTACTTTTATTATGGGTAAAATGATAAACATCTTTATTACGCTGAGACGTGTCTGTTACATACATAAATAATTATAAGCAAACATATATAATTTAAGTCAATAAAATCTTTATATAATTAGATATCAGTATTTATTGTAGGTGCGAAATTTAGTAATTATAAATAGTTATGGTATCGTAAACAATCAAAATATATGCACATATTACTTATTTACTCCCTGGATATAATATAAGATACCATAAAACCCTGGTCAATACAAGGATGGTAACTTAGAGAGGATAGCTGCAATATATAGCAAGAATTAAACCTTGAACACAGTTTGACCTTATATACAGATCATAAGAAAACATCTTTATTTAAAGAAAATAACAATACAGTTGTTTAATTTTCTTTAAACGGGACCTTTTTTATATGTAGAGTAAAAAGGAATGCGTTAAATACTTAAATATAATAAAATTCATGAAATAAAAAATCGCATCTAATCAACCATTTTTTATAATTGAATATAAATAAATGTGATCAAAACTAAAACAAAATGAAAATTATTTTTATAATATAAAACAAACAAGTGAACCAATAAGAAGAACTACCTGAGTAAAGAAAATGTATTTGGGGAAACTTCAAGGGCTCTCTGATTGGATAATTTGGACTTATGAGATATCATAGCTAGTTTAGTACCCTTGCTGTTAACATCCTTTTAATTCATTTATACTATATTCATTAATTAATACTGTCTATATTAGACTAAAAAATATTGGACATGATAGATGTATTTATTTAAGTTTATCAGTAAATACTGTTTGTTTCGCCCTATCTAACATCGTATAAAACGTCAGCAATATAAATGAATATTGTTGTTATTGATTAAATTACGTGTTATTATTGCAATTAACCAAATACACAATCAAAATTTTTGTCATTATTCTCTCTAAGTAATAATGACAAAAAATTAACCAAATACACAATCAAAATGTGTTGTCATTATTACTTAGAGAGAATAATGACAACATTTTTGATTGTGTATTTGGTTAATTGCAATAATAACACGTAATTTGATCAATAACAACAATATTCATTTATATTGCTGACGTTTTATACGATGTTAGATATGATGTATGTGCAGGGCGAAATGCTTGGAAAATCACTAATGGCGCATGGTGTAAAAAACAATTTTAAATGCGCAGCACCTGTACAAAAGGATCCACTTTGACAGACGGAACTAACATGCGGCAACGTAAATAGAACTAACAAGAGTATAATTAATTCGTAATAACCACGCGCGAGCGCGCATTGTATTTTTTTTAATTCTGTATGTTTCGAGGTGTGCTGTATGCTTGCGTGCGTGCGTCGGGATGCTAGGCACCCTCGACGTATTTATGGCGATTTCCCCCGTCCTTGATATACCGCATTACCCCGGATTTATGAACTAATGGAATTTGTTGAATGTAAGCCCAAAAAAATACATCGATATGTAAATTGGTTTCGACTGTTACATAATGTATGTGCGCGCGTGGGGTATCTAGTATGTATTACACACGAAACATGTATATCGCGTTTTCGTATTAACCCGTTTTGTGCAGAAAATATTGCGCAACGGACCTGCCGCTATAAAGTTCCATGGCTTATGAGGGCTGCTGGTGCTAAATTAATTTTAATTATGTTCCTGTTAAGTGTACAGGTATATTTTCTGAATGTATTCGGCATAAACATACTTAAACTAGTAAACGCAGACGCATACACAGACTATTACAATAACCAATCTGATATATTCGGCAATATTAATAAAACATAATACTAACTGTAATTATGTCGAATGCCGATTCTTAATTACCACTACAATGTAATAA
Organism: Lordithon lunulatus; assembly: GCA_963942505.1. NCBI lineage: Eukaryota > Metazoa > Arthropoda > Insecta > Coleoptera > Staphylinidae > Lordithon > Lordithon lunulatus. Next base: position 50,922,121 of record OZ012666.1, on the reverse strand, counting down.
ATGTTTTTTTTTAACAATAAATTATCCAGTTACTCTTTTTGAATGTTATCAAGCATATAGTATATAACGTGCGTTAAAGAATGATCAATTATATGTTATATCTGTTATATGACGTCGGGGGTGGCAACGAGTACTAAAATAATAGCGCGTCAAATTCAAGAATCTCTGTTATTTATGGATGAATGGTAGGCAAGTATTCATAATGCATGTGGTTTTTAATAATAGCAGAATTTTACACACTAGTGAACTAAATAGGAAAAAATAGATTTATTTATTTCTACATATGTATCTCTATTATAATATTATTCGGAAATTGGTCTGTTATGAACGGTACGAGATATTTGCAAAAATATATTACATATTTAGTGGAATCAGAGCCGTATTAAAGGTTGCGAAATAGCCGGGAAAATTGTTTAAGAACTGAACGAGTCAACAGTCAAATGACTATCTAAAAATCGGAATGATAACTAGTTACAGTGTAGGATGGAAATTTAACATACGTATAGTATGTATGTTACAATGCCCAGACACTATTACCAATTGAAAATATAATTTTCAAGAATAAATTTTAAACATGTAGTATAGTACTGAAGGCCTAGTAGGACCATCTCTTTTTGACTGTTATCTTACATTCATATATGTCCTTTACTATTACTTCCCAATTTAGTTTTCATCCATTATTTTCAAATGACCTAATAACCTTAGTCGATGTGATTTCGTAATATCTGGTTCTTAAACAACCCTATTAATTCCTTGTTACTCATCATCTCCCAAATCCTGTGCGTTGTATAGTGTACGTAGTATCCTCCTCACTTGCAGTCGCATCATAATTTGTTCCATTTTCCCATAGTGAGGTGGACTCACTTACCATACCATACAATCGCCTGCCCTACACATTTATATACAACCACTTTATGTTTTCTTGATATTAATTTCCCATTTAAAATATTACTGATTGCTGAATACTACTATTGCCCGTCATCAAACACCTTCCTCTTCTGATTTCTGGCATACTATGCAATATCGGTAAATCTATTCCACCTCTTGAAATGTATAGGCCTTCTGCCTTCTCGGTGATAGGTGATTAACTTCCTTGCTTATTAAATCCAGCCATTTATTTGTAATCCCAATATTACTGATTCTTTTTCAAATTGCTTTACTAAGATTTCTAATTATCTTTTAGATTTAGTTATTCCCCCAATGTTGGTGTCTGTTATACTATATATACTAAATCATTTTCTTTCAAGTTCTCCACCTTATCGCATTTCATATTCTAATGCACATTTAAATACTATCGGAAAAAGTGGATCCATCTGCTTTATTTCTTGTTTGATCTTGGAGACTTTTGATACTTTCTTTCTTATTCCAATACTATTAACGGTTCTCCTTAGTGTATCTTCCTCCTTAAAAGATTTCTTACACTACTCTATCTCTCTCAGCTCTTGATTTAGTACATTTCTTTTTGTTCTGTCCTAATGTCTGTTTTATATGCATTCATAGCATATAATTTATATTTCCGCCTGGATGTCTCTTCTCGCTCTAAATCCAGATTGATCTCTTCTACATTATCCACCGTCCCATTCTTTATTGATGTGCCAAACTCCTTATATCGACCGGTCGATGGCATAGCCAATTTTGGTCGATCGCTCGCGATATCTTAACTTAGAAACCGATAAGACTACATACTTGATAAATAGAGCACTAATGACAACAAGTCGATCACGAGACAGTTTTAATATAAAAAGTAGATTGTATGTACACAAAAGTTTACCATCCCTGTTATCGATGATATTCAGCAGTGATTTTTCTTCGATAATACTTACATTTATCTTTGTATGACAAAAGTACGGGAGTAATTACCTGATATCTATTCTGTGCAATCGCACATCGACTGGAAGCACCCGTGTCCCGTTAGAAGCCACCAATACATGGTTTCGCCGTGCGTTTCAGGGACCCAACTCAGCGACCGCGTCCACGCTCCATTTATGCTACTATTCTACCTTCTTTGCCAGACCTCCATAGTGGCCACACTGACTTCCTTCTTAGCCGTAACACTCTGGCCACCGTGCCGACAGCTTCCTCTGCTGCGCGTTTAAGGTCCTCAACGCACCTGGCCCTCACGACTATCGCCAGGTCGTCTGCAAACGGCTCCAGCCTTAAAACGACGTCATAGGCCAGGTTCCAAAGTAGCGGCACCAACCCCTGGGGAACTCTCCCGGTCAGCTGGAAGGTTGTCGTTGTTGATATCCCCGCGTCTTCGTATGTCACCTCTCGTAGCGACAGGTAACTCCGTAGCATCCTCTGCAGGTAGGGTGGAGTCTGCATCCTGACAAACGCCTCCATTATCCTGGCCCATGGCAGGTAGTTAAACACAATCTGGACGTCTACGGCGATCAGTCAGCAGTGCTGCAAACGGCTCCAGCCTCAAAACGACGTCGTAGGCCAGGTTCCAAAGTAGCGGCACCGACCCCTGGGGGACTCTCCCGGTCATCTGGTAGGTTGTCGTTGTTGATATCCCCGTGTCTTCGTATGTCACCTCTCGCAGCAACAGGTAACTCCGTAGCATCCTCTGCAGGTACGGTGGAGTCTGCATCCAGACCAACACCTCCATTATCCTGGCCCATGGCAGGTAGTTAAACACATTCTGGACATCTACGGCGATCAGTCAGCAGTGCTGGAGCTTTCGCTTCTGCTGCCAGTCTCAGTACTCTATTTGTAGAAACCAAATTGCATCGGGGACTTGGCATCGTTCGCAACTACTGCCTCCTTTAGGCGGTCTGCCCGCAGCCTTTCGAGAAGCTAAGCTGCGCCGTTGAGCAGGCATATGAGCCTGAAGGCCGAGGAGTCGCTCGGTAGTCTCCCCCTTTTCGGCAGCAGAACCAGCCGAGCCCTCTTCCATTTTCTGAGGAACTTTCGTTCCCCGAGGTACTTGTTGAATACTCCCGTCACTGACTCCGGGATTGGGGCTTTCTTGTTCGGCATGCCGCTGCAAGCACCTCGGCGACGGCGACCACGTTGGCAGTTCGTCCGGTGGGAGAGGTTCCGTATGATGTTCGACGAGTTACAAGCCATAGCGCTTGTAGCACCCTATCCAAGCCAGCTTGTACCGTTGCTTGCGGGCCTAGCGGGCGAACGCCGATCTTCTTCACCACAATGCGATATGGCAGGCCCCAATGGTCATTCTCGACCTCGTTGCAGAGGGTTTTCCAGCAGCGGTTCTTACTCCTCTATATGGGGAGATGTCAGTCCTTCTGTTTCTGTTTGATGCGGCCTCTAGCTAATCCGTGGCTGGACTGTTCACTGCCCTTACTGGTGACGCCTTGCGCCGGGCAGACTTCCCGTCTTCTTGGGGATCGCTTCTGCGCAAGCCCTGTCTATAGTGGTTATTAGGTGGCTAGCCTTCACCTCGGCGCTGCCTCAAATTAATATGGGGTTGAAGTTTAGTGCATACAGCTTTGGGTGGTGCGGTTGTTACCGGTGCTGGGTGAGCGTTTCTTCCATCACCCTGCATTGGCGTATTCGATTTAGTATCGCGCCGAAGACGAGCATGATGTCGAGGAACGAAGTTGAGGCTTCCCGGACAAACGTGGATATTCCGCCTTGATTGCAGACGTAGAGATGCAAGGAGTCCGACAAGTCCATGACGTTTTCGCCTCCGATGTCGGTGAACGGTGATCCCCACTGCGTGGCCTTGGCGGTGAGAGAAAAATGCCGACAATGTACGCCCGAATGCTAGTGTCCAACACAGCCAGCCACTCTTGGAAATCTGCTAGGCCCAGTTCGGTGTACCCGTACTTTCGCTTGATTGTATCAATGTATATATGACGGCATTCACCTGCCTCCAGATTGATTAATGTTCATCCTCTTCACTTATTTATATCTTATCGTTGATTTCTCATCTATTGTCGTTTCATTATGTTCTTACTTTCCATTCAATCAAAGTATTCATTCCACACTTGCCTTCCATTATTTCCTCCTTGTCTCGTACTGGCTGATTGTAGTGGTAGTTTGCCGTATCGTTTGCATATTATTGGTTACCCATTGATCAACCCAACCTTGATTCTATCCCGCGTATTTTCTAGCTTTTGAAAATACATTTGCTCTGAGAAAATATATTATAAATAGTACAGTAAACGCTAATGTATTTTGATGAAATTATCAGAAAACGTGTATTTTATTCCTATTAAAAAACGAAAATTTCAGCAAGAAATACAAATATCGTTAACACTAATAATGCATCGACCCTCCTCTGTTTCTTACACATTTAGGTAGCGGATTAGGCATACTCGAAATAAGTGAATTTATGCTAGCCTGACGTATACTATCCCATGCTTCTAAAATGCGTTGTTGAAGGGCATCAACATTGTTTGTGGTAGCTGTAACTCATGTATCATATGTCCTACTATATCCCACACACGTGCGATTGTTGATTGTTGATTGTTGTTGAAGTCTGGCGAACGAGATGTCCATAGAAGCAGATCAACATTAGCAGTATATTCTAAGAGCCACCAGCCGAAGAGCACAATCTTCACGATGCCTAGGACGTCCGCGACGCAATCATCGTCGTTACTCATTATTTTCTGACCATCTTCACCAACATAAGGAAATTGTGGCAACACTGCATTCTACGCGAGCAGCAACATCTCGAATTAATAATTCGGCTACTTGTAGACCGATTATTCTACCACGTCCAAACTCGGTTAACTGATGGAAATTTGCATAATGTCGTACAGGAGGCATTATTTCAACTTTAATGTGTTTACTTATTTTGCTTACAAATATGCATTACATTGACACTTAAGTAACTAATGCCAAATGAAAAGAAAGAGTTTTTGCTTCTTTGTAGATATTAACTTGATTAATCTATATTGTATCTTGCTGAAATGTTCATCGTTTCTTAATAAGAATAAAATCCACGTTTTCTGAAATTTTAATCAAAATACATCGACGTTTACCGGGAGTTCATTTATTTATGGCGGCGAGTATATTTAATACTAGTGGAGACAAAACACAACCTTGAGGTATTCATCGTTTAATAGGGACATGGTATACGTCTTCAACCTTTATTGCTGCTGATTGATGTTCTTTTTGAAGGCTAAGTCTTTTTGGTCAAGACCTTTGGTCATCAGTATGTTCATTAGCAAGTCATGTTTGAAACTGTCAAATGATTGAATGCAATCTATTGACTGGACTCAATCACAATCTGCATTATTATGCAGATACATACTTGCAGGGTAACACATAACACAAACAAAGCATTTGGAACTAAGCCCATCACGGAAACAACTATTTCTAACTAAGATCTTTGTTACATTTTCTGCTTATTCTGGTGTGTAATATTGTTAACAAAACGGACAATACCAGGTCCATCAGCATAATTAATTGGAACTGTTTGAATATGTAATGCTTTGAAAATCTTCGGAAGGGTTATAAATGTTGATTTCAGTCTACCTTTCGGTACATTTTGAGATATATTCATATATCATGTTTAAGAAGTTAGTATATCCTCCTCTTGTATAAGTTTCAATGTAAATCATTTGTGTTTAGTGCTTTAATAATTTCTGATTTAATAAAGTTTGGGCTAATGACCCATTCACCTTTCAGCTATTGTATAAGATAGCCGTCTTCATTTATTAATATTAGTGGTGAATGATTTCTGGGGCTGCCTGTGATTTCCTTTCTTTTTTGTTTAGGTTAGACAGATGATGTTTTCATTGAAGTTCTTCTAGTTCTTGACACCTTTCCGCCGATCGGGTTTATTTGGCATAAACTTATGTGTTCACTTCATTGAATTTCTGATGGTTTAAATACTTGTACAGTCGTCGTTCATCCATGAGTCCAATATTTCGTCAGTCATCCACTCCACTTCTTCCTTCTGTGCCGTTGGGTGTTTATAGTATTTCTGCCTTGATATTTTTAAAAGTCTGTTGACGTTTTCAACTGTTTTGTCCTCCGGTATACATATCTTACTTAACTCGGTATTAAGTTTCGTTGCTAGTTGTTCGTGCTGGTCATCACTTTTGATGATTTTACGTTTTATCTTTTTGAGTTTGAATCTTATTTGGGCTAACACCAGGTTATGGACCAATCCTATAACCACCCCGGGATAGTTCTTAGTCAATGTATACTATAATAATAGGTATGTCTTATCCACCAATATAAATTCTATTTGATTTCGTACTATATAATTAGACTGATGTGATGTTCAAGGCATCTTGGATATTGATGGATATCATGTATTACAGATTGCCTTTCTGGCAGAATTGGTCTTTACAATCCACACAATATAAAAAAGCCCAAATACATTCCACCCATTAATCGTCAAATGTATCTGCAAAACGAGCTAATCAGAGCCAATAATTAGTTACATAACGACAATCATGCAAATCAGCATTTATAATTCCGAACAAACACAGGGAGCAGCATTATTATAAAATTAGATTATCCGAGAGTGAAGGGGAGAAATGAAAAATAATTTCCTGCCGCCATCCGGTGTCCGTGTCTGAATATTAAGCAGGTTTGCATTAACACCATTGAATTCGTTTGCATCGATAAACGCCAAAAGGCCGACTGATTTAACTGGAAAATTTCCAAAGATTATGAATGGGATTTTCTTTTTAATATAAAATGGCTGTACAGCACTAAACGAATTTGTGCACCGCAAGCCAACTGCTAATTATAAGCTAATATTATTATAGCTAACTGACTTAGGCGTTTTCTTTCAGCGTTGTAATTAAAAAATTATTATATAATTACATCAATGTAAATGGCTCGACATTGCTTCTACTCATCAGCATGCGCCGTATAGCGGACTACATACTTCTCCTCTAATTGCAGAATTTTTAATTAAAAATGCACTCGTAGTGGTATTGTTTTATTATTGGCAGATGCGACCGAAATATTTTAATTAACACAATCGACAAATAGACTATTGTGTGTACTATTGCAGAAGTTCCCGGGGAAGGGTAGAAGGACACGTGCAATCACGCCCTCTCCTGATTAATGACACGACCAACATGCTTTACATCGACCTGAACATATATATCAAATGGCCAGACTGGCCAAATCTCCGGTTTACAAGTTATCTGGACTGAATTGCAAATTGTGTGTTTCACCATTAGCCACCGTTCATTTATAATTCAATGTTTATTACTCGTTCGCCGTATTTCATTTATACGCTGTTCATAAAAGAATGATCTAAAATTTTATGACATTTTTCTTTGTTGATTGTGATTGCTTATGAATTATTTTGTCCCCTTCCGGGTTGATACATTCTCGTTTCATTAAAATTACATAAAGTAATATTTTTCTTGGCATTCAAGAAATGGTGGCATCGAATTAAGTGTTAGCAAATATGAAAAGCTTCCCCAAGACGGGGGGTTGTATACTTTATTACAACTGCACTTTAAGAATGGCAACCCTCGTTCAATTATGGTAGGGGCGTCGGCGTATTTGGGAACACGCGGCGGTTTTCCCAACCGTAGTTTTTGTTGTTTGCGTTTTTTGTACACCTGTTACCATCGATTTTCATATTAAATAGCTCCACAGGGTCTCCGTTGTCCTCTAAGTACATAATTTGTATTTAATGATGGGAATAAAAAGTGTGTCGGCATTGTCGGTAAGAAGATCTAATAACTTAGCACGGAGGAAATCGTTTATCAAGCACATAGGCGCATGTATGTAGCATGTAAAAATATGTAAAAGATGCGAGTGCGGCTTGTTAGTACGATTCATAAATCGCGAGACATTCCATGACAGATACTAATGCATGTGCACTGCTTACATGCCATTTCGCCCACTTGCCATGAGTCCTCACTCTATACTCCCATCTTTTCGCATCCTAGACACAGATATCATATAACTGGGGAAGTATCTCATCGTGAGATTTATACGAGTAAGTGGAACACGCAAAAATCTTAATTTATTTACTGCGATTACTATAAAGTTTTATTGGTGACGTGTTTATTGCCATTTATACGAAAAGGAAATTTATTTGTTTGTTAAATGCATGCTAGTGGTCATTAATATGCACAATATAGCCTTTTAACGGCGAGACCCTCTTCAATTCATAACTTTATAAATAATCCAAGGTTACTCGAACTAAATGTCCTATAATTCCCATGTTATTATGTTTCTGCAGCGTTAATACGTGATACTTTCACGCCTACGCGTCTTGAAATTTATACCAATGTTACTTCCGTTGTAATTTATAGAAATAGCAGCGTGTAATGGTGATTCAGTATTTTTACATTATGAACTATGAAGAATATTATTTATCAGCAAGGCCATACATACATACATAATATGGTCTGGTACAGTATTATATATTAAAATGATTATTTACCCGAAATTGTTATATGTTTGCAATATATATTGATATACTTGTACCATAATATTTATATACCATCAGTTATTCTAAAAAAAATTTAAAATAATTAAAAAATTGCATAGTTATGCAGAATCATAAAAAAATACTTTGTGATGGTTTCTTCCCCAACATTTGGGAGTGTCATATGAGGAAAACTACAACACTTATTTAAATTGCAATCTCTATCAAGATTCAACTCATTTTAAAGGGAATAAAAAATAAACACATTCCTGCCAACTAGAAGCCATTATGTTGGTTTGTTAAAAACAACTAAATAAAACTGGTTTCTATTCTATATAAAAAAATTTAGAATGGCGAAGGCCTACCACATCTTACAATTTCATATTTGAAACTATATGCTTCATGGAAGTTTATTATGGCAATAGCAATAGTAATAAATTAGATTTTCCAGTAAAAATTCAATATATTATATCATTACGTCCGCAGATTCCATTGTTCGATTTTCATCCAACGTTTAACGCACGGTAATTTTATTTATGACAATTGAGGCGGGGTTCTCTAACGAACCAAATCGGATTGATTGATAAAATATGATTCCGTTCACGATTGTTCGTACAATTTCGCTTATAAAGAAATAAATAAAGCACTAAGGCAACGCATATATAACCAACACAATAGCCCGATATTTTAAATTAAGTTATAAATAAAAGCGCTCAGATTTATGTAGAAACGCACGCATTAATAGGAAAACCGTGCGGAATAATAAATACCAACGCTTAAAGATTAGGAACAACTTTTTCTCCTCCACAATGTACTTGTAGGAGGGCATGGTGCACGAGCCTCATCATTCATTCACACTTCGGCCCGTACGTACAGGTTTGCCTTTATAGAAGACTTGAACCAAGGAATGCTATTTATCACCTATCTCCCTCCTTTCTATTTATATGTTCACTTCCAACAGCTGCAAGCTCAGAAAGTATTAAAAGGGTGAACTTATTTTCGCAAATGTCGGACTTTATAATTAGCGGTAATTAATAAAAGGGGATTCTGAAAGAAAAGTATGTATATATACCCGCACCCGTTTGTTGTACCAACAAAAAAAATTAAACTCCTATTGTAAGTCCGGAATGGCAGAGGAGAATAAGGTTTTAAAATTAATTTGCTCTTTGTACTTTGCTGTACGTTATAATCGTGGTAATTACTCCCGTGTTTGTTCTCTTTTAATCACATAATAATTTGTAATTCTTCGCTGGAGTTTACATTTAATAAGCAAATCTTTACGTATATTAAAATTTCCATCATATTTTGTAATATGTACATATTATCTATTATAAATGAGAAAGATAGTGCCGAGGAATTATAGATCGTTTTAGAAAATAATAAAATAATATTCTGGCGGTCCTTAATATTTGAACAAGTCCAAGAAATAAAGACAAAATCTAATAAACATATGATGTAACCCTTTTGAATTAATAAACATCAACTCCTTTTTTTTCAGTTTAAGATGTAATGATCTTGAGATTATGATAGGAATCTCATGGATTTTTTCTATTTTCTATTTATTTGGAACGAGAAGTACTCGACTGATATTGGATACATTTGAACAGATGCTTGATTGACAGTCAACTGTTGGCGAAATGGCTAAAAAAGATAAAAAGATTGATTTTTTAATTTATTAAATAAATAAAAAAATAAAAAAGAACCTTTGGTGGCATTACCCTCACTGCCCTTCCACATCACAAACCACAACAAAAATATACAAAAATAAAAATAAAAATACAAATATAAATAAAAGTTATACTCGCAAAAAATTACAAATTACCCTCATCTATTACCGCTCCCTGTGCCCTCGTCATTTTCCTCTCCCACGTCAGCCTCCTGCAGAATTTCACGCCTTCCCCATCCTCGCTTAACCATTTATTCAGCTTTCTGCAGTCTCCCACCTACTCTGCTTTCACACCCTCACATTTTTCGCCACCACGGGTCGCTTCCCTTTACTACACAGCGCACACGCGGTGTACCCCAGACCCATCCACACTTTCCTCCCTCTCTCGTCTGACCCACACCTCGCTCTTGCCATGCATACAATTTCTTCCCTGCTCAACTCACCCCTGGTGAACTCGGGAGTTTACCACGCACTTGCCACTCTATGTAGCCAGGGTTGTAAGAGCTCTCATTCATTCTAGTCTGCCGTTCTTGCCACTCAATATCTCTCAATCCCTCTCTAACCTCAGTTCCTAGGCTTCCCATTTCTCTCAGCTTCTCCTCTACCTACACCTCAGACATACCCACTCTTTCATACATCCTTCCTCTATCCTTCCTCTATCCTTCCTCTATCCTTTCTCCATACCTCCCAAAACAGTCTTTCCTCGCCCAATTCCTGCAATCTTTCTTCAAACTTCTCAACCCTTACACACGACTCCCACCACATACTCATACGATTCGTCTCCTGCAACAGTGCTGCTCTCGGTGTCGACCTTTCGAGATCTAGCAGACTCTTCAGGAACAAACCTTGCTCTCTCTCTATCACATTCCACTCACCCAATCCCCACACTTCCACTCCATAAAACAGAATAGGTTTTACACACGCATCCCAGATATTACACGCCATTACGAGATTACCGCCCCACAACCTCTCCTATTTCCTTCTCGCTATCCCCCAAGCCATTCTAGCTTTCGCTTGCATACAATCCACATGCACCCTAAATCCTCCTCCACTGTCAAACCAAAGGCCCAAATATTTAAAGACATTCACTCTCTCAATCATCCTTCCCTTCCATTTCAGCCTTTCCACTCTACCCCTTCTACCCCTATTCCTAAACATCATCCATTTAGTCTTCTCCACATTCACCACTAGCCCTCTCCTATCCAGGTACCTTCCCATTCTTTCCAACATCTCTTGCATCTCTTCCACTCTCTTGGCTACTACATCCACAACTTGGTTCTCCCCACCACGACCCCTCCAGCTTGTCCTCTCCTAAGTACCGCCTCCAACTCGCTTGTGCATAGATTGAACAGGAGGGGGCTTAGCGGGCACCCTTGCCTTACACCCACATTCACCCTAAACTTCTCAGACACTTCTCCATTCACTCTCGCTTTTGCCCACGTCTCTTTATATATACTTCTCACCCACCCCACACTTTCATCTTCCATGCCCAATCTATCCATACATTCCACGAGCTTTCCTCTAGGAACTTAATCATACGCCGCTTTAAAATCCACAAACACAGCATACACTCTCCCTTTGCACTCCAACGCTACCTCCACCATTCTCGCAAGCGTGAAAATCTGCTCCCTCGTCCCTCTCCCCTTTCTGAAGCCCCTCTGGCAATCAAGCAGCAGCCCTTTCCTATCCACTTCCCTCTCTAGTCTATTTTTCACAATTGTCATCATAGCTTTATACCCCGCACTCATAACAGTAATACCTCTATAATTGTTTACTTCAAACACATTTCCCGTGTTCTGCGGTTATTAGTACCGAACATGAGAATTTGGCTATCGATAACCGATTCAATACAAGGAACATAACACAAACAACACACATTCTAGTCATTCAAAGCTGCAGGGGATCTCTTTCCAGTACCACTTCAAAATGGAATGGGGGAATTAAAATAACTACTGTGCACTATTATGCGGGTGAGTATAGACCTAGGGCACATATATAGTCTGGAACTAAATCCAGAATGGAAGACATACCAACTGGCAAAATTCTACAGGCCCATTAGTCTCACCTCGTTCCTACTGAAAACAATTATTGATAGATATATCAGGGACGAAGAAATGGTATTAAAACAACTGAACAGACACAGTATGTGTGTATATCAATCAGGAAAGTAGTGAAAAACCGCTATGCGCGAAATAACTACAAGAGCGGAAAAAGCAATCAAGTACAAGCAGACAGCTCCTACGGTCTCTCTGGATATGCCTTTGACAATACCTCGTTTCAATCCATTATAATAACCACACAAGCTAGTGGTATATAGACAAATGCTAAGTGGGCGGAGATTAAAGCATCGTTAAATTGAATAACCATGGTATCCGCCGGCAACGGTTGCTCGCAAGGCGGATTACTATCACCTCTTCTGTGGGGCCCTAGTAATAGACGATCATTTGGAGCTACTAGACCAGAAAGGATGCTATATACAAGGCTACGCCGACAATGTAGTAATACTCGCGTGAAATTTGAAGGCATCACATCAGAACTTCTGCAAAGTAGGAGAGACACTCACGGTTAACCCCGAGCAATCTTTTCTAGTACCATTTACACGTAGGGGAACTTAAATAAGATAAAAATACCGACACTTTTCGGCTGAGAAATACATATGGAGAGACAAATATCTAGGTATAATTCTAGATTCGAAACTTCAAGCTACATATGACAAAAATTACGAACAAAGCCTTGAAAACATTCTGGGCATGCCGGCGATTGTTCGAAAACTCTGGGGACTAACACCCAAAATGGTGTAATGGCTCTACAGTCGAGTAATAGGCCCCTTTATGACTTACGCACTAACAATCAGGTGGCACAAAGTCTCAGGCAGAGTAAGCAGGAGATAAATAGGCAAAGTGCAAAGAATGGCCTGTCTAGGAATAACAAGGGCAATGGCAACAATCTCCTCCGCCGTAATGGAGGTTATATTGGACCTGTCTCCACACATAATGAAAGGAGAAAGAGACCAAGACCAGCAATCTACAGAACCATGGGGAAGTCATACGAATCACCCACAGACCACATCCAACTAGCGTTAGGGAAACCGAATCACTCATTCTAAGAATTTATCTAGACAGGAAAATAAATACACTCCACATGACGAAACCTTACAAGGCGATAATACCTGACAGGATAAACTAGAGAAAGACGGAAATCAATATTGTGAGAAGATAACCAAGCAGTGCTGAAAGCTTTAGACCTTAGCATGAATAACTCCATAGTTACTATAGAATACATTGAACACCTTGTTCACTACTTGTGTGGGCACCGGTAGATTAGGGAATCAAAGGCAAGGAAAACACGAATAATTTGACAAAAGAAGCAAGTTAATTAAAATTCAATGACCCCGAACCAACCTGCCGGATACCATATAATACCGCAAGGAATAGCTTGAGAAAGCATAAAAGAAACTGCCACCGGCGATACTGGGAAGCCCAAACTGGAATAAAACACTCGGATTTGGTTTAGAAGATCAAGTATGAATTAACTTGATCTAAACCTAATCCAAGAAAGGGATTCTACAAAATTAACTGTTGGATTCTGTAACTGCTCACGAAGGACTAGGATTTCAGTAGGGAACTCTGCTTCACTTATGCCTTCAACATATTTAATAGTTAAGTTTGCAGCAAAAGTTTTCAACTCCTTGTAATTCAAGCTTTTCAAACTTTACTCTATAGAAAAGAAAAATATTGACTAGGCCCATTATACTCTGTATTATATCTTTCAACTGGATCAATATTTCATTGATTACTTCCTTCATACTATGATAAAAACTTTCTTCTACACAGAAACTTCTTCATTCATCTTGCGCCATCTCTTCAGGTATTATTTTCCCTTTTGGGATTCTGCGAGTATACATAGTTGGCTCTACTTCATTTTTTTTTTGGGCCATTCAGTATTTCCATAGTTTTTGTGAGACATTCCATTTCTACTGTTTCTGACAATATTATGTTATGTTTTTGTATTTCCTTGTTAACTTTGTTAATTTTCCTTAAGACATTTTCAAGCAACTAAATAAGAAATAAGTCGGAAATCTTTCAAAGTATGAATGAGACTGGAGGTATCAGATTTTGTCTCCGGTGTACAGTTTTCTTTTTGGATCAACTCAGTGAGTGCGCTGATTATTTCTAGAAAGTTTTTTACACGAACAAGTACTGCCTCGGACTTAGCAGACCATCAAGTATCACTGTGTCCTTTCAAATTCGTTTTTGTATTTCTTCAAGACTTCCCACTCGATGAAACAAAATAGGCGTATAATCTCTATACTATTCGAAATATCGCACTATGAGATGACAACTTTCACAAGGAATTTTCAGTTTGTCATTTTTGTTTTGATGGTTTTTAATCTTTGTTTTTGCGTTTAGAATAAACCAAATTAATATTTAAAAAAATACATAACATTATACTCAATGGTAAAACAACTGGAATCTTGCAATCTGTAAAATGCATTCATCTCAAAAACTGTTTTGGAAGTCACGACAGTTGTCATCTCATAGTGCGATATCTACATTCACTGTTTCATGAGATGTTGATGCTGCATCTAGTTCCACCAGATTCAAAGAGGCTGTGAAGAACCTAGTTTGTACTTATTTATAAACACCACATATGCTTGACTCATGATAATGTTTGAGTTTAATAATTTCTTATTTCTAACCCAACTTCCTCCAACGTATGAAAAATTATGTCTGCTACCTACTCCCCGGATTTCCCAATAATAAAAAATATAATAATATAAAACTAATGAAGTTTACTCTGATATCAAATTGTCTATTTTCATACAACAACAGTGAACTTTCTATTTTAGAATATGTCAACTATGACCTTTTTAGTTTTTCATTTGGCGACACATTATACCAAAGATAACATGTAAGATCTCTTAGTTGATTTAAAAACAAGGGAATGAGGAAATGTTTTTGATAGCTTGACTTCGCCAAGTGTCATTATTTATATTTTGTGGCACTATGAATTTATAACTATAACTTCAAAGGATCCATTTTTCAATTCCAATTTGCTGTCCCCCGGGGCAGTTGTCCTCTTTCAGTTATTTTTTAGTATTTATCGTTTATGATGGAAGGAATACAATATGGCAAGTTTGAAGACACCGACATTTTATTTTTGTTTGAATTACTACCGCTAATACCTAGGGAGAAGTAACTGTTGTATCTTTTTTAGGTACCGCCGATATTACTAATTGCTCTATTATGTCCAGTTGCCATGCATGTTGAATGTAAACTACTAGGTTCTGGTAATTTATGATTTTCCCCATTTCTGTTTTCGCACGTTGCCGACTTGTGTAGTTTTGAAATGACCCTAATATCTGGACCAATATAATCTACTGTCCCATCGATGTTTATAGGTTTGTCCCAGTACTGTAGATATTTATCAGATTCTATCACTAGTAGTTATTATTATTACACTTAATTTATTTGTCAACTTTGGATAAAAAGTTGTCACTGACATACGGACGTGTTTTTATGGCTAAAATGCTACTGTACTACGGCCAAGTTATAAATGAAAAAGGTATTTTATAATCATTAGAAAACTTTTAGTTTAATTTGAATTGAAGCAATCCTTTTAAACGTTATGACGGATATAACTATTCAAATAGTAATTTATTTGCTTCGTCTAAATTAGACATATTTTATAGTATAATTTCATATAATTTAATATAGGTGCTATTATAAAGATTTATAATTTTTATGTATGACATGTTGTTGGTACTCTAAATACCTTCGGTTTATATAAATTGTATGTGTACATAGTTTTCCAATAATTGGATATTAATCACAGTGCAGATGTATAGAATCTACTTCAGTCAGGAATTCAACCAATAAATAAACAGTGCACTCGTTAACGATATAAAGCAGTAATCAGGGAAGGAAACTGTTTAATTTGTAACTAATTCAGTTGTGCGTTCGTTAAAATATTTACGAACATGTGTGTCATGTTTAACCAGGAGCATTTATTTTCTACCACCGCACTAAACATCCTCGTGGCCTGCGCCCGAGGCACGATTTGATACTTCGTTAAAATTAGACTATCCACCTAATATATTTAACACCCTTTGCATCCCTTAGCCCATTTATTATTCAGCCCTCGTAAATATCCCGGCTACACTTTTTCTTCCACTTCTAATTCCGCAGCCAGACGGAATATCGCGTCGCGACGGGGACGTGTGTTTAAAATACGCATCAACAAGTGGATAAAATATGCATTGGCCGTTTAAAATATCGACAGCGACGCCGGCATGTGTTTATTTAAAATATTGTGGCTGGGAAAAGAAGTTCTATAAATGCCTCGCGGGAGTGCAATATATCTTTATCGAGTTGTTTTCCGGACGATAAATTTACAGACATGGGGAATTAATTAATATTTACATCGGCCTCGTAATGTTATATTTAAATTTAAAATTGCGATCTGTAATATTCAATATGGTGGTTTATTTATTCAAGAAAATATTTGGACAGTTAACAGGATTAAGTGAGTAATGTATATTACATGTACAACAACAGAACTTGAAATATGGAGCTTTCTTCTGCCGTCATATTTCTGTGAACTATTATATGTAAATTTACATTTAAAACACTGCTACACTACTTAATTGCTAATGGATATATAGATCGGAAAATATGTTCTACATATACTGGGCCTTCCATTCTTTTGAGTAAGAAATGGCTATCAAATTAGGAATCTAGACAATGATAATTAAGATCTGAAAATTTATTGCATATTATATTAATATGCCAACCGTTATATGTTTGCTATGTTAAATAACAAAATCATCTACAGTTTTAAAAATCATGAACATTCGTTAATCATCATAGATAGTGTATGTGCATCTCTATGTATTATTCAGCCTAGATCAGGGACGCCAAACCATTTTAGGCTTGAGTGCAGCTTTCGCCACTCACGCCTAAAAAGGTTCGCCAAACAATAATTATTTTGAACAATTTGACGTGTCAATGATTTTGTTTGAATAATTAAGCAAGATTTTACTGGAAAAATGTTAAGTGGATATTTTTACCATTTTTACCATGCGTGCCACTTATGGCACGCGTACTATAGGTTCGCCATCCCTGGCCTAGAGCAATAAAACTATTTTATGAGATTAATTTAAAAAATATTATATTTCAATTAAAACAATATAACGGTTATATTTATTTCTTTAATTCCTACAAGCTACTATATCACAATTAGGTTCGTGTTTCAAAATTGGAAAAAGTTATTTGAGAAAACGTCTACTCATCGATCAAGTTTCTTACAGATTTACTATTATTTACATGCCAGTTTAGAATGTAAATAATTTAATTTGCTGAAGGTAGCATCAGGCAATGAATCATTCACTGAGTAATGGAGAAATAATAACATTCCCTCCACAAAGTGATATATCTAGCTAAAAATAGTATGCAATAAACAGAAAGTTGCAGACAGTAGTTATGCGAATATTCCGCTTTCCGTCTGAAAGTTAAGCAATTGCAAATTGCGGTGTGTATTAATATTTGTTGCGAACGTGTGGAGTTCATTCCTCCTACCGAAACTATTTAACATACCCGCGAACCTTCATCGCCGCGTTTTTTGCGGCGCTTTTAAATTACCGCCGACATCGCCTAGTCGTGTATGGAGTCGGCCACGGTGATGTGTGTGTCAGAGTTGATGGATGATCTCAGCATCTGTTCTAGCACGTTTGATTGACAGCCGAACGCGCGAGTCCTGTCCTAGCGCCATTACTCAAACCGACCCCACAGAACCCAATGAAAATAGACTTCCTCCCCACGCTATGACTTACCTGCAAAAAAGACACAGCGTTACAAAATCAACAGAACAAGAAAATTAATTCGGTAACACCTTAATAGTTTTAACGTCTTCAGGCAAATACTTTTATGTGATTGGAAATTGGAATCTCACAAATATAGAATGAGATTATTACACAATCGCAATCTAATTAAAAAATTTACATAAAGTTAACACAAAACTGTTCACAAGTAGATTAATCTTCCGGCAATGATTTATGATACTTTCTTCAACAATTACCTTAGAGATAATTGTTTTCCATTCTATTGTTCCGCGTGGGAGCTTATTGGTGATATATGGGCGTGCTGTATTGATTTTCTAAAATAGTTCTAGACAATATCTCAGGTAGAACGTTTTAAAATTTATTGCTTCATTACTGTGTTTGTTTATCGAAAAAACAACAGACCGCCGTCGGTTGCATTTTAATATTTTAATCACTTTTCAAACACGAATTGAAAACTCTGGACATAAATAACCAGATTTGTGTATGTGTGTGTGTGTATTTTTATTACGTTTTAAGATCCGGAATACTCGCATATGCTGTGAAATCCATTAAATAGCGAACCGGCAGCATTAAACAATTACCAATATTCAATCGCGTCTGCAATCGGACCTCGGGCTATTAAAAAGGAATTATTTCCAGCTGGCGCATCAACGTATAACTGGCCATAATAATTGCCGGGAAACTGCAAATTTATCGACACGGACTTGCATATGTGCCCGGGTTAATTTCGAATCGATGGCTGCGATAATTGATGGCAACTGCTTGGAATCCAAAGTTAGATAATCAATCTTGAATTGCTCCATCGTTTCCGCATTAAGTTGGAGCAAAAAATCGAATG
This sequence comes from Lordithon lunulatus, assembly GCA_963942505.1. NCBI lineage: Eukaryota > Metazoa > Arthropoda > Insecta > Coleoptera > Staphylinidae > Lordithon > Lordithon lunulatus. Next base: position 50,903,448 of record OZ012666.1, on the reverse strand, counting down.
TATTTATTATTTAGGGTGCGAGAAATCAAGCACTTATCAGCACAAAAAGTGCGATGCGATTGAAAGCACTTTGGGGAAAAGAGGGGCGATTGTTGTTGCAAGTACTGGTCGGTCATTTCCAGGATAGGCATGACTGGAGTCGATATTAAAAGTGCCGCAACAAAGGACGAAAAGGTAATATAACAGGCATGTCAGTTCATTGTTTTATGCGGTACAGACGATTTTTTTTTCGCTCTAAATAATGACGGACAAAAAGGTCCATTTTCGTAGGGGATGTACATACTGTGGCATTTGAAAGGAATCGACGTCAACGGAGAATGACGTTCCTGGAGATTGATTTTGGATCCTTTGTATTTTACCTGCCGTTATACACGGGTACAGACATGAAATATTCTGTTTCTACAAAATCTAATTTATACTGATTTTCACTTTGTGTTAGAAGTTCAAATTATATGTGTTGCTAAAGTGATTAAAGCGATTTATTTCCAGTAATTTCAAGTAATTGCGAACGCAACAATGCTGGCGTATTGCCGATTTAATAAGATTATCTAATTATGTAATTTCAAGTGCATTTGAATTGTAAATTTATATGGCACAAGACGACGTAATGGCGCTCCATGATGTATAATATTCCGAGCATTCTCATTGTGTTATTGACGAGCAATTATCCATTAAACATTATATTGTTACAGTAATGTAGATAATATCTTAACAGAATAGTCGGCGGAATACAATGGAATGCGGCAATTTGCGACGCCATATTGTTCTACCGTCATTATTCATGACGCTCCTTTAAATTTCCTTATTATCCAGACGTAATCAATTACCGAACTATTGTGTTGCCCATTAGCTTGAATTTATATCGTTTTTCTTATTTAAGGATGTATTAATGCACAATTTCACTGCCATTATAGTAAAATGTATGCATTTCTGTAACTTTTATTGTTATTATAGTGTCACATTAATTACACAGTTTAGATTGTATTTTTGCCACAACATTATTGTTTTTCTGCAATGTGAAAAATAGCTCAATAATATGACATTATTTAAGTGTGTGAGTGTGAGTGTGAAATAAAATATTTTTAATTGTGTACTGGTTAACATGTTTTCTGAGACACTTTTCTTTCTTCTTTCTAATGAATTTAGTCGACATGGAGCGAAATGCAATTCACATTTTTTATCCTGTTATTAATTTCGATCTCTAGCTTCCTATTCTTTCTAAGGTAACTCAGACATTGAAATGAGCTGAAAAGTTCAGTTTTATTGTTTTCTAACGTGTATTAATTCATATTAATTAGGCGCCTCTGCTAGTATATTATTTTCTGTATATTTCAATTTTATTTCAAGGTTTTTTTTAGCACTTAGTTCCAGGCTAGTATTTGCATTTTACTTTATATTAATCGTCTTAATCGAGAAGAAATAAATATTTCTTCCATGATATAAATATATTAGATTCAGATTTAGTTGGACATTTAGGGACCGAGATATTTTATACCAACTAAGCTGCTGTCCCATATCCGCAGGATTTTAATCAATCACAGTAAATTATTTGATATACGTAGTAAGGGTAAGTATTAGAAATAGTACATATTTATATATTCTAAGTAAAATATAAAAAATTGAACCCATAAAAACTGGATCCAGCCTAATAGGAATCTTTAAAAAATATCAACAATTATTTCTTCTAAATTATGGTACATTTTCTCTATGTATTATTATAAACTGCCCAGTGTAGCTGCTTATTGTTCTATTTTTACAATACAAATTCCTGTATTTTTTATTGATTGGTACTTTAAGGTGGTCTATAATAAATCGAGGATCCGAATTATCCATAATATATATATATACATATATATATATATATATATATATATATATATATATATACATATATATATATATATATATATATATATATATATATATATATATATATATATATATAATATACTATGAACTGGTATATACTTTTTTACTTTTTATAGTTCTATACTAAACGTACACACGGTAGAGTAGATTCCAACTGCAATTTTAATTTGGTCAGAGGAGTGATTTTTGACCGATGGCTATGAATATAGCATTTGAGAGACATGCGCTATTATTGAGAATATTGCTGACGACCTTTCGCTTATAGAATAGAATTGAAAATTTGACAGTAGTTATCTTCTTATTCTTCTTTGTTGGCGCCCATGGTATAAGGAAGAGTTTGTCATTTGTATCGTTTAAAGCATACAATTAAAATGTTTAAATTTTCTGAACAGTAAAAATCATAAAGTAAGGACGGGAAGGAAACGTATGTAACATAACTATAGCATTTTTAGTAGGGTGGCATAGGATATTTGCAAGGGAAACGGGAAACACGTATCCTTCCCGTCCGAGTCTCTTCAAAAGGGTATCAGTGATTTAAGAAAGAAAATCCATAAAAAAACATGGTGCGGGTACCGTCTCGACATTTTTCATCCTCACGCATGTTCATTCCGTGTAAGCGTAAGGGAGCAAACTAGTCGAATGTAGTAAACATTTCCCAGCTCAAGTTGATGGAATTAAACCATGTACGAAATGTAACCTTATTTTGTAATGAAAAAGGAAAGGAACTTTTGACGTTTGAAGACACATACCATTCACTCTGCCATGACTCCATCGCAATCTTATTGAAGAACATTTTAAGATCAGTCCAACCTCCCCTAACATAAATTATTATTTGGTTGTGACTGTAAAGGGTCAGGGGTGCGAATCGAGAATTGTATGTATTTTGCCTAGCAACTTTGGCATCTGCCCTTACATTTTTCAGAATATCACAATGACCTGAAATCCAAGTTAAACTTATTGTAAAACCATTTTCTTTCTATTCTTGGTATTGTTCCTTAATTAGCCAGATGAAGGGAGAGTCATTGATAGACCAGGCTTTAGCCGGTTGATACAAAGCGGCCTCTGAGTTCAAATAGATTAAAATGTCTCCAGGGTCAAATATCCTTATAGCTTTAAAGGCATTGCATACAGTTAGCCTGCAGAATAGAGAAATATGAAGCCCCCTAATTCCACCCCCAAATCAGATATAATAACTCCATAAGCCGCCAATAAACTTTAAGTTCTTAAACTTGGACACAAAATGAAGCAAGACGCCAGGGGGTCGCTCCTTCTGACCAGGAGATGAACATTTATTGGGTTATATGCTAAGTAGTTAATAGTTCTGTTTGAAACATAGAATTCCATCTATCCTGCGAGTATGGAAAGACGAGAGGAGAGAAGAGGAATGTTAGGCCAGTTGTAAACGTTTTATAGCAGATATTTATCCAAATCAGTTTTGTCAAGTTATCTTTTATGTTATTGGACCAATTTTGCTCAAATTTCCAGTGTATCGTCGCAGGTAGGGTTCTCAGCCTATTTCCAAATGTGGTCGCAATCCCGGAATGTTGTTCACAGACAGACAGACGGACATACATATATACATGCATACATAGATACATACATACTTACACACATACACACATACAAACAGACATACGGCGGACAATGAACAGATTTAACAGTTATATTATGAAGGACCAATCTCACAATGTAAATTCTTGGAGGAAATTGGCGATTTGAATGACAAATGACCCCTAGTGAAAACCTCTAGTGAAAACCTCTAAACCGCCGTTGCTGGCATCACGGTTCTCCATGATGCTCGAGAAACTGCTGAATGTTTCCCTGGACAAAAACTGCAAGACTGTGACAAAGATATAATTGAAAGACGTATCTGTATTTTAAGAAATACGAGTTTCTACAAATTATTCCTAGGACTTCGAATGTTAAGTTAACAGGAGTACCTGTGCTCAAATATTAAAAGAGAGAAATAAAAGAAAAAATAAATAATATAAAAAGGTAACCCAGCTCAGAGGCCGAGTGGTTAGAGTCTCGGGGAGCCTGAGTTCGATCCTCAGTGGGGAGCGAATTTTCGCCAATCACCTTTCACAGTTTTTTTTAGAGAATTTCTGCGAAGTTAAGGTAAATACCGGGTGATTAAACTTCTCTGAGCTTCTCCCTTGACCGGCGGAAAAGCCTCACGGCTGATAGCCCTATAAAGATAGAAGTTATTTTTTTTAAGGTATATAAACAGAGATAGAAATTAAGATAAAATTATAAGGAATAAGCGTAGAGGGAAAGATCAATAGTGATAGCTTTCTTCACTAGCAGACAACGGATGCTCCACGACGTGTTGTATGGACTTGTTGAAACAAAAAGTTCTCTAGGTTGTACTCTTCCCTAAATTTTTCAATGTTTGGTCGTCAAACATATCGCAATATAGATTAAAAAATATTGAAAAATATGGAGAAGCACACAATCTAGAAGTCTACTGGTTTCAACAAGATAGAATCTACGGTCCATACAACACGTCGTGAAATTTTGCAAGGATTCCCGAGTAGAGCGACCTCCCCGCGTGAGACAGTTTTCCAATATCGTCCTCGTTCCTTGGAGCAACTTAACCCGACATGTTAGTAAACGTAATGAAAAACTTCAAAAAATATCTCGAAATATGAATCGACCATCAAGGCCACCACTTGAAAGGTTGAATTCGTAAACCTGTGTAATAAAACTTTCTTATATTTATATTTAAGAAGTCTTGGTTCTTGGTACCATTCTTTTTCAATCCGCCTTTTAAATGTCTGCGGAGTTATTTCGGTCGCACTCAGGACCGGATTTAAACTTGATAAGAAACTAAGCTATTTGAGATATGGGTCCCTTTATAAGTCCAGATATTATATCTCAATGTACAATTGCTCATTCAGAATATTTTTTTGGGGGCCTCCAAGAAAGTGGGGGCTGTGTAGGTTATAAGTAAATCCTGCACTGGGCGCACCCTCTACATAGTTCGTCAGGAAATTTCTGTGTATTCTTTGATTTGATTCTCTCTCAAGTATACTAGGTCAGTTCGGAGATTTTCCCCTTGAGATGCCCGAAGAAAAAAATGTTCTCCTCATGTGAACCTTCCATATCAGAGTATTGATAATTGGGCCTGCTGGACTGCTGACCGTTGTTAAATTTATTGAATGAGGATATTATATTCTTTCCTGGATTTTTCTCAGCGAATTTGTTTGGTAAATCCAATTTATGAGAGCAGGTTTTATTTTGATGAATATGTAAGAGATGAACTGAAATGAAGAGATTCTTTATCTATGGATTCAATGAGCAATAGAATTAAGGACGGGAAATTCGTTGAGGGATGAAAATGGTGGGGCAACAAGGGCATGGAGATTATGTTCAGAGAAATTATACCCAAGCACTCTCGGAGCCGCATCTAGAAAATGGATACTATCAACAGTTATAATTTCCTTGATTCGTTGATGTCTGCGGAATTTCTTGCAGAAGGTGTCTACAACTTTGACACCAACTTCCATGGAAGCATGAGGTTCTCTGCAATTAATGCGCATGGTAGATGAAGAGCATGTATTAGATTCATAAGATTCGCCACAATTACACTTGACATCTTTTGGAGCTTTTACAATTATGAGCAAAATGTCCAAATCTTACTACTACTACTACAACTACTTAGTACATTCAATGACAGAGGCAACATACACCTCCATAACAAAAGCTAATTTGTAGAAGTAGAAAAATGGCCCTATAAGCAATGGTGAGAACTACTGAAATAGTAGGAAATCATACATACCTACTATTTCAGCAGTCCTCAGTTTTGCAGGTAGGACTATTCCTAAATTTGTCTACTTCTATAAGTTAGCTTTTGTTATGGAGGTCTATGTTGTCTCTGTGACAATATCACTATTATTAGATATCCTATTTAACCTTTTATCTCTTATGATTGACATGCGTCTCTCAGAAGGCAGACATTTAAGCAGTTCATCTTCTGAAATTGAGGAAGCAACTCCTCTTACCAGAGCTTTGCATGAAACGAGGTGGCGTAGTATAAATGCTGCGATTTGGGAGTTTGAAATGACAAGGTCAGAGACCACGAATACATTGCCACATTTCCCAGAACTCAACTCATAATCTAGCTCTACTCATTTTAACATATTAATAATTCCACTAACATTTTTTTCAAGAAAAAGTTTACATAAACGCATAGGATGGAACATACCAATGTTTTTTATTGTTCTCCACATATACTACAAAGGCAGCAACATCTCCCAAACCATAACCTTCATGAGATACATTTGAATTCATGGACCTTTGGTTATCGCCTCATGTCATGGGCATCTCATGCCCTTTATTGTTGTTTGAATTTATAATTTGTATTAACTGATAGAAGGACCACCTAATTAAGTTTAATTAAAAGAGGAGGCCCTCTTCCCCCCAGTAATGGACGAGATACCGAAGGACCTGGAGCCCCCCGGATCACCATCCCCATGCCTCCCTCCACATAGATATTCAATGTCTGTCTCCACATAGATATTCAATGTCTGTTAAAGTCATGGCGTTTACGTCACGTACCTACCGATGGCTCTGCTGGTCTATTTTTGCTCATTTCGATATGTACTTAAACAGACATCTAAATAGTTAGGCACCATTCTGCCAGGTGCAGTGCAGTAGCAATAGCATATGGGCATTAGAATTCTTGGGAGTGTATTATTTTATTAACATAAAGATTAAAAATAGCAGTAATATGTAATTCTTGGATATCATAGTGATACAGACAATGGCATTAAACTTCGGACGGAACCTGTCTGCGGAACGTCCATTAGTAATTAGCTTCACACCTTGTTATTCACGTCTTGTCCATTTTATTCGTAATTATAATAGGTACTTAAATTGACTGCCAGAGCCATCGGTAGATTGAACATGTAGGTGATAATATATCCAGTCACCAAATTAGTACAAATATAACTAAATTAAAATGGAAAACCCCTAAACCCAGTTTAAAAGTAAAACAAACTCACAGAATATGAATTTCCAATCACAGATTTTGAAGTTAACCAATCGACTCATCCTAGGTTAGACTCTTCTTGATACAGTAAATCGCTTTTATTTCCGAGAATATTATATTTAATTAGCCAAATACAGCACATTGATATTCGACCCTTTTGACAGTAGTTATGTTTTGACATTATTTTTTGAGTTAAGCCACCAGTTCAGCGCTATGAACGTATACGCTTTATAACGCATGATAATAGCGATTGGTCAAAACCCGTAGCCCAAGTGTTTTATTATTTAGTCCTTTTAGCTCCCCTTAGAGCGTGGGGCGGGTGTTTTTCCTAAGGTTGCCCGCCTTATACATTGTTCTTTTTTTATATTACTTATTTCTTGAACAGTTTCCTTTCATTTCATTTTATCTTTTGCCTCTATTGTCATTCCATGTTTTACGTATTTGTGTATGCTCATGATGTACTTGTTTTCGCCATGTTTAGGGCGTCTTTCTCTCTTCCGTCTTCTATTGTCTATCATACTCCAAGTGTATAATGTTAGGTCACTACATCTTTTGTATTTAGTATTGTCACCAGTTTAGAGTTATATTTTATATTATCAATTTTATGTGGCGTTAGTGCATAGTAATTCAAAATTTATATGATATGAAATACTAAATTCACAAAAATAGCAATTAGTCATCCTATTTGAGAAAGTCTGCAGCTTTTTTCTATATTATGACATATAAAATAAAGAAATTTAAAGGTTTTACAACATGAGATGTTTAAAATTTCAAGGCCAATTAATGATATTAAAATATATCAATGAAAAATAACGTAAGGTAAGCGTGGATCATTGGTCTTTCAAGTACTCGCCAGTGATTTTTAAGACCTAAATATCCTCTTAATATTTCATCAGAGATTAATGAATTACTATTCCATTAACTGATGTGATCATTCATAAGAATTAGTAATGGGCAGTACCGAATAAATTTTAATATCAATAGTAGTTCTAATTTGGAATAAAAATTATCGATATTCCGATGGCATTGGCAAAATGTATCGCTGTGCTCAAAAAGGTAGTGTTTATCTAACTTATGTTTTCAGTATAGATAGATCTCAACTATCGATGGTTCAATACTTACACTATTGATAACTTCTATTTCAAAGTATCCATAATGTTATATGACCAGAGAAATATTATTTTATATTCTGTCCGATTTCACTATTTATGATAAAATGAAATGGGTGCAGTGTTACGTATGAAATAATAATGAAAAGTATGGTTGAAACTCTACGACTACAACTTATACTGTTATTTTATATTTACTATACGAAATAAAAAGGTTATAAATAAACTATTTCGTAGTAATAACTCGACACTGTCGGGCTATTAAATAGTCTATATTCGAGGCGTCGTAAATATATTTTCTTACCGTGAAATATGAGCAATAAACTGATACATTTGTCCAGTTTTTTATTATTTTGGCCGTAATTGTATACGCGTGAAATGGAACATACAGAGTTATGGCGGCGTGCGTAAAATGCAAAGAGAGGCGCGGCAATGCAGGAAAAGCGCGTCGCAAAGCGACACATCCACTTTGATGTGCTGAATATGATATGTGGCCTCATATAAGAGAGTTATTATAAGAGAGGCGTCTGCACCGACCTTCCTCTTATTAACAGCACACAAATAAACTTGAACTGTACTTCGCGCATCCGGCAGCATGTAGCATCCTTCTAAACGAGTATATTTTAATGATGAAAGCGGTATAATTTTAAATTGGTATGATTCATTGAAAAATCTTATTTTTTTTAATAAAAGAGAAACTTATAAAAGTTTATATAAATTGTTTCCTTAATTATAAGTAGCTCATACAGCAATAGCAGTTGCCGGATTTTACTAATTCCCACAATTCGACTGTTACGATGATATTGTTTATTTATGGTAAAAGCCACCTTATAGGGCCAATAATACTGTCATTTCTAGTACTGTCACGACTATCATTTATCTCATATACCTCTTCTCTCATACTTTGCTAACTTACCCTCTTCATACGTTCCAATCATTACCGTATTCGCCTCCTGTTTCACTACATAGCTAGGATTTTATTTTTTCAAGTATACGCTCCAACCAATACCATACACTTGTTACTTCTCAATATTAGCCCACTCCTTGCCACCCCATACCTCAGCTTATGTATAGTGCTTATTCTCCTCACGCATATATATCCGCGTATCTTATCCCCAATTCATTCCACAAACTATATGCTGCCAAGTCAGCCTTTTCCATACATATCATATACTCTCATTTATACTGCCATTAGTTGAGAATATAACTGGTAGGTATTTATATTTCTCGACTACTTCCAATTGTTCTTGTGGAAATTGTAACCATCGAGACAGCCGAGATAGATCTGTCGACGATACCCCGAACCGTTCCCGAAGCCAGGATATGCTCCATTTTCCCTCGCTTTTCCCTTAGATTATCAACTGTAGTAGCCCGTATTTTTGGTTTCTGGATATGTGAACTAGATATTGGAGCTTTCACTTCTGTATAGTAAAGAGGATTTCGGTTTTCTTATCCACACTATGAAGCACTTCGACATTTTTGACTTTGTTAACCCTTGGTATAAATCCACATTTCAAAAGCCTCTATCCTTCTGGTGGTTTCTTTTCTTGTCCAGCTTTATGTTCCATAGAGGAGAATCGGACAAATGTAGCATCGGTTCATTCTTAACCTTAGGTCTAGGTTAAGACCTGAAGAAGGTAGGAAGATTTTTCATTTGGACAAATGCTGCTCTAGCTTGACTATTTAAGCTAACATTTCATGACGGTATGTAAACCAGTATAAAATGTAAATTGAAACAAAGACATATTGGTTATTGTCCTTTTTAATCTTCAAACTCATTTTATCCACTTCATCCATTTATAGCTAGAACCGGCAGCGTCTAGAATTTCCATGAAACTCTTTTCTTTTAGCCGAAAATCTGGACATGCATCTACGAGATATTATTCTGTCGAGTTTTCTTACAATTTAGTGCTTATTTTTTCAGTACGCGCTTAGTTTATTATTTTCAATTGAAAAGTCTAATAGGCTACGGTTAAACGAACATTTTGCCATTAGAAAATTCTCACGTAGTTAGAATACGATTCCCAAAAAATATTGCAAACATTGGTTTACGAATTCTATACTGCATATTCAAAATACCATAATTGTGCTAGCCACTTGTTTTGAGCTGTGGCGCTTGAATGAACAAACAGAAGATATATTCCTACATTTACTATATTCTTTTTTATGTTTTAGATTTATGCTAGAATTGGAAATTGGTAAACATATAATTTTATATTTTACGTTCATAATTTGTGTTGCTATTTTTCCGTTTCTTAGATATCTCGAAACAAAGCACAGCATATGACATTTCATTAAAAATATAATTTCATTTAATAAATAAATTAAATTAAATTGATTAATTAAATAACGAATATGACATTTCATTGTGTCCTCCAATTATGAATCATTCTGTATGTATGAAATAGGTTACAAAAAAAACGAACACATGTTCGCATTTTTGCGTTTGTACTTAAATAATAATAATAAAATACATTAATCAACAAGAATGATATGCTCAAACCAAGTAAACGAAAATATTTTCTATTATTATGAAATAATTAACTGTCTGCGATTCTATTCTTTTACTTGATACAGACGTCTATATTAGGAGCTATAGAGAATTGGCCACAAATAGCGAAAAACCATTAGATCCGAGAAAGTATACGAAATGCACGACTTAACGCTAACGGTTTCCACTTGACCGCACAGCAGTAACGCGATAACCAATAAATCTTCCTAATTTTCCATAACTGCGGCGAGGGTTGGATGATATTTCCATTTTAGTAGGGTCTTGAGAAATCAGAAGGGAGAAAATAGACAAACTCCTGGAATAAGAAATGATACGGTATTATTCCCCGAACTTGGAGCTACGCCGGCCCGTTTATATTCAAAGTAGCTGGAAACGCACGTGAAATTTTTATAACGCCTTTTATGAATACCACTCGGATTTTCAATGAGCTCAAATTTACTCCTACCCCATACGCTGTCACTTAGCTAAAAAAAAATCAATCTACAGCCCGTACGGAATTTAATAAGATTCCCTGTGTGCGAAATAATAAATAAGCGTCGCCACCGTAAAAGATACCGCAACGTTTTTCGCAATAAAACTCCCAACATATAGTATATTGATTCCCAAAGTCCATCAGGTCGGGTACCGAAGTCGTAAAGGTGCTCGCTTTTTATAAGGGGTCGTTCGTGACGCGTCCGCCCCCCAACAACATTTAGTATTCGCGCGGCGGACCGTCCCGGCGCCGACGACACCTATCGGGAAAATAATAGATTCGCGAGCGGATGCGGCAAGAACAACTTTCAGAATTTATGTCGGCCGTAATTCTTCTTGATTTTATATTTGTTGCTCCACAGGATATACGGGTCTGTTTGCCGATTCGGTGTTTTGATGCTTCCGCAAATAATGTGAATTTTATGCGATAAAAATCATAATCTACGTGTGTGTGTTTTTACGATTCCGATTTTATCTCATCCTACCCGCACTCAAAAAGCAATTTAAGTTTCGAACTGGATTAGAATAGATGTAAAGTTTTTTTAATAGTTTATGATTAACGGAATTGTGTTTAAAAAGGCAGCAGGTGTTTTTATCGGGCCGGTCTCATTTTCTTAGAAGCTAGCACGCTTTATAATAAGCTAGAATATAAATGATTTTATATAAGAACATGTACTTTCATAATGTTCCTGCAATTTTGATATTATATGCTGGAAAATATATATAAAATACATATGAAATGTTTATACTTGACTATAAACTGAACTGTAATTTTATTATAAGAAAGTAATTCATTCTTTTTTTAAATGTCGATGGTGTCTACTTACATGTACTAATACACATAAAATATTTTTACCAAATCTTGGTTTATGCGCCTTTTGATGTCATAGAAGATTATTATATATTCTAATTGTGAAAATGTATTTTTATAATTCGACATCTCGCAACAGTAAATTCTCACAATACACGATTTGACAAAATTACAAAATGTTAAAACCATTTCTGAATACTGTTTTACCATTTTTTAATAACCAACATTCTCACTTAAAATAGGTAAACCAGAAAAGAAGTAGGTTAGTCCGAGAAAAAGCTGTGAAAGGTGATTCTTAAAATTTCGCCCACAGCGGGGTTTGAACTAACTCCAATCAGTATGAGACGAACGGCGACACTAACCACTAGGCCACAGAGCTGGGTATGTAATTTATTATTTCGTAAAACTAAAATACTTTTATATATTTTATCACTGATTAGATCTTAAAGGTATAATGGAGAAGTATAAACATATACATAATTTCTCATCTGGTATAGAATTCCATCATTTATATAATATTAAACATTTTGTGTGACAGTATAAATTAAGTTGGTTCTGAAAAAAAATAATAAATCAATCTTAAACTGTTTTTTTACCGACATCAAGACCGATATTTGAAATTAAATAGAATAAGACAAAAAGTAATTAATCACCAATCTTAAACAGATTTTTTAAAAAAAAACCTTACAAAAGGAAGACATATAAATGGAAGGAATTGGGTTAAGTTAAAAAAAAAGTTGTATCTTTATAGGACTATCAGCCTTGAGGCGTTTCAGCCGGTAAAGGGAGAAGCTCAGGGCAGTTCAATCGCCCGGTATTTACCTTAACTTCACAGGAAACCTCTGAAACACTGTGAAAATTCGCCCAGATGGGATTCGAACTCAGGCTTCCCAATGATCAGTACGAGGCCGACAATGCCTCTTGCCACTCGACCACTGAACCGGGTTGGGTTTAGTATTATATTATTTTTTCGCAAATGGTGTCGCTGGCCACTTTTGTTCTCTGAGTATATTATAATAGTAATATTATCGAAGTAATGTGGTGTAATTAATTTCGTCTCTGGATTTAAAAAGTTACCAATTTAAGTTTAATAGCACATTCATCCAACGCTACTAATATTTTTACCGGGTAATTTAGCACGGCGAACAGCTTTTTATTAAATTTAATTCAACGCTCATATAATATCGTGACGTTTCATTTTGCGGCCGGCCGCTTTTTTCGCGCGGTTTATTTTTTATTTTAGCCCCCCGTTATTGATTTTCGATTAGGTGCATTTTTCATGAATTATGGATGCGCGGCCGAGGTATCAAATATCAATCCATCGAGTTATTCATCAAAACGCTATGTATTGTTTTGTTTTTTCTTTTATAAAAATTAATAAATCGCCGCCGAGGTGTGTGCCGCGCGCTAAATTAAACAGGTGCCATAAATTTCCCGCAAACCGCCTCCCTAGGAACGGTGTTTGCATATTTCCTCCGTGCGCCGCGAGGAAAAACGTCTAAATAAATCATTTATTTCAATTTAAAACTTTTTGTTCGGTGTTATTTTTTTACGCGGGGGAGCGAACGCAGAGGGGGGCTTTGCCGGATACTTACAAATCCCAAACTATGGATTTATATACATACTTAGGCGATGGAGAGATTTAAGAATTTTATGCTGCAGTTAAAAGTATGGTGCGCGCCACGGTTTTCCCGGGGGAAATTCTCGTCTGCGGTCGACGCGTCTGTCGGATTTAATATGTCAGCTTGTCTTATCCTGATATACCGATATACACGAATATAGACGTTCGATTTTATTAAGTCGCTTTTACTATGGTACTGAACATCATAATAAATCGACAATATTTGAAGAACAACAATTTATTTAGCATATATTAGTACAATATTTTTTTAGCACTATAGTTAATTCAGCTTTATTGTAACACATCGGGCCTACGGGCGAGTTTATGCTGACATACAATATGAAATAATGAATAAATAAGAAATATAGAAGAAATGTTACACGGATATTATCATTACATTGTATATGTGACAAAATAAGTAACAAGAACTAATTGGTAAATGCGTATTATTTTTTTATGTACATAAACGGTATACATAAAGATACATTATCTAGATTTCTCCTGCCTATCTTATTGTCGCGCCTTTCGTTTATCACTCTGGGCTTATTGTTTCTTGTTTCTTTGTCGGCCCTTACAACCGTAATACTGCACGCCACGGGGTGACTAGTAATGCTAAACCATGCTAAACGAAAGCGCCTTGTATGTCAGCATAAACCCTCCTCAAGTCGTTTGGTTCAATTAAGATGATTTATTCATTATAATAAATAAATTAGGATTTTAATCATTTGTCATAGTAATTTATTTGATAATGTATATGATGACAGTATTAAAAATATTTGTATGTACATATATATATATATATATATATATATATATATATATATATATATATTTAAATATTACGGAGACAATCCCCAATCGGACCTTCGCGGGATGGCCTTGAGAGAAGTAATCGAACAAGATGATAAAAGAGCCAACAACATGTTCGACGCACATGTTGACCTAATAACTAAGAGAGCCTACAGGATGTTGGGTTTTTTGATTAGATCTTGTAAGGATTTTAAAGAAAGTCAGACTCTCCAAGCACTTCTGCACTTTGGTGCGGAGCATTCTAGAGTTTGCATCATCGGTCTGGAACCCCCAATATGCCGTCTATATTGAAAGGATTGAAAAAATACAATGCAAATTTATGATGTATCTAAAATTTAAATTTCCTAACTTCACCAATTCTTTCAATACTCTCAAAGCCAGACGCAGACTGATTGACATGTGTGTCCTACATAAGTTATTTAACCATGATATGGATTGCCCAGAACTTTTATGCGAATTTAATATACGAGTACCAAATGTACCAACCAGGAGCGGTGTCGACAAAAGCGGCCGTATTTCATGTCATTTTGACGTAATTTCTTGTATCCGTTTTTATCGACACCGTTTGCTAGGAAACCAGGACAACCTACGAGGGAACCAAGAGCAAACAGGAGTTTGCCATGTCTGACAACGTCCCGCAGCTGTTAGTATTTAGGCCCCTATTGTGGTACATTGCATACGACGGGGCTATAAGACTAACAATGCTTGCAATAGTGACCGCCCTTGCCTTTGTACAAGACATGGCGATTCTGAGACGGGGAGGGGTATAGTGGAGCTAAACACACACCATAGCGGAAGCGGTACGACGCATGGCCGATTGGATGGCGGCCCACCAGATCGCAATGACGGCCGCATGTGCAGAGGTAATTCTACTAACGACCAAAAGGGTGGGGCCAGAGGCAGCAGCTAAATTCAACCTCTTAGGAGTAGCGATTCTGGTTTGAAATAGCCTACGCTATTCAGATCCTGGTCTTGAGGCAAACACTAGCCATGTCGCACAGGTGCTGGATTCGGCAAGACCAGAGGGCCGGGAGAAGGTAGGAGAGAATTACTGACCACAGTAGCCAGGAGCAACCTCATGTACGCGGCTCCGGCATGAACAGGGGCACAGTCCAGGCGGAACTGCTACTGACGGAGAGGGCCACCATTTACAAGGACACCAGAAAAAGAGAGGTGCGGGTAAATGCCCGAGGCGACTCCATGGACCAATGGTAGGAACGATGGACCAGCAGTAAGAAAGGGGCATAGACCAGAAGGTCTGTACCAGATGTCAGACGGTGGGCATACTGAAACCACGGCAGACTAGACCATTGATCGACCCAAATCCTCACCGGGCACGGGACCTTCCAAACGTTCCTGGCGGGGATAGGTCAAGCTGGAACCGACACCTGTGTCTACTTCATAAGAGGACCCGACGACGTGGCAGACACTCTCGAGATATACACGCACTGGACGAAGGCATGCGAGGAACTGATGGCTAGGTCAGATCTAGGGATCAGTGCAACAGCTGAAAGCATCGGGAAGGCGATGATACAAACGGAGAACAAGTAGCGGACGGTGACCCAGATGACCTTAACCCCATTCTGCCCTACAAGAACAATCCGGGGTCTAGCGACACAACGACCCGGTGGTTGCTACCCTGGTCCACACAAGCACTCACTGCTAAGGGGCTAGTGACCCGATGGCAAGGTAAGGGAGAGAGCTTGGTGTGCTCCAGAGGCGGTCAGGCTCTACTAGTGGGCAGGGAGGTATTTAGTCTGTAGGCACCCGGTATAGATCGATACCAAGTGAATAATACGACACAAGCAATGCGTCCGTTCGTCTTTTTTAGAAGATTGACCTACCCGCGGAAAGAAAGGTTCCGAGCTGTCGCAGCAGTCAAGGTAACTCTAATCACAAGGCTAAGTGGACTATAGCCCTGGAATGCAAGCCTTTTAGGGGCGAAATTTGATCATTAATTTAATAACCCGCTAGCCAACCTGCATTTTCCTATGACGAGAGGAGCGCATTATTTTTAGTAGCCCACGGGCTTGATATCCAAATAACATGATATCATGATGCCTCTAGGGCTTACTTTTCTGTTAGAATCCGAAAATTTAATTTGGTCCTATTACTAAGTTTATTCTGTTGGTGTGTTAATTTTTTTTTAATTTTCCTAATCAAAGGCGATGTAAATAAACAAATCAATATATACGTGTTTAATTACCGGGAAGTGTTTCACAGCATTAAATGGGAAAAATTATACTACATGAAATGATCATTAATAAAAATGCTATATAACCACAGTAGGGTAGTAATCAGAATAGATACACACGAATCAAACCCATACAAGATCAAAAAGGCGCAAGAGATGGATGCATACTATCCCCGATCCATTTTTAACATATATCAAGAATACATAATTAGAAGAATAACTGATAATAAATAAGCGTGGAGGAATAGTTATAGGAGTCCGTATAAGATAAACTAACCAATGTAAAGGAACAACTGATAGAAGAAGGTGGAAGATATGACCTAGAAATGAGCCTGTGAGAAAGAAAGTTGTGTAAAGGTCGTTTTAGACAAGACAATTTCTTAGCTCAAAAGTTGTTCAAGAAATGAATTCATATATCCTCCTCCCATACAATTTGTCTTTGACAAATAGAATATGTTATATTTATCAATTCGATCTACCATCCAATTCAATATTTCAAATAATTTGCTGTATGATACGAGACAATTCACATTGTCTCGCATCTTGACAAACTTTTGAGTCAAGAAATTGTCTTGTCTAAAACGACCTTAAGGCACATGTAAGAATTATATTCAAACGTGTACGAGTAATTTGAATTGACCCTATCTAATGGTCAAACGCCATCTGATATCGCCTGCCGGAAACTGTTGGACCCCTCATGCCATTCTAACATTTGGCCAACTGTCGGCCAACACTTTTGTGTTTGCTGGGCATGATGTGTTGGAAAGAGGTGACTGTCCTTGTAAACAGGTAACCCTATTAACCGGAATGCATTGTATTGTAATTGCAAATTGTATTTGGATATATAAACGAAAACCAACATTTTGTTATTGTTTAATACAAAATATTTACTTTTTTATATTTAACAAAATGTTTAAAAAAAGTCTATATACATTATTTCGGTATAGAACAATTTCTCAATAGCCATTCGATTATAACTCAAACTGTTAATATTATTTAACACAAAAATTTACGTATTTACCATGAGATTATTATTATTCAAGTATTAGTCAAGGGGCCTGTCCGACTAAATCAATTATTTGGGAAGTTTCTATTGATTCTTATCGTTGTTTTAAACTTTATTCCATAATATGTTTTTGTTTTTTAGCTTTTACCATCCCATTTGCTTTTGTCGATAAGTATCTTTTAGGTACTTAGTTTATTCTATTCGTTACGCTGCTATATATAAATACTGTTCAAAATTATCGTACCACTCGGCCATTTAAACATAAGACTTTTTGAGAGCAAATGTAAACCGCTATTTCTATACATCTGAATTTTAAAAGGCATTGTAGAACAATTTGCATCGATTTTGATACTAGTTTTATACTAATTAGGAGCAATAAATGTAGTATATCGTGCTGCCACCTCAAGCTCGAATGCAAATGAGGTTTTCAATGTATCTAGTAAGGTATTGAATACTTCGTTCAGGTAGCCAATGTACTGCATAAATACAAAATCAGATAAACTGAACATCGGGCATTACACGATCCTTGAGCATGTTGTCTACGTAGAATTAAGCATTATTGCATGAATAGAGACTAACTCTGTACGACCATCCAAAGAAATACCCACCCAAAACAGGGTTGATGTGGCGTGAAATTGTACGCTGCTTTTCTGTTTCCTGGTCGTCTATACATACGCTGCCGTCCATCAGAAGGTTTCAGGCTTATTCTTGTTTCATCACAGAATAGAACTTCCCTATCGCCATTGATGGTCCAATTTTTATGTGCGCGTGCAAAATGTAAACGAGCTATCCTGAGAGCCCTGATGAGTTTTGGTGCTTTTATATCTCTACTACTGATCAAGTCTGCCTCTCTCAGTTTTTTTCTATCAGTAAGAGCACACACTAATCTAACTGTCTGCAGCTTATTCTTTAATTAAAAACTTGTTTTTTTTTCGAATTCTTAAGGCATTTTAGCGCGGTGTCTCCTACAGTGAGAAGCAGTAGACCTGTATCGTTCTAACAACGAACATATAATCGTATGGCTAACATGTAGAAGGAGCGACATAACGCGTACCTTCATCAGCCAAAGTTTTTACTTCCATACATTCCAAAGTTTTCGAATGCCTCAGGCGATTCATTGTTTTACTACTGAAAGTACGCCATTTATATACAATCTTATTACATTACAAATAAAAGCTTACCTTTCGACAATCACGAATCAACAAAATGTGACTTATCAGCATACAAGAAAGAATCTATTGTAAAATCTCTAAAACTCCGCGTTATTGAACATTGTCAACGGCATATGATTTTAACGACATATGCTGCTGATTAATATATTACTTATAAAAGCAGATAATTCTTTAAATTTTCGAGTGGTGCGGTAATTGAACAGCAGTTTATACATGTATATATATATATATATATATATATATATATATATATATATATATATACATATATATATATACATATATATATATATATATATATATATATATATATATATATATATATATATATGTATGTATTAAGGAGCCTATATTGTAATTAATCTTTCAAAATATAGAATATATTAATTACTTAGGAGACACTAAGATACCTGATGTTATTGAATCGTCGCCTGTCTAATCTAATATTTATAACCACGTTAAACTTAATCAATCCGACCTATATTCAATTAAAAGTTATTAATATAAATTGCATAATTGAATCGAATTGTATTCATATATGCCGCCGGTGAATGTGCCCGGCGACAAAATCACAATTGACACTCATGAGCGACAGAATTTAATTGCATTTAATAATCCGGTCCGGTGGTTTGTTAGAAAATAAACGCGTTGGCCAGAGAGCAAATCCATGTAATATTTTTATCCCCTTTCGGTGGCGCACGGCACATATAAATGATTCTAAACGCTGACGCCACTAAAAAGTTCACCCAATTGCCACCGATTGATTTCGGGTGTGTGGGAAACGGAGCGTAGACGACACACTTTCACTCTTAGGTGCCTATTGTTATGGGCAGCATACGGCCTTTTTTAAATGGAGAAATTAAAAACGGTCTCTGGCCGGAGGGTGGGATATAATGGTTGGAAAGCGTGTGTGCAAAAAAATACTAGGGAGAGGAGGGGCTGTTTTATTGTAATAATAATAGAGTTATAAAAATAAGTTCATGGGAAAATATGTTGGTGGTTTAAAATCACACTAGTCAAGTTTTGTGGGTTGATTTTAAGATAATCCTATAATGTAATCATTCATCGCAGCACGAGTTTACTGAATTTGCATATTTTAGAATAATCTTATTCCAAATCCTGCAGCCATCCGTAGTTGTGAGGGCTTGATTTCTATATATTTTCTATAGACCAACCGTCCCGGAATGTGCCCGGTAGTCCCATGTCTTGATCCGCGTTATTAGAATGCGGAATTAAAAAAATAATTAATAAGCCTCTCCTAAAATAGTTAAGTCAAGGGAATTATTGTTTTATAATGTATCTTTCAAAATATATACTATTTTAATTACATACAATTCGATAAAATACGTGATTACATTGTATCATCGTCGGTTTAATCTAATATTTATAAACACATTAAACTTAATCAATAAATTGGTAAAATATAAAAAAGTGATTGTATAACACAAAATATGTATTTATGACTATATATACGTAAAGGATTACCTAGTGCTGCATGTTATGTTTCTATTCATATGTCCTTTTAATCATTTTTAATGAACAATTATTTAATTATATGTAACTTTGTTTGTGTAGTAGTTTTGAACGTGAATTAAAAAAACGTGGTAGTTTACTTATCAATACTTTGACCATATCCAGTTGAGTTTCCGAAACTATTTAATATATTTTGGGTCTTATAAGTATTTCAAATATGCTATATTTTGAAACATACATTATAATACAATCTTCTTAATTTAGAACTCTCTTGACTTAATTATTTTGAATGAAGCTTGGTACAAGTGATTGTGTTTTATCTATTTCTATATACAATGTACAACGAAGTAAAAGTCTCCAGAACATGAGAATCCTGGTAACATTATATTCTAGGATCAATTAAATTGATTTTCTTCTTATCAAATATAAATGCCACTATTCAAATCAATGCAAATAGTTTGGATTCCGCGACATATTTAAAATAAAAATTATAATTATAATAAGTTCTTAGACACATCTATATAAAAATATCAGATAACATTGTTCAATTAAACAGACGGATAATTTGAACTACATAATATTATTATGCTATCTAACTATTACTTTTCTTGTAATACATAAAGTTGTACTGGAATTTTAATTACAATTTATAATTTCTTGGATACACTTATATATTTTTTAAATTAAAAAGTATTGATTATTTGTCCATTCAGTGCGCCCGTTTTATTTATATCAAACGGAGCGATAATTATTCTCGGAAGCGGTCACGAATATAGATCGTGCAAAAAAAAAGTAGGATGTAATAAATTAAAGCTCGCGCATTTACTTTAAAGCCCGCTGTTGCTTTAGTTCCTGTACTTAATTCTTTCAAACAGAAACGGATGAAGTAGAACCGTCTTGGAACACCGATTTTCAACAAAGCGACCGGAGCAAAGACCTCATGTCACTTTAAGGGTCTAATCAAGTGCAATTTATATGTCCGTATAATATCGCAATCTTGTATAATTTAATTTAATGCTGAATTATCATAAATACATTTAATGTGCACTGGTTAATTAGTTTTGTAAGTGTTATAAAATTACATGTGCGTTCTTTGTTCGAAAATTTGCAAACAGCTAAACCTGTTTAGTTATACGGTAGTTGAAACTACTACAATGTTTACTGGGAACAGAGAGGCTGTTCGTGACACGTCGACAATAAATGACAGACGCATTTGAGTTCGTAACGTACACCTATAACGCTAATTGGATTGGCGACCCTTGCTCTAACCAAAAGAATTATTCGACGAGCGCGCAAATAACTCTCCTCTTGAACTTCTGTTTCCCTCCGTTCCGAACAATTTTTTCTTCCGCCCAGACAACTAACTGAAAACGCCTTAATTCATTTCAGATAAATTAATTACAACCATGATTACAGAAAGCTGTGCCATATTAAATGAAAATCACGTTTATAAATCAATTTAAAAAGTAATCCGATTCCTCTATTCGACAATAAACTAATTATTTGCAAAGCGAGATATTGCACGTGTAACTTAATTATCGATTTAATTGCTAGTCGTACGATCCTCCTATTCTCCTTTTACTTTTTACTACAGACCGTTTTATTTTTCACATGGGAATTGCAAACTTCTGCCTTTGTGCGAAGAACTTCCACAGAGCTTTTAATTAAATAAAACTTTGAGGTGTATTGATTTATAAAACGCGGCATAATCCAAGCGGAGATTAAAATAAACTATTCATGTATTTAACAAGCTCAAACCGATTGAATCGACCCAACCCACTATAAATATATACACTATTCTTTCCTCGAAAATATTTATTTACCCAGCAAACGCATGTGACACCTTAAATAGTTAAGTAGGGTACAGTTAATTTTAATGCTCGCGCGCGCAGTCACGATTCCGAACTTGAGGTAAAATTAGCCCGTCGGTTCTGTGATTTAGTAGGGGTGTCGTTTGGGGCCGTGTAATTCCTGACAGATACAAACATGGCACTGGAACCATCACAGGTGTTCGCCATCATTGCAATGCACGGCATTGAGGGAAACTTGAATGAAATGCGCGCACTTGTGCATTTGCAAAATGCTGCACAGCTTGGCGAAAGTGCGCATTCCGGGGAATAATGGAAGAGCGCTTTTAAAGAAATACGTAACTGTCAGTATAATGAGAAAAGGATTAATTTTATAAAAAGTAAAGGAAACGAAATATTTACGGTTTGCGCTAATATGATAAAATTGGTGATTAGTTCGATGAGGTATTGAAATATATTAATTTGCTTGTAATATGCTGAATATAGTTTTAGAATATATTGTACATATATATTAATGCGGATGGTACACAATTTTCATAGCATAGCCACGCGACTATAATATAAGTAAAACATATGTTTATTATTTTATTTTTGAAGAAGAATAACTTTCAAAATGTTCTTAGCTGTATCGAATATCGATTTTGTAAACATTTTTAAAGATGCGATTTATTTTAATTCGAATAATAAATTGGAGTTATATCTAGGAGTATTTTCTGTCGATAAATTTACAAGAAGTTATAATCAAAGAAACGCCTGCATATATGCAAAAGCTTTAAGGACAATAATATATACAGTTTTCAATTAGGTCAAGATAAGAGTGGGGATATTTCTGATATAAATATTCTCCCGACACTGTTATGCATAAAGTGCCTAACTAGCAATACAAACTTCTATTTCAATCTATAATGAAGTATTATAATTCAAATATAAACAAAAGTATAGAAAATTGTATATAAAAGTGGGAAAAAAAGTGTTGGTTATTGGGAAACCATATAAAAAGTAATTAAATTAGGTAGTTTTTCAAAAAAATGTGAACCACCGTTATAACTATATTATTTAATTGATAGAAGAAATGGCAACTGGTAACGATGCAGAGATGTACGTAGCCTCTGACTTATAAAGTACTATAAAGCATAGTCCAACCACCCATCTGCCAAGAACTGATGTATCTTGGAGAGCATTGCGAAATCATCAATGGATGCGATGCTAATGCTTACCATATTCTGTAGGGCAGCAGTAACATCAACATTAGAGGAAAAACTCTAATTGAATACATAAACAGTAAAATATAGTTATATTAAACGGAGGTTGAGAGCCAACTGAGCATTAAGATCTAGATTTTATATCAAGATAATTGCCCTCGTACAGAAATCTTCAAAAAGGTATTATTTTACAGGGTGCATCGATAAAACAGCCCGCGACAAAATTCGATTTGTTCGCAAAAATAATACTTCTCCTATACAGCAATGCTGTATTCGGAGAATAAACGCAGAATCAGAAGAATTATTGAAAGTGTGTATGCAACCCTAAGAAAGTCAATGACATACGCCTCTCTATCCAAATGGAGTATGCAGGATACGGCTAAGACCAGAAAATACTTATTTACAACAAAGTCAATAATCCATTAAGAATATATCTCTTAAAAATGGAACTGGAAGCGTTATATCATATCCACTTCCAGGAACGATATATTCCCAGCACTGTTACTATCGGATTTAAAGTCTATCACACATTTAATGGTCTATATCCTTAAAGTAAGTATTTTCCCAGTAGCCGAATGACTTAATAAGTCATCCCAGCCCAATAGCCTAATCTCACTTTTATTGAAGACATTTGATAGACTCTGTTAGCGTGAAGTCAGTGGACCTCTGAAAACATACCCCATACATCCGAATCACATGCCTACCAACCAGGTCGCTCGCTAGTATCAGTCCTACATGTAGCTACTGCAAGAATAGAAGAAGCCTAACCCAGTAACGATCACGACTTGCTACTTTTATTGGCATAGAAGACGCCTTCGACAAGAAAGCTTTCAATTGTATTAAAAATCTTCTTCAGTTACACGGTATTCAGCCTATAATAAAGAGCTATATAAACAACATGCTTGGACAAAGAACAATCCAGATAACAATGATAATAATCGTTAAAAAACGTTGGATCGTTGAAAAAGGCTGTCCTCAAGGTGGAGCTCTATAAGCACTACTAGTAGGAGCTCCTTCAGGAAATAAACAATTCTGCTTTCTATACCATCAGCTATGCTAATGACATAGTGATCATAATTAATAGTTATGACGTGTCCTCTGAAATCTGATGCAGATATTCTTAAAAGAATTTGAGAAATGGTGCAATGGTCATTACTGAGTAAATCCATGCTAATGAAAGAAAACTTGATCTCGTAAATAAGCCAACACTTTTCAATATTTTTCTGGGACAAGGATATTGATTGAAGCAAAAACAACCTTGACGGGTACAAAAGTATATGACGATGACCTGACCATAGAAGTTAGGGAGGCGCAGAGAAAAGCAAATGAAGAGGTAAAGTGTACGTGTACCTGTAAGGGTGAAATGTCACAAAATAATGTTTGTGGATGACTGGAGGATATAGCAGGGGGACTGAGGGATCACGATAAAAAGTATGGGTTCTAAGGTAAATATGACCATGGTGAAAATCAGACTGGATGGGGAAGTGGACGGAATAGCGTTCCTGCCGGAAAATCAGGGTGGGTTTAGAAAGAGAAGAGACACAAAAGAGCAGGGAACGAGAACCAGAAAGTGCTGGAGTGTAAAGAGAGAATGTAAGCGGTATTTGTGGATCTGAAAGCATCATATCAAGGTATGAATGTTAGCGTATGTGGATGATGTAGTACTTGAAACCAAGATTATGAAAGAATGGGAAGGTACCTTGATCAGAAGATATTAGTAGTGAATGTACAAAAAACTAAATGGCTTATGTTTAGAAATTGGGGTAGGATAGGTAGAGCGTTGAATGCATACAACAATTATTTGAGGACATTAGAAATTGAAACAAGCATAAAAGAAACTTTCCAGGGACCATTAATAACAACTGAAGAAGTAATATATGATATTTATTATATATTATATATTTATTATATATATATATCTATATTTATTCTACTACCAAAGAAGCACAATGCAAGGGATTGTTCAGATTTTAGAACAATAAGTTTGATGAGTCACACCTTAAAAGTTTTCTTAAAAATCACTCATAGTCGGATGTATAATAAGTTAGAAGCAGATATTAGTGAAACACAGTTCGGGTTTCGTAGTAATTAAGGCGCATCGGAGGCTTTATTTGGAATGAATGTCATAATCCAACGGTATCTCGATATGAACATAGACTTATTCATCGGATTCATCGCATTCGAGAAAGCCTTCGATAATGTAATCACAACCGGCTAATCGAAATAATATAACAAAAGGCCCTTGACTATAATGACATCCGAATAATTAAAACCTTGTACTGCAATCAGACAGCCCTAATAAATGTGGAGATACATGACTGTAACGAACTGGACATACGAAGGGGAGTTCGGCAAGGATGCATATTATAACCGGTACTATTTAATATGTATTCAGACTGATTATTCAAAGAAGCAATTAACGAAGACTCTCGTGGAATAGTTATAAACAGAAAAACTAATAATAACATTCGATACGCAGACGATACTGCGATAATATTAACAAAACAATGCACGATCTTCAGAAAATGCTGCAAGACATCAACACGGAGAGTCAATCTTATGGACTCTAGAAAACTAAAATTATGGTCGTCACAAAGAACAATGGCAATATTATACCCTCCATATTAATAAACAACTCCGTAATCAAAAGAGTTAGAAACTACCAATACCTTGGGACTCGAATAGAAGACAAAAGCGATCAAATCATAGAAGTTAGCAAGCGTATACAAATACCAAGAGCCACCTTCGTGAAAATGAAGAAACTATTCGTAAATAGAGACCCCAACCTAACGAATCGAGGTTGCTATATCTTCTCAACGTTATTATATGGGACGGAGGCGTGAATATTAAAGAAAAATAACATCAACAATGAGAATCGTTTGAGATGTGCATTTACCGCCGCATGCTCAAGATCCTGGACGGACTTAGTAAACAACGAAAGTCATGCGAAGAATGCATAATGAGGACTTGATTCTCACGAGAACTAGCAGAGATTATTTTTATGAAATAGTGGAGGCAAAGTGATAAATGAAGAAAAATAAAATGAATACTTGAGTGTATTGGAAAGGGTGAGGGTGCTTGCAAAATGGCGAGATAACGGGTGATCAGGATGCCGTGTTTACATAAGTGTGGAAGAGGAGCATCTGTAATCGACTATATTGGGGGAATGATAGAGTGAGAGCTAGTGTAAATAGGGTGACAGTGATGAAGATAGTAGAATCCGAACATTTCCCAAGACAGATAAAGAAATATTACGCGAGGGTAAGATAGTCCGATGTTGCGGGAAAGACTATATGAATATGTAAAGGAAACGTATGAATGGGACAGAATAGATGGGTCTGCATAGCATGAATAGCGTAGAATGCAGAATAGCGGAAAACATGGTATGGAAATGAAGAACAAAGAAACTTCAACGGAAGCAGCATTGTTTGATAGAGATTGGTATTACTTGGGGAATAATAAGGGAAGCTACAGGGAAAGTGAAGGAAGGCCATATAACAGCAGCGGTATAACTAGAGCGGAAAATCATTATAGAATAACTTGAGTGTAAGACAAGTGGAAGAAAAGGGAGATTCAAGAAGTAAATGAACTAAGATCAGAAGGAGAATTGTGGAATTGTGTAAAAGGGAGACATAATGAAATAAATACGGTTTATATCGGTATACATATGTAACAGTGGATTGTATGTTTAATGGAGAGGAAGATATAGAATATCAGGAAGCCAAAGGAGACACAGGAAAATGCATGAAATAACTCAGAGGGAGGTGTCACATAGCTTAGGTAGCATAGAACGTTGAAAGGCAGCTGATGAAAATATAATAAAGAATGAAGCATACCGATATGCATCGAAAGAATAGATGAACACTGGGGAAGAATTTAATAGGGTATGGCCACATAGCTAGAGGAAGAATGTGCTTGTGCTAATATTTAAGAAGGGGCAGAAGTATAACCAGCGGAATTACAAATTAACCTAATTAATAAATACAACCAAAAAAATATTTCCAAATTAAGGAATTTTACAGGCTTTTACAGAAGCATGATACAGATGAGTGTATTCTGGCTAGTGAACCAGACGAGTTTGGCGAAGGCGAAGGATTGGCGGAACATATGGTAACTCCGAATTACCTGGTGGATGTAGAGTTGGAAAGAAAGGCAGGGAAGTTTTATGCACTGTTTCTGGATGTGGAAAAAGTAAATGACGGAGTGAATACAGGCTTAATATTTAATTGAATGGTTAGAGATAATGGGCTTACCACCACAGATACAAAATAGAGTCAGGAATATGTATGAAGTGACAAAACGTACAGTTCGTGTGAATGGACTGATCACAGAATGGTTTGAAACAAAGACTGCATCTGATATTATTCAATTAAACATGGCTAATATGAATCGAATTTTGCAATTTGGTCAGACAGCGGGGGTTGGGATGAAGAAAGTATATTCGAAATTAGTGAGAACAGCGCATGAGATATCATAGATGATTTGAAGATAGGAAGATTTTATGAATGGAGAAAGTTAAACATAAATATGGAAACGAGCAAAGTGGTGATTTTCAGAAACGGAACGAGCAGAATAAATGGTAATTTGATGTAGGAAGGTATGGATGTGGAATTTGTAGATCATTTGAAATATTTAGAATGTATTTATGTATTTGAAATAAGGAATCGGGGCATGGTAAGTATGCGAGCAAATAAACAATAGTAGCAGCGGGGAAAATTTGGAATACATGAGTAAATACTTACAAGATTCTTTCCTCGCTTAATATCAATCCATTTTTTGATTGATGGCAAAAGTGGACTGACTCAATTTAAAAAAATGTATTTTTATGTTAATACTAATAATAATAATAATAATGATCATAATAACATACAATTTTTTTTTTAATTTGAGGGTTAGTCCAAGTTTGTCTTCAATGCCTCATTTATAGGTAAATGTAAATGGTATCGTAATAAATTTTATTTAATATTAAATAATCGATGTTGTCATGTCCTGATACATAAATCGTGCAAAATCATAAGTTATTGTCATAAGTAGAAGAGTAACATATTAATATAAAATGTCCCAATTAATGCTCTACCTCCTGTTATGCTGTATTGTTATTTACACTGGGAATGTAATAAACAATGCCATACGATTGTATAGCTTGAAAAAATATGTTTACAAAAAAATTATAGGCAATAATCGATAAACTTGTGGCATTGTGGACGGCGAATTATTGTTCTGTAAATACACGCTGTTGCATTCCGTTCTATTGTTTGTGAATAAAACGCGGCGAGCAATATAAAAGTTCCATTTGCGCTGCATGTGGTGATTTAACCCCTTCGGCAAATTAAAAGTATTGTTTCGGTCGGGATAAATCGAAACATAAATGAATAATGCATCGGGCGCATTTCGATGTTTTATAATGGGAAACAAAAGGCACGCGCTGGGGTGTAAAACGCGTACGAAGCAAATGAGGCGAGTAAGAAGCAAGGAATACCGCCAGTCAGCAGACGGGGCGAACAGATATGTGCTGATATCGGGAACCCGTGATTCGGTTTCGAATCGGAAAGCTGCGGCTGCATGCAAGTGTGGTGTTGGTTATAAAAGAAATACTTTCAACTTTTGTTTGGGGGCAAGCCACCAGCTTGCATGCAAATATGACGGATAACATATAGAATAGTGCAAAAATAATCCATCGTTCGTTCACTGGCGGCAATATTGGCACAACTCAAAAATTGCAAATAGTGTACTAATTATTAGTATTAAAATTAAATTTAGTGTTTCTCAAACTTTTTGGCCCGCATCCCCCTTTTGCACTTTGCAGAATTTTAAAGGACCGCTTGAAGAATGTAGTGTAGAAAGTCATCTTGAATGATCTGTAATCAATTTTTTTGCGACCCCTTTCTGTGTGTATTATGCATTAAATTAATATAAAAAAAAAATTTCAATTGGGGGTCCAAATTATGTAGTACAAAAGTATTAAGTTCTCTAACATTTCTACATCATTATCGCATTCGAATTTTAGTAAAACATGTCTTCTATTTACAATCATCAACTTATTATGTCTTTTGGTATCCATATTAACTATTTGTATATATTATAGGGGTGTGACCAATACAAAGAATATCGATTTTATAGCTATTATTTTTATAATCTTATTTTATATTGACATTCCGATTAGAATTTCCATATAAAACACAATTTGAAGCGAATAATTGAAATCTATCGCTATATTATTATCATACAGTAAAGTTTTATATGGACTACTTTTAACAATAATTGAAAATGTTGTGAAATATATTCATTGAAATAGTTACTGTCTGCCTCAATTAATAATAAATATGTAGATACATTATTGTAGTCTAACAATTATGCCTAACAAAACGCTACTATCAAAATCGTAGTAACTGATATAAATACCATAATATTTATACGGGGGAAACATTATATCCTAAATAAATCAATATTCTTTTATTGAAAACCGAACAACTCAGCTATATTTTGAAAACTATATGTTCATGTAAAAGTTATGGCAATAAACTCAGCTTAGCGGTGCAATAATTCATACACTCATTGTGAACGTAACTTCAATAGACTATTTCAAAATACAATGCCGCAGTGGTACGTAAATATTTGTGTGGACGTGTATATTGTAGACTCATTACTGTCTCATCTATTTTCATTAGGAACGCCTCCCATAGCGACACGGACGTTTAAAAGTTGGCGAATGCTTGAAAGTACATTCACATACTGTGCATTCAAGATCAAATTGCTTATACGTGAGTTAATGCAACGCTCGATCTTATCTATACATATTTAATCCCTTTTATATACACATTCACAAACGCTATTTTTAAATAGAATTACGTATTATTTTAAATTTATAGTGCATTCTCGTAACTGGAATGGCAGTTAGTTAAGGAAACGACATAACGTGGTCATTTTTAAATGCCAACGGTAGTTTATATTATCGTTTTGGTAGATAAGGTATCTAAACTGTTTCAACATATATACAAATTTGTAACCCTTTTTAATTTTTTTTTGTTAAACTATTATGTGTTGATTATAGTAAATATACAACAAAATTGTATAATAAATTAATACATATTTATTTACGTTGTTTATATAATTTGCTATGCAAATATTCATGAATTATTACTTATTGCGTATATCTGCAATTCAATCATTACAATTTATTTCTCTGAAATTACAAATTGTAAACCAGAAATCATTACTTATTAACCTGTTGGCGCCTCGTATATTTAAGGTATTAACGTGTATGTACAAGACGTAATATGTTATGCATATGGTATTACTACATAAATATGTTGATACTAACAAGCATAATTTTACTTATATATTTATATTGCTAAAATATGAGAAATTAGTTGCTTCCGGGAACAAAACATGGTCCATATAGAGAGTATATGTTCAGTATCAGATTCACTTGTTTTAATTTAAAAATTGGCACAATAATGTGTCATTATTAATATTATGACTCATAATAATATATATGTAATAATATAATATGAACTTTCATATTATAAGATTAATTATGTGCAGTGTGAGGCTATAAATAAACTCAAACAAACAAAAAAAACTGGAAATGCAGCAGTACTTATTACAACCCAAATTTTCGTTTACTGTCTATGCTTGAACCAAGGTAGTTAAATACCAACACCTGCTCCAGTTTGTCTACGTTAATTTTTTTCACTTTATCTTCATACCTTAGCACCATCACCTATATCTTGTCTATATTTACTCTAAACATTATTTAATCGCCTACCCTTTTCAGATTATTAGATTTCTTTTAGTGATCTTTCGAAATTCGCGTATATCATTATGTCATCCGCAAACGCACTTTCTGTTTCACCACTGAAACACTATGCCTCATTTTGCTTTTTCCTTCGTCACTTAGATTATATCATCCAACAGTGCAATAAATTATAATGGTCTTAGGTCTGTGTCCAACTTCCTGCTTTATTACTAAACTCTGTGTTCTTTATCCTGATACAGTTTCTTGTGTCTTTGTATATCGTTTTGATGGCCAATAGTCTTTCATTTACTCCTTTATTTGCAAGGCTTTTCCATGTTCACGAAAAAATTAAAGCCAAATACCATGAAGATGCTGGTCTGATTTGGGACAACTCTTAAGCTAGCATCACAAGTAAAATATCTAAGAATTATACTAGATACCAAACTACACTGGGGACAGCACTTCAGTATAAAGACAAAGTCAGCAATCAAAGCCTCCTGGCAGTGCCGAAGGGTAATTGGGCGCACGTGGGGATTATTACCTCGTGTCATCCTATGAATTTACACAGCCATAATAAGACCGATGCTAGCTTATGGAGCTATAGTTTGGTGGCCTAGAACTGAACTAACTACACCAACACTGAAGCTGCAGCAAGTATAACGTATGGTATGTTGTGGTTGTGGTTGTGGCTATGCGAATAACTGTCGACGCAGCGATGGAAACAATGCTAGGTCTCATATAGATATATTTTTTAGGGGATAGTCGATGAAGGCTGCCATCAGACCTTAGGCGGTAGATTGATAGAGGTGTAGAGATAGTATAGGCGAACATGAGCAGATTTTAGATTTTAATAATTGCGGCGCGTAAAACTATTCCTCTGTTGAATCTACGGTGAGTAAAATGATGCCGGTATTTCGGCATCTTCTGCATCTATTTGCAAAATCAAAGAAAGTCTGACATCTCAACTAATTTCAAAAAAAAATTCCAAAAGCGCTGGTTCGAAAGCACACTCTAGCCAGCTAAGTTTACGAATTTCTACCACCACGGGCAGCTTTTGTACAATCCTACAAACGGAGGTAATTGCAATTATCCGTTGTGTGGATGAGCTTGCTGCCCGAAAAATCGAAGGTACAAGGATATGTATCTGCACGGACAGCATAGCGGTACTACAAGCACTATAATCAGTAAAACTTAGATCTAGGCTTATACACGAATGCCTTAATGCCTTATGGACTTAATTCGTCCCGTCCATCTTTATGTCATCCGCTTACTCCACTTCACCGTATCCGCAGACTAGAACGGATCAACAAAAGAGCAAATTGGTTTTATGAATCTCACTCCGCCGTTTAAATGAATGCATAGCAAATCGTGGTGGAGCAGCAATACTGAAAATACTTCTTTTATTTCCAAATTTTAATCATTGTGTATCACAATAACCATTTTCTGAAAATTTTATTTTATTTGAACAACTTCTGTGTGTTGCGTTTTTATGAAAGTCATTATACACATACGTTCTTAATTTCTGTGCAACCATTACGTCTAACTTTAAGTTTAATAGATTTCGTTATATTGTTACGAATAATTTATAGTACGATTATATAGTTATTTATACGTAATTCAAGTATAATACACAACAAATACTAGATCTAAAAGATTAAAAAAAACTATATTTCCACACAATATGATGTAAATTTTACGTGCAGGCAATATGTTTCTCTAGTACGGTAAATATTTAAATCCCACAGCGAGCATTTCAACCACCGTCATCCGCAAACGCATCGCACTAACAATAACCCAAAATTGCATATTAGAGAACGTTGAACGGTGAAATTATCCAATAGTCAACTAAATAATATATATAATTACGTGGTAGCTCCGGCTTTGTCTGCAAATCAGTGAAACAAATTAAAATTAATAATAATTAGCTGGCCAGCACAAAGGTGCTTGAATGCAGAGCGGTGGGTTAATATTGCATATTCTATCTTTGGAGTGCGGTCAGTAGCCAGGCAACCGGTATTGCCTATAAATTATTCAGACTTCGTCTACCACTAAAACTCCAATCCATACTCCTACATAATGTGCAAACACCTAATTTTTAATGTTTCCGCACATCACGGAAATTGCGATTATTAGTATAATTTATGATTTCAGCAAGAAGCTGTAATGGTAACAAATTATGTTTACATCTCCGCATTGTATAATTGAAGCCGTATTAATCACAATAATCGTCATCATTAATTCATACGCGAGTAATATAAACACTAAATTATTCACAAGAAAATTGTTTTTTGCCACCCGCCTCCCCATATTTCCTTCCCACATAATTACAACGGCGATATTTCGTTCCAAAGAGCAATACATCATAACTGCGGCGCATGATGTTAGTGGTTCATTATTTTAATTGTTGCCGTGTAGAAATGTGGGAGATGGATGGCGGCACATTTGTCAACTGTCGCGCTTCCTCATCGGGAAATCTTTCCGTTTCCAGTACTGTACATTACGTATCAAACTGCGATCTGACTTTATTTATGACTTCCGAATATACCCACTAAGTAGAGACAGTCAGACGCAATAATTTAGACTTTTATAACGGAAAATAGATAATGATATTTTGATGTGTTTATATTAACCTATCTGATAATAATAATAATAACCCTTTGTATTTATTTATCTGATTTTATATTTACGTTTCTGTGCATCAAAAGAAACGCATGCATAATTATTAACAACAAAATTAAAACTGCTGAATAGTATGACACAACCGTAATTTGGCTATGAAAATTGAGGATAGCTTTAGTTAAGGCCTAGTTTCCTAGGAAAAGTCATTTGCACATCACAAAAATCGTTTTTAGCATATGTAATTAAATACTTCAGAACTTTTCATCGTAATTCACTGCAATTTGCAGTACGTTGAGGAAATTCTCTTTATGGGAAAGCATATTTGTTTATATACACGTAAAATTATTTTTGTGACGTAAAAATGACGTCAAAAGCGGACGCTTTAAGCAAACGCTGTCCTATAAACCAGGGCTTTAGTGAAAACAAAGTATGTTTCCACGATTATGGGCTACGCACGGTCGTCGGAAATGCATATCCAGCGACTCAAAAAAATCGGAATGAAATACTACATGAAGTGTTTTAATGTAAAATATACAATTTATTAATATTATAATAATCTTCCGACGACGTATGATGAATCTATTATCTCGCCAACATCTCTGAGTCCGTGTGACTACTTGTATACTTTTCCTTCCAAAATATCACCAAACGTATTATTATGGATCATGCTTCTTTTAACTATGAAGTTGCAACATCTTAGATAACAATAGTTGCAACTATCATACTATTACGTTATTTTTGACCCCATTTGACGAACAAATCTGCCAGTAATAAGAAATATTGGCCACGACGGCAATGACAGCACAAAAGTTAAAAGTGACAGGTCGCTCGTCTTCAAAACATTGGCATCGTTTTTATATTAAAGGGATAATTAGTAATATAATAATACTATATATAGTTATCCTCATTTTTGCTTTTACGCTCATTCATTTATCAAGAAATCGGATTTTTTTACTATTTCATGTATACTGGCCATTTAATCATACTTTACAATTAAAATTACGATTTTCTTGTGCTAAATTAGCATGTTCAGATACATTTTCGCACTACAGTCATAATTTATCCAAAACAGGATACTACTGCTCTTCGCATGTATCGACTTCTCGATGCCAAACATAGATACAGATACGGAATGATCAGAGTAGCTGATATAAGTCAATATAATCGTTTTGACAGCTACTACTTTTTAATTACCTAGTATAATGTATTAACTCCGCCGATACCTGTCCCAAGCCAGGGTGCGAAAGACTAAGGTGGAGGAGTAGCAATCTAGTTGAAAAAATCAAGGGTAAACTGTCCGGTTGATAGTACCTTGTGAGGGTCCCGATATATACAACAAAAGATGGTCAATGCTTGCCAAGAGGAACAACTGTTTTCTAGGGCAGAATACAAAGATACTACTAACAAATACTAACATTATGAAGACAAAACGAAATGGAAGAAAACAGTAGCTTTTATGTTAAGGATGCCTGCATTCTTATTTGCTTATTTCTTCTAATATTTTCTTCCATTTCGTTTTGTCTTCATAATGTTTGTATTTTTTAGTAGTATCTTTGTATTCTGCCCTAGAAAACAGTTGTTCCTCTTGACAAACATTGATCATCTTTTGTTGCCCTTATCAGGAGCCTCACAAGGTACTATCAACCGGACAGTTTACCCTTGATTTTTTTAACTAGATTGCTACTCCAGATGGCATAAGCTCTATGGGGTTATATGGACTATATAATGACTTAAATGATTATGTTGATATAACATAAAAAAAAAAGAAATCAATACAAACAGTTTACTTCCTATCGCATATTTTGTCAGATTAAACATTATTATATCTATAATATATCCCTCTAACATAAATACCTTATTTCTTATTTTATTTCAGTTTTTTACTTTTGTTTTTGGAATCCAAAATATTCCTTATTTTGACTGATTTTTCGTATCTTATGTATTATTTTAAGGATACTAACCGTAACACTAAAAGAAACTAACAGAACCAGAACAATAATTATAGTATATGGGCTAAATGAAGATGATGTAGTTAGCAACAAAGAAGCATTTTGGGAGCAACTCAACGAAACAACCGAAACAGCCAAAGGAGAAGTTGACTTCAACAGTAGAATTGATAAGGAAGTAAAAGATAACGACTTGACGAGAGGAAGATATGATGTAAGACGTACTAAACGAAAATGGGAAGAAAATACTAGATTACTGTAGAATGAACAACCTAGTAATAACGAATACACTATTCAAATACAAATACACAAGGGAAGTGGTAAGCAGGAACGAACAATCTATAATAGATTACGTTTTAATAGAACAAGGAAAAAGGAGCAAAATAATAGATACAAGGGTAAAGAGAAGCTACGAAATTGAAAGTGACCACTATCTAGTTGTGACGTCAAATAAGGAAGACTGACAAGACAGTGACCAAATATAGCAATAAACTACAACAAGATAAGATCATACAAACTTGGAGAAACATAAACAGCAATACAATATATGGAGAAAATTAAGACGAAGATAGAAGTGACCAACGATAGAGAAGAAGTAGAGGAAATGTGGAATAACCTAAAGAAAAATATGCGTGAGACAGCAAAAGACACATGTGGTACGAAGAAGCACAAACAAGAAACAACAGACAGCCTGGTGGTCGGAGGACATACGAGAAAAAACAAAAGAAAAGAAAAAAGCATGGCAAAGATACCTAAACGACAAACATATGGAAAACTGCAAAAAAATACAGAGACAAGAGAAAAATAAAAGACGGGGTTAGAATAGCAAAAAACAGGGAATGGGAAAAGTTCGTGAAGACAATGGAAAAAAGGCAAGGGAAAACCAAAAGCTACTTTATAAAACCCTAAAAGATTGCAGGAAAGAAAAAGGACAAGAAATGAGATACATACAAGACAAACAAGGAAAAATGCTGAAGGAAAACGACGAAATATTAGAAATATGGAAAGAATATTTTGAAGAATTACTAACCTCAAATAACGACAAAGAACAAAAGACAAGAATTAGAGACAAGAACAACACAGAAGCAGATACAGAGAGTGTCAAGGAACAATAACTACTAGATATAATAAGGGGATTAAAAATAGGAAAAGCACCAGAACAAGACCAGATTACAATGGGAATAATCAAGCCTCTGTGTCCGGTAGGTAAAGAAAAACTACGGAAACTACTGAACAACATATGGAGCACAAATATCATACCAAAAGACTGGCAAACAGCACTAATCGTACCGATACACAAGAAAGGAGATAAGACGAAATGCTCAAATTATAGAGGCATAACTCTAATAAGTATATGGATGAAAATATTAGAAAAGACAGTACACTAGAAGAATCGCAATGCGGTTTTAAGAAAGGAGAATCCACACAGGACAAAATCTTCACAATAAAACAAATCACAGAAAAAATAACTACATATAATAAAAACACATATTTAAGATTCATAGACGTAGAAAAAGCGTTGGACATGATTCTAAGAAATAAATTATGAAAAATCCTAGAAGAGAGAGGTATAGAAAGAAATAAAGTCGAATTCATACAAAATATGTATAACAACAACACCCATGCAATAATACACAAGGGATAAACATCAAGAACATTTAAGACAACCAATGGACTAAGACAAGGAGGCGGGTTCTGACTTACTTTATTTAATATATACATGGATGAAATAATTAAGAGCATGAAACCAGAAATAAAAAAAGCAAATATAGGTTACAAAAACATGCAAGTGGTAAAAATATCGAAAGGAGCATTCGCTGATGACGTCGTAGTGATAGCAGATAATGAAGTTAATCTGCAGCACAACCTGAGTGTATGGAATAGGCATCTGGAAAAGTATAATATGAAAATGAATGATAAGAAAACAAAAGTGTTGATAATAGGAAACCGGAAAGAACAAATAAATATAAAGATAGAACAACACAAAATAGAGCAAGTACAACAATTCAAATAGGTACCTAGAAGTAGCACAGAAGTCGGAAAAATGTAACAGAATAAACAACACAGTTAAAATATACCACGCATTGAGCAATATACTGATTAACAAAAAAAGAGATCAGCAGAAGGACAAAAATAAATATATACAAAAGCATATATAGACCTATACTGACATATGGGAGCGAGGCGTAGAAACTAACGAAGAGGGAGAAACGTAGAATACAGGCAATGGAAATGAAATATCTCAGAGGAGTAAAACAAGTTACGAGAAGAGACAGAATAAGAAATGATGACATCGAGAAGAATTGGAAATTGATGCTATATAAAAGTATATAGAAAAGAAACAACTAAAATGATGGCTACATTTTATTAGGATGGACAAAAAGAATCAAACAAAACACGTATGGGAAGCAAGAACTGGAAATAAAAGAAGAAGAGTTAAACCAAGAAAATGTATTATTTTATATCTGCACAAATCCACCTTAATTCATCATACATTAGTTTAAATATTGAAACTATGTATTGATGTCCAACAGTTCCTTTTAAAACTCTAGCGGATTTATCGAGAATTCAGATCTAGATATCTGTTATTACTTGATTCCATGAAAGCATTATAGAGGACGCTTCGCGTCCATTTGAGGATAAAATTGCATTTTATTGAAAATATTTTTTTACCCTATATAACATACCATAATAATACACACACAGTACTATAAAAAAAATATATATATAATTTTTATTTTAATTTTTCATTTACTATCCGTAAATATAATTTACAATATATAAAGGATTTACAATTCTACACAAAATTTGAATAGTAATTCAGGATATTTTTAAACAATTAGCATTATTATCATTAATTTCAATTATAATATCGACCTAACACAACCTGAGCACGTGATATTGATCCTTCTGACGCTTGCGCATTTACATTCCTTGCTCTCGCAGGAACCTATTTATATGTCCAGCAGGATAGGATGATTCGAGCAACTGCCTCTAGATTGCAGCATGATGGCTTGCAGACAAGTTTTCCTGCTGAAAGGCGCACAATTCGACGGAGAACAGTTGCTCGACGGCCTGCATGCTTGCTGCTGCGTTCCGTCAGAGCCGCGAACACGTCGCACATGTGCCACACGATATTTTTCACAACAAACTTTTTAAGCCGGTCGTCTTTTTTAACAACTTACGGGATGTTATTGTTTTCCTTCTTGAATATTTTATGAACTACTCCCGATTGTCAAATATTAGAGACTCATGCGGTGAGTAAATTTAATACATGCATGAAGCTTAATTTATTTTTGAATATAACAAACATGTTATCTTGCTTATTTTTGTTTTATATTATCTATTTTACGTAATTAGATATAACAGTAAAAATATTGTATAAATATTTACGGAATTGGTATAATTTTATAAAAACAATTAGTGTT
This sequence comes from Lordithon lunulatus, assembly GCA_963942505.1. Classification (NCBI taxonomy): domain Eukaryota; kingdom Metazoa; phylum Arthropoda; class Insecta; order Coleoptera; family Staphylinidae; genus Lordithon; species Lordithon lunulatus. Next base: position 50,864,666 of record OZ012666.1, on the reverse strand, counting down.
TAATCCAGTAAATTATAGCTCATTAAATATTATAATAGCATATGTTCATAACCTTCGTATAAGCGTTGGGTCAATGCGAGATATTATTATGATTAAGAGCAATTGCTTAGCTTCAATTGAGACGTATTTATATCATCACTAACGTATAAATGCCATAACATGTCTATTGTTAAATTAAAAGCCATTAATAAAACGGATTGTGTGACAATTCAGCTTATAATAGCAATTGCATTTTTCTGTGAAATTGTATCTCTTTCATACCGTGACGGAAATATTCGGCTTCGCTATTATTTCCTACCAAAAAGAAAACACAAATTCCCCGAAAATAAATTGAAAAGTGGCCATCTATCTTACGCCTATTGTGCTCGGGATAATAAAGGGGTGGGCTGCGTGGCGTATGTTTTTCCCGGTTTCGATTCACAGGTGCTCGAGTAGATATTTTCAGGCAACAACAGAAGCCGTAAAGACACAAGTGGATGTCGCGGCGATGGAACACGCATCAATTCGTCCCATTCACCTTTCTTCCGTAATAAACTCTCGGTCTTTGTTAGTTGCTTTCCTCTGAAGCCCGTGCGCGCTGTAACTCGGGAATAATTGAACCTTCCTACGAATTGATGTTTATTCAGAAACTAAAAATAAATTCCCGGTCACGAACGCTATCAATACGGAAACGCAGCTTGGTGAATACCGGCGAACGTGTTATTTAATAACCTTTACAATTGAACGACTACTGAAATATATTTGATTTTAATTTTACCTCTGGGATGATGATGTATTGCTTTATTAATTCATATAAAACAATCTAGTAATATGCATTTAATCATTATTAATATGATACTAACTTATATCCAAACTAATATTTAAGTCAGTAACTTTTTACAAATTTTTACGCCGATAACATTTCTCAGGGGTAACTCCACGATTGTCCACCTAAAATGTTCCACTGTCCACCCCCACATAAGGGAAATAGAAATAGATTAAAATAACAATGGATATGTATGAATTTACATCTCTAACCACATACTCATCTAAATAAAAACTACAATCGTTTGTCCTTTCATTATTTCTGTTTTTCCAGTCATTATTTGCATGTATCCACATTTTACAAAACAGTTATTAACCATTTAATATGTAAAATCAAAGACAGAGCTGATTTTTTCTTAATGCATTTTTTCTACCAATTATCATTGGAATCGTTTGTCCATTTATAATTTTCGTTTGTTCACCCATTATTTTCGTTTATCTGCCCTTCACACACAAAAATTAACAATTTGAAATTTTAACTAAATTATTATGGCTCTGAATTTTTCTAATGATGATTGTAATCGTGTGTCCATTTATAAATGAAAGTAATGGCTAGGGAAACAAAAATAATCAAAGGGTAACCGATTATAGTTCTTATTTAGATGATTGTGTGGTGGGGGGACTTTTTTAAGGGTAGATAAAGGAACATTTTTGTATAATGACAAACATGGACACATCATATATTTTTTTCTTCGAAAATTCAAAGTTAGGGGTTGCAATTTCACAGAACTGAGACATTCGAATAATATGGTTTTATCATACGAAGTATGCATAAAGTATTGTAATTATATTTCTTGCGAAAATCCTCATTCTTAGAACAACAAATCATTTTAAGACAATGGACAATCTTACCCAGTAAATCTTTCCACTATCCGTAGTCTGTGATAATTATTTTCTTCACGTTTTCTGAAAAAATACCGGATATTTTAAAACCAAAGTGCATATATAGCTAACATAACTTCTTCTATTAGTTTTTGGTGGGAATCAGCCGGTGTAAAAGCTATGTTTACTAACTGAGATTTTTCAATTGTGAAAAATATTTAACCACATTTAAGAAATGATGTACAACTTTCTTATAGCATTTCGAGTCTTTTATTAAAACTGAAAAATAGTGTATCTAATAGAAATAACACATTACCTGTGTCAACTTTTCTAAAATATACATTCGATGCAGGTTAAGTACGTTTTTTGTTGAAAATTATAGAGATTAGTAATACTTCAATCAGATATCGTTTATATATATATATATATATATATATACATTAAAACGATTTGGTTTAATTAATATTATGAGTTGAAATGAGACCTTAGTTGAATACAACAAAGTAGAGCTAAATTAACGGCATATTATCCGCATAGTACATAAATAATCAAAATATATTGTTTAACTTGATGCACTGAAATCTCTGTTTGCGTCCGTAATGCGTTGAAAATATGAATTGGTTTAAAAATCAAAACAGACCCATCAGAGTAAATATCATTCACATTGCACGTATCTATCCAAATTTGTATTATATAGCGCTTTAAATTTAGCGTGTGGTTTTATATTTATATTACTAATGTACAAATATTTTTTTTTATAACCTCAACAATTTTTATAAAAAGGAATGTTCTGCCCATAAAATTACAAATATGCAAGTATCGTAGAACCATCGCTGTATGACAAAAAATAGAAACTAATGTTCGGAGAAATGCGGAAAACCTTACTGGGCGTATCTATTAAACAATATGCAATCAGCAATATTGACAATGGGGCATATAAATGCGAATATTGCCTAAAATATTGTTAAAAAACCAGCAATAATTTCAGAAATACTTTTACTAGCATCTCTCTCCAACTGAACAGTATAATGCGCAACAATATACCATCAGTAATATTGCCAGATAGGGAATATTCTCATAAAGATGCGATGGATTGAATAAGTTGTAAAATGTTGCGAACATTACCAGAAATTTCCAAAAAGTAGGAAATTATTTTGGAAATGTTACCTGTGGTCAATAACATATGCTTGAAAGATAACATAATTGCCATTGTCTTCTTGTTGGTATCACTATTAATTATCTATCATTATTAGTTTTCAAAAAAACCTCTGAAAATCTGTGAAAAGTGATTCCCGAAATTTCCTCCACAACGATTTAAACTCTCGATCCCCAATGTACACTACGAAGCGGATGGGGCCTCTAACCACTAGGCCAACGAGCTGGGTACTAGGCTTGTTTACTGACATGCTTTGACTGTTTTTCTTCATTATGGACACAATAGCAACTAAATTCTATATGTTTAATGAAAAGAATACGGAAAATTCCCTTTATATTTTCTTAGGTTTATTTAGTCATCTGGTGTTGGTTGACAGATTGTGTCATAATATAGGCATATTATCAGTAGCATGCGGCCAGTCTCAGTATTTCATAACTATAATTCTAAAAATAGGGCTCGCAGTCTCCGTAGGCGGGCGAACAAAAAATGGTAAGGTTTTTTTATTCGATTATATCAAAATTAATTTATAGAGAATATTCGCCAAACATACTGAACTGTTGGGATGTAGTCAACCAAATGATAGGCAAATAACCATGCGGGCGCGATCATCTATTGACAATGTACAATTGCAGTTTGTGGGTTCGCTCGATTGTCTTTAGACAATACATGGAATTATTGGTAATAAGGCGATTCTCAATTCCCTTTGTCAGTACTACAATATTTTAATTTTGGATTTTACCCACGAATTGAAGTTTCTTGTGATGCTACCGGATAGAGGACATTTATTAATTTAACTATTTATTGTATTAAAATATTTTATAACGTGTATAACACATTAACCATGAGAAAAGTATTTGCACCAGCACAAATCCAATGCGAAACACTCATATGTTCGATAATATGCCTCCTTCTTTTATTGGTCAAGCCAAAATGACAGATCGATCAGTCGGGACTCTATGGACTGTACCAGAATAAATGATCAATTTTTGCCGGGAGAATCATTAATTTGCTCAATTTGCTTTGCGAAACACAAAATCCTCTGTAATTATGTCGATAGCATAACGGTAGCATAAGATGCTCATAATAATTCATTACTTATTTTGTTTTAAATGTAATCATGTCATTATTTTTCTCTGTAATTAGATGATATTTTACCTACCTAATTAAAGACTTAAAAGAAGAAGTAGTGAACAACCGAAGAAAGCGAATACGGGCTGGCTAAGAAGCACGACATGGGCCATACAATTTTAAATTCATATTAGAATGGAAACCACCAGGAAACATATGTGGTACATGCAAGATGGTGCACCTAGTGTGCAACGGAATGTTGTTCGCCATCTGAATGCAGAATTTGATGGTCGATGCATAGGACGCAAAATTAAATAAATAATATAGCGCACCGCTACTGAATTTGATTATGATTCATATACGTGAGTATCAGATTTCTATCATGGCAATGTGATTATTTTTTCGTCGATAATATGAAGCACGTTCTCATTGGTCAACTTAAAAGTCCTCTAGCTACCAGACGAAGATGAATTTACTAATAAAACAATTGAGTTATAAAGCTAGATTAACTCACCTTTACCACCAATTCATAGTTTGCCCTAGAATTACATAACATTTTGTTTCACGCATTAAACCCAAATAGCAGGGGACCGAACGAGGGCAGTGTGGGCACAAGATTTAAGTGAATGCTTTAATGGCCAATCTGAAATGCATCCGTGAGGTCTATATTACTATACGGTGCTGAGATATGGGGTGTCAAGGAAGTGCTAGAGGCTATAAGGGTGCAACTGCAGCACTTGAAAAGATTACTAAGCCTGCAAAGATTAACCCCAAGCTATATCGTACTTTATAAATTATAGGCTTATAGCGTCAACCGACGCCTTCGGACGCCCTTTTCCATATTCTAAGGCCCTTCCATTCTCGTTCTTCAAGGCCCCTTTCTCGCATGCAGCATTTTAATCCTTCTATACATGAATTTTGTTGTCTTCCCTATAGAACCCAGTCCATCAATCTCTTAAGCAATATATTCGATCCTCATACGCTGTACATATCCATAGCACACGAGTTGTTTTTAACAATCTCAATCTATAACTTGTCTTAATTTTTGGTTGTAAGTTTTCATTTGGGATACATGCAGTCTAGATATTCTGGTAGATCTGAGTAGCGTAACTACTTCTACTGCAAGAATTATTCGTCGGTCAGCTAATGAAATTGTCTATATTTCAGCGCCGTATGTAAGTACGCTTTTTTCCATGGTTCTGTACATATTGTACTTACGGTGGTTAGATATACGTTTGGACAAATACACTGATAAGATACCCCACTAGTTTCCTTTTATATAGTATAGTATCAGCATAGCGATGTTTGCCCGTTTGGTCGGGCTCATCCTTCTGAAGTGGTCTCTCCAGTAGCGTGTGCGCGATCCAGTCCACCCTACTACGTCCTGGACTCCTCATCTTTGTCGGATATCGCTATTTCGATTTATGTCTTGTAGTGTGTATCCCATGGTTACCAGCCGTCGGTCTTTTGGGAGGACAATCTTCCTTTTAGGCTATAATGTTCTCCCTCTTGTTAAAATGTCCTCCTTTTTCTCATTTATTATTATTTATTTCGTATTTTGACTATTTGGTGTATGGCCTTCAAGGCACACTAAGCTCCACTACTCTGCTTACTCGGCCTAGGGTTGGGATCCTTGGTTGTCAGGATTGTTTGTCGCCTGCCTAGTGTTCTGGTTGTGGTTGCTGGGATATGTCAGTTCTTTCCTTCATGTCTCGTCTATGCCCCGTCCGGTTGGGTCTTGTGTGGCGAGTAGTAGTTTGGGTGTCTTGCTCTGCCTAGGCCAGCCTTCGCCTGTACGGTCGTTGTGTCGGTCATTGTGCATTGGATTGGCCCCGCCCGCACTTGTCTTCGCCTCGTCCATAGCCTTCCTCTTAATTGGGCATCGAAGGCCTTCCACGGCATGTCCCTCTACCTTGTACAGGACGTAGAAGGCTGTCTGCCTTTTGTAGTGTCTTGTCTGGTGGTCTTCGGTGTCTGTCCATGGGTATTTTTTTTGTGGTATTTCGGCAACTTTGTTGTTTGTTTCTGTTGGTTCCGCCTTCCCATCTCCTCTTTTTGGAAGCTATGTGGCTTTCCTCTTGGCTGACTGTGTTAAATGGCTTTGTTCCTGTGGCCAAATTACCAGCCTTCGGTATTATCTAATCGACTAGCGATTCCCTGCTAATTCTGGGGGTTTCTGCGTTGTCTTTTGTTCGTTGAAGTCCTGGGTGTTTCGTCGCTTCCTTCAAATGGGTTGGTGTCTTCTACGGGCTATGGTTCCGTCTTTCCTTTCTCTATTTGATGGTAGTCGGATGATGGTCAGTGGGCACCCCCCTCCTCTCCATAGTCAACGATGAATTATTTTTGAACATTAGTTCCTTTTATTCCAGGGTAAAAGTAGTTCCGTGGTCGTATGCAGTGGTGCCTTCAGTCTTCTTCTCTTTTTACAAGTTTGAGCTTTTGCTCACTTGTCTTAGTTCTCGGGTTTCACGGGATCGGCGTCTTCTCGTGGTCGCCTGGAGGTGTTGCCACCCCTAAGCTAACCATCCTCTCCGACTAAACCTTCTTTTGAAATAAGAATAGTTGGTAACCTTAGTGTATCCGCATATGGATCGAAGGGTCCACCATTCCGTAATCTACAGTAGCTGCATTGTCTGCCGTGCTCACATCTTTTGTAAATGCGGGATTTGTTGTGAATCCGTAGATAGCATGTGTTGATTTCGCTAAATGACATCCCGTAGGTATCCCGATAGAGCCGCTGCCTTATGCTTGGTTGCGGACCTACTCTGTCGTAGATCTTTGTAACTAGTGGTTTCGGCCCCAGGGCAGTTGAAGCTCATTTCTTGTTCAATTGGGGTGTTATCTATTGACAGTTTGCAACTCGCTGGAGATAACTACTGTGCTGGATTTTAATGAGGTATTGATATTTGCATATTAAGTCTCTCCGCGCAGGTTTTGAACGTTGAAGTTGTCGCTGTAATGCCTGCAATATGGTTCTTCTCTTCCCATCATGTACACGCTTCCTGTTCTCTTTACGGTTACAATTATTTTTTTCATAATCAGATTGAATACTGCCGGGTTCAAGCAGTCCCTTTGTATGACACTTTGCGCGATATCTCTTCAGTTAGTGCTTCGCCTTACTCTTATTTTGTTCTTGGTGTATATGTCCCTCAGTAAGTCGTTTATCATCCACTTCGTATTTTTGAATCCTCTTTATGATGCCTGCGAATCGCACTGAGTGGTAGGCAAGTATCAGATCGATGAAGCACATGAATATAGGTTTATTGTACCATTTACTTTACTATCATATGATAAACTATGAATATGGCATCTATGGTCGATTTGTTTCTCCTGTCATGTTGGAGATCACTTCATTGTTTATTATTTCCGCCAGGAGTTTTAACTTTTAAACAGTTTTGTGATTTCTGATACTAGTGGCTGTCCGCAGGATTTCAAGTTTTCACTGTCTATTTCTTCTAATCCAGGCGACAAGAAGGATTACGCTTTATTATAGTTTCTAGGTTTGCGTTATATGGTAACGTTGTCCTCAGTTTGATCTCTATATAGGTTTTTGAATGTTGAAACCAAGTTTGAGTTGATATTGTCATGTTCGAGGTTTACTCGTCAATTAGATTATTTCGATTTCGTAAAAAGCCTATATCTATCTTTAGGCATCGTGTAGGTCGAGTTTCATATTTTTGGTGAGTCCGTCTTGATTTCTCTTATCCTGCTATTTATGTGATATCTTATTTTTCGATATATTGTTCTTTATGTATCTTCTTATTCTTGATGTATGCTTGCTTTTCTCCGCAGCTAAGCTAATTTTTAGGATAATTTAATTTATTAAATATATAATTAAATATTTAAATTTTAAAAATAGTACAACTTACCCTCGAAGAGGGAAATTAAACGCCATCTGATAGCACTACATCAATTAGCAATGCACACCCATATGGTAATAACCGTCAACATGCTCATGTCTTCAGGATCACCGGGTAGTGCCCTCTACATATCTAGATTTCGATCTTATTAGATCTCGTCAGTGTAGCTCAGCTAGTGAGGATGAATTCACACAATATCTCGAGTGGTTATGTACAAAAATAGTACAACTTACCCTCGAAGAGGGAACTTAAACGCCATATGGCGGTTCACACTTATATATGTTTTATACGATTGTCCTTGTGCTGATATCTCAAGCACTCTGTTGGAATATTATTCTCTAGAGGGCACTAGCCGGTGATCCTGAAGACATGAGCATGTTGACGGTTATTACCATATGGGTGTGCATTGCTAATTGATGTGGTGCCGCCAGATGGCGTTTAACTTCCCTCTTCGAGGGTAAGTTATACTATTTTTGTATATAACCACTCGAGATATTGTGTGAATTCATCCTAACTAGCTGAGCTACACTGACGAGATCTAATAAGATTGAGACTCTAAACTGTGTCTTATAAAATATTTCGGAATATTCCGGGCAAGTTGCTATAGATGTAAGTCTCCTAAATTGAAGTTTATTATATTGAATTATTGATTTCAGTTCCCATTTTTTTTCCTTAGTGGTAAGACTTTTAGAAATCCTATTTCGGTTAGTGTTCTCATACCCTTTTATTACTGCCTCGGTGTAGTTTTAGTTATGTCTGCTATTACCTAATTTATGATCTAAACAATATATAGAGCTGGGATTTGTTTTCATATTTTTGAGAGATGACCTTCCTCTCTTATTTATCAATATGTAGTATATTTGATTATTAAGTTATTTGTCAGATAATGTGTAACGCGACATGTAGGATGCAGAATGTCGATGGTATTTTCTTTTCGCCTCTTGCGTTCCTGTTTCCGAGTTCGAACTGGCCCATTATGTTTCGCATGTCCTTATACGTTTAGGTAGAAACAGCCTTGGCGTCAGAGTCACCAACCACGGTTACCATGCTTTTGGAGATTCTACCATTATTTAACGTTAATTTCATATATTTCATATCGTGGCCAACTTTCGTGTACATAAGATCTACTTTTTATCTTTAAAGTGGGTCGCGATGGACTTGCTGTCATTAGAGCTCTATTTACAAGTATGTAGTCTAATCGGTATCTAAGTTAAAACATCGCGAGCGATCGACCATAATTGACTTAGCGATCGAGTGGTCGATCGCGATCGACTTGTTGGCCACTCCTGCTCTAGTGAATTCGGTGTTGGTGGTATACCCGTATTAAACTATTACTGGTTAAACTTGTAGAGTTTGTGTTATAATTCGATCGTTAATTGCTTTGTAATATTTTCTAGCATAATGCTATCCTGATAGCATGCAATCACTGATACTCTTTATTATTATTGAATCGGGCCCTCTAGAACAAGAGCCTAGCATTCGAATATAAATAAACCAAAATAATTAACCTAGATAGTTGACAGACCACAAACACGTAAGGAATCAGGATACAAAGTGGTGGAATGATTTCAGTATATAGGAGCAATGCAGAGCCTCAACGGGGGATGTGAAATGGCAAATAAAGCAACAGAAACGAAACAGGAAGGATGCACGTCGAAAACAAAAGACCATCGCAGAATAGAGGCGTTAGAGTTAGTATTATCAAAAGATGCTAACTACACCGCGGACGATAGACCGCACATCGATTATAGAAGAACTAAATGTTGAAAATAGACTTCCAACAAATCAATCGTACCTGGCTCGAAATATGATATCATGGTGCGAATAAACTTTGAATAAAATTATGAATGTAGACCATTGAGGGGAAGCTCGCCTACACGATGAATCGATTAAAGAAAAACGTTAATCGGTCAGGGATCCACTAAGAAAATAACACAATAGAAAACGCTGAAAATAAGCCTAATACCACTAATACCATCGTAAGAACATGATTCACTACACCATAAAGGTGTATGATCGAAGTTCAGATGTGGGGTACATGTTTACAGAACGGCCCAATGTTTCAATGGCAAAGTCTATTTAACTCATAATACCTTTAGGTGTGGAGACGTATCTCTAAAAATGTATAACCCATAATTAAAGCAGTTCTGTTAGCTTTTACAGTTGCCATGCACATTTAGTTAGGCGTGTCGTTTAACTCATTTTAATAATTTATAAATGTCCAGGATATTTAATTAACGAATATGTTTATAATTATTTAAATCTGTTTCAATATTTTCATTATATTTATATAATAAGTTCTACTAGAGGGTCAGCATAGACATGCATATATTTTATATACAGTTAATATTTAAACCAGTCGAACTAACGATATCTAACATTAGCAATTTCTTGCGGAAAGCATTTAGTTTTTGGAGTAGATTTTTCACCCGAACCAACGAAATAAAATTTCAAAAATTCTTCAGTGTAAAAGTTCCATTCAATATAATTTTTAATTATTTTTGTAGTCCTATATTATGTGCCAGTACCATCAGTACAGGGGAATTGGTTGCCTATATTACCACGGGCTAGTTTCGAAATTTATATCAAGATACAATTTACAAGACTTTGGACATTATTTATTCTAAAATATACAGCAAAAAATAATTAAATCAATATTGAATAAACAATATAGTGTATTATTATATACACATTGCGTATAGAAAATATGATACACAATTGAATACATATTAATTTTAATGTTTAATTATCACCGCAATAAATTTGTTGTTGGTAACTTATCTAATGAGGGCTATGTTGTAAATATTCATAGGGGTAGACAATGATACTATTTATATTACGGGCATATGAATTTGTGACGAATGAAGACTCTAAAATTCGCTTACCTTTAATTATATACTAATTCTTTGCACCACAATATATTTTTTACTAAAGAAAAATGTATATGTCTCTTTGTTAGTTTAAAATGATTCCTAAAATTTCCGAATGTGTGAAAATAATAATTATCCTCAACTAACTTTCTAAATGTAATTTCTCCCATTGCACATAACATAGTTGTCTGCACCGCGGAACATGGTCAGAGTTAAACAAAGTGAAATTGAAAGTTATGAGCTGTGCCGTACTCACACTAACCAACCGCATTATACAGTCCTCCGTTTACGGATACACACCTCATAATTTCAAACTTCTTTCCGGAAGAGTCATTTTCCAAAAAAACCCATTACATGCATAATTTTTAACTGTTTGATGCATTCTGTTCACGTATTTGGTTTTATTGAGTGCCAGAGGAACCTAATAAACGCAGCCGACAATAGACGGGCGTGATGTTGATGTAGATGTTCGTAGTCCTGCAACTATTCCAATAAGGACACGGCCGCTCCCGTTCGTCCTGCCTGTGTTGCATGTCAGCTCCCGCAGGACTCCACGTCCACGTGACTTGGGTTATTCATATTTTCAATTTCCAGCCCGTACGAGGCTGTTTTTACAACGCTGGTAAATAATGTAATGTGCCGCTTAGAGAGAATACGCAATTTGCATATTGAAAGACGCTCCGTATTTAAATTTAATTCATTTACGGTTAATGTTAACATGAATATAAGATGAATCTATGATACTGAAATGAATAGTGACGCTATAAATTTAGCTGCAATTAAATACTTTACATGGAATTTGCAGGAGGTACTCATAATTCTATTACGTTATATGTGTCTTTTGCGATTTGAATATGAATTATTTGCACATCTGGCATGAGAGCTATTCTCGGGATATAACTCGCCCGGTTTCTTTGATATTTGCAACTGAAATTATCACTGAAATACTCTTATACGATCTTTTAGTCTTGTTAAGTTGAAAAGTTCTAAGGCATTCCAGTTTCTAAGCATTACCCACGAGTCGAGATGTATACGGACAATTAATTTTAACTAGCAGGAAATACTACGTTCATTCTTCAAATGGTTTTAATTGCCACATACTATAAAACCGCTAATTGATGTTTACAAAAAAATCAATCACTCAGCTCATGAAAATTAATATTGAGATTTCGCAATGGACGTGTCGCTGGAATTCAATTACCAATTGTTGGATAGATGTGGCCGGGCAAGGGCTAATAGTTTCAGTGGAATTTCCGATGTTATTTAGTCCGTCGCTGAAGGGGCCGTATACGTGCAATATTATGTATAATTTTGCGTACTAAAACGGATAAATTGTACATGGCCATCAGCATGTTAAATTGGGCTTGGGTAGGTTAAGCATATTGGGATACATAATAATAAGGGTCAAACATCATATACTGGTTAACGTGCAATTTAACGTATGTGCAAATTTGATATAATAAGAGGAGCGCAACCTACAATTTTCCAACAATACGCTGTATGTTTTCCTAATTTAATTAATTTAATAACAATTTATGATCGTACTTAAGATTTACGATATGATAATTGTCAATTAGATAATAATAGGGATATAAAATATTTTTATAAATAAATACACACGCTTATTTTTCGTTGGCAATGCGAAAGAATGTTCGGAGACACAAAGTTCGACACTGTATCCAATTTTTACCTTGAGCCAAAGCTTGTTTTATATTCCATTCTCATTAATTTTATATCCCGGCAGATTGGTAGGGGCGTCTCTCTCCCATGCTCGGTGTTTTACGAAACGATTGCGATTGTGAGGCGCAGATTAAAATTTAAAAGTTGATCCGGCAGCGGCGGGCGTAATTGATTTATTAAGTATTGATACATGTTCTTAGGGAATGCTAGCAATTCTAAGCAGGGTCTTTCGCGCGGAATAATTGCGTTATTTATGACAGTTTGATTGGGGTCGCAGCAGGTTAAATCAATGAGCGGGACCGCTGGCGCCGACCGCACCGGACACTCGAGATAATCACACCTAATTCCCCCTTGAATGCAACTACTAGCAATCTCTGCCGCATTAATTCCCATCGTCGTTGTTTTCATATCGACTATGCGGACAAATAAAATATTCCGGCTTTTGTAAATCCAGCGCCGCGCGTGTTTGTCTTGTTTATTTTGTTGGTACATGTTTGATGCTTTTTAGAGATAGCTTCCGGACGTGACTTCTACGAAAATCCGTGACATAATTTTATAGGTGTTCTAGATAAATACAAATTATTTATTAATGTTCGAATGTCGCACGTATGGTTTATATTTTATAGGGAAATATTATTTTGTTGGGCTTTCTAGCGGGTGCATGTATTTTACATTATACAAAGGTTTTCTGTATAATCCTTAAAACTAGCAGCATTTAGTTCTAACCAGTTCCGAATAACACGGTTGATATAACTTATATTATTTAACAACTAGGCGTATGACTAATCTACTATATCGCCAACTCGTCTGAGCCCGAGTGACTATTTGTATATTTTCCTCTCAAAACATGGCCAAACGTAATATTGTGCACCTTTTTGTTCTAACGATCAGTTGCAACTTATAAAATAACAATAGACTATCCTACTATCGCGTCGATTTTGTCCCCATTTGACCAACAAAACTGCCAGTAATAAAAATATTTGTCATGACGTGCACTGACAGACCAAACGTCATAAATGACAGGTTGGTCGGCTTCAAAACATTGTATTCGTTTTTATTAATATATTTATTATAGCGATGTAACGGGTTAGTTTAATTTCTTCCGTATTCATAGTGTATAATCATGGTAATGTTTTCTACAGCTTCCCTTAAAAATAATAGTATTACTAATTTGACTATTTATAATGTTGCATGAATGATAATTTCGTGACACATTTTGTGATGCTGAATGGATTTCTATTTATTTATAAAATGTGGCCATGTTACGTAAACGTCCATTAGAAACATGTTTCTTTTGTTTACAACATAATATAATAAAATCATTGTTAATATTTCTTTCCCTCATATGAATAATAAACAAGTTAACTACGACTAGTAGTCTGCAAGGTAGTATCTTACAATATCTAGGTCACTTTATTTACAATCAGGTATACGAAAGTAATGTGAGGATCTTATGTTCGCGATTAAATAACGCAAACTGGGACAAACTACGACAAAATTAAAAACCCGAGAAGACGGAGGAAGACGCCTTAAAAAAGGACATCTCGGTGACGTGACGGTGTCTCCGTATGCACGAGATAATTCACATTAAATTCATACAGTTACTTATATTTATAACGGATTTTAGTGAAAAGTGAATCCAGAGTGCGTGAATAAAACCAAAAATTCAAAACCACCACTCGATAACATCGGCTTGCCATCAATTTTGCCTCCTTCATTCTATTGCTTCTTAATTGGTTTTATATATCGGTGTAATTTAACCCATGAATTAATTGAAATTAGTATAACGTGAAATTAAATTTTAATTATCGAAAATATTCTCGAATATCTGGGACAATGTCAAATTAATGAGCCAGAACCAATTAATGCGAGACCGTTTCGTGAGGTCGCTGCGCTTTGTTGCCGGCTGCACGTAACGCTCGTTTTTATTATTTCTCCGCTCGATTTCTTTTTACTCTTTCATACGCGAATTTTATCAAGGATTATGAGGGATAATGCGAAAATAACTAAAATATTTTGTGCACCGCCGCAAGCGTATTTGAGAGTAACTAATGCGGTTTAAAATCAAGAGAAGAGGAAAGAATAGTATTGATACTATTCTGCGGTTATAAGGTTTTGAACTATTTAATTAGTCATTCGTTTTTCCCTTATTAATCTACTAGTATTATAGATATTATAAAGTATAAAGTATAACTCATTTCTTCGTAGAGCCGGTTACTACTTCAAATGAATTTATTTGGGTTTTATATATTCTAAAATGTATTCAATCCTATAATTTATCAATTTAAATTATATTATTTTATATTCACTCGCGTTTACCTTTTCTTTATTTTTATTTTCTAGTTGAAGCTACTCATATTGCCAGGATAAACAATAAAGACGAAATTAATTCAACAAAAGAAAGATAAAGCGAGGGCAAGGATCCAGAATGTAAAGACACTGGAATTCAAGAAATATTTAATTAAAAACATTCAACCCTAATGCCACACATAAATTATCTTACATCAATAAAAACAAGTGCTTCAATTAAATTAATTAACCCGCGTCACCTCTATCGATTTTCTGTACTTGTCGCGTTTAAACGTTATCGTACATGCGGCACAATTAATTTATTTCAGCGGCGGCCCAACAGCGCCGCCCATACGTTAAATCCTTTTTGAATTTCTAACACGTACCGCGCATTTATACAGTTCAACAATAAAACAGTACGTCCGACCGGTTTATGCAAGTTATGGACTGTATCGCATCGCAACTTTTATGACTTATTGAAAATACGGCTCGCAAAATAAAGTTACGCGTTACCAACTGAAAACTGTAATATATAACTGAAGTTGCATTTTGTTTAGAGCCGTGCAGTGGAAATGAGGGCGCTTGCTATTTGTTCAATATGCTATCTGTATTGTTTGATTAAAACGCAAACTGGATTTTGTACAACTTATTATTTTATGATATGGATGATTTACATTTTCGTTTGTTTCTTAAATTCTTATTTTAAAAAGGATACAACAAATTGAATATACAACGAAACACATAATGTAGGTTACTTTCCTATTTTCCACCGTATTATATTATACCTTAATAGTCAAGTCTATTATATTTCTACTTTTTATATTATTTTATGCATTCTATCTATCATATATTTTATTTTCATTATTGGTCCTAGTCACTTGTACTGTTATTAGATATCTACTTGTTGGGCAAATAAACTATATTATTATTATATTATTAATATGTGATAGTTATGTGTTAACTATAAGAACGGACATCCTAAAATTACTATAGATTCAAAATATATATACTTTTCTCCGAAAAATACTATTCCACTAATAATACCTTTAATTGTTTGACACCAAAGTGTCCTGCGGGTTTCCCATCCTCTCTTAACCATTTACTCACATTTCTGCAATTCCCCACCTACTCCCCTTTCACTTCCACACATTCGTCGCCCAAGAATCACCACGTGTTAATATATACATACGCTGTGTACAGTGACGTAGCAAGCTTAACTCGCGCCCGGGGCACAATACCTTTTTAGTTTAGGTGGATCATTTCTAGATAGCCTAATGACATTCGTGTTTGGAATAATTATCAGTTAAAATTTTCCGAAGCATTGAAAGTATAAATTGGTTTCAATTCTTGTTATAATAATGTTTATGACAATCTTGAAATTTGAATACGTGAAAACTTCAATGCAATTTAAACTAAATATATATATACATATATATATATATATATATATATATATATATATATATATATAGAATAATAATAATATAATAAATATACCAGAAATATCTAAAAGTACGCACTTTGGACAAGGGAAAATAATGAACATGTAGCGTGATTATCTATAACAGGGCTGTCCAATTGCAAGTGCCTCAAGGGCCGCTTTAAAAAAAATGCGATTTGGAGGGCTGCATTATAAAATCTTCGTATGCAACTCTATCAGTCAGTTTTAATAGGTATGGTAGAGAAAGAAAAAATGCGTTTGTATTATTATTTTAATTTATTCAATGTCAAATATGGGAAATTTGAGGATGTTGGTTTTCACTAAGTAATGCATCAATATTAACTTTAATATTTGTTGTTGACAACTGAGTAAGTGACATCTATATTTAGACTTTATAAATTTCATGTTGGAAAAGGTGCTTTCGAAACGATACGTGTTACCCAGCATGTAGCCCTAAGTTTCGCAAGTTGGGGTATCGTTCTTCTGGCAGCACCTTGAAAAAGTCCAATTCAATTTCAGTTCTTCCTTGGTATAAAGGATCTGATTGCAAATCACACAATTCTAGTAGAAGGCCTGCTCTACTTACATTCTTAACTGAAATTGTAAGGGGCTGAGTAAAATCTGAAATCTCTCTTTCAATTATTTTAAAATCGCTAAATCGATTTTCCAATTCTTCTGCAATTGTGTCAATGTATTCTATGTGAGGTAAATCTGAAACTTCATCAAAATCCTTCATTTCTTCAAAATCCAAGATTTGAAAAGGTTAATTTTATTCTTAATCCATTTCTGTGTCCAAAAAAGTTGGCAATATTCTGCTGTTTTCCTTGTAGCTTCAAATTCAATTCGTTAATGTGAGAAGTCGTGTCTGTTAAAATGCAAGGTCTGCTAAAAATCGTGCATCTATCATTTCATTTTCCAGTTCCGTAGTGTCGGACTTGACTTCATATTTAAGAAATCTTCGCGTAGAGCGAAGAATTGTTGCAAACAGTTTCCTGCGCTTAACCAACGAATATAGGTGTGAAGTAACAAGTCCCCATATGTAGCATCTACTTCTAAAAAATCTCGAAACTTTCAGTGAGTCAAAGCACGATTGCCGTCTCTAGTAATATTACTTATTTAACAACCACTTGCATGACATTAATTTGAAGACCAGTTGAAGTTGTTTTGTTTCAAAAGTCCTCCAAATCCAATTTCAGTTCCTATTATAGCTCTGGCTCCATCAGTGACAATACAGGATCATTTATCGAATCACCGTAGTCTGAAACCACCTTATTTACAGGTTCAAAAATATCCGTACCCTTGTTGTACCATAAAGACGAATACGACCAAGCATCTCAATTGCTACACTGAAGTCGTTTTAAATAGTTCGGATAAAAATTACAAGCTAAAATGTCGGACAGATCAGTGCTTTCATCCATACATAGCGAAATATATATACATGTTTCAACCATGTCATGCTGTTTTTTGGATACATATTGATTAATATGGTCCACCCGCCTTGCAATTGTTAGATGCGACACAGACTGTTTCGATATTTTCGGAAATTTTTGTTTCATTGAATTGTCCCGAAAAGGTTTCATCGCTTTGACAATTTCCAGCGCTACTTCGTAAGAAGCGGAAATACTGCACTTGTTATCGGTGTCAGATTAAAAAAAAAGCTGTTTGTTGCTTTAGTTTTTTCTTATAATCCGTAATGATAGCCTTTTTTGACTCTCCTGAAACGTTTTTTCGTGTAACGTAGTGTATTATCGTTTCATATGATATTCTTTGAGAACCAATAGTACTTCCAGACAAACAATGCACTGAAATTTATTATTATTGTTTCTGATAGTAAATAGTCTGATTCCCAACGGTCAATATTAACTCCATGTTCGTTTGTTATTTTTCTTTCCTGCGAAGACATATTTTATGGATATTTCACTTAAAAGGCTTTAGAATTGGTGCGTACCGTACACTAGAACAATTGTTAATTAGCTCTGCCTGTCCCGCTTGACTCAACCTTCTTATATAGGTGCGCCTGGCTTCTCGAATATTTGAGGGTGATCGAGCAAGATCGGTCCGATTTCCAGTATCTTCGCTGCGACCTTCTATTCGTCGCCAGTAGCATAACACTTATTTTGTATTTTTTGTATTTTATCGGTAGTGTAAGATTTGTGTAATTTAAATATTTAAAGGCCCGTTCTGTGGGCCGCATAAAGTAAGGTCTTCATGGTCTTATGTTGGACTGATCTATAACATAGAATTGAAGTAATACAAAATCCGTACCATTTTAATGATGAAACAATGTAAATATATCACTAAATATGTGAAAATAATATAAATAGTTGCGTAGGGTACTATTTAGTAATAAATTTAAAAAATCAATAATAATACATTTTTTAAATATATACCGGTATTAATACCGGGATTGCGTTCCCTGAGATTTAAATACCGATATACCGGTATTGACATTTGTTTCATTATTAAAATCCCTAATTGTAATCATATATATAACAAATAAATGATAATCAAATACAAAATTTCTGGTAAATATAAACACTTTTAAAATGACGCAGTGTTAATACTACTAATTACAATATACAAAATAACAAATTCATTTCTCTTCGTACAAATTTAATTGTTCATTAAATGACTTATCATTAACGGCAATACAGTATTAGTTTATGCTAAGTATACGTTCGTTTATAATATGTTGGTATACAAATCATATAAACTAATCAGGAAAGTACTGTTGGACTATATGCCATATTTTCTTTTAAAATTAATACTCTTATTGAATCTCATTTAGCTCGACAGAATAAATTAAATTGATAAAGAAAGTAATTCTGTACTTAATATTTGTATGTATGCCATATTTTCGTATGAATTAAATAACACTCTAATTGAGTGGCATTTAGCACGACATAAGTGAATAAGTAAATAATAAATGAACTGACAACGTTTTCTGAAATGTTTACTATAATATCATTCGATTGATAGTTTGTAAAAAGCTTACATTGGGTATATAAATATCAATTCCTCCTCCATAAATAAGTTTAGTTAAAAGGTACTTTATGATATATAAGTAATTACATCAATTTGTGAACACCATTAAGCTTATTATATTTTTTTTATAAAAGCGCTATTCATCTCAACTTGCCTATAAAAATATTTCCATTAACCTTTCTCTATTCGCACGAAAAATAGAACTCGTTCGCCCTCACGTGGGGTTTTTATGCGTGAGGTCAAGTAGGTTGGCCCGAACGTGTGGCGACAATAACGATTCATAAAATATACATTTTGAAGACCGCACGAGCGTATAGAGTGACGAAGATTGTATGTTGTGCACACATGATTCATAGCATTCCTGCATTAAAATACCGCCCTCGGCGACGGCGGGTGCATTCGTGTGACGCCGGATCACCAATTATCGATTCGTCGGCGTCGCGCGCCTTGAACCGCGTCTTTGTACCCCTATTTTTTACGCAAAGGACCTCTCCGAAAACTTTTATGAACACTTGATCAAAAAGTTTTCAATATGTGTCATGGTTTTAAAATCAACCGCCTCACTGAACAGCAACCGGTTGTTTTACTGCACCGGCGTTAATACCTTCAGCAGTGTAATAACAAACAATGATATAGTGCACACTATCTCTTTGCGGCTCGAGCCATTTGGCAATGGTAGCGGATGTCCGATTTGATCCTAGCAGCGGCCGGTGACGATAATCTGGTATCTCTATAACCCTATATCCCGATTCTATAGCTTGTTTGACATCGCTTTGTTGTGTTCTGGCCCAGAAGTCGCGCGCTGTGCGATCTTTACGAGCTATCATTAGGTTGAACGCCGCAATAATTCCACACGTATGTGCTTGACAGCGTTTCCAATCATTCAACTGTCCCGTGCTGATTTGAAGTAGAAAGACTCTTCTTTTGAACTCGGAATTGTATCGTTTCACGTGAAAACAAATCAATGGTTTAATTAAACAGGAACGCCTGTATTCGCTAAAATTAAACGAGTGGAACTAGCGTTGATTTGAAGCGATACTGACACATGTGATAATGAATAGTACAAATAGTGAACATATACTTGTAAAGTGTAGTTTAGATAATATGAGGCACTGAGTGCAATCTTGGACTAATTCTCAAATTTTAAAAATCTAGTTTATGTTTATTTTGTTTATCCTAAAATAGTGCACATAATATTTAATAAGCCTAAAATTTTAAAAATCTAGTTTTATGTTATTTTTTTATCCTAAAATAGTGCACATTAATAATCACATTATCTTGCTCTAATAAGAAATAGCAACGTAAAAAGGCTATTTACATTACATTTTTGCCAGTATATTCGTGTGCAGTAGTTGACTAAAGTTTTTTTAATCTATTTTATGTCAATACATTATTCTAATTCTGATTTCGCAGCGATTGATGAAACCTGTACGAAAGAGAAAACCGTTTAAAGTTATTTCAATCGAAAAATTACTACTGACCATTCGAAAGTGAAATTCTTAAAAATTCAGTGAATGCGGTTGTTAGTTGAGAACCCTTACAATATTAATTATAAATATTCAAATGATAGTTTACATTGATTTAGAGAAGTGAATACATTTCAGTATTACTACTTACTGTATTACAATAGAAATTATATAAATGAACACATATGTGATGTTCATCCCACAAACAGATCACTTAATACATACGATGTTGGTAGACCGCGGTCTATAATTTAAAAAACAGGTCACCCAAAGTGATGAAAAATTGGTCACCACTGTTATAAAGGAACGAAGACAAGTAGCAACAGTTCTAGCGGTGAATTTGCCTGTTGTAAATTATTATAGTAAAGAATTTTTATATTAATTTTTATTCAAAAAACGATAAATAGTTAAACGTAAATGTGAACTACAAAAATAGATATTTCTAGTAACAATAAGCTTTGACTTAAAATCTTGATATTATTTAGTAATTTAAGCTACTGGTCAAGAATACAAAAGCTACAACTTGTACACAATTAAATACTATTGAAATCCATTAGTTTCAATTGCGTGTAGCTAGTTTTGATATATGTTGGGGTTAGTTCACTTTTGCGCTTAATACCTCATATAATAATGGCGTTAAACCTGCTAATAACATAGGTGGGTCTTTAGTGAATGGTAGAATGAATAGAAACATTGTTCTGATTATAGACAATAGAGCACACATTTTATAACACCGTTGTCTAGCATTTCCTTGTTCTATATCATACAATTAAGTCGGTTAGTTGTCTGCTAAGACGTGTCAACTGCTCTTTGTTTAGTCAGCGAGCTGCATACGACTACGAAAACTATCGCCCTGTCCTACTAGTGACTAGTAGCACATACTGACGATACGCTCATACTAATAATACAACGTGACGTCAGCATATGTCACTCCTAGTTACTAGTAGTAGCCAAACGGACAGGGCCCATATTAGCCGAATGGGGTAATTTTTATTTTGTGTGTGAAATTATAATAATATGACTTATTAATGGTTGAGACGTTAACTCCATGATACATTATGATAGTAAATATAAGGACGTGCTTTGTTAATATTATAGTATTGTGTTTATCTTTTTTTTTGGTCTTTATACTCTTGTACCCGTGTTGGGTGTCGAGGCACTTGCTTCTCATGCTTGCTTTACTTGTTTACCGTTGCTCATTATATTTATATATCTGATCCACCTTAGTTGCACCTCTTTTTTTGTTGCTGTTACTTCTTGGTTTTCCCTTATGTCTTTGTGATTCCTTCTATTCTTCTGAAATACTTCATCTCCGGTGCTTGTATTCTCGATTTTTGTCGCCCATCCATCACCAATATGTCGCTTCCGTATATGAGTATTGGCGTGTATATAGTCTTGAATACTGCAAGTTTAGTATGTTTCGAAATAAAACATATATAAGTGTGAACCCACCTCTTAGTAATCTACATATCTAGATTTCGATCTTATTAGATCTCATCAGTGTAGCAAATAGTACAACTAACCCCGTAGGAAGAAAGTTTAACGCCATCTGCCGGCACCACATCAATTAGCAGTGCACACCCATGTGGTAATAACTGTCAACATGCTCAAGCCATCAGGATCACCGGGTAGAGCCCTCTATGGAATAATATTCCAACAGAGTGCTTGAGATATCAGCACAAGGCCAATCGTATAAAACATATATAGTGTGAACCCACCTCTTAGCAATCTACATATCTAGAATTTTATTAACTTTCCTCCTAGACGGTTAGTTGTATCATATTTGTATATAACCCTTAGAGATATTGTGTGAATTCATCCTCATAAGCTGAGCTACACTGATGAGATCTAATAAAATAGAAATCTAGATATGTAGATTGCTAAGAGGTGGGTTCACACTTATATATGTTTTATACGATTGACCTTGTGCTGATATCTCAAGAAATCTATTGGAATATTATTCCATAGAGGGCACTACCCGGTGGTCCTGATGGCATGAGCATGTTGACTGTAATTAGCACATGGGTGTGTATTGCTAATTGATGTGGTGCCGGCAGATGGCGTTTAACTTTCCTCCTACTGGGTTAGTTGGACTATTTATGATTCGAAATTTCTCGTTTGTTTATGAATGTCATTCTGCCTTGTCTAATTATCCTGCTGTCTCAACTCTTATTTATGTCGCTGTCATGTTTGCGCTCAATATCTATTAATGACCCCAAATACTTGAATTCATTGACTAGTTCTAGATTGACCTCTAGCCATTTTGGAGTTCCTCTGCGGACTCAAGAAATTGTAGTCGATCGCTCTTTATTTATAAAAATATACAATTACATAGACACATCAAAGTCTAAAGTATATGTAAAAGGGACTGGGGTGCGATTTAAAAAAAAATGGGATTCCCTGACCTTACCATCGTAACGGAGATCAACTAAGTAATAAATTCACAATTTCTATACGCACTTAAAATGGGAGAAGAGAAAAAAGTAATAATAATAATAATAACAACAAATATAATTAAACAAAACAAAACAAATAGAGATAAAACAAATCATACATAATTAAAAAGGAAATAAAATTTACAAACATCAGCAGAAAATGTAAATAACAAATTCTATAAACCAATACGTCATATTTCCCCTATATATTAACATAGTATTCAAAAAAAGTAAAAATCGTTTTATTTATACTTTAAAATGAATTATTACAAAGTTGACATCTTAACAATCCAATATTAGTTCTAAAATGTGCAATAGTTTTTGCGAAAAAGTTGGACCAAGACGCATGATACGGATACAATAGAGCAGTAATCATATAGTTTACAATTTTAATTCAGTTCAGGCAGTAGTATATGAACAAAGCAATTTCGGCGAAAATTTTTCCATCTGTTTAAAACGATGAAATAGCGAACGTTGTATGGCAACTTTGGTGGCCGCCCCGGGATGAATGCGTTGCACACGACATTTACTGCAGGTTTCTTACTTGTGTTATTTATCAGAATATATAAAACAGCATTATTAGAGTAGCTTTTTACGTAATATACTTTATAAAAAAGCTCTAGGTCATTTAAAATTATTAAATGAATTGAATACGTGAAAATACCACATTATAAATGTATTTTCAAATGTGTTGGTATGTTATATTTAATAAAACTGTTGTTATCTGCATCTGCTAACTTTACGTGTACGTTGGAATTGGCAAGCAAGGATCTGGCATGCCACACAAAGAGTCAACTTTATCCGTGTTGATCGCCGTAAACTAGCCCAACTTATTCCGTTTCCGGCGCGGAGTTGGGGCGTGGATCCCGCATAATACATGCGAGTGAACATACAAACAGATATGTTCGGGAGTTGCTGGTAGAGTAGTGGCGATGGTGGCGTAACGACCTTTCAATTAGGATGCCCGCCCACGTTTTGTGGATTGCAGGCCTCCCCCGCGAATTCTGTTCGGCTCCCACATAAATTCGTGACGCCAAAAGTGGATAAAGGGCGGGCTCGGTGTAGCGAGTTTGACGGACTTTAAGCCCGCGTTTCCAAACTGCCGGGCTATGCGGACCATTTAATCTTTAAAGAAGTTTTAAAGGGAAAATGTATAAGTTTCATTTCCGGATATTACAGATACTTAAG
Organism: Lordithon lunulatus; assembly: GCA_963942505.1. NCBI lineage: Eukaryota > Metazoa > Arthropoda > Insecta > Coleoptera > Staphylinidae > Lordithon > Lordithon lunulatus. The sequence continues at coordinate 50,840,602 of OZ012666.1, read as the reverse complement.
ACGGATAATACCGCCAGGTTTCTTCAAGTATTAGTTCATGACAGAAATGTATAAAACGAATATAATTACTTTTTAGTAGTTTTGAAAGATGTGTGTGTTTTACGAGCAGAAACTTAGCGCCCCATGTCAACAAAAGTGAATTATAATATGCATGTTCGATATTAACGATGTAACATTCACATAATAAGAGAGACTTATTTTCACTTTATCATACGAAGTATGGATAAAGTATTGTAACCGTGCGAAAAAACTGTTTTCGGATATACTCTTTAGATAATTTTAAGAGCCTCCATAGAAAATGATGTTTATCTGACATTTATAAAATGTTGTACAAAATTCGTATTAATTATTTTATAAGGCATAAAAAAAAGATACTTTACCTGAAGTAGGTAATTAATAATATTTTCACAAATATATATTCGATTAAGGTAAAGTGTATTTTTTGTTAAACATTTTGAGAATGGTTAGAAAAATATTATATTCAGAATTAAATACTACGAACGTATACGGATATTCATACAGGCGTGTGAAAATTTAAAAAATAATATAAAATTGAAAACATATATATATATATATATATATATATATATATATATATATATAAATCTTTATGAACAACATTACATATTTTGTATTAACAATATATTTCATAATATTTTACAATTATTACAATAGTTGTTGACCCGCGGTCTTTTTGCCCGTGATTTGAAATATCAGATTGTAGTTAATCTATTGTGTCTGTCTGTGTGTTGTAAAGTTGAGTAATTATTTCATGTAGTGTTTTGTCTGAAAACATATAATATTATTTCTTAAAATAAATATAGACTGCAGATACGTATGATAACGTATTGTGCTTTAGTCACATCAGATTTTGATTATAATATTATTGTAATAATGCCTGTTCATAATTATACATTCGATTAAAATAAAGTGTATTAATTGTTAAACATATCGAGAATAGTTAGAAAAATATTATATTCAGAATTAATTACTACGAACATACGGATATTAAAATAATATAAAATTGAAAACATATTATATTATTTCTTTAAAAAAATATAGATTACAGATACGTATAAGGCACCTTACACGGTCAATAATAATGTCAATACTAGTACTGTCAATATTTGCTTCAATTCTCCTTTTATATTTATCAAGTAATCAATTATCCGGATAAAGATCAGCATTCGGTTCATTACATCATTAATATACCTTACACGATAAGTAATACTGGCAATATTTTAGAATACTGAATATTTTAAACATGTTATCGTACAGTAATACTGTTATATTCTAAAATATTGACAGTATTATTGATCGTGTAAGGTGCCTTTATGATAACTTAATGTGCTTTAGCCACATCAGATTTTGTTTATAATATTATTGTACTAATGTATGTACAATAATATTACAAAAATAATCGCAAGTATTTGTTACAATTTCTATACACTGTGAAAGAAGAATTAATCAATATAAATTTATTGATTGCTTTATCATATGCAATATAGACCGCAGAATTTTAAAAATTTGGTGTATATCTTCCCCATTTTACAATTTACTAATCAGGTAAAGACGACTATTTATAATTTATTTATATAATAAAAATGTCCGTATGTTAATATCATTAGGATTTTCTCAAAAATAGTACATAATTGAACAAGAAACAAACTTGGAAAAAATATCAAACATGGCATAAAGTAATTCAGTCTCATTTCCTATAAATAGATTTTGTATGTATGTATGCATGTCGTGTCTCTGATTGATACAGTAACACTCTATTTGAAAAGAACGTGTTAGTATTATTTTAGTTACCGAAAACTCAACTAAGTTATTATTGATATTTTATTATTCATAATTTTAAACAGCTGAATTTCGATGAAATTTTTATGGATATGATAAAGTTTGTAAAATTTAATAAAAGTTTGTTGAAAGTAGTGTGACACATACCCATAAAGGCACCTTACACGATCAATATTACTGTCAATATTTTAGAATAATGACAGGATTACTGTATGATAATATGTTTAAAATGTTCATTATTATAAAATATTGCCAGTGTTACTCATTGGGTAATGTATATTAATGATGTAATGAAGAGAATACTAAATAATTGATTACTTGATAAATATAAAAGGAGGATTGAAGCAAATATTGACAGTACTAGTATTGACAGTATTATTGACCATGTAAGGTGCCTTATATAGTCATATTCTCACTTTTCGAATTTGTATAAGTATATACATTATAGTAATTTACATTATTAGTGCAGGAAAGCAAGTTTCCCGAAAGAACGAGTGCTGTATTAAGAGCGAATTTGGGAACCGACCTTATCGCACGAATAATGTATCTTATTTTTTGTACGAATAAATACTAAATATTTATTTAAAGTTAATTAAAATTGTTGTGACAAATAGGTTATGTCACATTACCAATTACATATAATTTAAAGCACATATTTTCTTCAAATTCAGTACCATATCGTTAATATATAAGTATAAGAGGTTAACGCTGTGCTTGTATGCATTCTCATATTTATAAATACACATTTACATTAGTATCGAATTTGGGTGCGGGAAAAGACTTGTCTTAGGACATGAGTACAAAAAATATTTATTACACGATTTAATTACATTGTTTCGTATACTCAGCAAATCTATAAATATAAATAATAAATGTTCATTAGACACGATTATGAATTGTTCCAATTAGCATTTGTTTCTTCTATTTTATACCGGGGCGCTTGTTTTTCATGGCACATACACATATATTCATATTATCATTTTACGAATTTCGTGACTATTTGGTATATAAACTAAGATATTTTTTTACACAGTAGTCGTATTGATTCGTATACTCAAGAAATCTATATCACAAAACGTTCATTAAACGTGATAATGACTGGCTCCAATTAACATTTTTTTCTATTGTGTACAGCGCCGTTTGTCCGTTATCCCCGCCCTTGTTTAGTGGATCTAACCCAGAGAAAATTGAAAGCTGATCGTGCTATCACTGTGGCAAATTGGGCCATTAACAAAGTATTTATTGCGATCATTCGAAAAGCAAAAGTACTTAATTGGGTCGTTTACGAATAGGTAATTACCAAAATGTTAACCTAACCGCAATTATAAAGGAATGTTTTATTAATGGTGTCTAATAAACAAGCAGGTACTTGCTAATGTCGATAGTGATTACATATAGGTTGTAAGTAAATTGTAATTTTATAAAAAAAAACGTGTTCAGTTCTTTTACACCGACTCTTGTCAGATCATTAACGCTGAAAAGAAACAGACATAAAAAGATATGACTACGAACGTGTGGTTTCTTTACCTTCTTTGTGATTTTTACTATTAAGGAGTTCTGACGACGAAGATATAATATTATTTTCTGTTTTCTGTTTTTGTTCAATTGTTAAAATTACATGGATTATTGTAGGTATAAAGTTTAAGTCAATATAATTCGATATTAATAACTGTATTTTAAATTTGTGTATTCATTCTTTCCTTAATAATTCGAAATTATTACGATTCAACATATGTTTGCGAGCAGACATATATTCGTCCACGTGCATTATTTTGATAATCTAAAAACTAGGTGGCTTAAACATTTACGATGAATAATAACAATGTAGTTAGAAAAACATCCATGTTTGCGATCATTAACACGTAAAACCACTTTACGCAAAGCACGCGAACTCCGGGATTTTAGAATACTAGAAGTTAGTGTAGGCATTTATTTTCTTGGAAACTTCTGTTATATAACTTTATTTAGTGCATATTAGATAGCATATATTTTTGATATATTAACACTCTCTTTTATTAAATTTATGAAAGTTTTCATTAGGGTTAATCTGACTAGTTTACACTATTTCGTCGTAAAAGCGTAAAAGTAAAAATAAAAAATAAATAGAAGGACAAATATGCCAAGATAGAGACTTTCCATTTCCTATTGTCATTTTGTTATTAACCTTTTTTTTTTCAAATCAATTGTATAACGGATTCATGATCAAAAATAATAATTTACGTTACTACATATATTATACAACAACGCCTATAACAATTATTAATAAAAATATAGAACTATATATTATGGTCCGCATGACATAAACAAAATAATCCTCAAAATTTGGATTTTATTGGTCGCCAGTCCCGCGGCGCCTCGCAGTATAGAGGCTGGGATCTTAGACTTCTTTACACCGGTCTGCTGCTATCTAGTATTTGCCATAGTTTATTGACTGGGACATTGTCATATACTTTACTGAGGTCCACGAATAGCAGGTGTATTTCTCTATTTCTGACAGTGCGTTTCCTATCAGTTGGCTGACACATAATATATTATCTATTGTCGAACATCCTACTATCAACCCACTCTGCTCTAGTGTGGCCCATATTCTTCAGATATTCGTGCTCATAATATTTTTCCACATAGACGGCTAAATGTACTCATCACTGAGATCCTTCGATAGTTATCACATTTATTTTTGCTTTTTTCTGTTTTCTGAGGTGGTGCCGTTTTCCACGATACTGGAGTTTTATCACATTTTATACAGTTTTTGAACATTTCAGTTATTAATTTGTGCTTGTGGCCTGTGGCTGGTATTCCTTCTGCCTGGGGAATCTGCCGTTTGTTTAGCAACTTAACAGCTTTTTTCACTGACATAGTCGATAGATCTATCGTATCACAACAACGTCCGCATTTTGTTGCTGTTACATACATAGTTGTCTACTTTCGGTAAGGTTTCGATTCAAGGTTTAATGTCTTACCCATTCATCTGTGTTTATAATGTTTAGTCCAGTTCTGTCACTTTGCACTGATTTCAAGTTGCCACGTACCAGGTTTCTTGCGGCTTTTTCCTCCAAGGTACTAATCTAGTTCTTGACATTTTGCTTCCCAGTTTTTGTTCTATTCCTTAATGATGTTTTTCTTGAAAATTGCAACATTTCGGCTATATGCAATCTAGTCTCGTTCTGATTTAGTTGTTAGCCACTTATGCTATATACGGAGCTTCTCTTTTTTTTTGCTTTTTGACGTGCTTCATTCCACCAGCGTGTTCTCTTCTTCAGATTTGTACACCTTTTACCCATAGCTTCGTTGGCAGCTCTGTTATGTGTTAGATAGATAGATGGCTATGAATGACGTCTCTGTGCTTGTGTCTTCTCATAGTAGTGTGTCAAGTCATCTCAGATATAGGTCTACCATAATGCGGTGGTTGAAGCTACCTATTTCATATGTAGGTACTTCGATTTTGTCTAGGCTCCCGGTGTTATCACTATTATTTAGCGGCTGGCCTTTAAAGACAGGAAGTAGAATGTTTGCCCTTAGTCCAATGTATACTCCGCGCTATGCTCTAACATCGCAAACTTTCATGTTTGTCTTCTGCTTTATCATCAGGGAGTTAATTATCGATTTAAGTTGTCTGGTGTCCTGGTGCCAGATATACTTATGGATATCTTTGAAGAACCCATGAATTATTTGCAGATAATTCTGGTGTTACAAATCGATTAGACGCGTTCCGTTATTGTTCGTCGCCCAATTGTCGTTCCTGGCAAGCTCCGTTCTGGCATTCTACCGCCTAGTACGATAATTTCGCGGTTCTTTCCATACTCGTTCAGTACTTCGCTGAGAGTTTCAAAAAATCATCCTTTTCCATATTTTCTATACCTCGTTTGGGCCATATATTCCTATTATGGTTAGTGGATATATTAGGTAGTTTAAATTTAGGGTCACTGTGCGTTCGTTGATCGTTTATCTGTTGAATACATATTTCTTTTGACTTTTTTTAACAGGTATTGATACGCCTCTTCTTGCATGCTCCTCTTTGGCAACTCTGCAGAATATGTATATACTGATCTATTTAGTTGCTGCCTTGCCCTTTCTTCTTTGTCTCTGTTAAAACCACTATGTCCACTTTCATTTACTCTATTTCTTTAATTACCTGTTGGTCGTTGGTTCGGATTCCTTGCACGTTTCAGGTGTTATAATATTCGGGGTCCGTTTCCATAGCTTTTTTCGTCGTCCATTTCCAAATCCTTTCTTAGGCTTGTTTTTCAGTTTTTTAGCACTTTTATTTGTTTTTATGAATGTCAGGTCGCCGGCCTTTGCGATTCAACCTCCATCTTTGAATTTTCTATTTAGGGTTTATTCCCTTAGACTAGATGCCTTTCCAGACTATAGGGCTTAGTCCTCCTTTGTGGTTCATCCGCTTCCCAAGACATTTGTCAATGAAGTTGTCTTCTTCTGTTCTGAAAACCATTGGCCGCTCTTCATTCGTAATCCTACACAGGGGCCCTAGGTGCTAACAACCGGAACCAGTGGATTTTTTACGAGGTTGTAAAGTATGAGGTTTTAATTTTTCCATGATCATTCTCACGCGATTGTAACGAACATCTGAGTATATTTATAATATGAATTTTGAATTAATTATTATTTTTATCTATTGTCGATATTATTAACAACAAAAATTATAATATTTCTTAATTTTAATGGAGATCATTTAACTTTGTAATATAATAAAACACTTAAAAGCATTAATGATAATTATCTACAAAATGTCATCCTATATTTCAAAATCATAAAATCGTAGTTGATAAACATGGACTTTCCTAGACAAATATCTATTAAAAATGAGCATGGCTGCTATACCACGTGAAATAATAGGCAGTTGCAAATGTTCTTAAAATTATATAGTAACTTTTCCAAAAACGTGACAACCAATTTAACTCAATGTGAATTCTGAATTAATTATTTTTATTTAATCATATGAAATATATGTGGAAAAAATCTAATTATTGTAAAAATTCACTTTATTAAGTCCCCTGATCATTTTAATGTGGTGTCTGTGATAAAATTTAGCTTCAACTTGTTAAACATGGACTTTTCCCTGACAGATTTCCACCAAAAATTACGTGGTATAGTAAGCACATACAAGTGGTTTTAAAAGTATGTAGTAGTTTTCTAAAAACGTAGCACTAAAATTGTGCACAGTCGTGTGGACGAAATTTTAATGATAGAGTCTTAAAATTATCACGCGACCTAATAAATATGTTTCCCGATATAATTAAACTATATTATTTTTATGATTATGATACTTTTAAATATTTCGTATTACGTTAAAATAAAAATTGATTCTGCGCCTCTATTACAGACGGCTATTACGTTTTTCTAGAAAACGCTCGTACGTACATTATACACAAACATATTTTAGTACAAACTATTACGAATTATAATTATTGCCCTACTATTCCGACACTTACGTATGAATAAATATTTGACACACCATTAATAATTGCCTATTCAATACACTCGACTAAAAATCTGCAATTGAAATATATGCATGGTATGCTGATTAAGCCCGGAGATCATAAAATGTTCGTTGACACGATTGGTGTGACCTATCGCTTTAGCAGGGGGTGAGATACCAATTAGTCGGACAAGGGATTTATGAGACGGCCGCGGGGTTTGGGGTTAGGTCGACTTCGATGATCCTCGAAACGGGGCATATACATTGATCAATGTCCCATCTCATTATACCCCGCGATGGTGAAAATAAAGAGATTGTCAGCTCCGCGTCAGAATGAGATTCCTGCAGCTGATAATGGCGTAATTACCGCACGAGCGCCGAACTGCTTTGAAATTCAATTACCTTCGTTTAAAACCTTTTAATTAAAGTCCTATGTATGGTTCTGCTCGCGCTGTTTCGGACGTGGTTAAAACAATACCGCCGAAACCAATACTACTGTCGTCTATTCCAGGGGGATATGCATTTCAAACTGCAGTGCGGTTCAGAGTACGCGAAAATATTTACACGTTTTAATTAACGGAGGGAATTTTTATTTTCATTATGACATGGAACTATTCCGAAATATATTGTTTTATTGGTAATAACTTTACATTTAATATATGACCTACACATTTATGTATACCTCAGGTAATTTTTTAATGATTGAACACATTTTTTTTTAAATTTAAGTTTGTTACAACTAAAGTGACAATTTTGTATTAAATATGAAGAAAATACAAGCACTACTTTTTATAGTATGATATTTATTTGTATTTGTTACAATCCTACAAATAAACGAAGCAAACGGGTATGTCGTATTGCCATACGGTCATAATTTTTGTTTTAGTTTAGCGCCAGCCGGGGAGGATCTTACATAGGACGACTTCTGCAGGAAGACAATGTCAAATTCTTACTGACTACAAAATACTATAAAATAACATCACTATAAAATAATTTTATGTATGTTTATCTCAGACACTTCACTTCACTTTATAGTTTTGCCCAATTTATGGCGATCTTTTCACAAGGATCAACCTGGGTCTGCCATAGTTGTATATATATATATATATATATATATATATATATATATATATATATAATATATACACATTTGTTCCGACCTTTTATGGAAGCCTGTGGTAAGAGTGGCTAAGAGATGATGGGAAAGGCGTGAAAATCTGCAGGAGGCTGATGTGGGAGAGGAAATTGGCAAGGGCAGAGCGAGTCTTATGCGGAGGAGGCGGGCATACAATGTTATATTAGCGAATGAGTATTATATTTGATTTTATTGTATTGTTTTTGGGGGAATTTGGTAGAAGGGATGAAATTGTGTGTTGGCTGTGCTTAATAAAAGGTATTTTTATATATGTAGTCAAAAGCGGCTACTTTTAACCGACCACTTGCTAGGACACCAGGGCATTACTGTCTGAAAGTTAAAATGAATCAAATACATTTATTTAAAAAACAATGTCAATAAGGATATTTTTTATTAATATAAGCCTAAGGCTATTGCACCAAATGATACAAGAGTGGACCAAATGTGCATGATTAATGATATGGAAATAATGTTTTACCAATAATGAGGGTCGAATATTTGAATCAACCCGTTAGCGGAAACTTTTATTGGATTTGTTAATCGCTTCCTTTCCGATCAAGTCGGTCTGAAGCTTTCCTTTAAAGAAAAGTTTTCTATACTAAAATAGCGTCCGTGGATTCTGAAGTAGTAATGAAGGGATCCGTGACCACTTTACTTGGCTATTGTTATGTTTTGATCTGTGCAGTCTCTATTACCTTCTATCTGACAAATAATCGCAAAATTTATGGTGATTTTAATAATACAATCTGACTGTAAAAATTTAATTGCATTATTTGCTCTGGGAAAACTCTTGTAGTATTAGTAGAAATAATTAGATTTTATTAGAGACCACAGATATTCGGGTAATCGTATAATTAATTACCTGATGTTCGTCCACTTTAGTAAACTGGATTATAATAATTTCATTCCTCCGTATTCTGCATGATATGCCACCGAATAGTTAATAAATAATACGTTACACTTTATATAATAAATAACTATAGCTCTATACGTTTTTATATCGCACTTTTCGAGTAAGAGTCATTTTCTATAGAGTGTTACTTATTCTGAAAAGTACTTTGGCATAGTCAGCATGTCGATGTAATGTACGAGTGGTCAAAAATAAATAAAGCATGCATTTTTATTACGAGTAGAATACCGTTTATTTATAACAAATTATAAATGATTTAGGAAATTATTTCTAATGGTAATAGAAGCTCAAATAAATTGTTTTATATTTTTATCCCAATATTGATATTTAGCTGTATTTTTTTCTTTTAAATACATTTAGTAATCCTATGGCAGAGATTAGTTTAATATTTAGCAATATTGACATAGAGTAGTGTTCTCCAACTTGTGTTCCGCGAAACATTAGTTCCTCACAAAGCTACTGTTTATGACATATTAGTGTACTAGAGGCTGAACGGGAATTTGAAATATTATTTATTATAGCCTTTTTGTGGACGACAAAAAAGAAATTTTAAATCAGTAGTATCAGTATTGTTTTCAAAATATTACACAATATTTATTAACATGCAATACAGTAGTCGCGATATTTGTGTTTTATTGGATGGGCGATATAAAATGTATTCAACATATCTTGTTCACACCGGTTCTAATAGTGTGGAGCTGTATAAATATAAAAATATAAATTTCAATTTCAAAAGTTGCAGTACAAATTTATATATGAAAACATCTTAGTGTAGCCTGATCTAAGATAGAAAACCTTTATTGGCATAATTAATATACAATAACACAAAAATCAAAATCAAATAAAAAGAACGACCTATCGTGGTTAACAAAACCAATGAGCCGCTTGACAACGACCCTAAATAAATATTCCCTTAACCTAATCCAACATTATAAAATTTAAAAAAAACCTGAGGCATTCTCAAGCATTTCAACTCACCACATCAATACGATATCCCAAAAATCATTAACAAAACATATACTCCCAATTCATGTACTTCTTTTCTTCCGTGTCTTGTAAATATTACTAAACTAATATTAGTAATATTAAAATAAATAAACATGAACATGAACATGCCTCTTGTGTAAGATTCAGGTATCCTTCTCTTACTTTCTTTTTCCTCACACCCTTACCGTAATTGTGTCAGCGCCCTTTTGTATCATCTGGCTCCATACCGGTTTTATTAAGAGCAAATACATATATGATCGTGTATATACTAGTCACATTACACCTTTGGCCTACACTCTCGGTATTAAAATATGTTTTGTTTATATACTATATAAATACAGAGTCTACCATGCGGAATGGGCTGTTTCATTGCCGACGATTGATCTCGGTTTTTATGTTTGGTGCTAACGTAAGGTTGCAGGCATCTAACAATATTGGTACTAACTTGAGAAAGGATGCAGTCTAAAACTCAGCAGAAATTTATTCAAATTATATTTCACTGTATTGTTATGTCCCTCGGCAATAGGTGTAGCCTTTTATGAGAATTTCTTATGTTAATTGCAATTGTTTTGCCATTGTATTCTTCTTCGTTATTCTTTAGTAGAATCTGTGGCCTTTTCCTTCTTCGGTATCTACTTAGGTTATCTCTTCCTCCAGCGCCCTGCCTTATTCATCTTCTCTCGGTGGGCAATTTATATTTTAACAGTTTCACCATTCTATCATGCATCATTTGCTCGATGTGTTTCATTGTTTCTTTCGTTTATTGCCTACCTTGCATACTTGCCTGATGTTCTCGTTTCTTTCTCTGTCTAATAGTGTCTTTACTGAAATCCGTCAAAGTATGTGCATTTCTGTCGTGACTTTTAGCTGTTTTTATGTATTGTTTCTGTAGTGTATATCATAATTGGTCTTATCGTGGATTTATATATGCATGCCTGGGGAAATTGTTTCGCCAGATTAAGACAGCCCGCTATTTTACTTGCTTTTGTTACTTGTTGTCGTACATAGTCTTCAGTATTGCCGTTGCTCGTTATATCCATGCCTCTTGTTATAGTATCTGTCCAACAACATCTCAGGGGTTCTTTAGACGTGGTCATGCATTTTATGTTTTCGGTTGAGATTTCCTTCCATATTGTATTGTTTTCCCGTTGTTGTTGTTGGTTTTGAGTATAACAGAGCGTCATCAGTACAACAGATATTTTCAGTTTTCTATTACCCTTTCTGTATCCCTTTCCAGACGAACTATTTTGTATTATTTATCTATTACTATATTAAATAGTAAAGGATTCAGTAAAACTTCTTGTCTGATGCCACTATCGACAGGGATACATTCGGTTAGTGTGTTGTTAATGCGGGCTTGAATTTTGCTGTCTAGGTATATGTCTTCGACACTGCTTATCGGTATGTTTTTGTTAGACAGTAGGCGGACTATGCCAGAGAACAATCGAATGCTTTTGTTAGATCTATTAAACCTATATGGACAGGTTTATTTTATTCTATAGTTGTCTCCACCACCTGTCGCAGTACAAAAATAGCGTCCCGCATGATTTCCTATCCTAGAAGACTAGGAATAGGAATAAACCTTTGTATTCATTTTTTTTTATTATGATTTTTGACGTGGTTGACTAGGAAACAGAAAGATTCACCAAGGCGATTCAGACCTCGACCTGTAATAATACACAGGTACTAACTAGAGAAACCGTCGGATTCAACTATTCAATGTAAGTGAGAAAACTCAAACATCAACCAGCCACTTGATTCCACTGCTGAATATAGAAGATTGCTCGTTTCATAGATATCTGTGCTACCTTTAGATTTTGTGCAATAAAGTTAAAGTTAGGGTCGCTGCCCCGTATATTGTTACTGGTTGGTTTATTTTTCGATTTAGGCACATTGGTAAATCACTTTTTAAACAATTTTTGAGTGTACCAAATGCAGCCCAGCCGATACCTACTCGATGCTGGATTTTACAGGTCTGGTTATCACGATCAATTCTAAGTTCATGATCAAGGTATTTATATACGTCTACGTGCTCTATATTTTCGTCGTTTACGGAGATTGCACAAGGTCGGTCATGATTTCGGTCTTGGTCATGTCTATCTTTAGTCCTACCTTGTGGGATGTATGTTGAAGATCGCATAGCATAGATTTGGGGCATTTGATCCTCCAAGCTTAACAGATTCTATGACTATATCATCCTCTCCTGCAGACTTTCTCATGAAGGATCAGAGACGTCTGATATCGTTTATTGAAATTTCTGGCACTACTTGGTTTAAGACTCTCTTCTCAGCTGTTTGGCTTGAACATTGGTTCAATGTTTACATTTACGTTTTATACAGTGTAGCATAGAAGTATTCAACTGTTTTAAAAACATTCTGTATTTGATGATAGTATTCCTAAATTGTCCTTTAAGTTAAATATTTCCGAATTTCCATTGGATGGTGTCTTTCGAAGTACTTTCATGCATGAATATTATTATTCCAACAGAGAGCACTACCCGGTAATTCTGATGGCATAACCATGTTGCTGATTGATGGTTATTACGATATGGGTGTGCATAGTTAATTGGTGTGGTATCGCCAGATAGTGCTAAGCTTTTCTCCTAGGGGAAAAGTTGTTGTCATTTTTCAGATGTCAGTGTTCTTATTTCTTCTCCCCGTCTTTTAATCTCGCATACTCCTACTGTATCTTACTTTATGCGATATAGCTCTTCTTCCATTTCGATAAGTTTTTCTTCGGAAGTCAGTTTCTTGAGTTGTACGTAGCGATGTTAAGTACGGGATGTTTGTGTCGCGTTGTTGGCTTTACATTTTTCAATTTTTAGTCCGAGCGACAGACTGGTTCATCAGGGTAAGATTATGGGTGTTTCGACCCACTCACCTAGGATATTCCTGTTTTAAAATTTGACATTTCCTTAGAGGGTTTTTGGCTTTATAACGCCGCGTTTGCCTTTGCACGTTGCCGAGTTTTATTCATCTGTGGAATAACATCCTTAATTCCGGATCGTACGATTATTCCGCCGTGACTTCCGTTTGTTTTGCAGAAGTAGGCATCAACGTACAGGTGAGGTTGTCATTTTTGATGGACTTACAGAAATGATAGCTTCCAACTTAGTTAATGAAAAACGCTACCTGAGACGAAAATGGCAACAGTTGGGCCCCTTATCCGACAAAACTACCCTAAATAATAAGTCACAATTAAAACGAGAACATCCTCCTGCATACGATATTATAACAGACGATGCATTCAAACAATTATCACGGAAAAGCACCCTGGTGCTAACAGACTTGTGCAACGCCACAATCATGCTAAACAACTACTGAAAATCTTCAGAGGCAATCATGCTGCCAAATCCTGGCAAACCACGGAACAACATAAAGCATTGCACAACTATATCCCTGCTACCTGTCTGGTGAAAGATATTACCAAAAGACACCATCGATCAGGTCCATAGAATTACGAATGTAATCGAGAAGACCGTAGAAAATATATAGCATCATGCCTAGCAAGCTTCTTTGATCTAGGAAGAGACTTCCATAAAGTTTGCCACTATGGATTAATCTATAAATGAAAAAGCTTCTAGCCAAACTAGCGTAACTGCTGTAATCATATCTTACCGGGCGACAAGAAAATAAATACTTAAACTTTAAAGAGGTCAAAAAAGGTATCCGACAAGGAGGCAGCAACGTTCATCCATGATATTGCCTATTCGCTACTGGATCAATCATAGAAGAAGCTACCATCAAACTGCAGATAGCCAATGACAAGGCTCAGCAATGGACACACAAATGGAAGATTAGGCCCAAATCATCACATGTACACACATACACATATACTTCACATATTGTAGAACGAAGGAAATACCTTCAGCGGATATAAATGGAACAGCAGTGCCACACCAACTTACACCAATCATGCAAAATATCTGGGGATGGCCATGGATGCACAGCAAAAATGGAAAACTCATATAAAGAAAAAACACGGAGTGCGAAAATTGTACTGGCTCCTTGGGAGACACTCTAAAAGTAAACTAATGATATAACCAGGTCCTTAAGTCGATCTGGGCATATGGCATCTAGTTTGTAGCTAAAGCGACAACATGTCAGGATTATCCAGACGTGGCAGTATAAAATGCTGCGGATGATGGTACGTGTGAAATATGGACCAACATAAAGATCAGAAAATCCCCTTTAAAAGGGAGAAAATCAAATTAATAGTTGAAAGACTGTCTTCAAAACTTAGAGGTCTACACCTACTCGATAATACAGACGCACACTGCAGATTTACAAAGATCCAACCCTTCGAGTTAGTGTAGTGAATGTAACAAATCAGAGAGGCCCGCGGAGTTAATACCTAGCAAAAGCAAAAAACTTCTGAACAGCAGTGTCCATTGTAAATTAAATAATTAGTTTTAAGAAATATGAGAAGTAAATTGATGGTTGATCAGACATGGTTAGTTTCAATAGAATACCGTGGTCTATGAATAAACAACAACAAAAAACAGTGTAGTGAGATTCAGCGTCGTGTGTAGCAGATTTACCCCCCTGTGGTTACTCGGTTTTTGTTTATATCCTTTTTTGATCATAAGTAACATTATACTGATTTTCCATTGAAATAGTACTTTACATTGTCTTAGGTAGTTAGGTCTTAGTAGTAGGTTTGCTAGTTCTTCTGAACTGGGCTGCTGCCCGCCGTATTTTAATAACTCGTTCTGTAACTATATTGATTTTTATGCGTGAGGAAGGTATTGTTTATTCTTACCTCGTTGTAGGCTGGCCATTTGTACTAATACCTTCTTCGTTAAATCGCTGCCTAACTTCGGGGATTACTAGTTTACCTATACGCTCATTGATGTCTGCTAGTAGGAACGTGGGTTCTTCATTAGGCATTGAGTTAACGGAAGATTGTAGATTTTCCTAGAATGCTCCTATTTGCTATTTTGGTTTCACATCCTAGAGGCTGCAGTCAGAGAGGATATTTTGTTTTTTGGCATTATTTTTACATGTATTTACGTTCGAAGATATATTGGCAACTATGTTTATTATTTATGCCTACACTCGTCGCCGTTAGTTGTCTTTGTTTACTCCACTGTAAATAAGTACGTAATTTCCATATTGATTTTGGCCTTATCCTTTCTTCATTGTTTGTTGGAGTCTTTTTGTCTCATTTATTCTTCAACAACTTCTTGATCTTTCGTGTTGAATGATGTTATGTTCAAAGTTGCTGTTCGCACTATTTGTTGTTTTTTTTCATTCGTCGTTCCTTTTCATGCCTCATCACCGTTGAATAAATCAAATTGCGAGGTTTTCCACCGGTACAAGTTGTCTGGTTGTCCTTTTATAGGGGGTAGGTTGCTAGCATTCTAACACTCCTCTTTTATCCTGACTTTGGACCGGCAACAGTACTGCTAAGCTACTCAATCCACCCTGCAGTACAGGCAGCGCCATTGTGTATGGAAATAATACACCTTTCAAGCATTCTGCGAGTTATGGCTTCAAGGGTACGTGGGGTTTCAACCAAAACCTGAGGATCCCATTTTCCAACCAGCCTGCAACATTGTCTGAATAAGAACGGTCGCCACATGCATAACGTCAAACGTGTGTGATAGTTTTGTTTGTAGTTAATCTTATTATATTAAAATTGAAGTATTTTTCAAAGCCAAATGTTAAAGTACCCTCCATTTATATAATTTTCAAATGAAACTTGCACATATAATTACATTCGCCTAGTTATTTTAATTCAGGAATTATCAATTTGTGGTCAATTGGTGGTGTATACAATTTCGGAAATGTGCATTACAAACCGCATGTGTTTCATTGTGTGGGCTTAATGTACCTGGTAATCGATCCATTTACCGCTGCGAATACAGAAAGCGGTCCTTTAGCAAAAAAAAAACGGAAAAGAATGGAAGCTCAAAGGAGACAAAGGGAAGCGTTCTCCCGGCCGAAAACTTCGTGGCTTTCAGTTTAATAAAATTAGGGCTAAATTGTCGTTTCCTAGAATTTTACTTAATTTTCCCCACCGTCATTGCATTACGCGTGGCTTTTGCGTTTTGATTTTAACCCGCCCGCTTTATTAATGAGGCGTAATGAATAAATCGAATTAATAGCGGCGCGACGAGCCGCATCATTGAGCGCATGTAAAAGTCCCGGCGGAAAAGACGGGAAACTTTAAACATGCAGACTGTGCGCGCTATTCATGCATTGTATCGTAGTTTATTTGAACAAGCAAAGGTTTTAATGGCGCATACGGTCCAAGCGAGCGATGAAAACAGTGGGCGCGAGACTATTATTACTCAAAGTGTTCGTCTCATTAAAACCTTGTGGATGCCAGACAATCCATGTACAAATTGAAAAAGTACTATTGTTTAATTATACTTGTTCAAGACGAGTTAAATTATGAATCGTGAAATTATCCAAAGTGACGTTAAGCAATATTTCCGACCTCGACATCATTACCAAGATTGGGGTTTTTTTTATTGGCGCACTTTATGTGGTAAAAATGGCCAGGGATCACGGACTGCGGTGGAAATATAATAGAATGACTTGACGACATATGCAGTTAAGGACTCCAGGTCTATTCGAAACCACTTCATCCCACCTATAATGGTGCCATTACAAGAATCGTTACCCACTACAGAGCACGTATTGATCCCAAACCTTAGATTACTTTTCCCCGACTCATTAACTTTCCTTGTTAAATTTTACTGGGAACAGTCCTTTACGGCCGCTTAAAAAAGTCGCGCTCGGGCGAACGAATTTATTAAAACATCAACTCGTCATAAATTCGGCGCAGTTGCTTAAATTCTAATTAAATTTTGGAATATGCAAAGCGAGATCTTCGGTCGATGGGGCGCCACAATTCGGCACGTCAGGTGGTTTTAATACGTTTCGCTTTTCGAAATTTAATGTAATTGACAGTTAGAAACTGTAATTATTTTCTTTTAATTTATTAATTAGAACGAATGCAGTCTATTCGGAAATAGGCCACGAGCTTTCCGTCGTTTCACAAAGTGAAATTAAGTTCTATACAAAACTTGAAAGAAGTTTTATGCAGCTAGCGATAAGTGTGTCGACATTCATAATGTTCGCTCCACTTAAGATTTACAGTTTGATGTTTTTGTGTACTTTGTTACATTATTACTGTAAGTAGTTGTGTTTGTGTAATATAAGACGAAATAATTGAATTTGAGTTTGGAACGTAGCCACAGGGTAGATTTCGTAGTAAGAGCAGGAATCCGTATTAACCACAAGTTATGAGACTTCAGATTCTAAATATGATACCCATCAACATGTTATTGTGTTACATTATTGTGTTAACTGACGGGTGTAAAAAAAATCCGCACAAATGCGATACGAAATATCAGCGGGCAATATATATTTTTTACGGTCTATGAATTACCCATCACAAATATTTATCTGCGTCGACCGCTCATTCATCACAACTGTTATTTTGTATTTTTTTTTATGCGACACCAAAATTATTTATGCCTAGCAATAATGTCGGGGCGTAATGTTGCAGGTAGATACGTGTGTGTTTGTGTGTGCATACCGAGAGTGGTAAGTCGCGATAGCGGCCGACACATTCATCTCCCCGGCGCTTCCACGCATCGCGGCCCGCCGAAAGACATATGAAAACGTAGATTGGACACGGCGAATTTAATCCTAATGGTTCGGAATAATTGCTGAATTTAATGTCGGGAGGGCCCCCCTCCTCAGTTAATATGCAAATTTCGTTCCTATGCTTAATAAATGTACGCCGGGGTGCTTTAATAAGGCACCGGGGAATACATTATTTCGGCGGAAAAAAAAATTAATTACCATATCTCCCCGGCGAGACACCACGGCCCGTCGCGAAAAGAAATCTCGCTTTATAAGCTAAAGCGTGTTTGTGAATTAAGGTTACATTTTTATTGCGGCGATTACACTGTATAAACACGATTAAATCGTCTAGTTTCTTTATACTTCATATTCAAATGTATTCATACTTTTATCGCTATACAGAATTTGTTGGAAGATTTCTAAATTGTTGCTTAACTCGCAAATATATGGGTGTTTAAAAAGGGGTAACCCTTTAATGGGAATGCAGTAGAATATAAAAGAAGATAGAAAGTGGTAATTACCTTGGCAACAACAATCAACCGTTTTAGATAGGATTTGTATTTTTTTGCAATAATTTAAATAAATGAATTTGCCAATAATACCCTAGTTCCTAGGGAGCAGCCGCTTTTGACGTTATTTTTACGTCATGAAATAGTTTTACGTCTATATAATTGAATATAGTTTGCTATAAAGAATAATACCTCAACGTAATGTAGAAAGGCAATGAATTACGATGAAAGATGGTGGGTTATTCAATTATATATACTTAAAAACTATTTGTGTGATGGGTAAAACACATCCGTATACAGCTTTTCTAGGAAACCAGAGTTTGAGCAAACCATGCCCATGTCTGCCATTTGATTAGCAATGCTTAAGGCTTCAAAATATATTGTGTTGACGTCATAGATAGAATTATAACATTATAAAGATAATAGTAGTCAAATAATTTTAAGAAATGCATTGTATATGGCGTATCACAAACTTTATGTTGCAAAGCGGTAGATAATATAATTTATTATCTACCGCTTTGCAACATAAAGCATACATTCCTGAGTAGACTATGGTAATCATCATGTTTTTTAACGTATCAATGTAGAGAATATGCCAATATTGAGCATGAAACTGATCAATAATCATTAATAATATGACTTTATAAAAGAACGAATAAGAATGATATTTTTTACAAACTAATATAGAATTCTCTTACAAAATAGGTTGTTAAATCAAATGTGACCCATACAATTTTAAAGCATTTCATCATATTTCTTATATATATAATATTTGATGATAATAGTTTATAAGAATCAATCAAGAATTGTCTAACCAAAAGGGTTGTCAAATCAACTGTACCCCATTAAAATTAAAAGCAAGATACATTAGACCATATATTTCATACACTACATTTTATAAGTGTAAGTCAATTTAGATCGTAAATTGTAAAATGTTTTCCATTTAATTTCAACACTTTAATACACATTAAGATTATGTACAAAACAAATATACTTTACTTAGAGTAATGAAATCGGCCAATACACACTTACTCAACATAATGGCTTGCAGCGTTAATGTTTTTCATTACTCCCTTGGAAATTATTATTATGCCCGGCAGCCACATTTTATATAAAATACCTTCATGCACACATTGTGGGAGACCAGCAGTTTAAATTATAGCGAAATACATCCTTGCAGTGTATCCTTTCTGTCCTAACCATTACTTTAGGATTAAAGGACTACTGCGGACAAGGATTTAGACCGCAATATAAACAACCAAGAATTAAAATGAAAGCGGATTCTTTGCCGTCAATTTTATTATAATTTCATTCCTAAATGATCTTCTAGAGGTGTAACAGAATAACATATGTGGTGTAGGTGAGACACTACTATCCGTCATATCCGAAGTGTTTCAAACCGATTCTTAAATTTTATTTACCTCAAAGCTTTTGTTTTTGATTTTGTTTAATTATGTGTAATTACATTGTACACTTTTATTAATCCATTATGTTTTTAAGTATTATTCTTATAAATAAATTAAATTCATGTATTTTATGATGTTAGAAAATTGGTTGCATTTATTATAATATTTTATATATGCAAAATATGATTACTAACCTCACAGCACTTCAAAAAGAAGAAGAAGGTATATCAATAGGGTTTATTAAATATCAAGAAACGACGTGTCGAGATTTTATCAAATCAAAATGTAGATTCTTATTATTATTGTAAGCTTTTCAGCACTATAAAATGGGAATGTTTTCACTAGCTATTACAGTTTTCTTGCAAAATGTATACGAAATTAAAGGAAACATTTACATTTACTTAATACAGGGCCTACAAGCACTGGGAAGATCTAGAATATTAGCTTGCGCTACCGGGGCTGTAGGTCCCCGCTGGTAAAGAGAGTCTTCATATAGATTAATGTTTTTTAGGCCTGTTTCGTGAGTTGATTTCCTTATTACCAAGATATTTTAGGGATGACACTTGTTCTACGGATACATTGTTTAAATGAATTATGGCTCGTTTTCATGTCTGGAGAATATGTACCTGTGAGAATAAAAGTGGTGTAAGTCATTTTTTTTAAATCCGCTATATCGCTAGTGCCTGTTGATATACCCTAAATGAATCATTTTGAAAGGAGAGAAAGCCAAGTTAAGTCTTTTCCGCGAGTGACCTTCACCTACAGTTTAGATAGTAAATATGATTTCAGTTCTAGTAAGAACGTCAATGATGTAAGTCGATTTCGATTTCGATTTTACATCGGTTGAAACTAAAGCTGATAATATTTGGATATGTTTATCCTTAATATTCCGTTCAGCTAAAATTTGAACACATTTTAGTATTCCTGTTAATTCCGCTTAAGTGGTGCACTTATCTTGAGATCGAGTTCTGGTGAGAATATTTCATAGCCAGCTCTCGTCTTAGTTTTGGATCCATCAGTATACATGGTTATGTTGGCGCCTTGTGGGATACCATCCATTGTGATGATGGTCTGAAAGTGTTGTTGACAAAACTGTATTTGGGTAGAATTCTGTCGCACTTACCTTCTATGAGGGGGTCTAGTTTGATAGCTTCACTCAGTATGCTCCTGTGTCCAATGATTCTACCTTTATCATGCCACAGGTTGAGTGAAGATAGCCGTAATGCTGTTGTTACTGCAGTCTCCCTTATAAGAAGGTCGAGTGGTTGTAGACATAACAGTGCTCCAAGAGCTGCTGCGGGCGTTGTTCTCATAGCGCCGGTGATGACAAGACACGCCATCCGCTGGATGTGTGATAGCTTTGAGATTGTTGTAACTTGTTTGGTTTTCGACCACCAGACTATTGCACCATATGCGATAGTTGGTCTTATGATCGCGGTATATATCCATTGGGTGATCTTGGGAGACAGGCCCCATGTTTTACCAACCGCCCTGCGGCATTGCCAGAATGAGATGCAAGCTTTTTGCAGCTTGGATGTTATATGCTCATTCTAGTTCAGTTTTGTATCCATGAATAATCCTAAATATTTTACTTTATCTGTGAGATTCAGAGGGACTTTAAAAAGAGTATCCAAATACTCACCGACAGCAAAGCAGCTCTAAATGCACTAAATGCCAACACATTTGTGTCGAAAGAGTTATATTCATGTCTACACAGCCTGGAGGAGCTAGGTAAATATAACAAACTAGAACTCTGCTGGATAAAAGGACATAGTGGCGTCAAGGGGAACGAATTAGCAGATGAACTTGCCAGGAAGGGATCCTTACATCCTCTAACAACCCTAGAGGATGAAATACTTTCTGCAGGTACTCTGAAAAAAATAATAGAGCATAGGACACATGCTCTACACAAGGTAAGATGGCGAGAAACGCCGGGCTGCAAACAATCAAAGGTAGCAATTAGGCAACCTTGTAAAATTGCAGCCACGGCCCGCCTTAACCTATCTAGACCTAATCTGAAATTATTGACTAACATCCTAACCGGCCACTGCCAGCTAAACAAACACCTAAACACGATGGGTCTGGTGAACAGCCCGTTATGTAGAGGGTGCAATGAAGAACTAGAAACAGCAGAGCATGTAATATGCCTCTGCCCAGCTATAGTAAACACCAGGCATCTAATACTAGGGGAGTGCTGGCCTAGTATGGTCAGCATTGGCAGCTCCTCACCCGCCAGAGTTTTGCAGCTTGCACGCAAAATTGACTGGTGGGACGAGTGAGCAGCCTTAAAGGGAGGTTTCACAATGGGCCCATTTTGAGGCCTAAGTGTCCTCTAGCTATGCTACCCTCCAGCCAACTATCCAGAACTATCCAGAAAGCTGATAATATACTTACCAGATGTCTGGTATACTGTTATAGGTAATTGTCGACGACAGAAAACTATACCGGATGAATCGCGGTGACTTTTTATCTAAACGAATTGGAAAATAATGTTATTCATAGGAAAATAAACTAGAACAACTAACCTGTAAATTGGTTACGGCTACAGTACCGAAAGGATGAGCCATTCTCCATCTTTTAGAAATGCAGTTTAAGAGATAAAGAACCCTTTAGTGAACTTTGTTCAAACGGGAAAGAAGAAGACAACGTCAATATTTGAGCTCTATTCCTCAAGAACCGCTACATCCAAACTTCTTACCTGTTACTAAAAAAATATATGCTAGACTTGCTTGATTACATCCTTGGAAATATCATGTTTTTTTAAAATGTAATTGCGGTAGGTTGTTATATTATTATCAGTTTAGTTTTGGGGACATTCGTCTGTAAAGAGTATTGCACGATGTGCTCTACGATGAGATTCATCAAGTTCTGAAGGTGTGAAAGACTGTTGGCGACTACATATCGTCAGCGCAGCAATGTTATTGATGAGTGTGCCATTTATCTTGATGCCTTTCGCCCTATTTTCGAGTGGCTCCTTAAACACTGCTCCGGATGGATGTTGAAAAGAAAGGACGCCAATTTCGGCAGTTTTTGGTGTGAGATGCAGTCGAAAGCCTTTCCGTGGTCGATAAAACAGGCGTATACGTCCACATTCGTGTCCCTGCATCACTGCGTACCTACAGTAAGAGAGTAAGCCTTGCGCCTACTCATTCAGCCTCTGAACTCAAACTGGGTGTCACACAACAGTCTCTCGCATCTGGGATGTATGCGCATGTGGCTGATACAAAGAAATACAATCAGAACGTGAGATAGTAGGCTGTACATACGGTAGTTTTCGCACTGGAAAGCGTTTCGTTTCTTGCGTATTGTGATAAAAGTTGATTTGAGCCGTTAATCTAGTATTTGGCCAACTTATCTAAACAATGATGTCAGTATGTTCAAGCCATCTGATTGGGCAGTTTCAATGTTTCCGCGTGTATCCACTGTCCTCATTAAGATGGTCCCCTAGGTCGGACCTCGTGTTGTTTAAGAGAATCTCGGCATACACCTTTTCAGCTTATTCTAAACGCCCATCAATATTTTGTTGTTAGCATCTTTCAATACACCCTGTCTCTGCATGCGTGGGTTGTTTATAAGGTCCTTAATGCTTTTATAAAGATTGAAGTTGTACTTGTTTTGGAGCGATTCTATTTTCCTGCAGTTTTTGCCTAATCAGTACCCATTAGCCTTGCCACATGGCCCTGTTTACTTCTTCGTATTGGTCACTGTTCCTGTATTTCAGTTTGTTTCTCTCACCCAAAAGCTGAAAATCTCATACGTCAGCCACTGTTCCTTACCAGCCTGTATATATCCTATGATACTTTCTTGTGTGTCGATAGCAGCCGTCTTCAGCATATTTCACTGAGGTTCTACGTCTTCTTCTCAATAATTTTCTTTAGTATCTAGATGGGCCTTGAGTTTTTCGGTTCTTTGACCGCGCACCTTGGGATCGACGGATGTGGAAAGACTCGTCGACTTCCGCTCTGCGCGTTGAGTTCGTACAAAACGGTGAAACTGCAGTTCTATTATGGTCGTTGGTAACGCCAGGATATGTTATCGCTGTTCTTACAAGTTTCATTTGCTGACTTGAGAGAAAAATATATTTGATTTCTTACTACTGCTCGAAGAAGGTTTATGTGTTTATGGTTTAGGCGGTCTACCCTTGCGTTGCGTTCTCCGAGTCCATTGTATTCAGAAACCTCGCCATCAGAGCCCTCCTTAATTTTGACACTAAAATCGCCGACAACTATCTCCTCCTTTGTTCGCCAGTTTCTTAGTGTCATTCAGAGAGGAGTAGAAAACTTTTATCGCCTCACGACAAATCTGTCGCCGGTTGGGGCAAACGTTTGTATCATGATAGTGGTGAAAAGTGATAAGTCTCAGAAATATAACGCGATCTCCCAATGGGACAACATCTATGACTGACTTCTCTAATTCAGAAGAGATGAGCATGGCTACGTCGCAGGGTCGTTGTTTCCAGAATAGTAGAGTATGCCATTTTGAGTTTTGCGTGTATCGCCGCGAATTTCGTCTTGTATATTAATATTTTGCATGTTATTAAACTCGGGGGGATTACCCATTTAAAGGGTGCCCTAGACAGTGGGCACTTTTTATATGTATTAGCCATGTTTAAATATAATTAAATATTTATTATTTAGCCTTAAAAATCACCGAAATAACACAATTGAACGAACTCAAATCGTGAATTGTCCGTATTTGACGAAGTGACTTTGATAGTGGTGTCAGTAATCCCACCCCAGGTATGTCGGCTTCAAAACATGAACTTTGTAAGCATAAGCGTGCATGATTGCACAATTCGACTGGAGTAAAGATCCCTGGTAAAGGTGGGTTTATGCTGGTATAAAATAATAAATAACATTGGACGAACTTTATTTATTATATAACTTTTCAAGGTCATTGCCAGCTTGCTTTGAAGTCAATTGATTTGATATGTTTTATAGCTGTACGTTTAATTGGTGCCTGAGTCATCTAAATATTTCGTATTTAAGCCAATTATTGCCGAGGTGTGCAATAAACGCAGATTCGGCACAATGAGTGGTAGGCGCGAAAAACCTGTGAAATGCGCATGGCTATAAGACGGCAGACGTTAATATTTACTACGAGTTCATCGCCGTTGGCCAAGCCAGCACCTCTCCTGCATTATAATATAATCAGAATAAACAAGTTATACATTTCGCAGTTGGTAGTGCGTATTATTATTTGTGACCGTGAACGGTCCTAAATAATCCTTATTTAATAATAACTATTTTAATTATTATTTTATTTCAGTATAAACCCACCTTAATAAATAAATGTAATGTTAATTTCAATTATTCCTAATAAGCCGTAATATTTAGAATAAGTTTATATAATCCGATATAACACCGTCTGTTTACATTTCTTCTTCGTTTTGATTATATTTATTCCGACGTAATATAATGAAATCCGCCCGTGAACAGAGTGCGCCCTATTCTATAAAGCCGTTGTATTTACGGCACAAAAATGAAATTTGCATGCCGAACTAGGAATTTCTTCGCAAAAATAAAATTAGAATCTCAAATTAGAACGATGATTTATGCATGTCCTTCCGTCCTTCCGCTATACGTCTGGATATCTTCTTTCCAACTTGCCGCTCATAGATATACGCCAGCCGCGTGTTATGAATGAATTATATAATTCCGTGCTACAATCGATATTTCAAAAAAGGCGTTATTTAATATTCCGCAACTGTCATCGTTTGCAGCTTCGCATGCAACGAACGAATATGTTTATTAACAGACAAATATGAGCATGATGGATTTTGCATTTTTTTTGTCGAATAAATCAGTAGTTTATATACGTGCAACGTAAAATTGATTAGCTCTACTGACTCACTGCAGATATTTTCGCTCGACTAACTTACACTACATAAATTCTCTGACCTTATTTCGCACGCTTTTTTCCTGTTAATGCGCCAATTTAAAAGCAATTATTATTTTTACTGTACCACCACGTAACATATAAAACTCACTTGATAATACTTATTATGTATGCAGATATTTGCAATCAATAATTTTAAAAACGATTGCGTGTTGTGCTTTAATGATTTTCGCACGAAATGTTTGAAGCTTTATTAATATAATAAATATGCAAATTGTGCTGATTGTAGCATTACTGCGCGACATAATTTTTACTTTATATGTACATAAATGTCTTGACTATAGTTAATGCTTAAAACGTTCGACGGAAGTACTATTGCTTGTATATGATTTGCATATGCTTAATTGCTTCATTAGTATGTATAAATTAATATTTTAAGGAAATTAATATGATAATTATAATCTTTATATGTAATTAGTAGATTTTAATAATATAATTGTATTAATAATTCACATTCACATACCTATAATTACTAAAGTATATATGGGTAAGTTCGAAATTATTTAATATTATATAAAGGATGAATACAATGTAGCAATTGTGCAGAAAAAATTATTCTAAAGAATATTAATGCTGTCTTAAGATTTCATGGCGCCCTGAGTACCAGTCAGTTAATAAATTCTATATTAAATTTATGTAGATATTTTCTGTTTTTTAATTTGTAAAGCATACTTTCTCTCTCTAGAACGGGGTGCAGGGTGCTGTTTATGTCTATGGGTGTTTAGTGTCTAGGGCTTTTACATACGTGTCCCTAACAAAATCAGGCTCAAGGTTTATACCTAAATACGGAACAGATATGAATGAAACATTATATAATATGCTATGTGAAATTCTTATTGCCCGACGGGGTATCATATCAGTTTAGTCCTTGCTTTTGTGATTAGAATGAATTAAAAATAATATATACTCCATTTAAATAATGAATAAAAAAATATAAAACCTGACTTGGCTTTTATATATAAGGCTTACATAAGTACCTAACTAAAATACCATGTCGTTATGACGTTCACTATAAAGTATTACATTCTAAAGAAATAATAGATACCAATCGATTTATTAAATTTAAAAACTGATATTTGCATTAAATCTGAAAATGTAGATAAACAAAGCAAGTTGTTCCACATTGCTAAACTACAGGCATTTACATATGTATGCATTAACCTACAATCCACTATTTGATAAACTTACTAGATAAACCTCCATAAAAGTACGTAATAGTTTCAAGAAATGCGTGCATAAAGCACATTATTTTAAACCGTCCAATGGAATGACGTACTGCATACTATTATATACGAAATTATAAGATGCATATATGCATTTTATTATTATACACGCTTAAACTGTGATAAAATGATATTTAATAAATGGCTTTATTGAGAACATTCATTGGCGCCTTCTGAAACGAATATTAATATTCTAAGCGACCCATTTTCTGGCTATGTAACGTTCCCGTAAAATTCCCAAGTGTCGGCAATAATTCAATTGTGATTTGAGTAGGAATTGAATATTTTAGGACTATTAAGTTTTCATTTAATATTTTCAATGGCCCATAATCATAATATTTGCAATTTCGGTTTTAAATTAAATGATAAAGCGGATGACAATATAATTTAACCCATAACTCCCACATATAGAAATACTTAAGTTGATATAATTTAAAATGTACCCATTTAAAGATATTTGGTATTAATTATGACATTATAAATAAAATGAAAATATAAGCGCTTATCATAGTGATATTATTTTCAATACATATACATAATCAGCTGTTGAAGGCTCTCATATATCAACAACGTAATTCATTTGATTGTGTAGAACAGATTAATGTAAGTATGCACCATCATACCATCGGTACGAATGTATAGTCGTCGGGATTTACCTATTACTCAAAAAGTATCCAAAGTATAATATTATCCGTTTTGCATGTTTCTTGCAGCTAATATTAAGTTCGGAGAGTATAGTGGAAAAAAAAACTGCTAAAATCAATCCTAAATGTACTTATTTTATCACGTTTTCTAACCGTGAAATATTTGTTTAGAGAAGTCTTAAACATAAATAAAGCACTTACTGCTCAAGAAATATCGCTACTTTGGAAGAACACTAGCATAACTTAAAATTACTATTTTAGAGAAAACGCGTTACAAATATTTAGGTAGGTAGTAGGCTTTGATAATTCATAACTGCTCTATTACGACCGAATACGCGATTAACTTTTATGAAAGTCTTACACATCAAAATTTAGTACATTTTCGTTTTGATATGACATAATCGAAAAATCGCACTTTTGTTAGTTATACCGGTACTTCGGTTCCAAAGTAGCGATATTTATTGTTAACAATTTGACATAATTGGTTCATCAACATAATGAATTGTTTACGTTTACTAAAAAACAGAATACATGCATTTATTGTAAATATTACAACGTATCCACTGTCATATGTTAACCGACGTCTTATATGGTATATCTATTTTCCGTATTTCATAGGAGCTTAAAGAAACATGCGAAAAGGATATTTGTTTAATAATATGAATATCCCGGCCGTTATGATATCGATTCTGCATTATGGTATATACTTCTACGTTAACCGAGTATGCCAATTATTAATGTTTATTACAATAATTTAATAGATTTTGAGATTGTAGCTCTTATATGAATAATCAAGTTCATATTTGGGCTATGAAACAATAATTTCTAAGAATAACAAATTGGTAAATAACTAGGTGAAGTTTATGCTAATAGCTATAATATAAGTGCGGTTGGTGATTCCACGATTGAATATTGCACCGAATTGAATAATGTTTGATCTGGAGAAGTTTTGATAGCAATTAATTTTAGGTATAGTGTGATTTCAAATGAAAATTGTGTATATATCCGAATGGTCGTAACATTGTAAAGTATGAACATACCGAACATTTTTACAATGAGAGGAATACAAACAATGCCCACAATCGGATTTTCCTCGATTGATAGATAAGGCGATCAATAGTACTGCAAAGTTTGCGATAGTTTGCTATAATACTTGTGTGTCTTTGAAAATTATTTCCACGCGCGTTGGTGAACGTATGTGGACTCGGACGATAAATAGAATTGGCAATTAGATATTCGTCACGTTGAGAACTTTATGGGTTATGCCGCATGTATCAAGGATCGCCATTTTTTGGATAGAAAGTGATATGTATTGCGATGTTAGTATTTCGCTCCTACGATTATGGGCACTACTATCATTCCATCTTAGGTTCACACTTACTTTATTGTAGTAGGAAGTAGTTCTTATTTTCTGAATTTCTCCGAGTGTTTCGATTGGATTTTCGTTGGGCTGGAATCGCAATATCGATAAGATATGTAGTTTTAGATATTAGGCCTATTATGAGCGATATTATGGTGCATCAAGATTGTCAAAATGTTTCGAGATCGACTTATTGTCATTAGTGCTCTATTTATCAAGTAGTCTAATCGGTTTCTATAAGATAAAACATTGCGAGCGATTGACCAAAATTCGATCGCGATCCACTTCTTGGCCACCCCTGGTCTATATTCTCTATTGCTGCCCGACCTATTCAGCATTTATCAGATATTATGGTCTTGTTTTTAATTATGCGCTTTTGGTAGTTTAAGATGAATACTAATTGGTTCAAATTGAAACAATGAAGCTTTCTGTTTCAGAGAAAATGTTTTCATTTGACAGCCAGGCAAACCCGGGTTCTCTATTCTGGCTATGTATCTTCCGTGTAGTTCCTTCCATTTCCAGACTTCTATCTTCTCAGAGTCACTCATCCTGAGTACTGTAGGCTCATATTCTTCATTCGCTAGTTTTATTGGTGTCAGAATTTTATCCGCTTTTAGTATATCCCTATAGTATTTGCTATCGAAATAATATTGGTAAAGTGAAATCTTTTCAGCTAAGGTTTTATGGCTAAGACTCTGATACTTCGGTTGAGGACATTTAGTTAGGTGTGGGTCCATCTAACTAGTCCAAAGCTGTATGTGAGGATAGGTGCAGTGCAGCATTTATTGCTATCGCTTTATTTCTTGCCGATAGTTGTTATTTAAGAACTGCTTTAACTCTACCTTGAAATTTTCCATTAAGTCTACCTTTTAATGCGGAGTGAGCGAGTCTGGTAGTTTGTTCTAAGCGTAAGTATTTATAGATCTTCTGGGAATCCATCTCCCTCATATTTTCATTTTCTGGACTCAAACATGTTTTGTAGTTTTCTATCAGCTCCCACTTCCCTTTGTTCATTCCATTGTGGCGACATTTCTCATTTCCGAATTCTTCTTTGATATCCTGGCTAAATAGCTGTTATTCGGATTTGCTTCTATCGTTTGGTCTCAGATGTATATGAGATAATAGATCTTCCTATGTATTTCCAGTGTATATCCTAGTTTGTTGTGGTAAATTTGTGGCTATAGGGTTCAATACAAAACAGAACCATACAGCACTTAGCAAGTTGCGTTGGAAAATGCCACTCTAGGTAAGAATCGGTTCCGTGATGATACTACAAGCCTGCGGACATTGCATGAAGAGTAACGTTATCCATGGTTCAATGCGTTTTCGTACGAGGTTCATCAGGAAAGGGTGTATTTTCTAAAGTTTAAGGATTTCCAGTATCCACGAAATGAATACTATCAAACGCCAACTTATAATCTATATATATATATATATATATATATATATATATACAATGTAGGTCCTTTATCTTCTTATTGCCTTCTTCAGTTATTATTGCATCTACGTTGATTTGTATTTTACACCCTCTGCTATGTTTGCACAATCCCTTTTTCTTCTGTCATACGCTGATTTATATATCTTATCACACAATATAGACGTGAGAAGTTTGTATGATGCAGATAAGCATGTGATTAGTCTCTATTTTGCTCGATCTGCAGTGGGGGTGCCTAGTTTTCTTGGGTGAGAAAAGTTAGTGAGTATCTGTGGGTTCTTTTAACATAGGTATTAATAAATGTTGTGTATAGTTGTGACTTATCTCACACGTCTATTACACGACAGCTTGGCGTTGCTTCAGAAGTATTTCTTCTCGTATATTATTATTTATAGTTCTGTTTTTCCACTAATAATCTCGTTTTGTGTTTGCTTCTTCGCGTTTCTGATATCCATTAGTATTGCTCCTATATCTGAGCTCAGGCTTTTGAGTCTTTGTCTGTGTCTCATTTTGCATTGTGGAATATTTCCTTTTCTAGTTTGGACTTGGTCATCCATATCTTATAATTTTTTGTTAATATCAAACACTGCAGTAGCTCCAACATATGTTATATTAATGAGCTTATCAAGGGACGTACAAAGGTGTTGCTGCATTTGCATTAGTCCATTAACGTTCGTAATCAGGTCTTTTTGTAGGATCCATTTCATTATATAGCTGGAAATTCATATTAAAAGTCACTTCCATTTAAGTTTCAGCTATTGTTGCATTAGATTCTCTTCTGGGGGAAAGTTCTTCTTTCAGTAAGTCGTTATCTTTTCTGATTCGAGTTGTTCCTCAATCATGTCCAATTCAATTGATATTTCTTTTCGGGCTATTTCTGTGTCATCAACTGTTATTCTTTAATTCTTCAAAATAGTTCTCTTCTGGTCAATTATGTTATGTATTGGATTGGTTTTCAACTGTGTACATTTCATATAATAGCCTGCTCGATTATTATTTTACAGTTTCTAGTTTTGTAGTACGTAGGTGGCCACGGTAGAAGTGTACATACATCTCATATGTCCATTTAAAGTGTTTGCTACCTCGACGCTCCTGGATGGTCTCAGCAGTCTGCTGAGAAACATTTTCGGTGATTGGGTTGTTGTTGTTATCCCCGCTACTATTGGGTTGTCCATTTTCTTTGCTAGTGTCGTTATCCTCTGTACCCGATTTCAATCACGTTTTTTTCTTATTCTTCGTTGGCAATATTCTGCATTTTACACCTTCCTGTCAGGTAACTCAAGGTCCGTGGATTCGTCAATCCCAAGTGAATGCTGTGGCTGCCACCCATGCAGTTTTTTTTTACTTCACGTATGCACGGTCATTATTTAAGAAGTATGAGCGTACTTAAAAAAGTTCGCGAAATGAAAGGGTAAATGAGGAAATATTTTTTTGAAATATATTTTATCTTTCAACATAATCTCCCTTAAGTTAAACATACTTCATCCAACGATGTTCCAAATCCATTATGCATTTACGAAAGTGCGATACTTGAAGTCCTCCAAAATAGTGGTCGACTGCTTTTATTATCTTTTATTATCTTCCGTGGAAAATCATTTTCTCGATCAGTTTCTGTCTACTACTAATCAAACCGATACTATGTGTCAAGGCGGTTATTATATAGCTATTTATCGCTGTATCTTTATTTTAAGTTGGGTTCTCTTTATTGATTTCTCTGGTCTTCATCTTGTTTTTGTAGCAGTTGAAAATCCTCATAATCGTTTATCATTTGCCCTTCAATAGAGTATTGGTCTTATATTTTTCCAGGCCAAAGTCCATCCGTATCTCGTTGGAAACTCTGTAACTAGTAATAGTTTCAATAGCCCTAGCTGACTGTCTGCGAACATTGTCATCCATATATATGAGATTACAAATGTGTGCTGTAGTTCCAAATTGAAGTTAGAGTATAACCGTTTACCGTATTGTTTAATGTAGATTACAGTGGGTGTAGGGCTATGCTAAACCAAAGAACACTCAGGGCATCGCCTTGAAAGATTCCGCGCCTTACATGTATGCTTGGATTAGTATCGTTGTTTTTGGAAATTAAGTATGTTTGTCACGTTGTCATTATGTGACCCAGGAGCTTTATTATTTACAGGTTTAGTTTATAGATAGTTAGGGACTCGAGAAGCCATGAATGCGGAACGAAGTCGAATGCCTTGTGTTAGTAGATATGGGCTCTAAATAGGTTTCTCTTTATTTTCTTGGCGTCCTTTGTTAATACCGTATCGACCACCAGTTGCTCTTTACAGTCTTGAGAATTCCTCCTGCAAACTGTCTGCACTTCTGCAAGGATTTGTCATATACGTATAGATTTTATGGCATATCCTGGCAACTCATCAGGGTTTATTACAGCATTTGTGAGGAGCTTTGCAATCAGTTTGTGTATGCAGGTCAGCTTTTTGTACCAGTAGTTTTGTATCTTGTCTGCTATTCACCCAGATATGCTGTATATCTGTGACATGTATATCTTGTGGAAGCATTGTTGGTGTGTTGCTACTACTACATCCTTCTCATTATTTATCCATTTCACATCGGATGGACAGCTTCCTTTTTCCAGATTCGACTCCAAAACTCCTTCTATTACATCCGTATATCCGGATGATTGGCTTGGTGTTGGTTTGAATCTGTTTTGGTTAGATTCCTATAGAAAGCTTCCTTTTCCCAGATTCGGCTCCAAAACTCCTTCGTAGCTATTACATCCGAATAATTGGCTTGGTGTTGGTTTCAATCTGTTATGGTTAGATTCCTATAGAACGCTCGTTGATTTGTTCTGAGTGCCTTGTTGTCTACTCTGCATTTATATGCTTCCCTATACCTTTTCAACCTGTTAGCATAAACCCTCACTTTCTGTGTCAGCTAGTCAAGTATTTCAATTGCATTGGTATTGTTTGCTGTACTATATTGCATCCAGCAGGGTTGTTATATTATGTCCGGAGGGCTATATCTTTTCGTAGTTGTTCTATCTTCCATGTAATTCTTACTTCCCAGAATTGTGTTTCCTCTTTATAAATGCGCCCGTTATTTGCTTCATAGGGCTCGGTTTGTTTATGCATCTCGATGGTGGTGACTGCGACAATGTAAACATAATCATGAAGTGTGACTATGCCAGTGAATTCGGTTATTCTTACTGCATGGGCGTCGTTATTTTTTGGAAAGACGTTATTTGTGTCTTTCGGGTATATTAGTTTAGGAATGTAATTTCTGCTTATAATGTCCATTCCTGAATATAAGAATCGTGTCTACCGCCTCCAGGTGTTCTGTTAGATTTGTTGGTTAGTTGTTGTTACTGGTTCGCCTGTTTAAGTATTATTATCTGTTTCAGACGGATCTATTGCAAGCTCTATGGCTACTCCGTTGCATATTCCTCGGATTGTCTCAGTTGGGAGCCTATTATATACTCTCATGTCAGGGTTTTGTGCCATGATGTTATTAATATTTTTGTCTCTCGTGAGAGGGAACCTATTTGTGAATGCTTCGTGGAGTGCATGTCCATATGATTTATTATTGGTTCTAGATTGGTTAGGACGAGATATGTATTCTTTCATTTGAATGGTTCCGAAGTGGACTACGGTCGAGCTCCAACCATCCACTTTTTTTCTTACTTCTTGTTTGGACCACTCTCAGAAATAAAAGTTTTGGATTTTACACGTTCCTGCCAGGTAACTCGGGGTCCGTGGGTTTGTCAATCCCAAGTGGCTGCTGTGGCTGCCACCCCCTGCGGGGTAATTATTATTATTATTGCACGGTAACTACATAATTTGTAATAGAATTGTATTTCCTTCGGACGTTCATAATATAAATGTGATATTTCGAGGAGTTATTTTAACAGATCAAAGAATCTAAACTTCGCTTGTTCTTAAATGTACATTTGGTTGTATGTTTTTTCATAAAAAATAAAGACAGTTATTATTATTTTTATTATTATAATATAACAAAATCCATACTTCTAATTTCTTGCATCGATTAAATTAAGTTAGATTTGGTTAGGTTAGGTTAGACAGTAACCTTATTTAAAATAGGAGTATCGAACAAATCTCACATTATATTTTTATGCTATTTGGCGAATTAAATAAATTATGAGATTGTCAGTAATATTACAAACTAAATTTATATCATTACCGCTTTAGAATTAGTGCAGTCATTTGACAAATGAATAGAATAGATTAAAATACACCTGATTTTAAATCTCGTCTACTTGTTCTCCTTGTTTGTTTTGTTATAGATCTAGAGATTTCTTATTTAATCTGGCTTGTGTCTGCACTAGTTTCTATACCTTACGACATTATTGCTCTTATACAAGTTTATTATATGTTTACCTTACTGCTTACCTGCATATGTTTGTTGCACTATATTACGTCTCTAAGGTATCCTGATATTACTGCAGCCTTGTTATCCATATTAACCACTTGTGTTGGATAGTGATAGCAGGATCCCTAGGTATTTGAATTTCGACACCTGTTCGATTATGTTGTTGTCCATATCTAGTTTTTCTTACTGGGTTCTTTGATAATTTCATAACTTTTGTCTTATTTAAACACATGTTCATATTATACTTCTTTGCTGTAAGGTAGAATTTGTATATCAGTCTTTTGAGATCGTCTTCTGTTTGAGCAATTAGGATAATCATAAATTCTGGGAAATCTTCAGGGTTTATTATTATTTTTATTATAATTTACATTTCTGCAAGCTGTTTCAATAATTAAGGTCTTCTTCTTAGATTACCCATGGTGTTATTGTTGCTGATTTCATGTATGAATATATATTTATTACACAGTTTAGTTGTATTTTATCGAAAACTGAAAACTTTTTCTGTTTGCATTCATTGCAAAATTTCATTCATTCATTTCAGGGATGTTTCTGTTATTTGTCGCATTATAAAAATGGCGTCTGTTGTAGATCTCTTTAGGGGAAAACTTTGTTGCTCTTCATAGTTGGTGATATGTTTTCCCAGTTTGGACCTTAGTATGACAGTGAATAGTTGAAGTGAATTGGAGAGCAGTGTTAGCCCTCTGTAATTTTATGGGCCTGCTTTATCGTCTTTCTTGAATGTTGATATTGTTATAATATTGTGGAAATCTTTTGGATATAAAGATATTTTCTCCCTACTCTTCAGCATTTTCTATACCTTCCTTTGTGTATAAATCATATTCCATCTTCTACTAGGAGAGAAATAAAACATTTGTGATATATTTGTGAGTAGAGGTCATGTAAAATACACTCATTTAATTATATTTTACCAATTACCGTTAGTATTCACATACCTGTGGTAATTTTATTAATAAAGTAATTAAATTAATTAAATATTTTAATACCTCTAGTAACACAAATTTATTAAAATGAAATCAAATACACTGTCATTTTTATAATAAATAAACATTTAATTTGAAATGAACAACATGTTTGCCATAGTATGGCTCAATCTTATATAGTTTCTAATATTAATTCAACAACAATCCCCAACGAGCTAGTTAATCCTCAATACAAATAATAATCTACATATTAGTTACATTCAAAATATTTTTCATGGCCGCCAATAAATCAACGTCGATTACCATTAACAAAATAGTTGAAATAGTGCCTAATCAAGGATACCCCGAGCGAACACGGTTCGACTAGCCGCAATTTTCCAGCAACAGTTGCGCGTAGCAGCGGGTGATGAATGTGTGGCGGGGGCGCGGCTGATGAATTCCTGTGTTCTGTCATTTGATCACTTGCCTAAATGAAGATTACGTGACGCACGATTGACTCATGTATAATGCGGAACACCGAGCGTACGGAAGCAATTTGCATAGTGGCGTATAGAGATCCAGAAGATAAACCAACGTGTTCATTTTTTAAGTGGAATATTCACTAAAACAAAAAATGCGTATATATAATAAGTTCCTCAGCGCTGCAAGAAGAGGGTATGGATTTGTTAAACAAATGCAGCGTGAAATCCATTAAAGAATTTATCCATGTAATCTATTTACCCAAGGACTATATACACACAGCGTTCTCTATTTTATACATAAAAGCACTTACAATAAAAGTAAATTGTTCAACTTGCAAATATATGCAAATTACTGCAGATATAATGGGGAAAGCAATTGTTTTGCTACAGTTTAACGACATGGGTTTTAAATTACAATAACAATAAAATTGTAATAAAAACAAATTTTCAATACACATGCAAGTGCAATAGTATTATCAAAAGATTAAAACATTAATAATTGTGTACTGTTGTGTTGCGTTCTGTACAGATTATATATACGCTATGCGATTCTATCTGGAGTAAATGCTGGTACGAGATTAGCAATAAATTCGTAATGCACTTTTTTGCTTGAGTAATAGATCCTTCTTTCATTCGCACGCCGGCTTTTGGTATATATTTAGATATAAATTTCACAGGGCAATTTTATACCCGCTGTGTTGTGTGCATGAGTATGTGTGGATATATTAAAGCGCCTTATTCCACCATCTGTTCGCAATCTCGTCGAGAAAGAAGTGTTTGTAAATTATACAAGCAGGAATTAAAGAACAAGTGCATGCTAGGGGCGATAATGACGCAGAGGTCATTGCGGCCGCGCTCTTGTAGATTTTTTGTCTTTAAATGCCAATCAATAAACAAACTAAATCCTTTTGTTTCTGGAGACTCGAATCGGGTCGTCGCCGGCGGTACCGTTGCCCGCAGTACGAAGATATATCAGCCAGCGGGAGATTTATTGAGGCTTCAAATTTTGAAATGTGATATTTTTACGCGGGGAAAATCAGATACGCGCTCCGGAGTTCCTACGTGAGGCAAATGCTAATTGAATCGCGTCCGCAACGGATACTTTTACTGCTGTAATTTATTAAAATTTAGATTTTCATGATAATTAAAGAAACAAAGCGCAACACTCCCGGGAAATACATGTAATGGCAGCTCTTTTACTTCTGTAATGGCAACAAGAAAAATTATCCTTAACGATCTCGCGCATTATGTAATTTTTTGTAATGGAATTTTGCGCTGAATCGATCATAATTCTTGCCGCCTTTATTTGGCATACGGCGGTGTGTACTTTACTTTGATAAATAGCGGTCTACCCTTCAGACCAGGGAACAATCTGGTCAGGTTTTTTTTGTTTGGAAATATTTCTTTTCGCTGGGTAACGTTACAGCTGCTTTCACTACATTTATATTTCATATAAACAATGGGAAAGGCAGCGGTACACAAAAAGTCATTAATTATATATAAAAAGAGTAGCGTACAGAACCAGAGCAGTATATTTCAGTCGCTTTTTATTCGCTTCAATGAAGTAGCAACATAAAACTACATCTTTCAATGTATGTACGAAGCTATTAAATAACTATATTAAATTACTAACTCTCGCAGGCATGTTTTTAGTTTCAAACTAATGTTGATTAAGGTGTCGATTTTATCACACATTTTTTTATACAATTTAAATAGTGAAACAATGCAATTTACTATCCAGCTTAGTGGTCTAGTTTGTAGAGGTGTAGTTCGTCTTGTACTAGCCATTGAGAGTTCAGACCCTATCACGGAAAAAAATTCGCGAATCAGCGTTCACAGCTTTTAGAAGATTTGTGTGAAGTTAAAGTATATACCGATTGATTAAACTCCTCTGAACTTATTTTTATATAATATAATAGTGAATAATAATATATTTAAATTATACTTTATTTGTATAATGGTATTAATGTTATTTTAATTACAAATTGTACAATATACATATATATATATATATATATATATATATATATATATATATATATATATATATATATATATATATATATTCGCATAATTAAAATTAACTGTAGTTTTTAAATAATAATATCTGGATAAATTCCCCTATCTGAAATGAATATTTCGCTCCACAGTTAGCACACAGTTCGGTCCGCAAGTAAGCAGCTGCAAATAAAACAATTTTCCACTTTCCGATCACGTGCCGAAATTCTCATGGGTATAAATCTGAAAGTGTTAGAGTTTGCGAACTGAAACTCCACAGGTCACACGTTCCTATATTGTAAGAGATATTATATAAAAGATTCCCTAATGCAAAAGTTTCCCTCTTAAAACGTTAAATATTGCGCATTCCCGAAACTTTCCGTTTCTGGAGAGATACTGCATTACGGGAGAAAATCCCAGCAACTTTTCAAACGCGCCTCGAAAAATTTGCACACCTTCACTATATTGCATTAAAGAATACGTATTTTTGCAAGAAGAAAACCATACTTATATTTGCGTTTGGGCGTAAATATATTTTTAGTCTTACGTATATCGATTTGACTTAACCTTGACCGTTTAGTTTCCG
The DNA here is from genome assembly GCA_963942505.1 of Lordithon lunulatus. Classification (NCBI taxonomy): domain Eukaryota; kingdom Metazoa; phylum Arthropoda; class Insecta; order Coleoptera; family Staphylinidae; genus Lordithon; species Lordithon lunulatus. Next base: position 50,801,921 of record OZ012666.1, on the reverse strand, counting down.
TGAAGTTTATGTTGCGAAGTGGTGATTTAAAATAATATAAATTATTTAAACATTCGTGTTAATTCGTAATAAAGCTCTACCTTTATAACACAGATTAAGATGATAAATCCGCGTAACACACTCAAAATATTTAGTATTAAATATAGATTGCGGTAATAAACCAACCCCGCCGTTAAATTAAAGTTACTATAAAACAACATCAAGACATGCAATCCCACGCATTTGAAGTTTAACATTAAGAGATACGAAATTTAGTGCGAACGGAGTTTTGTTTCGTCTTTTTCACTGTTTAATTTGTTAAAGCCGGAGAATACGAGTTGCATTGTACATATGCAAATTCAACGAATACTCCCTCGGGTGGATCATTCGTTTGCGCAAAATACTGTAATAAATGAGCTTGTCGGTTACGGATTCAGAAGAATATATCTGCCCGGAATTTCAGCAACTATGTAAATGTACATGCTGATGTTATTGTTGCAATCGTTTATCCCTGTGGGGCGATTTGTTGTGGAAAGTTTTTATAAAGTTGTGTCACAATGGCAGCAATGATTTAGAACCGTTAAGTGAGGTTTATTATTATCACATAAATAACCTAACTAACTTTAAATATACAAACATTAATTAAGTTTTAATACTTTAAATATCTAGATCTGAGCGCAATAATATTCATTTTAAAGTTTCACGTAATACTGCAATAAAAACATATCCCACTGTTGATAATATTTACACTCTTTTATGCCGACATGTGAAAATATAATGAGCATTTAGCAAAAAATAGATATAATTAAAGTATAATCAAAAATGATCACAAAATCTATATGTATATCAAATTTACATACAATTTTTATTTAAAAAAGTTAATAAATAAATGTTATTAATTGCTAAGTGAAAGGGTCATGCCTATTCTTTTCTAATGGTATGAATTGTGAAATTGCATTGTGCTTTTAGCACTAAGAATAATCGAAATGTAAACACAATTAATTGCCAACCAAATTTTCTACAATTTTGTAAACTGTATCATAAAATTTTAAATTTTGACATTTTAATTGATACTTACTCAAAGGTCTATAATTTTGTAATTTTGAAATTTCATTCAACTTTTACTGTTGACTAAGTAATGGAATTAAATCCAAGACTGCGCACCAATAGATTATCTAATTCCTACTTGCAATTCGAGAATCAACTTATAATTTTTCATAAATTTATGCTATAAATATTTCCTTATTATTTTTTTGAAAAACATCATCCTGTAGCGAGTGTGACTATTTGGCTTACATCCTACTTTAAAGTGGGACCCTAGTATAAGTGTGGCACTAGGCTTTGGGCTTGGGCGGACCCAGGCCAGATATGTACCCAAATAACATCGAGACTGCATCGAATGGAATGACATGGAATTTATGCAATTTAATAAAACAATTGGTTGTTACTCTAAAACATATTTTCTAAGAATTAATTACCATAATTTGTAGTTACTATTACAGAAGAGTTTTGCTATACAAATGACGTTTGTATATCGCACACTGAGATGGAAAATGTCGTAACTTCCAAAAGTATGTAAATATAAATGCATTTTACAGATTGCAGTAGTTATACCATTGAATATCATGTTTTTTTAAAAATAATAATTTGGTTTATTCTAAACGCAAAAAAAGGAATAAAGGAGCATTAATCTTGTCATCTCATTTATAGTGCGTATTAGTGGTTTAGATGCAAGGTAAAATTAAAGGTATTTTCAACTGAAATACGATTTCCATATACATATGGGCATTGCTGGCGATCATTGAATCAACATTCACAAATGCAACGTTCTAAAAAAATTCATGCAAATAAATGAAGCAATTTGGTATGTTGAATGGATTTCCATATATATTATTTATTTGTATACATCCGGTAAATAAACTTTAAAACTTTAATATTTCTTTAACACAATTTTTATAAAAAGTAAAACTTTTGATAAAGAATTACTTTCCTACGAATAATGAAAACTAAACAAGTTTATCCCCTCCGGTAATCCGGAGACACAGTATGGATAGAATGTGATTTTAGCTATAGTTTTAAAAATATTGAAGTAGATAACTTTAATACACATATTAGCATAAAAATTGAAACTTGAAAATTTAAAAGAATAAATCCCATATTAATAAAATCTTTTATTTATTACAGGCGTTTTTGTCAACGTCGACCCAGATGCGTGAAACAAGGGCAATGAGTATACGTGAGTGTTGTGCGTGAGTGATTACATGCGCGAGGGGTACCATGCACTCACCCCCGTGAATATACAATCGGTAGGAATGGGCCCGATTACATCAATAACGCTGTATTTTGTGCACTGGATCCTGTTGCTTTTTGTCATCCGCGTCGAACCATTGGAAATAGGTGAGTGTTTTGTTATGCTATTGATTATAATTTGTGCAATTTACATTCCGATCGGTAGCTGAAGCTATGTGTAAAAAATATCGAACGAATTTCTGGCGGCGGCGCCGGGTAAATATTAGTTCCACCGCAACCGATAACGCATGGTTTCCGAATAATATATGACTCGTGAGGTAAAAGCTTCTGGGTGTTTTGAAAATAAACCAACTATTCATTTTGTAAATTGCTTTTATAATGCGATCAATTTGATGTTTTACTACCACTAATTCATCCCTTGTTTGTTATTTATGGTATTCATAAATTTCAAATAAACAATCATTATTTTAAAAGATATTCAACAGAGGGAGTGATTTAATTTAAATAAAACACACATTTGAATGACAAATCGAACGCGTCTTAGCAAAAAGAGCTTAAAGTTCTGTTATTCAGAAGTTTCCTTCGCAGGCTCCACATACTTTATTACAGTTAATGCAGATTCAATATGAAAAGCGTATTCGGTAAACAAGTTCTGCATATAATTCAACCGCAAACTAATTTAATAAACTAAGATAAAAATCACCTGCGTATGTTTCTTTCTCGAAAACGTGAGAGCTAAATTTGTAGCAGGCAGATGGCAGATGACAGTGAAATTGTAGTAGTTACTGTAATTGTTATAATACTGTAACAGGCTATCGACATTCTGACGTATGTTAGTGTATGTATATGAGTGTTAGTTAAGACTTGCCACTTCAGAATATTGTCCCCGTGTCGTTAATTTCATCCCTAACACAAATGGTACCGACTACCCGGGCCGGTATTCGAACCTGGGCCGTCCGTTCGTAAAGCAGGGGCGCTAACCACTATACTGCATCGGGAGAAATATTGTTCAAAAACTGTTTTAAAATGACGGTGGGTTTATACAATAGAATATAGCAACGGCCGCGATAGCGGCAAAGAGCCATATTCGACTGTATATTTTTAAGGTTTGATTTTATTGTATTGTAATTTCAGTTTAGTGCCACGAGTCTACTGTTTATTTCGTCCTCTAGCTTCTTTTATTGTTTTTACTATACCAAAACTATTTGAAGGTTTCTATCGTTTCTATTTTACTTCAGTCAATTTGTATGTCTGCTAAAAGATCTGCGGTGTTTACTAACATTATTTTTTTAATTTAATGTTATATATTGAATATCATAATTTGATAAATTTTTTTCCATAAGATCACGTCCACTTAAAGATTTACTCATTCCCATTCAAGGTAATCAAGTATTATCTCTTCTAGATAGTTATATTTCATTTGTTATCTCCCAGCTCTAATTTTTTTATTCTATCCTTTATATCCTTTAGTATGTTATCTGACTATATATTAATAGTATAAATAGTAGGACACATTGCTGTATACAAGTACGTTAATTCTGATGAATTCTTCTCTCTAATGCATTATGGCTTGTTTCCGTTCCTACCTAATATTTTCCAAACCCTATCCTGTGGTTTTCAAATTCAAATTTCTCTAGATCTACACAAGTTATAAATATTTTCTCTCCTGTCATCACCTTTTCAGTTAGTTTTTCAATTGCAAATATGTGGTCTCATGTATACTGAACCATATTTGTGATTTTTCAAATGATTTTTCTTTCTAGTCTCTAGTTACAGAATACTGTCTAAAAATAACTTCTATCTTTATAGGGTTATCAGATTTGAGGCTTTTCCGCCGATAAAGGCAGAAGTTCAGAGGAGTCTAATCACCTAGGGTTTAACTTAACTTCTTAGAAAACCTCTTAAAGCGAAGTAAAAGGTTTTCTCCGTCGTAATTGGGTTGTTTATGTTTTATGTAATCACGCCCATAAGCTATTCCGTTTTGTCTGTATTTTTAACGTTATTTTTAGCCCTTTAGATGTATGGTGGTTTGTATTAAAACTAAAAAAATAAAGGAGATGCGGTCCAATTACCAAAATTTTACCATGGTATTCTTGTAATTCGTAATAAAAATTGCTACTTTTAATTTTTTTTAACGTTCGTCGAAGTTTATTATGAATTAGTAGAATGGGTGCTTTTATTTTATTTAATTTAATCGTAAGCGTTGTACCGTAAATGTAGTCAATTTTATCGTTTGTATGTGTATTTCTCTCTCGATTTTTTTATATCCGGTAAATTGTTTTATTCCCTCCCATAGTATATCTTTTCTTTCCGCTCTTCTCTTATCTCGTGCACCCATGTTTTTCGTCTTCCAAGTAGTGGTTCCCTTATATATTTGGAACAGTAGGCTAATAAGTAGCTAAATGCCCAGACAGGTTACGGCTCCCATTTTGTATATCAATATTATTCCACTGGGTTGGTGTTGTTCCTTCAATGCAATTGTTAAATAACACACAGTGTAAATATGATAGCATTTCCTATTGTCGCTATTGCAAGTTGGTCATCTGTTTTCATATGGGACAGTATATACATTATTTACTTCATCTGTTGTTATTTCCTGCATACCTTCGGTATAGTTATTTACTAGTTATCATCGTTTCTCTTGTTAGAGAGTTCAGTGTAAAAACTATTCTAAGCAATTCTTCTTTGTTTATTATTGGCCCTCGGTGTTTGCTAATTTACATATGTTGTACTTACCGATTGTTATATTATGTTGTATAAATAACTTATTTTTATTTTCTTCGATCACAGTTCTTATGGTATCTATGTTGTACCTTCTCATATCTTTTCATATGCATTAGATATATCTCTGTTTAGTGGTCTTAGTTTGATTAATCCTCTTGTATCTATCTGCAAGTTCTCTCCTTGCCTTCATACGATTATTGGAATTTTGACTGAGTTTATATCTTTGTTTCTGGTGGGAATAGAGTTGAACTTTTCTTAGTCATCCTTCAATGTCTCTATTAATATGTTTTTTTAGTTCTTTAATGTTTCTATCTTCTCAATGTTTTTATGTATTCTAGTCGAGCTTTAATAAGATCGCAGTAAAGTTTAGGATGTTGTATAGGAATCCATTTTCTTGTATTTGTGCTGTGTATCATTTTTAACGTTTGTTTCTTCAGGTGACCACTTTTGCTCACACTATTTTGTGATCGCTACCTGAATTTGTTGAGCACAGTTACGTCGTGGATGTTGTTCTTCTTGACAGGAATTATGCAATTAATTTCATTCTTACTAACTCCATCGGACTCATCGAAGTCCACTATTTACCATGGCTCTTTTGAAGAATGAGCTCGTTACCTACTATCCTTGATGTTGCATGTTTCCTCTAATGCATCTGATTTCGTAGTCATAGTGCCCAATATAGCACCAGTTCCTGACGTATTTGATAAATAGTTTCGTCGTCCGTTGTAAGTGATGAGTATGGCTATTTGTATGCTTATGCGTTCCAGCATAGCCTCATAATGTTTGTGCCTTAGGACCTGTGCCCATATTTGTGCCCGATACAGTACAATCGATGATACAGCCTTCATTAAAATCTTCCGTTGTCTGTATTGTGGTTCTCCGATTTTGGGTATGACTCGGTAGAGCCATTAGGTTGTTGTTAGCTTTCTTACAGGTTTTCTAGGTTATCATGCGAGCATCGTTGTCCGTGTATGGGAGTGCATCCATATATATCAGAGACCCAAGATCATCATCGTACGCAAATAGTATCGCACCGTTTTCGATGGTAGTCTTCAATATCTAATTGTAGAAGATTCCTTATAGTTGGGCGCAGGACCGAACCATGAGGGATATGAGGGTAGGTCTTAATTTGTTTACTGTTGGAGGTGAAAATTTGTTTTCTTTCCTAGGACTATGTATATTGTGTTTTCATGGATTATTTTATCTAGGAAATCTTGTGCAGCTCTTCATCTATTCATGTTTATTTGAAGGAACTAGATTGTTTTGTAGGTCGTATCTGAGTTTGTATCTGTTGTCCGGATCTATTTCCTTTTTCCACTTTTCCCAATTTCAGAGCTTGTGATAGGGCTTGTCGGAATACCATACCTAGTCTGTATCCTTGCTTGTATAGGACAATGACATCTCGTTCCTATAATCTCTGCCTGCGTGTCCCTCTTCGCCGTAGTAATAACAAGTTTTGGTTCTGTCTGGGCCTGTGAAATCGGTAGCCTTGTGTTCAAAGCTCTAGGATATATAGCACTTTGTGAGCTTTAGCTTTCCCTTCCCGGAGTAGTTAACTATGCCCATTCTGCAGTAACGGCCTTGTACTATTATCTCCACATCTTCTTTATCTAAGGTTAATGTTGCTGCCAGGGTGATTTTCGAGCTTGGCATAAGTTCTATAAGCTTATAATGCTTTTCCTCAATGTCTTTTAGTTTTTGTTTTATTGCATCCATTATTTACGTCTTTTGTGTTGTTGCGTCTAGTCCCCGTATGTGGATTGACTCTGTCCTTGTATGTGGACCCGCTTGTTAAATTTAGATTGCGATGGAAGATTTTTTAATTATGTTTGTTTTTTTCCTCTATTGCTTCATCGTTTATTTCTATCGCTATTAGTAGTTTCCCGTCTTTTATACTCGTACTGCTCCTTATTTCCTGGCTGGCTATTTTATTGCTGACATTGCCTGTTTACAATTTCTTTGTTATTTTTTCCTTCTTCCTCCACGACTATCACGTATGTGCTTCTCTTTCTTTTGTTGGTAGTGGTTTCAGGCTTGCCTTGTGAGCTTGCACGTTGTACTCTGTGGGTGGAAGATGCTCTCCGCCATTTTCCCCAGACTTTGGAGGCTCATGTATTACAGGTGGTGTATGGCTACGCACGTTTCTTTGGTGGTCTTTTCTTTTATTCTTCTGAATTTGTCCCAGATATTTATGTTCGTTCTGCTATGCGTTACATTGATCACTTTTCGATTGGCGTATTCATTTTGGGCTTGCGAATGAATCTGTCGTTTGCTCCATTATTTCAAATTCCTCGTGGGAGCCCATAGATTCCTGGAATCGGTCTTGGTACAGTTTTTTATACTCCTATTCATTTCTGGCTCGATAGACTCGACCAGATATCAACTCTTGATGACTTTCACCACCGAGTTATTTGTTGTCAGTGGGCTGCCTACTTTTATTTCCATGTTTTTTTGTAAAACTTCGTCCCATACTTTCTACTTCGCTTCTATAAACTCGTTCAGGGTGTCCACATTTTCTAGTTTGTGTAAGTGTTCTTTAAGTGCGTTCTTTGTCTAATGAGAGGTTTGTTTTGTGAAGTCCTGGTAATTATAATGCTTGTCTACGATTTTGTCAGTTTGCGTCTCCGAGTCAGTCTTAGTGCTTTGGGATGGTTTACATTCGTGTTCCTCTAGCTATTTCTTGATGGAGTCTCTACAGAAGATATGCATCTTATAATTTATATCAGAGTGCGATTGCTACATTGATCCGTCCAGTTATGAAAGAAAGGAGGCAGTCCTAGACCTCGTTGCCATACATAGATTATAGACAAGAGAGGTTCTACCACACAAAGAGCTTATGGAGAAGCCCAGAACATCTTATCAATACAACGCCATCCAAGTCCCTAATCTGTTCTCGGACACAACAGGGCTTTTGAGATCTGCCCTATTGGGCTCCCGCACCACGACACGGAGTGATCCCTTGCGGGGGCAAACTTGCTTGTTAGCCAAGTTGAAAGTTGTTGGTACTACTTAGTTTTAAATATCTTAGGATTTTGTAGTGAAGTCTGATTGCGTAATGTACTATTAAGGCAATAGTGAAATGTTGTAGTAGCTACAATATTTCACATATGTATACATGTCATATTTATACAAGAGAATATATGATTATGATATAGATTATTTTAGTGTAAATCTCAAATATTTTACGCCCTATCTGAATAATTTAATAATTTTATTTATTAAATAATTTTTATACCTATAGTAATACTTTATAATGAAGGCTTAAGACTCGATTTATAAAACATCTAGCAAGAAGTGAATATTAAATATAATAATAATATTAGTAATATTTTCGTTGGCGCATTTTTAATACATACATTTAACCAATGGGCATTTCTGGAGTTCATTTAATCGGTTTCTACGTTTAAACATTCCAGAAAATGCATGCAACTAAATTTAATCGATTCAATCTTACATTGAATGGACTTACATATAGACGCTTTTTAGAACGTTCAAACGGTCTGTTAGAAGATGTTTCTATTCAAACCAGGATGAACATGTGAATAAAGCATGTCGGACCGCCTTCTCATTTTATTTTTACTTCCCGGGAATACCTTGAAAATGAGTGAAAGATCGAGACATTTCGAATAGCTGTAGCCACATCGGATTTAAATCGCCCGATTATTATAGCCATTTCAAAAGTGTATTAAACATAACCCGTGTACTCAGTTTTGAAGATCTAGAGAGCCGTTAACTAAATAAGAAGGGCGTGTCCGGAAATTCATGAAGCGTTTAAATTATTATTATATTACCCGGACTATAATAATTCAGCCAATAAGGGTTTAGTATTTTATATAGTTTCCGCCTATTAATAGGCGATTATACCCTTGCCGACGAGATATAATCACATTCGTGTTCATCTTGTTTTACAATAGTAAGCTTTGGCATCACTCGTGAACTAATTCGTTGAACTTCTACCCCGTAAATTCACCATACCATGACTATATATATATATATATATAAATATATATATATTAGTAACTTAAAACATTCATTTGAACATGTAAAATAAATTGTCAACATTTCATATATTTTACAAGTAATTACAAGAAATCATATCATTATATAAATTCTGATACGAAAACATGAAAAAGAATCAATTAAATATTAACATACAGTTCAGTGGACGAGTAGTTACAGACGTAGTACATATTATCAGTAAAACACCGTAATAAAGGTGTTTGTAATTTCTAATATGTAATAGCAATCAAATTGATTTTAAACATTAATTCCTGGTTCATACAATAAGTATGAGAAATAACGGGTACATAAATTTTTAAAAAGTTCGTATTACGACAAATGTATGTGTTCATACATGGAAAAACGCAATAACGCAAAACACAAAACATACGAGAGAGAAAGATAGGTTAAACTTTATTTTTAAATGTTACGGTGGGTTTATTCTAGAGTAGTGCAGCTGAAACCCCAAACAAGTGTTTGTTAGCTTTATTGTTTTTATCCGTTCATTGCGAGGCCTATTACATCAGGCTGCACTAGGCAGAGCCCCGCTAAAATAAAAGATATAAAATTAGACTAAATTTCGCAGAACCAACAGGAAAGTGTTGAATTAAATAGCGCGTTAGAGGAAAACAAAATTCGGAGAAAATATATTAGTCATTGTTAATAATCAAAACAAGTGTATTTTAAAAATAAAATAAGGTTATAATAAATCAATAATATTATGCAACGATAATGAGACTGATTTGATATTAGTATAAAAACTAAGAACCGTTTTAATATCATAATAAATGTAAAGTTAGGATTTGTTCCTTACTGCAATTTTTATGTCACTGACTGTGTTAAAAACTATATAAATTCTATTCCTATAGCATCGAATTCCGGTTACTATTGGAAGTGGTAACTCGTGAACAGTTCCACTTGCTGAATCTTATAGGAAATATTTTAAATTACAACACAGAATATTCAATTTTATGGATTCTGTGGCTCGTTACATATTGGAGGATTTCGTCGAGTGGAAATCATGTTTATATAAGATAAAAAATGTCATATTATTATATAATCTTGGAGTTAAATCTTAAATTCCATCATAATTGAAAATAATGTAACAATACTTTTAATATTTACAAATGAATTATCAAACTAATATCAGTTAATCAGGTGTTATTGTCTGGTTCTTACTTTGTTGTGTTTTAAAACTGCACTCGTTAGATTTTATATAAAATGATATAAGTGCAACTATTTAAGATTGCAATGAACTTTAAACCATGATATTGATTCGTAATATTTTTTAGCCTTTCTTTATTATACTGCCCATCAGAAGTTCGAAATTTATTTAAGCCAGTAATAACTTTATACACCCGGGATAGCTTGATGCACTTAATTTACAAACGAAGTATAATTGCAAGTACAGCATACAACGTTATTTAAAGGTGGGTTTATGACGAAATGTAATAAGAACTATTTTATTGTTGAATGCGTAATTAGTAAATGGTAAGTATATGTTCTTCTTATGACTATAAACATAGTTATAATATAAAAACGAGGACAATGTTTTGAAGACGACCGACGTGTTTTTTATGACTTTTGTGTTGTCAGTGTCAGTGAATGTCGTGACACATTTAAATGGGAAGAACAACGCGAAAGTAGGATGGTTGTGATATTGTTACCTTAGAATATGCAACTGCATAGTTAGAAGAAGAAGAAGCTGGGCGCATAATCTTACGTTTGATAATATATGGAGAGGTAATTATCTAAAGAGTCACACAAGCTCAGCGGAATTGGCGAGAGAATTGATTCGTTATACACCGTTGGACGACGGGAATTTCACCTAGTTGCAAAATAAATCAAATCATATTTGAAGTTAGCACATTTGTTTGTATATATTGATTACATATTTATTCTTAAAATTTTAAATCTGTCATGTCTCATAGAAATGTGTTGACAATACTTTTACTCCTCCCCTTCCAATAAGGAATTAATAAATCACCCTACCTTAGACCAGACAACCGCGCAAGTTTAAAAGGCACCTTAGACGGTCAATAATACTGTCAGTCCTATTACTGTCAGTATTTGCTTCAATCATCCTTTTATATTTATCAAGTAATCTATTATCCTGATAAACATCAGTATTCTCTTCATTCCATCATTACTATATCTTACACGATCAGTAATACTGTCAATATTTTAGAATAATGAACATTTTAAACATGTTATCGTACAGTAATACTGTCATTATTCTAAAATATTGACAGTATTATTGATCGTGAAAGGTGCCTTTAAAGGTACTAGAGGAATATTACAGTGCGGTTTAAATAGAATATGCGTTTATAATCTCTATATTTTACAAACAATATTGGCTACCAACGATATGCGCAGAGAATCCCTAGTACCAAAAGACATCTTAGGGTTGTGATGTGTTTTTAAGAGGATAACACTTACAGGTATGGTTTATGCTTAAAGCAAATATCTACTTCAGTAATTGCCACTAAAGAAAACTTCAAACAAAAGCCTAAATGTTTCTTAATTAATATTCGTCACGAAGTAATCTAAATTATTCCCCCCAGTGAAAAACGAGTCATTATAAGCCTAAATATCTAGACATGGTAATACTAAAAATCACCAAAAATAAATGAAGAATTAATCATTATTTGCCTTTGATGTTGGTCATCCATTCTGCTTTTTAAATGAAACTTGTAGACTCGTTTATGTAATTTTTTAAGTTTCAAGATATATCTTGGCATCCTTCAATTTATCAGTTAGAAATGCCATGTTAAGTGTGAAGGCTGCGCATATTACTGGTGTTTCCTTCTGTTTGCTCCCTAACCTTATGTTATTCCTTATTCGCCTGTTCTGCAGAGCTATGTGTGTTTCTCGAAATAACTTTTCAAATACACAGTTGAACAGCATCAGCGATAATCCATTCCCTTGCTTCACTCCTATATTTATTGCAAACTGTTCCGAATGTTCTTCCAGAAACTCAATATATGTTTGTGTGAGTATGCCCTGATGATGCTAATGTACTGGAATCAACCTGAAATTCTTAAACTTTTTGAAATACCGTTTATCTACGAACGTTTTAATTCTTCTATCTCTTATAATTTGTATCAGATAAAATATCTATTACTTTCTTTTTGAACATCTTTTTTAAGAGGGTGTCCAGTTCTTGGAGTTCTTTTTTATTCCTTCTTTTCTTGGACTGGAATATTTTATATGCTTCTTTTCAAACTGTGCTGAAGTTGTTCCAGTTCTGATCGGTCTTGTTTTCCCATGTTCATCCTGTTGTCGGTTTAAGACTTGATCGCACTTCAGACAACTACTGATGTTATCTAATACGTTGCAATTGTGCTACTTTATTGACATATTTCTGCTATCCTTCTTCGAGTTCTCATGCCATGTTCGACTTCTTGCTCTAAAATAGGCTCTCGAAGAGGTTTTTGTGTCGTCAATTTATCGTTATTATTATTTTTTTAATTAATCTTCAGGAATCATTTTCTGGTTTCATTCCTGTCTGAATTTGCCCTCTATTGGCATTAGGTAGTGGTCTGTGTCTACATCGAGTCTCCTATGTGTATTGATTTTTTAAATTTCCGTTATTCTTTTACTTGAGACCGTAACATGGTCAATTTTAAACTCTCTCAACATTTTATTTATTTAGAGACTTCCTTAGTAGCCTTTTAAAATGAATAGTCATCAATTTCATATAAAACTACTTAAGAAGCCCAAGAAAACGTCACTCGTTCCTAATAGTCCTGCTATGGACTGGATGTTTCTAACCATTTTTCAAATTATTTTCATTGCCAACGTAAGCATTAAAATCGTCGAGTAGTATCTTTCAAGCTTAAGATTAAATGTGTCCTAGAACTATTGTACTTTCTCTGGCTGCTTTCTGGGGGCAAGACGTCTTGATTTATGGGCGCAAGACGGTTGATAAGTATCTTATATTGCCGCATTTAAGTTCTAGGGTCGATAGGTGGTGGGTGAAGATTTGTGATTGAAGGTATGATTTTACTATTCACTAAAAAATCAATTATTAAAATCGTCATGAGTTTCATTGCACCTTTAAGGATTCTACCTACTTGAGTATCAAAGTAATTCTTGTTTACAAACGGGTTTCTTGTATAGCAATGTTATTATGATGTATTGTGAGATAAGTCTGTCTTCTGCTTAAAATGTCGTGCTCCATATGGAACGCTGACGACTACCCGGCCTACAATTGTTTTGAATTTCTCGATCCTGCTCTGTTTGAGGAGTTTGTCTGCGTTAATTCCAGTCCAATGTCATAGATTTCGTAACCACCATTTTTTAGGCTTATCTACCTTTTCCCGTATATTTTTCCATTAAGAATCAAGCCTAGAAGTCATAACTATTTAGTTTTTAGTTATTGCATTTTCCGGCGTTTAATTGTTTGTAATATTATTTTATCATGGCCTATTCTGCGGAGGATCTCTTCCTTGCGAGTTTTGCGTGTCCAATATATTTTAAACAATCTACGGTACACCCATATTTCAAACGCTTCTCTTTAGTTGATGTCTCTTATATTTAGTGTCCATTTTTCGCAACCGTATAGAATGATAGACCAGGTGTAATATTTTGCGAACCTTTCTTTAATTGCCTGACACAGTTATTTAATCGTTAAAAATGGTTTTAGTTTTTGAAATGCTGCTAGAACAAGCTATTCGATACATAATTTCTACTGACGAATTTATCGGCTGCGCGATACAGCATCCGAGGTACTTAAATTATTCCACTTTTTCTATGGGGATTTCGGTTACACTCAGTATTGTTAGGCCTACGTCTGTCTTATTGATGACCACGTATTGATTTAAATATTAATGGTAAGCCTCCACTCTTCCCATGCACTGCTTACTCTGTCAACCTATATCTGAAGATCTTCAGCGGAATCAACAGTATGACAGTATCGTCAGCGAAACGTTGTTGATGGTTTTTCCTCCCATCGTAATATCTTTTTGGTCTTCTAAGATTTCATTAAAGATATTTACCGAATAAGCATTGAATGGAGTGGGTGAGAGTACATAGCCATGCCTTACGCCTCGTTTGATTTCGATTGGTTTGGAATTATTGTTATTTATATTGATACAAGTGGTTTAGTTCCAGTACAAAATTGCAGATGGATGTCCTTATCAACCAGCTGGATGTTTTGTAAGGTCGTAATTAGTTTGGAGTGTTGGACACAGTCAAAGGCCTTCTCGAAATTGATAAGGCAAACATGTACATGTTTTTTAGCCTCTCAACACCGCTGGAGCATTGGTAGCATCGAGAATAAAGCTTCTATAGTACCTAGGCATCCCCGGAAACCAAACTGCTCGTGGCCCATAGCTTCCTCACATTTGACGTTAATCCTATTGCGTAATGTACTCAAAAATAATTTAAGTCCAAGGCTTATTAAACTAATGAGTCTACAATCACTATACTTCTCCTCTCTTATTTCTTATGAAAGAGAAGGAAATTCGGTTTCTGCCATTCAAATGGGATGTGTCCAGTGTCGTTATTGTAGTTATTGTATAGTATTCCGAATTCTAGTACGTTAACGTAATCTAATAATTTGAGCCACTCATTAAATATATTAGTAGGACCACATGCTTTCTTATTCTTGATTTGGTTTATGGTTTTCTCCACTTCAGTTTCCGTACTTAAGTATGGTATGTACTACGTTATTAAGCGTCCTTCGTTGTTTTCAAGAGTAATTGTGTTATTTTTGTGAACACGTGTAATTTCTAGAATTTTCTTATGGGTATTGAATTCGTCGTGTTTCCGTTAGAATTGTTCTATTTCATTAGACTTGTTTTCCATCCATTCCTTCTTAGACTTTTTGATATCTTGTCTAATAATTGTATATTTCCTTTTGTATCCAATTTCATCATGGTTCCTTAGGGCTCTCCGTTCATCCATGATCATGATGATCTTAGTCGGCATTCATGGTTGTTTTTTAGGAATTATGTGTGACTGAATGTGCTTTGCCACTTTGTTGATACCATTTCTTATATCAGGCCAACTTTCCCCCACTGTTCGTACATTGTGAAAGTGTGTGGTGTTTTCTTCTATTTTACTGTTTAAATCTTGTTCAAAATGATACCTAAAGTTGTCGTCTTTGAGATTATGCATATCATATATTTTCCTAGCGGGCTTCACAATCTGGTTTAGTTTGAGGTTTATACCGGCCGCGAGTAAATAGTGTAAGTCTCTAGTTGCATCAACACTCAGGTATGTTTTCGCGCATTTAACTACATTTTTAAACCTGTTGTTGATCAGAATGTAATCAATTTGGTTACGAATTAGATGCCCTTGATTGTCGGTCGGGCATTTCTGATTGCTTGTTGGACATTAAGGCATTTCATTTCTAGTTGTACATTTTTTAATTTACCTATTTGGTAAAAGCTCCTGACGTTCCACGTTGCGACACGATTCAGTTTTAGTTTATTATTGATTGGTTTGAGAATATTAGGTGGGTTTTTCGATTTCTGGCATATCTATTTCCCGAGAGGCGCTGTAGTCATTTTGAGGTATTCCTCCCTTGCCGGTACTTGTGTTCCGATCACAAGTGCTCAAACTTTGTTTTTTGGGCATGGTACCTTTACTGAGAATGTCCGTAAAGACCTTTAATGCAGTAGTTTTCTATTGCTTTTTGCATCTCGCCGTTGATGATACTGATTCCTCCGCATTCTGGACCAATTTCCCGAACCAACGACAAAAGAGTGCCCTTATCTCCGTTCGCTGTTCCCTCTATAGACAGGCTGTTCGCAGCTCAGATATGAATTATACCGGGGATTCCTGAGTCTGCTTGGTCGTTGATTGCTTATTCGTCAAAAAAGTTCCTTGCTTATTTCGCAGCTGTCCTCTATATCTAGATGTTGTTCACTATCCACCACCTAAAGCCTCTGGTAGCCTGCAGCACAGCCCCAGCAAAGTTTGTCTAGTGTCAATTTTTGTTTACCAGTTTGAAATAAGGAGTGCATGTTAGGAGTTGCTAATATACAGTCTGGTTGTATTACTTACCATGACGGAGGGTTGATTAACTCTTAGGGTACTCTGCTTCCAATTATCTTTCATGCCGTTTGGTCTTAGGTCCCATTTCTTTTGGTGATAATAGTGGCTTCGTTCTCAATATTGCAAACAAAGTTGTGAGCCTTAGAGGATTCTCATGTCTTATTTTTCTGTTCTGGTTTCTTCCCTTAAATAATCTGTTCCAGTTTTATGGACACTATTCTTTTATCCTCTCTCACCTGCTACATAACGCATATATATATATATATATATATATATATATATATATATATATATATATATATATATATATATATATATATTGTACGCCCAGAATTCCAGAAGTCTCTCAACTAATGTCTTCGGGGATTTTTGTGGTAATTCACTTTAAAGGATAAATAAAATTATTATAACTTGTTCTTTACATACTTTGAAACTAGTTTCGGCTAAGCCATTTACGAACTCCTCGTATAAAGAATTGGCGACCGTTTTTTATAAGTAATTACATACAAATCGTTAACTATAACATTGTATTTAATGTATAAAAGCAGTTTGATTTGCTTATATGCCATACAGTTGGAAACTATATCTAATTTATAATACAACTTCGCTCACATTTCACATATTAGAATGTTGCATAATAAATACAAAGAAAACCACAACAATAACCACTGCACATATACTTAATTAATAATATAACAATTAATATGAATTTATAACAAAAGCCTTTGTCTAGTAATTATTTACTTGTCTAATTCATCTTCAATAATTACTGGTGCCACTAAGGTAAATTTCAAACAAAAGTTAAATTAATTCATTACTAAGAAATCAAATTTATTCACCACAGTTGCTAACGTAAAAAAATAACAGAATTATTAAAAACCCAAATATTTAGTCATAACAATACAACAAAAAGCACCAGCAATCATTGCATAATTAATAATTGTTTGAAATTTTTGAGCCGCCTCGCTTGCTTATTTATGTTATGGAACGGCAAAATTAGTTTACTTGTTTGGAAATTCGATTTATCAGCCACACCATTCACGTTTAGAATTACATTAACATCCAAAGTTGTGTGTATGTGTGTTGTGTTAGTGCACTACTGTGCACACATTTGAATTCCGTGTATGGTTCTGATATAATATCAATATTGTGCCGCACTACGCGCATTCTAATTGCAGTAATATGTAGGAAATAATCATGGCTGTAGTAAATATTTCGCTGTAATGTGTGTGCCACGAATGAAATATTAATTAGAAATTATATTTAAATAAATAATTGATTATTGTTTGTTGATGCTTATTAAAGGGCGTTTGGAAATTCGCGGCTATGAATCATTAAACCAACACACGTTTTATGTCATCATCAATTACTCCTGGATTTGCATAATGTTCTAATCGTTGCGAACATACCAAACGCATTTAAATATAGTTTACTGTAATATTGATAGTTGAAATATTATCCAGCTTTTACTCGATCTATTGACTCTGTATATATTAAGAATCAAATTGTTTTAAATCAGTTTTAAATTATTTGTTTTATTTAATTATGGTTAAAAATATTGTCCCTGTTAGTCACTAAATTGTTCTTCATAAAATTAATTTGCATTATATAAATACCATTTTCAGCAATTAATGCATCCACATCCCAATTATTACTAAATTTTTGAAATTGAGAATAGATATTATATCGAATGTGCCCATCGCGAGCATTTAAATATAGTTTACCATGACATTGTAAATTGAAATATTATGCAGCGTATATTCGATGAATGTACTGTGTATGTATAGAATGAATACGTTTCATCATTTTAAAATTTATTGTTTACAAATTGTAGTATGGAGAAAAAAGTATTTCCCTGTTACGTGTTGCATGCGTAACAGGGAAATAATAGTTTAGTTTTCGTCACAAAATATTTCTTCATAAAATTAATTTGCATGATGTAAATACCATTTTCTGCCAGTAATTGACCCGCAGCTCAATTTTGAATACCTTTAAAAAATTAAAATAACGTTTTATATGATGAATTTATATAGGATCACAACATGATCGTGAGTGTAAGTATACATTAATAAATTTATCGTGAGCCCAAGATACTTAGCACCTTCCATATATCTTTTTGCTTATTTATATATACATTTATATATAATACGGCGATAATAACTTATCTAATATATTATTAACAATCATAATTTAAAAATATATTGTTTCTATGAATTTAAAACTATTTTGTCTTAAAAAGTTTTTTATTTCTTATTAAGTTCTATCGAGATGTATTAAATATCGAATGATATTTTCTATTATATTGACATTAATTGTAATTCTTTATTAATTAAGCAATTTATATTGTGTGATTGCACAACAATTTGATATTGGACCAACCTATGCACATATTTGTTTTTAGAAATAAATATATCTATATTTCACCGTAGATATAATTATTTTAATTAATATGACAGGGTATCTGCATTCTGATTATTCAAGCCACATAATATACTTATCCACTAATATTTTCAACCAGCATAATATCGATTGTAGGTAATACTCACAAAATTCAGCTTGTTAATAAACTATATAACTACAAAATTAAGTAAGTACTATCAATTTTTCAATAAATATAATTTATGCACCTAGTTTTAATGTGTTTATTTGTTTTGCTTTAAGTACTATCAATTTAATTTGAGCAACCTAAATTCATTCACAAATAATTTTTCATTACTCACATTATTAAAATATTTTAATATATTTTTTTATTGGAAACGATGCATTACAAAAACTACTTAAGTTTGAAATTACTTGTCTCCAAATTTTAAGTAAAAAATAGATAGAAATTACTTTATTAAAGACTAGATGATATCTTGTAGTGACTTGTTGGGATTTCTGTGTTTCCGCGTTCTGTTGTTTCTGGACAATTTGACGTAATAAAATTTAATAGAATCTGATCGAAATGGGTAGACTAATCTGGGATATCCTCGTAACAAGGGACGTAACACGCGGCGGGACGACGCACGAATTGATTCTTTCCGTGGCATTCTCTTACCCCGCACCACGCGAAATTGGCACAAGGTATATAATATCGCTTTGTTTGTGGAGCACGGTACGAAATGGGTTACGGGATTTCGTTAGATCGATACTAGACAGTGGCGGAACGGTATCGTGGCCTCGGCAGCGTTCCCCGCATAAATCATCCTTAGCTCCGCACTTTCCTGATTTACGGGCGCATCTCCTTCTTGTAATATACACGTTAAATGGCAACGGGACGATAACCGTGGCTGCTCTATTTGCAGATACACACGGAGACGATATCCAGATAGAATGAATAAAATCGCCGCTAAATTTAGATGCATTTTTATTGCGGGATTTTAAAGTTCCTAAAGTTGGGACTGGAGACCATCTGAAATATTATTCTGCAATAAAACTGCGTAATAAATTATTACCCAAATGCCATATTTGCCCAATTATCGGTTTTATTACTTCCACAATAAACCTATTTAATGTCAGATTTTATGGAAGTAATTTTACTGTTTTGGTTGTAAATTATTAAAGGCCTTTTCTACGTTATACTATCATATGATACAATATTTTTATATGATCATAATTTTCAATTTTATTGTACTTTATACATTTTTAGTGATCAATTTAGGTGCTAGAGGAATTGGAACATAACAAGTACTCTTACTTTAACATTTAAGTTATTAAGTTTATTCGCATGTCATATCTATGTAGTCGTTACTGGAGATGATGTTGTTTTTATAACATAATAGATATAACCCCTAAATTTAGTAGTTTGGCTGTACCCACGCTGCTGGTTCTTCAGCGAGGATGTTCAGCCTTTTCTTCTATATACAATTGTATTACGAGATAATTAATCTCAGCTTAAGGCTTTTTAATGGTTTTTGTGGATATTATTGCGGCCTGTAAAAGTTTAATGTGTACTTCATTTATTTCAAAGACTATGGCATATTCCTAATAGTAGCTTCACCAATCTAAGATTTTTTTGTTTCAACGTTTTCAGAAGTAATGCACTTGTGTCGGATTATAATTTGTTTATTACTCGCAACATTAATTGAACTTAAAATCCGCCTGATGAACCCACGGTTGTAAATAACATACAAATTTAAAAACCGAAACTAGTAAATTACTTTTTAAAACATACGGATCAAGCTATCGCAATTAGAATGTTGAGAAGAAACTTGGACTGGCTGAAGCCACTTTATACAAATATAAAAAGTAAATTACTTTTTATAAACTTTTCGAAATGCTAAAACAAACTTTTAATAGATTAATTACTGCGGTTAATATTTTAATTATTATATAATAACCTTTATTAATGAATGTGTTATATTTTAATGTATTTTAATTAATTCTACCCCAAAAATGCTCATTTCCAACTAAATTTAAACTAAAACAAATTAAAGAAAAAAATAATACCGATTCCCCCGTTTCGAGCACAATATTTTTACCCTATTTGCATCACCGCATAGAATTTGTTGTGCTCTCTCTTAACTTCCTCACATCTCCGTAAAAGGTGCTCCAGCGTCACGGTCCGTGTCCTATAGTATAGTATACGAAACATGGTCTAGCATCTATTATAATCTCCGTTGCTGTCTTTGCTAGTATGACTACGGGATATGCGTGTCCAAAGTTTACATCTTCAAACTACTACTTCTACTATACTCTCTTCCGTCATATCCGAACAAATTTAATTCTCAATTTTTCTGGGTTTCATTCCCCTCTTTAGATAGGACTTTATTTATCCTTGCCCTCGTATGTGTATGTCTTAATCACCTCTTCGCAGGATTTCCTCCCTGTCTGTTTTAGATTTGTGGATCACTTTTTTGTACTGGTTGTACCAGGTTTACATGTTCAGTTTTCAAGTTGGTCTTGTTTAATAGTCGACTTCTTTTCTATACTTCTCTAGGCTATTTACCGAAACTTGGCAGTTTTTTGTTTTTTGTTTTTTCCGACCAGATTTCTTGGTAGGCGAATATCACTTTGTCGCATATTACTTCCATTACTATAACTAACTTATACCTCTATACGTTCCACCTCTTTCATTTGATTAAACATTTAGACAATATACTACGGTTGGTTACTGGGAGATTTTATATTATCAGCTTGTTACCCAGCGATTTGATTCTTTAAAGCTGCTTTTATTTCCGAGAAGAGGATCACACGGAATTGAACTTAAGAGAGATCAAAAAAGTCAACGATTACACGAATACAGATATCTCTGAACCATCGTCTTGAAGGGAGGAACCTCGAAAAAAGATATAGCATATAGTATACCAAGGAAAGAACGCTATACGTATGGTAAATCCAGTAAAGTGGTCAAAATAAATTCAAGTATGCGACCGTACAACCTCCCCAATACGCTATTGATGCTAATACCTCTATAATTTTTACATAGTCTTTTATCCGCATTTATATTTATATATTATGCGTATATATGCCATGCCTTAATCCTCAGGAATGTTGTTTTATGCTATTAGGCATTTATTCAAGATTTTTTTATCTGTTCGAGGAATATATCGTGTCCGTAAACTAGTTCAATTGGGATGTTTCCTCGTCATGCAGGCTTCCTGTTTTTCGGTTTTCTTTATTAGGTAGTTCTATTGTTATCTCGGTTATTTAATTATTTCTATATGGCTGTGTGGGTGTTTTCACGTAGACTTCGTTACTTTCGAATTTCCTCTTGTTTTCCGTTAGTAGTACATTTTCCACATTTATTAGTTCTTATTTTGCCTTTTTCTTTCTTTCCTAATATTCTTAATCCTTTTCCAGGCTTCCTATGCCTTCTTCCCGCCCATGCATGTATCTATCTCATCGATTTTTTCCCACATTTTAATTTTCTTCTTTGCTACTTGTTTTATACGTGTCGATTCCGTATATTTTGCTATTCTTCGTTTTCCGGGTTTGTAACATACTATATGCCTAATTAACTCTTTTTATCTAAAGGACGTTTTAGTTGCATAATATCTATATAACCACGCTCACTATTGGTTACTATTGTCATAGTACAATTATTATAAAACATACAAATATTACATAATTATACATATGTATAAAATCTCCGCTCTTATTATTACATATATTCCGTCCTTTTGTATATACAATATCATTGTTCATAACAAAATAACATTATTAAAATATTGTGTTGTGTTTCTGCCCCTTGATTTGTCCTTTTCTATTCGTCTTTAATTGCAATACCACTGAATAGTATTCTATTTTGAGTGCGTTTAAGATTAGTATCTTGTGTTTCAAGTAACTGTGATTAAACTTGGCTTCTCTAAATCATACTACCAAAATACACCGCCCGTGCCTGGAATGAAAGCGTTCGTTAATAATTTAATTTACTTACGATTACCGGGAAATTTCATATATTCATTATGTTTTCAGCAGATTTATTATTAAAGCGGGCTTCAATAACCACGCTCACTGGCAGTATCAATCATAATCCAATCAGCAACAGAGGGTTGTAGATGCTTCATTAAACAACTAATGGTTACTTAGGTAACTTAGTATTTTAATTATACCCGGTACTTATAACAAACCGGAGAAAATTATGTATTTTTTAGTTTTAGAATCATGTCTCATAATGCAGCTGATATAAAGTAGAACTATGTGTGATATACTATGATTATGAATTGTACATCATATTGTAATACTGAGAACATGGAATATGTTAAAATCACGTAATGTTTTCTCCACCTGGTTTTACAATAGTTAAGTTAATTGTTCACATGAACTATGAACTATGTTATCTATTATTTCTAATACCTGCACCTAAAATAAGGGATAGTAGTATATCACTTAAATATCTCTAAAACAACTTTTGAGACAAAACAAATAAAACATCAGACATAATAAAACATTATCGAATTATTTGTATCTTAATTATAGATAGACATAACCCAATATGTATCGGATGCCTTGTACAATCGATTAAACTACTAATATCTATATTTTTACGTTTATTCCCCTACATATTAAATATAAAAGGTTAGTACTAGTAGAGATCTAGGAATTAAATTCCATTCTAGGCTTTCACATTCTCCTCATATCTAGTCTCACACTGTTACAGAGTTTGTATTTCATTATTAGAAATACAAAGTAATTCTACTATATATCGTCAATACCCGGCCCTGTATTCGTCAATACCAGGGCGAGCGTTCGTACGTGGGCCGCCCGTTCGCGTAACCTAACTGACCTAACTTACTTACGGTAGAGCTATCAGGGACACCCACTGTTTTACGGTAGGATGTCTCGGTGGGTTAGTTTTCTTCAATTCACCGAAGTGTTCAGTTCCTGCCTAACGGCTTACTTGAACCCCAAAGTGGCGGGCTGGCGGTAATTTAGAACAATTCTGAATTATAAAACTGCTATCGGATTTGGCAAGTACTATGTTCTCTTCGATCTGATTAAGTTTCAGGGATTAGTAACGGCAGCTAAAATGAAAGTTAAGGCAAGGACTAAGAGCTAATGGTCACGTCAACCGGTGTGACATATTGACAAAACTTGGAAAAGAGTTCATCGACTTGATAAGTTAATACCGTCAGTAACTCTGACTCTGACAGTGGTACCTTTTATTGAAGCTATAATAGCTTTAATAAAAGATACCACTGTTGGATTTGGGCCCCCTGAGTATCGCGCGAAGCCAAGTAATAAATGCTCCTTCATTCACTCCGTATTAGTCATGAATTTTATCATCCGTCACACATGAATACAGTACTCACTCTGAACTTTCTCACATTATAATACAAAACTGGTAATGGATGGAACAAGCATTGAATTGAAGGTTCTTAAAATAGAAACGGATGCTTCTGACTATTTTCTATAACCTTTTCGCGAAGCGTAGCCCGGAGGAGCTTGTTACTTAACTGAGTTGCGTAAAAGCTCTCGGCTTATTTTGGCATATATCATGGAACATCGAAATGATGGCATCGCTATGGAGCATACTGATACGCTTATAGCGGTCCAGTTTAATATAAACTGCAGGTATTTGGTTTGGTATACCTGTGGTTCTCTGAATGCATTTTTACATACGCCACACCAATCTGGGGCGCACAGATAGAATGGATCTGAGTGTTGCTGTGAATAGAAGTCTCTTGCCACTGACTGACATCAAGTTACTCTTTAAGAATGAATACGTAGATCGCAGGCAAATGCTTTAATTTTGGTATTTGTGAGGTGAGCCTGAAAAATGTCAAATTATACCCAAAATTATATATCAAAGTAATTTTTTTATTTAGACTGGTTGTCCTTTAAATTTCTATAGAATAATACTTCCTCTGTATTTGAAGCTTTGAGATTAATTTAGTATCGTAATATCTTTCTAAAGAATATGAATTTGAATTTGTATATGCATAGATGGATGTACTTTGTAACTAACTACTGCACTACAACGACGTATCGTCCAAGACATTTCTTTTATTTATATGTAATAAGGTTTCTTAAAATATTTTAAGGATACGGGCATATATTTGCTAAATTGTTACGACTATAACTTTTAGTAGAATAATTTAATTTATCTTCATTGGATAGTAGGCGTTAAGTCAACATTTTTATTTATGATATCAAATAATAGACTCTAGTGCAGCAATATACTCATAAAGTACATTAATCATATCATCGGCATTAAGACTAACAAGCTATTTCATACAGCAATATCTAAGATTGTATGCTACTTTTAGATATGTGCTCTCTCACTAATTACTGGACAGCTATTGCATTTTTTGAGAACGTAACGTAATTAAAACCACCTACATATAAATATAGACTAAATAAATAAAATAAAATATAGACTAAATAAATATACTACATTCCATATTTCACTGCTGTTTGGTGATTTATTAACCTCATTTCATTCACTCGTCTAAAAGCCACATCTAACCTTTGCTCAATCACAGATCACATTTTTCCTTTACCATCAATTCTCCGTCTTCATTCAACCAATGCACCCTAACCTCATGTATCACATTTCCTATAGATATCATCCAACCAATTCGAGTCTGCGGCCTTCTGTGGCTCGCTAGGTCTAGATGTTTTGTTTCCAATATCTACTTTGTTCAATATAACCTTTTTTGCTTCTCGCCGGGTAGTGTGGGACCTTGTATTTCGATACAAGGCATACTCACTAAACCCTAAACCCTTCCTCTGCCACCCAGCCCGGAACCAATCGCTCATTGTAACCTTCAGACTGGGGGATTCATTGCGCCTTATCCCACGGCACCCCGGTGGGCTCCGTCCCTCTCGACAGCTCGTCGTTGCTAACCCTGGAGTTCTCGCTCCTCCTGGTGCGTTCTTCTTCGACAGTGGTGACATAGTTGTTAGTTGCTGTCCACGCTTTCGGGCTCTCCAGCATAGTATTAACCACATTCTCAGACGCCAGACAAGTCCGGGGGGGGGGGGGGGGTCGATCCAGGGCCGCCCATTTAGGACACGCGAAGACGGCGTGCGCGGTTGGGTACTTCGTCTGCTCCACGTGTATGCGTCTGAGATACGGCCTAAAGCACCCATACCCCAGGTACTTGACCTCCGGTTTCGGGATCACTTCTGTGGACCCGATACTGAAGCGGACTTCCGAGCAGCGTTTCCTGCCAATGAGCAGCAATGCCTCTTTTTTTCCTCCGCTGCGTAGAGGAAGTTGTCGGCGATCCAACATCGCAGCTCTTTCAGGGTGGCCTCATTTTAGTTTACTAGTTCAGGGCTGGGAGGTGGTTGAGCTGCGCCATACTCGTATATCTCTGTGCCGTTGTGCTTTTTCAACACAACTGTGAGGTCTGTAGAGCTGAATTGATGTAGGAGTGTACCTCTAACTTTAGAAGATGTTAAGATGCATGTCCTAGTTTTGTTGCCAGCAGCACTGTATAGCAGGTTGCTGTTATTGTTGGTGAGTCCGCATATCCTGTTTTTAACAATAAAGGGTCCTTGGATCAGCGCTCTGGTATATTGCATATTCTGTAGATGACAACTTAAAGCAGTTGCCACCCTAGAATGCTGCAAATTGATTTGGGTGATTTGTAAAACCAGGCCCGTTTTATTTTGGTAGCAATGTAGGAAATGAATCTGTCATCAGATTAGCATTGCCTATATCAGCTGTGGCTTCGACAGGGTCTGTAAGCCCAGAGCTTTCCGCGTCCCAATGGGGTTTTACCTTGAGGATGGAAGAATCTAAAATAGATTTTGCCCTCCCACTTGTTTATATGCGATGTCACAAGAGGGTGCACCTAAGACGAGCAGAACGCTATCTTCTTTGGTCTCTATGAAACCCATTTTTCATAGACAGTGTCGTGTTCTGTGTCGCCAGACGTTGTAGTTTGATCTGGGGCTCGGCTAGTGTCCCTGGTACCTATACTGATTTTAATAAGTAGTTTAGGCAGTTGGTCTGCCCTAACAACTACAAGTTTTGTACCCCATCCCATAGCGTGCGAGTGCAGCCAGTTCAAGGACTCTTGACTCCGCATGTAATTCGCAGGATCTCTCCTGCGTGCTGCCACTTCTCAAAAGTGGGGGACAAATTTGTCTTGTCCAGCTCCTCAGATAGCCAACCCTCCAGTTTGGTGGCTTGCTCACTCATCATTTACCCCAGTCGAGTCAATTATAGCTACTCTGCGGTGGCTATTCAGGACAGCTACGTGGCTTATGTTAGGATTTGTTGGCTGATCGTACCTACTCTTGGGATTGCTCCCTGAAGAAGGTGCTGATCCATCCGACCTCATTTGTTTTTAGGTGGGTTATTTGCAGGCGGTTGCACTGAGAAAACGCTGATACTGTCTGTACTCTCCTTTGATTTTTGTCCCTGTCGACGAGCTTCTGCACCACATATTCTGTGGCATTTGGGTCGCATAAAGTCATCCACCACTTGAGGGCTGATGTTGCCGTTAGCCCTCAGCATTGGGAACGTATGTGCCTCCTGGGAGAGGGTGTCCTAAAAGGACGGTCCCTCTGTTTCCAAGGTAACGGTAGCCTCACTCATGTCCTGCTCGTGGATCGCGTGATGTTATGTAATGATTTACTGGGGTAAATAAATTTTAATGAGAGAAAAAACTTATACTTATACAGTGCAATAGCATTTAAGTGTAAAGAGGAATTCCTAAGTATTTCAGACTGAAAGATCTGGGAGGTATCCAATAATGATTGCAAGATTTAGATGTGAGAGTGAGGAAAGAACGAATAACTATTGGTTGATTGAGGAAAAGAACAAATGCGGTATGAGTAGAAACATAAAAGACACCTGTAGACACTGGAACACCTGCCTCAGAATAAATGCAAAGGACGTGAACGATGAAAGAATAAGATGGGAAGACGAAGTCGGATACTACATGAAAAAACAAACTAGAAAAAATATTAAGTAAAAAGAAAAATGAGAGAGACAAGTTTTATTATTGCCATGGTTTGTTAATTGTATTTTTTAAACTTTATAACTTCTAAAAAAATCGGAAAATAAAATCTGTATTTCAATATATAGGCTTGAAGAAGTCTTAAAGGCTTTTTGGCTTGAAGATAGTGTTCTTAACTTTTAGTCCGTACCTTTTCTTACGCCATATATAGCATTAATATTATACAATTTACATACTATTAATATAAATTGTTTTTGTTTTCAATAATTTGTGTGATATTAATATGGCACCAAATAAAAGTCTAGAGTGAATATTAAAACATTGAAAAACTAATGGATTGAAAATGTTTCAGACATTTCAATTTTAGTTCCAACTGCGCTGTGAATTGCAGTGTCATATTGAACATTGTGTATTATAACATTCTGACTGCTAAAGGAAAGTATATATTTTAAATACAAAACATGTGACGGATGGATTATTGTAATTATAACTTTAAATTAACGCAATCATACGTTTGATAATTATTTATTCTACGCGATTTATAACAAAAGGTATCCTTGCTATAATATCAAAAATGAATTGAAATTTCCAGGATTATTTTTTAACTAA
Organism: Lordithon lunulatus; assembly: GCA_963942505.1. Lineage (NCBI taxonomy): Eukaryota > Metazoa > Arthropoda > Insecta > Coleoptera > Staphylinidae > Lordithon > Lordithon lunulatus. The sequence goes on along the minus strand of OZ012666.1, from coordinate 50,774,016 downwards.
GAAATTATAAGTAGTAGAAGTAGTATAATATAATAAGTCATTGATAAAATGATTTTAAAATTATTTGATAAAAAGAACATAACTAATATAAGCATATTTTTCATAGTTCTAGAAGTAGCATTTACAGTTCAATAATAATTAAAATAGAATGTAAAGAAATAAAATAATTTAAATATACAATTTTCCACTATTTTTATAATTTTTCTGTGGTTGTTATTCAATTCTGTATTACTACCTATTTTTTAATTCTAAATATGTACTTTTATATCTATTCTTAAAACTAAAAACTATTTACATAAATAGAAAGCATATTAATTCTTGAGATAACAATACCAATGTTCTACAACATTTCTTAATCGTGATCAAAATCGGAAAATTGCAGTTGATAAATATACTTGTTGCATAAATCGTTTGTTTAAACTAATGTGAAATATATTTAATGATGTTAAATCAAAATCTTTAGCTTTTTAAAAAAATTGCACTTAAATTTATTTCAAATTTTTAATAGAAAAATTGTAATTCACTAAAATAAATCAATGCTCGTATCGCACTGCATAATTATTTGTAAACTCTACCCTCGAAACCGGATCATCTTCGGAATATCAACTCAGTGATATCTATCGTATAATCTATTTAAACACAAGCGATTCCGCTATGCGGGCGAATGAATCTCGAGCGGATTGTTTAATTAACGCCAATTCCAACGAGCTCATCGATTGTTTTAATATTAATATCTTGCGCAACACGCTCGCATTATGCACTACGCAAAACACCCGCGTTAAAATAGCACAATAAAACATACCGTGAAAACGTTATGCGCACAAACTTTATGCAGCGCCATAATTGAAAAAGTTATAGTTACTAAAATATTTAACCGTCGCCGAGGTAAAAAGTATCAAATGACATGACAATGCATCACAGACCCTTCTTCTCGCTTCATATGCGCGATCGCTTATCGCCAGTCCAAATTTACTTAAAATATTTGTATTCAAATATTATAATCTTGGCATAATAAATTCGAGATGATTTGCAGCCGCCAGATAAAACGCTGACACCTGAAATTATATATTCTAAACGGGACGGGTGTGCGATCCTGATTGTTAATTAAGAATTGTAAGGCGTCCCGCTGTAATTAACAAACATGGAAGTGACGTATAATTAATTAGCTCATGATTTTTATGGGTACATATCAAAAATAATTATTCTACTCAACATTGTGTAGAGGAATACTACTACATTATGAATGAATACTACTATATTATGAATGAATTGCAACAATAACTACTTATAATATATAGCCATATTAATTGTGTTGTTAGTTAATAAAAGTGTATTTATTGTAGGGAATATATACATATATATATATATATATATATATATATATATATATATATATATATATATATATATTATATATTATAATGAAAATATTAATTTATCATAAAATAAACTAATGCATGTAGAAAATCAACACGCCGATTTTATAAATACCCCGTGAAAATGCTAAATATTAAAAGAAACGCCTCTAACCACTCGGTCACTGACCCAGCTCATTTGATTAGTCGTCCGTCTCGTACTGAGCAGCCTCAGTTCGAACCCTATAGGGGTGAATTTTCGTGAATCACCGTTCACAGTTTTTCAGTGTATTAAGGTAAATACCTGTAGATTCAACTTCACTGGGCCTCTCACCTGACTGGCTGATAGCTCTTTAAATATAGAAGTTTTTTTAAAGAAAATTGGAAAATAATATCTTATTTCTTAAAAGGTCTTTTCGTTATTATGATACGTATGATAAAGTAATGTGCACTGGACATTACTTTATCATATATATTTTAATCCCCTTATTCTTTCTTTAATATAGGCATGTTGCCTGTCCTTTCTTCATCCCAATGTTCTCAGTTTCTTCAATTTAGGCATGTTGCCTGTTCTTTCTTCATCCCTATGCCCTCAGTCTCATCTTTTTCTCGGTCTTCCAATGCTTCGCGACCCCGACGGAGATTGGTCCCTTGCTACATTTAGTAGCCTTTCTCCATTCATTCGGCTTGTGCTCGTTCCATCCCTGTTCCCTATGCAGCGCCCATTAATTGATGTTTCCAACTCTACACTCCCTTCTAATGTTTTCACTCCGCTCTCTAATTGCAGTGTTTTCGCGGTAATTCTGTGCACTACTTTTATTTCTCCTATTTCCTACTGGAAATAAGAAAAATAAAAGTAGAGAAAAACAGCAGCGTGCCTAAACAACCAATATGGAAAACTAAATATATAGGAATCGAAGTCAATTTTAGAATTTATAAGGTTGTAATAAGATCCATAATGACATACACCGCAGAGACCCAGCCCGACCCAGGCTACTGCCTATTTGTGTTAGCCGTGTCGGGCTGGGAATCCTGTATATTTAGTTTTCCATATTGTGTTGTTCAGGCACGCTGCTGTTTTTCTCGCTTTCATCGCCTGGTGTCTCACCTCTACTTCTACGTCCCCATACTCTGAAATATCACCAAATATTAAAATTTCATCTTTTGTTGTATTATGTTATCGTCTACGGCTAATTTATACTGCAACGTTTTCGATAGATCATCTAGGCCAACAACGAATGTTTGTTTATTTATCATGTATTCCGCAAATGTTCCTTATATATTCACTTAGTCCGCTTCATTTTCAATAATCGGGTGATGTCTATTTGATATTTGATATAATTTGAGCACAGTAGTAGTTGAACCACTCGTTATATACAGATTCAAATATGTGGAAGATGAACATCTAGGGATATCCACTGGGTATCGTTACCGGTTCGTTGTTGTTGCAATGCCGCCCGCAATAATTTTGGACAAAAAAGATTCTAATTAAATGAAACAAAGTAAGTAAATAAGCAAACAGACAATTGTTTTAAAACTAGAAAAATATATATGTTTTTAAAAAACAAAATAAGTAAACAGATAGTATTTTATCGAATAATAAAATTCTGTTATTTTTTTAAACAAACACATAGCAATTCACAAATTAAGATTATTTTTGCAGCAATAATACATTGGATACTTCTAGCGAGGATAGACGTAGATTTCCCAATGGAAATAACACTAGTGTTTTTTCTCGGTTATATATAGGCTTCAATAGTGCGGCGTTTCTGAAAATCGTGGCAATACAACATTCTGATGCAGAACAAGAAATTGTAGATTGTTGTCATGAATAAATTACACTTCAACTACACGATGAATATCTACACGTATAGGAATAAAGCGCGCTACAAACGATGTGGCCAATGTGAACGAACATTTGTCCTTTGATGTGTTCAGTATTTACTGCTTGAAAGCAAACGTCGACAAACGCGAATATGTGTGTACATTTGTCATACATCGTGTGGCAAATCAACGAATGCAGCAACATTCCCTTACGTCCGCCACATCGTCTGTAGACAGCTTTACAAATAACACTTCTGGGCACATCTTTAGGCAAATGTATATAGAAAGATAGTAGTAGCTACTGTATTTGTTATAATTTGTAGCTGGGTAGTGACTTTCGAGTGCTTCTACCATATGTAAGTGTATATGTAAGTAGTAAGTGTTAATACTGGTTACTTAATAAAATCGTCCTCGAGTTCTCTCAAGTGTCGTTAATATATAATATACAAAAACCATTTCACCATATTCTTTGTTTCTTAATTACCGCATGTTCATTGAACAAATAAGTTACCTTGTTAAAACGGATCAACCAATTATTTCTGTGAAATAACTTGTAAATAAAGCAACAACAAAAAAGTTTCTCAATTTAAACATGAATGACATTTAATTTGTACTACGTGCTATAGATAACTTGTATATTAACATTCTTTCCCATCAAAAGAAAGAAGTTTCAATTACAATAATATTATACTCATCTATTCTTTTTAAGAATTTAAATACATATGTTAATCTGCGTATAGTACAAATTTCTGAATATATAGTACTTCATTTCTGAAGATGGCCGCATTGAGATGTTATTAATTGAAATAAACAAACAACTATTCATGTGTAAGCAAAGTAAGTGCCAAATATAGTGGTACATTTTTCTGAACGTGTAGTAATAAATTTATTATGATTTTTTAAACAAACAGTTGTTTTGAAAAGTTACGTGATTTAAAATATCCATCGTTGAAACGTTATTTAATGCCTAATTATTATTAATGCTAAATAAGTGCCAAACATAATTACGTCATCATTTAATTCATTTCAATAATTGAATTTATCACAAAAAGTTGTTATCGTCAAGTATGTACCTTACATTTTCCCGCATTAGGACGTTATTAATTAACTAACATAAACTAAAATGCTTAATTTTGGGGCTAATTAAGTTCCAAATATAATCCATGTCATCATTTAGTATTTTTAATGTTAATGAGAACGTGGTTATGCACATAATTTCAAATGTACAGTGACATGTTCTGAAGTTTCGTGTATATTTATCTAGTTTTTATTATATAGAGAGTATATTAACTTCTTTATCTTCATAAATAATGATATATTCTTCTAACTATAATTACATTCAAATGAATTTATAATACTATAGCTACCTATATTAATATGTACAGATTATCAAATTTGGGAGTTGGCATGCGTTTCGTCTTTTTAATCATAACACTGTGTTAATTTATTAGGGTTCCCTATAATAATCAATAGTTACCCTTGTAATAATTAATGTTTCAGCCTAAACTATTCCATACATAAGCAATTTGTAAGTAATATACATAAATTGGCCTAAAGCCAGCGTAAGCAGCAAGGCATTATTTAAGGCGATATTCCGCGATATAGCCGCCCTAAGATTAATGTGTAAGCACTGGCCTAACTATATCGAAATGGACCGTTTCGGTCGCACGCGTTCCCGTTAAACCGGGAGCCGGAAACACCCCGCGGGACACGTTTATGATTTGATTTACGTCGAATTCAATAAAGGTCGTTTTCGTCGTCGTAAACAATGCGGATCGCCAATTACGCGGCGCGGTCGATGCGATTAAAAACGCAGGTCGAAAACAGTATTATTTGACGGCGGTATGGAAAACCATTTCCGGCACTCGAGGCGCGGCGCGCAAATTAAATAAAAAGACGATAAAGGGAAATAAAAGGAATTATTTTGAATCCCCCCGGCATTTCCATACCGAGGAGATTTCTTTAAGGATTTCTCTTACATTTATCCGATCCGGCTGCCGAGTGCAAATTGAATAATATTTTATATAATTAATCTAGACGAACTCCACCAAGATAATTTCTCTAACTGAAATTGTTAAAATTATTATCATAATCGTTTTATTGCACAATTATTGGATAAATACAAGTCATTAGTATACTCTGTTTGTGCTTGCATCGATACAAGTTCAGAACGACTAGTTTGTGGATAGTTTTTTTTTACTTTTCCTAGGACTTACTACCTTTTTTTGTCATGTGAGGTAGAAACTTCGGAAGACACCCATACCTCCGTCACCACCACTAGATAAAAGCATGGATACTGCCAGATTTACCCCGCGTTCTGATCGTGGAGCTTACCGGCTAAACCACAACTCACGTTCTATCACTAGGGGCTCGCCTCCCACTAGGCATACAACGCGCACTAATTCCGTCTCACGTCAGTCAGTCATTCTTGCCTTTAGACAAGTCGTCTTTATTTTACTTTATTACGTAAGCAGATCGAGTTGGAGTTTCTGCTTGATTACCAGATCTGTTAACCTGGCCATGGATCCCCAGGTCTCGTCCATCTCCAGCAAAAGTAACCCTATCTGTCTCGGAGCCACAAGTTGGTCCGCTCCCGGTGCAACCGATGACAGTTATACAGTATGTGAGCTGGGTCACCCGTCCGGTTGCAATGCCGGCATCTCGGTGATGTCGCCTTGTCTATACGAGATAGGTAGCTCTGGAAGACCGTGCCCAGACAGCACCTGCGTCAGCCAGTGGTAAACCTGCTCGTGTCCCATGTCTATCAGCGGTCCCAACTGGGGGCAGATTGGTCTCGTCCATGTCCAATTGCCGGTTGAGTCCCACCGTCTCTGCCACTCCCTCATGGTACGTGTCCTGGCCTCCTTCTCGGCTTCCCTCCTGGAGATGTCCGTCTCAATGTCTCTGTAGGTCACCGCCCGTTCCTCGACTACCAGATCTGCAAGTACCGCTGAGACCAGCACCTCTACCGTATCGGTGGAGATTGTCCTGTATGCCCTGGCGAGTGCACTGGTACGTATCGCGCCCTAAGCCTGTCCGCGTTTTTCTTAGAGTTGGTAGAATCGGCCCAAACCGGTGCTGCATACAGAAACTGGACGCGATGGCCACCCATGGCATGTGTGTATTGAAGGTCACGTTTAGGCAGGCCATCACTCCATCTGCTACATGTGTCTGTGTTGGCTGTCGCGGAAGCCAACGCAGACACATGTAGGATACCGAGGCACTTCCGCAGATCGCTAATATGGCAACGCTGGTTGCTCGGCTTTTTGGGAAGCCATACTGGTTATCGTGGAGCTCTCCCGTTGACTCGAGAGATCGTTTAGCGGCTTCTTCTGCTTCGGTATGAGCACCAGGCATTTGTTAGCAATATCTATAACTATCATTAGTGCTGCCTCTCCTATGATTTTGTTGGGGATTTTTCGCGGCCTGGGACTTTTCTTTTGGGTATCTCGGTGATTGTTCCTCTGTCGGTCTTATCGCTGCAATAACCGGGAAGAGTGCCTCCACCACCGATCTTCTTCATGACAAGCCTGTGAGGCAGGTTTCACGGGTCACTTTCGACCTCCCTACATAGATTTGCCCAGTACGCTTCACGCAGTAACGTTCCCGGAGCTGTTCGGTCGCGGCTCCTGCTGTTCTGGACCGCTGTAGTCACCGTCTAGAAATCAATCCGTCCGGCCACCTCTTTGGACCACAATTAGACCCGCCTCCTCCTTCCGCTGGTTTTGTTAGCACATCTGCGTTTCACACTTGCTTTAGCCTGATCGCAAGGTCATCCGCCATGTGTGTTACATTGATCGCATGTTGGTTTGGTCTTCGAATGCCTGTTTTAGTGCTTCAGTATCCATAGCCTCTATCAGTTTTCTTGCCCATTTAGTCCGGATGTGTCTGGGGTCTGATTTCTCCGCAACTTCTCTATGTCTGCCTGAGCTCCGATACTGGGATGGTAGTAATACTTGTGGTATCACACATGATGTATTGTGTTATCCACGATGTCCTGTTGGGTAGCCCTACGCAGTTTTGTACCTCGGTATACCTAACTATGGTGACTATCTCTCCATTCGGAATGTCCCGGTCAGCGAGATCCCGTATAACCTGTCCGGCTTTCTTTCCGTCTGTGATTTTTCCTGTCCATTAGTCTTATTACGGTGGTGTACGGCGAAGATCTCACCTTCGTCCTCTGCACAAGTTTCTTCAAGAAGGTTTCTGCCGACCACTCCTCCGCCATTGTCTTTGCGGCCTCCTATGTGTTCTTAAGCTGGTTACCTTCTCTTTCTTAGTTTCCTAGTTGGTCGTCTGGAACGCATTCATGTAAGAGCCAAGGTATCTCGGGGTATGTCCAGTTGTGTATCGATTTTGCCTAGTATTCGTCATTCGCCATAGTCGTACGCTGTATGCTGCCAGATCCCTTAGGGCATTCTCGGGCCTTTCTTGCGTCCTCCGTTTTTCCATTGCTCTCACCTGGCGGCGGTGACGCGCTCCTTCCCTCGGTTCTAATGCTGCTGATTGCTCCATGAGCCACGCAACCATGGACATACGACTACTACGACTTCGTGTTGGCACGTTGTTTCTGAGGTTCCGTGGCGTTATGCCGCTTCCTGCGAAGGGGTTTAACTGCCCCACCTTCTGTTCTAGTTCTGCGTTTTGTGGTTGGTGGTCGATTGATGAATGTCGGGAGGCACCCACTCCGGGGCCTTCCCCGACTACCCCTTGCACCGTAAACGTTTTCCTGTTTGGTGGTCGTCCATATTATTATGTTGGGGCTTAGTTTCTGGGCAAGTCCCAATCCCATTTAGCTTATAGGCGTGGTTGTCATTGTAATTTTATCCTGGACGACAAAGAACGTCACTATATATGTAACGTCTAATTTTTTAAATTATATATAATATCCGAATCAAAAAGTCAGGCATAGAAAAGAAATATACCCACTGTCAATCGACGAAATACACATGCCTATCACTGAAACAATAAGAACTCTGGACCAAACGGAATAGGTCTCGAAATGGTGAATACATAGCTAACACTTTAAAACTTGATCCTAGTCAGATTTTAAAGTTTTATTAACGCTGCTAGGAACTATAAGTCCTGTAAAAGCAAATGAACAAGTATCGAAAAACTTTCCATTAAGCAACGAGCTACGGCAAGACGCCCCACTGTCAACGCTTCTATTTAACATTGTACTGAAAAAAGAGAAATAGAATAAAGAGAATTGAGAGATTGATTTACACATAACACACAAAATAGTCAATGCATTACTTACGCAGATCATGAACCGGCAATGAACTAAAAAAACAAGTTTATGATAATGGGAATAACTTCTCAGATGATTCAAGTGATAACGCAGTTAAGGTACCTACAATTTCCAGTAAAATAAGCCTCTTCGCCTACCTAGCTATAGTAATAGATGAAGTATATAATGCAGCGAAAATAATCGATTCCAGAATAGCAAAGGCACACATGGCTGCTGAGTACCTATGCCTGCTGACCAACAGTAGTGTACGTTTATGAAATGGACTATGAAAGAGAAAGAACAGCTAACGTAGGAAATATGGCTGAGCAAGCTCGTTTTTAATGGGAAAAGAGTTGATGATATGGCGGAGGAGAACAAATAAAGACTTGATGTATTTGTACCACGAACAGGGAATAACACAAGTTCCAGAGATTTAGATGGTCAGGGTATATTCATAGATAACCTGCGGAAAGAACAACGAAGGAAGTGTTATTATAGAAACCGAATAGAATGAAAGAAATAGGGACACTAAAAAATGGTGGATGACATTAGAATTACTAAAGCAGCTTATCAACTTTAATTTCACAGAAAACCTCTGAAATTTGTGAAAGGTGATCGTCGAAATTTTGCCCGCTATGAGCCTATGCCTTTAAACACAAACTCCAATTTTATAGTCAATTTTTGAAAGGATTAGCATTTGATATTATTCATTTAATATAAAATACACTGAATATAGTATGAAGTATGTACGATTTCGCAAACAATAATGAATTGGGCCATGAAGGAATTAATTCCCAAAATAAATATGTTTCAGCTGTTGAATGTTGAATGAAATATGTACCTAATAAAACAGAAAATATAAATAACAATTCATTATATTTGGGAAACATTAATTTGGATTGTAGCTTTAATTAATTCAGTTTCATTATTTATGGTACATTCAGAAAGAATATCCCTATTTTAGCCTTCAAGTCCCGTACGGCTCCCGCCTTTCACTTTATACTTCAGATAGGTCTTTGGAGAGCATTTCATACATAACTATAAATTATTCTACCTACGCTGTTTGTAGAGCTTTCGTCATGAAATATTTACATTTCAGCCCGTTTTATACGTGTGAATTTAAATTCTGTTTGTCAAATCTAGAAACTCTTGTGTTGTTATATATTCAGAATACCGAGATATATTCCATGAATAGGATAAACACGTGATGCTATACACATGTATTTATATTGTAATATATATTTGTTTAGATTAAATAACACACTCCGGGCAAAGCACGATGGAATCCTTGCAACAATTATAGAGGGTAGTCAGTCTATTGTTTACGTTTTGAATTCGCTTGGATTAAACGATTTCAATGTAAGTGGAAAACGTGGCTGGATTAATTTAAAGTTAGTTCTACATGGAAATTTGCTTTAACTTTGTGTTTAATGTATTACTTTGATTAAAATTATTATTTAACATTTATAATATTACATAAAATATTTATATTACTTATTAGCTTTTAGCTATTAATAATCTTCATCGAAATGTAATATGATGTAGGTCTGCTTAAGAAAAAATCACATTTCCTGAATGGACCCCAAAGTGTTGTTTGCTTTAACATTGATTTGGGATGCATCTCAACTGTAAAATTTATTTATCGTTATAATGATACTAGGTGAAATACCTGTCTTCCGACGAGGTATGGTGTCAATTTCCGCATAACTACTTTGGTGAGCAATTTTTGAGCGATCGTTATGAATATTGCAATGTAGAAACGTTCGCTATTAATGCTAATTCTGTCGATTTTAGACCTTTATTTCGTGAAAGGTGATCTAAATATTTAACAGAACTATACGCTTGATGGTTATGTTTTACTTAGAAATCTGGTGTGATCTGTACAATTTGTTTTCGCTTTGCATTGCTCCACTAGTTTACTCATTTTACACGATAGTTAAGTATGTATACTATTTTTTTTTATAGAAATTGTACTTCGCGATGGACGGACGACGGACATCTGTCAGATGGGCTCAAAATTATCAGGGGTCAATATAAAAAGAATTTAAAAACAGTCTGTCGTCCGTCCACCGCCAAGTACATTTTTTGTCAAAAAAAAAAATACAAAGAAGGATTTTAAAAAATGTATGATTATAATACTTTATCCGTAGTAAAATAGAATTAGTTTACGTTTGAACATATAAATCTTTCCAATTGTATATCTATTTTATAGAAATATAGTGCAGTGCTGAATCATAATATTACAATATTTAGGACCAAACCGATTATGATTTACCTATATCCGTGTGTTGTTTGTTCTATATACGTTATAAAACCGGTTAAAATTATTGATATTTTCATGGGCATATCATTGTCGTATCAAGTGCAGCGTACCATTATCAATGCATACATTTCAAAATATAGTTTGAATGATTTAGCACATTTAAGATTAAATATTAACGGCAGAATTCGTTTTGAATTATAAATATTCGTTGCACACAACGGCTGTACTCCAAGCAAGAACTGTATATGTAAAATATAAGTATATCCTACAAGAACTGTGCATATTCCTGTTAATGTTACTACGTTTTACGTGTTGCGTTATGTTGAGTTATGTTGTAAATATAACAGAATACTTTAATTTATTGTTACTGGAATTTCTTTAATGACTGATTTACTAATCGACTAATTTTACCGCGGTATCGTTTAAAAATAACGTTGTTTGTGGTTCATCGTTTCCCTCTTTATGCATTCTATATGCTTTTGTATATTAGTATCTGCGTAGTGTAATACCATACCCCCAGGAAACAACAGATGCAAGCGACACCATATAGACTTTATTTCAAATCAAATGGCATTAGTTTCAGGATCTTCTAGGACGACTCCTGCTTTAATGCAACGGGGTATAATTTTGGCAATTTTACCGATTTTTATTACTTTTATAATTTATCATGTGACGCATTTATCTTTAGTTTTAAGGAAAACTTGTACTGAGACACTTTATTTGGATGAAACATATCTATTCAACAGGCTGAAGTTGATTTTGATTGGACAATTTTTATTTTATTTTTCTCCACTTCTTGGGCTTTACCGCCCGCCACAACAGTACAATTTAAATATTTTTTATTTTATCCGGAAATTCCGTTGAAATTAAAAGCCTACCTACAAAATGATATCACACAAATTTGCCAAGCCCTACAGCTTTTCAGGTTCAATCTGAAACAATCTTGACATTTTCCTGCCATCTGGACTATATTTCAAATCAAATGACGTTAGTTTCAGTGCCAGACCGAACTCGAATCGTAAATAATGTTGTGTTCTACAATTTTTATTGTTATACAATAGTACATTGTTCCATGACCCACTATTATTTTGTGATATTTTGATTTTCATTCCGAGTAATCGACAGACGATCTTGCTTTGAAGTTTCAACTGCAGTTCACGATATCTCTAAAAGAAAGATTGACACAAAAGTTATTTTCGTTTTAGAATTACATCTTTTACCTTAATTTTTATATTGGATCCCTTGCTATAGAACACCCTGTATCTTAAACAGTGTGTGATACACATCAACCTTGTTATAGGCCTTTATTTACAAGAAATAGGTGAAATCGGAGAAAAAGTAATGGGCGGTAACGTATATTGTTTCAAACAAAACAGAAATAAGGGTCTATTTGTGGCAGGAACATGATGAAGGCAAAATTATTTCAGTCTCATAACAGAGCTAGATGGAATGCCGTTATCGGACCGAGGATGATTCCGAATTATAAACAAAAATGTTACTTACAATTTTTTAAAATATTGAAAATTCTAATTTATTATCGACAAGAATTCGAACGCATGTTTTGCAATGATAGCACAAAAAATTAAATAATGGGCCGGTCGACTTCATTAATAATAACTTGCCTTTTATTTATAAGGACGCCGTGAAAACGTTTTCAACAACTTTTGAGAATCGAAGCTCCTCTTCAGAGGCAAAACATAGTTATGAAATATTCAAGATTAAATTACCTCTTTTCTAGAAAATGTAGTTGGTTTAACATTATACAGAAACGTGAATGTTCCACAACAATTTTAGATACATATCTCGTTCAATAGCTATTATTAGCATATTTCATTGAAAACGTATAACGTCATGCGAAAATATTATGCAGCGACTTATTTCCTATCCCCATAACGCCATACGAAATCAACACAATGCAAGCAATATGTCGCTATAATCTTGATACCTAATTTATATATGCAAGTATCTACACAACGAGTTAAAATATTTAGGAGATACGATGAGATAGTGATATATTCCTAATAAGTCGCCGCACGGGATTTCTCGCATAACATTTTACTTTTTCTATTAATGCCAGAAAATACCCAGCTCAGTGGTTAGAGAAGTCATCCATCTCGTACTAAGCATTGGAGAATCTCAGTTCGATCCCCATCGGAACAACTTTTCGAGAATCACCTTTCACAATTTTTTGAGGTTTTCTGTGAAAGTTAATATGTGTTGAGTAAACTCCTCTGATCTTCTCCCTGGGCCGGCGGAAAAGCCTCAAGGTTGATAGCACCATCAACATAGTTTGTTTTTTGCTAGAAAAAGTATAGGCGACGAGATGTAGAAAAAAATAGTTAATTTATTAGTTCTAGTACAATAATTCTGAATTACGGTTCCGTCAGTAGCCATCTACAGGGCAGAAGCGGTATACAATTGAACCTAACTTCGGATTAAATAATGCAACTTTCTCTCTAGAGTGAAAGTTTAACACCATCTGGCGGCAACCAGATAGTAGACAATGGATACATATAGTAATAACCTACAACATACTCATAACATCGGGATTACCGAGTGCTGCCCTGCATTGGAAAAATGTTAATGTTATCAGTTGAAAGCCAATGCTATAAACTATATAAGCGTAGATTTACGTCTTAGCAATCCACATATATAGATTTTGATCTTATTAGATATCATCAGTTTAGATTAGTTAGTGAGGATAAATTAACTTTGAAGTGTTGAAAATTCTTACATAATACGACTTTTGATAGAAGACAGTGTGAGACAGAGTGACTAAAAAGCACTCTCTTCCTGCAACATAACGTCAAACTGTATGTGGGTTAATTCGCAGGATGCTGATTTGTGGGATAGCCATAGGACTAGCTCCGGGGAGCTTTAGGGTAGGTAGCTTATTCGCGAATAGTTCATTGAGAGAATAATTCAGGCCAAGGGTTAGCTCAAGAAGCTAAGGACAGGAGTAACCTAATAGCACTTTGAAGAATATATTTGTAACTAAGTGGATTTCTACAGCCGTATGGCGAGCATTCAAACCAAGCGAGCGTTATTCGCGTAGTAGGTCTGGTTTTAGGATGATTACCGATGATACTGAAGTTGTCTGATGCACTAAAGATGTTGCCAGATGGGCTAAATTTAGGACCATGGTGGGTTGGGATATAAGCGGGGTTGCCTTATGGGCGCTAGCGTGGGTTTATGAGAAATCTGGCTGGGCTAAATACACTGGTTGGATTTTAAGCTTTTAACCCTCTTCGGCATTCTTTAAAAATTACTAAAACATTTCTTCGGTTTCATTAGACATTGTTTGTAACTGTCATATATGAAAATATCTTAAGAGTTCGCGATATATGTCTCATTTAAGTCATGTTTGACAATTTGTTGTTGTACAGCTTGCAGGTTGTGTCGCATCGTTAACTAATAGCTGACTAGTTACCTAATTGTTGTCGTAATTTGTAAAAGATTTGATTATGGTGAGATAGGTAGATATTCACTGTGTAAGTAGTTCAAATTAGGTACTTTCAAATAATGGTTGCTGTTAAAACTAGATTTATTTACATTGGCAGTGCATTATCATCATCATAATCAATTTAAAATTTCTTTGCAACAACCTTCTCTTCTGGTTGTGGGTGGGCAGCAATCCAGTCCAAAGACCTCTGAATGTAGGATGGGATTTCAGGGGCTACTGGCAAATGAGCTCCCTGTGGTTGATAACCATGCTCGTTGGCAATGTATTGAACAGCGTATTTGGTGCCATCAGGGGCGCTGTACTCGAAAGATCCAGTTACTTCAGGAGTCTGTTCCTCGGTTCCGGCATTCTTTACTACTCCGTGTTCTTGAACGTTGATGCCATGAGCGGTCTCGAAAGAGTGCTGGTAGGTGCCATCGAAACTTACATCAGCTTCCTGACGTAAGATTGGGATGGGTTCGTCATTAGATGGGCTGGCAGCTGAGGCAAGAGCCACAAATGCTAAAGCTAGGAGCTAAAATCAAAAATAATAATAATGTTTGAATTTATCTATCAAATTTTCAAAGTTTCGATGTTAGACAAAGGTACAATTCTGTCATATTTGTTTTCGTTCTTTACAAAAGTGAATTATGTTGATTTATTAAGAAACTTGAACAGGTTTCTGGTATCAATTATTCGTATGCTAAGTTCAGGTCGTACTATGCCAATCATGACTTCAAATAAAAGGCATGTGCAGTAGATTAGTCATAGTAGGAGTGGAGCATATCATTTGAACACTTGAAACTTGTTCAAGTTTTTTGACCAATCTAGTCAAAAGTAAGTCCCGCTTTATTAAAGAATAACTTGTTTAGAACAAATCAGAAATAAAATTCTATTTGTAACAATTACATAATTATGGCAAAATTATTGAAAGTTCTTTTGTAGAATAACGAAAGAAAGTTGGCAATGACTCAGAAAGTGAAAAGTTTCGTAAAAGACTTAATAGGTCCGTCTCTAAAGTTTCATTAATGTTTTTATTTAAGATATTTACTGTATTTGATTGGCCAAGGAACGAATTGAACATAGAACATGCAAGATAACCCGCACTTCACTTCTGCTTTGATTTAGTTATATGATAATTGAAACAAAGAACTTCAAATTCAAGTTATTTAACTAATTTAGTACAATGGAACTCCGTCACATTTTATTTTAATAAGAATATAGTTTTAATATCGTTGGTGGTGGTCTGTCTTTACTTAGTTTTTCTTCAACATTATTTATAGACAATTAGTTGCCAAATCAAGAATAACTCGTTATGTTGTTATTATTGAGATTCATTACAATAATGAATCTTGCATCTTGGGTAAACAATATAAAATTTAATTCTTTAACACGTGTTATTGAAAATTACGTAATGATTTTTACCTAATTGTCATATTCAATTTAGAAAATATGAACGACGGGCAGCAATGAATAACAATAATAATTAAAAGTACCACATTGCAAGTATAAGTAATAGATATAGCGTTACTTTAGAGTATATGTAATAGCAATTGTAATACACAGTAAAAATTAAATTGCATTACGACTTATCAAATTCATGGTAAGTGAAGAACGTTCCGTAGTTATGTTATTATTTTGGAGTTAGACATAATAAGATAATTTAACAATGATGAAGAATTAATCGAAACCAAAGTAATTATACAATAGGCAGTATGATTTCAATAATGAAAGTGTAATTATTTTTTTTATCAAAATACTTTCATGTAATTTTAAAATTTAATACTTTATTGTTGATTTTAATAAATCACTTTATTTATGCGAAAAATCTTGAGAGTTGTTTGATTATTTACTATCATAAAATCACAGTAATAAAACATTATAGTAATTTTGTAAGACGTAATCAACTCTAAATTACAGCCGATAATATGCTCGTAAAATTGCCTGTAGTTTTATAGGCCTAAGTACAACATGCAAAAATTCGGATATATTAATGGTGTAATAAAAGTGCAAAACTATATTTCTGCAAGGCCAATAACTTTATTCATAATTTTATTACTTTTTACAGAAGTAGTGTGTGTGTATGTGTGTGTGTGTGTGTAATTTTATAATATTGTGTTTTGTTATGACTTAAAAATTAATGCAAATAATTGTTGCACATATATGTTAGTTAATTTGGATTATCTAGCAGAGTATAAAAGGTTATATTAAATAAAGTAGAGATTCATCAAGTGTATAACAATGCAACACGTTTTATAGTTATATGTCATAAAGCTATAAAACGTGCTGTATGTTAAGTATGTATTTACTTAACTATAAAATGACCCATAATTTTAGTTATCTACCTCACACGATTGTAATTTAGTGTCTGTAAAGCATATCATCACAAGTATACTCATTGAAATTTGAGGAAGTTAACTGAGTTCAAAAGACATTTCTGGTGACGAAGTTATTAAACAATATAATTCATAAAGTATGAGCGTAAAAAACAAATTTATGAGTAGAAATTATTCACGTTTAAATTAACGACAACAAAATCAGATAATACAATTGCGGAAGAGATAAAAAATATATGATCTAATGTATTATGTTCGCTTGTCAGCGGGATGAAGATTGGATAAATTGAGTAATTAAATATTTTGACTATTTTGATTATTTTCATGTGTTATATGTTCATATGTAATTTTTTTTTTTTTGCTTTTGCAACACAAATAATCTAAAATACTAAGAACTAGAAAATAAAATAAAAAATTTATATTTTAAATTGTCATAATACGAACCAAATATCCAATAAAAAATTCAAATTCTTTTTTCAGTGTGTAGTAACAATAATATAAAATATATATAAAATATGTATGTACTAGACAATTTTAGTTCAGCCGCCAATGGTCTAGCAAATAAAAATCTTATTAGTAATTGATTTGCTAACCCACACATGTATTAGCAAATGATAATTGATGAGTTTTATATCAAAAAGTCTTATTAAAAATATGAGAATAAATTTGATTATAAAACATAATATTACTTACGAAGTTCATGATTGTAGATAGTATTTGTTAACGTTGTAGCAACAAATGATACTTGTTAGATGAGTATCCGTGGCTTATATAGGTGGCATCTTCCAAAAAATGCAAATTACAATCGAATTTAAACATATATGAAAAAAAAATTAATTACCTTGACGAGGTCTGGACGACACTATCGCTTTTTTCGATTCAATATCAAGGTTGCGTTTTACGTTTCAAAGAGATATTTATTATATCTGTCAATGTATGTGTATATTTTGTGTTGTTGTTATTTCGCAACTTTTGTAATGTAAAGGTCTTTCTATGTAAATGTGTATGAGGATGGTGTGTGAGTGTGCTACATCAACAAGGTGTTAACACGACGTCATGAATCATTAAAAACATATGAACACTATGAAAGAGAATTTGTGATATCATTTCAACATATCATTCTTATAGATTTATTGGTGTCACCTTATGATGTAATTATAGCAATTGGCTCATATATATTAATAACTCCTATTAATTAAAAAAAATCTTTTATTTTAGCATAAATCGAATGTAGAAAATTACCATTGAAATAAGAATAATAATTTCTGAAAAAGGAATAAAATTAAGTGGCATTACATTCAAGATTTGTTATATATATATATATATATATATATATATATATATATATATATATATATATATTATCAATTGCCTTTTATCTTTCGGTGTAGGTTATGTAGGATTTGTTTTAATGTTTGTTAAATAAATAAGTTATTATATGTAATAAATTACAATTATGTAATGTACACATTATTGTAATTTACGTATTCTCAAACTTTCTGTGAAATTTCTTACCTCATTTGTATGTAATTTTAAGTGTAATGTATGAAGTTAAGCAACACTATTGTTTGGACTCTGATCACCTATAATTAATTGTCTAAAAATATATAAAAAGCAGTTGAATATTACATAATAAATGATACTATTAACACGGAATAAAGATAATTAGATTTATTTATTTACGCGAGAAATAAGTATTAATTTTAACATATATTTCTCAAATGTGTCAAACAATGAAATATTTCTGAAGATTGTTTTAGAATCACGATTCCCTACGGTGCAATACAATCTATCTTATAATTTAAAAATAATACGACGAGAAGATAATTTAGTATAAAAAATACATTGAAATGGTGCATTTTCCAAGTTATCCTGTATGTTTCCAATCTGAATTATACACCAACATGTTCAGAACTTAGCGATGCCGCGAAAGCCGGAGACGTATATTCGTGCCCCACCGGATTCTGCATTTTTTAGATTAATTTAATTCTGTGTACACTTTCACACAGAAATACGTTGAAATTGGCAGAATATTCTCTCTTTTCACCGTTGTGTTTGTTCCGAGAATTTAACTATTAGCGAATTATTTTTTAATATAGGTTCATGAAAATGATCAAAATAGGATTTGTGCAAAAAATTACACGATTACTATACTTTATCTATAATTAGTATGATAAAGTAATATGTTTTGATTTTAAGCTATAAATCTTTTAGAGTAAGAATTATAGTTCAACTATTTTACTTTACATTATATAGCTTTTTAAGATTATTTTAGAATCATGTATGGTTTTAATTTGCATATATAAGTATTTCTTTCAATCTATTTTTGTTGCTATAGCAGATTACGTAGAATATCAGAAATGATAAAAGATGTGATTTATTTGAACATCGCCTGCTCCTTAAATTTTGATTTTAATGTATTTTTTTATTATTTAAATTAAATGTTAAATATTTCATATGATTCTATTCTAGACATTAATAGATACTGACGATTGCGTCAAATATAAATACCAACTACGCAATTTATCATTTCAGCAATAACCAAGAAATAAAAAATAATTAACTGTATATCCGCATACGGTCAACAAAGCAGACATAAATTATATTATTAATAACACCATTGTATACTGTAAAGTTATATTATGTGTTGAGTTCAGCATGGTATATTTTATTGTAAATTACTTCATTTGTATTTGCAAATCACTTTTATATGTAATTTATAGTATCAATAAATCACATTAAATCTGAAACAGAAACATGAATAGATGAATTAATATAAAATTGCCACAAACTCATTGATCGGAATTTTAAATAATATGATTGCATTAAACAGTTCATTTTTAATAATTTGATTATGAACCATTAAATAACATGACATGGTGAAATGCGTGCATATTTACATCACATGGCGTTTTATATAATTGGGAAAATTACATGATTGTAATGAATGTAATTTTACATGAATAATCAGTAAGAGAAAAACATATAATTGTATATATTGCAATTCAAAATCTATACATAAATTACGTAATCAGTTTTTAAACAATAATTATAATCTCGCTAAACTTTTTTCTAAAACTATTGGATATATATGTAATTCAAAATCTATACATAAATTAGGTACTTGTCTTAGTACATACATAACTTGATTTAGTGGTAGTTACTGCATTTGTTACAATTTGTAAATTGTTATCTACCTTCGGACCCTTCTGCAGTGTACTAGTGAACATGTATGCAAGCAAGTGTTAGAACTTTCTATTTCAGAAAATCCTTACCGAGTATTCTAAAGAGTCGTTAATTGTATTCCAACGACAAACGGCACCGACACTCGAGCTGCGATACGAACCCAGGCCGCGCGTTAGATAAGCGGGGGTGCTAAGCACTGCACTAACTGCACTGCATTAGCATTGTCTTATTTATTTAAAATAAAATTTAAACAATAAAATAAAATAATAATAATAGTCAAACTAAAGGTGGGCTTATACTGAGATGAAATAAAAAATAAGAAATAGTACCAACAAATCAATGGAAATAAGTATTACATTCAGTAATATGTGCTTAAAGAACAAGAACCATTGAGTTGCCATTCACTTGTCATGCAGTTATTGGTACTTAATTTCTTACAATAGACATTATTATGAGAAATAACCATCTGAAACCTATTATAGCACTATATACTATGGTGTTGCCATTTCAAGCCCTAATCATTTCTCAGCTTTTGTTGTTGCACCGTCTCTCTATGTTTTCTTCTATCCTTACACCCCAAACCTCTGACCCGTATAAAGGTATATTCCTCACACACATCTTCCATATCAACATTTTCACTTTCGTGAAAAGGTGTTCCTGAACCTCGTTCCCTATGTTTGCCACATTCTTTGAATCGCTATTGACGTGTCTCTACTACATTTTGTTATTGTTAAAAGTGTTTATGAAGCCTTCACCCTTTAAATTTCCGGCCACCTCTATTCGAACTTTTCACTCCTTGTCCTTCTTCCTTTCTGACATACCGTCATGATCGTTTTTTTTCTACATTCACTAAATTTTCTCTTATCAAAAAATATCTCTAACCTAACAATAATTCCTTTCATTTCACCATTCGTTCTTGCCATACACGAATGGTGAAATGAAAGGAATTATTGTTAGGTTAGAGAGATTCCTTGATAAGACCACTGCATATGCATGTGACAATACTTTCTCTCAATCACTATAGCTCCTACTGGGCCATTTGTATCTCCTCCATAGCACCTATGTATAGATTGATTAGAATAGCACTGGAATTACAGAGCATACCTGTACTGTGTACCAATGTAACTATCACCTGACTTGTGCACCAGCAATGCTTCTCCTAGTTCCCAGCTGCACATTTCAGGTTTTTTATTTGATATTATTGATGTAGTGATTTTTGTGATGTGATGTGACAGGTATTCCAAATAAAGGTTTGTTTTACAGAAACAATGCAGGAAATTAATGATTTTTCCAAAGTATTTTTAATATGGCTGTACTTAATTCAATTTATTGAATAGTCAAATCAAACCATTACAGAATGTACAATCAATGAATTTGGCCAATGGTGGACTCATATTATTTTGTAATGTATTTGTGAGAAGATCATATGCCACTTTTCGAATGGTTAACTTTTTAGTATATATTTTATTATGTGCTCCATATTTTTCTTCATCATCAATCAATTCAAAACATGATCAAAATTATTCAAATTATGTGTGTACATTTTCTAGGGTTTAGTACTAACATTCCGAGCGTTATTAAATGGTGGTTTTTGAATTAAATTTAACGCGCTTTTTATGCGGGTGTTAATAATTGTCTGGTGCTGATTAAAACTTATTATACACTTCACTTCTTTTATTTACACTATCTGTTGTAATTTACCAGTTTTTATGATATCAGATAGATCGAAGTAATCTACGATATTGATTTGTTGATATTGGTTTCCGCAAAAAAAAATTAAACTAATTTATATGCATTAGCGAACGTTAATGCGATCAAAAATAAAGCTCAATGCAATATGGACCTTTAAATGGATCTTAAAATTTTGGGTTAACTGATTTTAGGGTTATACCACCGCTTAAATCCTTAACAGGCAGGCCGATATCGGTAGATATTATATTTAAGCGAGGATTTGTGCTTAACCAATGGCTAACATAATGGTGCAACTAAATAACCGACGATTAATATGTTTAACCGATATGTGTGAACCGAAAATTAAACGTTATAGAAGATAACCTTAAAATCAGTTCTCAAAATTAAATGCGGGCATTAATTTAAATCTATATATAAAAAACGAATTATACATATTGACATAAAATAAAACCTAACTAAACCCAGGGGAGTAGCGCAGTGCAAATTGATACTAACTCAACTGGGCTTTATTCGTATAAGGGTGATAGGTGAACAAAGGATCTATTCGCCCTTACAGATAATAAAATATACTATTTTATAGTTCTACGCTCGTTGATTTTATAACTAAACAGAATTTAGAATGGGATAATATAAGATATTCTAAGAAAACAGAAATAAATACTCACGACTGCCTTGATAAAACACGTCTATTAATTTTCTGATCTATAGTTGGACACCTTTCTGCAGAAAGGAACCAATCTACCTAATGTTAAAGTTGAAACAACAGATTTATATAAAGATTTATATAAATTAAAAATGATCTATTAAACATATATTGGTTCCTTTCTGCAAGGCGTCCATATTTTAAAATGATACTTATCTATATTTATTAGTACAAAATATATTATTCATTTAATATGTCTGAAATGTTTTCTCTCATAAAATTATTTTATTTTTTCATTATATTTGAAATATATTTATTTAGTTTCAAATATTATTTGATACTGAATGTCCCTTTACAGTAATACGATGGTTACATTTATAAATTTACTAAGAGTTGCGTGGTTAATTAATGGTTATGTTTCACAGCCATTATAATACATGTTTTAAACATAACACTTTACAGTTCACATGATTTTATTGTATATTTCCTATATTAGTGTGTGCTATCTGTAATGTGTTTCTTTCACTGATATATTATTTTAGTTTGTTCCCATTCATAATCCTCAAAACATACTTTATTCACATTAAAATTACATTAAATCCTATATATGCGCCAGTGACTGCAAAATAATTGGATTATTTTGAATATAAAAAAAATTTACATATGTATTATAATAGTTGCACATTATTAACAACATAATTGTGATATTTTGTGACTAATAATAATTGTAGGGATAAGAATTTATTATATTGTTTGTAAGGTTAGTATATTGTTATATAAATTTCCAATAAATAACTATGGCTGGTAGAAATGTATATTATCGGGTAGTGTGGTATGCTTTTGCCATGACACCTGAATCTATTTATATTTCTTGATGATATTTCTTGCACCATACTAATATCACTACTATTAAGCATTATAGGCTATATTTATAAAATTGATTCCTAACTAACAATCTAGGTTAGCTAAAAGTCTGCATAAGCAATATTGTAATATTACTGAAGTAATTTTTTTTCTTCACTCTAATTTATGCCGGATACACCAATCTTATTGTTTTAATTAGTTATTTCCTTTGAACTTTACTTGCAACCAAGTTTTCCATAAATTAGTTGAAATTTTCCGACCCTTCCTCATATCCACATCTTAATATCACTCGGCTAATTAGAAAGTATATTTCGGGCTTGTTAAATGTTTAGTTGTCGCATCTAACTTCGCAAGGGTAATTAGAATACAATGAATAATTTAACCGGGGGTTTCATAAATACTAATTACAACCAGCTATGCGCCTTCAGCCGGCTTTTCGACCTTTATCTCTCAGATCTTGCAGTCAGACATTTACTTTTGTACGCTTTGGTGCGCGTTCAGACCGACATGTCAGAGAGATGCTTTTTATCTGAACACAAACGCGCTTTGTAGCCGCTGCAAAAATATTAACATGACAGATTATTGATATGGGTATGACATATAAATTCTTATTATTAGTTTTCTGCTGTGGAATAATTATGCCAGCATATTGTTGTATATGTTAATATCACTTAGCAAGCGTTGTTATTACATAGAGCATGCTGTGCAATCGCTTCTTCAGTTTGCAATATTTACTTTATACAAAGAGGAGAAGGAAAGTGTCCCATAACACGGAGAACTAATTATTCCCTGCTTCTTCACACTTTTAAAAGCTTCACTACGCTCGTTTAGAACTTGTAAAGTGGCGCTTGGTGTCACCTTATATCTACGCGTCGAGTATTTTTTTGCTACATCGTATGGGGCTATTTACATGCGGATTATTACGGAATTCTTACTCCAAAAGGTTATTTTTAATTAACCACCACGTTAATTTTCCATTTAAAAACACTTAAGCTCATAAATTTCAACCGAAACCATTAGGAAGAAAATGTAGGTGGAGGATGCCCGCTGAATATATTGTATATTTGTAAATTGCCGGGGAGTGTAATTTTAAGATGTAAATTTATGTGAATCGAAAAGGCGGATGTGATTCCGAAAGGGAAATCCCTCGCCAAACAGCCCACTATTTACTGTGAAATCAGCCTTATATAATTCTTTATATCCCGCGACAGAATATATGAATAACATTTCAACACGATTCAAGGGCCAATCAAACAATATTTGTCCTTTGTGAATATAAAATTTATAATGATTAATGGATTAAGGAAATAAATATAAATTCAGTTTATAAGTTTTATAATTAAATTTATTTTAGTTTCCTAGAACTCATATATTTATAGCAAACACTATCTATATAAATATTAGCTGTGATCGCTGACAGGCAGTTTCCACAAAGTTGATTCATCAATCTTTGAGGAGTTTAATAATTTCCATACCAGTTGGCTGGCAGAGGACGCAGTCAAAGCATAGACAAGTAACATGTCAATCATTTGTCACAGTTATCGGATACGGTATTTTGAGGACTGACGTTGAGACGTAGAAAGTTAACTACTGTACCGCGCTTATTGTATAACAAATCAATAAGACCTGCCACTACAAACTTTTCAATATACATTTATTTTAGACTATCTAACGAATAAATATATCTTCAGACGTTTAATCGAGCAATGAGATTAATTCCATATTTCAAGAATGAAATTTTTCAAGAATGTTAATTTTAACAAATGCAAGTTGTAACTGTAGTTAATAATTAAAATGAGCATTTATTTCGATGTTCGTTCATTTCGCGAACAAAACAATTAAATTCATTTGAGTTAAATCGTAAAATACTTGTCTATCTCATTCCTAACAAGCCAAAAGTCATATAACACAAAGCTCCATTCCGCTATACGAACGATCTTATCGGTCTACTGTTAAACAGTTTGCTAGTGTTAACTCGCTTGGTTTACACTTCGCCGAGATAGCTTTAGTTGCTGATATCCACCGTTACATCCCTTAACAACATTACGAGATCGACACGCAAATCTCTTTAAGCAAATAACGCCGATGCTAATAACAACGTCGTAACGCAATGCCGTTTATCAATGAACCTTTAGAGGTGCTTTGGGGCTTTATTGGTGATTTAGCGCGGAATAATGATCAACAGTATAAAAACAGATCAGCATTAGTAAATCCTAGTTATTCTTTCAGGACAATGCGGAACTCCCCTGGGCATGGAATCAGGCGCAATCAAGGACTCGGCCATTACGGCGAGCTCAGCCTACGATTCCGGTAGCGTTGGACCACAACATGGAAGGTAGGTAGTTCTTTATTGTTGTTATTAAAATTTATTGCCCGTGTCGTTTACTTAGGTACCAGGAGTTATTTCTACTGTGAACAGTTTCAAATAGAAATAAATGATGGTATTTACTACAGGTTGCGAGTAATATTTTATACACAATTTATCTAGTGACGACCACTCTAATTAGTTTCAATGTTAAACATTAGAAATTAAGATAACTACCAGAATTAAATGTTTTTAATCTAAATTACTTACAGTCATAAAATATTTTTTTATTTCCCATAACAATATTAATTCGGCATAAATGTAAGTTATGCGTTACGTGATTATAGTACGAATATTAAATTTAGCACTGTACCGGCTATTCATAAATAGACAGTTAATATTTAATTAAATACGGATATGTTATATTTTGTAGCCTCTCAAATCGACTGAGTTACGGTTACGTTAATGAGAATCGTCCGATACAAAATTGATTGAATTTATTAAACCACCCCGCATACCAAGTATATTTTAGCAAAAGCGCGATAAAGGACGGCCGGGATTTATCGCGTTTACATACGCTCATCATGTGAATGTTTCATCGTTCCGGCTGAATTTATAATCTAGGAAATTGAATATACCATGAGCGGTTTCAGTCGCTCAAGCTCAAGTTGATCTTGAAATGCTTTTAGCGGAATGTATTTTCATCCTTTCTTTCCATCAGCATTTTGACATTTTACGGTTTACCTGCATGTAACGGGAGGAAACGTACGGTCCTTTTCACAATTTCACTTTCCGTTTGCTTCCGTGATCCCGGCGATATTAAAGGTTCGAACGGGACCGTGGTGTCATTTGTCAAATATCAATATCCTTAGCCCCTTTTATTTTAAACAATGAGAAAATAAAATATCCTTTAAAACAGCTGAATTGGATTTTTAAAGATTTATTAGTTTTGGTGCGTTTTTATAATATCGTATATAAATCTATATTTATTATATCCACGAACATTGTACATAAAAATATGTATGTATGAGTTCATAGATAGTTAGAATGATCGTTTTAATAACGCTCTAGAATAAATTGTGAGGCACCAATGAAGAGTTTTAAGGTAAATAAGGAATTAAGTAAGAAATAAAGATTATTTTTAATTCTTATTACT
This sequence comes from Lordithon lunulatus, assembly GCA_963942505.1. Classification (NCBI taxonomy): domain Eukaryota; kingdom Metazoa; phylum Arthropoda; class Insecta; order Coleoptera; family Staphylinidae; genus Lordithon; species Lordithon lunulatus. Next base: position 50,747,720 of record OZ012666.1, on the reverse strand, counting down.
TTTTTTTGACATTAAACAACATAATTGCAAATATTCTATAATATTTGTTATTTCTTATTTGATTCCCTGTTTATTATTTCACTTAAGTATCATCCCACCTTTAATAGTAATAAATATAAAGTGTTAAAAGTGTCAATTTGTAACAGATCAATGTGCTCCAGTGCCATCCTTGTTGAATTGTCTGTCAGTGTGCGTATGGCATGAATTGCACCTGGAAACCTACGTGTGGTTATTTCCAATTTACTATGGATGTCCCCTGTTGTTTCATATTATTGCCATAGTCGCTATATTAATGACCGCTATTTGGAAGAAAACAAATTAAATATTAGATTATGTATTTATTTATTTATTTCGGGGACAGCATCTTGTACACGAATCAAAAATAAGTAATTACCAGTTACACTTGTATATTGTGGAATCATTTAGAATGTATAAAAATTAACAATTTATTTGGAATCTATTATAGAAAACTTGTGCAAAAGAAGCGAAATATACCTATAAATGTTTAATATAATATTTGTATTTTCGATAAAGAACATAAATCATTCTTCTTCTTTTTCTGCTTTGTTTCTACTCTACACCCTAGTCCGTTGAATAATCGTTTATTGGATAATAGCAATAGATTTGTTTTATTATTGCTGCTTCAAAGTTCTCCAAAGTTTCATATTCCAGCCTGACTCATCTTCTACCTTTTATTTTCCCTTTGAGGATCAGCATAGGTATCGGATATCTTGGCCAGATGAGCATTATTTTCAGGGTCCATAGTTCGAATACCCTTTGATGATGAATGCTGTTTTTATCATCCAGGTTTTGGTACTACACACTAGGACTAGCCAGACATAGCTTTTGACCATTCTGTGGCGGATTTCTAACTTGAGCTTTTGATCACGTAGTGATTCTTGGGGGTCACAGCTGTCTTTCACTAGTGTATTCCCTGATCACAGTTCTTTCAATCGTTTCCTCAACCATGATGGACACTCCTGGTAATGTCGGCTTATCACTATGAATTTTGTTTCAGATCTATTAATTTTTAACCCAGTGTTTTTTTCTTTTTTGTTTGTGCTGTTCATCATTAGTTGTAGGTCTTACTGGGTGCTTGTTGTGATTACCGTGTTATCCTTGTAGGTCTTCTACTTCTTTGCATCTTTGCTGCTTCCAAGAGTACTTCATTTTTCTGATCTTACTGCATATTTGCTTATGGATTTCTTTGTACTTAGGATTGTTTCTATTGTATTTTAAGATGTCTGCATTGATTCAGCTTCCGCAGGGATTTTTCTGTGTCATCTATTATTTATTTTTTTGTTTTAATATTTCCTATAGTGCTTCCGATGCGTGCCTTTGAGGTGTTCCCAGGTGTCATCGATGTTTTTTAGATGTTGCCCTTCCTTTACTTTTGTATTTGTGTAGTATGATGCTCAATGTTTGTGTCTTCTGTTAGTTTGAGAATGTCAATCGTCATTGTAACTTTATGAGTTTTATGTTTTGACAGGCGCAGGTGTGTATTCGCTATGATAGGGTTGTGATATAAGGTGACATAAGCTCCGGGTATGCCGCGACTCGTTTTATGTAATTGCGAATTGTTGATTAGGATATAGGCAAGCTGATTTGTTTCTGACAATGTGTTCTGGCCTGTGCGTTTCCACGCCGCGAATTTGTCTCACCTCATTGCACGTTAGGGGAAGGACTTTTCCGTCCCAACCAGGCACCTAAAAATACTGAACTAGGTGCGTACGTGGTGCTTAAACGTACTCAAATTATCTGAGTTGGTTTGCCTGTCATTTAGGTAAGAGATCTTATCTTAATGGTTTGTGCTGTGTAGTAATTGTATTTATTTGAGCTATTTAGTGTTTGAAGGAGAGTGGCCTCTGGGGTTATAAGAAATAATAAAGGGACATAGTCGAATACGGTTGTTTTATTTGAGAAATCGCAAAAAGGGACAGACATAAAACTTTTTATCTTCCCGATACCCCTGTTTTGTCACAAGTCTGGAGTGTATCATTCTGCTTCCAACAGTATAAACTTGAGATACCTGGAGCATTACAACTTAAAGCTGACATAGAAGCTATCTTCTTCTTCGGGTGCTTCTTCCTTTAATGGAGGTTGGCGATAACTTCTGAAAATTGTTCCTTTTCTTCTGCAGTCCTCAAGGTTTTCATAATTTAAGACTGCCCATTAGCATATATTCTTCAGCCAAGATAATTTATTTCTGCCGATTCCCCGTTTTCCCTCAATTGTTCTTTTTATTACCAATTGGAATGTATTTGTTGTTCCTTAATATATGCCCTAGGTACGATGTTTTACATACTTTACTGATTTTAAGCAGTTCTCTGTCTTTACGGACTCTTTGGAGTACTGTTATGTTTGTAACATGGTCCATGGGATTTTCAGTATCCTTCAGTACGTCCATAACTCGAATGCTTTGTTGTGTATTCATAGCTCGTGTCGAAGGCGTCGAAGTTTCTCTCCATATAATAAAACAGACCAAACATAATGCATTGTTAAGCTGAGATGAGGATCACATAGCAGTCCCTTGGTATCCCTTGCCTATTCTTTTCGGCATTTTATTTCAATTTCTGGGTTAAGCTTGTCATTGATCCAAATTCCAAGGTATTTTATTTTGTGGACTTGTTCTAGTATTATTCTATTGGATGTATTAAGAATTGGTACGTTCTGAGATATTTTTATAGATATTTTTATTAGTTTTGTTTGGCGATTATTTTCATGTTATTTTTTTACTGGCGTCAACGCCCATTAATTTTTCTTTAGTACTTTGTGTTTTCCCATGCTATGTTGATTATTGTTTTAGAATATAGGTTGAGAATGATTGGCGATGATACCCATCTTGGCCTGACTCCTTAATTGATATTTAATTTTGGCCGATTGTTGTCTATATAAATCGTATGTCTTAACCTAATGTCTTTTCCATGTTATCCCCTGTTCTGTAGGACATTGATTAGCATCTGGAGGTTAACTTTGTCGAATGCTTTTTCACAGTCGATGACGCACTTATAAATGTTTTTGTTTTGGTCGTTACATGTTTGTAAGAGCATTAGAAGTATGAAGATTGGTTATCTTGTCCCCATGTCCGCACGAAAGCTAAATAGGTCTGGGCCCATATTTGCTTCACATTTTTGGTGAATTCGATAATGAATGACTATTAAAAATACTTTGAGGACCTGGCTCGTAAGACTTATTATTCTATACTCATTGGATACCTTGGGGGTTGCCTTCTTTAGGATGGGATTTGAGCCATTCCTGCTTGATAACTGCCGTGTCGTATATTCTGTTATATATGCTTACTAGGGGGTCAATGTTTTCTTCTGCGATAATTTTCAGGATTTCTGGATAGATCTCATCTGGACCTCCACTCTTGTTGGGTTTAAGTAATTTGATGGCATGCACCACCTTGCATTTTAGTATTTTTGGTCTTGTTAGGTCAGATTGTGAGGTTTTCCTTTATGTCGTTATTGACCAACGATTGATTCATTCTTCGCTGTGGTTGAATGCGAGTTCTTTGACTTTTCGATGCAAGTTGAATGAATCGTGTTTCTTTTCGAGATCTTCTATTTATTTACATCGCCAGTATTCCTTGGCTATTTTGAGATCTGTTCTTCTGTCTCTGTTAGTCTGTCTATATTCTGTCTGGACCTTACTCTTCTAGTTTTGCCGTTATTCCATATTTTCTTAGAATATCACCCGTTACCCATTCTTTCTTTGCATGAAGTTGTTCCTTCCGGACTTCATCTCTTATATCTTGCCACGATTCGTCTATTTGCTTTGCATTTAGTTCTTCTCTGTTTAGTGATGAGAGTTTATTGTATGCTTCGGTCAATGAAGCTTTAGGTTTAGGGTTCTGTGGAATTTTTGCCTTTAAGTGAATTCTGGCTACAACCGAGTTATGGTCTGACTTCACATCTCCTCCGAGATATGTTATTCCACTTGTTACTAAAGAATCCCTTATTTATAAGGATATAGTCTAGTTGAATGCGAGTTATTCTGTTCTCTGTATGTAGTGATGAGGTCTACGTATATAATTGTCTTACGGAGAGTTTGAATAATGTGTTTGTAATGACCATATTGTGCGTTTGGGCAAACTCAATAAGTAGTTCGCTCCGCTCATTTCGGCTACCTACCCATTTTCGCCAATGACGTTCTCTACCCTGCCTGTACCGATCTTTGCGTTAAAGTAGAATGATGTTAACGTAATTTTTCCTTGTAAATGTAAATACAGTTCTATATCTTCATAAAATTCCACTAGTTCTTGGGTTGGTTTGTTTGCTGTGGGAGCATACGTTTGTATGAGGTTTAAGGTAAAAAGTTTTCCAGGTAGTTGCAGCAGGATATTTCATTCGGATAGTGGTACGAAGATGATTTTGGTCATCTTACTTTGCTTATACCTAGAACATCGATGTTCAGTCCATCTCGTGGCACACATTTACTAGCTTTCCTGTTTCAAACAAGCTGCGGACATTCCATGTGGCTATCCTAATTGCTTATTTAGATTGTTGACTATTTTATGTTGTGTATTTATTTTCCTCTCGGGGATTCTTAGCAGCCCCTGGCCATTTGGGGGCTATGGAAGACTAGGCGCCTAGTTTTGGAATGCATTTTCATTGTGTGTTCTTGGGATTGATAATGGAGTATTTTCCCGTTACTTTCTTCAGTCGGCAGTAGTGCAGCCATTCAGACTGTTATAGTCCTGCCTGCAAAATTCTTGTAACGAACCGTTTCAAGATCCTTTCTTTAGCACTTCGGGCTGGTACTAATGATCGCTGCTGCCCTTCGCCAGGTGCTAGTTTTGGTCCGCCCCGAGTATTTCATTTCCTCGGTACCACCCATATTTGGGAAGCTTTCCAGCCTGGGAGAGGCGCCCGGCGGGGGACTAAAAGCTACATACATCCCTAAAGACCAAAAGGATCCAGGGTGAAACAAAATAACCGGCGAACTATAAATAAGAAAAATATCTGGGACACCGGAATAGATCATACAAAAACTTGCAATAAACTTGCCATTGGCCGGACGATTGGAGACTGTTAACTTTCATGCCCTTATTCAAGAACGGATCTCTGTCTAAATGTAGCAATTACAGGACACTGACCATAACATCATAATTGCGCATAATTCACGAAGGCCTAAAGCCATTCTTAATGCCACAGATAGCGGAAGAACAAGCAGCCTGTGTTCCAGGGAAAGACACAAAGGACCAAATAATGAACAGTAGAAAACTTATCGAAAAGGCTAGAGAATATAATGTCCCCAGATTTATCTGTTTTGTCGACTATTATAAGGGGTTTGTCTAGGTAGACTGGAATTCTTTGTGGCATATGCTAAATGAAATGTAGACACCACAGCAGCTTATAAAACTAATATGAAACTTGTGCATGGGCATTTTGGCAATAGTTCTTGATGGTAGGCCAGGCGGGATCTCTGTGGAAGGTAGGAAATTAGTAACCTACGCTACGTCGATGACACGCTTATAATCGCTGCAATTATCGATGAAATTGAGCATATCATGATTCAGCTCTTATCCTACCTGAATATGGATTTAAGCTAAATAAGGATAAGACCAAAGTTATGATCGTAAACCGAGCCGATAATAACTAGAAGTAGCTGGGTTCCAAGTCATAAACATATTCATCTATCTCGGGTCTATGCTATGCAACAACATAAGCAGTGATGGTGAAATACATCAAATAATCGACATTGCATGATCAGCCACCACCAAACTAGTAAAATTATGGAACGATACGAACGTTACAAAGCACAGCAAACTGAGACTTATGGACACAGAATATGGATCATGAAGGAAGCAGACAAATACCACATCGAAGCTTTCGAACTGTAGGTTTATTGGCACGTACTTACAATATCCTGGGTAGAATATCGCACTAATATCTCAGTACTGTAAGATCGAAAGATCGAAGTGCGTCTGTTACGTATGATCAATAGATCGTATCTTCAATGCCTCGGGCACATTTCCAGATGAACTGGAAAATTAAAAAAAAAACTAGTTGGAGCCAAAGGAGAAGGTCGATCGAGAGACAGGTCGACGACTAGATGGACTGACCGAGTTATGAAGCTAGTTGGCATCGGGCTGTACAGAGCTCAAGACAGGGACACAAGAAGAACCACCGTGGAATAGCTGTAGAATGTACAATAGTGTCACCAAACCCTCTTGTAGGGTAAACGGGCAGAGGCGGAGGCTGGTTGATTTATCAGAAGTCTACGTGTCTCCACATGCTGAAACCCACCTGGAGAAACAGTAAAATACAGAAACTATAACAAATAACTTTAAAGATGTCGATACTACAAACAACACTATAGGTGATATTAATGACAAAATACTAGACGTCATAACAAATGTCAATCAAAAATACTTCCAAACCATCAAGAAAAAGGATGACAAAATTAGTTGACCAGAAATAAGATGAAGCTCAGACAAGAACTAAATAATAATGAAAATGTAAATTCTAAAGATCTTAGAGACTTCAATCAACAGATATAAAACGGAGCATAAGAATATATAACACAGAACTAACCAGAAGAACCATAGGGACAAATGGTAGCATGAAAGTACTTCCAAAGACACTATCCAATAAAAAATCTGAATTATTTAATTAATGAATTATTAACATCAAATAGAGAATTTGTAAACAACATTGTATTTTCATGAAAAACAACAAGCCTTCATAGAATCTGTTAAGCTGGGAGGACGCTCTTTAATGCAATTGATAAAATATCTGTTTAATGTATGCTTATATGATAGCAACTGAATGGAATACTGCTAGAACATATTATTGCATAAGAAAGTTGATGTAATCGACCTTGATAACTACAGACCCATAAGCCTTCTATCACATCTGTATAAGCTTATCACAAAGATCATTACGAAACATCTATAGGTAAAATTCGACTTTTACAGCTGGTTTTAGAGCAGGGTTTAGAATGATGGATCTTCAAGCTATCATAGAAAAAAGCATAGAGTACAAGTCTCTAGTGCTAACTTTTATTGATTTCCAAATATCGACACAGTTGAACTTCCTGTAATAATAACAACTTAGAAACAATGCCGGATTGACTATCGGCACAAAAAACTAATTCGTCACATCTATTCAACAACACTACAGAAAGTATAAAAATGCACACCAATAAATTTAACATCGGAAAAGGCTTCGCACAAGGCGATACAATATTTCCCAGGCTATTTACAGCTGTCTTAGAATACACATTCAATAAGTATTCCTGGGATAATAAAGGAATACTAGTAGATGTCGAACACTAAATCATCCTACAGTCGCCGATGGTATAGTTTTAATAGCGTATCGCATCAGACACTAAATCTGCTATGCGCTGCCTGAATAGTCCATGGTGTGGGTTGGTATTGTGTATATACCCTTGTTAAGCCATCTTATTTCGCTGACGGCCATGATGTTGACTTTTCGTCTATGTTTTCCTATGTCAGTTTTTTAATTTTAACTGGTTGGTAGATTCACATTCCAAGTTGCGATTTTGTTGGATATTCTATTTTAGCTGGAACCGGCATATTCTTAGCCCCCTCCGGCTATGCCCAATACTGAGGGTCGTAGCTTGTATTTGTTCCTGCATAAATGATAATTATGTCCTGGTGAAGTTGAAACGCGCTGGTTTCCCGTTTCCTACCTCAATGTAGTGTTATAGCCAATGCCGCTCATTCAACGCTTCTTACTTTACAAGTCATGCCGATCTATATTGTCTTTCGCCTTGTGCCAGCACCGATGCCGCTACTGATCGAGCTCAGGTATGATGATCACCCTGTCTTATAACCATATCTGGCTACCCTTACTTAGTTTTGCCGGTAAGTCAATGCAGTTGTCCAGGATTTGGCATCGTAGAGCAATAAGTAAGAGTTGGATATCCTGTGAGGACCAGCTACCGAAACCACACTTCTGCTAATGACTGTTTGTGTGACCGGCCGAAGTGGAAGGTGGTACTTCTACAACGTGAACCCATACATCCCATCAATTATAACCAGCATTATTTTTAATATATAATGTAGAACGAGACCTTGAATACTATTTGCGATTCAAACTAAACTAGTTGTTAGCAGATTTAATTTGTTTATGCTTGATGAACTAATCGGATTAATTTCTTTACACTATTTCGGATATTTTACAACAATGCATGATCGTTAGTAAACTGTTAATGTATAAGTAGTCAAAACTTTGTTATATAGTTATGAGTATGATGGTAAAACAACTTTTAAATCACCCACTAGTTTCAAGTTTATTTTCAAGTATCCACTAGCTCGAATCGCCCATAACATACAAAATCCTCAGCATGCACCTGACGAATCCCTACATTTTACTACGCGCATATACAGTCAGGTTATTTAATATATACATATATACTATATGCTTAATCGTGTTGGTGATTGTTATCAAATCAGGCCTGTTTTTTATGACTCGTTAAAACATAAAAAATGCATAAATGTATCCTTTTATCTAAATATGCATTCGGAATGGTAATCCCATTCGCAATTATGGCCGCAGTTCGGTCTCGCCGATATAAAGCGGGCATTTTTACCAGCTATCAAAGGGTAATTATCAGTGTTCTATTCCGTTTTACGCGCTGGCCACTGATTTCGCAATTGTGGCGCCGCGCGCGGTTCCAGATGCTGTGTATTGATGAATAAAAAAGTTCAAAGCGCCAGATGGAAACTTTTGCCATTCGTAAAATACATAAATCTCTCTGCCGCGCATTATATAAAATTGTTTTACAAAATATCGCTTTGTTTTATATTTCGTATAAAACTGAAAAATTTAAATTATGCACGCCCAAACGGCCCCATAAAAGTTACGAGTGGCGTGCATTATATAGTACGAATGGCGAGCACTGCTTTCCACTCCCCTGCTGTATAAAAATCCATCATGATTTGCACCGGTAAAAATAATGTTATATTTTTATGAAAACGACTCTCGCTGATTTCGCTCTCATTTATTTCAACGCTTTCACTTTAGCTTTATTGAAAATTTATCTTCGCAGGCTTCGGAATGACAAGAACGGCGGCGCCTGGTGTCCGAGACAGATGGTTTCCCGGGACGCCAAGGAGTATCTGGAGATTAACCTGGAGGAACTTCATGTGATCACATCCGGCAGAACTCAGGGCCGGTTTGGGAACGGGCAAGGCCAGGAATACGCGGAGGAGTACATGATCGAGTACTGGCGCCCAGGCTTCGCCAAGTGGGTGCGCTGGAAAAACAGGGACGGCAAGGAGGTAAGAATTAAGCATTCGTCAAAGCTAACAGACGTCGGCTGCCTCTGCAAACTTGGGTTAATTAAACTTTGTTGCGCAACTTTAATAGTTTCCATTGTTGCATGTTTAATAAGTTACATGGCTCATTTTAATAGCTCTATTTCAGAATTATATGAAAACGGTGATTAAATATTGGTATGCTTGAATAATTCGCAATATACATTAAAATAATTACATCATAATGACTTCAAGAATATTTAAATTAATTATAAATTTTCTAGAATAACTGGTACAGTAACGTATCAAATCATTCACTAGTATTCGTAGAGTAGACATGGGTAATAGACCAGTCTGATGTAGAATAGACCCCAGTACTCATTCATTGTAGTTATACTTTAAATTACCTTAAAGTTTGAAAAACTTTTCCATAAAAATAGTGCACTGTCTAACTTCTATCATTGATTAATCATGACCTAGATGTTCTACGTCTGTCAACGTTCTGCTGTTTGCGGTGGCGACCTACCGATGGCTCTGCCGGTCAATTTACTACTACTACTACCACTAAAAGAGGCCAGGCGTGTAGAATTGGGCAACTAATTACCAATCGATGTTCCGTAGGAGGTTTCCGCAATTTTATATTTTATTTATATGATTTGGAAGTTTAATGCCAATGTCAGTGTCACTATGATAACTAACAATTATAATTTTTAAAGTTCATGTTAATAAAATAATACAACCTCAAGGCATCTAATGCCCAAGCACAATTCCTACTGCAATAACTAGGGTAGAGTGTTAGTAGTACCGCCTAACTATTTCACACGTTTTGTCACATCTATATGGCATCTATAAAGTTGACCGACAGAGCTATCGGTAGGTCGCCACCGCAAACAGCAAGACGTTGACAGACGTTGAACATCTATGTAATGATTAATCAATGCTTCTATGTAGAATTTATAATATGTATACAATATTTTAGTAATGGACAGTCTCGAATAAATCTATTATCGATGGTAATTATTGTTTCCTACTACTACTACTAATACTATCGATGACAAACTAGTAAATAGTATCGTTTCTCTAAACCTATCAACTAAGAACTATCGATGGTTCCATATTATATGCAAAACATGCCATAAATAATTACTGTTTCTCAGTTAAGCAGGTAGTAATCGATAATCGGTATCGATTTTAAACTAATTTACGATCCACTCGAGATTTTCCTTCATTGTCTCGATAGTATTTTAACCATGAGCTGTTTTCGTTTATCACTATTTGCTGCTCCGGGCGTATTGCTCATGATGCGCACAATTCTACTTCGTCCCTTACAACCGGTGCACGACCGCACAACTTGGAGCGATACAACACGCCACGGGGCGGTTAAACGAAAGCACCTATAGACAGCCCGATAGTATCCCGACTATCAATAGTTTGGTAGTATCTTATTTGAACACAGCCCAATGATCAAATATAATATATTCATCGCTGTTTACACTTAACGGTAGAAAATGGTTAAGCTTAAATAAACTAAAAATAGTCATTGCTAATCTTGGACCCATATATCAGAAAGACTTAATTATACGATGAAATATGAAAAATAAATTTGCTTAATTTTTTTATAGATACAGATTTAGTCCTGCCTTCTTTAATTTAACCAAGTAGAGGACTGTATTATGCTATTACTGTTGAAAAGGCTTTAAAAACATACACACACCTAAAGAGCTGGGTATACTTATTTTTATTTGTAGTAAGTATGATGATGAACAATTATGATATGAAAAAATGCCTGGTGTTATTTTATGAACAGAATGTAAATAATACGAGAATTTGTATCCGTGTTTATCGTGTAAATTTTTTGTTGTGTGAGTAATTATGGGGGCAAGAATACACCGCGTGTGTTTTGTATGAAACCTGGGCAACGAATGTGGTGAGGGAGTGATAGGAGAGTAGGCGTGGGATTGTAAAAAGGAGAATGAATAACCACACAAAATGGATGGGAATGGCGTGGACATTTTTAAAAGACTACCGTAGGAAAGAAAATGGACGAGGGAAGGGGAAGGATAAGAAATACGGAAGTCTGGAGGGATATGAGGGAGGCTATGTTTTGTTCATTTTCATATTGTACTGCGGATGAGCAACGTTTTCTTTACTTGGTAGATATCTTTAAGGCTTTCTTATGAAATTTGTTAAGAGATCTTCTGTTATGCCAAATAAAGGTCGTTTTTTCTTACAATTTAATCATATTTAACATACTACTACTTAAGTATATAAATTATAATAAATATATATATATATATATATATATATATATATATATATATATACAACTAGTGTAATACAATAATTAATATTTTATATGAATAATAATGAAATTTTTGAAGTGACTATTTAATTAAATTATAGCTATAAGTATTCACTTAATAGTCATATTTGGGGACACTTTAGTACGAGCGTAATTTTACCTCTGGGCACACTTAAAGTTGCTACTAGCATCATTAGTTTAAAAACTTCGGCTATTTTAAACTTCTGACGTGTCATAATAAAAACCAATAAAAGTGTGTTATAAACGAGAATCATTTCATAGAGACGTAATATATCACTCTTTAGAATTCTTTTCATTCGAAAAATAAATATCACATATATGAACATTGCGCATCTAGTAATATATTAATTTCAATTTTCAACAGTAAAAGCAATTTTATTTAAAAAGATAAATAGTTAAATTGGTAATAAATGAAGTTGATAATGGAGTATTAATTAATACAGCTCTATTGGATTATATTTTATACAGGATGATCTGAAATAATTAGTTACAATGTACGAGAAGACAAAAGATAATTAGTGGAACTCCTACACGATGCCGACTCCCATTATAAATGTATGGATAAAGACAATTAAAGAAACAATCACATATCACATATTAAAAACTCAAGTTTGTTTAAAATAACAAATCTTACTAAAAGCTTACGGCACTGGCTACACCTATTAAGATTCTATGGAATCTTCCTGCATTCCATAGTTAAAGTCCAGCTGTCATTGTTCCAATCATGCAACAGTTATGTAAAAAACTATAGAGATTATTTAATAGAGTAAATTGGAAAGATACAATCGAGATTAGCAACCTAATCGCTGGGTCATATATAGATAGATGGAGATATAGCCTTATCTTTCTCAATATTACTATGTGTATCTCTTTGTATTTGATCAGATCTTTTACCTTGTGTGGTCTCCGTTCTGCATTAGCTGCAGAATTTCTATTCTTGCATTTTGGGGATTGTCGATAAACCCTATCTAGTTTTCCTGTATTCTTCTGAGCTTCACTTACTAGTTTAAGAACAGTGCTATGAAGCTTCTATATGTCTATTATTTTCCATGGTTAATCATTTTTCACCGTTTTGAAGCGTAACATATAAAATCGGCGACAACGATTGTGGCCAGTAGTTGAGATCCACCTCTGGCTATTTTTCCCGGATCTCATTACCTCACATGGCTCACCAGTATGAAGGCAGTCTGATTTCTTATAATCTTCTCTTTTGTATTAGCTGAGAATACCTACGTGTACAATCTTTTTAGATGTGGTTTAATAAAAGTGTTTCTTATAACGTTTACGTTTAGTACCATTTTACCAGCGGTCGTCTATGCTATTTCTCCCAAGCCATATACACCTAGTGAATTATTTAAACCACCCATTACACATGCAATTACCTCTATCTACGTATTTTTTATTAGTTCTTCTATGTCGTTGTATAAAACTTCAACTTCTTCGTTAGGTAATAAAATCTATAATTGCCACTCATCTTTAACCATCATTTCTGCTCCATTCTGATGCTGAATGTTCCATCTACCCATGTAATAAATGGATCCGTGTTCCTTTTTTTATATCCATTGTCAGGCTACCTTACTTCACTTAGACCGAAGGTCGATGTTTAGTATGCCCATTTCAGTTTCGAGGTTAAATAACTTTACCAGGTATCTCTTTGCATATTATTGTTATATATTTTAAATTTAGAATTATTCTTATCATCTTTTTTTGATATAAGATGGGGGTTTCTTAGCAGCTCCTCTTCATTTAAGAGGGACCCCGTACGTGTTTCCAAAATGCGGATGAATGACGATGTGAGCTGATAAAATTGACAGTCGTTATGTTTTACATAAATTTTTGAGGCGATCTCTCAAAAACGCACCCATGGTCTCTTACTTTAGTCTGCTTCTAAATGAAGTTGCTCGATGTGATATACATGAATGTTGGTATCCTTGCCAAAACCAATCTCAACGAAGTAAGCTCCAGCATACAACCCACGCTTAAGAAGATTTAGCCATTTACATTGAGTTATAATATATATATATATATATATATATATATATATATATATATATATATATATATATATCAGAACAGTGCCGTAGATTTTCGCAGTATGGTGTATTTCTTCAAAATGCCGCTGGTTAAATGAATTTTCAATTTGAATGGATCAAATTGTATTTTGATTTCAATCCTGCCTGGTGCGGATACTACTATTTGATGAACATGTATAGTTATAAAAATCATATTTATTATATAATAACAATTGTTTTGAAACCTAGACAAATTAGATTACAACACGTTTGTGTATTTTAGGATAACTCAAACATCAGTTGTTCTCTGTCCTGAATCACAACTTGCCAAACATTTAGTTTAATTTACATGTAACTAAAGTAATAATGCTATTATAAATATTGTAGTGAAGTTCTACCCATTCTATCTGATTTGTCCGGATCGGTATACAAGTTATATCCATCCATCTCAATAAAACCATTCAATATAGGTCCTTGTTAGTCGACAGAGTTGTATTCCCTTGTAAATAAATATATTGCCTATATTTATTTTTGTTTTACCTGTAGTTACTATTCCTAGATAATTAGTGTACAGTGCCTCTAGTTTGCCATATTCATTCGTTCTAGAAAATTTTACTGCATTACCCTGCAACCATACTTTTTATTGTTCACAATAGCCTAAGGTATATAACTAAAGAGGATATTCGCTCACGCAATAGACGAATAAATCGCTTTCATATCATATAGTCCACAATTGTTTCTTTTTACTTTCCCTCTATAGATTATTTACATTAAAGTCAGTTTTTCTTATACCCAATGAAGAAAATGATGTGGTTACTGCATAAAACTGAAATTTTCAAGCTAGAGCAGCATATCATTAATGAATATTAACCAATCTGCCGTTTCTAGAACGTGGTTTAGGTTCTAGAAGAAAGGAGAACAAACGCATTACCTAATAGACCCTATCCTCAAATACCACTGAAAAACATGTGAAGCCCAATTTTTAAGTCGCTTACATTACATTTTAATATTCATTCAGTGTCTATCAAATATGTAGAATTATATTTGATTATACGACTGCTACTAACTTTTAAGATTTCTAGTGTTTATAAAATAAAAACATGAACACATTATATTATTTTTATATAAATTGGAAATAGAAAGAATCATATCCATATAATAATTCACAATAAGTAAAATTAATGTAAGCTTTTACTAGTCAAGAATTTGTATTTTAAATTAACAGAGTATAGTAAACAGCGGAACTCAATAAAAACTCCAATCGTTGCAACAGATTTCTATTCAATTCGATCTATTATAACATCAGCTGCTGTCCTGAAACCAGGGCTGAAACCAGACCCGAATGTTGTACAATACAACGTTATTGGCGGTGCAGCAATCACAGAATCCAATATCTGTTTTAAAATTGTTTTTTTTTGTTTGACCGCAATACATATCAATGGCGATTCAAACACTACTTCCTATTTAACATAAATTTTCTTCTGATATTGACATCAAGTATATTGTTATCCGCTTGCTTTTTTGCTAATAAAGTAAGAATTTATTATTAGTACTTATTTTTTAGTACATTATTTCTAGCATTGAGTATCTGTGTGATATTATGCATTTTCCTTTATTATTACACAATAAAAGACATGGGCGTTTTATTTACGCCAACAAAAGTTGCGATTTATAAGGGAAAAACAGCATGTACAATGGCAATTTCTGTGCTATTTCTTCTCTATCGTTTATGGCACTAGGCAATTTTAGATGGTATTTGAATGAAGATTATTTCATCATTTCGACAATTGGGCGAGAAAAAAATCAAGAAAATACGTGACAAATGCATAATCAAACAAGATATCATAATATGTCAATAATAACAAAAATGATTATTTAAATTTTAAAGAAACGGAATGTAATTTTTTGTAATACATAATATTGTATTTTTCATCTTTATTGCCTTTAAAGGGTCTATCGACCTCTCTATACAATAATTAAATATATTTCTGACGTTTATATGTTACATTCAATATTAAAAAATAAATAATCGTTTATTTAGCTAAAGCTATAAATTACAAATATATATATATATATATATATATATATATATATATATATATATATATACATATACAACAAGAATAACAAAATTAAGAATCAAAAAGTTACACCAGGAAATACATAACAATTTCAAAGAAAAAATATATATCTCGTTCACTTCTCCATAACGGGTTGCTTGAATAATTCCCTATAGGTAGCGTATTGATCTTTAAAAATTCGACGGTAATAATAATAATTTTGATTCTAATTTGATACTATTATTAATAGACAAATATTTCAAATAATTCTCTATACAATATAATTAATAGTTAAGTTAAATGTAATTAGCACAATAGATATTTCCGTTTGCTGTATTCATTTACTACGTTCGCACTATAAATCACCTAAAATCAATGACTTGAAAACAGCTCGGCGCAACTTTGGAATCCGGTTCAAGAGGAGCTTATTGATGGCCCGTTCGCATGTTCGCATGCTCGCAAATCCTCAAGCAAACATGACAAACTACAGGGACTATAGATTATTCCAGTTTAATTTTAAAAACCCGCACAAACATCGACGCGGAAACAAATCGACCTACCATCATCATTCGTGCGCATTGCAAATTGTTTAATTAATACCCGAAATTGCACTATTTCGTTTCGAGCTTTTAACTATATAGGCTGAATTTGAGGGATTATTATTCCCAAATTATATTAATAACGATCACTGCGGGTTAGCCAATATGCGGGCCTCAGTATGTATGTGTTTGTTTGTTGAAACAAATTAGGTTAATACGATCAATTAAAACTGTGGTGTTTTGGCTATGCGGCTATAAAAGTATAGGCATCAAATAATAATGAGTTTATTAAAAAAATATTTTTTTGATATAGTGAATTTTTATTTTTGGGATGTTGCTGGTAATTACCCTCATTTAACTATTACACATTAGGTCCCCTGGAAGCCACAAATTATAATTAACTGAACAGTGATTTATGCACGGATGCCTAATACAATGCTCAGGAAGATAATGAAGGATATCTCCTGAATTCCCATAACATAAGTGTGCTCAATTCTATTATTACCTGCATTGATTATTCATAGATGCAGTTCCGTTCAACGTCTATGGTATTATAATTAAGTCGTAAGAATAATTAGTAGTTAATTAGTGGGAAATTACATTTATCTGTGAACGGTTTATTGTTACAGAAGCGAATGCATAAATAAAAATATTTATTGCTATTAAATTCCAGCACGGAGTACTTATGTCTCATTAGAATGTTGATTTATTTCGTTCGTGTTACAAAATGAACAAATACAATGATGTGTGTAATTTGAACTTCAATGGTAATAAAATGATGTATAATACATTTCATTGGCATTCCAATGAAAATAGTTTATTACATGTTGCTATAATTTCTAGATTTCTATGACATCAGTTTTTAATTTTCAGCAAAACAAATATTTTCAATTATCATCTTTTCACGTATTAGTCGTTAACTACCTTTTTTGTCCTTTAAGGTGGAATCTTTTAAAAACACCCATTCCACCGCTACCACCACTAGGTGGTTGGGATGGGTAGTGCCGAATTCATCGCGCGTTCTGTCCGTTCTCACGTTCTCTAACTAGGGGCTTGTCCGTCTTAAAGCCATCGTAAACTCTAAGCGCCCTAGAACCGTCTTG
This sequence comes from Lordithon lunulatus, assembly GCA_963942505.1. Taxonomy (NCBI): domain Eukaryota; kingdom Metazoa; phylum Arthropoda; class Insecta; order Coleoptera; family Staphylinidae; genus Lordithon; species Lordithon lunulatus. Next base: position 50,730,454 of record OZ012666.1, on the reverse strand, counting down.
CGTCAGTCAGTCATTCTTGTTTCTTGTTCTGTTACGTTACATTGGAGGGGCTCTAGTTAGTCCTCGCTGAGTGTCAGTGTCTAGTTACAAATTGTCCTAACGGACGTACCCACTATTTCCCATCTCGCTTTTAGAAGCAAACAGCCCCCCTCCCCCCCCTAACTCCGTCATCATCCTGGTCCTTTCTAAGTGCCTCTTGTGACATCTGAAACTCATATGAGCTATGTCGTCCATCTCGTGACAGTACCTACACCTTGGGGTGGCGGAATTGTCGATCATATGTAGATACATGTGGAACACGTGGACTCCTTGGTTTGTCGCGCTCGCTAGCAGTAGTTGGTTAGATGCTCGTCTCCTCCCGACATTCGCTTGTATTATTTTGACCGACGGGGACATCTTCCGCTGTGATGGAGCCATTCCTTCCGCCAGTTACTCTTCTTCTGGTCTCAGTTAGTGCTTTTTTTTTGGGGCATTCTTACCCCGCCGCTGCATATTCCTCTATTCTGCACAGTGCGCTGTATCGAGTTTCTCTTTGGCAGTTCATGTCTTGGTGACCCACCTGTCGGCAAAGGCAGAGTTTCGCATGTGTTTCCCCTTGCATGTGTGTGCACGGTCGTCATCTTCCCAGCATCCCCTGCATCTATACGGCACCTCCTCTCTACGAGTGTGCCTACATAGAACAGGACCTACTTGGATGTTGGTGGCTATAAGTGCTCGTATGTTATGACGGTAACTACTTGTGTATTATTTTTGGCCGGTCGCGGGTCACCACCTCGGCCTTGGTGGTTACTACGTCCTGGCCCCGTATGTGCAGAGTCACCCCGATCTTATGCACTGGCTTGCTTCGCCCTAGATGGTTTGCCGTTGATTGTCCAACAGAAAGCGTCTCTGTTAGCTCCACAGCCCTCTACTTTTATCCTCTGCTGTCCGTTATCGGTTTTGTTCACTCGCGGTGTTGTTGTTAGCATGTTCTATATCTGTTATTCTGCGGACTAGATCTGCGTATATCTCTCTTTCCCCAGGCTTAACCAGTATGGTTTTCTCCCGTCTTATGTGGGTCACAACTTGTCTCGGTTAGTTTGGTTATTCGGCATCTTCGGTGCTTTCCTTTAATGTCACCTGGAGGGGTGATCCCGTCAATATTTACTCTAGGATCTTACGTCCGTATTGTGTTGGCAGTTTGTTTTATCCCGCTAGGATCTTAGGAGTTTCCTCGCACCTTCACACATGAAGCGCCTCAAGTTATTCTGGCTGATCGTGTTGGATACCTTATAAAGAGCCCTGGACATATTCGGTCCTCCATCGTTCGGAATATTGTCGCGACTCCTCCTTCGATTAGGTTTTGGTCAATCAATTCCTGGAAGGGTCGTCCAGGTTTTTTGTTTCTGCCGCTGGTCACCGTCCTGCCTGTTGTGTCTGACCACGGGGGTGTCCGGAGATGGTATAGTCTCCGGGCCCGTTACCTTTGTGTAGGTGGTCGGTGGCCATTTCAGAGCAAGGACGACCCCGACCTCTTAGTACGTTGCTACTCGGGTAAAAGAACTCCTGATTTTGTTGACTGTTTCTTCGGTGGTCTCTTTCCCTTTGAGGGCCCTCAATTCTGCCAGGGATTTGGTCATGTCTGACCGTTCCTTGCCCCATCTTTTTTTCCGCGCAAGTCTTGAGTTAGTTGGGGTAGTTATTTTCGAAAGCGATTCATTTAGTCTGGTTTCTGACTTGTTCATTGGTGGTGTCCTGCGTTTCCGTCCTGTTTGTTCTGTGGTGGTTAGTTGATGACGGTCGGGAGGCACCCACGTCGATGCCCTTCCCCTGCGCCGTAAACACTTTATTTATGTTATCTATCCATACCAATGGTTTGGTTTTATTTGTGGGTAAACTCTAATTCTAATCTAATCGGATGGGAAAAGAACAGAACAGTAACAAGAAAACGTTTTTTTGCGGTAGTTCCCTTCTTCCGTCAACAGTCATCAAGTCCATTGTGTACAGCCGGTGTCCCTGAATTACACGTATCTCGTCTGGCTGGGTACATCGACCATTTAGTCAGGGGCTCAGTCACGAGTTGTGATGAGCCCTAGAACATCTTAGCAATGCGACGCTATCTTGGTCCCTGCTATGTTCTAGATCCATAGCAGGGCGTTTTTGGATGTCGCCTCATTGGGCCCTCATACCGCGACAAGGTGTGTTCCTTCGTGAGGGAGTCTGTTAACAACCTAAAAGTAGTTGTTGTAGTTGTTACAACCGCATTTTACTGGTGAGATTTTAGTGAGTTCAACTATCTGGAAATCGGGGATGGATCGGTATAATGTCGATGTAATACGAATATATATGACTGGAAATTGTATTATATTTTATATTATAATACAATATAATTATTTTATATTGTGTAATATGTATTAATAGATTTAATAAAATAATACACTATGTTTACCGCATAAAAACATACGTCATTCTAGTCATATAATTATAAAATACATACTCCTTTTGGATTAATAACTCTGAAATTGTAGACAAATTTATATCAATATATATTTCAAGAGATAATATAATAACAAGGACATTAAAAGTTAAGATTACAAAAAACATATATGTGTGAACCCACTCTTAGCAATCTACATATCTAGATTTCGATCTTATTAGATCTCGTCAGTGTAGCTCAGCTAGTGAGGATGAATTCACATAATATCTCGAGTGGTTATATACAAAAATAGTACAACTAACCCCGTAGGAGGAAAGTTAAACGCCATTTGGCGGCACCACATCAATTAGCAGTGCTCACCCATATGGTAATAACCGTCAACATGCTCATTCCATCAGGATCACCGGTTAGTGCCCTCTATGGAATAATATTCCAACAGAGTGCTTAAGATATCAGCACAAGGCCAATCGTATAAAACATATATAGTGTGATCCCACCTCTTAGCAATCTATATATTATCTAGATTTTATTAACTTTCCTCCTAGAGGGTTAGTTGTATCATATTTGTATATAACCACTCGAGATATTATGTGAATTCATCCTCACAAGCTGAGCTACACTGATGAGATTTAATAAAATAGAAATCTAGATATCTACGATTGGCCTTGTGCTGATATCTCAAGCACTCTGTTGGAATATTATTCTCTAGAGGGCACTACCCGGTGATCCTGAGGATGTTGACGGTTATTACCATATGGGTGTGCATTGCTAATTGATGTGGTGCCGCCAGATGGCGTTTAACTCCCCTCTTCGAGGGTAAGTTGTACTATTTAAGATTTCAAATTATAAATATCTTCTTCACAATCATCGAGTACTCTAATAGTAGGTATACAATAAATGTAGGTATGTACTAGCACCCCTTTAATATGGAGCACGTATACTTCATTTCATTAAAATATAGAACTTATTTAAGAAATGCATGCATTGTGCAATATAAAACGAACACGATAAATTGAATTCTTGATAACGGAAGCGGCCGTAAACTTTTATTATCGCGCTTAATATATTAAATAGAAGGAACTGACAAAGAGTTTTAAAACTGAGATGGAAGTTGGGTGGGATTTAACTAGAGACATCTGTTTACACAAGTGGCAAATGCCCTAGAACAAAGCACGCTCGAAAATCCAACATGATTGGATATCCATTCGGTTGCAAGCAGCCGCATCCACTTACAGACGCTAATAATACAGATTTGGCTAATCCGCCTCGACGACTCTAAAGAAACCCCGAATCTGTAATCGCTTTCCGCTCCACCGACTGCATAAATAAATTCCCGCGAAAGAATATCACTTGGGTCCTTTTTGTTCTATCATTCGCGAATTTGTCCGGAATCGATCGGAGAAATTGGCCGGAGATAAGCGTGACAATGGCGTTGAGCAATATTTTGTATTTCACATACAATGCGTGATTTGTGAACGCTATATTTTAAAATTCAATATGTGCTAGGGACATTCCGGCGTATAAAGTTGACAGTTTTCAATAAGTGGCGCGGGGCGTGCGCAGTGCACAACCATTAGCTATAATGAGGGCGTCGCGACGCTCAAACTTCCGGTCGTCACAGTTGAAAAGCGGGCCTCCATCCATATCAGCGCCTCGTTTCCTTTCATTTCCATTGCTTTGCTCATTATCGCCACCCCTTGGTATGAATATATGGATGCGGAATAACGACACAAACATTTCTCTCTCTATGTGTGCGGCTGCTTACGGCTCTTTTAATATACCTACTGTTTTATTGCCATATTGTTCTCTTATATTTGCTTCCAACGATTTCACTATTTTCACGCTTGCAGTGCATTTCCAGGCACCGCCGCGTTTAATTTTAATAAGCCTTCGTTTTGAACGCCGTCAAATGCGCTCGTCCACTGCATATTTTTGCGTCTACCGAATTTCCACAAAATAGTCTGAATGCCACGTACCAAAACGAACAACACGATTAATACTCCATTTCCTTTTATGTTTGCATGTATGTGCCAAAAACTTGATGCACATATAACAGTGAGTACTGGGTTTAATTATGTATATACTTATTTTTTCATCAAGTAATACTTAAAGCATATGTATTCCCATTGCGCATAAAAATGACCTTTTAAAAGGTGTAATCCATTTGGAGTGCAAATCCGACTGAATAATTTAGACCGATTATTCGTTCGCATATGTGCGAATTTTACAATCAAAACACGTGAAGCCTGCCGGAAATGGCTGAATCTGACACTCGGTCACGTTTACGGGAATTGAGAGGAACTATTTGAATACCAATTCGCTACTCTTGGATATGCATGCGTGTGTATATTGCGTAATCATGTTTCCTCACGAACCATTTTCTTTCGATCTACTATTGTTCTTTCCCCATATTTCAAAAGGAACACTTTCTCACACAATATATCAAATACAATGGTAAATCTATGAAAGGTGACTTGAATGTTGAACACAAACAGATTTGTTAAATTTTTGTTAATGTATATAATGTAATCAAGTCTTTACTTCATTGAGAAGTTATAATTAAATTAATTAATTTAAAAAAAATTATTTAAGGACTTATTTTACCTTATATTTAAATATATACAAAAATATTAGTATGAAGATTAGTCAGTCTAGAGGTGGGTTTAATCTGAAATAAAATAAGAAAATAATAAATATAAATAAAGTTCTAAAAGGCCACTTTTCATTACGGTGTTTATAGTGCCAAAATAATAATTAATATTTAATAAATAATGTCATGTTGAACGAACTTTATTTAATAAAAAAATAACCTTCATTTAATTTTAACATTATGAATGTCATTCTTGCTTGCTTTGTGTCAAATTGAATCGGGATGTTTGTTGATCAACATGGCAGACACCATAACTTCCAAATGTGCAACATGACTGGCTTATTCAAAGGAGAATAGTTTATATTTTTCTTATCGTTTGGTTAACATCAAATATTTAGATTTAGGCAAATTGGCTCCAGTGTTTTCCCGGCGGCTTCATGTATTTCGTCTATCCGCCTTCTTAGGGATCTTCCTACGTTTTCTTGCGCCATTTCGCCAGCATATTTGTCCATCTTGAGGGGTCTCACTATGTGGTCAGCCCACCTCCATTTTAATTGTGCTATTCTTTCTAGAATATCATTTCTAATCATGCGTCTTATATTATATATGCTTCATATATATTCATCTTTCCTTTTAAATTGATAGACGGCTGCCCAGCCAATACCCACTCTTCTCGGCTGTTTCGTTTCCTTTACGTAAGGCTGATCTTGTGGCCCAGGTATATACATTCGTTTACGTTCTCGACTATTTCCTGGTTAACAATTATCTGAGTGTTCTCAGATGTCAGTATTTTTGCCGAACTCGTATGCAATGTGCATTGTATTTCTTTGATTTCTCTACCAGAGTCCTCTGTATCTATAGATTTGTTTAGTTTTCTGTACTTCTCCAGTTTTTTGTTCGTGTTCTTCCTTTGTTCTATTAGTTTTCTGTTTCTGAGTTGAGGAGAATTGTTTATATTTTTCTTATCGTTTGGTTAACATGAAATATTTAGATAAAAATGATGTGAATTGATGAAAGGGCCACCGATGTCACCAAACTGATGTGTAACGATGTAAAGATCCTGCCGATGACGCCAATACTGAGGTCCAGTTGCCAAGTCGATGCCGCCAATGCTGAGGGGAACCACCGCTGGATACCAACTGTTTAACTCTTGGAACGTCGTCGGAAAGAACTAGAAGCATCGCTGCCATCAACTCAATGACTGATGACTAAAACTATTGCTGTTTTGTTGAAAGTTTTGGATCTTGTTTGGGTGAAGACTATGATGCGTGTGACTTCTTGGTCGCTCCGCGACTGTCTCGTCTGAGGGTACTCTTGCCACTCTGTTCTCTTCTGTGTCGTACTAATCACGCTTTCTAATGTTCCTAATGACCGGCCGAGAATGGGTTGGTGGGTCATTAGGGTTTCGTTGTGACTTAACAATCGGGCGTCGCTTAAGTAGAACACAGAAGACCAATGCAAGTTAACAAACTAGCGAGCTTAATAATATATTAATTTGGCGCATAACCAAAATCAAACCTAACAAGGTACATTTTACAGTTACCAGTACTTATTCGCTTTGTTATATGATGGCGTGCGTTATCTCGTTGGAAATTGGGTTCTTCCAACCCCCGAAGAAATGATACAGAGTTACAGTGGTAAAGTGCTACAGGCTCCAGCAAATTGGCAATGTTACTGCTGCTTTTAAGTTGAGATCGATGAAGACCAAGGGTGATCTGCTACCATAACATATAGAGCTGTGTGGCGTTCCACAAAATATGTTGAATTATTGCGTTCCCCACTCTCATACAACCATCGTGAAACTAGACAAAATCGATAATCGTCACTAAAAATAATTGATGTCATTCTTGAAACCAATTTGCTCTTTCGTTGCTCCATTCAAGTCGAAATTCTAGAAGTTCTAGTTCTAGACGGTACGAATGTAGTCCATAAGATTTTATGCGGCGATAAACATATGACATTGACATTCTGCGTCCCTTCTTTCCATCCTGCAAGATATAATAGATATAATAGACTTGATTGACCGAGTTGTCACTTGTAGCCAACAGTACTTAACGGCTGTTTTAAATTATAGGCGGCGGTCTACCAACATAATATGTACTAAGGAATCATAAGAAAAGTAACAATTTAAAGCCAAATATAAGCTCAAATTTAAAATAAACAGATACTACTAATACATATTCAATATTAAATTATTTATAATAAGAACTTATTGCGTCATGAATATTAACAAATAAAGAAATTTTCGAATCCTTGCGATTGGGGTTACACAAGCTGAACAAAATATTAAAACAATTGTCGAATCAATCTCACGCATCAAATTAAATTCGCTTACTTTTAATCGTTATCCAGATTGATGGTATAGTGGGAAAGCGGTAGGCGTATAGTCGTAGTTATTGTTTTTTAAACAATTTTGGTATATATAAATAAAATAAAATATATATGGTAGATAATTTTATAGTTTCTTTTTGCGGCCCGTCTATAAGTCACAGTGGACTATGTCGCTCTTGGACTTAATAAGTCTGTGCATCCCTCTTCTACTCCAGCCTAATGATTGTTGGGCACAGACAGTTAGTAAATAGGATGTAACTAAAATATATTCTCCTTAAAAATATAAAATTACCTTTCATTAAATTATTAGCAAATCTATACTGTATAAATGACAGCAATTGGAACATATTGTTTTTTCTTTTAACATCAATATTCCTATGCTAATTTTCGAGAATGGATGGAAAATACACCTAAATAATAAAAGCATTGAGTTGATCTGCGAACTGATCGATTTTTAAATCAAATTAAAACCACCCTGTATGCTTATGGCTGAAACATTTGTAAACAGATTGGCAACTGAATTACCGCTACAAATTTAAACTAAAAACCGATACTTATGAACACACGGTATAATAGGGTTGCTTTTCTGTCCCAGGCGTCGCTTTTGTAGATAAATATTCCGTTAACGAACCTCGGAATAGAAATATGTTCTATAAAATATTATGCAAAGAATATGATTATCTAATTTAATTTATAACATCCAATATAAAACATTTATTATAACGATTACTGCTTGTTTTGAAACATAATTATATTCTACGCTTTATATGATATAATTAATAAAAAAAGTTTATGGCCAATAGCCTAAATAAAGATGAATTCTCTATCCCTATAAATAATAGTATTTTTAGGTATGTATATTGTGCTATTATATACTATTCCAGACCATTCAATTTCTGTGTATATGTTAAGGCTATTTGTCTGTCATCCCTTTAATTATGTAGGAATTTGCAAAACTATTTTAAACGCGTATTAAAATTAAACTGGAATCGATACTGCAAGCTGGTGGGATTTTTAGCAGCGCCAGCCTAGTTATTATTAAACGCCAGTCAGTAACCTCTTGGTTGTCATTTTGGTTTAACAAGTTCCGCGCAATTATTGAATGTAATGCATAAATCATTTGAATGTTGTATCAATTCGCGCAGATGTTGCCGCAATTTCGACCAGAAGCTGGTGCAATTCAATTGTGAAAATTATTTATTATTGTTATTTAATGACGATTTAATGGTTGGTCTGCGCCCTAGTAATTTCTATTAAAAATGACATTATAATTGAGTTAAGTGTCTATAATCTTGATTTTAATAACGAACTAAATGTTATGGTTTAGTTTAGTTAACTTCTTGTTGAGTAATATTTTTATTTACCTATAGAGAATATATATTTTAGGGAATCTTAATTTTCTAGAGAATTACTTTCGGGATTGATTAACCGCTCTGTATTATTTTATCAATCCAGTTACTTGAAATCCCGTGTGATCAAATCTATAGGCCAGGAAAAAATATGAGGGCGGTACACCTTTGTTTTGTTTATTTCATTCGCTATCTAATATTACCTATATAAACATTATTAGGCTTTACATTGCAAAGAAAGTTTAAATTATAATTCCATGTACATATTTTTTAATTTAATTATTAAGTCTTTTTTTTTCAAAACCTGAAAATAGATACAAATATGGACTAAATAATATATACTACTTACCACATGTCACTGTTTTATGCGCTTAAGTAATCTCATTTCATTCACTCCTCTTCCATCCTCATCTACCTTTCGGTTCCAAACGTTGTTCACTCTCTTTTCAACACCTGCAGCGACGGGCTTAGAGCCAGACCTAGTACCATACATAGAGGTGGTATAGAACCAGCTATAGTTGGCTCGCTGTAGATATTTTGCCAATCGGTGATAAACCTGAATATTCTGGTATCTCGAATATCTACTATGTTGAATATTACCTTACCTTTCATATAATTCTACTTTTAGCATTCAGTACTTTGCCAAATATATCTAACACGGTGCCACTCCGCTTCTGTGGTTCTACTTATTGCAAATACATTCTCACTATTATTTCATTAGCTCTTTCCACCTCCCATTTAGCCATTAGTCCCTTGCGTTTCCTGTTATGCTAAATTTCTTCAAACACTTGTTTTATCACACGCTTATCATTAATTTTTTCTCTCTTACTCTATTCGTATGTTTCAATCATTACCGCATTCGCCTCTTGCTTCACTCCATAGCTAGGAGTGGTCTTTTGAGAAACAAGCATACGCTTCAACCAATACACTTAAAACTTCTTAGTATATCAACCCTCTCATGGCCATCTCATACGTCAGTACCGTACATACATATACTTCTCACACATCATCATCATCATCATCATTTTCCAGCCGTTTGCGTCCACTGCAGGACATATGCCTCCTCTAATTCTTTCCAGGCAGCACGATGTTGTGCTTTGTTCATCCAGTTTTGTGACACCCTCTTGATGTCGTCGGTCCATCGGGTTGGTGGTCTACCTCTACTTCGTTTATCGGCACGGGGTCTCCATTCCAAAAGCCGTTTAGTCCAACGGCCATCCCTAAATCTGGCAACGTGGCCTGCCCATCTCCATTTCATGTTAGAGATGCGTGTTATAATGTCGCAGACACCCGTCCTTTCCCTGATGACCTCGTTTCGTATCCTGTCTCGCAGGGAAATGCCTAGCATGGCCCGTTCCATTGACCTCTGTGTTACCTGCAGTTTTACTGCGGAACGCTTTGTTAGTGTTAAAGTCTCTGACCCATACGTCATTACCGGCATCACACATTGTTCGAACACTTTCCGGTTGAGACACATTGGTAGTTTGCTCTTCAAGATGTTAGTTAGTTTTCCAAACGCTGCCCATCCTAAACCTATGCGGCGCTGTATCTCACATGTTTGGTTATCGCGGCCTATGCATATCTGATGCCCCAGGTATATATAGGAAGTTACTTCTGCTATATTAGCATCATCTATTTTGATTTGATCGCTTAGCACTAGGTTGGTCATAACTTTTGTTTTTCCCATATTCATCCTAAGGCCCACTTTTTCCGTTGACTGTTTTAGGTCGTTGAGCATAGTTTTTGCATCTTTGATATTGTCGGCTATTAGGACGATGTCGTCTGCGAATCTCAGGTGGTTAAGTTTTTCTCCATCCACTGTAATTCCTAGGTGTTCCCAAGATACCATTTTAAAAGCATATTCGAGAACCGTGGTAAATAGTTTTGGAGAGATAGTGTCCCCTTGGTGAAACCCCTGCCAATTTTAAATTTGTTGGTATTGTCGTGTAGCCTTATACTTGCTGTAGCGTTTCGGTAAATATGTTCAATTAGCTTGGTATATCAATAGTCTATTCGTGCTTGGTCTAGAGCAGCTTTTATGGCGGGTAATACAACTGTATCGAACGCCTTTTCGAAATCTATGAAAATCAGGACAAGGGGCTTATTATATTCATTACACTTTTCAATGAGAGTTTTTATAGCCTGAAGATGGTCATTTGTCCCGTACCCCGATCTAAACCCAGCCTGTTCTTTGGGTTGGTAGAAGTCTAGTTTATTTTCTAACCTTTTGGTGATTATTTTGGTGAAAAGTTTATATAAATGTGGTAGCAAACTTATCGGTCTGTAGTTTCCGAGCTGTGTTATATCGCCTTTTTTATGTAGGATAACTGTGGAGGCGTTGTTCCATTCGCCAGGTGTAGCACATTCTTCTAAGCAGGTGTTGAATAGTGCTTTTATGGCATGTAGTAGAGCGTCTCCTCCTTGTTTTATGGATTCGATGTGTATGCCATCGTCCCCCGGGGATTTGTTGTTCTTCATCTCTGCAAGGGCGTTCTTAATTTCGGCTATCGATATACTTGGCATATATTCAGATCCCTGATTTATGACCTTCCCGGTATGTATTTGTGTCGGTTCCTCTGGTTGTTCTTGTAGCCGACTCATGTAGAGAGTTGCGTAAAATTTTTCCGTTATTTTCAGTATATCGTCTCTATTTGTGGTTAGTGTTCCCGTGCTGTTTCTTAGTTTGAAGATTTCTTTTCTTCCATTTGACATATTTCTTCTTAGTACCTTCATACTTCTGTTGTTCTCAATAGCTAGTTTCGTTTGTTCTGTGTTGTATCGACGTATGTCATTTTTGATATCTTTTGTAATTATCTTGTTTAAATCTCTCAGTTGTTTTGAGTTTGTATCGCCGTTTTGTCTTAACACTCTTCTAAGTTTCATAAGCTCTTTGGTATGCTTGCTGATTTTGTTTATTTGTTCTTTATTTGGCTTACAGTATGTCTTTGTTGCTTCATTTATAGCTTCGACGATTTTGTTATTTATTTCGTCTGCTGTTTTGTGCCTATATTCAAACTGTGTAGTTTCCAAGTTGGTAGTTATCATTTCTGCATATTTGTGAACTTGTTCTGGTATTGTCCAACCAGCCTGTCTTTTCTTTGTTACCAGCTTACGTCTTTCTTTACTTAGGTTTAGAGTTATTTTTGCCCTTACCATTTTATGGTCGCTTCCTGTTGTGAAACTATTTATCACAGTGACGTCGTTGACGATAAGCTTTTTATCAGTTATTATAAAATCAATCTCATTTCTTGTGTTTCCACTTGGACTCACCCAGGTCCACCTGCGATGTTCTTTTTTGTAGAAGAAGCTATTCATTAAGTATAGGTTTTGCATTTTTAGGAAGTTCATAAGCATTTCTCCCCGATCGTTCCGGTCCCCTGTTCCATGGTTTCCGATCACTATCTCCGCTGCATCCAGCTTCTTGCCTATCTTAGCATTAAAATCACCTCCTACCACTGTAAAGTGAGTAGGTGATTCACTCTTCGCCTGGGAAATGTCTTCATAGAAACTTTCTACTATTTCGTCTTCATAATCGGTGGTGGGTGCGTAAGCTTGTATAATTTTTATACTATATTTGGAGTTTAGTTTGAGTATTAGATATATTACTCTTGTGGATATACTCTTTATGCATATGATGTTTTTTGCATGCTTTTTGTTTATGAGGAAACCTACGCCGCCTATGGATTTGTCTGCTTCTCCGACATGATAGAATATATTTCCCGACTTAAGTGTTCTCCATTCTTCTCCACGCCTTCTTACTTCACTTACTCCCACTATATCCCAATTTATTTGTCTCAGCTCTTCTTTCATTTCAATGAGCCTCCCATCGGTTGCTAGTGTTCTTGCGTTATATGTGGCAATGTTTAGTTTGTGTATTTTGCCTTTGGTCTTGTTTATTTGTGTTTTTGTCAACTTTTTGTCTCCCCCAGAATCCATGAGACAGCCTGACTTGTCAGGGTGAGATTTTGGGCTAGCCCTACTCACCTGGGGTATATTTACGTTATAAGTTGCCATTTCATTTGTTAGAGGGGTTTGGCATTTAAAACGCCGCGCTTGCCAAGCGTGTTGGCGAGTTTGAGAATTACATTTCCTTACTTCTCGATGGAATGGTTATACCGCCATGGCTCGGTCGCCAGAGCCTCGTTCGTTATCTAGCAGCGGGCACCGCGTGCAGGAGAGGTTGACATTTGGGTCGGACTTACTTGGTGGTTTTTGCCGTCGCCCCTTACCCTTACCCACTTCTCACACATAAGACCCAAATATTGCATACAAAATGCATCCTTGAAACTTTTTCCCCATTCATTCCACAAAATCTGATGTGCTCATTCACGCTACTGTTACTTGACAATCTAACTGCCAGGTATGTATAGTAGTTACTGTATTTGTAACTGGCTATCGATCTTCGGGACTCCTTCTGCTGTGTGATAGGGTATGTGAGTGTTAGGACTTGCTAATACAGTCATGTTTCCCAAGTTTTCCAGTGTGGTTATTTGTATCCCAACGGCAAATGATGCCGACGACCCGGGCCGGGATTTGAACCCGGTCCGCCCGTTTGTTCGTTCCACCACTGCACAACATCGGCTTGTTGGTATTTATATTGATCAATTACTTCCAGTTTTCCTAAGAGCAACACAAACATACTTTATGGGGGTTACGTGATGATTAACCCCCGTAAAGTCGGTCAGTGTTACTCTTCTACATTTGGTTTTGAAAATATCTACCTTTGTTTTGTTTGTGTTTACTTGTAGTTGTCTTTTGATAAAAATGACTTTTTAACGTCTTGAACATTTCGTTCTTTCTGATCTGGCGGGTACTACCAAATATCCGCATCTGCTAGCATCCATATACACTCCTTTATAAGTAATACGAATATCTCATTCCAGCATTATTGTAATTATACATAATAAAATTTTAAAAAATAGATATAGCGCTGGTACTACAGTCACATTTCAAATTTTTAAAAAATAACAAGAAATTGAAATATACAAAAGAAATCAACAAGAATAAATCAATTAACATTCATCAATTTTATGCGAAGAATACGCCATTGATGTGTTGTTCGGTTTTAGGTACACTAGTCATATATCTATGGTTTCAGTTTTTAATTGAGTTGTATTTGAGTAACTTAATTATGTTATCGATTTCCCTTGTGTTATGCAGCGAATTATGTCTTATTAATAAATCTACATATTACACATGCATGGCATAATCTGATAACGAGACTTGTCTGTATTCAAACATAGGTATACCATTAATTGTATTTATACAACGATCATAATCGTCGAGGAAAGTAACGAATACTTTTTACTAAAATTTCTGTAGTTATCAACTAATATCCACATTTCCGCTCAATTTACAATTTGGCAAGGTCCACCTAAATAACTAGTACAAACACATTTGCCTGAAATGAAACTTATTCATGCTCTATTTGCATGCACACAAACAGTAATTTTCCTGAAGCGAATTGAAGTACTCCATGATTATTTTGAAACGTTCCTATGCATTTACAAGTACCGGGTTATTACAATCACATACATAAATCTAAGATAATTTCTCATTGAATAATGCTAGTTAGACTGTTAATCTTTATTATAATATAGATTGTCTATGTAATAAATTGACATTTATAAGTATGTTATATTTTGTATTAATCTTTTGATTTCGTTATAATTTTAATTAGCCTTACTATATTATTGGTTAATATAATTTAATTAAAGTTATTCACTATAATACTTCACGAAGAGTAAAAGATACAAAACTAAAAGAAGTAGCCCTAAAATTAATGATATTCCCGATACAAAGGAATCCAGAGTTACATCAGAAGAAAGCAGAGACGAAAGCGACGAATAGACAAAAATGTTAATAAAATCAATTGGAATGAAATATAATGTTATATTCTCAACACCAGAAAAGATTATATATATATATATATATATATATATATATATATATATATATACATTACATTACATTACATTTGTCTATTCATCGCTTTCTTCTCTGCTTCCATTCCGCAGATCTGATAGGTTTCTATGATATTATCAATACTTTGTAGATTATTTCTTATATTCCTAATCATCATTTTATCTGTTAGGTGGAATAGATGCAAGAGATGTTATAAATGATGAGTAGATTACTTGATAAGCGAGGGTTAGTTAGTGAATGTGAAAAAACAAAACAAATGGATGATGTTAAATTTTTAGTTGTTATTAGTTATTTTCAGCTGCTTTATTTTTATGTCAGGATTATCCCAAATAATTTTCTTCTTCCCTTTTTTTAAAAATCTCACAACCCTCTTCAATTAAATTGACGCAGGAGATATTCTCCTAGACTGGCTTACCTCAGAATTCATTGCTATATTTAAAAAATCACCAGTGACATCAGGTGCGTAATTAGACTAATAAGCTTGATAAATCCATCCCTAAAATATTCATACCAGAATACATAATAAATTCGAGGAGAATGTAGGAGAAACTCAATTAGAATTTAGGAAGGCACTTTTGGTATACAATTAGCGAAAATGGCTGGGACTCACATCTATCCAACTATTCAGACAAGCAGTGGATTAAATCTGAAGCTATGGCAAAGTCCGAAACGTATAAGGCACCACAAAAAGAAGTTTCTTAGTACAGGCTTTGATTTATAAGTTTGCGTACTGTTTAGTTATTTTTAATTTATATTCTTAGAACTGGATTGTATTTATAATGTGGATAGCATAGTAATATTCTATACAAACTGTAAAAACTATCTTAGATTACTTTTAAGTTTATAAAATATAAATTAATTACGAAATGCCATACTAAAAAATCTAACCTTATATATCCAGCTCAGTGGCCTAGTGGTTAGAGGGACGCTCGTACCACTCGTACTAAGCATTGAGGAGCGGGAGTTCAAACGCCGCTGTGGTCGAAATTTCGCTAATCACCTTTCATAGTTTTTCAGAGGATTTCTTGTGAAGTTAAGGTGAATATCGGGTGATTACACCCCTCTGAGCTCTGATGCTATAAAGATAGAAGTATTTTCTATCATTATAGGGCTATCAGCCCAAGGGATTTTCCACCGGTGTATTAAGAATCTCAAAAGAGCTTTAATTTCACAAATATCGTTTGAAAATTTGAGAAAGGTTATTCGCGAAAATTAGTTCGCGACAGGGTTTGAATTCTCGCTCTCTTACTAAGCATAATCTCGTAACTATTATCTGTAGTTTTAAGTTTTAAGTAACTCCTACATATTCTAGTCCCTATAACAAATAGTTAATACCATATATGTCGAGTATCGGTGTGCAATTGACTACATATGGGAATTAGTAACCCTATAAATATTATACACTCTCTTACGACCAATAATTCACACAATAATAGTACTTGAAACAAAGTTTTGCGGAACAATATCGCTACTATGGCAAATCGGCAGCCATCAATTTAATTAATTGGCAGCGAAATATAATATTCTCTCGATAGCAAGTCACACCCTGGCTTTATTACAGTTGAAATTTAATTTACCGAGTTCGAAGTCCCGCGATCATAAAAGTTAGATTTCCCCCTAGCATGCGCCCGATATAAAACCGAGCAATAGAATTATTAGCGTAAATAATTAATTTTTATATTTTACACCATACGAAACTTGTATCTGAAAATAAAAAGAACATAACGTTAGCGATATAAAACAATAATCTCATTCGCCGGTATCGCAGCGCGTGTTGAATTATTAATGACAGTTTTATGTGTTAATCTATATCGTCGACCGATTATTTTTAGGTTAATGCTTTAATGGCGGAGATCTAATGCCTTTATGACGTTAATTATGGGGGTAATTAATTCAAACATGGCAACGAGCGTGCTTCGTAATGGTGTAGATTTTTGTATTCCTAATTTATTTACTTACAAAAATATATGAAACTACTTAATTATATTTTCACGTTTATATTAACTGATAAAGCGGTGGCTTATAATAAAAATGTTCACTTAAAAGTGATCTCAGATATGCTCATAATATACGAATACAAACAATGTAGAATATTTTAATATTTACATAAAAAGTTCAAATGTTATATGATGACAGCGATAAAATGTCTGTTGGGTATGACTGTAAGTATTTTATTTTTATTATTAAAATAATTATTGTTACTGTATCATATAAGATATGGAGACATTATTGTAATCGTGCAAAAACAAGTCAAAATTTTAGCCGATAAAATTCCCTTTTATTGTATGTAAAATAAAGTAATGTATATTAGCCATTCGATTTTGTATTTAAGTCTAAACCCATATGTGTAAGAGTATCTGTTTATTTTCTTCTTTAAATTTCTCTCCATAAATTCGAATCCTGTGTCTTTTCTTTACACTTCTTATGTTATTTTATCATGCCTATCATAACTATTTAATTTTTGTAATAATTATATGAGAATTTCTTCTCCGAAAATGAACCCAAATTGTGGGAGGTATCGGTATTTTTAAACTCAGTGGATATAAAAAGAATGTAGGAGACATATTGAAGTAATTAAAAAAAATTAACAAGCAAGAGAAGCAAATTGTAATGAAAATGCTGAAGAAAATGCCCAAGACTGAAGAGTCGATTCGAGCGTCAGATCTTACAATATCAACAAAATACAGGACTTATGGGGCATTTTGTCTTTGTTGGAAATGGATAGTGACAGATTCCTCATCCAAGGGTGTAAGAAGAAAAGAACTACTAGCGGTAGAAAAGCAGGCAGCAGGCAGCAAAAGATGCGTACCAGAATTTGACCCCCAATCTGGGTAAAATCCCGATGGAAAACCGTTAACCAAATCAATCTCTGTCTAATAGATAGTATACATGAAAATGCGTAAGGAGCTTTGGAGCTACACAAGTGCGTACGTGGAAACAGATCATTTAATGGTTAAGATTAAAGTGGTACAAGATTTACCAAGAAAAAAGCAAAAGCTAACTGAGAAAAATATGATGTAAATAAAAGCCAAATCCAGAAACAAGATAAGGAGAAATCGAGGAAATTGAAAACAAAGTGGCAAATGCTCTTTGTGTTGAAAAAATAACTAAACAACCTAGTGATCTATATAAACAAAGAAGATAGGAGGCAAAATAAATATGTGGGGCAAAAAAGACATTTCTTCACCCACAAAATAGTAAAAATAGAGAAGCACTTTCGATATAAAGAAGTCAGAAACTTCTACTAGGAAGCCAAAACAAAAAACATCACATACTGTAAATGTAATGATGGAAACGTAGTAGGGAATGTAGACGAAAATCTGGATAGATGGTGTAAGTACTTTGCTGAAGTTCTAAATGATTATGCAGACGAGGAGTGATCGACGGAAAATGTAGTAGAATATTGCAGGGAAGTAAATATTCATGTAGAATAGGTACAAAATGAAATTGAAGTAATACGTATAATTACCAAACTTAAAAACAATAAATGTATAGAGGAAAATGGCATAGCTGCGGCTGTGGCTGAAATCAGAAAATGTGTTACAAGAGAGCAATGTTAGTACAAGAAGTATGAAGACATGAAACAGCCAGCACAGTGCGAAAAAGCTATGATATGTTCAATATACAAAAGGGCACAGATCACTACCAAGGCATAGAACTACAGATGTCACGTACAAGGTGCTAGAATTCCTACTTGAAACTGCCGCTCTAATGATGGCTATTGAGGTGCATCCCAGCTATCGTCTCAGATGTTTCACGTGTTTTGGCGATGATAGTCTTAAAATATTGTACCTGCATGTCGTGTCCGAAGTATCGGATCTTTCTCTCCTTTCTCATATGGTTAAGGACTTCGCTGTTAGTGACCCTCTGTAGCCATCATATTCGCAGTATACGTTTGTATAGGAAGATCCATTATTTTCTGCATGGACAGGTCTATTGTCCAGGTTTCGATTGGTATAACAGTACCGGGAGCACATAACATCTCAATAATTTAGTCCTTAGGCATACGTTTAATAAGGGCATGATAAAGAGCTTCTTCATATATACGAAGGTTTTCCTGACTTGTTAGATTCGTGATTTGAATTTGTTATAATTTCTCACTGTGTCGCTATGTTGTCGATATGCTCTAGCTTGGGGAGACCATTTGCTATATCCACCATGTCATCGGCATATCTTAAGTTGGCAATTGTCTTCCCATTCATCTTGATATCGCTAGTTGAGAATAGTGCCCCTCTCAGTCCAACCCCGTTTCTAAAGCCGAATTATGTCTACTCTAGTTGTACTCCACCTTTAAAAATAAGTCTGTATTATTCTCAGAAATACTTTTAGTACATGAGGCATAAGTCTTATCAGCATCGCAGGTAGTTCTTGTTTGCTATTGTTTCGAATGTTGATTTCATCCATTCAAAAGCTATGATATCAGTAAAAAATATTATGTTTAAAAGAGATGTTAGGAGGTTTGGGCACGTCACTTCTTGTAATGCTATCACTATGAGTAATTTAGCGTAGATTTTATCTGGGCTAGTAGCCTATCCATTTGTGTGCACATTTATTGCACACCTGCAATCTCTTTCCTTGGCGATTTTAGGACCTAATTCTTCACTTCCGTGTTCTGTATCTTCAAGTGGCGGTGAAGCTAGTCTTTGGTCATAGTGTCGCACGTCCACATATTTAGTTTGTCTTCGATGCTGCTTATTATTTCATTTTGTAAGGTTGTGACATAATTTTTTCATCTTTTATTTGTTAGTTATTTTATCTTTTTATGTAAATTAAAAGTGTCATATTACTGCTGTACTACTTGCCTCGTTTTCTCGCACTTTTTGATTGCCCAGTGTTCAACTATTCTACATTCTCTTCGTATTTTATTGTTGAGCTCTTCATATCGTTTTAGATTTATTGTTACGTGCTTTATTCCTTCCACTAAGACAAGAATGTTTGATGTCAACCATTCTTGATATTTTTGTTGTTTATGAAACCTATCTGATTTTCTTGTACCTCTTCGATTGTTTTCCACGCTTGCTCCGTTTAATCTTGTCTGATGATGATTTTAATTTTTTCTTCTAGCTGAGCGCTTATTGGGGGTTTCGGGGTTGACGTGCTTCAGAATGACCACCTTTTTGGTTGGTTTCTTCTGTTTTGTAGCGGAGGAGTCCGCAATAAGAGTGATAAGAGTTCACGTCTGCTTCGGGATATATCTTGACTGATTTTATATATTATCTTAGATCTTGGTTTGCTAATATGATCTGGTTTCTTACAATGTTTCTTTTTTTGGCTGCCGGGGAGATCTTTTTATATATTTTGCATGATATCTAAAGGATGTATTAGCTATTAGTAAGTTGTTTTCCGTGCAAAACTGGGCCAGTTTGTATCCTTTATGGTTTCGTTCCCCGATACCGTATTTCCCTATGATGCCTCCTATAGCACCAGAGCGTTGAAATCTCTGTAGCTCTTATAAGTTCTCCTATGTTGTTGTGTAATATCTCCACTTCTTCATCAGACTTGTCGCCTGTAGAAGTAGTATAGTTGAATTATGTTCATCATTCGGTGTGTTGTTGGAAGTTGTAATGGTATGGCTCATATGTTTAGTGGTATGCAGTCTGTGACCGATTTGTCGATTTCTGGCATCCCTGGCGGTGTATACTATCTGATCTACCTGAGTAGTAGGTAGTAGATACGTCCTTATTGTGGTTGCTGAGTATCATGTGAACTGACCTCACTGATTCCCAGGATATTTACATATATTCTCTTTAGCTTCGACGTTTGCGAGTTTTCCGTCCATGCATAGACTTTCCTTGCTTTCATCTATTCTTTGTTGATATTTTCTTTGTATCTGGTTGACGGGGGAATTCTAGGCGCCCTCTTCTCACTAAGAGGTACTCCGGATCGAGGAGCATATACATATGTTGTTCTGCCCTTAGGATTTTTTTTTAAAAGGTGTTATACAGTAGAAGTTCCGTTTCCTTTCTGTGCCGTAGTGCGAAAACTGATGACGCTGTTTCAGCTGCACTCGTCGTTGTTCTATGCCATGCCACTTTAAAAGGCGCTTTTTAGCATGATTTTGCATTGCTAGTCGCCCCCGTGGCGTGCAGTATCGCTCAGGTCGGTGCGCCGTCGGGCCGGTTGTAAGAGCCGAAGTAGAATTGTGAGCATTGGAAGCGGCAAATAAAACAAGAGATAATAAGCCCGTACCAGCTTAGAGTGATAAACGTAAACGAAAACGGCTAACATCATTTTTCTGGTGCCACTATATATTAATAATTGTGCTGCTGCCTTCTATTATCTTTCGCTATATTTGGCTATTCTTAGCTAGTTTGGCCTGCAATACGATGCAGTTTTCGGGGTATGGGAACCATAGGTGAGAACTGAGTGTCCCGTTGGGGTCAGTCCCCGCCAACCACCCTCAGACTATTGATGTGTGACGATGTAAAGATCCTGCCGATGACGCCAATGCTAAGGTCCAGTTGCCGAGTCGATGCCGCCAATGCTGTGGGGAACCACCGCTGGATACCAACTGGGTAACTCTTGGAACATCGTCGGAAGGAACTGGAAGCGTCGCTGCCACCACCTCAATGACTGAGGACTAAAACTATTGCTAGGTTGTTGATCTGTTGTGGATCTCGTTTCAGTGAAGACTATGTGTAGTGTGGCTTCCTGGTCGCTCTGCGACTGTGTCTTTTAAAGGTACTCTTGCTACTCTCTCCTCTTCAGTGTCGTCCTAATTACACTTTCTAATGGGTTAGTAGGTCATTAGGGGTTCGTTGTGACTTTCCACCGATTGGCTTATCTGCCCAGACAATCAGGCATCGATTAAGTACACACAACACTATGTTGCTAGATTCGATCATTCTTGGTGAATGGTACTACTCCTAAAGCGCAACCTCATATACCAGTATTTTATTAGAAACCGTAAAATAACTGTGTGTATATTTTAAAATCTTTAATTACCAGGGTAAGTCATATCGTTGAAAAATGGAACACACTAATAGTAAGGTTATATAATACAATCGGTGGTAAGAATAATGTAATTTGTAAATAACTTACAAATAGAGTAACTTGGCATCAAAAACTTAAATCGTTCACTAATTAGATTACGGTGTACTATCTAATATAATTAAACACTTAAGCTAGATTCGATAAACATATGTAAATAAATTACACTAAATTTAAATCGGGTTACTCTTCCTTCGATTCTTATATAAATATAATAACAAATAATAGTTACAAATCACTATCAAATCATCTAAAATTGGTATCCCGTATAATTATACCGAGATATTTACATTTATATATTACATCTATCTAAAAACCCTAAATAAACCCTATATTATTTTAATTTTATGGTTAAAGTAAAATAAAAACACGACAATTAATGTTTTTTTTGCGTAAATGAATAAGGATCTATACTAATAGCTTCCAACTAAATGAACTAGTACCGTATGTATTAAAGCGATGAAATATTTGCTCGTATCGGTTTAATTCCTTTTCCTCTCTATTTCTCCGGCAGATTTATTTAACGTCATTGTTCCAGGTTTGACATATATATGATATATACCCGTATATCAAGACCGTTATTTCAGATTTGCTCCGGAAATACGATACTTGTCGTGCGTTATTGCAATTTTCCGCCGTGGAGCGACATCGTTTCAAAAGTAGCAATCGCCTGCCAGTTTGAATACAAAATTATTGCTTCGGGCAAAGTTAATGAAATCATTAATAGAGAAATAGTGTTACGTATGTATAGTGTGCATTAATAATATTACGTTAAGCATGTAAAGTTCTAAATAATTACAATTCATTTAATGCCTATAACAAGTTATTATAATTTGCATTTAATTGCAAATATTCAAAGACAATAGTATGAAAAGCAATACCTCATAGAGAGAGACAATCCATTTTTATCAGGCTATTGACCATATACATATATACATTTTCCGATATAAGCAATAATATTTTAAAATATTTACTATAATATTTATTATCATTTTGTATCGCTCTTAAGTTGAGCGATTATAATTAAATATTAATATAAACAAACATTAATGCTTATATGTTTATATAATGGGATCTAAATTCTGTAAAAAAAGACCTTTATTTGGCATATCAGCCCAACCCTTCCCTTTACAAATTCCAGCCGCAAAAAAAACAATACTTTCACAGAACTAAAGAAAAAAATAAAAAAAGAATACAAATTAACATGTTCTACCCACTAAAATAAACTAAACCCCCTCTGCCCTCGCCAATTTCCTTTCCCGCGTCAGCCTCCTGCTGATTTTCACGCCTTTCCCATCCTCTCCTAACCATTCGTTCAGCTTTCTGCAAAATCCCACCCACTCTGCTTTCACTCCCTCACATTCTTTGCTAAGGTGCCACCACGTGTCACTCCCCTTCCTACACAGCGCACACGCGGTGTACCCCAGCCCTATCCACACGTTTCTTCCTCGTTCTCTGAACCACACCTCGCTCTTGCCATGCATACTTTGTCCTCTCTGCTCCACCCTGGCTAAGTAGCTCGGGAGTTTCCCCTGCACTTGGCACTCTACGTAGCCAGGGTTGTATGAGCTCTGAGTCATTGTCACTTGCTTTTCTTGCCACTCAATATCCCCCTCAGTCTCTCCCTTATCTCAGTTCTTAGGCTACCCCTTTCTCTCAGCTTCTCCTCTACCCACACCTCAGACATACCCACTCTTTCATACATCCTTTCTCAATTCTTCCTCCATCTATTCTCTGTTCTACTCTTACACCTCATCCATACATCCCGTACCAGTCTTTCCTCGCCAAAATCCTGCAATCTTTCCTCAAACTTCACAACCCTCACACACGACTCCCACCACATACTCATACGACTTGTCTCCTGCAACAGCACTGCCCTCGGCGTCAACCTTTCGAGTCCTAGCAGATTCTTCAGAAACCAACCTTGCTCCCATTCTATTGCCTCCCATTCACGCAATCCCCACACTTCCACTCCATACAACAATATAGGTTTTACACACGCATCCCAGATCTTGCTCGCCATTACGAGGTTACCACCATTTTCTGCACGCAATCTCCCAAGCCATTCTTGCTTTCGGCTGCATACACTCCACATGCATTCTAAGCCCTCCTCCACAGTCAAACCAAAGGCCAAATATTTAAAGCCATTCACTCTCTCAATCAGCCTTTCCTTCAATTTCAGCCCTTTGCCCTTACCCCTCCTGCCCCTACTCCTAAACAACATCCATTTGGTCTTTTCCACATTCACCACTAGCCCCCTCTTATCCAAGTGCCTACCTATTCTTTCCAACATCTCTTGCATCTCTTCCACTCTCTTGGCACTACGTCATCTGCATACGCCAACATCCACACCTTGGATCTTACCACCACGACCCCTAATGCCTGTCCTCTCCTCAGCACCTCTACCAACTCGCTCGTGTACAGATTAAACAGGAGGGGGCTCAGCGGGCACCCCTGCCTTACTCCCACATTCACCCTAAATTTCTCAGATATTTCTTCATTCACTCTTGCTTTCGTCCATGTCTCTTTATACATCCTTCTCACCCACTCCACTCCTTCCTCTTCCATACCCAATCTATCCATACATTCCACCAGTTTCCCCTTAGGAACTGAGTCATACGCCGCTTTTAAATCCACAAACACCGCATACACTCTCCCTTTGCATTCCAGCGCTTCCTCCACCATTCTCGCCAGCGTGAAAATCTTCCCCTTCTGAACCCACCCTGGCATTCCGGCAGCAGCCCCTTTTGCTCCACTACCCTATCCATTCTATTTTTCACCATAGTCATCATCAATTTATAACCGGCACTCATAATGGTGATCCCTCTATAGTTTTTAACGTCCGAGGCCTCTCCCCCTTTATGAACCGGGACCACCACACCCACACGCCACTTTTCCGGCACTTCCTCCTCTCCACTCCACACCTTGTTTATACTCTAAATTTTGTATATTTATGGAAACAATTTTAAATAATAGCACATTTTCCTCAATGTATAACTTGGTAATTACTATGTGTATTTATTAATTTAAAAACTGGTATATTTAATTTAGTTTATCATTTATTTATGTATTTAATTTGTTATTGCATCATATTAGTTATTTTTGTCTGTATACGTTTGTAAACTACCCCCTAAATTTGTTAGCGATAACAGCGCCCCTAAATTTACTTGGTGGCCACTGTGTCATCTCGCTGTGTTTATCATCAACCACCATTAATATCACATCGTATAGACGGCATAAAATAAACATCAAAATCACAACAAATCGTTTTTATTTTCTCCGATAAGATTTAAGATAACAAAACCATATAAAACCGAAGGATTAAACATTAATTACAGATTTTGCCAATGATATGACATTTTTTTATAGCAAAATAATTTCAAATTATTACTTAGTGTGCGTGTGAAAATTGAAGATAAAGATTGATGAAATTGAAGATAAAGATATATCAATATAAATAAAAAGCTTTTTCTTTAAGAAAAGCCAAATATAAAACTATTTGTGCTATTCGCAAATATGTTTTTCTAAACGCATTTCGAAGTTTGTATTTTATAATAATTACCAATACAAATAATTATGTTCATTACAGTTCATTGCATATTAAAGTCAGTAACAGGTTATTTTCTAATTTCATAAAGATCATATAATTAAAATAGCAGGCACAATGACAAGCAATAAAATTTATGAATATTTATTTATATCTCTAATATTATAATTTTATTCGGACCCCCGAAGGTCCTGTTATAAATTGTAACAAATACAGTAACTACTACTATAATTATATATTACTGTAATATCAGCAATTTCAGTGATCAATTCGTATAAAAAGTTATCATTAACTAAACTTATTTTATTTTTATAATAATGTGGAATAAAAATAACTACGTAGAAGCTTTTGCATGGCGACTTAAATTTTCAAGACTGGCCCGTTTCAATGTACCTTTTGTAGTAATGTAAGTAATCTGAATACTTCCTAGTATTAGTAACAACCAAATTTACATAAAATGATACGAAGACTTTGTTAATTTAAAACATGGTCGCAATTGGATTTTTGTGCATTTCTTTGTGCAGTTCTTTTGTAGCTTTCTCAGTGTGTATTATTCAGATTTTCCTATACTACTAATACTATTATAAAATATTTTAGATGGATTTCTATTTTAGAAAGTTTTCAAATTGTTCTTAATATAAGAATAGTTCAATTATTATACATTCCATGATAGATAAGCATTGTAATCTGGGCCAATGCGTATTATTGAAAATATGTTCAATTGAATTAATTGGTAATATCATATACGAAATGCGTTAAATGCGAGGGACTAAATATTAATAAACTTAATCAATATAGATATTAATTATAAATTTGAATTACATGTGCATACATACTTTCGTAAAAAGTATCATTTGTTTAAAAGATATTATAAAATATGTAATAAATTACATGCCTTGTAATATTTCATTAATCGTAGTTAGAAACTGCACGCACATAGAATTTCATTAAAAGTTGCACGACTCTTTCATACTGTATACTTTTAAATTCAGCAAAATTTACATGAAGCAAGTTTTTATATATGCAAATATAAATGTAAGTTACACTAACGAAATTAAGGTCGGGTGAACCGCTTAAACCCGAAAAAACCCGCGCGGACGCTTTTGTTTTCCCAGCATTTTCTCCCTACAACAAACACACGTAACGTAGAGAAAGATCTAGCTTTCACGCTTGTGCACGCGTCCTGCCACCGTCGCTACTTGTTTCAATTATAATGTAAATTCATCAAGTTAATGGACTGAACAATTTAGTTGATGGATATAATTGTGTGTGTTTTGTGCGAATTTTTATATGGACAAATGGATTTTCGCGTAATCTGCCCCCTATTTTGGTGCAGGAATTTCTGTTGAATTAACAGTTGCGCTTAACCCGCTCATTAGCACGTACGAAATTTACGTTTTGCCGGTGTTATCGTTTTAAAAAATGTCCCATTGAAACCTAGCGCACGCTCGCCGTGATTGCCACTGTGATTATATATTTTTTTGTATTTTTACAGTTGCTGTCGGGGAACACCAATACGTATACTGTTGTAGAGCAGAAATTGGATCCACCCGTTATTGCTACAAAAATTCGTTTACTGCCATATAGTGATCATGTTAGGACAGTTTGTATGCGGGTGGAGTTAGTCGGATGCAAATCTACTGGTAAGCAATTTTGAATATTATTATAATTTATTTTAATCTATGTTATTGAGTGTGTTGGTTTCTCACAAACATTATTTATATGAGTTATACAATAAATCGAATATATCATATATGAACTTTCCTGATAGCTGTTATGTGGATGATGAATTTAATTACCGGTATAATGGTTTGTTTGGCCAAATTGTACGTTCTTAAGGAGTGGTAAAACACGTAATGATATGTTTACGTTGTAGTTATAGTTGTACAAGGAAATGTAGTTTTATACCTCCATAAAACATATTAACGTCAAATAATATGTAATTATATAACATACCCAATATTTAAATACCTAACGACCAGTGATTCGATTTCTAACACCACTCGTTCGGATTGTATTTATTTAACTGTCAAAGTCCATCCGCAAAATAGGAACAATTCACGATTTGAATTCGTAAAATGATGCACTTTTGGTTTATTAGTGTTTTTAAGAAGCGAAATTCAAATCGTAAATTGTCTGTATTTTGGGGGGCGACAAAACGAGTTCCGAACGACTGGTGTCGAGAATCGATTCGAAGTGATGCAATTATTTATAACCAGCTTACCACGTGTATGTACCTATTAAAGCAAATTCTGCCCCTCATATTCTGTATAGGCTATAGATAATATGAGGATTGTGTTTAGCTATAGCAATATATAGTAAAACACAAAATATTTAAAACAGATATTTATTTCCCCCCGCTGTGTCGCAATATGTATGCATATGGCTTAAATCAGCATTTCTATAGTATTGTCCCACCTGTTGTTTTTGGCATATTTGTGCAATAAATGTAACAGCAGTATCCCCCGCATTCTATTAGGGTCTAGTTAATGCAGTTTGGTGTGCTGCCAAAAGTTGATGTTTTGTTTTCCGTAACGGCGGCCCTCCATGCTGAACAAGCAGCGAATAATGCGCCGGCGGTTGCAGATTCCAATTGTTTCTAACTTGCCCACCCCCCGATATACACGGAGCACGCAGCGTCAGCGATTTAAGCCCGCTACCTATGATAAAACAATGATAGCATATTCTCGACTTTGTATCTCGTCATCAACTATCCTGCGATTTGTTATAATTCAGCATTTCGGAATATCAAATAAGTGGAGCATAATCGGTGTGCAACCATGTTGAAATAAATAACAAGTCCAACTGTACGTGCAATGTTATTTTAGATATTAATATTCGTTTTATTGTTGTGGATCATTATAGTAACCATTACACTCAGCGTCAAGAGTGTTTATATACAGCGAACGCACCTGTTCTCGAGGCTATTATTTATATCGCCTATTAATCATTACGATTAATAATTTCCAGACGCGAATTTAACGAAGCACAAATAACCATTAATTAATCTTAGTTAACTTGAGGGAGCGGAATGCGCGCAGTTGAAGAGAATATTAGGGCAGTACATCAAATCAATAATGAGTAATGCGTTGCTTCATATAAATATACTAATTATAATAATATTTTTGCAGATGGTTTGGTGAGTTATTCAGGCCCACAAGGACTAAAACGCGGTCCTGAGATGGATCTATCTGACAAGACGTACGACGGTCGAGAGGAAGGCGGCGTGCTTTCACAAGGCCTCGGCCAACTTGTGGATGGACAGAAGGGCCCGGACAATTTCAGACTCGACTCCGGCCACGGCAAAGGTGAGTTTCCCATTTACATTTATATTACTTCTATGCAATGTGTTGTTCTCCGGCCCAATTTCGTTTTATATCAGCGTTTTGTCTGCATGTGCGACACTTGCGTGACCTAATGACTTCGCCGGCACCGAAATGATATTTCCATCGTCTTTGTTTTCCCCCGTGGAAATTTTATTTTCTACTTCCGCGGGCTGATATTAAATTTCATGCAGGATTTTATTTTTTATTATTCATACGATTTGCCAATGTTTGAAATTTTAATAAAAACATATTGGCGATTTGAAGAATGTTGCGAATTATTTTTGTTTAACAAATATCTATATGATTATTTTGCATTTCATACGTATACTGTAGTTTTAATTAAAATGTGTATTCAATACATTCGTATTAACTTGAATTTAAAATAAATGAATAATGGAAAATTGCTACAAACGAATTCCATAGAATAAAACATTGTTATAGATCATAAAGAATGAGAAAAAAAAAACTAAAATAGAAACGTCCATTTCTCTACTGCGCCCTATTGTGATCTTGAGTTCTTCGAATATACAGGATACTTATGATTGTAACGGTGCATTTTATACTTTTATACATTTTTATATTTACACTTTATTATCATGATGTTTATTTTGGAAATATGCCATAATTTGTCATATATCGTGTCCGCTTTATCCCATAATCAGCATTACTATGTTTTTTTAATAGTATATTCCGTATTTGATACTAAGAAAGACGACTTACATCTGATTATAATCACATATGATTTTGTAAACGTTAAAAATGTCTTCTATCTAAGTAGCTATCATCCCAAGGGCTTTTCCGCTGGTAAAGCGAGAAGCACAGAGGAGTTTAACAGCCCCGTATATATTTTAAGTTCTCAGATAACCTCTAAAAAACTGTAAAAGGTAATTAACGAAATTTCGCCCACAAGTAGGTTTGAACTCTTGCTCTCCAATGCTCAGTACAACACGTCTAACCACTAGGCCCTTGAGTTGGGTTCAAATGTTTTATTTTTTTTTAATTAATAATTTAAAATTAGATCGTCAGGTCGGTTTGTACTATTGAACTTACTGGATTCAGCGCAATAGCAATAAATGACATCTCCTTATTTAAAGTGTTACTGTTATAATTTATAACATGCTGTTACTTTTCTTTAATGTAATTTACTAAACTTCGTGAAGGGAAAGCTAAAAACTCATTTGTTATTTACCTTTACTTCACATAAGCGCTTGAAAAGTGACGAATTCGATTTCTAAAGTCTCATTACAAAATTAACTGCACCTTTAATCACTAAACTATAATATATAACTATAATAGAAATTTAGACATATAGGAAAGAAGGAGAAATTAAGATTCAAGTACAGTTATTAGTAGTTAATGAAAATTTGTAGTTGGACATGTGTAATTTGTTTTGTTAAATTAACCGTGTGGGCAAAAAATAGCACCCGACACCCAGCTCAGTGTGTAAACCTTACTGCCAGTAACAGAATGATTAATAGGGGATGAATCAGCAGTTCGCAAGTAAATTTATTGCCATCGGAGGATTAATATCGCGCCCGCCTGTTGATGGTCATCACCTGGGAGGAGTGACAGTAGCGTGCTCGGCGGGCTCCCGGGGTGTCCCGGACGGCCCTCAAGATGGATGGAGCCCGTCAAGTGGTATAAAGCGGGGGAACTTTGTTACGCAAACAAGAATTACCCGCCGCTTAACGGCAACACCCTTTGAATGGCAGCGGCGTAGCTCACCCCCTGCAGCCCGCAAAGAGGATTGATCTGCCTCGCACTCAATTTCATTTGTCAATACGTTACAAGCCGCCGTTTGTTAACGTTTCGCTTACGTTGTAAACTAAATGTTGGGCTTGCGGTTTGGGATGCTCACATTTTTCCCACCGCCAACTTTCCGTTAGTTTAAACTGAAATTCATTAGATTCAATTTACTATGGAACTCACGTTACATTAATAAACTCGTAGAATTAATAATATTTGATACGATTTTTAATTTACCATCCAAATATAATTGCAACAATTTTTAGTGGAAGGAGCTAAAAATAATATTATAAAATTATATATTTTGTATAAGAGTTATAACATTAATAAATTAAGTTAAAACTGAACTTTGAAGCTCCAGTTATTAGAAATGGTGAAGGCGCCGGGCTCAATTTTATAAGTGCTCCATCGTAAGTAGAGTAACAGTTCTATATATCAATAAATGTAACTAAGGTTTTAGTATACGAAACTTTGCTGTTGTTTAATATTATTTTTGAGAATCGAGGCCATGTTTCATTTACTAATAATATGTACACCTGCTTACTTTTATTTAAATGAAAAGAAATGTATACAGGATGTTATGTAATTCGTGTGCTTACACGCTTATCGGATTAAGTGATTGTATTATAGGTGAGTGAATCCAGCAAGAATTCAAACTTTTTATTTGTAAATTCATCTGCGTTTGATAACTGATGAACTTTTAAGTTGACCAATGAGAATGCTCTTCAAAATTTGGGCGAAAATGTAATCACATTGCCATGATACAAATCTGACACTGACGTATATAAATATCAATCAAACTCAGTAGCGGTGTTCTATATATTTTATTCTGTCATATTCAAACAAAGAAAGTTTATTTAAAGCTGATTTACAAAAGTGTTTCGACCGTCTTGTGCGATGCAGGTGCGCGCCTTTCAATTATGCGATTTCATATATCATCTACGTTTGCAGGTTCATTTTTGTAATCTACGGATTTTAAATTATGGCCATTCACATGAGGAGATGCAGTACACCAGTCTCGTCACGTGAGGATTTTTTAGGCCCAATAGTATAATTTTTTTATATTTAATATCCCATTATCCCATTTCTTGAACAAAATTCTTTCTGGCCTATGGCAGTGCAAGTCACTGATGACATCCTCAAATGATAAACTGCGGACGGTTCTGTGCACATGAGACTGAGGGAACATAGTTGTTCTAAATTAATTTTTTCTCCTCTTCACCTGGTAGAAAGATCTTTCTCCAGCGCAATTTGCAACCTACTTACTAAGAAACAATCTTAAAATTGTTTCTACATGAGGGAATGCTGATTGGACAAGATCGTTAAATATTACCATATACAGATCCTGATGTATCAGACTATCATGTTCCATTGAACCACAGGCTTTACTATATTTAACATATTGACGAAAATTCTTGACTTCTCCTACAAGATTCATGTCCACATCTGCAGTATATATTTGCCATAAAGCACTAACTCCTTCGCGAATCTCTTCTTCCGTAACTTCTAATTTTGTTAAGAATGAAAACTTTTTTACAACATCATTGTATACTGAGGCTCTCTGTGCCTGACTTGACTCCAATACATCCATCACAGCTATAAATGTTTTGATTCTGAACTTGTCTCTTGGCTTAAGGTTCTTTAAAGCATCATCTTTATTATCAGCAATATGCCTTCTTCTATATCTGATTTTCTTGTAATCAACATCAGGCAATTTTTCCGTTGCTTTTTCTTCCAAATGATCGAACATATCCCTGGAACCTTTAACAAAATCCGAAAGTGAAACATATATCTGGACTAATTTGGGGGTCTTGCCCTTGAGTAGTTCCTGTGAAATTCATGAAGCAAGTAACTAGACAAATATAACATTATCATACATTCAAACTCCTCCATTTTGTTCAAATTGTTTATGGCTTCATCTCTGGTTTCGCCTTTTTCTGTAGTATCATTATGCAGCTAATGCAATGCAGAAATTATTTCATCATAACTATCAAGTATTGCACTTGTGGCCATTAAATGTGCGTCGCATCTAGTCTTTGACAAAGACTTTGGAACTTATTCGAAAGTTCTTTGAAGCTCTTTGAAGAATCACAACAATACTGCCCATCTATGTGTAGATAAATATATATATATATATATATATATATATATATATATATATATATATATATTTCTTTAATAATTCCAAAAAAGTTTACTGCATCTAAACCACCGTCAAGCTGCTCTACCAACAAGATTTAGAGAGTGAACAGCACATGGAATATACCTAGCATACTTGTTATATCTTCAATATTATTTCTTGCATACCCTTATATTTGCCAAGACATATCGGCAGCATTATCATATGACTGGCCTCGACACTTACTAACAACTATTTTGCACTCATTTGTATGGTTGTGGTGCACCATCTTAGGCATACTTTCCCCTGAATGGCCCATCTCTAGGAAAGATAGAAAACGTTCAATACGGAGTCAATCATCTGGTAAAATATACCTCACAATAACATTGAGTTGATCAATATGATCTAGAGTGGAATCTACCAAGTACTCTCTTAAATAATCCAAGTTTGAGTCTTTTTCTTTATGTGCCATCATTTGGATACATTTATCACATATTGTTTTAGAAAGATACGATGTGACTCCTGTTCCTAGCCATATAAAAAAATTTTTGAGCAATCCATGAAAACTGCCACTGTGAGGAGAACCAAATGTCTCCTTATCTGCTCTGAAAGATAATCCACGCTCCGCTATAGTAATTATGACTGACCACAACATTTTTCCATTACTGCCGTTTATTATTTATCTGTTCAACTAGTTGGCATTCAATTGTTGAGCCACGTTTTCATGTAAGTTGTTATAACTTCTGGTTGGCATCCTGCAAACTGTGGGCAAAATATTTAATATAATTATTAACATACCTTTAAAACTAATATAATGCATGACATTTTCTTTATTTGAAAAGTTCCTGTGATATTACCACTACTTACCAGTTATTTGTAACATTTGAAATGTAACTCCAGTAAGAACACAAAAAACACTTTCCAAAACTGTTGATAAGAGGGGGTTAGTGGTTAATGTAGAAACACAAATAGATGATGTTTAGAAATAAGTGTAGGATAATTAGAGCGAATGAGTTGGAATAGAAAGGAATAATTATTGAGACAGTGAATTTTTCAAGTATTTAGGCTTTTGAATGCAAGCAAAGAGAGAATGTACGCGTATGCTCGTAGCGATCACTCGAAAATCGTACCCCTGATACTGGCGGACAGACAAGACAATAAGGTGGCTTCAATTCTTCAATTCTTCAATAATATAATTTAGTAATCTATTATGGGGATTCAACTACGTTTTCCTATTTATTGATTTGTGCTAACGCGTACCGAATGTATGTCGAGCAATTTGGTTATTGTATATGAAGATAATCAGTCCCATAGGTAGTTGTCAATGTAATTTTAATTAGTTTGCATTACCTGAGAATTAATGTCAATATGTATTCGGTACATATAAGTAAGCTATCAGTTTTTTTATGCACAATTCTAGATAGTATAACGTTAAATTATCTATCCAGAAATTTTTAATATCATGCTTTGAAATAATTTGTTGTTTTACAACAAAAATATATCATAATAATGTATATAAAATAAAATAATATTTGATCTGATAATTATTTTTTCCAATGATTACCTACCACAGTGTAAGTGTATGCCATATTATGGTAGAAACTTGGCAGGTGGGTATGTGGTGTATTAAATATCCCCCTGAAATATTTCACATTCTGCATTCTATACATAATATTTTTAGTTATTGTTTGGCTTTAACCTGCCATAATGAATATGTTACAAGGACATATATTTTAACAATTAAATACATTTATAATGTATAATGGCTAAAACGGAAAAGAAAATAATGTTTTTTTGGATTAATTTTATCCATTTTATATTATTTTATATTAGTGCCCAATAATATTGATAAATGTTAAATTCATTATCAAATTATTTTTTACTATTTGTTTTATCACGCTTGAGAATCAACAATCCCAGCAATTTGTCATATGGTTTTCTATTTTGAAAATACATGTGAAAAATATATCAAAAAGTGTATACTCTTCCTAAAGAATATCCTTCTTGAACTGCAGTTCCGGAAAGAAGAAAATCGGAGATCCATTGGAATTCTTTCCTTAACTGCAGTTCAAGAAGGATATTCTGTAAAGCGATTAATACAAGCATTATCTTTTCGATACTCTTCATAGCCAATATACACAGATAGTCGCTTACATTTTGACAGTTACGGACTATACCACTGTCGTAAAAATGACTCTTATTAGTCAAAATATTAGTATATTATCATATATTATTTTTAAGGAATTTAGTGAAAAATTCTTCTATCAAAAACTATTAGGTGCTTATGTGTTACTCTAGCAGGTGGATTTTGGAAAAATGCTTGCAATAGGAAAGTCTATACAATCTCATGATAATAGATCACTTTATCATGAGATCTCTAACTGCGCCAAAATCATGATAGATTTTGTAAGGAACAATCAAAAATTTAAAACCTCTTGTCGATGAATAATTATGAAAGAAAGCAGTATTACAAATACTAATTTATGACTGATGATAAAGGCACCTTACACGATCAATATTTTAGAATAATGACAGTATTACTGTACGATAATATGTTTAAAATGTTCATTATTTTAAATTTTAAATGTTGCCAGTATTACTCATCGTGTAAGGTATAGTGATGATGTGATGAAGAGAATACTGATCTTTATCTGGATAATTGATTACTTGATAAATATTAAAGGAGGCTTGAAGCAAATACTGACAGTACTAGGATTGACAGTATTATTGACCGTGTAAGGTGCCTTATAGAAAGAGAAATAAAGCGAACGGGTTGGATATGCTCTTGAATTGAATGCGGCGTAAGATTTAAATAACATACAATAGTGGAACACGTGCTAGACTTGTAGAGTAAACGTATAATGATCTACCACTACTATCATGTAGCATATGATATATAGATACATCTAAATGGCTGATGAAATGATAGCAAAAGTAGCTTGTAATGTTTATAAAAAAAACCATTGGGTATATTGGTAGAGTATTCACATTTATGCGTCGGACAGTGAGCTTTTCAGTCTTTTTCATAATTACATATTTATATTACCAAACAAATAAAACTCAGATATATCTAAATAATTTAAGGGGGATATTTTCCATTACATATTTTTTTCTGAATTAATCATTAATCAATAAACAGTAACCCTAAAAAGGGCGATTTATTGTTTTAATTCAAAATTGTCTATGAAAACTGGTTATCAGTTGGTAGTACAAACGTTGAAGATGGTGAATGTGAAATATAGTATATGATGTAAAGCACCTCGCGCATGAGTTCAGTAGCAATTGCAACTTGAACTGACACTATGGTCAAGACAAAATTCGTACCATAGGGAATGAGCTATCCTTTCTAGTTTAATATCATTAGGCTACAGATAGATTCCCGTAGTTTGGAATATGTAAAATTAACACATGGCTGTGTATTCTTTTCTCCACTGCTCACTCTGTTTGTTTCATCATTAAGTCCTCCGCATTGCCTTTTATTTTTCATCATATCTCAGGAATCTGGCATACTTCTCTAATGATTGATTTAGTATATTTTCTATGTGTGATGTATATATAAACAATAAAATAACAGGCAGCCCGTTGTAGTATCTGGTGACTCTTCAGAGCCTTGGCTGAAAATCAATTCTGATGGTGCAGGTGTACTTGGCTTCAGTTCTTCCTCATAGCGGCCTGTGTACAGTTCATGAAGAATACTTCAAGGTGCGCAGCTTTTTTCTCCATTCGTTTTGATATTCCCCTGCATGTTCTTAATTTTAGTTATTTCTATCCTTTCTTTACTACATTTTCTACGAAATACCCCATGGTCTTGTTCTACTCTATTGTTTGCTGATCCTTCATGTTACGATAATCCAACCCGTACAGCGCAAAACTTACGTACCGAATATAAGAGATTGAAAAAATCCCAAAATGCAGAAAACTTTTTTGCGGTTAAATTCTATAACACTTTACCAGGTTATATTAAGAATTGTATTGACATGAAAACTTTTAAAACAAAAACCAAGGCTTTGCTAGTGGAGCACGCACCATACAGCCTTGATGAATTTCTACATCTAAAACTGTAAAAATTGTATTATACTATGTATCATGTTTCTCGTAACTATTTCACCACATATGTTATTTTGACCTCTGTAAATACACACATGTATATAAGCAACAATAAATTATTATTATTATTATTATTATTATTTCTCTTAGTTCCTCGCTGCTCGTATTTCTACTATATTTCAATTCCTTACGTATATCAATTAAGTTTCCTGCCTCTTGGCTAATACTTTCTTCTTTTTTGGATTTAGGGCAGTGAATATCTTTGTAAGGCTTCAGTTATTGCCTTGTTTAGACCTTCCATGTGTGTGTATAAATATTTGTTATTTCCTAATATGTCGACGTTATAATTTTGTAATTTATTGGTAACCTGGGGTTGACCATGTCCATTTGGACGTTCACTATGTACATGTCACTATTTCCTCAATTTAGTTGGATTGTGCTTCTCACTATACTGCGGTCACTTCCTGCAGTTCTTGAATTCTGTTACGATTTCGACTAAATAATTATAAATAATTCTGTATTGGTGCAGAGCACTCATGAATCATGAATGAAGTCTTATGTAACAATCACTATGATCGGCTGATAATTATATATGATGAGAATTATAGCATAATTATGATCTCTATTAATGAGAATCGATACTAAACTCAAAATGAATATCATATACAAGTGTGAATCCACCTCTTAGCAATCTACATATCTAGATCTTATTAGATCTCTTCAGTGTAGCTTAGCTAGTGAGGATGAATTCACACAATATCTCGAGTGGTAATATACCCAAATTATACAACTAACCCCCTATTAAATATTATTCCATAGAGGGCACTACCCGGTGATCCTGATGGCATGCGCATGTTGACGGTTATTACCATATGGGTGTGCATTGCTAATTGGTGTGGTGCCGCCAGATGGCGTTTAACTTTCCTCCTAGAGGGGTTAGTTGTATAATTTTCAAAATGAATACATTACAGTACTTATTGATTAGTATAAATACTTGATGATTTATATCAAGCATTATAAAATTTCGCAGGTTTCAAATAGATTATTTTTTGTTGTTTACTTTAATAGGCTAAATACGTCTTTAGTGGATGCTTCAAGTTGTAAATTATGTTAGCTGATTGAGGACACTCTCTTTATTTATATACACATGCTGTATCCATTTTAAAATAGAATATATGAAAAGAAATGACTAAGAAAAGTTATTATGAATTATAAACAGTTCATTTCATCATATAATCATATAAGGCCCACTTGACTGTCTCGTCTTATTATATACTACTGCGCGCCCGGCTCCTCCGCCATTTGTTCTGAAAATATATAGATTAATATAATAATTTTTGAAAGAATATGACATATAAATATTATTCACTTCAATTATATATCTATATATATATATATATATATATATATATATGCAGATTTATCGTAAAATATCATAAATTAAATGGCGGATGTTATTATGTTAATCTGGTCTTTCACGATATTATTGCGGACTTTTCCATAACAAGTGAAAGTTTAGGCGCTTCACTTATAATTTATGTAGGGTAACAGGTATGACCTGTAACAGGTAATAGGTATGACTTTAAGAAACAGACTGATACACTGCGTAAATACGCTATTGAAAAAAGCCTCCTGATAAAATCAACTAATTAACGCAGCCTGGAATCAAACTGTGTAAGCTATTATTTTAACACTGTTAATTAGTTAATCAACTTAAGCAATAAAGTACCAACACAATCTTTACAATCTAGAATTGAATTTTATAGGTAGTATTGTAAGGGTAAGAATAACCATGTCAAACAACCACTACATGCACTATCTAGAATGCTTTCAGATTTGAACACACTACATGTAATATAGATCAAGCTATAAATGCTATATAGCTCTTTTTGGGATGGATAATAAATTAAATTAAGTAATTACAATTCAGAATTAATATGTTATAACAGTTGCATGATTACAATGTGCCATCGGAAATTTAGCCAATGAGTCATTCTGGAAATATTTTGAATGAGTTTTTTTACTTATCCAACTTTGGGAATTTAAAAATGAGAGCATTTTCAATATATTGTAAAAAAATTCTGCAATATATAAATGCTCATAAGATTGTTACATCCGTGCCTTTAATAATACGTTTTTTACAATATTATCTATTTAACGGTCTCTTCTTCTTTATAACTTTTCAGCTCACATACTTACTTTATATTTTCATAGTAATCACATGTACGCATATCCTTATATATAAAATGGAAATCAATATTTCGAAACCGACCGTCATTTATATTTTTCGTGCTGCGGTTACAAAATTGGGAGTTATGAACCTACAATAATTCCGTTGGTGCCATGTTATATGTATTAAACTCATACTTTTTTTTAATTAATTTTAATTCTTATAGTATGGAATTGAGTTGTTTATTATGAAACCCCGACGAGCGCGAAATACTTCGTTGAGTGGATTTATAAAAACAAGACTATTCTTCACATATTACCAACAATAATAGAAAACCATTTGCATTTCCCTATTTTTTACAGTTATTTTTGTCCCTAAAAATAATTCATAAGTAGCGTTAAATGTAAGTTTTGGGCAAAATTTCTATTAATATTACCTTTAATATTGCTTTAAGTTGCCGACAATAGCATATTTTTATATTCGGTATGAAACTGTAACTTTTCTCTATCACTATTTAAAACTTAAGGGATATTTAGTCGTGGTACAATTCTTATTGGTGTGCCCTCTTAATTTTTGCATGTTTGGACAATTTTGGTGAACTTTTCTCGGCATTTTGCTCGTAATATAATAATTACGATCAAAACAATTTTAGCATGTTTGTTAACATTTATTTCAAAATATCAAGAAAAAGTCTTCTTTAGTTGGATATAATAAAATACTAGCATGTAGAAATATAGAAATGTAGAAAATAACTATCTTTTTTAACCAGAGTTCATTTCATTTTCGAGTAGAATGTATATTACTCGAAAATGATATGCAAAATTATATATCTATTAACTTGCGACTATATAATTTATTAGAAATATAGGGACAAATACGCTTGATAATGACAGTGTGAATGATAGCAGTAAAATTAAATATTTGTATATCATATAATTACAATCTAAATGTTCATTATACGCTATTTTGAAGATAATTAATATATATAATACGCACTTGACTACTCTGATAAGAGTTTATTTCCGAAATAATATCGCATATAAACGGGGAGAAATGTTGATAAGTGATTCGCATTACTGATAAATGGCGCATTCTAATTTGCGTTAATTCGCAAACGTTTAAATTAATTTAGATAATATAATTATACTGAGGCTCGCATTTGGGTACTCTTATCCCGTGAGCTTAGGAGAGTGATATTTCATAATATTATTATAATAAAAGTATTCTAATAATGAAACCTATTATTCGGTTAAGAATGTTAAAATCGCAACATGTAAACAGCCCATTACTTTAAAAAGCTCTAGTAGACTAGTATATTCTATACCATGTATGCTATACATATTTTATAATAAAATATATTATTTCTAAATATTGGTTTAATGAACAAAATTAATTCAACTGAATACAATAATAATATACAACTCCTTCAGTGGAGTACCACTAGAATAATATTCCAATAGGACCCATATATCAAAATCTACATTAGAATATTACTCTAGTGAACGGCATCACTATGTTCCTGAAGTCGTTATATATTGACGGAATTGATCAGGCTTGTGTGCAATTTACTATATGGTTTTCGCAAATTGGCGTTTTTAAAATTCTCCCTAGAGAGGAAATTGAATTAAGTTGAATATAAACGGCTTGGGATTATGTGAATTCATCCACAATAACTGCGCTATACTAATAAGATCTAATAATATTGAAATCTAGATCTATAGTTTCTCACACTTATATAATCCATTGTATATTTGTATCTTAGAGTGGTGGCCCTGTAAATATTCTCCAACTTGGTTTGGTGCTCCTATGATTACTAGGGCTCTATTCTATTGTTATAATATTCAGAACGTTCTGAATAATTCTGATTTTTTCATAATTAAAAACTCCGCCATATTCATAATTAATAGTTATATAAAATCCAAGATCTCACCATCTGTCTTTTAGAATGGATTAAGTTGATTTTCAATCATAATCTATTAACTGGTGGTTGTCGACTATACATTTATTGTATAGCGCTGCAGTGAATTAGTACATATATACACATTTTATTGTAATTAGTACCTCCTTTACAAATAATTTAAATAAAAATATATATACATTCCTCGTAAATAATGATAAATTAAATCTCATACTTCTTTCTTTCCTTAGCCATCCTTCCACCCCATTTTATTGACGTTCATGCATCTCCTTTTATCTCTCCTTTTACTCTCCATCCAGTTTAGATATACACATTCATTCACACCCAATATATATATATCTTATATTTCCGTTCCGCACCCATTTAGTTTACACTTTCTCTCCTCATCCTCAGTGGAAGAGAAATATAGAAACATTGGGTGAATGAATGTGTATATCTAACTAGACCGAGAATAAAATAACGTTTATGAGAGATGCACGAACGAGGATGATATGGGGGGGTGTTCAATATCTCCTTCCACTTTTCTCGCACCTGCATCTAAACCTAACTATCAGATTGTGTGTGCCAACCATTTTCCTATATAATTATGTAGTATATTCTACACTAACGTAGCAGATTTTCTTTTTTTAGGATACGAATGGGTTGGCTGGAGGAATGATACAGCTGGTTGGGCAGGTCATCCACTTGAATTGGTGTTCGATTTTGATAAGATCAGAAATTTCAGTGCTGCCCACCTTCACACCAATAATTTATTTTCCAAAGACGTGCAGGTAACTAATAATATTACTTAATACACTCATTGCCTTGTACTATTGAAATTGATTAATACGTATACAGCGTATATACGTACAAAAGTAAAATGTGAATTAATACTAAATATATCAATGTTTTGAAAGCGAGAAAAACCAATATGAATTCTATTATTTAAGCTTATAACATCAAGAGAAGAAAAAATATAACGACCTTTACTTTGGTTTTTACCACACTTTAGTTATAATTATAGTTTCAACACAGTTCTAGCTATTATAGAAACTATATAGAACCTCATTCTCTGTTGAGTAAGTAATATTATCGCCCCTATTATTAAAATACAAGTATATACAAATTCCTTCTGTCATTGGAAGAGCTTGTAAATATCTATTTAGTCGTGGTGTGATTAAAGTGTGATATAGTAAAAATCTTTCCATTTACCCTTTAAACTGTATTACTTAACACAAAGTAGATCCCTTAAGAATCAAATATTTCATGAATAAATACTTAATTAATTTTAATTTGGAGTAGAATTGTAATTGTAATTGAATTAATGTAGATAATAATTTATTCTAAATGTATCAAGATTTTGATTGTGCATGTGCCGATAAGTTTATTTATTATCAAAGTAGAGATGTAGAGATGTGAAAAACATCTGACATAGTTTGATTATACATGTTATATTATTATAGATACTTTGTATTTCATAAGGTCGATAATATTTTAAATGTTACGTCCGCATAGCCAATTGTTGAATGATTAGTATAATATGTGGTTTTCAGTAACGGATTATTTGATAGTTAGATTGATACAGAATTAATTATAAGCTACAGCATAATAGATAATACATATTTACATAATATAAGGGAAAAGGGATTCGCCTGTAGTATTTAATAATATAGTATTACATACTAATGCTTCATGTTAGATTAAAACTGGAATACTGAAAAATAATATCCCAACGTTTACTTAATGGCTTTACTCAAATTAATCGCCTTAAAAAGCGCGTGTCGCTATAACGGCAAATTTAATTACACAGAGTACTCCGCAAGAGGGGAACGGAAAGTA
Source organism: Lordithon lunulatus (assembly GCA_963942505.1). Lineage (NCBI taxonomy): Eukaryota > Metazoa > Arthropoda > Insecta > Coleoptera > Staphylinidae > Lordithon > Lordithon lunulatus. Next base: position 50,688,162 of record OZ012666.1, on the reverse strand, counting down.
ATCATCAAACACTGCATTTTTAGGTGTTTTCTCACGTGAGAACGTTCTTCAGCATTGGCGGAAACATCTACAACGGCGAACCGGTGCACTTTTCTTACATGCCGGATTTGGTGTTGGAGCACGCCCGGAATGTAACCATCAAGCTCCATCATCGTGTAGGGCGCTTCCTCAAATTGCAGCTCTACTTCGCATCAAGATGGATATTGATCAGCGAAATATCGTTCGACTCCGGTACGTATATTAATTTTTAAACGAGTTCCACACAGCAGAAAGACTAGTTCGGCGGTTACTCCTCTATATATATAATCAATGATCACGTAACCATTGTTCTAGCGGGTCCCATTTGGTGAACGATAAAATGTTCCCATTAATCTCCATCAAATAAATCAAACTGTCTCCCGCAAAATGGACTATGATATCGATTGCCGTTTAATAACTACTTTATTACCTTCTTGTTGTACGGTTCGGATAAAACCGAAATGAAATATGTCTTTAATAAAATAATTAATCGACCACAAAAATAGAATCGGGTTGTATTAAATTAAACCAGTTTCACAAATAATATTATTTTAAAATGCTTTAATGCTAAATAGTTTTTTGCTATTATTATTATTATACATTTATTATATTTTTATGGCTTTATGATAATTCAAAATATTTATAGTATTTTTTATACTAGTATGAAACTCATGACATATACAAAATCAACCGCAATTGGTATTGTCGTCACATAGTTTTTTGTTCTCTAACACTGTAGTGCGGTTTGTGCATTTAAATCTTTCTTGAACAAAATTAACAACATTAAATAACTAAAATACTGTCCGATATACAATATTTATTATATATAAATATATTTTGCTATAAAGTATTAATTTTATATAGAAGGAAACTGACAATTTAACGACATTTGTCTTTAATAATAGCATATAAGTATTCTTTTGGAGATGTTAATTTTATATTAAACCCGGTAATACAAGCAAATATGATGTGCCAGTGAACAATGCTTTGCCACATATATAATAATTAAATTAATTTTTTTCTAAGAAATGAGGGCTTTAAAATTTAAATAAATAAGGTGAAACGGGCATAACCTAACTATTTGTATATATATATATAAATACCGACGGGCATTGGAGTATACGGTATCGGTGCTGTTTAACAAGTAATTCGTAGACGTATACATCACTTTAAACGCGACAATAATGTAATAACTAATGTCCAGTTTCCAAACGATTGGACCCATGGTTTGTCGGATAAAACTGAGTCAACATTGGTCGGCTTGGTGCAATCTTACCTTACCGATAGTAAATTTTACTTGTTAGTGAACGCCGCGGACACTTCCGTTAAGGTGGAGCTCTGGTGTTTGAAAATCACCGAATTCGCGCCCTTTGCGTAGTGGGGTCAGGAGTAGAAAGAATGTAGGGGAACAAAGAGTGGGGTGATTGCTAGAATCATATCAACTAAATAGGCGTTTCGGTTTCGCGAGGTTGTACACATGCCCATCCTATCTTAACCAGGGGTTTATACGATCCAAACACGGTCATTGTGCGAATTGCATGGGCCGTAGCGAAAAGTGAATTATATGAACAATATGGACGTGGGCGAAGATATTTAGAATCGCGAAGATGCATTAATTTGTGATACTTATGAATTAATTTTAAAAAAAAATAATACCAAAAATTTAAAAGTAATTCCTAATAACTTTTATAATTTACTTTAACTTTAAACACACAAATTTTTTATCAAATTCCTACAATTGAATGATCTCTAAATCGAAACTAAAATTGCATATTTGTGCATCTATTTTCAGCCGTCAGAACTCCGCCTTAAGTTAATTAAATGCGCCCAGTCTGGAACCCTGTGGCGTCCACAGGGACTGGGCCCAAAGTTATTCAACGTATACGTAAATGATATCCCCAAATTTGTAGAAACTAATTTAGCTGATGATACCCAGTCTATCCGCATTCTTTTAACGCGCCGGTTGCGACATATCATGCCAAATGACACCTGGTACAGTTCGAAGAACTGCTCCAACGAGATTTGAAAATTGCACCCAAATCAGAGGTGATACTCGAATGAAAAAATCCAATGTTCACGCCCCTGAAAATTATAGGGCTTTGTCTTCGGCCGGATCAGATATCTAGGGGTAATCATGGACAAGAGACTAACCTTTTCGTCTCATTTTAAAGACGTAAGAGTCAGAGCATTCACCTCAATCCGATGCCTTTATGCAATGTTGAAAGGAAACCTGTTGCTGTATCCACCAGCACTTCGACCTGTGTTGAGTTACGCCGCCCCCTTTGGAATTGCGTGATCTCGCCTACAGCAGTTTTGGGTATTTCGAAATAAATTCTTGAAACTGATCCTAGATCGTGACCGTTATGAGCGCGTTAGTGGCATGTATTTGGACGCGGGTATGGCGCATTTAGGCGACTTGGCCGAGAAGTTCTATGGCAAGATGGACAATGAACATCTAAGAGAGAGCACTCTGCTTCGCGAAAACTCTAGAGACGATAGGTGCAACCATTATTTGTTGTACGAGCACCTTGCCTTCTACCACTCTGACTATGATTAATTTCACGAATTCACACCAAGGCGTACACGTGACGCATCGCTAGGTAGGCCCAATCCGTTTGGTGCACTCGCCATGCACCTTTCTTTACAATTTGTTCTTGTACTCGTCTGCACCCACGGCCAGCCAACTTTCACTTCCTTGTTGGATGGGGTTTCAACGTATGGCGTAACCCCCCTGTAGGTAAAATGGGAAGGTGCATACCTACTCTAACTATGGATAATTTCACGAATTCACACCAATACCAGGGCGTAGTCGTGGCGCATCGCGCGACAGGCACAATCCGTTTGGTGCACTCGCCGGGTTTTGTTTGAAATTAATCTTTGTATTCGTCTGCACTCCCGGTCAGCCAGGTCAGGCGATGAGAGAATATGTTCAAAATTATCAGTATATGAATACGAGGAAGAAAATGTATGGGAAAGAAAGATGAATGTGTATGCTAACTAGTGCTGTCTAGTGTCGGCTAGTGACTCATTCACTTCAGTCACTTCAGAATTTAAAATCATCAAAAAAGGCAAGGCAGGCGTAGAATGTTCTTAGCGAATTGAAATTTGCATGTAGCTGCAGGTGGTATTCCAAATTTAAAAATCCGCAAACGTTAAGTGCAGCACGATGGCACTCGATGTTCCGCTGGAGAGAATCGGCCGATTTCGATATTGAATAATGTTTCATCCGACGCAATTTGTTATTCTGACTGGATTTTTCTTGCCAGGAGCAGTCGACATATCTGAACAGTCCAGACTCTGAAGATAAGGATGACCTAAGGAAGCTAATACACCAAGTACGCCAGCTGACTTTATAAAAAGATATTAAAAAGTAAAGAACTCGATAGGACAATCAAACAAATAATAAAGACAAATATGGAACTATCGAAAAATATACAAAAACGGAAAGCAGATTAAATAAAATAGAGAAAGAAAAAATAAAAGACAGTAAAAATGCGTACTTACCTAAGAAAAAACATAGAATTAAAATTGTTAAAACAAAAATAACCTACAAAATAAATATTCGACTAACTAGTAGTAACATTAAATAATGCTAGAAAAGGTAAAAAAGAGATAAGGTAGAATGTAATGGTAAAACTTGAGAATATAAATGTAAAACCTGAATTTATAAAGAAAGAAGTGCAGCAAGAACAATTAAGGAAAGGAGGCAGAATGAACATATACTTAGAAGAACATATTACAGAATATAAACGCTTATTTTATGAAGCCAGGAAAATAAAGCGAGGAAAAATACACATATGGATTTTAGTTAGTAGTTTGGAGCTGAACTGATTGATGATCATACACTTTCCCAAATTTGAAAATACATCTGAATCAGAAATAGAACATATAATAAATGTTTTCAAGGAAAACTCCAGGCACCAGGATAAGACAAAATTACTACAAGAATAATAAGATCTCTAAACGAAAAGCTTACGCCAATATTAACAAAATTTAATTAATAAAATTATTAAAATTGGAGCATAAATACCATACCAAAAGACTGGCAAACAGCACTAATCGTACCGATACATAAGAAAGTGGATAAGGCGAAATGCTCAAATGATAGAGGAATAACACTAATAAGTGTAGGGATGCTCTGTCCTACGTTATTTATCATATACATGGATGCAATAATGAAGAGCATGAAACCAGAAGGAGCATTCGCTGATGATCATGATCATGATCACTACGAAATGAAGCTAAACTGCAGCACAACCTTAGTGTATGGAACAGTCATCTAGAAAAGTATAACACGAAAATGAATTATAAATAAACAAAAGTGATGGTAATAGGAAACCGGAAAGAACAAATAAATATAAAGATAGAACAGCACAAAATAGAACAAGTAGAACAATTCAAATACCTAGGAGTTGCACTGATAGGCGAACTTAGTAACAGAATAAACAACACAGTTAAAGCATACCACGCATTGTGCAATATACTGACTAACAAAAAAGAGATCAGCAGAAGGACAAAAATAATTATATACAAAAGCATATATAGAGCTATACTGACATATGGGAGCGAGACGTGGAAACTAACGAAGAAGGACAAAAGTAGAGTACAGGCAATGGAAATGAAATATCTCAGAGGAGTAAAACAAGTTACGAGAAGAGACAAAATAAGAAATGATGACGAATTGAGAATCAGAGAAGAATTGGGAATTGAACATATAGAAAAGTATATAGAAAAGAAACAACTAAACTGGTACATTTAATTAGGATGGACAATAAGAATCAAACAAAACAGGTATGGGAAGCAATAACTGGAAATAAAAGAAGAAGGGGTAGACCAAGAAAAGAGTGGGACAACAGAATAGAGGAAATAATAATCAAGAAATGAAAGACAGTTATACAAGCATGAGAACTGGCGAAGAACAGAAAAGAGTGGAAAGAATTTACAAAGGTATAAACAACAACAATAATTGTTAAGTAATGTAAATGTATTGAAAGGTAAAAGGCAACTAGATAATATATATATATATATATATATATATATATATATATATATATATTAAAACTGGAAAATATCCCGAATCACTAACAATAATAAAACCAATTTACAAAATATCGATACAAGAGACGTAAACAACTATATTCTTTGATTTATTAAAAGAGAACCGTAATGAAAAAAGGTTAAGAATAACTGCTCTAAATAAAAGAAATGTTTAAATTTAGACAAAATAGACGGTTTAAATACGCAGATGACACCTGCTTAATATACAGTGGATAATAATTACAAACAATTCAAAAAGAGCTACAAAAGTATATTGAAAAATGAATAAAATTGTATCGAAAGAACACACTAAGCATAGCAAGTGCAAACAAATTACATGATTCTAGACAATAGGAAAACGAATTGAACACAGCTGGAGCTCAAGATAAATGAACAAAACTTAAAATAAGTTAGTGAGATACAGCATCTAGTTTTGTATGTCAAAGGCAAATTTCAAATGGCATCAACATATAGAGACAATAGTTATTATAGGCTTATATAGAATAAGAAACTAAAAGCCAGCTGAATGCAAATTTATAATGCTCGCTATGCATCACAAATCGACTGCTTAACTAACATGGGAAGTCACCATGATAAAAAAAACTATGTTAACATAATATGTTACATGTACAACACGGCAAAGCTCTGAAGGTAATTCTAAAAAAACCAATGCGCTACTCTACAAGAGACTTACACAATGAAGCAGATAAACTAATCTTACAAAACAAAAATAAACTGAAAAGTATAGTATTGTCAATGTCAATAGACAAAACATTAATTGAAAGCGGAATCAACTTTATTAAATGAAAAGATCCACTTTTATGAAACCAGAGGAAAAAGTGAAATAAATACAATAAAAAGGCGGACCTTCTAAATAATAACATCAATATGGGAATAAGCGAATATAACAAGCTACCGATATATCAAAAGTATATTAAAGATGTTAAGACATTGAAAGTCGAACTTAAACACATAATGTCGACGCAACAAAACAAAAACAAGTATTAACATACAAATTAAGGGAACGAATTTTAATTAGTTTAGCAATAAACAACATCCTTCGCACCTAGTTTTGCAGATCCAACGATTAGTGAAAGCACTGCGAGGGAGCCTCCCTATATTTTTTAAAATATAATTGCAATTCCAAATAGATAGATAATGTACTGGAATAATAATACATTAGAAAAAGAATAATATTCTGGTAGTCAATTTTAATATTTTTTATATATTTTCCCTTTTGTTGATGGAATTTTTTATATATAATGGGGCATTCACAATACGAGCGGTAGTGGTAAGGTAGCGATAAGCAATATTTAGCATGGCTATAAAAAATCAGACGTTCAGAATAAGTCAGTAATGCTATGCGATAATTATGGTAGAGATAATTACCCATGTTCTGTCATAGTTTCACTGAGCTGCTGTAAACGTCCGCACTTTTATACATGTGTGCAATTGCGCTTACCGCTACGTTACCCCTACCGCGCTTATTGTGAATGACCCATTACTACTTTTAATTTTAAATTATTTATTTTTGTTACTATTCTTCATATTTTTTAACAATAAACACACTTTAGCTGAAGAGACATTAGATTACATTTTTGAAAACTTTACGCAGGTAAAGTGTCATTTATCCAAGAGATAATATTTTTTTAATGTTTAATAAAATACTTGAAATTATAAATAAAAACAAAATTATTTGTATTATTATATTAAAAATGATCTCTGATATAAATGACACATAATCGTGCTTATATACTATAATTCTTTTTAAAAATCGGAAAATCGGTTGGTAAACTGAACTTCCGCCGTCAGATTTCCACAAAAAGCAAATCCAAACGGAGTTACGTATGTGGGTAAATATTAATCTGCTACATTCACTACTGTGGTTTGTCGGCGAATCTCTTCGTTGCGTAATCTATGCGATAGGGACACGCCGAGCAGAGCTTTGCCCACTTCATAGCTCGCTAGGTCTCTCGGGCATGAAAAGGCGTACTTTTCCACTATTTCCATGATCATATTGTCAACTGTGATTGGTCTTGGATAATCTGGGAATTCTCCATTCTCTTGGTTTTATCCACATTCATCTTTAGACCAACCTGTTAAGGTTAAGGTCATTCTGCATTATCATCAGATCTTCGGGCGTCTATACCGTGATCACTATATCGTCCGAGAAACGTAGATGTGAGAAGTATGCACCATTGATATTTAGGACCAGTTTATCCCACGGTAGGCGTTTGAATATGTCTTCGAGGGCTTTTGTCAACAGTTTCGGGGATATTACATCTTACATCTCCCTGTCGAACACCTTTTTGATGCATTATGGGTACTGTCTTATCCATTATTTAAACCGTCAATGTTGCGCCGCTGGAAAGTCATTTGAGTATCTCAATGTATTGATAATCTACTCGAAATTGTTGCAGGGATTGTAGGACAGCCCAGGCTTCGATAGAATAGTACGCTTGCTCGTAGTCCACGAATGCCAGTAAAATAGGCTTATTATACTTTTCCGTTTTTTTTTTGTATAATTTATCGAACTGTATGGAAATGGTCTACGGTACTGAAGCACTTTATAAAACAGATTTAATCTGCGACTGTTCGTTAGGATTCTAGAAAACATCTTGTAGAATTGGCTCGGTAGCGAGATATGCTTATAGATTTACAGGCAGGTTTTGTCTCTTTCCTTAAAAAAACACTACGCTTCTGTACCAAGCTTTTAGCGTTGTGCCACTGTGGATAACTAAGTTGAATAGTTTTTGCATCTCTTTTACAATTGGGATACCAGCAGTCTTCGCCTGGTGCTTTGTTATTTTTCTGTCTTAATGCTAGTTTTAACTCGTATATACTTATATCTGGTATATCTTTGGTATAGTGTAAGGTAAGTGTTGCTGTTTTATCCCTTGTTGAAGGAGGTCTTGCATGCATGTACTATCGAGGAACTGTAGAGATTGCCGTAGTACTTTTCTATTTCACGGTTGATCTCTGATTTCTAGTTTACTATTTTGACTTTTGTCAGCCGACTTTGACCGATCGCCATACGTTTCTTGAACACTTTGAAGAGCTTGTTTTCTTCTATAGCATATTTAATTAATTCTGTAATAAAAAGCATACATATTTCCTTATTGCTTCTAGTCTAATGTTCTGTAGTCGGGGAGTCCTGACGATGTGCTACATTTTATTACGCGTGGCTTTTTATTTTATTGTAATACATAAAATTCCCCTCTCTGGTTGCATCTGCTTCCTGACGACCTGGTTACGGGACGTGTCTTGACCTGTTGCTGATTTACCCTCTTCTTTCTTTAATGAAAACCCCTATGTTCCAGTGTCTCTACAAAAAGCTTCGATTGATGCCTTGTTAGTCTATCATCTTTTCTGGGTCTTCTTGAATATGTTGTGCTATATTCCGATTCATAGATGATATCTGCTATTTCCGCAAGAACTGTAAAGCGCTTTTTAGAGTTCTAATTTTCCGCGTGTGGGTCGTACATTGGTTTGGTGCCGCTTACTACCCGATGCTCGCTTCCTGTATTAAATCTTTGTGATTACACCTTCTTTATGGATTTTCCTTACAGAAATAGTTCATCGTGACATTGCATTACGAGATAGTCCACAAAACATCTGTCCTCGATGGTTTCTTCGCCCAAATCCGTGTAGCCCCACAAATTGTTCTACATTCATTCGTACATCTATCTTAGCGTTAATGTTTCCCGTCACGACATTGTAGTGTATTATTTCTAGGGCTCTAGAGACGTCTTCGTGCAGCGAATCCACTTCATCGTCAGGGTCTAATTGGGGCGCGTATACCTGTATACGTTATTGAGTATTCATTTGTTACTTGTAGTATCAAGTACGACACTCTTAAGGACATGGTACCGATCTCTAGGATGTTCTTTGTCATTGATTTATTAACTAGGAAATCTACGCCTGACTGAGAAGTCTCGTAGCCCTGTTTGAAATTTAAGAGGTTCCCGGACTTCAACGGGACAATTATCTCTTCGTATCTCGGATAACACCACAACATTCCAACCGCCCTTGGTTGTATTTTTTTCTTTTTGTCAACTTGTTGGTTTTCCGAGAATCATTTGGGCAGGCTAATAAAGTGTGTTTTTGGTCCTTCTGAGCTTGCCGCATGGGAAAGGACATATCCTTCATTGGGTAGTTGGCATTGAAACATCACGCCTGCCAGGCGGGTTGGTGAGTGACGATAACCCCGCTAATTAGGGCTGTGGAAGCTGCCTATGAACTATAGACTATTGACTATAGATTAATTCGCCACATTTTCTACAGTCCCTTCCCGTCGAAATGTACTTATCTCCATCAGTCCTTCATTAGGGGGTAGTTGACATTGAAACATCACGCCTGCCAGGCGGCTTGTTGAGAGACGATAACCCTGCTAATTAGGGCTGTAAAAGCTGCTGATGAACTATAGGCTATTGGCTATAGATTCATGCGCCACCTTTTCTACAGTTCCTTCCCGTCGAAAAGTACTTATCTCCATCAGTCTTTAGATAGATGCTTTACAGAATTTCTGTTCGAGATTCATGCTTATTTTATACTGACACTACTTGCCACGCCACGATATGTTCTTTGGACTTTTATGTGGCATTTTAAAATTATACGTCCACCAGATTTAACCACCACATCCCCCAGTATCGCTATTGCTTGGTCGGGCTTATTCGTAGCTAACAACCACATCTGGAGGCAAATAACTATCAGTCATCTGTGACTGGCACTAGTAGCCTGCAGCTGAACCCTAGCTTGAGGCTATCGTAATAATAAAATAAAAATGCGGATAAGCTAGATGCGAATATTATATATTTGCAATGCGAAAAAAAGTACAAATTGTTTTTTTTTTAATTACTCATTACAGCATACACCCATATTGTGTAGCGATTTTTGTTTTCGAGCTTTCACTTTTCTCGCAATTTACTAGTGCGCTCTTAATATAGTTTGCATTAGATACTAGTATTGAGATTCCGTTACATGCAGATGCACTGTACATTATATATTTTATGAAATATACCGTGTGTCGATACACGCTAGAGATAATAATTAACCAATTTGTGTTGACGATTGTTGGCGAATGCTCAATAATAAATAAACGAGTATTTGCAGTTGTCGTGAGCGGAAACTACACCGATGGCGAGGAAGATATTGCAGTTCCGGAGTTGAATTCGGAATCGGGTAGGGAGTATCCTTTGCAGCGCGATGAAGTGAAAACTGTTTCGCGTAAAACGAACGGCAATCCAACAGGAGTAACAACAAAAGACGGAACTAATGAGGAACCAAAACCGTATATTGGTTTTGTTATCGGAGTACTAACCGTTGTTATATTGATCTTGGTGGCAGCGATTGTGTTCATAGTGTTCCGCAACCAGAAACTCAAGACTTCCGGCGGCGCGCATTCCGTCGTTCCACGGGGAGACAAGCGGCTCGAGGAGGATTTAAAGGTAATGCGATAGTTTTTTTATGATCGCGGGTATTATGCAATTGAATCAGTTTTCGTATTTCGCTGCGTTCAGGTATACAGATTCGGGAATCCTTTCAACCGGCGCCCCGTCTAATAACGGTCTATAGAAATACAAGCTATAAAACGGGGAAAAGTGTGGGGTGTAAGGTATTCATTCTACTTTTATATGATGCCGCCGGCCGTTTTTATCGTGATGCCTGTCGTCTTCCACCCAAACTGCGTTAATTTCCGTTTGGGGGTGGCGGCGTTGCGGTCCGCGCTGATATTCCACAATAGGGCGGCTATTAAGATAACGGAATTGCCAGGTTACGTTTAACAAACAGTAATTCTTATCTTTACAGCAGATTTTTCACATTGTTTCCATATTTCAATTAGTTAAGTAAACGACGCTTGGCTAATGCTCCGAAAAATTAAATTGTAGTGGAGGGAATTAAGGCGAATTTTGTGGGGCATTAAGCGCGCGGCCTGTTCGCGATGTATTTATTTAAGCGGTTTGTTTGTGGCAGGCATTAGCATACGCTGGAATCAATTTCCGTAATCAATGAATGGCATTAATTTGAAATTATGGTAATAATTACACAATGCATTATTGTGCAAATAACCGATATTTTGCTATGATATTAAATCCATTTAGCAAGCTATTTAGCTTTAGTCCACATCTGCATATTTTTTATAATAATCACCGTTAGTAAAAAGATATTAAAATTATTATTATCTAATTATAAATATCTGATAATAAATCATATAAGGGCATAAGCGAATTGAAGGAAATAACATTGTTATTTATTGTTCAATCGTTTTAACTCATATGGAAGATAAAAACGAATTGAAGATAAATTTAATTTTTAATTATATTTTAATATTTTCAACCCATTTATGACGATCTTTGTGATATAAATTATTTGTTACGGCTATGTGAATATTAGAATATATAAGAATATTAAAAATTAATCTTTAAGCTAATTAATACAAATTGTATATAATTTGATAGATACAGCGATGTGGTAGGGATATTTAGTCTATAGACAATTAGGTACCTGATCCTAAACCCTAGCAGTTAAATGGTATTAATGCTCATTATTTAACAGATGGATGAATGCGATAAAGCCGCACTATATCAAGAGAGCCTCCGCCCAGTGTACACGCGCCATTCACATCCGCACAGTCCGGATTACACAGGTAAGTGTCCCAAAAGCACACCCCACCTGTCTGATTGTGTGATTTAGACCGGATTAACCCATGTTTGCCCCTCTCGATGTAAACGTGCCCATCGCCCTGCTCGCGAGATATCACCGACTGTCACAAAAACTAAACAAACAAGTGGCGCATTTACATAATTTCAAAGATGTAACGGGATCAGAATGAAAACACGCGAGCGTTTTCCGCACGAGTTACGATGACATACAAAAAAAAACGAAATGTTATTGCAGAAGTGCCAGATGTTATATGCCAAGAGTACGCCACCCCACATCTAGGCAGGGACTACACCTCGACATCTTTATCGCGTGTCCTTCCGCCGCACCAGGACTACCTACCGAAACCGCCTCCAATCCCCCCGCCGCCGGAGAGTTACTACGGAGTCGGGTCGCCGGAGTTGTGTAATCCCATGTCGGCGCCGCCGTCTCCGTCGTCAACAATGGGAGTCAGCAGGGCGAAGATGAGCCGGCATTTCATGATCCCGCTCAGCCCGGAAACTAATAACCGTATACAAGACGAGCACGTTGAAATCGCGATGCTAACATACGATCGGTTGCAAATTATCGAGAAAATCGGCGAAGGGTGTTTCGGTGATATTCACTTAAGCAAAATGCAGGAATACAGTGAGCTCCAATTAGTGCTGGTGAATACTTTAAGACTACAGGATTACCGTGAAGAGTTTTGCAAGGAAGTTCACGCGTTGGCCAGACTGAAGGACCCTAATATCGCTCAGTTGTTGGGGGCTTGTTTAGACAGTGAACCTATTTGTGCGGTCCGGGAGTACGCCGAAATGGGCGATTTGTGCCAGTTTTTGCAGGAACACGTTGCGGAGTCTGCCACACCACTTACATCCACAGCTAATACTTTAAGGTGGTAACACAACTTTTGTTTTAAACATTCCGTTTGTTAATAATAAAATTTCAGTTACGGCTGTTTGATGTACATGGCCACTCAAGTCGCTTCAGGAATGAAATGTCTGGAAAATATGCGATACGTTCATAAGGATCTATCCGCGAGGTAAACTTATTAGTTCACGTAATATTTCAAATCACGTTCATAACTGTATTTCCATTAGATACGCGAGTTATTCGCTAAGCCCTTATTATTAGGGGCAATTAAAATGCGCGACTGTCTCCCCCGTAAACGCTCTGACAAGCTGTCGCGTTGTTTATGCACATAAATATGCAATAGAAATTGAATTCTTAAGTGAATTTATTTAGTTCACTTGTGCCTAGAAAGTTTAATTAATGATCTGCTCTGTAATAACTCCGATTACATTTCGAGCTAATTGCTATTTGATTATTAGCGCCGTTATTAAAACAGTTAATGTACTTAAAAATCACCTGCCACATGATTTATGCTTTACAGGAATTGTTTGGTGGGTCCCAGATATTTCATTAAAATAGCCGACTTGGGCACTTCGAGGCCAATTTATTTATCCGATTACTGCCAGATTGGAAATTCGCGTCCGTTACCGATTAGATGGCTGGCCTGGGAGAGCATTCTACTGGTAACTTCAGTAATATTATCATTACGAATTTCGGTGAAATTGTATTTCATTGCAGGCCAAATATTCCACTAAAAGCGACGTGTGGTCGTTCGCCGTTACACTTTGGGAAATATTGACGTTCGCCAGGGAGCAGCCATTCGAAGAACTGAGTGATGAGAAGGTTATCGAAAATGTCACTCATTTCTATCAAGATAATGGCAACCATGTGAGTATAAAGGTCACACCCGCATGTGACAAAAAAATTAACCGCTAATACAACAATAAAAAATGTCAATTTAATTTACTTAATTCAATTTAAAAAGGTGGAACGTTTTATGTTTCAGTTGCTATTGAGTGTGCCAATCAACTGCCCTAAAGAGATATTCGACTTGATGTGCGAATGCTGGCAAAGGAATGAATCCGACAGACCCAACTTCCGAGAAATTCACTTGTTCCTTCAAAGAAAGAACTTGGGTTACACGCCGGATCTGCACTGACGTTTACTATTAACAGACATTGATGACAATAATATTAGAAATACGTGATATATTTGCACATATAAAATTGCGGCTGTTTTCGTATCTATAGGTATTTATTATTAGTGTCGAAAATATCGAATAAGATTTCGTAAAACAAATATTTCAATGAGGGCTTATCGCACGTGTTTGTTCAAACGTGTCTTCATAATCTGTGTCTAGGCAATTAAATCAACGTTAAACATAAAGAAATTTATTTATACTAAGTTACTTTAAAATCAATGCTTGCTCCTCCATTTTCCGCTCCAGTGCCTTTTGCAGTTTTAATTATTAATATCTAATTAACACACCTGCACAAACATTTCTTCCATTAGACTTCTAATCACAATCAAAACAGTTTATGTTTGTTAAAACCATAGTAACTCTAATAATAATAAATAATCAGTAGTCGTAGATTTAGTTATTTTTTATATTTGCTAAATAAATTTAAGTTATAATAGATTATATAAGCATGTTTAAATTTACCTAATTTATTATAAATTTTGCAATGACTGAAAAATGATGATGATTCAAGTGCAAAATTTAAAGGATATAACCATATCATTGTTTATTTTATAAATTATATTTAAAAGATGTAAATATGTATGTATGCCGCATGAATTTATGTTTTTGTACATTCAATTATATAAAGTATTTGTTAAAAACTGGTAAAATTGGACCAAATAAAAAAAAACAAATGTTATTATTTATTTCCATATATACAAAAACAGGCACCTTCGATAAACAACTACTCGATAGCTGATGGTTATTCACATCAGCGTTTCTTATCGCCATGATGGATTCTGGCGGCATATTTGCCCCCGGACGATATGATATGCAAGTAGGAAATTAAAGATTTTACGATAAGTCGAACATCGTCTTGAAACTCCCATCATTTCATGTTTTAAGATTAATATTTACTACTTTTTCTTTCCTTCTCCCCGGTGCAATTTTGTAGCAAGCATCAGTTTTGTGTAATGGACACCGCTGCCATTCAGACGACAAAGGGCGCTTTGAATTTCGACAGCACACAGAACGTAGACTAGCTTGCATCTACGTTTCCTAATGGCGTAAGTAGGCATGCAGTAAAGGGGTTTGCAAGTTTCTTAATATCTGAATATTTATAATCTCCCTGCGGAGTAATTAATTTTTTATTTCAATTTGCAGTTTAGTATAAAACCGGTCGCATGGTTTTAATTATGGATATTGTAATCGTTATTATTACTACTAATTTAATGAACTAAAATTGCATACTAAGGGTTTAACTTAAAAGTTAATTTTATATTTTTTAATTAATGAAAAATTACATATTATCTTGAATAGAGCTACTTATATTAAATGGCTTTAAACTAGCTATAAAATTATATAATCTAATGAGATGTGATAAGAGAGTAGTAATTTATGATTTATGTAAAAGCAGAAAAATATATTCAAAAGAGTATATTTTTAAATATTGAATATGAAATTTAGTCTGTTTTCTCTAATGCAATTTAATACACCCTAAATAGTGCCGTTTGTTGTGGAACTTAAACGCACGAAGACTAATATTTGTAATTTTATAATATATTAATATAACTCATATATCGATACACTAGTAAACTCGGGGACGATTTAGTAAAGTAACACGGCCTAACATATACGGTACACATATAATATAAACGGCAGAAGAATTCGAAGGTCCATAACGGGTTGCAAATTATAACAAGTACATTAACTACTACTATACTCATGTCCGTTTATGCGTAGGCAAGGACGCCATGGCCTACGGCCCGCTTATAGAAGTAACCCGGTCGCCGGTCTTAAATTTATTTATTTCGCCCACATTTTCATATTGACTTGACCTCTCCTGGTACCCATAGCCTAGGGTCCTTACAATTCATAAGAACGGCCTGAGTATACTTATCAACCTCTGACCAAATTAACTGTGCTACTTTAATTACCTTAGTGTTGCAATAAGGAAAAATAAAATCATAATACGTGATAATAGAATTACCTCAACCAGGGAAGTAATTAATTCAATTAGGCATTACTAATCGTGCGCAGTAAAGCCGGCTGGTTTAACTGTAATTAGAAACCGATTTGAAATTCAAGTTATGATGGCAGAACGATTATTCAGAATGCCGTAAAGTATAAACTATAATGATGGTTATAATTTCAAAAAAAAAACAGGAATCGTTTTTGTTACATTTATTATATCACTCAAACCTTTGATTAATAAAAAAACTGCAATAGCAAAGTGATCAAACAATATTTATTGAAACCATATATCAGCTTTAAAGCCCTTGAAACACTTGCGTTATATGTAGATATAACATGTTTGGATATTGAATTATGTAGGTATGTATTATACAAGATGTTATGTAATTCGAGGGCAATCCCTTAAGTGGTCGTAGAGGTGACTTAATCTAGCAATGATTCGTAAATTCGTCTTTGTTTGGTAACTGGAGGACATTTAGGTAGACCAAACCGACTGCACTTCATATTTTATACATAAAAATATAATCATATTGCCATGATACAAACCTGACACAAATGTATATAAATCTCAATCAAACTCAGTAGTGTCAGAAGTTTTTTTAATTTATGGTGAAGCGCAACAAAAATCTCGATCGTTTGCCATTACAGAGAAGATTTCATATGTGGTACATGTAATATAGTATACCTCATGTGCAACAGTATGTTGTTCGCCATCTGAATGCAGAATTTGATGGTTAATGTATTGGACGTAAAATTAAATAAAACATATACTGCTACTGAATTTGATTAAGATTTTTTTATACGTCAGTGTCAGATTCCTATCATGGCAATGTTCTTATTTTTTTCGTCAAAAACATGAAGTGCGTTCCCATTGGTGAACTTAAAAGTTCTCCAGTTACCAAACGAACATGAATGTAGCAATAAAAAAATTGAATTCTTGTTAGATTAACTCACCCCTACTACCACTTAGTGTATTGCCCTTGAAATACATAACACCCTGTATAGATTAATATGTTATATTAGGATTTTTGGTCGCTTATGATTTATAATGTTGGGCGTTGGTCGATTTTTTCGTTACACATACAATGGAAAAACTATACTAAGATTAAAAACATATCGTTTTTCAAAAATATTAAAATTATCCGAATTTATAAAATTAGTCCCGAATTTTCCGAAAACAGTAGTGTGAGAAGGGTTACAATTATATTATTTAGATTAAAAATTAATGCTGCATATTGAATATATTATATATCACTATTAAAAAATAAAAACAATTACATATATAGTCCAGAATTACGAACCTCGAAATCTGGTCACCTTAGGATTTGCCGTCGCGTTTTGTCCCTTACCTCCATCGCCTACGTCCCCAATTAGTATAGCATGCATATCCGAAGGATACTGAAGAAATAAAATAGTCACCATGAAATGAAGGTTTGCTAGATATCCTCCACTGGACGCCTCCCCCAGGGGAATACCTTTTCTGTTTTTTTTTGTTTTTTGGGGTGAATCTTCATACGCGCCCGGCCTTCTACCGGGGATTGTCAGATTCCTTCACGATTCAGCGTGAAGACCTATTGACTCAACACCCACTTCCGTCCTCGCTTCAACCCGGTACCGCTCTCGTATTTCTACGAGTTGAAGGGGTCTTATGCTATTATCAAATCAGGATCTCAGTCCTCAGTTCCTGGGTGGTGCATTCCTCTGCCTTTCTAGTTCCTCGTGTTCTTTCACTCTCATAATATTGTTGATATAGGAAGGACCATATCCATCAGCCGCGTAAGGTTTGCTAGTTTCACACAAACTTCGCTTGCAACTCTTCGAGTACGACCGTGGTCCGGGTTGTCGGGTTCATGGCGGCATTGGAAGCAGGCCTGATCACCTGAATTGACAATCCGGCAGAGGTACACGTCAAAGCATCCATGGCCCGTAAGCGTCTGTGTCAGGAGCAAGTTTACCTCTCCATGCTTCCTGCCCACCCAACTTCTTATATCTGGGGTGACCTTATTTGTCTACTCGGCGTTTCCCTCGGTGGCATCCCAGGCTTTTGCCACTTTGCTATGGTACAAAGTATTGCAGCCTTTCTGCTCCCCTTCATAGCCTCCGGTCCTGTCCCGAACTTACCCTTCGTTCGTTCGTAGGCGAGGAGCTCAATTGGTGGCATCCCGCTACCACAAGCACTGCCTTCCTGGAGACTGTGCGGTATGTGTTGGCTACCCTAAAAAAGATCTTGCGCTGCGTGTTGGCCAGGTGTGCCCACGTCCGCCCTATTTGCATCTTCTTGGCCCTCTCCGGGGCACCGTATAGCATGATGCTCTCTACTGTGGATCCAAGTATCGTTCTCTTACTTGCTCTTGACCCACGTAGGTTTAGCATGAACCTACCCAGGATCGTCACCATGCATGTCATGAGCAGTTTAGATATTAATCCAGGTTAACATCGAAGCCTTTGGGGATAGCTCTAGGGGTAATCCGTTGTCCTAGTATAGAGAATATATTGGGGCTACACGTGTTCTTCCGACGAACAAAATGGTCTCTACTTTCTTCGGGGCCGGGGAGAGTTAATTATCCTGGATCCAGATGCTGATTTGGTCTAGGCTATCGTCCAGACTTCCAGACTAGCTGGTCCTCTGCCCTGGCAGCTGCCAGTAATACCAGGTCACCTGCGTATCCCACCAGTTCCCATCCATCTCGAAAAGGAGCGTATCTACGGGGAACTTCTCTGCAGTTACTCTAATTACTTTAGACTGTACTACATGGGTTGTGAACCAGATTGTAAATGACGTATTGTCAATAGCTATCGACGCGACATTTATGCAGCGTTGTAGAAGGCAACGGAATACCACTGAACTAAGAATTTCCAGGAAAATAATCACAATAATGACAGTGGCTGCAAATATATATATATATATATATATATATATATATATATATATATATATATATATATATAAGAAATATATTTTAAAATTAAATAATTATTTTTTTATAATTTTATTGTTGTTGAGATAGGGCCAACAATCCGCTGTCTTTCTACATTATAAATAATACAATTGAAAATCGTCTGTTTGTGTAACCTTTGTAGTATAGTTTGCACAATTCGTTCCAGCTTTTTTGGGATAAGTTATAATAGAGCATCTTTTATTTACCTTGCCTGCTCAGTATTTTGTAGAGCAGTAGATCTCTCGGGTCATAAGATAGGGATACCGCGTCCAATCCATATTTGGTAAGTGTCATGTCATAGGCATTAAGACGATTTTGGTAAAGAAATTGGTTCTATGTCCTATGGTTTATTATGCCAACCAAAACATTACTCGATAATCTTCTCTGATATGCGTGTGAGTTTTCGTCAGCTCGGTGGTGAATATTGTGTGTTAAATTCGTCCTATCTTGTGAACGTGCATTCATCTCTCCAAAGAATAGGTCTCAAGAAGTAGTCATTGCCACGAATTCTATTTAAAATTGTATTGCCCTATCATTTCGAAACACCTTTGCCGCCTCCGGTTTGGATAACGAGCACAAAATTCAAATTATGCGTTTTAACATTTCTACTGCAGAAACCAAATATTATGTGCATGTCAGCATACTCATTGAACCTAAAATCTACTGTCAGTAAACGAAACAACTAAACGAAGTACTATAAATAATAATTAACTCTAATAACAACGAGCAAATCAACGATGATAGAAAATTAGATTAAGCGCTTTTCAATTTTGGCACGTATCAATACA
Source organism: Lordithon lunulatus (assembly GCA_963942505.1). Lineage (NCBI taxonomy): Eukaryota > Metazoa > Arthropoda > Insecta > Coleoptera > Staphylinidae > Lordithon > Lordithon lunulatus. The sequence goes on along the minus strand of OZ012666.1, from coordinate 50,668,735 downwards.
ATGCTGTCATATGTATTTTTGCAAAATATGAGATAATTAAAACACATTTTTGGAGTTGGAAAACAACATCTACGTAAACATAATTTTACCATTCTTCTTTATTCTAATATGTCAAAAGACAATGAAGTAATACACATATTAACAGTCTTAATTTTCAAACTTTGGAGACTGCGAAGGCCCAGGATGCATGGTACAATATTAGTGTATTTAGATTTGATGATCAACATTGCTACCTGAAGTTGTTTCGCCAATTTATATACACCTTATATAAGATAATAGCTACAAGCAATATATGGGTTCAAATATACACATTCGTTTTTCATCAATCGTGGCACCAAAATTTGTCACAGACGGACGATGGAAAGATTTTCTTATATGCTCATTAAATTATATAGAAAAGAATTTCCACATTTTTTACACACGAATCCAATCATTTATGCATACTTCGTATAATAAAGTAAATTATTATGTTTAAGTTCATTATTGTATCTTATCGCATTTATTCCGTAGATGTTAACGTACACACGAGGTTTGTATGCAAACGCAGAATTTTAGTATAGATGCACACACATACAATTTCTTGGGGTATAAATGTCTCGGACAGAATAATGCAGCGGCGACAACTCTGCTGCAATTTCTTCCATAAGAAATTGCATACTTGGTTGCAACTATGCATTTTTTATCAGCATTAAAAACTTAAAGAGTACGGTCTCTACTACAGCAACATATTGTTTTATAAAACGCTGGGTAAATCACATCGTGAGTGCATATATCTTTTAGTAATAAGTACACTAGTAGGTAATCTGACAAATAATTAGTCATTTCGACAAAAAAAAACTCTACATAACTTCGTAAATACAACGAACATATATTAAACATACATAGCACGCTGTCTACTAATGAGATTGTTTACAAATATAATTATTAATGCCCACGAACATAATGGGTCTGGTTAGGGCAAAAACTTGCGGTCGGTTCCTGGTCGGATATGCTGCGGATTGCGCAGGATAAGCAAGGCATCCAGCACGAGAATGCGGTTAAATCTGAAACCGCCAAAGGAAGCTTAACTATTACATTTATGTTAATTTGATAATTTACATGCAATATATGATGACGAGCGCGCAACCACAAAACCACACAACGTGCATTGCGTTAAATACTTTAGTTAAATGAACTAAATTGTTTAATACAATGTTACTGTTGTATACATAATTGAATCAACATATATTTTACATATGTTTTAACAGTTATTCATACACATAAAACTTTCTGATGAAAATTGTTCGAATACAACATCTGCAAAGCTGTCTTTTATATGATCTCGGGAAGATGAGACGATGAGACTTGAGAGAAATTTAAATACTAGACATCATTGTTTGTATATGATGTCGGGACGAGATCTTATGAGACGATGAGAATTTAAGAAATATGTGTTGTATACATAATTGAATTAACCTACATTTTACATATGTTTTAACAGTCATTTATTCATACACATAAAACTTTTTGATGAAAATTGAATACAACGTCTGCAAAGCTGTCTTTTATATGATCTCGGGAAGATATCTGATGAGACGATGAGACTTTAATTAATGCATCGATAACTTATCTCAAACACCAAATTGATTGCTTATTTTGCAATGGGTACCCTACTTCAGAGCCATGGGTTTCTGAAAAAGCGACAAAGGGATATAATGAATAAATAAGAGAGGAATTAGTAGTAACATTTATTTATAAATCCATCCATTACCAGCTATGTAGAATTAAAACAAGAAGTAAGGAAGCAAACGGAGCAAACGTACACAGTCAGCATGAGCCAACAACACCTACGCAAGGAAACAAGGAGTCGAATATAGTTACCGGGCCCACCCTTACATACATAGCTGAAACGAGACCAGAAATGACTTCTACAAATAGACTCATTACAACAGCAGAAATGAAAGCACTTCGTTGAATTGAGGGAAAACAATACTGGACAGAGTAAGCAATGACGAAATCATGCAGGGTGAACAACGTCAATTAGTGAACAAGAAGCAGGAGCGCGGAATAAAACGCACATATTAGAGAGGGTAGATAGAGACAGAATAGTGAGATTTGCAAGAGACACGTCTTCAAGAGGGAGGAGGTCTGCAGGAACGACCACCTTACGAAGTCGTATTGAAGGAAACGCAGCAGGTCAAAAACTACATCTTCCTCATTATTTTCTTCTACCGGTCATAGTATTTAAATCCATTATTACAATAACTTTGGTTAAGCATAAAGACATCTGTAACGACCGAGTAGTTACATTAATTTTTGGCATAACATTTCTATAATTTCAAGAGGTTTCTGTAGGATCTTCTGCATGATAATACTATCGATGACGAACATGTATAGGTTAAATATAATTATAATCGATTACGCATTTACCAAAAAATAACAATTATTTGTTTGTTGTTGTGGAATTTTTGTTAGTGATTGATAAATCATAATCTTAATATAGTTATTTATTTATTCATATCGATTGATTGTATACAGAATTTGAGAAGTGTGGGATATTTATTGGATTCCACTTTTGAAATGCAAAAGGCGCATTTAAAGCGTGCCCCTTTTCCTCCTCGGTTTTCATATTTGTCATATTCCGTGACCAGAATTCGTATGGCATATATAAAGAAACTCACCCTTTGGGCCGCTGGCTATTTTCACGTGCCATTTAAAGTTTCACTCGGCAATATTTTTCACTAAAAAAATTATTTTATTTTAATTTAACTGCTCAACGATGGAACCCAATAACAGAGTGTGAATAATTTATATTATAAAAAGTCTGAAACTATAAATGTTTATTGTGCGCTTTATAATTTTTACAGGCAGGTTTTATACCAAGTATTATTTATTCAAATTAATGTAATCATTTTTGATTTGAACCGCGATTTATTTAAATTGCGGTTGGAATTATTGCACTCGAATCTACAAATTGTCGTGACTGCAATAAGCGCCACTGCTCGTGCTGAGATCTTTATCTGCATTAGGTTTTTACAAATACAGCATTTGTTATTGCTTTGTGCTTATGATTTTCAAATGGCTGCATTTCATGTAACAAAAATATTTAAGTACCTATATAATATTATATATTCGATATGTGTGAGTATTTATATGATAAGCATTAACATACATAATTTATTTAATTACTGAGTAAGAGAGATACCTCCATATTTGATTTGAGTATCAATGATAATATAATTATAAAAAAAATAATTGCTTTACAAAAATATTATTCTTTTCTGCTAAAAAAAATCGTTATCGAAATGAATTACCATAAAGTAGACACCGCAAGAAAACAGTATTTGGAAATCGGAACACCTCATTGAATTGTATGTTGAAATGCAAATAATCCAAAATACTGACGTAACAGTGAAATAATCTTTAGATTCAAATATTGTTTAATATTGTACCATGATTAAATGGATGAAATATATGTCATCATTAGTTGATAGTTCCTGCGATTTTCTTTCATATTTAAGAAACTACTAAAAAACAAAGAATAATTTCAAAATTGACCTTAATTCGTAATTATTTGTATAGCTATAAATATAATTTATAATAAATAACGAACAATACCAAAAGTTTTTTGTTACTATAATAAATAAATTGCCGCTATAGCGAGGAAAACCGGGATAAGGGGCTTGCTGTTGACAATATTATACTTGTTTTTCCTGCGTAATATAGATTATAGAATGACAGTGATTATCTACAGTGGAGAGACACGTTCCCCTTGGATATTATATAAACACAAAGCGCGTGGATGATAATATATTGGAATAGTTATCTTATCCCGGGTCGGTCCCGACATTAGCGGGGCGAGCGTGATACGACTGCCGATTCAATCCACCCCCTTGATACTCCGTCTCCTCGCCCGATAAATAACTACATAATGGAAAAATAATATCTCAGTGGATCTCGATGCTAAATTATGCATTATTTATTGAGTATACATAATGATGATTCGGCGAGCGAAGGGGGAACGAAAATAAAGCTTATCATTCTTACACAGCACTTGCATGGCAAATTATTTTCTTTCTTGTTGGTCGCTTATATTCCCAAATTTATCACCACCGCTATAATAAAAAAATGCGAAACCGTTTAATATAATTGCGATGAGAAGCTTATGTCCCAAATTAAATCATTGCGTGTCTAATACCGGAAAGATTTTCTTTCCGCGAAAGTATCTGTGAAAGAATGCCCGGTTTTGGGGTGGACTGTAACTCTTTAATTGCTGCCGGGAGAGGAAATAAATCAATTACGTGCAAGGACTGATAACCCAATTACGGAAATAGTGGTTTCTCCGAGACAGAGTGGGCCAAACGTTGGGGCCAGTTCGCCAGACAAATGTACAAAATCAGTTAACGCTCTCTATCCTTCCATGCACCGCACCACTATACTAGTAGAATCTCATTACTGAAATTTACAGATTTCTCCTTCTAATTACTACCCTAAAAATTAGGGTGCGATTTTTTATGATTATTACTCTGCACTATATGGAATTAGTTACAACGGCTATTTAATATAGTCCTTTAAGCATCTCCATGAAAGTTCTACTTGTCCCTAAACTTCAGTACCCACACGGACCGCACGTTACAAAACAGCTCCTTTCTTGCGATCCACCCAATTAGAGTAGATAATCAATTTGCGCGTAGTAAAATTAGCAACGTAATCTAAAGAGGGTATAAATGGTAGGTCTTACCGCAACTAGGAAGGCGAGTTGTGACGGTCTGCACATCCGTCTTCATTACCAGCCTCATTTACTCTAAAATAATAACAACGCGCACAAAGCGGCTTAATATTTAACCTGTCGTCGAATCCTCGTGTTCGTCGGCTGTTAACCCCGTCATAAACAAAGCCCATACTGGGACTTTGCAACCAGTCGACTTATTTCATGAGATTTAATAATAACATCACGCTGCAATGTCTTATTTCATTGACGGTTTATACTTTCTTGTTACGTTTTTATATGGCTTATTAAAATGGAACTAAATCTAATTTACACTCGGGGCAAATCCAAATTGATATTGTTCTCCGACTACTATATGAATATAAGACCAATATTGGGTTAATATTTATTATTAGCTTGCTATGCATGTAATAATTTAGTTTTAATTTTCTCACTCTAATTTGCACAATTAGTGGCGTTGTTTTACTGGAATGAATATTCTAAACATATTAAACAAGTGAACTCAAAATACATAGAGTATATGTTGATGTGGGGTAAATGTATGTTATGTAAATAGCTGCATACCTCTTGAAATATTTATAAATTAGGGATTATTGTACTCATTTTATTTACATAATGTAATGTATTTATTATTTAGGATTCCTTATTTTATATTTCTATTATCTATTAAATTTGCACTACTTTTTTTTCATTCACGATCATCAATTTTAATAAAAAAAATCTATTTTTACCAACGTAGCATATTTCTTAGTCGTTATGCTTTTGTAGTAGTTTGTCGAGGGATGGCACATAAAGAGGAGTTTAAGTAGAAAAGACAGGTTGTGGAACACGTAAAAATATTAAGTACCTTGGATTTATGTTTAAAGATTTTGGTAAGCAGGAGCAACACTGGAAACATGTTATGTTGAAACCCAGAGTCTTTGGAGAGAGAATGATTAAATAATTGAAGGGGATAGTATAAGAATAATTAAATCTGCTGCTACATTCATCACTGCGCGATTCCTGGCTGTATGATTATGATTATGATTTTTCTCCTTGTTTTCCATCTATTTTTGATTTCGAATATTACGTGTCCTTGATACACATTTTATTTCAATCAAAATATCACGACTTCTTCCTACTCGCCACAGGACTTCCTCATTGGTTATTCTTGCAGTACACGAGATTTTGAGCATTTTGCGGTAGAGCCATCTCTGAAATTCTACTATTCGGTTAATTGATCTTACAAATCTTATTCTATGGTTCAGATCAAATTCGGTGCTGGTAAGGACCTTTTTAAATTTCATGAATGTATTACGTGTCTGATGAGCATGCGTCTGTTAGCCATAATCCCAGATACTTGAATTTGCTGTGTTCTATTAGTAGGTAGCCAAACGTCAGTACTGCATCCTTGCTATATTCGGGTTTATAGATATATCCATAAATATTGTTTTCGCAATCTTCACGTATAGTACTACGAGTAGAACCCGAGTTTTTGGCGGTCTTCAGATCTCTATCTCACTGATTGTATCGTTTTCAATTATATTCACTTGGGCCGTTTGGTTCCAGTACGCGTTTTCTATGCATCGAGTGTCTTTTTGGTCAATGTCCAATTGTTTCAGGATATGAATGAGTATGTGGTGTTGAACTTTTTATAACGCCTTTTTGTAATGAAACATGAAACATTCGTATATGAATTATCTCTGCCCGTAAAAATGCTTCTCTTGTTTCCAGCCCTGCCTGAATCTACATTTGTCCCCAATTGTGCTTTCGCGTATTATATCCTTTGGTGAAGTATTTTGAGGAATACCTGCAAAGTTGATGAGTCTATTTTCTTCACACTGTTTGGCTTTAAATTTTAGGCATGGGCATGAACGTTGATGAGATTTTTTGCAATACGGCAATGCCTCTTTTATCCAGGAGTTGCTGCTTTTATGGATTTATCAAATTCCTTTTTATCGGGGACCCGTCAGGTTGTTACTTGTCTCTGTGTTGCTGTCTGGTCGTTAGTATGCAAAGAGATTTTTAATATACCACGCTTAACACGCTTCCTTTGTTCTTCAGTATCTAGCACTACTTCGTTCTTCAGGCTCAGTAGCATGGCAGTAGGTTTTCTGGAAAACTTCAGTTGTTTGTTTAGTGGCGTGTGCAGGTTGAAGACGTCGTGTAGAATCTGTAGTTGTTCGATTTCTCCACATTCTCGTATCAGGCAGTCGTTCTTCGCTTTTCTTATTTTGGTTCTTATTATTTTACGAATATTTTTATAGTTGTGTAATCGCCTTTGTTCTTGAGCTTGCAACTTTCGTCCGGTCTGGTTTATCATGATACCTGTCATTTTATGTTGTTATGTCTTTTTCTTCGATATATGCCGGTATATTCGCAAGTTTTGGCTGATATCAGAAATCACTGCCGTTCTTATTTGTTCGTCTTAGAATTTCTCAAGATCATCTGATACGAGTAATGTCTGGTCTGATGGGTATATATATATATATATATATATATATATATATATATATATATATATATATATATATATATATATATATATATATATATATATATATATATAGTATGAGGTTAGTGTGAATGAGAAGTAATAGAAAGACCACAAACATTATTTTTGCGAAGGATGTTACACTTAGCATGATCCTTGCTATAATACATTATATTGCAGGGAACGGGATGAAGGCAACTAAGGGGTAGTAATACGGACAATGAGGTATGAGATTAGGTTTAATGAGGCAGAGGAAGAATGACGAACAATATAAATATATTGAACATCCACAAGCGAGAGTGACTAGAAAAATTAAATTGTTGGATAGGAGAAAGATTCTAGAAATGTGAGACGTGGGTTAGTCCATAGAAAGTAGAATAAATGAGAAATATCAGAAAATGGTTACAGAGTAGAATACACGTAGGATTGGAAGATGAAGGATTGGAGGCAAAGCAAAATAACTATAGTACATATAACCAAGTCCAGACTGGGTTAATCCGGCAGTATATGAATAGCGAAATTTCGTAGGAAAAAAATAATGAATATGCTAGAATTAGATGCGACTTTGAGGAGAGAGGAAGAAATTTATATATTGTTTCTTGTAGGCATGCAGAATGAAGGTCTATATCATACATTAAGAGAAAATATCAAAAAATTATGAGAAATTGATGGATGTGGCGAAAAGACTGTAATTGGCAAAAGTCAGAGTGCAGAACAATTCAATGGAGCTTTTGTAATAAAAAATCTTTGTTATTTTTAGGGCTTTCTTTTTTTCCCGGCTGTGGTCTGGTTTTGTTGTAGCATCCCATTATACTGAGGCCATGGCTGAACTATTCTGCTCCTCGATTAGTGATTCCTCATACAAGGGCGCTGTATCTTCAATGAAGTCTCATGAATGTGCGGGCTTGAGGCTCTTTTAGGTTCATTCACGTTGAACCAAAGAGCTTTTTCCTGCATGCGTTGCAGCTAGTGATTACATGTAGTGGGGCCACAGCTTCTGCACGTTGGTAGGATGGATTTAATCCTTAGCGTCTTTACTGCAAGCCTTAATAAACATCCTCGTGTTTCATTATTGTTTGTCCCAGCATCGGAGGTGACAGTTTCTTTAGTGCTTTCTCAAGCTATTCGTTCTTATACACTCCTATCCCTGTTCCTTTGTTGCTTTTAGATCCTTCGGTAAACCAGGCTGATCCTTTAAGTTTTTGCATGTAACCACTTTTACCCTATTCTGTGCTTGGTATTATTACCGTGTAAGGTTTTGTGGTGTGTTTTTATTATCCTGTTTAGACAGTGTCCGTCCTTCTGTTTTCCCTAACGCTAGTTGAGTGTAGTCTGCGAATGATACGTATGATTTCTTTATGGTGTTAGTTCTGTAGATTGCTATCTTGGCCTTTGTCTCCACTTTAATATGAAGTGGAGGCAGATCCAATATAACCTAAATTACGGCGGTGGAGGTTTGTTACCATTTGCTATACCTAGACAGGCCATTATTTGTACTTTGTTTAGTATTTTCCTGCTCTGAGGCTTTGCACCAACAGATTGTTGGTGCATAAGATATAATGGAGCCTATCAATCTAGTGTATAACTAATACATCATTTTTTGGTGTTTGTCCCCAGAATTTTTCAGAACATTCGCCGGCATGCCCATAACGCTTGCAAGATTTGGTTCATAATCCATATCTCATCTGTCATATATGGCCTGAAGGTTAGCTTTAAGTCTAGGGTTACACCTAGATATTCAATCCGTTCCTCTATTTGTATTTCTCTGCCGAGCAGTTACTACTACGTGTAAATGGTACTAGAGAGACGGGTTAACCGTGAGGCCCTATTATATACATCACTGTTCTAGGTGTTTGAGTGTACCTTGCAGAAGTTCTGATGCCGTCAAATTAAGATAAGAAGCTTATACCAGAAAGCAACAGTTAAAATCAAGATGGGACAAAGATTATAAAAATGGTTTAACATAGGTAAAGGTCACGACACGAAAATATACCTAGAACAATCATTAAAACAGTGGATAAGAAAACGACATCATCTGCAACTATGCTGCATAGACTTCTCTTTCTTCTTCTTATTCAGCCATTTTCCATCCACTCATGTCCGAGAGTGGACGGAAAATGACTGAATAAGCCTATTCTAAACATTTCTTGGTAAATCTGTCTTGCGCCCTCTGAAACCAGTTGTTGTCTACTGTGTATTTGATGTCGCCTGCTCATCTTTATGTGGTCTTCGTAGACTTGTTATGTTTTGATCTCCATGTTGTTATATTACTTTCCCATTTGTTTGTTTCTTGCCTTGCAACATGTCCAGTCCATTGCCACTTTAGTTGCGCGGTCCCTTTAATAATAAGATGGGTTCCCCTGCTCTTCCGATTCTCATTTCTGACTCTCTTAATAATACCTAGCATTACTCTTTCCATCGACCTCTGTCTGGTCCTTAGCCTAATGTCACATAATTTTCTTAAAAGTCAGAAGTCATTGTAATGATACAAGAACAAGGTGCACCGAGAAAACAGCCCGCGACAAAATAGCCCGCGTCAAAATATCCTGCGACAAAATAGCACGCGACAAAACTACCCCGCGATAAAATAGCGCCGTGCCAAAATAGCCTCGTATACTGTTATTGATAAATGAGTTATGCATATATGTAGGGTCCCCCGCCAACACCACTTAACTAATATCAGCGGAAAAACATAATAGTAAACATTCAGGTTATAAAATTATAGGTGTCTAATATAAAGGTCGTAATAAATCATATTCTGCCGCCAACCTAACTTACTAACCTCAGTTGAATGGATCAATAAAGTTCAATGAAAGTAAATTATTATAAATATAAGTAACGAATAAATGTCCTGTATTTTCTAACAATAATAGTGATCGGGGTTATTTTGACGCGGGCTATTTTGTCGCGGGCTATTTTGTAGCGGGAAATTTTGTCGCGGCCTCTTTTGATGGGTCACGCAAGATCAAGACGATATCGAATTCATGGCCAACAAGCTTATAGAAAATTACAGCAAATGGGATGGAAGTAACTATAAAGAAAACGGCATATATGTGTGTAGATAGCCAACAACAGGACCTCACCCTAGAGGCTGGAATGCATATAAAAGTAATAAAGAAATTTAAATACTTAGGAGCACAGATACCCAGCATGGGAATACTAGATGCCAGTATAAGAGACAGTAATATACAAGGTAGAAGAGCTGTAGCTATGTTGAATGGATACTATGGTATAAAGGAATATCGAAGAAAAACAAACAACGAATATAAAAAAACACCATAGTAAAAAGCATAATTACATATAGTAGAGATATACGTCAAAGACAAGGCAGACGTTCAAAGAAACAGAAATGGATTAATGACGAAGGGCGACAGGAACATCTCATGGAGAGGATCACCAATGATAGAATCCGAGATATCATGGGAATAACGCACACCATAGCTAATGATTTCAAAATATAGCAGCTATGATAATATAGACAGATGCAAAAGAGCGATATATTGTATATGTTTAGGTAGCATAAGATAAATACTGTTAAGGTCGTTTTAGACAAGACAATTTCTTAGCTCAAAAGTTGTTCAAGAAATGAATTCATATATCCTTCTCCCATACAATTTGTCCTTGACAAATAGAACGCGTTATATTTTTCCATTTGATCTTCATCCAATTCCATATTTCAAATAATTTGCTGTATGATACGAGACAATTTAGATTGTGTCGCATCTTGACTAACTTTTGAGTCAAGGAATTGTCTTGTCTAAAACGATCTTTATTAAAATATATATTTTTTAAATTCAACTTTAATATTTAGGAGTAATAATATCATTTTCTGAAAATAGAAAATTCATATATTCAAATATGAATATTTTCAGAAAATGACTTTATATATTATTATAATAATATATATTTGTATATTAGCGATATAATTACTCATCTATGAAAAACCAATATGTAAATTTAACTATATAGTTGAACTAATTAAATGTAATTATCAGAGCCAAGCGTTTATTTTAAAGTTAAAACATGATAAAATTCCATATCATTGTTCTAGTTTCTTGCTAAAGTGTCCTAATTAAATCGACTCAGATAGAATCTACAACTTGTATTTAATAACTGGTACAGGATGCTGTTGGAAACTTTATATTAACCGTCATAATTTAAAGTGATTAATATTAAGGTGAACTTAACCGCGTTTTATCTCGCAGTAGCGAGTGGTAGTCAAATTGGCGGTCACGTTTACAAACAAAATGCTTAAAATATTATCTTATCGAGCATAAAGTATTTTACTATTATTACACTTCTTGATGACGCTACATCTACTTCAAAATAATAAGATCGCTATCTCAACTATATAAGCATGTTTCATAAAACAAACTTGAGTAATATTTAGAAGAAAACGCAAATGAATGAAGAATAGAGCAGGTGAAGAATTAAAATGTATAAATAAAATGTATGTGATATAGGTTTGAAAGTAGCAGTTTAATCCATAATTTTAAATGAGTTTTGTTTTATATATGTTTAGTTTCGGAATTCTCCACAGTTGCAAGAAGTTTAGTATAGTAACACATTGTATGAGATCGCGGTTTGAAGTACTTGCGACGGGAGCAGATGAAGAAGGCCTTACAGAAATAGACATATTGGTACTGCTATTATTCTCCATATTCTTTCGAACAGAAAATGGAAATTTAAGCTAATTTTCAGCTATTTCCAAGAACTCAGTAATTTATAAAGTGCCATATATTATTATATATAAATATATATATATATATATATATATATATAAATATATATATATATATATATATATATATATATATATATATATACATCAAAGTCATCTATGGATTTAACAGTAGCTAGATGTAGTTGTGGGGATTATGTAACCCCCATAGGGCGCGTACCCATGTGGCGGATAGGGGAAAGCTCGACAAGCCTTGCTTGTAGGGTAGGAATCAAATAAAATACATACGCGGACCAATATGAACTTCAATAGGTGTGATGCATGGAATATGCATAAAGATGTAAAAATTCTGGATATGCCCCCATAACTTATCAAGTTGCCTATGAAAATGGATGAATGACTACGACGAATAAGGCGAAAATACGAAGACATTATGGAGACATAATATACCTTATAATAGACATTAACAAACACACGAATAAAGGTGTTCCATAAAATGAGCAAGAACATTCCACTGTCTACTGGAGTACATCAAGGACTCCTTAAGTCCGTTTCTTTCAATTTGATTATGAATACATCATAAAAAGTATACCTGAATTTATAGGCTCCCATCCTGTAGCCTATATATTCGGAGACCCAACATAATTTGCTATACAGACGACACCGTATTACTCGCTAAAATGGAGGATAACTTTATGTAATTATTGTATTAAACAATAAAATATTGGTGGTATAAAACTAAGAAGTTTCCCTTACATATTTTTATAATATACCATAGTAAAGGTGGCAACTACTACTATTTAGTAAATTTAGTTATAAATGAAAATTTTAATCTAACCAAAGATTTGACAGTTATATTTTTGCGATGGTTAATTTTGTAAGTATAATTTGATTATATCTGAAAACTTAATTCTCCAAAAATATCACCGCAGAAAGTTTTTATATTTATGTTTTCATACAAGTCACGATTTTACATGAAGTATATTCACTGTTGGAGACACAATTTTTAAAATAGGACTGCACCTACATATAATAAACCATTTCCTTAGTGGACGCATAACAACGATATTAACGAAAAGAATATACTTGTCTTATGGTAGTAAATGTATTTCGTCCTTTTACGTAATTCCTGACAATCGGATTAATTTCGTCGGTTTTACATGCAATATTTAAAATCATCAATATGAGAATATTATAGTGCAACAAATAATAACACCCGTCTTTTTTACATTAGTGTAGAATGGCTCATCACTAATAACTCCCCATTATACATTCTACACACTTTGTATAACCCACTAAAAGTGTTGAAACTATGTTTTTGTTAAATAACGACTTTGATATGTGACCTACGATAATAAAATTTAATATGTAAAATGAAGATAATGAAAATCCCGCCTTCTTTGCACATAAGATCTATATTCCGAATACTTTCCGATCGGGGGTATCTTTCTCGTCCATAAAACTAACAATATACATACATCGATAGCTGGAAAGACATTGTCAACACAGATAATATTGAATCATCCACAAATGTAAAACTTATTTACATTTTTACTAAATATCTATAAAAAAGTAAAAAGGACAGCGGTCCATGCATCTGATTTTATACACAAACAGCACTAAATCGTCATTCACAATACGCGTGGTAGGGGTAGCGTAACTGTTAGCAATGTATTGCATGTCTATAAATATCCAGACGTTCAGAATTCAGCAGTGATGCTGTGAGATAATTAAGGTAGAGGTAATTATCCATGTTCTGTCACAGTTTTACGTTACCACTACCACGCTTATTGTGAATTAACCTTTAGTGTTATTAGTCTATAAAACAAATGAAACCGTACATTTTAGATAGACTTGGATTATTTTTACATTCACTCGATTTTTATATACCCCAAGATATCATTCATTCCAGGCCTATATGAAATTGTGTTTGTTGTAATGTACATGTACATTTATTGTTTACAGTTTAAGAAAGTCTTTTGATAATGAATAATTAATTAAAACATAATTATAGAAGGAGAAACAATTTCGCTATATTATATTTTTATAGAAACAATTATATGTACTTTTTAAATCTTTCATATCTTAATGAAAATCTGCATTCATTCCTAATTTTTAATTTTAACATATTTATTTTTATAATTAATAGTTCAATATAACTGCCTGAAATCTTTTTTTCACTGATATAATCATGGTTTTAAAATACTATGAGACCTAATAGAGCGGATTACCGCTATTTGTTTGCAAGATTTCAATACGTATCCATATTTCATATGGCAGAAACAAATGATTTATACATATTTCTAAACCACTATTTATTTTCTGTTGGTTTAAAAATTGATTAATTCGATAAAAAAATTAAAATGAATATAAATGCTTTATTTGTTATATATTATTGCTATGCCCAATTTGTAATCTTTAGATTTAAATAATTAAATATGCATCGCTACAAAACCCTCTAAGCTAAGTACAGTGGGCTTATCTAAATGAATAAATACAAAGAAAACATATATAAAAATAAAAACTCTTGCCGCTATTATAAAAAAAAGAACTTTATATGGCATATCAGCCCGACCCTTCCCTTTTACACAAATTCCAGCCGAAAAAAACAACACTTTCACAGAAAGAAATTTTAAAAAAACCAAACAAATACAAATTAACATGAAATACATCATTTTTCTAACCACTAAAATAAACCTCCTCTGCCCTCGCCTTTCCCATCCTCTCCTAACCATTCGTTCAGCTTTCTGCCCTCTCCAACCAACTCTGCTTTCACTCCCTCACATTTTCTGGTAAGGTGCCACCACGTGTCACTCCCCTTCCTACACAGCGCACACACGGTGTACCCCAGCCCCATCCACACATTTATTCCTCGTTCTTCTTACCCACACCTCGCTATTGCCATGCATACTTTGTCCTCTCTGCTCCACTCTCCCCTGACTAAGTAGCTCGGGAGTTTCCCCTGTACTTGCCACTCTACGTAGCCCGGGTTGTATGAGCTCTCAGCCATTCTCACTTGCCTTTCTTGGTACTCAATATCCCTCAATCTCTCCCTTAACTCAGTTCCTAGGCTACCGATTTCTCTCAGCTTCTCCTCTACCCACACCTCAGACATACCCACTCTTGCATACATCCTTTCTCTATCCTTCCGCTATCTACTCTCTGTTCTACTCTTACACCTCATCCACACCTCCCGTACCAGTCTTTTCTCGCCCAAATCCTGCAATCTTTCCTCAAACTTTACAACCCTCACACTCGACTCCCACCACCTACTCATACGACTTGTCTCCTGCAACAGTCCTGCCCTCGGTGTCGACCTTTCTAGCCCTAGCAGATTCTTTAGGAACCAACTTTGCTCCCTTTCTATTACCTCCCATTTACGCAATCCCCACACTTCCACTCCATACAACAATATAGGTCTTGCATCTCTTCCACTCTCTTGGCCACCAGCACCAATCATCTGCATACGCCAACATCCACACCTTCAATCTACCCACCACGACGTCTCCTGCCTGTTCTCTGCTCAGCACCTCCTCCAACTCGCTCATGTAGAGATTAAACAGCCCCCTCCTGTCAGCGGGCACCCCTGCCTTACTCCCACATTCACCCTAAATTTCTCAGATATTTCTCCATTCACTCTTGCTTTTGCCCAAGACTCTTTATACATCCTTCTCACCCACTCCACTCCTTCCTCTTCCATACCCAATCTATCCATACATTCCACCAGTTTCCCCGTAGGAACTGAGTCATACGCCGCTTTTAAATCCACAAACACCGCATACACTCTCCCTTTGCATTCCAGAGCTTCCTCCACCATTCTCTCCAGCGTGAAAATCTGCTCCCTCGTCCCTCGTCCCCTACTGAACCCGCCCTGGCATTCCGGCAGCAGCCCTTTTTGTTGTACTTTCCTATCCATTCTATTTTTCACCATAGTCATCATCAATTTATAACCGGCACTCATAATGGTGATCCGCTATTATATTTGGCTGTTATTTTAACTTCGAAAATATGATGGTATATTATTACTGCCTTCTGTAAAATTTAACTTCATATGTAATTTTGTTATGATGCTTTGTATAGAACGCATTTAATTTACAAATAGAGAAATTGTTTTTAAGAATAATTTTTAGATTTAAATGAAATCAAATAACTTGTTTGTGTAGTTTGTGTATGTACACAATTAAATACAGAGGAAGTAACACACATTTAAAATGCTCTTTTTACCTGTTTGTTTGGTCTCGTTTCTTTCATTCATTTAACGAATGGTAATTAGCATCATGTGCTTTAAACATTGACACATTGAAAACAGAAGCCCTTTTGATAAATTAAATGGGACGAAAATCAGTGCGTTCTCTTACGCTGGCCGCGCGCGCAAATAAATAATGTTAATGTGGGTAATCAATTTCAGTTCCGCAATTCTAAATAAAATGTTGATTTAAATCTAATTTTGCGGAAGGTTAAATTTACTGTTGCTTTATTTCTTCATTAGCGCATGCTTGCAGATGCAATTGGAATATATTTAAAATTCACAGGTGTTCATTGCAAGTAAACGAAATATATGTTTCCTTCACCATTACAATAAATTCTGTAATACAAGTAAGTAGTGATATACATATATTTACTTGGACTCTTTGTGATATACTCTTTAATCTAAGTAAATGATACAGTTTTACATACGAACATTTTGGTTTGCGTTAGGCAAATAGGTTTCGTTAGTTAGGAATAGTATGTTTCTACCATCTTAACGTTTGACAAACTAACTGTTGGGGTTAATAGTTCCCCATCTGGGATACTCAACATTGGCAGTAAGGAGAACTGTGCTCGTCTATTGTGCTAGTCTAGCTCTTCATTTTTGTTTGTAGTACTTTGCCCACATTCGTTTTCGAGTATATTGATGTACGGTCTTCCGTCACCATTTTATTTCTAACGGTTTTCAGATTTTGTTTTCATCTACGGATTTCATTATCCACTTCTTGTTGTAATCCCTAATATCTTTCCGAGCTGCATTTGATATGTATTTATTCCTTAGTCGGTCTTTATTTAACGAGTTGTTGTGTTCTGGATAGTTCTGGATAGTTGGCTGGAGGGTAGCATAGCTACAGACACTTAGGCCTGAAAATGGGCCCATTGTGAAACCTCCCTTTAGAGGCTGCTCACTCGTCCCACCAGTCAATTTTGCGTGCAAGCCGCAAAACCCTGGCGGGTGAGGAGCTGCCAATGCTGACCATACTAGGCCAGCACTCCCCTAGTATTTGATGCCTGGTAATTACTAGAGCTGGGCAGAGGCATATTACATGCTCTGCTGTTTCTAGTTCCTCATTGCACCCTCTACATAACGGGCTGTTCACCAGACCCATCGCGTGTAGGTGTTTGTTTAGCCGGCAGTGGCCGGTTAGGATGTTAGTCAATAAATTCAGACTGGTTCTAGATAAGTTAAGGCGGGCCGTGGCTGCAATTTTACAAGGTTGCCTAATTGCAACCTTTGATTGTTTGCAGCCCGGCGTTTCTCGCCATCTTACCTTGTGTAGAGCATGTGTCCTATGCTCTATTATTTTTTTCAGAGTACCTGCAAAAAGTATTTCATCCTCTTGGGTTGTTAGAGGATGTGAGGATCCCTTCCTGGCAAGTTCATCTGCTATTTCGTTCCCCTTGATGCCACTATGTCCTTTTATCCAGCAGAGTTCTAGTTTGTTATATTTAGCTCCAGGCTGTGTAGACATGAATATAACTCTTTCGACACAAATGTGTTGGCATTTAGTGCATTTAGAGCTGCTTTGCTGTCGGTGAGTATTTGGATATGTTTATCCTTAATATTCCGTTCAGCTAAAATTTGAACACATTTTAGTATTCCTGTTAATTCCGCTTGGAAGACTGTCGTGAGTCTTCCAAGTGGTGCACTTATCTTGAGATCGAGTTCTGGTGAGAAAATTCCATAGCCAGCTCTCGTCTTAGTTTTGGATCCATCAGTATACATGGTTATGTTGGCGCCTTGTGGGATACCATCCATTGTGATGATGGTCTGAAAGTGTTTGACAAAACTGTATTTGGGTAGAATTCTGTCGCACTTACCTTAGTGCTGTAACCAATCCACTAACCTATACAGCATGGTGGTGGTATTTTTTAATTTATTTTTTTTGTTTCAGGATTAAGTTATTCTTTTAATTTGTATATTCTTGGGTTCATTCGTTATTCACTTTCACGCTGTTTCTGTTCCTTCGGGATTGTGTCGTTTGGAGTTTCTATGATCGTAATGTCCTAGAGAGGGTTCACCATCGTCTTGTTTTCCCCTTAATTTAGCATTTAGATCTCCAATTAGTAATGTGGAGTTGTTGGAACTTTGAACCTTGCACTACTTATATCTTCATAGAATATCTCGCCTTCTTCTGTATGTGTTGATGTTGGCGCATACACCTGGATGAACTTAATGTTGTATCTTTAATTTAGTTTCTATGTAAGAAAGTATACTCTAGAGCTAGCTTTCAAAATGGATATTTTTGTTATCCTTTTTATGTATTATGAAACCTTCACTTCCCATGGAGATCTCTTCATTTCCCAGATTACTGAGTGATATGTTGTTCTCCTTCTCGTCATACTTCATAGGATTTTGTCGAGTTCTTGTTGGAGCTGCAACATGATTTCTTCATAAGAAAGCGTTCTCGTGTTGCTATGCGTAGTTTTTGTCTGTTTCTTCGAGTTGTTTACAGGCCTGATCCTACGAGGGTATTTATTCTTCGCACCTTCTGATCGTTGCTCGGTCCAGCTGCTATCGTGGCTGGCATAATTATTGTTATTATTAAGAGAGGTTTAGACATTTCCTAACATGCTGGCCATTGCGGGTTGATAGGGGTCTTTTAGGGAGTAACATTTCCTCTACTCCTGTTCTAACGGTTATTCCGCCGTGACTCGGTCGCCAGAGCGTTTGTTTTGTAGCAGGGTGCACCAGATGAGTGGGAACAACACTTGAGCGGGTAAGGTTGACATTTAGTATGGCTTCTTACCTTTTGGCCTTCTTTCCTTGCATTCCCAGTCAAATGTAGCCAGTAAACATAGCGACGTTAGTTAGCATAGTCATCATACTTTACATTATTTGAATTAGTGATGGTTCTATATTTACTGCTCATCGAGTGGCGCTTTTTTCTTGGGTGGTGGTGGAGATTCCTCATAAACGCTCGGAAGGTCACGTTGGCATTCTCCCCGGGAAGAGCTGGATTCCGACCCATCCAGGGTCGATCAGCTAAACCCCACGTCACTTGACAAGCGACGCTGGCCTTCTTCCTCCTGCTTAAGGCGGCCTGTCCAGGCTATCCTGAAACTTCGTCTAGACATCTTCGAGCATAAGCACGACAAGAGTCCCGGTCGTCACTGGCCTGGTACATTCGCTCATATGGTTAGGACCATGCTCCGCATTATTCACAGGTGCGTCGCAGTAGTGTGAAGCACTAGATGCAACCCTCTTGATACTGGCCAAATAGTGTTGATAGCATCCGTACCCAGATTACAAAAAGGTGAGCGAGTGGGTAGTCTTGCCGTGTGCTCTTTCCAGTCGGAATCTGATGGCGGGTATGAGCGCGGGTCCAAGCTCCGTTCGCGCTTCGGCTCCACCGATCCTGCGATACGGCCAGGGTGGTTGTCCTAGAGGTGGTAAGTGACCCTTTCCTCACCGCCCTTTCCTGGTATATGGGGGGTAGTATACAATAGTTGAGTGCGTGCTTCGCATGCGGCAAAACGAAGACGCAGTCTCTACGTTTGCTTCGAGGACCGCTGTTTGTCTGGCTAGCTCCTAGACTGCGTCAATTGCATACACGGTTGATCTGCTCTTACGGAATCCATACTGCCAGTCGGATAACAGTACGTCAGCAGAAACCAATTACTCGAGGCGGGCGACAGAGGCAGAGAGGCCTATACGACAGGTCGCTAGTTTCGACTATTTCTGGACGAGGACGAGCCGTGCGGCGGTCAATCTCGCCGGAAATACTGATATAGGACCTTCGTGTCCTGGAGCTTTCCTGGCTGGTAGCCTGTGGCTGCTACCAAGACGTCGTCGGTGGTCCAGGGCAAGATGTCCTCCGGACGGATTGGCTGGGTATCTTCCAACTATCCGTCGATTACCGCTCGTGCGCCACCTGACACCGAGACACCTAGCTTCCTGAAGACGATTGATCAGTCGATTCGTTCTGTATCATCTGAGCATACGATGTTCCAGTTCTTGCAATATTAGATACACATATCTTGATTCAATACTGTTTCTTATTTTTGTTTGCAGTTTCCCTTCCCTTTTGTAACTTTTTTGCATTTATGCACCCTCAGTAGTTTGCAGGGTGTGCTTCCCCGTCATTAAAACATTTAGCTGATGTATTTATTGGTTTTGTATATTCAGCGTTATGTAATTGGCAGAAACTTTGCGTGTGACCATAAAGTTTGCACTGTTTGCACTGAGGTATTAGTTCGCTAGTTATCATCGTTGTCATTGCACATATATTGTAATTCATATGTTTATTTGATATCTTCTGTATTTTTGTAAGTTAAGATATATAACGGTAGTTTTACGTATACTAATATTGTTTTCTTTATTTTATTTACTGCTTTGATAATTTTAAAGCATCCTATAATTTTTTTATGATTTCTGTTTTGTCCCAAGAGAGATGTAGTCCTTTCACTATTACTCTGATATGCATATCCTGATTATTTTCGTAAGTGTGCCATTCTTGTTTAATTAATATCATTCATGTACTTAGTAAGATCTCTATACTCAGTTGATATATTAGCGTTGATTTTTATTTGATTATTGTTGTTAATATTAGTTTTAATACAACCATGCTATTAAAACTAATATTTTTTGACTGGAGCTTATATTTAATCTCCGTCTAGTTTCTTAAATTACTTATGATGACTGGGGAAGGTTTAGGATTTTTCGCAATTTTAAACAGAATTTTAGTTGGGCTGTTTTTTTTTCGTACTATTCGGTGGCTTTTCTGTCATTTATTTAAACAGACATATTGCTTTAATCGCTACAAGCAATCACTGTTTTTCCGAATTGGCTGGACTATAATTTGTATTCTTTCCTGTATTGATTCGCGATGGTAATTTTACCTGTGGCTGTGTCTTGTGTCCTGTTTTATTGCTGCTATGTTATCATTTGACTCCTCGGCGATTGGATTTCATTAAACGCTTGTTGTAGCTGATTGTAGATTTAAACTAAATAACCTCGTTCTCTGTCATCTGACTCGTTTGTGGAAAGACGTTTCCATTTTTCTGGTTAAATTTCTGGGGTCAAAATTATACACCGGTAAGATAGTCACTCATATTTATTTACTGAATTAAATCAGACGGCCCAGATATAATTCGATAAATAAATTTTCACAAGTAACTTCAGAAAAACCTATGAGCTTGAACAAATCCTATATAGAAACCCATTTAATTTGAGACACTATATGCTACGAAGACATCATATTAAACATGATACTGTATGAACAAATAGTATGAATATTTTTAAAAGCGTCATTCAATATAAAAAATAAAATAAAACACTTTTAGATTAAACAATATGTTTTTCTATTAATTTATTTGCTATTGTCTAAGTATTTTGCATAGAAATAGGACAATTCTGAAAACAGTAGATAATTTTTTTTAATGTTTGTGTAAAAATACTATCATAAATCTAAAATATATAATCATATATAATCAAGTTAAACCATATTTTAGTCATCCAATTTATTTAAAATAAGCGAAAATAATTACCGCGATGTTTTTTCTTATTATATCGGCTCGTTGGTCTAGGGGTATGATTCTCGCTTCGGGTGCGAGAGGTCCCGGGTTCAAATCCCGGACGAGCCCACTCATTGTTTTTAGAAGCACGGAATGTCTGTAGTCCGGTCCCATATGTATTTTAATAATAAAACATTTCCCAGAAAATAAAATCGTAGATATGTAAATACAGTATTTTTTCAAGAAGTTTTCAATTAGACTTAAATAATTATATTTATATTAATACAAGCAATAACATATAAAGTAAAGGTGAGACACTTTATCCCACAGCAGTTAATAAATACTAAATTTATTATATTTGCACTAATACGAAGAAAATAATACAACCCATCATTTAATTTGACAACTGCGGATTATCGTAAAGCACATGTCATGTCTGTATTTCGAATTGAACTCCTCAGAAGTATATATTTTGTAATTAAATTTTTAATTGAGCGCAGCGAGAAAAAGTGCACTAAAAGTTTTTAATTGCTATACACGGTTCTCCGGAGATATTAACTCCCACATATTTTATTAAGGCAACATATTAAATAATTCTTTTTAATTAAGTGTGAGCTATAAATTATTTACGGCAATTATAATTTAACCTTTAACTGGATGCAACGCGCATGACGCCGTGTACATTATACGCCGGCGTTAAATAGTTTGTATCTAATGCGATCTCTATCCAGAAGCATAATATTTACCTTCCAGTTTAAATTCATATTACCAAGTTTACTCTTGATAGATACAAGAGGCGTGAGATATTTATTATGATAAACTTGATTCGTGCAGTATAATATCATATTTCTGTAGAATATACTAATAATTATAATTCATTAATACAATTAATGTAACAGTGTTTCTTTATACTAAATAAATATTTACCATATTTAACATATTGGGATAGATTAATAATTTCATATAATTATATATATATATATATATATATATTTATATCATTAATAGTAAAGCAATATTATTTGTTGTTACCTGTATATTTAGGGACTATTTCAAACTAATGTGCATGAACAATTGGTCATGGTCATACCAATTAAAGTAATGATGTTATAATTATAATTCCAACACAATATTTACAATATGATATTGTGTATATTATTGTTTTATTTAAGCATTTTGCGTGTTGGTGGTAAACTGTAGACCTTGTGATCGATACGTTCTGGTTTCTCGATGAGGGCAAATAGCCCGGAGCCTTTTCATCCATTTATATACTCGATATTTTTGTTACGGGAAATTGGATCATTCTGATTTCCATACACCTAAGCCGGATCAATGTGAGGACCACAATAACAAGAGAACGCTCATCTAGTAGCACTTAGCCCGGAGGCATAATCTACACTTGTTTGTTTTTAGGTGGATTATGTAAACTTGAAAAAATATCCAAATTTGTTGCGAAAAATTCATACATGGTGAATATTTTAAAATTATTATGGGAAGGTATATCGGTTAAGTAAAAATAATTTAATAGTAAGTAATATATGATGCTAACCTATGTTATTACATCGTATATCTAAAATAAATCTTGCTGTATGTTAATACGTGCGAATTTTCCACTAAGCTATGTTTAATGCCCGTATGATTTATTGTCCAATATGCGGCATAAAAAGGCAACTGGAATGAAATAAGCGGCGGCATAGGTATTGTCGAAGAAATGAATATAAATGTCATTAAATACACCGTAGGATGAGAAATTTGCTACGGGTTCAAATTTAAATAACATTACATCAATCTTGCCACACTAATAAGGGGAACTCTATCCCTGCGAACTGGAAATGTATCAAAATGAAAATGAAACTCATTAACAATCGCATTGTTGTGTTGTTTCGCCAGGCGAAGTAATTAATCTTAATTCTTAAGGAATACTCACCTTTTTCACTATTTGATAATTGTCGTAATTTATCAAGTGGATAATTCCAAGAACTTAAATGTAATAAATAATAATCGGAAAGTACTACAATGATGATAACTTTTATTTTTCATATTCACAATAGGATTTATGTTTGAGAATATTCCGACAATAAAATGTATTGTTTGCCATGTACAAGCTGCAGCCCCTCAGACCCCCCTGAATATCCACAAAGCACGTATATGTGTACGTTCTGTGTCTGCAATTGTGCATGTGACGTTGATGGCTTGGGCTTTCTGAATATTACATCCGGTATACCGCTGGCCCGGGCCCGGTGATTGCGGCCGTCTCTCCAGTATAATGCTTTATTAATTTATAAATAAATTTGAGATTTATGTCCGCCAAAATCTGAGTATACCACATGCATAATTTATCATTCCAGGTAAATACAGTATTTAAATGTAACCCATAAATTATAAAATATTTCATTACGGAGTCGGCTTGCTTTTGTATGTATTACTGCTTTATTAAAAAAGCATATTACATGTATGAATGTGTACTGTAATACTACGCTATTGATTATTATAAAAACAGCTAGTATACGCTAAAGCTTATTTTATCTTCGAAACTCTATCGACCGTTTCTTACCAAATTAGCCATATACGTATTAGGAACTAGGTCTTAAAAAATTAATGGGCAAAAAATACTAGTGGGCCGCTTACTGTATATATCTTCGGCGCTCCATAACTTTGGGGATTAATATTAAGTGTTTATTAGTTAAAAATAACTCTAGAAAATAATGACCTGTACAATATATTGCGCTTTATTTGTGTTCCTATTCGTTTGTGCTTTAGCCACTTTTAGTGAATACTAATTAAATTCTTTTATGTGAATTTTATTTGTGTAGGTAATTTGAATGTAAATTCGACGATCTTTGGTAGGTTTTCACGCTTTATCAAGAGTACTTATGTTACTTCTATAAGCACATTTCAGTGTAATAGTAAAATTCTATTATCGTTCATTATCAGTCGTGTAGACGTTTAAGATTTACATTTCGTTTAAGACATATACATTATTCTCTACATTGTGTTCCATATTTCCTATAGCTCTATGATTATGATTTCAAAGTATAACCATGCCATATTTAATAATTGATTTAAAACTACTATTAAAATTAAATTAATTCTGTTATCATATTTTAAAAATTAGATTCTCTAATTTATGTGAATAATTTAAATAGGCATGCTAAATTAAAATGTCCCCCATAACCCAGCGCTGTTCTATTCAAAGCGAGTTAATGAGAAAATATATTAAGAGCCACTGAAGATGGCGGGTCAAAGACAAATCATGTAATTGGTTTGTTGACAGATTGCATTGTTTCGGCGGGAGTAATGAAATGAATAGTTAAATGTCACGAGGCGAAGACTGAAACGGGCCTGCGGAATGAAATTTATGCAGATTGTCTACTGTATATGGTAATTATGTTTACTCTAATAATTAACGTAAATAAATAATGCTCGTATCAATCAAATTGATCTGAGGAAAATAGAATATTAACGAAGATAAATGGAGAATTGATGGTTTTATAATGTTGTTTTTAATATTACTTTATATGCATTCGAAATAAGAAAAATAATTATATATGGATGGATCAGAAAATATATAATAAATCTTAACTAAAATGAGATTACTTTAGGTAGAAATAGAATGTAGTATATTTCGGTATAACATTACATTTGCAAGTGAAGTTACGATTATTTTACATATATTATGTTGCCTGAAAATCGTGTTTGATTATTTATTGAATTATAGAGCATATGTGTAACTAGTTCTTTTAAATAAATCAACGTGTTAGAATTCATAGTAGTTTTACTCATCTCATTCTATTGAAAATAAATTATCATGTAGTAGACACCAAAACCATTTAATTTCTATTTATATAGCAAAAAATTATTTATTTAAATTTATGCATGGTTAAAATATACAATCAAACATCAATTAATATTTCTTCATAAAAATTAACGTTTTGGGCTATATTCGTATTCGTGTCAGTTTGTAAATGGATTTGATCGTTTGGTAATACAATAATATGCTTGCTTACCACCCACATCGGTGGTATTCATCTTGATGTCTTGTCCATTTTATATTATTGACGCTTCATGTCTGCAGGTCATTCACCTTTTTGTCGTTTATACAAAAATAACTTTTTCATCGGCATGTCGTCAGATTAAAATCTGAATTCAATCTAATATCGTAACAGATAGCAAATAGAAATAGCATTAGGTTTCGCAATGGTTTCAGTACGAGGGAAGATTAATTTGGTTTGAACGTACTTGAGAGATGTTGTGAAATATCGGTTGACTTGTATGGTTACCTGTTTTATAGTTTTCCAGAGACATTAAATCGAGTCAAATATGAAGACCTTATAGAACTCTTAAAAAATATTGGAGTGTATGGGAGAGATCTGCATAATCACTAGTTTATACCGGCATCAGTCTGCAGTGATAAGAGTAGATAAGAGTAACTCAGAAGCAGTTAATATCAAAAGAGGCATTAGGCAACTTTGAGAATATACTATATTGTCATAAACAATTGTCGATTTGCGGACGATTTACTACTAGTCGCCTCTGGGCAAGTAGATAGAGGGCTAGCTTCGACCCGATACTCAAGACAGACCGTCACAATTACGACTAGCGAGAGGGGTGCGGCTAAACTAACACCCACCAAAATAAGGATAGGACTGTTACTATGCAAAGCGGTGCGGAGGGAAGATCTACCCAGTGACTGTTCCTGCTGCTGGATGGACTGTTACAGGAGAAACTAGGAGAAGGGACGCCGACAGAGGAGACCACACTCCCACCGAATGAGCCCCCACACTATAACCATCATACAAACAAACGTCGGCAGGGGCGAAGCAGCCCACCAGCATTTCCTCGCCACTGCGGCGGAGACAAGGCCCCCGTGATCCTGGTCAATGAGCCAAACAACTCAAAGCTCGACTGTTCGTGGGTGATGGATGTTCCCATGGGGGACGTATCCATAAATATCTTAGGCAACCACCATGGGTAAATCGTGTCCCACGGTTCACATGCGAGGGGGATCGCATGGACTAATCCCCAAATTGTGGCAGGGCACATGCGAGTTAATGGTTGGCAACACTGGAAAGGGCAGTACGAGTGGCTTTTTTTTATGGGGGGGGGGGGGGGGGTAATGCATTTAGGCACCGTCCCGGCTTTCTAACCGGGGTGTGTCGGACTCACCAAACTTGGAATACCGACTAAACCCTAACCCTTGCACTGAGCCGACGCCGGGTTCGCCGTTGGCATTTCACAGTGGTCGGCTCTCTTTATTTTATGCATCCATTCACTGATTTTCATGTTCTCTCTCATACGTCTCCTTGGTCTTCAGGACTTTACCAATCCAGGATTGGATTGCATTCCAGTTGCTTTTATCAGAAAGCATTGCTTCGACTACGTTGTCTGGGCGTAACTCCATTCCCAGTGCAGCTTCCGCACGAAGCTTTTCCGTAGACCACCGGGCACAGGAAAAGAAGGTGTATACGAGTGGCTAGCGGGAGGATCGTCGTAACGGGCTCTCGGGGGAATAAGATCGTGGAAATGGCAGCTGCACTTGAACTGTCAGTCTACAAAGTAGGAGGGATGCCGACTTTTGCGAGGGAAGAGTCGGTGTTCTTCATAAACTCTCACGACAATTCGGCTGATGGGGAGAGTGCAGAAGTGGATGGTGCTGGATGAAGAATCCTTAAGCGGCCACCGACAGATAATGAGCTGCAGCCAGCACACCACTATAGACCATAGAGGAGATGGGCCATGAATAAGGGTAATGCTGGAGCGTTCACCCAAACTCTCAAGCAACGACCCAAATACACTTGCAGAAGAGATAACTTGCGAGAGGCGTGTGAAGCCGCGACTTTAAGCAAGAACGTAGGAACTCGCAAAAGTGCCACCTACTGGTGGAACCACGAGGTAGCAGATGCAAGACGACAGGCCAACCGGGCAAAAAGGATTAAACAACGGCAAAAGCCGCCGGGGCCCAAACTGAATCACTTCGGGACCTATACCCAGTGGCTAAAGATGAGCCGCTTTAGCGGGCGATTGAGGGCAGCCAGGAGGCATGCTGGCGCTAACCTTGTAGAAAGGCCGAGGATGACCCGTGGGGCCTCCCGTAGAGGCTGGTGAGCGCACTGTGATACCCCCACATCTCAAATGTCACCAATTGTTTACAAATAGCGTCGGTTAGTGTTCACGATACCACTTCATAAAATAGAACTGGGTATATATAGCAGCGCAGAATTCTCATCGTTGTATTAGAAGAGCTCTGGCTTTTTCAATACGGATTGTATTTCTTAAGAGTTATCACATTGATCATTAACCCTAGTGTCCAGATATGTATAAAAATTTACTCTTTCAATGAAGATTTAACTGACGATAAGATGAGAGTTAGCAATATTTGTTCTATATATAAATAGCTTGTGGAGGCGACTTATTGTCTTAAAGTATTTTTAGGCAAAGTTATGAACTCAGACTTTAGCCAGTCATGTGGTAGATATCCAGAATTATATATGTGGTTAAAACTTGGTCAGCCACTTAATACTATCATCTCGAGATATTTGGCTTTCCAAATTTTTGATAATCGTTCTTTTCATGTTGTTCCACAGTATCATGTTATCATTTTATAATATTTTTCTACACTCCATTAATTACAAAATCTTTGAGGTCGCAGGGGTTCGCTCCTATCATCCATCACATATCGTTAACCATTATATTGATACAAATTCTTTACATTTGATGAAATGCGTTATAGATTATCCCAGACTGTGCCACTGTTATTGCACTCCAAATGCATATATGTGCATATGTTTATATCTACACACCATATAATTTTCTTCTTTTCGTTTTCACCTATCAAAACTAATCAAATCGCTCCTCCCCCATGGAGATCCGACTGGGGGACATGAGAATATTTTGCTTTGATTGTGATATTGCCATATGATTGATACTAGAGAATCGCATTCTGGGGTTTAGTATAATGGTCTTCATCCCTATGCCGTTGATCTCATGGTTCTTAAGGGCTCATCCGCCTTTATGGCCGGTTTCCCAACTCCAGGGTAAAGAGTTGCCATAGCTTCTATTAGCTCGTACAGCCAAAATGGTTGGCCTACAGGAGGGGAGTACTTATTCTTTACTTACTTACTTACTCGTTTGGTCGTCAGTGCCTCGCCTCGTTGGTTATTATACAAGGTGCACAGGGCGCAGGTAAGGTTATCATTTGGGTTTAGCATCGTGTACACTAACCCCTTTACACCCCTATATTACAGATAGTCCATATGGAACGCTGTACGATTGCAAAAAATTATTAACAGTGACATTTCCTCCAGTTTATTCATTATTCCAAGCTCGAAGCAAACAAATTTGTTATTTTATGACAATTCTACCATATTTGTGAATAGCCATGTCATATACAATGTAACTTTGCAGTCTCCCTATATACCGCATTAATTACATACTTAATTTATTAATCAATTGATTTAATTAAATTATTCTAAATATAACTACTCACTCACAGAATAATTTTGTGAATTGGTACATTCTAGTGGTGATGATAAACGTTGGAACAGCAACCTTTTCGGACCATATAGGGCCTCTCATTCAATTTATTTAATCAATGATTATGAATTAAATGAATTATATTTGATTTTGCTAGATTCTTTTCAATTTTCATGCGTACATAAATTATTATTTTTATACGGATTCGGCCATAATACAGGAATTATATTGGAGGAAAGAGGAGAAATATCGAATATACATTATTAAATAAAAATCAATAAGAAAGGGTATAGCGAAAACATACAACTACTGGTTCGAGTACTCCACAAACGTTGTCAAATTGTATTGCTTTATATGTGATACGTATGTAAATTTTTAGAATACATATAACTTCACATCGAGATAAGACTTATTCAATTTTCTTCGGCAAATGTGAAATATAATACAAGGATAATATACCCCGTATACGTTTGCACGTATAA
Source organism: Lordithon lunulatus (assembly GCA_963942505.1). Taxonomy (NCBI): domain Eukaryota; kingdom Metazoa; phylum Arthropoda; class Insecta; order Coleoptera; family Staphylinidae; genus Lordithon; species Lordithon lunulatus. The sequence goes on along the minus strand of OZ012666.1, from coordinate 50,639,213 downwards.
TGTAGACATGTGAAAATTTACTTAATATAATAAAGCAATATTGCACATTTCCATAGGGGTCGAATATACTAAACATACATAAATGCATGATTTTATCAATATTTGTGATAATTAACCTTGAAATCTACTGTGAAATCACGTGACTCATATTGTGGTTCATATTGTGACTGGAATTGAAACTATTTAAGACTTACCGTATTACATAATTTCAATTGAAATGAAATCTTACTGATATGAAATTTAAATACCGATCTGATAACTCAATATTTAATATATTCGCTATTTTAAGGCAAAATTGTTTGAACAATATTTTTTACGCATAAAGAAACTAATAAATTTTTAGTTAATAATAAACAAAATATATTATTAAATTTCGGGTATACATTGCCTACATTAAATTTTTACATACAAAAGCGTGTTACAAAGTTCGATTTGCACCAGTGATTCTGGAGATTTTCTGGGGTAATGTAAGTACTATTTATTTGTACTGACAGAAATACAAATGGCTAATGTCATTCATCAGTCACAAAATAACTCAAATAGATATATAAACAGAACTAAGTTCATTTTGGCCGCCAGCTGTGTGCGTGGCGTTTCGCAAAACTGTAAAAAAGTATGTGCGACCTTTCAATGGTTGCTGGAATCGTTTTTTGGCTCAAACAAACTATTACTTTACAAGTATCACTGATATATGAGCCTGTGAGAATGAAAGTGGTGTACGTCACATTTGAATTGTTTTGAAAATGAGAAGAATTTGTGTTTGGTATTTACGTAAATCGACGAACACAGTTAATTATGAATAAATTGATTTCAAGTCTGTAACTGTGTACGTCGATTTACATAGATACGAAACGCAAAATATTCTCCTTTTCAAAACAATTCAAATGTGACTTACACCACTTTCATTCTCACAGACTCATATGTAAATTGTAAACGCTACCGTTGTCAACGTAGAAAGTGTAAAGAAACTATTGGAAAACACTTGTAATTTTAATTATAAATTAAGATTAAATAAAGCCAAATAGAAAACATGTGGTAGATATAATATTGTCATTTCAACACCTGTTATAATCCTAAGGCAACCTCGTATCCATTAAAAAAACATAAAAATCGAATATAGCGCTATTATAGTAAACAATGAAAATTGTTCGAAATCCATCGCTGAATAGAGTGAGAAAATGACACAACCTGTCCTCGCTAAATATCCCCACATAGCGTAAGCACAAAAGAAAATCCAATTCTCTTTGTATTTTATGTGATTTTAATCATTGTTTGTTTGATATAAATGTTTTTAAATAAATAAGGCATAATAGTAGATTTATATTATGTTTATGTTTTTAACTATAAAGCATACTAGACTCTCAACACTCACATAGCATACAATAACACATGGCAGAAGGACTCGAAAGTCAATACCCAAGTTACTAATGTAATAAAACAAATATAGTAACTGCTATATAGATGCACCAATTTAAAACTGTAAATATAGAAACTACTATCTGCAATAGACGATATCAAATGTATTTAAATTTCACGCCCGCAACATTCAATATGATTGCACTTCCAATGACAAAATCCTCGTCCTTATAACCCATCATACGCCATAAAGGGTGTCTAATTTGCACCGCTGAAACTACTTTCCAATAAATATATCCGTGAGAGATTTCCTTAATGGAAAACTTCTATTCTGCACCAGATTCCGAATTCACGACTCGGGTTATTGCAACTCATAAGAACTTTTTCCTCGGCGGTGCGTCTTAAATGCCATCTCGAGATCGTGCCTGGGACTGCTGCACCGGGCCGAGCCCGCCCAATCGCTCACAATTAATAAGCCCAGCAGTAATTTACCCCTCGACGACTGTCTTAATCGAATTAAATCCGGCTTCATATATTTAAATGCGCGGCCGGAGTTTAAATATTTTGTAAATGAATTGTAAAAATTGCCCGCCCCCTTCTTTTAGTGCGGCGACGGGCCACGTTGAATATTTATAAGACGCGGGATTTTGGGAATTGCAAGACGTGTAATTAGTGAATTTATCGCGGGAATTTATTTCGTTATTTAACAAATTTGCGGGGGAGGCTTTAGAATATTAAAGCGCGTTTCTTAATCTTATCCCAAAAAAATATATTTTCATAATTAAGATTATAAAATATACACGAATTATCATGCTAATGAAGAACACTTTTACCGAGCGTCACCTTTTTATAGGAAAGTAGACGTAGATGTCTTAACTTAGATAAATAATCAAAATGATGGATAGATGAATCTAGCAAAAATTAATAACATATCTGAATATAATATCCTGCGGTTACTACGATAGATATACGTACAGCGGTTTTAGGTTAATTGGGACAACGCATCACGACTGGTCTGCCTGTAGGACGAAAACGTCACCTTTTGTTGTAGTATTAGTACAAGGCAACTATTTCAACATTTGTATCTTTTTGTACAGAAATTACAGACACTTATGCCCATTTCACTAATGCTCTATAAATCTAGGCATAACTTCGGCAGTATGGTTGCCATTTAGGGATTATTACACATGGATGATAATAGACGAATTTGAAAATACAAAATTAGATATAATGGTGATAACAGAAACAAAAAAGAAAGGGAGAGGTTTAGAAAGGGCCATAAACGACCACATACAAATATGTAGTGGAGTTGAAGAAAGTGAAAGAGCGAGAGCAGGAGTGGGTTGCATAATAAACAAAAGGTTAGAACAGTCAATAACGGAATGGGAATGCCTAAACGAAAGATTAATGACAGTAACGATTGAAGAGGTAGATGGATGGAAGGGAAATCTAATCATAGTATATGGACCAACAGAAGATGAAAGTAAAACAGAAAAAGACAAATTCTGGGAAGAGCTACAAATATTATACGAGAAGGCAGGAGAAAATACTTACATTGCAGGAGACATAAATGCAAGAATAGGAAATATAAATACAGGGATAGAACATATAATGGGGATTCATGGAGAACCGACGAGAAACAACAACGGAAACAGATTAATTGACTTCTGCATCTTAAACGACGTCGTAATACTAAACTCAATATTCACCCATAAAGAAATACACAAATATACAAGAGAAGTAAAGAGTAGAAATGAAAAGTCGATCATAGACTATTTTCTAACAAACACACAACAAAGGAAGGTAGTTAATGATGTACGGGTGAAAAGAGGGAGCGAGATAGGAAGTGATCACTATCTAGTTGTAGCAAACATCACAATTAAGGAAGAAATAAAAACAAAAAGGATAACAAGCGGAAATGAGGTTGAAACAAAAAAGGATAAGTACAAGAAAGAAACTGCAACTGAGAAATTAAGAATAGACAAACTAAAATATAAAGAAACAAAAGCTAAGTACCAGAATTATATTAAGGAACTCGCATCCGTCTCAAAAGGTAACGATGTGGAGGAAATATGGAGCAATTTCAAACACATAATAACAGAGGCTACAAAACGCGCATGCGGAACAACCAGACAGGCAAACAACAGAAAGCAAACGCGATGGTGGACTATAGAAATAAAAGAAGAAATAAAGAAGAAAAGGCAAAAGTGGATAAAGTACATCAACTCCAAGAAAGAAGAAGACTACGAAGCGTATAAAATACAGAGAAAATCAACGAAACAAATAATCAAAGAATCAAGGGAAAGGACATGGGAAGAATTTGGGAAAACACTGGAATACAGCTTTAACGAAAATAAGAAGTTGTTTTATAGAACACTAAAGAAAAGCAAGAACGAGAAAGTACAAATAACACTAAGACATCTAAAGGATAAACAGGGAACAATAATAAAACAAGATCATGAAATAATGAAAAGATGGCAAGAGCACTTCGAAGAGCTTTTGCAGGAGAACACGACGATAACCACAAACGAAGGAAATGAGAACGCACATGTGGAAAATATTCTGAACGAAGAACCAGACAATATAACAGAAGCAGAAGTAAAAGAAGCACTTATAAAATTAAGAAATGGTAAAGCAGCAGGCCATGATAACATAAAAGCTGAACAACTCAAAAATATGGGCGAGGAAAGTATAAATTTGTTAAGGCAGCTTCTAAACACTGTATGGAAAAGTGGAAAAATCCCAAATGACTGGGAGAAAGCAGTAATATTCCCAGTATACAAAAAAGGAGACAACAAAAACTGCAATAATTACAGGGGAATATCACTAATATGCACAACTGCTAAAATCTATGAGGTTATACTAGAAAGAAAACTAAGACAACAAACAGAAACAATGATGGAAAATGCACAAAGTGGCTTCAGGAAGGGCCACTCAACGCAGGACCATATATTTACAGTAAGAAAACTGATGGAGAAATCAATGGGCCATGACAGTAAATTATTCATAGCATTTATAGACCTAGAAAAAGCGTTCGATAGAGTACCGAGGAAAACGATGTGGAATATATTACAAAAGAGGCAAATAAGCAAACAACTACAAAGAGCAATACAAGGTGTATACAGAAAGACATATAATTACATAAGGACAGGAAATCAGATATCACAGGAATTTACAACCAAACAAGGACTAAGACAAGGTGGAGCATTAAGCCCTCTACTGTTTATAATATTCCTAGATAATATATTAAAAAATATAAAGGAGAAAACAAGGAAAATGGACATAGGATACTATAAACTACGACGCACAATGATAGCTGAGTGTGCTTTTGCTGATGATATCGTAATACTAGCCAAATCCGAAGAAAACTTGCAAGAGAATATTAATATATGGAACGAAGAACTAAATAAACATAACATGACAATAAGCGCAGATAAAACAAAAATTATGGTGATCGCCAAACAGGAAGTGGAAACAAATATCCAAATAGCGGGGATAAGTATCGAACAGGTGGAACAAAATAATACTTAATAATAAGCAGGTATCGAAGAACACAAAACTCATAATGTTCAAAACAATATATAGACCAACACTGATATACGGAAGCGAAACATGGACATTGGACAAGAGACTTAAAAGCAAAATACAATCATCAGAAATGAAGTACTTAAGGAGGATAGAAGGTATTACCAGAATTGACAGAATACGAAATGACCAGGTTCGAAGAAATCTCCAGATAGAAAGTATACAGACAACCATAGAAAGGAAACAACTCGGATGGTATGGACACATAATCCGCATGCCAGAAGGGAGACAAACAAAAATTGTATGGAACACAAGAATACAAGGAAAGAAAAGAAGAGGTATACCACACAAAACGTGGGAAGACAACATAGAGGAAATATTAACGAGGAATGGCATTAGATGGCAGGAAGCAAAGAGGATGGCGGCAAACAGGAAGGACTGGAAGGAATTCCTACAGAAAATTCAATAGATTTATATTTGTTTTAAATTGATTTAAAATACGTTTAAACAATCTCGACACCCGGAAGGGTATAAAGAGATTTAAAAGATTATATATATACACATGGATGAATATATATATATATATATATATATATATATATATATATATATATATGTGTGTGTGTGTGTGTGTGTTTGGTGAAAACGGGCATTAGCGTTTGGTTTCAAGAAAGGATATCGTTGTCGCCTTGACAGTTTTCGGTTACTCGGAGGTCTATTAGTCGATGATAAAAATAACTTATGTTATTTTCATCCACTTTTCCATCAGCATATAATCACATTTACGAAGTGACATGCTAGTAGCATTCCACCAACTCCCGTTATTCTTTGATCCTATGATATATTTATATGTTTTATTCGTGATTCAAACGTCAACGGTTTCCCTCAATCTAATCAGTGAAAGATCATTGCAATTGTTTGATCAGTTCATCGCATATAACTAAAAGTAATTTGCACTATTGTGATAATGGCTGATTATTTAAGTACATTATGTATATAGTAAAACCTAGTATAAAGCATCATGTAAATGGTGAAAATAATAATAAATTAAATAGATCAACAATTAGAATTACAAACTAAGCGATTTTGATTCTTCAAGTTTACACAAGTAATATTTTAATGATTATTATATTTAAGAGTATTCAGTTGGAAGCATTATTTTGATTAACTATAGTCGTGATTAGAGATTAGTTGTGAACTGAATTTTATTATCAAATGTTGATGTAGAATTTCCTGTGCAGCCTTTTATAGTACTCGGTGGCGAATTGGACCCACCACAGTTCTGTTTGTCTGGCTTTCGTATACAATGGAATTGAAACGCATAAAAATATCCTAAATTTTTATGCGTGCCAGGAGTGTGACCTGTGCAAGTGTACGGGACCTCTATATGATGATGTAGCAGATAAAACAGCGCCCGATGTCTCCCTTATATGAAATTGAATTGAACGTTGCCATTAGGGGAGCGCCACGGCTACACCTGGAATTGAAAACGATATCCACGAAATGTCCGGTGTACAATATGACGAGACAAAACAAGTCATGCAGTGCCGCCGAGCCGCGCCACTGAAAAGTTCACTGTCATCTGCATGGACAACTATTATTTGGATTAAACGACGGGGACGCTCCTGCAAAAAGTTTGTTTCGCGTTCTTGTTCATTCCGCTGATGAAGCATTGATTTAAAATCCGTCCCAATTAAGTTGTATACAGCTGCTGTTTCGTTTTGACCCCCGGGCGGTTCGTTGTTAAATGTCTACTGTTCAAATCATTCACGCAGGAGTTTTATTAATATATGTAGTTAGTAAACACATATATAATAATAAAAATATATTAAATATCTTATTTATTGTGTGCATGGTATAACTTTTATCGGTATGATTTTATCAGTCACAAGTTGCCATAATTATCAAGATGTGTAAATGCAACTGTGAGATACTATAAAACATGCTTACTAAAATAATTTATAATACTTCATTATAGAATAGAATATTCACCTCACATCCATTTCTCAAGGACACAATCATACTCTTGCACTTATTGGTTCTTCTACCCGAATATTTGGCCAGCAAGAGAGGTCTGCTTATGTCGGCAGATAATTGATGGATGCAGTTTATTGTCGTGCCCAGGACAAATGAATACTAAAATATTTGATTGAAATCAAAGAGAATCGCATCTAATCAATATTTTTATAATTAAAATTATACGGCTGCAACAATGTCTAAAGCAAGGTCTGCGTGAATTTTAAATAGTTTCCGATTGGTTGATTGGTCTTATGAGCTCTCCTCTCTAATTAGTATCCTTGAGCCTAGGAATGAAATGTTTTCTCATATTTTAAACCATAGTACCGTTACATGGTCATTACAATTGTTCTCCTGTACCAAACGGTATCGTTCGGAGGAGCTAGTTCTGGATAAAGGGCTGTAGCTCAGCTACAATTACTTATATAGTGTAGACCAATTATGGAACACCTACTTGAGGCCACTAACCCACCCTCACCTATATATCCTACGTGGAAGCTGAGAACTATGGAGACTGACGCTGCATATATATATATATATATATATATATATATATATATATATATATATATATATATATATTGGCTGCAGATTCATATGACTTCCTTGGAATGCTTGCAGCATGGGCTACCCGCCTCCTTATTTTATGTAGATCGTGTACCTGGGAGAGTCTTTCATACTCTTGGGGTGCGACTGGTTTAGATAATTACTTTGTAGCAAGGTCACCTGCTGGCTCGTTCCACATGACAGTCAATAGATGATTGTCATATAGCTAACGAAAGTGGATGACAGGCGAGTCTCCGGCACTCCCCAGTTACGGGAACTAACCCCAACAGATACTTTCTGGCATTCCAGGTTTGAGGTTGAAGCGATAGGTCAGCTCCTCGGCACTCGTAACAAATTATATATTACTAATATTACTAAAATATTACTAAAAATCCTTATTAACAGGTATCGGAAAACGGTCGGAAATATAAATAAAAGACCTGCAACGGAAAAGGACTATGATTGTGGCCACGTAGAATGTGTAGAGATTAGCATAGAAACTGTGAGAAGTGCCTTACGAAAACAAATAGGAATGGTAACGGGAGCCTATTAGAGAAGTACTGTCCACATTTATGGTCAGTAGTAGATATATCACAGCGGGCAAATGCGAGAGTATCTATTTTTATCCAAGTAAACTACATTAATTTCATCAAAGAGGTACAGTATATTAGCGAGAGAGGTATGCAAATCACGGTCAAAGTATTTTGCCGAGAGATTTTAATTATAGCAGCTAATGGGCCCGTTGATGATGCCTTGGCGCAAGTAAAAGATAACGTTTATACATCCTTGTATCAATAGATGGATGCAGTTAAGACACGCCGAGGACTTATTTTAGTAGAGAATTTAAATGCCAGAATAGGCTCAATATAAAAGGACGTTGTTGTTGGTCGTAGGGGGTTAGTTGTAACATTTTTGTATATAATCACTCGAGATATTGTGTGAATTTATCCTCACTAGCTGAGCTACACTGACGAGATCTAATAAGATCGAAATCTAGATATGTAGATTGTTAAGAGGTGGATTCAAACTTATATGTTTTACAAAATTGGCTTTGTGCTGATATCTCAAGCACTCTGTTGGAATATTATTCCATAGAGGGCACTACTCGGTGATCCTGATGGCATAAACATGTTGACGGTTATTACCATATGAGTGTGCATTGCCAATTGATGTGGTGCCGCCAGGTGGCGTTTAACTTTCCTCCTAGGTTAGTTGTAACAACCCGATAAGGGTCTAAGACATGGCTGTTGCTTGTATATACTCTTCAACCTATACCTAGAAACATCTCTTACGAAATGGAGAAGAAGCCGCAGTGGCATCGGAGTGCCTATTGGGTATAAAGTCCTATTTAATCTGAATTACGCCGATAACGCTTATGATTTGAAATTTATGTTTCAAAAATTTCAAATATTAAGGAGCGTAAAGTTAGTAAAAGGCAAAGATACTCATTAGAAAATATATGGTTGAGCCATGGTTATTGTATGATAATGAGGTGTGGGTATATGATCCTGTAGAACTAAATCTAAAGTGTTTATAAACCGCAGTGAATAAAATAGGAATTGTTATGATGTTATAAAATTGTAATGAGAATGCCAAGAAGTACCCTCGCGAAAATTTAGGATATTACGAATATCATTCGTTAAACCGGTTTCGTTATATTTCGATGCAAATTTTACTTTCATTATTATGTTACCCTAAAACTATGTGATAATATCATAAATAATTCATTTAATTATTACTATAGGAAATATTCGCAGTAATTTATTATTAATTATTTTCATATAATATCATGGTATAAAATAATTTAATTAATTTACTTAACAACTGGGTTTATCTTGTATTTTGTTATAATTACGAATAGCATACGTTAAACCGGTTTCACCATATTTCGAGGCGAATTTTACTTCGCGCAAACGGTTTTATCGAGGGGCTTAAAGTTGGATACTAATCCAACCTATTCCGGGCAGGACCGACTATGTTTTATGCCGTGTCTTCATCGGCTTTAATTCATTCGTATTAGAAGGTTTACCGGTTAGGATTATGTCATTACAGGGCCCTAATCCTGCGACATACATATTTAAAATTTACACGGTAACGTAAATTACGGCTTTATCCACTTTTATTAGGCACACCTGGAATGGCTATGGTAGGCTTACTCAATTAAGAATCTATTCAAAGAGAAATAATGTAAATGTAATTATAGCTTAAAAGAGTTTCCTCATTCATTACAACATTTATATTAAAAATTACTCTAAAATTATATTCATCAATGCGGTTCACATTATATCAAATAAAATAATTAGGTAGTGATTGACTACTAAATAATTAACTTGTAGTAACTTTATGCAGTAGTTGTTTCTTTAATAGCTGTTGCGGAATAGAAACAATCGAATGGCCCATGAACAGTGCAATATTCACGAAGAAGAGAGTACAGAGTACCTATAACTCAGTAAATTCAGGAATAGAACCACATCAAATTTTATGATGCACTTCTAAAAAAACTAAAATATCTAGTACAAGCCTTTTAAATTTAATTTTCTAAGTTAGCATACAACCAGTTTTTTAGATCTCGTATGAATTTCTATGCAATAAGTATAGATAGACTAATTATTCAGTGTTAAGTAATTCATGCATATTATATATAATTATGAACTTGTTACTATTGTTTTTGACATTTGCCATATTTATACACCAATATATTCTTCTTTAGTGCCTTCTACATTACTGAAAGTTGAACTATCATTGTGGATTTTCCATACAGTTTTGTCGCTCTGGATATACATATATATATACATATATATATATATATATATATATATATATATATATATATATATATATATATATATATATACTAATAAAGCATTGATATTTTTATTATGTTAAGTTGATAATGCGCATAATGACATTCACATTAAAGTACATGTAAATTGCGCATATTTTATATTATTATTAACATAACAGAATTTCAAATCTAACATGTTTATTTCAGATTTATGAACCAAGATTAGTGTCTGTATTACCCATTTTCACGAAAGCACTCTTAAATCTGCTAGTAGGTCGCATTGTTAGAATTATCTTGAAGGCATAAACTACATCTTTTATTCTATTCACTGGAATAAGTATCACTTCAGCAATAACCCGTTTAAATCGGACACAATAAGTCTGACGACTTGCTTAATTAGGCGGCAATGGGCAGCAGTTCCGTGTACACGCGGCGGTCATGCAAACACCCAATCAATATAATAAGAGCCGAACACAGATATTATGCAAATGTTATGTTCGATTTATGCGATGCGATACAAACATGCGATCGAAGTGTGTATCGGGGAATTGAATTTAATTTACAATAAAATTATAGTTGGGTGCAATTCAAGTAACAATACTAATTTGGAAAGTACATGGACGGGTGGAAACTCTGTTTGCTCCAGTAATCAAGTCAGGGATGCATTGTTTGTATTGGGATTGCATATCTCTTTGCGCTTCACTATTGAACAATAGGTTGTGTTGGTATTAATTGATGTTATCACCTATTGCTGATATAACGGTTCGATTTTATTTTTATGATAATGTGTTTCGGAATACTGTTTTATTTTGATAATATAATATTAAATTCGCGTTATAGATTGCATCGTTATATAATTAGATGATTAGGTATATATATCTCACACTTATGGGAAGATTAACTGTGCCGTTTTCTCACTAATTTTAGTCCGAAATACTCATAGCTTGAAAATAGTTGTAAAAATACTAGGAAAATTATTTGTTTCACTACTAGCCTCCCACCATTATTGACTGATATTTGAGGCGTGATTTTGTATTTCAATGCCATCCAGAGCTGACACTCGGTATGCGGCCGCCCACATGCGAATCAACTCACACCGCTCTATTAATTTTCAGGAAAAAAAACTTATACAGATTGGTAAGATATGATCAATCGCTTGGGCATTACGAACGGCCCAATATTTACATTCGTCATTTCAATTATATAAAAATATTGATGAATTTACAAATAAAATTATACCAATAAATACAACATATTTTTGTGTGATCATTAAAATATATCGTCTACTATGTTTGCTTATGACGTTAAATATGTGTGATGAGACACATATAATAATTCAATTAAAAAAATTCGATTTCGTTTTGGTGTTTCTCTTTTTGCAGCACTTAATTGCCGTTAGTATTTTCTGATTCGTCTTAGAGCTATTTGCAGTATTTCTATGTTTGTAACGTGATCCATCCACTGTATGCGTAATATTCTACAATGCAACCACATCTCGAAGCTTTCAAGAAGGTTCATGGTACTGATTTTTAGTGTTCACGACTCCATTCCATACAAAAGTGTAGATAGCATTTGGTCATTCTTTGGCGCAATTTGATATTTAGATTTCGTTACATAGAAAGGACCTCATTTTATTAAAAGTATTCGCGACTTTGCTATCCAGCACTTTATTTCTTCGTCTGGATCTAGGTTTTCCGTTATTATGTTTTCGAGGTACCTTAATCTGGTCTATTCTTCAATCAGAGTGTCATTTAATTCTAGTTTCGCATTATTATGTTCTGTCCAACTGAAAACCATGAATTTGATTTCCTTCGTATTCATTATTTAATCAGACGAAACCCCAAACCGGTTGTGTTAGTTCTATCAAGTAATAACTGAAGGCCATCTAAGCTCTCGGCTGTCGTTAGTATATCGGATACTTACTATAGGCATACTATATACCTTTATTCCACAGCGGGATATGTCTTCCAGTGCGTTTTTGGAAACACGGTCAGAATAGAGATTGAAGAGAAGTGGTGAATAGATAAATTGACGGACCCCTTTTTGGATACTGGTATCGTCTGGTTTGTTGTTGCCTATGCGTACGTAAGCTTTTTGTCCCCAATACATGCTTCTTATTATTCTAATCTCTCTTCTATCTAATTTAGTATTTTTCAGCATATCAATTATTTTGTCTCGGTGAATTCCATCAAATTCTTTTTTATAGGCTAACAATACTGCGAAGACGTCTTTTCATTGATCGCGAAACTTCTGTAGGAGAACATTGATGCCAAATAGTGCTTCGAGCTTTCCAAATGCGTTGCAGAAGCCGAATTGTGCCCGATATAAGTTTTCTTTACATTTCCTTCTGATTTGAGCATGGATTATGCGTAGAAAGTCTACAGCATATGACTGACTATATAGACTGAATAATTGGCATTCACTACAATTTATCAAATGTTGTTTTTAAGGCAAAGTTATATACCATGATACCAAGTAATCCCCGGAATTTCTCTAGTTGTATAGATTTTATTAAATAATTTGACTACCAAGTCAATATTTTCTACGTTATTCATTTATAGTACTTTTGGTAACCCAATCTGGTCTACGCGCTTTCCTATTGTTGGAAACTGAGAGAGCGTGTATTACCTCCGACTTCAACATTTCAGGTCCCTCTTGTTCTTTAATAGGCAAAGGTGTAGTCGTCTCATTCGCAAAACATTCTGTAATATATGTCTACCACGTATTTCTAATTTCTATATCATCTAAAATAACCTTATTATTTTGGTCTACTAAGACTAAGACATAGGTTGTTACTTTCTCTATATGGTAGACATCTTTTAAGTTTTGCTGTGTATGTTAAACTCGTCGAGTAATTCACACAGCTATTCAATCTCTCTATTTTTCATTTATGTTTCCTTCGCTGTTTTGATTTCCTTATAGTCTGTTATCTATATTTGTGTTTTTGTGTTTCTACATTGTTCCAAGTTTAAATATTATATTAGGTTTTAAATATTATATTTGTATTTTATCTATGTAAATGAATCTAATTTGATTTTTATCACCTAGTTTTCATTGTTTTTTTTTTCAGGCGATATCTAAATCTATCTTAGTAATTATTCATTATTATCTCAAAAATGAATAATTCGGTTATCCAAAGATATATAAAATATATAATTACTGAAAAAAGGAAAATAATTATTTAATTATTTCTATCATTATCTGAACATAGATTAATCAGGCTACCCGAAAACACGATTTATTAGCCTTTTATCTCTTATGAAGTAGAAGTTACAGCTTACCTGAAAATGTTGATTCAAATTAATATAATATGATACTTTCCACTTAAAATTCGTGAAAAAAAACGTAGTTTTCAATCGATACTGTAAAAAACTATATTACTCACCTAAATATTTCAAAAATTTATCTCAAAGTACACTAATCAGGATATTTGTATGAGAAATAGTTTTTTTCTTTTTAAGAACTTAATCAAAATGGCTAAAATACGTTTTAAGGCGAATTTATTCGCCAATAATAAAAAAATATATATATAAATAAATAAATACCGCCTAGCAAAAAAAAAAAAAATTAAAACCACCACTCCGAAGACCTCCTGACAGGTATCTGAAGTGCAAAGCGCCCAGTCTATAATCATGTTTATACCATTATTGTATAAACAGGATTATTCTCAGCTAAGGGCCACAAATTAAATGTCAGAAGTGAATTCTTAGCTGACAACATGAAATGAAAAAATGAAACAATTGTACTGAGAGCGAATTATTTACGAGATATTTCAGAGCAATGAAAAAAATATCAACGCCTTTTATACGAAAACAGGTTTTAAATAAAATTTTATCTTTCTAGGACTATCAGCCGCAAGGTATTTTATAAAAGGAGAAGCTGTTTAATTAACTTCTGAAAAACTGTGATTGCGAAATTTCGACGGCGATGAGGTTTGAACTCTCCAATGCTAAAAATATAATTCTAAATTTTCTAAAACATTATAGGAAATGTTCGAAAATATCATTTAGTGCTATATCCTCGAAAACAAATATTAAAACAAAATATTTTATCAAATGACATCGTTTGCAACATAGGTGAAACAAGTCAAGAACAAAGTTTTTCAGAAATAATGAATAACTGATTCTAACATAATAGAATATGGCAGAGACGTCAAAAGCTACAAAAATAAGATTTTTAATGTGTATCGCAAGGGTTCGAAAATAGAATTTGTGAATCGATATTGATGTTCCTCATTTGTAATGTTTTTGAAAAACAATATTTATTGCAAATAATAAAATTCTAACAGATCTTGTTAGAATTATTTATAAGCCATTAAATCAGATTAATTTCAACATCTGATTATGATCCATCCTATTGGTAACACATCTTATTTCTTAAACAACTAAACAGTTTTTCCAATTTCCTGTATATATATATATATATATATATATATATATATATATATATATATATGTTTATTTATTCCACTATTACATTTTTTAATACTGTGAAAATAATGATGTGGAATGTCTTGTAAGCGACACGAGTCATGAGAAAGTTATTTCATACTATCAGCTCAGAATTTATCGACTTTTCATTATTGTTTTGCATTCTCTACACATTTCTTCCAATATTTTTTGCCAAGAATCAATAATGTGCAAAATATGGGGTGCTTTTGCTTATTTTTATTGTACATATAATGTAACAGCTGTACGAACATTTTATGGAATTATACATCTAAATTTTTTCTGAACAACATTTATTAAAATCATGTTTCCAAAAAATCAAAGCTAAGAAAAATTCCGGGAAAACGGCTAACTCGATCACAACCAAATTTGGAAATCGGCTGAAAACGCGAGCTGAGGTGATCTGGTGAAAGTTCTAATAAAATCGGTCCACAAACATAGAAAAAACATTGAAAATTAATTTCCCATGCATATGTAGGGCCCAATTCACACATAAGCGGCGTCGGGCGCAGGCGAGGCGCAGGCGCGACGCTGCACAGGCGATTGTGATGTCCATATGCAGTGAAGGGGTGGACATTGCACCTTATGTTTACGTAAAGGCGGCGTGGAAGAGTTATGTCTTTCGCCTCTTCGCCTACCTTCTCTTAGGCGAAGAGGCAAGGACACGGTACCGGCGCTGCGAGAGGCTCCACACTTCAAGCCCCCTCTATATAAACATGTGGTGCAATGCCCACTTAGGTGACGAGGGGCGGACATTTGCCTCGTGTTTCTCGCCGCGCCGGCACCGCGTCTTCGCCTAAGACATGGTAGGCGAAGAGGCGAAAGGCATAACTCTTCCACGCCGCCTCTACGTAAACATAAGGTGCAATGTCCACCCCTTCACTGCATTTGAACATCACAATCGCCTGTACAACGTCGCCTGCGCCCGACGCCGCTTATGTGTGAATTGGGCCTAACGTGGCCACCATATGGCCGCTCCAAGAAATAAATGCACGAAAAACAAATACGTTATCGACGGTAGCATACGTAACTCGCGTGAGGAATTATTTGGTGTAACATGAGTTGACTAACAGTTGCTATAACTTAGGTTACCTAATAGTTGATATAAAATTGTGTTGACCTACAAATATTATAAATAGTTTAAGATTTAATTACGCACTAATTAATTTAAACGAATGAAAATATCAAAAAGGCGAAAACGTGAACGTCAATGTTTGTTGCATTCGGTTTAGCTCAATGTTTTCTATACGGGGAGCAATAGTAGTTGAAGAAAAATACGCTAGATTTTGCAATATTGAAGGAAAATGATGTTCACCATCTATACCGTAATAAAAAAGCCCCACTAGATTTTGCAAGGTTGAAGTAAAATGACATTCACCACTTATGTCCTGTTATGAAGAACATACTGAATTTTGCAAAGTTGTTGCAAAATGACTTTTACCATCTATGCCCTGATATGAATACCCCACTAGATTTGGCAAGGTTGAAGCAAACTGACGTTCACTAGCTATGTACTGATATGAAAATTTCACTAGATTTTGAAAGGTTGAAGCAAAATGACATTCTCAAGATATGCCCTGACATGAAAACCCTCATAAATTTTGCATCGTTGAAGCAAAATTTCGTTCACCAACTAATCTCTGATATGAAAACTTCACTAGATTTTACAAGGTTGAAGTAAATTGACATTCACCTGCTATGTCCTGATATGAAAAATTCATTAGATTTTGCAAGCCTGAAGCAATCTGACATTTCACCAGCTGTGCACTAGATTTTGAAAGGTTGTCGTAAAATTACGCTCACCAGTTATTTCCTGATGTGATGATGCCACTAGATTTTGCAAGGTTGAAGCAAAATAGCGTTTCACCAACTATGCATTAGATTTTGAAAGGTTGAGGCAAAAAGATGTTCACCAGCTATGCCCTGATATGAAAACCCTACTAGATTCTGCAAGGTTGAAGTAAAATAACGTTCACCAGTCAACCCTGATATGAAAATCCAACTAGATTTCGTAAGATTGAGGTAAATTGACGTTCACCAGCTATTTCCTGATATGAAAATCCTACTAGATTTTTCAAGTAAAATGATGTTCATCACATATGTCTTGGCCCTAATTTGTATGTTTTCCGATGTGTCGTTTTGAAAACGCCTACTCTGCACTATATCACTAAAAGAGATACAGAATATAGGTTCGATGCATTCGTTTCAGGACCAGATATTTCTCATTATTATCTCAATGTATATTATTGTGGGTATCCACAACTATAACAAACGTTTTTCTTATGAGAAACTAGTATTACAACTGACTATTACTTTTCAGATGAATTAATTCATTAATAACTTAAAAATTAGTAAAGGGTTTTTTAAATATTTTCTTCATACTTATGTAAAAACGTGAACAGTATTTTATGTATAAATTATAACGTAGAACCTACTGAACCAGAAATTTTATAACTATAAATTATGTAAAAGTAATAAAATACAAAACTACAAAAGCGGGTAAATAAATTAGTCATGTTATGAGGTTTGCGGTATGCATAAGGTAAATAACTATTACATTGTAGAAAGCATTACAATCAACTATGAACTATAGTATACTATATGAAAACGCACATTTATAATATACGAGTTTTACCTTAAAAGTTTGAAGACAATAAATAGTTTCTAACTGAAAATGTAATTAATTAGAAGTTTCCTTTTCCCATGTTTAAGAAATATATTTATTTATTGAATCTATGTTAATAAATTTGAAAATGGTATTTAATTTTGTAATATTACCATTAAGCAAAAAAATCGCGTAATTTCTTATTCTAGAGTTTTACGATGAAATAGTTATATTTTCAGCTTGAAATATCGTATGCTGACAAATAAATACAATTGCTACTACTATTTAATAAATCTATGTTTTGCCTTCGTCCACAGGATATGATGCACACAAGATGTTTCTATTGGTGTAGGGTTACGTCTGAACTCGATAATATTTGTAACTTTGTACAATCGCTTGCATAATAGATGCTTTCTGAAAATTGGAAATATAAATGCATACTGGCAAATAAAGTCTGAAGTGTCTGAAAAGGGTAAACATTTTAAAGATTAATTCCTACGCACGTTCACCCCTCCTCGTATTCCGTCCGCCCTTTAAAATTCACCCAGCCTTATATCAACTAACCCCGTCTCGTTCTAAATAATCCAATACACACCAAAAATCGCTTTTTACCATAATTTTTAATGGCACCTGACGGGTGTGGCGCGACGGCGGAATATAAAAACTCGACGTTGGCCCGATAAAAAAAAAACAAGCCCCGAATTGAACGGGCACACCGGAATATGTTTTTGTTTGCGGCGTTTTCCTACGGGACCTGCATGAACAATGCGGCGATTGATTAAATTTTATGCCGGCAAGTTTGACATCGGGCCAGCGGATACAATTAAAGTGGGATTCGTGCAATGCGAAAATATCGCAATGAATATGTCGTTTTTAATTATACATGCAGCTTATTATTTCGTACTAGAAAATTGCGCGAGCTGGAATTGGCGTGAAGCCGCAAATTGTATCGAAAGCGGCTTTTAAGCTTTAATCTTACATGCCTGTCAGTCAAATATTTCACCAACGCGGTAGGATAACACGCGAACTTTTATTTATTTCAAACACTGATTTGGTTTTGTCTTTAGAGTCATAATAGAAACGGCCATAATTGTATCATTATTTCATTTGTAGTTTTAAGAGAAGATATCCGAAACATACATCGATTTCGTCATCCAGTAAAACATATTTTAATAAAAAAAAAGGATAGATAATATATAATTTTAGTATACACAACACTAAGAAAAAGAATGACTACTACTAATGAATAACTCCAAATGATTAAATATATTGTTTATTTATATATCATATTTATATTTATATATATATATATATATATATATATATATAATCATATTTTAAATAATAACATAATCTTGTTATATTATAATTAAATAATCCACATTTCTTCATTGTTAGGGATTTATTTCAAAGATATCAATGAATAGAAATAGCTATTTAAAATTAACTGGAGTGGACACCACACGACTTTTCGAATTAATTAATAAATAATACAAAAAAACTTGACTGTAAACCAAAAACTTGGCTTTATATGTAATTTAAAATAAAATTGAAATTGTTACTAATGTCAAATGCATTTTATTCAACAAATGAGTTGTTAAGTCATTAAACCAACTTTATACATATTTTTCTTGAATGAAATTTCTAGTTATTATATGTTTATTACAATGTTTGGACGCTGTTATTTTCTCTTTTTCACACACTTTTGGAGTGTATGAATATGTAGAGTATGAAAGAGGAAGGAATAAAGTGGGTGAGATGATGTAATACGAGTGGACAAAAGCAAAAGTGAATGGAGAAGTATCGGAGAAATTTAGGGTAAATGTGAGAACAGGGTATGTGTACCTGTTAAGCCCTCGACTGTTCAATCTGTACGCGATCGAGTTGGAGGAGGTCCTTAGGACAGACGGGAGGGATGATGGTGGGTAGAACCAAGGTGTGGTCGTTCGTGTATGCGGATGACATAGTGCTGGTGACCAAGAGAGTGGAAGAGATGTGCTGAGATGGATGTTGGAAAGAATGGGAAGGTACTTTGATAGGAGGGGGTTAGTGGTGAATGTGGAATAGATCAAATGGATTATGTCAACCTTGGCAACGTAGAGTGGCAAGTGCGAGGGAATCTCGCGAAATACTTAGACAGGGGACGAGTGGTGCAAGGAGGACAAAGTATATGTTGCAAAAGCGAGGTATGTTCAGAAAAGAGAGGAAGAAAGTGTATATGGGGTTGGAGTATACCGCGTGTGCGCTGGATAGTAAGGGGAGCAATACGTGGTGGCACCTTAGCAAAGAATGTGAGGGAGTGAACTCGGAGTGAAAGCAGAGAGCTTGCAGATAAGCGAGTGAATGGTTAAAACAGCATGGGAAAGGCATGAAAATTTGCAAGAGGCTGTCGTAGGAAAGGAAGTTAGCGTGGGCTGAGGGGGTTTAGTGTGGAAGGGAAGGGCATACAATGTAAGGCAAGGGAATTAGTAGCTTATTGTTTATTTGTTTATTTTTATAGTTATACCATTTTTTTATTGTATTTGGTAGGATATTGTAGAATGGCAGATGTTTATTTGAATTGTTGATTTCAATTTTTGACCCTGCTATACTGATAAAGGTTATTTTTTTACTATTTGATAGTAATTTCTAAATTTGGTTTCGATTTATACCGTCGTTATGAGGCAATTTCACGGACAATTCTAAAAAATTGCGCATTTCAACTATTTAGCCATGAAACGTAAATAATAATCAAAATTAGCAATTCGATTGTTTTTGCGATAACAATACCTTCCTCATACAGCAGTGCTATATTTAGAAAGTAAAAATAATTGATTTATGTATGTGAGAAACTGTAATTATTACTAAAATGTTCTGTAATTTTACATAATATATTAATACATTCTAATTTAATTTGAAAATAATACTATTTACTATTTTTAATATATATTTAGTTCAGACAAAGAAATTGCAATGGTAAGAATAATGAAGAAATGTATGTGCGAATCTAATTATTATTGAATACTGCAATAGATGCCGGTCGGTATAAATGTTTCAAGTCAGAATCTGCAAATCAATACGTCTCCCACTGTAAAACATTAAGGAAAACTTTTAGTTTTGGTTAAAGCAGACGTGGTCATATAAATTTATCAAGCGCTGAAGCGTGAAGGTCGGGTCAGTGTTCGATTGGCGTAAATCATTCAGGGGAAGTCACGAACGTGTGCGGAACGAAAGGAAAGGAGTTTGCATTCTTATTTTATAAGGCTGCCATGTTTATATTAAATTAAGGAACATTGCACTACAAATACAAAATTCAGAATAAGGAATGGCTGCCATTAGTATATACAATATTTATATTTGCTAATGCTATGTAAATATTTCAGTACTAAATTTTAGTTAAACTTTATCCATATTATTCCTAGTTATACAGTGCGACACTAGAGTATGGAATAAATTCGATAAAACCTTATTTATGATTTTTATAATTAATAATAGTTTTAAATTGCCAAGTTTGAATTAAAATGTCTATTTTTTCGACCATTTTTGAATGAGCAATGAAGTCGTCAATAATTTTTTCAAATAACAATCCGATTTTTTATTCGGATTCTGAAAGGTATTATTATTCTACGATCAGCGATGTATATTGTGATATAGGTTACGTAAGGAAATTTCCGAGAAAAATCATTTCAAAGGGACACCCTGTATACATATAAACATGTACTTATACTTTGTGACCCATGTAAATGCTTATGCAGCATATCAACATTTTAAATATTTATCTATATATCTTACTATATATAACGTGATTTTTTTACTGAGACAATAAAACGAGAATAATGTAAAAGGTTGAAAGGTGATATGGGTTAAAGAGATATTTCAAATTGATCATTAGTATGAAGTACAATAAAGGTGATTTTTCAAGAACCCGTTATACAGAACCATTAAACAAATATTTAAACTATAAAAACTTAAAGACTGTAAACTTCCACCATCTATACCATTCTTTCTCTGTCTTTCCGTCTTATCGTGCCAGTCCGAGAAGACCTTCTATACGATTATTGGAATGCATATTCACGTGGTGGTTGGGTGAGGTGCTACCCATATAACTAGCGTCACTTCGCAAGCAGAAACCACTACCATCTGTGGGATAAAAACTACATGTGGAACTGTATTAATCAAATTTCAAGTATAAGCAAACTTGCAACTCAAACAACTAACAATAAACAGGATTACATTTTTGTTTACGAAAACATGAACCTCGAAGAGGACAAACCCCACAAAGCGTTGTAGAGCCGAAGGATACTTTATGTGGCTCTTCAGAAATATAATGGGAAGTTAAAATTAATATATGTGTAGTATCTATGATAAATATTATGGGTCGTAAAGAAAATATAAATTTTTGGAGAGGTACGATTGACTCCTCCGACTCACAATTTTGGCGATATTAGATAAAAAGAACCGAACTTAGACTTCAATATAGAAAAGACTGCTTACTTCATGAAAAACATTCCAAGATTGCCATTTATCATCTATAATCAAAGTTGGCATTTTTGGGGCTGTGGCAGTTATAGCAACATTAAACTATACAAATGTTTCAAAATAAAGTCGTTCGAAATATCGCCAATGCACCATTACATTCAAATTCTGACCTTCGCCGCGGTATATAGATATCTACTGAGAGATTAAATGATTTGCTGGGAAGCCAGACTACACCTACATCAATCAAACCAGAATCAAACCATCAGATCGAGTGAAGTGCTAAAAATAATATGCGAGTGATTTGTGTATAGCAATAATAGTAACAATTAGATGATATCGATGTGTACTGGAAAATAATTAACCTAATATTAAGATAGTGCTAATATAGTACTCTAGTCGTAATGGGATAGCTTCAAAGACATCTTAGTAAAAAGGAGGAACTGATAAAAACCATCAAGGAATGCAAGCTAGAGTATTTGGGGCATGTCATGAGGGCAGAACGTTACAGAATACTAAAACTCATTATGGAAGTGAAGATAAAAGGGAAGAGGAGTAGTAGAAGGATACCCTGACTTAGGAACTTAAGAGAATGGTTTGGCTTAACATCAAATCAACTATTTAGAACAGCTGCAAATAAAGTAAAAATTGGCATGTTAATTTCCAACCTCCGATAGGAGAGGGAACATTAAGAAAAGATATTGTATAGTCATGTGGCTTGATCAATTATATGGTACATAGAAATATATCTTATATTCTTATTTATATGCAACTAACCAAGGTAGAATTGACTCGCGTTACTTCAAACGCCTGAAATACGTACATGAAAACGCCACACCAAGTCCAAATGAAAGAAAATCTAGCCACTGACAAAATTCAACTTAAGAGAGTCGTACTGCAAGAAGATAGCTTCTCTCCAAAGCTCCCTACCCAGGCACTTGAAAACATCTTCAAGCCACTGCCATGGGATACTAAAGGCATTAATATCGATGGAAATTGTATAATCCATCTACATTTTGCGATATCATCATAATAAACAGCGATATCCAAGTACTATCGGAGATCCTAAAAGAATTAAATACAGCATCCCAAAAAGTAGGGCTAAATATTAATCTCAGCAAAACCAAAGTAGTCAGTAGCACAAGGGAAACTCCAAACATAAACCGTGCCAAACGTAAAATAATACATTTACTATGTCATTAAAATAGGCAAAGAGTATCAGTCATCTAAGATAAAGTGTACAATAAAATTAAAATGGAATTTGACAAATTTGGAACTATATTTAGGACCGAGGATAAATCAATAATTTAAAAAAAGGAAAACGATAGATTAATTTATTAACACAATTAGAGTGTAAATTGTGTTCAAGTTAATACATTGTTTTAAAACGTATCAAACAGCCGAAAAGTCTATGATTCATGGATACTACCACTGGTAACCTATGGCCTAGAGAACATTTTAATGACAGAAACGAGTATAAACGATTTAATGGTGATACAGAGGGCGCAAGACAGTGCTATGCTCGGTGTTAGTTTACGAGTTAAAATCATAAGTGAAGATATCCTACGAGGAACCAAAATCGTTGATATAACAAAACGCGTGCCAGAGATGGGCCATATAGCCAGACAAAACCAAGACAGATGGACATCGAAAATAACATATTGGCGACCAACACAAACACAACACAGCGGAGATAGACAACTGAAAAGATGGCTAGAAAACATTAAAGGTATAACAGGGAAGAGAAGGTTCAAGGCTGCGTAGAGGCGTGGAAAACAATGAAAGAGGCATACATCTATGAGTGGATAACTGGCGACTAAGAAAAAGAGGAAGATTACCTCAAAACCACAATTTGTGACGAATTTAGTCCCCGCCCGAAAACTGTCGGTATAAGGAAACAAAATTATATAATTTACATCGTCAAATACCTAGGTCACTAAAATAGATTTAGTAAGGGCGCTTGCCTACTTTCAATTTTGTATGGGTGCTTACCCATACACAATTGAAAGTAGAATTGGAATAATGTGGGCAGCCTATGGAAAATTTAAATATATTTAGAAAAAACGCAGTGTGCCAACGCATCCTGCAGGTCCTGACCCATGGAGCAGAGAGACTAGCTCTAATACAAGACTGCATTCAATTGATAAAATTGGCACAGTGGGTAATGGAACGTCCTATACTATTACATTGAGAGAACGAGAACTACCTCAGAAAAGAAAGTTAAAAACGCAACTGAGCGCATTGCATATCTGGAACTGGACCGAGAACGTTGCAAATATGCCAAATGGACTAAAATCATCTTGGAATACCAACCCAGACAAGATGCGGTAAGAAGCACAGGACTCTGAACAACCTACTGGTTAGATGATATAAAGCGCATCGCAAAAAAATTGGATTCAAACAGCCCAAGACCGAAGGTAATGGAAAATATTAAGGTTGTTGGATGATGATGATGGAATTCTTATTGTATAAATTCCTCGCTTTCACGATATTTAAAAATATATTGTATGTTTTATTACAGATGAAGCAATATGTTAAAGTTCTACCAGAGTTCTCATAGGAATTTAATAATAAAAAGTTCACCCGGCGCAGTCACCTGAAGTTTCGATAAAAATATAGTTTTTATCACATTCCTGCGAGCCGTCACGAAATATAACATAATTGGTGGGATCTAATTACAAGACACTTTGGATATACTTTCTAAGTTTCTACAAAGAAAAAAATATGAACCGGATAATAATGACTACTGATAATTAAAAACAAATTTGTTAATAGTATTTAAATATACGAAAAAATCCGAGCGTACGAGCTATAATAATTATCTAAACAACATTTCCATTATTACAATGATAATATGTTTTTGAATATATATATATATATATATATATATATATATATATATATATATATATATATATATATATTTACTGTAAACTATAAGGTAATTACTTTGTTATATACAAAGATAGCTAGCATCTCACATAATACCTCAATCCTTGTGCTTAAATGAAATTAATTTGAAACTCTACTGCAACAATACTTTCTTTCAATACCATGGAAATGTAGAATTTGCTGTATGTCTTGTAAAACATATCCTGATCATGATCAGAAAAACCAAATACATAAATGTAATTTCACCGGTATTAGAAATCTTTATTAGATTTCCCGAATCATTTCTGAGGGTTAGACGTGGGTAAAATAGGCACTTTTTGTATTTACGTTCATCTTGGGTTGTATTGATTAATTTGCGGGTGAACGGTCAACACAAGTAACAAAGATTTTATATTATAATCTATCACTAGCAAAACACATGTTGTGAAGTTGAGAAAGATATTGAAAGTAGTAATATTAGTCTGGATAGAGATCGTGTGATCAAAATAAATGATCATGATCAACGCCTCACCATCGTAAACTATTTTCTTTTATTGAATTCTATTCATGATTCTCACAGATATGAAATTTAAAACAACTCGGGCGCTAAGGTAGCTTACACACGTGACACGTAATCGTAAATCGTAGACATGAAAAGATATCCAGTATAACAGATACATAAACAAGAGTAAAAGGAACTCGAAGAGGACGTACCTAAATACAGCGAATGAAGATTATATTAAAAATATGCAAGTAACGGCAAATAATATGAATAAGTGGCGAGAAATACTGAGATGCCACTAAACTAAGGTAGTAAAGTTTTAGAGTTTAGTTTAGCTATCGTAAAGCAACAAACAAACAGTATGGTCCAGGCATACTAAATAACCAATTTCGTTGTAAAGGAGGTATAATACTTGCATCTCAATTTTTACGGTTCTTGATACAAACATATCTATATGGATCGTGATTATAAACTGAGGCATATTATTTTCAGTAGATTGTTGGAGAACGTTTATAGAGTATAGGAAAGTAGTAAAAAAGAATCTTCAACTTATCGAGATATGAAAAGGTAACTTATAAATTCAAGTTGATTTCTTTCTAGAGTTACATTTCTTTTATTGTTAAGAGCTACAATAATAACTTTTTATTTACGGTAGAAAATCGAATTATTTCTAACACGGTGCTGATCTGGCACGAATGTTTCATTAAAATTCTTAATAACCAACAAAGGGCGACCCTGACGCCAGATCGCTTTAGATTTTATTTGTAGGCCCATATTAAACAACTTGTATACCGTACACCAGTCGAAGTCAGGAACAATTGAAATGCTCTTCAAACTGTAACAACACAAATGTTACAGTATGTTCGTGGTTACTAATAATTAATCATTAGTTTGTTATAAAATTTATGAAACAGGTGATATCCGCATTCTAAATCTATCAAGAATGTCCATGTATATATGATAAAATGTAAAAAAAATGTATATATGATAAATTTAACGTTAATATACTTGTATTGGTATATTAAAGTATAAGTCGATGTACAATGTGGTCCAAATAAGAGGGAACACTCTGTAACTTTAGGATTAATCAAAAAACAGTTAATTATTTTTTAGTTCGGTATTTTAATTTCTGTCACGTAATCTATTTTCTGCCATTATTCAAAAATAACATTCATTTCCGGTTTGGCCGGAAGTGTATAATACTTATTTTGTAATTTTTATATTATTCGGTTAATTCCCTTTACGATCGTATACATATTTTATATGGTTATATAAACACATTTTCAAGGAAATTGCGTTTCAAGATTTGGAGAGAATCACTTACACAGAAGCATATTTTACCATGGAAACAAAGAAAATCGAATTTTCGTTTAGAATTTGACATTTGTTAGTTGCATTTAAGCATTGTGTGTTGATTTGTCAATATTTATTAATTGTGTAATTATGTATGACTTCAACATGAATAATAGCGAAAAATTGAAATGCTGTTCATTTTTGGCGAATGAAAACGTAATTCCAGAGGTGCCGCTATATGCACAGAGGTTTCCAAATAGGTATCATCCACCACTTACCTACTTTGTTAAAATGGAAAGATTATTAAGAAAAAAATGGACACTTTCCTGGTGTGCGAAACCAACTTAGAGAGCCCCGGGTTATTGACGAAAAGAAGGAAATGATATCTCAGCCTACTTGGAGACATATCCTCATTAGTATATTAGATATTTGGCACAGGAAGCAGGAGCTTTATTTGGATTCGATCATAGGACCTTAACGGCACAAGATTAATTTGTACAAAATACATTTGGTAACAAGTTTATTATTGGATAATTTTGGAATTGGAAGAAGATCCAAAGTATATAGAACACATTTTATGGACGGGCGAATTAAAATTTACCAATAATGGAGTAATTAATAAACAAAATACTCATATTTGGTCGGATGAAAACTCATTTGGACAAGAAATGCAAATCATTAAACCGTCTGGTGCGGACTAATAGGATATCAGCTATTAGAACCTTATTTTTCTAATGACAACCTGAATTCTGCAAGATATCTAGAATTCAAATGAAATATTTAAATGATGATTAGAAAATTTACCACTGGCTTGTTGAGACAAAATTTATATTTTTAGATGAATGGAGCAACAGCTCATATTATCCGACTTGTTCGTGAATATCTTGGTGGGAAATTCAACGAACAATTGATAGGAACTAATGCGCCCGTGTATTGGCCTCCAAGATCACCAGATCTAGCACCATTAGATTTTTTTTTGGTGGAACCATCTAATGACTGTGGTTTACGCAGATCCTCCTCAAAATTTACAGGAATTAAAACATAAAATTAGACTTGCATGTGGCCAATTATCTGCGGAACAGTTAAGAAGAACAACAAATCATGAATTTCGAAAATGATTAGAAGCATGTGTTGCCCACAAAGGTGCCAATTTCAGTTTATAAGATAATTGCGTTGTGTTGTATCTTGTATTTGTATATATGTATATGTATGTATTTTGTAATTTGTAACTTTTTACACCTGTTAAACGTTTTACTCCAATTTTTGAGTTTCCATGGCTATCGCTACTTTTACTTTAAAACAGTCAATAAGATTCTGGCCAAAATCTTTAAACGCAATTTCATTGAAAAAATTTTTATATAACCATACCAACATTTGATCGTAAAGAGAATTAACCTAGTAATATAAAAACTGTAAAAATTGTATATAGTGTCATTTGAGAGACGAAAGTTGCTTACACTTCCAGCTATAACAGCAAATGAATTTTATGTTTTTAAAGATGCCACAAAGTAGTTTAGACGATACTAAATTAAAAATTCTTTAACCGTTTTTTCACCAATCGTGAAATAAAGAAGTAAAGAAGTTACAGAGTGTTCCCTCTTATTTGGATCACACTATATAGTCTTACGACCACGTCAGCAGGAGTGCTTGAATAGAGCAACTGCTTTACAAATCTGTTATCCACGAATACTTTACGCTATTTTTTATTGATAAAAACCAATTCACCAGTAAATTTGTGCATATGTGTGATTTGACGTAATTTTTTTAAGTTTGGATGTCGGAATGTGTTGAAAGTAAACAATGTATTAGTTTGAAATAAATGCAATTATAAATTGATAACTTAATGACCAAAGCCGAGAGTATATTAGTCGCCGAAGTCTGAATTGCCATATAATGAAATACTAAAGAAATAAATGAGATTTATGTATACTACGTTATAGTTCTTTTGAAACCGTTTCTTTTAATATTAATTTTAAACATACTACGTATTTTATTTTGCTCTTTTACTAAATATATAGTCTATTATTCCTGGGCTGCATGTATGTGCTCCAACAACGTACTTGAAAGCAATTGCGCAAATTTATTTAGAACCTTATAAAAACGAAGTCAATGTTTAGAAGCCAACCGACCCGTAAATTATGTTTTTTTTTTGGTGCAGTTATTGCAAAAATATGTTTTTAATTGATTTTAATTTAATGTTTTAACTTTTGTAAACCATAGTATTTTTGATTAAACGATCTATCATTTATTGCGTTCGGACAACGATCAGTATAAATATAATACTTATGTATGTTATATCTCTCATATGGGCTTAATAATAATATGTGTTCTATATATACTCACAAATATGACTGTCCTTATTATGAAATTTAGTTACGCTACTGAAACGCAATAAAAGAGCTAGAAATAGATCCACTGAATAATATCTACAAATGCAAAACAACCATTTACCCTGTCCGAATTATGCCAACCTAGATTCGCGAATCGCATGAGGAGTTTAATTACTTATTTGTTATTGTCATCATTGCGCTTCCAGTACAACGCTTAATTTTCAATGCAATGTCATCCGTCACAATTTGCATTATTCACGTTTCTGCAGGAAACATTACGTAGTAACGAGCAACAATCGGTTGCGTGCAACCTCTGAAAGACACAATTAATACTTTATTATGTCAAGTTATTGATGGTATACATTTATTGTATGCTAACCCATCGTTAGGGGTTGATTATTTTATGAAGCTTGAAATGCTAAAATGGCAACAATGAAATTATGTCTGTAAAATAAAGTAAATTGTAACGCAAAATGTGAGTAAATTATGTTCAGCGGTACAAAGACACTACAATTATTTTGCAGGTGAAATCCAAATTAATGGGTTTATTTTGTGGATGTATAAGCACACAGGGTGTTTCAAATTGTTGGTAGAGCATTGTTAATTTTTATTTCTTGGATTAAAAAACAGACCAAAATGGAATTGTGCGATTATTTTCGACACAAACAATAAAGAGAGGGAAGACCAAGTTATATTTTTTGTCTAACTAGTGTGTACATTTGTTATCTCAAAAAGGGTAAATATTTTGCGAACATCGGAGCATTACTATAAATAAGAAAATGTATATCTTATTACGCCATTGGCGTAAACTATCCCCATTAACCTGGTCTAGCGGAAACCAGAACATTCTCTGAATCCACCTGGACAAATCTCGACAGACGCGTCCAAGTCGCGGAGGTGGGACAGGTTCAAGAGAAACGGTGGCTAAGTTCTGTCGGGAACCAAGTTTGCGAGGTATAATGCAAAAGCGGAGAAGAGGGACTTCGGTACAGCGGAACTGGCGGAAGTGGCATCCGCAACTTGTAGGGAGAATACAATCCTGTTGATGGCTAGCAGCATGAAGAGTACCACTCTACTATTCTGGAGGCGATGACCGAAAACACTAGTATGGGGTAGCAATTCTCATCTCTGCCGAAATGGAGAAATCCGTCATCGATTACATCCCCATCGGGGATAGAGTTATACTTATAAAGCTATTCACTACTCACCGAGCTATGAACGTGATACATTGATACATACATATGCACCTACGGGTGAAGGGCCTGAAGAAGAAATAGAGGAGATATATTCCACGCTCGAAGAAGTCATAAACCTGACAATGAAAGGCAAAATAACGATAGTACTCGGTGATTTCATTGACAAGATCGAAAAAGGCATCGGCGACGAAGCATCCGAAGAGTGTGGTTTTGGAGAAAGGAACGCCAGAGGCGACAGGTTGGGGCAATTCTGTATAGAACACCAATTCTCAGTGGTTAACATATTACGTAACATCCAGGGCATCTATATACATGGAAGTCCCCCGCTGACTGCTCAGACCACCTAGTCAGAAATCAAATCGATTTCATCCTCGTAAAGAATCACCTCATGAAGTTCGTAAAAACTGCGAAAACATATCCTGGCGCTGATGTCGGTACGACCATAATCCTGACGGCTTTGCTAGAACCCTATCCCGAAACAAACGTAATCAGATAGACGTCACGACGCTAGACAAGACCGAGATATCGAATCAAATAGTCGATAAACTCGAGACCAGATTAAGTAAAATTGCTTATTACAGCTCAACTAAAGTAGTGACCAGTGGAAACCACTAAAGAAAACACTCACAGACACTCAGGAAATTAATATTGAGTTTGCACGCACCGACAAAAAGGAAGCGTGGATAACAAGCGACATCCTACCTTATGAATGAAAGATACAGCCATAAAGTAAATAACATCAGATACAAACTACCAAACAGAGAGGTGCGAAGAGCCTGCGAAGCGCCAAAGGGATCGTTGCTGACAGAAAGGTACATCGAAATAGAGGAACTCCAAAGCAAGCAAAATCTGTTTAATCTGAACAAGAAAATATAAGACCTCACACAACGATATTGCAAGCGTCACCTAAGCGTTCTGAAAAGCAATAACAACAATATACTTGTAGGTGTAGAAAAAAAACTAAAACAATGGAGTGAATATGTTGACAAACTCTTGAACGACACAAGGCCCGACCATCTGCCTGAGAACAACGAGATCAATGAAACCAGCCCCACTATCACGAAGGATGAGGTGCGACCTACTATACAACTCCAGAATAATAGGAGAACGATAGAACCGGACAACGGCCATGCGGAAACACTAAGGATAGTTGGATAGTTCTGGATAGTTGGCTGGAGGGTAGCATAGCTACAGACTCTTAGGCCTCAAAATGGGCCCATTGTGAAACACTAAAGTTAAGTGT
Organism: Lordithon lunulatus; assembly: GCA_963942505.1. Taxonomy (NCBI): domain Eukaryota; kingdom Metazoa; phylum Arthropoda; class Insecta; order Coleoptera; family Staphylinidae; genus Lordithon; species Lordithon lunulatus. The sequence goes on along the minus strand of OZ012666.1, from coordinate 50,608,042 downwards.
TACAGCTGACGGAGGAGACCTAGGCCTTCTCATAGCCTTATATAACAGCATATATCAAAGCGAAACTATTTCTACAGGCTGAAATCCGTCTTAGTTGCCATACCCAAAAAGAACAAACGTTTCATTGTGGTGATTATCGGATGATAAGCCTGATGTCTCACGTGTTATTACGAATTATACATACTCGTATATGCAAACGCGAAGTACACAATACCCTACTCTAATGTTCTCACACGATATGAACGTTGATATGTTCACATGTTTTATTGATTATAGTAAGGCATTTGATTGCGTATCACACCAGAAACTCATAGAAATCCTCACAAACACCAGCAGGCGACCTTGGCATCATCGCCCAGCTGTACTGGAATCAAATTCAGAACTGAGGAAATCACAGGCGAAGAGGTGGTCATTAAAAGAGGGGTTAGCCAAGGCTGTGTCATTCTGACGCTATTTTTACAGAGGCGCAGCAGGACGTAAAAGGCCATTAATTAGGAAAGTACTTAAGACCATCAGTTTTGCAGATGACACAGTGGTACTAGCCAATAGCCTTAGGATCCTCCAAAATAGCACAGCGCGAAGTATGGTTTGCACATTAATACCGCTAAAACCAAACTAGTCATCTTCTTCAAAGCACCAAAGCCCTGGGAATTAATAATAGCACTGTGGAGCAAGTACCATCTGCAAAATAATCGTTCACGAAGGATACGATTCCAAAAAGGAAATATTCCAACGAACTGAACAAGCCAGACAAATGCTCACCTCTATGAACAATTCACCGGTAGGGATCTGAGCCTTCAACTGCGTATCCGCATGCTGCGTTGCCATATATTTCCTATCCTATTATATGGTGCCGAAGGATCGATACTTTCCCATTATTAGATAAACGAATTGACGCATTCGAAATGTATTTGTATAGAAAAATCATACGCATATCTTGGACAGAAAAAAAAACGAACAAAGAAATACTATGGGGGCGGAACAACGAACTAATAACAACAATCAGGAAAAGGCAGCTACAATGCATCGGGCATATAATGACGGGTGCACGCTACGAGCTCATTCGTTTAATCATGGAGGGCAGGATCGAGGGTCGGTAGGGAGACAGCAGAACTCATGTACAAAGGATCTAAGACGTAGGTATGGAAGAACATCGGTTGGAATTTTCCGAGCCACCGAGAGGAGACGGCGTTACAAGAAGAAGATATCTTATTTTATCAATATTTCATAAAAATAGTTTATCTGACAAATGAAATACCTCTGTCAATCAACCAATAAAAAGCGAGCGCGGGATCACGTTCAATCAATGAGAAGGCAGTATGAGTTTACCAGCTACCGATAAAAAGCTATTGTAGGATTACCACGGTGATTTTCTGAGTCGTGCTATCGTATTAGACAGGCGTGTTTTCTCCTAAGCCCACCTGTCAAGCCAAGCCACCGCAGGCTGTTAACACACCAGCCCCGCAAGAAGGCTAAGTTTATTTATCTCAGTGTTCGACACCTTTTCTGTCATGGAAGACGAGATACCTCTCGATACTTCCAAGCTGAAATTGGTATCAATGATTAAAGCATTACATGGCCAAATCATGTTTCTTGAGAATATGTTGGAAAAAGTAATGCCCAACAATGCTCGTCCGATAAATCTGCTAGGCTCAGAGTATGGACTGTTGTTCTATCCCGTCGGAAAAACCCAAAACCTTCACTAACGAGCCCGTTTCTGGAAACCCACTCGTTAAGCTCGTCAAGAGAAAACCTACTTCTTGCAAGAAGACCAAATAGTCTTCTGGCAAGAGGCAGGTTAAAACCGAAGCCATCAGTCAGGGACCTCCAAAGCCCAAAATTCAGCCCCGGCTCTTCTGCCGCGAGCGCTTCATGGCAGACGATGAGTTTATGGAGAACGCGATATGATATTCCAAGGCCCGAAGTCGCAACAAAGAGCGGCGAAGCACCCGAGAACCGTGGCCACACCGACATCTGTGATATCCCAAGTTTCTGTCTCCGTAACCCTTGAGCCAAATATAAATCACGTCCCCCTTATTCCTACATTGAAACTCGTGAAATAAGCAGCAACGCTCGATGAAAGAGGCTCACAATACCATAGCTTCACTACACCCTCCGACAAACTCCTCCGCGTAGTTCTCGGGGCATTCCTGAAACTGTTCCTGAAAATAATGTACTAGAAGACGGCAAATTGCAACTATCTCGGCCTACCGGATGGGCCAACTTCTAACTCTAGAGTTTCCAATGGTGATGCTAATCTTACCATTGATACCAGCCAAAAGACGAATACGCTGCAAAATCGCTCCTTAGCTCCTTGACCTAACCCCCTACTAGATTTATTCTCTCAAAAGGCAATTCGTGAATAAGCCACCTACCGGGAAGCCCCCGGCGAAATTAACCAATACATAGTTTGTCATATACTAACTTCCATAAAAAAATATCTGGTGTGGGCACCACACGACTTTCCGAATTAAATAACCTATTTAATTTTATATAACATTTTCGACATTTTCAACTTTTGGACTTTTTAGTTTTGTCATTTTGACTTTTATGAGATTTTTTACTTTTCTTGACATTTTTGACTTTTTTTGACATTTTTAATATTTTTGAAATTTTTTGACATTTTTGATATTTTTTTGTTATTTTATTTAGTTTTTTTTTTGATATTTTTTACTTTTTTTTATTTTTCGACATTTTTGACTTTTTTGACAAATTTAAATTTTTTGGCATTTTTTACTTTTTTTTACATATTCGACATTTTTGACATTTTCGACTTTTTTTGACATTTTTGATATTTTTTAACTTTCTTTGAAATTTTTGACACGTGAGATTTTGACGTTTTTACATTTTGACATTTTGACTTTTTATATTTTTGGCATTCTGACATTTTAACATATTGATATTCTGACATTTTGGCATTCTGACATTTTTACGTTTTGAAAGTATGACATATTTACATTTAGGCATTTTCATATTTCACATTTTCAAATGTTCACAGTTTCACATGAAAGTTTAATGTAATTATTAATGTATATTTTCAATACCTAACTACATTTAAGATGCGACAATTTTCGCTAATTCCGGGCTTGATTTACGCCACGCCCGCTGACGTCACGCTGACGTCACGTATATTATTGGTGATATGCGCAATAGGAAATCGCTATTATTGAGAAATCTTCTGTTTTAGTGAACGGATATTGCTCAAATTTTCACAGGGTCGCCGAAGCGCTCTTACCCGATTTCCAAATTTGGTCGCGATCTGTTGTGCCGTTTTCCCACCGTGAGCGTTAAATGGTCCGGCAAAGCGCCTAATTATGTTCCGCGCGTGGTGTTGATTGTGATTCCTTCGCTGTTAGTAAACCGATTGAGCTCAAATTTTCACTGGATCGTCCTGAATAGTGTCCGCAGATATTTGCCAAATTTGGTCGCAATCTGTTATGTCGTTTTCCCGGAATTTTGTTCACAGACAGACAAACAGACGACAGACAGACGACATACATACCACACACAGACATCGCACAAATCGGGTTTATTTCGACTATTATGGGCATAAAACGTAACGAAAATTGAATTTTTTTTTGCTAAATTGTACACGCAAACAATACCTTCCTTCTGGTGTAATTTTTTTCCCGGAAAGTTATCGCATATTTCCACAATCTTAGTTTGAAAACGTGAACACGTTTTCGGTAAAACAATACCTTCCTTTACATCAGTGATGTATTCGGAAAGTAAAAAGCAACACACATAAGTTGTTGATGAATATCAATAAAATTTTCATAATATGCTTATTGTGATGAAATAAATAAATGATTAAAATTTTAAAACAAAATGAACAGAAATAAAAAAGTATGTTCAATCTACATGGCGGGGCATACTGTCAATCAAGTTAATTTTTTCCTGCGGTATATTATTTTAAGCTACCTGAATCCGCAGCAAAATATGTTGCTAGTCGTTTGGTGGGTGTGTTAAATCTGTTAGCTGTTCTACCGATCATATACCAAACATCTATAATGGATGACCGAGAATGCCATGGGAAAACAAGTGATACTTGCAAACATCATGTTCTAATCCTGTGCGTATGGGAATTTCCAACCCCTGAGAAATGGCAAAAACTGCAACAGGATTCACCACATTGGCAATGGAACTGGCTGCGTCTAAGTTGCCATCGGTGAAGACCAAGGGTGATCTGCTTCCATAACATATTTTACCCCATTTCACTCCTAGTGTGAGGGCTGTGTGGCGTTGCGTGACGAACAATCTTAAATTATTACGTTCTCCGCGCATAACGTCCTCCTACGATTGGCGTGGGCCCAATTTGTTCCTTTCTTGCTCTAGTCTGCGGGTACGGTGAGTGCAGTAAACGGAAGAAACAAAAATGGCCGGTACGAATCCAGTCCATAAGATTGTATCCGGCGATAAACAGATGACATTGACATTCTGCGTCCTGCAACCCTTCCAACCAGTATATTATAATTGACCGAGTTGTTGAAGATCTGTTTCTTGTGGTCAATAGTTTTAAACGGCGTTCATCACGATGTGTAGTCAGCCGGGGACATCCAGATCAAGGGCTGCGTTGTTGAACTCCTGCATCGGACCATCTGGACCAACATCTTACCATCGTTGCAACATAACGACTTACACGGCCAGGAATGTCTCTGAACGATAGTCTTTCTCATACTATTAATATGGCCGCTTTCAAAATCATTTAGTTGCCGATAATCCTCGTTGGCGAACTCTTGGTATTCTTAAATTTTCAAAAAGCAATAGTAAATAGTAATAGAAAAATTCACAATTATTACACACCCATAGCTTGTTTTAATCCAATTCAGTCACTTATATCAATTAAAATGACAAAAAATTAATGACAAAAAAAACAAACAAAAAAAAAGGATGTTAAATTTTATTTACATTTTAATCATTACTTTGTTTCATCAAAATAGTCATGTTTTGATAATTTTATTTAAAAAAATTTAAATCAACAACTGTGTGTCTTTTTACATGGCTCTATCTGTTTCATTTTTACTTAATTTATGTTACTAAATGGCAATAAAAATATCGTAAAAAATAATAGCTGTAGCCAATAAAAATCATTTTTCTTCTTGTGCATTTACTTCCGAAAAAATATCTAACGTTCAAATTTAACTTGTATGGATCAACATTAGAAAGAAAAATGCTATAACATGATACAATTTCCATTTAACATTTATATTTATATTATAAATACATAGCTGTTTTCAGTTTTCATTTCTGATGTATAGAACACAATTACATACTGTATTATAAATTATTTGTTTGCGTAGCTCCGCTGATATAAGAATAGTATTCTATTGTAACAACCATATATCATTTTATATTTATTGTTATACTTTTAATATGGGAAAACTTTTTAATGTCAGCGAACTGATGCTTCGTTATTAAATCCTTCGTCAGACCTATTATTTATAATATAATCAATTTTTTTAGTTGATTATTTTGGAATATGTAACTGAATGTAAAATGTTTCTTTACTACGATTATTAAATTTTTATGCTATAGAATATTATCCCGCATAGGCCAATTAAATTTCCTCCACTTTTCATTATTATTAATAAATTTTTTGACGTGTACTGTTGATTTTATGCACCTGCCAGTGCCTTAAAAGTGCAGCGTGAAAATTTTGACTCCACATAAACGTCAGAGAATACATGTATGAGACGTGTGTTATGCACGATTACTGTGTTTATTTATGTGCTCGTTGTTACGTACCTGTATCTGCCTGATGAAATATTCACAACTGCATAAACTTTAATAACGCCCAAAATATGGGGCGCAGTGTACGAATTATAATTTCTGATATTTAGTAGCGCCGCTGAACAGCACAAGTGATGTGTGGTCTCAACAATTTTATGCATAAATTTAACATTATGCCCGTGAAACAATTTTACACAATAGTTTACATAAAATTATACAATTTGCAAAAAACGTATTAATAATTGATTTCATACTCCCTGCCGACTTCATTATTTAATTATCAGCAGTATTGCAACCGCCTACACTAGAGAATGTGATTATTTGATCATTTGAGATTTAATACTTACTACAAACAAGAAAGTAAAATCCCTAACTTAAGCTATATATTACAAGGATAAAGATTTTAGTATTATTTGTCTTTCATGAGCTTTTTTTCTGTATATAAACAACAATATTTATATCAACGCGATGCACCCGCTTTATCCCTCTAATCGATTCGGCCAAAATATATGAAAAGGATGGCTTATACGTCGGGCAAATAATGGGCCAACTGAAATTGCGGCTATCAGCGGCTGGCAATGTAAAATAAAAATAGCAGAAGGAAAATGGCGCGCGTAGTAATCCGCCCGGGGATTTTCTTACTTGGCGTACATAGGATTTGAAAGTTTTCATATGTTTACTATAGGCGAAACTACTTGCGCAACTTTTAAATACCAATACCGGTATTGGGTAATTGAAACTTTTTGTCGGGCATAAATATGTAGATAATATGAAACGTTTTTTTGTGGGCCCACTAATATTGAATAAGGCAATAAAACTTTTGTGTGGGTGAAACTTTTTCTGCCGTGGGAATTTGTGAGGCTTTCAACATGTGACCGAGCAAGCGGCACGGTGAGATACTTAAGTTTAAATTGCTTGTTTATATTTTGTATTGGACGTATTTGTTTATTTAACATTTAACATTATTGAATTGTGTTATTTATTTGAAAATATATACTGTGGCTCCAAATTTAAGGTACGTAGTTTATTCGTCATATTAGTGATTATAATAAAAATCATTCATTTATACTCATTTATTTCGACACAAGCATTATAACACACTTTATAATATTATAACAAGATTCTGATTGTGATTGAGCATAAAAAGTTGTATACTAAACTAAATCATATAAGTTTACATGCCGGCTCAGCTGACGTAGTGATTTATTGAGTCTATAAAATGCCATTAGTGATTTAAAAAATCACAATTAATAAAATATGTTATAAAATAGTAGTGTTTATTTTTTTGTTGTTGTTAAGAATTGTAATGGTATACGCACGCAAGCAAATCTTAAAGCGTGTGATCAGTAGTTATTTATATTTTATAAAATCAGTTTTTGGTGGAAGAGAGCCCCACTCCGTGAGTAACAAGTGCGGGAAGCGTCGGGCAGCCATTAAAACGCGAGATAATTAGTATTTTATTTGAAACATTATAACTCGTTAGTGGCTACGTAGTCGCTGACGTATATAAGAACCTGTCGAAGCGGTCAAATTCCCAAAGATACAAACATAACATAAATATAGAAATATAAATAAATTATATCCGGAATCGAAGAGAGTGGAGAGTAAGGTGATCCCAGGACAAGGTCACCAACCAAGAAGGAACAGAGTGGAGACAGTGGGTAAGAATGACATGTACCGAGGACGATTGGTAAATGAAGGAGATCTTCTGCGGTCACAGAGGAGCGTCGGTGATAGACTATGCTATAGTCAAGGGGTTCAGAAGGGATGAGTTAGGTCAATACAAAATTAAAAACGATGGAGCAGGAGAGCGTATGATGGTGGAAATGGTGCTGAGATGGAGAACGAGGGAGAGAGGAAGGTGCAGTACGGTTTCTGGTAGCCTATGACGAAAAGCTGTAGTTCGTGAAGTGGGATGAGGTGCAATCGGTTTAGTAGTTTGAGAGGGTGATGAGTGCACGACTGATGATGAGAACAAATAGTAATAGGAATGAAGAGTTGGTTTCATGAAGTGCAGGGGGCAGCCTCATTAAATTTAATTTAATTTGCATTTATCAGAATTATAAATGTAATTTTTGCGTAATCACAGAACGAAATTGTGACGTATTAAAACAGTAGTAAGTAAAAAACTTCTATCTTTATTGGGCTATCAGCCGTGAGGCTTTTCCGCCGTAGTAAATATAATAAATCATTCGAACAATGTATTGAAGATTAATTTTCACCCATTGCCCATGTTTCATTGATAGAATATACTATTAGTGATTACTAGAGGTTACATTTATTATGCTGGGGTTAATAATATTATAATAAATACATTATATTCATTAAACTATTGATTATTATAATTATTATTAACTTATTCTCATTTGAATTTAGGTACATTGTATTAATGCATTATTAACTTTTTTGTAGTCATTATTATTATGTTAATTTTTTAGTTGTTATTGCCTATCCTCTTGAGTTCCTAAAATGCTGAAAACTATTTACTAAATGGACAACATGATATACAAAATTAGGCATGCATTTATAATTATAAACGTTGGAGTATTTGTCACAGTCTCAATAGTTTAACCAAAAATAGAAAATAAGATATGGTTTGAACTTCGGTCCATAGCGAAACACGCTTGCATGCATCTGCGAATATAACCGCTACTCCAGCAAATTTTCGCACCTCTGGCACGCATGCCATATGTTCGCCACCCATGGCATAGATTATATCTTCTATTATCATATCCAACACCGCAGAACATTTACAAATATAGACCTATCCATCATGGGGATCCACAGTAAAAATCTTAAACACTTACATAATATAATCATATAAGAAACATACTACAATTAATAGATTATTTATTTTAATAAAATAAAAACTATTTATAATTTTTGTATTTCTTGTTTGTTTAGAATTATAGTTGAATTCTGTTCCTGATTAAAGCTTAGCATTATGGATTTTCTTAAACTTACTGGTAGAAGTAATATATCTGGATGGATGATTATAAAGGTGAGTGGTAAAATAATAATGCATTCAATAATAAACATCTTAACAGAATTTAACTATTTTAACTATTTTAATTATGCGAATCGACCCATATATTGGCTAAGGTTATAATCTTATGAAACATGTTTATATTTACTAATATATCAAACTTAATTGTATTTATTCTAGATTCGTCACAAATAAAATAATACATCTGTAAAATTATAACTTGATTCATATATGTACTTTGTTGCTACTTGAACATATCATCTATCTAGTAATCAATACAATACAATCTAGAATTTAAGGCGTTATCGCAATCGTTTAAATATGCATCGCACAAAAAGTGGCTACAGACAATGCCTCTAGGTTCGGAAATTTCCAATTTTATTCTCATTTATATTTCATCTGGTCCGTAGCAGTTCGAAATATACCTGTCTGCCCATTTACATGCATTATTCAATATTCGATTATATCCACAAATTGAGGACTAAATCGGCAGGTCTGTTGTGCGTCTTCTCATCTAATATTAACGTTAATCGACGGCAATAAGCTATACAAGTTTAAGTGGGTAATTAACTTATTGCTGCTATATTCACGTTAAATTAGAATGGTAAATTAAATTTAGATATGTAATTATCTATGGGAAGAACTTCTTAACTCTTTCATCGTTATAAATTATATATTTCATTGACGGTACATTTCATATATGTTTAATATACATTTAATTGTTTCTTAGTTTTAATGAATTATTAAAGGAAACGACATTTTATGAATATTGCACCTGTAACTAATATGGACCGACTCAAAATTTTACTATTTTGAATAAATATCACTGCAAGATGGACAATATAATTTACAAAGTTACTTTTTATATGTGATGTAATAGCAGACTACTTTCACAGCCCAATATCAATTTATAATTGTAATTTTAAAAATATTACATTTGATATAAGTTATACAACTCAAAAAAATGATTTAGAATAGATAAGATGCAGCTCAATGTATTTCATGATATAAGAAAGTGACACTTTATGGGTGTTATAATATAATATAATATAATAAATTAATTTATTTATTCTAATTTAACAAAACATGATTATATCCTTTATAGCAGGTGTGGCCAACTTTTGCGAACATAACGTTTTACCTTAAAGTTTTACGTTTTACCTTAAAGCTATGTCGCGATCGACTTCTCTTTAGTTCTCTATTTATTAACTATGTAGTCCAGTCGGTATCTAAATTAAGACATATGTATATATTATCTAAAATTAACAAGTGAATATTGGGAGTATTCAGTATATTTACATTTATTTAATCTAGAAATAAATTACACAATTTTATTTTATATCTTATAATGTGAGGTATATTGACCGATACTTTTAACATACATGTAAAAGTATCGGTCAATAGAATATTACTTTCACAGTATGAATTTCTAATCCGCGATGCAATTTTTATGACACAACAAGATATATTGGCAGAAAGACAGGCCTTTAAGCAGAGCTTACGGAAGGTTCTCTTTTTCATCATTTCACCGAAGTTGTCCTGTTCCTGCCTTGCGGCTTACCGGGAGTGGAATGAATCGGCTAGACCAAAATGTATAAGGCCCAGTCCAAAGCCGCAAATCTAACACATCCAGCAACAGGCTACCGTACTATGTTTATATATATATATATATATATATATATATATATATATATATATATATATATATATTGAAACAAATGAAAGAAGCCAACTAGGTTTCGCAAAACCAGAAGCGAAGGCAGAATGTATAACACCCGAAATCCTTACCCTAATGGAACACCCGAAATGCTTACCCTAATGGAACAACGGTGATCTGTCAGGAATACAACAACAAAAAAATACTGGAGAATATATTTAGAACCAAATAAGGTCAAAATTAAGAGTAATGAAGAACAGCTGGCTGAAATAATATTGCCAAGAAATGGAAAAACTTCAAACCATATACGACAACTTTCACCTACATAAGAAACTAAAGGAGACAACCAAGGCAAACCAATAACATAACCATCAAAAATGATAAAGACAGGGAAAAACTATAAACAAAATTATTCGAAGATATATCACAGAGAATCCGGAACCTACATTACGGGCTCTAAAATCACGAAAGAATAGAATCCGCAAAAAAAAACAGACCAGACGAAAATACCTGTGGAGATAATCAAGGTCCTAGATGACGACAGCAAATTAATACTATAAATAATATTTAAAAAAACAGTGATTTAATTTTGGAGAAACACTATGCAGATGCTTGTCCAAAACTGCCACGATCAGCGAAAGCATGTATTAATTTCCTTTATAGACTACGAAAAGGCATTTGACAAGGTACAATACAATAAACTAATCAAGATCCTGAGAATAATTAAATTAAATCAAAAGAATATAAGCTGTATGGAAAGTCTATATTGGAGCCAAACATCTAGAACTGACGGGGATATAAACATATGTGAAGGAGAACGTTAAGCCTGCATACTCTCCCCACTACTGTTGAATCTGTACTCTGAGACAATTTTCCAAGGGACATTGGAAAACGTAAAAAAGAAATGGAATACAAAGTATATATTCAGGATGGGGCACGGGAATCAAGTGATTTTGGGAGCGGTATTACTCTCTAGTTATAGAAAGAAAGAGAGTGCACCAGGTGGTGTTTACAATATGGTGAAAATGACTGATGATGCCCATTTCCACCTTACTGGGGTCGTCAATAAACAAATTTGTCAGTATTGGCCTACGGAAAATCTCCGACACTTCACGAGAAACCGCTGCATAGCCCTAAGGTTACAATTTGGTGCGCGATAGAAAAATTCGGCAGCAGCGGCCCGTCCCTTTTTTCGAAACGTTACGTTGACATGGTAAACATATTTTTGATCCCTGAGTTACTTAGTAAATTGAGCTATTATGGTTTCAGCAAGATAGTGCCATGGCTACCACCAAAGAAAAAAAGGCGTTTTTTATAGTGGTACCTGAAAGAACATTTTTACAAGAACAAGCCCCATACATTGACTGAGTTTATCGAGACGATCCGCAAGAAAATCACAAAAATCAATAGAAACAAGAGTGTACCAATTTTCTTCAACACCTTCAAAAATGTGTCAACGAAAATGGTCATATGCTAGATTTTACTAAAATCTACTGGCCTTGATGATAAATACCTCCGAATTATTGCAAATCTATATTGGCAGCAGACAGCGAATATCAGAATAGGAGATAAACTAATCGACTACGTGGCAATAGAAAGGGGTGCGAGGCAGCGTTGCATCTTGTCACCACTTATATTCAATATATATTCTGAAAAAGCATTCAATGAAGGACTGGAGGATATGGAAGAGGGCATCATTATAAACGGTACCCCTATAAATAACCTACGATATGCAGATGACACCGTCCTCATTGCAGCGAGCCTTCACGGACTATAGGAACTAGTAGAGTTTCTCATGTGCGTATGCAATATGACTTGAAACTAAACACCAAAAAACAAAAACAAAATACATGGTCATCAGCAAACAACTGATGATTCAGAATGGCATTCAGGTTAACAGTCAAGATCTCGAATATAGAACAAAATTCAAGTACCTAGGATATACCTTAGACGATGACTGGGACCACTCGCTAGAAAAACGATGTCGCATCGCACAAGCCAGAGATGCTTTTATCCGTCTGGGGAAAATCTTGCGAGGAAATAATCTAACCTTGAATCTGCGCATGAGAATGGTGAGATGTTATGTGTTGTCCGTATTGATGTATGGTGTGGAAGCCTGGACGCTAGCCGAGGCAACTACCAAAAGGCTTGGGGCGTTCTAAATGTGGTGTTATCGTCGCATGCTCCGTATTAGCTGGGTAGACAGGATTACAAATGGCATCGTAATGGAACGACTGAACAAGACCAAAGAAATCCTTACAACCACCAAGGCACGGAAAATGGGCTATTTTGCGCATGTTATGAGGCACCTGGATACATATAACACGATACACCTTATCATTCCAGGACAAATCCAGGGAAAACGTTCCGTCGGACGGCGGAGAAATTCATGGCTGAAAAATCTGCGGCAGTGGTTTCGCCAGACTTCAGAATCACTTTTCATTACCGCTGCCAACAAGGTGTTAATAGCAAACATGATCGCCAACATTCGCTGAGCGGATATGGTATACGAAGAAGAAGATGCCAGATTTAATTTTCCGAACGTGAATAATAATGAAATTGTATGTACAAATTTTGTAATCAATAAATTTCGTCTAGAGCAAAATCTCAAAACTTTATAATTATTCTAAAATCACTTAGTTCCCATGTCTTACTAGTGAAATCCTACGATCGAAGGAAAGCAATACTACCTAGCGCAAGTCCCTCCTTTCTATGACTAGAGTATAACTCTCTCCCAAAACCACTTGGTTCCCGTGCCCCACCCTGTCCATAGTAAGGAAATGGAGCTAAATAGGAACCACATTCATGATGAAACTATAACTGGACTTGTGTCCGTGTCCTTTGTTTTGGTTTCTTGAAAAAGCTAGAGTTCGTCTTGTACGTAATTTGTAAGCATTTTCCCCCGGTCATTCCTTTCTTCTCGATCGTATTTCCCCAATATTTGTTTTCCTCTTTAGGCCTAGTATTGCGTTAAAGTATCCTATAACAACTGAATATTGGGTCGAATACCTAGAGGTACTTGTGGGAGCTTAAGCTTGAATTACTTGGAGTATAGGAGTATATTTTGTTGAGTTTCAGGGTGATGTATACAACTCTTTCGGATATAGCTGTCACTTTGCAGAACATATGATGTATGAATTTAAGTATTGCTATTTTTCATTGCCGTACCCAATTTTACATTAAAAAGTTCTCTCAGTGAAGGGTAGTCTAGTATGTAGCGGTTTAATACTTTTCTATATTTACACAATCTACACTTAATATAAACAAGTTGTTTCGATCATTTCAATAAATGAAATCACTTTAGTTTTATAACTTTTCACAATTTAAATTGAAGTTGGCTTTATGCTTACATAAAATAAGAAATAAGGCAGGAGAAATCAATAGATAGGAATAAGAATTATATGTCATATATATGGCGCTTTCGTTTAGCATGGATTAGCATTGCTAGTCGCCCCCGTGGCGTGCAGTATCGCTCAGGTCTTTCGGTCGTGCGCCGACGGTTGTAAGGGCCGAGGTAGAATTATGCGCATCGGAAGCGGCAAATACAAGAGACAATAAGTCCGTACCATCTCAGATCTTATTAGATCTCATCAGTGTAGCTCAGATATCTAGATATGTAGATTGCTAAGAGGTGGATTCACACTTACATATGTTTTATAAGATTGGCCTTGTGCTGATATCACAAGCACTCTGTTGGAATGTTATTCCATACCAATACACCCTTACCATTTAGTTCTTATTGCATATTCTGTACTAGGTAACAATATTATTTATTTATTTATTTAACCTCTTCCTGGTACCTGTAAGTAGCAGTATAACTACTAATGGAAAATAGAAAACTGAGATAAGGGAGAGAATAATAATATTAAGTTGAAATAAAGGCAGATGAGAATGACTGAAAGCTCATACAACCCTGACGATGTAGAGTGGCAAGCACTGGAAAACTACTGAGCTACTTAGCCAGGGGAAAGCGATGCAGGAAGGATGAGGAAGAGCGAGGTGTGGTTCAGAAGAGAGATATAGAAAAGTGTGAACGGGGATGTGGTACACCGCGTTTGTGCTGTGTAGTAAGGGCAGCGGCACGTGGTGGCACCTTAGCAATGAGTGTGAGGGTGTGAAAGCAGATTGGGTTGGAGATCGCAGAAAGGTGAATGAATGATCAGGATAGGAAGGGAAAATCGTGAAAATCTGCAAGAGGCAGACGAGGAAGAGAAGGGCAGAAGGGGCCTAGTTTGGAGGAGGTGGGCATACTATGTTATATAAGGGAATGTGTATTTATTTTTATTTTTATGTGTATATTTTATTGGATGGTGTTGTTTTGGGGGGGATGAAAGACGTATGAACTGTTAGATATGCCTAATATACGTCGCTTTTTACTAATGGAAAATTGTCCTTATGTTTTTTTAATTAATTGGTATTTTATTTTCGCATAAATTTAGATTTATTCGCGTTCTATTTATAGTAGTTATTATATATGTATATGTTTATTGATATATTGAATTAATTAGTACAATACATTTGTTTGTATACACTAGTCCGAGACAATTTATTAAATGTAAGGGTACACACTGAGCAGTTTATAAAATACGCGTATAACTCCGACTGCAATGGTTCTACAAACATTGAAGTACTTTAAAATAGTATACGCCTGAGTGGATCCATTTTATATCTAAATATTGAAATAAATTATTCAAGTTGATGCACTGCAATTTGTTGAAGTTGAAACAAGGTAATCACTCATCCCCATATATAAATTGGCCAAATGGTTGGACATAAATGATACAGTCTACATTCAGAATTTATCGAATCGTTAGGTTAATTTACTTTAATTAAATCATTTTAAATAATTATTAAATCTGGTTTAGCTACCACTGATTTAATTTTAATTTTTTTTTTAATATGCACATCATTCTAATTAATTTTATTTTAAATAATTTAATTTAAATTCATGTAGTAGATGAAAAACAATACAATCAAAGATATGTAATTATAAATCATTCATTTAAGGTAAACTATAATGTTAGAATTCACCTTAAATAATTAATAATTATTGTTCAGTTACAAATAATTTTAAATTATTTATTTATTTTATTTATAGAGCCACATATCTCTATAACTCTTATTAATAAAAATAATTATTAATACATTATAAACAATACAATCATTGATATGTAATTAGAGTTATTGCTCAGTATTTTATTCGACGTTCATCCCATATGGCACATGTGTTATTTTTAAATAAGTTGACCTGCGAAGGGTGCAGTTACGAAACCACCCTCCCAGGCCAGTCTACAGTCAACAATAATATTTTAAGCACAACACGGAATCTCGGCAAACTTGTATGAATTCCTTTAATTACAATAAAACGCACAGTAGTTAATTGGGTATTTATTTGTTTTATATGAACATGAAAGCCTGTGGTTGCCCACAACTCAAAAGTTATTATAGAACTTAATGTGTAATTTAAGCATCTAATAATAATGTATGGTTACACGTTAAAAGTAAAACATGGACAATATAAATATTTTAAATAAAATAGAAAACTTTTTATAGACTATGAGCCCTGATAATTTCCAACATTTTATGACAATCAATATTAAACATGTATCAAGTACGGATGGTAACTAAATTATTAAACCTAAAATATCTAGTAGTAAAATTAATAACTCGTTTAATAAAGCTTTCTAATATTTTATATCCCATAAAATATTCCAGTCTATTTAAAATTTAATACTAAACTGTTGTTTTTATTGGTGGAAATAATAATGTAATAAAATAAAAATGGGTCACATTACGGGGTGATTTGCGAGGATATAAAAATAATACTATCGCATACAACAATCTGGTTTGTGTCGCGGCGGCCCTGGGAGTGCACAATTTTTAAAGAATGCGATGCCATTAGCGCACGCCACATGTACTGCATGCGGTCCGTAACTGGAACATTGCTAATTTTTAATCAATCTTAATCTATACGCGGGCGGGCAAACGGCCGGATTCGTGCGAGTGCCGCAATTTGACTTTCGCACAATTGAGATTAATGATTCGGACTCGTGACAGGTTTAAAGTGAGCGAGGTGTTACTCGGATTGATTATTAATTCGAAACGATGACAGTTTATTAAATGCGCTTTAACGCCACGATCGTTAAATTGATTTCGTTTGTAGTTATTTCATATTGTTAATTATTTACAGATTAATTTAGAGTACATTACTCGTATATTTTTAGTTTTATTTATAGTGTGGAATAGACAATTTTGCGGAGGATTTATTATAATTTCTTCACATGCACATGTTCATTACACCTGCAGATAAAAGCATTCTAGCAGCCATTAGTTACAAAAACGAATGACGATGGGCATTAATTGCATTGTAAACCAAACTAATTGAACACAATCCATTTATAACAATATAATGAAACGTAATTTAATTACACGAATGTAACGGTAGATAATGCAATTAGGAGTGAAATCATTGTAAACAGTATTATTTGCAATTTGAAAATAAAACTGTACCGTGGGATTTAATCAACCGAATATATATATATATATATATATATATATATATATATATATATATATATATTGAATAACTAGTAGTTTAGGAAGAATTCTCGGATACACCAGCGAAAGGGGAATAACTTGTACTCCTTTTTAATTAATCCATATTTCTCCGAGTTTATTTCGGTTTCCTTAGGAAAAATTAATTAGAATTAGTGAAACAGTCGAATAGAAAAAATATATCAGAGACATCCCACTAGAAGTTATGTATATCAATTACCTAACACAGTATGAGTACTCATACTGCCCAAAACCCTGTGCATGCTGAACATACGTACCAGACGAATAGGAAGAGAGGCTAGAGTAGTCAAAAATTCTGAAAAGGCTGCAAGTGGCTAATCACGAATTGAAGACGAGTCTGTGAAAAGAAGGGACAACTATTGACTTTCTCCATATACACAGATTCACATGCGGCCATGGAGGCCAGTAATATGCCCCTACTTCGGCATGGAAAAAATAAAATTCCGGTCGAAGACTGGGGGACAAGAAGACGGGGAAACAGAAGAATCAGTCCCGATGGAGCCTACCCAAAACACCCCTGCATTCGTCGAGGAGGGCAATACCCCCGAAGGCAGCAGGTCAGTGCTAATCGCACAGACACAGCCCGACGCGTGCATGGACCCAGAGGAAGATGAAGAAACAGTCCTGGCGGGAACTTCGCCGGAGACTCCGAATTCTGTGGAATCATGGAGGGGATCAAGGCCCTACAGGCGAACCTGTAACATGCCAAAGCCGCTTCGACCATCACGTCGGAGATTCCATCCAGAAGGCCTAGAACGGCCCATAATACCCTGACTACATGGATTAGGAGTTGCAGGCCTAAACCCGCTAGTACTATAAAGTAGTGCAAATGGTAACCCACGGGCCTGTATTATATACAACCAAAAAATATGATGTACACTAGTACCTAGACTATGCACTTATGGATGTGGCAATGGATAGGAATGATATCAAGTGAACTATTCATATCAGCGGCCAATAGCATTACATAGGCCATGGTAAATGCCATCTTCCAATGAGGATATGGTACTCTTAGAAGAAGGTAAACGAATTAGCTAATAAAGAAAATGTGTCTGAAGATATACAACTAGCCAAAGATGTCCTACGTATTGTTTAAGTTTAGTTGCAGAACAGTTAAATCACATCCCCATATGTACACGAGCCAAGGTTAGCAGCCGATTCGTGTCGATTTTACCCCATATAGATTAAATTTCAATGGTTATTTCACCGGCCGACAAAATGGCCCACCACCGATATTGCCGTCTATGTGCAGCTACCTAAAGATACCTATGCTATCTGATTCTACCTATTAAGCGATTCGATTCCTATTCGACTTGCTGAGAAACGACCGGCAATGCAATGACCAGAAAATGAATCGGCAGCGATGAAACGTTCCATTCCGCCACGTGCATAATGCATAATGATAACAATGTTATTTTTTAAGATCATTATGTTTAGATATCTAAAAAAAGTGTGACACTAAGTATCTTTCCAAGGTGACTTTTCATAAAAAGCCTTAAATATAAACAAACAAACGTAGAACTTAATGAACGTGTTAAATATAAGTAGCTATCAATTCATGATGTATTATCGAAGACCTCTCGGCAGATTTACACACAAACTTCGCACTGTCGGAATCACATTAGGCCCGTCACGATTATCTCGACAGTATCACGGTCGCCGGCCGAGTTATCAGTGTATCCGGACATATAAAAAGCAATTACTAACTTGGCCGACCATGGACAATGTCAAAACGCAAATCCTGCTGACCGACAAGATGATCCCGGTCACCAGCAGGATTAAATCCGGCAATACCCGTCGTCAGACGACGTAGCGTTTATCAATATTTGCCATCGCAATGCCGCGGCATTAGAAGTTTTCTCAGGGATCGCACATAAACTAGAAGGCATTATTCTTATTTAGTGCGGTCCCCTTGTCGTTCCCCGCTCCCAACATGACGCTTTTTTAACACGCCCGTTTTTATAAACAAAACGGCATTTCTTTATGAAATAAAATACACACAATTTTACTTAAAACGACCCTTTTCATTTAGTTACATCAAAAAGCTTAATCTTTTAATGGAAATGAAATAATTTTCAATAAAATATTTCTTTTAAAGTTTGACTCAATTAGTAGAGATCTTAAGCGGTTTATTTTTATAACGTCCCAACATTTTAATTATAACTGGGTTAATTGAATAATAAAGGCATTATAGAATATGGCTGAGAAATATAATCCTGACCTAGTTCCAACTAGTCCTAAAAGCGGGAAGATTTGCGCCCCCGCGCATGAACATAATGAAAATAACAGGAGTAAAACGCGGCGTCGTATATTACAGTGATATATGTTAGAAAAGCCAATTAGAAAAGTATCAAATCACAGCACACAGTAAATGTGAATTATTATCATCCGCTCGGTTTAAAATGCCTATTGTAATTTGTAATTTGCGTTTGTTGCATTTCATAACCTGCAGTTCTAAACGGTTTTGTGCCGATGCTTGTCAGCTATGAACAGACACGAAAGCTGCATCGCTGTTAAATTATATCACGCCAATCTATTAAATGTAGTTGCGGAAATTGAATATTAACCATTTAATTAAATTGTCTTCATATATTTCTTTAAACTGGTGTTTAATTGAATTAATTTTGTTTTCGACAAAAAAGATGAAATTCAATTTCCATAAGTTGCGCCATGCAATAGGATATCAGGTGGATGCACCGCAGACAGACCTATTATCTGTTCCTTTCCAATTAGCGAAAGAGCGGTGTCCCAATAGATCCAATCACACATTAAACAATGCCGGGCCGGTAATTGGATACGCTGGCTGTACTCTCCAGCCGGCCTAACGGTAATTTTTATAGCGCGCACTTCTGCCGAACCAAAATGGGATTGTTGGTCTCATGTAAACTTGTTAACGAGAATATATTATTGTTATTTGTTTTCGCATTTTTTGTCTGATCCAGGGCATGCATAACTGTACTGTTGAAAAATTGGCGACAGTTAGAGACTAAAAATCATTTCGACGCGACGTAGTCGCAATCAATAATCGTTTTCATATGTGTGCTCCTGTCTGTGAGTTCTATCTATCCGTTTTAATTATCACTTTCATTTCAGCAGTCGTTTTGTAGATCTGCCATTTGCATCAATGCGAGTTAAGCACTTAATGGTTTACGGGCATAATTGGCAGTTTAAAAATGGTTGAGTATTGAAGTTTGATTACAGAAATGCCAATGATTGAATTTTAATTAATACATGACATACATCAGTGTTGGAATAATTTTAGCATGAAATATAATTCCATCAAATATGGTTCATTGTATTTATTACGATTAAATGAGTGTATACAGACAGAACTGGCGATTTTAATAAGTAATATGAATGTTATAAAATAATAACATATGCCCGGTTTCTCCAACGAATCTTAAAGCTCGTCTTATATATGTTCGTCTTATATAAACTTGTCTTATATATGTAACCACGTCTTAAATTTTTATTCTGTTGCACCAAACATATGTAGATCTTACTTAGTCTTACAATCTAAGACCGTCTTATCGTTTTAAGATCCGATTTTTGTTTGGTGTTTTTGTCTTATTATTAAGACGGTCTTAAACTAGATTCGTTGGAGAAACCGGGCGTAAGAATTCTGGGAGCAGAGTCAATTCATATAGCAGCAAAAAAAATATACATCTAGAATATCAGCGATATAGCAAAAATTATATATAATAGCAGGAAAAGGTATTGATGGGAAATAAAAAGTAAATCCTACACAGTACATGGTTAATCCAGGAAAATTAAACTTCCTAATGGGACAAGAGATATTACGTTACTGATAGAACTGCAATTACCGAAGAGCTGCCACTGGAAGCTCCTCTTTGAGATTATCCTGGTTGCAAATATCACTACTAGCAAAACTATGGTCTCGCCCTTAATGAATGTTTCCACGTTCCTTCAAAACATAAACGTGTGAACATGCATATAAATTAGACCCGAATAATGCACGTGTTTTGGGTGATAGTAATGGACTGTATGGAAACACTTTTAGCTATTTTCGTCGTTTATTTTATTGAGTAGTTTATTTTAATATAAATGTGAAAGATGTGTTTTAACTTGAGATGCTGGATTCGTACTGCCTTGGGTACGCGGCGGTCGAGTACCCACTTGAGATGGCGAGGGTGGAGATTAGAAATATGTGGGGTGAAAATCACTTCCAACTATATGCAACCTTAATTGCCCTAAGTTGGCGGCAACATACTCCCCGCGTTGAAAGCTGTTGCTTTAAACTAGTTAGCCTCAGGGAGAATGCATAGTTTTCTCGCAGCCCTCTTGATGGTACCTTGGGACGTCCTAATGGTGGCAGCTCGAACGATGCCATCCTTGCCGGGATGGAGTTCAAGAACTCGACCTAGCAGCCACTGCATAGGAGGGAGGTTTTCTTCCTTGATAATGGCTAGAGATCCTAGCTTCAGTTGCTCTGGTGGTTGCTGTTTCCATTTACGCCTCTGCTGAAGTTCGGAGAGGTACTCCATTTGCCATCTCTTCCAAAAATGCTGCAACATTTGCTGTAGGCGCTGAAACTTGGATAGACGATTCTCACGAATCTCGGCTAAATTCGGATCCGGCACGGTCGTCAACGGCTCACCGATGAGAAAGTGTGCAGGCGTTAAAGGAAGTAGATCGGCAGGGTCATTGGATAACGGATATAATGGCCGGGAATTTAAAATTGCCTCTATTTGAATTAATACGGTGTTAAATTCCTCATATAATAATTTTGATTCGCCGAGCACTCTTTTGAGATGATGCTTTACGGATTTTATACCTGCCTCCCAGAGCCCGCCGAAGTGTGGAGATCTGGGAGGTATGAATTTCCAGGATATGCCTTGATCGGACAAGGTATTCTCAATGCCGGGTTGGTTATTTTGCAAGAACAACCATAGATCATGTAGTTCGTTATGGGCTCCTACAAAATTTGTTCCATTATCGGAATAAATTGTATGTGGTTTTCCCCTCCTGCTGGCAAATCTGCGGAGGGCTGCTATGAATGCTTCTGTGGTTAAGCCACCTACTAATTCAATGTGAATAGCCTTCGTTGAAAAACATATAAATAAGCAAATGTATGTTTTAATAAAATTGCACCTGGGTGCCTTACGATCTTTTATCAGGAAGGGTCCGCCATAGTCAACCCCAACTGTATAAAATGGCCTACTGGGTGTTACTCGGGTAGTGGGTAAATCGCCCATAATGTGATTGACTGGTCTAGGCTTTGCTCGAAAACAGCGAATGCATTGGTGTACGATTTTTCGAGCTAGACTGCGGCTTGACAATGGCCAGTAGTATTCCCGAACAGCAGCCAAAAGAGCTTGAGGCCCGGAATGTAAATGTTTAATGTGAAAATGTTTGAAAATTAAATTTGTGAGTTTGTGTTTTGAGCATAATACAATAGGATGCTTTTTAGAAAAGTTGCAGTTAGATTGACTGAGCCTACCTCCAACACGTAAAATTAATTGTTGATCTAAAAATGGATTGAGACTGCAAAGCTTGCTCTTATTACTAACAACCCCAGTTTTGTTTAACTGCTCTAGTTCATGGGAAAAACTCTGCACTTGGGACAGCCTAAGCAGGGTCTCTAGTGATTGAGCTAATTCAATCGGGGAGAGCTCCCCAAAATTTCGAAGATTTTTTTGCTGACTGGCATTAAATCTGAATCTTAGAATGTAGGCAACAGTTCTCTGAATTTTAGTTAGACTGGAAAAATAGTCAAAAATATTGTATATTTGAGTTGCCGCCACCAGTACAACCTGAGCTTGTTTCATTTCAGGTATGTCTTGCGGTTCTGCGACACATGCCACAGGCCACAAATTACTTTCAGCCGAGTGCCACTCGGGACCTTTCCGCTGAATGTCGTTAAGCGAACATCCAGACGATGTTTTTGCAGAGCCATCATATACCACCCTAAGTTTAGTGGTTGTGCTGTCTTCTTTAACTACAGCATGATGAGGCAAAATGTATGAAATGACTCTCTCGTCTGGATTCTCTACCTTCGACATATGACCAAGTTCAATGTATTCATTCATGAACTTGGTGTACCCTAACCTTAAGTTTGTATTCCCTTCCAACCGTTTCTCTAACTGATAAAATCTTTTAAGTGCACCCTGTCTTGATTCCCCTAGTGCAGAAGGACTAGTCTTCATCGGAATGCTAACTATAAAATGACCATCAGCTTTCTTGGTTGTTTGAATGAAATTTTCCTCGCAAAGTCGATCATTTTCTGACATAAAATTGTTAAAATCATTATTAAACTCCTCTATTTCCCAGAAATTCTTTAGTTGGTCCTGAAGGGAATTATCAACGTTTAAATTGCACGTAGAAGATAGGGCTAAGCAGGATGGCGTGAGTGGACCGGCTACGATCCACCCCAGCTGTGTCTTCTGCAGTATCGGATTGTTGGACCCTAAGCTAATTTGCCCTACTGAGAGCAATTCAAAAAATATACTAGCCCCTATCAGCATGTCAATTTTAGCAGATGTGCTGAATTCTGGGTCAGCTAATCTAATATTTGCTGGGATGTTCAAACGAGCTGGATTAAATGAAAAGGCTGGCAAATTCTCTGTAATTTTCTGTAATACCAAGAATGGAATATTGGCTTTAAAATTGTCTTGACAAGAATGAATATTAGCTGTAGTTTTGTATTTGATACTTGTGCAAGATTGACTGATGCCTGTCACAGAAAATGAAATTTTTGTTTTTCTTAAATTTAACTTAGTGCAAAGCTCGTCCGTGACAAAATTTGATTGTGAGCCCGAGTCTAATAATGCCCGACATCTATGCATCTTACCACTATGATCTTGTATTTGGACCATTGCAGTTGATAATAGAATGTACGAATCTTGAATTGAAGCATGATTGGATACTGCACTTTGATTGCTTGATTGATCACTAACTTCCTCTGTCTTGTTTAAATGCAATAAAGTGTTGTGCTTTTTTGAACATTTCCTGCACGCTGAACTGGTGCAGTTGGTTGCACTATGATTTTTTTTCAAACAGTTTATACATAAATGCAATGATTTTACTTTCTGAATTCTTTGATCAACGGATAAATCAATAAATTCTTTGCAATTATATACAAAATGATTTTTTTTGCATATATAACAGGAGTAATTTGTTGTTGCGGAATACGCCTTTGCGACTGGTTGCTTAGGCCTTTGATTTGAGTTTAATGTTTCTAGTAGCTGGGCTTTTGTTTTTAAAAAAATTGAAAATTCGGAATATTTCGGAAAATCACTTTTGTTTTCCATCTCCCATTCTCGCCTGGTGACATTATCAAGTTTTTTCGTTAAAATGTATATTATGGGCATGTCCCAATGCTCAACTGGCTGCCCCAATGATTTTAATGCTCTCATATGCTTCGCGGAGCCATCTAATAATGCGTGTAATCCTTGATAAGATTCTTTGGATAAAGAAGGTAAATTAAATAATGCGGAGATGTGGTTTTTGCCAATCAATCTTTTGTTTTCGTAACGTTCACGCAGTAACTCCCAGGCTATAATATAATTGGAAGCTGAAACTTCAAGTGCTTGAATAATATGTATGGCTTCCCCAGTCAGAGAGGATCGCAAATAATGAAATTTTTGAATGTCATTTAAATTTGGGTTATCATTTATTAATGACTTGAACGTGTCATAAAAGGAATGCCATTGCTCAAACGAGCCATTGAATAGTGGCAAGCTTATAGTGGGCAAAGGCACTTCCCGGTTATCAAATGTGCTAGCAGGGGAAACATTAACCGGTGTAGGAGCCCTCTGATCTATGCATTTTTGTAAAAAATCGGTAACTGCCGTTACCGTGACGAAATAATTAGATTCAAATGCTTCACGTTCTACTTCGTGGTCGGTAGAATCATCAAGCACTTCGATTTGTGATTGAATTTTGTCGTAGTCATCTAACAACCTTTCTGCCCTTGAATACCGTATTTTAATCTGAGCTGACAGAGAGGTGTCACTACAATTTGCGTAAAAGAAATTTTTAAATCGCGTTAGTTCGCTCTTTTTCTGCGTACGCTGCTTAATAAGTGAATTTAATTCTGACTCCATGCTTAATTCAGAGATGATAAGGAACTAATATTCAAATAGAGGCGTAGCAATGTGATTTTGGAAAAAAGATAAGAAAGGAATAACGCACCTTTGCACCTGCAGATACAAATATGATGGCGTGTTCTTGCAGCAAGACCTTTTTCCCGTTGTGGCTTAAAAGCCCTGGTGCTGGTTGCACTCCTGGTGAAGATTCTTCGACGATGATCTTCGTTAATATCCGCGTAGCCTGTTGGCTCCCTGACGGACGATGATTTGGCGCCGTTGATTCCAGACGCTCCCTTTGTTTGAATGCGATGGTGGACGAAAAGCGCCCCTAGTAACCGCCGCGTTCTTTGTTCGGAGTTTGAATATGTGAAGTACGCACGTTATCTTCTCGCGTAATTCACTCACATTTGGCACGAATCCGGTTCGAAGGACCAATGTTTTGGGTGATAGTAATGGACTGTATGGAAACACTTTTAGCTATTTTCGTCGTTTATTTTATTGAGTAGTTTATTTTAATATAAATGTGAAAGATGTGTTTTAACTTGAGATGCTGGATTCGTACTGCCTTGGGTACGCGGCGGTCGAGTACCCACTTGAGATGGCGAGGGTGGAGATTAGAAATATGTGGGGTGAAAATCACTTCCAACTATATGCAACCTTAATTGCCCTAAGTTGGCGGCAACAGCACGGGAAACTTTCTGCGCACGTATCTAAATGTGCCACAGGAAGGTAAAGCCACTTCTTATCTGCCCTGAGTAAAATTGGTGGTAAAATAAAGTTTACAATTTCTTGGTAGTCCGCATTTATAGTCCTGGGCTGCAGTTTAAAGAAGCTTGATACAACTCAACAGAGAAAGATAGTGAATAGAAGCACATGTGTGTTAAGAATTCGTAGTGAATAGAATGTAATACCTAGTGCGAGTAAGTTTGCAGTTGGTGGAATCTGGATTTAAAATACCAACGTGTGAAAAAGAAGAGTTTTTTCCCAATACATATATTTATGTAACTATACATGTTTTACACTAAAACTTATGAACAATGATCAACCATTAATTTGTTTCTCATACATCTTACACTAATCTACGATTCTAAAGTCCATTCATTGATGTCCTAAAGTTTATTTGATTTTCTTTTAAAGATCGCACACACTGTTCTGCTATCACAAAATAAATTCAAACAGCTTTATTCTCTTCAATCTCCTTACGAGCTGTTGGTTGCCAAGTAGTTGAAGGGCTTCAGTATTTACATGTGGGTGCAGTCTGTCTTCATGTTTACCAGCATATCGTTTAATTTCTTTCCTAACTATTGGGATAGTTTCATCCCGATGTGAGTCCTTGTTGCGCACCTACCATGGAGCGTCCACCCTATTCCGCAGCACTTTATTTTGGAAAGTCTGCATATGTTTTATGATAATCTCCTGTGCATTCCATAGAGCCACGTAGGCGTTATGATTTGATTATACATACATATTTTGCTACGTAATGTCAGATTGGATTTTCTTCCAATAAGCTAGTAATATGGTTTTATTTTATGTCGAGTTCTGTACGTCTCTTTTTAATATGCTCATCCCAGTGGAGTTTAGCATGTATGGTCCTGCGTATATATTTAGCTATATTTTCATAGGGCATATTAACCCCGTTCATAATTAGTCTCAAGTCGTTTATTTTCCTCTGATTGGTAAAGGTTGTATATTCTGGATGTGGATAGTTGGCTGGAGGGTAGCATAGCTACAGACACTTCAGGCCTCAAAATGGGCCCATTCTAAAACCTCCCTTTAAGGCTGCTCACTCGTCCCACCAGTCAATTTTGCGTGCAAGCTGCAAAACTCTGGCGGGTGAGGAGCTGCCAATGCTGACCATACTAGGCCAGCACCCTAGTATTAGATGCCTGGTGTTTACTAGAGCTGGGCAGAGGCATATTACATGCTCTGCTGTTTCTAGTTCTTCATTGCACCCTCTACATAACGGGCTGTTCACCAGACCCATCGTGTGTAGGTGTTTGTTTCGCCGGCAGTGGCCGGTTAGGATGTTAGTCAATAATTTCAGATTAGTTCTAGATAAGTTACGGCGGGCCGTGGCTGCCATTTTACAAGGTTGCCTAATTGCTACCTTTGATTGTTTGCAGCCCGGCGTTTCTCGCCATCTTACCTTGTGTAGAGTATGTGTCCTATGCTCTATTATTTTTTTTCAGAGTACCTGCAGAAAGTATTTCATCCTCTAGGGTTGTTAGAGGATGTGAGGATCCCTTCCTGGCAAGTTCATCTGCTATTTCGTTCCCCTTGATGCCACTATGTCCTTTTATCCAGCAGAGTTCTAGTTTGTTATAGTTAGCTAGCTCCTCCAGGCTGTGTAGACATGAATATAACTCTGTCGACACAAATGTGTTGGCATTTAGTGCATTTAGAGCTGCTTTGCTGTCGGTGAGTATTTGGATATGTTTATCCTTAATATTCCGTTCAGCTAAAATTTGAACACTTTTTAGTATTCCTGTTAATTCCGCTTGGAAGACTGTCGTGAGTCTTCCAAGTGGTGCACTTATCTTGAGATCGAGTTCTGGTGAGAATAATCCATAGCTAGCTCTCGTCTTAGTTTTGGATCCATCAGTATACATGGTTATGTTGGCGTCTTGTGGGATACCATCCATTGTGATGATGGTCTGAAAGTGTTTGACAAAACTGTATTTGGGTAGAATTCTGTCGCACTTACCTTCTATGAGGGGGTCTAGTTTGATAGCTTCACTCAGTATGCTCTGTGTCCAATGATTCTACCTTTATCATGCCACAGGTTGAGTGAAGATAGCCTTAATGCTGTTTCTACTGCAGTCTCCCTTATAAGAAGGTCGAGTGGTTGTAGACATAATAGTGCTTCAAGAGCTGCTGTGGGCGTTGTTCTCATAGCGCCGGTGATGGCAAGACACGCCATCCGCTGGATGTGTGATAGCTTTGAGATTATTGTAACTTGTTTGTTTTCGACCACCAGACTATTGCACCATATGCGATAGTTGGTCTTATGATCGCGGTATATATCCATTGGCATTGCCAGAATGAGATGCAAGCTTTTTGCAGCTTGGATGTTATATGCTCATTCCAGTTCAGTTTTGTATCCATGATTAATCCTAGATATTTTACTTTATCTGTGAGAGTCAGAGGGACCTTAAAAAGAGTTGGCATGTCCATGAGCTCGAGTTTCCTCTTCCTCGTAAACAATATCAGCTCTGTCTTTTTTGGGTTAACTGTTAGCGAATGGCTATCAGTTCTCAACAATCTGCAGGACACTCTGCATGAGATTACAGAGTACACCTTCAAAACTGCCATTTATCATGATCACTATGTCGTCGGCATAGCCAACGGCATAGTATCCTGAGTTGTTTAATTCCAGGAGGAGGCTATCAACCCCATAAAAGGGGTGAAGGTTGTATATTACTCTCGATTGCCTGATTTTCCATTGTCTGTCCATTTATGTATTTCGTTGCAAGCGTTCTGGAGTTTAGCGGCGACGTTTTCCGCGTTTGTCCCGACTGAAAGTAGAGCTGTATCATCTGCAAAGGTTGCTGTTGTCACTCCTTCGGTTTCTGTTATGTCCATTGTATATACGCTTCCCTTTGTCTTCTTGCTTTATGTGAAAAAGTCTGCCCGTCAGGTAAGATGACAGTATAGCGATATATTGTTTGGATAGTATTTTATCTAGTTAATGTATGAGCCCTTGGTGCCAACTTTACCTGAGCAAGCTCTAAAAAGACTCCAGACACTACAGATTATTCTTCGAGTTTTGGCGAAATACAAATTGGTGATCTGGGATTAGCTTGTTATTCTCTATTATGAGAAATGGCGTGCGGGCGTTATTGGTCGCGCACGAAAAATAAATAAAATGGGAGAATATATGCGATATTTGTGAATCTGAGAGCAGCATCTGACTCAGTTCGAATAGGTAAACTAGTGGAGTTTATGGTTAGTAGTAAATGTGAAAAAAGAAAGATTTCCAATACTTTGCCATATGTTTCTCATGCACTCCTCTTTTTCCTTCAATTTTAGCAGCAATTATAACTTCTATTGTATCATACTGCTGATTTTATCACGTGTCCTAGATATGCATTTCTTTTTATTACAGTCAAAATTGCACGACTTCTGCTGACCAACTTCTGCGACGCATTGGTTACTCATACAGTCCATGAGACTAGTATTCTGCGGTAGAGCCATATCTCAAAGGATTTGATTCTGTTCATTGATGCTATTTTCATCTGTTATTCTTCCATACTATAGAGAAGCATGAACCATATGCAGATTCTTATATCTCTTCTTCCAAGGTTCAGATAAGATTCAGTGTTGGTAAGTACCTCTTTGAATTTCATGAATGCATTGCGCGCAATTTCAATTCTGCATCTATCACCGAGGTCTGATGACTAGTTCTCTGTTATCCATGTTCCCAGATATTTGAATTTGATGATCTTCGGGTCTCGGGATAGAGTCATATAGTCTCTATGTTGACGTCCTTTGAGGTCTTCTAAATTATCGGCGATCCGTATTCTATCGTCTGCATATCGTATACTGTTTATCCATATATTGTTAATCTTTATGGCTATTTCTAGGTCCGTAAGTGTTTCCAGGTACATGTTCTCAGAATAAAGTTAAATATGAAAGTTGATATAACCAACCCCTGTCTGACTCTTCTGTGGATCTCTCACTGGTTGCATCATTTTCAATATTCACATGGCCGGCTTGGTTCCAGTGGAGGCTTTCTATGAAACGTATGACTTTTTGGTAAATATCCAATTGTTTCAAGATAATAAGTGGTTGTGGTATTGGGACATTTCGAAAGCCTTTTTGTACTCAATGAAAAATTTTATACTAGAACTTGTGTTGCAAAAATTGCATCTCCTTTTCCATGCCCCTGGCCCAATCAAAATTGGGTGTCCCCAATTGTATTTTCACATTTTCTATATATCTTTTAGTGAATTATCTTGAGGAACAGCCATAAAGTGTGACCCATATGGCTAATAGGTATGTGGTTCCAAAATGTTTTTGGCGTGGAGTATGAACATTGACGAGGATGGGATACTGACTGATATTATATAATTAGTTCAATATATTTTGCAATAAAACTTTATCTGGACCCGCTGTTTATTGTTCTTTGCTGCTTATACGTGTGTTGTTGTCTGGTCTTTGGTCTGCAAAGAGATTCTTTCTTGACCCTTGCCATATTTCTTTTTTTTTTCTTCAGTATCTAGGACTACTACGTTTTTCTGATTAACTGTCATGGAGAAATTAGGATTTCGAAAGATTCCAGATGTTTCCTTTAGTATCCCGTGTCGGTTGAAGTCATCGTGTAGAATCGTGTAGAATACAGTTGTTCGATTTCTCCACTCTCCCGTATTAGCCAGCTGTGTTTCGATCTCCTTATTTTAGTTATTTTTATTTTCTGAATATTTGTATAGTTGCTTTAATCGCTTTTGTTCTTTCGTCCACTAACAACATGATTTTGTGACTGTTTATAACTAAAATTATATTATATAAAATTATAACTAAACTATCCAGACTTGTGTCTGTTTATGGTCTTTTGTTTTGAAACCTACTTTATTTTGTATGCTGTTTATTATGATACCCGCCAGTGTGTCCCATGGACCGGGTATGACGATGTCATTTACTGCTGCTTTTATTTGTTGATCCTTGAGTTTCTCAAGATCTATACCACATTGAGGAGGTTTTCTGACTAGGTTATAGTGCTTGTTTATGACATATGCTACGAGTAGTATGTGGTCTGGTGGGACGTCCGCGTCTGGATGTATTCATGCCTTCATAAGGGATGGGCCAAATCTTTTGTTAATTACTATGAAAATTATTTGATTTCGTTCTATATGGCTAGTTAAAATCAGAAGTGATCCAAGTAACATTTTTACAAAAATAAGTGATGTCACTTTATGAACTTCTTTGTCATAGTATTAGTTAGTGAAAAAGTAATCAAAAACTACTACTAAGTTAAGTTAGTACCTATCTTAACATAAATATATTGTAACAAATATATTAGCCTCGATCTTAATAATCATAAATTATCTCAATAATAACAAAATGTTACTTCTGATCCAAGTAACATTTTGTTATTTCTGTTCTTAACCAGCTATATTATACTTGGTCTATTGGGGCTCTCCAAGTGTATAGTCGTTGGGCTGGTAGTTAAGACTAGGTGTTTCTTCTTGGCAGTACATTTCATATTCCTAGTCCAAAGGGAGTCTACCGGGTCCTAAAATCTTTCTTTTCTCAGTTTTGCATGAGTCCCATGTCCCAAGTCCCCATGATTACATTTACGTCCTATATTTTCATGAGTTTGAATTTTTACGTCACAATAAACTTGCTCCACCTCTTCATCTTCAGATTCTGATGTTGGGGCATATGCCCATATAATGTTGATATTTGTAAGTCTGGCACTGATTTTTATTGGAACTGTTCGGTCAGTGTAAAGAATATAATTGGTGACGTGTTTTTCTAGGTAGTTAGATATAAAACATCCAACCCCCCTTCCTGTGGAAGGCTTGGGGCATATTGAAGAGAAAACGGGAGGGATGGTGATATGGTAACCCAGTAATATAAGAAAACGGGTAAGATCTGGGTGCGTGTATGAAGCCAATATTTTTTTTATGAAGTGGAAGTGTGAGGACCGCGAGTGAGGATTAATCGCAAAATTCTGCTAGGACTCGAAATATCAACGCCTATGTCGGTGCTCCTACAGGAAACGTATCGGATGAGCATGTAGAGGAAGCATGTATGAGAGTGGCCA
This sequence comes from Lordithon lunulatus, assembly GCA_963942505.1. NCBI lineage: Eukaryota > Metazoa > Arthropoda > Insecta > Coleoptera > Staphylinidae > Lordithon > Lordithon lunulatus. The sequence goes on along the minus strand of OZ012666.1, from coordinate 50,576,276 downwards.
TGCCTGAGGTGTGGGTGGAAGAAAAGCTGAGACGAATGGGAAGCATACGAACTGAGGTTAGGGACATATTGAGGGACGTTGAGTGGCAAGAAAGACAGGTGAGAATGACTGAGAGCTTGTACAACCATGTTTAGATTGGCAAGTGCGGGGAAAACCTCCGAGCTACATAATCAGGGAGGGTGGAGCAGGGAGGATAAAATAGTTATGGCAAGGGAGAGGTCCGGTTCGGTGGGGAAACGAAGGAAAGTGTAGCTCCTTAGATACACTATGTATGTACTGTATAGTAAGGAGAGTGACACGTGGTGTTACGTAGGCAATGATTGCAAGGTAGTGAAAGCTAAAAGTGTGTGTGGGATTGCAGAAAATTGAGTGAATGGTTTAAAGAGGATGGGAAAGGCGTGGAAATATGCAAAAGGCTGGCATGGAAAAGGTAGTGGGTGTGGGTTGAGAAGGAATAGTGGAAGGAGGGATATTTTTATAGTTTGAGGATTATATTTTACTATTAGATAGTATGTTGAGTTGGATTTGTTTATTTTTTGTGTGAAATGGTTATACCAAATAAACGTTTTTATAGAGGATACAACTCATAGGTGGACACACAACGGTTCATTTATTAGGTGAATATTTCATAGTCATCTCCGAAAGTCATGATTGATATAATCTGTCTAGATCTAATCATGTTGAGGATTACTCCAGCCTCTAAGGATATTCTACAATGCCTTGTAAATTGTCGCTCAGTCCATTCATGAGTTTATTATTAATGAATTGTTTTATTTTAAGATCATACATTTTAATAAACGGTTACTAACTAATTAAAGCTACCTAGTTATGTGTTTGATCAGTGCTATATTTAATAATCACATACGTGATTAGTAAGGAATGGTGTAAAAGTATACATTCCAGACATTTTTTAATATCAAATATTCTATTAGTGTATATCAGTAAAACGTATCATGTCCATATTCCACGCGATGTTCTATATGACTGATTTCTATCTTGAGTCGACATGTGTCCATATGGGCACCACGATGTACAGATGCAACCCACCTCCACAATGGACCTATATGCGAAGTCGACATGTGTCGATATGAGCATCGTGATGCCACGTGCATATAGCAAATGGGTAGCTCTGACACCAGCCAGGTTCAACCCATGTCCAAAATGGACCTCCAGGCGATTATGCTATTAAAAGGAGATTTAGTGCTTTAATTGAAATGCCATAATAGTACGGAGAATACATGTTGTGCATTTTCTTATATAACTTTAAATTAAATTTCCTCTATCTTTATACGGCTATCAGACGACAAACTTTTCTGCTGGTAAAGGAAGAAACTCATAGAACTTATTTACTTTAATTTTACAAAAACTATGAAAAATGATTCTCAAAAATTCGATCATGATGTGGATTAATCTTCAATGCTCATTACAAGATTGAAAGCCACTTACTAAGAAATAATTTTTAACAAACACGCCGATGTAGTGCAGTAGTTAGCACCCCCGCATAACGAACGGAGTAATCGGTAACATTTGTCTTTGGGATGCAATTACGACACGGCGAGACAATTTTCTGAATTAGCAAGTCGTTAACTCTTACTTACACATACACTAACCTAACACATGGCAAAATAACCCAAAAGTCGATAGACAGTTACAAATTATAACAAATAAAGTAACTGCTACTACAACTAATTTTTCAAACAATTACTGAAATAACTACAGATGCATCCATCTTCTTTTAAAATTAAACCAGATGATAACAATTTTGCCAAATGTATTTAAATCATTCTATATGTTAACTACATAAAATATTATCAATAAAATGATTTGAAATAGCTCACATAATTCTAACGCAGATATCAATTTAACGGAAGCATAATTCATACACACTGATTCGCCAGCCAATTTTATCACCGAACGGATTCTGTCCCAACATTTAGTTCGAAATAAACGCACCGTTCGCCCCGCACATTATTTAGATATAGATAGCAGCATGTGTGAAATTTTTGTATTTAATGATTTCAGCTTTAAAGCCCTATACAGGTCCGCCAGTGCGTTATGCAGGTGACAAAATACTCCATGGGGGCATCGCGAACTTCGCGCGTAAAATTTTAAGTCTTCTGCCAGCTCCCGATAATGCAAAACCCGCATCATAATTTAAGTATCGTATATGAATTCAATAATGATGCGCACACTTTATGAAAATAGTTTTGGTTTTACGAACGTATGAAGAAGATCCACCCCGAGAATGAAATTTTCTAACAACTGTATGAAAGAGGACATTTTCAAAATATATTCTGATAGCCTTATAAGTTACTATTCATATTTTAATAATAACAATATGTTTAAGTTAAGTTGAGATGCCTATTTAGAACAATCTGTGCTATTAAATCCAATGTGGGTTAGTAATTTAGTTTGTACACAATATAATATAACATAATACCGTGAACTGTTTTCCTCCTTTAAATGAAACTCATTAAAATTTATACTTAATTGTATATGTCTCGGTCTTGAAGATGCTGCAACATTTTAATATTACAGTATTTTTTTCAGAGGGCCTATATTCTGACAATAGCATGTATATATAATACTATATACTTTATATATAACCACGAATATATAACGATATGCTTTATATATAAGAATCTAATTGAATGCAAATAATTTATATTTCATACATATCTCCCAGGGGTAACAGTTCGAAAGGGATAATAGCAACACACTCGTGTCTTTACTTTTATTTATATGGTTGGATTTTTTATGTATTGGGTAGTCTGGCACACTATCATAAACATGCGAGCTCGTATTGTGAATATTTATATAGTTCTAGAAAGAGCAGGTGGAATATATTGAATGTGTATTGTGGGTTTATTTTTACACTTAGGTTGAAATGGACTTATCGACATAATCAGATTGATCGTTATTGTAAGTACAATATAATAAATCTACAACAAACAGATAGGAACTAGAACCAGTTATACCGTATACTAAAATCTCTACAGGCAATGTGGCAAATCTAAGCGAATGTAGGCGCATTCGTTATTTTCCACACCGTGTACATACATCTCGCATGACAAATATAGACAAATGTTCGCATTTGTGGACGTTCGCTTGGTAGGTGGTAAATGCCGCGCATATAAAAGGAAACTATTAGCCCAGGCGTTCGCTCAGATTCCCCACATCGTCCATACAGAACCTAAGTAAGAGAATGACACATGGTCAAAACATTACTTATTAAGGAATAAAATGATTCCCCTGACGCTTCCATAATTAAAAATGATATGAAATCATCTAAATAACTGTGTTAAAACACCAACCTGCAATAAATAGGAAATAGTTAACTGTAGTAAGGGGTGGGATGATTTCCTTGTAATGGAGTATATGTGTGGATGTTTCACACGAACCGACGGCAAACACACACACACAACCCCCCACAAGCACACGCAAACAAGCTGCGTGAAAATGAAATGTCCGCTCCCGGGATGCTTTATACGGTATTGGGGGAGAAACAGTCGTGCTAGAATCACGCACTATGCATGTACACGCAAATGTACTTTCCACACAAAAAACAAAACGTATTGTGCTATGAAATGATTGTATTAAATTTTTTAAACCTTCAGACGTTTTTATACGTCTGTGTATTTACTCAGACAAGCCAATTTTATTGTTTGAAATATAACATCGGGTACTTTATTATAATTAAAATGAAGTAAACAATTTGCTCTGTGTAAATAAATTTTGCACACAATAATATGTAATGATATTAAATTTATTTTTAGAACAGCCTTTTTGTCGTGTTATGTTTTTACTGTATGCACCCTGTTCCATGTGTAAGTATATCTCATCATTATGCCGCGACACGCAAGCCATAACGCTATCTGGACGCGCTACAGGCGTATAGATAAACTGTCTAGGCAAATCGCAAAACAGACGGCTAATTTTTAATCCACGGGGCAACTATTAAACGCTAACGATGTTTGCTATAATAGTCAGCTTCATACATGATAACAAACGTTATTTGTTTAGAGAATGAGCTCCGTTAATAGGTACTGCTGATGGAAACCAGGGGACAGTGGCCGGGCAAAGACAATTGCTATTTCATCTTTTTTGTTATATCCCAGTATATCATATAGATAGGGTGTTTAAACAGGGTGTTTAATTTGCACAGATTAAATTTGTGCACATTCAGATGAAATGTATATTTTTAAGTGTAATGAAATAAAGTTTAGTGATTTCAAAATGTATACAGGATACTTTCCTAGTACTAGCGATTCAATAAGGGTAAACTATATTGATAGCACTAATTTCGGTGAATGATAATATAAACATATAGTAGACATTTTATATTATCTGTAAAATAAAATTAGTACTATCAAAGAGATATATCTATAGCTGTGGTAATGGCAATTTCATCAATAAAATTGGAACTAGCAAATAAATATTGATGAAAATCTAACCATTTGTAATAGAAACATGTACTAGGAAATAAAATTGCAATATTGAAACTGGATATCTTCCTTATATTTGAATATGTGCAGCAGGATTATGGAGAAGTATTATTTTATATAAAATTCTTCAATAAAATATGGCATATTCTTGTTTGTACTAGAAACTAAATTAATAATGTGTTTAATATATGCTTTCAACTCTTGAATTTATTGTATAGATTGAACCGATTGTTTCGCCTAAATAGAGCTGGCTATGGAATATTCTCACCAGAACTCGATCTCAAGATAAGTGCGCCACTTAGAAGACTCACGTCAGTCTTCCAAGCTGAATTAACAGGAATACTAAAGTGTTTTCAAATTTTAGCTAGCCGGCATATTCTTATTCTAAATATCTAGGTTAATTCAAATCATTTTTGCGAAATATCAAAAGTTTTTACTTTCCGAATACATCACTGCTGTATAAGGAGGGTATCGTTTTCGCGAAAAATTTCAAATTGCTAATTTAAATTTTTCTTTATGTTTCATGACTATAGTCGAAATAGACTTTTGGAAAATGTCTGTGTGTATGCATGTATATGAGAAAATGTGAAAGCTTAATAAAACGGGAAACACGTGAAATCGTGAACATATTTATTATTATGAATAGAGGCGAACCGAAATATCTTAAATTTTAATTTAATATTAATGGTGTCCACACTAGATGTTTTATATTTTGATTAATTGTGTATTTCTAGCACCAACGAGACCTATTTTGAATATTTTAATGTAATTAAAGGGCCGTTTCACTATTTGAGTAGCGTATTATTGCGGGAGACCATTTTTATAACCTGATGAAGCCGTCAGGTTATAAAAATGGTAGGTAAGAAGTCTTGTTTTCTCTAATTATTTTTAATTTTAATACAAAATTGTTAATCATATATAAAACTTATCATCAGAGAGTCGTCCTGCGTTTCAAGTAATTTTAATTAACTTGTTAAGTTATATATTTCTATAGAGTATGTAATAACTTCAACGTACTTTTATTTTTTCAATGCATATCAATTTCAGTAAAACAAATCCCTCTCCTATGGTGCGCGTTGTTATTTAGCTGTTGGTTACAGCATTTCAGTATTTTCTTACTTATGACGATGTATATTAAAAAATGAAAATAATTACACGTAAGTTATTTTCGTAATGTGTTATTTATTTGGAAATGCGGGAACGTAATGTACCTACTAACCTCGGCAAAGGTAATATATTCTCCGGGAGGCAAGATTCTATTATAACTCGAAATATTATTAGTGGAGCCCTAAAAGCAGCCATTTTCGACCAGAGCGCAGTCCCGCCGTTTAATGGCCCGAGAAAATCGCAACATAGACACAAAAGAACATATTATATACTCCCGAATTCCAAAATACCGAACGGAATTACAACGCCATAACACGCCTCCCTATACATTAAACCGGTACATTCCTTAAAACAATATACAATTAAGTTGTAAGGTTATTATTAAATAAGCCGCACATATTTTCAAGCTAACAATTTAACCGCTATGCGTTTACGGTAAGAACGGATGGAAATGTTTTCGATAAAATATTTTGCTCTACATTTCAACGTTTAGGTATGCATTTGCGATGCATTTTAAATAATACAGCTCACAAGAATCTTAATATAATAATTTTGATAAAATATGTTGGATTTCAAAGGATTTCAAACTTCTAAAGCAAGCCGAGATTATTCAGTGCTTATAATACTTATGTACGTTATAACCAACGATTCCTAAACTTTAGATTAGATTCGACTAAATAATTTTTAGAGAGTCATAGTAGATATTTGTGTTGCACCAACTGCAACTATTTAAGGATTTCATCTGTACCGTGTGAATTGTTCATATATTGATTGATTACATTATTTTTCGGATCCTAAGACCGGAAGAAATACGAGGGTACTTTGAACAGTGCGAAATGAAAGGGAAAATGAGAAAATCGGTTTTAAATATTTCATCCAACGAAGTTCCAAAGCCATTATGCCAACATGAAAGTGTGATTCTTGATGTCGTCGAAAATACTCGTCGACAGCTGCTTTTACTTCTTCACCCGTGTAAAATCGGTTTCTTCCGAGAAACATTTTTAGTCGTGGAAATAGATGAAAGTCAGAAACAGCCAAATCATACAAATAAAATGGATATTGCAATAAATCGTACTTCAGTACATTCAATTTTCCCATTGCTAGCCACACTTGTATGGGGGCGTGCATTGTCATGATTGAAAATGACCTTCTCCTTACGCAAGCCAAGTCTTTTTTCATTAATTTTTTTATCCACTTGGTCAAGAACTAGAATGTTGCTTAGTATCAGTGGTATAATGATGAACCCAAGTTTCATCTGTTGTTAAAAAATCGTCGGACGAATTAGGTTTTATTTGAGTTATAACAGTCTAGAGTCTTTTCAAAATTTCTCATTCTTTGAAGGTTTATATCCATTGTCAATATGCACTGCACCGATCTTGTCGAAAGCTCTCTCATTAGTTATTCCACAGTTAGGATATGAAATATTCTTGCATCTGAGATGCCTATATCCTTAGCTATTTCTGACAAATTTAATCGACGATCTCGCATAATATCGTGGACTTTTTCGACAATTTCAGGCGTTGTGGCAGTTTTTGGTAGTACACTGCGCGGATCATCTTCTTGGCTCTCACGACCATGTTTAAATTCCGTTATCCACTTATGCACAGTTGTAGCTGTATCTCCTAACGTATCCTACATACTTTATGAATTTCTGTTGTCTTCAAACCTATTTTACAAAACTAGCTTTACTCAAATGAGCACCAAATTAATACTGCTTGATAGTAAAATGTAACATTTGACATTTGTGCACAAGACAGTTGGTGCCATCTATTGCATATAGTTTATTCGAACCAATGCTGCTATCTGTGCTTCATTTCGCTTCACTTCAATTTTCAAAGCTCCCTCGTAAATATTTGATTAGTTATAAAGAAAGATTTAAACAAAATATTGGTTTATTTTTATTTTTTCTATATTGTTAACATAATTTAGTACGAATTATTATTATCCTCGTCACCGTTCAGTTACAGTTCAACCTGTTATGTTAATCCTTCGAAGATCCAGCGGCAAATGAATTGATAATCTCTGTGTCTAACAAGCAAAAATATCCTTGATCACAACTTTCTCGGAGATGAATTCCTCGTAGATGATCTCCTAGGAGATGACCTGCTAGGAGATGACCAAGGAGATAACGTGTAAGAGGTGACGTTCCCATGAGATGGCCTCCAATGTCGACGCAACCTTGCAAATACGTCTTCTTTGTTATTTTAGAGGAGGTACTTAAATTATTCCTGCCTTTTATTAATCCTGTGATATACACGGTTTCATATAGTTTCTTAAAGTATGCTAATCATTCGTTTTCTGGTATAGCATCTGTGGCCTCTGTTCTGTGATGATTTTCTTTCCGTTACGTATTACTTGCTAGACCATCTTTTGGGCGCCGTAGAAGTGGTGCTCTAGATGTTCGAAGAATGTTTCCCAGTACTCTTTTTTAAGCATTATTATTCGATTAGTCGTTCTGTTTAAACGTGCTTGTATGTTTCAATACTCTTCCAACGACCTGATCTATGTTGTCGTCCGAGTAATTTCGTTAGTATCGGTTTTGTTCTATCAGTCTTTTTTCGTAGAGGCACTTGGTGCTGTCGTGGATTCGACGTAATATTTGGTTTTTTGGTTTTGTTCGGATTGTAAGGATTCTGTACAGAATGCCTATATTCGCCGAGTTCAGGGACCTTACATCGAGTATTTGATTAGGGTGAGTTTCTCTGTTGGCAATTATATAGTCTATCATCGACTCTTACCCTCTCGTATTTCCAAAGGTACGTTTATATTGTGATTGTGATTGAAGAAGGTGTTATTTATTCAATTGTTCGTATTTATAAAATAATAAGTCAACTCCGGCGTGAGCTTGATGGTTCTTTGAGCGTCATCCGGTTTCTACTGTAGGTAGGCTGCTAACCTGACCTGCAAACCCTCAGCCATTATCCGGGCTTCAGACCCGCAGTGGCGGTTGCTAAGCTAATGAATCCATCTAGCAACCACCCCACGCTTCATTCTATCAACAACAAACAAAGTGCATACACCCTAAACATGCTAGACAGCTTATAACGGACAACAAAATATAAATAGTAGAATACATGGAGGGAAATAAAACCGCAGGAAAAATGGCGAAGGAACATACAAGCTCGAATCGCACATGAATGTGTTTGGAAGATCAACGATAAACACAAAGAGTGAAATCTTTGCAATCAATGATGAAGAATGGAATAGAATTGAAGAAAGGCGAAATTATAAGAACAGTACAAGATTTCTATACAGAATTATATGAGATGAAGATACCGACCTGCAGAACAGGGGCATTAACATCAATGGAGAGCAACTTAACTACTTAATGTCGCTAACGAAATGCATGACCGAACTGAACCAAGAGACAAATGTAAAGATATGAGAGAGACGTACACCAAGAGGTTAGAAGACAGCTAACAAAAAACTCATATTGAGATTCATGTAATTTGCCCCTTTTCCTCAAATTATCTCTATATAAGCTGAAGTTGCTGTCTTTAGTTTGGGTTTGATACAAGGCAAATAAGTATATATTATTACGTCTAATTGGTTACAATTTCCCCAGCTATTGCTGGGAAACAATTCACTTATCTTGGGGCCAACAGGATGAAGCTCTAATGGATATGTAGGGTGTGTTTATATGTTTATATATATATATATATATATATATATATATATATATATATATATATATATATACCGACATTTCACCTTTCAGATGGTGAGATTCCTGTATTCCTCGCCTATGATTATATATTTACTTAGTTTCTCATCATGTTTTTTCTTAACTTTAGTTTACAGAAACACAACATCTGGTATATTGCTTCCAATAGTCTGGTCGGTGAGTATGGATCTATTCCAGCATAGTTTTCCTATTTTGTATCATATACAGGATGAGGTATGTGTTTGTAGCAGGGAGTTCCGGTGTTAGTTAGTCCTATTTTTAGTAGCAATTCCATATCAATTAGTTTCGTTACATTATCGTGTCTTCTGATGTAGTCCGTAGTGGCTAGTTCTTGGAAACTAATAATATGTTCAATGTTTTCGGTGCATCTATTACACAATCTACATAGATCAGAATTAAAAGATGTATCCTTAAGGATATATTTGCGGTAGTTAAGTGTGGCTGTAACCTGATCTTCAATGGCACAAATAAATCCTTCTATTTCTATAAAGAAATGGCTGTGTTTTAGTCATTCACAGGATGCTTTTGTGTCTACATGCTCAGCAGTTATTATTTTGATATATCGACCATGGAGCACCTTACTGTCCCAGTTTAACGATATTATTATTCCTTCACACTGTTGCGTTGTCTCTTATGTATATACCCCCTAGATCTCTAGGTAGGCAAAACCTTTCTTTGCAGGGTTTAGGATGATGAGCACGATATTTTGTAAAGAGGACCCTCGTTTGTCGGTTTGGAATGCGAGGTCAGATTTAGTCGATTTTATTATACCGAAACTATATGTCAGAAATGGTATGGCTTATATGGTTATGGCTAAAATTGTTTTATTTCCAGACGTTTTTAAGAGTGATTTACATCTTTGTAGGTAGGTATTTGTTAGTTTTTCCTTAATTTGGTCATGATTAATACCGCAAGATTGTAGAACTCCTAAGTATTTATAGGTTTAGTTCTTATCCATTCCAATCATTATGTTAATGACCCCGTCCTGTACAAATTGGTGCCCGTTCATATAAGCTAGGTGATTGATTTTATATTCATTTTCTGGTAGTTGATATCCTATTTTTGTGCTGCTGTATAGGTTGGAAAGTGGGTTCATCGCCATACAGTACCATAGTGCACTTAATGAGTCTCGCTGGAATATAGCCATATTTATTTACTGTTCCAAGATTGATTGACCGTTCCTTGCATTCTTGGCTGCCCACTTGCATATTTTCTGTTCCTCCTCTAGGATATGAGTATAGATGTAAAGATCTTGTAGATAGTTGATAAACATGTTATAGGGCGATATTCACTAGGATTAGTACTTGGAGTCTCCGTTTTCGGGAGTGGGTAGGTACTGCCTTGTGTAAAGAGAGTTGGACAATCATCTGGGTTTTTAGTATGTTCGAGAAAAGATCGGCAAGTCTTTTATGTGTACTTTGAATATTATTGTACTAGAAATGTTGTATTCTGTCTGTACCTGGACTTTTCTAGTTTAAACTTGTATTGACAGACTTCTGAAGATCATCTAAGGTTATTATGTTGTCTGTCATTACTTGTATTTGAGTAGCTCTTCTTTTCTCGTACCGTTTTTGTTGTATGGTATATATCTCACTTCATATTCGTTTCCAGAACTCTGTTATGTTCTGGTTTCAGATTTTGTATATTTTTCTTCTTGGGAACTGTTTCGTTTCGCTGTATCTAAAATCCCTAGTGATTGTTACTGAAGATTGCGTTTTGCTTTCTACCAAGAGCACTCTCTCTGTTCAGGTTTTACTGCAAGTTTTTGTTGTAGTAGACCTATGATGGTGGAGGCGAGGGGTCATTTCTATTTCTGCGAATTATGTCATCCACTTCTAGTTTTAATTTCCTACTATTGATGTTATTACTGTTTGCATATGTCAGCTTGACTATATCTTTCCTTAGAGTAGTCACATCATAGCTATGTCTCTGTCGTCTGCAGCTACTTCTACTTCTACATCTACTTCTCGCATCCCAAGTTCTTCTTCTACTTCATGACGGAGAATTTTAAGCTGTTGTACGAGTCGCACATTATATTTGAGGGTTATTCTTTGTTCGATCATATTTTGTACCTTACTGGTTCTTAGATCGGGGAAGGTTTATTCACTTGTGAAATTAATTCCCCTATAGTACCTTTATTGTTGCCAGGATGTGATGATTCATATCATCTGTCCACTTTTTTCTTTAACTCCTCTGCACTCTATGTATGCTCTTCAACAATGGGCTCAGTATGATCAATATGAGCAAAATTTTCTGCAGGTGAAGCGGTTGAGGTGTTCCATTTCCATTTCTACCAGTGGTGTTCTGATTCCTTGCTTGGGTGCTACGGGGTTCACCTTCCGGGCCTTTTCTCATGGCGATTCCTAACGGGTCTGATCTCCCGCACCGCCCCTTTTAGCTTGACTGCGTGTTCTGATAGCTTTTCATAGCTAAATCTCGCTGTTTAGGGCTGCTTTAGACCCTAGCAGCAATAAGACTCAGGACTGTGGGGGCGTCACTTCGTAAAGTAGCAAATACATATACTACTCCCCTGTGGGATACTACAACTATTATTATTATTATTATTATTTCAAAATACTTTATAGTTCAACGTCAGCCGCCATATAAAATTGCAGAAAAATATAAGAGGAAATGGCAGTAATGTCCACTACGTCTCATCATTTTTTTCGAATATAGGTTCAATAATTATTGTTTTAGAATTAGACCCGGGCTCTAACTGTTGGATTTCCATATGCAAAACTAACTTGCACATAATGCAATAAACGTAAATAATTATACCAAATTTCTTGAAAGCAACTGCAATTTTTGATAAGCTCATTTTTTCTAATATATACTTTTTAACCCAGCTCAGTGGGCTAGTAACTACTAGAGGCGCCCGTCTTATACTGAGCACTGGGGAGCATGAGGCAAACCCCATCGGGGCGAAATTTCGGGAAGCACTTTTGATAGTTTTCAAAGTTTTTTCATGAAGAAATTTACCTTAAGCATTATTATCGGGTGATTAAAATCCACTGATTCACTCTTTAGCGATGGAAAAGTCTTACGGTCGATAATCGTATATAGATCATTATTGTTTACAAGTTTATTTTTATTTTTTAAATGGTGTGTATGACAGAAGTGCGAATATATTCTATTTATGCATATTTATATATGATTTGGTTTCAAATTGTATATCCATATATACATGCTCAATAGAATACAATATAAATTTGATACATATTACTGTTAATACACATCTGGTAATTCAATAAATTATAAACAAAAATTATTTTAATCAAATCCGTATACAATATATTTAATTGTATTTTCATGTCAATTCATTCAATTTATATTTCTTTTCAACATAGTGTGCTGTGCATGTATACAATTTCAGTTAGATTTTAATTTCACGTTACAATATAAAATACCGTAATATTGCATATTTGAATTTGCTGAACACAACTGGAATATGTGCAACACTGGCGGCGATAAATAAAATATGGCTTCACATGTTTTTGTCGATAGTACACAAATAATTCGAATCGCACGGGTTAATTATTAAATATTTAAGACAGAAATGTCGTGTTGTTTCCGCGCACTCGACATTTAATCTAAAATTCCTGGCAGCGTTCCAAGTAGTGCATAAATTGCAATATGCATATTTCCCTCTTAATTCTTTCTTATCCGAGCTTCGTGGCCTGTTAGTTTCATTCATAATGATTTACATTTTTGCGCATCTTTATGGAATGTTCATCATTATTGCGGATGCTTAAGATTTTTTTGTACAAAAGATGTTTAGTACAGATTATTTTTTTACAGACTGCTAGTAATTACTACCACTCTGTCCAAAAATAAACGAATCTTAGATTTAACATTGGAATGTCCTATTTTTTTTGTATTATAAACATATTATCATTAGTGACGGATACTATCGAATACATTGTACTATACATAGCTGTAATAAGTGTCGAAGCTTCGATGAAATTCATAATGGTTTTCTTAACACCAGACTTTCAAGGTCCGCAATGTATGTAAAATAACCTTGTAAATCAAAATATCGAATAAAAACTATCGATTATCGACTAGAAACTATCGATAGTCCGCTAACCTTCAAATAAAAAGTATCGATAGTCCGATAAAATTCATAACTATACCACAGTGCTGAAAAAATAGGATAGTCGGTAGAAATTTTGAACAATCTAAGATTTGTCCAGTTTTTCTGTTCGATAGTTTTGGATGGTCGTTCGATTGTTCGATTGATTTTTGTTTGATAGTGCCCATCACTAATACACATATCTTGTACTTGAACCTGTATTGCACTTGTATATTGCAATTAACTAAAAAAATTAGATTGTTTTGTAAAAAAACAAGTAAATTCGACGACAAATGGTAAACTAGTTATAATATAAATATCAGGCAGACAGACATCTGTCGTAAACTAATTTCGTTAGATATATATATATATATATATATATATATATATATATATATACATATCAATGCAAAATGCTATTATTATTTAATATATTTACATAAATATTTATTAATAATGCTAGTAAAATATATGTTTATAAGAAAATGATAGCCATATGCCATATGACAATTGCTGACAATTGCACATACACCTATACCTATTGATCGTGGAAAGTAAAACGCAAATAATACAACCTATAGACAACAATTAACGTATAGGGCACTTTATTTATAACTAAACAAATATTCTATATTTTCAATAATTGACTTCACTTCACTTTTGTTTTTTTGGATCACATGTACATTTCCGAATTTCTATAGTATAAGTAATACTGATAAAAAAACTCTCTAGTTTATGGCTACACGGTTAGTACGGTTGAAATTATTACAACTACAAAATATTACAGTACCAACCTAATTATATACAAATATTATATGAAATCAATAACTCAGGATGTATGTAATATCACAATAAATGTATATAATTGTAGCATGTTTCACTGGAGGCTATATTTTTCGGACCCAGTGTATTTGTCGAGTGTTTTAGAGACACACGGAGGATCTTATACGAAATGAACAAATGGTATTCTGTGAAGGCCCTAAGGTGCCATTACTCGCGGTCGGTCCGACCGAAGATAAACGGCCGCCAAGATCTCGGAGTGTGCATCCAGCACTCATTGTGAACCCATCACACAGCCATTTCCCGGACCCGAAATCCTCATTCGTTTACCACCCCGGTACACCTTGATAAAATAAATTATTTAACATGCATTAGAAATATTGTATATCTCCCTTGGAGGTCGTTTAAAGCATTTTTACACGACAATTTAAATAATCGATTGCCGACCGTAGATAGAAATCAGCCTTGCATGCGTTTGTGAAATAACACAATTACTAAAAAACAATATTATACCTATTATAATAATACGTGTTCCATTAAATGTATTTTACTGCACAATGATTGAGATTAGGTTTGATTTATGCGTTTTATCAATTTATTTCAACTCGAATATCACAATAAAATATTAATTTATGACCACCTAACTAAACAATTAAATTTTCGTAGTTCAATCTGCCTATCGCTAAATAAAACGTCGGAATGGCGAATAATATTATTTAGTCAAGCATTGCTATCGCATTTATTTGCAGCCGCGTGTGTAATTATGCCTTATTAATAATTAAGCGAATTTTTATAACATTACGTGCAGCGAAAGCACTAACGTGACCAGGTTTGTCGATAGCGAATTTATCTTAAACATTCCCCACAAAAACTATTTTAATTATACATGTTTACACGTTTATTCCGTGTTTCGTTTATAAAATTGAAATGTGAGCGTATTTTAATACTAAAGTATAATTTAACATAAGGTCAATTTAGATTTAACCGAGGGCTAATCTGAGTGAACAGCCGCCGCAAAAACTGCTACCATTTATCACTGTCTTTTATTCTTCGCGCAAAGTTTTGGAATTGGTTTTAATGTTGTAGCTCGCCTGTTTCATTTCTCTCATTCTGTCGCTTGTAGTAAATTCTTATATTATAAATGTCTACCGGAAGTATTATTAGAACGGCACAAACAATACTGAACATTTCAATTTTTTGTGATGTTCATAAAGGGATGGGTAAAATATTGACTACGGGGAGCCTGTGTAGGGGTGGCTCAAAAAATACTATAAGACGTTGCGGTTGCGGAGGTAAATAAGCTTCCGACACAGGGAGGTTAAATTTACGCACATCTCTATTTGCATAATTTCAAATTAAAGGTCCACGGGGTCCTTAAAGCAGCGTGGCGTGCCTATTTTAAAAGAAATTCGTAAAGAGATGCATAATATTGTCTCATGGGAATTCTTAAGACGCATACAGGGTAAAGACCCTTGATGGTGTGTTAATAGATTGGTCTGACAGCAGCAGGGGTTGTTTCTTTTTTACTTATAATATTCATATATTATATTAAAACATACAAAATAGTATAATTAAATATAATAAATTTAACTCATATACATTTTAGTAGCTACAAGTGTAGTAAAACTAAATGAATACAAAAGCATAATCGAAACTATGATATTTTAAAATTGTAATTGTAAAAGCCAGTTCTTCCCATATTCACATCATAGTCGAAACAATCAATAATCAATTAACAATTAGTATCACACGTCGAGGCAACAATACCTTTATAATATATGTAGATTTATTAATTTCTTGTCATTATAGTGATGTTTCAATGGCGCCACATCTGCATACATGAACTTTATCATTATTCAGAGGTAGCAAAAGAAGACAGATATACGGTTATGGAAATTACTGAAACAAAATAAAAAGCATAGTGATTAAATAATAAAATGGCATAATATACCGGTGTCCCGCAAGGTATTTTTACAAATTTAGAAAACTGTTAATTTTTACTATATAATCAAGTATATTGGATTTATGGCATCCGATGTCCTTTTTATAGAGATACAAGACATTTTCTTTTATTTAACAACTTGACACGTAATTAAATATACATTGTAACTAGATTGCGTTTCGGAAATTAAAGAAAATGTTCCACCTTCTCTTCCAATCATCATTGAGGATAGTTGTAGTTCAAGAAATTTCTTTTATAAAGCATACTGGCAAGTACCCCATCATTCATAAACCAAGAATTACCACGTTGAGTGGCACAGCCTCTAATAGCCGAGTAATGATTTCCTTAAAAATAAATTGTAATTAAAATATATACGTGTGAATCAGCCTGTACGAATAAATGGCGTAAGTCACATTTAAATTGATTTCAAAAGTAGATGAGTTTGCGTTTGGTATTTATATAAATCGACGAGCACAGTTACAGACTTACAATCAATTTATTCATAAATAAAAATGTAACTGCGCACGCATGTTTATTTAAATACCAATCGCAAACTATTCTTCTTTTAAAAATAATTTAAATGTGACTTACGCCACATTCATTCTCACAGACTCTTATATAAAATTCGATCTTGAATTCATGCAATATCTCGAGTGGTTATATACAAAGTAATGCAACTTTCCCGCTATAGAGAAAATTTAACGCCACCTGGCGACATCAATTAACAACAAAATTAGCACACATATAGTAGCAGTATTCGGACTTGGTATGAATTGTCTTGGATGTTGGCACGTCGTCTGTTTTGGTGAGACTTGAGAATATATTTGTTTGTGAAGCATGAGCATTGTTTGGCCTGGATTGTTATCACCGGTTCAGGGCCGAGGTAGGCACGACCAGAATTCACTCATTTTCACTATGTCCCTTAAACAATTGGATAAGTAACCTGTTGCGGATGCCAATTTTCTCAAATGCATGGTAGCATTCGTGTACAGGCCTAGATGTCAGTTTTATCGATTCTAGTGCGTGTAATGCTGCTCTGCTGTTTGTGTGAATACATATCCTTCTACCATCGAGCTTTCCTACAGTGAGCTCTTCCAGACAACCGATAATTGCAAGCACTTCCGTTTGCAGCACTGTACTAAAGTTGCCTGTGTTGGTAGAAATTAAATAATAGATGGTTGGAGCTATTCAATGATGATTTCGACTGCAACTACGCCATTGCGAAAAAAATTCAAAGCAGTGTATTTAAAAAGAAGTCAGATATGCGAAACAACATATACTGTTTTAATACAGGTTCATTCTACAAAGTTTAACTGGTAAATGGAAATTAAGATAAAATTATGAAGTACAAAAACAATAAATTATTTCGACAATTCAAAGACTATAATCAAAGTATGGTTGAAAATCTCAATACGAAACAGTGGAAGCAATTTAGGTCCTGGGAAATTAATAAGATACTAGCTGTGAATAAATATGACTAAGATATGTTAAAACTTTGCAAGAGTAATCTTACAGTTATTGTGAAATGTGTTTCATGGTGCAAGGTGAATTTACGGATGAAGCTACATACCACAAATGGTGTAGTTTACTTACAAAGCTCTCGTCGCTGGAACGCAAAAAATCTGACCTTATGTTTTTCAACAAATCTTAAATTTAGAAAGTTATTTAGAATTCATGGCTAGGGAAAACGAGTTTATGATGTTGATTCATCAAAGCTGGAAAATACTGAATAATTATTTCCAAGTATGAGAATGATAGTTGCGAAAAAAAAAATTCTTCGATATATTTATATTCAGCACACAGGTGCGAATTGACGCTATATTTTTAAAATGATAAGGACGATTGATACTCCTGCGATCCATAAACAACTAGGCACGAACAACATTGACCGAACTATTCGTGAAATATCGCCATTCACAATTGATAATGTATTGTAAAATTGTGATAAGGGGATTAGATACTGTCAAACGATTATTTTCCATAAATAATCAAGAGCGACTAGAACTGAAGTGATTCTGCTGGGCCCGCATATACTAAGGTCCAGTTGAAAGATGCAAATCGAACACATTCGAGCAGCAGCAGGGTACCATTACTAGGCACCAAGAGACTGTACTCACGCCACGTGGCAGTTGAGATAAGACGTATCGACAGTTTCCACACAAGAGCTAACGGGAATGAAGTACGAGTTGATCAACACTATATACATCTCGTACAGTAAGGAAACGGGAGACCACTTTCAGTATGTACACCCAAGAGCAATCATCATGACAGGCAAAACCAAAATAGTCCCAAGTATCGATGTTCTTTAAATAAATCTTAGCCATTGCCGGTCCTAATCCCAGATGTGAAAGAAGAGGGAGTGCTAACCTCGTAAACACCCAGGATTTAGCTGGCTTCGGCTAATAGTACCCACTAAGTGCCCCTGTCCAGGAATATGGGGGTCTTCACCCATATAAAACGACAGCAATGGCGGAGATAGCACACGGAAGTGGCGAACTCTTGCTTATAAGGATAGTGTAAAGATGACAGCTGCCCCAAACTAGACAACAGCTTAGAATGGAGGAACTGATACGAGTAAGATGATCTCCCTGGTCTGGATATAGGAAATTATCTCTAAAGGCGAAGAAGTGCTAAAACAATTTTACAACGACGTCAAACAAGCGCTAGGTATTACTAGAGAAGTCATTACAATTATAATGAGAGATTGGAATGCTAAAATCGAAAGAGGGCATGACGGATATAGTATCGGTCAATTCGTATTGGGGATTCGAAATCACAGAGGAAAAGTGTTGGCCCATTTATGCCAGAAAAACGACGTGGTAGTCACAAATACTTATTTCAAACAATAAGCAAGAAGGTTGTATACATGGAAATTATAAACAGATGGGGCCAACAACATCGTGAGAAACCAATTTCTCACCAATAAACGCTATCGTAACTCCATTAAATCGGCTGAAACCTATCCCCGAGACGATGCATCAATAGACCATAACCCATTAATAATAAAATGGAGGTAATACTTAACAAGCTAATACCGGAACAAAATGCAACCTAATTACACATTTCACAGCTATAAGATGAAACAACGAAGGAACAACGCAAGTAGAATGAACGATGAATAAGATAAAATTATAAATAAGATGTCAAAACCCCCTGTATGATTATGTCAAATTTTAGAACAAATCCCCAGGTGGGTAGTTCCACACCATCATCTGCCTCTCGGAATCTGGTGGAGGCAATAATTTGATACAACGTAGAAAAGCCAACCACTGCTCCTTAAATATCGCAACATACAACGTCAGGTCCCTCTCTACAGATGATAGGCTAGTCGAATTAGAAGAGCAATTATGACATATCAACTGGGATGTCGTTGGTCTTAGTGAAGTCAGAAGAAAGCGTGAAGATCTAATCAAATTAAAATCTAACCATCTCTTCTATTACAAGGGTGAAGAGGATACAGCTACCAACGGAGTTGGATTTATGGTCCAAGAACATAGGGGCATTTGCGGCAATATCCCTAAGAGTTGCACATCTTAACATCCGAATATCACAAAGGTATGAGTTGTAAATGATTCAAGTATATGCTCCTACATCCGCACACCCTGATGAAAAAGTTGAGCAATTATATGAAGAAATTGAGAAGGCAATCACTGAGAATAAAGCATATTACTTTCTTATAATTGGCGACTTTAATAGTAAACTAGGCAAACAAAAGAAGGGCGAATATTGTTTAGGGAAGTACGGATTTGGAAAGAGAAACAATCGTGGCCAAATGCTCATATCATTCATGCAACAACAAACTCAGATGTATGAACACCTTCTACCATAAGAAGGAAAGCCGAAAATGGACATGGGAAAGCCCGGATGGTAGAACGAGAACTTAAATTGATTGCATCATTAATAACAACAAGACCAAGGTAAATGACGTCACTATACTAAACCGATTCAACACAGGAAGTGATCACCGACTCGTAAGATGCAAAGTACAACTGAACACCAAGCTCGAGCGGCGTAAGCGAATAACGAAAGGCTCAAAGAAGATCAACTTACATCAGATACAAGAAAGCCCGGAAAAATTCTGTGAAAACTTGGAAAATCGATTCAACGAACATAGGCCCCCAGAACAAATTACAGCGGACAACCTAAGCGAATACATCAACAATAACCTTAAGAAAGCAACAGAAACATTAATAACGAAACCAAGCACGAACAAACCTCCCTCAAAACTGACAGACTTTACAAAACAACTGCTAGCTGAGCGAAACGATAAAAGACATTGTTTAACTTCCGATGAACTACGATATCTTAATAAAAACATAAGAAAGCATGTAAGGAAGGATGTTTCTAAAGCCAAAGAAGCTTCTATTCTAGAAGTAATCGAGCAAAATAAAGGAAGGAAAGTCTTTCAGACGAAAATCTCCGAAGGTAAGAGAGAATTAACACAGCTTATAGATGAACAAGGAATAGTAATCACAAATCGAGATAGCATCCTCCGAAGAATCGAACGATTTTATACGGATTTATATTCTTCAAAAGTGCAGAAATCAACCATCAATGCAAACGAACCAAGAACAAAGCTAACAAAGCATTATACTGAGGATATTCCCGAGATCGATGAAAACGAGATCAACATCGCTTTAAAGAGCATGAAGAAGGTAGAGCACCCGGCAATGACGGTATAGTAACGGAGTTACTACAAGCAGGCGGACCAATTCTGATAAAACAACTAGAGACTCTTTTTAATCACTGTCTAGACACAGGAACGATACCATCCGAATGGAACGGCTCTACCGTCATACTAATATACAAGGAAGGTAGCAAGCAAGATCTAAAAAACTACCGACCGATCTCACTATTATCTCATGTATATAAATTGCTAACGAAAGCCATAACTAATCGAATATCCAACCTCATGGATTCGCACCAACCACCGGAACAAGCGGGTTTTAGAAAAGGCTTCAGCACCATGGACCACATCCATACAATTAAACAGGTGATGGAAAATACTGAAGAATACAACCAACCTCTATACTTAGCTTCTATCGACTTCGAGAAAGCGTTCGATACAGTGGAGTTCTGGGCACAAATTGATGCATTACAGCGATGCAAGATCGACTACCATTACGTCCGACTCTTCAAAAATATGTACAAAAATGCATCATTAACAGTACATACCTTCGACTTCACAAATGCTATCCCAATCAAACGCGGAATCCGACAAGGGGACACAATCTCGCACAAAATATTCACCAACACCCTAGAGGATGCCTTTAAAACACTAGACTGGCAGACAAAAGGCATAAATATAAACGGAGAATATTTATCGAACCTACGCTTCGCAGATGATAAAACACTTCTTTCACATGATCCCAAAGAACTAACACTTATGCTAGAGGAGCTAAGTTCTGCAACGAGGGGCGTAGGATTATAAATGAATATTGGAAAAACTAAGGTTATGTCAAATAGACCAATTCTTACACCAATCCACATCCAGCAAGACATTATCGCAGTTGTGGGTGAATATATATATATATATATATATATATATATATATATATCTTGGTCACTCTCATGCTTTTGGAAAAGACGCTCAAACCTCCGAAATAGAACGACGGAAAAAACTCGTTTGGGGCGCCTACGGAAAACTCCACAATGTATTTAAAAGTAACTATCCTCAACACCTCAAAACTAGAGATTTTGAACAGTGCATCATGCCAACTCTAACGTATGGATCCGAAACGTGGACTCTCACCGAGAGTAACATGGAAAAAATGAGAGTTATTCAGAGAGCGATGGAGAGATCGATGCTGGGCATTACACTGGCAGATAGGCGGACAAACGAGTGGCCTAGAGCCAAGAAAAAAGTAAGAGATGTGGCCCAACGGATCGCTACATTGAAGTGGCAATGGGCTGGTCACCTGATGAGAACTGTAAATGATTGATGGACCAAGAAGGCAACGGTATGGAGACCTCGAAAAAGTGCCAAACGAAGTATTGGTCGCCCTAAAGCCAGATGGAAGGACGATATCCTTAAGATTGCCGGTGCACAGTGGACACGACGCACAGAAGATAGAATAGCCTGGAGACACATGGGGGAGACCTTTGCCCAAAAGTGGGACGAAGACGGCTGACAATGATGAAGATAAAATTAAGACCACCCCAAATGTTAATAACAATAACAAAAATCGGAAACGCTCAAAAATAGCTTATCCACACCAAGAAAAGGGTTACTGGATGAAAAAGAGGGTGATAGTAAAAGCAAGACACGGATGACCGACGAGATATTACGATTAACGGAAAAGAGTTTGAATAAATACAAAGATACATATAAAACGATAGAATCAGACAAAAAAAAAATAGATATTCATGATGATGTACAATGGCAAATGCTCAGAGATAAATAACTTATGTGAAGAAATGACAGCATTACTATGCACAAAAAGGTGAATGAAGTATGTGGTGTAAAGAGATCGATCAGAAATAACACCGTGTTGGGTGTAAATGTCAAAATATTGATGCCAGTGGAAAACTAGAGAGTCGGAAGGAAAACATCCAGAAATTGTTTGAAGATGAAAGGCAACCAGAAATAATAACGGGTGAGGTTGAACAAATGGGCCCAGATATAAGGAAAAAAAGTCACGAATGCAATAAAATTGATGAAAAATAACAAGAGCATCTGGCCCTAATGAAATACCAGAGATAATTAAACTAATCAAGGAAGAACAGATGTGAACACTGGTTGATCTATAAAATACAATTGGGGGTTAGGATTATTCCTAAACATTAGCTTGTTTCAACTTTCGTGGCTATACCAAAAAAGCCAAATGCAAATAAATGCAATGACCACCGAACAAGTAGCCTAATGAGTCATAGTCATTTTTTTCTGGACTACAATAAAGCCATCGACAAGTAATTGGATATGAAAGATATTAATCATATACAAATTGTACTTTAAACGCACAGCCCATGCGAAGAAACGAGCTTTTACAAAATATGGAAATTTAGGAATGATGAGATAGGGTTGCGTACTTTCACCAATGCTCTTCAACGTATATTCAGAGAAGATAATCCAAACGGCAATAACGGATGAAACAATCCGAGTCAAAGCTATCGGAAGACCGATTAACAACTTACGGTTGCAGACGACACGGTAGTGATATCAGAATGCTTGTCAGACTTGCATAGACTGATTGACCAGATCGTAAACAAACGGACTAACATTATACATCAAAAAAACTAAATTCATGATCATCTCCAAAAACAAACACCCCCAGGAAAACTATCTATCAATCTATGGATACCTTGGAACAATTGTCAACGAGAACAATGACCAGACACGGGAAATAAAATAAGTCATGTTTTATGAAATCGAAGCCCGGAAACTGAAGAAGAACATGACGCATAACATTGAGTCATTTAACTTGTAGTCTTATCGAAGGAGACTAACGATAAGCCGGGTGGAAAGGTTGACGAACTATCGTGTGATGATAGGAATGAACAAGGAAAGAAATAATCAACATCATGACGATTAGAAAGTAGGAATATGTGGGCCACATAATGAGATTCCTGCAACTGATCTTGCAAGTTAAATACAGGAACGGAGAAGCCAGGGAAGGAGATGAATATTCTGGTTGAATAACCTAAGAAAATTGTTCCACCGATTTATTTATATCTGTGATATCAAAAGTGCGAAATAGCATGATGATTGCCAAATTCTTAAGAGGAGACAGCATTTATAGAAGAAGTTACTGGAAATAAGAAGTGAGGGCTAGCTCAGTGCAGTACACTGTGCGTTATTCTGGTAATGACGATAAACATCAAAATAAGGATGTAGCTTTCATTATTATTATTTTATCAAAGGAAATGAGCAAATCTGTCATGAAAATAACACCACATTCAGATATAATTTTAATTTTGCAACTACAGAGGTAAAATGTTATGGAATATTATCTGAGGGAATGAATTCATGTTCGTGATAGGAGATCTCAATGAAAATGTTGGACAAGGAAAGGAATAAAATACCTTTGGACAACACGGCCTAGGTACATGGGATAGAAGGGTAGATAGATTTGTTCAATGTTGAACAGAACAGGAACTTAAAAACTCTAAAATCTGTACAAAAATGCATCCTTAACAGTACATACCTTCGACTTCACAAATGCTATCCCAATCAAACGCGGAATCCGACAAGGGGACACAATCTCGCACAAACTGTTAACACGAACACGAACACTTTATTTGAACTACCTTCTAGGAGGATGTATCCGTGGACGTATATCATCAAATAATCAGGTGCATATATCATCACTTTAATATGCACTGCAAGGTCAAAGAATTTGCAGGTACAATCCAAAAACGTCCGGCACAAAGAATAACAGGCAAAACAGGCAAATAGACCATATATATTGTGGAGAAACTATTAGTATGGGAACAGTATATAGAACAACTTTTCAAGATGCACGCCCAGAAGCAGAAAATTTGAACAACGATCCATCACGAAAGCAGAAGTAGTAAACTACGATATGAAGAACAAGAACAGCAAATCAGCAGGTTCGGATAAAATTCCAGCTGAAATATTAAAGTTACTCAGTGCAGATGGCATAAACAATCTTACCAGACTAGAATCTGGTTTACGATTCGGCAAAAATAACTGCAGACTGGCTCAAGTATAGTTTCATTAGTCTACTCAAGAAACCAACATCCAGTGTAATGCATATCGCATATATGGAGGTATAGCTCGTAAGGCATAATGTAACCTTACGAGTCACGCCTTGAAAATATTTCTCATATTTCCAAAAATAATTCATGCAGGAATGTACCAACAATCCGAGGAACACATAGAAGAAATCCAATTTGGATTCCGATATGCTGTAGCTACAAGAAAAGCACAGAGACGTAAACTTGTACCTATACCTATGCTTTAACGATTTTATCTTTTGACAAGGAAAAACACGACAAATTAATAAATGTATCACAAAATACCGGAATGGATAACAAAAATATTCGGATCATAATAAATCTATATTGGCAACAAATAGCGAATGTACGCATCTGAAGGAAACTGTCGCAAGATCGCAGCATCGCAGATGTGTGCTAGGGGTACGTGTTATTACCAACACTGTTCAGTGTATATTTTGTATTCCTATTGTTGAATGGGGAACTCACAAGATATGCAGAATAATAAGTCATTCAACTGCGAATGAATAGAATAATAGCCTTCAGCGAGATGGTGAATGTAAACAGGACCAAGTATATGGTCGTAAGCAAAAGGATCCCACCATCCACACTGCTCTATATTGATGGCATTCTTATTAAAAAAGTACAGAAATATCACCTATTAAATCAAAAGCAGAATAGATAACAGAGCCACATTTACACAAATGAAGAAGATATCTAGTCGAAAGGACTTGCAACTGAAAATCTACCTACTATACGATACTGAAGCATGGACGCTAATGCTGGAAACGGAAAGGAGGCTAGACGCATTTGAGATGTGGGCATGTCGGAGAATATTTAAGGTGTCTTGGTTGGATCGACTAACCATGTATATTTTAAAATGAAAGTGGAAAGAACAATAATTAATACTTTTTAAAATAAACAACGGTATAGTAAACAAATATTGACAAATTTTATTGCTATTTATATTTAATTTAGAATGATAAAGTTTGCACCGCTTTTACTGCTATTTGAGTGAATAATCACGAGATTTATCAAATTGAATGATAATAACCCACGTCTCCGGCTAATACCGCAATATCCAGAGACGTGGGTTCGAGTCCCACCGGAGTGTGCATTTTTGAGATTACTATTTATATTGTCATAGCATCTAGTACGTATCCTAAAGACGTAATACGTTTATTCAAAAAGCTTAGATCAACGAAAAGATGCATACTTATGCTTTATAGATTATGAAATAGCATTCGACGATATAAAACGCATCAAGAACTTATACTGGGGACGGAACGCATCAGTATGAATAGAAGGGGAGGAGACCGATACGCCAGTAATAAAGAGAGTGGTCAGATAGACCTGTGCATTTTCATCACTCTTTTTCAACACGCACTCCGAAGAAATCTTCCGTTTCTCAAACGATGAAATTAAAGTCAATGGAGAAAACGCCTGCGATTTATCCTGGACAGAAAACATCACAAATAGAGAGATACTGAGACGAATGGGTACAGAGCAGCAGATGCTACGAAGCATAAGGAAAAGAAAATGCATAAAAATATATGTAATACTATTAATTATCTTGGCAAGAGAGTGCCAGGATCGGACTTACACACTCATTACACAAGCCTAGAACTGTTTGTCAAAATTGTATCCTACCCTCAATAATGAAGATGGCACATCAAGAAGCAGATAGATTAGATTAGAAAAATCAAGGTACGCTCAACATAGTTTCATATATAATTGATTTATCTAAGTAGAGTAAGAAACTAATTTGGGATACGAGATAACCATCTATAAATAATACAAATACCTTATAATACAGATGGTATATGCATACGAGGCACATCACATGATCCCACACCGAACGCAACAACTACACACTCTTTTCAGATACTGAAATAATAAACCTCAGGGTTCTATCCTCGTACCCAAATTACACGTCAAGTCGTTACTAATGTAATAGATTTATAGTTAATGCCACAAAAACAACGTGCATCATCGTTTCATAGTAAACAATCTAAAGAATATATCTTCGTTTACAGTATCCTTAACCTTGACCTTGAATATATGGTCATCAAACAGCTCTACAAAGTTTCTTTCTTTATTAGTTACTGATATTCTCGACTGGACAAGTCATTATAAGCAAATAGTAACAATTATAAATATTATTTTGTTTGTATATACATATATATAATCAGTTGCAAACTATACTTCTATCACTGCCTTACCTACTAGCCATTTATTAACATTACTAATATACATATAAACCGAGTTATTACACAATTATTCAAGCAAACATATTAATTAGAGTAAATATTACATAACATACACCATCGCCAATACTTGGCGCTTTGCTGTTAAACAATCTCCCTGAAAAAAAAGAGAAATTAAATAATTTCTCTCGTTGCGTACTATAACAAATGATAAAAAAATCATGTATGTATGTAGAAATAGATATCTATGAATATATATGTGTACATGTATATTTTTGTATACTAAGTTAATATGTTGTAAATATTGTATTGGCTATTCTGATATATACATCTATGGAAACTAAACTATTACTTTAAAGTACACAATACAAAATAAAGTCTTTGAACAGGTATTTTGTCTCATATATTCTTATACGAATAAAATACGATTTGTGTAATTATTATATAAAAGTAAAGCAGAATTATTTTAAATTATATTATAAAGCCAGAGCAAAGTTTGACAAAATACTCGTACAAAAATATTCCGCACATGCATGTCATACATCGCCTCCTAACAGAATCTATTAATATTCCAATAAGTAAAGACGCTGAAGGCGCTGTTGTAGTAATGTTATTCCCTATCGGCTACTATCCATCTTACTGTATGTTTCAACAACAAAAAGATATACGAGCAATATAAATATTCTAAGCTGTCATCAATTACTGTCTGCGAGACACATAAAATAGTGATACAGGTGACTTCTACACCGATCCGGCACGTGCAAATTCCCTAGAGGGTTCACATGAAAAAACTAACGTAATATTTTGTAGTGAATTGCAGTAGTCAAGCAATATAATATATTGCTTGATGCGTTTTTATTGAATCGCACGCGCTTAGGAGCTTGCCCCCTCTTTCCAATTCAAATGCACGTCTGTTTCTGCTGACCACCACTGGAAACAGGAAATATTTTACAGCAGGGAATAAATTACTGAATATCGGCGGACTAAAGAATGATGGGCAACTGCCGCGGCGGCCACCGCAGACAAATGATGATGCGGGGAATGCTGATAATTCGATTTTTTTCAGCTGAAATTCAATTTGTACAAAGCCTAAGTGAAACGGTGGTCCAGCATTTTATAACTTCGCCACCGATGTTGCAATTAGTCTCACTTTTGGAGATGTCTAAATAAATAATGCATTTCAGAAAAGTTTAAATTATACATGTCCCTCAAGACGTCGCCGTTATTAGCCATCTCATGGTCCTTTGCCATTTGCCGGGGAATAAGATGATTGTCCCGGCCACTGTTAACTGCGCTGAACCTCTCCTAATAGAATCTGAAATCCGCAAGTTCTCCTTTCATAAATACTAAATTCTCACTTTAGTTGCAGCCGGAGAGACATGAAAATTCAATGTAATTAGTAAGTGTAAGCCGGAATCTATAAACTTTATTTATATATTATGCGACAATAGAGGACTTAGCATAAAGATTTTATGGGAGACATGGGTATTAATGGTAGACGTGGAAGTTTATTGCGCTGTGCCTGTGCCGTTTAGATAAGCCTACATCACTTCAGATCTGCTTCATAACATAAATATAATGCATGTCAGTTATGATGCGGCAAAATGGCTATATCTTCAAGTGATATAATAGTACTAGAAGTAATTACATACTGTCATCAACATTAATTTCCTTTGTTATATATATTGCGCAGTAAAACAAAATATAGGTTAATAATCTACAAAATAGATGTCATATCAAATGCAATTGTTCTCATTCATTAGTAAATTCGATAGTCTGCAGAGTTTAAACTAAATGCCATTGGCTGATCAGCATAAAAATGCAGCTCATTAGCAAGCAGTGGCAGACGAGACAAATCCCCAGTCGATATACGTGCAATTTCCTCTTGTAATTATGGAGTTGATAATGTAAAGCTCATGCACTTAGCTTCCGTGTCCTCCAGCTAGCGTCGCGCATAAAGGACATGCAACACGAACACCGTCATTCTAAAAGTTATATCACCCATTATTAACACAATGCTTTTTGGGTAAAATACCAAAACCACCCACGCCACCTGTTTAATAAAGAGGGGTGATATTCCTTAAACACGCATCGCAACTATTTATTATTATTAAGCGCGCGATGTGAACGGGCGCACACGTCAAAAGAGAAAAGGGCGGATGAAATTTTTAAGCGAATATAAATGTTGCAGGCGCTTTTTTGTCGGTGAATTTTGAATACGTCCCATCTCGTATTACATGCGAGTGAGCTGCGGAATGGCTTGACGGCTCCCCATTCGAGCCCCTTCAAGAGTACAAGTGCCTAATCTATAACTTCAGAAAGAATGTATCAAGTTTTAAGGAGAAATTAGCATATCAAAATACAGTTCCAAAGACCCGGCGGTCCGCAAACAATCAGATGTCCGGAGCAACGACCGGAACTCCGGAAGATCCCACTCCGGATTATTCCGCTCAGGGAATTTCGGCACACCAAACTTCAAGCCGAGAGTACATAATTGTAAAAAGACAAGTCGGAACTATTTCATTTTAATAAGTCACACCATGCGAAAAGAAACAATCACAGCATTAACGTAAAATTATATGATTTAATCCAGTTTAAAATTAAGTTGTGAAATATTTTATAAGCGAAATGGACTTGGCAGTGCTTGCGTTTTTGATATATTACCCATCCCGTGCAATAAAATAATAAAAAAAACCTCCCCTTATTCGTGGGTCAGCATTAAGTTTCAAGCAGTCCTATATTATACTTTAAAATTCCCGTCATCTTATATTTCTGTCAACATGGTAAATATTTATTGAAATAAAAACAGCTATAAATTTTATCACTTATGCGGAACCCAACGGGGTGAATTTTAAAACATTACATACATCAAAGCGTACACTAACGCAGTTTTCAAAACATAATACGGCGAATTACATCGCTATTAAAAGATTGCCTAACAAACAGTCTTCATAATGGGTTTACAACCCTCTCTCTGAGAGGGTTAAATTTTATTTTATAATGCATAAAAGCTACTTCCTTTTATACACCTTAAACGCGGCCGTAAAAACCAAAATGGGGAGAAGCGGTTTTTATATTGATATCCACAATGTGGACCGATGGGGATCGCGTGAGACGCTTCACGTTCCTAGACAACACGCAATTACCTCAACACCTTAACTGAGATCTTCATTTAATAAAGGTATCTAATTGTGTTTCATTATATATTGACTATTATTTATTAAATACAATATTGATAGAATCTTATTTCATACTATTTTGTTTTAATGATCTAGAACGTAAACTTCATTACATTTTTGAAATGCAATATTACTATGACGTATTCTAAGTCTATATATCTATATCTTATATATTTTTCTATTCCTTTTGAAACTCATCATGCAGAAATCTTTATACCGGCTTTCCAAAATGTGTTGCCAATATATTTTTACGGCGCGAACTTATTTCAGGTGGCATTTGTAAAAATTTGAACATTTTGTCGAGGACTTTCATCTTGCAAGGTGGAATGATATGAGTATGTATAACCCCGCGGGATTTACATCCCACACGACATTCACAGGGGAGTAGTTAGCGCTCAGGCCGTACGTCTAACTACCCTTGCGTCGAGTCGCGTGGGACATTCTCATCATTTATATTCTGTATTAGCAAACATACATTCAGTCTTAATTATTATAGTTATTAATAAATCTCACCGGGGATAGTTTTAACAATAAAGCAAGAAGCCGGTACGGGTGTTAAATTAATTTTAGAACCCTACTAATAAATTTATTGGTATAATAGTTAAGAATTTGCCAGCGAGTATTGCAGAAGGGTGTGGATTAATAGCATGAATGGTATAAGCTGCATTTGAAATAAACGTCATTGATACGTATATGTTAATAATAATTCATTATAATTAATTTACATCACAGAAAAATATGACTAGTTTTTTTGTTCAAAACTAGAAAGAACTGTAAAACGTATTGAAACTCCTTTTCTACTTCATTTATATTTGACATCTTTATAATAATTCTACAAGAAATATTACTAAAATTAACTGGTAAATACTAGGTCTGTTACAGATAATTGCTGAACTAATGAAATATGCGAATCAGGGGTAGCTATTTACTGAGTAATAATGCATATTTTAACCGCGTATAAATCGTTAAAACGTCAACATTTCCAACTTTGATTGTCGAATATGCACAGCGACCGCTTTTGGTGTCTTTCAGCCGTTGTATATGTGAGAACTTGAAATAAAATGATTATACGAAACAACTATTAGTATTTTATACCAAATCCATTGTTGTCTATAATATGTATATCGGATTAGGTTGTGAATATTTTTAGATACAAAGATATCCGAAAAGTATCCATTTCTCGCAGGTAAAGTATTGCGGTGAAAATGCGATTGTGTTACAGTTTTGCATTCCATCAGACTTAATTCAATAAGGAAATGGTTATGCAATAAATGGTATCTTTACAGTGGCGTGTAATATATGATTATATTAATACAGTTGCCTACAGAAACCCAAGGTAAATGCAGAACATGTAGCGTTAGCGGGCGAATAATCAGGATGGTGCGCGTAGAAATCATATACCATATGAAGCGTGCGTGCGCTCGTTGGCACAAAAACAAGAAACGAGACCAAGAGCAGAGATGGAGGAAAGTGACAAAGCAATACAAGAAATTAAAAAAATCACAGAAAATAACTTGAAGAAGGAAACTAGGAAATATGCTGAAGGAGCTTAGAGAAAAGTGCAAGAAGAAGAGAGAGTAAGAATAAGAGCTATGGAAGAAAGATGTGGCCTGTTAAAAGAATGTTGATTGAAGTTTCAGATCAACTGAGCTAACGAAAAAGCTAGGTTAGTAAACAGGATAGCAGATCAAGAAAAAATAGAAGAACATCAATAGGTAGAGGCCAGTAGAATGACCAAAATACAGTACAAAAGAATAGGACTTTAAATTAAGTGCGTATATATTCAGATTGAGGAAGATCGTCCGCAGCTTGTCAAATTGGCGGATTTAGAAACAAAAGAGCTGCGAAATGGGAATGTACTGCGAGGAACTAATATCTGTCTGGATGATGACTTAACACCGAATGAATGGTGGGTTCAAAGATTCTTGAAAAGCGTGGCAAGAGAGGAAAGAAAACAAGGTGAGATATGGAAGAATCAAAATAGCCGGCGGTCGTGGAAGAAGGAAAGTTTCAATCATATAAAAAAGAAAGTGCAACAATCAGGTAGGTCGCAAACTAACGTCAAAGGTATTGTCAAGCAGATACATTCCGAAATATGGGGAAGAAAAAACACTGGCACGAGCAAGAGTATGAGCCCAAAGTCAAAAAGAGGTAAAATTAATGTATCTGGAACGTTAGAACGGAAGTGGGGGCGGAGAGCATTGTAAATGTTAATGGAGACGAGGATTAAAGGTTAAATATCGATGGTAGGGGATGGGTACAGTGGGTGGAATATGGAAGCTAGAATATATTGAACAGAGCATGTAAGGGTGACCAAGATGGAGAATACACATACAGTGGACCAAGGGCCAGCTCCTCTATATACTACGCGATGATAATGCATGGGGAGAAGTAAAGGATTTCTGGGGGAAGTAATGTATGATCAAATACCTAATAATGATTGCTTTTAGTAAAGTAGTTAACATAGAAAGTTAAAGAGTATAGTATCCATGTGGGGGGCTAAGGCGAAAGCCCATTACTAAATCAACTTAAAATTTAAAAGTGAGGGCAAAGAATACATAAAAAGTGAAAGGCTGCAACAATTGACCATCTAACCAACCGTCCAAGACAACGGACAATAGAAGCAGTTTTCTAAACCAAGCAGACGGACGAGCCCTTCACCGAGGAAGTTATGGTCCATCTGCTTGCAGGAAACGTTTTTTAACAATCTGTATTACATTTGTATATATTATTATATCTTAATATTATTAAGAAAAAAAAACTTGGAGGTGTCCAGTCTAGCGGATGTAAAAACAGTAGAACATTGGATAAAAGTTATTAATGAAGCAGCCATCTGGAAAGAAGTAGTGATGAATTAATGAAAAGTGACAGTATCATTTAACGAGGACTGCAAGAGAGCAAAGAAAGCAACCAGAGTAGTATTAGGAAACTGAAGACAAGGGCGGAGTACCCAACAACGATTAAGGGACAGGATATTGTGGTACAATCCCATATTGGAGGAATAAATAAGGAATACGATCTATGTTGTTCTGAAACAAGACAACCTGCCGCAGCAAGATCAAGTGGGCGTAATTAGCATGGATACATGGCTGTCTACAATAGGGACAAGCAGCTGGACGAATACATCAGAAAAAGTAGCAGTTCGACAGAGCACGCGAATGAAGAGTTGGATACATAGCAGCCTATAAATTGTTGAAAAGAGAGACTGCAGAAGAAGGTACAAATAAATGGGGAGGTACAAAGATGGGGCACAATTAAATTGATGAAATAATGACATTAAACTATGTAATAGACTGCCAACGGCCATGTGCAAGGTATATGCGCTGTTTGTTGATCTGCATGCAAGGGGTGCCGACGAGTAATCTCAGCCTCTCGCACCCAAAAGCCAATCTCACCTTCCGGGGTGCCGTTTGAGCGACCGAGCAAAGGCTGTACAACCTAAGCAAGCCTGTAACATCTCTATCCGGCTCACGTTGAGGACAAGCGTTAGAAATTACCTCCCTAGACTGGCAACCCTGGTGGAAAGTCTTATCGTTTTAAGGTTACCTTGGGACAATCCAAAACCACACATCAGAATGCTAAATGATGTGACAGACTCCATTCGCGCGGAAGAAGGACAGCTTTCACCGCTAGCGAGCTCGACCAACTAGGTATGGACATTGCAGCTCTCACCGAGATAGGCTACCTTGGCGAAAGCAACCTTACCAATGAGCATTATACCTTCTACTGGATAGGATACCCTGAAGACACCTTCAAGACACTCATGGTGTGGCCTTTGCAATCAAAAACAATATTACCCGGGGCATCTCTGAGCACTTGATGACACTTTGTTACCCTTATAAGTGCATAATATCTTACTCTCGACGCCCTTGTGAAAGTCCAGGAAGCATTTTACGCTAACCTTGACAAAACTCCCCAGACAGAGCGTGGAATCAATCATTCTGGTGTATGTATCTGTTTCTCTGTCGATTGTGCTGACAACTGGCACTACAGGTGGACCTACATTTTAACATGGATTCCGAACCACTGGAGTGTTTTGCTGAGAATATCATCTACTCCGGACCAAAGACAGCTATTTGGCTTGAAATCCCAAGTTGAAAAGCAGTCAAGGAAGCATTTTACGTTAACCTTGACAAAACTCCCCAGACAGAGCGTGGAATCATTCTGGCGTATGTATCTCTTTCTCTGTCGATTGTGCAGACAACTGGCACTACAGGTGGACCTACATTTTAACATGGATTCCGAACTACTGGAGTGTTTAGATGAGAATATCATCTACTCCGGACCAAAGAAAGCTATTTGACTTGATATCCCAAGCAGAAAAGCAGTTTGTATTGTGAGGTTGGCACTTATGATCTTCAGAGCACCGGTCCGATGCCTTACTAATACGGTGTGCAGTCTTTGTTGTGGGAAACTACACGTGCAATTAAATGCGGCGGCAATAGATTGTTAGAGAGGGTTACGGCAAGGGTGTCCATTGAATCCATAGCTATTTAATATATTACGGACATGGAGGAAGTACTAAAACTCGGCCAAGCGGGGGCATTCGTGATCGGTAAGCGGAAGCTATAGCCTCTTGCATACGCAGATGATGTCGTCCTATTAGCACTGTCGTTTCCCAAGTTTAAAGATATGTCGCAAAGCCTGAGCCTCTACTTCGATTCGCGGAAATTGACCGTCAATGTGGACAGGACGAAATGGGTGAAGTTCAGTTGGGGATATCGTCCAGAAAAGGGGAAGTACTCCAGTGGCAAGGGGTTAGAGTAGAGAAGGTGGATGCTTTTACCTACTTAGGCTTTGTCCTGACGAGTAGCTGGAGTATGAAAGGGCATGTAGCATATGTGTGCAAGAATGGGAGAGCGGCAGCAGCAAAAATGAATGAATAAATATAAAAGAAATTATATGGTATGTGTGTGCTAAGGAGTATATTGATGTATGGAGTTGAAATATGGAGCTTGGGTGAGGAATAAAAATGATGAAAATGTTGCAGGTACAATGTTTGATGCAGGTGTTTGAAAAGATCAACACCAGCATACAGTGTGCAAGAAATACTCCGTATGAAAGTGGCGGGTAGAGTAGCTTACTATGAAAAGAAAGTATATGCATTGGAGGATGAAAGGCTTATAAATATAGTTATGAAACTAAAAATGGGAAGAAAATATCATTGATGGGAGGCCTGCATGTAAAATAAGAAAAATCAGGGTTGCCAGATACGCATGTATGCGGATTAATTAATGAAGGCTGTGTGTTGGAGAGAAGTCAAGTGGCAGATGAAAAGAGTCAGGAGCGGCAGTCAAACATCGGCGTTAGCTGTTACAACACGGGGTACTCCGAAATTCAAGTCTAGTTCAGACTGCCGAATTCGCTTCCTAGCAGCGTATGTTAGCAAAGTTTAGATGTGGTAGCATGGAGAAAGAGTGAAGTGGCCAAGCGTACCGAAGGTGCAAGTAATGCATGCGTGGGAGTGACTGCTGGGAGCACAGGGTGTAGGATTGTAGTAGTATTGAATGGGGTGTAAACGAGACGAATATGGCATAAAGTGACGACGGCGTGTCTCAGGGAACCTCAAGACGGATTACAATCTTCAAAAAATTGGGGGAACTTGCTGGTTCTATTCTTGATTAATGCCGATATTAAACGCTAGATCGAATTCCTTTTTGTATTTTATTTCATTGCTCGTTTTTTTGAATGTAGAGGGAGTCTATAATACTAAATTTCAATTTTCTTTTCATGTAATATAATGTAAGGGTAAATAGTGTATACGTGTATGTGTATATGTATGTGTGTATGTTTATGGCAGTAATAATAGAGATTTTGTTTATGTATTGTGGTTTTATGCCAATAAAACGTTTTACTACTACATGGTACTTTTTTAGAGGTATCGAACAAAACTGAAATAAAATACATAAACATCGTGGAAATGGCCATGGTATTGGCTTTGTTCAAAAGACAATTTTATAACATTATTATTTAAATATGATTTTGGGCTAGGGCGCCGCAGCTGGCTCGAATAAAGCTTAATCTGGAAATGCAATTTTCTACCATTTTTTCGAATATATCGGCAATCACGCGGTGAATGTTGGCTTCCAAGTCGTCCATGGTCTCTGGTTTGGTTTATCGACGGAGACTCATACTCATACATATTTGAGGCCAATCTACAGATTCATTATACAAAATTATTCACTCACCGAATGTATCCATCAAGAAATTATTATGGCGCGCGTTGTTTGGCATACTGCGCCGTTTTGTTGGAACGTTCTTGCAAGAGCTGGATATTGTAAGCTCGGCAACCAAGATCTTTCAGCAAAATATTCCATAAAATGGATCGACAGTTCCAATTACTGTGAACCATGGCAAATGACAAATGCGGGTGATCTTCAATAGTACGCTCCACTATAGCAATAGTTTCTTCGCTGGACACTGTATGTCATTTCTGCGGATGCGTTATTAGCGTATATGTGGTGCGAAAACTATCCATGATTATTCGAATTACTTGCTGTGATGGACTAATATGTCGATCATAAAATGGACAAGTGCACAGTAAGTTTCGAACTAGAATTTTGAAAATAAATTTGCACAATTTATAAGCCTTGTTCCGGCGTAACATAGTTTCATGGTGAAATGGCAAACCAAAATGAACACTGTAAACGCTGACTATCGCTGGAAAAACTGTAGCTAATTCGATAAACAAACATAAAAACTCCTTTTGTATTGATGGAAATGTGGTACAACTTGTTAAAAAAGTGTTATCAGTGTAATAAAGTAGACCTGATA
This sequence comes from Lordithon lunulatus, assembly GCA_963942505.1. Classification (NCBI taxonomy): domain Eukaryota; kingdom Metazoa; phylum Arthropoda; class Insecta; order Coleoptera; family Staphylinidae; genus Lordithon; species Lordithon lunulatus. Next base: position 50,539,409 of record OZ012666.1, on the reverse strand, counting down.
ATAAAGTTACGCGAGACCTATTAACACATATTACACCTGTTAGTTAATTTTGTCAACTCACCATGTATTTAATATTCTATCGCACTGAGCAGAATAATATCTTGATGTCAGTTATTAATTAACAATGACATTGTTGTTACTAGCATTCCACGAAGGAAGTAATTTATTTTGCGCTCATTATTCAAACCGTGACAGCAATTGTTGCTATCACGTTATATACTAATAATTAAAATGGGTTTTATTATAGCCACTTGTGCTCTCACAAAATCATAAATATGTATAGTGTTCCATAGGCCATATACCGATTCGATAAGCCGACTTCCGTGTTAAATGTCAGTCAATTAAAAATACTCTCCAACTTTCCCACATATTTGACGGTAAGGCAAGCTTTTATGATTAACCAGCGGTGTGGATTTATATTCCATCCCAACATGGTAATAGAGATATGAACACCGCCAATATATCAACGATTCCATATGTATTAATAATGGTTTACTGGACCATTTGATTTGCATTAATGCATTTGTATGTGTTCGAAATTTTACACGCCGATAAAAAACTCGTGAAACCTAACGTATGAGAATTTAATTGTTCGTTCCGAAATGTTATCGGGAGATCCTCGTTACGAACGGCGAAGCCGCAAACAAACGGGCGTTCGGAATTTGCAAATCGAAACACATTGATTAAATGCGATGTTTTCTTCATTTTACTATTTCGAATGAAACTCGTTAGTGGTGTTTATTTGTTAACGTATAAATATAGTACAGAATTCGCAATCTATTGATTGTATAATTTCGTAAATGCAATACAAATTAATTATATAATTGAATATGCATGTATATTGCTAACTATTAATTTTAAACTGGTTTATTCAATAGTTCACCATGCTACCTAAAGCCGAGCACCGGGTTTATACTTTTATGATGAAACTTTAAGTAGCATAACAATAGCGGACTCAAATACAAACAGAAACTTCATATCGATAGTTGCATATCCGATAAGATATATGAAATTTATTTGCGAGTGTATGTCTCTCCAGTTTTTATTAACAACGCCCGGAAACTGAAGACATCATCATCATCACAGCCGAGATCTGCAGACCAAGAAATTGGCTTCGTTTCCCCAACAAATCCTTTCATACGAGCAAGGCGCCGCCAGCGTAAAACACGGCCACCGATAAAACGCAAGATTGCGCGGCATCTATGCGGACGCGGCTCGATCCTGAGGAAACAATTACTTTGTACTCTCGCTCTTTTGCCGCGGTGGTGGCCGAATAACACGCGAGAAATGAATGCATAACGACCTATCGATCGGTTTCAAGCGATAACACCTACCGACCAGTTTCAGCTACGATAATCTCAAACCGAGTAAATACCCTTCTTCGAAAAAGTCCTGAAGAATGGGAGAATGGTGTTAATATAATTCATATTTAGACACGCGATGAAATAGTACATATTACCCATTTACTTGGCAATTGATTGGATTTAATAATATTCTGTGGTAATGTGTTTGCTTCATCCAGCTCAGTGACTAGTTGGTACAATACCTAAGTCTAATACAGTGCATAGGGGAGCGAATTTTTGCGAATCATCATGATTTTTAAGAGCTTTGCTGCTTTTCTTACTTTAAAGAAACTCTGACCTTCTCCCTTTACCGGCTGATGACTTATGAAGAAAGAATTGTTGTGTGTGTGTGTGTGTGTGTTTGCTCTGATACTGCTTCTTCGTCAAAGATGGTAATAAATAACATAGTATCGGATTTTTATTTCAGCATGTTGTAAGAATCCCATCACGCTTAATATCAATATAATGTTCAACTCTTTCTTAAATTAAGAGAAGGTAAGAATAAGATAACATGGTGGGGATACTTTATTGTTGTATATATTGCAACACTAATATACATTAAGATCAATTTGTTTGGCATATTATTTTCTATGTAAATTTACCAATAAATATGAATTGTACATGGATCAATTATTATTTACCATTTGTCATTGGGATACAATTAACAACACTTTAGAAAACTCGGCAGAAGGACCCGAAGGTCGATAGCCAGTTACAAATTGTAACAGATCAAATCATTTTCAAGTGTTCTTCTTCAGTTGGTAAAAGTCTGAATTATATTGAATATACGACTACCTACAGAGTAAGAAGTGGATATAGTTCCAGATGAATATTCACCTCCAGATATTGGAAAAATCGGAAGCAACTCAAGTAATTTCCAAAACTGGCAGAACATGTAGATAAAAGAAATACAATTAGAACCAACAATATCATGGAATCATGTGAAGGAAACACGAAGAAAGCGAATACTTAACACATAATTATTTCTCTGAAATCGTAGAGCAATTAACGGGGAGAAGTCCAAAAGCAATAAAAAATGGAATATAGGGTAACATTTCTGAGTTGACAAGGAAAGCTATAAAACAAGACGTTCACTAAAAATTAGTCGATGAAAAACTCAACAAACAACAATAAACATGAGCAACAATTCTAATATACAAAACAGTTAACGGAAGATACTTGGAATAAACTAGATACTAGCAGGAAATCTGAGTGTATAACCTTTCATTGTTATTTTCATCATATAAATGACTATATATCCAAGGTTATACCATTCATACCTCACAATTTGATTAATAATCACGCGTTATTGTAGAACTTTCAACAATATTATAGTTACACGAATGAAATCGTGTAATTATAAGGTAAACAGCTAATCAAATAATAACAATGATCAGATTTTATCCTACTAGTTTGAATCGCGAATATTTATTATCCTCCAAGGAACGATAGAAGGCAAACGATGACGATGACCTGGTCTCAATAGAGTCAGGGAACTATGTAAAGCGACAGAAGATAGAAAAAATGGCAATAAGATAAGTCACCGGCGTACTATAGGTGTATAGCACCGTAAGAAGAAAAGGAGAAATAAGATTTTTACCATATTCGCCTAAACCAAACAAGAAATACTTCTTATTGTTATGATAGGATTACAAATAAATGGCGACAGACCCAAGAATACAGCAGTCGGAGGTTTTTGTCAATGGTTTTCACCCAACAATATTTGGGAATACTATACGACTGAGCAGCTTCGGCAATAAAACCACGTTTATAGTATCGCTATTAACCCCCCATGCAGCTTTGGGGCCATCGCCCACATAATATTGGGGATAATATCGTCCAAGACCTGTGGAGACGTCCGAGTACATTAAGGAAGCACATTTATCGCGTAGGGAATGCCGCCTCCGCTTCGCCAATGAAATCACCACGTTAGTTGCACAAATTAATCTTATACATTTTCTGTGATTATATATTTTATTCTACTGTTTGTTGGTATCATTCATGTCACCTCGCCAACCGCCCCGCCCATAAGACTGTAATTAATTTTGTCATTGTTTAGTCATTTTATATAAATTTAGAAGAATTTGGTTTGATTTAATCTTGTTTTAATTTATCCGACCCTATGTATTCCGGCCTGTGTTTGCCACAAAATAAATATTCGGCTAAGTAATAAAACTAAACAGAGAGAGGAATATCGGCAATTTCGTCAATCTTTGCATTGTGCTGAGAAGTAACATCCACTAAATTTAAGAAATTTATTTCTTAGAACTGGTATAATGCATTGCAAAATACTTTAGTGTCTTGCAATGCATTTACGGTTGTAAAAACTTAAGCCATTCTTAATAATAATAATTATTATTATAATATTCATTTACTACCCAACAGAAACACATTCGAATTACAGGGTAGAACAAAAAAACAACAAATTTGAGAAAAATATAATAAAAAGTAAAAACTACATACTAAAATCATAAAAGTAACGTCATGAATGAATAAATCATAGTACATAGTAGTTACTCACATTTGTATATCTTTGAGCACGTTTCTGAGAGAAATAAAATGTATATCCACTGAAGAAGGTAGACCATTGCAAATGGACACGTACGCAACGAAGAGTTAAACATGATATTTGAACGTGCACGCTCAAGACCAAAAATGGTTATTATCCGTGACGTTCCCCTTGCTACATGAAATCTTATTATGATTAAATCAGGACAGTCAATGCCATGGTGGATAAGTTTGTGGAAGAATGTCATGGCAAACCGAAAGAAAGTATAAATGAACTAGCAACTGCACGAAGAACCATACAAAGATATATGCAGTAGTATATAAAACATGCAGACCACACAACAAAAACTAGGATACAGGATAAATAAAAAGTTTCAGATGTCCTCAAAGTACTCCTGAGGCCAAAATAGACCGTGTGACAGTGGTTAACAAAAGCCTCAAAATATGTTGCAAGAAAGAAACAAAAATATTGTGAAATGTGTCTGAAATTAAAAATGCAGACGCAAAATGTTTTAGGATTTATTACAACTAACCCCCTAGGAGGAAAGTTAAACGCCATCTGGCCATGTCAATTAGCAATGCACAGCTATATGGTAATAACTATGTATGTTTTAGGATTTATTAACTTAGATTGCCAATAGAAGACCAATTGGAATGATACCACAAAAAATCCTCTAGAACATCCTCTAGACTAGTGATTATCAAAGTGGTGGCGGGGTATCGTAAAAAAAAATATATAAATATATATATATATATATATATATATATATATATATATATATATATATAATACAGATCATTCGGGATATGTTTCTACACATACCCATTCTGCAGGGGATGCTTGGCGGGCAAAGGGAGGGTTGCGGACCGAAAAGTTTGAGAATATTAGCTTATAACCGAATATAATTATTCATAAGAAGAAATTGCAGATATACATATTATATAATAATAACGAACTAAAAGAATAAATGAAAACATTCTAGCCATTCAAAGAAATTTTAGTTCAACAATATGAAAGAAAGCAAGTTGCGTTTTAATACATTATCAAAAGAAGGAAGATGCACGGAGGCTGTCAAAAACATAATAATATAGTTTGTTCTACAACTAAAATGAAATGTAATCAAGATTTACATTATTGTGGACTAATTAAATAAATCTTGTAATGCAACAACAAAATCGAAATTGAACAAAAATATATCCCAGATGTCATTAATGGCATATATTTGAAATGCAAGCAGTATAATTCATTCAAGGTACATGTTCGAAAAGGGAATTAAAAGCAAAAAAATCAAGAAACATCGTTTATCACATTTTCCAGTGTTTTCTTCATACAGGGTGCCCTAAAAGTATGGAATAAATTCGACAAACTTTTTTTTTGTGATTATTACAAAAATTGCTCGAATACTTCGATTTTTAATTTTAAATTGCCAATTTTTAATAAAAGCGCCATTTTTGGTAGCCATCGATATTTTTTTCAAATGACAACCCCATTTTTTATTGCGGATTCTGAAAAGAATTTTTTTTTTGAGAAAAATTAATTCAACTGTCGATGAAGTCCTTTCTCATTCAAAAATGGTCGAAAAAATTGACACTTTCATTAAAAATTGGCAATTTTAAATTAAAAATCGAGATGTCCGAGTAATTTTTGCAAAAATCATAAATACGATATTTATATTTTCATACTCATCACAATATCTACTTAATAGTACTTAACAGTAAAAAGTAAAAACTAGTATCTAGAATTATTTTGAATATAAATAGGGATATGTTATTTGATTTATATAAGCCTAGGTTTTGATCAACTTCTCACAAATCTGGCCAATTAATGGCTGGCGCATTACCCTATATACGCTATATATAGACAGGGTATGCGTTCTGTTTTTCTTCTTTTTCTGTTGTGTAAATTTCGCTGCATTTATTCATGTACTGTGTTTAAGTTGATGTAATAGCTATGTACGTAATTGGTTTTTAAAATTAGTACCTCTTAGAAAAAAATTAAAATAATTTCTGCAGTTTCAACAGTTCAATATACGGCAGTTTGAACATATTATTCTAACGTCGGTCAATAAAATCATATAACTATTGTAACATACATTTACAATCTCATATGTTCCAGTTACACCTGTATTTGTGTAACCTACTTTCATATATTTCCGTCTTTTCGTATTTTAGCCTCCCAGCGCACCGTTTAGAATATTCCCACTTAAAGGACGACACAACAATGCACTGACTGACAGGTATTCTAACATTTTACAAAATTATGGTTCGCATATCGCCTGATGCTGAAACGCTGTTTGCCGTGCTAGTCTCATACTTGAATTCCGAATATTGAAAGCGAACATGTGCAGCATTCTTACTATGCGGAACACCCTTGGGGTTATTCTTTTAATATCGCATATCCTAAATTCATGCTTGATGTATGGCCATGAATTAATATTATTTGTTAATTAATATATCTTCAAGGTTAAATTATTAAATAAACGAGCTAATAAGCTAAAATAATAATATTTATATAATTTTTAAAGATTACATGGTAATTAGTGAGAAATATATATATATATATATATATATATATATATATATATATATATATATATATATATATTTCACAGTGTGATTAAGTTTACACTTTTTAATGGCGTGATTTATATTGAGATAACAAAAGCCATAATTCGGCGTAAAAGCATACAGTTATTATGACTGAATATCCTACATCCTACAGAATGTTTCAGGAGGAATGTCCAATCTTTTAGCGAGATGGTAATATGGACCATTTTAAATTTAAAAAAATATAACATGTCAAATTATTAAGGGTTACAGAGATATAGCTGTTGGAATGTTACTTATAAAAAGATTAACATAAGGTGATAAGCAAACTCAATTTGCATATTGACTGCACTTATTATTATTTAAATAGTATAAAATACACGAAGAATTAAGTCAAAATATATTTTCAAAAATCTCACTCAATGCACTTCTTTTTTCGATTTTAATGCACTTTTGAAGTCATTTGCCAATACTACGTGTAGCTTTCCTAAGGTCATTTTGTCATTCTTTTATGAAGGCAGCACTATTTATCATTCGAAATACCAATTCGTCTCTTGTATTGACTGTTTCTTTGTAGATTTCGCTTTGAAGCCATCCCCAAAGGCAAACATCTAAAGGCATAAGGTCCGGAGAACTTAGTGGCCGGTAAACGTGAGTATTTCGGTCGATCCACCTGCGTTTACATTATATTCATATGTACATTCAGAAGCAATATGAATAATACATCAGTCTCATGCAGTTTAGTGAAGGTACGAATAAACACTTTTTAACTTGGTACTCTACGGTTAGGAAATGTCTGTTGTATTATCTACAAGCAGCAAAAGCATTTCCATTACATAACCCGTAAAATATTTCACAGTCCTATATAAACAGCACAATGGTAATGAAACGATTCCGCCATGTTTCCATGGTAATGCATAAGAACGAAACAGAAGTAATACAAGAAGATGTAGAAGGCATCAACAAAAACCTAAAAAAACAGGAAAGCGTCTAGACCTAATGAAAACTGTATGATATGATGCTGAAATATGGAGGAGAGCCTGAACTGATTACACAATTGGAAATAGTTAAAAAGCTAACAGAGAAGACAGACGAATTTAAAAACCCTATCTACGTGTTCTTACTTGATATGACTAAGGTATACAACCATGTACGCCTAAAAGACGTAGTGAAGATATTAACAGACAAACTAATAGAATTTACCGTAGACATTACGAAACGAACACAACGATTAAGGTGAACCATATAATGAGCAATAACTAGAATACGTCAACATACTTGAATCCGTTCCTATTTAATTTAATTATGAATAAGATCATATAATGTCAACGTCCTTCTCAACATCATATGCTACGCAGACGATGCGGTATTGCTAAAATCGAGGGTGACTTACGAGGACTCCTACACTGTTTTAATACAGCCATAAAGTCATTAAATATGATAATAAACACAAACAAGACCATGTGTATGACAATCTCATAGGACCGATCAGATGCAAGGTTGAAGCCGATGTAAAGTTATACAATAAGTAATTAAGGACACAACACATTTGATGGAGACATGACAATGATACCGAGCTTGGCACGTGAAGCACTATTTACAATGTTTCAAATGCGATCTTCGCCCGGGCATCGAACGATATCCACGTACGCGGACGAAGTGTGGTCCGGGGTGCTCCCTGCAGACCTCCAGCACTGAAGGAGGCAAGGGCCATAACTACGAACAAGTGGCAGAGCAGATGGAAGACAACTCAGAAGGGCTGGTGGAGGAGGGAGCTATTTCTCGAGATTTACCCACAGCAGGGAGAGAACGGTACAATGAACCACTGGGTCATGCAACTTTTAACGGGACACGGCATATTTCAACAATAATTGCACCAAATTGGGAAAGCCGTCGCTCCAAAATGCAGACACTGCAACTACACCGATAACGCGTCCCACACCATATTATTATATATAGTGCCACAGATGGTATCGGGAACGGGCCACAATGATGCTCCAACTCGGGGGTTGACGCAGAGAAGACTGGGAACGCTAATGGCCGAAATAAACAAGAAGCAACCAGCTGGGAGGTCGTAACGACATAAGCCCGGGCAGAAATTTAAATAAAACCTACAAACAAACGACGAACAACAAAACTGAACCAGACAAGAGAAACGACGGACGATCCGATACATGACAGGCGAAAAGAAAGCAAAAAAAGATAAACATCTTTTTTTTGCTTTCTTTACGCTAACGTACTGCTGGTGCCAGAAAGTTGTGGACACAAGAGCAGCAGCCAATAGAGCAAGGAAGCAGTCTGTGCCCTAACTGATCACCTCCAGGACCACTATCGCACAAAGCAAAAAGAATACAGGCGGGAAATCGCCTAGCCCGGAAGCTACAATTCCTAGGGATGTAAGGGCGGTGGTAATGGCCCTCTTTCTACTAAGCCCAAACACGACCGATAACTCACATACCCACGAGAAGAGGATGAACCTGCAACAATAGATGAGTGGAGAGAAGAGGATGTGCTGGCAAATAATCGCGGATGATATTTCACTAGTCGTCCGCGGACGCGACCACCTCTGGGACACCATCGCGAAGGCCAAGCAGGAGACAGAAACGATAACGGCCTGGATGACGGGCAACAGACTAAACATAGATGTTGCCAAAAACGAAGTCGCCCTGCTCCACACTAACAGAGCAGGAATCCAGGCCTTTATCGATATTAAAATATTAGAGGTAGTGTTCCCCATACGCCGCTAAATCAAATAGCTAGGAATAATTTTAGAATGTAATACCAACCTGTGCTGGAAACCACATGCAAGGCTGCCAGGATGAAGGCGGCGTTGACGAGTCTACTCCCCAACATAGGAGACCCGGGCAAGAAGAGGAGGTTGCTGGCAACAGTGTCGCGCGGCGCTACGAGGAACCAGGTAAATGTGTACATGTTAAGGAAGGCGTTGCGCACCGATACGAAGAGCGCTGGTGCGGTCCGGGCCTATAGAACAATATCTGTGGACGCAGCGGAGGGCTTGGCGGCAGTGACGCTCGCGGACCTAAAGGTGGAAGAGAGGACGAAAATTTACCGCGAACACAAAGACGGGGCCCACCCAAAGACCAAGAAGGACGAGGACAGAGATAATATCCTGAGAAAATGGCACACCTAGTGGGACGAGACCACGAAGGCGCCATGGAGAAAGAAAATATTTCCCCAAGTCCTACCACTAGTAGACAGGGCGAGTCTGACCTTGGGCCACCAACTACTGTCGGGGCACGGAGTTTTCCAAACCTACTTATAATACAAGATAGGAAAAGCTACATCCAGCAGATGCCGATACTACCACGAGACCGATGACCCGGACAACACACTATTCCGATGTCCCAGGTGGTATTGAGAGCGGACCAGGCTATGGATAAAGTTCGGGGTAGAGAAGCCCACACCACAAGAGGCAGTGGGAAAATTCACCAACACCGTGATGCGATGTAAGTTCCAGGACGACCTACAGACGTAAGAGAAGATATCAGACCAACGAGACTTGACACTTAGACAACACGGACGAATCGCATGATGACAGACCTCTAAAAGACGGACAAGCCCCTAGTGACAGAACGCGAGATTAAGTTTTAGTCGGTAGGCGCCCCGGATTGGACGCGGGATCCACTACCCATGCCCCAACACATAGTGGTGATAGAGAGATATTTTTATATTTCCTCCTCACATGACAAACGAAAATTATGTCTACATATATTTTGTGATGAGATCATGTTGCTGGCTAGTAATAGAATATCTGCGTAGAATTAGGATACACGTCCAAAAGGTCAGTGAACATTATATGATATTATAACGAATATCAACGAGACCAAATTCATGTTATTAAACAAAAACGCATCAAATAACAACACATAGCTAACGGTCAATCATTACAACATTGAAAGAGTCAAAATACCTGGGCAAGTGAAAGAAGAAAGAAACGGTTCTGCTGCAATAAATATCTTAGTAACTCTTTCAAGATTAGAATAGTATGATTCCACACGTTTCCATACTTTTATATGGTATAGAGGCCGCTACGCTTAAACGAAAAAAAAAAAGAGATATTGCATATAAATATGGATTCATTCACCATATTTTTTTGGAACAATAAAGGGACATATCGAAGTAAATAAGAAAATACCTTATAAAATTCATAATTTCATAACATTCATTATTACAACAATGAATACATTAAAATTTTGAACAATCTTAATTATTACACATACACACACATTGTAAAATTTAAATAACATTAATTTTGATACATTTTAGTAGATTTTTTTTAATAGCACTGGTTCTCCCTTTAAATAGTCAATACAGTTCATTTTAAAGTTTTTCTAATGTGTTTACTTTGTACTAGGTTTTTCATTTGTCCACATATTATTCTCTCATATCTAACAATGGATTCGTTTGGCGGGGACATTAAATCCAGGGACATATAAAGAAAATACGATGATAACACTGGTCTTGATGGCGTACACGAAACTAACTTGTTCAATATATTATTAAAAACTATTTTTTTGTACTTTGCGTAGACTTTACAAAAGACGCCTGTTTTAGAAAATAAATAGGACGTATGATCACCGTAGTAGTAATATGGATATGCCGCAGAATCCTGAACATTTTATGGACCGAGTGAGTTTGAATGAAGATGTGCTGCGGGGAATTGAAAAGGAAAGGAAGATATGAACAGCAAATAAAACCAGAAAACTTAAGTATCTTGGTCATGTTATGAGATGTGCCTGACACAAGCTTTTGCTGTTCATAAACCAGGGGAAAATAACTGACAAGTGGGGTGTTACGAGGAAGATACTTGGTTGCGCAACCTCTGAGATTGGTTTGGTTAGGATTGAACTATTGAAGGCAACATTGAATACGGTTCACATTGTTATGATAGTCGCCAACAAACAAGGGCTGACACGGATATAATACAGCTCGTCAGAATAGTGGAAATGAAAGTACATACCCAGAGCAATATACCGAAAATGCATACATGACAGGATCTGAGACAAAGGAATAATCTGCGGGATGTGGCAAAGTGGATCCGAACTAGAAGGAAAAGATGGAGGCAGGACGTAAACAGGATGACAGACTGTCTGGCTAAAATAGCAAAGGACAAATAGGAAGAAGAGGCAGAGAGGCCCCCTAAGCGCTGGGTAGAGTGCTGGACCTCGGCATCAGAGAAGACGAGAATGTATGATGGAACCAACATACTAAGGCCTATTTATAGAATTTAAGAATAAATACTGACGGTATTGCACTATTATGCTAAAATCACATGGGGAGCAAATACTTGATACATTAGAAAATAGTATATTATAAAACAAGTGTTATAATGAAAATTCATAGTAACACATGTTGTACATACTGTTTTTTCTATTTTATCATTATTTCCTTATTTATGATTTAAAGTAAAAGGCAAGTAAATATAATAATTTCGTTACATTTTACACGTTCACATTTGTGACATCCAGAATGATATCTGCGAACGACGCATAGTGACTGTGACAATTTGGTTCCTATTTCTGAGTGAAAGTATGTTATATTGTTACGATTTCCTAAAATGCAAACCCACCCATTTGGTGATCAGAAAAGAACACAGGGCAGTTTTATTTTGCTAATTGACAAGTGACACAGACATTTGAATGTCTTTTAGGAGTATCAACAAAATTTCAGAAATAATATATATTAGCTATTACAGCATAGCTTTTTTGTCGCCATTGTAAATGCAAAATAGAAAAATACTTTTAAATCCCTATGGTGAGTTTTCCAAGTAATTACCAAAAATATATCAATGAGTTTTATAAAATTATAACAAACCGGAATATATATATATATATTGTATACGTTCAATATACTTGCTAAAATAGTTTGCTAAATTATTCGTGGATGCGAACGTACACATCCATATTTAAAACTAACAAAAATATCATTTCACACGCTTATGGCTCACTCCGTTAAATGAAGTAGGAGTGACTGTGGTATTGATAAAATAGCGATCTAAATCTAAATGTACATCATCAAGCGACATTTATAAATGAACGATATAATTATGTACTGGTAATTTTGATATTTTCTCTATCATCACAATGGATGTTGGCACAGTGCAATATAAACTATTGAAATTGTATTAATACAACATAAACTAATGAAATTTTATTTAATCTTACATATTAAATTATTGAAGAAATAAAAAACATAAAGAAGATTGCTATAGTTGAGATTATCTCAAGTACCATTCGTTTACATTTAAAATTAACTGAAGTGGCAACGTAATCATCTTTCAGCAAGGAAGTTGTTGATTTGCAAACACGCCGCCTCAAGGTATTACATGTATAATATTATAGACTATATTCGCAAAAGAATTTCAATATAAAACCGCGTATATGTATAGAAATCATCCCGCGTTTTAAGTTACACTGCAGTCATCGGATTGTTCATTTTCCCCCGTTATCTGCTCCACACATAACAAGTAGCAAGATGTTTTGTGCATGTCTGGTGACGGAGCATTGTGTGTTTTTGAAGCATATGGAAGACTGCTTAGAGCGAGAAGTGGCTCACTTTTATTCACAGTCCAATTATAACTTCCCTAACTATCCTGCTAATGGTCGCCTCTCTTTATACGAATAATAATGCTTTTAAAAACTTCTTGCTGGCACATACATGGGAATAAATTGCGCTACAAATATGCGAAACCTTTTTAGCCGGCCTTGTTAAATGTGGGTAATTATTGAATAAAATGGCAATTACATTATTTTAGCAGGAATTTATATCAAGTTTGAATGGCATATGAACTATTTTCACAAAGCACATGCTCTGAAAACAGAATGGCAATTTGAATGCGGCACTCACTCAATTTTTCACACTGTGTCCATCATCTGACAAAAGGTAATTGAATTGTAAATTAGTTTCGTTTCAAGCATTTATAACTCGGATATAATGTTGGAAACAATTATTTCTATGCTTTTTATTATCATGCCGAATTGATTTTGATTGTTTGAACTAATTCCAGGTTTAATAAGGGAAGACAGCCAATGTTTGGGATTGAAGTTTTGTACAAACGCGACACATTCCCTACATGAGCTCAAAGCTTTCCTACAGGTCATAACACCGGCACCGCGGTGCGGCTAAAATTCCTGCTGGTTTCAGACATTCCTACTTCGCCCGTTTGATCCAGAACCTTCTCTGCTCGGTAACGTGTGCATTATAACACGCGAACAATAAAAACCGCAACATTTCCAATCTTAAAAACATACGTTACAATTGTAAACATCAATTTCTACAGCGATGTCTCCACTTGAGTATTTACCCACTAAAACGTGCATGCAAACAAATAGACTTGTTTAAAATCACCCGAAATGGCATCCATCGAGTGCGTGCCGGTTGTATTTGATTTATCCGTTGCCGTGGATAAAAGTAATATTATTTCAAGAATAGTAATTTCGTAAGAAGCAAATTACGGATTCCTTTGAGAGAATCCTTATTATTTGCGCGTCTGCTACAACAGCAGCATATCAAATTGGAATTGCTTTCGCGAACAATCAAAAGGTAACTCTTCAAATATTAATATAGGGCCACAAGGCAATTTTAATAAAATCGCCCGTATTGACGTTGTATGCAAAGAATGTTACTTCATTATACTCACAATATAATAGTGTGCATACGATATATAACCGGGGCCATTATAAATAATTCATGCTATAAACATATTTTATGTTGGGTCATTTAAGTATACAACAACACAACATTAATACTAATTTATAGATACCGTATGCAGATATGACTTAAATATTAGTATAAAACACTAAAATATAGGTTAAGAGATTTATATATTCTCCTTCTTTATATTTATAATTTTCTTTAATTATATTCGATTTAGAATTTACAAAAGTAAGATACTAGAAGGGGAGTTTAAAATTTCCCGTAAAGTTGCGCAATAAGTTATTCGTATCGTACAGATAGTACTGAATTAGTAGGCGAAGTTTAGTGTTTAAAGTGCCCCCTTCTTGCAATATCGGATGCCCGCCCTTAACGCAAATTTGTGCTTCGGTACATATTGTCCCCTTCTTAAGTACACAAAATATATTTCGCAAAGTAATCTTTGGAGCATTGACGTTCGTCGTCTTGAAATTACTCCCTTGTTATCGTGTAATAATTAATAAGCGCTTCATCCCACACGCGAAAGTTTTATTCTCGAACGTAATTCGCACAATTATATATTTAATTAAAATATTATTTGATCATTCGCTCTGGCATGAAATTATTTGCTTCTATAAAGTTTTCATGTGATATTAACTTGACATTTATTGTATACAAAGGAGGTCTTAATTATATGTACAAAGTTCGTGGTAATGTGATTTAAAAATATATTCGCGTGCATTATGTATTAAGTGTAGAAATTGAATCATATGCAATTATCAATTATAGGGAGGTCAAATGTGTCTCGGGAAAACCGAACTAATGTGTTGCAGAGCTAAATTTTGTAATAAATTACGATAACGGACATAAACTACTTAGGGCATAGAGTACTATTATATACAGCATTATGTACTTGTAAGAAATTATTCTGCTGTTTTAAAGGAAATCCAAATTTAAAGGTCACAGCAAGAGTGAGGTGTCGTATCATTTTTTCGAGCCTTTTTTATAAGTATGATTGTATATTAAACCAGGGTAACAATTAAAATATTTTTTGTAAGTAGTGTTTGTGGAATATATTTATAGTAGTAGTATTTATTACAATATGTAACTGGCTATCGACAATTGTTGATATTTTTTTCAATAAAGTAATTTTAATAATTGTATTTTTTATATTATTAAAACCTGCCTTGACTGAAGAAAAAAAAACATAAAACGTACTTTTTAGTGAATGCAATATAATATACTCTGCATGAGATTTTCTAGCTGGCCCCACCTTCATACTGATTCCAAAAAACTAAACTAAATAATAGATTATAAATATTATACAATAGTATAAGCTAATTATATATACGATGAAGATATAATCAATCCCAAAATGTTTGGAATATAACATCAAATTTACATGTAAGCAAGTTTAAGAACCGGAGAAATTATTTTTAGTATCCATAATTTATAAATATAGAAACATCAATAACTATTTCTTGTATTCCATGAACATAATAATGCAAATTAAAAAAATCCAACCAATGTATTATATAATTCGTGATACAAATTAATCTCCTAGATACATCAGGATTTTAAACATATTCTGTGCCGAGCCTACGATAACAACTGAACTGTGAATCAAACATCAGAATAAGACTGCCAAATAAATATATTTCTATTTTCATTTTAATATTTTTACGTTTTATATGAATAAGTTGCAAGTGTTGTTTGAATAAATAATTAATTACAAAACTGTTGATGAATATCGTGTGTAGAATATTTAAGAATTATGTTTAGTATTAGTAAACAATATTGTGTAAATTTAATTATAGCCTTATTTATTCGAAAACAAGAACCTCACAATAGAAATTTATGCGCAGCGCCCTCAAGTTATGCCTATCTTGATCACGCTCATAAATTTCCTTCTTATCGATAGGGCGCAGGTTTTCAGGGTTGCACTTAATATGCGTATGAAAATTTGATCCATCCATCTACGGCGTGAACACAAACACAAGAGCAACTAGTAACACGAAACAAGTTACTTTAGTTGAAAGGTAACCAAATGTTATTACGCCTTTCTGCTACAGTAAACTTTGTTGTGCGATAATTAATAATTAATTAATTCAGTAATAATTCAAAAATGTTATTGTAGTATTAATATCCCTATATTTATATAAAAGGAAACACGTGCCTGTCTGGAATTTATAATCGGGAACGTATGAAGTAATTTTTATTTAGTATTGTGAGGCTTGGGCTTTTCGGGAGTAGGTATTACGGTAATCCAATATGAAGAAAAAGTTTTCCCAAAAAAGTATAAGCAATATATATTTGACTATGGTTGGAGTATGGTTGCGTTTATTTTATATTGTTAGAACCTAAATATTAGTCGGCGCAGGTTTACATGCATTGCTGTTATGTTTCTAATTTTGTTGTTTATGTGACGAAGTCTTGTGATAAGTTTCGTGGTGCCTGTTAGCTTTTTGCAATTGTTTCGTGTATTCTAGGATTATCAACTAACATAAACCAATAGATAGGTATAGATATTACTACTGCTGTTTCAAAACTGTTATTGCCCTCCCGACAGTACTTCAGGTATTTAAAGTGTTTGGTTGTGGTTGTTATTTCAGTCTTTATTATTTTTATATATTTGGCGAATTTTTACTTTATTTTCTATTGTCATGCCTTGATATTTAAAGCCATAATCGGGTGAGCAATGAAATTTTAAAATATCTATTTTCATAGGGCTATCAGCCGTGAGGCTTGTCCACCTGTAAAGGGAGAAGCTCAGAGTAGTTTAATCGCCTGGTATTTAACTTAACATCACATAAAAACTCTCAAAACTATGATAGGTGAAAATTCGCCCCGGTGGGGTATGAACTCACGCTTCCCAATAGTCAGTACGAGATGGACTGCGCCTCTAACCGTTTGACGATTAAAGAATCATACAGCACAATGGAATGTATGAACCAGGAATGTATCATCCACAACAAGTTGTGGAGGCAAGCGGTTCGGAAATAGAGAATTTATAGAATAATACAGAAAATAAGTTTTCCCTTTTTCTACTTTATGACATTTTTCATTATTAACGTTAGTATTGTGAAATCTTCAAACATTTTCTTCAAATTTCTCATCTCAAAACTCATCTTTATTTTAATATGTAAAATCGTATATTGTTCTTTATTGTATCCGTCGTCTATCATCTGTGACCAATATTGGTGCCATATTCCAAGAAAATCTGCTGTAAATTTTACAACCACATTTTGCATAAATGTTTATTATATAATGAGCTTATGGTGTAAAGCTGTCGCGGGATTTTCATAAAGTTAGCGCGGAGTAAATGGTAGAGTTTGTGGGCGGTATCTTAGTAATAGCGTGCAAGAGGGAGCAAGGATGGTGCTAAAGAAAGCGTCTATTAGATCTCGAAAGGTCGACACCTAAGGCGGTGCAGTTGCAGAAGACGAATCGAATGAGCGTAAGGTGTGATGCTTGTGTGAATTCTGTAGAATATACCTATATAAGCGGTTTAAAAGATATGTGTCACTAGTATCGATATACAACAAGTAGTATTATTATTATTCAATTAAATGTGTGTTACAATTACTGTACAATTTGAAGTACATCACCAACAACCATATAATATAATAGAAATAACAAAGAAATGAGACGAAAATGATATAATTGTTTTTTTTTTTGGAACAATATGTGTTATTTCAGAAAATGCGTACACCTGCAAAGGATACGATATACCGTTCGTTTGATAATATAGATTTAGGATACCGTGAGCTGCCTATTCCTCGCCTAGAAGATATTGATCTTGGAAACCTTAGCATTTCGATACCGCAATCTTAAATTCCCGTTATCAATAGTGTTACACTAAAACAGGAAGCATATGAATATATGTCGATGACGCAAAACAGCGTAGCCATTATTCACGCCATTATTATCTCTAGTAACGTATTTCTGAATAATCAATTCAAAATGGATTAGTATTGGATTAGATATACGATCTATATGTCTTTTAAAATTCCTCATGAAGTATGGAGATTAAGAAATATTATCTCTTCCGAGAGGAACTTTTGAAGACTATGTATATTATACATTTCCATAGAGATGTTATTTAGTTTTGAAGGTGATTTGAAGGAACGGTTCGATTGAATTTTGATGTGGCTACATTATTCAATCGAACCATTCCTTCAAATCAACTTTAAAACTAGCACGTATAAAAAAAGACTTTATTTGGCATATCAGCCCAACTTTTCCCTTTACAAATTCGAGCCGCAAAAAAAAACAATACTTTCACAGAAAGTACTAAAAAAATAGAAAAATAAAAAAAGAATACAAATTTTCTACCCACTAAAATAAACTAAACCTCCTCTGCCCTCGCCAATTTCCTTTCCCACGTCAGCCTCCTGCAGATTTTCACGCCTTTCCCATCCTCTCCTAACCATTCGTTCAGCTTTCTGCACTCTCCCACCCACTCTGCTTTCACTTCCTCACATTTGTTGCTAAGGTGCCACCACGTCACTGTCACTCCCCTTCCTACACAGCGCACACGCGGTGTACACCAGCCCCATCCACACTTTTCTTCCTCGCTCTTCTGACCCACACCTCGCTCTTGCCATGCATACTTTGTCCTCTCTGCTCCACTCTCCCCTGGCTAAGTAGCTCGGGAGTTTCCCCTGCACTTGCCACTCTACGTAGCCAGGGTTGTATGAGCTCTCAGCCATTCTCACTTGCCTTTCTTGCCACTAAATATCCCTCAGTCTCTACCTTATCTCAGTTCCTAGTCTACCCCTTTCTCTCAGCTCCTGCTTTATCCACACCTCAGACATACCCACTCTTTCATATATCCTTTCTCTATCCTTCCTCCATCTACCCTCTGTTCTACTCTTACACCTCATCCATACCTCCCGTACCAGTCTTTCCTCGCCCAAATCCTGCAATTTTTCCTCAAACTTTACAACTCTCACACACGACTCCCACCACATACTCATACGAATTGTCTCCTGCAACAGCACTGCCCTCGGTGTCGACCTTTCGAGCCCTAGCAGATTCTTCAGAAACCAACCTTGCTCCCTTTCTATTACCTCCCATTCACGCAATCCCCACACTTCCACTCCATACAACAATATAGGTTTTACACACGCATCCCAGATCTTGCACGCCATTACGAGGTTACCACCCCACAAGCTCCCCCATTTTCTGCACGCAATCCCCCAAGCCATGCTTGCTTTCGCCTGCATACACTCCACATGCATCCTAAGCCCTCCTCCACAGTCAAACCAAAAGCCCAAATATTTAAAGCCATTCAGCCTTTCCTTCCATTTCAGCCCTTCGCCCTTACCCCTCCTGCCCCTATTCCTAAACAACATCCATTTGGTCTTTTCCAGATTCACCACTAGCCCCCTCTTATCCAAGTACCTACCCATTCTTTCCAACATCTCTTGCATCTCTTCCACTCTTGGCCACCAGCACCACGTCATCTGCATATGCCAACATCCACACCTTGGATATACCCACCACGACCCCTCCTGCCTGTCCTCTCCTCAGCACCTCTTCCAACTCGCTCGTGTACAGATTAAATAGGAGGGGGCTCAGCGGGCACCCCTGCCTTACTCCCACATTCACCCTAAATTTCTCAGATATTTCTCCATTCACTCTTGCTTTCGCCCATGTCTCTTTATACATTCTTCTCACCCACTCCACTCCTTCCTCTTCCATACCCAAACTGGTAGATAGAATGGATCTATCTACCAGTTTCCCCCTAGAAACTGAGTCATGCGCCGCTTTTAAATCCACAAACACCGCATACACTCTCCCTTTGCATTCCAGCGCTTCCTCCGCCATTCTCGCCAGCGTGAAAATCTGCTCCCTCGTCCCTCTTCCCCTTCTGAACCCACCCTGGCATTCCGGCAGCAGCCCCTTTTGCTCCACTTCCCTATCCATTCTATTTTTCACCATACTAGCACGTATATATGATGAAGGAATTGCTTATTTATGGATTTGATAAGATTTATTATGATACAAACTGTGAGAACGCCATTTCAGGGGCAGGAAAAACCTACTCGCAATCAAGAATAGGAGAATGGAAACAGATACAAGATACAAGAAGATTGGGAACAAGCCGCAATATTACCACTGTTCAATAATTTTGAGAATTATCACGGAAAAATAAATTAACTGGAACAGTGCAGGAGAACTAGCTAACGATAGGGGCTAAGTGGAAAAGGAATATAAAACAACAGCATTGGCAAATGCCGGTAGAAGAGATAATGGTTGTGAATCATGAATGAACCTAATTATAATTAATATTTTGTTCATCAACAGACATGGTACTTTAAACGAGTATTAATTTAAAATTCAATTAATATAAAGTGTATTTGTTGTCAAAAGTATGGTATAATACATAAATTTCGTTTAATATAGTTTAGTAAATTAATTGTTGAGAGCACCGCCAAATTGTATATAATCAGAGATTGGTCTGTTCCCACATTGCACTCACTAATCTTGATTTCCAGGGTCATAAAGCGACCGTAAATGAGAATTTTTTAAGGCGCCGGTTTATAATCATTGCAAAAGTTATCCATTATGGAAACCGTATCAAATAAACTGTGTATAACACTTAATAGAAGATTAAGAAAGATATCTCTTATTGATGATTGGTATTTTCATTTTATACATTCGTAAAAAAAGACAATTAAACCAACAATTAAACACGATACCTAAATAATAACAAGTATAATTAGCAGAGTATAACAAATAATCCGCAGAGTAATAACTAAAGCATTTGCTAGAAGTTAACTTACGCAATTGAAATGAATCACACGTAAAATAAATTGTTCGCATAAAAACTCACCTGTATATCACATAAAAACGGCCAGATCATCTTCATACAAAAGCTATGTGTTACTATGATAACTTCTAACATGGTACACCACTCACATTAACACACGCACAATTAAAACCCAATAACTAACTAAATACCACTTCACACTAATTGTTTTTGCTACGCACACAACGCAGTTCATCTTGCGACTGGTTGACTTTACCCATGCGCAGCGTGAATCAGTCAGATGACTAGTTTTTGCTCACGCTACTCTCCGTCCTAAATACGTACGCAAACAATATCATAAAATATAGATCGCATTGCATCGACGAATATATTATTAAAAATTAATATTTTATTTGTATGGAATGATTTTTATTGTTCTAAAGAATGAGTAATAATAATACGAATGCAGCACATGTGGATATGTTCCCCTTAGCCTAACAACGTTTACAAATTAACTTAAAAATAAATTGTTTGTAATCGAAAATTGATCTTTACATGTTATCGCCGTCTATTGGGGTCGTCTTTAGAGCGGCAATATCAAAAATAATATCAATAATATTAACCACATGGATCGCCAATCTTCGCAATGAGACGGCGCATTAAGAAGTTGGTGTATAAAATATTTTTGATTATTTTTATTATTTCGTAGGACCTATTCTCACGACGCCACAAAATGTCGATGGAATTGCGGCCGTGTATTTGTATGCAGGTGTACACGATGATGTAAAACGTTGAAGTAATACTAAAAGTCATGTTTCTAGACACATACTTCCATTTAATATGTCTCTTCTCACATCTTTAGCTGGCAAAATATTGGAAAGTTTTGTTGCCATAAGTGCTGCCGTGTTATTTTCACCACATAAATGCCTAAGCAACTACTCTCTCATAGCGGCCTTATGTAGACATCAGGCTAAGCTATAGTAAGCATCAAACCTGACTCCTCACCTTCTGTCTGTCGCCAAATGTCTTTTGTCTTCAATAGTTGCTAAAAAGGTTGGATCCACCCCCTTACTACAAATAACACGAGCCCCAGATTATTATCAAATAACGTCAATTATTATTTGACAATAATCTGGGGCTCGTGTTTGATTGTAGTAAGGGGGTGGATGCGCAGCGACGAGCTCACTCTTTAATCCAGTAGCCACTGAATCTAGACAGAAGGTTGCTACGACTAGAGTAACATATGGATGTACTCTTGATCGTAAACACTACTGGCCACTATTTCAACAATTTATGTTGCTATGCTATGTTCGCGGGTTGCTGGTGCCTATTGACTCTACTTATTTAATTTATTGCGATCATGGGTGCATTTCAAGCAAATATTAAGAAATATTTTAGCACATGCAACCGATTTTCTAAACAATTAAAACCATCGTATTTGTTTCATGCACCGATTTTAACATTTACGTGCTGCTGGCAGATTGGATGAATGTACACAATGAATTAAAAGGGCACTGAATAACATGCGATACCCAAATGAATCTGTAGTCCTAGCTAACACTGTTGCAGAATTGCAACATCTCATTGAACAAGTGCACCAAGCTCGCTCTGAATATTGGGTCAATATCAACATTTCAAAGACTAAACTAATAATTATAAGCAAGAATAGGGCTGCAAGCAATGCTGCATTATCCATTAATGGTGAACCAATTGAACGGGTTCAAGGATTCAAATATCTGTCCAGTTCAATGAACAATGGGATGTAGTGTTCTAGACATTAAAGAACGAATTGAAATATCCTGAAACATCCTTCAAAAACCCCGACCCTTAGAAAGTAACAGGGACCTCTCACTAAACATCAGATGGAAAACTGTTAAATGTTACGTTTCTCGATTTTATTGTAAGGAGACGAAGGCTAGACCTTAAAAAAACTTGAAGCCATTGAGATGTTGCTTTGGCGGACGATGTTAAAAAATCCCTGGGCAAGGTAATAAAGTAGTACTCAGGAGAATGGACACGCATAGGAAGCTGCTTGTAATTGTGGAATGCAGAAAAGCTGGGTGCTTTGTGCAGATCTTTCGAAATAACAAATACAGATTTCTGGAATTAATCTTGGAAGGGAACATTGAGGAAAAACGGGTACAGGCATATGATCAACAACCTTCTTTCGGGTTATTTACCTTAGCTCACCGCCCAGTCTACTGGTTAGATGCGGGGGTGACAAACCCCAGCCGCACGTGCGAGAGAAGGTTAACTTGATGCCCCTCGACAGCCTAGGGACCTCCGCTGTTAGTACTATATGCAAAGAAGAACGCTGCTCTGTGAAGTAGCTCGAACACGACGACAACGACCCTTGGGGCTTGCCATATAGGATGGTTAGAAATCGCCTCGGCTATAGAGGCACGAACCCGTAAGTGGCCGTCCCAGGAGGTGTAACCGCAGTGGAAATGACCGACCTCGTTCCCCCAATCACCGTCCAGGAACTCACGACAGCGGCACGAAGGCTGCCATCTCGAAAGGCACCCGGACCCGATGGTCTCGCAAACGAGGTGACGCAGGTGACGCTACTTGGGAACCCAAATGAGGCGCGTTTAATTCTAAATGCCTGCCTTCAGGATCTTCTCAGCGGAGTGGAGGAAAGCGAGGTTGATCCTAGTGTCGAAGCCTAGTCTACGGACGATCCGTCGGCCTATAGGACAATCTACTCTTCTAAATTGCCCAAATTCTAGAAATAATAGTAGCAAACAGACATGATGAGTCCATAGGCCGGGTGGCATGTCTGAGCCACAATACGGATTTAGGAAAGACTGGTCAATAGTAGAAGCGATTCGTGTGGTGTAGGAGGTCACCGCATCCGTGAACACGGGCCTATCTAGGAGGAGGCGATATTGTGTGATGTTGTTACTGGACATCCGCAATGCATTCACACTCTACCCTGCCCCAGCATCCTGCAGGCCATGAGGAAGGTCAAGGTTCCATCGTATCTGTTCCGGATGCTGAAGAGCTAACTTAACAGCCGGTGGCTACACTACTGAGATTGTAATGGCGCCAATCCAGGCCACAGGGGGTGTTCCGCAGAGGCCGGTTCTCGGACCACTTAAGTAGAATGAAGCCTATAACGGTGTTTTCTGACTGAACTTTGAGGCCGTAGTACAAGTTATAGGCTTAGCCGATGATTTGGAGGTATTGGTCACGAACTGCTGCCCGTATGAAACAATCCACAAGGCAAACAGAGCCGTAGAGAAGGTAGCTGAATAGCTGGACAACAAAGGTAGTCCCTCGCCTGGCCCCGCAAAGTCAGAGGCGACTAAGGCGCGTGTAGAAGGAATGCCCAGGCTCATCTCACGGGAAAGGGGACGCGCATTGTGCGGTGGGGACCCAACCCCAGGAATCACAGCCACTATATCCAAACTTGAACTATACTGTACTAGATTCATCAAGAAACTTGAAGTAGTTTCTAGTATCAATTATTCATGTCTTTGTTTAGCTCGTACTATGACTAATTACATACTGCACATGTATTTTATTCACGATATGATTGGTCAAGTAGGAGCTGTATAATAGAAAATAGAAGTTAGTTTCTCGATGATTCTAGTACAATGTAATTCAAGCTAAAAAATGAACTATTACCAACTATTAAGAATGCTACTAGCCTACTCTACTTCCTTTTGTAGTACATATTAACTAACAAATATCCGATATTATGTGTTTGTCATTTATGAATATATATATATATATATATATATATATATATATATATATATATATATATATATATATATATATAGGTATATAGGTATGCATGAATATAATAATGGTACTTTATAAACTTTAGTACATAGATACATCTAAATAATTGACCACTTTAGGGCGCACAGGAACTAGCAACTATTGGAAAGTAAAGTATATCAGGATTATCCCGTCACGACTGGAAAATTGTAATACCCTAGTTTCTTATATAATTATAAATGATCTCGCGGTGCATCCTTACTTCTTGACTTTTATAAAATGTGCTATTTGGCAGAAAATTTAATTTGTCCATGAAGATAATAAATACTAAATATTAGTAATAGATACAAATGAAGTAAGTATAATTACACATTTTTGCACGTATGTAAACAATATTGTATTTAAATAAAATCCAATGTTGCGTGGCTTTGTAAATCATACAGGCCTATTAAATTTAGTATTCAACAGTATTTAAATCCAGCGGCTTGCTTTAATACGAGTCAATTATTTTTGATTAAGGGTGTTACATAAAAATAATAAATTTCGTTTTTGCCCGGCACATTCACCATAAATACTTGGATATGATATAATCGCCCCGATAAACGTATGCAAATGATAAATTTACCAATACACTTTTTTAACTTCGGTAAATAAAATATAGCGGCGAATAAATTAATCCATTAATAATTCATGCAGCAATAAACATTAAAAATGTATCAGTATCGCCGCGGAAACCCAACAATAGGTAATGTCTTCTTCATAATTTATTTTTAAGTGAGCAACAATCGTTCAGCTCGTAGTTAGTGATAAATAATTTAATTTATACGGCGTGTAATTATAAAACCGAACCTGTATTAAAAGTAATTTCAAACTTCATAAAAGCGAAGGCGCAACAGCGTGCATTTAGTAGCGCAGGTTCAGGAGCAGTAAAGTTGGTGGTTCGCACTTGTTTAAAATCGATGCTAGTTAGAGACGCCGTTCAGTTAGCGCCGCTTCCTCGCCAGTCACGGTACGGTCGCAGTGTGATACATACGCCCGGCATCACCGCGCTTTCCCCAAGTGAAAACTCCGCGTGCAGCGTTACAGAACTTTTCGAACAGTGCTTAGTTCAACTCACAATACCCATTGTTCTCTTTGGTAAGACATTAATTAATTTTAATTATACGCAGCATTTTTAATAATTGACTTACCGTTATCGTCTTTTTTTTTCGTCTGTGCAAGCATTTTGATGTAAGAATTTTAATTAGCAATCCGCGATTATTCAGGCGTAATGCGTTTAAGGTTTTCCCAACCACCGATGTGGCCGCGTGAAATTCACCTGGGGAAACTACTTGGAAAACTTGAAACGTCTTTTTAATCTCGTATGCAAATGATTCCGCGCGCTGGTAAACTTAATACGGGAGAAAAAAACTAATGTGCGCACTTTATACCAGCATTAAACTTTATATTATTCATTAACCCCTTATCAAATATGCAATTTCTTATGGCCGCAAAATTTGCATGCTAACGCGACCCTCCCTTCGCGATTATTTACTTTGCAATTGAAAGCAACTATTTTGTACCGGCCCGATGTGACTCCATGCCTATATTTTTTATTTCGGTAGCGGTATCGGACCGAAATGTAAATCTCTTATACCATTCCGTCGACATAATCAGCTTGATGCTAGATTTCCCCGGTCGTCGCTTTATTGTTTTTAGAATAAACAAACTTACGTCGACGGCGGATGCTCGTAAATTTATCGGGACAAAGCTGGGGGCCTAACAACAGTCAGCTACAAAAACACACCACGGTTTTTGTTATTTCTAATTTATATAAATGAACATTTGATATATGAATGGAATGTATATACATTTTAATACGATAATATCTTATGTGGTATATATTGTTATTCTTATTTTTTCAAGGCAATGATGGAATATTTTAAAATATTCTGAAGTTGTTAAAAATATAACTCAAGGAAGAAAATACATAAACTATTTGCCTTTTACTACTTAAATGTATTGCGAATGACAACCGGTTTCTGCTATGCTCCAGCATTTATCAACTAATCCCGATAAATGAAAATATAATTAGCTCTATAATCCCTATAATATGAAAACGAAGACAATGTTTTGAAGTCGACCGACCCGTCATTTATGTATTTTGTTATGTCAGTTTAAAAGTAGGAATCGCAGGTTTCATCGAGACAAGATTTTTTATGTTTGTATTCATTATTCAATTAAAGTATAAAGGGTTTTGAAGTAATAGCAATTTTCAAAAGTTTTGCTTTTTGCAACTAAAATAGTGACACAAATAAGATTGAAAATAGTAAGCTGCAATTTAAAAAATTCACTGAAAATTCATTGTTGGGGACAATTAAAATCATCCCCCGAACGAACCACGGGAATTTTACCTAGTAACTATATAAACGCAAGTCAATGTTTTGATATAGACCGACCCATCATTCATGTTTTTTGTGACGTGTTGTCAACTTATGAGTCGTGGATTCGAATTCCCGTTGAGGGTAGTGCCTTATGTTTATTAACATATAATTTAATTTTTGTATTAGTGTTGTATTAGTGTTTTGAACTAATTGTAATTCTTAACAATAAAAATTTATTATTTGTAATTAAAAATCATTCCCCATCTGACGACCTAGAAATATAATAAACTTATTAGTTATACTATTATATTATTAATAAAAAAAATCTAGTACACAGTACCGTTTAAGTAAATAATTTTGTTACAAATCAGAAGATCTTAAAACTATTTCGCCTTTTCAGATAAAAAAAATAGTCAGTGCCTTTCACTGATCTGTTAAAATTTGACATTTATGCACATGTTTGAAAAATGTAGCACCTATTCACTACAACTTCTGACTTAGACAGCAGATGAAACATGAACATATTATTTTCGTAGACTTTAATTGATCTGTGTAATGACTTCTTGGAAATTCACAAATAAAGTAGCTCGTAGCCGTTCCCCATTAGGTAGTTTGGGTATCTTGATAGACCTAATTCATTGCTTGCATTTTCTTTACTTATTACTGGTGTATCTTGTTTTTAAAAGTAAATCGTAGTTTTGAACAGAAAAGTATTATATATTTTTTATAAATCCTTTAAAAGCAATACTTTCAATACAGTCAATTTTAGATTGGCACTAGTTAAATATTTGTGGGAAAGAAAGTGTTATAATAACACGTCACACAAGTTGTCTTCCTATTTTTCTTCCACGCATTCACTTATCCTTATTTATAATTCAAATTGCAAATTAATTTCGAATAGTTTCTTTACTTTTTATGCTTGCTACGGCGAACTGCCAAGGATTATGCTTGCTACGTTGAACTGTCAAGGATTATACGATCGACGATGCAATCTGACAAGTATGACAAGTAAAATTTAGTTTTCAGAGTACGATATAAAACCATTTGCCCATCTGCAAACATTTCGCGTGTACTTTTTGCGGATTCGCGGAACGACAAAATGATCATAGGTCTATTTGATTATTCTCTTTGCGTGATAAATGACGAACTCATTTGAATTTCGTTTAATAGTTCCAACATTGCAACATTAATAATCCTCAGAAATGCGTGTTATAAAGTAGTCAAATACGTCTAAATACGAAATAGAAAAACAATGCTTCTATACTATGACGGAGGCGGTAACAGAAGTAGCTTTATTTTATTATTGTATTATCATATTTTACCCTATGACATTATAACAAAAAATCTGAATACATTTGAGCATGTCGACATTGTACTTATCTATGGATTCAGAAATATAAATGCATAAATATTGACCGTACGAGATCAATTAAATTCAATTCTATTCATCTTAGCATGCATTTAAACTATTATTCGCGGGCCGCAACATTTTCTATTATATTAATTTTTTTTTTTCTCTATTTTTTATTATATAATTTTTACAATTATATATTTAAAAATTTATAGTTGAATCATTAAAACTGGTCTTGCTAATATGACCAAACATTTATTTTTCGATAATGAATCTTAACTTATACTTTAAAGATAATATTCGCCCACTGGTTTCATTGTTTCATTTTTTATGCACGATGCACACTACACCATGTCGCCAGGTTTCTTTCTTTTCAGCCTTCTTATCTGATTTACGTTTTTTACACATAGCACGGATCATTTATCGTATTCCCCAGCACTTCTGGAAAGCTTGAATACTTGAAGATAGCTGGTATAGCCCACAGCTGAATCCCATATAGCCAAATTGGTTTAAGAATCTGGTTATATATCATAACTTTGTTATATATTGACAGTTGTGTGTTCGATTTCAACAGCCAGTATAATTGTCTACATCTAAGATCCAACTCATTTCGTTTTATTTCTATATGGATGAAATTCGCATCGTCCGATGATATATGATGAATCTATCTCGCAAACTCCTCTGCGCCCGCGTGAATACTTTTCCTCTCAAAATAGTATCCATCGTAATATTGTACCCTGCTTCTTATAACTTTTAAGTTGCAACTTCTTAGATAACTGACGCTACTATCCCGTTGCTTTTGTCCCCATATGACGAAGAAAACAGCCAGTAGTAAAAATATTTGCCGCTAAATGAAATTACACAACAAATGACATAAGTGATGGGTCGATCAGCTTCAAAACATTGTCGCCGTTTTTATATTATAAGGTTTCTATTTCCATTTCAGCTTCACATGTAAAGTCATACCGAGGTATTTTGCATTGTTTAGATGAATCATTTACTCTTATTTGTGGAGGCTGCATCTTTCTGTTTGTGAAGTTAATTTATATTGACTTCAGTTCCTTCAACTTCATTTTCCATTTTTTGCCCAGTTATTAATTCTGTTGCTTGCTGTTGAAATCTTATGGGCCATTCACAATAAGCGCGGTAGTGGTAAGGTAGCGGTAAGGAATATTTTGCATGGCTATAAAAATTCAGACGTTCAGAATTGGGCAGTAATGGTATGCGATAATTATGGTAGATATAATTACCCATGTTCTGTCATAGTTTTACTACGCTGCTGTAAACGCCCGCATTTTTATACATGTGTGCAATTTCGCTTACCGCACGTTACCCCTACCGCGCTTATTGTGAATGGCCCACTAGTCGTATCTTGGATACCTGATCCTACTACTAGTACTGCAATATAATTCGCAAAAGTGCCGATTGTCACATTTTCTACTTGTATTATGTCAGAGGTTATAATAAATATATGCCCAAATTCGCTACCTTGCGGTACCCCTGCTGTGATAAATTTTTAATTCTTCTTCTTTTTTAAACGGAGTAATATATATAAGTCTACATATTGCAAGGTGTAGTTTAATTTATAAATTAAGCCTTCATGCCAGACGTTATCAAAGGCCTTAACATTATCTAAGAATAAAGTTGGACATATCTCTTTCTTCTCTAGGGCTTTTTCAATAACGTAGGTGATGCGTTGAAATTGCTCCTACTATGGAGCAATTTGCTCCAAAACCGAATTGGCGAAATCAGTTTTCTTCTTTCTATTTTAAGTTCTAGTCCGTTGACAATCAGCTTCTCAAAGGGCTTTGATAAGAAGGGGTATTGGTCTATATGGTTTAACATTCTTTGGCGATTTGCCTGGTTTTTTAATTTTTTAATTTTTGATTTGAGGTGGGGTATCTTCATAGATACCCGAGAGGCCTTGCTGGTATTCTCCCCGGGAAGTTCTGATCCTTCTAGAGCTGACCTACCAGCTAAACCCAACCTCCTTCCGTACCCAGTTCCGGGACCGTTCTCACATTACTTTAGGCCTAGGTGGGTCTTCATCCTATGTCGCTTCCTCTACCTTTCAGCTGATTATATCTCAGATGTAGTAGGCAATAGATTCCCATTAGCCATCATCCTCTAGCATCAGTGGCACTATCGTTTCTGGTATCATCTCGGTCCATGTCCGCCGGCTCAGAGCCGACCGTTCACCCTCCCATCGCTAGCATGAAAAGATGATGTGCTCCGCTCTATCCCTGCTGTCTCTGAAATAACTGCACCTGTCCATCACTGCCTGGTTTATACGGTGGAGGTATGCCTGGAACCAGTCGTATCCTCTGAGGATCTAGGGAAGGTGGTAGCTTACTTCCCCGTGCTTTCTGCTCTTCCAGGCCTTAACGTCCGGGATAAGCCTCCGGGTCTACGTGGCTCATTTCGTAATACAGTTTCTTATCGGTTCTCTCCTCCGTCCTGTTAGCGGCTGTCAACTCACCGTTGTCCGACCACTGTAGTTTCTCTCCTTCCCTTGCCCGGAGCTCGATGGGGATGATACTGGCCAGCACGAGAACTGCCTCCCTTGACGGGGTCCTATAGGCGCTGTCCGCCCTGAGGGTCGCTCGTTTTTTAGCCGCTCCCATAAAACATTTCGTTCTCTATACAGTCATCTTATGGGCCCATACTGATGCTCCATATAGCATGATGCTGTCTGTAACTCGCGTTAGCATTCTTCACTTCTTCTTCAGCGGCATTAGACGGCCAAGACCAGGCTTTCCCGGTCACATGCGGGTCGAATGTCATACCCTTGTCAATTTTGATGCTCAGGTACTTGGTGGACTCTATAGGAGTGACTATCTTTACCTGCACATTTAAGATACCTGTCCGATCCGCCTTCAGCCTAGCAGCATGGCCCCCTCCGTCTTCTCCACGGCCATGTTTAGCCCACTACCTGCTGACTCGAGCAAGGCTCTCGTTTGCTCGGGTTTGGATCACCAGTACATCCTTTGCCATGGCCACTAGTGCTAGATCGTCAGCGCAGATGATCGTGGCCACCTCCGCCGTTGAGAGATTCATTACGCCACTGGGGCCAACCCTGTAGAACATCATGTACGACGGTTCTACAGGGTTGGCCCCAGTTGCGATCCCTGTGGATCTCCACAGGTATGTGTTTTAGTGATGTTGGTCACCCAGGATGTGAGCTGTTCAGGTAGCTACGGATCAACTTTAGTAGCTTACCGCCGATCCCTATATCTCTCGACGATAAGTCCACAGTTTGCGGTTTGGCGGCGAATGTCTCTTTATCTTTGCTCTCGCTCAAGTACCATCCGCTTTATTAAATTCTTTTATTGTTTTCCATAAGGAATAGTTAATTTTTATTATCTACTGCTAGATGTTCTAAGTTACTTCATGCTTTCTTCTTTTCATTTATTAATTTCTCTTTTGGGTTGTTATATTGTATTGTTTAACACGTTTTTATCTGTACGGTCCCTGGTGTGTTCCCATATTATTTTGGCTCTTCACTTCTTCGTTATGAGCTCTCTTATTTCTAATGGATAGTTATTACCACTTGTGTGTCAGTTCTTTTAGGTGATTCCATTCTGCCTTTTGTATGAACTTCACAGCTGCAGTTTTTAGTTGATTCTTAGTTCTAAGTTTGCTATTCAATGTAATTTTCTTTTCTATATATATATATATATATATATATATATATATATATATATACCTGAAAATTTAGTTTGTTAAGGATGGTTTATTTTTTCTTGTGATGATTGGTTCGCTTAATGTAAGAATTATACGTGAGTGGTCGAAGTTAACTGCGAAGTTTGTTTGTATATCGATATAGTTCGGAAATTTCTTGATATAAAGAAATCTAGTAAATCTGGGGTTTTATTCAGGTCTGTTGGCGAGTTGGTTTACCGGTCTAACGACAGTTAAAATCTCATTACTTACTCTCGTGGTTTGTCTATCTTCCTTGCCGTTGGTGTCAGTCCCCAGTCTACACGCTTTGCATTAATGTCTCAGCTCACTATAAAACTGTCATTTGGGTGCAGAAGGAAGCAGTGATAGACTTCTTTTTCAGGTTAGTTTAGGTGGTAGATTGAATCAACTACTAAATTTTGCGTCGTAGATTGGATCTTGGTTACTAATAAGTAGTTTTATTTGTTCCTTCTGTAAATGGCATTCTTCAACGTGATTTACAGTTTTTTTAACTATTATCGTACGAACCGTCTCGCTGGGTTTATTAGGCATCATTGTAAAGGTAGATTTTAGCCATATCTTCGGTATTTCTCTTTTCGAATATATTCTGTTGAATACTTTTGTTATCTATGTGATGTCGTCTTCATCGAAGAGTATTATCAATTCGAATTCGTTTGCTCCAGGCGATTTTCTGTCCTTGAGTTGTGGTATTGTCTTTGTAACTTCATCTGTTTTTATATCAATTCCCTCTAAGTTTTTCGGTTCTGGGACATATTCTTCTCTAATATCTTCAAAGAGCTCTGTTATGTACTTGTGTTATATTTTTGCTTGGTCTATGATTAAGTTGTTCTCTGCTTTATATAAATTATTATTGCATGCATACAATTTGCCTGCGACTAATCTTCAGTTAGTTGTTTGAGATCTTATTGAGACTATATAGATCAGGATTGAGCTAACACATGCTCAATTTTATATATGGGCTATTGTAATAATACATAAAAATAATAACAAAAAATTGTATATTTGTATATAAATTAAATAAATATATAAGTTCATTATAAGTATTTTGCAATATATAGTACTTGTACTACATATATAATATGTCAACCTCACCCCCCGCATTCACCGACGTTCCATAAATCTATCCATAGATATCTACCCATAAGTATTCGTTGTTATAGCAACAATAAATACAGTATCTAGGGAATGTAGTTACTTTCGATTCTCTCACACTGAGGTGAAGGTACCATCAAAGCTCCAATCAAAAGCGTTATTCAGGGTGTTTGACATTTGTTTTGGCATATTCTGTCACAATGATGTTGTCAATTTATCCATTCAATAGCTTATGGGACCTATACAATTTATGGGATGTTGGTGAATACGGGCATCAGGCTTACAAAATTTAAATCTCAAGCAATTCTGTTTTGCATAATTCCTAAAATAGGTTAATTAAATGTATATAATGAATACATTTCATTTTTGAGTATGTTATTCTTTTTTTTTCTGAGTGTATGTATACATATACTGCTTTAATTTCGTTTTTCATTTTATTATCCTTTTCTTTATATAGTTTATAATTACTTAAATTTATATTTTAGTTATATGTATCGGTAAGTCTACATAATAAAAATATTATTATAATATGTTAATCGTATTATATATTATTATGTGACAACACGCTATTTAAGGCAGATACTGTCTATGATTAATACGAGAATATGTTGAGCTTTCTTTACTACTAAAAATGTTTACTACAAATTTCTTAAATATAGAAGAGACTATATCTTATGTAAAAGCGTTCTTCACAAGTGTAGTGGTATACATTTGTATACATACCGAATTAAAATACGGCTATATATTGCGCATTAGGTTAGCCATTTATTAAACCACTCAATTGATCTGAATTGGGGCTATAATAAATGGGCAACCTATAGACAATTTCGTGGGTCAGGTTGTATTAGGGAATATATATATATATATATATATATATATATATATATATATATATACATATATATATATATATATATATACATATATATATATATATATATATATATATATAATCTAATGTAATAAACAGATATTTTCATATAGAAATTTCTAAATATGTTTAGGTTTATCGTGCGTTATATCGTGCTGCAACAATATTGCACCAGCTTTTTATTAGTCACGTATTAGACTAAATAGTAATTTGAAAATGAAACTACCCAAGTTGCAGCAACCCAAATAGAAGATGTAGCCTCTCGAGGAACAAATGTTTCCCACAGTTGGGGAACTTCAATGTGACTTGTGTACGGAACGGGGAAAATAGTGTAAAATTGGGGTAACCACTTGGAACTAGTTTTAAATTAAAACAAAATCTTAATACTTCAAAGGAAAGCACGTAGATTGTTCTACAGCGGCAGTAAAATAATTATTAAAAAGGTGAATGTATGCAAATTTAATTCAGAATGTAAAATAAATATACAAAGTATACTATATACAGTAAATGTATATTTCGTCATTACGTATGTGTAATATAGGTATGAATATTTGATAAAGCTTGAGGGTGGATATGTGTTTATTATAAATTGTAATGATCTATATTCTGCTGGTATTATTAATAAATCCAGATTAATTCGGTAGACTACCCAATTAGTACAAACTGCTAAATAAAATAAATTAATGATTATTTATTAATATTATTTTTATTAAGCCCTTTCGGGTACTTAATATCATTATAAGTACTGGACCATGGGTTCGACATATTTACAGAACATATACATTTGGTGTGGGCAGCATACGACTTTCCGAACTGTTATCATACAACAATGTTATCATACAATGTTATCATACAACAATCATACAATCTTTATTTGGCTATCGGCCGGTGTCCTTTCCGTTCATAATATAATACGTTTCTCATAAATCAAAGTTTTTATAAAATGTACATTAGTACATTATACAAAATAAACAAGTATCGCAATAAATGTTTGCGGCGTGTTGTTAATTAATGTGGGGGTGGCATTTTCGGAGGGAAACCCGCACGATTCCTGCTAGGTACATCTACGGCCTATGACACACCTGCATATGTACGTCATGCGATAACACGTTATATATTACAAAAAAAAAATGGTGCGTCAACAAATTTTAGATTTATTATTAATCTATACAATTTTAGTACAAATGAGACGTTGAAAAGTTATTTACAGAAATATATAAAAGGTTTAATTTATTTTAGATTTTGTGAAAACAATATATTAATGGAAGTTGTTCGAAATGAAATTATACATTAATTATGAATTTAAAATTTGCACAACTGAACCATTCAAAGAAAGAATTATATTTCAGATAAACTGTCAGTTGTAGTAACATTCTGCCGGGTTCTTCCTAGTCCGTAGTGATATCAAAGCCCTAATTTTCAAATTTAGTCATGATCCATACCAGTCATTTTCCCAAAATTTTCATAGACACACACACAGACGTAATAACAAGAAACTGACTTATTACTTACTAAGTATATAATTATTAAAAAGGCTGAAATGCTCCTTGCTCGACATATAATACTACTAATAACATATAATGTATAAATAATTTTTAATTGTAAAAAAAAACTTTAAATATTGCTTATTTTATTACTTCAAAACTATATAAAAATAATATATATATATATATATATATATATATATATATATATATATATATATATATATATATTAAATATTTAATTAATTAAATAATTAATCAAATATATGTCTGTAAGAAGAATAGGTGTAGAGGCACATACATTCAATTTCATCGAGGAGAAGCGGCTAGTATGGACATATTAGAAAACAGACTGGAATAGATAGATAGTTATATATATAGATATATATAGATATAGATATAGATATAGATATAGATATAGATATAGATATAGATATAGATATAGATATAGATATAGATATAGATATAGATATAGATATAGATATAGATATAGATATAGATATAGATATATATATATATATATATACATATATATATATATATATATATATATATATATATATAGGATCGTCCGATTGTCCTCTTTTTTCCATTGTCTCTTCTACTTCGTTTCTGATGGATCTTCGCGGTCTGCCCCTTTTGCCATTCAGTAATCTGAACTAACTATATTATATATATATATATATATATATATATATATATATATATATATATATATATACAAACTTATCGATGGGCTTCAAAACATTGTTTTCGTTTTTATATTATAGGGACAGTGTAGGGTATATTACAAAATATATTGCAACTTTCAATTGTATTTTTCTAGAATGGTTACTAATAATAATTTTGTTATCTATAAAAAAAGGGTATCCAATGAATACTGCTACATAAACAATTCCCCGAAAATATATGGTCGTCCGAGATTGTGTAAAAAAAGTATGAAAATAAAACATGAAATGTTCGAGGATTTTTCGCTAATTATGCTTGTTATTTTCTTAAATTAATTTGTTCCGTATTCTATCCATTCACTGTATTATATTTGCATAAAAAATATGTGGATTTTTTTAAATTACTTGAAATATAAATTTTAACAAGCCA
This sequence comes from Lordithon lunulatus, assembly GCA_963942505.1. Classification (NCBI taxonomy): domain Eukaryota; kingdom Metazoa; phylum Arthropoda; class Insecta; order Coleoptera; family Staphylinidae; genus Lordithon; species Lordithon lunulatus. The sequence goes on along the minus strand of OZ012666.1, from coordinate 50,502,911 downwards.
ATTAATAAATTTACTGCTATGAGTTACAATCACATTAATTATTTTTCACACTTCTTTAATGTCGTTGCGTGCTTTAATTTAATATTCAGTCAACAATTACTTATTTTCCAATTACGGTGTATATTTTGATATTATTATTAGTACATTTGAAATAACTAATAACTTATTTTTCGAATATAAGTAGAACAATACGCAACAATACTTTTAAATAACATTTTGTAAACAATATAAAAACATGAATAATAAGCAAGTCTTATTAATTACATTCACATACTCTAAGCTACAGTGAAAGGACCCAAAGGTCAATAGCCAGTTACAAATAGTAACAAATACAGAAACTACTACTACTATATATCACTATTTAGAGAATTGTGCATGAAAGAATCAGATACCAAATGAAATGTGCAGGAGTAATACCTCAATATAGTATCAAACATTTGTTTTTCTTCCTTGCCTGTTATTATACAATAATTATAATGTGAAAATAATCCTGCAAGAGATTGTGCTGTAGCAAGCGGGTATCGATGAACTTAAATACAATAAAAAAGTTATCACCGATAAGATGATAAATAAATCATATTATCATGAAAAAAGGTAATGCATTATATAACTATTTGTGTGGACACACAGTAAATAATAAATATTAAAACAGATTTTTATGAAATTATTCATTTTAAATTGTTATACCACTAAAAATAAATTTAAGCAAGATATCTCGTAAAAGCTTATTCCCACCTATATGATCTCTGCTAATTCACTAGAAGTGCAATCTTAATAGAAGCGTTCTGGAAGCGCTGGGCTACAGACGCAGAATCAGGAAATAAATTTGAAAAACTCGAATTATTTATTAACATACAATTGTTTCATAGCGTCAAATCGCGAGTTTACCGCTGAAATGAAATAGTTGTGGTCACACATATACATTAACAATATGCCAAAGTCACAATTAAATTAGCAATATGAATTTGAACTATATGTGTTAAATTTATAATATCTGTTGTTGCATCTTCGATCTAGACGACCAATTCAAATATTGATGACACATTCGGAGATAGTTAAGTTATCGTGAAACATTTTTGCAGTATGTTTACTATAATTAGTATCCACTAAAATAAAAATTCACGTTTATAAATATAAATTATTGTTATTAAGCAGGTATGGTGTGTAATTATAATTCTATATGTGTTTAAGTCTGCTCACCAACGTCGAGGTACTAATCCATCGAAAAGAAAGGATGGGTTAGAAAGTTAGAGTTTTGTATTAAAGAAAACTTGCTAAAAGGCCGAAGAGAATAGAATGAAAGAATTGTTTTTTATTCTGTGACCGTAAAAGCTTCAAGTAAAGCATTTAACTACAACCACGAGTTATTGGTTGGTTTACGTACGTAAGAATGTACATAATAGATCCTTTTTGCACGACACCAGCTATTACTACGCATCAGGACCAGCGAGGACCGAAGACCGATGATCAACAATTAAACCCAAAGGACTTAGGTCTTGAAAAATTTAATATTCAGCACAATCCTAGAGGACCTTTAAAATCAATTAGTGCTGAAAGTTTGAACATGTATGAGGTGTCTCGAGTGCAATGTCTGAAAACTGACGACATACATACAATGTGATTCGGGAGGCAGCTGAATTATTTGAAGTAAAAGATTGGTTGTTGTAGCACAAGTTAAATCTTCATTGCCAAAGTTAGGTCGCAAAAGTTATACAAATGAAAACTTACTGCCAGGTTGAAATTTCTATTAAGTTATTTGATTTACAGCTGCGGGGATTGACTAAACTATAAATTCATAAACTACCGAGGTTAACCATAAACCGACCAAATCACCAGCTTTTGTCAGAATATCTTAAACAAACCACGACCAGTTCAACCGACTGGAAGAAAAGTGTCACTTTTACTATCTTTAAAAAAAAGGCGACAAAACAAAAAACAGAAAATGACAGACGAACAACGTCCTAAACGCCGTGATGAAGCATTTCAGAATGGATATCTACACATGAAGAAATACGGGCTCAGGAACAATAAGTTTACCGCAGACGCCGATAGATAGTCGAGAATTCAGTCGAATAAGTGAAACCGGCGTATATGTGCTTCATAGATTTAGCCAATCGACCGAGTGAGGCTAAATGGAATCACAACCATATTGAAACAGGGTAATACTTAGAAGATATCGTCAGAACTATTGAAAACCTGAACACCAACGCAAAACCAGTACTCTTATTAACAACAGCTTGACCAATTAAATTCCCATCTCAACATTAACTCAACAGGGAGACTCACTAAGCACGAGCTCTTCAACTTAATTATGGAAAAAATAATATATCAAACAATATTAACGTGAGCTATTATTTTCCAGATGAATTTATGTAATTCATAATTCATCGATTGTAAATATTGATAATAATAAGTTTAAAACACAGCTGCCTTTCCATTATGTACATATCTCAGTGCAGTTTTAACTATAATAAAATTCAAAAACATAATGTAATAGATATTTTGTATCTATTGTAATTTATGTCATATACCTAACTATAATGTATACGTTAAGTGGACAAACATCCTATCAAACAAACGAAATTGTTTACTTACACGTTGAAAATTACTTCTATAAAGATCCCTAGATTTTCATATTTATTTCACAACGCTGTAAAGGAAATATTTGTCCGCTCATCAGAATGATTTCCGGATTTAAAAACTTTGCGCGCCGGTACGTGCCAACGCGTCCATATTCCAACATCTTCTGCATTCCTTTTTATTTGTTTGTATCGGAAATACTGGTTGATTTGATTGCCACATATTTTTTCCTCCTCTCACCAGAATATAGTTCAGCACATGCACAACTTCAAGCAGAGACACTCGATAAAATCAACATTTCCAAAACGTTATGCCGATCACATAAAAATCATTGCGGCAATACACCTCCCTACCACCCTAATACCAGGGACTAATACAACAGACAAAAATTAAAACATAAAAAATGCACTGCTCCGCATCCGGTTTGATTGAAACGGCAAATCAAATGTTTGCCCTTGACAAAACGCGCGCGGGCGTCATTATGCAGGCGGAAAAATAATTTTCGTTTCATACAATTGCAGGAGCGAAAACTATGAATATTTGAGGGGCTTCGGCACAGCCCGAAAGTAATCAAGCGCGAGTTAATAATAGATGCGTGGCGCTGGAGAATCAAAAGCCGAAAAGCGGAATTTGAAAAAAATAATAATAATAAAAAGCCCACGTATGTGGAACCGCTTAGAGAGGGCGAGTACTCCTACACATTCAATGACTCGCGAATGCGCGAAATTGAATATTTGATAATGCCTGCATAAAAACGGAGCGTGTTCATAAAAAACGCGTTACATACATGCAGAGATGGGGCAACTCGCGTTTATATTAAAGAAGCCCACGTGTTTACGAATGGCTCATATCATGCATTTTATTTGAATGATTTTTTTTTATTGCTTCCTTCGGAAATACTTCAACATTATTTTCACTTTATCAATGGTTGAAATATTGTTTTAGTTGATATCTACATTTACTTTTTTGATAATAATAGTATATTTTCTAAATGTTAATTTATATTTCTATAACTAATGAGCAATTTTCGCTGAATCTAAAATATTACGTTTTTTACATGTAACTTGGGGTCCTCGTTGTGTCCCAATACTGCGGAATCTCCTGTATATTAAAAACCTGTGAAAATCTTGAAATTTTGCCCACAACTCTCGCTCATCAATGCTCAGTACGAGACGGTCGACGCCTCTAACCACTGAGCTGATTAAAGTGCTGTTTCGTATAGACCCAACACTTAATTGAAAGTACAATTATTTCATTATGGCCCCTATCGCATAACAATAACAATGTCAACATAAGTGACTTGCAAATTATAGGCAAATAATAGATGCCAACCAAGGCTTAGTCGGTAACATGTATCTCGTATGAAACTGTGCCATAAATCATAATTGGCAGAGAATTATCAATAGCTGTTTGGACGGGCGGGGACTTAGACAGGGAGATCCACTTAAACCCATAATGTTTAATGTATACGTGCATATGAAAGATGATAGAGCTATTAAATGTAGGATAAGCAGGAGTGTTATCAGCTGTACCTAGAATACAAGAAGACATTTGAGACTGGGGCGAGTTTTTCTTAAGAGAAGTTTAAGTGTATATATTCAGTGCCCAAAATATTGTAATTTCAAATAATTTCAAAATTACGTAACGGCAATTGATAGGAAAGAGTCGGCTAATTTAAACTGTGAGATATTTAAGGATTGTAATAAATTGGAGGAAGAACATATTGCACACTGCTAATATATTTAGACAGGTTGTACATTTGTAATTTTCACACAATAAGTAGTAATATGGTTTTATTTTATCCAGCACTAAAAAAACATCCTTTATTTGGCTTACCCGTTACAGAAATAAGCAACTCAACACAATATATAATACGTCTGGAAATATAACAATCCTCCTTTGCGTGATTACCTCTCTACTCCCACCCATTATTAAACTACCCCCTTATCTAAGTTTTTTTTAAGGTGCTTTTCCCACACACAGGTTAAAATCAATCTACCGCTACCCAAAAAGTGCGCAGATATCCAACGTATTAGCCTAATTAATGCTAGCCTCAATATATACCTAAGGCCCTTTCGTTTATCATTGCTAGTCGCCCCCGTGGCGCGCAGTGTCGCTCAGGACTTGCGGTCGTGCGCCACCGGTTGTAAGGGTCGAGGTAGAATTATGACCATCGGACGCGGCAAATAGAACAAGAAACAATAAGCTCGTACCAGCCCAGAGTGATAAACGAAAGGCACTTTAGAATAATACATACTCTTATCATTAGAAAATGTGAAGAGAATATAGAAGCTTCACAATTTGGATTCCGTAATAGTTTGTGAACCAGAGATGCTTTGTTCGGATTCTAAGTTTTAGTTCAAAAGTGCTTGGACCAAAGACAATACCTACACTTATACTTTACAGACTTTGATAACTTTACTAACGCGTTTGATACTGGCAAACACATAAAATTAACTAGTCTACTATATGAAATCGATCTACACTCATTGAGAATTCTCTACTTGAAATAAACAGCACAGATAAGTCAACACCCTGAGATAGAAAGTGGTAAATTCAGAATATATATAAAAGGGTAGTAGACAGGGATGCATATTGTCCCCACCATTATTGAATTTATGCAGACCATATATTTCACAGAGCACTACAGTAAGGTACTTAAGGGATAACAGTTAATGGGGTAATAATAAACAATATACGTTTTACCGATGACACAGTGTTACTGGCGAGCAACGAAAATAATCTACAAAATCTTCTAGATAAAGTAAATGGAGAAGCTGTATCTATGGGGATGGTAATGGAAATAACCAAAAAACAACCACCAGTAACGATAAGACTCCGATCTCCAAAAAGTCGCAAAATGCATATATCTAGGTAGTTAGCTGAATGAAGATATAGATCCCGGCAAAGAAGTAAAACTAAGAATAGTCAGCGAGACATGGTTTAATGATAACGTCAAAAATATTAATAAATAAAATAAAATCTTCAGTTTAAAATACGTTACCAAATTGAAAAATGTTAAATATAATATGTCCCTTACTATTGTCATGCAAGGCTGGACACTTTTCCACTAAGAAACGTTTTTCGTTCGTTTCGAAGTCCTTTGAAAAGTACAAATGGATCGGGACTTCCAATCAAAGATGGTCCAATATATAATTAAGCCACAAGCGTAACTACTCAGGGAAAAGGTAACTATATCTGCCATCTACTGCCCACCGAAACACCTGAACAAAAAGGAACACTTCGAAGGATTTTCAAAACATTAGACAACAAGTTCCTTGCAAGAGGAGTCTACATCGCAAAACATCCAACATGGGGCTCAAGGCTGATAACTTCAAAAGGCAGAGAACTCCTCAAAGCAATGAAAGCAACACTTATCTACAGGTGAACCTACACATTGGCCGTCAGATAAAAACAAAATTCCCGATATCATAGATTTCTGCATCAGAAAAGGAATTGACGATAAGAAATGTAAGGCCGAAAGCTACTTTGACTTGTCATCGGACCACTCAATAGTAATGCTAACAGTTCATTCACAGATCCTGAATATAGAAAAACAACCGCCTCTGCACAATAATAAAACAGATTGAGATAAATTTAGAAAAAAATTAGACTAGCTAATCTCACTAGATCAACCACTAAAGACCGAAGTAGACATAGAAACAGCGGTGGAATACTTAACAAAGAATAGGCTGCATGGTTTGCCACGCCTGCATATGAAACATCACAAGGGAAAAGAGAAATACCATCGGGTGCCAAAGATAAAATTGCGGAAAAAAGACATCTACGTAAAAAATGGCAGCAAACCAGAACTGAAGAAAACAAAAGAAAGTTAAATAAAGCCACTAAAGAACTAAAAGACTTAATACAAGAAGAACAGAACCAAGGGATTCAGAAATATTTACAAAGCCTTACACCAACAGAAACACGGAGTACTCACTCTGAAACGCTACAGAAAGGCTAAAAAGACCACAACAACACGATCCTGCAATCAAAAATGAATAATGATAACTCCAGAAACGACAAAGAAAACGCTAAAGCCTTCTCAAATCACCCGGAAAAAGTGTTCAAACCATTCCCATCTGAACTGTCCATCGAGCAGGAACACGAGATAACGAGTTTCCTAGAGGTCCCATTTCAAATGGATTTGCCTCACTGTATATTCAAAACTAAAGAAATAAAATAGGTTATAATGTAAGAAATAAACATCATAAAAGCACCAGGATTTGATCTCATTTCTGATAAAATATTACAAGAACTGTCTGAAAAATGGTACAAACTTTCATATTCAATGCAATACTGATATCAAACTACTTCCCCAGCACCTGGAAATCTGCTCAAATCATCATGTTCCTTAAACCTGGGTAAAGGCCAGAAGATGTCTCCTCCTATAGGCCAATACGTTTATTACCAATGATCTACAAAGTCCTGGAGAAGCTATACGCAAAAAAACTCAAAGTAATAATAGCAGAAAAGAAAATAATCCCAACCCATCAGTTTGGATTCCGGAATAAGCATGGAACAATAAAGCAAGTACATAAATTAGTCAACCAAATTAATAAAGACATAAATGCCAAAAGATACTGCTCTGCAGCTTTCCTTGACATATCTCAAGTTTTTGATAAGATATGGCACCGTAGCTTACATGTTAAACTAAATAAACTCCTTCCTCGTCCCCACTACCAATTGCTTAAATCATACTTAACATACAGACACTTCCTAGTGAAACATGGCAATTAATATACCGACAATCAGGCGTTCCGCAAGGAAGCGTGCTTGGACCGATATTATACCTCTTATACACCACAGATCTACCAACAATAAGAACTACTACAGTGGCAACATATACTGATAACACTGCTATTCTGGCATCCAACATTAATACAACAGCAGCCTCAATAAACTTGCAAATTAACCTAAATAAAATTCAGCACTGGCTGAAAACATTGCGCATCAAAGTCAATGAAACTAAATCTATGCACGTGACTTTTACATTACGTAGAGAAACTTGTCCTCCTGTGTTTAATTAACAACTGTCAGCAGCTTGAAATTAAACTAAGAGAAATGTATTGGCTTATTGGTCGCAAATCAAAATTATCCTTGCATAACAAAGTATTACTGTACAAGTCCATCCTCAAGCCTGTATGGACATATGAAATTCAGCTGTAAGGTACTGCTAGTATTTCTAACATTAACATCCTGAAAATGTTCCAAAAACAAGGTATTGCGTACCATAGTTGACGCGCCTTATTACGTACCCAATAAAGTGATTCAGCATGATATCCCTCTGGAACCCGTCAAGGAAGCAATACATCGATTCAGCACGAAATACAGTGAAAGAGTGTCAGTGCATCCTAGTGTGGTGGCTAATCAGTTAAATGTGCGTGAAGCCAATGCAGTGCATCGGTAAAGTGTCTGCAACCATCGGACCTGATCATAGGGATCAGATAAGTCTAGACTTTAGTACATGGACAGTTAAGCACTAGATTTCTCGATTTAGATTACTTATTAAAGGAAATCACTTACTGAAGTGATTCCCTACTTGCCATAATTTTCCTGTCACAAAAACACTTATTGCCTTTGGGCAGAGTGTAGATCCTCTTAAATAAAAAAAAACTTTCACTCAACATAAAAGGGAGAAAATCAGCTTACCTTGGTGTAATGAGAACCCAATGCTACAATCTACTATGCCTTATAATGGAGAAGAAGGGTAAGAGTGGCATCTTGAGCAAGAAAATGTCGTGGCTACGAAACATCAGGATGTGGGCAGAGCTGGGCTTTGTAGAGTTAATGAGCGCAACAGCAAAGAGGAAGTCATTTACCAAAATAGTAGCCAACCTCCAATGGGAGACACATGTAGAAGAAGAATTAATTATATTTATTGTAGTATCAACTGTATGTAATGTGACACACAGTCCCAAGTGACAGAAACTGTATGCCATGAATCTAAATATATTTTATCGGAGACAATAAGAAAGGCTGGGAAGGCTTTTTTTAGTTTTTCTTTGTCATAGATTAACTCATCAACATACAACAATTACAACAATCTATATGAATAAAATAACAATAAATAAATGAACCCAGTAAACGTCCATGTATTTTGATGAACATTTCAGAAAACGTGGATTTTATTCCTATTAAGAAACGATGCAAATTTCAGCAAGATACAATAAAAATTAATCAAGTTAACATCGACAATGTAACAAAAACTCTTTCTTTTTATTTGGCAATAGTTACTTAAGTGACAATGTAAAGCATATTTGTAAGCTTAATAAGTGAAGTAAACAGTACCTTCTATACGACATCGTACACATTTCCATTAGTTAACCAAGTTTATATAATCGGTCTACGAGATGCCAGATCATCAATTCGTAATGTTTCCGCTTGCTCGGGGCGCAGTGTCGCCACAATTTTCCTATGTTGGCGAAGATGGTCATAAAATAATGAGGAACGACAACGTTTGCGTCCCGAACATTCTAGATGCACCACTGATCGTGAAGATCGTGCTCTTCAGCTTGGGGATCTCTCTTCGTGATCAAACAAGGGAATATGGTAATAGATGAAAAAAAATAATTGATCATCAAATCTACTTATGATCTACGTATCGAAAAATTCGATCTTTTGGGCTCAAATCATGCCGACCATTGCTTTGTTTACGTCTAACTTGCCATCGTACTGCCCGGCGGCAATGGTGTAACGAGAGGTTGCATTGGAAATTGCAATGAAATCAAGTCATCTTTAGTAACGAATCTCTCTCGAAGTTTGTTTGTAGGCTCTTGATGGTCGCAGATTGGTTAGAAGAGGTGCCGGAGAAAGACACAATTTTCAAATTCGGTACAACGAAATGCTGCTCTCACTCAAGGTCTGATAGTGTGAGGGGCTATCTGCCATGGAAGCAGATCTCTTCTAGTAGTTATTCAGGGAACAAATACAAATCGGTGCATTAATAACATGCTTTCACCAGTATTATTGCCATATCTGCAAGAAATAAAAAACCAATTTAATAATTCAAATCTTCCAAGATAATGAGCGGCCGTTTACCGAAACGATCGTCATACAGTTACTAAATACTACTAATGTTGATCTGCTTCCATGATCATCTCGTTCATCATAATTGTCACCAATCGAACAGGTGTGGGATCTGGTAGGACGGAGGATAAATGATTTACAACCACTCCTAAACAATGTAGATGTCCTTTAACAGCGGATTTTAGAAGCATGGAATAAATAGTATATCTGAGGCTAGCATAGACTCGATCATTTCAGATATGCCTAATATAGCTAAATGAGTAAGATATAGAGAGGGTCGACGCATTATTAATATTTATATCTTGCTGACATTTTCATTGTTTCTTATTAGGAATAAAATACATGTTTTCTGAAAATTTCATTTTTTTCTGCGTTTACTGGGTGTTAATTGATTTATAACGGTGAGTATATGACTTAAGGCGCTTTCGTTTAGTATGATTTATCATTGCTAGTCGCCCCCGTGGCGTGTAGTATCGCGCAGGTCTTGCGGTCGTGCGCCGCCGGTTATAAGGGCAGATATAGAATTCTGCGCATCGGAAGCGGCAAATAGAACAAGAGACAATAACCCCGTACCAGCCCAGAGTGATAAACGAAAGGCACTGTTATGTAGCACCACCAATGGTCGGCGTGAGACATATACAAAATTCATTAATATATCTAATTAATATATTTTAACTAGTTTTGTATGATTTGGTCAAATAATAATCCAATTTTGTAATTTTTTTATTCAATAATTGGATAACGAAATTTTGACTAGACTAGAGATACATTCTTTCTAGCCACGAATAAAAATTTAATGAAATATGTCATACCGTTGCATAAGTTAAAATTTCAATAACATCATATTTTGCTCACCTAAAATTGCAATTAACGTCCCAACGGATGTGTAAAATTTTAACTCAGTCACCGTGAATGAGACAGGATTTACCGCATCGTGGCACACTATTTTCTAATTGTGCGTTGGCAGAATTTATACTTCAATCTGCATGTTATGAAAAGCACTAAATAACGTTCCGCGCGTTCCCTCAGTTTTTTAATATACAATACAAAAGCATATTATAAATCCCTTGTCAAACAAATATTTTCGGAGAGCGCGCGCTTTGTGTGCCCCGTGTATTTTTTAAATCCGCGCGGAACCGCTATCCTTTGAAGCACTACGTAAAAAGCTAAATTGGCATTGTCGGGCATGAGAAACAGTTAAAGCCGGCGATGGTTTCCACGCGGAAGAATTTCAGCAATTGTTATTTATATCTTATTCTGCTGTTATGATTCTTAAGGGCTGCTAAATTGTTTAAACTTTTTATTGGCATTAGTTAACCCTTTGCACTTTTTATGTATTTTTTGTAAATGGTGAAAGATGGCTAAACAATTTTTACAAATACTTTATTTAAAAACGACAAATAGACATTTTAGGGTGCTATAATCTTTTTGATTACTTTGAAGTTAAATCAACGAGATTAATTAATTAATTAATAGTGATTATCAATCAATTGTATACCCTTAATAAATATATTGCATAAATTACATAAATACCAAATTAAATTCGGTTACAGCGATAAACTCACTGAACTCATTCTAGGTCAAGGTATTTCCACTACAGCCGCTTTCGATTATCGCTCGAGGGCTCTTCCGGGCTGTTCTTTCTCGTGTTCAAACAGTCTCGTGCATCAGCTGCTATGTATAAATGTATATCTCGATGAACGGAAAATATCAAATGTCTCGCGACCATTGCTGATTGACGACATTACAAAGGTTGACAGCCAACATGTCTCTGACGTATCGTGTATCCTCCATGTTTTATCTCGTCGTGTTCATGCCTGCATATAAGTATATGGTGACAAGATTTAACCTGGTATAGCCAGCCGCCGTCTGAATCGAATGCCGAAAACCTGAAGGGAGCATCTGTTTTCGTTATCCAAATACATCGCGCAATACACGTTCATGAAACGCACGTGTGGAGACAATACGGATATTTGGAGGCGAGCCGCGAGAAAATAATCCGGATTTTGGGTTTCAGAAAAAATCAAAGAAACAGATCACGAACGTTGAAAATTACGCCAAGTAGCAGAAAAACATTTTTTAGTTGTTAAAGTCGACGTCATGCCTGGAAAAAGTAACGAGGAGTACGCATATGAAGCGCGGGTATTAATTCATTGTAAAAATTATGCGCGGTAATTATATATTTTGCGTCAACCTGGTATAGCCAAACGCTGTCTTTCGATGGCATGTTGTCTTGATATAATATAGCGTGGTGGGGATAACGCCTGAAGCCCTAGTTACCTCAGAAGCAATCGCCTAAAAGCGGCCGCCTTTGACGTCATTTTTATGTCACAAAAATAGTTGTACGTGTATATAAACGAATATAGTTTCCCATAAAGAGTAAGATCTACACGTAATGAAAAATGTAATAAATTACGATGCAAAATAGTGAGTTATTCAATTACATATACATTTTTTGTGATGTGTAAAAGAAGTCAAAGACGACTGCTTTTAAACGACCGCTCTCCGAGAAAACCCAGAACTTTAGGCCCACGATGCTACACGACATCAACACAACGTGCATCGACACAATAAAATTTCAAAAAATGTGTCCAACACAACTTTTCTGCACGGCACTATATTTATTACACTTGCAAGTCACTTTTAACATCTAAAAAATATCTTGCGATCTTATTCTAGGTAGCGATGAAGTGGAAACTTCCCTCCAGAAGCAAGATATATTTTAATAGTTCCTGTGTTTGTATACTATTATTTTTATTTATTTTTTATTAAATATTATAAACTAAAACATACTCAAACTCAAAATTTGTGTAAAAATATTTTTTTAAGTTATTTAAAAATAAGAGTTTTCATCGACGTTATTACAACTTTTGGATTGTGTGTATATTTACACAAAATTTTCAATAACTCCAACCACCATTATTTACAATAAAATATCGTTGATAAAAATAAGAAATCTGATGCCGTGTTTAGTAATGCTGGAGATATACAAAGGCTTCATTGCCGCGAGGATCGGAGCATCCGTTTTAGAGGTCCGTGGTGTAGACGTACGGTGCCGCATTTTCTCCCAGTATTTTGTACCAATTGACGTCCTGATAAAGCAGCGAGATTCAGACATACATAATGGTCGTCTATTGAAATCTTATCTCATTTAAATTAATAGTAAAATAAACAGGAAGTTGTGTGGCTCTCATTCACGGATGTACTGGAGTATATACGTTTTTTACAATTAGATCTTCTATATCAGCTGAAAATATATGGTTTCTATGTGATGGATTGATGAAAAGGATTGGCAAATATAAATATATAAATAAGCTATAATCTGTCTCACAATGTAACTATATTTCTGCTAACGTCCTATTATACAACCAAAAAAACTGTTGTCATAAAATATATACTACAAGCAATATCTTTGAAGATAAGGAGGGTCTCATTGGGATCTTTATAATTTAGTTTTTCATACATTTATAGACTAGAATAACACAAAAAATCTTAACATTGCATAATGAATAGGTATTTTTGCAGGAATGTGTGACAAACAAATTTCAAGTATCACAAGTTATATCATTGAAGATAATGAAGATACCTCATTGTAGTCTTTATAGTTTAGTTTCTCATACATTGTTAGATTAGAATAACACAAAAAATTATAAAAGTGCATCATGATGAATAGGTATTTTTACAGGAATGTGTGATAATACAAATTTGTACTTTTACAAGCTATATCTCTAAAGATAATGAAGAATATTATAATTGAGTTTCTCATACATTTCTAGACAAGAATAATACAACAAAATTTAAAATTGTATCATGATTAATAGTTACTCTTGCAGGAACGTGTGATAAAACAAATTTCAAATTTCAGAAGCCATATCTTTGAAGGTAATGAAGATATCTCATTGCGGTCTTTATAATTTAGTTTTCCATAAATATTTAAACAAGAAGAACACAAAAAATCTTAAAATTGCATGATGATGAATAGGTATTTTTGCAGCAATATGTGATTTTATTTGAACTTTTACAAGCTATATCTCTGTAGATAATGAAGATAACTCATTGGAGTTTTTTTAATTGAGTTTTCATACATTTTTAGACAAGAATAATACAAAAAATATTCAAATTGCTTCATGATGAATAGATATTTTTGCAGGAATGTGTGATAAAACAAATTTCAAATTTCACAAGCCATACCTGTGAAGATAATGAAGATATATCATTTATATATTTAATCTTCCATATGCCATATCTTTGAAGATAATGAAGATATCTCTTTTCGGTTTTTACATTTGAGATTTTCATACATTTCTAAACAAGAATAACATAAAATAATCTTAAAGTTGCATTATGATGAATAGGTATCCTTGCCGGAATGTATGGTAATACTAATTTCAACTTTTACAAGTAATATCTTTCATGACAATTAAGACATCTCATTGGACTTCAAATTTTATGTTTAGAACTCTAACACTAACTTCGATACCTCGTGCCCCGGGCCGAATCTGGCCGCCCCTAACTTTGGCCGTCCGCGTGCGGTGCACACCTTGCACGCCCGCTAGGACCGACCCTGACTAAAACAAATTTTATTCAACACTGCCCAGAAGACGTGGTTGCCCACTTTAGGAACCACTAAGCTATCAACTATTCATCACAAAGTTGTAAGAACTAGACAGCCCAACAGTGAAATTAAATAATGATTTTATTATATTTATATAAATAGAAGATTTATTTGTTGAATAAACAGTTGAAAAAGAAAATATCGGACACTTTTAAACATAGTTTTATTTATAAAATAGTTGAACTCATATGAATCATTCATTATTCAACTTTAATATAATTAAATCATTCTGATTAATGTAATGGTAATAACTTTTGTGAAGTTACTGAAATTATTATAGCATTTAAGACTCAAGACATCGGCTTTATGGTTTAAGCTTAGTGTAGGTTTACTGCACAATAAAATATTAATAGCGGTCGCTAGACGCTACCCCTAATAACTAATAACTTTGCTTATTACATAGCGTTCTTATGATCACAGTAATGTATCTTATGAATTTATGTAACAAGTCGGGCAATTGTTGCAAATGTACTAATCTATGAACTGGAATATATTTACAGATGTTTAAATAAGTTAACAAATTATTGTTAAATACAACTATTAATATACTTAAATGTAATTAATACGTATTACGTAATTATTAAAATGAACTTTGTTTAGCTGGTATATTAAATGAAAATTAAAAGAATTATATAATAAGATAAAAAGGCAAGTAGCATAATTAGATTTCTTAACAATTAACTTTATGTATTTAAGTAAAGGGAAGTATTTTGTAATAAAACGGCCAGCTGAATCATTTTAATGACTTTTTATCCATGACATTATAATTATACAACTAAAATATTTGGGCAAGTGGTAAGGTTGAGAGAATAGCTACTAGAATATGAACATGAAAAGTAGACAAAAAAGGAAGCTGGACAAGCCAAACACCACATGGAATATGACACTAAAGGAGATTTTGAGAGAAAACCTTACCACTTGCCCAAATATTTTTGTTGACGTCTCTTTGTTTCCAATATTGATTCCATTTCGAGTGTTTCTCTTATTGTAATATTCCTTTTATGCTATTTTATAATTATAACATTTAGTGAAAACCTTACCACTTGTCCAAATATTTTAGTTGTCGTCTCTTTGTTTCCAATATTGATTCCATTTCGAGTGTTTCTCTTATTGTAATATGCCTTTTTTGCTATTTTATAATTATAACATTTAGTGATGATTATTTTATATTCTCTCCGAATTTGTTGTGTAATCAACGGCTCACTATAAAAATCAAAAATCAAAATAACTACGACTTTTCTAAATTAGAGTACACTGAAATGCTAAATATAATTTTTATTTTTCATAAATAGCATCAAAAACAATGGCTACATACACTAATAAGGTATGAAATATTATTTTCCATGATGCTTTATTCAAAACTAAACAACCTAAATTGTTGATTTTTATTACTGATTATTTTTTGGTACGTAGTTTGGGAAATAGGCCAGGGCACGTGCCCTTAACTATGAAGTACGGTAAGACTTTTTATAGTAGTTATGATTAATAATTCTTCCTACTATCACACACGAAAAAGACCCCATTCGTATAGCACAAAGTTGAAAATTCAATTTAACATTCATGCAAAATATTTCACTGCCCGCGCTCGTTATGTAAAATACTATATTTTGTACATACATTCGTTTTAGTTGTCATATTTTTTATCTATTTGATAAACTTTGCTGTTAAATCAAAGAAATAGATCTAATTCTTCCTCTGAATTGCGTACAAATAGAGTGCTGCACATACTTGTAGCGTGCAGTATAATAAAAACAGAAATGAAACAAAGCAGAGTATACACATTTTATATCACTGCAATATCGTTTACAGGATTGCACTTTTACATCTGTCGATCCAGTCCCAATCAAATACACTGCGCAGTTGAAATTGCTAGATAAATCGTGAAATAAAGAAACACTGGCTCGTAAAATGTAAACATCAATGCAGCATGTTTTCTAGTAGATATTTATCTATCAGTTAGTTAAATATTATATACGTATAATCATTAGTTAACACAAATGCAATCGAGACATGAGTTCAAACCTGTTTCGATTCGTTGCCACATGAACACGCAATGATTGACTTCTTTTTGTGTCGATTAATTACATTCTACATCTTCATCGGTCATTAATGGATTCATTATTATATATTATATATACTGACTTTCATAAAAAAAAAAGAGTACAGAGGTTTTCATAAAATGCTTATTGTTATTAAATTATTAAAAATTGAAAACAAAAGTACAGATATAGAAAAGTCTTCTTTAATAATGAGTTGCTCCAGTAATCAATTGATCTTTTTTTTCCTCATTTGTTACCTCATTCCACGCTTCCTGAATCCGCGGCCCAAGTGGCTGCAAGGCGTTTGGTGGGTGTGGTAAATCAGTTAGCCTTCATTCGACCATATACCAAAGCTGCTCAATGGGTGACAAATCTGGCGACCGATGAAGCCAGGAGAAAACAACAATATGAACTTCTTGCAAACATCCTGTTGTAACCCTTGCCGTATGAGGGCATGCGTTATATTGTTCGAAAATGGGCTTTTCTAACCCCCGACGAACTGGAAGTGCAGCAGAGTTGAACACATTGGCAATGTAACTGGCTGCGTTGCCATCGATGAAGACTAAGGATGATCTGCTACCATAACATATTGCACCCAGTATCATCGCTCCATGTGTGAGGGCACTATGTGGCGTTCCACAAAAATGTTGAATTATTGACTCTCCTACGACCGTCGTGGGTCCACAGGCAAAATCGATACTCGTCATTAAACACAATTTGATGCCATTATTGAAATGTACCGGAAACTAAGATTAAAATTTTAATTAAATACCGCCGAATCAACATTTAATCCATGAAACAAACATCACGTTTGACAACCTTGACACATAAAGTTAAATTTCCATATGCAAACAGGGTATGTGATGATATAATATGCAAATAAAGAAGGCGATTTATTAAACGATATTGATCGACGTGTAATTTTAGTATTTGACTGAATTCTCCAGTCGTTTTCTAAATAAACGAATAGCACTCTGCTTTCTGTATGAACAAAAACACTATTAAAAGTGCACAAACTAAAACGAAAACACTGGCATGATTTGATTGAACATCCCTATAATATAAAATCGAAGACAATGGTTTGAAGCCGACCAACACGACGTGACAATTTTACTAATGAGAGTTTTGTTCGTCAAATAGGGACAAAAGCAACGCGATAGTAGGATAGTTGCATCTATTGTGATCTTAGAAGTTGAAACTGTCTGGAATTTTGCTATTTACTGATAATATCACAATAAACATCTCTAATACCCGCACTCAATATGCTTTTTTTAATCTTTCATTGCTTCCAGATGGTAGATACTAATTCTGTTGGAAATCTATTTCTTCTTGCTATAAATACTATAGTAATGTTCAGTAAATATTGATAACAGGCCTACATTTCCAATTTCCAATACTCGATAATAGTTTTGCACTATTAATAGTAACTAAAATTTCATTTTTCTAATAATGGATGTTAAATATTGATATTATAGATATATAGTCTGTATGCGAAAGTGTTTTATTAAATCTGTTGCATATCAACAGAAAATATTTACATGACAAATTGCATACGAAACCTCGAAAAGATAGATGGGAGCGCGCGATGACTGACCTTAAGAATTTGTGTGGCTTTGTGACCGTGCAAAGTTATAAAAGTAAATGGCAATATTGGCCAGCTCCCAAGCGGCAATGATAAATGAACCATGTCGTGCTATCTCACCTGTCGCTCTGCAGCTACCATTTCAATTCTTTCGTTTCATAAAAAAATACACTCTCTATGATTGCCTTATTTTATATATGTTATTTCAAATGTAATTCCACATAATAAATAATAAATAATTCACATTTGTCAGAGAATAATAATAATATACGTATATTGTGGAGTCGTAGAGAGAATTGCGTGGGATTATCACATTAATACTAATGAACATATGAGATACTGATATATAAAACGATTTTTTAATATCGCCAAATACATACGGTTTTTTAATTAACATACTTTTAATATATGTATATGAGTAAAAAATATGAATTAAAAACATATGCATTTTAGTTTTCACTCTTAAAAATGGATTATTATTTATAATTTAACTCCGATAGCCTAGGAAACAATTGAAACAAAAATATAATAGATACATAATAATATGCCCATTTTAACTAGGCGTATCTTTAATAAACCATGGCATGGCATCGCTCGTACAGGTGAGGTTATCATTAGGCAGGAATAGCGTTAAACCAATTTTGATTTCAGCACATGTGAGAGATAGTAAACCATCAATGAAAAGAATATGGACTACTAATGAATGAGTCTGAAGAATTATTCTATTATTATTTATTATTTACACATCAAATGTATAAAGTCAGAAGTAAACAGATTCACATTGATACATAGTGCTGCGTTTGAAACATAAGATATTTCTATTCAAGTGTATACCTCGGGATGTTGACAATATTGAGCCCAGGTAATATGTTGCATCCAGATAAAGATAAAACCATGTGGTATATAATGTATAATGCTATAACTGTGTCTGCTGTCGCTGTCGCTACGTATATGCTAATATAAAAACAAATGTTTTCCATCTTCTACGGAATACAAAATACACAAGTTTATCTATACCAACCTCTTTCACGCCACTATAGGCGTATTGGTCTCTTCCATGCCTATTGCGCTGACAACTGAGGCTAGGTTAGTGAGTGGGGACGTCTGTAAGCTGAAAAATATTTCGTTTTGTGAGATCTTCGATCTTCAGCGCAGCAGTCTTAGGTGCCTTAACGACTGTGCTACGCTCTCCAAAACACAAGTGCGTTATACAATATTTGCAAACAAACATAATCATGACCGTAGAATGATAACCATACAATGTATACTAAGTAAATGTACAAACTAAAAAGAAAGTAGTAAAGTAGAAACGTAATATATAAAGTAGTTTTTCGAAAGAAGTATGAAAGTAAATAACTTGTCACGTGTCTATTATCTATATTTATTTGTTGTCTCGTATCTTCTTATATTTCAAGGATCATTCCTTTATTTTTATATATAAATATGTCTATATGACGATGTATATCTACGTCATATACTAAGGTATATGTTTAGGCATGACAATTAGATTAGGCATGCATAAGCATGCACGCCTAATCTAATTGTAGATTTATACTATCAAACGTAATAAATAGTAGAGTAAATAGAATAAATATATTAATCTTTACTCTAAACATTGACAAACATCTATTAAAGATTGTATAAATTGGGCATAAAACGCAATTCAAATTATTAAGGACTTCTCTAAACTAGTTAAACGCCTACTGCAGTTCAATGTGGAAATTAATTTTGCTTTCCTATTGTGTTGCCCAATACAATGGTGTATACAAACCCCGTAATATAATCAGTTTCCTAAAGTTATTTATTAATACGTGGCATTATGCAGGAGTTCAAAGTATTGATACCGTAAATAATTCAAATTTTCTGTATAAATGTATCGTTAAATTTTGAATAAACCTAATGTAAAGTAAACATTTAATTCCATACTAAAATTATTAAAACGGTTTCTTAAATTTAAGTGTAGTTGTTATTGTATTTGTTACATTAACAGCCAGCAGACGCTTCTGCCTTGTGTAGATGTGAGAACTTAGTTGAATTATTATCGTTTACCTATATATTACTTTTACAGCGAACCTAGACATTTAATAAGCCTAAAATAGCAAAAATAAATAGCTGTTGTAGGTTCACTACTTTTCATATAACATAACGATAATTGGATTTTTAAATATTGTTTTTTTTCATTCTTAATGGTATACCGGTTATATTATTATTATGGAATGAATTGTGATGAAGTATTGAGCTTT
Source organism: Lordithon lunulatus (assembly GCA_963942505.1). NCBI lineage: Eukaryota > Metazoa > Arthropoda > Insecta > Coleoptera > Staphylinidae > Lordithon > Lordithon lunulatus. Next base: position 50,482,823 of record OZ012666.1, on the reverse strand, counting down.
TACTATATTTATGCCGTGTTTTTAAACATCACTAATTTCGAGTTAGGTTATTTGGGTTAATATATTTACTTTTATTGTTACACTTACATTGTATTATGCTTTTTGCGTGCAACGAAATACAATTTATGCAAGGAAATAAAAAAACGTAGACGCTACTTTATTACTGTTATAGAGTCGTATATTACTGCTATATCGTCGTATCTTTGAAGGTATATAACTACAAATGAATGTGTGAATGAAAGTGTCAAGTCAGATTTCAATTGTTTTGAAAATGAGAAGAATTTGCGTTTGGTATTTAGGTAAATCTTCATGTGCAGTTACAGATATGAAATCAATTTATTCATAAATAAAAATGTTACTGCGCAAGTCGATTTACAGAAAAACCAAACACAAACCCTTCTCCTTCTCAAAACAACTTAAATGTGACTTACGCCACTTTCATTCTCACAGGCATGTAACTGCGCACGTCGATTTACAGAAATACCAAACGCAAACCCTTCTCTTTCTCAATACAACTTAAATGTGACTTACGCCACTTTAATTCTCACAGGCTCAAATAATGGTCATCAATTCTTCAATCAAAATAAACTTCATAGCCAACAACAAAATGTTTTTATTAACTTGCCTTTCCATTTCTTACTTTTGCTGAATGCTCAATATAAATCACAATTCGCGCCATTACACAGTATAGACAGGGTCCCAACTTTAATGCGTAAGATCCATAAATATTTCATAAAAAATCACCTATCTGAAATTATTGACAAAAATACAATAAATAATTATAAAAACGTATGTTTAGGTCAAAGGATTTTTCTTAAAACTGTAATATACTCATTGTGTCTCCAAAATATATCGATTTTTAGCTATCAGCTTTTAATAACAATTAAAAGAATGCGTGAGGATGTAACATATTGCTTGGCATATTTACTTTAATATTTTAATAATAATTTCCAAAATATACATGTTTATTTCTGTTTGTCTCAGTTTTCTGTTTTGTGATCAATGCCTTTACAATTTCTCTCCAACATTGATGTCCACCTTTAGCATTTAGTCCTGCTATTAGTTACTCTCTTCAGGCCTCAATCAATCAAAGGTCCACTATAAATCAGCGTGTGCTTTATTCCAAATTCTGTATCTTATCTGATTTGTAAAGTGTGTATTCTTTTAAATAATCTTGTAAATAGGGTACATCGTTTATAATACCAACAAGATTCAAACGTTAATGGTTTTCCTCGAGTTAGGAGGTAATTTTTGTTTTGTTTGAATGCATTAAAATCATACAATTTCAGTAACTTCTTTATTAATGTGTGATTATTAATGTATTTTTACGGTCTGAATCGTAAAACCTTGACTATTAAATCATGCATATGATGAGAAAACAATGTTATGCAAACAGATTCCCTACTAAATATAGTTCATTTTCTGCCACCAGAGTAGGCTGAATCACCCATAACATGAACACTCTAAAATACAACACTATTAAAATAGCTCCAATATATCATATTTTACTTAATAATTTTTAATCAGAAATATTCGCGCGAATTGTATTATCTTTCTCCATATTATTTCAATTAGCAATAGATATTTCACTCACACAATATACAATGCATTTTGAGGAAAAATTGAAAAATAAATACAATATCACAATATCCGTATTTTACTGCAAATAGCGTTATATAAATACCGGTATTCGGTTTTGCAATTCCTAGGAATAAGGTAATTACTCTAGCCTTATATTAATAATATAATCATAAAAAATAAAGGTTACACTTAATTTTTCATATTTTAATAAGCAAACCATGCTTAGGATAATATTCTTCAAATGCAAGATTCAGGCCAGCTTAGCTAACCAACCTCTGATATGTATTGTCTTTAAGATTGTTAAAACATAGCACAAATTCATAGCTTTTTAAACGGAATATGTTAATTTCTCTAGGCTCATATTAATTAATTTATCCTAAATGCATTATGCTCTAATATCCCTCCCTTCGGAAGAGAAGTACTCATGAGACACTAAATTTATTACGTTACATAATTTCCATATCTAACGATGGCATATAGTGCAAGTGGGGGTTGTGGTAATGGTCAATTTCGGACTATTACTTACAGTTTCCGAGGACCGCTGGCGTGATAACATTTTACACTCAATATTAAGAAGTCGCTATGGCGAATATAAAATACTACTCAAATTCTCATCCTACCAAAATTCAATTCATTTATAGTTTCTAAATAGTGACTTTATTATTATATTATAATATAATTATATAGCCATCTGCCCATTTTTACATCCTTAATATTTTTGATATCTATCTATAAATGTTTTTATTCGTCTATGCATCATTTTTTTTCCTATACAGCAATATTTTTATTCATGAAAATTCATATTTTTCCGAGCGGTGGATTTGATTTGAACGGAAATTATGATTTATTGGAAAATATAAGGTAGACAGGTATGCAATTCAAGTATTCAAGGATTTCGTAATACGTAAATGAACTACGCCAAAACACTAAAACAATATATATATATATATATATATATATATATATATATATATATATATATATATATATATATATAAAATAAAACCAATGTGAAGAAAGAAACAGTTGCAATAAGTTATCAAAATAATATTATAATAATAATACAGGTCGATGTAGTGCAGTATGGGATCACACTGTAGAGGTGGCATCGGTCATACCAAAGGGTGTGTAGTCCTTACAGGGTATCCAACTCTTACTTATGGCTCCACGTTGTCACAGATCGGACAACTTTATTAATCTACAGGCAAATCTAAATATGGGTAGACAGATATTGCGAAAAAGTAGGGTAGTGAACCGACAATAAACATCTCTGAGGTCGCACAGTAACGACATCATTACTAGTACAAGGCGAAGAACAATATAGATCGGCATGGTTTGTGCACAGAGGCAGAGTTGAAATCAACGATATTGGCTATAACACTACGACGAGGTAGGAAATGAGAAACTACCGCGCTTCAACTTCCCCAGAATAAATTATCATTTATACAGGAACAAGCACAAGCAGCGATCCTAGTTAATGGGAAGGGCTTAAATGACTTGAGGGTGCTAAGAATATCCTGGTTCCAGATGAGAATATCCAAAACAAATTACAACCTAGAATATTAACAACCTCTATAAAGCAAAAACAAGCTCACATAAGAAATACGAAGCCTAAAGTCAACATCATGGGCGTCAGCAAACTAAGATGACCTAACAACGGGATATACACAATGACAAGCCACACCGTGTACTACTCAGGCAGTGACGAATTAGACAAAACAGACATGGAGTGAAGATTAAAATACACATCAACATTCGGAAATCAATATACAATTTCCTGCCAATCTCGGAAAGAGTCATGCTCTTATAACACCCAGTCCATCAAACTAAACCGAAACGTCTGCCATACATCCCCCCAACACAGGCCAGGACTCAGAAATCAGATTGACAATATTCTAATTAACGAAAGATTTTGCAATTACATCAAACGCGTTGCGGAATACCCGAAAGCTGACGTTGCCTCAGATCACAACCCCATCATAGCGAATACACACCTTCGCCTGGTAAAACAAAACACACAAAAGTTAAAAAGATGACTAACATTCGTAAACTAATGGAAGACACGAACATATAAGTTTCATACTCGGACCACATAAACACAAAAATTAAAGGACACTAATTAAAAAGGATAGAAGACGTCAAAGGCACGTTAACATCGTAGTACATAATATCATAGGAAATGTTTGGAAGAATAGAAAACAAGAAATTGGAAGAACGCAAAGGTCTTAAAATACAACAGAAACAAGCTGAGTATAAAGAAATTTATAAGGAAATACGCAGTATGATCAGGAAAGCCAAGGAGTCTTGGACGCAGCAAAGGATGAGGAACTAAGGAACGGTGACCTGTTTAACCTACATAGGTATCAAAGAAGTAACGGGCACACATAGAAAGGGGAATCCAACCCACATTACAAACTACCAAAATGAAACGATAACAAATGACAAAGGTAGATGCAAGCTACGGCAGGAATATGGTAAAAAATCTCTTCGACGATGATAGAAGGGAAGCACCAATCAACTCAACACAACATGTGCCAACAGAACTAATTACACTAGTCCGAACTAATACACGCGCTACGAAGACGTGCAAAAATAACAAAAAACAACAATACACCAAGACTGCACGACAGCATATTTCCAGCAGATATAAGAGTATACTGATTTTACATTATAGACAACGATCCTGCTCGTGATTGTTCCCATAACCTCCAGTGTAAAAACAGTATCAAGAATACGGGTATTACATACTAGTGGTTTCTAGTGAAAATAAGTTATTATTGGGAAACAGCGAGGGCAGTTTTTTTTCGTTGTTTCCCAATAATAACTTATACATAATTAACTTTCGGCAAATAAATACAATATATATATATATATATATATATATATATATATATATATATATATATATATATATATATATTATTTATAATCTATAGATATTTAATATTTGAATATTTCAAAAAATTGATTTATAAATGTATGTTTCGGTTACATGTAATACAATAATACAATTATTTAACCAATAAACAATTCTTGATTATTTATTAATATATATGCTTATTAGCATTCGCTCATTTAGTATTTTAATATAATATACTTAGTTAGCTATTATATTTTTTTAATTTTTGTAGTAATTGATAACATATTTTGATTTGGAAACAATTAAAATTGGCAACGATTAATTACATTCTAGAAATCTGTAAATTGTTGACTTATTACGTTGGTAAAAACCGGCAATATTGGAAAATATATTCACCACGTTTTACCCATATAATCAATAGGTAAGTATATTGTTTTAAATTTACAACAAACGTACAAAATGTTTATAGCCGCAGGAATGTAAGTAGGGACAAAGAAATTTGAAAAATATCACTGTACTAGAAAGAGATAGAGAAATTGAGAGATATGGGAAGGTTCGTCCTGGAGGAGCTTACGACTAGAAACTGACACAGATAGGCAAGAGAGAAGGGTTAGCATCAAAGAATCTTGAAAAGGTTTACATATCAGAAAAACAACCTCAAAATACTCATTTAAAGAAAATCACTGTGAGAAAGTAATTCTGCCACAGTTCAGGTGTGGAAATGAGGAACGAGAGAACAAGTTTTGTATGAGTGATAAAAGCAGAATATGCAGATTATGTGGAGAGAAAAAGGAAACGTATGTGCATTTATTGGGTGAATATGGTGAAAGGATTGAGAGTAGATGTATAGTGTAGCACTATACATCTACTCTCAAGATGGAACAGGACAAGAATGGATGATTTAAGCAAAAGTACAAGCTGCACTAAGTTTTGGGATAGGATGGTGCAATTAAATTTTTGGATTTTTAAAATTATTATATTGCATTATAAAAAAAACTTCTATCTTTATAGGGCTATTTGCCGTGAGGCTTTTCCGCCGGTCAAGGGAGAAGCTCAGAGGTATTTAATCACCCGGTATTTACCTTAATTTCACAGAAAACCTCTGAAAAACTGTGAAAGGTGATTCGCGAAAATTCGCTCCCCGCTGGGGAACTTCGAATAAGATGTTAAATTATAAAACAGTCCATTAGCTATATTATGTATACATAGAACGTTTTAATAAATATTCTAATAATAATATTGATATTAAATTATATTGAATACGATAATACTAATAAGCAAGGAATTTAAATATAAGCTTTATCGCGTTTTACATGCTTTGAAGTCTAACGTATTGTTGTTATTATTAGATAAATTCAAATAAATACCCTGCATATCAGCGTAATATTAGTAAAAAACTGCTTTGTAGTGCACTGCAATAAAATTCGTAGTATTCCAATAGGGATCCACCCGCGTAACAAAATAACAGCAAATCTGTTTAATTAGGACCGGTATGTTGACCCTTATTTGCGATGCGTTTTTAATTCAATTACACTATACCTCTGTGTGTCACCGCCCGGGTATAAAATTAATTAGTTATCCCTTCTGTTTAATTCGCCCCGTGTGGGTTACTACGTGAATACCAAACCTCGACGGGCCGTAAAACTGCACGGATAGAGGGTGGACTTAATTTTTCCTTTATAATTTTATACGAAAACTTTTTCGATTAATAAGAGAATATTCTTCAAAGACCCATTCATATGTCCCCCGCCACCCCGCACTCGCTTAATATTTTGCAAAATAAGACGAGCGCCGAAGTTTTATCCGGCGCGAAAACTTGCCGCCATAACTCCATCCCAGCTGACCCGCCCACGCGATTCTCAGGGGCGACGGAAAATTTTGAGAAATCAGGGCGGCAAACAATCAGCGAAGAAAGGCGAACGGAATAAAAGGAAATGCGGTCCGCGTTTTGTATGCGCCACGGCGTACTGATAAATAAAAGCTTGAAAGGAACTTATCGCGAATGAGCCGCGATAGGGTTGGGTTTAGCGGGAGCCAGCCACCCGCAGTTCAATTAGCATCGCCCCTGTCATTTGCACCCCACAGCTTAACCGCGCCGCACCTACTGACACTTCGGTTTCAGACTTCAGTTCAATGTGTGTAATGAAGTGATAGCTTTATCTGGATTAGATTACGATAATTCATTTTATGCCTAAACAACTACAAGCGGCATTATTTGATTTATTGAGTTTGGTTTTATTATTCCTCAACCCTAACCACATTTCAAAATCAATACCATAATTAAATTTATCATCTAATTAAATGCTAACAGTATTTACGAGTGTTATTTTATAATTAATAATGCTCATATTGACTATATATCAGTAAGTTAACACACATATAATTTCTTTGTTATGTTATTTCGATAGAACGGCATATAAGTCATTAAAAACATTTTCAATAAAAGATGTGACTTTTTTATTGGCTCTGGAATTTATTTTGTAAGAATTGTAGACATCAATTCATACAAAATGTTCTATAATTACGAATTGTCTTAGAACATACGACTGTAAAGTTCGATTAGAAGAGGTGGCGTTACAATTTGATGTGTTAAAGTTATTACGAGCTATCAATATCTGCGCTAAATCTGTCCTTATCCTGTTCATATATATTAATACCATTTTGTTGAGCTATTAGAGCTGTATATTTAGGTAGTTGCTTAAAGATGTGGGGCCTTTAATAGCTTCAAACAGCTCGACGTAAAATGGTTCAACTTAAAGGTGAAAGAATTAGCAAAGATGCAAAAGAACTCACACCTCAAATAAAATAACCTGAACAAGAAGAGGTAATAAATACGGGAAATAAAAAGAGACCACTGGGATAGTTTCGGCAGAGATATGCAAGCGAAACAGAACAAGATAACTGGAAAGCCTACTTCGTAGATCCGTACCTGGGGAGCAACGAACAATAAGGACCAGCTAGACAACAAAGGCTGAGATCCCAAGAAGCAATAGAGATAATTGAAACAGAGTCAATAACATGAGAGCCGTTAATGCAGATGAAACCTCAAAAACGATAAAGTACCAGAGCCAGATGATATCTCCAACGAGTAATATCTGGGGGAGATGCTCTCGGGTCATATCTATCCATAATGTACAACATCATATTGAAGGATGTACAATACCAGAAGATTGGAGAAGCAGGATCGCCATACCGGTATTAAGAGAATGAAATACCTCTGACTCAACTAACTATGGTAGACTATCTCTAATAAACAGAAACTATTCGTACGCATCATTGATGGAATCTTCATGGTTCAGCAGGTCACCGAGAAAGCAATTATATAAGATCGATACAAACAAACCGGCACACATCTGATGTATTGTAGACCTAACTCAAGCATTCATAAGAGCATGCCTCTCGGATGTGACAAGCAAACTAAATCATAAGAGAATATAACTAAATATAATAGAAACGATAAGACAACTAAATACTAACAACAGCACAACTATAAAACCAAAATCATCAACAGACAACATTGAATTGACCAGAGAAATAAGCCCTATCTTATATAGCCTCAGTTCACTACTATACAATGAACAGAATAATAGAGTACCTAAGGTAAACCTCGACTACAGAATGGAAATCAAATGTATCGAAATTATCTATTATTTGGATAATGCAGCTCTGGTTACCGACACAAAAAAAACGCTCTAATAGCTACTGCAGGCATTCAAACAAGAAGCGGATATATACAACATGGACATTTCTACAACTAAAACAAAAAACATGGTGATAGCCAAATAGCCACGCAGATGTAAGCTTATGAGTAATAACGAAATAATTGAACAAGTATCTGAATTCACTTATTTGGGACATGCGTAATCAAGTAAACAAGGCAGCCAGAATAGCAGGAGCCCTAACGAGAATCATGCAGAAACAACTGCATCGCCAGTAAAGTACGAAGCATGTATATGATACTAACATAATTGTGCGCACATATAAAATGAAAATACTAAGAAGAATAACAGGAAACACGTTAAGAGGCCACAGAAGAAATACTGAACTGAATGCAAAACGGAGGACGTGGCGCGATGTGTCCCGGCCCAAAGAAGAGTTAGAAATGCACACCTGTCAAGGATGGACGAATCATGTCTCAAAAATTACTAGAAACGGTACCTGCTGCTAAGCGCCCTGTAGGGCGTCCAGTAAAACGACGGAAGGATGCTCGGCCTCGGCCTCGCAGGAGCAAAGAGTGGAGAGAGGTGTAGATGGGTAAAACAAGCCAAAGTAGAGTAGATAGAATTTAAAATAGCGCTTACGTCTCGACCTTCAGCGCAGAAATGTACGCGTGAATATGATGTTTTTAGGCTTCACTTTATTTTTTGTCAATTTCTATCTACTCTACCTGCGAATTATGATCATAACCTCTTACAATATAAGTTTCAGAGCCAACAATAGATTGTTTTTATACACTTGCATAAATTGTATGCAATTCTATGGTCTAGTATTTATTAAGAGTTCAACATAAAGCCACAATATGTCCCATAACAAAATGTTATTAAAATTAAAATTATAAACTTCACTTTGTTTTTTGTCAATTTCTATCTACTCTACCTACGAATTATGATCATAACCCCTTACAATATAAGTTTCAGAGCCAACAATAGATTGTTTTTATACACTTGCATAAATTCTATGGTCTAGTTTTTATTAAGAGTTCAACATAAAGCCACAATATGTCCCATAACAAAATGTTATTAAAATTAAAATTGTGAAGCTGATTTTTTACGATATTTTTGTTTTCTCAAAAAACTTCTATATATATAGGACTATCTGTCCAAGGGCCGTTTCGCTGGTAAAGGTATAGCTCAGAGGTGTTAAATGACTCGGTATTAACATGAAAGCCTATGAAAATATGCGAAAGGGAATATTTGTTCCCGAAACAATCTCGCTCCCCAATACTAAGATATGAGACCGACTGCGACTTTACACATTACTCCACTGGGCTAGGTGTAATTTCTTGTCTATTAGATTAAATCTAGTTGTAGAAAACAGGAGAACCAGGCTATCCATAAGTGCCTATCAAAAAGATGCTAGTAAATTCCACTGATGTGTTAGTTGAACAATTTCGCTTACATGTATTGATCCTTCCAATAAGATTTGCAGCATGATAAATTAAATATTGTGGCCGCAGTGCACCCGCCGTGTTTAAATTCAACAAGTATAGTGTTCCTTTGGTCGTTCATTCGTGGAGTGACTCGATAATGTACTGTTGTATTGGTCCTTTTGCCGAAGGATTTAACTTATATGCTACCCAGGGACAGATAACCTATCAATTTTATTGGGATATATTGAATTCGCACGAATGAAATTGCCGCGGAAGTTTCTAAGTTAAAAATTCTCCTAGTATCCGATGTAAGCGTGACGAACAGTTTCCCCAAGTCCGCCCTAATTTTATTGAAATTTGTTGAAAGGAGGAAAAAAGGTTTTTGTCACCGGCCCGTGGTGGCGTTATGGAAGTGCTACGATACAAAATATATTCACTATTATGAGCTGTCACGTTGTAATAAATCGGTTTTAATACCCTCGTTTAAATTAAGTTTCAGGGGCTTCTTCATCTGAATATGAAGGAGCACTTTAAGAGTGTGCTTTGAAAGAATCGATTTTCAACTAAATATCTTCAGCAAAATAAAAACAATATTAAAACGAATGTTCCTTTGGATATCATTTTATGCCGAAGTAATTTCATAATAATAAACAATTTTATTTTCTTGATTTTTAACTTCGAAGTTTTAAGAAACTTTTAACATGCTTCATGTTATACATAATTGATATAGCAGTGTACAAGCGTGTCGCGCTAATTAAAACTTGTAAAGTAATTATACTATAGTTCATGTTTAATATCTCGCTTCGTTATTGAACACTTTGCAAATACTTTGATATGGCGATCATAATATAATTATTTAACGATTAAACGGTGTATGTTATAGACTACTTATTGCAAGCTATCTTAGCATTTATAATAGGGAATAATAAGTTATGGTATAGTCAGAACTATCTTAAAGAGCATTTACTAGAAATCTCGTATATTATTTAGAATTATCTGCTTCAGAATAAATTAATTTCTTTATAACGCTCATTATATAATAACTAGGTGAAATTCCCGTCGTTCGACGAGGAATAATTTTTAATTGTGTAACAGTGAATTTTTTATATTTTTTTTTTCAATTTATTTGTATCACTAATTTGAAATCCAAACAGACTCGCTAAAAAATATATTGGTAAACCCGATCGGGTACCACTGATTTTATTAACGAAGTAAACCTGCACTCAACCCGAACACATATATTTACGGTTTCACGATCTGCTTTTTAAGTGATAACAACCATTACATGGGAGAAATACAAAGTCTGGTTAGATTCAATAATTGACGACTCTAATATTCACAGCATTTATACCAATGGCATATAGAGGTGAAACTTGAAATGCATCCTCTAATTGTGTCGTATAAATAGAATTTATAATAATAAATTTAAATCGAGCAGTATAAAAGTGAGTAAGATTAAATCACGCCCGGTACAATCGCAAGGCCATATTTAAATATTCATTTGAGAAACGTCACACGTAATTAAAATCGAGTTAAGCGAGTTGAAAACTAAGTAGAAGTTGTCACACAAATTACAAATAAAAATAAATAAGAAGCCTGCCCGGAAAAAGTTCAGTTTGTACTTTCCGGGCAGGTCTTTAAAAAGAAAGTTTCTCTGACTAGTCTAATTTTGTAGTTTCGTTTCAAGATCAAACAAGAAACCCCAACATCGCTTTAACATATATAGAGAGAAGTTTAGTGAAGTGTCTGTTTATAACGACTTATTCGTTAGGTAGCGATTAGCGCTCAATTTATAGAATAGTCTAAATAAAATGGGTATTAGAACACATGTCATACTTTTTTCCAATTTCCTAATTATTTTATCCTCATTTGTATTTAATTTTGCATATAATTGCTAATAGGGACTTTCTATTTTATATGCTTCCAATGGAACTTCGACACTCGAGTAAACGAGGAAAGTTTTTCTATGATATCTGCTTTTTTTAGTTTTCTTTCAATTCTTTTGGGGGGTCTTGGCATTTACTGCGGCCACGGCTGACCTATTGTTCCCCATTTCTTATCACTCATTGATGATCTGTTCTTCATCGGTTCCTATTTAGCCTTAGGATTTTTCTTTTGCTATCTTTTTATTCGTAGCATTAATGAACTTTTTTCATTCCTGTATCAGCGGTGACAGTTTCTATGGTGCTTTCTCAAGCTATTCCTTGCGGTGTTATATGGTACCCCGCAGGTTTACTCGGTGCCATTGAATTTAATTTTAATTTCTTCTTTTACCAATTTATCCGCTTTTTCTTTGGCTTTGATTCTCTGATGTCCCAATGCCCACATACGTGTTATTACTCCCAGTATCACTAGTACTTCAATGCATTCTATGACATCTTCAGAGTTATTCACACATGAGTCTAGTGCATTAGTACCGCTTGTCTTTCTGTTACAATGTTGACTTCCATCTTAGTATAGTTCCTTTTCAATAAAGCAACTTTGAATTTCGATGGTTTCTGCTTGGAACACGGAGACATACTCGTCCAGCTGAAGACGTGTGCCTCCAGCCGAGCCGGTCTCATACACCCCTATTCCTGTTCCTTTCTTAGTTTTAGATCCATCGGTAAACTAGATTGATCATTTATGTTATTGCATGTAGCCCATATTGCCCTATCATGTATTGTTAGCTTGTAAGGTTTCATCATGTGGAGTGTATTTAATTACCCGTCGGAACACATTCTTAGAATATGATCTTCTGTTTTACTAACGCTAGTTGGGTATGGCATGTGGGCGATTCGTACGATCTACCCGTGGTGTTAGTTCTATAAATTGCTATCTTTACCTCTATCTCCACTGTAATGTGGAGGCAAGTCCAATATAACCTCCTTAAGGCGATGAGTCTTGTTGGCATTGTCCCTGTTATCCCTACAGGCCATTCTTTGCATAGTATTTTTCTGCTTACGCTGCCTGAGGCTTTGTGCCACCAGATTATTGGTGCGTAAGTCATAATGGGTCCTATAACTCGAGTGTAGAGCTAATACACCATTTTTGGTGTCCCCAGTTTTTTTTAGAACATTCGCCGGCATGCCTTAGACAATTTGTTTCCCGTCCAGGGCTTGGTATAAATACCACTAGTCGCCAGCTTGTTTAGCCTCGTTGAACAGCATTCTTATATGTGTCCTTAGCTCAGAGAGCCCCTTATTCCACCTTGGAACATTCATGCAGTTCTCTCATTTCTGGACCGCTTCACTCAACTGCTTAAATTATTGTGTTTGTGACACTATTTCTCATTAGTTCTAGCGCAACTATGTTTCTGACTTATTTCCAGGACCCATTAATCGTTATTAAATGTCTGCGGGGTGATTTTCTTGGATTGTATTTCAAATCTGATGTATCTGTGGTCAGACAGAGATGGTTTGTCTTAAACATGTATATGTAACTCCATGTAGATGTTACGAAGGTCGGTTTGTTGTCGGCGTTGAGAATATCTAACTTATTTCTCAATAAATAATCAATAATAAAAGATAGACTCACCCCATTTATTGACGTCACTGCTTCCCCACACAGAGTGGTGCACATTTGCATTGTATCCGATAATCATTTGGGATTTGTTCTTCTGACAGTGTGCTGTCTGGGCCCGGGCTTCCAGTGTCAATAGTAGTCCTGGTTGATCATATGGATATTCAGACCCTAGGAAGAATGCTGTGTCTATTCCCGGGGTTAGCTCTAGTCCCACACTCACAACTGTAAGGTCCCCTGAGTTATATACTACACGGGTGGTAGTGTGTCCTTTATTTCAAGGATGCAGATTTCTGGGTTGTCGGTATGGAAACTATATAGCATCCACCCTTTTCCCAGTCGGAGTCCCTGGATTTCCCCCTTGAATAGTTGTCCAGAATGAGCACAATATCTATATGGTTAAAGATTGTATACGGATGAGTAGCAGTTGAGGCCGGTATCTTCGTAGTTATTTATTTGTAATCCTCCATATCCATTGAAGGTTCTGTATCAGCCCCCGTGCCCTCAGAATTCTTGTTAGTCGCCACAGATAAATCCTCCACTGAAACGTTTTGGGTGATGTCCTTTGTAGGCCTCTCTGCAAGTTGCTTTAGCCGTGGAGGTGCCATTGTTTTCCTCCCAGAACTTTCTCAGCCAAAATTGGTATTTTTGTTGACGCAGGAGACCTGTAGGTATCTGGCCATGGCTGAAACTCTACTGACGCCTTTGGATTCACCGGCTCTCAGTGTGTCATTTTTTTCGAGCATATATGATTTGATAATTCCTATCTGCTCTTAGTTCAAGGACGTCTCTGGATGACTCCCCCTACGAAGATTAAGGTTTTTTGGAGCCACTAATTTTCTTCGCCAATCTTCTGCCGTTCGCTTTATCAACGGTATATGTACTTCCACTTGGTACGGTGCTCTTATGCGCCCCCTAACCTCTAGCCCCTGAAGAGGAACTAGTGCTGGACGCCCCTGCTTCCTGCTTCTTAGGCCTTCATCTGGCACAATCCGTGCTGCACTCTATAAATCTCGTCTAGTTTCTTTAAAAGATCGTCTATGGCTGGGCACCATAGAAGAGGTGACAGCATGCCGTCTTACTTATGGTTATTCCATTTAACGATGCTTTTCTTGTCCGCCCACATAGCGTTGGGTGATACAGCCGACTACGGTTTGCTCAATACCTACTGCTTGTATAGCTCTTGTAATGAATTCAAATAAGGTATTGTCAAAGGCGCCCAAGAAGCAGTCTGCTTGTTCTTAATTGCTTTTTCCAATATTATTATTATTTCGTAGCCAATATTATTCCGGAATTAAGGAGCATTAGGCTGTGATAATCGTCGCCGATTCAATGGATGGCCTCGGTATTCACATAATTGCGTGAGTATTAAGCTCTCTTCCACGGAGTCCGCCTAGGGTTGTCCTTCTCTAATCTCATTTCTCAGCTAAAGTTTCGTGCTTTGGTTGACGCAGGAGACCTAGAGATATCCGGCCGTGGCTGAAAGACTACTGAAACTAATCGATTCACCGGCTTTCAGTTTGTCCATTATTTCGAGCAGATATGCTTTGATAATTCCTATCTGCTCTTTGATTATGGACGACTCCGGATAATCCTCAGGTCGTATTTCCATCTTAATATCCGGTGTTGCGTCCCTGTATGACTTACCCTGCGAAGAGGAAGGCTCTGTGGAGTTTCGTTTCTTCGCCGGTCTTCTGGCTTTCGGTGGTATGCTTCCCGAACAGGACCTTCTGAGTCCCTTGATCAACGGTATAGCCACACCCGCTTGGAAGGGTGCACATAGACGTCCCTGATTTTCAGTCTCTGAAGAGGAACTGGTGCTTAATGACTTGCGTCTTAAGCTTTCTTCTGGCACAATCCGACAGGTGTTTTCGCTCTCTAACTGTCCCATGGTCTTTGATTATTGGTTTTGTCTTTTTATTTTTATTTGATTCTATTTCTATTCCCACGAGTATATAGGAACTAAACGACAACCCCCTCACAGCCTGAGATATAGAGGCAAAACTAGATACTACGAGAGGTCACTCGAGAGGTGTTTCGTAGTCATCGTGCACGACTCTGCTCTCCTAGTGCTACGCAGCACTAGTCACGACAACTTACAACGGCTTGGAGGAAATTGGTCTGCGGCTACGGATTTTGCTTGCCACGATATTGGTATAAACACGCGGGTTCGCTTATCGCCATCGCTAACCAGATATTTTAATTCTTCTGGCTTTCTCCATATCCGCCACCTAAGATATGCGCGACCGGTCAGTTTTCCATACTCCTCCGGGAAACATGGAGTTCGATAACAAAAGAAGTTAGAAAAACCGTGGAATAGGTGTATTACTGTTTCTACATTTATAAAATGTTGTTTGCTATTTAACTCCTTACATGACAAACAACATTTCAATAAACGAACCATTGACAGTGATACACTTAATCTCTTGGTGATGCTGATTATCTTGAGCATGTTGACGGCTATTACCATATGGGTGCACACTGTTAATTATAATGTGTTGTCGCTAAATGGCGTTTAACTTTCTCCTTCGAGGGAAAGTTGTATAGTTTTGTATATAACCACTCGAGATATTGTGTGACTTCATATGGACACGCACTCAGGTTTGCCACTTTGTGATATTGACACTTAGCCCGATCCCAACCATGCAAGTAGTGCACCCAATTTTCTGGGCACGGACACTCACATTGCCTCCCTATCCCACGCTGAACTCTTAGCGTTCGCAAAGGAACTGCTCCAAAAGAGAGCTGCCCTCGGAAACCGCCCAGCGGCGACCTCCCCCAGCGGCTGCATGACCCCGCTACCTCAAATAGCTTCGCAAGACCAATGGAGCAAAGCCAAAACCACAAAGAAGAAGAGGAAACTCTCTAGTCCTCTTGAAGAAGTTCCACGGCACGATGTCGAAATATTAAACTGCTACGACAGTCTCCCAATAGAGCGATAAGCTCCTACAAGTCGTAATGAGAGGCATAGACACTTCCATCAGTTCCGAAGAAATCGCCGAGGACCTCAAAGCGCAAGGTTACCCTGCTTTTCACGTATCCAGGATGTACGGAAAAACGGAGCGATACCGCTGGCAGTAATAAAAATCGACAGAGTTTATAATTCGATTTACAATCTGGGACTTTGCTGCAATCTATCGATAACAATGGAGTCAAGAAGACTTAAACAAACCGAAACCAGTGCCACCGCTGTCAAGTTTTTGCACACACGCAAGCGTACTGCAACGCTTAATTCAAATGCCTCAAGTGCAGCAACAACCATTCAACCCACACGTGCACAAAACCTAGCACTACTCCCGCAACCTGCGTTAACTGCAGAGGAAGCCATCCAGCCAGCTACAAGGGTTACCCTAACAACCCCCGAAACTTCCCCAAACTCCCAGTAACAAACGAACACCGCTCATGGGCTAATGCAGTAGGAAGCAGCTTCATACCTACGAACCAACCACAAAACTTCAAGAAAAGCAAAGAAAACACGAACACAACAAAGACAACACTTCAAACGAAAGACCAACGGATGAATTAGCAACCCTCATAGGCGACCTAGTCATCCAATTCTTGGTGAAGAAATAATAAATGAACACAAGGAAAAGACGATGAAAAATGCATCACACACAGCAATCCAACCATCACCAACTGTACCAACGAATCCGGAAATTACCGATGGAGGAACATAAGCCTTGAAAACACCCACCAAACCCAACAACACTAAGAGGGCCCAAAAAGCCAATAATCAACAAGAACTCAAACCGCAACAATACAAGATATGAGTAAATAGACCTAACCGTCTGATTTCAATAAAAGCCAGATAATAGGTGTGTGGCTTCATCTTCACTGGTTATCGTCTTGCCGCACAGTTTATGTTCTGGACTGAGCAGGTTGGGAAGCATGGTACGGACACTTTGCTAATTCCTTAATCTTCGTATAAAATTATAAAAAACACTCGTTTCTGATATTCGTAATATGTTTTCTAGTAATAATTTTTAATTTTTAAATTTTCAGCCGACCGCCAAACCACACTAAATTTTTAACTTTCTTGATGAGTTCATCAGTTCGAGGTCTCCACACTTTAGGTCATGAATGGATTTCCTGCCCCATTTGAACTGCATGCGCCATGTACCGGCTATTTTCTCCATACAATGTCACCTTTCAGTCATGGATATTTTTCAGGCTACTGCCTTCTTTCAAAAAATAAAATTCATGATGCTTCTGTGCTGTAAATCACTCTTTTTCACATCTTTAAGCTGATATAAAAATGTTAAGCGATTGGAACCAAACTTGGAAATGTCACAGAAACTTGACTTAAAATAATTGTAGCGAAGGCATCTTGTTTTCATGACTAGGTAGATAACGTAAAAAACTCCCTTTGTGATTTGGTTACTCAATACATTTTCAGAGTTCGCCTTGAGAGCATGTAGCGCGTTTAATTAATAATCACGTTAGTGGAAACATTACGCTACACAGTTGATGATGAGAAATGATCAGCGGTCTGTCTAAATTTCCTAATTGCATGCTAGTTGACAGGTAATAGGACATTTATATTTATTTCTACTACTAATAAATCGTATTAGGATTATTGTATCAAAAACCCCAGAATGAAGCCAGCTAAGATTTTTATTAATCAGATTCGTTTTCAGAGTGTTCTCGAAATAATATTGAACGTATGTAGTTTATTTAGTCGCATGTTCATATCATATTATTGAATTAACGACAGATAACTAACTTATAATCACGTTTAATAATACAGTTTATTATTAATAACAGCTGCTAGGAGTGCCTAACCTGCTTACCATATGACAAATGGCTAACCTAGAATCAAGAGTAAGATTTGTCATTTATCCAGTGCTAAAATAAAATAAAAACTTTTATCTAGTAGTAGTAGTAGATTCATAAAATAATTATGTATTTGCAGTGTAATCGCCCTATAAACCATAACGTCGTATCGATCTGTAGTCTTAATAGTCTATATTCATGAAGTCAAATGAGTTTCATTGTATACATATTACAAATTAAGTATAAAATATTCATGTCATAATATCATACATATTATATATAATGACTTTAATAGAAAGTTAATGGAATTTATTTCATGAATTATAAATAATAAATATATTTAGATCGCCAGTGCTACACTCGATTGTATATAATTCATATGTTTCAGCGTGAAATATTTATGTAATTTATTAATCGATTATAAAAGAGCTGAATATGAAATATTCGTGTGGCACCATAAAACATTTATGGCCGGGCTTGTTGCTTAAGTCCTTTACGGTGAGTCCAGCGGTGCGAATAAAATAGGTTTAATGGAATAGGGAATGAGCAGTCAGGATGATTGTTTTATCAGCTTATAACTTAACTTTCACTTTAAACAAGGGACAAAAGTGAACTTGTCGGGGGTGGTGGCTAGCGTTGGTGGAGGCGGTGAGACGATACATGTTAGTGTAATGGTGGGATTATGGGAGTAGACTGGCCAGGTGCGCGTTTTCCCTTCGACTATAAAAGGAATATTTGAGCGAGTCTCTGTCGTGTGTACGAATAGGGGAAAATTAATGGAACTTCTTCCTGGCAGCTTTTCTACATGGGATGTGATTCACGAAAGTTGCAAAAAGTAAAAAAAGCCGCCGTTCGTCGAATTTTATTCGGGGCAATAATTTTGTTATTAAAGCCTTATAATTAAAAGTTAGGTGAACTTCGCGGCGGCGGCATAGAGGGGGTTTCAATTATGCTTTCGGTATACTTGGGCGCAGTCATCTGCGATACCACATGAAATAATATATTTCGTCGGATTTTATTTTCGCGGGGGGATTGCGTTCGCGCCACCCTCCACTCTTCTTTTCACGCAACGGCCGGGCGGGTTATAAATAATTAAGGGTCGGTATTTCATTGGGAGCCCTGCTTAATGGACGTCTGCTTGTTCCCTGCCAGACGTAGGGTAGTACAAGTGATCCCGTTTTAAACATGTATTCGATGTGTTCGGTACGGAATCTTTGATCCCTACCTTATAATCAATTATAAATCTATTATTTATCTTATACATATATGTATAGTATACGAAAATTATTCTATCTCTTGCTGTTTCTAATAATTTTTGTAAACGAATTTAGATTTATTGCTGTAATTACTGTAATTACTATTACATAACAGCTACAACACAATTGTAAGTACTTCAATAAAAATAATGGACTTTCTTTGCAGCTTAGTAATTCATATCTATATTTCACATATACATCACTACAAAATACCGTCATAATGATAAGCCATAATGGTAGGTACATTAGATGTTTAGAAACAACAGCTTATAGTAATTTATTATACCCTAGTTTTTTCAAATTAATAGAGTATTAGTAGACCCTTTCAATCTAATTTATGCTTAAACAATATTATATACGACATAACAGTAATAGAGACTTGATTTTCTACTGTAAATAAATTAAAATTATATGATTTTGGTAGTAATCACACACTGACATAAAGAAAATAAGGATTATAATAATGAAAGCTGTAGCTTCGGCCTTAATAATTTAAATTCAATATTCTAAAAAATAATAAGAGCTAAAATATTTCTCTTACCACAGCTTTAATATGACAATTACCTTTACTATGTCTACATTATTAATTAATTGAATGAGGTGAATTACACAAAACTAATATACAAACACGAAATATGATTCAATATATTTGAAATTAAAATTTATTAGTGAACCATAAGTTAAAAGGTTAGGATTGAAATTAAAAATAACAGTAGACATAACTTAACTATTAACGATAAACTTAAATCTTTAATTATATAAATATAAAACATTGGTAGTCGGTAAAATTTAGCGTTGGGAGACAATTAACTACATGTACAATAAAACACGACCTAAGAACAAAAGATCGATATCCAGTGACACTTTTTACCAAATACAGTATCTGTATTTGTAGAATATACTGACAAATGAATTAAAATATAAATAATATATTTGAAATAAATCAATAGTACATTTTAAAAATGATGTATGATACTAAGAACAGCTGCATTATACTGTATTAGCACAGAAATTATCATTCAGGAATTTATCTAGACTATACAATGCTTTTGAAAATAGATATTTTCTAATAACAATTTTGGACATTTTGTGACATTCAAGATAAAAAAAATAATAATACGTATCTTCACATTAGCGGGGCGTTTCGCAGTGACTCACATACAGTAGACCTCAAAACGGGTTAGGTAATATAAAATTAGAATAGTGTATGGATCTGAGGTTATAGAATAAAAATAGATTAAGAACAAAGAGTTAACCTAAAAAATATGTTAGTAAACTTACTTTAAATTTATTAGGGTCGTATTGAACAGTATGTGATTATCAAACTTTACTCTATACACATATTTAACTATGAGATAGATGTTACTTTTCCCGGATACTTTCACTTGTATTTATTAACCTTACAATCAAAAACACTGGCAACAATCGATATATAAAATACTTTGTCCCCAACTGACTTGGCTCTCTAATTTTATACACTAAATACCAGCACTACTCAAAGACTTCAAGATATAAAATATATTAAAATGATTTTTGCTTTTACCATACCACAACCAGTCTAACAAGAAGTCGACAGCACATTGTTTGTGTTTAGATAATCTAAAAATCCGTAAAGTCCAAGTAATAACAGGTTCAATTCACCTTTCCTAAAATGTCTTAAAGGTAATGTTAAAAGGTCTTTACTATATGAAATCATATGGTCACAGTATAAATAAGTAATATGTTAGTGAACTAGAATCTTATATCTTGTGCATTATTTATGTTTCTATTCGTTTTGCGTGTTTTAGCAGTATTTAGTAAACAGTTATTGATTCCTGTATGAATTTAGTGTATGTAGATGTTTTGAACGAGCATATTCAACGATCTATGGTTCAGTTTGTTCACGGTTTGTTTAAATTATGTTAAAATTTGTTAGTTAGCAGAGCCCCGCTATATACGCCACCTTCCATCTATTACTTATCATACAGATAATAAATAATGCGTTAGTTATCTGCATAATATAATATAGTAACTATTGTCAAAAAATAGACAATTATGTATTATTGTATACTTTTAAACAATCTATAAAAATCGGTCAAGTAAATTGAAATAATGACGGGGTCATTCATCATTCCTCAGACAATATCGAGCCTTTCGGTTTTCAATTTAAAGACCCTGTAGCTTCCGCAGTGACTTGAATTTAATAACAAGAAACGGTGGAATCGAGGATTATAGATTGCGCGCAGAAAACAGACGATATATATTTTCCCGCAAAAAGCGAACGTGCGTGCTATTCCGGCCGCCACAATCGTATATAATTTATTTCCCATTCCATATACGAACAAAGGTATACTATTTTAAAATGCTGCTGGCGTAAATTAGTTCAAGCATTAAGAGCAACAAGTTCTGTTTAGGGTATATGTTGATGTAAGATACAAGGAGTTGTTTATCCATTGACCCTATAACTAAACTGTATCTACCCACATCCTGCGGGATACGTAGCAGTAATAATATTATGTAATTATCACTGTATCCCTCAGGAGATCTGTGCGAACTTAGCGGCTCTATTGTTTTAGTAAATGCGAAACGTAATTGCTGCTAAGAGTCTAACTATCAGCGAGCGCGCCTTCTTCAGCCACATACACCGAGGCAAAGCCATGTTATTAATTTTTTTGTGTCTGTTTGGTTCCAGTTACATGTGACTTGTAAGCGCAGTCACAGGGATGAGATTGCAGGAGAACGACAAGTTACATCTTTCCTGCCTGGGGCTCGTGTTCGTGCTGTGCTTATTTCCGCATCTTTGCAACTCGTTAGATATCCGTAAGTTACCCATCCTTTTATGTTATTGTGCTGCATAAGCTACTACACGAATACGATTACCTCCATTGGTGCTATTCCCTTTAATGATCAGTACAGATAAGGTCGTTGTGAAGAGATAAACCGCCATTAATGTATCATGTGAAATAATTTCCCCGTTTGCATAATCCCACCAGTTAATATGATATGAACAAATTGGGGTCGAGCGTGATAATTTATTTGTGGCACAATAATATTATTATTGTACCGAAATAATCAATATGGAGCGGGCTGAATTACGTCGGGCTAACAAAATGAAATGACGTATGGGGGATTGCTGTACATAATAATTTTAAAGTAAGCTGCACCCAGTGCAACAATTTTAATAAATTGGATTTGAAATTGCGCGTGGATTGTTTACATGCACTCTTTATTATGTGCCCATTTGCACACTATGTACTTCGATCTTTATGGCCCTTTAGTGTATTCAATGTACGTATTGGCAAATCATATTATTGGTTGCAATTTTCAGTAAGAAGGTAATATACATACATATTATTTATATGATACCAAAAATAACTAATAATTCATCTACAGATAAAATGAATTGCATCGGAATATAATACTAATCAAATATTGTAGTAATTGTCTATTACAAACAACTACAGAATCTTTGCGCTTAATGATTTTGATTTAATTTTCATGCGTACAGTGGAAGTTATTTTGATATTTATTTATAAATATAGGTACATTGTTTCTATTTTTCAGGGAAACGTAATTTGATAATAAAAAAAACTACGGCAATCAGGACAAGTTTGAGTGTTTGTAATATAATATCTTGGATTCATTTAAAAAGAAGAGTTCATAGCAAACTTTTATATTGGGACCATCCAGTTAGTTTTAAAGGATATCATAGAAATGCACCTTTTTTCTTATTTGAAATTGTAAGCTCAAACTTCACTCAAGTGTATTAAAACCTGACAAGAAAATATTTTATTCCAGTTAACCGATATTACATATAATAATTTATTTTTTACTTGTACAAACTTATTTATACAAACAAATAAATTATTTTAATCGATAATTATATTAATACCTATAATATTCTTCCATCGGAATAATATTCCAGAGATTTCAGCACAAAGCCAATTTTGTATAATATATAAGTGTGAATTAATATATCTTAAACACTCTGGCGGTACTGATGGCATGAGTATGCTGATGGATATTACCATATTGTCTGTATTATTAATGTTGTGATCCTGCCAGATGGCGTAAAACTGTCTCTATATAGGGACAGTTGCAGTACTTTCATAATTTCAGCTTAGAATTCAAAGTAGTATGTAACATATCATTTTAGTATATCAAGTATGCATCAGCCTATAGAAGGTGTCCTCTACCGGAATTCAATCTCTTAACGGTATATTCTTTGTCCCAAATAATGACTAACATCTATACTTTTTTGTACCACTGAAGAGAATGTTGTAAGCCGACAATAAAAAATAATAATAAATGGCTATAATTTTGTAAAAGAGCACTATAGAAAAATAATATTTGGTACAAAATTAGAGTGTACCTATGTGTTTTTGATGAAATTTTGTAAATTATTTATATTTGTTTAAAATTTTAAATTCTGTAAAGTACTGTATTTTTTTTAAGACATAAAATAATTCTACCTTGAATACAATATTTAATATAATTATTTTATATACTCTATATTTGTGTATTAATGACTCACGAGAACAATCAATTAAATAAGAACTAAATACATAATTTAGATTATTTACACCCAACGTTTTGGCAATGTTGCAGACAATGCCAGCGATAAGCTTATTGTAGACAGCCAAATGCATGAGTGTAATTTAGAGATTTATTGATTGAGTTATGCCATTATTCTTTTAATTTTCTCATGCATGTTCTCGAAATAATCCTCTATACTTTTTCCCAAAGTCATTATTTGGAATAGAAAAGGGAATATGCCCTTAAGAGTTTGACATGCAGTAGGGTAATACGCTGTATATACACGCTACACAAAATGCTATTGACGGTAGTTTTTCAGCCTGGGGAAATAGGATATATTTATCGGTTTAAATATATATTAAGATGTATAAAGAAAAGTGCATATTCCAGCTGTACAGCTCTCAAAACAGTTGCAGTATCCTGCAGTATTTTTAAATACTTCTTCTGAATGGGTATAATCCGAACACAAGGGCTTATAAATTTGTAGCAACGTTTGAGCAGAATATATACAATACACTTCGAGGGGTTCTAAAGTAAAGAGATTTATTTGCATGAATAAGTGTATACAAATGTCTTTGTGTACATTTACTTAGTAGAACTTCGTGAAGCTCATCTTGTAACAACCACGCGTCATTTATATAAGACCAAGTATCCTACATGTCTAGCTTTGAAGTGACAATAAATTCATTATAACTACATACAGATAGAAATTACTGCTGTGAAATCATATAATGCGAAATAATTAATATTCATAATAATATATTTATTTAGAAGTTTCATATTCAATTTATTTAAAAAGTAATCTCATATAGAATTCATTTAAAAATAATATTAACAATATTAAAATTGTGCATTTTCGAAGTTTTTTAATTACATCCTACGTATTAATTGCTATGCATAATATTTTATGCAAAAAAGAGAGTTATTTTCATACATTTGTCGTAATATTTATATCGGAATGATCTCTCATTACTAATAAGCAATTTTCCCCATGCAGTTTAGTTAGAACAAATTGATTATTTTGAACGTATCGATGTACTTTTTTAGTATTCGATTTCACAGTCATATACTCATGTACATTTTGTCAATTTACCTCATCCGTGTACTTGTGGCAGCCCGTCTTTCACGTATAATATAATCATGCTTAAATGTTTCCAATGTGCAGTTGTGAATTACAAGGCTGTGTCGTGACATCGTACATCCAATCATATAAATATCCCACCCTATTCGTAGTGCTATCAAGTGTTATTGCCACTCTGATGTCAATGTTATTTCAATGTTACCTCGCAGTTATGTCAGTATTAATTATTAATAAGTAAACTGTTAATTTATAAAAGTCCGTTATGATGTAACGTGATGTAAATATTTATTTCGTGTTGTGTAGGTTGTTCTAATATATTTGAATAGGATTTTAATATTAACAATAAGTAAATCATTATAAGATGACTTTATTGGTAGCTTGTTATTATTAAATTATGGCGATCTTAAAAAAATATAATTAATTTTATAATTATTTTAGCAACTAATATAGTTTAGAATAGTATGAGATTCTACTAAACGAGCTAAGGTTTATAAACTCTTTCGGAGGAGTAACCCAAATTACAGACAAAAATAGCTATATGAAATTATTTTAAAGTTACCTGAATTTGCTTTTGTAATAAATGGCAAAATTTTAATAGAAAGAGGCAGCAATTTTATCAATTTGTTTTTCAAATACCCGGGTCCGTAAATTATATGTAATTATTCCATTATTAAGTTCATATGGCATTTATCCATTTAAACGAAAATGTCAGAATGTTCACTGACACTGAATTGTGTATTATTGTTGTATAGACGATGTGCAATTTTTAATTAATTTAATTTATTATTGGAGATGATGGATATACTTTGTCTATATAACTTCGGACTAAATATGATGCGACAATACATACAATAGTCTAAGTGTCGGTAATTGCATGTTTAAAAGGTATTTCAAATAAAGATTTTAATTTTTTTTATTATTTGCATTTATATATAATTATTAACAAAATGAAAATCAGTTTTAATTTCAATTTAATTTCAATACACGTATAACTGTTAGAGCGATAAACGCATTCCTGACAGCATACCTAGCATACTACTAACAGATCCTACCATCAATATTTTCTATAGTCCTCATTCATTTAGTATTTACCTCCCTCGCGCTCACACCTGAATCTAGTAATCAACTTTCATTTCCCAAACTGCTTAGGTATAATAGCAAACGACATTACACGAGTACATCAATATACCTTGTCTTGTACCTATTTCCCTCTATGAACTGTTGTCGTATCTGCCACCCCATATCCTGCAGAGCATATTTCGCTATATTTTCAGATTTAATGCCATCCTTCTGCAATTTCTGCATAATAATCAAACATAAAAACTTTTAATTCCCGCTATTTCTTTGCATTTTCTTTAATTTTGACCATTATCTATGATCTTTGCAATCATACTAACATACCTACATACATTTGTCACATCATATTCCCAGGAGTTGACCTTTAAATATAGTCTAATATTTTATTCAAATGCTTCAGTTGCGCCCCGCAGCATCTTCTTATTTAAAGCCCCCATACCACGCGCGCATCTCAATTACTAACTGGCAACCAAAACATCCACCCAATTCCGTCACCAAAATCACACGCATTCAAGGCTGGAAAGGATTATTTATAATATATTTAAGTTATTATAAAAAAATCGATTTAAACACTACACTATAAACACAATATCACACTATTCATTCATATTCATGTGTAGTTTCAGTTCGTATTACAATTATTGCATTTAGGAGCTTGCAGGTTGTTGGCATTGTTTCCACAGGAGGCCCAGTTCCCACCATCCTACGGCCAGTAACTAATATAACACCGTATGGCCCGCTAGCCGGTGTGCTTGGTACTCGTCACTTCTATTTCCCATCATCCATATAATTTTACTAGGGAGCAATAATGAGTTAGTTTCCCTGTTGCCTACCGCACCGAAGTATTAAGGCTCTCTTTACTGCTACAACTTTACCCTTAGCTCTCTGAACTTAAGCCCTTCTCACCTTATGTGGGTTCAGCCTTAAGTAAGTACTGACCCTGCTGCTTCTAAGGACAGAGATGTCTATTGTCTCTCAGCCTTGATCTGCCGTGTTCTGCGTTCACAGGGCCACCTCTTGTCGGGTGTGGTTCCTCACCACGCACGCACGGTCTTGGACGTAGTGTCCTTACAGATATTGTAAATCTATTTAGTTCCATCCCTGGGCTTGATCCTCACTAAGTTCAACCTCTATAAAGGTACTATATCTCCCATTCCCTTGACCCCATAAAATAGATCAGAGATATTATTCAACAAAAGTACCTATTTGTTTTGGATTAATTTTTACTGTATTGGAGGTACCTTCTAGTACCAAAATGTCCTTGAGGGCCGATTGGTTAAATGTAATTCAACATTTTAGTTCAGCCAATATATTTTAATTGATGAAAATCGTGGACACAGTCTTCAGTTCATATCTCAAAAAAATATAATACTGACATATTGCTAATTTTTATCTCAAAGTAGACTAATCAGGCCATTCAAAACTGTATCCATATAGTCCTTTTGTAGTAACTATTTATATAACTTACAGTAAAACGGTGTAAAGTCGTTTTCAGGTGACAGTTCAAAGTAAATCTGAATTATTTATTAGCATTTTTAAAAGCTTCACTCTTTGCATAATGTTCTGTTACAATATGCTGGACATAAATGGTATGAACAGTGGCAGAATGACACTTCGGTTTGACAGTTATTTCTACCCAAAATTCTATTTAGCTTAAACAAAACACTATAAGGTCTCCATTCTTTTGGTCAATATATCTCGCTTTTTTTAATGTGCATATATTACATATCCTCAATACCCAGTCCTGGCTATTCATATATTATAACGAGTTCTAATTAAAATGCAAATAAAGAGAATATATAACCGTATTGAATTTTTTCTTGAAACCTTGATGCATACCGTGTTGCCTCTTTGAATAAAACTTTTTAATCAACATTCTCCGCTCAATCACTTTTTTCCATATCTTTTGTGTAGTACAAATCTAAAAAGCTTTCAACTGTAACAAATTTGAGCGTTATTAAAAATGTTTGGTTGTTAAAAATTGTAGGCTGTTATATATTATGGAATATATAATACTTTTGTTTGTACCTGAATGTATTTAAAACAATAAATTTAATAAAATATGAATTACGTAGATATATACATGATAAAAGTTAATGCATTCCGTAAATCAAATATTGCAAATATGTACGTATTTACAATAAAGTTATTTATGGGTTGTTTCATAACATATGAAAATTATGTTGATTGTAAAGAATTATTAGAACAACACTACACAAAAAGTAATAAAGTTATTAGCTTATTATGGTATAATGAGTGTTAATAGCAACTTTACACATTGCATATCCATGAAATTTATATGTCCCTATCAATTTTAAATAGTTTAGTTGAAATATACTTCATAGCAGGGGTTTTCAATCTGAGGCCTGTCACAATCCACAATCGGCCCGCGGGTTACGATCCATGAAATACTAGTTATACCAGTTATACTAGTTATACTATGGCATATGAATATGATATATATATATATAGAGAGAGAGAGAGAGAGAGAGAGAGAGAGAGAGAAATATTTCAAGATTAGTAATCAAATTCAAGGGTAAAAACTAAAATTTTAATGGCAGAAACATTTGACCCAAAAGAGCTGCATGCGACCACATTTGCCCACTATATAGTATAACACACACTTGATATCTCAACACGCTTGAACGTTCTAGTTTAAATTATCATAGAAGTTTCGATTAACTAAATCGACACAGAAGTGCGCGTTATATTGCTATATGATATGTTCAGTTCGCATTATGACTTCTTCTTAACGGTAATCTCTCCGTTACTGGAGGTTAGCTACAATTTTGACAAATTCATCTCGGTCCTGGGTGTTTTGGAATAATTGGGACGCTGTCAGTTCCGTCCAGTTTTTGATGTGCCGCAGCCAACAATGTTGTCTCGTTTCCCTTTTATTCTTCCCTGCATTATTAGTTGCATTAATGCATATTGCCTGTTTCAAATGACGTTTCCCAGATGTTTCCCCTGCCTTTATTCTCTTCTCTTTCAGATCCTATGCATTTAATGTATTTCTCTTTAAAATCCTGTGCGTCTGAGCACTTCTTCGTTTGTTATGTGCTCTATCTATTATATGGCCAACATGCGTCTGAATACTTTAGTGCCATGTCATAAGTGTTGAGTATATGTAACATTATAGCATCTGGAACCTGATTTTTTTTACTCGTCTCGACAGCAAAGGAGATTCATATTTTCATCATAATTTTCATAAATCTAGATCTTGCTATCTCTATTCTAGTATTGATTTCTGAATCTTCATAGAGATCTTGTGTTAGCCAAGATATTTTTTCTATACCTTTTTCCTCTTTCTATTCGTAGCTTCACTTTTAGATCCTTGTCTAATTGTACTAATTATCATGGTTTTTGTTTTGTTTTTATAAGCCGAGTCCCATGTTTTTGATAGCTTTGACTACACTGTTCATTAGCCTCTGTAATCTTTCTGGACTATCCGCCAGCGAGATTGTGTCGTCCTTGTATCGAATGTTGTTTACGAGGCGGCCGTTGATTATTATTCCATCCTCTGCGTTTTCTAGCGCCTATTTGTATATATATATATATATATATATATATATATATATATATATATAGAAGAGTAGAGGAAATAGAATACATCCTTGTCTCACTCCTCTTCTGATATCTGTATCGTTGGTGTTGTTGTCTCTTAATCGTATCGATGCCCTTTGTTCCCAGTTTATGTTGTTTAAAATGTTTATTATTTTCTCTTGTTTGACTATGTCGAAAGCTTTTTTATATTCAACAAAACATTTGTGGACGTTCTTGCTTACTTGCCTTCATTGATGAGTTTGATCAGTGCACAGTGTATTTGTTCGGGTCCGGGTGCTTTCCTAGGTTTAGCTCATTGCATGGCTTCTATGACATCTGATTTTATGATTATATGTCTAGGGTCTTATATGTTTTCGTCAATATTTTGTTTCCTTCGTCTGAGAAGAAATCTTGGATTTACATCTACAGCTGTTCTTTATACGAGATTAGCCTTCGCCTATCATTCCTGGTGCAGTCTGTACCTTCTGTATGCCACCAAACTGTGTATATTAGTCGTGATTCTATCCATTCGGTTTTTCGGTTCTTATTTTTCTAGGTACAGTTGCGTGCGTGGATGTGCTTATATTTCTGACGATCTCGTTCTTTCTGTCTTCTATTGGATTCAACATTTCCCTTGTCATCCATTTATTTTTGCTTCGCATTTCGCAACCATTCTTTGTCTTACTTCTGACAGATGTGCCCTGTGTGTTAAGTGTCTCACTAAAGTATTCGGATACTTTGATTCTGCATTCTTCCTTGAGTTTCAAGATTGATTATTTAATGTTTTGCTCTACGTATCTTTTTTAATTAGTAGTATATTTTGTCACAAGTAGGTTGTGGTCTGATCCTACGTCTGCCCCTGGATATGGCTTTGTATAATTTACTGCGTTTTTAAACCTATTGATCTAGATCCTAACTACATGTGTTAGATTGTCTCATGGAGATATCCAGGTGTATAATCGGTGTGGTGTTTTCGCTATGTGTTTGTTATTATGCATTAATGTTCCTGATATAATTGAAGCAGTCTGTTTCCCCCCTGGTTTTTGATCCCTCTCCGTGTTCGCCTACACTGTTACCTGTATTTCATTGGTCGACTTTGGAGTTGAAATATCCTCGGATCATGGTAATTTCCTGGAGTCTTTTGACCGTCAGTAAATCTATGATCTACATGTACATGTGTTCTACTTCTTCATGTGGCTTGACAGTAGCACGTAAATTTGGATTCTAGTGATGTTCGACGGTTGGTTTCTCAGTTGTAATAGCATAGCTCTGTCTGATTTCGCTATGAAATTAATTACGGATTTATCTACGGTTGTGGCTGTGCATTGCCCTCGACTATTTCGCATCTTCTTGTTGCCGGCCGTCTTACTTCACTCATTCCGATGATATCGATTTTCATTCTATCCATTTCTTGTGCCACATTGTGAGCTGTTCCGGGTTCAAGGTGGCTTCTTACGTTCCATGTGTCAACCTTGAAGCTCTTTGATTTGCTATTTCTTTTATATTTGTCGATATCATTTCTATTATTGTCTGCTATCATCGTGTGAGCCATCTCTAAGTTGGTATGTAGCCTCAGCTAGTTTTACATTGTTATTCGGTTTGTGTCTAGAGTTGTAAGAGTTTTGCTGGTTAACAAACTGGAGGGCCCTGCTGCTTTTTGTCCTCCCTTGCCGGATGTCGTGTTCCACATTCCAGTTTTTGTTTTAAGGTTACACCTATAATTGCCATCATGATTGTAACCTGAGACGCCCATTTGGACCTTTAATGAAGTGGTATCCCTTTGGCATTTTTATTCCACTGCCGTTGACTACTTTTCGTTCTTCCGATATTGAGGGTGAAATCTTCCTCTCAGGACAATAGAGTCAGTTTACTTGTCCACCCTATAAAGATACTGTTGATAATGCTGATGGGATCTGCTTATTCCGGTAGATACTCGGACGCCAAAGCCTTGTTATTTGTTTAGTTGGGAACACCGCGATTAGAAGAGGTTGACATTTACGCTGGCCATATCTTGAACTACATCTCCTTACTTCCCTAATTATGACTAATGACGTATATTTTCTGTTGGGAAAAAAGGCAACAAATAAAGCGTTTCGTATACACTGCCCTCCAAAAAAGAACGCACCCAGATATACTTATCGTACGACTTTGAAACTTTCAGCTTTTATTTACAATATAATCAATAAATAATTATTTACTATTGAATTAAATTCAAATCCAGAAACTACCAAAAGGTTAATCATGAGCAAATTCTCTTAGCATTCTTATACACAACGTCGAGGACTGATGGATATTAGGTGATCGGTATGTTCTTAGGTGTATTATAAAGTGTGAACCCACCTCTTAGCAATCTACATATCTAGATTTCGATCTTATTAGATCTCGTCAGTGTAGCTCAGCTAGTGAGGATGAATTCACACATAATATGTTTTATACGATTGGCTTTGTGCTGATATCTCAAGCACTCTATTGGAATATTATTCATATTCTCTAGAGGGCACTACCCGGTGATCCTGATAACATGAGCATGTTGCCAGATGGCGTTTAACTTCCCTCTACGAAGGGAAGTTGTACTGTTTTTGTTCTTAGGTGTTTTGGATTTAAGTTCGTCTACAGACATTGCAATATCTGCCGTATCATATTCATATGTTTCGAGGGATGTGAGGAAGATATGGTAATATTATAGGTTCCATGAAGTGGTCAATGTAACGACGAGCATTCAAACCGCCATCAATGAAGACTAGAGGGCCGATCACCTCTAGTCTTCATTAATGGCAGTTTCAATACTCGTCCATGTCACTCGAAAATGTCACAACATACCATAACTCTAGTTGATACCGCAGTGTATCGCTTTTGAACAGAGAACAAATTGTCAATCACCTCTTGTCCTTCTGATGCTGAATCTACGATTAGACCGCCATAAACAGTACCTGTTTTCGTTAGAAAACATAACCTCATGCCATTCTACATCCCAGTTCGTTCTCTCTCTGTACCATAGAAATCTTGCACGAATATATTCCCTGGTGATAGAATGCCGAAAATAAGAAATCGATAAGAGCCGCATTCAAAGATAAACTGTTCATATCGACACTCGACGACCAAGGGCTCTCACCCCATATGCTCCTACAGGGTCTTCACAGGGTCCCTAAATCTTTTAGCTGTGTTATGACTTATAGAGGACCACTACCTATTCCGGTGGTGCGGGACTCCTTGATCCCGGCCTGTCATGCCCTATACACAGGCAGGTGGCTTTCGCTTCGACTCAATTTTCGCACGACCTCTCTGAAGGATTTTCCGCATTCTCGTATACTAAAAATTCTCAAAGGGCGTTAATTGCTAAAACTGAGGACGCTGACGAACATGAGGCATTTTTGACACTAAATAAAGTTTCCTACACAAACCGACCAATTAAACATCAAATCTGATCCCATCTTGAAATTTTTGCATTTCAATCAATGCCAAACGAGCCGTTCCATACAAACTTTTAATTCCACTCATCCAAGTACTGCTCATATCCGTGACTTACTACTTTTACCAGCATCTCATCATTTCTAGAATCACAAATAAATATCTTTGTCGCAGCCTTCTATCCTATAGTCTTTATTATTACTTTCCTGTAATACTTTCACCTACAGATTGTCCTAATATTCTCTTCAAATACTGCTGCTGCTCCCATTCAGCGTCTTAGTCTATATTATTTAGCACCAACTCTCGGTACCGTAGACTTCATGCACGCATTCCACATCACCAGCTTTCCACCCAAACTCTATATCAAAATTTACTTCTATACTTTCTAATCTCAACTCATAGTAAAGCCTACTTCACAGTCCTTGAAACGTTTATCTGTTGATGTCATGATGCGATACTTGTTCGTCAATTCCTGTTCAGAAAACGGCAACATTGTATTATCAGACTTAAGTACAAAAACCCGCGTTCTCTACTAATTGCAGTTCATTATAATTTAAATTGTTCTACAGTAAGTTTTCCATGGGAAGAGTAGTGTATATAATTTTTAGGGAGGTGCTTGTATGTGTGTGTTCTTTGAAAATAGTTTTAGTTCTATCCCCTTCGGCACTGACCCCGCGATGAACATTCCTTTGCCGAATAATGATGTAATTAGCTTATGATACAATATCTGTAATATATACGGTTACTAATAAAGTACTATTTTAAATTAAAAAAATTAAATTAACAATCGATTATATTTTAATAAAATTTGATATTATATTTGTTCCGCTGAACAGATGTATATCCCTATATTATTTATTTAATATTTAATAAATAATGTAAACACATTTATTAGATTATTATACATGTATATTTACTACATATGTTTCATTAAAATATATTCATTTACCGTATTTTATCCAATTAAAGATATTGAGTGAATCCGACAAATTAAACTATCATTCAATTACATTAGGCAATTGTGCAGGATTAAAATATTATATTGCAATGTATAACTGTATAAATCTATATACAAAGCGATATCAGAAAAGATTTCAATATTACAAAGATGCTGATAATTCAGGCAAATTAGGATGGCTATACATAACCAAAACTGCATAATTATGTATTTTGACTAATTAAACTGGCTTTCGATAATTCGGAACTCATCACTCACCAGTAATTATATTTATAAACTATAATACGGGTATGAAAATTAATAATTCACATAATAAATCTGTATGGTCATATTATTGTGAGAACAGCATGATTTTTGTAATATAATATATACAATGAATATAATTTAATCAAATTAATAATATTAGATCAAATTTAATTCATGAAGTATTAGTGAGCTATTGAAACGTGATTCAAGCATAGATGGACCAATTTAGACATATACTTATACCAGAAAGGCTCGGTTGTATAATGGCGAGATAACTATAACCCATCATTATATTGTTAGATGTTGCATAAATGATTGTTTACATTCTATTTCATAATATCACGTACCTCTGTGTACATACGGCAACGTCGCATTATGTGTCAAATTTGTCAAAAATTACTTACTCATTTTATTGATCAAACAATTCGACGTTATAGGGTTATAAAAGATATGAACCATATTGAATTATATAATAAACTGATATAACGGTTTATACCGTAGTTAATAAGAAGTTAAGAATCTACTTTGGGATAAAACAAATAAGACAATAATATTTTGGTTTGAACTCACCGGACAATGATCAACTTGTGAGCGCTTAATAGAATAATTTGGTTGCTTTTCAACGCCAGGGAATTTTCTCAGATTACTCCATTAACCCCTTTGTCCGCGTAATGCCTCCGCCTGTGATTATATTCGGAATATATTTCAGTCCTTAACTGATTACTAAATTGCATGCCTCTGTGGATATATCCGTAATTACTGTAATTATAATGATATGTAATAGTATTAGGTAAATAAAACTAATACATAATTTGTTAGAATATTAACGTTTTTATAAGCAAGTTTGAAACGAAAAAAGAAACATTACCCGTATGTTGTCGCTTAGCATACGAGTTGTGACGTGTTTCGAAGCAATATTAAAATCCTATCGGTGCCTCTAAAAACTTGTAATGCTGCCAATGTGTTATGAAAAATAACACACGGCGCATTAATTTGTAACATGCAATAGCTTTTAAGGCTCACGCATCGACGTGCAAACTGTCGATTTTTATTCGCGCCTATGTTGCTGCATATTCGTTATTTGCAGAAGCCTAAAATTAATTAACAATATTTTCAGCAAGCGCGCGTAAAATATTATATTTATTTGGGAATCTGGAAATTGTAGCGTGAAATTGATTACCGACGCCAAAACAGCGTACATTTTGCACGGGCCAGTGAGTATTTTCGCGTTCCCATGTTATTTAATTTTTTAAATGCAGCCGTTACCAACGCATCAATTATATTCATTTTTTACTCTAGCAATTCATTTTTATTCCCCATCAAATATCATCCCGATGTTTTTATCGAATAATACTTTTATAAGCACCAACAAAAAAATTGTTATTAAATTTATATAACATTGATCTTTAGAATTCCCCTTCTATTATACATAGAAGGATCAGGATTTTCAAATACCTCAGATATTGGATGCGTAAACACAAACTGCAGCACATAAATCACTGCGGGCGATGTAACATATGCCATGTAGATATATATCGGCGGTTTTTATGTCACAAACCACAAAAGAATCGGTAACGCAGTAAAAGCCACGATTTGTATACCTTGCTCGCATCGTTATATTTTATTTTCGATCCCTGAATATATTCCGCCGTCTTATTTCAAACGGCAGCAATATGTAAAGCTGTAAGTCAAAAAATAATATATCGAATTAAAGCCGACTTTTTATTACATGTATTTAAAAATTGATAGCGTTTTAATATTTATGTGCTGCGGCAGATTGCGAAGGTGAATCAATAAATTATTTATTTTTATATGGGCACGTGTAGAAAATAAATTCAACATGTATTTGCATTTATGCATTTTTCATCAAGCCTTTGATGTCGGCTGTGGGCGCTATATGATTTATGAAGACGAAATTTAATTATTCTCATGGATATTTCAGTCAAATATTTTTTATATCAAATTTCATCTATATACACACAACAATTCTGATGGAATCTTATAAAGCAAACATTAAAAATTATAATGTTGAAAAATTATGTATTCAATGTTGTTGTGTTTGACTTGAAAATGGAGTTTATATAACCTTTGCGAATCTCGCGAGTGGCTAAATTAAAAAGTTAATTGTATTTAACTTTTAATCCCGGCGCCTTGCATATTAATACCACATGAAAAATAGTGCAAGGAATCAACCCTGAATATTTTAGCGTTCTATTTTCCCCGGGACGGGTAGGTTGCAATCGCGTTTATTCGAAGGCGAGTCGAAGAACTCCACCGCGAAAATGGGTCATGCGAATGCCGGCAGACATAAATTTTCGTTAATGTTTTACATAATATAATATTCCGAATTAACAAATTCTGGGTTGAGGTTTTATGCCTATAAATCCTGATTATTTGGTAGCGCATTCGTGTTTCACGACAATGACAGGAGGGGCTGAAAATTTAGAATATTGTAATACAAAATTAAACTGATTATACCAGATACAGAGTTAATTGTTTTATTAATTTCGTACAGAGTGAATAGTAACTAAAGAATTTGGTTCGATTTTTAAAATAGGGTTAATTTTATTTGTATATTATTACAATCTTCCAATGTTCATGAAATTCATGAAATCGACAAAACAATAAAAATTATGATATACAATTTGTCATGAAGTGCAAGTACAAAGGATGTTGCTTATATAAAAAAAATCAAGATACTAGATTTCCCCCTCTGAGACCCATGTAGAATAAAAATATTCAAAAAATCTAACAGCTCGTACAATGCATGAAATCATCGCCTACTCACACATTGCAAGAAATAATAGTCAACTGACACAAGAATCAACAACAACATCAAAATACAATGACATAAATATAACAAGACACACTTGAGCTTAAGCAAATCATGCAGGGCCTGATGGAATAGATGGGCACCATACTCAATCTGTTAATAACAGTCGTTTCAAAAATTAAATAATGGCCAATACTCTCCAAATAATACTCTGGGATCGCCAATGGTCAATAAGATTTCTATTATACAAAAATATAGACATCATGCTGATTTCAGAAACACACTTTACCCCAAAAATGTTCATACAGATACCGAAATATAGGATCTATAGCAGTCATTTCCAAAGTTGTCTATATTGATCGAGTCCGAGCTACAAGGGATCCACGTCTGTGAAAACAAAAATTGGGGGTGCATGAGAAATAAATGGAGGTCTACGAAAGTCAGCATCAGCGAATCTTTGACTTTCTGTAAATATAATAATCCATCAAACATAGATAGTACCCATGTATAGGTACTTACATAATACTTTCTTATAATAGACATATAGATTTCCTTAGTGGAGGCGTATAACTATCGAGCCATAACGTGAAATCCCTGGTGAGATAGACCATCTGGTCGAACGCGAAATTTGTTTTTAGTGTGAGTAGTGCGAGATGTTGCGGAAGTTCTATGATATGTACAGCTATTTAAAAATAATAAGAGATCTTTTGTATAGATTTGATAGAGGGCAATATTAAATCTATACAAATGATCTCTAAAGTCTTTTTATTTCTAAATAGTTTCATTTAGCTGTCCTCAGATAAATGATACTAAACATGTAGCCAGTACAGCATAATTATTTGAAGTTTGGTTTCATTCCATCGTTGTTGGAGAAACGCCTGCTCATGTGC
Organism: Lordithon lunulatus; assembly: GCA_963942505.1. Lineage (NCBI taxonomy): Eukaryota > Metazoa > Arthropoda > Insecta > Coleoptera > Staphylinidae > Lordithon > Lordithon lunulatus. The sequence goes on along the minus strand of OZ012666.1, from coordinate 50,445,272 downwards.
CTTTTATGCAATAAAGTACTAAGCAATGACGTTATGAAATTATCTAAGCTAGAGGATCATATGAGAAGGTGTCATATTTAAAATATCGTAAGAAAAACTTCAGAGGAGATAAGTATTTTTGCTTCGACATTAAAACGAGACGCAGACATCTTACAATATCTCGCTACTTATATCAAAATACCGTATACTGTTGACGAAGAGCTAATTTGATGGTTATTGAAGAGGTACTTAAAATAATTCCTTTGAGCAACAAAATGGTTCAACACGTATCTACTAAAAGCGTCTTGTGTAATTATCTGTAAATGATCCATTTCTCAATATAACTGGACGAATCAACTTTACCTGGAAATGACGCACTACTATCGGCATATATTTATTTGATTATCAACCAAGAAATCCATGAAGAACTGGTCTTCGCAAGGCCTACAGATACTCAAGGCAAATCAATATTTAATGTTTTGTGACATTTTTTCAATGAAAAAGCGATACCTTTATAAAATATAATACCAACAGCAGCAGATGGAGTCCCGGCCGTGTATGGACACTATTCTTTAAAGTGACGAATTTGTATAAAATCAATATTAGCAAAGCAGGTGGTCTACCTAAAACAAAAAAATTGGCATGTGCTCTACGTGTCAAACAAGTTTGGGAACCTATAATCTATAGTAACAGACATCCATATGGCACTGCCCACGGAGAAACCTGCCTTAATCATAAAAAAAACTCTATCAAACAAAAATCTATCAGCAAAGCTATGTGGAGGAAATTAACAGAAACATCGACAACATCGATCTCAACCATGTACTGTCCGTCAATGAACAAAATTAAATGTGATCAGTTTGCAGCGAAACATTAGGGCACAGGTTTGTTGCTGGAGGAGATTACAATGCCAGGAATAAACAATAGGGATCAAGACTAATCACAACATGAGTGAGCTGTACAAAACCTCTGTGAATTTGGGGCTGCAGCACCTATCAACAGGAGAATCTACTTATTTGCCGACCGACAGACGCAAGATCCCAGATGTCATCGATTTCTGCATTACAAAATATATTTCCAGTAATTTTATAAAGGCAGAATTATGTATAGATCTATCTTCCGACCGCTCACACACTATAACTAGATTTCATCAAGCAGATCGACGGCAACACGAATACCCCAATACTACACTAAATTTTAGTAAAGAGGATCTGCCGCTGGGCTACCTCTATACCTCATGACCACTAACAACACATATTTTAGTAAATATCCAAATGGATAAAAGTTGGAGATGCCTCCGTTACCACCACTATATGGTAGGCATGGGTATTACCGGATTAACGCTGCGTTCTGTCTGGGGTGGCTATAAGTTAAAATCTCAATTCTCAATTTTGTCGCTCGGGGCTTGCCTGTCTTAAAGGCACTCTAATCCCCTCGCACCATCTTGCATTAGTCTGTCAGTCTTGTCTGGCTTGACGTCTGTCGCTGGCACGTTTCGCCTTTGTCACTACTGCAGGTCGTCTCTACGTGTCTGCGTCATGACTGCTTATGAAAATTTAACCACTTCTGAGGCTGTATTCCGACATCTGTAAGCTGTTCTCCCCAGGGGTGACTTCTGCAATCTCGATCCATCTTGCTCGCGGTATCATAGTTGGCATAGGTATACTCTATGGCCTCTATGGCCATCTTCGGTCCCATATCAGTATCGCCAGCTAGCCGTCTCAGTCTCTTTCTATCCGGAGCAAGTACGTATGGACCACGCTGTGCCCGGATAAGAATTGCGTGGTCCAATGATTTAGTATCCCATAGCCTCTTCCCACCCATGGCTCGATCTAGGGGATAAAGCTTTCGCGTTCGGGAACTCTTTCCACCTGCGCTGCCATTATCCTATGGTGTGCCTCCTAGCCTCTTTCCTGGAGTTCGACGGTTCTGCGCTGTTATTAATGGCCCTGTATGTCCGGGCCCGTTTCTATACCATAAGGTCTCCCGGCGCGTCTGTGAAGTCTTACACGGGAGGCCCCATGGATCCTCCTCGACCTCCTCGCATAATTCTTCCAGCATCTGTATTGACTCTGTTGGATCGCTCTCCTGAACTTTTTTGTTCATTGCAGGAGTAGCTCGATTGGAACTCCAGGCGCTCTAGTTTTCTGCCCCAGTCGTTTGGCCCTGTTTGTTTCACTTCGCCTTTCCATGACTTCCGGGCAATAGTATGTTCTTTTCATTTCTCTTCCTGTTGTAGTCCTGGATGAAACCGCCTCACTGGTCGCCTGCTACAGCCTGTTGTTTGATTCCCCTTCAATTTGTTCAAGGCTTGCTGGCTGTAGGCGTCCCACGTCCTTCAGTGTCTGTTTCCTGGTTCATCGCTTTCATCTTCCACCTTCTTCTTGTCTGGCTGGGTGGCCACTTTGCTGGGTGGTATGTGGAAAGCTATGTAGCAATGGTCACTCAAGGCTTCCACTCAAGACTAACTAAATGAACATAGATTTAAAGATACGGTACGATACCATAAAGAAAATGTAACCTTTTATCCTAAATATAAGATAGCGTTTGTATCTTTTTTAGATACGCCAAGATCGTCGGTGGTGAACGTATTAATTTCCCCAAATGATAAATCATACCCACCCAAAATGAACACAATAAATTTTTCCTAATTTTTTTAAATCGTTAATCCGCACATATATCAATTAACTAAATAGAATGGACCAATTTAGGCGAACAAATAAAAATGAATTACAAAAATGATCGTTTCGCGTTACCGTATAATTGAGTATAATAAATCTGAATCAATCATATTGCGAACTGAAAGGTTTAAAATGTGTTGGAGATAAAGGTCGCCCGACTGTGATAATCCACTTTATTTCAATAAATCTGTAAAATGCGGCTACGGGCTGACGAACATTCATATCAATCCATCACACCACTTGTCAGCTATGGAAATATGTATGTATGCAAACTTCCATAAACTCATCAGCAAAAATACGCGCGGACGGTGCTGTTAATGTGTTTACTTGCGCGTATGTACGCTGGAAACTTGTGATCGCGGGCCAATTTATTTAGTTATTGATTGAAAGTAGGTATATATAAAAATTCCCAACAATGAAATAACTTGAGTGAGTCGGTAAACAAGGATTTTCGCGTACTTGAGGGAATCTGGTGTCATGGCAACAGCCGCATTTGAAATATAAGCCCAAAGTACTTGTTATAATCGCAGTGCACAGATACATATCTCGTTCCGTCAGATAATTTAATCTTTAACTGAACTCAACGTATATATTTGATTGTACGTATTCAAAGCGTCGCAATGCTGATTCCCCGGGCTGGTACTTGCGGTGGCATTTATTATTGCACACCATTGAACCGGAAGTTATTTTGCCACAAACCAAACTAATAATACGCATATTCTCCCGTCCCCGGTACGTGCAAATATTTTCCTCTGCATTCTATTTTTATACATACCTGCATTTCCAAGCAAATGGCTATGGTATTTTAAATTAGATTAACCTATTTCTTCTGGAAATGTATAATGACCCTACTTTGTGAAGGGGGAAAGAATCGCAGATTTACGCGGGAATCTGTTCGGGCAATAAATTAAAAAGAACCCTGCACCGTTTGGGCGTATCAGAATTGAATTTTATTGCCACGGCCTACTTAATTAATAAACCACAAGGATTTATTAGAAAATACAAAAATAAGTATGATTTCATGCGGTATTTAAGATTTAAACGGAACTGTCATTAATAATTACCCAGTATTAAACTAAAAATTATTCGAGCAGGAGAATTTCGGTAATTTGCTAAGCTTTCAAAATATTAATTTAAGTTTTACGTAATAGCGCATTACGGGCCCCTCGTCGGCGATAGAATGGGATAATTCTTTCATTTTTATAATAATCTATCATCGTCCAGATAATTACTGGAGTTGCCATTAAAGGGGCGCGAAGCTCGTTTACAGTTAGATTGGTTTCAATTACAGTACGTTGCTACGGTGGGGAGTAATGTGCTTAAAATTGCTGGAGTTGATAAGTTACTTCAGGTTTATTTAATACGTGTTATGTTACAATTTAATAATATCAACAACGTTATTATTGACTGCTTTGAATTCCAGTTCATATCTAACGCTACATTATTGCAATCATGCATTTCAATGTTCTTAATTGTGATATTAATATGCATGTTACGTAAAGTGCTTGTGTATATCTGGATTGATAAATAGATCTACACTTGTATCATGTGAGAAGCAACTAATTATTCTATTCCAATTATGTCTACCGCGTATTATGCGAATATCTCCTGCTACGAGGAGCACGCTAATTATAAATACATAATGAGCTTGTATCTGTTTGTAATATAGTTTTTTACTTTTATCATTGTAATGTACATAGGTGTTATTGGTTTTATATTAATATTTCGTAACGATTAGTATCAGTTCTTACTGAGGACACAAATTAGCGAATTGGCCACTCTCTCCAACAAGCTGTCATAAATATCTGCCTGCGAATGGATCTGAGGCTGATTAGAAATTTCCAATCTTAAAGACATGTTGGAAGAAAACCGTAAATGTCTATCACTAACCGCCGCGTAAAAATTTAAGCAGTCTCGCCTAACAAAACAGAGCATTACTAAAACTAGTAGAATACGTGAGATTTAAAAAGTAGATGGCCAGAAACAAAGTAAAATCAAGTGCAATGTAAACACTAGGCAATGGAGCTAGAAGAAAACTTTTTAAAAAACCTCATCTGTGCACATGAGGAAGAAAAAAACCCACAAGCGACAATTGTTCAATTACAATCTCAAACGGAATTGGCTGCTACCAAAACAAGAAACGTAAACCATCGAGTTCCCTCGAAAACAGACAACCAATACAAAAGTGAAGACACAGTTACAAAAGGAAAAAGCCTTAACCTCTAATATTAAGCAACGTGATAGATTTAAAAACATTTAACAATACACGAAAAAGAACAAGCTGACGAGCTACAAAGCAATTCTACTAAATAATTACCAGCTAAAAATTAACGTCGACAATGATCTCGAGTACAGAGACTTCACACGCACGTTTCGTTTAAGAGAAAATACAAGTGGCTCTCATACGAAACCAAGCAAACAAACAGCATAGACCACTACGGGTATTGCTGGGAACCTTCATGTTATCACTGGTACAGACGATATAAAAATCGAAGTGGTCCAGCTCAGTTTAAAGATACTAGAAGTAACTAAACAATATCAAAATAGTCAGAGCAGGGGAAATAGCAACCAGGATCGCGCTCCCACTATTCATACCTTCGACAACACAGGAAGTACCGAAAAAATAGTGTGCCACAAAATACATCTAAAATTTCGCTGTAAATATAGAGAAGATGCGCCCAAACAATCTTATACCAAGGTTCAAGAAGTGCCAGTGCTACGGACATACAAAACAATTCTGCAACCATACGGAAATAGGTATGAAATGCGCGGCAAGGCACCCCACATAGCAGTGCGAGAGGCCAAGAAAGCTACCAGCGAAATTCTATGGCTGTGGAGGAGCCCATTTTGTCAGCTATCGTGGGTGGCTAGTGCTGCAAGAGTTGCAAAAAATTAAATTAAATCAAGCGGAATGATAATATTCTGCAAATAAAGAATAAATGATCGAAGTTGTTGCAACAATGTATGAAATAAAAAAAGCAGTGAAAATGAAAGTGAGAAAGATGGAGAGAAATAGAAAGAGCGAATTGGGTATACAAGATACGAAATAGAAAGAATAAGAGATATTGGAAGATCAATGGCGGAGGAATTAGCGGTCAGGAACAAAGACATACAAACATAGGAGAAAATATCTAGAATGCGGGGCAGCACGTACAATGCGGCCTATCTGGACCTAATAACTGAGGGAACGCCATTATATCTGATGACGAAGAAACGATGTGATAAAGAATAATTGCTAAATTTAGTTTTAGGAATGAGGAAAGGGAGAATAGGTTTCAGGAGAATGAAGAAGCGAGAGCATGTAGAATGTGCACAATCCTTAGACCACCTGATGAATGAATATCCATAGCTGAAAGATAGTAGTGTATGTAGACAGGTAGTATTTCATGAGGATGGAAGAGGAATAGAATGTATGAAAGCAGCCACCAAGAGGAGGACTGGGAGCTCATAAAAAATAGAATATAATTCATGTAAATAAAGTATGTAAATTATTATTATTAGTAATAGTATTAATATTATTCCAGGCCGCGGTTTAAATCACCTTGACGAATGTTTCTGCTTGATTTATCAAGGTGATTTAGACCGCTGCCTGGAATAATATTAATACTAATAATAATAGCTAGGTACGAACTAGAAAAATCGTCAACTACCCAACGGAAGTGAGGAACCTAGTTAAAGAAAAACGTCATCACAGCTAAAGAGAGAAATATACATACCTAAAGGAACTGACAGTCGATAAGAAAACCAACTCACACCTATGGAAAGCGACACAAAAAAGAAAAATACCAGTCGATCTTGAACAAACCTTCATAACCCATGAGGACCAATCATCGACATTCCAAGGGAATGAAACATAGACAATGAGAATAATGTCTTCAGAAAGCCAGACTACATAAAATAGATACACGCAACCTGATTCCAAAGAAGGCATCTGGAAATTATCTAACAGACTAAGAAAGATACCAGACTGCTGAAAAGCAGCAGCAGTTATCATGCTGCCAAAATCATTACAGACTGCTACCACCCATTCGGATTCTGATATCGACACTCCACCATCGATCGGGTCCACGGAATTACGAATAGAGTTTTTTTCTAAATGCCGCCCACCCAAACCGAATTCGCCTGTCCGTTTCTTTGACATCCTTCTGTATAGCCGTATTGTCTACTATGATTGGTCTTTAGAAGATGTGGTAATTCGCCATTATATTGATTTTATTCATGTTCATGTTTAGACCAATCTGTTGGAAGGCGAGTTAAAGATCATACAGCATTTTCTATAGGACTAGGGCGTCTGTGCCATAATGTTTATATCGTCCATGAAGCATATATGTGAGATGCATTCACCATTGATATTCAGGCCCAGTTTATTCCACGGTAAGAGCTTGAATATGTTTTCGAGGGCATTCGTAAAAAAATTCGGTAAGATTACATCTCCCCGTTGAACACTTTTTTGAAGCATTATAGGTACTTAATCCTGGATTTATATAGTCACGGTTGGGGCAATGTACAGGCATTTGAGTATCTCAATGTGTTAGTTCCATTCTCGTCGTCGTCTCTGTCTTATCCATATTACTAGGCATTGAGTTTCGTACGTTTCATTTCTTGGTTGTGTATTCTGTTGCGTACTTTGTGCCCCTTGATACTTCGGATTGTCCTCTTCACTGCCTATCGGACTATGCTCTTGGTTCTGTTGGTATCTACTCTAGTTTCTCCGGCATATGTCATTATTGGCCTAACGAATGATTTATATATTCGGGTCTTTGCATCTCGTTTTAGGAACCCGTTCTTCCACATGATATCTTCAAGCACCTAACTATTCTAGATGGTGGAATTTTTATGTTTTTTTTTAATTCAATATAGTATATTCAATAGAGTATTGAGTGATTTGAACTAATGGAATTTTTTAATTAAGAGTTTGGTTAATTTATTCATTATCCGTTGTAATAAAAAAAAATACAAAACAAAATATTCAAAATATTCAAATATCAAACGATGGTCTTTTCATCCAGTACATTTATATGAATAAATTATTAATATTTAAGATTAATATTAACAATTTAACATCTCATGTATAGAGTAGGAATGGTACATATACCAATGGATAGAGGGCGCTAAGGCCAACAGGACTGTCAAAAAATATTTCTAAAATATAAGGCCATTGGCCGTTGGTGGCGGCGCCGGGCACAAATCAACAATGTTGTTTTTATAATTACTTAGACTTAAAATGGACAAGAGTAAAGTATATTTCCTTAAAAAATAGAAATAAAATGTTGCTTGATTACAATACTTTATCCTTATCATTCTTACGATAATGTCATAGTATTACAATATATACAAACTTGCCAATTTTAAATATTTATGAAACTTCTTTAAATAAATTTCAATAAAGCGAATCGTTGTCTTAAGTTAAATTTATAACGAATAATGTAGTAGTACAATAGTATGATGATATATTAGAATCAGATTTAAAATAGCCAGCTAATTCCGTCTAGATTTTATCAAAACAGCATGTGGTAGAAACAGCTGAATCATTTATATACATCTTTTCTTGCGTGTGTAAAAAACGAAACAAAATTAATTAATTAATTCAACGTTTAATTGGATAAACTGTAATTAATGCGTAAATCTTAATATTGAACAGAATTATTTATATTATTATAACAACAAACGTTAATACAAATGAGGCACAATTTTGACATATCCTTTACACAATTTTTAATAATATGCTATGAATAGAGTACCGATAATGGACATCAAAATTGTTTAACATACAACGTAGTAATTTTTATAATAATAGTTTTATTCGTTGCATTATTTTATGACTAAGCAGCTTTAAAGACAATTGCTATAATTGTATGCGGTTACATAAACATGTGTATGAGAATATTATTTAAGGAATAGCTGGGGGCTGTTTATATTTATGAACGCTATCTATCATCACAAATTATAATTGCTCTAACGTTGTAGTTCAACCGCCAAAGTTTAATTACCAACTCAATTTATCCTTGCGCGCGTTTTCAGTTATTGATGAGATTGTATTTATTATTTGCATAGCCGAATTGAAGCTGTGCCTAATATTGATATTTACATTATGCTGATAGTAATGTTTATATGAATAGTACATTGCAACTACACTTTTACGCTAACAGGGATTGAAATTGATATTCCTAAGTCCGTTATTCGCTCATATCACGTAACATATATACCCATGTGGAGCTTAAGCGTAAAATAAAGGTATCAATTTATATATGCGTTCAATCCAATTCAAATACAGTCATGCTCATATTCATAAGCGACAGTAACAAAATAACGCATCCCTAAATGTAGAATAAACCATTACATTTTGGCAACCGAAATAATAATTATAATTTCTGTATTATTACTTATTTTGTTCTACTACCAATTGGTAGGTAGAACAAAATAACCACCTATTAGTACTTAAACCGTCGATTAACGTATAAGTGGACATTGTAAGAGCGGACGTAAGAAAATTATCCGCTTTGGAACATAAACTTAAAATCATTTAACTGTCCGTTTTGCATTTAACGTGCGATAATTTTTAACAAACGTTTAAGAATACGGGCATCAGTATGCATAACTTCAAAGTGTATCTGAAATCGCTAATAAATAGGTAGATATAAATATTCAACCCTGATCCCACCCCAAACTTGCAATATTTGTAATTGAGAATAATGCTACTATTATAAACTTTTTCACTCCGTATCAGAGGAAATTTCATTAATCTTATACCAAAGCAGATTTAGCTCTGCATATCATGTATATCCTAAAACCATATGATTAATACTATACTAATAGTGTCAAGCAGAACAGATCGAGGATATACAGCTTCAAGTTTAATTATGTATATATGTAAGCAGGTATGAAGTCATTTAAATATTTCTCCTATTATCCTAATTCTAATGTGGTATCTCCCCGGGCATTTTCCTAATTTTCACGACGAGAGGTACTATCGTAATATCGTACATCTTTAACTTTAAGTATTAATAAATTCTTTATATAAAGTACTATTCGGACAATATATTTAAGTTAAACTACAAATCGTATTACGTTCGCTTATCTAAATTATTACAGCGTTATATTTAGCCAGGGTTGTTACTGAACGATTAATTTCATATAACATACAAAACTAAAACAAACAAAAATAGGCACTACAAACATTGATCCAATGTCTAATTCTATAATATGTAGGTATAATCGTTTATAGTATTAAACCGTACATTGTTAAAAAATATAATAATACCAGACGAAGTCATTCTTCTTCGCATTGTATTAACGTAGGCTTCATTTAACTGAAAGCCATATAAAATCCATGATACATTTTCTCATCATTTCACTGATTCCCATTACTTCTACATTAAGACTTATCGATTACTATCTATTTTTGCATCACCCTGTAACTGGAGGTATTTGTATCTTCTTACCCTTTTAGATAATGTCTTTAGCTTCTGTTTTAGCATATGCAGTATCTACTGCATCGGATTTTCTTCGTTTTATACTTATATATAAAATGTCTTCTACAATTCGTACATGCTTATTGCCCCTACATTGTTTTTATTCAGGTTTATTCCTTGAGATATTATTAAAGAGTTAAAATATTATTAATATATTAAGTTTTTGGCGCATCACCAATTGTCCTGCTTAGCACAGTGAAGGCAGCACCTCATATTGTGTAGTTCTATTTCTACGTGTGTTTACAAGACATTACTCTAACCGTTATATTTCTTAGCTCTTTCATATCCATTGTTCTGAGGTCCCTTTTTGTTCTTGCCACGTCTGCTCTGGTCTCATCTCCATGGGTTCGAACGATGGATTTGCATATGCGTACCTTACTTTCAGTTCTTATTTATTTATTTTGCTATATCAGACCATTCATATATTGAGAGTACTTGCTATTATGCTATTGAATAGCTTCAGTGTTGTGTTAATCAATGTGATACCTCGGTAATTAGAGGACTCATTCTTCTCGCCTTTTATTAATGTTGGTATTGTAGTGCCCTCCAGGTATCATGAATGCTCTCTTGTGATATTTTCTGAAACGGAGATAATATTTCCGTTGCGAATGGTGTACCGCCGCCCTTGGTTAGTTAATTGTTGATGTTATCAGTTCCCGGAGCCGTGCAAATCTTTAGTTTCTTTATAGCTTGCTCTACTTTCTACTTGTTGCTCTGTAATCGGCCATCTTATGATATCGTAAGGTTGGATATATTTACTATTTCTTCATTCTTATATAGGTTTCTAAAGCATGTGTACTATTCCTCTTCGGACAGCGGGTGGTTTTCGGTGTATTCGTGAATCGGTTTCTGTTTCGTTTTCGCTTTCAGTAGCTTTTGTAGTTTCGTGCCTCGTAGATATCTAATTCTATATCTTTGGTGAATGACTCCCAGTATTCTTTCTTTATTGCCCATTTTTCTGCATTCAGTCGGTTTCTCGTGCTTCCTCTTTGAACCCAGGTTTCGAATATCTTGTGTTGTTTAAATACAACTTACGCGCTCTTAAATCTTCCGCATCTACATTCTTAATATTTTCGTATATTTTGCTCCAGCTTTCATACATTCCATCCAATTCGAAATTCTTGTTTCATATGTGTTAGACTAGATTTATACCGGAGTGATATGTTCTCCTACATTAGCGATTCGATGTTAAGCTTTTCAATAAATTATCAGTTCTTTTTCTTGTATTTAATAGCTTGTTTGAATGTTACCATTGTTACATCTAGTCATATTTGATTATGTTGGTCAAACTTCACAAGATTACGGGTATCAATTGTATATCCTATGGATATTCTTGGTTATCATCAATAGGTTCTTCAATCATACATAAATTAATTTCTAAAAATGTAAAATATTTTCACATATTTCTGTATAAGAATATACATAGACTAGACTAGAAATATTACTATAAATAATTTTAAGTTAATCGATACTTTATTTTAGTATACCTTCCAGTTCGCGGATGGACTTTGTCCTGTTCGGATATTATGCGCGTGCCCACAAACACATTATCACAAGCTAGATTTATACTAAACCTAAATATATAACGATTAATTTAAGTATTTAATTTATGTATCTCGTTTTATCGTAAATATTTTCAATATTATTTTGTATTCGATCTTATTTCATTTAAAATAATGATGTCTTATTTATATTATCCCGCAACGCGATATTGATTGTAAATTGAGGTTTTAACTGTCCTTGTTGCGTTTCATGTGTCATAAAGGTTACTTATAACGATAATATGATAGCAATTCTGAGAATTCTTCAGAAGTTTTCATATGTCATTATAGTTGAAATAAACTTTAGCAATCTCCCAACTAAAATGAACATTATTTCCTTATTCTGTAATAACACAGTTATATAGAGGACGCAACTTATGTCGCTGCGAATTATTTCATACACTTATACAATATACTTCATAAATTTTTGATGGTATTGCTAGAGTTCTTATATTTTTTTATAGAAATTGCTATCGATTTACAATATAAAAGTCTTTGCTAGTTATGTATCGGTAACATAAACGTAATTTTCTGCTATTGATGACATTTATTCTATGTATTATTTAAATATTTTTAGCGCAATGATTTATCTTTAATTTAACAGATTCTTGTCCAACGGGTCGTAACTATAATAGGGCATGCCTGTCCTTAAAGATTATCTCTTTGTAATGGTTCCATGTTTTCTAATTTTAGCCCTTATTTGGGCAATATATACGTCAGTATTACTGATCCTCTACTGGATGTTATATAATATAACATGCGTACAAAAACGTACAAAAATTAAACGACTCATAGAAACGATAATTTTAAGCATAAACATGTATATTATTATTATTATTTTTACGTTCACCTTCTCAGCATTAAATGCTGTAAATCATTCACCGATCCCTGTTAAAGTGGGGTTAGGGCTCGGGATGATGCGGATCCGAAACATCTTGCTGTTTAGTGCTGTAGAAATTTTGCAATCCTGCAGGTATTAAGTATGACTGCCTTTTTCATTTTGATCTGGATAAAAGATTTGGGGGGGGGGGGTATATTGTTGTTATGTAGTGCCAAGGTATGACCCCGGTTGTTGATAAGACAATTGGAATAATGGAAACATTTTTCATGTTCCACATTGTACATTCGACTTTTAGGTCGGCGTATTTATCATGTCTATAATGTCGCTATACGGTTGTCTCGTAGATTTATCTTGTACTACAATAACAGGCCTATTAATTTGGATAGTTCTGTCGGTTATTATAGTTCGGTCCTAGTATATAGCGATTGTTCTCAAGGTAGTAAGGAGTTTGTGTATCAACTTCAATCCCAAACTATACTGCCAAAAATTTATGGATAATATTGGCTATTTGGTTGTGTGTGCTAATCTAGATCACGCACTAGTAGTGTGCTGGATAGTTTCGCTTGTTCCCTGGAATAATATACATTTATCACTTATTACGGTGGTATAGTTTAAAGCATATTTTTGATTGTTTCTGGTGGCCATTACTTGGTTTTGGATGCCATTCATATATCCAGTTGTTTCTGGAAATAGCTCCCCTATGTTAAGCCATGCGTTCGATGCAGCTTTATCGACTGTTGGCTGTTTTAGATCCATTATTATTACTACTACACCACAGAAACAAACAAATCAAATATACGATTAAAACGCTCCGTTAGTAGTATATATTACGTAACAAAATAATATTAGTAGGTCAGTAAAATCAAATAAATTCAAAAATTATCAAATTTATTCATATCAATGACTTTTTTACAACACCAAAAATTAAACTAATACAGTTTTTCCATCCAAACTGTATGTATAAATTAATTAGACATAAGAAAATGTTACGGAATAGAAACTAAGAAATGGTTAACCATGGCGCAGATTTAGATATTGTGATGGCAATTATATTGCACAATCTGTAAAAAAGTATAATATCTAACTAATTGAATGTATTATGCTTATACAACTTTCTACAACGTTAGTCAACAGAACTAGGAAACAAACAGGCCACATTCCAATCGACAAAAAAAATGGATAAAACGACTCAAAGAGCACCAGTAGAACTGCTACATTTTTACTGTCAGGGCCTCTTTGAGTCGTTTTATCCATTATTTTATCGATAAAGGTGAAACCTAAGTTCCTACGACAAGAAGTATGAAACAGGTTGCGTCAGAAATGGGGGGCTAAATATAACGTTAACAGAAGCCGGCCGCTACCAAGATGTTCCCACAGAAGCAAGGATACCTCCAGGCGAAATGAAAATGCTCTGCCGACAGCGTATTGGGAATCCGATAACCAGAGGTAAGCTTGGAGATTTCTCATAAGAACACTCCAATACACCCACCAACTCGATGGCCATTGCAATGGAAAAGAGAGGATGACCTAGAATTCATCAAAACGTACTTCTGGGCTAGTAACTACGCCAAACAAAAAAAAAACAGGTGCAGAGCAAGACTAAAAGAATCCTGATATCAAATAGGATCTGGAAACAGCCAACAATGATTGACCGACCAAGTTAGATTCCTCCCTACTCGGAAAATGTTCTCACAAACTTAACTGGACGAATTAAAGGTAGCGGAAGAAGTAGTTCAATCCCCATCACCCTCACCAAGAAGGACAAGACAAGAACAAGAAATTTTACCGGCGAGTGAATATATGATGGTACCAGATAGATTCAATAATACATTCATTGAATATGTAGGCGTTGAAATATGCAACCGACAAAAAGTTCACAAGGTGTCATAATGAGAAGATGTCAAACAGTTGGCAGAAATATCATTCTACATATTACCTTACAGAAGTTAGGATTTTGTGATTCTCTAAAAGGGACATATGATTTTATTTACTGTGTAGCACGTTTTTCTTCGAACTAAATCAGCAATATATCACTATGACGAGCCACCTTTGAGGAAAAGACTAAACGAGAGAATATATTGATCGAATCAAATTGATAAAATAGTCGCATACTTAAACACCCAGTAATCATCGAAGCGATTATAAAAAACGATAAAGCAGGTCCGGCATCAGCTCGTAATACGTAAAAACTCTCCTAATTTTAAAACAACGCTAGAGGCGACACTGGATAAACAAAAATTAACCGACTGACCAATGCACAGTAGTCAAATCTGTGGAGTCAAGAAGAATATCATGACCGCATTGCTAAATGGAACAACGCAATATAGGAAATAGTAGTACATATACAAGAAATGGAAGTATTTCAAAATGTACCTAGAATACTTAGTGTTATCAGTCGCTCTTGGAAATCCTGACAAAATCCTAAGCTTCTCCACATTAGACCGCACATGATATCTAAACCTAATGACCCAAAGTTGCCCAATAACGACCTATTACTTGCTTCCCTGTAATTTACAAAATACTTGCCTCGGAAATATTCTAGCAATGGAGCAAAATGGCTGTAAATGAGCATCAAGGGGTAGCAAGGAATGGAGTCATTTACTGTATGTAGACAATCTCAAGCTATACTCCAGTAGAAACGACGAACCGGCGAGTCAGCTCAAAATGAAATTCGGAGTTGCAAAGTGTGCTGGGCGCATATTAAGAGAGGATTACTTCAAGATGGCCAGAATGCGGTATTATCTGATATTATAACGTTCAGAAATGTATAAATATCTCGGCGTCAAGAAATTTATAAAAACCATAAATGCATGAAGGACGCGATAACATAAATTATTCTCGAAAAACTTAAGCTTGTTCTTAAAGCATATCTGTACTCCAATGAGAGAATAACAGCTATCTATCTGCAATCAAGGGGTTATACTTGTTGTGACATATACCTTTGGCATGATAAAATGGACAGATACAGATATTCATGGATTGAACCGACTGTTTTGCTATCAACACCATGCTCGGTAATAAAACGCTTTACACTGCTTATCTGCAGGAGATAGAGGAGTCAACAATCTAGACAACACGATATGTTGAACCCGCGGCAATATATTCAGAACAGCTCCTCATCAAGGCGCTCGCTGAGGTGGATAATAACTACACTCCGTTAAACCTGAAAAAAGACTTATTAACCACTAAGTCATACAGGTCAAGTTAGAGAGTACATGACTAGGAAAAACTTTACTTGGTCGCTACCCTACCGCGCTACGCACTCCGAACAGATTCCGAACTATCTCATCTTTACCTGATTGGAAGAAGCCTTATGTCAGAGAAGGAAGATTTAATCGCTATCCGAGATCAGACTGTACCTACTCAAGCTTGCCGGAGCCTCACACTGAAGCAAAATATTCGAAGTGTACAATACCGCATGTGTAACCAAGCCACAGAATCCATTCAGCACATTATATCAAGCTGCAACTGTCGCATCTGGAGACTATATAGACAGGCACAATGTCATGTCCAAAGTCATCCAGCATATGCATGATGTCCATGTTATGGAGCTACTCGGGAATTCCAAGAAAACGAGTTCCTCAAGATATGATGGGGATAAGACAATAATAACTGATAGAAGAATTAAACATAATAGACCTAATATTGTGAAATTTCAAAAACGGACAAGCGAGCAATTATTTGAATGTTTGCGATGAAAATTGATAGGCAGCTTTTATGGAAAAAATGTTGAAATACCAAGACACATGAATGAAAGCATTTATATGAACTGAATGGGTGTCAAACATTACCGTTGATAATTACCGTGGCAATAGCAAAACATCTAAGTGAGAATCTTAAGAAACTGGAACTAGACGAGCATGGACTTCTTATGCCCTTCGTCATTCCCAGCGTGTATTACAGCTCGGGACAGCCAGAACAGTTTTAGCACTGTCGTTACCTTGGTTAGATGAAGCGAGGTTGCAGCAGTAAACCAAGACTAAGTGTAAAAATAATAACAATAATAACAATGATCATCATATATTGTCAATGTCAATTAATTGACATCTACACACTTAAAGTAGTGCGTTGTAGGTGGTTGTAGCTAGTTGTCTATGGTTGTAGCATTGATTAATCATCATGTAGATGCCAACATCTGTCAACATCATGGCATTTGAGGTTCTGACATACAGTTTGCTCTGTCGGTCAACATTTGTTCATTTCCATATGTGCTTAAACGGACAAGACGAGTAAATAGTTAGACAGTACTGACATCGTTCGACCCTAGTATTGCAGCAGCGATTTTGCATGGGCGTTGCATGTCTTGGGAGTGTATTATTTTATTAACATAAAGCTTAAAAATAGCAGTAATCTGTAATGCTGGATTGTCATATTGAGACTGACCGAGGCAAGTCTTCTAAATACAATATAAAGTTGCGGAACCCGCCTGTACAACGTTCATTGGTAACTAGTTTCACACGTCTTTCACATATTGTTAGTCCATATCGCAATTACAATTAGGTACGGCATAAATTAACCGGCAGATCGGTAGGTCAGCACCCCAAATCAATGACGTTGACAGACGTTGAACATCTATGTTATAATTAATCAATGGTTGTAGTTAAACATTACGTCCGCAATGGTACAACAAAAAGTACTTAAATATCTCAGATTGTCTACTTACTTTTATCCACTATATAACGGTTCGACTTATAATGTTTCAACAATGATGATATTACATGCTAAAGTTTTTCCAATTGTTAATTACTTCATAAAAACTCGTTTAATTGTTCACTGGCAATTTGAAAGTACATTTAATTCTTTCTTCTATAGTAAATATGCTTTGCGCTTAGGATATGAAATAAAATTACCATTAAAAATAATAAGCTTCCAAGAAATTAATTCCGTAATGTAATAATTGTTATTTTTGTTCTAGGTAAGTGCTTATGCCCTATTAAACCGTAACACAACTAAGGTCAGTATGGTTCTATTAATACACCTGTTTTGAATAGCCCATTCGCATGAACAATCAATAAGAAGTGTCATTAAATCAGGTTAATACTGAGCATTAAATTAGAGTAATTGCCGAAGGGCACTCAATTAGCGGTTGGTATCAGGTGGCTTGCATTGAGCCACTAACACTACCGCCCATCTGCACTGCCCCTACACCTATAAACACTAGGAACGACGTGTCGGTTGCGGACCATCGCGGTTGATCGCATCCATTAGTCCTACTGATCGAGCCCGTCCTGTCGCTTTACGCTCCATCTACTCCACATCCGATATACATACTGAATATATATAGTCACTTTAGTATTTTATACCTCATCTTATAAAAAAAGTACTTAGTGTAATCTCCTGAGAATCTATCACTTTTAAATTATATATTGCGAACTTGCCCTGTGCAGTTATTTATTCGCCATTCGTCGCAATATAGAGCTCGCAGAGTCGTAAAATACGGCTGTATAAAGAAACTTTCCACAGTAAGAAATAAACAAAATGAGTTTATATCAAATAGTCTGATATAGTCAATGCACATCATTTTATCACACATATCATATTAATTATAATAAAACAATTTTATATGTAACAAAAAATATATGTTTTTTTCAATTTATTACATTAATTTATACATTATAACTCTATCAAATGAACGTCAATTCGTTGAAAATAATTATTTTAGCATATATACTGTTGTTGCTATTTATTTATTGAGAATTGGCAACACTGGTGTTGCTAGGTGCGATCCGACTGCGCCATCGCAAAGTTTTATATTTTTTATGTATACCATCATAATCAGGACGTTTTTTCATATATACGCTATTTGTATAGTTAACAGTGCATTGAAAATTGTATCTTGCCAAAACATGGATTTGAATCGTGAACTCTTTTGTGCGATGATTTTCTAAGATTCTCGAGGTGGATTATCCCAACAGCAGTGTGCCGAGCGACTTACTATAACTTTTGGTGATAAAGCACCATCCAATGCCACAATATATCGATGGTTTTGTGAACTTAAACTTCATTAAGGGATGAATTTAAACAAAAAATCAGCCGTTGTGGCAGAAAACATTGATGCTGCGTATGAACTGATAATGCAAGATCGTCATGTGACCTATCGTGAATTTGAGTCATCCCTGGTTAGTATGACAAGTATACATAAGACATTACATGCAGATTTAGCAGTCAAAAAGAGTTGTTCGCCTTGGTTTCCGAACAATTTAACAATCGATAAAAAATACTACTTCAGAACGGAAAACTGCAGAAAAGTGTAGATCTTAAAAAAACGATAAATAAATTTTTACACCACAATCAATGTTTTTGTTATTCATTCTCAATACATAAATAGCAACCCTCGGACATGTTATAAGGTCATCTGTTTAATATAAGGCGAAGGTCTAACATCTGAAATAGCTACATAAAGATATAATATTAAATCTGTTCATTACAGAAATTGGATGAAATATTATGTATATAAAATTTATATAGTCAATTTAAATTTATATTAGTAGTACATTTATAACCGTTATTTGTTAATTTTTTAAATAAATATAAATTATTATTAATTACTGCATGTTTGCGAGGAGATATAACATACTCCAGGGGTAAATTAGATTTTTAGTTTTTATTAATTTTTCCCCATATTTTAAATTTTAGCATTCATTGGTACATGTTCAAGTTTGAAATAAGTGTAAACCTAGCAAGTATTATTATTTAATAATTAGAGATGATTATGAATTAATGCGTGTTTGCAAAGTGAAATGTCTTAGTCCAGGCATCAAAAACTTATACAAAAAATATTGTCTCCTTATTTCAAATTTGATTATTCATTGTCATATGTTCAGATTTAAAATATAGGCAAACATAACAAGTATTTTATGAATAAGATCATACTTTATATAATAAAACATGTCGCATTATAATTTACTCGTAAAAAACTTTTACACAAAGCGCGCTAATTACAAGATTCTAAAACATGTACTCCATTCGTAATAAAAAAAATCTAAATTAGCATTTCGATTTTTTTCGCTATAACAATAGCTTCCTTATACGTCAGTGTATTAGGAATGTAATGTAAAATGTCCATATGTCGTCTGACCGTACGTTGTCCGTGACACTCCCTGGTGACACGTTAACGAAAAAAAAACTACTGTACTGTATAGTTTATAATTTCCACTCTGATGTATGTGTGTATTAGATTATATTCTAATGTCTCTGTCAGTTACAGTTTTTCTCTTTTTAAAGCAGTATGTTAAGAAATTTGCATCGGCGCCGCCTGTTGACGAAGGTCATATGCGGAAATTTGAAAAAACTTCATTTGCAAACCTAATACTGTAATTTTTGTTCCAGGATTTTACAATTGCTAAATATTTTTTCAGTTGTTTACGTTTACTCTTTTAAACGATGTTTAGTGTTCCTCACAACTCTATTTGTTTTAATTGAAACAGCTCAATATTATAATATTATTATTATAGTTAGCTTTGCTTGGAGAATTTTGCTTGATGTACATTGTTTAATTATAGCTTTCTTATAATCCTCCCCAGTTGTCAAATTACACACAAAATAGGTACTTAAGGTACACAGTGTGTATGTAATTTCAGTCTCAGGCGCATATTCAATTGTCCAATAGAGTACAAAATATATTTGTATGACATTGTTCCCTGGGAAAGTTATAGGTAAGCAAGTTTTACAATCTTTGGCTAGTGTTGAAAACAATTGAGTTAAGACAAGTGTTTGTCTTCAATGATTATTTCCGTATCCAATCAAATCTCGAATACTCTTATAGAACTGTATTCTTATCTTCATTTATATTAGCTAATGTTTTAATTCAATGCTTTGACTTCATAGATATTAATTATTCTTCTTGTTCATTTCTAAATTATTCTCATATCTGTGTAAAACTGGTAGGTACTCGCAAACTTGTACTCGCGAGTACTTTTTTAGACTTTCCTGTACTCGATACTCAGTCCACGAGTAATTTTATCTAAATTTACTTGTACTTATTGCCTTTTAAATAAGGAAAATTAAGAGGTTATTAGATTAGTTATTAGAGACGTTTTGGGTCACCCCTTGAGCATCCTAGGGATAATAGGTTGCAACTCTACGACTTTAGGGGATTTTGCATGATGACACTAAACCGAAAATGGCTTTACTAGGTACTAGGACTGCTATATTTCAAAGAAACTGAAATTCAATATTTGGAAGGCTATTGTCAAATATTATAGCGTTTAGCAGCTGCTGTGGATATTATTCAAGGTGCAGCAAACACCTATTTTGGATAAGTACTTCCGACCTTAGCGTTTTTGACTAATAAATGGGAAAATGGACATTTTAGTGTCAACATAATTTTAAATGCAAGCTTAGAAGCGTCAGTTCAGTACACAATAACGTACTTAGTACTTAGTACATGAACTCTGCATTGGAGTACATTTGCTGTAAAGTAATTGTACCCGGTACTCCTTTTTGAATATACTCGGAACAGCTCTGTATCTGTATTCTTTGAAAAAAATTATCGAAATAAATTTCATGCGTAATTTAGTTGTTTGCTGAGTTACTATTACATACATACAGCATTTTGAAACTAACCATACCATAAAAATCTAAAATATTGAATAACATTTATTTATTGGTAAGATTCTATGACAACATTAATTTTATATGGAAATATTAATATTAATAATGCAGTATGCAATATATGTATATGATGGAATTGGTTGATATTGTAGTTCTATAAAATAGAAGAAAGCACTCGTCCTTCAATACCATTCGCCCGAGATGGGAATTAACAATCACTAATACCGAGGTGAAGATCGAGGGAAGAAGATGAAATACAATTTCAATTTTTGGCAATGTAATTTTATTTAGTTAGTTTAAATTTAATAAAAATAAAAAACGTTTTAAAAAAAAGATATATATTTCAACCTAATAAAAATAGCAATATACGCAACAATAGTGCATTGATAAAGTAGTATGTATAGGTTTATTTATTGCTATTTAAATATAGGTCGTTGTACTTTTATTAATAATAAAATTCAATTTAAATAACATTGATTTCTCAAACGTGCGCAGAGCAAAGTAAATACAGACCACTCGCCGGAAATATAAATACAAGTCATGTTTGTAAATGCTCTGCTGCATATTTTATGAATGATTATCGAAGGGCATAGACGTGCTTTTTTTCCGCAAGCAGTCTCTTTGAAAGAAAAATATCACACCCGCTGGCACACGAGTGGAATGCATTGAAGTATTTTTAAGACTGCACCGGATCTTATTGTTTGGTTAACGCGGAATATCTGTGAATTTTTTGAAGCCCTCGCACCTCACAATTTAAATTCATACTTTATTCATTTCGTCATCGACGCCGCATGAAAGGCGTTTTATATTATTTACACCTCATGCATTGTATAATATTTGTTTTTATATGAATTTTTGTATAATGTTATTCCTTTGTGAATACTATGCGCTTTCTTTGGCTATCACACGCCTCCATAAGCTCTTTCATTGTTTAAGTGCGATTTTATGTTTCATAAATAATGGTTATGATTTATGGCCTGAATTATTGTCGTGTGAGGTATGGGAATCCAGTTGTTTCATGATACGGACATAAACATGAGCTTATGTCTACATAGATAAATTTTAAGTTATTATCTCTTATGTTTTTATCGTCTGATCGTATTATTTTTGATTTATGACAACTTCATTGAAAATTGTCTCATACATTTTTCTCTAGAAATATAAACTATTTAGTATTGCAGATCTACTCAAACAAAAGTAAGTCAAGAATTACACCATTAATGTAGTGAATAATTAATATAATAATTCAAATGTGAATGTTATTCCGATTTTTCACGGATTATGTAGGAACAGTGAGACACGATTTACCTGTTAATCTTCAATTAATTACAATAAGATGGGTAACCTAACAACAGCGAAAGCCTGAAGCCCACATGCCTGCCTTACGTTTGTCAATCCGCAACCATACGTCAGACAATCAGAGACCAGATGTTTTGTATATAGTTCAATACTTTAGGTATTCTGCGACGTAATTTAGGATTAGGATAAGAAAATCTGCACTGACCTTACACATGCTCCTGTATTAAATAAACAAAGTAAATATAGCTTATCATTCTTATGGCAAAAACCTAATCGCGATCCCTTGACATCGAATAGTAATAAAATAAAGAATAAATATATACAAGAAATTTATTATTATGAGCAGTTGATTTATTTAAGCCGCTTTCGTTTATTGTTCGGGAGTTGTTCCGGGCTGAGAGAGACCAACCCACAACAGCTCCAGAACGATAATGGAAAGTGGCTTTAGTAATGGTTTTCCTTATTGCTTATTAGATTAGTCGATATCTTGGTTTTATCCATATTCATCGTTAGACGAACCTGTTGGGAGGCGAGGTTAAGGTCATTCAGCATACACTCCAGATCTTCGGGCGTCTCTGCCATGTTGACTATATCGTCCGCGACGCGTAGATACGAGATGTATCACCATTAAATCATCCTAAATATCGGTCGAGTTTATTCCATAGTAGGAGCTTGAGGACATTCGTAAAAAGGGGCTGGAAGATTACTCCCTACCGGACACCTATTTGAAGGAGTATGGGTGCTGAACTATATTTAGCCTGTCGTTGTTGCAGCACTGTAGAGGCATTTGAGTTCCTCTATATATCGGTAATCTACTTGACATCGTTGCAGAGAGTGTAGGAGAGCCAGGTTTCGATGGAATCGCACGCTTTCTCGTAGTCGACGAAGGCCAAGCAAATAGGCTTGTAATACTAGTCCACTTTTGTATAATTGGTCGTGCCGTATGGATATGGCCTATTGAAGCCCTTTCTAAAGCCTGACTGTTCGCGTGGTTGGAACTGGTTTAACCTTTGGGTGATTCTGGAAATCACATTGTAGAATTGCTTCAGTATCGAGATAGAACTATAGTTATACCCGCGGGTTTGGCTCGTTTCTTAAAAAAAATTAGTTCACATGCTTATGCTTATGTTACACGCTTCTGGCGTTGTGCCGCTATGCATAACTATAACTGAGTTGAATAGATTTTGAATCTCTTGTACAATTGGATTTCCAGCAGTTTTTAGAAGTTCTGATGTAACGCTATTCTCACCTGGTGCTTTGTTTCTCTGTTTTCTCAATGCTAGTTTTATCTCTAATATACCTACGTCGGGTATATCTTTGGCGTAGTGTCGGATGAGTGTTGCTCGTGTATCCTTAATTGCAAGGGGCAGTGCTGTTGGTGATATTGAGAAGCGATAGAGTTCGCCGTAGAACTTTTCTATATCACAGTTGATTTCTTATTTCAAGTTTACTATTTCCCCAGTATCCGGTTCCAGACGTGCGTCTTTCCTTATGGAATTTTTAGTCCTTTGATCCTAGATTTTCATCTCACGTCGTTTCTTTATGAGTTCCAGTGTATGGACAGACAGCTTCAATTATTGGGATATTGGTCTACATTTTAAGATATAAAATTCTAGAATATTTTGTACTATTCTCTCGTTCATCTATTTGACATCTGCTGTTTCCGAAAGAGTCGTAAAGCGTATTTGGATCTCTACTTAATTTTTTTCCAAGCATCACTTACTTTGGCCGTGTGTCGGTCGTACATTGGTTTTCTTCATTAATTTCGATCTGTCCAGTTGAACTTTGATGTCTAAGGTGCCTCTTAAAAGCCTTCCTGTTTCAATCGTCGTAGTACTGACACGTCTTTAAATATATGTTTCTTATTGGTCACGATGAAGTCGATTTCATCAACGTTTTGCCATCTGCACTCATCTAAGATCACCTTCTTTTTTAACTTTTCTTAAAGAAAGATTTCTTCGTATAGTGGGCCTAAAAATTCTAAATAATTTATCAGCATATATCCTCGGTGTAGCATTTTTAAAATTAGGCCTCCCCAGGTTTAACCACCACATCCTCCAGTGTCGCTGCTGCCGATGCTTATTCAACATATTGGCAACTAACCTCCATATCTGGAGAACACTCACTACTCGTGACCTGTGGCCCCACTACTAGCCTGCAGCTCGCTCTGCCCTAGCTGTTGGGCAATAAATAAATATTATCATTATTTTTATTAATATCCAGCAATAGACGGACAATATAAATACCGCTATGAGGTCAAATAAATAGATATAAAGGTAATAAAGGGCTGCGAAAACATACTCATATCTCCATACCCACTTGAGATGCGTTGGAAATTAAGATGGGTTAAAAAGTACAGTTGTCTATAAATAATAAATAACATATTGTCTAAAATATTTAATACCAGGTTTGAAGTGAGACGTAAAACAGTACAAACCTGGCCTGTGATTGGCTGATGCAAGTTCGTTGACGGAGAAATGGAAGGCAGAAATATGAGCCGTGAGGACAATTCCTGTTTAATGAATTAGTCTCAAAATGAAAATTTTGAATTTTCATTTTTTGACTAATTCATTAAACACATCTTATCTTATCTTATCTACAAACAGCATTTTTTAATATATTAGTTATGAAATTTGTATAATTCACACGCCGCAGTTGTTTGGAATATACATTAGGTTGAATATGTTTGTAAATGTATATTTCCTTTTGTTATTCTATTAATGTAAATTACTGTAAATAAATATTCAAAATAATTATATATACTGTTTACATACTATAATATATACTGTATTTATTATAGCTATAACATTAAAGTAAGAATGTATGAAGTAAATAAATACATTCCGAGTCATCACAATCCTTAGCTTTTAATAATTCACACGACGATTTCCGCGCTACCGGGTATGAAAATCATTTAACATAGCTAATAACAGTGAGCACATTAATAATAACGCAGGTGCGAAATCAAAACATTGAATAAATCGCCGTGATTAGCGTGGGGATTATCAACAAGGGATATACCATCTGCTCAGCGGATACGGTAAACACTCGCCAATTTACATAGCCTAATCGAAAAGAAACAAACCCCCCAACTTACAAAAGACATCAATCATTGGCTGTAATATGGAATAACGTGCGCATAATACGCGTGTTGTTCATCTCAAATAAAGTATGGGATCGGCAATCTCTGTGCCAAGTGGAGCCGTTCACCGGTAATATATTGCTGCGATCGGGGGGACTAAGAAAGGATTTATAAGCAATCTGTCATAGGACTCGGTTATCTTTTATGTCGAATTGTCTTCCGTGACTGCCACGATATGTTAAAGCAGAATAGCTTGCCAATTGCTAAAAGTTAATTGTGAACAAATAAGAATGTTACCATTTTATTCAGCTGGAACACTAACACGTGCCCCTCAAAAAAAAACGTGATTAGATTTAGTTAACAGAAGCAACTAAACATAATTTATAAAAAACGAGTGTACAATTTTTTTCTTTCTAATACTAATAGTTACTCGTGAATCCATTTATTATAATTAGAATTTCGATTACTAATTTTTATTGTACTAAATATACTATAAAGCAGGTATTTAACTCACAATATATAAAATACTTAACAATCACTGAGTTAAATTTATGACTACAAATATATATCGTTCACCGGCGATTATAGCAGTATAACTAAAAAAAAATAAAACTAACTTTAAAAAAATCTGGATAATTTTTAATAATAATGAATTCTATTACATATAGTAATATGCGAACGAAATATATAAGTTAAACTATGTTTAGTAATTTGGCTTATGTAAAGGAGTAAACTATTATGCATTTAGACCTATTTTCTGAAAAGGATATATTTTTTGAGATTTAAGTTGTGCAACTATTTCCGCCGGTGAACGATATATCGATAGTATTTCGCCTATATATGTATAAAATTGAGTACCATTTTGTTCTTATAAAAGCAATGAATAAGAAATAACTAAATTTTAAATTCAAATAGTTAAAAATCCAATCGTGAATTCGCCGTAAATTATAGAACGTGAATTAAACCTTTATTCCTTGGGGGATTTAATCTTTGCCGACAGCATTTCCCGTGACAATGTTCAGTCTCCTCTGTAATTATTGCTCGCCTCTTTGCTTATACAATCGAATTTTCTAAAACTAGTTGTAACAAATTTCACGTCGGCCTATTCGTCTTAAGAGAGTGACATGCAATTTACCCGTTGGATTTAGTTCAGTGGGCGAGTGTGAGTGTACGAAGTCGAGAAGGGGGCACACCACCCCGTGACCCGGAATGCTGCCGGAGTCCGTCCGGAAGCTCCGGGCGGACACTACAGGCGCTAATTTAAATGAACTTTTTTCGGTGATTGATGAGCTCTTTTCCTCGCCAGATTGGATATTACCGTTGAGTTATTTATAGAGATGGCACGGGCGTAATACTCGCGCGATTATGATAGGTGACGATTTGATTCCCGCTTTGATCGAAGCGCGTCATTAGTTCCCCCGCATCACCCTTATCACAATCATTCTAGCAACATCACAATGCCATAAAGATATTGGAGGTTTTATGTGTGCGTCGTTACGTTTTAATGCATTTACAAATCGACGCGGCATTACTTTTCCGTAAATTGATTAACCCTGTAGCATGGTGGGACGAACAAAATATCCCATTTGCCGGGTTAAATTTGCGCCCGGTCTAAATATATAAAATTTCGTCGTGGTTAAATTAGGTTAAACCGGCGGCTGGGGTAGAGCTCGGGTCAGGCAATTTTCAATCTGAAGTGCACCTTTTTTTCCCGTTCCGGACAATCGGATTTTCCAATTCCTAAATTTATATCACACTTGTGGGTTACGTATAATGAATACGATATCGGTTCGTTCCGAGTCGAGGGAAGGGCCGGTAAACAAGCAGAAGGGAACTTGAATTATTCAGACTCTGTACAAAGGTCGAGTACATATTAATCACGGATTCAATTATAAATGTAATATCGGCTCAGCCGTC
Organism: Lordithon lunulatus; assembly: GCA_963942505.1. Classification (NCBI taxonomy): domain Eukaryota; kingdom Metazoa; phylum Arthropoda; class Insecta; order Coleoptera; family Staphylinidae; genus Lordithon; species Lordithon lunulatus. Next base: position 50,417,907 of record OZ012666.1, on the reverse strand, counting down.
ATAAACTCCAGAAGGGACCGGCATTGTTTCAACTGGCGCGCCAACCAAAACTACCACCCCGTTTTATGATACACTTAGATTAATTTATTAAGTTTCCATTAATTGCTTCCACGAATTAGCCTTATTAGTTTAAAATTAAACTGATGCTAGACTATAAAATAACCCCACTAATTAAACAAGCGGAACTTTTAAAAGCTGCTTGTATGCATCGATGTAGCGGATATAAGTAGAACAACTTATGAATAGCTACAGACTAAACTTGTAACAAACTTTCATTTTGTATTCTATACGCCAGCCCCTACAGAAACGTGTTATAATTTGCATATTGTAGCACCTACATAAGTATTCTTCACATAATACCTAACATGCAATGTGTGCCATTTATTTATATTAATGAATTAATCCGAATATGCAAATGAAAACCGAATCAAGCGCAGCCCCGGCGTTATGCAAACTGAAAACAAATGGTGAACAAATAAAATGCTTGATACCGATTTATAAAATAATTTAAAGTTTTAAAATTGGAATTCTACGAAAAAACTGCGGGGAGTGCAAAGTTTAGTTTGGCAAACGTATTTTCGGTTGTATATCGATTCCACGTTCTTGAGGATTTACATGCTTCTGATCGAAAATCGTACTTCTGTCATACGTCAACTCGTTCAGGGATGCGGTTTATTGTTAAAGCTTCAAATAAGCAGGCATTAAGCTTCGGAAAATAATAAAATTGTATTTCGTTGGAAATAACAACGGGCAACGCGAATCGCACGGAGCGCTATTCTTTTACATTCGTTGTTCTAGACAGCGGGCGGACGATTACGGGAAGATGCTATGTCAGCCGTTGACATATAAATTTGGCTCCAACTTATCCGGGGAATAGTTGAAATTCAGTTGAATTTATTGCGGATAGAATATATGAATGTATAAATTGTATTTACTAGATATCATTATCATAAGTATTACCCATGACGCTAGAATGATAGTGTTCATAGAACTTTAATGAGCTTTACATCATTTAGCCCTTTATTTATTTAATCGCTGTAGTATATCCGCGTTGGTGATTCTTTCAGCCTATGTAACTCTTAGCAATCTCCTATAGGCCCACAACTCGAAGGCTTCAAGACGTTTCTCTTCATTTCTGGTAATGGTCCAAGCTTCCACTCCGAACAGCAGCGTGGAAAACACGTAGCACTTCAACCGTCGAATGCGTAGGGGCAATTTTAAGTCTCTGCAGTTTAAGACGTTGCTCATTTTTCTGAAAGCTGCTTGTTCTATCCTTGATCTCACTGTGTGGGTGTGTGCATTTTCTGTTATAACACGATTAAGATATTTAAGTTGTTGCACTTGTTCCAGACTCACGCCTTTTACTTTTATATCAGCTCTGATATTCTATTGTTTACTCACTACTAAAACGTTGGTCTTTTTATGTTAGTTCCAAGTCAGCAGTCTCAACCTTTTTTTTATTATCTCCAATGTTTTTTACAATCTACCCGTTTGGCCAATCAGTAAATTATTTGTTCTTAGTGGTCATGTGGGAGAGGCAGCCTAGCGGAAGCTCCTTCTTTAGCACCTTCACCACATTATTTAAATTCCATTGTAGATCATCCGGATTAGAAGCTAGCAAGACCAAGTATTCTCGCTTCTTATGAAAATACAATACAAGACTGAAAAAAGAGTATGCAGGTCTGTTTTCTAGATAATATAATAACTTAAAAATGACTGCGGTGATATATCGTATCAAATAAACTTGTTGACATCTCCTTCTAATAATGTACCTCTAAAACCTTTTATAATAGTTTCGCTCTCACAACCGTGCAACAACAATCACCTGTTATGTTACAATAACCTGCGGGAGGTTAGTGATATTTTTAATAACAGCGTGGTTAGAATAATAAAATGTTGTATATACATTTTAGTAAAGTGAATAAAACACAATAAAGATAAATGGATTAGGTATATTTTAAGCCTTCAGTCTTAAGATCTTAGTTGATATATTCTATACATCTCTCCATACGTTATGTTCCTTGATATGTTAATGGGTATAAACCTAGTGAGCTAATAAACCATTATTATTATAATTGATGTGTAGTTAATTTGCACTGAGACTAGGTGAGGTTAAATGGATTTACCCTTAGGCAGTCATCTATATTAGTGATTGGCTATATTCGCCAATGCGCTTGATATGAGTGCAATTGTATTATAGTAGACATAAATTAACTTTATAATTTCACTCAATTTTGATTCATTGTTTTATTTTTAGATTTTATACTATTATTTCGAATATACATTTAATAATAATAATAATATCTTTATTGTCATTGAGGTTGTTACACATAATAACGACACTATTCGAATACGTCAATATACATACATATATACATAAGAAACATACAAGATAATTGACATAATTTACAGTAGTATCTCATTTACATCATAATATAGATGATCTAAAAGGTAATCTTTTAGAGCTCGCTTAAAGGAGTGTACATTTGGTAATGTTTTAAAATGCCGAGGCAGCTTGTGAAATATAAGGGGCCCCATGTTTGTAGGTGCATTTCTACATAGTTTGAAACGGCAGCGCGGCAAGTCAGTCTTGTAGGATAGTTAAGCCCGTATGACATTATCTAGTTTCTTATATCGTTTTCGATGCAGACACAAACTACATAGTGTCATACACACATGTAGAAAATAATATAGCGGCGGAATAATAATAAATTCACTCAATATTAACAACACCGTAATAGACAATGTAAATTTTCCATTTAGAAATAGTTATACCATTTCATATATCAAATCTTATATATAAAACGATATAGGAAACTAGATAATGTTATACGGGCTTGAATTTATTTATATATATTTTTACACCATGCTTTGATTTTCTGCAATTCATTTTCTATTTCCCCTAAATACTATATTCATTACATTTTGGATTGAATTATGATCACACCTGATACATATAATAAGCCGGAATAATCTCAGCGTAATATAAAATTCCAGAAAATTTTACAAAACTTAAATGAAACATTATATAAACATATATAAACATATATAAACATATATAAACATATATAAACATATATAAACATATATAAACATATATAAACATATATAAACATATATAAACATATATAAACATATATAAACATATATAAACATATATAAACATATATAAACATATATAAATATCACGAAAGTTTCATTTTTCGCCCAGTCATATACTAGAAGATTATGCGTATGGTAATACAACTGATTTTAAATTTCTTCTGTGTCATAAACCAAAGAAACTCTGGGTAATCATGTTAAATAGATGTTTCTATCACTTCTTAGGTTGCGAATATCACCACCAGCGTCGGTCAGATTCTTCAGAACTAAATTGCCTGTCGCGCATTATGCCTTTGGTTAGTCGGGGTTTTAGTATACTGCTTTATAACATATTTTCGATATAGAATATTGCAGTCTATAAAGGGAATATCGTAAAGTGTCCTATCCGTTTAATGATTGCATTTTGGCTATCATGTTGGCTATTATTAGTTTGTTTGTCGCTACTCTGAATAGTGCGCTTGTTGTTTGTTCGAACCATTGCCTAAGATTCCTTAGCCTCGACGTTCTTCTACCTAGTCCACGTTTTCCCTCGATTTTCCTTGAATTACTAAATGTAAGCTATTATATGTATCTGGTTGTCTCATTACATGGCCGAAATAGGATAGTTTCTTGATCTTCAAGGCGTTAACAATTTCCGTATCTTTCTTCATTATTTTCATTACCTCTATATTAGTTACTCGATCTTATCTTCATAATTCGTCTGTAAACCAATGGCTTGAGTTTTTAGCGTATTCTCAGTAAGGGGCCAGGACTACACTCCATACATAAGAACTGACAAAATATAGCAACGTACCATTCTCATTCTAAATCCTATATTTAGGTTGTGTTCTCATAAAACTTTGACGTGTGAATGTAGATCTCGCCTGTTCGAGCTGCGTTTTTATTTCCACGGAGTGATACTAGTATCACTTATTCCAACTCGCACCGGTTCTCTGATTGATTGTTCACTGGCGAGCATTGTCTTCTTGAGGTTGACCTTAAGACCAAAACTCTCGCAGCTTTGCACCACTTGGTGAAGAAGTAGTTGAAGTCCCTCTATACTATTCGCCTGATATGTATCGTCTGCGTACCGAAGGTGGTTGATTGCTACGCCGTTTATTTTTATCCCATCATTGCTATTATATAGGACTTCTGGAAAGTGTATTTCGTAATACTTTAGATTGAATACAAGCGGTGGTAGGATGCAGCTCTATCTTACGCCTCTTTTGATTGACACTTCACCCCTTGTTCCATTTCCATTTTTTAGGGTTGCTTCTTTTTTTCAGTACAGATATGTGATATGAAGTGTAGATTTCTGTCATCAATGCCAGTTGGTTTTGGCACGTGGATCATTTTCTAGAGCTGTAGCCTGTCCAACATCTTCTCAAAATCTAAAGCACAAGAAGAAATCGCAGTTCCCGTCTCTGCATCGTTGTACTAACATCTAGATGCAGAAGAATAATCCTTAGGCTCGTTCAGAAACCAAATTGTATATGGCCAATATATTCTTAAATTTTTGTATATATTCTCTGGAGCATGATTCGTAGAAATGAATTTAGAATGCAGCTCATCAAACTTATGGTGTGGTGGTCACTGAACTCCTTAGCTCTTCTTTTTTCAATAAAGATACACGTCGATTTTAGCCTAGTCTGTTGGAATTATTCCTCTCATATTCATTGAATAGTGGGAATAACAATTTAATAGCAGTCTTCCCCAGAATTTACAAAATTTCAATTGGACTTTCATCAGGGCCAATTGCTTTCCTGTTCCTTGTCATCTGATGACTGTATTGACTTCATCCCTAGTGGTAGAAGGTAATTAGGTTTCCCTCTTTGTCTGTTACAGTGCTACTTTGGTATTTGTTTTTCATCCCGGTAGCCTATTTGATATTTTTGTATAGCTGTGTAGTGAGATATCTGTTTTCAGATGTTTCTATTTCTCCATATTTCTGAGAAGAGAAAAGTACATTACTTTTGCTTTTCTGATTCTCCTTCTTATTTCCATATTTATTAGTTTGTGCATGTCCTTATTTCTCCGAATTGTTGCCTTTTTTCCATAAGCTCAAATGTTTGTTCACCCATGTTTTCTTTTAAATTTTATTCGGTTTCAATTACCTTGTTATTGCTTTCTTCATAAACTTGCCAAAGTTTTTCGATTGTTTTTCTGCAGAGGTATCATGGTCTTGTGTGTTCCTCTAGCAATAAACCTCTCTATTATATTTGCAATTTCATTTGGGATGTCAGAACATTTTATCTTGTTAAGATCTGACGGCAAGAGATTTTAGCAAGTAGCAGGTTGTGGCCAGATGAAACATACGCGATAGAACTATTGTCACTGAATGTCTGTATCGTTAATTGATGGTGATGAAGTCTATTTCATTTCGTATGATGTGGTTCGGTAAATCTTCTGACTCTTTCCATGTGTACAGGCGGCCATTTGACAGCTTAAAATAGGTGTTCATAATCACTATACTGTTTTCTATACAGAATTGCAACAACCTTAGATTCCTCATACCTAATCTTTCCAAGGACGTCTTCTTCATATCCATCTTCAACATTTGTGTTAAAGTTGTGTTATTTTTAAGCTTCTTTAAGGTATTGTCTATGTCCATATAGAATTGCTATATTTTTTCTTCGTCACTTACGGGGGTGAGAGCATATACCTGAATGATGTTAAGATTAGTTGGTTTGGTCTTTACTTGTATCAGAATTACTCTAAGATTGGCATACAATTTGTCACCGACTGTTCTATTTGTTTAGTTACAATGATTCCTACTCCGTTCCAATACTGTAAACCATCTTCTACCAAGTAGTATACAACATGTTCTTCTAGTACCAGTCGACCCAATTCTCATTTCACTAATATATCCAGTCGTTTCATTCCTTTCACTTTCTTCTATCAACCTAAGAGAATGAAATACTTTCTGCAGGACACTTGCTCTTCACAAGGTAAGATAGCTAGAAACGCCGGGCTGCAAGCAATCAAGGAAAGCAATTAGGCAACCTTGTAAAATTGCAGCCATAGCCCGCCTTAAATCTGAAATAATTGACCAAAATCCTAACAGGCCACTGTCGGCTAAACAAACACCTACTCGCGATGAGTCTGGTAAACAGCCTGTTATGTAGAGGGTGCAATGAAGAACTAGAAACAGCAGAGCATCTAATATGCCTCTGTCCAGCTCTAGTAAACACTAAACAGCTAGTGATAGGGGACTGCTGGCCTAGTTTGGCCAGCATTGGCAACTCCTCACCCGTCAGGGTCCTACAACTTGCACGCAGAATTAACTGGTGGGACGAGTGAGTAGCCACAAAGGGAGGTTTCATAATAGGCCCAGTTTGAGGCTTAAGTGTCTGTAGCTATGCTACCCTCCAGCCAACTATCCAACTATCCATTCATTTCATGGTGCTGTCGGTTTAGTCACTCTCCTGCATGCATCTCACATTCCAAGTCATATATTTCGATGGCATCGTATCCAAACTGGACAATGGCCAGCCGGGAGATACTTTCTGTTTCGTCTCTTAATATTGGGCTATATTTTGTCTTTGCTTGCTGTAGGTTTAACTCTTGCCTTTTCTTGTATTTTACAGTACTTTAAAATAGTTTTTTGTATCCCAATCTGTTTTCCTTAATATTCATTCTGAATTATTCCCATACTATTTTTTTTGCTATCTCTATTAACTTCTTAGCTTTTCTTCTTTGTTCTTTATATTATGTGTAGCAGGATCCTGTTTTGTTTCCAATTATTGTTTGCAATTTTATCATCTATATTTCCATTCATTAAAATCTCCAAATCCTTAAATAGAGTGTGAGTGCTTACAAAAGACATTTCTGATTCATGTACTTTATAGCCTAATCTGGCGTACGATTCCTGACAATACACAATTTGAAAATAAACTCGTTCCCAGCATATACTGTAAGAATCTCAGCCGAGTACTAGGGCAATTCTTTAATATTCGACAGTCACTTAAAGTTTTCGATATTAAAAACACTAGGAAGCAGACATTCCATCATTGATTGAACTCAAATCATGAATTGTCTGAATTCTGGGGTGCTTTCGAAACATATGATACCAAGAATGTAGTAGTTGATGCACAGATGCAAAACTTCGTACACAATTTCAAAATCATTGGGTGCAGAGAATAGAAATAATATATTTGCTCGATCGATGTTCATGTGCTTTATTTGTACATCCAATCTACGGTAATATCCTATCTCTATGATCTCTGTATGTTTGATATAACCAACACTGTGAGTACATAATTCTATTATCATACGTAATTACACATCACAATATAAAAATATAATATAATTTCAAATGTAAGTCCTATGAAAGTGTCCTGCGACTTAATCCGTAAAAATATTAACTCAAATACATATAAAACGTTCGTTGATTACTTACCTCCGCTGAATGATTAATCAATTTCATTTAACAAAGGCCGGCTTTGTGGCTTCAAAATAAAAATATAATGATGTAAATACCGCTGTATTTAAATCAAAATGCCTTCTGGGGGCTCCGCGTTTCCAGAAAAAAAAAGTAATGAATTAATGGAAGTGTGGGAACGGCGGACGTTCACTTAAGCCGCGCATTGTGTTCCTCTTTTTAAGCCCGGCGTTTAACAATTTAATTTCACGGCCGGAAATTGTTTAAATACATCATAAACTTTCGCGGGCGGGGGTCGGGTGATTACTTGCGAAAATTAAACTTCCGCCGTTTTTGTTCCGCGCGCAAATGAGAATGGATTTGTCGGTGGAGGTTGTATCAGTTTTTGTGCCAGCTAAATATCCCAAAAGGAACATACTGGCGCATAAAATATTAACCGCTAGTTGGGGTAAATTGCTTTCTTCCCCGAAAGTCTTTAGAAAGACTACATTAGAGTAACTTTATTGTTTTCAGGATTCATGGTTACTTAATTTTTAACAATAATCCTATCTTACTCCGTTAATCAGTACTAACAGCTTCCAGTTTTGTGTGAATTAAAACACAATGCCGGGATTACGCAGGGATTTTAAATTATTGAATTAAATAGCTACAGGAAGGTACACGGGTAAGATTACCGAGGTACGTTTGTGCACAGATGTAATACTCAAAATTCTAATTAATTTATCCAACAAACTTGGACGCGGTTGCATGTAAATTTTAGTTGGCGAAACTGTCTTTGCAGTTTATTTTTGACAGCAAGTGGCGTAGATAATACGTGCTTCCATTATTATGATAATCATCTGGCTTTTTTGCCGCCTGAAATATGCTCCTGTTTTAATTACTCCACTTTCGGCCCGTGTTTTAATATTAATTACCCAACTCTCAAGGATGATACACGCCTCGTTTGTAATAAGAAAACGGACGGCGTCTCGGTTTTCATTTGTCCTGGTTTTAATTGACTTCACTTCAGGAGAATACATTCTTTACAATTGAATTTTGCTAATTACATTCCACAAAACATTAACACAAATTACTAACAATTATACAGACCTGACTAACCACTATTCTAACATGCGACTTTTAATTAATATAATATTTATGGGGTCCTTTATTATAATACTTAATACAAACAGTAAATTAAATTTTATTAATTATATTCCTTATTTAGGACATGTATGTATTTGTCTTATAATGGAATGTAGATAGTGCATCCAACATGTACAATATGTAGAGCGTAATTAATTTACCATTGATTTGACATTGGTTGCTAGAATATTCCTACGCATTGCTGCAAATGCAATTGTGGGATATGATGCTTGCGGTAATATTTAGTTTGGGGTAATTAGGCATTCCTACTGTTATGCATTTTATGTTCATCTCCCAGGGGGTTATTAATTTAATTTCCACATTTGCTAAAATAATATAAGTACTTACTCATGTTTGCTATGTAGTTAGCCTATATGTATGTTAAATGGCCAAAATAAATATTTTACAATGTTTGGAATGGTAATGACAGAACTACATTATAACATACTCGACTAAAAGGCCTACGAGATATATAAGCCTACGGAATCAACATTGTCTATAAAACTAACTATCTCTACCACAACTCTTTACTTTTAAAACTATGCTTTCATTAAAACATGTATTTTTTAAGTACAGGTTGTAAATAATTGTTTAAAAACTCGATCCTGTTACAACATGAGTTAATTAAAGCGAATGTAAAATTTCCAACATGTATATTTTTAATTTAGTAAATTATCATTCCGCGATTGCCTTAATAACACAGAGTTGGAGCAAAAAGCACATAATTTGTATGTAAAGCCGAATAAAAGTGGACTTTTTTAATGATGGAAAATGTGGTTTCGTGTCAAGCTTTGATGGAGAAAAGGGGGAATAAATTAATTAACCCTTTTTTATGCAATATACACTCGTTTTCAAACACTTAAGCGGATTACAATCGCTCGATTTGACAACTGCCTCTTTATAATATCTACAAAAAACACTCGCCACGTCGCTAGTAAAACCGACACATAGAAGAGAATTGTGTTAATCAAAGGTGAAAAAAGGTTGGAAACGAGCAGGGTGAAATTTTATCTCAACACGCAAGAATTTGAATTGCATAAGATTTAAATTTATTTGCCCACTTTAGTTAGCGAGGCGAAATGAAATTGTTTAATCGTAATTGTGTGGCGCGCTGGAAGATTGCGCGATAGGGTAGCAAATTATTTCGAAATTAACAACAACTAATTGATTGTAGTTGTTATATTAATAATATTATTACTTCAATATAATAATATGCGTTTGTTTGTCTACTGACGCTTTATTTGATGTGCGTCAACATTTGCGATCACGGTATTTTTCAATGGATCACCACGTACCACTAGGGGAGTGAGAAAAGTTATTTTTTATTATCCTAGTTAATTACAACAACATATATTAAGACCGGAGCGACGGAAAATTCATCATTCTGGTATATAAATTGTTATTTTTCTGGCATCGGTCCCTAATGAGAGCTACAAAAAGTTGACCCTGCGGCCATAAATTAAAAAGTCCGCAGGACTGTAAAAATGTATAGGTCACCATTATACCCTACCAGTTAGTACCCTTTTTATCTCGTCAAAATTAAAATAATAATCCTTTAAAATATATTTACGTGCACAAAAAAAATTAAGTGCTAATGCTCCGGGCATAATTTATTTTAAACAAACTTTATTTTTAGCAGCTAATATGCTGTGCAGAAATTTTAATTATCATTTATTACCCTACTGTCATCCTAATAGACAAGTGGACTAATATAACATACTGGCTTGTGCAAATTTACATACGCCGCTTAATAGCTCCGGCTAAGAATTTCAATTAAATTTAACTTTAATCAGCACAAACGCAATTTTAATTAACAACTCACGTTAAATCGCTGCGCCCCTTTGTAACAATTAGCGAATATATTTTTCAATATGAATTATTACGGGTAATGAAATAATAAAGCCCTCGAAGGCAATTAATTACTAACAAGTCAAATAACGTATCTGGAGTGAGAGCAAATATGGTAGATTTTAAGCGGATTTTATTTAAATTAGCGGTATAGCGGTTCTGGCTGCAAAAGGTTTTTGGGGTAACGTTTCGGGCAATATATCTCAGCGCAGAGACGTAGTAACCCGGTCACGTGAACTGTCTCTCATCACGTAATAACACAGGGCCTCGGGCATATTAATTCAAGATTCATGCAAGCTTTCACAAAGTTTAGATGCAGAAATTTTAGCTGCGTACAGGTACCTCCGCGATTCTATTATATAATTTCTGCAATTATTATGGAGTTGAAATATGAACATCATTCGTAATTAAGATATTATAACAAAGTTTGGAATACAATGTTTTGATGTAAATATATATATATATATATATATATATATATATTGCATTGATGATTATAATAAATACTGCCAATATTGATGTGACAACACTATTGAATCTCAAATCTGAAAATATTAAAAATAAATCGATAACAACTATTCAAAGGACAAATTTATAGAGCATTAAAACCCATCAAGAATAATTGAAAAGCTGATAAAACAAATTTGATATTTAATTTAAAAATTAGATCACTAAATTGAATAATATGATATGACGTTTTTAATACAATATCTTTTATAAAACTCGATATTTATTGAAAAATAAATCGTATCCTCCATAAGGTATATATTTATACAATTTATGTGTACACAGTTTTCAATTTATATTTTTGTCTATAAAAGTAATATGAAGTCATAGAGACCCATTTCAAATATGAAGTCATATCATTTGCCTAACATTCATATTTTTTTATATTTCATTATTATTTTACATGTAACTGTAACTTGCGTAACCTATAACTTGTATGCCGTCCTTACCATTACGCGCGACTTATGGCTGCTAGCTACAACGTCAGTTACTTAGAATATTCATCTACAAAAACTGCGCATTACGCCACGTATTCACGTGGCAAATAATGTTTAAATATAATTGAAATAGCAGTGATTTGCAAACATATATTTCGGTAACCTGAGCTACCATATATTCCGCTCTGTTATATCCGTTGTCCATACCATCCATACCATATTAGCCGCTTCTTGGTGTAATTTAGTGTATCTGCATCTACATCCGTTGTTCTGTTTATTTCTTCATTTGTGATTCCATCTTTCTTGTCACGCCGCAGCTTCGCCTCCAGAATTCCATCTCTGTTGTCAGTATTTTCCCTTTGTGCTTTTTATTAGTCACCCATAAGTCATTATGCTATTTATTATAATGTGATAAATTCTTATTTTTGGTTTTCTAGTAATCTGTTTGCTCCGTAGTACTGGGTTTAACTTTTATTTTGCATTCATAGTCTACCTTAACCTGTTTTTGATTTCATCTTCCGTTGTTACATTTTTTTGAGATTGTAAATCCCGAATATTTTAAATTTGTTGTTTCTTTGATCTGTTTATTTTCATCCAGTACTTGGTTCATCACTTCATCTCTAGCTGTTGTTAGATATTCTGCCCGTATTGCGCGTATCCTTCTTCTAGTTTTCGTAACTATAAATCTTAGGTCGTCTTCATCCTGCGTGATAAAAACCTGGTCGTCTGCGAAGCTTAAGTGTGTACAGGTAATTGGTGTGCTTGTCAGTTAATTTCTCTTCCATAGTTTCAGCTTCTGTTTTAGGAATATTTGAAATATTAGCGGTGATGTGGAGCAACCTTTGATTGTTTTGTTCATTTAATGTTTTGTTTCCTATTTTGATGTACATACTGTTCTAAGAATGCCAGATGTACGTCTCTAGTTTTTGCTATTTTGTATATAGCTGGTCTATGCACGAGCTTACAACTGTAAAGCCGGTTTCTTCCTCTCCAATTTTCCCATATAGGCGGCCCATTGGTGAGATTAGACTAATCCCTCGGTAGTTCTCACATTTTCTCCTGTCTGCCTTTTCAAAAATTGTGTGCCCTCCGACCATTCACTAGGTAGCTGCACTCCATTTATAGCTCTTTGAAATATTCTGTGTATGATTCCGAGCAGTTTTTCAGATCCATATTTTATAGTTTTTGTGTTATTCCTCCAAATCCAGCCAATCTTTTGTTTTTAGGGATTTTATCGCTGTTCTTACCTCCGCCAGTTCTTGTTATATTGGTTCTCTATTATTGTTAGCCGTTTCTTGTCATTCGTGTCCTTGTACCACACACTCTGGGAGGGATTCCGTCAGGAGTTTTTTATAGAATGTTTCACATTTTTCTAGTTGTATGTATGCAACGTATTGACGGGCCCGTTCCTTCGTATTATTCCTCCGTGTTTTATGAATTTGCCAGGATTCCGAATTCCTTGTTCCTCCGATATATTGCTCAAGATTGTTGCATCTTTTACCCGGTTCTCAATCCTTTCTCTTTGTACTTTTCGTTCGATCTCTTTGTCCTTTTCTCTGCATTGGTCTAAGACTTCTGCTGTTTCTTTATTTAGATACTTGCGTCTTTGGTTTCTTTACTGACATTTACTTATACTGTAATTTTGGTGTAATTCCGTGCAGCTACTGGATTTACACTTTCTTTTACTGCCTTGTATATTTCCTCTATGCTTTCATACATTCTTCCAATTTCTGGTATAGTCTTCATTGGTATAGATTTCTAGTTGAGTCATCTCAAAGTAGGGGTATTTTATATTTATTTTCTCCGTAGTTCTTTTTTCTGTGACCTGTTTGGCTTTATAGATTGAGTAAATGCGAATATCATTTCGGATATTAGGTGCCTATCCTTGATTCTTACATCTTCAACTATTTATTGCTTTCGGTTATACCATTCAGGATCCCAGTTTAATGAGTTCTTCAGTTGATTTTATTTTTCTATTTCTTCTTGCAATTTTTGGTTGGTCCTTACACTCCTAGTATGATCACATATCTCAATATTTTGACGCTTACCTTTATAACCCACTCGCATAGACGTTCTCATGATTGTAACAGTTTCGTCCATTTATTTTTTAGGAGGACTCCTATTCCTGCTTTTGCTCTTTCCTCTTTCACCGCCCCAGTAGTGCAGTATATCCACCAAGTCAGTTTTTAAACTTTTTCCACCTCGCGATCCTTGCTTCACCATCCTTGGATGTTTCTAATATGATTCTCCTTTCTGTATTCTTCATCCGTCGGTTGAGATTCAAGTCCGGGTCTTTAATCCAATTGCAGGACTATACCGCCCCTGTATCTGATGGCTTCCTCCTGTAGAGATGTGGATTCCACCCGGGGATTATTCTGATTAGTTTCCATCTTGCATATAGCTTGTTTTTCCCTTCTGTTTTTTAGATTGTGCCAGGGTGCTCCTGACGCCACAACCCCCTGTTTCACGACCCGTATAATTAAGCCTTTGGATCAGACCCTGTAGGCCGCCCACTCTGGGTCAGACATTAACTTGGTACTTGTTGGCCCATGGTAGGTATTTGATTTCCTTCCTGCCACCCATATCTGAAAGACATTCCCCAATCCGCCACCTAAAGTCGAGTTTTGTAGGGCTTGCAGATTCCTCCAAGAAACTATTTTTCAGCCAACTTTGGTATAAACGTTTAGCTGTAGATAGAAGTATTACTGTCAATTTTTACACTTACTTAAGTTTCTTGAATATTGATATTTTGTATTTTTTGTAATATTTTTAATTGTTACTTTTCATTAGTTGTTTTTGTATTTAAAGTGTCGTGATTATGCGTACGTGGATATGTGCACCAATTCAACGTATTCATCAAAGGTCGAATCAGGGCTTACGTGAAGGTCGTTTTTCCTGAAAATCGGTAATCGTCTTTTCTGAAGTTGGTATCGCAACTGAATTGACAATTTAAAAACTTATAGTCATTGCATTATACATCTAGCAAAATTAAAAGGAAATCTGTTCTTATGGTCACGCCAACGAATACCCACAATTTCTGTAAGATTTAAAAGCCATCTCAACTTTCTCTGAGACACTGCCTTCATTTATACGCTAAAGTTTTTTTTATTTAATCACCTAACCTTCATCGAAGTACCTTCTACTTCTCTACTTTTGTAACATCCACTCATTCCTTCCTCTCCCTGTGCTCTTTCTTGTTATCATTCGTTTGTTTGGAGTCTGCCATTCTGGTTAAATATCTTGGCAGTCTGTGGTACTGTGACTGTTAGAGCTAGCATCGACTTATCCCTGCCACTCCCGACCCACTCACACTCTGCATGGGCTACTTCACATATCTCACACACATATCTCACATTTATACATTTATGTTTTTTGTAAATAGTTTTTTCTGATGGAAGCCCATCGAGGATGTTCTTTCCCCAATTCATCTCATCTCAGCTCATCTCATCAAAACTGTATGCCTAATACAATACATCTTAATCCCTAAACGTAACCTACACCACTCGAAACGGTACTACCAATGTTGAGCTGTGAGTGGTAACACAAGATATGGTCGAATACTATATTTTATATATGAAATATTGGATGTAAAAACGATTTCCGGCGAAAATATCAAAATTAAAGTTGTCTATGAAGAATATTTTAAATTGCTAGAATTACAGTAAATTGGTTTATGTTCATTATCAAGATTGGTATCATCATTCTTGAATGGTAATCGCGATGGCACCTAATTATCACGTATTACTAAATTTTATTGCTGTATAGCACGCAGGTGAAAAGTTGTCAGACGTACATGTATTTGAATTGATATTAAAGCTTATATAGTCACCGCAAACTAAAAGGGATATAGAAAATAAATTATTGTTGTGGTAATCAGAAACTTAAAAGGAATACAAGTTAATTTTTTTATTTTTATAACAATCGCGTACTTATTTAGTGTTTAATGTAATGGTGGTATCCATTTTCTTATTTTAGAAATATAGTTATATAGTTTTAAACTGCGTTTAGCAAACTTCACTCCTAAGCATGCTCAGGTAGAGGAATCAACATCAACATACATAGTGCTACAAGAAATAAACTGTTTGAAAGTGGCAAGCAAGAGCATTTATTAAAGTATACAGGCTGGTAAGAATGGTTCTTCTGATGTCAATAAAAGATTAATTGTAGGAAGAGCATTCCCAGTGGGCTTCCAGCAGGAAAATAACGTTTATAAAAGAGCATGCATATCAGATACGTATGTGGGTTTCAATTAATTAAGATTGTACTGTGGATAGAGTGGTGAAGTGGCAAGTGGCTCCAACCGTCGAGAGAGACTACCACAGACTGCACATTTAACCAGCATTGCAAAGACTCCAAACATAGTCATAATAGCACGAGGGAGCATGGAGAGAGGAAGGAAATAATGGATGGTACAAGAGTGTAGAAGTACTACCACATGAGTAGGCAGGTTGAGTGATCAAATAACAAAACTCAAAATTTGAGGTAGCTTTTAAATCTTAGAAAAAAATCAGTCAGAACTGGTTGAATTACCATAAGGACAAATTTCTTTTTAATTTTGCAAGATGTATAATGTAATGCAATTATTTCTCATTACGCTGTTTTAATTGTTAACTTAATTACGATAACCAAGGCGTAGATTTGCGATTATACAAATATAAAAATCTCGAAATGACCCTGAAACGAATCTCGGAAGACGAAATACGGTTCAATATTGACCTAATCGCCCAGACTTTTCTAGTCAACAGTTTATAATTTTCTGAACATATTTTTGGATATTTCACAAGTCTAAGGATGATTTGATACTTTGTTAGGACGAAAATTTTTTGTCTCGAAATAGTTGTAAAAAATATGCAAAAGTAGTCAATATTTGCTTCAGAAAAGTATATATTTACTCCGATTTGTAATCAAAATTCAAAAGAAATTCCTCCAAGAGATTGTAGTTTCATATTTCAAGTTTTGATAAATACAATTTGATAATGCTTAAGTAGAGTAGTATAATGTATAGTCATCCGCGCAATTTATCATAAAATGCTCCGTTATTTCGAAATAAATTTATTTCTCGATGCACACCCCTCCGATTTTTCCTGGGGCGACGGCTTGTACACTACGCAAAAAAAGAAGAAGCAGTTTCGTTAATCTCACTATGCGTTTTTGGGATAGATTTTCACCTGGAATCCTCGAACGACATTTTCGAAGATTCGCCTTAAGAGGTGCGAAGGAAGAATAGCAATAATAAACGTTTCATATTTCAATAAGCGAAGGAAGAATAGCAATAATAAACGTTTCATACTTCAACAAGCGATAAATAAGAGTTTACCTTTATTCATACATCTGAATTATATTTCTTGTATTTTGCCATTTCATATTATGTTTGTTTAGTATCTACGAAGACAATAAAATATTCTAGTCTGTGTTACGACAATATCTCACCTTTAATTACTGGAAAAGTTATAACGTACGCGACATTCGACTCATCGGGTTGTCGCCCGATAACAATGTATGCATCGTACGGATGATAGTTTAGCTATAGCCATTTCACTTCTGGTACACGATATGATATCGCTTATTTTATTCTGAACACACTAATGTATTACGTTTTATAATAATTATTTGTTGTAATAGTCACAATATTTAATTAAACAATATTTAGTAGTTTACTAAAACAAATATTTTTAGTACATATAATTGAATAATATTATAACAATCATATATTCTTAAATTTATGATTCAATACTTATGGGAAAATCATTCTCCAGGGCACATAAAAATTGATTACCTCGTGGTCATAAAGAGGGGCGTCGAGATAAGCCGCGGGGCGCGTTCATTTTTTTCTTCTCCAAATAAATTTTCATCTTTCATTAGAATTATTATGTTTCCCGGCGCCGATGAAAAGGGAAATTTGTACGGGGCGACAGGGAAAAATAACGTGAGGCGTGCATAATTAGAATTTGGTATTCAAATCTATATTTATGAATTATTTAAGTTCGCCGTAACATGAAAAGAACGACGTTTAAGCGGTTGAAAAACGGCCGTGCTTTGCGCACAAACTTTGCGGCAGCGCACTTTTAATGGGCCAATGAGAACGTTAATCGGCGAGCTTTTCGCTGCCCCCTGTACAACAACGTAAGGACGTAATTTAGCCGAAAAGTTTTTCTGTTTGGTATGTGTGGATAATTATTTTTCATGTCGAACTTTTTTCCCTTGCTTCTGGATATTAAAGACGCACAATAGGTTTTTTGTGTAGAAAGTTTTGAATGGGCGCCCAATTTGTAAAAAGTGTATCCCTAATTGTGTAACACACAAGCTCTACAAATACAATCTTTGTCCTCGTAAATTTAAAGCGAATTCACACTCGTAATAATGGCTGTTTCCAATAATCATAACCGTTTCTTATCAGATTACGTGCACAGATTGCACCTCACACCGCGCACATACATACATGTGCATTTCATCTAAACCTCCCCCCAACGAATGGCAATTTCCGCACGCAAAGAATTCTTATCATTTTAATAAAAGGACTGCATGTGCGGGCATTTCTTTTGATAGACGTGATAATTACAGTGCTTTTTCAGGTCGCGAACGTTTAGTTCAAAACTTTGTTTATTCAACTCATATTCTTAATGGCAGAACAAAGACCTCACAGTGCAAAATATTTTCTTTGTTGACATGGAAATATTTTATGTTAACACTTCCAACGTAATAATTACAATGAGTTATGTTTGTAAAACGATTTGTCACGACTGAAAAAATAATAGTATAGTATAATAACTCAATGTAATGTAAGAAATTTTAAACTTAATTTATTTGTAAAATTGTTCTCCAAATACTAGTATTTAATGAATTTGATCATTTCTGATCACGATATTTGTCTCTGAAAAGTCGACATACTTCTTGATGGGTTGAAACTCGATGGCCTTGCCTAATCATCATTTAAACTTGAATTCTTTGTCTCTCTGTCTGGTATGCCATTTTGATCAAACAAAATACTTTCTATGTATAAATACTCGTACTATCCAATGAAAAACGCACCAAACTCTTCGCTTGTCCAACGCTTATCAAAGTGAACACACTGTTTTGTTATAGTGTAACTTACGAAGCTCTAAAATTAGTTTTATATTTGTTTTAAACTAGAATTAGTCTGTTAATTTCATTCATAGTTACTTTTTTCTTTAACCTATTCAAAATTTGGTGTAGTTGGAAACAGATTAAATAACTCCACTGAAATAAAAAATTAAAAATATTGGTTGTCATTTTAAAATAATATTGATTACGACTCTACTTTAAAAACAAAAATGATGCAAAAATCTGAAAAAATGTTTTTATATGTGTAATAATTTATATCACTATACCCCTTTTAGATTTTTTTCTCACCATACACATTAAGGAAATTACCGAATTTATTTGCTACTTCATTTCCACCCTGTATAAAACATAATATGCCAAAAATATCATAACTATATAATTAGGAAATATTACGATTTATACTAATTAATTGAATCTTCTGATTGCGATATTTAGTAACAATTAATTAAGTTAATTTAACGTTGTCAAATGTAGTATACGTATATTTAAAATTACATTTTTTTGCCTGTATTTTCATTTTGCTCCGTATATAAACCACCTCTGAACAAATTGAATGGAATTTTCATAGAACAAAACAAATATATTTGTAATATAATATTTCAGTTTAAAATACCTCACATGTGTGTGCTACAAAGAGAAATCACATTTAAATTAAATTGTAAAAAAAAAATGTGACCGAATCGAAACTCGATACCCGTTCCAGTTTCTATATAAAAAAAAGTATTATTTCCAAGTGAAGCGATTTTTACTTTTTCACAGTGCCGTATCTATGGGATTGATTTTTTTTTCATCCGCGATATATTTCAGGGCGTGTACATTGCGGAACCAATTTCAATTTTACCCGAACGAGGGGCGTCCGAAATAATTTATGAACTGCAACTGATACGTTTCGAAAATTAAAATCACCTGGTTTTGAATTAAGTCCAATATGCGGAAAACTTTACAAGGGCGCTTGATTAAAATATGAAATTAATAAAAAGTATCTCGTTTATTAAAAAGCTTCATATTCATCAAAAGTTAGCCATATAAAAAACAATTTAATTAAATATTTACTCTTAGCGTCGAGTAATTGCTGTGCGCTTTTTTTGTGCAACGCGCGGACAATATGTATTCGGAGAGCGGACCGACCGTGTGGCCGAGCGGG
Source organism: Lordithon lunulatus (assembly GCA_963942505.1). Classification (NCBI taxonomy): domain Eukaryota; kingdom Metazoa; phylum Arthropoda; class Insecta; order Coleoptera; family Staphylinidae; genus Lordithon; species Lordithon lunulatus. Next base: position 50,398,301 of record OZ012666.1, on the reverse strand, counting down.
CGTAATTTAATTACAGAATCGGGGGGCGGAATTAATTTGTAGTCCCGTATTTCGGTAGTTATTTATTTCCAGTTAATTAGTGGATTCTAATATTAATTATCAATGCAACTGAGTAGCCGGGATGAGGAGGCACTCGAAATATTGTTATGCGAAATAATTAGGTCGCTGTAAATTTGTATGGACATATTGTTATGTGATTTATAATATTTCATATCGAAATTTATAATTAATCCAATTAGAGAATATATTTTGGTGTTTTATACGGTTAAATTCCATTCAGATATGGGTATTGAATACGTTTTGAAACACTGTTAATTAAATATTTTCTGGTAAAAAAATCTGGTGTAATGAAGGAGATGAGTAAAACTTTTGTACTACTTTACATAATAGTGTTACTTCTCCAATTGAATAACCATGTAGTAGACGTCATAACCATTCAATTTCTGAAATCTGTTGTATATAAGACCAAAGCACATTAATATATCTATCATTCATAAGATACTAATAAATATATCCGCGTGAGAATTTTTCAATAGCAAACATTTTCATTGTCAAACAATTAGTTTTAGTTTATCAGATTTTTCATACTGTGAAAATAATTACATATATAAAATATCTCTCAAAAATGTGCGCGAGGAAAAAAGAGTTTTTTTTATATTGTTTTTTTTGTTCTCGGATTATGAATTGCCCTATAAATATTTATAAAGCTTTTTTATATATAGATATACACAAATTGATGAAGCCTGGTATACTGCGCATTAGTCCTGCGAGAGGTCTGCTTTATTAGACCCTGAGGTATTGGGAGAAAGTGTATTTAATTTCACCATTATTCAACATCCATAGTTTGAAATCAGCACTAGTCAGGTCAGGTCAGGTTTGGCCGGAAATGTATACAACTTTCGTTTCTCAAATGACATATATACATTTTTGCAGTTTTTATATTATTCGGTTAATTCTCTTTACGATCGTATACAATTTTTATAACCAAAACAATTTTTCAAGGAAATGACGTTTAAAGAGATGGATATAATCATATTGACAGTTTTAAAGTGAAAGTAGTGATAGTCATGGAATCAAAAGAAAAACGAATTTTCGTTTACAATTTAACATTGGTTACTTACATTTAAAATGAACTGAAGTTAAATCATTTATACATTGATAATGATTGTTTTTTCGTATTCTCGATTCACGAGGCTTAACAACAATTCTATAAGTTGATTGATACTGTTTAAAATTTACAGACATATTCAAATATTGCCATTAGTGGGTAATATTCGGCTGAATATCTGGTGTTTTGTATTGTCGAATTCACCATTTCTAGGTATATCTATGCATCGCTAATCTATAAAACACCAAACGCCGTGAGGGTCCAGCCCACACGAAATTAATGTATTGTGATTTGTCTGCAAGTGAGAACTATTTTCCAGTTAATATTTATAATTAAGAAAAATATTGTGTATATAAAACGTCTATATTGGTACTATAAAATATATACAGGACGGCTATTATCCGATAATAAAGAGTTTCTCTATCTATCTAATATAATCATTAATTAACCTTCACAAAAATAAAAACACATATCAGTGTTCTACGTAAACTACGCCGACCGTATTTATAAGTAATTAACACATGCAAAGCGGTTCAATTGTTTTGTGGAAAAATAGGTTGAAGACCAAAATTCTAGTCAAATGTAATCATGGAATTACCTTTAAATTATCGTAGAAACAAAAGATACATAAATCTAACTTGTAAATAATGATATGTATTTTTATTTTTGTGAAGGTTAATTAATATTTCAAAAATAATTTTAACGCAGTCAATGCCACCACAGAAGATTGAAGTAAAACAAGCCCACGTGCCTGCCCCTCTACAAAAATACACTTATAAAACTCGAGCAGTTACAGATATGTTACAGAGTTAAGCTAGTGTTCCACATATATGGTCTTAAACATGTAAGTAAAGGTGGCTTTATGCTTACATAAAATAATAATAAAATTAGAAACAGGAATCAATTTAAGAGCGTTTTTTTTTTCACAATATTGTTTATTGTGACAAAATAAGTAATAAGAACTAAATGATAATTGAATATTAATTTTTAGTAAGCTTAAATTTTACTTATTTCCACACTTTTTTCCTCAGTTATATTTCATATTTTATTTAAAAGAGTGTACATCAATCTCACAACAATACTCGCTAGTTGGCATTAGCGCGAACCGCTAAATTAATAATATACACCCAAATGGAATAATTCGTCAACCATGCCGAGTAATACTTTCCATCAGATAATATTCTAAAGAAAATACTTAAAATGTATACGTTTGAATTCACCTCTCAGCAATCTATGGATGTAGATTTCGGTCTTTTTAGACCTCGTCAGTGTAGTTAAGCTAGTGATAGATTAAGGTACAATCTTTTGTATATAAACCGTTTGATATTTTATGAATTCAATCTCGCTCTCTGAGTTACACTAATGAGTTCAACAAGACCGACATCTAAATCTGTAGTTTGCTAAGACGTGCAATCACACTTCCTCCGTCCACTCCATGACATACGGAGAAGTTGTATATCTTCCAAGTCTGTCGATTGTGGGGTTTGTGGAATCAATCCCAACCTATGGCTTCTTTTTTGTCATCCATCCATCTCCTGAGTGGCCGACCTCCGCTTTTTGTTGTTCCTCTTGACCGCCAGTACGTGACTATGGCTGCCCTTCTGTGGCTGCATTGTCTCGTGCCCAGCTCCATTTTAATTACGCTATTGGTTCTGCCACGTCTGTATTTTTACATCTTTCTCTGATTGTCTCGTTCCTGACTCTTTGTTTGTTTGTTTGATCTTAAAGATCATGTTGCGTTCCATAGCACTCAGTATTCTTCTTCTTAATCTATTCGCATTCTTTTTGAAAGTTTTATTGTCAACAGTCCGTATAAACCCATTGGTAATATTCAGGAGTTGTACGATTTTCTCTTTAGATGTATAGGTATGCGGTTGTTTTATAATGTATCGCAGATTACCAAATGCCGCCTATGTAAGAATTAGGCGTTTGGTGACTTCCGCTGACTGATTTTCCCTCCCTAGCTCGAGCACATGCCCGAGGTAAGTATTGTAGTCTACGCATTCGTTGTCTATTGGTATATAGGGCTCAGTTCGACTTATTTTAGTCTTCTGAGTCTTCATTGTTAGTCCAACTACTTTGGATACTTGGTTGACCTGTTGACCATTTGCTAGTTCTACCGAGTCGGTTGAGATTAAGATGATATCGTCTCAGATCCAATTTTAGTTCTTTGAACACGTCTTCCAGGCTTGTAGTGAATAGCTTCGGTGAGATTCCTCTCGGTATTTTTATATTTTTATTCTTAAGTCCTTCGTCAATCTTGAATCGATTCAATAGTGAAAATCCAGAAACACCAAATGAATAGGAATTTTTTTGGTTGTTTTTTTTCTATTAGGTTGCGTAGTATGCGTAGATGGTTAATAGTGCGAAAGCCTACCTCTTCAACTGGTTGGTAGAATTATTCTGTCAAGTGGTTGCATATGATTTTGGTGTACAGTTGTTGCAAGCTATTAGGACGATAGTTTTCGATGTTTACGGTATATTCTTTATTTAACTACTGTTACAACCGCTGTATTTCGCCATTCTGCGGGGATTACATTATCGCATGTACTTATTCAATAGGGTCTGTATAGTTTTCTACCGCGTCTCCATCAAATATTATCATTTCTGCTGTATTGCGTTCTTCTCCGGGGTATTTATTGTTTTTCATTTCTCTCATGGCAGATCTATTTTCCTGGTTGATCCAAAAACATGCCAGATATCCAGGAAATTGAGGGACGTTTAGTATTCACTTTCGCGATTCCGGTTCCACATTAGCTATTTATGACGTTTGTTTTACAAATCGTTGTAGAAATCTTGAAAATGACTATCATTCCTTCATGGTTTTTAACGTTGGTTATTTTCCTTCTCCCTTGAACAAGCTTGAATCTTAGAACATTCTTATTAAAGTTGTTCTCGATTGCATCGCCATTTCCGAATGTCCCTTCGGAAACCTTGCCTATTTAATGATTTGTATTCGTCCGTTTTCTTTTAAATGCACATTCTTTGTTCATTTTACTGGTGTTCGCACTCAGTTTGAGGTCTTTTGAGGGATTTTATCCTGAACATATATTATTTGTTGCTGTTTCTATGCCTGTTATTTTGATTTCATTCAGTAATCTACGCTCATGTATATACGCTCCGCGATTTGCAGGTGTTTTTGTACTTCGCTTTGGTATTCTTCCTGCTACGTATCTAGTATCAGAAGAAAAATTGAATGTGTGGGGATTGAGAGAGCGGGATGTAATAGATAGGGAACAAGGATGGTTCCTGAAGAGTTTGCTAGGACTCGAAAGATCGACACCTAGGACAGTGACAGAAGAACCGGATAAGCCTGTGGTGTGAGGGTAGTGATATTCGAAGAAAGATTGCCTATTTAATGCTTTATATTGGTCCGTTCCCTTTTCTACACGCCTTCCTCGTTCTATCATTTTACTGGTGTTCGCGCTCAGTTTGGGGTTTTTGAGAGGTTTCTCCTGAACATATATTCTTTGTTGCTGTTTATATGCCTGTTTTTATTATTTCATTCAGTTGATCTACGATCATGTCCATCTTACACGCGAGTTGCAGGTGTTTTACTACTTCGCTTTGGTATTCTTCCCTCTGCATATCTAGCATCTCCTCGGTTAGAGGACTTTTTTATGATTTTATTTCTTTCTAGACTGGTATCGAACAGCAGTAGCGCTCACACTAATCTGTGGTCCTTAACTATTTTCTTGTAGTTGGCTAGAATGAAGTCTCTCTCGTTTATTTACAGAGTTCTTCACGTTGATTTGCTGAGATAATATCTTGAAGAACGTATTTGGGCAGTATAGATTTTCTTTCTCGCGAAAATTTCTTCCCTGCTGTTTCACTCCCATAAGCTGTATTATTCTATGTATTCAGTATCTGTGCTGGTTCTCTCACCGATGTTGACATTGAAGTCGCTGATAACTATTTTGAACTGTTTTGCGGTCGTTATAGCCTCATACTCATACAATTGTTCTGCTTCTTCATCTCTTGATGTTCTCGTTGGAGTATAGATGTTCATAAATTTGTATGGAATATCGTTTGTTCAGTCTCAGCGTGGTGTTATGGTTCGGTGGAACATGTATCATGTATCTGGTTGCCATATGTTTCATGTTCTTGTTGACAGGAAACCCTATACACTAGTGGTGGTCTATTTCTGTAGTTGTTCTGGCTGAGTACGTGTGCTGAGTTAGTGTGATGGTTTTTCCACTGGGTAGGTGTGTTTCGGATAGTCCAATGATGTTAGATAATCATCTTTTCTCATTGTACGTATATATTAGGTAACTATAAATATTAGCTTCGATTTATTACTATTAGATTTACTTTTATTTGTTTCAGTTTTTATATAACCACAATGTATGCTTTGCTGAATCCACAATTAATAATTTTGAAAAATTGTCGATGCTTCAAAAATGGTCGAGAAAAAATGACACATTCATTAAAAATTGGCAATTTAAAATTAAAAATCAACGTGCCAAGCAAGTTTTGCAAAATATAATTTATTCTATACTTTAGGGACACTCTTTATATGTAATGGATATGCCAAATAAAAGATTTTTTTCAGTGAAAAATGATAAATATAATAAATCTAATATATGCAAATATATGTATTTTAGGACAAAATTGTGGATTGCCTTGGCAGTAGTGTGCTTTGCTGCACTGGCATATTCAGCGAGTACATTAGAGGATTGTCAATGCTGGGAAGATTATGAACCCGTAAAAGAGTCTAACAATAAAGTAATGTGTCATTCAAAAACGATTACTTTTCGAATAGCCTGTAATATGCCACAAGCTCCAAAGTGTGTCTGCACTAAACACAAAGTAACTGGTATTATGACGGATAAAGATGGTACCTGGTGCTTGAAGAAAAAGTCTTGGTTCAAGAAGGAAAAGAAGTGGGCATGTGAAAACAAGGATGAGTGGGATTCGTACAAAATTAAATATACCAAGTTTGAAAAAAATAATTAGATTCTAAAATGTTTCTTTAGAATAAATAAATGCCTCAATGTATAAACGGCTTTTGTTTAGTGTGCAACGGATGGATTTTATCATAACGAATTATTTTCATTATTAACTTCAAATATTAATTTAATTAATAATAACATAAATGTATTTTTTTTCAAATTAATATTTTATTTAAATAAATACAAGCCTATATATATCCTGCCTACTCCGCAATCGGTCGGTTTTTCAAACCAACAAATGATTTTATTGACTTACTTCCAACCATGTGTATAACTCAATAACATATGTGTATTTTTAATATTTTATTTAAATAAATAAATGTCTGAATGTATGAACCACCTGCATTAACTCGAAAAACGGTATATTTTATTATACCGTCGAACGATATTAATTGATAACCGTCAAATCATATATTTAATTATATTAACATAAGTATATTTAGAGATTTAACATTATACATAGAAATTAGCGGTTGAATGTTTTATTATTATTTTATCCTTTCGAGTATGGAGGTTTATTGGTGTCAGGGAGTAAAAAATATTTCGTTTCTGATCGGAACGAAAAGGATTTTTTTCTTTTTCGTTATTTACGTCGCCACACAAACATATCGCTTTCGTTTTCTATAACCGAATGGAAAAATAGTTAATACCGGTTTTAAATTGGATACGATATAAACATGATACAGGTGATATAGTTTTGTGAGAGAGTTAGTCTAACTATACTAAATCTACGGCATCATCAGCTTTATAGTGAATGGACAGCACGAAATTAATTTTATTTAAAATACACAACGAATATACATTCAAATCAACTTTAAATATAGGTAATATATAAAAAATTTAAATTCTGGCTCAAAAACTTATATCGTCACATAAGCAGCTGCAGAACACATCTAAAATTTTATTCGGGGTTGATAGAAGAGAGAATCACTCATTATAAAATGTTTATTGGAGTAATTAAATTGCTCCTGGTTCATATAAATTAAATATAAGAAATAAAATAAAAAATGGATAACTTGTGAGAGTAAAATAACTCCAATAAACATTTCAGTTATCAAAAATAGTACAACTTACCCTCGAAGAGGGAAGTTAAACGCCATCTGGCGGCACCACATCAATTAGCAATGCACACCCATATGGTAATAACCATAATAGATTGCTAAGAGGTGGGTTCACACTTATATATGTTTTATACGATTGGCCTTGTGCTGATATCTCAAGCACTCTGTTGGAATATTATTCTCTAGAGGGCACTACTCGGTGATCCTGAAGACATGAGCATGTTGACGGTTATTACCATATGGGTGTGCATTGCTAATTGATGTGGTGCCGCCAGATGGCGTTTAACTTCCCTCTTCGAGGGTAAGTTGTACTATTTTTGTATATAACCACTCGAGATATTGTGTGAATTCATCCTCACTAGCTGAGCTACACTGACGAGATCTAATGAGATCGAAATCTAGATATGTAGGTTGCTAAGAGGTGGGTTCACACTTATATATATATTTCAGTTATCAGTTTTTCTCTCTCCTGTCAAACTCAAATTTTAGATATGTGGTGTTGCTGCTTAGGTGATATGTAGTAAAAGTTTTATTATTTATTTAATCGATGACGCGAAACGTATTCCATTAAATCATATTTTATATTATTTCTTTGCGAACTAAGAAAACATTTAAGTGCGGGTTATTCACGTTTAATACTTTGTGTCGTTGGCAAAACAATAATATTTGTTGCTACAATGAGAAAAATCAATTAGAGTAAGTATATATTTGGTAATATAAAAGCCAACGTCGGTGGAGGCGTAACCGAAAAACTAACGTGGCAGCAGCATCGCAAACGACTTTTGAAGCGTTGGGGGTACTAAAGCGGATCAGTTGCTATTGAGATGCAATATAATATATCAAGGAGACAATTCATGTATATAGCCTAAGTCAAATAAATAGGAGTCAAACAAATGTGTTGATGAGGACTTCGGCTTCTCAGCCGAACTAGTTTCTGATAGAGGCGAAAACACATTTTATCTCAGTGAATATACAGCTTCTTTATGGATTCTTCTTTACCTGACCAATATTTAAAAGCATATAATATCACATTTTATCGCGATTTTATATAGTAAGAATGCAATAGCAAACAAACAATATTTTGTGTTATTAGATTTCGAAGAAATAATAGAATTTAATCAACCGGTATTTATCTTAACTTCACAGAAAGACTATGAAGAACTGTGAAGGTTGATTCGCGAATATTCGTCCCGATGGCGTTCGAACTCAGGTTCCCCAACGTTTAGTACGAGACGAACGACGTCTCTAACCACTCGAGCACTGAGCTGGACAAAACATACACATTAAAAGGCAATTACTAATTGAATTCATACAGTGAGTCTGCTGACCGTTAAATAAGTCGCAAAGAGACGTGTGGTGCTAATTCTATGCTTCATTAATTTGTTAATATTACATTAATAATAAACAATATAGATTGCATACAGTCACAATCCGTTTTAACAATATTTTATCATAGCATGGAAATTTGATTCTGTAAGCCTCACATGGAGCGAATTAATTTTCTCTCTATATACATATGTAGTTCGGCTTCCTTCGATCTGTACGCAGTTGTTCTACCTCACCCCAATCTTCTACACATAATCTAGATTATCATGGCCCTAACCTATGTTTCAGCGTATCAATTGATTTTAAGAAGGACATGACGTGTGCCTGCAAATGCGATCCTCAGCAGGTATATTTTAAAATTGATAGCCTTCCCTAATCGAACTACATAAAAAGGCCATACACCAATAATAAATACAATTAATAAAAGAAATTTTAAAGTACTGCATCATAATGTCCAATCTCTAGGGAACAGAGTAAACTCATTAGAAGCTGTATCAGAACAGGAAAATTATTGTAATTTTCTACGTTCTGCTAAACAGATAGAGTGTCTAGGAATAAACCATTACAAGCTAATTTCACATTTCTATTAAGACTTAAATCAACATGGGGGATCTGCGATATATTCTTGTAATGCAGAATTTACTAAACATGTAACTGAAAAAAGGAGATGCATCAATGGTAGAAAATTATAGACTTCATCAGAATAGTATACTTTTGCAATACCAATGGCCTTATAACGTCTAGCCTAGGATTATTAAAGAATAATAGCACGGAAACAGTACTAGTGAACTATGTCAAAAGCATTTTGTTAGTCCTAGAAAATGGTGATCTTGGATGTGCAATCTTCCTGGATCTGTTGAAAGCGTTTGATTCAATCAACCATGACATTCTCCTTGAAACTCAAAACTCCGTGGAACAGCCCATGCGTGGATGAAAGACTTCTTGACGGGACAGAAGCATACGTGGAAAGTGGAAACCAGTATAACAAATTCAGATCCAATATGTTGTACACTAGTGAAGGAGTCCTAGGAGGCAGCATACTTTTGTTGTTTGTTTTATTTATTAATGATATAGCCACATGTGCCAATAAAATACTTACTAACATCGCAAACTATGCTAGTGATACGAACCTGCTCATTCAAGGGTCTGATTACCCAGAGTTAATGTGTAAACGGTAGTACAATGCTGAATATTGTAGACGACTGGTTGTCGATGAACCATCTGCTACTAAATACCACTAAAACAAATTGTATAGTTTTCAAAAACATCAAAACCACACCCATACTAGACTACTTAATATTAAACAACAAGTAAATAACTCGAACTAGCGACACTAACAACCTCGGCATCCACATCGATGAAAACCTTAATTGGCATTGTCACGTAGACTATTTACATATACCCAGTATCATACACATACTTTAATTGTCGGCAAATGACTAAATACTAATACGTTAATACGTCTATCTGCTTAGTCCATAAGGCAATTCCTCGAAGGGGAAAATTTGACCCAAATCATGACCGACGTAATCAAATTCCGCTTCGCTATAATGGCAATAACACGTGTCTAAAGATAAGTGTCTAATTACCCAATTAAAAATCATCCTCTTTTGGATATATATATATATATATATATATATATATATATATATATATATATATATATATATATATATATATATATATAGAATACTGCACTTTCGATTTTACAGTATCATATAACTTATTATGAGTGCTGATAAATCTATATTGTCACACTGATATACATTTACCTGTGACATTACCACAGCTAGTAATTATATTTTATAGATACCATTTTAATTGAAGTATTTTTGATATTTATTATAGATTTTACGAGAAACAAGGCATCCTTGAAGACCAGTAATTCTCGCAATTTCTGTAATGCTTTCGGAGTGAATGTTTGTGATATTAGTATGCCATGAACCCACCATTATTGAATTCAATAACAATTATCAACCTATGTCATTAACGAAAGTGCGATGATTGAACAGACGATATAGGTTGCCATCTCCTGCCATCATTGTGGGTCGCGTCGTCAAGTAGTTTTAGATGTAGGAAATTTCATACTTATTTTATCCTGTGACTATTAAATAAATGTTGGGCCGGTTATAAAATTAGACAGAACCAGTAGATACTTCAACTCTGAAACAATGTAATTTTATCTTGGTTTGAGAATTGGGGAGCGAAAGATCGAACCCTATTGCGGGCGAAATTTCACGAATCACCTTTCACAACTTTTCAGAGGTTTTCTGTAAAGTTAAGGTAAATACTCACTCCTCTGAGGTTCTCACTGTAAGAGCGGAAACACCCTGGGGCTATCAAGATACAAGTTTTCTTATACAATTTTAGTTTTAAGCCAGTGGTAAACAATGAATGGAAAGATGATTATAGCCCATCGCCTTTTGTATATCGGCGATTTGCCCCTTGTGATCCACAATCTTGGTGCTCGGTTATTATGTCTATATGGAGAAATATGTTTGTCCAGGCTTGATGTATTATATATTATAATTCATTTATTACATGTAGAATCGAGACTCATAAGATAATATCGAAATACATTACAAACAGCTCGTTTATTTGACTGTTTAATTTTTTTGACATGATAAGTCATATAAAAAAATATCAATGATAACATTAAATATATTAACATTCTAATAGAGTTTAAAAGAAAACCGTATAACATTATTGGAGAGTAGCTAGTAACCAACTCAGAGTATTGTATAATTTTAGCCCCTAACACCAAATAATATAAAATATAATATGAAATCTGCAATTTTTTATTACCATCCAACTCTGAGCAAGTATTGCTCTCCTAATATAATTCAAACCATTGTACTTTGATGGGAATACAAAAATATGTTGCTCTCATAATATATTACAAACAATTCTATATTCTTAGGCCCTTCACAAATATCGCATAACATAATATATTAATGAGTCTGTGTAACTAATATGAAATATTACTAATAACGCATAAGCTTTAGTTATGAAAATAATAATGTAAGTTCCTTTTCTTCCTATTTTCAGAGTCTTGTAATGAGCCTCTCGGAATGGAATCCGGCGACATTCCGGATGAAGCCATCACGGCCAGTTCGTCGTACGTACCAAACGTGGGCCCCAGGAATGGCAGGTAAATTATTCCACGCTCGTCCTTTTAAATAATAGCCCTGAATTATATCGCGAGCGCGCAAAGTCCTCCGGTGAAGGTGGCACTACGTTAAGTCATGTCAAATTCATAAAGCACTAAGTATTGGATCAGGTGTATTCCGGGGCTAAATAGTGCATATACAAGGGACCGTCCTGCGGGAGAGATTAGACAGATTCATGGGGCAGGCGCTGGAATGCCTTGTCCCGTATCCTTGGGGAGATGCGGGACGTAATGAGAAGTAAAGCTTGGAAATAGCAAATTTCGCGCGTCTAGCACCGTATTAAACAACTTATTATTCCATTGTCGGTTGGTCTATTTTCATTTATATACCCATTCTTCGACATTTATTAAAATTATAACTTATTCCTCATAATTTTAGAAATTATTTGATTATAACTTTTTGAATAAATTGTATCCAGATCTAGATATAGCATCGTAATAATCTAGTTAACAAAAAAAAAATTCCATTTGGTAAACTTAAAATTTTAAATTGTTAATGAATAAAACGTCACTAATGCATGCGTTTCACAATACATTCGATTCCAGTTAATTAAGACACACATTAATAAAATTATGTAATTATAACTTTTTGTATAAATTGTATCCAGATCTAGATAATTCGTCGTAATAATCTAGTCGATACAAAATAATTGCCATTTGGTATAGGCAAAAAAAACTTAAAATTTTAAATTTTCAATGTATAAAACGTCACTAAGCATGCGTTTCATAATGCATTGGATTCCGATTAATTCGGACACCTGTTTACTACGAGAGAAAAACCTAAAAGCGCTTTGAAAGAAAGAAACCTAAAAGTTCGAAATTTTCGAAATTCAGTATAGGTTATTAACTTTGCACAAGTTACGATAGAAGCACGTTTCCCAATAAAACTAAATCTACAGTATTAACGAGTAATTTTAGATTAAAGGGCAAATAAAATAATATTAACTTTTTAATACAATTTTGTATAAAATGCAACCAGATATTTTAGTGTTGCTTGTCAAGTTTGTGATATTAATCTGAAATGGTAAATAAAACATTATATACTGGTTTGTAAATAGTAGTAAATGCACACATTCAACTTATACCAAGGAGGTCGAGCGACCAATATGATAAGCTCCTAACTGAAAATAGAGACGTATTTGAGTATGACACCAACATACATAATTATCGAGGGTGAAGAAATCAATATCGATAGTAAGACAGTAAAAAGAGCAATACAACAGCTGAAAATTGGAAAATACAGCAGAACTAATAAAATATGGATACGGAAAAGTCGTTGAATAACTTGTTGTGGCAAATAAACCAATACCTAAATGGTGCTCTAGGTATAAGAGCGGAAAGTGGCATACACTCCCCAATTCAAAAAACGTGGAATAAATTGGATTGCTCAAATTATAAAGGCATATCAGTTACCAGCAATCTACGTCGCCGCTATGTAAAGATCATACGTAACCTAATTGAATTTGAATACAGACACAAAGAGGAGCATGAACAATATGGTTTACGAACGGGAAGAACTTGTAGCGACATCATCTTCTGTCTAAAACAACTAATAGAAAAAAGGTCAACAAAAACAAGATACACACATAATGTTTATAGATGTCCAACAAAGGATACGAAACAGTACACGCAAGAAGTTGTGTCCAAACAACACCCTCATAAAAGCCCTTCTTCGGCTTCGGAGGAACGTGCTTATATACTTTGCAATTTGGCGTTGATCAAGTTTTGATAGCAAATGACAAAGACGATCTAAAGTATATGGCACGAATACTAGAGGAAGAATGCAAGAACTGGGATTTAGAATGGAATACCCACAAAACGAAGTATCTCCCTATTCGAGCAGAACCTTAAATATGTGCATAGACAGAAAATAAATGACAACATGCAATGTGTATACATACCTAGGTGTCTTCTTAAAAATTAAAAGCAGTTAAGCGGTTTACTCCATAGAGCAAAGACATGGAGAATAACAGATCAATATAGAAAAAAAACTTGAAGCAGTCGAAATGGTACATTAGAGGCACATGGGAATTATATTATTACGCATGGGTGTTGAGGGTTCCCTTAAAACGAACATCTAGAGAAAGCAACTAACATGCCATGACCAAAGGATGAAAGAAAGTAGATTACCAAAAATAACCATGTGTAGTTGTAAAAGCTCTTATTAGGAAAAAACGTCCAGTTGTCTCTACAGTACCCCTTGCAATGGAAGTAACATTCCTTGGGTTAACCACCTTCCCCTACAGAACTTTATCTATTTGGTTATAGTGACTTTGACCTCAATTACTGTTTATACGAATTGCGTATGTCTTTTCGACATATTATTGAACTCGGGAATCGTTTTATTGTCCATTTCAAATGAATTAATCACAAAGTAAACGCCATAGCAATCTAATAGTTGATTTAGTTGAAGATTATCTTATATAATATATCCGATATTGAACATCGAAGGATATTATTATTTAATTATGTGTATAATCGAAGGATACATGTTATGGTACCAAATCACTAATCTCAACTCTGTCCGCAGAAACTTGTCGTATTTTCTGTCTTATTATTATATAACTAACACACGTAGTATATTCTATTGTGTATTATTATATTGTGATTTTCCTATTTACTCTTTTTTACCAAAGAATCTATTTTGATTGGCAAGTCTTGAAAAGTTTAATAATTACTGGAAAACATTCTTCCAGCAACGCTTATTGGATTTTTTAATCCACGATATTGTTTAAAACCCAGTATTTGCTACGCGCAGCCACTTTGAAATCGCCCCGTAATTACATCTGCGCTTGCGAAATCAATGTAGCAATTTTCGTTCTCTTTATTTTCCAACCTCCCCTGGAATTGAAAACTACGCTCGATCCAATCGCCAGTTTAATTGTTTGTATGAGAAGTTGAAATATATTTGCTTTGTTCGTTTGCACATGTCACAATTGACAGAAAATCCGATATTATAAATTTAAAATGAAACTATTTCACGCTGTTCATATTAAATTGTGTGACATGTTCTACTTTAATTGTTTGGAAATGCATACTAAATTTATAATTCCTTTTTAATACGAAACGTAATTACGATAAAATATGTATTAATATAAGAATAGGTACTGAACATTCCGTGTTAATATTAATATTCATTTCTTGATATGTAATTGTCTATCCTGTTTTATCAATAACAGGAGAATTTACTGGAAAGGGAATTACTTCGGAAATTCAGTCGTTCAATTGATATGTGACATGTCACATCGCTAATGTTAGTAATTACTGCAATTACTAAAATTTAATGATATTCAACTGTTTATTAGTTCAAGAATTTTATATATGAAGTTATATGATGTCAGCGTTTGATACACACAATCCTATAATGTTACCGGCATCAGGTATCGTGTATTTATGATTACGAAGTCTTGTGAATCTACCATTTTTAATCGGGGATTAGTGCTTAACCAATGATTAAAATAAGCAACTAAATAACGTTTTGGGTGATTACCTTAAAATCAATTCCCATCTTCGTCTTTCGGCGCTCATGCTGCTAGAACGTTTTTGCAATTGGTATCTTTTAAAATATAAATTTAAAATCGGATTTAAATTCAGACCATGACACTACGTGTCATTTCAACGCACGAACATCATGATCTCCCCCATTTTGCATTAAAGAAGTTTTTAACAGAAGATTATTATTAAACATATAGGCGCGACGAAACACACTAATTAGTGTTTTGTGCAGGTCGTAGCAGACACTAACAACTGATGTGTAATTTTCTATTATGTTGCATGTTTAATGGTTTGTCCCTTTTTAATTTTTTTAAACGTATTTTGTAATTTGTAAATTTGTTTTTATATTGACGAGGGTAGACTTCCATCACCAATCAATAATGGAATTGAATTGAATATATTTTTTTATTTATTGAACGTACAGGTTTTCCAATTTCCCATACACGCGTTGTTTAATTAAACATATTTCTTCATGTAATTGTAGAAATTATCCTGATGGAGACTATCTGATCGCGAAATATAGATTAAATTTAAAAAGGAATTTCCCATAAGCTTCATCTTATATAATTTATTCAGTCATCCGAATCCTAGAGAATGGGATAAGCCAAATAAAACTACTAAGTGATATCTAAAATACTTTAAAAATCCTGCCATCACGAAAACAGCAGGGTTTATATCAGAACCAGTGGAGTAGGGGAGGAATGTTACGGCTGGATATTTAACTTTTATGGAGTACTAATTTCTCATTTGACTTTCTGATCTTTAGATGACATCTATATTAATTACACGAGTTCTTCCTTTGAAACTATTATTTAGCGACTACCAACATGATTCTTTTTATTTATTGTACGTACCTCATTTTCAAATACATTCTTTAGTATATTATAAAGTCCAAATTATAGTGTCATCAGTAATGTTAGATAAGGTATTCTAGGGATTTTTTCATAATCGAAATTAATATTTATAATAAAGATATGTAGATTAAGTCTAAAATATTTGTGAACAAATTTTATTATTTTACGCTATTTTAAGTATTTTAAGGAAACATTCGCAAATCCGGTGCTGCCGGACCCTTTTACGCAGTTAAGGGAATCCGAAATCTAAACAGGCTCATAAAGCCGGCAACGCAAACGACCGGAAACCGTGCGGGTTATCCAAAGTCCTTCCTAATATTACAAAGTCTTAACTGCTCCGCAACAAGAGACAATGGAGAAATTCGCGCGGCGGAATGCCCTGCTACATATTTCTCCACGTCGAGTCGCATTATCACTCCCGGCAGATTCCGCGTCTTGATTTACCGTGGTGTATGCATCCCTGGCACGGGACCGGTACTTCGGACGTATCTACCACCGCGTGTATGCATCCCCTTGCCCTGGGTCACCCCCAGGAGATTAGAAATGTAGGCCCGTTTCAGTTTTGTGCGCCCACCCCCGTCAGCTAAACTCGTATATATAGCCGCTGATAAAACTGTAAAGTTTTTATACTCGCTCCATGCGATGTATGCCACACCGAAATTGCCCCACATAATTTCGTGAATATTTAAAATGGACGATCATATTTTTCAGTGGCATTGTGCATTGCATGTTATTGTTATTGCAATTACATAAATAGCCGCAAATATTTTAAACCTCCATTTCGTTTTTAGTCATATTTATAATATGCATATGAAAATGCTTTTACCATTATTTTAACTCATATATTTGGATGTTAAAAACGTATACATATATTAGATTAAACAAACTGCCTGCTCATATATTTAACTGCTTTATCAACACATAATATTTTATTTATGTAGGTGGAATTTTGTAGGCATTGATTATTTGCATGCAATTTCTTACAAAATTATAGGCGATTCAAGTCGGCTTATAAATCTTGTTTCAGAAAATGAACTAAAACTCAGTGGGTGATCTCTGTGCATAAAATTTATTGATGGTTCATAAGTATTTTGTATTATATTCAAAATATGGTTTCTTGTAACTATACATTTTACCAGAAAAAAATAATTGCATTTGAAAACTTTGGATGCATTATGTCGCTCGTCTTCTACTTGTTAGTCAACGACCATATGTCGGATATTAGAACGACACCGGGCTACTGCTTCTCATTCTAGAAGACACGGACAGTGTGGAAAAAACGAAGGGACGACCGTTTTCTCCGGAAAAAATCAAGCAATGCAAATGGATGAATGAGCACCATACTTTTAGAAATGTGAAAGTTTGTGAACTTACCGTGAAAAGAAAACTAAAGGAGGCAGGTATGATAAGTAGAAGGCATATAAAAGTACCACAGATCATCAGGGCTCACAGGATAGCTCCACTACATTTTGTACGTAAACATGAAAATTGGATCATCAATGAATAGAAGAACATACTAATCACTGATGAAAGACGAATAAGCATGAAATCCTCTGATAGGCAGTAGCGTGTGTATAGACTACAAGGAGAGAAAAAGCTGCGTTCAATTTCGTGCCACATCAACCCTTTATTGGTCGGTCTAAAATATTTTGGTATTTCTTTCGATTGTCGTACAGAGTCCATATTCATGCAAAAGCAATGAATACTAATTATACGCAGAAAACATTCTCCAGAATCACGTAATGCCCTTTGTTCAGTTTATTGGTCCTAATTTTATATTTCTACAAGATATTGCGCTACCGCAATGGCAAGGGATTGTATTCACCTCCTGAATAAAGTCCGTATTGCAGTTATGAAGTGGCCGGAGCTTTTATGGGACACTTTTAAAAGGCTCCAGATAACCGTCACTATCTAGATCGTATTGCTCTTCAGGTGAAGGAAAATATTCCTCAACATAACATCTGATTTATTTATATCTGGTATATCTTGAGATTCCCGTTCAGGATTTGGTTCTCCTTGCTGGCCTGGTTTTAAATTGACTGACTGATCAGCAGACAACGACATCCCGGTTCTTTATTTTATAGATTTTGCGTTTTCCCGTTGACATATTTGAACGTAGAACTTTCTTGTTTATGTCGTTCTTAATGGCTTTGTTATCGAAGCTCAGCGTCGACGGGGTGGGTGAAGGAAGCTGCACTCCGTCGCCAGAGTCAGCTCTTCGTAAAACAGGCACTGGGAGAGTTATAAACCTTCAGGCCGCCATACGTCGCCAGGGTCAGCTCTTCGTAAAACAGGCACTGGGAGGGTTATAAACCTTCAGGCCGCCATACGGGTAAGATTGGATATATTCGTAACGGTTCTCTCAGTCGTGGTCAAGAGGAATAAAAAGAGATACAATTATCATCGTAAGCTGATAGCTGCAGGAAAAATAAATCGATCATATGAGTCCTATTGAGGGAGGATCGATTTAACATGGTAAAAATTAAACACAAGTGTCGGTTTCAAACCGAAAATTGGACCTTTGAGTCTTGGTGAGGGAGAACCGAATGCCGTTTATAGGGGGCAAACATGATCCATCTTAGCATCCTTTGAAGAGGCGCACGCAGCACGATTTTGTTTACTCTAATAAGCATAGATAGGGGTAAAGGGCACGTTCGGCGAAATGGTAATTGTGTGTATTGAAGGCTCTTATGTCTCTTCTGATAGCTTCTTCACAATCTTGTTCAGTATTTTATATTTTGGTGAATCCCTGTCAGTTTTTCTTCTTTCCTCAATTGATCTCTTTGTATTTAAACTATTATTTCAAGTTTCTAAAGTAATTATACTCGTATACTCGTAACTTTCATTGGTAGTTCATTCAGTTCTATATCATGCAGATTTTCAGTTGGTCCTAGATTTCTTTCGAGTTGGTTCGATTTTCGCATTCAAATCGCAGGACGCAAATGTTAATTCAGGTTAATGTTATTTTCTGCAACCTTTGTCGCTGCTAGGTCTTTATACTCGCTATCTTCCTCGGTGGAGTGGATGCATACGCATGTATTATCGGTATACTATATTTACCATTAAGTTTTACTATCAAATACATTACTCTGCCCGATATGGCATTGGTCTTGGTGATGAGATGTATTATCTTGTTATTAATAAGCACGGTCACTCGACCGATATGTTAGAAGGTGTCAACGCCTGTATGAAAGGGTAGGTTTTAAGATTTTAGGGGTTTAGCTATTTCGTGGCTTAGTCTGGTTTCACTTATTCCGATGACGTCCTGCTTGATGTTCTTTAATTCATTTACAAGGTTAACAAGATTTTCTTGAAGCCTCATCGTGTAGGACGCAATGTGTAGGGTCGTGGTACGCTTGCCTTTGTTTGTCGCTCTTAAAGCTGTTTTCGTTTATCACTGTGTGCTGCTCCCGGCTTGTCTCTTATTCTATTTGTTGTGCAAGCCGCTCCCGTTGCGCACAATTCTACCTCGTCCCGGCGCACGACCGCAAAACTTAGCGATATAACATACCACGGAGTGACTAGTAATCTTACGTTGTCAATTTGTCGACATCACGCCTCCCCTAGAATCCATAAGGCTGACCGGTGTATCGAGATTCTGGGTCTTTAGATCTACTCGCATTCGGTCATTTTATTGTCACAATTGAACATTTCATGGTAATGAAAGGTTGTGGCATTTAAAACGCTACGGTTGCCCTGTGTGTTGGCGAGTTTTGTATTCAGCCGTCCACTATGGGTACGGACTCAGTCTATAGCCGCCCCATCTGGGTAGAGACGCTACGTATGTAACAACGTTCAAAGTGAAAACAGTAATTAAAATCATCAAAAAAGTATTCTCTAATGGATCTTTTCCGACTTTCTGTTAGTAACACTTTTTTCTATCGTTTATGCATATTATATGTACATTATTAAAATCCTTTAAGCTTTTAAATCCGAATTTTGTCTAAAACAGATGCACCTGCCATTTATAAAGCTGTAATATTTGCACGAAGCGACTGCATTTGCGGCGACACGTATGTATAAAGAGAATTCCAGATAAGCTCGCTCAGGATATATAGTCCTGCAAAAAAATCCCACTGCGTGCGCTTCTCCGTCATGCGATAGAACCATTTAGTACATTTTTTTTCTTTATTAATAAAGACATTAAAGTGAAAAGCTCATTATGTAAAATACGGGGGAGCTTACAACAGTAATTATTTTCTATCATTCTTCATCAGTGGCATGTTGTATCTCCGCAATTAATTATTAAGCACATCATATTACTACTATTATACGTGGTATTATTCAAACCTATTATTAGAGCATATCAATATTATTGGGTTCTCATGACAATTTTAATCAATTTTATATAAAATAAATGTCGCAAAACAAGGAATGATACAAATAAATCGTATTCCTGGCGTTATTTTATATTTCTCCGTATATCTCCAATTAATACGTTCACTTTTACAACGTGAATCGGAACGGTGAAGTGTCATTGGGGTTCGGCTCGGTAGACGGGTATGAAGTTCATCATGGGGCATAATACTATATTATATTATTCGATAATATAAAAGAACCTTATAGTTTAAACTTCATATAAATATATACACCGGCGTCAGCACACACCGACGAATAGATAAAACAATTATATAAAGACTAACTAAACGAACGAAATCTTACTACAACATGATATTAATTAAAATATAATATTAAAATGCTGAACAAAAGAAATAGCGGGAGTAAGCACAGGCTGATAAGGTGTAAAATACTTCTGGCCACAAAAAGAGACAGGAATATGCTGATTAATAAATATAAAAGTAAGGAAACGTACAATCATTTCCGAAATACAACAATATACCGACATATATAGGAAAGAACTAGAAAAATATATGTGTTAGTTACATCCACTACCAGAAAATGCAAAAATAGACGAGATCAACAACTATATCACAAAAAAAAGTGCAAAGCAGCAAAGAATTTCTCTATCGAAAGTCAAAGAGAGCACAACCAAACTCTCAAAGGAAACAAAACTATTAATAGATCAGAGAAACCTTGCACAGCACAAAATAATGATTAATAGGAGTCAGAAGGCAAATAGAAAAGGATGGGTCTGTATTTAAAGCCCATTCTAAAAACAATAGCGAATAGACGGTAAAGACTATTTATTAAAAAGCTAGTTACAGGAAGAAAACAGATCATTAACTAATTGATGAGAACGGAATAATACTAGTAGAAAAACCAGGAAGTCTGCGATATATCGAAAGATTTTATACTGATAAAAAAAACTAAAACACCAGTTAGCCCAAACGAAAGAATTTACGCAGCACTATACAGAATACGGAGCACCGACAAAACAACCAGCGACAAAATAGCCCCACGGCAAAATATTCTCAGCTGAATGGATTAATAAATTTCAATGAAAATAAAATATAAATCAACTAAAAACATAATAATAAACATGCAGGTTATAATATAAGAGGTGTTAAATATAAAGCAATTCTATGAGTGTGAAATTACAATAACTATAACGAAGAAATTTCCTGTATTGTCCATCAATATTTAGTTTATCACTGACGTTTTTGTCAGGGGGCTATTTTGTCGGGGGGCTATTTTGTCGGGGGGGCTATTTTGTAGGGGGGGCTATTTTGTCCAGGCTATTTTGTCGGGGCTAGTTTGTCAAAAGTGACGTTACAATTGTGAAATAGAGTCTTTTCTACTTCTGATTTTATTATCCTTGGGCCGGTCTTCGTTGGTAAATCTTCGGAGACTTGTTATCCTTGAATAGCTTACCTTTCCCACTCATGTTTTATTTCTTCTGTTTCGAGCATTGTGTTCTCATGCGAATTATTCAGAGTATAAGATATTCGTTTTAACCTTCTTGCCCAGGTTTAATTCGTTCTGTTTGCGTTGAAGTTCCTATTTCTTTACAACGGATGGAAGAAGCCGTTCCACCTTTGCTTACTTTATGTTCCTTCGTAAGAGCTTGTGTACTCTTTTACATTCGATTTCGTCCCTGTTCTTCCATGTTCTGAATTTTTCCATTAAATCTGTTACTTCATTTGTCATCCAGGTCTGATTTTTAGCTTACGTAGTACCGTCTAGAATCGTTTCTAGACTCTTGCATGTTTCTATCATAGCTGTCTTTATTGCTTCCCATTTTTATTCTTCATGTGTGGATTTTTTAGTGGTTTGCAATAAAATGTGGTTTCTGGGCGTTGTCGTTTGATTTTCTTTAGTATTATAATGAAATTGGCGTATAGTAAGTTGTGGTCACAGGCTGCTTCAGCTCCTGCGTAAAAAAGTACCTTTATTTGGCATACCGCTAAAGACATACACATCCCCCAATACACAATACTCATACAGCTAGAGCAAGAAACAAAAAATACATAAGAATAAAAATAAAAAGTAACACTCCGCACAAATACAAATTAACAGAATATACGAATATACATAGTCTTAGGGTGACCCCCTCTGCCCTTGCCATTTTCCTCTCCCACGACAGCCTCCTGCAGATTTTGACACCTTTCCCATCCTCTCCTAACCATTCATTCAGCTTTCTGCAATTTCCAACCCACTCTGCTTTCACCCCCTCACATTATTTACTAAGGTGCCACCACGTGTCGCTTCCCTTACTACACAGTGCATACGCGGTGTACCCTAGACCCATCCACACTTTCCTTCCTCTCTTCCGTCTGACCCACACCTTGCTCTTGCCATGCACACTTTGTCCTCTCCACTCACGCCTGGCTAAGTATCTCGGGAGTTTCCCAAGTACTTGCCACTCTACGTAGCCAGGGCTGTAGGTTGTAGCTCCTGCGTAGGGTTTTACACTTTTGATAGAGTTCTTAAAGCGGCTATTAATCTAGATAAAGTCTGATTTTGAACTATGTTTTTCTGGTTGTCTGCCGGTGAGCAAATTTATAGTCGTATTTTCGGTAAATTATACTATGTTTTGCTGCCGGTGATTGTTTCTTCTTGCCAGAAGCTGATCATGAACCTCGCTCATTCCTTTTGCCTAGTCCATGGCAACCAGTAACAACCGAAGTTATGTCGTTGCCTATTTTGGAATTCAGGTCACCCATTATTATGTTCACTTCGTGTTTCTTAGTGTATTCCATGGCTTCTTTAATTTAGCTATAAAAGCTTTCAAATTCGTCTTCGCTCTTATCTGTCGTCTACATCTAGATTATATTTACTGGGTTTCTTTTTTGAGTTTTAGTAACATGACACGATATGAGATTGGAATGACTGCCTGATAGATGTGTTCATTGTTTATTTAATGTTTTATTATAATTATGGCAACTCCGTTCCTAGAGTCAACAAGTAATAGGTGGATAAAGGGTTATTTGTTCTATGTATTTATTGTGTGTCTAGATCCAGACCACCGACCCTCATTTACTCCTAGGACCTGCCTGTTAAGTTAGGTCATTTGTAATTGTATATTGTAGTATACCTGCTTCGTACATGGTACGTGTCGCAAGTCGTTCTATTGTAGATATTTTTATTGTTTTTTTCTTTATTCTTCTTTCAGTGACTTTTAGCACCCCTGGAATATGTAAAGGCTGCCGGGGACTCGGGATCGTGGTTTGAATTATGTTCATTATCATGTTTTTCTTGGGGAATAATTATAGAGCAGTTTCTCACTTTTTCCTTTATGTCATTTCCTAAATGTCAGAATGGCGACCGAGAATTGGAAAACGAAACCCCACACCATTCTCGCTTTCGCCTGCATACACTCCATATGAATCCTAATCCCTCATCCATTTTTAAACCAAAAGCCCAAATATTTAAAACCATTCATTCTCTCAATCATTCTTCTCTTCCATTTTAGCTACTCCTACTATTGCAAATATTTGTCCTTTGTATATGACAATTTGGAAATGTTTTGTATATTAACAAGAAAATGTATTACCATTATTATTATTATTAGTGGTAATAGTAATAGTAGTATATTTTCTTGTTAATATACAGATAATTTCCAAATAGTCATAATCATTTAACTCATCAATCAGTCAGTTTTTGTATACAATAATTGATTTATTTTGATATATTTTCGCCGAACACACTACACTACTTTTTTATAAACTAGCATATCGTTATAAACAAAATAGTGCTAAATGAATAAAACTTTTAGGAGTCTGGTAGAAAAACCAATTAACAAATGTGATTCTATCGAATGCAACTACGTACAAACAAAATTGATTCCCACATTATGTAGCATATTGTCCAGCATATTATGATAAAGAAAATAGTGCAAAATGATGAGTGAGTAAGTGAGTGAATGAGAGAAGTTCTGGCCAGGTAGAGAAAAGTTTTATCGAATGTTATTCTCATCCCACACTATATAATTTTTATGAACTAGCATATTGTTATAAACAAAATAGTGCAATAAGAACAAAAGGTTTGGTCGGAGAACGGTAGAATAACAAGGACTATTATTATATCATATAACTGGAGAACCAACTAATATAAAAATATTCAACTAATTGTATTTATTGGTAAAAATTCAAGTTGCCAGAAATATTACAGAATTTCCCGGATACATTTTAGTAAGCTAAATAAATACAATTTAAACTTTGAATCTTACAAAATAATAACCAGAAGTTGGTATACATTTTTTGAACTGCCATAATGTTCTAAACAAAGTGTTAAAATTATAAATACCGTCGAAGTCGGAGTAAAATTTTGTATCAACCATATAGTGTCTGATAGTGTCCTTATAGACTAACATTTCGAAAACGTAATTGCATATTATTATATAAACATTGGTAACCAATATTATAGAGACATATAATAAAACAACTATCTGTAAATGGTCGCTACAAAACCGCAAGGAATTAGCTGTGGCAGCTGTATAGGGATAATTTCAGAGGGGTAATATATATTTTTTTTAATTTTATGCATTTATCTAATATATAAACTTCGTATTATATTACCATTAATCAAGATGTAAATAAACTTTTTGAAATAAATGCTATATTCCGAGCAACACCATATTTATGAAATGATTTCGCTGCCTATCTATTAAAGTTATTAAAGCGTTAATTAAATTAAACTAAATTAAATTAGTAAAATATACCAATAGTCTGAATAATTGACGTATATTTAGCATTCTCGTTGCAGTTAAACATGATTTCGGTTCCGCTCCGCCATACGTAATACTCGATTTATAATTTAGTAACACAATTTAGATTTCAAGTCGGCATTATAATTGAAGCATGTACATAATTAAGCCGGCCGCTCTAATTATATAACCGAATAGCGGTCTACAATATTGAATAAAATATGGTGATCGATTAATTATAATTAATGCGAAATTAAAAGCATTACATATTGCAAACACCAACGAAAATATTTGTTAATGCCATCATGAATTGTGAAATGCGAGTTGTTTGTCATATTAGCAATAAATTTCAAATGTCGATGTTATATTTCAACAAGTTTACGAGTTTTACAAATAACTTGTGTTATTTGTTTAACGAATGTCATTATTATAAATATAATTAACGTTATGTAATTTGAGGATTGTAATTCATGAAATAAATGTGATACAAGTTATGAAATTGTTAATTATTATTTGTATTCATCATTCATCGATTACGACCAACAAGTAAAGTTACTTTAATGTACATATAATGATTTAGCCATTATTATAGTCTACTATAGATTCTACCCGTTATGAATATATGGTTAGTTCCCCATGTATTATAAACTGTAAATGTATAGTAATTAAATTGATATCATCAATATGTTTTCGTTTCTTTCTCTACTAAGACTTAGCTTGACATGAAGACGTTAGTATAAGCTGTATACTAGCTCTAGACAATGTGAAAATTCAACGCAGCATCCCACATAAAATCAGTATCCAGTATCGAATTAAAAATGATCATCGTTAAAAAGTAAATAACTTAAATGTATAAGAAACAAGTCCCTAACTAGTATACCTATTTGCTAAGTCAATACATATATTCCCTCTAAGGACCGTAATTATCTCAACTTCACAAGTTATAATAGAAAATACATAATTATAACTTATATACAAATAGACCGATTTGTAATATAGAACATAATTTATTTCCAATTGTAATTTATATCATCAACTGTAAGATTAATATGTCTTCTTTGTTTGAAATTGATATTTTGCATATTTATAATTCAAATAGTCATGAGGTTAAGTGAGAGTCCCTGTTAGGGGCAGAATGAAGTGTCAAGGGTCTAGTAGCGCTACGCAGATTAATTATTGAACGACTAGTCACTGATTTCCCGCTTAGTACTACAATTGATTCCAATTCCAATATGTAACTGCTTAATGCCAGCTGGATCATATTATTAAGCAATGATTACTGCTATGCTACCACAGTACGATAACACGATTAGTGATATCTAATGAGCGATTATTTCATACTTACCGGAAGATAATTAGACCCCGGTTTGTTGTTAAACTAAATTAATTTCAATACATTTAATCAAATTCGATTAATAATTATGACTAATAATATTAAGTATTTATTGGAAGTAGTGAAATTTAATTTATCACATATCATATTTAATTATTCGAGTTACGGCTTCTGCTAAATACTAATGGTCACCATTTCATTGAATATTGGATATTAGGGTCGATCTTAAATATAAAGGATAATAACTTTTTACCCAGATTTGTGGCTAGAAGTAATTTTAAATTTAAATATTATAAAAGTTATTAAGAAATTGTTGTTTCTTTTTTATGCTAATAATTACTGTTGATTGTTTTTTGTATATGGTACTTTACCTGACCGGTAAATGTTCAAAATATAGTTACATTGCGATATCGCAATGATACTATACTTCGAACAAATAAATCACAATATTGACTGATTTGAACGATTCGGCAGAATATTATATTTATTGTTACATTTACTTAATTTTCTCTACAACCTAGACGGGGGTTGTAGAGACAATTAAGTAACAATAAATATAATATTCTGCTGAATCGTTCAAATCAGTCACAATATTGTGACTGATTTATTTGTTCGAAGTATAGTATCATTGCGATATCGCAATGTAACTATATTGTGAACATTTACCGGTCAGGTAAAGTGCCATATACAAAAAACAATCAAACAAAAAAATCGTTCGTTTTTAATTTGCTATCATCATCGGATTCAAATTGTGTGATTTATTTTGTTGACATTGGAAAACCACTGTCAGGTAAATATTTCTTTCAATATAGACGAATCATGTTTTATATTTTAATAAATAATGTTCGTAGTTATAGAATTCTAACACATACGATAATTACTACCGTTGATTAAACTATTTCAATCAACACTACTACTAAAAATATATACCTAAATGAAACTCCTAGATCTCACAAACTAAACAGTGTTATTATGTTTATTATTGTTGTTTGTAGTAATATACTATAATGATTTTTTGTTTTAAAAGTTTTGCGGTTTATTACACTACTGGTGCTTTAAATTATAATTTAAATTTACGTAAATTTCCACTTGGGGTTAATTTTTCAGGTTTATGTAAATGTTCCTAATTTTTAGTGGGAAGTTTTTAAGGCGACACGCAACTGAAACATTTTATATTAAATGTGTCAAGGTGAAATTCTTTAGAAGTATGTGATATATAGCAGTGTTTGCGTTCAACTCATAACATTTATTAAAATAAGTATACACAAAATATTACTACAATATAAACGCATTCAGTGGAAACGAAAATAAGCAAATGCAAATATGCTCTTATTTGATAAGACATGGGCATGCAATTACTTTATTATTGCTATATTCTCGATTATTATATATTACTAAAGGAAATTACAATGCTAAAATTTTATAAGAAAATCCTTTTTTAAAATATAAACATGACCTATATTTTCAATATTAACATTACCCATCTAAGTGAGAACAATGTGGACACATGTACGCTGTAAATAACTTCGTTAAATAAGGCAAAATATAATTTATATAACGTAATTAAAGTTTCTCTATATATTGCTCGTAATTAAATTGAAGATATTCCCCAAATTATTTCTCTTTGTACATTTAATAATAGCTATACCAACACGTGCTGATTTTAGTGAATATATTTAATTAGTAAATTACAACACCCAATGGAGTGATTCACAAGTGAATCAACAATTTGTTTGCTTTGAGGAAACCCAACCGCACAGCCTCCGACAGCCAATAATAACCTTTCTGCCACCCGCAACTTTATTATCCCTCTAACGACCACACACTAAAAGAAACGGATATATTCGCTTCGCTCTGCTAAATTTGTTTTCGAAAACATCCGCAACACATCCAGTTCCCTTTCACCTATAACATACTCGCTTTGTAAACATACAGTTTGCATAAAGAGAACCCTTTCCAGAACGAATTTAGTAGAATAAATGACCGCATGTTGTCTGCCAACCACGGTGCAATTTTTGATGAAAAATAGTATATTAGCTCTATTTGGAGTCAGTGGGTTGTAATATACTAAACACAATCGTTATAATTTAAATAAACTAAGCATCTAGAGCTTCCAAAGAATACCAGATCTAATTTGAACTAGGAATTATAACATAAATATAAAAAATATACTTATTTAGATGTATGTATGTACTGGGAAATCATTACAAGAACTCATATAACGATCACATAAAGTAATAAATATATAAAAAATATTACGGAAACTGTATTATAAACAATATATCTACAAGCGCTGAACGGTTAAACGTGTAACAAATAATTATTTATAATATGATTTATGATAATCATTTGCTCATCGGAGATGAGACAAAGTTCATTTGTATTAGTAGTACTATTATTAGTATTGTTTCCTGAGATGCGTAGCATTGAAGAAAATTAGGGTGCGAGGCTATAATAGTCTTCTCAATCGTGCCAGTGACATATATCAATTGATTGTATTATTTACTAGTTGGAGAGAATAGTACATTATACACACCAAGCTTAGTTAGCAAGGGCAGAAGTATAATGTGAGCGCAGATTAAATGATTAAGGATTTTTGATGGGAAGGGTATAGTGGACTTCATATCCGTGGTTTATAATTAATTTTTCAATGGTCTATTACAACCCTAAATAATTTAAGGATCTATATATAATCAGAACAACTCGTTTAAAAATATAAAACAAAGAGTGTTGTGTGACTTATACACTACTTACTACCTATTTATAATAATAGTATTTTATAACAAGTCTTACAATGATAATAACTCATTCTTGTATAACCGATGTCGTTTTATAATATCAACAATGTCAAAATTAAATCAGTCAAAAATATAAGTACATTTATAAAGATCAGAACATTGAGTTTTGCGAGATGAGATTCATAACTATATGAATACAACTATTCGGGATCGAATTGTTATTTTTTATATTACGTCCCTTGGCATGGTAATATCTGAAGCATAAGTTATGTATAAATAATGATTTAAATAATTTAATAATTGTGACATATTATTTTTTCTATTTCGTCATTATTTTATCATTATTTTAACATTACATATCATTTTTTCTGGGTTAGAATTTAATTTATGAAGCAAGGGACAGTGTTGGTTAGTTGCCAGGAAAATCGCGACCGAATCCCGTGGAAAAGCATCTTGGTCGGTGAAAGTCATACACTCCTTTGTACATCCGCCAACTTGGCAGGCATATTAAATTTTGCAACAAGCGACATATGTATTTATTTCAGTAAACCCAAAGGTAACCAACATATCAGGATACAAATACTCAGCAATTCTACAATGTGACATTTATTTTGTGAATTGTGCGATGTTCCATTTAATTGCTAATAGTTTCGTTACATATAATATCTTAACATCCGCGATATCTATAATCATACCTGCCAACAGAGCCGGTCCTAGCGAGGGAAAATTTGGGCAGCCAAATTAGGGGGCGGCTGCAGGACTCGGATTAGGTTATTTAGATTCAGGCAACTTGCAAGAGCAATAAGAAACAGCTGATATAAAAATATAGAAGTAAACAAGGAGAATTACCAACGTAAGAAATGGTAATGAAGATAATGTGAAGCAAAGTATGAATTACCATAGAGTTTATGGGTTTTCTACAAAAAGAAGAAAGAAAAAAGGTACCTAGAACAATTTCTTGAAACTGATTCCAATAAAGATAATCACTATCAATATTCTAGTTCTTCATCTGAAAATCAATAGCCAAGACCAAGTTAATATTTGTATTGGTCGCACTTTCTATTTTCTTCTATCGTATTATGTGTGAATTCTATAATATTTTGGTCTTTCTGTCCTCTTAACATTCTTAGCAGGTGTCCATACCACTAATTATTTTTTGTCAATCGTGTTTTGTATACTTTCTGTCTGTAGCCTTTTCCTTATTTCTTCATTCCTTATTTTATCAAACTCCTACTTTCCATAGA
Organism: Lordithon lunulatus; assembly: GCA_963942505.1. Lineage (NCBI taxonomy): Eukaryota > Metazoa > Arthropoda > Insecta > Coleoptera > Staphylinidae > Lordithon > Lordithon lunulatus. The sequence goes on along the minus strand of OZ012666.1, from coordinate 50,367,975 downwards.
TACCTCTCGCTTTGTTAGCAGGCCCCGTATAGTACTGTTGTATGTAGGGTAGTGTAGTGTGCCTGTATTTTTTTACACTCCCATCTTTGTCTTCTTTGGAATGTATTTGTTATTTAATATTGGTTTATATATTGCGTGAAAGTTTATATTTGCTGCTTGGATTTGGTTTTTTTTGTATCCTCTAAGCTACGTAATACATACGATCTTAATAGATCGCCGCCTATAATTTAAAAAACAGGGCACCACAAGAAATCAAACGTTTGGGCACCCCTGCAGTATTGATTCTCTTGCCATTGATATTAATGCCCTTTATTGCATTCTGTCGCGCCTCTTGTAATATTGCATCCGAACAAATATTGAGTATTGGACTTAAAACACATCCCTGGCGTACCTTCTCTTCTTTATCCTTGCTTGTTCCTGTTTTTCGTGGTCGGTTTTCCTAATCATGCGACGCCATGTATATCGGATATATGCGTCTCTTTCTTTCAATCCTGTTTCTTTCATGTCCCTCTGGACATTTGTCAACCAAGTGGTTTGAGGTTTTCATTTCCCCCTTTTCTTGGTATGCATGGAAAGGCATCTTTTAACGACTTTTTGTCGTCATACATTTCCGTTCGAGGGTCTTTTTTTATAGCACGGTCTTCGCTGCCATACATAAGCATTATTTAACTGTTGTTTTACACACCTTGCTTTTGGTTTTTATTAGCAAGTCGCATAGAAATATCGACGATAGTTGGTAAATGTAAAGTGTTTAGTGGGAAAAATAGTACTTTTTGATACTGTTCCAATTTTTGTCGATTATACCAGAATATAGATATTTTTTATACCTTTTCGACTATAAATTGTTTTAAAATGTAATGGACAGTGCCGATACTAGCCCACATGTATGTTCCATACTTTAGTTAACTGTGTAGCCATACATTTCACGTTATTGTTGATACTGTATGTTAGAAATTAATACCGATATGATCAATAAAGACTATTTACACATGGTCACATTTTAACGATATAGAGCAGTTTGTTTAATTTTTATAATGACTGTACTGCTCGTTACTTATATTTTTGTTTGAGTTAACGTATTTTAAAGTTACTCAATATAAATACAAAAGATACAGGACAGTACAGCCAATATAATTCTTCATTTAATTCGCGCAATTTGTAACAAAATAGGAGTTATTTTTCTTATCAAAGCTAGACACATAAATAATAATAATAATAATATATTTATTATCAACATACTAACGTCACGTCATGTTAATGAATTAATATTTGTTGCTACATCTTACCAACAGAATCCAACCGTTGAATACAACGAGATTTTGTTTAAATACTAGTGAACTGGGCAGTTTAGTGGCCGCGTGGTTAGAGGCGTCGTCCATCTTATTCTGACCATTGGAGTATATGTTCGAACCCCATCGGAGCGAATTTTTGCGAATCACCTTGTTGGTCAAGTTAATTATTAAGTTACTTACTAAATGCCATTGATTTGCATGGGATTGGATTTCTATTAATTCTTCCACTCAGGATATGATATTATCATCGTTTATTGACAGTCGTAGCATCTGGAAAGAACAAACAGTGTACATTTACATTTAATATTACAGGACACTTGTTACTATATATTAGGAAAAGTAGGGGTTCTAACATACAACTTTGTGGAACACCTTCATGCAAGACTCAAGGCTTCCTGGTACAGACAGAACCGACTGAGATAGGGAATGGAATGAGGGTGTGTTCAGTGAAGGACTCCGCACATTTATAACTGTGTGATGGTAGATTGCACATTTGTTGTGTTATGTTAAATCTTATCGGAGAAAATAAAAACGATTTGTTGAGATTTTGATATTTATTATATCCATTGATACGATGAAATGCTGATGGTGGTTGATGACCACGCAGTGGTGACCAAGTAACTTTGGGGCGGTGTTATCGCAAACAATTTTAGGGGGTTGTGTTACCAGCGTTTATCAATAAAAATAAGCAAAATAATACAATAACATATCAAATACATAACCAAAAATAAATATACAAAAAGTTTTTAACATAACAAAATATACAAATATATGCAAGTTTTACATTGGAGGAAAATGTGCTGTAACAAATCAGAAGGGCAAGAGGTGATAGACGAAATTTGCTCTTTGTTAAAAGACGCCACACTGGGATAACGCTTGGTGTTATGGCATTGGTTGGTATTTCCCATGGACGTCAATCACCTCCAGTTTTCGGTGATGGCAGTTTGAATGCTCGTCTTTACATTGGTTGATTCTAGAATCTATTTTACTACAATATCTTCACACTATGTCCATAGAAGTATTTTTCAGGATGTTCAGATATTCCGCGGCCATATACTGCAATAATGTCACGACGTTTTGCCTTAGCCCGTCAGAATTCCCAATGTATCGGGCATAGAACGTGTGTGGAGATATGATAGTGTGGAGATTGCAAAATTCACAGTATCCCCCAAACCCTTAAGATGAACTTAAATAGGAAATTCAGATTGCGTGAAATGAGGTGAACAAGAAAAAATCTATCACCTAATATCTCCAGCATTACTCGGAGTAAATAAGAATGCAAAGAGATATTACTTATTATTAATTTTGTGGAAGTTCCTTCTTTTAAATTACTTATTTTATTTTATTTCATTCTATTTTTAAACATTGCTTATTAATCAGATATTATTATACATAATATGTTTAAAGAGGAAAGCTTCAAATTTTTTTAATTCCATAATGTGTCGATTCATTTCGTTATATGTCAAATCAATTATTAATCAATTATTAATCATTATATTTTTATTATTTTTTAGCAATAAATCCTGAAAGTTTCAGATTCGTACGATAACTCAATCTGGGTAGGTTCATTTTTGTGGCGGGAAGTGTATATTAAAGTCCTTAAAAGAAAAAAGATTATAACGTTACGTTTAAAGATATAATACCAAACAACGAGTCTGCAGCATGTTGCTGGACCATTTTTATTCAATAATTGATTTTACGCTAACGCCTAAAGTGTTTTTAAATTGGCTTATTGGTTTTACACTGTGCGTTCTATTTATTGCTTTAAATGCATTTGGAACAAACACAGATGTTCATTTACTCTTTTAATACATTATTTACCAGGTTCCCATACGCAACAGTGTATAAACCGTTTAAATGCTCTCCCAACAGTGAATGTAATTGTTATTTTATTACAATTAAATATACACATACATAGATTTCAGATCTAATTATTAACCGTAGCATCAATAATCGTCTCTCTAATGTACATGTTTAAACATTTAAAATAACACTCATCCACAAAAGGTTTCTATATATTTATTATTATTTATTTATTTATTTTTTGTATACAAATATAATTCTTCAGATCTAATACTAACATGTTTAAAGATATGAAATTAATAAAATCCCTAAAGTTCCGAAATATTGATTAATATTAATGCCAAATCCTTATATTCTTCAATACAATATTCCCTTCTGAAACTTGCGTTTGATCATCCCCCAAATAATAACCGTATTAATGCCCAACAATTACGAACAATTTGCAATAAAAGCAAAGTAGATATAAAATAACTTGTTGACATATTAAAAAAATGCTAGAATTCAAAATAAACTTTAATAAACAATTTCAATAAGCAGGTGCCCTTGTGCTGAGGAATATAATGTAATATATGTATGAATTAATATGAATAAAAACTATTGAGAACCATTAATAGTTGGAAAACAATACAAAGATAAGTGACTGTAATTGGGTAGAAATGGGAAACGTATAAAATCGTTATAGTATATACTACGAGCGTATAACTGAGCAAATTACTATTGTTTTATAGTGAATGGCGTGGATATGAATGTATATGATATACTCATAATATGCTACCGATCATATCACAAGCTTAACTTCTATCTTAGGTCCTTTGGCCCCTGTGGGCTTCTACAATAACTCGCCACCAGACATGATTTTGGGAGTCTCGTTTTAGCTAGTCCCAGGACTTTCCGATGCTACTGGCTTCACTTAGGACCGTCCGTTTCCAGATTTTTGGGAGGTCCCTGTGTCCACTCCCTTGCGGATTCCAATCTAATGTCCGTCTTGCTATGTGATGCTTATCCCTTCTACGCGAGTGTCTTATCTAATTCCATTTTCTTCTACATATTTCTGTGTTAATAGTTTGTTTCCAAAGTTGTACTTTGGAGATCGTTTCTGGCTAATGCAACATAGATGTTCATTTATTCTTTTAATACATTATTTACCTGTTGACAAATACCTGTAGTTTAGAGGTGATATTTGTTGTAACTTTCCAGGTCTCACTACCATATACTAGTATTGATTTTATGTTACTGTTGAAGATTCGTAACTTCGACGACGACACTGGGTTGAACATGGTACATTTGCTTTGACAATTCGTGCACCTGCATCCAGTTGAGCACCGCCATTCAGGAATAGAATGCTACCAAGGTAACAGACACGTGAAACTTGTTCGATGTCTGTGCTATTCTATCCGGAATGGTCCAGATCATCTAATCTGATAAAAGGGCTCTATTGGATACCGCGAGGAATTATGTTGGATTACTGCGCGCTTCACGTCATCGAGCTATTGCTATTTTATCATACAGTAACACTGTCGCCTCGCATCCGCACTGACTTAGATCTGGTCCGTTAGATATCCGTCATAAAACAGATGTTAAAGAGGCATCATTATAGTAAGCTTTCATTAGGTTGATGATTTCTATGAGGTACCCCTACTATGGAGCGTAGCCCATATGCATGACCACTTAAGAGCATCAAACGCCATTTTGAAATCGACTAACACCAAGTATATTACGCTCTTCCATTCACCAATCTGTTCGGTAATTAATCGTATGAGTTGATGAAGTCATACAGGATTTGTCTATTTTGAACCCTGTTTGCTCATGGCTCAGGACTGAAGCTAATCTCTTTGATAGCCGGTCCAGGGTAATCTTGCTGATTACCTTTGATGGGATAAAGATGCGGTGAGTAGGGAAATTCCCCTCTAGTTACTACACATTCTTAGATTAAGTTTTTGGGGAGTTGAACAAGCAGCCACCGTTTCCAATCATTAGGGAATTTATCTCGAAACCAAATGTTTTAGGTTAATGGCATTAATAAGTTTGTGACGACTTCTATAGTTACGAAGCAACGTGATAGCCCGCATTATCTCTACTCTGCTAGCCGGTTATGTATTGATATTTAGTAGCGTCATTTATATTTGTTCAGCATCGTGCGGAATTTTCTTAAGGTTGGAATATGTCCTGGAAATGTTCATGCTGCGGCTTTAGCTGCTCGTCGCTAGTTGTTAACATGGCTCCTAGTTTGTCTTGCATTGGCTTATTCTCAGTGTTGCCTTTATCTAGAAACTCGTTTATACGGGTGTTACACGACGATCATTGGAACGTAAAGTATTTCTGTATTTTTACATCCTATATCGTGGATGTCGGTTTAACTTTTTTTAAATAACAACCAACTTTTCTAGAGATTAATTTCTTTTATGTTATTGACTCAAAACCGAAGGATTTTATCCCATATTCAAGATGAAATCTTTCTCCGCTTCTAATGATGGAGGAGTTCTCGTGTCTGGATGAAATGGGCTGCTGCGAGAGGGGAACCGACTGACGCCAAACTGATGAGCATGTAGTTACACGATCAGTCTTGTATGAGTTCAGTCAAGACTGATTGAATTATCAAAATATTTAAAAATCTATCAGTTCAGTCAACGCAATAAAAGATTAGTTTCCCGTCAGTCTAACCAAGGTCACGGACTGAACTTATGCTAGATTTACCATGTACCACCCGCCTTATAGAGTATATTGTCCCGCATGTTGTTCCTATCAGTCACTGTCTGTACTTCCTTAGGGATATTAACTGCCCATATGCATTTATCATTCCCGATACTGGAATGTATGCCCTTTCGTACGGCTGCGTATTTTTGTCTAGGTAGGTCGGATTGAGCCGCTGGGATTGTTGTAATAATTTCTGCTTTCATTTGTTTTCGGTAAGCAATCAGATCCCATGTATCCTTGGTCATTCAGTGCTTCCGTCTTTTATCTAAGTAGCTAGAACTTCATCATTGATATTCTTGTACACTTTTTGAAATGTAGCTAAGCTTCCTCGGCTGATACATCCTCGCGTAGAGTGCGAAGATGTCAATGCTACAGCTCTTCATATTTTTTATTGTGCGAGCCTTCTCACTACTTTCATGGTCTTTATGTTCCATCGTCCAATTCTTGTCTGTTTCTTCATGCTAAAGGTCGTTTTTCGTAAATCATGCTTTTCATATTTGTTGAGATTTCGTTGCTAATTCAAATTAGCATGCTATAAACTACCCACAGCGCTCTAGACGGAAATGGGGGGCTATCACCTTGAGGTACTCCGACGAACACGTCTGTAGACTCGGTTGACATAGCCCCAGCAGTAGGCAGCAACGTGCAGGTGAGGTTGTCATTTGAGATGGACTTACAGAACTGTTAGCTGCCAACGCCACAATTATTTTTTTTAGCAGTACGGCATACGGCGAATCTTACAGATAGTGTCTTGCAGACCATATTCCATATCGGACTTGATAGTTTTAAGACAGAGATTATAAGACTATCGATAGTTACTAGTTAATTTTTATTTAATTCTGAGTCTATGGTTTTTATTCGATTATTTGACAACAATCAATTACTATTATCGATTGAAATTGGATAGTACCCATCGCAAGCATCACTCAAGTTCTGTAATATTTGATTTTGTTGTTAGTGTCGGGATAGTGGCTAAAAAAATCTTTATTATATATCTGCTTCCTGGAATCTGTAACTCCTTCTCAGGAGCATAGGGCCTCCATCACTATCTTCCACCGTACGCCATTTTCTGCAATTACTTTTATTTGCTTCTAACTACAGCCATTTTCAGAGACTTCTTTATGCACTGTACATCGCCATGTTGTTTTGAGTCTTCCTTATTTGCGTCTGCCCTGCGGATTCCAAACTAATTTCGACAAGACGATGTTGTTTATGGGTCCCCGTATTGTATGGCCCAGTCATATCCATTCTAGGACTATTGGACTCTGGTGAAACGTTCTTCCCAGGCTCTATATTGGATAATATATCAGACCATCTTATCTATTAATTAAAAACTGTGGTTTCTGGTTTTTAGCTTGTGTGACCAGTCAAGATTTTTTACATTATTCTATGTTGTTGTGATGAATTCCAAAATGTCTCTTGCCTTTTTGATATGGCTGTTTATATCGGCGTAGGCAAGATGATAATACAAATAGCAGAAGCTGTGTCTGCCAGGCTATATATATATATATATATATATATATATATATATATATATATATATATATATATATATATATATACTCTCACCAATACATCAATACCTCTGCGTAAGTTGGCTATAGCTTGAGGCATTATTTCGTCCAGTGCAGAGATGCAAAGCAAAGTAAAATGCAGATATTCTTAATTAACCCGTAACGAAGTGGTTATGGGCCATGGACCATTGTGCAAGACGCGGCAGATGGGTTTTTTTATATATTGCTTCCACCAGATGTACTAGTTTCTCAGGTAGTCCAGGTCTTGTAACTGTCTCGTTAGACCCTAATCAATGCATCTGCGAAAGTAAGCTTTAGTCATTACTTCGTCCAGTACAGAGATGAAGAGCAAAGGCTAAAGCAAATATTCTCGTTTAACCCCCAACGAAGTGGTTGTGGGCTTTATTGCACCATTATGTAAGACGCTGAATTCTTTATATATTTCCTCCACCAGATATACTAGCTTCTCTCAGAATTATGTTAAATATTATTCTCATTCTCATATAATTTTATATGTAGAGGGCAATAGCGAAATTGGTCTCTAGTTGGCGTTTACCCTTATCTCCTTTTTTTGGACTTTCAGTAATACAGCTTTCTTCCACTCACGTGGAAGATTTTCACATTGTCAGATAACGAGTGGTATCAAGATTTGTACAGATGTCTCTTGATCAGCTAAATACAGTTTGATGTTGATACTAACAATTCCAGGAAATTTCTGTTTTTCATCTTTATAACTGCATCTTTAATTTCTCTAATATCAGGCGGATTGGTGTTGACACTGGCATTGGTAACAGAGTGCATTGGCTGGTAGTTTTCTGGACTATGATTGGAATATTTCCAGTAAAATGTTCTTGCTATGGCTATAGATCCCCCTGCATTTAACAAGTTTCATATTGTTACAAAATAAAAATAAAATAACAAATCCTCTTAGTTAATTACGAGCATAAGTATTATAAAAATGTCTCGTAGCTAGAAACTAATGATAAGAACTTATATACTTTACGTTTGTTTTAAACTTTGGTATCATTTGTATAGTATGCCACAACTAAACTATGCTTAAACTGTTTCCATCCACATTGTTCATTATGCTGCGATAAAGAGTATTATTATATTGTACGGTATTTAAGAACTCATGATAGAAACCAATATTAAATATGTTTGATGAAGGCATTAACACAATTAATATAGCTTTATTGTTTGTTTAATATATTACAAAACCAGGTAACTTTTACTTAACTATTTCAATGCAAACACGACAATTCCAACTATAGCACTATATTACAATATACTGTAATTACAACATTTAATAGCAATTATCTTCTTCCTCCGGTGTGGTAATTAGAGTACCAGCTATGTTCACAGATGAATTGGCTCGCAAATCAAATCACATTAACACACGCGATACATAAGCATTGTTTGCTCGTTAAAGGTGCAGGCGCCGGGGAAGCGCTGATAATAGTGCGTCCCCACAAATAGTTAAGTTTGTCCCAGTGGACTAGAAAATAGGGTGCCCACTATGCAGGGTGCGGAACGCTGTAAACACGGCCTCTGTATGAGCTGCGCACTGGATGCAGCCATGCAATGTTAATTGGTTTCATACAGCGGAGCACTTGATCAAGAGACTGATTTGCTACGCAGCTAGTTACAGGGCTAATTATAGATTTGAATACACGAAGAATATTGTAACAAAAATAATAATATTAATGATAATTTATTACTTATGTTAATCATGAAAGCGAATAAATAAAAACAGCATAGTAATATAAAACTTGTATACCCACCTTTAAGGGTGAAATTCCGAGAGTAGATTGATTCCGCAGAAAATTAGTATATAGTAAGAAATATATTTATAAATTAGATTCATGTATGATATTTATCTAAATTGATGTTGTTCCTTAGCAACCTTTATAGCACGTTTAAAAATTAATTTTAAACAGGCTACGACGTACTTAATTTACACATGCAAATGAAAGTCGGGGCATTACAATTCAAAGTAATAATAAAACATCCCATTTATTAATGAGTGAATGTATGGAAATTTATGAAAAACGTTAGTCAAATTCATATTAAGCTTCTGCCAAATAGTCACAGATATATAGAAAATATTTCTTTTTATTGACACATCATCAACATTGGGGTTGACTATTTGACAGAAGCTTAATATGAATTTGACTAACGTTTTTCATAAATTTCCATACATTCACTTTCGTTATATATTTTGTGAATTATTTTGCCGAGATAAGATAATCCATATCAACTATTAACACAATTAATGTTTTAAATGTGTGTTTCTATGTCGTGCCGTAGTACCAGTAGTACTGTGCTGTTTAATATATTATATTTTATAATGTACATGTACATTAAATGTACGCCCTCAATTAATTATGCAGACAATATATCTACTTTTGTATTCATGTGGGCTAAACTTAGATGACCTTTGTATTATCCCATTTATAAGGGACCTCATAAAAATATATGTTATTTTTTACCGAACTCGTGTAAAGCAAAATATGTAATCTGCGCCAACAAGCGACGGTACTGATATAACGCTGTTACATATTGTAACTGGGATGTTTTTATATTTACAAAGCCTTTAGGGTAGGTTATGTTAATATTATACGTTAGCCAAGCAAAAAAATCATGCTATTACGCACCAAAGTGTAGATCAGAATCAACCACCCTCGAAAGGGGTGTACTATATAACAGAATATGCGATCAAAGGTTTGCCTTCTGGTCTTATTTCAGGAAGAATTTAACTCCACTGCGTCTTATAAAACAAATAAACTTATGCCATAAAAATAACGTACGTGTACGTATTAAATTGTTGGAAATATGATAACTCTCCTGGTCCTGAAAATGTTAATTTCCATAAATAGCGATAACGTGTTTCGAGAGAATATTTTTACGCACGACCTTAGAGGGCTACAACCCCTCACGAATAGAAACTAATAAATTCCGTGATATTTATGCGCTATAATGTCATGCATCACACAATTTTCTTGTAAATACCCTTGTTTATTATATTACATTTTAGTTAGATACTATATCTACATTGGGAACAGCATTGGAATATAAAAGTCGGCACAATCAAAACAATAACGTCATGTTGACAATTCATAAAGCTAGACGGCTAATAAATATTTAGTAAATATTATTCAATACTGACCAAATATATGTTATAAACTTAATACCTTAGCTTGAATATAATATCCTATTAATGCTTTTTAGTATTTGTTATTAATACCTACCGTAAAAATCAAGTTTAAATTGAAAAATATATAATGATAGTATTGTTAAATTCTTAATTAGGTGCAAAAGGATAACAGGTTATATATATATATATATATATATATATATATATATATATATATCCTGTTAAGTAAAAGTAAAGTTCATAAAATAAATTGGTACAAACTATCTAGTCTCTAGTCAAAAAAACTTGTATTCTCCAATCTAATTTAAATTAAAACAATTACATTCTTAATTAGCTGGAACATAGCCAGATACATTCGGACATTCGCGAAGGGATTGCAGCTGCGCAATTTATTTTAATTACTCTAAAGAAATTAACGATAAAACGTAGTTAGAGTTCAATTTGTAAAGCGATGCCACGTTTGTTCCAGGTTGCGGATAGAAAAGGCCGGCGGCGGCTGGTGCCCTAAGCAGCAAGTTGAGCAAGGCATCCGCGAGTACATTCAAGTGGACCTGGGAGACGTCCATATGGTTACCGGTGTGCAAACACAGGGGAGATATGATAGAGGTCGCGGCCAAGAGTACGCCGAAGAATACACCGTGGAATATTGGCGGCCAGGTATGCAGGACTGGAGGGAATATAAGAGATGGGATGGCAAACAGGTAAACATTTTGTGTGTGCTTACCGCAAATTTACTCAAACATAAGATGGTTGTTTGCGTAACCTATATTCATTAGCTCGTAGACACGTAGTAGCTGTATGTTTGATTTAGTTTGCAAGTGTGCAAGTGATTTCTGAGATTGAGATGTTTGTTCTTGCAAGCGCCACTATTATTATTATTATACAACGTGATTATAATATAACAACGAGAAAGGTAACTTTGACTTAACTGAAACGTTTATAAGCAATAATGCAAGAACTACGAATTCTTATGCGAGCCCTAAAAACTATATGTTCGGATAAGCAGATAATTTGCGTCTAAAATATTGCGTCAACCACGCAATTTATAACATATTGAATACCGTTTATGGAAAAAAATATTACACAACTGCTTTTTCTTTCTTTATTATGATTTATTTCGTCACTTGTGTCACGTGTACGGAAATGATCACAACTAAATGTTGGGACAAATAAGTTTTATCATAATTCAAAATAAGTAAATAAGACGTAATAGACTTTTAAACGGATTCTAGCAGGCATAGTATTAACAAGGCTTAGACAGAGACCTGGTGTAAAATAACACAATAGGGGAATGTTTTCGCTTTCAATATAACTGTTGCTTTATTTTGTGCCACAGTGTTTCTATTGGATTAAGATCTGGGCTGCAGAATGGAGGATAAGAAACCTTGATATGATTATAATCCCCAAACCATTTTTCTGTGGATGTTTCCGCATGTCATGTTGCACCGCTCCTGATACACACAGTCTGCCTTTGAACATAATTTTGTTATATTTGGTAATCCGAAAAATTTCGTGATATTTATTAGAACTTACAATGCCATCTATACCGGGGTGGTCAACTTGTGTATACATAAGATCTACTTTTTATCAGAAAAATGTGTCGTGATTGAGTTGTTGTCATAGGAGTAGTCTAGTGGGGAAGGAGAGGTGTGAACTACATACCATGTTTTACAGTGTGTTTCAGTACGAGGTGCACTCTAGGAAGCAATGGATAGATAAGCAATATATATATATATATATATATATATATATATATATATATATATATATATAAGTACACTGAGTTACGAAAAAACTGGCGCACTAACTAAATCGGAATTATCACTACTTTAATCTATATAAAACTTATATTTTTCTGCTTAATTGCTTTTATAAGGCACCTTACACGGTTAATATTTCAGACATTCCTAGAACTGTCAGTATTTGCTTCAATCCTTCTTCTATATTTATCCACCAATAATTATTGGAATAAACATCATTTCCTTCTCTTCAATCCATTATTACTATACCTAACACGATCAGTAATACTGTCAATATTTTAGAATAATGAAAATTTTAAACATGTTATCGTACAGAAATACAGTGATTATTCTAAAATATTGACCATATTACTGACCGTGTAAGGTGCCTTTATGGGCCGCAAATAAGAGATTATATCGTTAAAAATAACTTGTTAGAAAACTCATTGACAATAAAACTAAAAATTATAAGTGACAGAATATAAGTCATGTTCATGTTTTGTAACTCAGTGTAGACATCGCGAGTGTCAACCAAAATTGACTTCGCGATCGAATTGTTGGCTACCCCTGATCTATACATTTGTAAGATTGCTACCCTTAACTTACATTTAGCACCGATCCATAATGTGATTGAACTTGACAGTTCCTTTAAAACACTCCTTATGTAGGGTTTCTGAATGTCTCGATCACACGTTTATACGGTTTCGTTACAATATATGACTCTTCTTATTCTGAATGTGCATATATACATTAACGGATGTTACAATATGTTTCACTCTTCGCGATTTCTCGCTGTATGAGTAAGACTTCCGATGGTCCTTAATCCCGTCCATTGCCGTATGTTTCTCAGTCACATCTTTTTCTTTCAACTCTTCTTTTTGCTTCAATTATACCTTCAATGATAAGTTCCCGAATATCATATGTTTGGGTTAAGGTGTCCTACATACACAGTCTTCCTTCCTTTTATTGCAATCGGAAGACTTCCTCATTGATTATTCTTGCAGTCCAGGATATCCTGAACATTATACGGTAGAGCTACATATATAAGCCTTCTATTCTGTTCACTGATGCTACATTCATCGAGCATCCTTCCACATTCTGATGTTTAGATCATATTCGGTATTGGTACGGACCTTTTTGAATTTCATAAATGCATTGTGTGCATTGTCATTTCTGCCATGTATCTGATGACCAGGTCTCTGTTAGCCATGTTCCAGATACTTTAATGCGTCCTTTGTTATGTTTAGGTCTTGGGATATAACCATAATTTTGTTTTCGCAATATTTATATGCAGCCCCATGAGTTGACTATGAGTCAGTATTCTTGGAGGTCTTCTAAGTAGCGATCAATATTCTGTCGTCTGCATATCGTATATCGTTTATTCATATACCTTTAATCTGCTTGCCTTTTTCTATATGCGTGAGTACTTCCAAGAATATGTTCTCAGAATAAATGTTAAACTGCATAGGTGCCAAAACACACCCCTGTCTGGCTCCTATTCGGATCTTGATGTCACTAGTTTTACCGTTTCCTATTTTGTTCCAGTACGACCAGTACGAACGAGTTTTCTATGGTTGTAACAATTTAGTACTAGAACTTGTGTTGTGCCTGCATCTAAATTATGTCCCATATTGTGGTTTCGCAAATTCTAGTTATTCTTTAGTGAATTATTTTGAGTAGCAACTTTAAAGTGTGACATAAGGCTAATAAGTCTGCTTGGAGTTTTTTTCTTTTAAAGCAGGGGTATGAACATTGATGAGAACCACTGGGTGGGATACTCACCGGTATCATACACTTGTTTTTTTTTGCAATACGGCAATACCATTTATATCCAGTAGCTTAAGCATTTCCGATGGAAATTTATCTGGACCTGTTGCTTTATTAATTCTTTGCTGCTTTTAAGGATTTTTCAATATCGTCTTTATTGGTTGATGGATCCATCAGATTGTTATTTATCTCTGTGTTGATATCTGGTCCTTGGTCTACAGTTAGATTCTTAATATATCCTTAACATACTTCCTTTCAGTATCTAGAACTACTTCGTTCTTCTGATTCACTAGCATGGTGAAGTTGGTTTTCCGGAAAACTCTTCTGTTCCTTCAGTTTCCTGTGTAGGTAGGTCGTCGTGTTGAATAGTTTCATTTCTTCACATTCCCATGCTAGCCAGTCGTTCTTCGATTTCCTTATTTTAGTTCTTATTATTTTCTGAATCTTTTTATAGTTGCTTCCATCGCCTTTGTTCTTGAGTTTGCTCCTTCTATCTATTAACAATAGGATTTTGTTCGTTTTCCATGTTTGTTTTCGGTATTTTGTTTTAAAATGTACTTTATTTTTTGTCCCATATGCTGGTCATATCTTCTTCTTTGATGTTTGTGGATCTATTGGCTTCTAATGTTGCTGTTCTTATTTGTTCTTTGAGTTTCTCCAGATCTATCCTACTGATGATGACTGGCTATTCCTTCGTAGGTTCGTTGGTTCCTATGGCTTCATTCAAAATCGTTCCCCCGGGAAATCCAAAGTTGGAGAACTAAACACGGCTGTTTGTAATATTCATATCACTGCTTTGAAAGAACAACTCAAAATTACTATTTTAGAGAAAATTCTATTCAAATATTTAGGTAGGTAGCAGGTTTTGGTAATTCAACACTGACATAATATAATCTCTAGCGACCGAATACGCGAGTTACTTTTATGAAAGTCTTAGCGCCGGTTCTACAATTGACATTGAACTAAAGAATAAGGCTATTCGTAGAATAAGTTAATTCATGGGCATCAATATCTCAAACTTATTCCACGAATAGCTTTATTCCCCGATTAAATATCAATTGTAGAACCGGCCCTTGCACATACACATATACACTATATGTTATGGTGCCATAATTAACAAATATGTATTAAATCAAGTAATTACTTATTGTATTATTCATAAGATATTTTCCAAGATAACGCCCCTGTTTTTTTTCTTCTATTAAATCTTTAATTTAAAAAATGTGGCGTCGTTATTTAAATTAAAGTAATTGCAATTCCAGTAATAAGACAAAAGTGGGCCCTCGCAGAAGACGAATGTTTATCAGAGCGTGCTGAAAGAAAGACAAAGAATGTCCGAACCGCATCTGCGATGTAGATATTTAATCTCGTCACGGAATAATACACTCGCAAATTAGATGCTATCGTTTAAAATGCTTAGTTTTCCCATTGTGGCGCTCCTCTTTTTGTTCTGAAAGGAATCTAAGACTGCCATCTGCATTATCTGTACACGCAGACGTTCCTTTTGAGATGTCTCCGCATAATAATAAGTAATTATCGTTATAATTGTGTTTGCCCTTTAAACGACTTCGGCTCTATATTTTACGTGCTTTCGTCAAAACTCACCCAACGTGTATAAACAGTAATCGATTAATTAATTAAATTTATGTGTTTCGGTTTCGGGGTAAAGATAACAACTTCAAAAAGGCTATTGTTAAATACAACTTTCGAACCCATTATAATAATTATATTGTATTAATAACGTGTAGTGGCGAATATATTCAATTGCCGGTATATTGTGGAACCAATGGTCCGTGTTATCCGTATTTTACTGTATATATATATATATATATATATATATATATATATATATATTTCCGCTCTTCTATCGGCGTGTGTGGTGTATAGGAAATATAACGGCGATATCGTCTGTATCAATCTGCGACTTCGCCAGGTCTTTTAAATTGCATGCTATTCCTACTGTGGTCGTTACGAGTCAATTTAGAGTCAGTTTGAGGTAACGTCCCATCAGTGACCGCATCTCCGGGTCAATGCGTCTCTTTTCTTAGGAAATATCATCAGAAAAACCGGGCATGGGTAAAACTGCTCGTGTGGGAAATATAACGTGCGCAATCTGTTCGAATGCTTGTCATTTTTACTGTAACAGACATGTATATTAGAAAGTAAACTTCTAGACTAATTTTTTATTATATATTATTTAATATTTGTGATGTGTCTATTGTAGATTATTTATGACACTGCTGATATTAAATTTGTTCTTTTAATGTTCACATATATTCATATTTTGTGTGTTCATATGCACACAAAATTTCTTTAATTTTAATTTGTATTTATATATTTTTATGACTATTTTAGTAGTAGTAGTAGTAGTAGTAGTGGTGAGGGTTAGTTACGAGTCCAAACCCCATTAGGGTGAATTTTCACGAATCAACATTCGCAGTTTTCCAGAGGGTGAAGTTAATATAAATACCGGGTGATTAAACTCCTCTGAGCATCTCCCATTACCGGCGGAAAATCCTCATGGTTGATAGACCTATTAAAATAGACGTTTTTTTATAAACATACATACGTTTTCCAAAAACTGCTATATCCGTTGAGTATGTTATTTTTTAGTATTAGCAAAATATAAATTAGATACATACATTTATTTTTTTAATTGAATGGTAATACGAATCGTAATGCTAATAGATAATATATCATATTTTTAAAACATATTAAATGTAAAAGGGTATTATATTATATATTATACTCTAGATCTATTAGGTTGGTATTTTCAAATAAATAATAATCAATTATATCACAATAAATAAAACAAATCAGATTCCTTTGATTAATGTGGACCAATAACTAATTAATTGATACCAGCAACAACATTTTACACCAGAAATAAGCTGTTTTAAAGTAGAACTATTTTAAAATAACAAAATTCTTAATAATGTAAAAAAGAATTAACTACATGTTTAATAATACACTTAAAACACTAATATATTGTTTTCCACATATGTATATACATTAAGTATATAAGTCTAGGAAGGATTTTGAACAAATAATTAATATATACTTAACATAAAATTTAAAATATTAGTTGTGACACTTTTCTATCAACTGAGCGATATGATGATGCTTTAACAAAAAGGCGTTAGGGGCAACATTTACAGCTAGACAATGAAAACGTTTCAAATTATCGGCGGGTTTAAGTTAGTTCCATATAATAATTCAACATAATAATATCGGTATAATGGATAACTATAGAAATTAGCGATGATGATAATCTCTTAGCCTGTCGTAAGGTACTACCCTCAGCATCCATTATAGTTTCTACACAAATCTTTCTGTTATGAAGCCTAGTGGTGTATGTGGGGCTCGAGCTACATTTTTACATGTCTTTAGCATTTTAAATGAGAGCATGAGCTACCGAAGGTCCCAAACACTAAATACGTTTACTTGTGAGAATCAGAAATGTTTCTCAGACTTGATTACGATTGCTATAAAATGCAACGATGCAACACTATTAGTCCGCTATTTAATGTACCCACTCCCCAATCCGCCTGGCCAGGACGGGGTTTCACGACTAAAACACATTTATCTGGACCAGAGTAGATAATATATCTCATCTAGTCACTCCACTGGTTTGGAATCCCCGTTAAACTGTAGGTACACCTGTAGTGCCAATTGCTAGCACAATAGGCAGAGAAAGCGATACATACGCTAGCAGTGGCATGAAAGAGGTCACAAATAAAGGGCACCCTCTATAGTTTGATATCTATATATACGTGTGTATATGGTGTAAATGGTAAATATCAATAACAATAACTTACTATGTTTTTTTGTTACCATGAAATTGTGGAGCCCCTAACATCAACAACCTACTAAAACTTTAATGCAGATGTATCAATTAGAGCTGCGTTACAGTTTAGGGGGTCCTCAATATACATATATGTCTATAAATGTTTCTAAAAATATTCTGGTGTACATAAAAACATGTGTTTCCATTAAAATTCATTCATTTATGTTTACAAAACATTTACTTATATTTTAAAATTATTAAAAAAATAAATAAATAAAATATAATACTGCCTCATTTTTTATACATTTATTATGGATCTCTCTGTGAAGGCATTTTCCGGAGTGTCTCAAAAAATGGTAAAGAGACAGATATAAGT
This sequence comes from Lordithon lunulatus, assembly GCA_963942505.1. Lineage (NCBI taxonomy): Eukaryota > Metazoa > Arthropoda > Insecta > Coleoptera > Staphylinidae > Lordithon > Lordithon lunulatus. Next base: position 50,349,849 of record OZ012666.1, on the reverse strand, counting down.
AACTACAGGCCTGTATGTTTTAAAAAATTGAATAGAACAACATTTTAAATCATTATGCTGATAATGATTTATAATTTCTTAACTCGAAACTGGTTTATGTTTATTTTAAAACATTGCTGTAAAAAATATTTAATGAAAACGAAGTACATTTTGTCTAACGCGAGTTTTTGAGTATTGATTCAGAAATGCCATACAGAAACTCAGCTTTTAAGGGCCATTTGTATATTTTTTACTTTTCAACTAGAAGTTTTTTTGTAGAAAATTTTTTAAATTAAAATGTATATTATATCTACTGTTTCTCTCACTACTCTTACATGATTTACGGGATTATATTCTAGTACCAAATAACAATTTTCAAACGGCAGTAATAGTTACTGCTAACAATCTCAATGAAATTGAAATGTAAAATAGTTGATGTTATAGCTTCAATTAATTATTTGTGAAAACACAATTAGCTGTTGTTGAATTATATATCTATACTAACAACAACAAAAAGAAACTATCTGACCACGTCAAAATTGAAATAACAAATGTATATGATATTCGCTTAATAACTTTGTGAAATGTTTAGGTGTCTACGTAGACTATTATCTAACAAGGAATATACTGATCACGTATGCAAGAAATTAAGTGAATAAAACATGGGCTGAGGTAGAGAAACTGCTGATAGCACACACATTTATATTGGGAGCAACGTTCAACATTAACATAATGCATTTATGTCAAGCTGCATTTCAAGTGTATATACTAGTAACACAACCACCCACATATATATATATATATATATATATATATATATATATATATATATATATATATATATATATATATATAACACGGTTACTAATTAAGAGAGGAGCTCTCTTGCAGTGTGTCCTGGAAGTTGATCTGTCAGTTGAAATTGGAGAAGACGTGAAAAAGGCTGAAGCGTACTAGATGTTACCAGTGGAGGGAAGGGAGAAACTGATACATTACATCAATAGGATTGGTAGAGTGGAGCTGTGGATCGGTGGAGGTGACGAAAGAGTGGCGCGTGAGTGTGATATTTCCAATGCATAAAGGGAGAGTGGCCTTAGAGCTGAAAAAATATAGGGGGAACAAGTTAAAGAGTGCGGGGGTACAAGCTAGCATAGTGATGACGATTGTGAAAAACTAACTGATAGAGGACAATAACGGGTCGCTGCCAGAAAATTAGGGTGCGTTTAGAACGGGCAGAAGGACGAGGAAGCAGATGTTCACGCTAGTGAGAATGGCGGAGGAAGTGTTGGAGTGCAAAGTGAGAACGTTTGCGGCATTTGTGGATCTGAAAGCAGTTCCTAAGTGTAAACTAGCGAAGTGTATGGAAAAGTTAAGATGGAAAAGAAAGCGGCGGAATAGGTGAGAAGGATGCCATAGAGACATGCGCAAAGCGAGACTGAATAGCGAAGTTTCGGGTAATTTAGAATGGATTTAGGAATAAAGCAGGGATGACCTCAAAGCCCTATCCTATTCAATCAGTACACGAGTGAGTTAAATAAGATGTTACGAGGGCAAGCAACCCTTCCCTCCACGGTAGAAAGAACTAAAGTATGGATGTTAGCATATCCGGATGATGTAGTGCTTATGGCTAAGAAATTGGAAGAGATGCAAGAGCGAAAGAAAAAATGGGAACGTGAATGTGAAAAAAACAAGTGGATCATGTTTAGATATAAGGGTTAGATGGGTAGAGCGGAAAAGTTGAAATGGAAGGGAATAATGATTGAGAGAATTTGGGGTGGGTTCAACTAAAAGCGAAATGACTTGAGGCAGTGATTCCCGCCAGTAACGAAACATATTTAGGGGGTCGCATTAAATAGATTACAGATCATTCGGGATGTGTTTCGACACATGCCCATTCTTCATGGGGTCCTTTGAAATGTTTTAGTGCAAAAGGAGGAGGAGGAGACGTAAAAGTCGTTGATAAAGACGGGCTTAGGGTATAGCGAAGAGAAAATGGGATTGGTGATGGGATGGCAACCTAGTAATAGCGTGTCTGATCTGGAATGTTTGCATGATGCCAATATTGTTGTATGGAGTGGAAATGTAAGGATTACGCGAATATTATCGAAAGTGAGCAAGGCTATTTTCTGAAGAGTCTGCTATGACTCGAAAGATCGCCGCTTATACTGATAAGTTGTGTGAGAGGGTAGTGAAGTTCGAAGAAGGCAACAGTTATGGGAACAGACATTGGTGCGAGAGATGTGGATGAGATATAGAAGTAGGGCAGAGAGCGGATGAAGAAAGCATAGGGAAGGATGTATGAAATAGTGGGTATGTCTGAGGTGAGGATAGATAAAAAAATGAAATGAATGGTAAGTCCACGAACTGAAATCAGGGATAGAATGACGAGTGTTGAGTGGCAAGAAAGGCAGGTGATGATGAATTAGAGCGCATACAACCCTTGCTATGTGGAGTGAGAAGTGCGGGGGAAACCCCCTAACTACATACCCATTGGAGGGTGAAGCAGGGAGCACAAGGTATGTATAGCAAGAGCAAGATGCAGTTAAGAAAAGAGAGGAAAGAATATATGGATGGAGCAAGTATACACCACGTATGTAGTGTGTAGTAGGGGGAGTGACACCTGGTGTCACCTAGGCAACAAATATGAGGTAGAGAATGGCGAGTGGGTGGGGGATTACAGAAAGGTGAGTGAATGATTAAAAGAGCATTGCAAATGCGTGGAAATTTGCAAAATGCTGACGTGGGAAATGAAGTGGGTGAGAGTAGAGAATCAATCGTGGAAGGAATTGTATCTTTCAAGCTTGAGAAATGTTAATATTAGTTATTATGTTTAGTTGGAATTGTTTATTGTTATTCTTATATATTCCAGAATATATTTAAAATTGCAATTAGTAATAGTAAGAAAGAAGCAACTTATTTTTATAACAAACATAAATAAAAACCATATGGTAACAAAATCTGCAACGTATGAAATATAAGTATTAAGAATCGAAAAAATAATGTCAATCCTTTGTTGCCACAATATATCTGCATTTTTTAGACTCTAACACACACAAGTAGAGTTTTTGCAGTCATCTCATAAATAATATGTTGTCTATGCAATTTAGTTGAACACTAATAACAATATTTGCGCACCTGAAGCAGTGGTCTATACATGAGCATTTGAGAATGAAAGTGAAGTAAGTCACATTTGAATTATTTTGAAACGGAGAAGAGGTTGCGTTTGATATTTATATAAATCGACGTGCGCAGTTACAGACCTGAAATCAATTTATTTATAAGTAAAATTGTAACTACGCACGTCGATATACATAAGTACCAAACGCAAAAACTTTTCAAAATAATTCAATTGTGACGTCATTTTTATTCTCACAGTCTCATATGAAGGATATGTTCTATGTAATCACTCCAATGGGTATTTTCTAATTTTAAATCATAAGAAAAAACTGTAAAAGTAAATTTTAACATTACAAGAAATACGTACGTCTATTGTGTGAGAACTGACGTGCAAAAACTAGCGTTGATATTATTTATATCCTATCACATTTTAGAAAGGTACTGAATTTTGCGCGTTCTTATACATAGCCGTTCAAAAGTTGCAACGAAAGTGAGTCTCCCAGACTCATGGATTAAGGAAAACTTATTTTCAAGATCCATACATTTTAGATTATGGATTTTTCATTTAGTGCTTTTAATTTCCACATACTTATAGTGAAAATCACTGAAATATGTTAAATTGTATAGAAATGTTAAATATATAGTAATAATAGTAAAAGATACTACCCAGCTCAGTGGCATCGTGGTTAGAGTCCGTCACGTACTGAGTTCGTACCCAATCGGGGCGGTTTTCCGTGAAGTTAAGGGAAATAGCGGGTGATTATATTCCTCTGAGCTTCTCCCTTTACCAGCGAAAAAGCCCTCGGTATTATAAAGCTATAAGCTATAGATTATGTACTTTATTGATATTCGTTATTTTTCGCTGTGACATTCACATCTTACTTTTACCATATTATTATTCTTCTATTTACATGATTATTATTTTATTATAATTATTATAAAGTTCATGTTAAGCATAATTTGAAAACCTGTAGTAGAAATGGTTTAGGTAAGTTTAGTCATGATTCATACGCTAACAGTTTTCTACAAAGTAGTAGGTGAAGAGTTGATCTTTGTTGTATTTGGTCAGCTAATTGCATTAAATTTCCACGATTTCAGTCACTGCGTAATTGTTAATCAACTTTTAAGGTATACACAGTAACGACTTGGGTATATAGTCATGTATATAATGAACAAACAAACGTTATGCATACAGTTTGTAGTAAATTTTCTGCCTGCTGGTTTGAATTGCGCATGTTGAATATTTACTACATGAATTAGATACATTGATATATTGACCACACTATATTTGAATTCTTGCCATTATAATAATAAATATTATGAAAAAAGAAATAATAATTGCTAAACTACCCAGCTCAGTGGCCGAGTGGTTAGAGGCGTCGTCCGTCTCGTACTGAGCATTGGGGAGCCTGATTCGATCCCCAGGGTGGGTGAATTTTCGCGAATCACCTTTCACAGTTTTTCAGAGGTTTCTATGTGAAGTTAAGGTAAATACCGGGTGAGTTAACTCCTCTGAGCTTCTCTCTTGACCGGCGGAAAAGCCTCACGGTTGATAGCCCTATAAAGATAGAAGTTTTTTTTTTTAATTGCTAAACTGGCTTCAAAATGTGCCACCCCATAAATGGGATATATAATACAAACAAAACTGGAACAGAAACTTAAATTTATTTTATTTTATTATTAATAAAAGCAGATTATAATAGGAATAGAAATTATACCTGGGTCTTATATATTAGCAGTGATTTATAAATAGTTTAAATAAGTCAATATTATTATGCTACTTATTAACTCGATATTTTATTTAGTATGTCGATTATGATGTAATTAGGGCTTCTTATGTAACTTTCATGTAATTAATATTTCATACGTTGTTTGCAAGCAATAAAGCTCCCCCCCTCAACTTTTTATGGCTATATGATTTCTTTATGGCAGCACTCTCGCAGTAATGGCAACGATGCAATTACACATCATAAAATCAATGTGTGGCCACTTGAATTGTATGAGCCATCTTAATTAGCGAGTTCTGTACTTTTCATCTCAATACTTGTTTTTCATGCTGATCCTGGTCGGGTTTTTAAACAATTTATAATAAAACAAATAAATGGTACATGGCATCTTTAGAATTATTAGGGTCGCAGGGGAAACAGTTCGTTAATAAAATAATGCGTGTCATTTTTCTAATCATATTTATATATGACAAGCTTAAGTGTACGTGCCTTTATTAACTACACTAGACTACTATTGGAATTAGATTTTCCCAGGCGTCAGAACAAACCCCAATTTGATAATTTTTTATATTTTTTTTTTTTATACAATAAAGAAAACTAAACAGTATGAATCCTATTTAGTTATTTTATTATATATATATATATATATATATATATATATATATATATATATATATATATATATATAATATGACAATAATAAATTTCCTTCAATAAGTAGTTGTTTATGTAACAAGTTCGCAAAATTTAACGGACGAATCTGGATGTTAATATTAGATATAGCTTTCGCGTATGTATTCCGTAAACATTTTTTTAGTATACGTTTGAAAATGTTTTCTTTTTACGTTTTATTTTCGAATAAGAACTCGTACATGACCTAATAAACAAAATCATATAATCGCATTGCCATTGTTCAGTTACATAATACCATATTATTAATGGTAGTTTGTGTAAGACGTTCTGTGGTGCGATTTTTGAGCGATCCTTATGAATAAAGCGACCAAGAGACATTTGCTATTATTGAAAGTAGTATTGATTTTTGACCCTTGATTGTTATGAGAGAACTAAACGCTTTATAGTAGTTATGTTTAGACATTAATATTTGAGTTAATACAATCGCTATGAAAAGTACACGCTTTATAGCGATCGCTCTTAAATCGTACCCAGGCCCTTTAGCATGGAATATTTAAAAATGCATGACAATTGTCCTCTAAAGTGTTGGTATGACAATTTTAAAGGACTAGTTCTTTAAAGTGATGTTTTAGAGTTTAAAGGATTTGTCCGCAAAAGTATCAGTGTGCAGACTGAAATAAAATTTCATTTTATTATTAATAACAGCAGATTATATTAATTAGGAATACAAATTGTACCTGGGTCTTATATATTAGCAAGTGGGAGGATGTGCATTCGATGCTCCAGTTGGAGAGAGTGATGGTGGCTGCATTGGAGAAGAAGATCAGTGGGGGCAGAGGGAGAGTTGGTTTTACAAGGAATGTAGGGTGAAGAAGTCGAACTGGCAAAGAGCAATGGCGAAGTGGAGCAATGGGAGAGGTGAAGTGGAAAGGCGATGAGGGAGTTCGAGAGAACCTGCGAGAGGAAGAAAATAAAGGAGTTGCAGAAGGTGGAAACGAGGTTGAGGGAGTGTGTGACAGAGAAAGGGTTTTGGGAAATTCTGAAGGGAAGTGTAAAAAAGGGCAAATATAAATTAGAGCTGGCAGAGTGGGAGAAGAGCTGTAGAGAAATGGCGGGGTCAGAGGTGGATTTGGGGAGTCCGAGACCGGTGGTAGGAAGGGAGGCGCTTTCACGGGAAGAGGTCGACGTGGCCATAGGGCAGCTGAAACTGGGAAAGGCGGCGGGGGAAAATGGGCTGAAGGCAGAGCCTTTCAAAAGATTAGTTTTGAATAGGGTCTGGAGCGGTCAGGGGGAGTTGCTGGAAGAGTGGCGTGTGGGGGTGGTGGTCCCGGTACATAAAGGGGGAGCAGCATCGGTCGTAAACAATTATAGAGGTATTAACGTTATGAGTGCGGGGTATAAAGCTATGATGACAATTGCGAAAAATAGACTAGAGAGGGAAGTGGATAGAAAAGGGCTGCTGCCGGGTTTTAGAAAGGGAAGAGGGACGAGGGAGCAGATTTTCACGCTTGCGAGAATGGTGGAGGAAGCGTTGGAGTGCAAAGAGAGAGTGTATGCGGTGTTTGTGGATTTGAAAGCGGCGTATGATTCAGTTCCTAGAGGAAAGCTCGTGGAGTGTATGGATGAAAGTGTGGAGTGGGTGAGAAGTATATATAAAGAGACGTGGGCAAAAGCGAGAGTGAATGGAGAAGTGTCTGAGAAGTTTAGGGTGAATGTGGGTGTAAGGCAAGGGTGCCCGCTAAGCCCCCTCCTGTTCAATCTATATACACGCGAGTTGGAGGCGGTACTGAGGAGAGGACAGGCTGGAGGGGTCGTGATGGGGAGAACCAAGGTGTGGATGTTGGCATATGCGGATGATATAGTATTAGTAGCCAAGAGAGTGGAAGAGATGCAAGAGATGTTGGAAAGAATGGGAAGGTACCTGAATAGGAGAGGGCTAGTGGTGAATGTGGAGAAGACTAAATGGATGATGTTTAGGAATAGGGGTAAAAGGGGTAGAGTGGAAGAGCTGAAATGGAAGGGAAGGATGATTGATAGAGTGAATGTCTTTAAATATTTGGGCTTTTGGTTTGACAGTAGAGGAGGATTTAGGGTGCATGTGGAATGTATGCAAGCGAAAGCGAGAATGGCTTGGGGGATAGCGAGAAGGAAATGGGAGAGGTTGTGGGGCGGAAATCTCGTAATGGCGTGCAAGATCTAGGATGCGTGTGTAAAACCTATTCTGTTTTATGGAGTGGAAGTGTGGGGATTGCGTGAGTGGGATGTGATAGAGAGAGAGAGAGCAAGGTTTGCTCCTGAAGAGTCTGCTAGGTCTCGAAAGGTCGACACCGAGAGCAGTGCTGTTGCAGGAGACGAATCGTATGAGTATGTGGTGGGAGTCGTGTGTAAGGGTTGTGAAGTTTGAAGAAAGATTGCAGGAATTGGGCGAGGAAAGACTGGTCCGGGAGGTATGGATGAGGTGTAAGAGTAGGACGGAGAGTGGTTGGAGAAAGGGTAGAGGAAGGATGTATGAAAGAGTGGATATGTCTGAGGTGTGGGTATAGGAGAAGCTGAGAGAAATGGGAAGCCTAGGAACTGAGGTAATAGAGAGATTGAGAGATATTGAGTGGCAAGAACGGCAGACTAGAATGAATGAGAGCTCTTACAACCCTGGCTACATAGAGTGGCAAGTGCGTGGGAAACTCCCTGTGGGTCAGACGAGAGAGGGAGGTAAGTGTGGATGGGGTACACCGCGTGTGCGCTGTGTAGTAAGGGAAGCGACACGTGGTGGCACCTTAGCGAAGAATGTGAGGATGTGAAAGCAGAGTGGGTGGGAGACAGCAGAAAGCTGAATGAATGGTTAAGCGAGGATGGGGAAGGCGTGAAAATCTGCAGGAGGCTGACGTGGGAGAGGAAAACGGCGAGGGCACAGGGAGCGGTAATAGATGAGGGTAATTTGTCATTTTTTTGCGGAATAATACTTTTATTAATATTTGTATTTTTATTTTTATTTTCGTATATTTTTGTTGTGGTTTGTGATGTGGAAGGCGGTGAGGGAAATGCCAATAAAGGTTATTTTTTATATATTAGCAGTTATTTATAAATAGTTTAAATAACTCAAATAACACATTATGCTACGAATTAATTAGATATTTTATTTAGTATGCCAACAATCCTGAAAGTAAATACTTTGCAGAGCGTATACTACAAAATAATTTATTGTTTATGAAATTTGTCGCAGTTTACTTATTTTAGGTTGAATTAGTATTAGTATTCCAGCATGCGGCGCCTTTGGCATACCAATCTTTAAAAGCACTGGCAAACCTTCAGTTTTTTCTTAATCTACTATAGTTATATAATAATTTTTAACTGGAATTTTGATAGGAATTATCACCCTCCTGTAGAGGCCGGGATATGTGTGCCCTGGTTGTCTGTAACACCTATGGTGGGGTACTTATTAACAACACTGATCAACAATTCAACACTCAGATCAATATAATAACATCTGAATAACCCGAAATTAACAGTCCAATTACAAATTATGTTGTGCTCACTACTACTCTTGATTGAAGAATTGTACTTTGTACAAACAACGCCACCAATTAATTAAATAATTTAGAGGTTATTATTATCACATACAATTAGTTATTAGTTACTAATACTCTATCGGCCCGATATAATAGTTTTCTCCTAGTACATAACTAATAACAATACTCACCATCGCCATCAGACGCAATTTCAATCAGCTCACTCGTGCGATTTACAATATAGTAACGATGTTATGTATGTACGTTCTATCGATGTATAGCGCATAGTCGTCGAACTCGCGAATCTAGCAGCTCAAAGGTCGAAAAATGTATAGCTGGAAAATATTAATAAAGTATTGCTTCATACAGAATTAACCAGAAATTACTAAAACGTCAATGAATTCAGGATTGTTAGACAACTGATGAATATTCTCCGCGCGAGCTCTATTTTATGCTTTTATCTCAAAGAATACAAGATATTTTTAGATTAAAAGCTATGGAAATAATATCTATAAGTATATGCGGTTTATTAATGTTATTCGTTAATTTAAAAAATAGGTCCATATATTATTATTGTTAACATGAAGATCGCCATTTTTTAATTTAAAAAAATTGGAGCTACTTGATCTTCACTTGAACAAAAACCATTAAAATCTACCGGGTATAGATAAAAATACTGGTAATTTGGATATAACTTTATAACGATTTGTACTAAACAATTATAGAGTCATAACTTAATTCTGTGTCATTGTATGATTACGATTACAGGTGTCGGTTATGGCCATGGTTCCTGCTCCCTCGAAAATAGTCGTGTGTTTTATAATAACCTTACTACATGGTGAACATTTTGTAAAAAGTTTGAAATTTAATTACGCTCAATGTTTAGTAGTAGTTACTGTATTTGTTATATTAGATTCGATCTTCACGTCCTTCTGCGGTGTATATGTGAATGTTAGGACAGCGAAAATTTTGTGTCCTTAATTCTATGCCAACGACAAATGGTACGGACTACCCGGGATTCGAACGCAGCTACTCGCTTAAAAAGAGGGGGTGCTAATCACTGCACCATATCGGCGTTTATTTTGCTTTAAATTTTGAAAAATATTTTACATTCTGATTTAATATTAATTAATTTGGAAAGTCGTGTGGTGCCGATACCAACTATTTAATAGTTTTGGATAAAACACTAACTTTTAAACTTGTATGAAGAAGAAGAATATATTCTGAAAAATCACGAAAAATTAGTTGCACATTGTATGCATGTATATCTATAAACCTGTTTGGTGGGAAATAAACCACATTTTGCTTTATATATTCATTTTATGTTATTTAAAGTTATTGGCTAATATAATGTTATGTCATTCATTGACTAAAACCACTCGCTTCTTGGATAACTATACCAGCCATTTTATTAGCTGTAAACTTCTACTTAAATTGTGCAGTAACATAAAAGGTTTCACTTCCTCTCACAGTATTATGATGGGTGAACAGTTACGACATTGAATTTACGATGAATAATAAATTTGCCATAGTCAAATTATGATATATAATATATTATGTAATTTAAATTATAAATAATGTGGTTGTAAAGCAGTCGTATATAAATAAATCATTATATTTAATAATAACGTTATTAACAGCCGTTTCTCAGCAAATTAAAACCAAATTATTGTTAGCAGCCATTGCAAATGCATTAAATTAATTAGAACGTACGCTATTGACTGCAGTCTCCGGTTTTCATAATCCGAACAGACTTGTTGTTTCAAATAACAATTAGATGCCCGTAATCTAAGCAAATGCACCCAACTGTAGGTTTAATGCGAGCCGGCGTGAGTCCATTAATTAGCTAATGCAATGCACTGTTGAATTGACTGTGCGCTGAAAGTAACTAAATCAAACTAATTAAGACGTATATTTATTTGACGTTCGGTGAATATTATATGGCGAAAATATGGATAGGGACACATATTCAAAGTATTTATTGGTTTACTCAATTTAAGCGTCGCTGTTGATAAACGATGTGTGTGTGTGCATTCGATATTTGTATTTCCATTTTTATTAAATTCCGAGTTTCAATTTCTGTCCTGCAATAAGCTCACACGTCCAAACTCAAATAGTGTCCACCATGTAATATTTGCGTTTTATTTTATTTGATGCTACCTATTTCATACACAACTATATTTCTGTGTGCTTGATAGTAGGAAATACTTTTTAAATAATAATCATTATGTTTATTAAACTGAAATATTACATAGTTATTATGATGATACAATCTACGCTATCTACATTGATATCTACATATACTCGTATTTGTATAGCTTACTAAATATCTCTTTTAAATTAGGTTCCAATAGCTGCTATAACGTTAAGAAATAATAGATATAGATATAAAAGCTATATCAATACATGTTCACAGTAACAACGAATAGAAAAGGAAATAATATAAAATACATATTTATGGGAAATTATTATGTTTAATATATATTTAAGGCGCAGTTCCAGTCTAATATATGCAATGCATATGACTGCTCTTCCAGTGAATTCCATTGTTCTAATAGCAATAATAATATTAATAATAATATTTATTGTGATTCCTTGCCATACATTAATATATTTACATATCACAAAGGTTAACGACCGTTAAATATTTCTGCCGGCGTCATAATATTTGAATATAGCCAGATAAACAATTAAGAAAATTATTGTATTTATGTGTATTATTATCAACAATTTTACATTAATTAATTAAATGAAAGGCGGTAAAAATCAGGAATGACAAAATTCGAGAGATCATGGACTAAGTAAATCGAACTAAAAGCTAATAACGTTAGCACAACAAAAAAAACAAACAAGGAAAAAATGGTTTATGACAAGCGGTAATCTGAGAAAGGACAATAAATGGAAGGCTTTTATATAACCAGATATAAAATAAGCAAGCCAATATTATGTTAATAAACAAATATGCATCTATAGAAGACAGTGAAACAAATAAGAACATCTTCTACGAACGACTAGAAGAGATATGCGAAACCGAACCCACAAATGATATAGTAATACTAATAGATTTCGACGCCAAGATAGCAGAGAGGAACACAAATACGTATAACAAGGAAGCATATTCATGCTGTCACAAATAACTTGTTGCAACAACAATACATACATAGTAAACGTCAAAGTTTAACAACATAACAATAACAAATAACATAACATCGATGATTAATTAGAAGGGATCCAAATCGACCACTTAATTATAATAGGGAAATGGGAGAAAATAATGCACGATGTTAGATTTATACAGGAGCGAATGTTTATACAGGCCACATTTTAGAACTACATGAATTTAAATTTAAAAAAAAAATACTTGAAAGATAACAGACAAATATGGAACGTCAGATGCTAAACATAGAGAAGTAAAATCCATGGAGGCATTAACAGGGATACTATCAATGCAAGAAGAAATAAATATAGCGCAGGAACGGCTCAACATGAAAGAAATTATTATCCATGCGACTAAAAGAGAACTGGGACAAAATCAAGTGAGGAAGAAAAAGGAATGGTTTGATGAAGAATGCGAAAACACGATTAAGGAAAAACCAAGCAAGAAGGGATTGGCTTAAAACAGGAGTGGTACAAAAGGTACATGAAGAAAGGAAAAATAAGGTGAATAAGCTATGTAAAAAGAAGAAATCATCATGGTTCACTAGTTTCATGTAAGAAATGTAAACAAATATTAAAGATAATAAGACACTATATGAGCTTATAAAACAACAATACCATGTGTATAATAATAATATAGCTAGAATAGACAGCTGAAACATCACAAGAAAAACAAACAAAGACAAAAAGACATACAAGAATTGAGGGTAGTGATAAGTCGTGCTACAATTCTAAAGGTCACGAAAATAACCATAAAGATGAAATAAAAGAATGTGGGACAATCTCAGAAGAAATATTAGGAAAATATCAATATGGATTCAGAGAAGACAGATCGACCATTGATCAAGTTTTCTTACGAAAGCAGTCCGTGGATAAATCCTTTATGCATCCATTAGAAGCTAATTGATCTGACAATGATGACAATGGAAGGCTTAAAAGCAGTGTGGAATAAGAATTCGCAATCCCAGATCGTCCACGTCATTACGAGGTTATCGCCCCCAAACTCTCACATTTTCTGCTCGCTATCTCCCGAGCCATTCTCGCGTTCGCCTGTATACACTCCACATGCATTCTAAACTCTCCTCTACATCCAAAACAAAAACCCAAATATTTAAAGCGATTCACTCTCTCAACTATGCTTCCTTTCAGTTTCAGATCTTTCACTCTACCCCTCGTACCCCTATACCTAAACATCATCCATTTGGTCTATTCCAGATTCACTAATACCAGCCTCCTATCCAGGTACATTTCGATTGTCTCTAATATCTCTTGCATATTTTCCAATCTCTTGACCACCAACAGCATGTTATCTGCATACGCCAAAATGCAAGCCTTGGTTCTATCCACCATGGTCTCTCATGTGTTGTCCTTAGCACCTCCTCCTACTCGCGGTTAACATGAGAGGGCTTAGCGGGCACCTTACTGCTACATCCACCCTAAATGTATCCGATACTTCTCCATTCACTCCATTTTTTGCCCACGACTCATTAGCGATATTAGAGGTAACAAAGTTTTACCAAATAAGCTCCTCTTGCATATTTTCCAATCTCTTGACCACCAGCAGCATGTCATCTGCATACGCCAAAAGCCTTAGTTCTATCCACCACGGTCTCTCATGTGTTGTCCTTAGCACCTCTTCCTACTCGCGGGTGGACATGAGAGGGCTTAGCGGGCACCTAAATGCTACATCCACCCTAAATGTATCTGGTACTTCTCCATTCACTCCATTTTTTGCCCACGACTCATTAGCGATATTAGAGGTAACAAAGTTTTACCAAATAAGCTCCTACGTGGACGTTACAGTAAAGCTGTTTTCGTTTATCACGCGCATTGTCTCGTGTTCTATGTGTCGCTTCCGATGCGCACAGTTCCAGCTCGTTCCTTACAACCGGTGCACAACCGCAGAAGTTGAAGCGATACAGCACGTTACGGGGCGGTCAAATGAAAGCACCTTAAGAATGACCAGATGATCCCATGAAATGGTAGAGATATTTTATTTATATTAATTAAACATCGAAAATGGAACAAAGAAATCAGAACTGCTTATAAACGAAGGAAAACCAAAAACCTGAAACTAACACGAAATGAAAAACACAAGAGAAAATTAATATATAAACATACACCGAATATAATCTTGGGAATGTTGATACTATTAAGTATGCAATAAAGAATTCAAGCCACAAATAAATGTTACTAAGCCCATATCAAAATATTTAGGTCGAGGACCATCACAAAGGCCAGTCCAGTTCAGTGGTAACGTAGGGAGCCGTGAGTCAAGTAACATGGTGGAAGCAGACACAAATGACAATTTTGAGGAAAATATTTGGACCTATAATAGAAGAGGGTTAGAATCAGGATGAATTTAGAACTTCAAGACCTAAAGTCGTGTAGTCAGCGTCCACAAGAAGCGGAGGTAGATGGGGGGCAGTTGGAAGGACCGTGTGGACGCTAACATAAAAGCCCTAAAAGTCAGGAACTGAAAGGTGACACAGATGACAGATGACTAACGAACAACGAATTAAGAAATATAATGAAAGTAAATTGGTTACTTTTCCTATTAATTCTTTCTTCTAATTGTCTTCGTTGAATGTGTCCAAACCATCTCTGTTTTTTTTTCGTCTTAATGAAGCTTACTATGTGACAAGAACATACTAAGCTTCATTGAGACACATAAACTGAGATGGTTTGGACACATTCAACGAAGACAACAAGAAGAATTATTAAGAAAAGTAACCAATTGGTAGACAGACTATGAGAAAGACAAAATACGATGGAAAGACCAAGTATTCTTATATCGTCTAGAATTATAGAGATTATCCGGACTTGAAATAAAATAGGAAAGAAAGGAACAAGATCAACAGTAAAGCCGATACAAATACTATTTGAGACAAATAATATAGAATGCATAAAGTGCAGTGATTCGGCGCACAAACAGGGATCAAACAGTTCCACATAAAAAGGTTTTGTAAAAGCTTTTTAAAAAGTGATTAAAATAAGTAAGCGCCACATGTGCCTCTTTAAATTGTAATATTTTTATAGAGTATTAAAGTGGAACGTAATGGGCCAATCCTAGCAAAAAAGTGGAAAATAATAGCGAATACATAAAAAAAATTATTTAAAAATTAATTTATATTTTGCTTTATTTATTACAATTCTGTAACTGATATCGACATTCGGGTCCTGTGTTGGAATATGTGTATGTGAATGTTAGGACTTGCTACTTCAGAAAATCGTCCCAGAGTTAATAGTATCCCAACGACAAATAGTACCAGCCACCCGCGCATTCACGCATTTATATATGCATAGTTATGTTAGTAAGCAAATAATTATTAAACGTGTCGTACTTATTTTATTATTTAAATAGTATTCACTTCATGGTAGAAGTAGTGTATTATAAACTCATGCACTGGTTTAAAATTTAATCTGTCGTAGGCATTTTATAAAATTGGCTTATATCGTTAACAATAGCCTTATTTGGGTTAAAACTGTGACCGTAAAGCGCTTATGTCTCATCCTATTAACGTATTCCATAACGGCGAGGAAGGGTTGTTATGCTAACTGTGTAGACTATAGAGAGCAGACAATGGTATCATTCCAAGGGTAAATCGCCACACTAGTGGCCCCGAACAATGCGCGCTTGTCACCGTCTGACGTGCTATAATATGCTGAATTGTTGTTTCAGATACTACGAGGAAATAGTGACACTGCTTCAGTGGAGAGCCATCGACTAATGCCCCCGGTGTTTGCTAGCAAAGTCAGGGTGTTACCCTACAGCGTGCACCGGAGAACCGTCTGCCTGCGCCTGGAGCTGCTCGGCTGCATGTACGAAGGTGAGATGATTACGCCACGAAAACGCTAATTTCAGCGGTGCGCCTTGATGCGGCAATTTCGCCAGAAATATTGTAGAACTTAGTAAATAACACACAACTTAGCCCGCCCTTTCCGGGCTTATCTATAATGAATATACAAGGCGGAAGTAATGCGTCATCGGCGGTAAATTACAGTAAAAACATTGAACTGAAGCATTGCAGATATTCAAATCGTTCTATATATCTGTCTGGGATATTTATCGCTTCTATTAACAGTAGCTACAATTCACAATACATACACACAACCGGACAACTATTCAATACGATCCGGGTTAATTTATTAAAATAAACCTACCTATATTTTCATTTATCAAACGCATGTTTTTCAGTTATCAATAAATTCGTACTAGTTAAAATTTCAGTGCAAATTCATCAGTTTCATGCAACGCCATTATTTCCTCAATTTACTAAAGCAGCACCAAATGATAGTTCAAATTTCTCCGATAATTTAAAATAAACACGACCTAATTTATTAACCGCCCCGAAACGTATCTACGCTGGTAGTGCTAAAACTTTGACACCGAAAGTTTTAAATGTAAAAATACTGTATAAATGACCTCTCCTCGGTTTACAATGTTTTTAATAATTATATTGAATAAACTTTATTTTTGTCAATAAATTTATAGAACTAGTAAAATACAGACACACATACATATAAGGTAACCTAAATTAAATTTAAATAATATATTTAATTAAAAATGGAAGTACATTATTAAATATTAATGTATCTATTATAGATGAATGAGGACTTATAATTTATTCTTTAGTTTCTTAGCATTAGACTTTGTTCTGTTACAGCTATAAAAAAAATATTATATTATTGTATATTATTATATATTATTATATATTATTATATATTATTATATATTATTATATATTATTATATATTATTATATATTATTATTCAATATAATAATATATAATTTAAGGAACATGCAAACCCCACTCAATAACTATGATTATGTATACACGAATGATGAAATAAGCAGTAATATTTGACGTTTTAAACTTAGTACATCATTTTAATTAATATTTAAAATCGGGATTATCCTTCTGATTTCTGATCGTCCTCGTTATAGTATATGGTAATAATAGTAATAAATTAGAATAGATCGTTATTGTGCCACTATTCACTTTGCGTATTTGAATGGTGACTGATATTAAACAATAAAACAATATGTTAAATATTATGAGTACGTGACAATTAAATAGTTAAATAGTTCTCTAGCCAACTATGAAATATATATATATATATATATATATATGTTATAAAAGCTTTTGTTGGATAGTCTGATAGGATATTAGCGCTATAAACAGGACCATAAAATATTCAGTTTTTGCTTTTTGTTTTGGATTCTAAAGTATATTATAGGTACTGCGAAAATATTTTATGTTATAGCTATATTTCAAACCTTGTAACTTGCACGATTCTGGCAAGATTAAAACTGAATTGGGCCACGAACAGTTCCGATCTACAATATCTATATATAATAAGAAAAACTTGATATTTTAGCGACTATATATAGCAACTCGTGACATGCACACAAGATATACGCCACCAACACCGTCGACTTTATTATATCGTGCTTTTATAGGTCCGTCATGCGATCGGTCTCCCCCAATATTGCGCCCCCATATCAATGACAATAGTTTAGTGGGCTCGCATAGACATTTCTCGGGGCGAACACGTACACGATCCCAAAACCTTATTGTCCTACGAACTCATAAAACAAGTCGGCGCGTAAGAATAAGGGGAAGATTATGGCCTGTTTCACTTAACCGTTATTAAGTTTTGCCGAGTTAATGTAACCATTACAGCTCACACGTTTATTGATACAGAGTGACACAAAATAACATGTTTCTTTAGCTGGTATATTGATTTTAACAGTAAAAAATAACAGACCTAAATCAATTTTGATTCAATAATTAAATAACAATGCGGATATATTTATATCAAAAAAAAAATATCATGCCAAACAGAAACATAATATACAAACAGAATATAAAGCCACCTTACACGGTCAATATTACTGTGAGTATTTTAAAATTTGACAGTATTACTGACCGTGTAAGGTGCAGTATTGATAAGGCACCTTACACGATCAATATTACTGTCAATATTTTGTATAATGACAGTATTACTGTACGATAATATGTTTAAAATGTTCATTATTCTAAAATATTGCCAGTATTACTCATCATGTAAAGTATAGTAATTTTGCAAGAGAATACTGATCTTTATCCGGATTATTGATTACTTAACAAGTATAAAAGGAGGATTGAAGCAAATCTTGACCGTACTAGGATTGACAGTATTATTGACCGTGTAAGGTGCCTTGATGGATTGAACAAAATACTGACGGAATCCGGATATTTTGTAATCCAAACGTCGTCAGTATTTCAATATCTCACTGACAGTTGTGTGACAGTGTGTTTTGCGTACTCATATATTATTACTTATTTCTACAGTAATGGATAATGAGACACCCTTTTTGTCAGAAACATACTATGAAGAAGTTTCTGATGATAATGAGGAATTAAAAGACTCTAAATAATGTATATTGAAGCAATAATGTTTCATCCACAGCTTGACTTACTACTGCTGGTGACATGAATGCGGAAAACTACAAATACTCAAAGTACCTTCCCGTAGCGAGTTATCTTAAAGTAACTGCTAATCTTGCCGAAATGAAATTTCTCATGGCTGTTTCTTACCTCGCCAATAAATGTTTTAACATTATTAACAATTTTTTGTATGTACATCCGTTGATGAGAATTTCTTTTGATAAAACAATGTGCGAGTACTGTTCACGCTTATTTAACCAATCATTCATCCATCTCTTGCGCACAGTAGTACGTTTTGTAATGCCGGAATGATTGCGGATTGAGAAACGCTTTTTTTTCGATTATCCATATTAATAGTCTGGGATGATATTAACGCACCTTACACGGTCAATACTAGTTCTGTCAATATTTGCTTCAATCCTCCTTTTATATTTATCAAGTAATCAATTATCCGGATAAATATCAGTATCCTTTTCATTGCACCTTCCACGATAAGTAATACTGGCAATATTTTGGAATAATGAATATTTTAAACATATTATCGTACAGTAATACTGTCATTATTCTAAAATATTGACAGTAATATTGATCGTGTAAGGTCGATAAATATTGACGGTGGATTGACGTAAATACTGACAGTACTAGTATTGACAGTATTATTGACCGTGTAAGATGCCTTATATAGGCACCTTACACGATCAATATTACTGTCAATATTTTAGAATAGTGACAGTATTACTGTATGATAATATGTTTAAAATGTTTATTATTCTAAAATTCTGCCAGTATTACTCCTCGTGTAATTTATATTAATGGTAATGAAGAGAATCCTGATCTTTATCCGCATAATTGATTACTTGATAAATATAAAAGGAGGATTGAAGCCAATATTGACAGTATTATTGACCGTGTAAGGTGCCTTATAGAAAAGTAAATAAGTTAAAAAATCTAGAAATAGAAAATAAATGTTAAATCTGAATTTTAAAAGTTTCCATATTTTGTTGTCTACGATTTGTAACATGTTATGAACTCGGTTATATTCTGACATACTATACTATTATGAATTTGAATCGTTTCCGCTCTAAGTAAAAAACGTATGCGCTTAAACCGCATTACAAAAGAGGAATAAAACTATTATTGGCAGCACATGCGAATGCACTTAGCCGGAGCACTTTGCAATCGGTTACACGAATATCTATGAGTCAAGGTAGTTCCAACTTTAAAAGGTTACCTGCTTGATGGTGGCGCGCAAAAGGGAAGTGCGGGGGATAAAAGTGACAAATGGTTTACCGTAAATTTTTAACATTGGGCACGCATTCCTTTCAGATGTAAATTCTTGCGGGCATATAATTGCGGTTTAAAGTGCCCGAGGAGGAATCGTAAATGTCCCGGGGCACTTGCGACACACTTTTATGGTTCTTTAATGACTTTACCTAAGCAGCTCGAATTATCCGCAGTCCTAATAGTTTTAAATGGAGTTTAAATTATTTTTGCCTCTAAAATCTTTACCAACAAGTATACATATTGTTAAAAAGTGATGGAAATTAATTATAACCATTTGAAATTTATTCAATCAGAAAGTACTAAAGGTTTAAAATTAAAATAAAACCTTCATTATGTAATATATTGGTACAAAATTAAATTATGCTACTTTTGGATTTCTTATATTTCCTGCCTATTAGTCGAAATAGACTATTTCCAAACGAAATCGCGAGTGTATTATTGTAGAATCGACATGATCTTTTTATCAGCGTGGGAATGATTTTTTTATTTTTTTTCGAGGTATATTTATTCCATAATTTGCAGCATGTCGCTTTGCTTTTCGAAAGATGCTACCTTTTTAGGTAATTAACTACTCCAGTACAGCGTTTAATGTTTCTTGTTGACGTTCTATGTTCCATTTAATACTGATGCATATAAGTACGCATTCTAGTTTATTACACACTCCCCTTCTTTCCAAATTGTTCCAAATAACTTTGTTTCTTTGCCTCTTTATCTTTCAGAATACCATTTGGCCGCTTCTGGTACAGCATTTTGAAATTATTTCATAATTGTCCAGTTGCTTCTTTTTATTTTATTCTTTTTTATTGTTGTTAATTTTGAATAGCTCTTTATACCGTTTAGGTAATTCATGCTCTAGCAGTTTATAGGTTTTGATAGCTTCATGATCATTTATGGCGTTCTTGTACAGTTCTAAAGCATTTTATTTTCAGTTTTAATTTTAGCTTCAAACATGTATCTTTTTCTGTGAATAAAATTGCAGAAAATTATTAATAAAGTTTGATATCATCATATGACAAACCCGATTAATTTTGAGATCAATCTTACATTTAAATGCAGAAGTTTCAATGTCGTATTTAAGATTACGATGCGATAATCTGCATTCTTGTGACATTAAACACTCTGAAACTACTCAAATAATAAGGACACTATTTTACCTAGAGTAAAGACCATTACCATGACTTTTTGTTTAACTGCTAACCTAAATACATGATGGAGTTCACGCAGTACACTTTTTTGTTAAGACAAATTGCACTGCATACAAAACTTGTTACTTGCAACTTTCCAAAAACTATACTTCTTGTCGGTTTTCTAAGTAATTCTAGATATGAATTAACATACTCTAATATCGCTGTATGTTATTGAAATACACATTAGTTCATCAATTTTATCCTAAACATATATGTTATGTTGTTATGTTAAATCTTATCGGAGAAAATCAAAAACAATTTGTTGTAATTTTGATCTTTATTGATACTCTCCTGATGGTGGTTGAAGAGCATTGATACCATGTGATGCTGATGGTGGTTGATGATAAAGAGCGTTGATATGATGTGATGATGACCGTGGTTGATGATAGAAAGAGCGAGATGACCAAGCAGTGGACACCAAGTAGACTTAGGTGCTATTATCTCCAACAAATTTAGGGGTGGTTTACCAACGTATGCAGACAAACATATCTAAAATATACAATAACAAATTCAATACATAAACAAACTTAGATACAAAATTAAATAAACAAAATATACAGGTTCTTAACATTACATAATAAACAAATATACACAGGTTATGCATTGAGGAAAATGTGCTGTAACAATATGTCGCGGGGTACGATTCTCGTCACCACTCGTATTCGAATAAGTGTCAACGTAACTCCTAAAATACAGAAAATTATGGATTTGAATTCGTTCAATGATGGAATTTCGGGTTATTAGTAGTTTAAGTTTAAGGCTAGTAAAACTAAATCCAATAGTTACCAGCTTACATCGTGAATTATCGTATTTTGCGGAGCGACTTTGATAGACGAATACTAGGAAAGTAAACATGCTAGGAATCGCACCCCAGGTCGTTTAGATAAGACTTGTAGTTTATGTGTTGTACCAACTCAAAAAATACTTATATTTAATATGATTTATTATTGAATTTCTCTATTTATTAACATGAATATGAATATTACGTATTATGAGTATTGCGTCAAATACTGTGGCTAAAAATCATATTTACATGTATACTCACGATTACATAAGAACCAACATTTGTATTATTGATGATTACAGACTGGTAAGCAAGGGACCCCGCGTATATCAAAAGGCAATCACGTCGCTGCCTGCGGAAAATGTAATTAAGTTCAGCCCCACCAGCAGCTGTATGCAAGAAACCGAACATTGAGTAACTAAGTGTGTCGCTATTATGTAACTTCCTAATCCATATTATCCGAATTAGTGCGATAATTCAGTTTCATGATAGCAGCGTCATCTGGCCCTTATACCTTAAATAAATTTTCGGTTCCAATTATTAAACTGTGACTCGCCTCACAAGTCACTAGGTAATCATCAAGGTTATAACTGCTTATGTTACGAAAACGCTAATAAATTTAAACGTTTTAAGTTTTTTGTTTCTCTTATAAGTATTAAGTAATATTATTTATATAAGAAAATACCTCAAGGTTGTTTCCTAACTTACAGTAAAATTGTTCAATATTCACGAATAACTAATTAGATATAAACCCTGGAAACGATTTTAATATTGTATTATTTTATTAATAACGCATTATGTTTGGGTTTTTATAAAGACAAGATAACTGTAACTTGTGATTTTAACAAAACCGACATGCTTACATTGTTGTTAACTTTCAATTACATAGCACCGATTATCAAGGTAATCTGCTTTTATACAACCCAACCTATGTGTTACTGAGTTATTTATACACGCTTCCGAGTAATTTTAATTTATAATATGTACACCTTGCCCGTCATTACTAGAACAAGCACTTTGTTTGAAAATATATTAAGAAACATTTATTTTTAAAAATAAGTTCACATTTAAGCTTTATATAGCAATTATGTTTTTAAGTAGTATATATCACAAAATTAAAAAATAAATTTTATTCAAATAACACAACGCGCACGTCTATGCATGTCTCCATTCGTTGTAAGATGTTTGTTTTCCTAATCGTAGCAACTGCAAAAATTCATCTACCTCAAATTGCTGCATTTTTTGGTAACTCTAAGTATAGTTCCAATTGAAAATTATACCTACATATTAGCAGCTATCTTTATTGGCATAGATTGGAATATATTAATAATATCTGACGGCATGGTATTATGACTATAGTATTTACAATATATAATGCTAAAATGCAAGTTGGTAATATGATACTACAATTTTGGACTATGTTTTTAAATATAATAAGTTTTCTTATAACTATTCTAAATTAGAGGTACTAATCTCATTGTATCTTGTTTACGTAATTTCTATGCAAACCATAAATCTAAGTCCATATTTCTCCATCTTATATAAATCGTATTAATATAAGATGCAAAAAAAAATTACTTTTCTATATATTAATATTATTAATATATATCTTTGTTTTCTCACTATATATATATATATATATATATATATATATATATATATATATATATGAATGAAATAAAAACAGTAGGCAGTAGTTAGCTAGGAAATATTATGTAAATTAAGCTATTGTTGTCGTATTTATTTAGAGAAAAAGAGTATCTACCCAAAACATGCTACTTATGTTGCGGGTAGATAGCCTTTTTTCTAAATAAAAACCGATACCTGAAGCTCTTAGTCATCTAACCGAGACATAATGGTGGATGCGCCGGGTAAGATGATTACGAACCGTACCCATTGGTCGTTGAAGAAGAGTGGAGTGTAGGATTTATGGATTAAATGTGCGTGAAGTGGTATGCAATTATTGTTTCCGGTTTTTAGGTACCTTTCATATTGATTTCTGTAGTTTTTTTGATAGTAGATTTATGTATTCGCGGTATTATATCTAAAATGACGGGGCCGTATATGGCAACTGCGCTCCCGTTCATCCCAACGGGCATACCATGCTCTCCAATAAACTCAATAATAACTAAATAATAATCAGATGTAAATTATGTCGAAATGTTGAATTAAAACTTTGCTTCTCCTCCGGCCAAGCGGGAGACTGTATATATTAATATTATTATTAATAATATATACGTTTTCTCACTACTGTTTATGTTTAATGTTTAAAATAATTGATTGGATGGATTTATATAAATTAAATGAAAATGGACTATGTTCAAATAGCCTTGTATTTTTATAAGCATGAGACATCGAAATGCATGAAACTAATAGATGAATGGATGAATTAGTAATATAGTATATTACTAAATAGAGAAAATATTCTGAAAGCAATAGGAAATATTAAAAAGGCTGATAATACTGAAACAAGTTGATCTCAAAATTTAGTTTTCAATTTTACATTTTGTGTTTATGATTATTTTGATTTTCAAAGAAGAAAGATAATTTATGTTTATTCTAAACTATAGATGAAGTAGTTCTAATCAAATAAATTTCAATACCAGTAATTCAGTATTTTAATCTCAGAATACCCCGTGATCCAGGTATTAACACCGGCATTTAACAGTCAGACAATTGATCGGATTTATCTGAAATTTCCAGTATAATATAATTCAGTGCATTCTTTGAGCCTATACTATTTGTTCTAGTGTATGTATTTACAAAAATAAGCGACATATACACTATTTTTCACTTATAATTTGTAGTTTGTCTTCTTGAAATGCCTGTAATAATATTCATTTAGAATATTAAATTTTATCACACATTTTTTGTGAATATTACCAGTAAAAGTTGTAAGAATACACACAAAGTTTCTTAATTTAAATAAATGAACAATAAATATATCAATATTTTATTTTATGAAAAAAAAACTTCCAAATTATCTTAATGTGTATGGCAACCAAGAATATGCAAAAAAAATATGTCTACTGACAAGTTGGTGCAATATTCGCGTTTATCCTGTATTCAAAACTTATGAAAAAGTACCGTTTTGAAAAGTATGCAATCAATGTGTGTCGACGGAAAAAACAATGTGCTCGGTGAAACAATACTTAACAACTACAAGACAACCTTAATTCTAATGCAATTTTCCGTTTTATGAGCTTTATCATTTTTATACGGTATATTATAAGCTCTTAAACCAAAATATGATGGATATTTTTAGTTGCACTACTACTTTGTTCTCCTTTTTATATCGCTATAAGTTTTTTTGTTTGCTAGTTCTTGTTATACCTAAAACACAATGTAAAAACAAGTACATCTCGCTAAAACCCTTGCACTTACACATTTCCAATAGTTGTGCGTTCACATAAAATGTATCCAGGATTTCTCCCTGAACTTAAAAAATCTCAATTTGTAGCAACTACTAAACTAACATGAAACAAGGTGTAATATGACATGATACATTATAATGAGCCGTCACTCAATCTTCCGGTGCCGGTCTACCTAATTTAACAATATTTGTGAGTACTTTCCTCCAAAAGTTCGTTAACTATTTACGAAATTAATTTAAGGCCTCGTGAAATAATTTCGCCATCGGCTGACGTGATTGTTTGCGAAACTTAATCTGCGACCGTGTTATTTATAACGTGAACAGGTGCCATAGTATTTACTATGAAGGTTTAAGTAATTAATAAGGTATTATATATTAAGGTATATTAATGCTAAAAAGCGCACATAGCTTTATACGCCGTTGTATACGGGCGCGTCAAGTTTTAAACGGAATTAAGTCTTTCGAAATTAGGGGTGACAGAATTCTGCACGGTATTACAGTGATTTATACTGGAAATATTAAGAGAAGTATAATCTCAGTTTCATTTACTAAATTAACTGCTTATATTTAAATAATTTAAAAGGAGGGGGCAAATTATTAAATATTTTCTGTTATACTGTGGGATCTGCATTAATAATTCACAGCAGTTGACGTGTATTTATTCCGTACGGTAGCGTCTTTTAAAATACAAAATGGGAGTATCCGGGGAAAATTTAATCCGCTTCCGATATTAACCAAGCTATTCATGAATGTATAATGTTCTTAAATTAAATATAGTATGATAAGTCGTCTTCGGAGTTAATTATTCATACTTTGTCACCGTGTATGTGACTATCTCATTAATTATGTATAGACTAAGAAGTGCAACTAAGATCTAATCTCCCGTCTCTTTACACAGCGCGTCAGTATAGAGCAGACGCTGATTAATACGTTCCACTTTCTAGATTATGGAGACCATTTACATGCCGACTTTGGATTCTATTCCTAACCAAATAACGGCGTGATTTGTTTTCTTCATTACCTTTATCTTAAGAAGATTACATTGGCATATTAAAATTACTCCAGATTTATTGCGGTATAGCCCGAGCAGAAATTTTCTGTTCCGAGTGGAATTACCCTGCCGGGGATTTATTTAACTCGTATCCGACGAACTTTTTTTATCCTACTTCTCGGCGACTGGAAATAAGACGCCCGTCTTTTTTTGCCTCGGAAGCGCACGCTAGGATAATATATCTACTTTTCTATTTTATACCGCCGCATCATCAGATACAATGAGATCTGGGAATTCCGTTATTTGCAGGTGGCGTCCTGGCTTATAGCGCCCCGACAGGATCGGAACCGTCGCAGGGATTATGGGACAGCTCATACGACGGCCAACGGGCCCATGGAGAATTGCACGGAGGATTGGGTCGTCTCATCGACGGTGAATTCGGCGCAGATAACTACCGGTTGGACATTGGATATGGGAAAGGTAATTACATTAAACGATCACTTCGCGTGTACACAATTATTTTCAACCAAAAATACAATTAGTTAAAGTAACAGAGTACCAGCTTGTTGTCAATCTTGAACTTCAACAATTGAATTGAATTTGCCATTTGTACAGTTTAAATACGGGGGTAAACAATATTGGATACCATAATCTCTAAACAATAATGTTTGTTTTTTCGATTGGTTGAAGTCTTTATAATAGATAATCTATCAAACCTGCTAACGGAGAGAGTGATGAATGTCAAGGATTTTATAACGATATTATCCTGCGTTTATTTATTCATTATATTATATATATATATATATATATATATATATATATATATATATATATATATATACATATATAGATTCCGATCTTATAGATCTTGTGAGTGTACCTCAGCTAATAAGGATGAATTCACAAGAGCTGAAACAGCTTAAAAACAACTTTTACCACATGGAATAGCTTTATATAGTGTCAGATTTCATTATCTGTAGCATAACCCATGAGATTTTTCTGGTACAAATATGAATGGATTTATTAAAAATATGCTTGTATCCTATATACATAAAATATAGAATCAAAGTATATTATTAAGTATGCTTTCAATATGAGTCTATATTTTAAGAATAAGTAGACGTTGCATTTGAAATCAAGTAGTAAGATAAGTTTCCATTTCAATAGGTAACGGCTGGGTGGCCTGGAAGAATGAATCCGCCCCGAACGGTTACGTGGAGCTCATATTCGAGTTTGACCAAGTAAGGAATTTCAGCACGGTTCATCTATTCACAAATAACTTCTTCGCCAAGAATGTGCAGGTTAGTATATTATGCTCCCAATATGTATGCATTGAATCAATTTTACACGCGCATGCAGCGAGGAATTTATAATCTCGCTGAAAACCAACGCCTTCAGCAGCCCCACCCCATCACACTAGCATGCAACGTATCATAAATCATCAAATTATACTGTTTCCTTTTAAATGTACCGAAAAACTCCTCTCACGTAGGTATTCTCGAAGGCGAAAGTGATGTTTAGCGTCGGCGGCAAATACTACAACGGCCGCACGCTATCCTATTCATACATGCCGGATCGCGTCCTGGAAAACGCGAGGAATGTATCCATTCATCTTCATCACCGACTCGCCCGCTTCATCAAACTGCGCCTGTTCTTCGCGGACCGCTGGATCATGTTAAGCGAAGTCGCCTTTGACTCAGGTCCGTGACCCAATACCCCCTTATACCCATTAAAAATCTGGTTATAAACTCATTTGCAACTGCCACAAAGTGCTTTTAATTAATTCTTAAGAAATTAAATTGTCTATACAGCGCTAGCAGTCTATTTAACTAACTCATTAATCTTGTTTTCTTTTTATAAAACACCCTAATTATTACCTAAACTGATGCTTTTAAAATGAAATTCGTAACTTATGACTGCAATTAATTTTGTAAATGCAGAACGTTTATTTGCTATATTCCTAATAGAGAAAAAAATGGAGATGCAATTTATTTTATTTAATGGCCGTGCTCCCTTCTCAGTTTCAATTATTTCCCATTTTAATTATTTTAATGTAAATAATAAATATCCGTTCCAGTGTCTGTAGCATTAAATATGACTGAAGAAGAATCATTGGACTCGGATATTAATGAACTGATTATTCATTCAAATGGAAATAATAATTTAGATACATTCGAAACGAGTAAGTTAATTAAACATCGCCATTTAAAAATAAATAGATATTTTACAATTAAAACTCTTTCAGTTGCTGCCAGAAAGGATAGCGGTGGTTACGTCGAAGTTATAATAGGAGTGCTTACGGCGATAATGCTGTTGTTGTTGGTGGTGTTTGTAATTATATTAGTTGTAAGCAGAAGGCATAAACTGCAAGGATCGCCTACGCTTTTGAGAAATCCGTTCGGCGTGACGTTTAATATGAAGGTATTTGTTTAGTGTGTGTATGTGGTAACAATTTGTGTTTTAATTAATTAGATCTGTTTAGGACTTATTAATGACATTCTCGTCGGGTAATAATGCTGCAAATAGCAGTCATCCAACACCCGTCACCCAGGAGCCCCAAACGGATCCCGTATCATTCGAGCAATTTAGATCGCCGCTAGTTAATTCATACTTTACACCGAACTACGCAACGTTGCGGATTTCCAGAAATATTCCGGACACCGAGGAACCGCCGGAAGTACCGCCGCTCCCTTCTTCACCGTCCCTTCATCAAAGTCCGATAACTGTATCGTCATCTCCGCTTCATTATCGAAGTTTACAGAGCACACCTGCTATTAGCCCGAAATCGAAAATGATTAATTTAGGAAATTATTTTCCACGCGTCGCTACGGATCCGCCCAATAGGAAGCGATATCACACGGCGCCCCGGGAGAAACAGAGGGTAATTGGAAAACTACTATTTTCCCCGATTGCTTAATACCGGATACTATTATTTCAGATGCCGCCACCAGTTATTTGTTGGAATATTGCGCCTAGCATGGGGCACTCCTACACTTGCAGAGAAGCGGACGCCCCCGCTATATCCCGGTTCACGCTGACATCAGTGGAAAATCTAGGCTCTTGTCATTGCGGCGAGGTAATCCCATCCGGCCATCACTTAGATAATTTACCAGTTAATCCGTGCCCTATTTGCAGATTGGCTTATACGAAACGGAAGAGCTCGAGGACGTAACTTCCAACGCCGGACGGCTGGTCGTCGTTCGCACACCCAATCCGGAACAATGCAAAAACGACGCAGCAACCGGCTCCGTGGAGTCGCTTAGGGAAGTCAGGTTCCTGGCCGGCTTATCAGACCCCAATATCTGCAGGGTATTAGGCGTGTGTACGGCGGAACATCCTCCATGGACTATCGTCGAGTACGGCGAGATGGGGGACCTGGCGCAGTATCTGCAGTTCCTTGCTAACCGGAACGGCACGGTGCGATCGTCCCAAGATTCACCTATAAGGTAAGATATGATCTACAAGCACTTCATAATGCCGCCCTATCTCAAATTATAAACACGTTTTCAATTTGCCCGTGAGATATAAAGCGGTTCACCGTTCACGGTATACATAACAAACTACTCTAAACAATTTTAACTATAATCCCAAGAAACTTATACTGATACATAAATAACCTTATTTTATACATAAGAATATAAACTACATCACGTAGACAATTTATTTTGATTATTAAATTAGATGCATAAAAAAGACAGAACAATCCACTGAAATATTTCTATAATACACTAAATTGTGCCGATTGAAATATGATACAATTTAAAATGATAATCTCTCATATATTCGAAAAGCACGCCGTCTACTATTACAGGACACTTTTATAGCAGATCTCGTTTATGAAATTTATATATTTTCGTTTTGTTGTTTCTTAATTTTAAGTCCGGTTTAAGTCACTTTATTTTTAAGTTATTAATATTTCATTGTCACCAGACGTTTTAAGAGATATTTAAATACTTATTGGGTTGTAAATAGTGGCACCCATTTTTTTAAACATTTTATTGTGGGCGAGTGTCGTCATTTTTGAAATCTTAAGGTTACCCTTTTGATCGGGATGAAATGTTGAAACTATTAATGAGAATCTTAATATACGAAAAATAAAAAAAAATAGGTATACTACTACAATTACCCTAAAGTGTCATTCACAATAATCGCGCTAGTAGTAACGTAAGCAATGCTTTGTCATTTTTGAAATCTTAAGGTTACCCTTTTTATCGGGATGAAATGTTGAAACTATTAATGAGAATCTTAATATACGAAAAATAAAAAAAAATAGGTATACTACTACAATTACCCTAAAGCGTCATTCACAATAAGCGCGCTAGTAAACGTTAATATTAATATATATATATGTATATATATATATATATATATATATATATATATATATATATATATATATATATATAAACACTCGCCATTAATAAAACGTATAAAAGAAATTGGTTTGACTATTTACATCACAATAAGTATTTAAATTTACATATTACATACTTTAGTTTGCTTGGCATATTATTATGCAATTTAAACTTTAAGGTCATTTAAGCACTTTAGATAGATAGATACATTTATTTCAAGGTGTATAGTGATTATTAAATAATAATAAATATAAATTTACAATAATTTGTTACAAAGTTACAAATAATCAATTTAAACTACACACAAATATACATTCTTTGATGAAAGAGCTTTTTTTTATTAAATTCCTTTATAATATTTAAATAAAAACGTAGGTTGTTTTGAGTTTCAAATAGTCTTTATTGTACCGTGACAATTGTTTCGCTATACTATACCATCATTTTTTTCTTGTGCCGTGTCCTATCGAAGGTGGAGGACCATGGTACCATTGGGTACTCTGGCTGTACCAATTCCGAAGATTCATCAGTTACGACGTATTTCTCGTCTCGGAATTCTTTCTTCTCTGTATGACTATCTAGAATATTAGGAATTTTTATTGTAGATTCATATCTCTGCACTAGTACTTGCATTAATAATAGGACATTTCTTGCACCTAGACCCTTCATGAATCCAAATTGCGGCTCTGTTGATGGACATATGTTGTAGATTCTAGCATGTATGATTTTTAGCAATAGTTTCAGAACCACCCCTAGGTGGTCCTCGAAACGTCTTCCATTCACGTTCTTGGGTAGGGCAAGGGGTAGTTCTAATCTTCTTTTTAATGTATAGGTCAGTATAATAGCTAGATCTGGTTTTTACATTTGCTTCCCGCATCCATTAGTTGAAGAATTTCATCGGTCATCTACGGTTGTTGCTTTGTCATTTTGTTAGGTTTCAGATGCTTTAATCCTGCTTTTACCAATACTTATGTACTACTTTGCCATGGTTCGTTGACCTTCTTTTAGCCTCCGTAGATATTATTCATGCCTTGAGTTATATCACTTTCCACCTTTTCCCGAATCTTCAGATCTTGGATTTTTCGATATCTATCTTCTTATTTCGTATTCTCTTAGGATTTAGGTTGTAGATTTATAGTACCAACGACTGGGTTGTGGTCTGACGCCACATCTCTATCAATATAAAGTCAACTTGGTTATGGACTATTTTTGGTTATTTTCCTGAGGTGACGTCAAGGTGTCTATACATCTAGAAGTTACTTCAGGACAATATCTTCTTGGAGGTAGATTAGAGATTATTATAAGAAGGGGTTGCCTTCCAGGACCTACCACACCACTGTGCCCACTTTACAGCTTTTGTGGTTTCCGGCGTGTTTTATGGTACTTCTATGTGCTCTGTCTTGCCTAGCAGACTGCAAAGCTTCATCCAGGTGTCTATACATCTAGAAGTTGTTCCAGAACAATATCTTCTTGGAGGTAGATTAGAGATTATATTAAGAAGGGGTTGCCATCCTGGACTTACCACACCACTGTGCCCTCTTTAGAGCTTTTGTGGTTCCCGGCGTGTTTTATAGTAATTCTATATGCTCTGTCCTGGCTAGCAGACTGCAAAGGTTCGATGTCGATCCTTCATATATAGAT
This sequence comes from Lordithon lunulatus, assembly GCA_963942505.1. Classification (NCBI taxonomy): domain Eukaryota; kingdom Metazoa; phylum Arthropoda; class Insecta; order Coleoptera; family Staphylinidae; genus Lordithon; species Lordithon lunulatus. The sequence continues at coordinate 50,317,685 of OZ012666.1, read as the reverse complement.
ATGGTGGTGGTTTGCCGTTCCCGAATTCGTTTGACCGCACTGTGCTAGGCACTATTAGCAGTGACATAGCATATGCTATGCGGTCTCTTCCTCGTCCTAGCATAACCTACAGAGGGATTGTTCTGCCAGGCCTATCCGTACCAAGTGCTCGTTAAGCCTCAAGTGGTATGCAGCCCTACTATTATTGTGACCGTTTTTTTGTTTAGGGTTAGTAATTCGTTTGTGAATTTTCATCTTTCGTCTCTTATGAATTATTCTGAATGTCTGCACTGGCTAGATTGTCCACCAGTCCTGAGACTTTATTGCCATCCATTTATCCACGGTGTCTTTGTGATTAATTTTGAAACACTGCTGTAGGGCTCCAGGCCTGATTAAAGCTTTTGGTACGCCGTCTCGGGTGAGTTCAACTGTCCTGTTATTGCGTCGAATGCCATTTAACCCAGGTACCCACACAAGGGCCAGCTAGGTAGCTTGCCAGGTTCTGCTGCCCGCTTGGCTGTTAGAGTATATGGAAATTAGTGTATAAGCGTGTATAAGTGTATTTTCGTCACAGCACTTCACTTTCACAGTGCTGTATGCCACAATTTCTCTTATTGAAATATTTGTCCTCGGGTTGACACAAAGATACCAGCCTCTGTTCCATCCGCTGTTTTTGAACCATCTGCGAACCAGGAGATAGCTGCCTTGGCAGATAGGCCATTTAACCAGGTATCTCTTCTTGGTATTAGGACATTGTATTCCTTACTTAAGTTCTATTTTTTGTCATGTTGTCTAGGGGCCATTATAGGGTCTACCCTAATCTCGTTATGCAACTCTTAGTAGTTTGTCTCGTGCTGTTTACTTATGGGGGTTTGACGTCGGATTAATCTACGGCTTATAGCTTTTTTTCTTTTTTCAATGAGGACGCGTAGTGGTGGTAGATCGAGCAGAACTTCCATTGCGGCGATGGGTGTTGTTACATGGTTCTTGATCTTGATCTCAGGCAGCCAAACCTTTGAGTGCTATTCAGGAGGCTGGCCGCTATGGTTTGCTTAGTCTTGGGCCACCATACTACTGTCCTATATGATATCATGGGTTTTACTACCCTAGTGTATAGCTATAGGGTCATTTTGGGGTTCTAGTCCCAGTTTTTACCGCACATTCTACTGCACCTACCCTTGTTTTGTTTTACCCTGTGAGAGGGAAACATTCGAGAGCCACCCATGCCTCACTATCACAATGGTGTTAGAGGCATGCATAGTGCCGGATTCACCCCGCAGAAATTTTGCTCGGGGCGCCTACCGACTAAACCCTAACCTCATATTCTGTCCCTAGGGGCCTTGAGGCATATTAAGCACCCTAGTTCTGTCTGGTGTCAGTTTGTCATTTATGTACCTTGTCCAGTTTCGGTTGTCTTATGCTTGGTGGTTTAGCAAGTCGAAATTCAGTTTCTGTCGCATAACGGTTTCTGACAAGCGGGCTACCGCAAGAGCTTGCGCTTGCCCTCACCCGGGTCACCGATGTTATGCAGGAGCTGCGCGAGTGCGGCTTCTGTACGAACGGCTTTCCTTCTCGTGGATAATACCTGGGCTGTTAGGCTGGTGTTAGCTTCTAGGAGAGTGCCAAGATTTGATCTATCGATCTATTGCGTGGTTCGCCCCTAGTATCCTGATGTTGGAAGCATCTGCTGCCCTTGTGCCCACTCTCTTAGTAGACAAGTGGGCGACCTAAGTCTTTGGGATTTATGCATCTAGCTAGAGTTATCTTAGCTTTCTGTGTGGTTTTGTTTATGTGTGAGATCCATGTCAGATTTTGGAAAAAGATAGCTCCTAGGTATTTGACCTCTGATGCAAACGGAATTTCGACACCTTTAAGTATCGCGCGTTTTAGACCTGTTAGTACTCTTCTTCATATATAGTTCAGTATTGTGGTTTTCAAAGGATTTATGCACATGCTTTCCTCATCACACCATCTGTCGACTTATTCAGGGCTCTTTGTGATGATCGTAATATTGTCCGCGTATCCTAGGCAACGGTGATAGTACTCCGTCCAGCGGGCACCCTCTTCCAGTTCGTAATTTTATGGTGGCCTCGCCGAGTGTGGTTATGATAATCCTGTACTCTACGTTAGCTTCTATCCAATGGCATAGAACTTGGATATATGGTATGTTTTTCTTCCGTAGTGCCTTAACTATTGAATATGTTACGGCATTGTTGAATGCCCCTTCAATGTAAAGGTACATGGTCGTGGTTAACTCTTCATCATCGAGTGTCTTTGTCAGTAGCCTGTTTAGATTTAGGTACAGCGCCAAGTCGGTAAACTTTATCGGCTGGTTTGCGTATTGTCGACGGCTTAGGGGATTTTTTCTCAACATACCATCTCGAATGTATTTGTCTATCAATCTTTCTAGAGCCTTGATGAGAAAACACGTAAGACGATTGGTCTATATGACTTGGGTGTGTGGTACTTCGTTTTTCCTACTTTAGGTAGGAAACTGAATTCCGTCACCCCTGCAGTCTTGAAGGTAACTTAAGGAAGGTATTTACTTTTACCATATTATCTTCCTGGCAAAAATTAATAATCCGATTATCATTACCAATGCCAATGCCAAGGTTCCCGATTCTCGTGTGGCATACGCTAACTTTCCAGGTTCGAACCTATTTCGGATATTCCAAGTTGCTATATTTTTAGTATTTGACATCATTTTGGATCCGGAGATTCTTTGTAGCCCTGTCCCATCTAAGGGACGCCGGGATTTAGGACCATGCGACTGGCATGATGATTGTGCTAGGGAATGAGTGGTATAAACTGGTTTCCCGTTGCCTTACTCGCGTAGTATGGAAACGGGGTAGACGAATAGTTCACCATCGTTTCCAATAATCTGATATTAATCCGTACCAAAGTCTATATTCTCCACCTTAAATCTAATACAGACGACACTGCTACCCATTGCCCAGGGATATGCTTATTTACTGCCAGAAATGCCCAACGCCGTTATAGCATTTATGAAGTATTTCATACGCTATACTTTCCCAGGAAGTCGCCATTTCCTTTTCTTGGTTTTACCATTGCATGGCCGGGGACTGCTTAATCATTATATTCCTAGATAACTCCTATATCTAGGGACTGTTCACTATTGATCATATGTGACCCCACTGGCAGCCTGGCCTGTTAGTGCTGGAGCTGAGCTGTCTCAGCTCCAGCACACAGACAAATGAAATACGAAAACACTATATTTCATCAGTCTGATGAGGCTGTAGTACAGAGAAACAGTTGTAACGGTACAATATAAAGATACATACGTTTACATAAAATATACATAGGCATACAGTACAGTAAAATCGTCAATTATAATGTATTCTAATTTATATTTATAAATACAAATGAATGCGATCTATACTAATATATTATTATAAATCACGTTCTACTATTGATAAGAAGCCCTTTTATCAGGTTAATTAAAATCAGATTTCCATAAAGAGAAAAGCGATAATTTTGCTATATGTACAGAATTAGATATTCAAATTTAATATTAATATGAATATTGTGAAGATTCAATCTAGAGACCCACCTTAATACGTATAATTATACAATTCAGCCAGTTGTGTCATCTAAACGACATCCCCGTATAATAATTCAGTGAGGCGGGATTTTAATTAAATAAACTAAACAGACTTACGCCGCATTAAAATTACACAGTTGTTTCTACACATTCACATTTATAATTTCTTCTGTATGATTTAATGTCATTTGTTTCAGTGTGGAAACCTTGCTGTATATGTCCACACAAATAGCGTCTGGCATGAAATATTTAGAGTCAAAACATGTTGTACATAAAGATTTAGCTGCGAGGTGAGTAAATCGGCTTACGTCCTGTGGGGTTTTTGCTAATTCTACGGTAAATTTTAGGAATTGTTTAGTCGGAAGAGGATATATTGTAAAAATAGCAGATATAGCGATATGCAAGCCGCAATATCGTAAGGATTATGCGGAGATTGGTGGACGACCAGCGGCGCCGATTAGATGGCTCCCGTGGGAAAGCATATTGCTGGTAAGAAAATATGAATTAATTACTAGCTCTCCTTATTCTGATTAATAGTTTGCCATTTTAATGAATATATACCTGAGAGGGTTTTTCGACGGTATTATAGTTTTTTCTTTATACTAAAGACTACTTAAAAATAATCTCATATACATATAGATATATATATATATATATATATATATATATATATATATATATAAAATATGTGAATTGGTAGAAACATTATTGCAATGTACCAGAGATATATAGTTTAGATGTTTTCGGGTGTGGCTTCTAGTATGGAAATTTCCCGTCCGTTATTCTGCACGCTGTAAAAGTAATTAAACTAAAACTGTCCACAAAGGACTACATAATATGAATACCCTAATTGGCAGTGTTAAACTCATAACATTAATATTTTGTGAATGCATCAAAATAATAAAATATGCGCCCTAGTATCGAAAGTTCCCGTTCGTCTGCATGCTGTATATGTCATCAAACTAAAACTATCCGGGTAGCGGGTGGATACTTCTATACAACACCTTTCCAGAATAGATCTACTTCAGAGATTGGCAACCTCTGCATATTCACCTGATTTCTCCCACATCCCCGTCTGGGAAAATCATCAAACCTTAATCCCACCAAAATTCCTACTTGTATCCACCCATATTCCATATTCCATATACCACACCACCTACCAACCCTCAACGGCCAGTGTGGTATGTGTATGGCTAAAAACCCAAAATGTTTTGACGAAACGGCTCCAAGTCTATTGCCTACAGAAACAGTCAAGACTGAATTGGAGCAGAGGGTGCTAAGAAGATCGGCTAGGCTAAGAATCAAGACGACAGTTGATAATAAGACCATACAATGCCAGATGATATCCGAGAAATCACCATAGCAGAATTAAAGAACGCACTCACAAATGAAGAACAAATTCCCCGGGAGATGGGAAATATCTATTGAAGTTAATAAAATTGGAGTGAAGCACTGAAAACACTCTTTATCAAATGTCTCGTAAAAAACTCTGCCACAGGGAATATCGCGACTATTATGCGCAAGTGATATAACTAAGCTAGTTAACTACCGACCAATCAGCTTGTTATCTCACATACACAAGCTCTTTACAAAAATCATAACGAAATATATATAATAGTCAAACTAGATCTATATCAACTACAGGAACAATCCGGTTTTAGGTCAAGGTATGGCACTAATAACCACCTCCATGTATTAAAGAATCTAATAGAGAATTCTGTACAATACACCTCTCACACTGGTATTCGATAACACAATTTCGTATTGTAGAATGGACCATAGTTACAATACATATATACAAACATGCTATAGCAAGTGTAAGACTACATAAAGTTAAACAAAGATTTTTTATTGGGAACGGCGTTCGTAAAGGTGACATTCTATCACCAAAATTCTTCACTACTCTAATACATGTACAACTAAATTAATCGGGATAATCTAGGAGCCAATTATACAGCAAAAACTAAAAAAAGTAATACGGTTATTTATTGTTTTCTGATTGGAAACAATAAAATCCTCAGATCGATTGTGATTGTTTTGTGTGTAACGATAAAACGTATCAGGTATTTTTCTATCGTTGGTGGTAATATAATACTAATTTTAATTATTTAGTTACATAATACTAAAGCAGAACTATAATTATATAGCAATGTGCAACGTTCCGCTGTATTGTCTATTAAGTTAAATAACATATCACTAACTTTATAGACACGACCATTCATGTTTAAACATAACTTATTTACGATACTACGTTTGATAAAACAAGATTTTATAAATTCTGTGAAAATAATTATGTGATATGATCATTTTAATATTTATAATTCAGCCTTATACCAATAATACGGTAGATAGGCATTTGATTAAATAAATAAAATAAAATCATTGTAATGTCTTTCCTAAAACAATCGGGAGTAGAAAAATGGTTATCGTATTTGTAGCTCTGGATTTAAAACTCCAAATGACATTTTATTTCTGTATACTGTGTGCTTATTTCTTTTTTTTACTTAATATATGCAGATTATTCCGAATATACTCACAAATATAATAATTAGTGATGGGCACTATCACACAGACATTTTCCAGAGATGTTCATGCCCATCACTAATTATTATAGCTATGATACTATTTTTCTGCCGCATGTGTAAAATTGCAGCGACTACTTGAAATTTGGCAACGCCCGTATGAGGGAAATATGTAAGAGCTTAATATAGCTACTGACTAACTCATATCTTGACTGAAAATAAGTTTGTAAAAGTGGCTAGTAAATAGGGAAACGTCAAAAATATCCATCGACTATAATGCCATACTGCAAGCATAAATGAGAAAATACTATTACCATCTATAGTTTTTATTCGTTGTCAACTAAGCAAAGGATATTTTATTCGATAGTGCCCATCACTAATAATAGCTGTATGACAATTTCGCAATGAAATTTAATCTGCATTAAATGAAACAAAGATTTATAAGCATTAATGATTTTTATAAAATTAGATGCACATTCTCGCGCAAGTAATAATGTGATTAATTAAATTATTTCACATACATTATTACCTTCGATTTTGTATATCTGGAATTTACGCGTTGTTCGAATCAAGCGGCCTATATCAGTGATCAAGATATTTAAAATAATAAGAAGGTTTTTTAAAGGTTACTTTCAATTACCTTATTCAAATTTGTCACAGCATAAAAACCACTTAGTTGTATTTGAATGAATACATATGCACTGCACCGGTATCTAAATTATTTAATAAGAATTTCCTTCCTCCTAAAAGTGGATTTCAATTATATTAATAAGAATATCAATTCATCTCACTACATAGAACAACCTGCTATTTAATTTTAAAGCATCCCCGTAACGGTGCACTTGTTAAACCCGGCGCCTTCGCCATTTTCATTGTTTCTACACGTTTCATTATATCACAAATACAATGTATTAAATTATAAATAACAAGGTATTTTAATGCTAAATTCTAAAATGAATTTTTCTTCTTTCGGCGACCATTTCCTCATATGGAGGTAGTCCTAGTATTGAGGGTTTTTGTTGTAATTAAATAGAAAATTGTAAGTCTTTATTAGCTGTGGTCGGGGCTATTTCGAATTATAAAATTGGATGTAAAGAAAAAAATGTCCATCTTTATACGGCCCAAGGTATTTTTCAGCGGGCAAGAGGGAAGCTCAAAGGGGTTTTATCACTCAGTTTTTACCTAGCACTTTAACTTCACAGAAACCCTGGAATTAAAAACCGTGAAAGGTAATTCGCGAAGTTTTTCTTACATTGGAGTTTGAACTATCGCTCCCCACTGCTCAGTACGACCCAGATTGGTCTCTAACCACAAAACTACTGAAGCGGGTATTATAGTTTTATTTCATAAATTCATTATTTTAATTAAGTATAGATGAACTATTGGTTTTAAGTAATAAACATGAAGGAACATCACCTTTTGAGGTCGCCTTAATATTTTAAAACCATTTCTGAAACTTTAACGACACATTTTTATTGATACGAATTTTTACGAAAAATCTGGATCTTTTCACTCAATTTTGCGACAGAGATTTGTTGATGCAAGTTCGAAAAGTATTGCCACTCAAATTTTGTGGCTTGATATAAGTAATCTATAGCGTAGAATTAATCAGTTTTTTTTGGTGCAAATCTGCTAAGCAATTATCAATTACGATTTCCTCAAAGATTCTACATCTAAATGCAACATCATATGATCTACACTAAAAGGAGGCCACTGGGTTTTCTAAAAAATCAATTAGATTCGATTCAAGTCAGTGAAATTGTCGTCAGAATACACGCCGACGTATTGCAGTGGTTAGCTCGCCCGCCCGGGTTCGAATCCCGGCCCGATGGGTCGGTACCATTTGTCGTTGGGATACAGTTAACGACACATACGATATCTTATGCGATGTTAATTCTATCCCAAAGTGAAATGGTACCGACTACCCGGGCCGGGATTCGAACACTCGGCGGAAGGACCCGATTGTCTATGGCCAGTTACCAATGGTAACTAAAACAGTAACTAATTATAACGCCGGAATTATAACACAGCAGTACCGAGTTCAAATCTCGGAGTCCCGCTACGTGTATTCTAGTTGTAACATCTGCGCTCCACGGTGCTTCGTAAAGCCGTTGCTCCTGTTGGTAACGTAGGGCTTGCTCTACTACTTACTCAGTAACGACGTACAAATTAGGCCAAATATTCCGCAGTAGCATACTAGAGCTTCCTGGAATCGGACAGTCTACTCAGACGCTAAAAACCCATATATAGAAACAACTAAGAAGAATATATGAAAAATACAAATAGAACAAAACATAATACTAAAAATCGTATACAAATTAAATGAAAGAACAAATACGAATGAACTATGCCAAAAAAAAACCATATATAGAATAGAAAATGCCAGTAAAGTTACTCAAATTACGTGTAAGGGCCAAGTAAAAAGTAAAGTGAATCAGTAAGCTTACCCTTTAAACTAACGGTATTATAATCGTGGTTAATATAAAAGGTATATAATGATGTAGAAATAAAGATGGAGTGGAGGGAAATAGATGCAGAATTAATCTATATTTAACCAATCGGCCAAAGGTCTTTTCTATCATTATAATGTTATATTTAAACAATTAAAGTTCTTTGCTTTAAAAGTTAATTTATTATAATACACGTTTTCATTTGCGCATAACAATGCGATTAGTATTAAAGGTTATCTGGCTAATACAGTGTGTAATGAGCTATGAATAAAGATTATATTCAAATTCGCGAGAGCATTTGCATAAAGCAGAAAAGATAATTGTTTACCTGCAATTAGCTCCTATGCGTGCATTTGCATATATGTACTGTTAATCGAAAATGGCTTACTTGCTTATCAAACCTATTACATATGAATTAATCAATCATAGTCACGGGTTTAAGGTAATTGTAGAATCAGCATAAATATAGTTCACGTTATGTAATGTAATAAAAATTTATTTGCAATATCTCTAAATATTTCGGATACCGGGACGGGAATCGAGGGTGTCTTTTTAATTTACGAATACAGCTGTACTGTATAAGCATTTAAGACTATCTCTGGAAAATGTCTGTTCGTCCTTTATCCGTCTATTTCCACGTTTTAGAAAAAAACTGTTTGCATATCTTCAAACCAAATTTTGTATATGACTATTATTTCACGTAACTCAATACTCTATTTTAATTAATATGATACGTATAACATACGATGTTTTCTTTGAAAATAATTTTTACGTTCATGAGCAATATAGTGGAAATAGACTATTTTTAGCAAATGTCTATCCGTGTGTATGTCCGTAAACACACTGCGAGAAAACAGCTTAAAATTGAGTTTCTTATCGCAATAGAACGATCCGGATTATATTAGAGAAAAATTTGACAGCTACAACTGAAACAAAAATCGTTTTACATACGTGTGTATGAGTTGATTCCGAACAACTTTTATTATAATAATTTTTACGTAAAAACAGCAAATTAAAAGTACATTATTTTGGATTTTCAAAATTTGGTACATATAACCTTGTAACTGTACATTATGACGAACATTTTATAGATATATAACTAGTGTATAATTTAATCACGAACAACTACAACAAATTATATTAACTTTTATTTGCAAAAAATCAAAAATTAAATTAATGCGTGAATATTATTGTTTATTTGTGCGAATAGTATATAGACTCATAATAATTTGTATGATTCGGGACAACTTTTATTATATTTATTAAAAAAAAACTTAATGTGTTTGTAATTTAAACGAGTCATCTCATGACGAACGCATGCATGTGTGGAGTTTGCTCTAAAAAGTAAGTCATGGATAGTAAATGAACAAAGTATGAGTTGCACGGGCAGTTACATTATTATTTAATTGGGAATGTCGTCTGGTGGTGGTCCAGATATTGTATGTATATGCTTAAATATATAAACAAGTATATTAATGATATATGTGAACAGGAAGGCATGGGACTTGCAAGAAAATAACGACTAATGTTATATTTGAAATGGAACAATCTGTATGTAACATGTCACGCGCACATTTTATTTACAATAAGCTTGTGACAGGTCATTTAGTGGTACAATACAGCGAACTTTATATTTATATTTATTGTTTTATACAATGAATGACAACTTTCGCAATAACAAACAACAAATATGTAAAAGCAGCAGAAGAGACGATGCCTAAAAAATTAAATTGTCAGCTGATAAATTTAGTACAAATATTTTATGTTATGTTATTTCTGCATTTAATATGTAGATTTGGCTCTGCAAATACAGATTTTATTGAAGTTTAAAGTTTTCTAGAGGATTGTTATATTTCTTAAAGCCATTGATACTCGTATTATATAAACTTTACACGAAACGTTTATATCAATGACTAAAATTGTTACATTCGTTATAATATAAAAACGAAGACAATGTTTTGAGGCCGACCTACCTGTGATTTATGACTTTTGTGCTGTCAGTGCACGTCGTGACAAGTATTGTTTAATACTGACAGTTTTTTTCGTTAACTGTGGATAAAAACATCGAGATAGTAGGATGGGTCTTTTGGTTTCTTAGAAATATGCAACTGCATACTTAGAAGAAGAAGAAGCAGGGCGCACAATATGACGTTTGGTAAGGTTTTGACAGGAAAAGTATACAACTAATCACATGGGCTTGGAGAAGTTGGCAAGATAGTTGATACATCATATGCCGTCGGATGACGAGAATTTCACCTAGTATAACAATATTTATTTTTCCATCGTCTATCTGCCCAAGGTTTTATTTAGTAAAGTTTTTAATAATCATGCATTATTATATGATCAGCCGATCAAACAATATTATGGTGTAGGACCTACACCATACTATTGTTTGATCGGCTACTTTGCTTTATAACCTACACCGTAGGATATAAAGTGAAGTAGCTTCAGTCGCTGGTCGGCGTAGATTGTGTGTCGCCCTCCGGAGCGGGAGGAATGCAAGCGCTGAGCATTTTACATTTATTCACATTGCAAACTGATCGAGCTAATTTATACAATCCCATCTCTTATCAAACTATAGAATATAGCTTTCTGATCTAGAACTTTTTGATACAATATTGATTTACTAACACTTTTTCATTTTTCGCATCTCAAGGATTATTTTAATTTGTACATAGTTGAACGTTGCAAATGGTTACTTGACTTATAACTACTAAATATAATAACTTGCTACTTATATAAATATAATTACAAACTATTACTCCGGTATTGGCATGGCTGTTAAAAATAAAGTTAACATTGTTTAAATCTGTATTTATAAATATTATTTGTTGGCAAGTTTATATGCTTCCTTAATTATCTTATTTTTTTATTAATTATGCCAAAGTGCCTCATTCTCAAGCCGTAGAGATCATAATATAATATATAATATAATATATAATATTAGCAATCAAAAATAGTTATGATCGCCAAATTACAACGTACCGCCCATTCTCTACATCACCTACATAAAAGACCTACTTGAACTAAACTTGAAAGCAAAATTGCACGTCTATGCAGAAGACACCTGTATAATCTACTACAGAACAACCGACAAAGAACTACTGGAAAATATAAACACAGATCTAGAACAGCTGCTAGAATGGAACTTAAAGCAATAAAGTAAAACAAAACAGAATACATAAGATTTATAACAAGTTAACATTAAAATCAATTAAACAGAAATAAAATAAATAAAGGAAGTGGACTACCTAGGATTGCGAATACAAGTCAACCTTAAATCAGACGAACACATATAACGCGTAATAAAAATCGAAAGTGATCACAGGAATAACGAAAATTATATACCAGAACAATCATAATACCATGCATTGTTTACCCTACAGAACAACTACCTAATCACTATATGGGGAAACACAACTAAGAGAAATCTATCAAAAATACAAATAAAACAAAACATAATACTAAAAATCTTATACAAACTAAATGAAAGAACAAATACGAATGAACTATGCCAGGGGTGCAAAACTTTTGATCTCATTGGGCGACCTGTTTCTTAAATTATATAATAATAATAATGGATCTTTATTTGGCGATTTTCGCTACTATTTACAAATTATACATTAATGATAAATCCCTAATACATGGAAAATTAATATATAAATAAAAAGTACGTTCGCTTATACTATTAAAATAAAAATTTACTTCTGCTTATGATTAAAAAATCTAAATATAAACTTAATTCTGCTTACGATTCAATAAAAATCTAAATTTCTAATATAAACGGACAACCTGTAAAAATAAAATAAGCTAAGCAAGGTTGACTATCGTTAATGTTTTAAGTAAAAATTGTAATTTACTGGCAAAAATAAGTTTAAATCTAAAATAAACATAGTTAAAACGAATACATATGCATTGTCAAGTTATTTTAATAAGAGAAAATAATATATTCTTCAAACTAATTAGTTGAATAAAGCAATATGTAATATGTGCACATATAAGACAGGCGGGCGACCAGAAATAATTACGCGATCAACGCTTTGGCCATACCTGAACTATACAGATAAACAAAAGAATTAAACATTACAGATGAAGAGTACAAGGCAGAAAGGGGGAATGTCAGTGTAACTCTAGAAAACCAAATTTCATGCTTATATATATATTCAATATTTTGGAATCTACTCAATATTTATGTTCCATCTTCTAGTGAATTATTTAACCCAATACATTTACACTATATAGTTATGATTAAATATCCAAATAAATTCCAATGTTATAGTTTAGATTTACGCATCTATATTTCAGTTCTACTATATATGTTGTTTGACTATTGCATGTATATAGCAACTAATTTCTGCATTTTAATTATATAGCACTGTAACCATATATTATATATAGCTATATATATATATATATATATATATATATATATATATGAGATTTAATTTTATTCCACTAAAATATTTATATTATGTACTCTACATATGCATAATGTAGGCAACTTGACTTTCGAAATTACATAATGACTATACTGTACGTACTTGGTATGTTACTACCAATGTCAATCGCAATATTGATAAATGTATTCACTACCAACACATACGTATAACTAATGTACGCATATAGTACTTTACCCCTGGTTACAGTGCTATATAATTAAAATGCAGAAATTAGTTGCTATATACATACAATAGTCAAACAACATATATAGTAGAACTGAAATATAAATGCGTAAATCTAAACTATAACATTGGAATTTATTTGGATATTTAATCATAACTAGATAGTGTAAATGTATTGGGTTAAATAATTCACTAGAAGATGGAACATAAATATTGAGTGGTTTCAAAAATATTGAAATAATAACCTGAACATATGCAAAGATAAAGTGCCTTTAAAACGCCTCGGCTGAATACTTGTACCCCTATTGACTTACCCTAATTGATTCTTGGATTTACCTGATCTAAAATTTAAAACATCTTCGTAACAGTTAGATTTAGTGACATCATCAGTATTTAATTATGCAGAGTTTTTTTAAGTTTTCAATTGTGTAACCTCATCGGTTGTAGATTATATAACTTTAACCGTTCCATATTATGTAACCTAATCTTCAGTGTTAGATTTTGAAACCTCATGAATTTTATATTTTATGAGATCATGAGTTTGAAATTTGTACCCTCACTGGTTTTACATTTTGTAACCTTATTATCATTGGCATTTTTGAATGATGAGCATTGCCATCATTCAACAGTCAGCTCTGAATGCATCGCGATACATAGCGCGTGTCGCAAGTTTAATTGATGTCTCAGGTTTAGGAATAGATAGTGTCGCTGCTGATTAAAACAACACGGTCGTTATATAATAGGATCCTTCCGCATCTTGCGCTGGAAAAGCATAAATCAAAAATCAGTCGGCGCTATAGCTGTCCTTCTGTTATTCTCTAATTTATCATTTGGATCTGTAGATGTTGTCTATCTTTCGTTTGTTATTCTACCTCTTCTGGTGTTAGCTTCAATTATTCTTGTAACCCTTGTTGTTTTCTGCCTTAAACCCTTTTCCATTATTTACTGTTATGTATTATTGTTGGTACGATTACTTTCGATGTTTTCATAAGTATATTTCATCGAAGGTGAATATATATACTATTATACCTTATTATACCTTTAAAATTGGTGTATTAATAATTATTTTAATATTCGGTAATTTATATCCCACTGTTTTCAACCAACGTCTGTGAAAGCTGAACACTTTGAGAGCTCCATATGGTTTTTTTCAGCACGATTCATAAAACTCTCAACATTCCGTCATACGATGGTGTTTTCGCAATATCGTATTTATCTGTTTGTCTAGCGTTTCCTTCTCAGAGCAGAATAGACTTGTACAGCGTATACAAATTAGAGAAAATAACTCCGAAAGATGCCTATTTTAAAAACTATTCTAGTGGGGGTTGTCCTAAATTCTATTTAATTCTAATTGAATATTTATTAATTTGTTAGTACTAGTAGAAGTAATTCTGAATTTATAATTGGCTCCGTCGGTATCCATTTATAGGAAATAAGCTAAATACAGTTCGATATTCGGATTAATTGTAGAACCAATTTCAAATAATAGCTATTCTCGTTTACAATCTCCAACAAAAGATTACATTTCAGATTGCGTCCATGATATAATAACCACAGATTATTTTTCATGTTTTGACATACGTTTTATGGCAAAATAATTTACTTATTTATTACAAAATTAACGAAATAAAAATGTGTTTTGTTGAATGAACGGTATGTTGCCTTTTATTTCTGAATGAATAGTTTTTGTAGTTGGGATTGTTGCACATATGAAATAAATAAAAGCATAGACTGAATGGGCGTTGCTGATATATATATATATATATATATATATATATATATATATATATATATAATATATAAATATGTGTGTGTGTGTATGTGTAGTTCCTTAACTGTAATAGACATGTACCCTTTTTATAAGCAAGTAATTTCAGCATTTGACATTTATATAAATCACATCTTGCGGTCGCATGCTCTGACATTGTTTATGATTATACTCTTACAGGTCAGTAATTGAAAATAACATAATCCATATATAATTACGTTGTAGAATCTATTTATATAATTGTGGTCTTAGCAGATTGTTTACGTGCTAATAGAAATGAATTTTTGAATTTCGCTTATCATTCCAACAATTACATAATAGAATTTTTACAATATTCATTCACCAAATATAACTCCAAGGCAAAACGTCAGCAGGGTTATGTAAATAATGGGACTAAAAAACAACTACTCATTGCGTAATAAGCCCAACCTCGTCAACAATTTAATTAATTGTGGAGATATTATTTTTCGTGATAATGCACGTTTTGTGGCGCCAACATTACATTGTAATGTATTGGATTATTACGACAAATTCCTATACTATAATAAATAGTTAGGAAATATTCACTTGTTTTTATTAAATCATAATAAAGACTAATTAATGCATGATATTTAATTTAACTTTTTAATTCAAGGAAATAAATAACTACTTTGTTTGTTATCACTAACACATAATGTAGTTGTATTTATTTATTTTCTTATAATTGAATTACCATATAGTATACAGCAACACAGTACAATATAATACCTCATACATTATTTATATATAATAATATAGTTATAAAGCATTGTTTGCATAGAAATATATTTTATCAATCTCGTATTATTCACATAATTTAAGTAAATTATTAACCAATGATGGCCACCTATTTTCTGAACAAATTAATGTTAAAATATTTATCATTTTATAATTGAATTACATAATTTTTTTATATTTTTATTTAGTTTGTGTTATACAGAATCAAATTTTTCCTTCTTATTAAACCATAAAAGTTGCGTATAGGTGGATATTTATAAAATGATACGTATTGAACAATTATGCTGTTTCATATTTATTCAGAAAGTAGGTCCACATAGGATTGCGGACCCATGTAATATACTTTTATATCCTCAATTATGTTCTGCATTCTATTTGCACGACGTATTACTATGTATTTTAGTAAACTATGTATTTTAGTTTTCAAAATTAACGCAATGATTATCAATAAAACACATCTCGTACTCGAACATTGCAAATATTTTCATTTTAATACTAGGTGAAAATCCTGTCGTTCGACGGCGTGTGATGAATCTCAGGAACTCCTCTGATCCCGTGTGACTATTTGTACACTCTCGTCTCAAAAAATTACCAAACATAATAATGTGCGCCCGGCTTCTTCTTTTTCTGACTATGCATTTGCACCTTCTAAGAACGCCACTATTCTACTATTGCGTTGTCTTTGTCCCCAATTAACAAAGAAAACTTCCAGTAGTAAAAACGGCATGCATTGTCAACCCAAAAGTCATAAGGTCGGTCGGATTAAAAAAATTGTCTTCGTTTTTATATTATAAATAATATTATTATATATTATTATTATATATTTATATAATAATAATGTACACATTCTGATTAGGTTTGGAATAGAACGTCGAACAAAAGACCGTCACCGCTCTGTACACGCTGGTACACTCTTGTTATTTTGGAGAAGTTGCTGATTATTTTGCCGTTTTATTTCACCAATGATAAGAATAATTTATTCCTTGAGTTTAGGAACAACACTGTAGCAGATTTAAATTTGCCACTAATTAACCACCCAATCGTTTTGCACTACCAAATATACAAATCCGATCTAGCCCGATCGCAATGATATTTAACCCTCAGTTGGTATGGTAGGGTCAAATCTGACCCGAACCACTTTGTTTCCATTACTATCCCTACTTTCTTTTTGTGCAGCTGCATGCCAGTTAAGGAATTCTCCTAACTTCTAAGATAGTTTTAGATGCAACGTACATGAATAGAGAGTTGCGTATTGTTTCCGGGTTGTACGTTGTTGCGAGTCATATTTGACACACCATACCATAAGCGTCAGCATATTTTGTTTAGAAACAATTCCAACAAGTATAAATACAGGACGTAACATTACGGAAAAACATTGATTTTCTTCGATGGAACATATGATTGAACTGAATAAAGTCAATATAACAAACACGAACTCTATGAAAGGCCAAATGCGATATACTACCTGAATAATAGCCTCATAAGGATCGTCCTGCCTTATCTTCAATAGACCTAACCATTTTATCGTACGTGTCAAAAAGGCGTAAAGCAGTGATAATGTTATCATCACTACATCATACAAATGCGATTGATGCTGGACCAAAAAGGTCCACAGCTTATCTATGATAAAAAAATGATGACACAGTATGATGACACAAAACACTTCAGACTTTTTTGGAAAGAAATGTAGTTTATCTTTTTCTTTCTGATATTATGATGACTTGGGATGTATTCAATTAGAATTAAACCAGAGTGCAATATTTTTTAGAAACAAATGTTTATTTTTATGTTTATCACATAATCAGTGCCAAATATTACAGAGTTGTCTGATTTCTTCCGTATTTCTGTGATTTTTACTTTAATATGCATAATTTCACTAGTAATGGTTAATTAATATCCTAAAGATGTAGCAATCATCGCCCAAAAATGTTTACCGGCAAAACCTTGGACACAAAAAAATCATAAGAGTATGGGTCAGTATTGACCCACCATAACATAAGCAGCTGAGTTAGTCACCATACTAACTGAGGATTAAATTGATGACGACACATGATTTCTGTTCACCATGTGACGCGGTGTCTTGGATTCTTAAAATTAAAATATTTCCAATTGTTAAATTAGTTTTATTGAAAAATTCAATCTTGCCCTCATTTTGAAGTGCTCTTTCAGTCATCCGGGTTTCACTACGCCACCTGAAGCTGGCAATTTCCAACATATTTGTACATTACTATTAAAACGTGTAACTGCAGCAGATAAGGAAAAATATTATTGCTATTTATAAAAAATAATTTATTATCGCAAAATTTAGTTGCCAAGGTAACAACGAGGGGCGATAAAAATATAACAAATTTATTTTTTAAATTCCTTTGCACCGTCACGGTGTTATTTACCTTGCGCAATTCTCGAAATCAAATCCCCAGCCAATCATACACGCTAATGTAATTTCCATACGATTATAATGTTCAAAACAGAGAGACCGACATACACATTTGTCATTGTTTACAACCTATTGCAAAAAAATATAAGAAGCGAAATTGCCACCTGCGTGCCGTATTTCCGCAATTATTATTGATCACGTAATACGGATCTATAAATTTAATAAATGTTCGCTGGAGCGGTGTATAATATATTATTTGAAATACGTTGAAAAAAAAATGTTTATAAATCCGAGGTTTTATGTGCTCGAATTCCAATTTGTTCCAAATAATTGGTGTACAATATATGATTATTAAAAAGGGAATTGAATGTTGGGAATTTAATTGAGCAAATTTATTCATTCATGATCAATGGTAATTTATTTTTAAATAACGAATAATTACTCGTTGCAAGAAATCTTTTCATATATACATAAATCGTAACAATTAATATAATATAATTAATATTACCAAATTAAATAATGTTTTCTTAAATCGTCATATGCACATGTAGCAGGGAATTATAACATTAATGGACAAATCGAGAAGCAGCAGAGTAGTATCGAGAAAATACTGCACCTTATCATAGCTAGAATATACAACCAAGATACCTTCATTTCGATCCTTAAAAGAATGGAATATAAAAGACAGGGAGCTAGATACCCAGAACAATCCGGAATGCATAATGCTCAAGATACTTGCCTGGAATTCAAATAACCAAATAGACACAGAAATTATCGATGTGTTTCTCATCTAGGACACGCACCTCACAAACCAATCATTTATCAAATATCATGGCTATAAAATAATTTGGTGTGGCAGATATGATACACGCATCTTGCCTACCCCTTCTCCTTATTGGGCATAGGAGACCCCCTGCGACATGGCTTTCTGCCCAGCATAATTCGCAGTAGGCAGTCTACCTCCTGCACTGCCTGGCCTGGAGGCTTTTCCCGCACATATCAGGCATAGATTTCTCCTGTCCACCCCATTACACTCGTTAGCCCGGTGCCCATCCAACCAGCAACGGCTGCAGATCTTTCCTTCTGGTGGCTATACATTGAATCTGCCCACTTTCAACCTTGTTGCCGTAAGCTCGTCGACCCCTTTCTCGGATGTTGACACAGTGATGTTTGGTGTCCCGTTTCGGGCCGGTCTCGGCTCACCTATCCTATATAGTGATCTCCACTCTTGGTTGCCGCCTTGATGGCCCTCTGAGCCCGGGGTTTTCAAGTAGATCTAGGCCCCTTATATGCATAGTTATTCCGGGCCTCATGACTCTGGACTCGATTCCCGGTGCCATCCGGAGGTGTCTTCTCCAACTGGGCGACATTTATGTCTCCGCTTTCAATCTCCTGGATCCTCAGGAATAATTCCGAATAGGTTTGCCCCTCAGTCCAGTTTAATCAGTATTAACTCCTCATTCTTTGTCGTATAGGGTAATCAGTTATTTTCCTTATGTCCAATGTGGACAGCCTTCGCCTCAGAGTCTCCTCTGCTACTGTCCTTATGAATTGGATACAATGGCAGATGCTATCCTTCATCTGCTGCTCGCTGGTGGTGTCACACACGATGTAGTGTGTCAACTTCTCGGTTTTTCCTGTTGGGCCTATGGTTAGGTACACTTCCATGGTGTGGCTATTGTAGCCACTTCACCCACCTTCAGATTCAGGTTCAAGAGTTCCACAATCAGCCGTCCGATTTTCGTCCTCGGGCCCATTATCAATGCTCTGTGTTCCGGGTCTATTTATTTCACCACTTCTACGCTCGGGGGTCTTTAGTTACTTCCCTGGTCCCCACCTTCACCTTTTGCCCTGCGACCAGTGCTCGGCCAGTTTTGGACTGCTTGAATGTAGGTCTTTGCCCGATGGAAAGTGTTCCCTATTCTGGTTATGGTTCCCTTGTCTCTGATTCCTCTGGCGTCGGGTTTTGTGCCATTTGGTATGCTTGACTGGTCCTGCATGAGGGATATCTCAGCTCTTACTGAGTCCACCTCTCTGTCCCATTTCTGCCTTCAGGGCTTCCAACTGGCGCCTGAGGCCTTTCGCTTTGGCACTAACGGGGTTTCGGTTTTTCCGAAGAGTTACTCGCATGTATGGCGAAGGATCGCCGCATACACTTTCGCGACCTCAGGTATGTTTATTTTGGTTACTGCAGTGTCCGTCAGTCTTAACACTATGTCCCTAAGTTCTGTCAACTGTGTGTAGGCTCTGATCTTCGTCCAAGTCCTCAATGTCAGCTTTGTGATGCTTTCGCAGTCTTTTCTTCGCTCCTGATTGTTCCGCTTTCCTGTTTTCCCTATTCGAAGGCGAGGTGGCTTTCTTCTTAAATGCCTGGGTTTGGTGACTTTCATCCTCTGAATTTTCCATCCTTGTCATTAGGCGGTTAACAGCGATTCCTTACTGTTCATTAGGGAGTTTTTTCTCGGTTCTGTTTCCATTTATTTATTGGTCGTTGTAGTCCTTGGTGTTATGCCGCCTCCTCCAAAAGAGTTGGTATTTTATACGGGTTCTGATCCCGTGTTCGGTTCCTCTGCTACTGGATAGTAATCGGATGACGGTCGGGGGGCACCCACTGCAATGCTCTCACCGACCGGTGCTGAGGTCTCCCTCCTCTGCACAGTATTCGGTATATTGTGTTAATCGTAGTCTATTTGTTTCTTTTATTTAGGGTAAAGGTGGTGCCCATCTATGGTCTTGAGCAGTGTTTGTTATTGTGTTTTATTCCCTCAGTGGTTGCCTTCAGTCTCCTTCTCTTTTATCAACTTTGGGCTCTTTGTCCCTTGCCTCAGTTCACGGCGGGTCGTGCTGCCTTGTCTGGTGTCTGGTGATTTAAGGGCATCAAGTTATCATGTTTTATTTTAATGCTTATATTTGGATCAGGAGCAATTTATTAACTAAAATATACATTTTATAATCAGTTTTCCTCTCTCCTGTCAACCTCAAATAAAATATTAAAGGTGTGGTGTTGCTGCTTAGGCTACGAAATGTGACCCCTAGCCCTCGATACCTAATAGCGTGGGGTGTCGGAAAGATGAGAAGCTGAAGGGTACGCTAAGGTAGGCCGATAGATCAAAGGTATGAGTTTGATTCTAGTAGGGAGGCCCAGTCACTCAAAGAGTTGTGATAAGCCCCAGAACATCTTAGCAATACGACGCCACCCTGGTCCCTGCTATGACCTAACTCCATAGCAGGGCTCTATCGGATTTCGCCTTATTGGGCCCCCGCACCACGACAAGGTGTGTTCCTTCGTGGGGGAAGAGATTACAACCTATCATAAAAAGTAAACACCTGATCTCAAATCACCTTTAGGTTTAGACAAAACTACTCCACAATTGACCAAACCCACAGGATAACTTGGGTAATAGAAAAAGCATTAGAAGAAAAGAAAAGGAAACAAAGTTTGTGCCGTGATATGTATCGAGAAAGTTTGGCATAAAGGGTTACACTCCATATTAAAAAACATGCTTCCAAGTCAATATACAGAAATCTTGCGTCCTACTCGACTAGCAGATGCTTTAGGACAAAGGAAGAGGACGCATACTCAGTCATAAGGTAAATCAAAGCTGGTGTGCCACAGGAAAGTGTCGTCGGCTCGGTCCTCTACTTGCTCTTTACTTGTGACTAGGGTTTCCAATCCGGATTGTATCCAACCAATTTTTATTATTATAATTATTATTATTTATTATTCGATAATCCGGATGATTTTCATTGAATAATCCGAATATAAATTGTATGAATAAACAAAATACATGTATATCAACAATTTTTTCAATTTCCCTTTTTATATACGTTTTCGCCTTTACATGAGGATCTGTAAATCACATGACGAAATATGTAAGAATTAAGCTTTCATTTCGATAATTAATCTATTTTTAGATATTCAAATTAATCAATTAAAGCTTTTTTAAAGACTATTTTATAAATAACAGCTTGGTTTAAAAAAAAGCAAGAGAATTGATGATATAGCTAGTAGACGATTTATTGTTTACGTAACGTAACAAAAACAACGACTGGGAGTGGGAATTGATATAAATACAAAGGCAAAGACGGAACTTTGAATGCAATTATTTGTTTTAAATATGTATTTTTTAAATGAAATTAATTTAAATTATACATATACATATATATATAATAAAATTATAATTAAAAATTAAAATAAAAACACTGAGTTCGCCTAGTTTTTGTTTTCGTTTGCACAATCAAATAACTGACTCTGTGGAAAATTCCTAGAATAATAATTTAGTATATTAGAAACTGAACTAAGGTACTTAGACTCTTAATTATTATAAATAAAAAATAGTATTTAAGAATATAAAAATAAATCGTCGTAATTAGGAAACCTCAAAATAGTAAACATTCAAATTGTTTACAAGAATTTCTTTAACTGTTACTAATGCTATTTATATAGTCAAAACATTAATCTTATTTAATTCTAAGTTGCCTCGTTTTATTAACGACGCCCCTGAAATTAAATTAAACAGTAACAAAAATAATTATGCATATATCATATTTAATATTACTAAACAGCTATATGTATTATATGCTTGTATTTATCGGTCATAGCAAAAGAAGCAGTTCCTAGGAGATATTCCTGTAACAATTGCCACTGTTATTGGAACTAATCAAATATTGGTTATTCGTCCTTAATATTTAAAGTTTTAAATATCCATTTTGTTTGTTTATCAAAAAATGTAACTGCATTTTAATCAGTTAAAAGCCTTTTAATATTAACGATGAAGAACGTTATAGTATAAAACTAGGCCAAACAATACTTCGTTGTGCTCTATAATCTATTAAAAATAAATTATGTAAAATATAAAGTATTAAATAATTGATTTATTACAACATTTGTGGGAATAGATGAATCGCACTTTGACGCTGCTCATAGGCAATGCTGCTTAATTATGGAAATGAACTAATTTATGCATTTAATTTATTCCAGGATCGATACGTCTGTTCCAGTAGCGTCTGGTCGTTTGCTGTTACTATGTGGGAGATCTTGAGTTTAGCGAACGAGAAACCCTACCAGTGCTTGACCAACGAAAAGGTCATTCAAAACGCTGAGCATATGTACTACGGGGGCGAAATGGAGGTAATCACTGTTTGCTACCAAAGTTTGTTTAATTTGTCAGCATATCTCAGGTCGTTCATTAAGATTTAATTGTGTGTAATTCAAATTACCCTCACGTGCGCTGCAGCGCATGTGGTTTAATAATTAAAGATGAACTTGTCATTTAAAATTAACTATTTTTATAATCATTACCGTACTAGTTATGAAGTAGTAATAAACTATACATTAATTGCAAACATCAAACATTTTTTAAATGATATTATTTTTTATAAATAGTTTTATATGATACTATATACTTTTTCAATAATATTTATATTTATTATTTTCAATTATATATGCTATTAGTTACTAATTTCATTCCTCAATTAGGCACGAACGGATATTGGTTTTTATCCCTCCATATCTTGTCTAGACATTCTCGAATGGAACAATAGTTTTTACGCCGCTTGTCTTCGTGCCATATCATGCTTTACACACATTCTTGGACCCCAATATTAAAGGGGAATATGGTTGAATATAACGGTTTATATTTTATATAGAGGTTTAAATGTTTCACCAGTTTCACTATATAATATATTATGATACAATATTTTTACCTATATAGATTACGGTAATCATATTTGTGCCGTGAATATTGGTGTAGTCGCATTTAGTTTACATATATATATATATATATATATATATATATATATATATATATATATATATATTTGTCCTACCAGTACGGTCAGTTCATGAGTCACAGGTTAAATTCTCACATATTTTTATTCGTATTCAGTGTTTTGAAGTAATAGCAATGTTTTAAGTAAGTTTTTCCGGCATTTCACCTAGTCTCTATGATATAAAAACGAAGACAATGTTTTGAAGCCGGGCGATCTGTCATTTATGACTTTTATGCTGTCAGTGCATGTCGTGACAAATATTTTTATTACTGACAGTTTTGTTCGTCGAATGAGAACAAGAACGCGATAGTATATAGTTGCGGTTACTGTAATGATAGAACTTGCAACTGCATAGTAAGAAGAAGCAGAGAAAGCAGGGCGCACAATATTACGTTTGATAATGTTTTGAGAGGAAAAGTATACAAGAGTCACACGGGCAGTAATTGGCGAGATAATTGATTCATAACACACCGGTAATTTCACCTAGTATATATCGATACCTCGATAAGTATTTTAATATTCGATAAATTGTTACGCAAATGAACATCTCCTTCATTGTCAATGGTACATAGATTCGAATATAATTGAATTAAAACTCAAAACTTCTCGCTCGATAGACGTTCATTAATATAAATGCTACAAATATTTTCGTTAAGAAAAAATACAACACTACTCAACAGCAATAACAAAGTGGACTTTTTATATTCTGTAATTGAACAAGAGGAAGATGTATAATTGTATATTTTTAATGTTACTGTTTATGAATATTGATATATGAAATACTATAACAGTAACGCATGTGTGGGAGCAAACATCAAAGTCCACTCTGACATGGTTAATATACATGCTTGGATTCAGGAATGTCTAGACAAGATAGGACACTACGCTCCGCAACGTTGTCGCAATAAAAATGCAATCAAGAATCATACAAAATATAATAATGTCCAAAAAAATCACCATACATAACGGTCTTATTATGTTTAATATTTGCATGTATGTTTTTTACTTTAAAGAAGTAATCTTATGTTCAAATACAAATTTTAGGAGACTGTTTAAATACAATTACCTAAACAAATTTAATTATTGGCCCGGGTTCGAATCTCGACCCGGGTAGGAGTTAATTATTCGGGCATCTACTATATAATAATGCCATTTTAAAGAACAAATAAAACGAGATATGTTGTATTGCGATACTATTATTTATTGTAAATTTGTAAATGTTGATAATAATATTAATAATAATTTCAGGTATTATTGGAGAAGCCTCTAATCTGCCCCGAGGAAATCTACGACCTAATCTGCCAATGTTGGAAACGCGACGAGTCAGAGCGGCCAACCTTCAAGCAAATCTACGCGTTTTTGAAACATGCCAACAACGACTATGTTCCATCTGACTGATCCTTATTTTAAGCCGTATTTGTAAATTGTACATATCAGAAATACTATCGCAAGCTAATTAATCGTAAGACCGAAACGGATGCTTTTTTATGCTCAAGTTAGGGATGTAAAATGTAAATAATAAATCACCCATATCAGTATTTCACGTATCATCTCATGTGCTTCCAGAAATAAATGTACATACTTTGTAACTTCTCTCCTGACGCGTCATATCATTTATGATCCATTCGTTCTGACAACTGCACCATTATCTCATTTATTTACAATTATATCACGTTTGATTAAAATTAAAATAATCGACATGTTTTGGAGTCATAGGTTAAATAAATAAATAATAGTTTTAAAATAACAAACTGGTTTTATTTACGTATTGTACTCGATCGGCGTTACCCTTGTAATTCGAGAACCTCTAGATATTCGCTTATGTTTTACCGATATGACAGCCAGGAAAGTTATTTTATAATTAACGAGGCCAAAGGTAGGTTTATGCTGACATAAAATAAATAATTATATATGAAATATATATTTTGTAGAATCCCGCTAGCTCGGCCTGTGCGTTAGTTCATCACCACTAACGCACAGGCCGGGCAGGCGGATGACAGGCCGCGACCTACGGGTGGTGTTTTTACACTTGATTACTTACGTACCGGCCATGCTCACAGATCTTGTCCGCAGTTCTTTATCTTTTATCAGCTCAATTTTGTTTTGTTTGCTGGATTTATGTTATGTTTTTTGTTTTACTTAATATTTAAGAGTTAAAGAAGTACAGACTTAAAAAATAAAGTATAGAAACATTAATAAGGATGTACCTAAAAGACCTTCTTATGGAAATTGAATCATGAACACTACATAAACAAAAGCATAAAAAGAAGAATTATGAATAAATTGTTGCAGAATTCCGGTATGAATACCCTGATATGAGGTTCATAGTCTCTCAGGTCCTGAAGTAGTCAAATGACTGCACTGCTGTCTTGCAATCCATTTTTGCTCCCACTTTGAGCGTTTCATTTTCGTTTTAGCAAAATAATTCCACATAGCATACACTCCTTCTGCAGCTGCCACGACCTTCTTTCTCTCGTTCATTTCAAAGTTACACACTTACACACTAACTTGAAACACCGTGGCCAATGTCTCTGACATTTCAAGCATGCATAAAAGTGCAGGTCTGTGTATAAATAATAAAAAACTGACAGATTTTACACCATATACAAGCGGACTTGGATTTCGTAAAAAAAAATTGACAGACCCGGCTTGCACGACAGACAGTCCGCAAGCGAATCCGCGTATCTGAACCATAGACAACAGCGGGTTTGGTCCGTCAAAAAAATCCATTCGTGAATGGTTAGCTATTGAATGGCCGATTGCAACCAGCTTATTTAATAAGAACTACATTTCAGAATGTTATTTACCATACAGGTTATGCTGTCAAAATAAGAAATAACTATATACGAAAGTTTTATTTGTCATCTACTTACCCATGAACAATATGCTATCGCGACAATTTTCTTACGTCGAGTTTCTGTGACATTATATGTCATCACCAAGTTTGGTTCGAATCTTAACATTTGTCATACTTATATCAGTGTATATATACTAATCGGTTTATAACATTCTCCACCATCTTCCGATTCCCAATCTCAACTGGAATCTCAGAATGTATTTCTTCTCTTCAGCATCTCCGGGGTATGGCTGTTTACTTCTTCCCTGTGGGCTCCATTGGAACAGTCTTTATGGTAGCCTTCTTTTCGCATTCTTGGTAGGTGTATGTGGCAGTACCAAACAAGTTGCTTGTACCAAACAAGTTGCTTGTTCGTATGTAGCTTATAATAGTTTACGTCCATATATCTCTTATTCTGATGGTTGTAATTTTCTCCATTTTTGATCTTCCCAAAGCACATAGTTTCACCTAGTCTAAAGGTATTTCTCCTGTCTCGTATATTTCATTAAAAAAAGTAAAGAAGTGACTTTCTGCCTTTAGGTTTTAGAAGTTTCAGTATTTCTGTTGGGATTTCGTCTGGGTCTGTCGCTCTTCTAGCTTTTGCTTGTCTTACAGCTTTTCTATTTCTGCATATGTTATTACCGAGTGAGTTATACACGTTTTTGTTTCTATCTTCTCTTTTTCATCTGCAAATAGATCTTTGGCATGCTCCTTCAACCTGTTAAACTTGTCCATCTCGTACACAACGAGTCTTCCACCCTTATCGGCAGGTTGTTCGTTCTTTTGTTTTTTGTTTACGCCTGATATTTCCTTCACTCTCTTGTACAGATTAAATGTATCGTGTTTCCTTTGTAGTTGTTCTATTACGGTATATTTAGATCCTGTTGCAGCTTTTTTCTCACGTTGCGTTTTTTGCTGGTCAGATCTTTTATCTAATTTTTGCTTATAATTCTTTGTGCTCCAATTTCTCTTCTACAGAATTTATGGATAAGTATTTTTTAACTTCCATCTTTTTCTTCTATATCCTTAGCTGTATTATTATTCCACCGATACGGTCCTCTACGTGAACGTCTAACCTCTACTGTCACAGGGTTTCAAATTCCGCTTGGTGTATTTCTTGTAGTCGGAATGGTCTTGTAAGCTATTTATGTATCTTTGGGTTGACTAATCTTCCAGTCTCTTACTAAACAGTTCTTTGGTACTATTATTATTCAAACTTTCTTAGTTCTATATTCGTGTATTTATCTCAGTTGTATTTCTTCTTCTGTAGTCTCGACGAGTTGCTGAGCATAGAATGGGAAAAGGAGTTTCGCTTTCAGAAAACAATGGACGCTACCAAAGAATATTCCTCCATCCTACGTACATGTAGTTTTCAGGTTTCGGTTTTCTTATATTTCAAGTATATATCTATTTATGAGAATAGTACCCGGTTGTGATTCGCAAATTCGCAATGAGGTTCGATCACATATACTTATTAGTCAGGTCCCATTAACATTCTTCACCTCATCTCCGTGCTTTTCTAGGATTGGATCATTTCTTGTTTTTTCAGTTTGGCTGTTTAAATCTCCGAGCAATATGACTCTCCGTCAAATACAACACTGCCTAGTTTTTTGAAAAAATCATCTATTTCTGCTACTCTCGAATCATCCACAATGGTTGTTTTGTGGCCGGAGATGTTTTTATTTGCTTTTATAGGCCTTCCGTCGGCATACCATGTAGATGCATGAAGTGACCAAGGTCTTCCGCCCCGTGTCCTTTTTTTCTTTGTTTCAATCAGCAGTTCTATATAAATTTTTAGTTTCTATAGTTCTTCTATTTCTTATGCTTTTCCTCTTAGATTTTAAGAATTCCAGATGCCTATATTCATTGTCCTTTTTCGTAACCTTTTCACAATTATGCTCAGAAAACCCTGCTTATGCACTACAACTGTAGGGTGCATGAAGCACGAATTGTTCAACAAGTAGTCAATGAATTCGACTTTAGAGAATTACAACAACCCTACAGTCCCGACCTCGCCACCTGTACTATTATATATTTCCAGAAACCAACAAACACTCGAGAGGGTGTTGCTTTTTATCGAATGGTGATTTGGAAAACGCTATAGGTTATATTATGTAAAATTATTAAAAGATTTTTTTCTGGAAGAGTTAGCATTATTAGAGAAACGTTGGAATAAGTGCATTACTGTTAATGGTTGTTTCGTTGAAACATAAAATTATGTTCGTCCTCTATCATAACTGCAAATTAGTGTTTTTAAGGCTAATAAACCGAAGTTTTTTTGCTGAATTTAGGTAAATAATTTTATTGATTGTATTAAAATTATTAACCCATGTTTTTAATATTATTAAATTGATTTAAAGTACTGATAGGTAATGCCTACATACGTACGTGTCCTACAAACCCCGACTGGTAAGGAGCGGCCGTTGCGTGCCTTAATTTTTGGTATTATCAGTTTTTCATTACATCAGTTTATGTGTACCGAATAATTGTTGGAAGATCGTATAGATGGATAATTTAGTTAAAATATAATAGGCGTAACTGAATGACTTTAGTAAACTTGAGAAGCGTATTGTGCGCGTATCTGCACACGACCCAGTTCAATTTAATTCCCTTTTTTAATACCTTCGAGATATATTTCGACAAAATATTAAACGGATTTGTATGATTTTGAAAACAAAAAAAAGTAAAGATAATTAAAATTACCACTTTCTAAATATATAACCACTGGGCCATGGTTATATATTTAGAAAATTGATTAATATATATATATATATATATATATATATATATATATATATATATATATGGAAATATATATATATAAATTAAAAAATCACAATTTTTACTAGTAGTATAAAATATTAATTAATTTTCTAAATATATTTGCCTATAAATCCTCTCTGTAAGCCCACAGAAATTTGTTTCTATATTTTATGTGTAATGTATGCAATGGAATAATAATATACAGGCCGGCTACGGTCATTGTACAATGTCGGAATCAGTATGACTGATTATATCAAAATAAATATATAGCTAATTTATTGTTTTATAAACTTGGCAATCCGGAACTTAAAGCTGCCCTGAATATGCACTGAAAAGCTTCGTTCATAATAAATAGTAACTTTGAAAATACTTTCAAAAATATGTAAAATTTAAATATGTTTCTTAAAAATAGTGTATCTTGACAATTTCATGGTGTAAAAAGTGGCTTTGGTTTAATTATACTTGTATTTAGTTTTGCGAATATTTCATCATGTAATTTCTAATTAAGTCCGGTTTACCGTGAAACGTATCCAGCGCGTCATTGTCCAGCTAAAAGTACTTTTGTGAACATTTATCTTCATCGCAAATTTTAGCGCTAACAAGCTGTCTGCGGAATTGCTATAGAAGAGGTTCTTAATATAATGAGACTATGCGTAGTGCTAGGTCAGACTGATTGTTTTGATGTGCACATTGAACTAGAAACTTCTTTGTGAGCAATTATTTTACCGTTTCAATCGAGTATAAGCTCCACTAGAGAGTAAACTCATCAATAATAAGATATCTTCCTTTTGATTTTCATGTATGAATTTCAACAATTTCACGTTACAATTATCACTTTTATTATACCTGTTTTGCCACTAACGAGGAAATTTCGGGCAGAAATATATACTTATAAGAACATGCTAACTCCCAAAACAATCATTTTCCTGTATTGTTTATGCCGACATTATTAATAATTACTTGGTTGAATTGATCTTTTTAACATACACATTGGTTTATCATACGTAGCATAATAATTAAAGAAATCAATGTTTTACATTTTTCAATTGACCATTTTAATTTTTATGATAATCTGTAAACATTCTTTTTTCTATTCATAATTATATACTATAGGTACTTAAATACCGAATTTTTTAACAGCATATTTGGGCTGCTTTTCTTTTTTCAAATATCTACAGAAAAGTGATTCTAACAAATAAACAATATAAATGAGATACTCAAAATAATTAATAATAATAAACTTTTCCTTTCAGCATCGGTAGATCGTAATTTGATAGTGCCTCAACCAGTAGCCGTGCTATTTGTATGTTATCGGAGATAATATTTTAGTTTAGGTTTATGGACATTTACGCTATATACATTTACTTTATAGGTTCATCATCATCACTATCATCGTCATCCAGCCCGTTCCATCCACTATTGGACATAGGCCTCCTCCATGGGTATCCATCGTTTTCTATCTTTACTTTCCTAAATCCAGTTGTTCGCAATTCTCTTTACGTCATCGGTCCAGCGCGTTGGTTGCCTTCATCTACTGCACATCATGTCATTTGTGATCTCCACTGCAATAATGTCTTGGCCTATCTTCCGTAGCATCTACGTGGCCAGCCCACGCCTATTCCAGTTTATATATTCGTTTATGTAAGTGACTTTTCTGTTTTCCTCCGAAGGTCTTAATTGTTATATTGGTCTTGTTGGAATACTACAAGCAATGATCTCTCCATTTTGCATTGGACTATTTCCAGTTGCAGATGAGGCATTTAAAGTTAGGGTTTCCGCTTCGTATGCGAGGACAGGTAAAATGTATTGATCATATACTTTCCTTTTCAGATACATTGGTGTTTTGCTTTTAAGGATATAAATAAGTGAGCTTTCCATACGCTGCCCATGCGACATTGATATTTCTGGTTATCTCTCGATATTCTAATTTCATAATCGAGGCATATTTGTAGACTAAATCTACGTTTGTGTTCTCGATGTTAAGCGCGGGTACTTGAATGTCGGGACGTGGTTCCCCATACGAGATTGGACAGGCATATACACGGGTGGAAAACTGACTGTTCCGTCTTGAGGAAGACTGAAATGCGTTTACTACATTGATCCTCAGCGTCGGGCAGACCTGATACGACACACAAAAAGAAGAAGTCGTGCTGAATTTCATCTAGTGTGGCCATGATAATGTTTGTTAGTTGTTTTCCACCTTCTTGGTGTAAGCCTATCTCATATCTTTCCATGTGTGCCTCTTGGTAGCAGTATCGCGCGGCAGTGTACTTCACGACGTTTGGAATCTTTGTTTTTCCCTTATTCAAACGTTTGTTTTACGGAGCTTTAATTATTCTCTCAATAGCTCTCTGGTTTACTTTGAGCTTGTCTAGTACGGCTTTCGTGAAGATCCAGTTTGTGTCTTATCTTTTGCAGGTTGTCTTAGTTCCCGCGCGCTATTGAGACCAGTTTATTGCCATATGATGATGCGCAGCTGTTTTCGGCCATGACATCTCTGGCCTTCTATCTTTTCTTAGAAGATCAGTTGAGGTATTATATATTCTTTCACCTCTCAAAACATCACCCAGATAGCCTCATTGCGTTGTTTTATTTGTTGCTGAAGTACTCGTTGGCATTTAATGTCTTAATTTTTTTATATCTACGTGAGTATCTCTACTAAAACTCACGATATTGTTTTTTCCATTTCTTGTGCCTGTTTCATTAATTATATTCAAGAGTAGCTACACTTCTTGTTCATAAGTTACGCGATTTACCACCTGCTTATGGCCTTGTCATATGACTTATTCCTGCTGCAGTGTTTTTTTACGGCTTCTGAAAAGATGTTCTCGACGTACAAGTATTTGACGAGAGTATGCACCCTTGCCTCACTCCACACGTTCCTTTTGTTTCCAATAGAGGTTCTGAATTATTCTTACATCCTTTTCGTACAATCCTGTATTATATAGTTGAGTCTGGAGAATATCATGGTATCACAGTACCTTTTATAATTTATGAAGCATAGGTAAACGTCCTTTTGCTGTCCTAGACAATTCTGCATACGGTGTTAAAGCAGAATACTGCCTCTCCGGTACCCACTCCATTTTTAAGCCGAACTGTGTTTCGCCACATGGCACCTCTAGTTTTTTTTAATATTCTGGTGTGGAGAATATGGAGAAAACTCTTCAATAGTTGCCTCATCAAACTAATTAAGTGATAGTCTTTGCAGGTGGCATTAGGTCTCTTTAGGATCATTATGAAAATGGATAGCATGAAATAATTTGGAAGTTGTCTCATATTGTATATCTTGATGCAGAAGTTGACTATTTGATTGATATTGTCTTCCTTTCGGATCTTTATCTATTCCGTTTGGGCCTGGTGATATGTCACTCTTTGTCGCGTTAATTGCGTATAGTATACTATAGATGTAGGTGTTTTAAAAATACCGATAATATTCTCACTGAAGTAAACCAAGTCTAAGATAACCAACTTTACGTTGGTTCTATCAGAGCTACATATTATCAACTTGACAACATAATCCGCTATTGTTTTCGTCATACATACGTGATGATAATATTTGTAGATAACACTATATTCAAGGAAAAATTTATAACTTTTATGTATAAATATTGTTTTAAATAAGGATAATCAGTAAGGTTAGCAACAGTAATAAATAATAAATTATATATATTTTATAAATTATAGGACATAATTTCTCTTATGTGAAATTTTGCGTGGAATTACATACAGTTTACCAAATTCAAGTAAAATAGACCAACAAATTAGTAATGAATATACGTAAAAATTATAAATAATAACATTGAGCAAATAATGTATAGACCATTAATATGTTCATAATATTCAGTAAATAATAATACTAAGTATTATAAATGTATAAAATAGCTCATAAGATTTTTGAGTAACTATTCCCAGTCAGTAGTGATAATGCAACAATTGAACAATAGTAAACATTTTAGGAACACATACAAAAGTATGAATCAGTTTAATTCTTCCTGGAAATAATTACATATGGCCAGTTTTAGCATTATACAAGCAAAAAATACTCTTTTTAATAAAAGTAACAAGGCAAATCGCATAAACAAACCATTGATGGAATTAAATTATAAATGTGTCTTGAGTATCACCGTAATCATTAATTAACTACATCAGCGTAAAATTTGCAAAAGTTGTGAAAAATCTATGTAAAATTTCTTTAACATGAAATAACTGTATTATTTAACTGCGATAGTTTATTTTTAATATATTTACAATCTGTACAGTCCAAATTTCCTATCCCATATCAGTCTTTGGTTTAGTTTGCGAGAGCAAACCTCTTAAATATACAAATTTATTTGGATAAACATTAACAAATATGGATCCCAAAAGCGGCGCGATTCTTTATATTTTTATAAATTGCATTTCAAAGCGAAATAAATGCAACGTTTTCCTTTTTTAATAATGAAAATAAATATTTATATAAAACAACAATTATATAAATTTACATAAAATAAAGCGGTAAGTAGTTCAGGAATCAATTACGACCTTAAATTCGCGTGTTTTCTGTTTGTTAATATAACAAAGAAATAAATTAAGTTGTATTTACTCAAATATTAATTATTGTTAGGGGACTGACATAGAGACTGTAGAACATCTTCGTATTTCCGCATATCGCATTCGAAGTTTTCTAGCTGCTTCGTGAGGTCTTGTACTTGATCAGATAACGTTGGAATTTCTGTAAACGTCTTCAACGGAGGCGCCGTCTGCCATTCCATATATATTTTTCCCAGTTCACTATTAGAGTTGGAGCTCGCGAACGGTGTTTTCTGTAACAAAACAATTATTTTTAATTAAAAACTTAATTAGAGCTGAGCATTAAATGCGCATGCTAAGCTAGTTAATAATATGATATAAGTGTGTTCGTTTAGTTAATTACCGTAAAAGGATCACAATTATATGTATTCATTGTATCCGCGAGGTACTGCTGCGACGCGAGTGTTGGCATGACTGAGACGTCCTTTAGCATAAGTTACATATTTATGGAGGTGCTTTCCTGATATTCTAATAATAACCTTCCATGATTATTATTATGCAGTTGCTGACCTTGGCGCAGGGTTATAAACAGCATTTTAAACAACAACTATTTTTCATCTCGTTTTACAACAGCGAATTCACATGTGCAGCGATTAATCGGGGCGCCAATGCAAAAATGCGCGATAATAATGAATATTGATAATTCATTTGAACTTTGAACCGCGAGGAAAACATCTAAAGCCCTGCGGCTAGTACAAATGTTACTCAATTGATGTGATGAATTAAAAATATAAACATGATGGTGATGCGTTGTACTTTAACCCTGCGTATCAACAATAACGCACAATGAAGCGTGACTGCAGACGCGTGATTCAAATTGTGCTTGTCATTTGCGTTTTTCGTTTGTATGTTAATGGATTTAATGAATTGTTGTCTGATGATGTTCAGCTAATTTTAAATTTTGCCATTTTTAGGACGGTAATTAAATTATTAATGTTATAACATCTGGCCTTGTACACTCGTGATAGGCCAGCTGTCATGATATTTATTTCGTCTGCCTGCGGACCAAACGATTTATTACTATGGATTTCGTTTGATGACAATTGAAATGATTTCGTTTGATGACAATTGAAATGGACTTATTCATGACGCAATTATTCGTTCCATACCATTTAAGTATGCAAAACCGCGTCATTTGTATAATTCAATATATAATTTAATTACTTAATGGAAATATAGTTCATGTATATTAAACTAAAGTCACTGCCCGGTTACGTATTTCTTGACATAATGATTTAAAGTGCATATTTGTTTCGCTATTAACTTTATTATGACATTTGTGTTTCAAAATAAAACTGTATGCAAACTTGCAAAATGTAATAAAACGAATCATGTTATCTTGCTAAACAATAACATTAGTTTTGTTCATTAGTAGATATTTTTATTACTACTTTGAAATTTCGCTAGAACGGAACAACGAAACAGTAGCCCTACTACTCATATTTTATGAAAAGCAAATGTGTTATCTGCCTTCACTAGCAATTATTCAATTGGGATTTCAACAGGATACATACATAGATATAGCGATTATAAAACAAATGGTAACTGAAAAAGTAGTTTGGGCAAGAATAGTGGAGATGAATAAGCTATTTTGAAATTTAGCGGAACTGTTATTTTATAAAAAAAAAAAAAAAAAAAACGTAGTTTAGGCAAGATTGAAAATTATAATTCAATTATGAAATTTCGCTAGCGAGGAACTATGTTATAATAATACTAGTCATATTATAATATAATATTATGTTATATTATAACATCGTAAGTAAATTGTTATCTGCCTTCACTGTAAATATTCATAATGTAGGAGTATATCTGAGCGATCATACTTTATGTGCTTTGAAAAATACACATTACACGGTGCATACTTGAATTAGGTTACTCTAGTTTGTAAATCGTAGCCACTATCGTTTATGGTTCGGGTGCTGTTCCGGGCTGTTCTCAGGCAGCTCCCGAAAGATAAACGGCTCGAGTGAATCCTGTGCCGTTGGTCCTCATAGACTAGCGATTATCAAACATGACGATGTCTACTTATTAAGTAATATTATTTTAATATATTCAGTATATATTTCTCCGTACCTAGCTCAGTGGTATAGTGGCCAGTCTGGTCCTGAGCATTGGTGAGGTTTAATTCACAACGCGGGCGAATTTTTGTAATCACCTTTCTGTTCTGCGGAGGTTTTCTCTGACGTTAAGGTAAATACCGGGCGATTAAACTCCTCTGAGCTTCTGCCTTTACTCGCGGAAAAGCCGTTCGGCTTATAGCCCTATAAAGATAGAAGTTTTTTATTCTCCCCGAACCGACGGTGCATGACTGGCAAAATATAGACTACATACATGTTAGTTTCGTCTGCTTTTTCCTAAATGTATGTATCTATATGTATGTTTCTGCGCTTGTTTATTAGGGCTCAGCGTTATCGAAAATTAGGTCCGGCATATTTTCGTTTTCTCAGATATTTAGGAACTCGAGGGGGCGTCAGATGTGAAATATATCACTCCGTTATGGCAGTTCGATGTACTTCTCTGTATCTCTGTGTTTATTGTTTGTATATTTGTGTACCATCGACGTTTAAGTCAAGTGCAATACCAAGACATAAATCAACCTGTCGAGTTTCAAGCTCGTTTTGTGACCATATCTGGTATCCGGATTGCTCTTATCACAACATAGCAAAATGACTTATCTATCCATCCCCTCAAAGACTTTAGTGCCATAATGGGCCACCCTCGATCAACAATTCGACGGAAAAGCCCGCCGGAACAGGTATTTTAGAATAAAACATATTTAATGGTTTTGTTTTGTCCAGAGATATATCGGGACGACTATTTTCAGTGCGAACAATTCGTGACATGGCATTCTTGCTCTCATTTCTATTATGTACATATATTGTTTGTGCGACTACATATTTAAGAATTTAGCGACCCTAAAAGTACGACTGCCGACGTATTTATAATACAAAATAAATTACAAAATAATTTTGCAATTATTGAGAAGCTCTGGCGAAAAACTCTAAATAAAGAAAAACAAATGTATGACATTAGTTAATTGTTCAGGGAGTCCGCAATTCGTTCTAAGTTCTTAATTTTGTAGTTGCACACGTGAAAAGTACAAAAAAAGACGTGAAATATATATATATATATATATATATATATATATATATATATATATAGCATATAGCATATAGCATATAGCATATAGCATATAGCATATAGCTAAATTTAAATTTTAAAAGAGGAATTACGAAATTTCAATATAATACCATATTTAGAAAGGTTTTATATTTCGATTTCTCGTGTTTGGATTGAAAATAAAAATCACATTGCTTATTAAACGAGAAAACGAAACTCAACAATGTCGTTCGATGATATTGTATGAAATCCTTCAAAACAAAGAAAATATAAGATATTATATAATAAATCTAATATCCCAAAAAAAATTAAAATTGTGATCCCGCTCAGTGGGTAGTAGTGCAGTCCATATTAAGCATTGGGGAGTGAGGATCTGCTGATTTCCCTATATTGATAGAAGTTTTGATAAATAGCATAAAAGAATCATGATGTTATAAGTAAACCTTCGTCTTGTTGGATTAGTCTTCCGGTAGGGTCAACAACACAAGATATAATGTTAGTAGATGTCGCATGAACGAATAAATCGAAAACAACAAATTTCGTTTCCCTTGTTTGTTGAGTACTCTTCTAGTACTCGCACGTCAGGGTTCTGCAGCTTGCTCGCGGCATTAATTGGGGGGATGAGTTAGTAGTCTTAAAGGGAGGTTTCACAATGGGCCTCGTCTAAGTTTCTGGAGTTTCTCCATGCTATCCTGTAGCCAACTATCCACTCTGCTAGTATCCTAACTATATAAAAAAGACATAATATTCTAGTGTCCAGCCAGAATTATTTCCTAACCTTGAAAATAGTAATCCTCCAAAACATTATTTGTTGGGTTTTAGGCCAGCTCCAGAATTACCTACTGTTCTGCTAGGAGCTACGACCAACTATGAGTCTGGTGTATTTTGTTCTTCGGTGCTATGTTACATATATATGCATCAATTTTACATAGCCAATGTTCTCACTTGTCACTCCATCTTTCTTCATAGCGCAGTTTTATACTTGAATGTCATTATTCCGATTTGTTTTACTGCAAACACATACTTCGTTAAATTGTCTGCAGCCCAGCGGATGACATGTTCCATACAAATCAACATGAGATTTTTATATGATACAGGACATGCAGATATGTTTTTAGTTTTTAACTAAATTAGAAGACAGTAAGTTGAAGCACACATTTAAAAATGTGCTTGCGCTGATTATTCTTCGTTGCTTTTCCTAACGCTAGGTGTTTAAGTTCGTAAATAACGATCCACCTCATTCAACTGTCTACAAACTATAGTTGTTTGTTGTTTTATCTAGTGTTGTTAATCATGCGATTCGGCCGAACTGATTGTTAAAACTATTGTCGATCATCAACTCAGTTCTTTAAAATAGTGGTTGTTCTGAACTATAATTTCATAAAAATTAAAATTATACATGCGTCTATATTCCTGAATTGGACTATTGATAAGACGGCCGAATGACTAGAGCTTTTCGAGAACGAGTGGTCAGTCAGTTTACTTTAATTTGCAAACCACGCAACAGCCAAGAGATATACGAGTGTACTAGTGTCGAAAATCAGCTCCTGGATCAAAAACTAGAAATGTGTATGATCAATCCTAACCGTGACACCAACAAGTGATTATCAATTTGGTCAAGTGGGTAGGGATCCAAATACATTATATTATTTTAATTTTTTATGAAGAAATATTCACAAATTTTTACCACTTTCGGGATTTCGCAGAAGCAGATAGGAAGTTTTACTCAAACAGAACGAGTCACTGAATCCAAAATTCGAACCTTCATTAAATAACTGACAAGAAGTGCATGTTTAAAATAAAAACTTGATGCAGTTTTAATCAACTTTTTAGGGGCTGTTATAGCCGGTGGTATCATTGAACAGGTTTGTTGGACCTTTTCAATATTAGAGGTCGTAAGGCGATAGACGATACTTCCAGCCCAATCAGTGATCCGGTTGTTAATAAATTAAAATTTCGACGATGTCATAAGGTTTTATAGTTCGTCGTTACAATATGTTCAAGTTTCAGCAGCGTTTTTCTCTGACACATCCTTAGAAGTTCGCTGCCTATTTTGTTGAAGATTTCCTTGGGTTATCCCAATATGCCAATTTGCATGTAGAAGAAGTTTATATAATATAATAAATATTGTACACTATAGCTTATGTTACAAACATTCCAGCTTTGTCCAAATACTGTCCATTATGGAAACTGAGCCCCTATTATGTTGTATATAACATTAGTTCTATCCGAATCAACAGTTCTTAATATTAACTGTTGATTCGTATAGAACTAATGTTATGTGCAACATAATAGGGGTATTGTTTTTGCCACACAGAATTTTTACAAGAAAAAAATACACGATTATGTTATATTGCTATTCATAGAATGAGCGGCCGAGGTTATGACATATTTAGTGCTTTTTAAATATTTTTCCTGTGTGTATAATAAGTATTTACAGACCTCAAAGGTATTGGTATATAACAACTCGTGTGGTATTAGTTATATGTACAATTAATAATTCTACAAGCTTTGGAGAATTGGAAGAAACGCATGAGTTGTGCGAAATGATCAAAACCTTTTCAATATTCTATAACTAGATTACGCAAAAACTATCGCCCGAGAAAATAGTCGCACCGGCATTTATATATGAGTTTGTAACGAGATTGCCAAATTACTTGCCGATTTCAGAAATAAAATTAGCCAGTGCTTAAGATAACTGAATATTTTTGTTTTGGTAACCAACTGCTGAGAAAGAAAGCCCCCTACATGATCGTTTTCTAGGATACCAAGATTTGTCGACGTCTACGGCAATATCTACGTAAGATCTACTGGTGCTATACGCGAGAGTAGGGGCCCTAGTCTTATATTTAGATTGATACTGAAGGCATGTAGTTTATGATCGAACAGGTTCATTGGACTTGTTCTCCAGATATCCGATAAAGTTTTAGTTAGCTCGTTATTTATTTTAGTTCATCACGAGCTGTTTTGCGGAGGGTGGGATAGATTTCACTTCACGGATCTAACGGCAATATATTAAGAAATTAGCAGACCATTACACCAGTCAAAGTAGGACATAATTACACTTAATGTTAGTTGAAATTCAGTGTGCGGAAAGAATATGGCAAGCGCGTGTCTTCTCACGACCGGCAAAGAAAGTGAGCTATAAACAATTTATCGTCCTAGCTTTAACAAAATTGATTTAGTCGTCGCGAAGTAAATGAAAATGTTCCGGAACCTGACTACTTTTAACAAGGAATAAGTTTACAAAAATGAACTAACATCGACGTATATATTTGCATGTATAGCACAATATGGTTATTTTGGTTTAGATAAATGTCTACGATACACCACATTTCCACGTCCTTGCATATGTCCAAATTGACATCAAAGGTTGTGGTGTGTGTCGGTGTTTCATAAATAGGCGTTATCAATGAATTGTGGTAAAGTCGTAAAGATATTGACCGTGGTCAACATTGTTAATTTCATATACATATGTAATGCCAATAAACTACCAATTGTTTCTCATTCTTTCTCATAATCGATTATGAAGATCAAGAAGAAAATGAAGATAAATAAATGGTGGGATGAAGTCAGATACATATACAAACTTGTTACGCGTGCTTTCACAATGGGGTTCCAATAAAGAAAATGTTACTATTTACTTCATCTTTTCATTCTCAGCATACAGCAGAATCAATTCATGATGAACAAGAAGTGGAATTTTAAAGAAAATGAGAAACGCTAATAATCAAAAAAGCTTTGATAGACATTATAAGAGGTTTACGGCTATATTAAAAACTAAAATTATTGAAAAAGAATATTTGTTACAGTTAAAAATACTATTCAGTTGTCTCTCTTCCATCATATCTAAAATATATATTGTTATAATCCCTGTGTGATCTAAAACTATTTCCGCTATAATAATCTACCATTGCTATACAAAAGAGCATTTTCGAGTGGAATGTTTGCAATTACATTTATCAAGAACCTATCATGTGTTCTGTGTACATTTAGCAACCTTTGTAAAGGATCCTATCAGTCTTAATGAAAGACACTGTAATAGCTTTTTCCAAGCTATATTGTATGTGATTTATATGACTGAAGAATTGTAGGGGTGTACACTGTTGTGTGTAGTCTGCTGAACTTCGTCTAGGATCAATATTTTGTATGGAATGCCGTCCAGAGTATTTGTATTTAGTTTTTCTACCAGTCCACCTTTTGGCCTCGTATAATAAAATCAGGAACACATGTTTTGTGTTGGTCTCTTTTAGACTGTTCAATACTGACTTTGCCAGTTATTATCTTTCTCGCACATATCACTTGTTAAAACTAGTAAAATCAGGTATAATAACCGACCATTCATATATCAATTTGTCTCGTCAGTTTCTATTCTCTGTCCACAACTATGATTTAATTTTTTCGGTACTTAATGTTTGTCCGTACTCAATGCTGGTCGCGTCTAGTACTTTCATTAGATGTTATAGGTTCGCCACATTCTCTGCTATCGTTATTGTATTGTCTGCGTATCATAATGATTTGATATCAAGCAAATTTTCTCATGACATATACCGAGTAGGTATTAAATAATATCGGTCAGAAAACGCAACCCATTATGAACCCTTTCTTAATCTTGAATTCTTCCTATATAACGGCATTTATTTAGATAAT
This sequence comes from Lordithon lunulatus, assembly GCA_963942505.1. Classification (NCBI taxonomy): domain Eukaryota; kingdom Metazoa; phylum Arthropoda; class Insecta; order Coleoptera; family Staphylinidae; genus Lordithon; species Lordithon lunulatus. The sequence goes on along the minus strand of OZ012666.1, from coordinate 50,275,939 downwards.
ACCATGGTTTGGGTACACCACAATTGACGAATAATTTATATTAAAAACGTTTAATACATATCTAATAAACATTATTCGCCCCATTAGATTTAAAACATCCCTTAGCTTGGCCCAGATAACACTGTGAGAAGCAGGTTACAGCATAGACTAGGTTGTATAAAATGGCGGATTACTCTCGCAACTTCAAGTCGTATTCTACGACATTACCATTTGTATACTGAGGTACGCGAGGATATGAAAGGGAAAACTAACAAAAATGTATAATCCAACAGTGGATTACCAGATACAGTTAACACACTTATATCCGACCCCACCAAACTGTTGAGCCGTGAACATTTATAAAAAAACCAGAAATAAATGTAATTCAAAGACTTCAAATAACAATGATCGGAGTCATTTCGAACGTATCATGTATCGCTAGTATCTTTTACTATTATTATTTGCATTATTATTAATTAGTCGTGCGTGTAAAATAAATTATACCAATTATACCACATTCGCATAGAAGCTAGGAATGAGTCCAGATCACGTTTCAGTCAGTTTCATTCAAGAATATGCACAGAACAAGGATAGGATCACATTTATACTCTTCTTATGGCAGATATTACGAATTTGTAATGAAGTTTTCTAATTTAAAAAAAAACTATGCAGCGATATTTTGTCTAGTTGATTAAAATACTTTGTTGACGTGTTTTAATCAAAAGGTAAAAATTGTATAACATACCGATGCATACAGTTAGGAAGCGAATAAGAGGCATATATGCGTGTAGTTTTTAATCAGAACGACGAGGAGAAAATTGTGTTAAGATATTCAACATTAAAACTGAATCAACCTGTATAAAGTTTATATTTATAGAATGAGAATATATAAATATAAGCTCTTTATATTGTTTGTGCTGGAGGCAACAACCAAAATGAAGAATGAACATCCAAGAACGACACACCTGAGAACCAGCAGGGACCAAACCCATCCATGGAAATGGCCACCGAATGCGAGAAACGACAAATATTTTTTATTTAATTTTTTTGTATATGTATATAGGGAAATTATAATTATATACTTTAAAGCTGGATTGAATTGCATAAAAGCTCAATTATAAGAACTCTTCCATCAATATCTAATCCGTTATTCCGTCACTTTTATGATTTGATGACACATAAGGCTACATTGCCATATGTAAAGAGAGGTACATGAAGCTACGACATCCGAAGTTATTATATCAAAGGACTACCTGTAATCACGGGTTAGCTCAGTTTTATTTAACATAGTTTAAGTTTAATATGTGACTGTGTGTGTGTATGATTATATCAACTCCAACAATAAATAATAAACAACAAACAATAAGTCAACCACCTTTCCTATGCGGAATTGTTTACCAAAATTTTCACGTGCGCCTATAAACCGTATAATCCACGCGAATTCATACGCAATATAGAGCTCAACGAACTTAACCTACCTGGAGGCAGAACCAATTAGAAATTACCACATTCTAAACATCATCGCACGTAAATAAATTCGACCCGGAATTTCAATTGCAAGACGTAATACTAAAATATTTACAAAGACTCACTATTATGAACGGAGTACCAAAGTTTATTTTATTTAAATGACTCCAATTATAAACATTGCGTCGGCATGAGTAATTGGTCGTAATAGCTGCGTTTATCTTCATTAAATAAAAGATTTGGTTTCAATGACTTCGGTGGAATCATCACAGTGCGTATCAGTAATTTCCTATAAGTTTTCCATATCACGTCGCGACATAATAACGCATTTAAATCCAATTAGTTACGAGAGAGAAATTGTTTTACTAATCACATCATATGAATTGGAAAAGTATTTTTTTAACATATTTTTATGAAAATATATTAAAATCCAATTGTGCAACTACTTTCCCGAACTTTGTGCCGTAAAACTGCAAACTTCATATTACCACTAATTGTGCTAAAATAAGATATTCCAATGTACGTCAATCTGACAAGGTAACTTCAGTAGAATCAAGTTAACATTATTGCATTGAGTTAAAAATGTATTTGTTACTCTTACTATTTTTGAAAGTATGATACTTATCAAGTTGGCAAAGCATCATATAAACGAGAAGTTCTTGAAAATTTTCGAATTACAAAAAAAAATATCTGTGGGAATATTGTAGATTTTTTGTTGCACACTTAATTCTGGTCCAAAAACGTGATAACTTATGGTAGTCCATGTCTACTTAACGCTATGTTAGCAAGGCAATTCAAAATATATAAAATATTAAACCAAATTGTATAAATTCTATGTGACAACGTAACAATTGTTCACGTAGAACTTATATACATACTGATTAAATACCAGAGCGCATCATTTTAATTTCCCTAAACTTATTATTACTTATATGTGCATGAAATTATATAATGCCATGCGTCATCATTTGCAATGCAGAATAGATTTCCAAAACTATAAGAACAAAGTTTTTAACATTTTGTTGGAACCCTTTTCTATTAATAATTACTTTATCGAACAAATTTGTATATATTAGCTTGTTTCCGCATATTTTAATTTTATTGTAATTATTGTAATATCATTGTAATTTTTCATGTATTATATATATTGTAATCTTATAATCTAAAATAAATGTAATTTCTATTCTAAATAATTTCTGATTACTCTGCCGACTTGCGTCAAGCCGGCAGGACATAGTATAATTTATTATTTTATTTCCAAAAGAAATAAGTAACACTTTGTCAGCATGGTTTGTGAGCAATAAAATCAATAAACTATCCTATAGAAGATAATTTATCAAGAACTCCACAATTGCTTGCCGCTTTTATTTAATAAGAGCAAAACAAATTCATTTTAAAAAATATCAAATTTAAAATGTATCAATAGTAATGTGATTTTCTAAGAAGTAAAACTGTTTAGAAAGAAGGATTTATATCTATGAAGAAAAATATAAAACAGTGTTACCCGTCTGCCAGTCTGGGGACACAGTATGTATAAATTTGTCAGACCCTAGGACCAACTACACGCGTAGCTGAATGGAATTGATTTAGATATCGTGAGGGCAATACATTGCACATTCCGCAAATATTAGAATATTAGATTGAAAATGTTGTGTTTTCAATATGCTTAAAAAAACATTTAAATAAATGCGATTCATTATATGACTTTTCAATTCATCTATTGTTCTTGCCTTCCTAGATTTATTTTATTACTAAACAGTTGACGAAAATCTTGATAATAAAATATTTTAGGCATGTATGTGTTGCTTAAAATTTCGTATCTGTGAGGCGTTTTAATTTTGCACGCAACTTATAGAGCGAGGCGAAAGTGTATTTGTTGGTTTTTATTTGTCGTGTTTGTACGTGGCGCCTGCGTCTGTGGCATCCATCGCCTATGTATGTTACTGATTGTAAGTTAAATGATATTTATGCGTCAAGCGGAAATGTGTTACAGTGAATTTTCCGCTAATATAAATTATATGTGTCATTAAAAACAGATACACATGAAATGTTCCATTCACCAATAAATACAATCGTGATATTTTATTTAAATTATTTTGTTATTCATTAATTAAATTATCATATTATGTAATTGTTTGTCGTTTGCCAAATGTTAATAAATCCAAAACCCGGATTAGCATGAGAATTAGTTATCAGATAATAAAAACCGAAAACAATTCTAAACCCGAAGCTTATGAATTAATTGGTGAAACATGCAGCATTCAGCAAGTAAAATTTACCAAGTCTACCATAATGAAGTCGTCGTTGGTGGACGTCATGGTAATCTCAGATGTCTTGGAATCCGGCGGCGAATTGTTCGGGGTGCTGTCGCGCGAATTCCCGTTGCGATCCTCCTTCGTCGTCAGCTCGTCCTGTTCGTTTTTCTGCACTTTCTGCTCGCTATTCAGCCGCTCGGATAGTAATTTGCTGAACGGGACGGAAGGAATTATCAGTTCCGGCTCGATTTGCGTTTTCTTTGTGTCGGCGAACGCGCCTATTTTCATTGTGTTACTTAAGGATGCGTTATTTTCCTCGCTGCAACAATAACAACAACAACACATTATTTCCATGCGGTGACTTATTGAACAGTAGCACACATTATTAATGGAGTAATTGTTACATCAATACGGGCCTATTGCGACGTAAGGTAGGACAAATCAATACACAACAGGTGTCCTAATTACATATGTAGTGGCCTATTTTCATAAGAAATTACAACTGGCGTGAGTTTTTGAAAGGATGATGGAACGTCTTGTAATGATTCGCATAATTTATAATAAAGAGAATGTTCGCAAAGGCTCTCAATTGTGGATACTACGTTCACGTGATGTAACGTATTTGCGGAGCTATTCCATTTTAATGCTTGATTGCCTTTTCGATCAATTTGTTTAATTGTACGTGCTTGTAAGTAATAAACCTGATGTAATTTTATATCAATAATGGTAATTCATATTGCATGTCCATAGTTTATGGTTGTTTTATAATTTACATCACCACTCTGATTGAACGTCCGAGCTTCAAAAATACCCTGATTTTCAGGGTATGATGGTATGCCCTGAAACTCAGGGTATGATGGTATGCCCTGATAATCAGGGTATTTTTGACAATGAAGCCCGGTGGGTCAAGCAGAGCTGTGCCGTATATTATAAACAATTATATAAGAGGTAACATGTTAGGCCAGTGATGCCCAATCATGGAGCAGCGCGGCACCTTAAGCCGCTTTCGTTTATCGTTCGGAAGCAGTTCCGGGCTGTTCTAAGCCAACTAAGACCAGATCGGAACAGCTCCCGAACGATAACAAAAGCGGCTTTAGTGTGCCGCAGACGAAATAAAAATAAAAATAATTTTATATGTTAAATAAATGTCATGAAAAGGAAAGGAAGTTTTCTTTGTCAATGTTGTATTGTTCTAATGTCAAACTGCTAAATCGCAATTGAAAAGGAAATAAAGACACTTTATTATTATTATTATTATATATAAATAAACGTTTAGTATACTTTGCAATATAATTTCATTGAAAATTATTATCCTAATAAATATACAATATAGCCATACTGCCCTTTTATAATTTGTAATCCACTGGGAAATATAACCGAAAACAGTGATTCTCAAAACCCTTTTTCATCAAGGTTTACTTTTAATAATAAAAAATTTAGCGGTACAATAACAATACGATAAATTTATAATAATTATACTTGGATAATTAACTGATTGCATAGTTAATTATCCAAGTATAATTATTATAAATTTATGGTATTGTTAGTGTACCGCCAATTTTGTAATTATTAAAAGTGAACCTTGATAAAAAATGGGGTTGAGAATCACTGCTTTCGGCTTTATTACCCAGTGGATTACAAATTATAAAGGGGGGTATGGCTATATTGTGTAATTACCAACAAAATTGCATGCTCAATCTACTACAGATTACTCTCCACCATAAGAAACACGGAACATATACATTCGTAACTGCAGAATTATGATAAACATTTCCTTAATAATTAGTACTTAAATATACGTATGTGTAATTACAATGTATCATTATGAATATTAATAACACCTGCAATAATTCACTATCCGTAAAAATAGGGAACATAACAATAATAAAAAAACGTCCTTGCCTTCGAAAAGGACGAACATTGTTCGGAATAAATAAACGTTAAATCCGCGAAGGAGAAATCGAATAAACACCGTTCCGCGAAACACACCAATGCTATTTCTCCGTAATAAAAGATATCGTACAAACAAATATTTGATCAAGCTATTCGAAAACATCCTTGGAAACGTTTTGCAACAAATTACGTAACCGTACGAATGCAGCGGCATAGCAGACGCGCCGAAAGTTTTTTTTTAACAATACAATCCTCGGCCGCGTAGCTATAAATAGAACATATCTGCGAGCTGCTCGACCACATTGCAGCCAGCCAGTCCTGTATATAGAAAGTGTTTGCATTCAAGGCTCTTTTTCTGCTATATGACCAAAGAAAGTATACAGGCTACGTGTGTGGTTCGCGACGTGGGCATTGCCACCAACCACGGCCTCCCTATTTCTAATTTGAAATATCTACAGCCATGCCCACATATTTTAAATTAAAATCTCTACCACGCTCCTTCCGCCTGTGCGTACGTGTAGTAATAAAATTGGCAGTTCACAATTTGTTTTATTCATAGAGGTCTCGAAATAGATTGTCTAGACTGGCAGACCTTTCGTAAAAAAATATATGGGACATTGTGTGCCTATTAAAAAAACACTAACCTGTGGAGTGACAATTGAGACAGTGCTCTTTATAATTGGAGCGGCATTGAAAGCGACCTTGATGGCAGTTAGCATACCTGGTAAACTCTAGAAATCCATGCCCACTTATGTAACGTAGAGTGCACGACGAGAAATCAAGAAGTTCATTTGTATTTATCAATAACAAATTGTGAAAGTTGGGTTTAGGATTCATTAATCAAGGAACTTGCTGTGTGAGTAGGTAAATAATTTGAAGTAGACAGGATGAATTAGTGCTAGTATGCACTTTCAAATTATTATGTATTCAAATATGAATAGAAAGGACTAATATCTCCAATAGCATTAATTTAAATTTGTCGTTGTATGTAGGTTTTAATATCACACTTGCTGCGTTTTATTTATTTATTACGATCGGATAGGATATAGTTATCATTCTTTAAGGATTTATTTCGAAAAACGATTGATGTTATTTTAATTCTTGTTAATCTATCTCCGTAGAAGTGAATGGAAAATGTAATCAATGGGGCCAATAATACATATTCTTTCACTACTAGCCTAAAAACACTCAATTATTAAATAATTTGTCTGCCGTTAAATTGCATTTCATTGCCACCTATTCTAGCGTCTAGTTATAATGTATTCATTATAAACCTAGGTCAATAATGAACAATGTCACATTACGACATATCAACCTTAAACACTAGTAATTTCATGGTAACTCTAAGTATTAGTAGTAGTTTTAGAACACGATCTATATTGATAGTATTCACAACAGTTGTGTATATCGTCGCAGCAACACCACACATCTAAAATTTTATTTGATATTGACAGGAGAGAGAAAAACTGATTATAATATGTTTATTGGAGTTATTTTACTCTGACAAGTTATCATTTTTTAATTTTATTGCTTATATTTTGTTTAGGTGAACCAGGAGTAAATTAATTACTCCAATAAACATTTGATAATCAGTTGTTCCCTCTCCTGTCAACCTCAAATACATTTTTTTACGTGTGTGGTGTTGCTGCCTAGGCGACGATATACTATTATTATTCAACTTCTTTTCTTTTTATTTTCTTCAACATTTGTAGCCGCAGTTGAGACGACGAACTATCACACCAGCATATTGGTGGTTGTCCCGGAGGTCTTTTTGATCGTGGGAATCTCATTCTGGAAATTTTTGGCAGTCTGGGTTGTCCATCCTGTCAACATGATCTCTCCCATCTTCTGTTTCGGGCCCATCTGGCCACGTGTTGGTCTGATATCTACGTTTTTCTGTGTGGTCCATTAGACTGCTTCCTACCATGGATTTAAAAATTCTCATGTCCGTTGTTCTTAAGAGTCGGTTTGTTGTAGAGTTTTCTGCTCCGGTTTCAATGCCATGATAGGTCTCACGCAAGTCTTGTAGATTCTTGCTTTATTTTTCACAGACATATTTATTTTGCCATATTACATCTCTCAAGCATCCCGATATAAGGCAGTCTTCGTTGTGTAGGCTTTCAAATCTTATTTTGCCTGTTGCTTGCTATGTTGGCTCCAAGTTATTTGAAGTACATAATATTGTTTGACGTTCTTACTTGTAAACGCCGAGCTTACATCTATACCGGTTCCTAGATATCGCAAGGGACTGCATTTCTTCCATAATATCTGCATATTAAACCTTGCCGTAGTTTGTATGAACTCGTAGAATAGTCGTAGAACTGACTTCTGTGATAATTTTGTCCATCATGATGTAAAATAAGGCAGGACTTAAGTTGTCTCCTTGCCTTATTCCAGCTGACACGGGTAGTGTATTGTATAGTTTGTCTGCTACTTTTATAAATGTACAGTCATAGGTGTTCGGTTTTGAACTATATTGAGGTGAATAATTCTTTTTTTCAAAAGCGACACGTCTGATTGAGGCTATGAGACTATCGAAGGCCTGAGTGAGATCAACAAAGCACATAAAAGCTGTTGTATTTAATTCTGTACCTTTTTCGGTTACTAACGGATGGTGAATATTGCGCCTGCTGTTCTTCGCATACCCCAGAGGCAACTTCCTCCCCGAAGATCTTGATACTGTTCAAAAGTACAATAACACTCAGACCTACGAAAACGAAGGCGTCAGTGTTATTGTCAGCTTTGCCACGCAACTCCCTAAAGGGTTTCTGCCAATCCTTGAGTGTATTACTTGTAATTTGTATATATTCGTTTATTGGTTCCTTTCTATTTCTCAGTTCCATACCTACTTTTGTCCTCCATAGAGGTCGTGTTCCATATCTTTTGTAAACATTTTCCAGTGTGCTTTTCTGATTTGGATTTTGTTGTTGATTCTATTTCTTGTGAGCTTGTATTCTTTGTATGTAATTGATTTTGATCTGTACTATAGGTATAATTTTCGATATTCTTCGTCACCCCCGGTTTAGTATTTGTATTTTTACCCCTTCTTGATGCATCTATTTCTTCCTCCCATTATATTGGATTTTAGTTTTTGGCATACCGTGTCTACTTCGTCTTCTGGTGTTTTGCATACCCTGTATACGGTATAAGTATCTTATTGAGTCATCGGATAGAAACTCCAAATTAAGTTTGTCGATTCCTTCGGTAAAAATGATTTTTTCCTGCCAGCGTGGCTGTGATCTTCGCCAGTACAAGGCTATAGTTGATTTGGCATTTGCTGGTCAATGTTCTTACGTCCCGAATTCTGGGGAGGATATTTCTATTTGTAATTATAAAGATATTCGTGATTTCTGTCCTCTGTGTTATCATTAGTGAATTTGTGTTGTGGCATGTGTGGAAAGAAAGTGTATACTATAATATACTATTCCGTACTATACTACTATTGTTATATAACATATACATCTCGTATAACGGTTTCTTATAGCAATTATAAGGAACCCTGAAATTTCTCAGGTCTAAAGTTGCTACTGACTACTATAAAGAAACTATCGATAATCTGATGAACTAGACTAAAATCTATCGATATTACAAACTTGCCGCGAAGTATTATAGGAAATCAGGCATTTAAGCTGCCAGTATAGTTGGTATCGATTTGAACTGTTCTATATATGACCTCCCACCCACTTACCAGAATTTAGTTCTATTTTCTCCTCCTCGTCGATCCGTCCTCCTACATAAGGGCTCGGTGACATCATGATATGATCATCTTAATTTCCTCTGACCATGCCCTCGGATCTTCGTACGGGCTGTGAGTTTTCACCCGGGTGGATGATCTTCCGTGGGTTAACTTTTCCTTCCACGTTCAGCCTTTCTGTAATGGACTGTCCCAATTCAAGGTTTCCTTGCTAAAAATATTGCAGCAATCGTTTTTCCATATTCAGTTATTATGATGCAGTTCTCGACTTGGATAATTTGTGTTCCTGGTTTGAATTCTCGTGAGAGGTATCTTCCTTTGTCGAATAACCCTCGAGATTCTAGTCGGTTTGCATGTCTCTCAACTTGGGAACATGTATAATTGGTTCATAAAATATCATAAAGCTGTGCAATGTTAATTGATGTGGTGCCGCCAGATGGCGTTAAACATTCCTCCTAGGGGGAAACTTGTATCATTTTTATGATTGATTTATTTATTTTTATCTGATATGCAGCTAAGCTTTATGTCTCCATTTAGTTGTCCTATCTTTGCATCTCTTAGCTCTGGGTTTATCGTAGTCGCTTTCAACTGCCGCCTTGCATTGATAAGTTGGTATGTTTCGTTGCTTATTTAATGTTTTCGTCGAACTTCGGTATTCGGTCAGGGCTGAGATCGCTGCGGTATCCACTACTTCACCTCAGTCCACATCCTGTCTACACATCCAGTACCATCAGGTTTTTTTCTCACTTCAAGTAGGGTAACGAAAGTTTCGGTTTTTGATACAGTAATTTTCCCGATGGGAGTAGTTTTGTAGTAAAATGTAGCTTCAATCTAAGATCTGTCAGTGGTTTGTGGTCCGACCTGCAATCTGCGCCTGGTTTTGTTTTTGTGCTTCGGGCTGAAGTTCTCCATCATTGTCCGACTAGAACGTATTCGATCTGATTTGTATGCTGTTTAATTGGTGAGGTCCAGGTGGATAACCGACGTGCATAGTGCTCTAAGGTGTTCGCAATTGCTTTTTCATTCACTGTTGCCAATTATATTAACTGTTCGCTCCTGTAATTTTTCTTTCCTGGCAAACTTAGCATTCAAATCTCCGAGTATAACAAAGCCGTCTCTATGTGGAATATTATCGGTTAAGAATTCCATTTCTTTCTATAATTTTTCAAATGTATTGCTAACTAGGTATCCATAATCCAGTAGTCCCAACCATCGATAGTTTCGCTAATGCTCATCACTAACAACACTGTTGTGACTGTCAGTTAACTACTACTTATTTTATTAAGAGTTTTTGACCTCACATGTACATTTGCCATAAAACATTTTATGTTTGCAGGAAATATATCCTTGCTACTTGATATAATCATTTGTTTTCAGTGAATTTTAGGTAATAAATCTCCGCCGCAGCGTTTATAGCATGTAGTTACTATTTATAGAAAATTTATTTGTGTACATTTATTTTAATAACTTCGTATTAAATATTTAGCTTATACACTGTTTGGAGCCACGCAAAATATTTGTGATAACACGCATGGTGATTTTAATTAAATTTATATTAACGGCGTGATCATACACAAATAATTGGTTGGCGGCATGTTAATTTGTTTGTTATTTATATTAGTTAATGGGAATTATATCAATGGTTTATATAATTAGCTGTCTTGTTAAAATGTTACAGTAAGATTACATTAAATTGCGTATATATTATTACACTTTGATTAATTATAATATTGGAATATTTTATGTTAACATCGTGAATATAGTGTCTTCATTTCTGGATTTATGTTCTTTGAAATTATTTTTTAATATCGCCTATCTGCAAACTCGTGTTATTCGCATCCTTACACATTTTTATTTTATATATATTTTTTTAATTCTTTTTATAGTTATAGTTTTATAGTTGTCTGTCTAGCAATGAAAACAATGGTTATCGCTATTATTTTCTGTTGTCAAGTTTCTGTGACAATTTGTAGTGCCACCTTTGATTCTAATCGCTTAACATTTGTCAGTTTTATATCAGTTTAAAGAAGAGACAATGAGTGATTTGAAGCGTTATGAAATTTTTATCAAAAGAAGTCAGTAGTCATATTTATGGGGATATACTGGTGATGACCTGAGTACATCACTGTGATCCTACCACAAAACAAGAGTCCATGCAATGGTGCTTTTCACTACCCAAGAAAGGAAGACTCTATTGAGTTTGTGCGAAAAGTGATTGCCACAGTTTTCTGGGAAATTTCAATAGGTTCATAAGGACTCTCCACCACGAGAATAGGCGAAGACGCAATTTTCTGGGCTAAAATGATGGTCACAGTTTTCTGGGATACTGGGGTTATTGTCTTAATTTAGTATATGCCAAACAACAAAACTACAATAACGGGAAATGTCTAAATTGCACAATTAAGTACTTGAAAGCGGCTATACAAGAAAACAATCCACAATTATTCTCAGAAAACCCTGCTTCTGCACGATAACAGCAGTGTACTGTACTCCATACAGTCCTGGCGCATACCTCACTGTGACTATTATCTGTTTCCAAAACTCAATAAACACTTGAGAGTGCGCCGTTTTTTTATCGAATGACTTAGAAAACGCTGTCAAGTCATATTTTGACAGAATTAGCAAAAGAATAGTTCTCGAAGTCATTATTAGAAAAACGTTAGATTAAGTGTATTACTGTTATTTGTTCTTATGCAGATAAATAAAATTATGTTTGTCCTCTAACTCCTTGTTTTCATAATTTGGAACATTATTAATAGTATCATTCATTTTTTCAATTAATACTCAATACATATAAGATAATAACTTTGTGAATACAATTATTTTTACAATTTAAATTTAAAATATAGAATTTTTGTATTACACATTGTTACAAAGCCGTCACTATAGATTAATTTAGGATTCATTTAAATCATGTCTTCTTATCATACTTGTTGCGAAAGTAATTTGTTGGTGTGTAGGCATATATAATAATATTTATAATTTTTGTATATCTTTCTCATATTTTTTCCTTTAACATCCCTATATACGATGTCGGCTATGTGATCAAATGCCTAGACCCTTGATGTGGGTTAGTAATTATCGCCTACCAAACGACCGTCCAACATTTGTCATGTGAGAAGTAACACACGGTGTAGCAAATTAAAGCGTCTACGTTCGCTTACTGCTCCAGACTGACGCAGTTTCGTGAAAATTATCGAATGACTTAGAAAACGCTGTCAAGTCATATTTTGACAGAATTAGCAAAAGAATAGTTTTCGAAGTCATTATTAGAAAAACGTTAGATTAAGTGTATTACTGTTATTTGTTCTTATGCAGATAAATAAAATTATGTTTGTCCTCTAACTCCTTGTTTTCATAATTTGGAACATTATTAATAGTATCATTTATCCTAAACAAGGTGTCTTAATTTCTAAATGTATGTTTTATAAAACATATATTTGGTTGCCATTTGCAAATTCGCTATATTTTCTTTATTATATATTCTTAATTTTTATATTTATTTATTTAATTATTTTTATATTACTTTATTATACGAAGTAAGCATAAATCATTGTAATCTTGCGGGATTATTTTTACACAAATCCTATTACGTTCCCTGATCCCTGTTCGTCGTCCGTCGTCTGTGTTATTTTTTTAACGTTTTCAGAAAAACTACTGCATGTTTTCTAGCTATTATCTCACACAACTCCATGTTGATTACTGCATTTACAAAATTGTGTAAACATTTATTATTTCGAGTATTTTATTATAAATGAAAAAAATGTAGCTCTGACAGAAATGATATCTATTTCAGCTTTCCAAAAATATACATTAAATTCAGTTAGCGTTTTTTGTTAAAAAACATTAAGCATCATTTCGACTTAAAAAATTAGAAAAGTATACAGATTAACATAACAATGGCGGAAGAGAATAGCAATATATTGAAAAATGTATGCGCTCCCAGTAACCATTTTTGCTAATGAGCCTCAAAATTTACAATATTTAATCAAGTATACATGATTTGTAAAAAATAAATGTTCGATATTTTATATATTATTTGTAATTTCAATGTCCAATTTTTATTATTTATATGTAAGTATATTAATATGCACTGCTTCTAAACCCTTTAGGGTAATTGTAATGTTTATCTAAATTAATTAATTTTGTCTGAAAATTGATAAAAAGCAAAAACATTATTTAATAGTATCGTGTTTCTTATGGTCACACATGTATATTATACAAAAACTTGTTTACTTATGGATTTTCATTTGTTGGTTGCTGTCAACAGATTTGAATAGCTGAGAAATTTGTAAACATCAACAACAGCAAGCGTATAAAATTCTTCACATACCAACTCTTATTAGTCATATGTTAGACCTACGTAAAATGAAGGTCAAAGTCCACTACATTTTACAGTTAACATTCTAGATATTATGTGATTCATTTGCCTAAACGAACACTCACGATTTTATCTCCACATATCGTAGAATTATACTAAATTTTACAGCCCACTTCTCAATTCAAACCAAGCTTAATTCAGCAGGATTACCTTTAATATGATAAAAAAAAAATTAATGGGGGTGGGTCTATTAATTAAAACATATTCACGAAACGTGAAGCAAATAATTATGCTATCAATGTAATCATATTTATATTCCCTTCATGGTTTAGAGATGTCAATAAAATCTAATTTTATACTTCGAGCACATAATCGCGCGCCCTTGCCGATGTATGCGAACTCAACTCAATTCTCTTAAAAATATATAAACTAAATTTCCAATCATAGATTCAAACGTTAAATTTGACAACGTTAACACATAAGCGGCGTTGCCATTTAAAAACAGAGGTACATGAGGCTATGAAATACAATATAACAACATCTCATGCAACATCTAACAGTGGATTAACTGTAATCACAGGCTACAGTTAACTCGCCATTACTGTATACATTGTTTATAAAAGTACTGCAATGTATGTGAAATAAAAGCAAATTATTATTATATTATTATTATATCTCTAATATAAAAAATAAATAAAATAGCATTAGCTCAAAGAATTGTCATGTTTCTTATTTTACAAATGAAAAACTGTTTATTTTACAGTTACTGTTTTGTTTTTGTATGTATGGACAAATTATTTTTTTATCAAATTTTTGCATGTGGCTCATTACTCTAAAGGGCACAAATAGCGGTCCTACGTTAAAACGTTCTGATATTTCGTCAAACTTTACGATAGAGACGTTACCATATGGCAGCACTAGGGTTGTCCAATTCCGAAATATAAAAGGCAACCCTCGTATACACACGCTAGCTCTTAAATTTTTTCTTCTTCCCAGCTAACTATTTACTATTTTCTACTCTACTCTAATTTAAAACGTAGGTTTTGTTCACATACGTCTGTTTCGCAAATATTGATATAATTATACAAAGCATTTTGGTGCCATTTATATAATATATAGATACAGAATATCTATATGGTAATACTAATAACTAAAAATTATACCTCGGCTCAGAAATAGAGCCCATTGAACTCGAACATGTGGAGAAAAACAATTTTATTTTCAGATTATTCCTATAACGCCTATTGTTGTTTACATTTTATATTTTTTGTAAACATACAAACGTTTACATCGTTATACTATTTTTACCTTTATTTATTACGATCAGTCTAAATATATCGAGAAAAAAACAGTGGATTCTTGGGTTGGTTGAAACAGCAATATAAAAATACATTCCATACAAATTATAGCTTTATCCATGTGCAGCAAATCAAATATGTACACGCTCATTTCTTATAAAGAATGCTAAACATGTATTACATATAAGTAAAATTGTTCTATCGGAAATAATTCTACTGGAATTTGTAGTCTTCGGTATAATGCGCTTCTTGCTCCGCATATTATTATTATCAAACATAATATTATTAACGTGGATTTCCCTTTTTTAGAAGAAGAAAATTCTTAATGTATAATAAAACTTCTTAATGGTTATTTCTAATAATAAAATAACAATTATTATATCCACTATACGCAATACAAAGGAGCATTTCCCAATACATAAAGATAATAACGCTATACAAAGGACCATTACGCAATACAAATAAGATAATAACTTTGTGAATAAAATTATTTTTACAATTTAAATTGAAAACATTGAATTTTTGTATTACACAGTACAAAGCCGCCACTATAGACTAGTTTAGAATTAATTTAAATCTTGTCTTCTTATCATACTTGTTGCGAAATTATGTTGTTGGTGTGTAGGTATATATAATAATATTTATAATGTTTGTCTTTCTCATATTTTTTGACTTAACATCCCTACATACGATGTCGGCTATGTGATCTAATGCCTACCTTTGATGTGTAATTGTATGTAGTAATTATCGTCTACCAAACAATCGTCCAACATTTGTCATGTGCGAAGTAACACACGGTATAGCAATTTAAAGCGTTCGCTTACTGCTCCAGACGGACGGTTTCGTGAAAATTCGAATAAGCACTTTTGAACTTGGTAGCTACTTTGCGGTTAGGAAATCGTCTGTTGTATTCTCTACAAGCAGCAGCAACATTTCCATTGCAAAACCTGTAAACAAATACCGTATCGGCATATTCTGCATGTGTAAATACGTGCGGTATGCTAAACGGTGGAATATTGGACAACACATCACACGTTAACACTTGTAATATCTTGTAAACTGCATCAGGTTTCAACTATCATTTTTTCAGATTATCTAGATTTTATGTACGCTCCAACTTCAGCTACAGTAAGTTAGCATTATGAATTGAACTTTTTTATTTAAAATGGTCCATATTTCTTCTAAAATAATGAACATTCCTCTTGAAACATCTGTAAATTGACGAACCTACGGCAACAGCTATCAGGACCATCACCAAGTAAAAATACGTGTGAATGTTCATTAAATAAAACAGATTTCGAAAATTAAATGGAAATTGGATGAAACCCAAAAATTCTTTAATGAGGTCAATTTGAGGCATGAGAGTAAAAGTGAACTAACCATAAAATATTAAGAATTTGTCATCAGTATTACACTAGAGTTCACGGAGCGTAGGGCTAAAACAGTTGATTATTTTGTTGCCATGGGTAACACACCGGTCTGATCATTTACCAGACCGTCTGAAGTTACAGAATAGAGCCCTGGACGGTCAAAAATATTGCACAGTATTGTAAAATATGAAATAATGTACAATAACATTGTACCAAATGAATATTGCACGATAATATTGTACAACATGAAATGTTGTACAATAATATTCTACAATATGAAATATTGCATAATAATATTGTAAAATGTGATATATTGCTCAATAATATTACTAGTTCAGGAACCGTTTAAAACCGGATTATACAGAATATGGAATATTGTACAATAATATAAAAGCTGTTTAAAGATGATTATAAACGATAACTAATATATTTATTATTTTAATATAATACTTTCGTATGAGAAATTATATTACATGTTGCCTTACACGAATCTATATTATACTTCTATTGAACCCCGAGCATAGTGAAGTAGGCAAGAAGGCGTACTGAAACGGTAAGTAACTATATTTCTTAAGCTTCCTTAGTATGCAAATAATACCTGAGCTAGAATTCGAATAAAACTTCCCTCTGGACCACAACGATTTCGATGTTAAAGCCATGTTGGGTTTTAATACAATGTATTTGTATTAAAAGAATTTAAATGACCTATATTATGAATTGTGATGGTTAAAATCATGCCAGACAGCAGCCAGTGTAATAATTCAATTATATTCCACAGCAGCATTAAATAACTATTACGAATATTATGTTGAGCAGTCCACTTGTAATGGAATGCGGCGCCCAGTATTGCGATGTTGCAACTCGGTTAATAAAACGACAATCGGCACACAAGTGCAATCGCACTTGAACCACACACAATGGATTATGATATCTCTGTGATCAGTATGCTAGATAGATAAAACCTACGATATTTATAATAACATATTTACATATAATATTTGTTATGATAACAATATTATTTTGATAACAACATTTCATATGACCCCCAAAGTATCATGGTCAAATCTCGGATGTTAAAATAAATAGGGATACCCAATAATAATAGATACAAATTTTTAACTACAATTATCTGAATCCATATGTTAGATAAGACGAGACAAATAGTAATTATATCGACAATCGATAATTATGAAAGAAAATCTTGGGGGGTCTACAGTAGTGTAATAGAAATAGTTCAAAATAACGTATGAATTGAGAAAGCTCCAATTTTTCAAGAAGAATGGAATCCGTATAAAGATAATTTATAGTGCTATCATTGTCTCTGGATGTTCTGGATAGTTGGCTAGAGGGTAGCATAGCTACAGACACTTAGGCCTCAAATTGGGCCCATTATGAAACCTCCCTTTAAGGCTGCTCACTCGTCCCACTAGTCAATATTGCGTGCGAACTTGGCGGGTGAGGAGTTGCCAATGCTGACCATACTAGGCCAGCACTCCCCTAGTATTAGATGCCTAGTGTTTACTAGAGCTGGGCAGAGATATATTACAAGCTCTGCTGTTTCTAGTTCTTCATTGCACTCTATCTCAAGCGCAATTGTAATTTCAAATGGGCGTACCTGGACGATATGTTGGAATTTATAGTACTTCATCATAAACATATAGATATTCCAACTGAATAGCACATCTTGTTCCTGTTGTATTATGAGCTAGACAGGTGCTATGTAGCATTTTACGTAACGAAAAGTGAGATATTTCGCATAAGCACGACATTATGTACACGAGGCTGTAGCCGAGTTTATTAATTCGCGCGAATGCAAGAAATACATTTTCCAGCGAGTTATGTACATCATTTTCCTACTACCCTAAAAATATCTCTGATTGTGATGTTTTAGAGGTTAACGTTTTAATTCTGTAGACATTGAGTATTAGTAGATTTCAGAAGTTAAGTTGGCCATATTAGTATATATGTGTGTCTGTATTGTGTTTAATATAAATGGTGTATGGATAAAGTATTATTATTGTAATAATTTATAATTATTTCAGAGTGTATTGTAATGAATCGTTACTGCTATCGGTTTTCATTACGTATAAATGTCATGAAAACTGCCTGCAATAAATAAATGTAAGTTAAAGCCGCTAGAATAGAAATTGTGAAGCTGACATTTGACAGCAGATACAATATACCGAATGTAAAACGTACACGTTGCGTTATGAACTTATAAGGCAACGCGTTATGTTATACTCAACTTCCCTGCATTAGCGTACGATATCGTAGGTTGTCGTAGGTGGTCATAGGAAAAATGTACAACATAGCGAGGTTCACCTTGATTGAAAATATCGCAAAACGAATGTAAAGACGAAATAATAGGTTAGGGTTCGGTTGTATAAAGCAGGTATGTAACTCACAAGTTAATTCCAATCCGTGATTTAAACTTCACTTTTGACAGATTTGACACATATGGTGACATTGTCATATAGAAACGAGGTACATGAGGCTATGAAATGGAAAGCAACAACAATTTTTGCACCATCTAATAATTTAAGCACGACTATAGTTAAATTTCCTGTGTATAACAAAGTCTAGATGTGCCAACATTTTGAAATAAAACGGATGATATGCAAGCGCGGAATTCAGTGGTGTGATTCTATTGTCATAAGGAAAAGCGTAGTCGTAATCGAAAGAAATTAAAGTTGGCTAGCTTTTTCAATTGTAATACCGACTAACATTGTTCAGATCTTTAAGTGACATCGTAAGATATTTGTTGCCCAAGTTCCTCCCTCCACGATAGCCCTTGCGATTATGATTGCACTATAAATCAAGCTTAATTGTGAAAAAATGATAATCGGTACGGACTCTACTGCCAGTATAAACGAGAATTAAAATATCAATTAAACATCGCGCTATTGAACCTCGTCGCGTGAGCCATGAGTCAAAAGTCCTTATAAAAGTAGCCTAATTGAACTAATTTAATTAATGTAAATATATTATTAAATTATTAGTACATTCACATTTTAGAAACAAGGTAGAACAAACTTTATACAAGATTAAATTAAAACTTGATAGTAATTAAAATAATTTGTCGATATTTTGCACATTTCAATATCCTTGGATAATTGTAGTGTTGTCAATTAATTTCAACTTTTACGAAAACATTATTATGTTTAATTATAGCCCGGGGTGTGTTATACGGTAATCGATTAATTGGGCCGTTCAAAAGGCAAATAGAGTTTTATGAAAACACAATATTAAATAGTTTTAATACTGAATAAACAAATTACAAGACGAAGAAAGAAAATATGGAGTAATTTCTCACTATTTCCGCGTCTAGAATGTATGCAATTCAATTCAGGAAATCGTAAAATCAAGCGATATGGGAAAATGAACTACGCATTTAATAGTTATTTACGTAACAAGTACGCAAAATTGAGCTTTAGCGGCCAATTCTTAATGTTTATGTAATATGAGAAGAGTCCGCTATAGTATTTTGCATACGTATTACACACATATTTTTGTATACTTTCGGAATTGTTTGATACATCGAGAAAACAAATTTCCATAGCCTAATACAGGGGTCGGCAAATTTTGAGACGGCTAAATGTGCCAGAATAGTCCCTACCAAATAGCCCGCCACAAAATAGTCAGTCGACAAAATAGCCCTTAACAAAATGACCCCGACTATTGTTATTGATATTAGTTTAGAGATATAACTCATGTGAAAGTGCTTTATAAACAGTGTTACTCTCGTGGAAAGAAGCAATAAAGAAGAAACAAATCATATTGGTAGTATTCCTAGGTTTCAAAAGAGCGTTTGAAACAATTAATAGGGAGTTGCTGCTAAAAAATTGAGTCTGGGAAATCAACTGGTTTAGAAACTACCTAGAACCCAGGCTAAAAATAATAATAGTATCTCATCGATTCAGGAAAATTCGTTCGGGGTGCTGCAAGAAACGGTGTTGGGTCCTAACATATTCATCATATATGTAAACGGCATTGTGAGACGCATTAAGCTGTACGTGACTGGAAAAAATATAACAGATATGATTAATACTGTCAATGAATATTAATAAAGTAGCAAAGAAAGTGGATCTCTGAATAGGTAAAACATTAGTATGTGGACCAAACTACTTATTTACAAATCAATTATATGACCACATTTTGATTATTATATTACACTATTCAGTAACTACCAAAATAAAACTGAACTAATTCTGCTGCAGAAAAAAATCAAAAATTTCATAATAACCAGTATATGACAACCAAAATGTATCACACTAACCTTACCTCAACAGTTGCTTTATTGTGTTATTGTGCTATTATTAGTCCAAATTAATCTGTATTAATATTAACGTATTGTAACGTGTGCCAGAAATTAATTTCAGCCATATGGCACGCGGATGGATAAACGTTGGCGCCTCATGCACTCGCTATTCAACGTGAATGCCTTTATTAGTCCATGTAGCCTAGTTCTAAGAATAAGCATATGTGTGCAATTCATTCGCGTAGGTATTCATTTTAAAATCATTGGTTGCGAGAAAAATTATACATATACCGGATGTCAGGATGAATAATGAGCTGTAATTCATTCATATATGTACAACGTGCTGTGGGTAGGTAGTAGTATTCTAAATTAATTGATTGTAAGGTATAACGATATGGATTTTAAATAAGACCAAATACTTTAAAAAATTAATCTCAATCCACCTGGTATTAGTAAATTTAAAAAATCTATTTATATAGGGCCCCGGTTTTTACCTTAGCCTTAGAGAAACCCTATGAAAAGCTGTGAAAATTAGAGAATAATTAGTTTTTTTTTAATATCGGGACGACAAGACAGAATCTGGCCGAAGGGAGGAAGCCGACGTTTATGTAGGATATTGTGGAAAGATTAATATTGTAGAACGTGTATATTTATCATAATAAATAAGTTGTAAATAATTAATTAATTTTGAAGACTCATAAGGTAAGAATTGTCTGCAATTGATTATTACGATATAATCACAAACCAATGTGTTTGACCCTAACGAATAAAAACACAAAAACACTTTAGGACTATCGATAGTTAGACTGACAAATGAAGGACATATAGTTTTCGAATAAAACAAATAAGATAATTTCGGTTTCAAACCATAAGCAATACATATCCGACAAGGAAATGGTAATAATAATACTTATTCAAGAGTGCCATACAACAGATAATTTATATAGCGTAGTAACGGACTATCCATGATTTTTATTAGATATTTTGACAACTTCGATGGTGCTTAAAAAGCCTAAAAGCGAAATCGCAAGTACAAAATGCGAAATAGCATCGGCGAAATTGCGAAATGGCTAATACGAAACGTGAATTGGCAAGTACGATATACGAAATGGCAAGTACGATATACGAAATGGCAAGTACGATATACGAAATGGCAAGTACAAAATGTGAAATGGCAAGTGCGAAATGTGATATGACAAGAACAGAATGTGATATGACAAGTACAGAATGTGATATGACAAGTACAGAATGTGATATTACAAGTACGAAATGTGAAATGACAAGTACCAAATTTGAAATGGCAAGTAAGAAATCAGACATGTCAAATGTTAACTACGAAATGCGAATTTTCAAGTAACAAATGCGATGGCGGGACATTATTATTATCATTAATTACAACATGCACAAAAGCCAGCTGAACGAGAACACTAGAATCAAATAGGGGCGACTTAATCTCCAGCAATGAAGTACAATATCGTTGTGTATGATGATGCTATTGATGATTATTCCCAGTTATAATTGGTACCTTCTTAAAAATGTGGATCAAATATACCACACCTAGTTTCATTAGTTACTACTGAAACCTTAACCGTTAACTGTAGTTCTGGTTCAGTGCAGCTATGTTTAAAATGTTCGTGACAAATGTCATACGTTAATTCGTGTTGCAATATATTAACACGTTTGTGTACGGCTTATCTCGCAAACGATTTTCTCTTTTAATATGCGAAAATAGAAACTCTGTACATATTCGGCTTGCATTGTCTACACAATTATTTCTCTTGGTTTATAATATTTTAATTGTAATACTTACTTTAATTATAAAATCATTAAAATTATTGCGGACTAGTGTGTATTTATTTTAATAATAGTATTCAAGAAGCTCGTAAACATCCAATCAATCAAAGTTCAGTCGCAAATTTAAGGATGTTAAAAGGTATATAATGATCAATTAATGGATATATAGTTTTAAAAAGGACCCAAGCAATACGGTTGGAGGTTCTGACTTTTTGTGCTATAGCCAATTCACTTAGAACAAATATTGAAAGAGCGGGTATAACAAATCAGCGCAATAAAACCCACTATCCAACAAGAAATATATATATATATATATATATATATATATATATATATATATATATATATTATATAATTATATATTAAATATTATACAAAAGGAGTTTTCTCTGTCCCTCCCCGGTTCCCAATATCTGCATCACCAATTAGTAAGCAATACAGTTTTATTTGATTGATTCGAAGGTGCCCGCGCTATAAAGGGCCTGAAACGAAATGGCAAGTACAAAATGCAAATTGGCAACTGCGAAATGAGAAATGGCTAGCACGAAACGCAAATTGGCAAGTACGAAATGCGAAATGGCAAGTACGAAATGAGAAATGGCAAGTACGAAATGTGACATGGAAAGTACGAAATGTGAAATGTCCAGTACGAAATGCGAATTCGCAAGTACGAAATGCCATAGCGAGATATTATTATTATTAACCGCAACAGACACGAGAAACAGCTGAACGAGAATACTAGAATCAAATAGGGGCGACATAATCTCCAGCAATAGAGTACAATGTCGCTGTTTATGGATAGGTAATGATAATGAATCACAGTTATAATTCGTATTGGTTTTCAAATTATTATTTCATCACCTATTATTTATTATATTGCGCTAGTAATATTTATACTATTATTATATTACTTATTATAAATAGTTAAAATTAAACAAAATTTAGTTACTACCACACATGGCAACACAACAGCTTGCTATTTTAAAAACCATTTTCGTAATGTGCCCATTACATAATATATCACGTACAATAATGTATTGTAAAATTATGACTTATTTCAAGGCTATTTTCTAAATAATTACGATTGCAAATGTGCTATTGTTAGATAACTAAAAATATAACAAATGGATATGTGTTACGATATTTTGTGTGTATGTTGAATACAAAAAATATGAAAACATTATATTATATTTTACTAAACATCACCTGTATCGGTTTTTAATAGTGATGAGCACAATCGAATAAAAATTAGGAGTAATGCCACTATAGGAAAAACGAATTCATAAAAAGAAGACCTATAAAATATAAATTGATTTTCAAACCACAAAGAGGTAAATAGGTAGATAGATAAAGCGTTGTCTCTACAGGGGCCCGCGTGAAATAGTTTAAAATTGTCATCAATTACGAAATTAACAACCAAAAATATAACGGAATTTATATATTTCGTTCACGATCGAAAAAGAAATAAATAATTTTCGAATACCAATTTCTTTTACTAAACACCTCCTAGTTCATATCACGACAGGCTTGTTCTTCTACTGCGCAGCTCTTATCAGACTTCGAAAAAATCCTTGGAATTTGTATCTCACCCTTCTTGAATCTATGAAGAAGTTCTATGAGATAGAACAAATATTATTGATGTGATAATGACTCAAGTAAGTGAAATTCCTACTTACTTCGAAAATAACCAATATAAAAGAATTATTGGAACGCGGTTTGTTTCTCAGATAAAGTTATACTTTCAATATATGTATTTAATATACTATATATATTTAAGCTATAATGTTTTATACATTATCTAATTGGAATGTTTATTCATAGTTAGTTAAAGTTTACATTATGTAAACCCATTCGTTTAGTCGTTTATTCGAACGATATAATTTCGATGTATGTCCATTTGTTCACTATGAAGGTGTAATAAAAATAAGTAAAACATTAACTCGTTACAACAATTTAAAATTTAGTTCTATCGACCAACATTTAACAACCATCAGGTAACTTTTTCAACTGTTCTCAAAAATCGCTTCTAATTAATTATTGCTATATCGTGATGTTGATAAATAAAAAATTGCGATAACATATAATTATACTTTATGAAGCGCCATACAAAATATTCCAACAAGGACAACCGCTTTACATATTTAATTACTTACATATACATTATTTTTCGCTGGTCCACGTTATTATTATGAACGTAAAAACAAATTAAATTGTATTATAAGCGATGGATTCGTGCACACGTCCACTTAAATTTAGACACGCGTGTACTAATGTGTGGAAAAAATCATACAATTAAACATACAACTTATGCATTTATGCTATTTTAATGCCCTTTTCTTTTAGTATTGACGTTATTACGCGTAAGGCGCGATTATGCTCAAATAAAATAACAAATAAGGAATAAAACAAGCAATTTATAAATAATATTAATTTTAGGGGGATTATTTCTGTCGCAGACTTGTCAGCGACACCTCTCGCGTTTTTAGTACGATTAAGTAGAATTAAGTAAAAAAAAAAAAAATAAATAAACTGTAAAAATGAAATCTTGTAGGAAATAAGGAATAAAATTAGCAATAAAGTATTCATTTTAGGGGCATTATTTCTGTCGCAGACTTGTTAGCGACACCACTCGCGCTTTTAGTAGGTTTAAGTAAAAATAAATTATCTGTAAAAATAAAATCCGTTTTTGTCTTGTATAATGTCCAGTTACTATAACGCGTAGCGCACATGACTATTTTCTACCTGGGGTGGGTCAAGTGCCTGTGCGACTGTGCGAGAATGTGGGATGATGGGGGCAGTTTCTATCTGTATTTTTGTGTTAGATAGTGAAAATAAAGCTAGTGTTCCTCTAAACGTGGCTAAGTACAAACGCATTAAGTCATGCGCATTATTTCACCACCCTCCAATCTGCCCAATGCCCAGATGATTTCGCCGGGGTTCCTCCGTTCATCAAAACTCAGTACAAGACTGCCGGCACCTGTAACCACTAGGCTACTGAACGGGATTGAACTAAATATTATATGTGTATTCTTTCAAAATAATTAACCCTCGAATTTCTTCGGTTTCTGAACTGAATTATTTCTTATTTTATCCAAAAAGATTCTAATTTATACTGACCTTTCAAGTCTTTCAAAAACCCATTTGTTTTCAAAAGTAGGTTGCGTCAATACATTCATGGAGGAGGGTTCTCGAAAATATTGATAAACACAAATGCTTCACACAAGTTCTCAACATGCTTATTAGAGTTTCAATAATAAATGACAACTAGTGAAAATGGTCAGGAAATGTTTTTAAACAAACATGTTATTAGGTTGTTTAATGCGAATATTTTTTCTTCAAAAATGTAGACAGTATTATTATTTTTAGCAAGCATAAAAATTTGACATTTATTAAAAGCTCATTTGATGATACTTATTTTTGTGTGTAGGCTCTAGGTAAGATCTATCTTTAATATTGAAGTCTATTAACTTTATAATGAATTAAAGCCGCTTTCGTTTATCATTCGGGTGCTGTTCCAAGCGTTTATAGTTCGAGTATCCGTGGAACGCACGATTTCACCTCGTTTTTTACCGCGGTTATAAAGTTATTTTTCATCATGTAAAAACGCATTCATCATTTCAATGTGTATATAATATTATATTATGTGTACATGATACGCAATACATATACATACATATAAGTTCTCTTATCATTCCGCAAGCACGGTGTGAATCATCCGGGGCAGCTAGAAACGATAAACGAAAGCTGCATAAAGTTATCAGTTCCAGAGAAAAATAAACAATGATTGCTCACAAATAAAATGACTATGGTTTAAAAATTGATAGCATTTTAGAATAATTTTGAGTGTAGTTTAAAATTATTTAATTGTTGCTATACCGTGATGTTGATGAATAAAAAATTTCATAACTTGTAATTATAGTTTTACGAAGCGCCATATAAAATATTTAAACAAGAATGACCGGTTTACTTATTTAATTACATATACATATAAAATTCATTGCTTCAGGTTATTATTTTACATTTCGAACATAAACAAACAAAATAATTTGTATTATTAGCGATAAGTTTATATACACGAGTAGTAAGATTAGCACACGCGTAGTAAGAATCGCACATGCGTAATAAGATCAGCACACACGTAGTAAGATCAGCACACGCGTAGTAAGATTCGCACACGCGAGTATATTATGAAAGAAAAACATTAACTACAATTAAATGTAATTCAAAATAATTTTGTATTATTAAATATTATTTTATATTATATTAAATTTTCGAAGAATTATTCTACCAAGAATAATATCTAGTGATGAGTTTGTGTACACGAGTAGTAAGATTAGCATACGCGAGTAAATGTATGAAAGAAAAAAACGTTAGCTACAATTAATTGTTCAAATTAATCATTTTCTATTTTAACTTTTCGGGCAATTACAATAACAAGAATAATATCTCGTAAAAAATAGTAAAAAAAATGCCAAATAGATGTTTCTTAAGACAAGCCTTTGAAATAATATTTCCTTCGTTTTCTTTTTTTTAAATTGCTAACCCTTTATTTATAAAAATCATGGGTTGTAATATTATAGTCGGTGAGAACAATTATGAAATACTAGCTGATTATTTATTTGAATTTTTCACTTTAATGACATTTCTTGGTTTACTTTATTTTATCGATTTATATTTATATATGTAATTGTATAAAATTATATTTATTTGTTACTACTTTTACTACATTGCCGGGTGATTAAACTCTTCTGAGCTTCTCCCTTTACCGGCGGAAAAGCCTCACGATAGCTTTATAAGGATCAAAGTTTTACACAAGACAAGTTCTTGACTCAAGTTAGTCAAGATCCGAGACAATCTAAATTGTCTCGAATCATACAGCAAATTGTTTGAAATATTGAATTGGATTGTAGATTGAATGGAAAATAAGACGTCTTCAAGAACAAATATTATAAGGACATGCATGAGCGCGGACCAAAACTTATCATCATTCAGATTCATCAATTAAACAAGGCAATTTCTTAGTCAATATATTAATTAATTTTTTGAACAACTTTTGAATCAAGAAATTGTGTTGTCTAAAACTAGCTTTAGAAATTGTTTATGACATTTGTAGTTTGTAAGCGGTCAATTTTAAGGTAATTTGTACGTCACAAAAATAGTTGTACGTACATATTAATGAATATGGTTTTCCATAATGAGTAACACCTCAACGTAATACAAAAATGCAATGAATTACGATGGAAAAAAAATTGTTATTGAATTATTATTCAATTGAATATACATAAAACGATATTTGTGAAGTGTAAACGACTTCAAAAGCGGCCGCTTTTAAGTGCCCGTTCTTCGAGGAAACCAGGGATTTAGCCAATAAACGATATAAGTTAAAAAGCAGTGTAGAGTGAAGCATGATAAAATTACGTGTACATCACCAAATAAAACCTAGTCGGTCAGGTTATAAAATCGCTAAAGTTTATCAATAACTTTAATATTAAAACTCTTAAAACATGTACCATACAAAAAAATCAAACAATGGCTAGTTGCATTTTTAATTAATATACAATATCTCTGTAGGTTTCGTGCGCATTTCTAACTGTAAATCGAAAGAGCATGCAGATTAACGGGTGTGCGACATTTTTGTTACTGTCAAGACAATAATTGTGCTTACTTATAACCTGTCGGTAAATTGTACACGTTGGTGGTGCCCGTCTCCAAATATAATTATATATATATATTTTTTAAAATATTCTGAATTTAAAAAATGATTTGAATCTTTACATACCACATAAAAATATATTCTATTCAAAAATAGTTTCACATAAAGGTGCTTCAATGTAGATTAGATAAGTCGCGAATGTATACTTATTTTTAGAAAACAATAGACACGTGTAGCGTATATTATAGGCACCAAATTTATTTATTGTGATAGAAACTATGTTATCTCCATTAAAACAATTGAGTAGTAATAGCAATCATAATAGGTGATATATTTTATACGCAATCTAATCAAATGGTATACTATTAAAAACTATGTACATACACCAGGTTTATTGATAGTGGGAAAGATATCGTTTGAATTCTCCTACTTGCAAATGGGTAACTAGAATCCATGAATAGTTTATAAAAGATAGTTTATCGGGCTATCGTGAGACTTTTCCACCGGCCAAGGGAGAAGCTCAGAGGAATTTAATGACCCAGTATTAATCCTTTCGGCCCTGCCGGTGGCATTTGCCACCATAACTTGCACAGGCCTCTACTTACTACATATCCATGTTTGCTTTTAATCAATAGATTGCATTCCAACAAGGTATTTTAAAGAAAATCCATGCGCAGTTTTAGAAATGTTTGTATGTTGATGTGTGTGAATAAACATATTAATAATTAGATAGACAATATTTTCAAATTTAAAAATCCAGGGCTGAAAGGGCTACTTTTAACTTCACAGAAACCCTCTGAATACATTATATTTATATAAATATTGCAATTATAATCTTAATTGTTGTAAATATGGTAGTAGGTTTACCCATGAGAGAGTTGAATATAATACCAGAAAACATTTTACTTTTAAGCAATTATTCACAGATAAATGTGAGAAAAAAAAGAATTTTTGTAAGTAAATGATAAACTTGTGAGAAAACATTTTATTTTTATGTTCTGTGCATTGATAAAAGCCGCTTTCGTTTATCCGCTTTGAACCGGTTTGTTCTAAGCCAGCCCAGAACAGCTCCCGAATGATAAATAAAAACGAATAAAGATGCTGAAATGGATGCAATAAAGTAAAATATTGATTATTATTTATTTACCTATAAGTAACAATCAATATTTTCCTTTCCAAAATACGTTACAAATGGATAAACTTAAAACTAAAATGGTGTCTTAATCATTATATTCAATTTATATGGTAATATTAGAGTATACTTATAACAAAATAATTCACGTAGTATACACCCTGCGAAATTAACTTTTGTCGCTAGTTAAATACTAACTATGACATGAAAATAAAATATAATCTATTTTTGCTAGTTCAAATTTGTATGTACATTCACTACCCCCCCAGCACATATAACCACTAGTCGCCCTGTGGCGTGCTGTATCGCTAAGTTTTGCAGTCGTTGTACGAGGTAGAAATGTGCTCATCGGGAGCGGCTTGCACGACAAGTAGAAGACGACACAATAAGCCCGGAGTAGCACACAGTGATAAACGAAAACAGCTTAGTTCAGACACAGCGCTGCACCTCATCATTTAGTTATCTATACCAGTCTATCGGCGAAGAACAAGTGTGCCAGGAAAAATAGTTTCAATACTCTCAGTGCAAGTACACTTATGTTCTGTAGATGATAATAATAACAAATATAGTGGTGATAATTCACTACAGAAAGTAATTTTCAAAAATATTCTTTTACTTAAATACAAATAAATTTTATTTTCATAGTTTCAAAATGTAATACAATGGATCCCAGTCAATTGGGAAGCCAGTTCACTGGGATAGCCACCTATTTGGCGCAAAGAAAAGTTCCGATGCCATAAAAAATATAAACGTGGATATGCGAGGCAGCACCAAAATTGGAATTGACTGTACATCAAAATAGTAGATACACATTTAAAAACCTGGAGTCATATAGAATATCACCCAATATTGTAACTTTGAAAAAATAATAGACTGAAATTGATTGCCACTTCCAGAACCACAAACTCCTAACAAAATCTCGCAAGGTAGATGAATCCTCCATCCTTTTTTATAAAAAAAACTGTTGTAATTGTAATAGTAATTGTCACTTACTTTTGTTTGTATCGCATATGTCTGGGACTCAAGTTGGTGTTGAAGTGGTCACTCTTAAGCATAATCGAATTATCTTTCCCGTTCTGCGTCGGCGAGATGGTCATTTTGGTTCTATACGACACTGTCAATTGTAACGTGCCGATCGGCGTGCAGATTTGACCAACTCGAACTTGCTTGTAGCCGTCGCCCAAACTGTGCAACTGTGGCTCGTCCATGTAGATACGATAGCAAATGACGTACGAATCGGGTCCTTGTCTACGCGATAATTTATAGGCAGGTGTTACTCTAGTTACGGACACTAGGGATTTCAGTAAAATGCCCATGCGGTTATACACGGTGTGTGTGACTCGCACTGAGGGATCACATTGTTCGGGTAAAATTCCAAGGCACCATGATTCCAGAACCATTTGGTCTCCTTCTACGGTTCTTAGGGAGATTTCTACGCAGAGTGGCAAGCGTGCGGCTACTATTTCGCCGTTCAGGGCTTTCTTGGTTTCATTTAGCACTTCGGGGAGATCTTCAACGGCCAGATTAAACTGGAAATAAAAAACAAACATTTATAGATATAGCTTCGTATTATATTTGAGTTAGTTATTATTAGAATAATCAATGGTTAATGCGAAAGTACCGCCTAGACATACGCATTATCCTCTAACCCTTAAATTAATGATTTTTTTTAAATGCATATTATTTAATAGTTGCCGCCACTCGTCCACTTACTACAAAACAAAATCGCCATTTATTAGCAAAATCATTAATCATATGTATGCAGATATCTATAAAGAATTACAGTTTTTGTAATAACGTTTTTAATTAGGCAGTAAACATTTTAAAAGATACTGTTGCAGTTCTGCAACAATATGCAATTAAGAGCTATTAAAAATATCTAAATTAGGTAGTATTTGTTAAATAATTGCATTTATAATTTTTGATTCAAGTTGGAGAATAAAAATGCAGTTATGGCTGAGAGCATCTTTTAGGAAGCAAGAGACATAACTCTCCAAACAACTTGATAATTATGTAAATCAGGATTTTGGACTTTAACTATTTGTTTTTATGCTTATAATTTTTCAAGGGCAGGTGATTTAAAAACTGGTATTTAAAATCAAATAAACAACTTTGCTATGCAAATTTTAAACATAACACTATGGCAACTATGGGTAAGAGGAAATAATTGCATAATTATGCTATTAACGCTAAAATATGTACATCTGCTAAAAAACGTTAATTTATTTGCTCGAGATATGGGTTGATTCATTCAAAGTTTGATGTAAAATTTTGTAATAACTAATTAAAACTAAAAAAAAGTTATTTCCTCTATAAGCAGTAATCCGAATAATTGTTTAAGAAACCCTGAGGTAGAGTTTATGGTTTAATTTTAGGCAAATATATATAAAATCTTCTTATTTAAATGTAGGTTGTAAATATTATCGATTGCGACTCTACAGATATATATATATATATATATATATATATATATATATATATATATATATATATATATATATATATATATATATATATATATATATATATATATATATATATATATATATATATATATATATATATATATATATATATATATATATATATATATATATATATATATGTGCGGCTCAATGGGGAAATCCAATTGAAAGAGAATAATATATCGTCGCCTAAACAGCAACAGCACATATCTAAAATTTTACTCGAGGTTACACGAGGGAGAAAAACTGATTATAAAATCTATATTGGAGTTATTTTACTCTGACAAGTTATTAATTTATTATTTTATTGCTTATATTTTATTTATTTTAACCAGGAGCAATTTAATTACTGAAATAAACATTTTATAATAAGCTTTTCTCTCTCCTGTCAACCCTAAATAACATTTTAGCTGCTAGGCGACGATATGTATAATAATATATGTATTATGTATAATAAACAAACTAACGCCTCTAAATAAAAATGTGGGATACATTTGGCTGTTTCACCTCAAACGTGTGCCGACCCCTAAGCTAGAGGATAGGGAGACGCTAGAAGCAATCAAATGCGGGTCCAGGTGTGGACTCCTATAGCGCTATTGACCCTTCATGCCAAATAGTGCCTAGATAATGTGTTGTATGATACGTGTTCTTTGCGATTAAAGCCACGAACACACACACACATGCGTTCGAATTCGCACTAGAAAGCAATAAATCAAAATTTTCTACATTTTTTCTACATCCGCGCGAGACGTGGCGCCATGCGGACGACCGTTTTATAGCTTTCTCAGTTTTAGAAATAAATTAGTAGTGCTGACGAAACAACACAGTCGCATATGTTCGTACGGAAGGAAGAACTGCATTATGGACGCATATGTGTTCAGGGCGTCATGCTGTAACGTTTAATTGTTGTCAAACAACTTTTAAATCTTGTGCTACCCAAGACGGATTTAATTTAAATTATCTGTAAATAATTTGAATTTCAATAGCAGAGAAAATTTAATATTTCATATATATTATAACACTAAGAAAATAAATTCATTAACAAAAGTTCCTTCGCATAAGTTTGCCAACCCGTGAGCTACAGGGATGCGGAGACGCTAGATGCAATCAAATGCAGGTATTTTTGATAAGAATTAGCAAAAAATGGTTAATATACATTGAAAATCTCAAAGAAAATCAATTACCAAATTCAAATATAATATTTAATGAGATTTAAAAACACACAAAGAATCGATACCAACGGGTCTATTCTGCAAGTTCAGACCGGTCTAGTAAAAAGTACCAGACCCATCTGAAGTTATAGAATAGACCCTCAGTATATGTAATTTCGTAATAGCTTAAGTAGGACATTCGCAAACAGAAATCGTTTACACATGCTCTGTTCTATTACTTTATATGAAAATAAAAATGTGCAATATTCTCGGCACCCCTTTTAGAAACTCGCAGCTCGCCTTTTGAGAACCACTGCTATAGCATGTTTAATCTTTTTACCAATCAGTGTCAAGATTAGTATTTTTTTTTTTGTTGGGATTAATGCTTTAAAGTTTTATTATTTCCAAACAAAGTTGATTTACAATCAATTTATAATAGACCAATAAACCAATAACCAATAATTATCCTCATTATAACCATATCGAGTGACGTATTATCCACACGTAAAGTTACTTTATTCCACTATTACAGAAATAGAATAATAATCAACACAAATCATTGAAGTGGGTTGAAAAATTAGTTATTGGAATTAACATTAATATTTAATTAAGTAAGACATACATATCAGTTTATTTTAAGTTTGTTTTCGTCGATAATAATCTTGTTGACGATATTTTCGGATATCGTCGCTTTCTAAGCCTCATAAGTTCAGGAGACATATATGTGCCAGCTAATGTCATATTTTTTTAGTTCGAATAAGTTTAGCATGATAATTAAGACATTTGAGTTTCACAATGGGCCCGTTTTTAGGCCTAAGTGTCTGTAGCTATGCTACCCTCCAGCCAACTATCCAGAAGGCATTTGAGTAGTATTTAATTGTGTACAAGTTGTAGCTTCTGTATTCTTAATTAGTAGCTTAAATTCAAAATAACATATTTTTACAAAACTTATATTCACTGTAATTTGAATCATTTATTTTTTTTGTGTGGTTTATCCCACTTTTGCATGTTAGTATTTGACCGTTCTATATGATAGTCAGCTTATCATTAAACCAATATTTATGACTAAATTATAAAACTTCCTCATTACAATAATTTACAACAGGCAATTTACTGTCAGAATTGTCGGGACTTGATTCATCTATAATAATCATGAAACATTGGAGCAACATAATCTAGAAAACTCAGTAAATCTTTCTTTTTACACGCCGATGTAGTTATAACTACCCCCGCTTTAAGAACGGATGGACTGGGTTAGAATTGGCCCGGGTATCGGTACGATTTGTCGTTCAACAACACACGACACTGCACATAACCCGGGGACAATTTTCAGTAGTAAGTCCTAACAATCGCATACACATACACTAAACAGGCCAGACGGACCCTAAGGTCGATTGTCAGTTATAGAATTGTAATACCGTAACTACTACTCTTTCTTTTTTAAGGAATTTATATAATTTCCATTGGGATTCAGTAAATGTAGTGTAGTGTAGTGAAAAGTGTGGATATTAACTTTTAAATAAATCTAAATTATCATTTGAATATTAGTAATAAATTTTGAAAGGGTTCTCAACTACAAACCGCACCCATTGAATGTTTAACCATTATTTAACTTAAAACCATTTTTTCTTTCGGTTAGCTTTAATGACTAAGCCAATTTTATAGAAAATACATATTTGCAAAATGCAGTTTTTGCTTTTCTACTAAACCAAAATCCTGATCACATCGTAGATAAGAATGACTACTAACCAAATGTATTGACACAATTTCATTTCTGGGAATTCACGATAAAAACATGAATTGGCAAAATGGATTTAAAGAAAAGCTTTACACCACTACCGCGCACGAATTACGAGGGTGCTTTGAAAAGTTCGCGAAATGAAAGGGAAAGTGAGAATCATAAAAAAATCTCCCTTAAGTTGAATGCACTTCATCCATCGATGTTCTAAGTTCGCTCTCACGAAAGTGAAGTGAAGTCCTGCAAAATATAGGTGCGTTTACTTCTTCTGTGAAAAAGAGTTTTCCTCCGAAGAACATTTTTATTCGGGGAGATAGATGGAAGTCAGAAGGAGACTTATTAGGCGAATAAGGTGGGTGTTGAAACATATTGTACTTCAGTTCATTCAATTTTCCCATTGCTACCACGCTTGTATGGGGACGTGTATTGTCATGATGGAAAATAATCTTATTCTTACACAAGTCAGGTCTTTTTTCAATATTTTTTTTATCTACTCGGCCTACAAATCTATCGTAATATTCACCGTTTATTCTTTGGCCCTTGGAAAGATAGTTAATTAGTAATATTCTCTTAGCATTCCAAAAGACTGACGCCATAACTTTTCCAACTTACTTCACAGACATTGTAGTATAATAATGAACCCAAATCGTTTTATGTGATTAAAGACAGTCTAAACTATCTTAACAAATTCTTACTCTCTGAAGGTTTTGATCGATAGTCAATATGCGCCATATACACCAATTTAGATTTATAAATAAAATTAACATAAAACTAGATTTTAACAATTTGAGGGGTTTACACTCAATTATTCATTCATATTTTAAATAATTTTTAAAGATTTAAGAAAATTAAACGATCGAACTTTGTTCTCGCGTTTAAACAACATTGCATGGATAAAACGCTACCTAAATTACATAAACAAAACAACTATTTTGTTGTTAGTTTAGTTAGTAGCACTATTATTTTTAGAAATATAAACTGCTGTTCAAAATTATCGCCATCAATTTAAACATAATACTTTAGATGAGCAAATGTAAACCGATATATCTTTACAGCTAAATTTAAAAGGCATTGCAGAACAGTTTACATTGTTTCGGTTTCAAATTTATACTATTCTGAGCAAAAAATCAAAATAAAACAATAATAGGATTTGGAAAACGTGTTTTTATTGACAAAACTAATAACTAAGATGATTTGAGCTTATACCTAACAGGTCGTCGATCTCGAATAATGATATAATTCGCCGTGGCAATCCGTATAATATAAAAACGAAGACAATGTTTTGAGGCCGACCTACTTTTGTGCTGTGGAAAAAACTGTCAGTGTACTATATTGTTCACATGCACTGGTGAACAATATAGTACACTGACAGTTTTTTCCACTAACTGCGGACAAAAACAACGCGATAGTTGCGTATATTGATAGCTTAAATTATTAGAAGTTGCAACAACACACTTCGCGCACAATATTGCGTGGTAATATTTTAAGAGGAAAAGTTTACAAATAGTCACGGGCTTGATAGTCTGATCACATCATAAGCCGTCGGATGATGAGAATTTTTCCTAATTTCTAATGTTTGAATTGAGGAATATTTGTGCACTCCTTAAGAGCAATACAGGCTGCTGTAGGTTATATGGTGCTGGCAAATGTCGTCTCAATGTTCAAATGAACACTAAATAGTATGTCGCGGGCCAGTTTATAAATTCGATACGGACTCCATTCAGTCAATACATGTCCTTATAACAAAATCAGAACCAATAACTACTGAACATAGGACTTTACTTAATCCTGGAGAATGTTCTCTACGTATAATTCAGCATTAATTACTCTTGTGAATAGGGACTGAATACTCCGTACGACCATACAAAGAAATGTCCGCTCAAAACATTTTAACCCACGACCAAACGGTTGATAATGATGATATGAAATAACAAAAGGGTTGCTGGCATTTCAGCTGTCATTCCTCCATCCATCCATTGTGAAAACTGATAATGGCTTTTGGAAGGATGACGCTTACCTTGCGCTGGTCTAGGCTGGAAGGTGCCAACCGTTGCTAGCCTTTCGAAGGTGAATTTGGGGCATTCACATAGATCGGCGTCCCTCTTGTCGGTTGTATATTCTACATAGTGGATCGACATTTTCATTCCATTTGGTTGAGATCCTTTTTTAGCGTACAATTCCTGTAAGCTTCCTCAAGTCATCTCTCGAGAGACGTGCACAAAAACGTGCCAGTACAGTAATCGACAATTGCATTACCCTCATTTTCACTATGCCCCTTGACCCATTGGAGAGTTAACCTGTTGCGGGTGGCAACTTTCCCCAAGGCGTGGTGGCATTCGCCTAGACTGACTCCATGTCGCTCTGCTGTCTGCCGTGAAGATACGCATCCTTGTACCTTTACATTTTTTTCCGGCAGCGATTTCTTCCGCAACAGATAATTGCAAGCACTAACGTCCGTAGAACTCTACTAAAACTGCTCGTGTTGGTAGAAATTTGTAATTTTAGGGTGGAGTACACTCGAGTATTTAGAATTTTTCGAGCCATCGGTATAAATAGATATATCAAAATTAGTTGAGACGTCAAACTGTCTTTGATTTTGCGAACAGATGCGGAAGTGTCTGTGAAATCGATAGACCGGCATGATTTTGTCTGACCGCAGATTGAACAGGGTAATGGCTTTACACGCCCATATTAAAATCTGCTTATTTTGCCTATACTATGTCTGCATCTCCATAGATCTACCGGCTGCAGTCTGACCTTCATCGCCTCTCCCCTAAGAGATATATTTAAAGGTGGGAGACCTAGCATTGCTTCCATCGCTGCGGCGACAGTTGTTCGCATAGCACCAGTTACACTACAACAGACCATACGCTTACTTGCAACGGTTTTAGTGTTGCTGTTGTTATTTGAGTTCTGGGCCACCAAACTATAGATAGCACAGGATGACACGAAATTATACTCCCCATGTGCGCCCAATTGCCCTGCGACACTGCCAGAAGGTCTTAATTGCTATATTGCTATATATATATATATATATATATATATATTTAGTTTGTTATCTAGAACAATTACTTGATATTTTACTTGTGTTGCTAGCTTATGAGTTTCTAATAATACTTCTGCAGTTTTAGATGGTATGTACGCGTATGTACCATCACCCCTCCGTTGGTGTGATGGATTCTATGAGAGAGCTCTGTTTAGTCTTGCAGCGACTTTTCTACCTGACCATTCTCCAGGAGTCTCTGCTTTTGACAGACCAGACGCCTTAATTGCTATATTGCTATATATATATATATATATATATATATATATATATATATATATATATATATATATATTTAGTTTGTTATCTAGAACAATTACTTGATATTTTACTTGTGTTGCTAGCTTATGAGTTTCTAATAATACTTCTGCAGTTTTAGATGGTATATACGCGTATGACCATTCTCCAGGAGTCTCTGCTTTTGACAGACCAGACGCTTAAATCGGCTTTAAAAGCTTCCCAATCAAACTGGCGTTTGGTATGCTTCGCCCTGTAAAGTCTTTCTTCAACCTCTAGCTCGAAGCACCATCAGGGACTTACTTGGTCGCTTGATCGGGAGGTTTTGAAAGGGTATGAACTTTCGTAGCTAGAGAGAAGATATGTCTGTAGTTTTCCAACTAGGTTTTCTATGTCCTCTTCTGCTTTAACTGCTTGCATGGCTATTAAACAACCCAAGTCATTCCGTAAAGGGTTAATGTGGAACGAAATTGAACGCAGCTTTTCCTTCTCCGTGTCGTCAAAAACATCCTGCCGCCCATCGGAATAATTCATGCTTATTCTTGTTTCATCAGAGAATAGAACAGTGTCGTTCCAATTTACATGTGCGCGTGCAAATCGTAGTCGAGTTATCCTGTGAGTACTGATGAGTTCTGCCTCTTTTACAGGCCTTCTACTGGTCAAACCTGCCTTTTTTCAGCCTTCTTCTCATATTAAGAGCAGAATTCGTTGCCCGTGTCTCCTAGAGTGAGAAGTAAGCCCTGTGTCGTTCTAACATCTGGCACATGGTCGTATGGCTAACATATAGAAGACAAGCGACATAACGCATACAACCAAAGTTTTCGCTTTCGCAGATTCCAAAGTTTTCAAATGACTCCGACGATTCATTATTTTACTACAGAAAATAAGCCAATCGCATACAAATTATATCAAATTACCTTTCGACATTCACGAGTCATACAAACTTGTCAGCATACAGGAAAGAAGATATACTAAAATCAAATTACGCGTTGTTTTGAACATACATATGTTAAAATGACATTGCATTTGTCGTGGCATTTGTTTTTAGTCGGCATATCTGGCCTTTCATTCATAAAAAAAAACTTCTCTCTTTATAGGTCGCTAGTAAAGGGCAAAAAGAAGCTCAGAGCAATTTAGTCACTCGGTATTTACCTTGACTTCACAGAAAAAACTATGAAATATGATTCGCTCAGGCTCCCCAATCCCAATGCTCAGTACGGTAAGGATGACGCCTCTACCTACTCGGCCACTGAGCTGGATTTGATTATATATTACTTATAAAAGTGAATAATTCCCCAAAAATTTCCGAATGGTGCGATAATTTTGAACAACAGTTTAGTTTCACACTAAGGATGTTAAGATTGTTATCAATTGTTAGTGTTTGATAATAGTGTCAACCTTATTACACTTAGGTAAGTCAGTAATTGTAGATAATCTAGGTCTACCAAAATCGTAATATACAGTGTGAAGCAAATAAGAGGCAAGACTCTGTTACTTCCTTATTTCACGATTGACGAAAAACGGTTAAATATTTTTTAATTCTTTATCACGTAAACTATTATGTGGCGAATTTAAAAAGTAATATTCATTTCCGGTTCGTTTCTTAAATGACACTATATACTTTTATTTCATTATTAACTGGTTGACAATGTGAGGAAATGAATGGTCTTCTAAGAC
This sequence comes from Lordithon lunulatus, assembly GCA_963942505.1. Classification (NCBI taxonomy): domain Eukaryota; kingdom Metazoa; phylum Arthropoda; class Insecta; order Coleoptera; family Staphylinidae; genus Lordithon; species Lordithon lunulatus. Next base: position 50,236,514 of record OZ012666.1, on the reverse strand, counting down.
TAATTATTTACCAAATTTAATAATGTTTTATAATTTCTTAAATGGTTTTATCAGCCTTAATAATATTCAAATGTATCATATGAAATACGGATATAGTATTGTAATCATGCAAGAACAAAATTAGGATAAATACAATTTACAAGAAAATTTTTAGTCTGTCTGTGGAAAATGTCATATTTGTGGTAACTATTTTTCTCAGAATAGTGCTCAATACTATTTTCAACAAGAGAAACAAGTAAAATCATATTGAGCCTTTAAAACTACATGCTACCAGTTCAGAAATCATTGGATTCCAATATAAAAAAATCTCAAATGTGCTTAAATGATTAGGCCATACTGTTTTAGGAATTGCACCATACATTTAATTTTATAAAGTAATTAACAACCAAGCAATTGACAAAAGTAATTTAGATTTTAAAACACTAAGCATATTTCCAAAATCGTGTTTTTGTAGTCTGATAGATTGAAAGTACTATCTGTATCTGTAAAGTAGTTTAATATGTATACACACAAGAATGAGTTAAAGGAAATATCACACATATTTACACTACTATTAATACAATATTCTTTAAAATCAGGAATACATAAGTAAATTTAATGCACTATTCTGACAAATTAACAATCCAAGTGTTAAAAAATAATGTTTATTTATAATTTCATACTAAAATATAAATTTCTCATCAAGATACGAGACCAACCTGGCTCACACCGGTTTAAACTCAGATCATGTAAAATGTATTTTCAGAATAATTTAATCAGCTAAAAAGGCATTCAAAATAATTCAAGCAACGCTACAGAGCAAATAAGAAAAAAATTAAAATTAAAGTACTTCAAGAACTTGTATTCTTATAATAACTTTTCCAAGCACTGTAATTATAAGCCGAGTGTGGCCATCAAATATAAAATTAATATAGCGAATATACAAATAAAATACATTTACGATTTGTTCAAAATTTGTTTCTAAACGTTATAGTAACAACACAAACATCAATGTTTATTAAGGTTTTATCCATACGTATGTTAAAGTAAAGAACATTATTTAGACAAGACAAATCCAGTTTTTTAAAGAATCTAGGTTACTATAATAGCTCTCGATCTTCTATAATGTGCATTCATTTTAAGGTTTTTATCTTTTTTATTATTATTATTGTAAACTCTATAATAACAACCCTAACATTCATGTTTATTAAAGCACACTGACTTATGTGAAAAAGAAACAAATCGCAGAAATCAGTATAAATAAGGATTTTTAATCTGTCTATGCTCTCCAAATAAGGTCTTTATTAAGTATATTCCAGTACACACAATATATAGGGAAATAAAAAACTAAACAAGTTAAATGCATTTGAAATGTAGTTTCTGATGATAAGTCTTTAAGGCACCTTACATGATCAATATTACTGTCAATATTTTAGAATAATAACAGTATTACTGTACGATAATATGTTTAAAATTTTCATTATTCTAAAATATTACCAGTATTACTGTACGATATGTTTAAAACTTTCATTATTCTAAAATATTACCAGTATTACTCATCGTGCAAGGTATGTTAATGATGTAATGAAGAGAATACTGATTTTTATCTGGATAATTCCTCACTTGATAAATATAAAAGGAGAATTGAAGCAAATATTGACAGTATTAGTATTGACAGTATTATTGACCGTGTAAGGTGCCTGCCTTTTAAAAACATTCATTAGGTTTTAAAACTAATATTCAGTCACGTTTACTTATTTCATCACATTTTTTTATTGTGACGAAATATGAAAAATTAATTCCTTATTTCTTATTTTATTTCAGCATAAACCGACCTATACTGTTTATTATCAACGTATATTCATGCATGAATTTTGACGTTTATTTATTTGTATTTTTTTTAATATTACTAATAATAATATAATTACTAATAATAATTCTTAAAGGCCATAATATATCATCGCCTAAGCAGCAACACCACACATCTAAATTTTCTTTGATTTTCTTTGAGGTTGACAGGGGAGAGAGAAACTGATTATAAAATGGTTATTAGAGTGATTTTACTGTGATTGCTTATATTTTATTTATTTAAACCAGGAGCAATTTAATTACTCTGATATACATGAGTTTTTCTCACTCCTGTCAACCTCAAATAAAATTTTAGGTATGTGGTGTTGCTGCGTAGGCGACGATATGTAATTTTAATTTAATATATAAATATTTACTTAATTTCATTATGGTTTTCCCGAAACAAAACACAACAATGCTAATTCACCATTTCACCATGTGTTTTACTATTTTAAATAATCATCTAGTGCCAGATCCTTGTTGTTTGTTATTTTTAAAACTACACACAACAGACAACAACACAGTTATAAACAAATATACATACCCAGTCAGTTCCAGATGTCTGTGTCTTGCATGGTGTCGACTTCTTCTCGCCCAACCTAGACTGCACGATAACCTGTGCGGACTTCAACGCAAGGAACTTGGTGAACTTGTCGAGGTCCTTCTTATCCTGATTGCTGAGCTTCATTGCCATAACACAAATTCTGCACGATTTAAAAGGCAAACATTTCACTGCATGGCAAACAGGAAAAACAAAACACTATCGATTTTCGGGCGTTTTAGTGGAACGAAACGGAACAGCAAAACGCGGGACGCATTATTTACGAATTCCAGGCACTGAATTATTTACCACCGGGCCGCACACAAGCACAAGACATCACACGATCCAAAACCAAACGAAATATGGGAGGGCGGAGTAGACGTGCGTCCAAGAACGTAGTAAATGTCATTACGTCATCAGATACAATGCCGTAGAATGGTGCCGACAACACCCGAACGACAAGACACATTTACAATGTCGCACATAAAAGATGCTGCGGGATCTTATTTAAATTTTAAACTACTTATGTTATCATGCAAATTTAAACATAGAAACAAGCACATATAAATAACATACATATATATTATATATTAACCAAACAAATTTACGTATTTCAGGATTAAATTACATTTTATAATCATCAGCGCCATCTGTAATGTTTTATGTATACTAAATTCTTCCATTTTGATGTATTTTGTAAACAAAACGTATACACAGTGCTCGCTCTATTTCTGTAATACATTAATAATCATAGTGGACCCTACCAACAAATTGTACATTAGTTTATCAAGGAAATAACAATTGTGTGCTGTATGTATCACGTGATTGTTTATTCTAATGTTGGTATCTGCGTCCTCCATTTATTCATCAACGATATCAAGCCGTCAGAAGCTGTGCAGGCGTCAGCGATTTTCCGATTTTCGTCTTCTTTGGTTGTTTATCAAGACATTCGTTATCATTATTATTTGCTATGATATTTCCCTAATAATTCTTGAGAAGATTTTTGTAATAACCGTGAGGTAAGTTAGAAAACCTAAATATTGAGTAAACATAAGCGACGTACACGAAAAGATGGCTCCGTGACAGGCATAATGCGATCAATGTACAAGTATACGTAGATTTAAGCGATGGCTGGGTTATTTTATTGTGTTTTGGTTTGGGAGAAAGTGTTTTGGGGATGGGTTAATTTGAAACGAGCTATCTTGGATACAGATAATATTTTAATATAATGATATCACTAAAATACTTATGGTTATGTATATCAAATGAGTGAAAAATTGAATTGTGAAATCGTATAGTCAGAGTTAATATTAGTTGTGTTATTATAGTTTATTAAGATGCACTTAATGGTAATTAACTTATTTTTTATCGTTTGCATTGAAGCATTAAATAAAGTACAATCTATGGTTGAGCATATATTGTACACCCTCTGAGTCAAATTATGGTATATAGTTCCATTTTTATTTTGTCCCAAATTATGGTATACACAACAATTAAATACATGTTGCTTTATCTTATTGAAACTTAACTTTAACTTAATAATTTATACATTTAAACTAAATTGTGAGCTATGGCAAGAGCCCTTTCACTACACATTATCGACACAGATTGAATTTGGTTGCAGTTTTGTTTACAGCACTTCCGATGGATTAATTTATTGTGTGGGAGCTGTTTGGGGATGTTCTAAGCCAGGTAACACCAACCCAGAACAGCTCCTCAGTTATAAACAAAAGTGGCTTTTCTGTTGCGGTAAGAACAATTCCATTGTCACAAGTCATATTGGTCTCACATACAAACACCACCATTTTCTTTGATTATACCTTGCATATTTTCTTCTAAACAGGGATTTTAATTGTGTGCTCCTAGTGTGGAACAAAATATAACAGATAAGATATAAAAGTATTAAGAATATATTTTTCTTCAACATAAAATGAAACTCATTAACTTAAATTTCAATAATCAAAAAGGATTTTGAAGAAATGTATACCATAATTTGGGACAGAGGGGTCTGTTTATTTCTATGCTGTGGTGAAATATACTACTTATCCTTGGTTAGAATATAACTACAATATATAAATGGTGGGATATGTTGTGTTATTACTAGCTGCAACACCAGGATAATTAAAGTCTGTGATATACAAATCACAATGCATACAATAGAAGCTGACTATTATCTGGGTACATACACTATTTTAGAATTAATCAGGGGTTTCATGACAAATTAGCATATCGCTCTATGAACAAAAAAGTGACACATGTCAAAATTTAAATTTTATGTTAATTCTGTGTTAAAAATCCATCCTAGACTTATATACTTAATGTACATATATATGTGGAAAACAATATATTAGTGTTTTGAGTGCATTATAAAACATATATTATATTAGTATTATATATACATTATTAAGAACCTTGTTTTTTTAAAATAGTTCTACTTTAAATTAGATGCTTTTGAGTTGTGTCTCTTTTCTGAACATAGAGATATCAAATTGACTTTTAAATGTATAAACCACTTTGTATCAATAATCAATATAACAGCTTACTGCTATGTCTAGTCACAGAAAATTAACTACAAACTAGTGGCCATTCTATATGTATAAAATTTGGATTTCCATTGTATAGATAGGTAAAGGATAACCTTTAGCACATGTGATCTAGATACTTGATTAATTGATTAATTGAAGTTTGCTGAGGGCTCATCTGCAGACTGCACTTAGTCTACAATGAATGTTTGTCCATTCCTGAGTTGACATTCCAGCTGTCATTCCTCCATCCATCCACAGTTGTGAAAAAATCTAGAATGGCCTTTGGAGGGATGACACTTAGTTTGGAGCTGACATTCACAAATAACATGAACTGGTGCTCCTCCTATTGCTTGCTTCTTCTACATAGTGGATCAACAGTGTAACCCATTCTGTTGAGGTACTTTTTTGGCCACTAACTAGATACTTGATAGCTCAATAGCTTTGTTTATGTTTCTATTTGTTTGTGTTTTATCCATTTTTACTTTATGTATGTGTTTTGAACTAAAATTCAACAATATTTGATTAGCTTTGGTCACAGTTTATTTATATTATGCAGTACTTTGGTAGCTCACAGACCACCATAATATGTGCCACCTTCTATCCTTTACTTATCAATACATGACCATTTACCCAATATTTGTATATACAATATTTTACAATATGTTATATATATTCACTACTAGCATTGATAGAAATATTGTATAAATACAATCAACACTATGGTCAGCTAATAACAATGAAGGAATTAATTGTGAATGGATATGTTTTGTTATATTGTCTATTGTGACAAAATAAGGAATAATAAATAAATGGTAAGTGTATACAGGGTGTTATGTAATTCAAGGGTTGACCAATGAGAATGTGCTTCATATTTTCGACAAAAAAAAAACCATGGCCATGATAGAAATCTGACACTGACCTATATAAATATTAATCAAATTCATTAGCGGTCCGCCATATTCGTTATTTAATTTTGCGTCCAATCCATCGACCACCAAATTCTGCATTCAGATGGCGAACAACATTCCGTTGCACATGGGGTGGACCATCTTGCATGTACCACATGAAATCTTCTCTGTAGTACCATACCATCGAGATAATTTTCCAACTAGTAAAATGTTTGCCGGGCGTCCTCTAAAATTGTTCAGAATCTATTAACCACTGGGTAAGATTTGAAAATAACCTCATACCTGGAAGTCTTCTATTCTCAAACCTTTCTGCATATAATCTTTCCACAGCTAAATTATTTTGTTGTACTTCACCATATACTCAACTCAGTAGCGTGATTGAGATTTATTTACGGCAGGGTCACATTTTTATCATGGCAATGTGATTATTTTTTGTGTACAAAATGTGAAGTACACTGTGATTGGTCTACTTAAATGTCCTCCAGTTACCAAACACAGACGAAATTACAAATAAAAAAGTCAAATCCTTCCTAGATTAACTCAGCTTTACCACAACTTAAGGGATTGCCCTCAAATTACCTAACACCCTGTATTATTATTTATTGAAGATAAACAGTGCAATATAATAATTATTTATACTGATTTATGTTTTATATTTCTTATTTTGTCAGCATAAACTCACCTTAACTCTAGATTGATTAAATCCATTTGGCATTTGAATCATTATAAGGGCCTGTGGGTTAATGATTCCTTGGTCATATTGGTATTTACAATAAAAACATTTCTTTTGACAATAATATTAGTATATGGCATAATATAAGTATATAAATGCTTACATAAGTCATAGGAAGCTATCTGGGCCCTATATTCCTAGATTGGAAATATAGGACTTACACACATACATAATGTGGGACAGGGGAGTATAAAATAGGTTGATTTTGAAATTGGTTAGAATATAACTACAATATACAAATGGTGGAAACTGTTATTTTGTTTGAAGCTGCATCAATATTATTTCTAATAAAATGTTGAAAACAACAACAAAAAGTTATACTGTAGGTTGTTTTATGGAGCTAAAATTAGCGACAGGATGATTATTTGGAATTATCAAAGGGCAATGAAAATCTTTTTCTAATAATTTTAAGCACCTTGTGAATAATTTTTCAAAAATAGTCTTCAATAATTTAATTGAATAGGGCACACATACATAGATAATCAAGCCCTAAAACATTTCGTGTTTCAACTGCTCTGCAACATTAGGCTTGGTTGTATAAAGCAGATAACTCTCAATGTAATTTCTAATCCGTGATTCAAACATCACTTTTGTTGCCATATATAAACAGAGGTACTATAGTTAACTACTAACAGTTAATTCACCTTTATACAACCTTTTATACTTATAAATATTTTTAAGAGGCTTTTTGAGCTTTTTTTTTAAATTTTATGTTTGATTTCTGTTGTTGGAATCTACTAATGCATTTTCGTGTATACAATAGTGCATTTAATTCAGGTATGATTAACACTAAAATCTCATCTTAAGTAAAGAGAGCAGTAGTCGCATTTATTTAAATTTCTGTTATCCTTTACTTATTTTAATAATTGACATGTGATTTTCAGTTACTGTAAAAGTATGTTTTTAACAGTTCCGAGTATAAAAGTAAGAATATTATAACCTACCATTAACAGCCGAATACATTCATAGCACGCAAATGGATAAGTATTGTCAAAGGGCAATGCGGATGAATCCCCGTTTAAATATTTACATTATCAAATATGTCATCCCCAGAAAATGTAATCATTTTAAATTACAAGATAATCCTTAAATTTGTTGAATATTTTATTATTAATAAACTCGGTTTATATAATACAACAAAATGATTTGCCATGTATTGTTGTGTATATTCACATGCATTTTATATTGAAACTAGGCGAACTTTCGCGAATCACTAACAGTTTTCCGAGGTTTTCTTTGGAATGAGTACACTCTGATCTTTTTCTCCCATTACTGGCGGAAAATCCTCACGGCTGATAACCATATAAAGATTTAAAAAAATAAAGCTACTCATGCCATGTTGATCTTTATATATATATATATATATATATATATATATATATATATATAATTGCCGCTTTTACGGTACCGCTTTCCTGGGAGACCAGGGCTTAAGCAACCGCTTCCTGGCCGCATTAACGTTATATCACAGTTCACTATTTCAACCTTAGTGCACGACTGTGCCCTTACAGTCCGTTCGTGCACTAAGGAGGCATGTATTTTGCAGAGCCTACTGACGCATACTGTAAACACTGATATTCTAAATTAATTCGTTATTACTTTAGCGAAACGAAAAAAAATTAAAAATCTAAAAATAGAATAACATTTATTTTGAAGGATCTAGATATAACAAAATCAAAACTGTATGCAAACGTCTTTGTTCATTTATACTTTTAACTAAAAATTGTTTATACTTACCTACTAGTTTCTTAATAATGGAACAGTGAAAACCTGAAGAGCAATATTAAGTAGTTTTTGAGAAATTGACTTTGATAGTATTTAGAAATATATATATATATATATATATATATATATATATATATATAACAGAGCCAAGTAACAAGTAGATTGACGTTGATGAAAACGGACACTAGTTGATTAACAACAGTTTTTATTTTTGCTGTGGGGGAAATTTGTATACGCACACGGCCCAGCGATTCTCACCGGGGAGTGTGGGACTCTGTAATTCAATACAGGTCATACCCTCGTAAACCCTCAATCATTGCTTACGAGGACCAAGTACGGACAGTACGGATTACACCTTATAGGCATTTCACAGTCGTTGGTTCTTACTTTATTTGATCCCATCTGCACTATGTGGCCTCGGCGGCTTGAAGATCCTTCTCATATCTTTCCTTGGTTACAACAGTTACAACTACTTAAAAAGTACTGTTTAGACCTATACAAATAGCGAATATTTTTTATATATCAGCGCTATTTTCTACTAGAATTTGTAATGTTTTACATACATTACAAACCTACTATAAAAAGTAATATTAACACAATTCACATTAGAATGTTAATTTGGCATGCACATTCAATTATACAAAAGAAGGAAACCTGTATTCCCTCTATAATAAAACTAAAATATAGGATCATCACCAGTGGACATCATTGATATCCAGCAACTCGCTTGTTTTTCTGAACTCTGCGTTACTTCAAATTCTGTTGGTTTAAAAGGTAAAGCAACAGGGCAGTAATAGTCGAAATTGGCTGTGAAATAGGACAGTGGCGCATTCTTCTCTACTTTAGGAGTGTCAGTTTCAGTTATAAAAATCTTACAACTGACAAAGCGGTGAAAGCATGCCGGAAGACACCGGAGTGCTGTTCAGGTTCTGAAGCGGGATGCTGCTCTGGCAAAAGAGCGGTTCGGGTTAAAACCTAATTAGACGACCATGGAATGAAGCAAAAATAAACTAAAACCATACATTACAGCACTATATTCCGGTAGTTTCTTGTGTGTCCGTTCCGGCATTTATTATATCCTAATTTCACCCCTGGAAATTTTTGCATTTTGCGTTGTTTGAATCGTGGATGTGCCAGTAACGTAGGAGTACAAAAAATTCTTAAAAATAGGATAACAATGCCCATATTCATAAATGTGTATGGACCTTTCAATATTTACAACTACCTTTATTATTGTCTGCTATTAAATGCTTAACACGTCAAAATCGGCAGTTACTATTGTTAAGTGATGATTACTGCTTAACCAATGAACCAATGAAACTAATGGCGCAACGAAATAACCCGAGATTGGTACTGTAACATGTTGGGAACGGGCGTAAGAAAAGTAAACTTTGGAACATAAGCTTAAAATCAGTAAATTTAAAGGTCTATTTTGAATTTAACGCAGCTATTTTAAGAGAGGTTTATGAATAGGGGCACAATCGTAATACGCATGACTACTTAAGCTATACCCTAAAAATATGAATATAATATTCTACAATTTTTTTAAGAATAAACATTAATGATGGTGATATGGCAATGTGTTGCTATTGAATGATTCAGCCATATCTGAATATGCAGCACGCGTTACTAGGTTATTAGTATTACGAAGCAGCTCAATCTAACCAACGCGGGACGTTGGGCAAATGAGAAATTTTCTACAGGGGGATTTAATAATGATTATGTATATAGTAGCAATATTCAATTCTTAAGAGTTATTTATAACTTTTGTCCCCCTCTAAGTGCATGTTCAGGTTAGCAAATAAAGACAACACTATATTGATTTAATTCTAAATTGTTATAGTAAGAATAACTCCTTACCAACGAACGCGTTAACTCTTTCAGGCCTAACATAAATATTATCGAAAAATGTGCTTTCATTCAGTAAGTTAAGTCAAAATACAGTAATGATAACACTAATAATTTACAGTTAGGAGCCAACAAATAGCACTAGATCTCTGATTAAAACGGTGGTTTATTTGTGAAACCACTAGGAACGAAAGGGTTAAGGCACATTTAACAACTGCAGTTCTGTTATAAATTTCTTAACATAACTAGTGTTGTTGAGTGTGTTTTAGCGCGTTCCCAAAGAGGTTTTTGGTAAGGAGTTATTGTTACTATAACATTTTTACATTTATAACTTATAAATGTCACATAAGAAGTATCAATTTGTTAATTTTTGAATGTTAAATAAACGTGTTACGACACATGTAACGTTATCAACTTTTAAATTAATATCGCTATACCCCTTCGTTCTTCGAACATAATGTAAAATTCATAATAACGTTACTTGCTGCGTAAACTACTATTACATTTTTATTAATTTTGACTGTTGAGGAATAAATGATAATATAGAACACTAAACGAAAACACAACACGGTAGCGCTATGTAACACGTAATTCAGTTTTGAGCAGTATCATAATTATTCAAAATTAATTTATGGATATATACACGTATAATTACAAATATATATATATATATATATATATATATATATATATAAAATAAACGTGATGTTTAGGGAACAGAATTTCGATCACCCTGTTGTAGACCACTACTGGTATCCAGATGAGAATCCTATTTAATATACCAACTCTCCGCTGGCGAAATTATGTTAGCGAGAAACAACCATTTTGTGGAGTGCAGCTGCCTAAAGGACGATTCGCAAATGTTTAATATATTATATTGCGTGGTAGCACGTTTAACTCGATACTGATGTTTCCTAATGAATAAAACGAAGGGTTTTAAGGTCGTTTTAGACAAGACAATTTCTTAGCTCAAAAGTTGTTCAAGAAATAAATTGATATATCCTCCTCCTACACAATTTGTTCTTGACAAATAGAACGCGTTATATTTTTCTATTCGATCTACCATCCAATTCAATATTTCAAATAATTTTCTGTATGATACGAGACAATTTAAATTGTCTCGCATCTTGACTAACTTTTGAGTCAAGAAATTGTCTTGTCTAAAACGACCTTTAGTTTACCCTACCTTGACTTGCTACCAAGTTTGTTAATTAGGCATAAGTCTAAAATTATTGCGCTTGGATGCACTCAAATAATCAATAAGAAAGTTTTCACAATAACTTGCGTTACCTTTAGATCGTAATAAACCTTTACTTAACATTTCGGATCGTAGAGCCATCAATATTATTATAGGTGTCTATAAATAAATGGGTTAAGGTTAAATTAAAATGGACCCTCAGTAAAAATAAGATAAATGCAGATCCTATTTATATAGGATTTTGGAAAATTAACCATCGTACTGAGCATTGAGGAGCGTGAGTTCAAACCCCGTCATCTGCGATATGTCGCGAATCACTGATCTCAGTTTTAGAGTTTTTTTCTCTGAATTTGCGGTAAATACCGGGTGATTAATCTGCTTCTGAGCTTTTCCCTTTACCGGTGGAAACGCCCACAGGCTGGTAGCTCTATAAATAGTTATTTTCTAACAATCGTATTAAATTCTAGTGCTGTTACTAGTATTATCAAGCTGGCCAAGCAAATTACGCACGCGGTACTACAGAATAATTCTACGCTCAGTAACGCGAAATTGTTCATTTGAGTTATTGCTAAGCTTGGATATGCTTTATTTAAATTTAAGCCCTGTATTTTGAAAAACATAATTTAGGAAGGTACTACAACAATTGAACAAACTGGATTTCATTGGCTGACACCGATGGAATTTGCATCCGTTAGTTTAATTGAAGACAACAGGAACTTCTACTTTACTACGCCTATGAAGAAGCTGCAACTAGGTTTAATATGGCGGATGTGGGTAAATTGGATTCGGCCTTGCTGGGAAGTGCGTTGAAGTAAGATAAAAATTGAATAATATTCACATTATTGGGAATAATTTCGTATTGATTAATAAATAATTGTATTCCGGTTCACCATAATCACGCCGGGGTTACTACTGCCACCCGTAACGAACGAATTATAATACATTAAGCCTGGGTATTGGTATACTACCTTGCAATCTATTCTTTAAGCACAGTATAGGTTGCAAAGTACTAGTTCTATAGTCGATACAATATTTGCGCCGAAAAAAGACCTTGCAGGTGTACATGGTATTGTAAAATACCTCTATTAATAATGGACTAATTAATATTTTCTGCGTACAACTAGGAAATTGCATGCCTTTTAATCTCTCTATAGACGATGTGGTGAATGTGAGCTCCTAGGCGAACATTCGTTTTTACACTGATGTGTGCAGTTTTTACCGACTACCAACCAAGCCATCTCTGGAACTGTTCTGTATACTTCTGTATATTAGGTGTAATCTCCCTGCTAAATTAATATTGGAAAGTGTTTCATAAACTTTAAGAGCGCGGAAACTGAAAAGCAGAAATCGCTATAAATAGGTTACGAGTAGTGAACACGTCCAAAACTAAATTGACATTAGCCATGAAACAACAACAATTAGGTATACAGGATGCTCTATGCTATAGAGTCTAAGGCATGCGTGCGAAACGCCTAAATTATAAGAAATGTAATTTTAAGTCAAACAAAACATATGCACATGTGACCTAAAACATTTTATAACCGAGATATCGGGATTACATTGGTTGATTAATAAAATAAACCTAAACAATTGAGAAACTGGAACAAGTTCTCATCTGGTCTATACTTTTCTTATGGCGCGAATGTATTTAGGTTTTAGAATAAAACATTCAGCGGAAGGTCATATAATTTTTACCAGAGGATTTGCGCATAAATTAGATTCTTTTCCGCACGATTACAATCTTTATCTATACTTCGTATGGTAAAGTCAAAACATATGTAAAAGGATATGTATTATGCGTAATACAATATCGTAACAATTATTAATTCGCAACTGGGGACGTTAGGACGAATGCGCCCATAAGGTGTATGACGGAATGTCTTCTAGACCCCAATTTTAAACCATCATTTACAAAAGATACAAATTATACCGTGTACACCAAAAATTACGCATTAATCGATTATGTTATTATGTTTGTAACTGAAGTATCTAGAACACTTCAAGTTTCGCTTTTAATATTACAATTATTTTAGATTGTATCTTGATTAATGACGCTATCACGTTTGAATTTAATGAGTTTTTTTACTGAGGCGTATTTTCGATCACAAAAAGTAATAAATTGCAATAGTTAATTAGTTTTTGGAAGTTATAAGGTTTGGTTCGTTGAAAATTACAGTGTGTGCAGAGTTCAAGTGGCTTGAGATAGTGAATATTATTTGGTTAGTCTTACTTATATTAATTAATTTACCAACAATGTGTTCCAATAATCCCGATTCCGACTACGACTATGCTTACGGCTATAAATCCAGCTTTACTCCTTTTGCACGTTGACATACAAGCCGCTTTCGAAAATTAATAGTGTAACGTCAAATAGAAGATTAGTAATTACCAAAACATCATATGATTTTTTGTTTTTGTGTTTGTGCGATGTTTAATAAATATCCAGACAAGCAAATTGCATCATATATTCGCCCAAGTGGAAAAACAAAGGTCGAAAAACAAGCCATATGAGACATAATATCGGAAATGAATCAAACGTAAAAACAATTAAAAATTATAATTATGTATTATAATATTAACTTACAACAGATTATATTTTTTCATCTACTACAATTTTAAAAAAAATGAAACTAAAAAGTGCGTCATTCAAGTCCAAGAACTTATTGCGGACCCAAAGCGTACATTATTATAAAAAGATATGAATGTGTCCAACAACCCATTCTATTTTAATGAAATAGTACTTTTCCTGCAGGGCATAATAAGCCAAAATTGTCCGTCCGTGGAAAAAAACTCATTGAACATACACAATCCCTACATACCTTATCAAAAGAAGATGATTTAGACATTCCTCCATCAAATATATATATATATATATATATATATATATATATATATATATAGATATATATATATATATATATATATATATATATATATATATATATATATATATATATATATATTAATCTCTCTCGCTCCGTGGTATTTTCAGGATTCTGCAGCATATCCACATTTAAAATGCCGCAATTTTGCCCCTTTAATTTTGCGTTTTTAAGCGTAGAAGCCTCTATACCATAAAAAAAAGTACGAAAAAAAAGTAGCACCGTACTATTCTGATTGTATGAGTGTTATTATGATACTTACTGCAGAATAACTGCTTCATCTTGATGAAGATGCTTCGAACTTGTTCAATGTCGCTGTTATTGTGACGATAGGTATTTATATTTATAGACTCATTCGATGTTGTATTGACTGGCCGTGTTTTGTGCTGTATATTGTTGTACGTTGGGTTTTATTTATTAATATGAATTTGGTCCGTAACGTTCACTAACTTCTTGGGAGTGTTCCGTAATAATACGCATGTATGCTATATTACTAGCCAGCAACACGAAGTCATCGACGATGTTATTTATGGGAGTACCATTCATTACAATATCAGTTGTTATATCTTCCAGGGCTTCCTGTGTTATTATCCCTCAATACATGTTAAAGAGAAGGGTAGGACATATCCCTGCGAATACCTCGTATTATTGGAGTATTTTCCGATGTTTCTCCTTCGATGCTTATGATGGCAGTTTGGTTGTAGTAAAAAAACTCGCAAATCTCGGCTCTGTTCCGTTCTTATGTAGTGGTTCAATTAGTTTCTCGTGTCGTACTTTGTCAAACGTCGTTTCGTAGTCGACAATGCATGCATCGACATCCTTTTTGGCTTGAAGTGGCGAATTGTATTGCCATTCTCCCCTGGGTAGTGCTGGATTCCGACCCTCTTGTGTCAACTAATCCCCACCTTCAGCCACCAGGCCTGGGACCGCTCTTGCATTATTTCAGGCCAATGGTAGACATCCTGGTAAACATGAAGGTAACGCTGTTCGATCACATTGAAACTAAGCAGTGCTTCATGTGTCCCTACCCCATTTCGTTAGCCAAATTGGGCGTCACTTATTTCTCTTACAAGTTTGTTGGGCATTACTTTTAAAAAGCTTTTCAGTATATGGCACATCCGACTTGTGGTGTGATTGTCATTCGCGTTTTTTTTAAACCTTTCGAGAGTTGTTAGGACCCATTCCGATGTTATGATAACGGTATTATATAAGCATGTGAGAATGAAAGTGGCGTTAAGTCACATTTAAGATGTTTTGAAAACAAAACCAAGAACACAAGTTGCATATATGAATTGGCAATTTTGAATTTGTAGCTTATTTGACGCTAGGTTTCTTCTAATGTTTAGATTTAAAGTACTTTTCTCTTTGGATTTTTAATATTTTCTTAATATCTGTCCATTTCGTATATCAATTGTTGAATTTTTCCTCGATACAATTTTATAAGCAGTTTATAAGCAGCAGCCATTTTTATAGTGTGTCACTTTTCAACGCAAACGTTCAAAAGCAATTGGGCGTATGTAGCTAAGAAAATAAATATAAAACATTTCCAAACGGCCGCTCGCAGCCTTTCGCCCGGACCGTTTTAAGTAGGGCCCTGCCTGCGGGATTGATATTACGCCCCTGGATTTCTTCTCATGGGATTAATTAAGAGGACTAAGGTGGGTTTACGCTAACATAAAATAAGACAGGAGAAATCAATAGAAATAAGGTGTATTTAGGATCGTAAAGAAATAAAAATAAATACTTACCATATTGTCTTTTTGTTACAATATAAAAGAAATGAAAATTAATTTCTTATTTTATTTCAGCATAAACACAGCTTTATACTAGTGGGTCTGCAAAATCCTCCAAGATTTTTTTCCGAATGAAATTTCGGTTAATAGCGCCCAATGATATGTTGGAGGGAAATATGGTATATACGAAGAATTCTTCACATAGTTTGTTTCTCTGTGATTTGCCTGCATCTCCAAAACTCAAAACCAAAACTTTTTAAAAATTCCACCGTTGCACCATTATTCGTTTTAGACGGCATAAACACAGCTTTATACTAGTAGGTCTGCAAAATCCTCCGAATGAAATTTCGGTTAATAGCGCCCAGTGATATGTTGGAGAGAAATATGATATATACGTATATACGAAGAATTCTTCACATAGTTAGTTTCTCTGTGATTTGTCTGCATCTCCAAAACAAAAAATATTATTTTAAAAAATTCCACCGGTGCGCCATTATTCGTTTTAGACGGTTATAAGCTAAATAATTGGTCTACATTATTGCCATTTAACTATTTTTATTTATTAACTTTTTTTATTTATAATCAGCCCGAAGGCTATTCCGTTGGTAACGGGAAAAGCTAACAGTAGTGTTATCGCCCGGTATTTACCTTAACTTCACGTACAACCTCTGAAAAGTGTGAAATGTGATTCGCAAAATTTCACCCACAACAGGGTTTGAACTGGCCCGAATGCTCAGTACAAGACGAACGGCGTCTCTAACCACTAACTAATTCACTGAGCTAGGGTTTTATGTATATTTGCATATCAGTTTTTTTCACACACTGCATGACTATTGTCCTATTGAAAATATTGATGTTGATGATGACGATTTAAGCTGAAATTCCAACGGCTTCTCTCTGCGTTTATCCGTAGGCTAAAAACACATGCTTTATGTCGGGTAATCTCCGTTGGACGACCCGAGTTCGAATCTTGGCCCGGGTAGTCGGTACTATTTGCCGTTGGGATACAATTAGGATACTTTGAAATATTCGGGGACGATTTTTTGAAGTAACAAGTCCTAACACTAACACTCACATACACATATACTAACACACGGCAGAAGCAGCCGAAGGTAGATAGCCAGCTACAAATTGTAACAAATACAGTAACTACTACTATAATTCCATTGTGTCCATCAAATAATAAATACAGAATCAATTTCATAGGATTCTTTCCCATAATATTGTGACAAAATAAGTAATCAGAACTAAATTTTATGTGAATGTACTTATTTTGTAAGCATACATTATACAAAATATTCCTTATATCTAACTAATTAATAATTTATTATATGGTCATTATAGAACCACCTTTACAATTGTTGAATTTAGTAAGACGTTTACTGTACACATGAGCGCATCTTAGTATAGACAAATGAGTCAAATTTCTGCGGCCTGGTTTTACAACAGAAAATTGAATCCTATACTTAGTTAAGTATTTTTTAGGCGATCATGATTTTATTAGCGCTTTCACGTATATCTTGTCAATATTATAACGTCACATTTTATTACCTACTCGTCGTACTTGAAGTAGTTTTAGAGTTTCTAAAGCTACTTCAAGGTCTCAAATACTTCACGGCGGGATTTACTTCTAAGATACATCAAATTTCAAAGCAAAAAGTAAACCTTTTTCATCCTCGCCTCTTAGTTGGTTTCGACTACGCAGACTCGGCTGAAAATTGTTCATTTGGTTACCTTGACACACAAATAACTAGTTTGTGTTTTTAAGGGGGTCAGGAATGGAATAAAACGTCTAAGGCCCCCAAATAGGTTAATCCAGTCCCGCCTGTACAATACTTAATTTTTTTCAGTGTGAACCATGGGTTTAGCGTAATTTTACCCGACAACAGAAATCTCCAATTTTAGATTATGAAACAAATACCTAGACAAAAACTATTGAATGGATTTTGTATTTAGTAATAAAAGTGTGCATGTTCAGGAACAATCCCTTTTTGCTTTCTGAATACAGCACATACGGAAAGCACATTTTCCAACATGCTTTTTTTATAATTCTTAACGTTACGCGCCTAATATACTTGAAATCGAAAATTTACAAAAAATATCCATTGCGAAAAAATTAAATAAACTTGTGGAAAATTGAATTTTATGATTTATATACATCTATAAATATTTATAAAAGCGTATAAATCCAGATTCTCAGGACTTGAATTTGAATAGTTTTTTATTTTTACAAAGATTATAAATGTTATTGTTTTAACTCCGAATTCTAGTCATAAAAATAATCTCTAATAAATATACTATAATATTGCGTTTAAAAAAAACTTCTCAAGGCTATAAACGCAAGAGTTTTTGCGCTGTAAAATGAGAAGCGTAGAGGAGTAAATATTATTGCTATTTATTGCTGATTATTGTTTTCTGCACCCCTCCATTTGACGACGGGTAGTTGATGATGCGTTCGACTCTTCTTATTCTTAATTTAAGTCTGGGATTTTGATTCTGGTTATCATGAGACTTAGACGAATAACTCGCGTACCATAGTTTTAGTCAGGTTCCTCTTGGTCTCCCGTTCCTTGATATTTTCACTCATAGCTTGATTGTGTTGATCAGTGTGATACTTCAGTAATTGCAGGGATTATCCTTCTCGCCTTATTGAAGGTTTGTATTGTACTGCTTCTCTTCCAGTTTTCAGGAATGGTATCTTGTTGTGCTATCTTCTGGAACAGTGATATTATTTCCGTTGCGAGTGGTGTACCGTCGCTCTTGATTAGCGCATTGTTGATGTTATCAAGTCCTTGCGGTTCTTTAGTTTCTTTACAGCTTGCTCTTCTTATTACTCGGTAATCGTCCAGTTCGACAAGATTGCTTTCTGAATACAGCATATAAGGAAAGCACTTTTACCATCATGCGAATTTTGATATTTCTTTACGTCACACGCCCAATAACTTGAAATTTTCAAACAAATGTCTATTGCGTCAAAATTAAATAAATTTGTGGGGATTTTAATTACCTAGCGCATTGTTGATGTTATCAGGTCCCAGAGCCTTGCGGTTCTTTAGTTTATAGTTTGCTCGGTTATCACCAAGTTCCATAAGTTTTTAGATTAATAATATATATATATATATATATATATATATATATATATATATATATATATATATATGTAATATAATAATAGTAATATAATATATATAGTTCGTGACAATCATTCTGTAATTACATTATGGCTATATTAAGTAGATAATTAACGTCATTCTTCAAAATTCAAATATAGCAACATTGTAGTTGCAAGCAGAGTTCTATGAACATTTATATTTTCGTAATAATCATACCCTTCATACTTCGGAATATAATATAAAAACAAAGTCAATGTTTTGAAGCCGACTGACATGTCACTTTTTTTCAGTGCTGTCAGTGCTGTCAGTTCAAAAGTCGCGGGTTCGTATTCCCACCGAGACGAGCTTTTATGTTTTTTATTTATTATTTAATTGGATATTGCTGCTCTTAAGAGATAAGAAGTGGGTCAAATAGAAGAACATTTGCCTATAATTACCAATAATCTGAAATGAAATTCGACCTATTATTCTTGATTCGAAAAGGATAAAGCGAAATTTATGTAATTTTCTTAAAAACCGCAAATTGGAACTTTACACCAAATCAAGACTAAATTACGTGTAATAATAGTCCCATACGAACTTTGGTTCCACCAGTTTTTACAGACGGACGGGCACACCCTTTTTCTAGAAATGGTCATAAAATGTTTCTTGGTAAAATCTATTTCCGAAAAATGCGATTACAATACCTCTTTTATGAGAAAGTATTAACAATATTATTGACATATATAAAACATCTTCTTTTAACTATTGAACGAAATGGTATTATTTTTGTTGTAAGTAGAATGGGTGAAGAATAATATTCACACATCACCAAATACGTCTATACTATGTTGGTGGGATTATTTGAGAGTTTATTGTGTATTATGATTTGAAATCGAGAAATGTATTGAAGTGAACAGACTTTAGCTTTATGTTTAATTATTTTTATATGGTTAATTGATTCCAATTTTGCACAAAGAAGTTAAAGTAGATAATAAATTATTTTTATATGTTTAATTGTTCGTGGCTGATTGAAACAAATCATTATCTGTTATAATTTGTATGTATAGGTTCCTGTCAAAGTTGCTTTACATTTTAATATAAATAAAGAGCTTTAGTTGTTCAATAGAGTGAGCTCCAATTACATAACAACAACAAATTAAAATAATTAATTTAACTCACTGTAATCTAACAAACAAAAAATAGTAAATTCATACAAAATCGATACGGTTTTAAAGGGATAAGTTAAATGATCTTGGATTTTCTGCACAAGTTGACTTATATTAATACCGTAGATGTCAACGTTTTCGAGGATTTCTTTAGATTGCTGGTTATGGTGTAAGTGGGTAAGCGGAGCATGACGCATTGTCGCATTATGTCGGTGAGGAACGGAGCATTCGTTCTGCTCACTAATCGTGGGACATAGATTTTAATATGCCTCAGAAGTTCGCTGCATGGTATTCTGCCAGGCAGAATGTTGAAATGAAATTTGATAATATTTATTTCATTGATCGATATTTCAAAACACATAAGGAGTTCCTTCTGATATCCGACCAGAGGGATATTGTCCATCAGATTTAAATGCCATGTACTTTAGAAACTGGCATTTGTTTCCAATAAATCAACTTGCGTTTGGCAAATAGGATACCATGCTACGGTGGCATATTACATGTTAGATCTAGCATAGGATAGTAGAATGTGGTGGTTGCTTTGGCGTTATCAATATTTGTAGATGTATGCTTTATGCATCCTAAAATCTTTATAGCTGTGTTTGCAATTATACGGATAATTCATGATTAGAGTAAAATGGTGGAATTTTACTCGTATTCGGGTGCGATTTTTAAAAGTAGACGTTCGAAACGACTGGTGTCCAGAATCGCAATCCACACTAATACTTAATGTTCGTATACATATCACTAAAACTTACATGTAGATATGTACATAATTGTAATCATTCTTGCTCCGAGCAGTAAATAAAAAATGTACCATTCTATTTAAAAACTGTCCGCTTCCGGTTAGACCGGAAATGGTAAATAACATTTGAAAAATCATGTTAATAACTTTTTAAGTCTATAATAAGTAAATGTATTACCAGTATTAAGAAAGAGGTATGGACGTATGAAATCACCCGATATAAGAAAATATTTTTTGCTATTTTATTCTCCTGAACATCCACGGAAAATACTTTATTTGATTTTATTATTGAAAGATATGTCGCAATGAGGCATATAAAATATATGTATTGTCTGGGCAGTTGTGGATTTGTGAAATTACTACTGAGGAAGGAAATGAAGGAAATAAAACTACTTTGTTGAATTATCACATAGTATACGCCGCAACAAATCATATTTAAATTACTAATGAACGAATAATTCTCATGGCCTTTCTGTATGATACATATTATTCGACTTCTAACAATGGTGTACAACTCCAGATATACATATTATATATTATGGATTATGTTATATAATAGGTTTTGTTACATAAAGTATATGTTGAATATAATTATTAAAAACCCATAGCGGAAATCCAACTATCGAGGAAAGTTATAAACTACAGCTAATTAACAATTGCCATGATGTGATTTCTGTGGACTCCACGATCTTAATGATAAATAAATAAATCATTTATCATTTAGAAGAACATTGCGCCAACGATCAAATAAAAGCAAGTATATGTATAAAAACTAAAACACATTTATTATTAAATTGAACCTTGTTTGGTTTGCTCAAACTGGACACGAGCAGTGTAGAAAACTTGAACTATGATTTTTTGCATACGTTGCCATCTTATTCTGTACCAGTAGAAATGTCTTTATATGTGGAAATATGGTTTTCCATGTCGTGAATCGATTTTGCTCTCTACGTTCCGCAGAATTTAGACCCTTTAAATTTTAATTCTAGGTGATACAATGAGCGTTATAATTCGTCTCCAGAATTTGCCGTGGTCGGCAAATGCTCTCGACATTCGTCACTTTTTCCAGGGGCTTAGTATACCTGATGGTGGTGTACATATCGTTGGCGGTGAACTCGGAGATGCTTTCATAGCTTTCAGGTAGTTATATTTTGACACTACTGGCGAATTTATTTCTAAATGGATTTTATACTTTGGACTGCATTACTTATAATAATTATATATAAGTATAACATTTTGTTACGCATTAAGCAATACGATAAAGAACATAACGACATTTCTGTATTCCATATGCTAATTAATTAATTGCCAGTCCACGCGATGCTAATTTAAAATATTTCTACAGATCTGGAATAGAGCCCGTATATCAAAAGCACACTGAATATTTATGAGTTAATTTCAATCATCGGTTAGTCCAGGGGTCGACAAACTATGACTCGCGAGCCACATGTGACTCTTCAGATGCAATTGAAAGTGAAATATATATATATATATATATATATATATATATATATATATATATAAAAAAATAAAAAAATATGGTATAACATTAAATTGTTATGAGGGTAACATTTGGCTCCGCCGCCTCAAAAGTTTGCCGATCCCTGGATTAGTCTATTGTCTATTGTCTATTCATATAACTGGGAAATACTATATTCAACATTGTAATTATTTTCTTACAATTAATTTACTATAAAAAAACTATATCCGCACACAAATATTTTAGATTTGAAACAATACACCGTAATAATTCGTTATAATTTCATTGTATAGCACCGATGAAGATGCTCGCCAGGCATTTAATCTCAACGGCGGTAAAATAAAGGAGATCCAGGTAAAACTATTGTTAAGTTCACGGACGGAAATGCAAAAGATAATAGAAGCGGCGAGAAATCAATCCATGGCCGCTTTTATCGGCAGCCCTACCGCGACAACACCGTCTGTTGTTCCCGTAATGCCAGCTATTGTTCCATCGATAGTTCCGGAAATAAAAAAGGATGACATTCGCGACAGGCGTAGGTCACGTTCCAGATCAAAGGAGCGCAAAGATCGCAACTACGATCGCAAAAGAGACAAGCGACGAGAACGAAGCCGTTCAAAATCTAGAGAACGCAACAATCGGGACCGCAGACGAAGAGACCGCAGCAGGAGCAGATCACGTGACCGCGATCGTAAAAACAGACGGGTAGGGGACAAAACAGTTTCATCATCATCTGCTATCGTTTCAAAAGAACCGCGCGTGAATGTTTGGGAAAACCCTCCTACACTTACTCAGAATATTCTAGGGGCAGCACAAGCAGATCCTACTAGCTTAATCGCTAATTTCGTAGCCAATAACATTCTTCCAAATATATTAAATAGAAATAATCCAGAACAAGCCCTAATTGATAGACGCGGTTCCTCATGGGAACAGAATAATGCAGCTGCGCCGTATCAGCCTTCCAGTAAATTGAATATGAATGGTAATCAGTATAATTACCCAGAGGACGAAATGAAATATAATCCTTCGAACCGAGATAATTTCGACCGTCGAGATAATCTCGATATCAGGGATCGCCGTGAGAATCTTGATCGTCGCGAAATGGTGGATCGTAGAGATAATTTCGACCGTCGAGAGGACGATATCCCAAACTGTTGTGTCAAGCTATATCCATTTTATGGCGCTTTTAGTGAAATACGCCGTTTTTTTAACAGAATTTTTATACATAATAGTGGAATTAAGTTTATTAACGATGAAAGCGGTAAGCGCACAGGAATTGTTTATATCAAGTTTGCATATCCTGCGGGAAAAGAAGAAGCGCTTAGTAGGGCAGGTGATATAATTCGCAATCATGTAATATCTGTTGAGCATATAGAAGACATAACTTTTAATACGGCAGTTGATAGATTTTTGCCGGAATTTGGTAACGATAGTAAACCAACGCGTATGTCAACAACTTTCACATGTTTAATGATAGAAAATGTTGCAATGTATATCAAGGAACCGGATATTCGCAACATGTTCCCTAATTTTCCATCAATATTAGTAGCATTTGAAGTCCAAAATCGCAGCAAAAATGTATACGTTAAATTTCCAAACCCTAATGAAGCGAATGATGCTCTTCAAAGTACCGATCGGCTATTAGGTGGCCAAACAGTAAATATTGAACCTTGCGATGTTGCCATATTTGAAAAGATCGCTAATGAAAAATCTTCTGAAACCGTAATTACACCTTCCACGTCAATATTGTTATCAAATTTACCGCTAAAATGCAGCGATAGAGATATCATTGATTTCTTCTCCGATGTCGGTGTGATGCCTTGTAAAATTGAACTAATGGCAGATGAATCTGGGTTCATTGGCGAGTCTATTTGTGACTTTTACAACGTGGATGACGCTATTGTAGGATTCCAAAAAAATGGTATGTTGTTTGGAACTAATAATGTTACAATGAAATACAAACCAAAACCAATCATCGACAATCCACCTATGCTAAATCCGAGAATACCATTTAATGCTCCGAATATGAACATGAATCGGCCATTCTTCCCACGTAATCATTTTATGGGAGGGCCCCGCGGAATGCCACCACGAGGTTTACCACCGATGATGGGAATGATGCCCCGCGGCATGCCTCCACGACTGTTTCCGCCACCGCATGGCCAACAATGTGATGACCAAGATGAGTCGCTTGCAGCCCCCGGTTGCATCCTCTTAATGGAAAATGTGCCGTACCATGCGGGATTACAAGAAATACTTGACTTTTTCGAAGGTTTTAACATACCTAGTGACAACGTGCTAAGGAAGTACAATTACAAAGGTATGCCATCCGGAGAAACTAAAGTTATCTTTAATAGTCCTGAGGAAGTATACCATGTAATACAAGAGAAACGTGGTGCGCGTATTCGGAATAGACCTATACATTTGTCGCAAGTTTAAATACATAAACATTAAGCTTTGTATAGTACAAATATTCAAAAGCAATAGCATTCTAATAATTTATATTTTAT
Organism: Lordithon lunulatus; assembly: GCA_963942505.1. Classification (NCBI taxonomy): domain Eukaryota; kingdom Metazoa; phylum Arthropoda; class Insecta; order Coleoptera; family Staphylinidae; genus Lordithon; species Lordithon lunulatus. The sequence continues at coordinate 50,211,598 of OZ012666.1, read as the reverse complement.
AAAAAGTAATGTGAGAGTAATATTGCAATACAGCAGACTTAAGTTAAGGTATATTATTATTATTGTATATTTTGCTAATGCAACAATTATTTTTAATTTGCTTCAAAGGATTTATTCAACATATGTTAAATTGATTTGTATTTGGTTATTTTCGCTATATAGCAGAACTGAAAATAATTTACCTATCTAAATAAATTATAAATTTGTATATTATATAGTTCTATATAGTTTAATTTTGTTTGCATGTATTCAAATGCTAGGGCCGGTATTTAATTTATTAACCATATCATTATCTTAATTATTAATACAATAATCACAATTAGCCATCACTAATTTTTGAATATATAGTCTTATTCTAATTTTAATTATATTCAATTTCAATATTAATTCTATCATATTTAAAAATATCAGTATATTTTATTAAGTTGTCAGTCCATTTTAGTATAGTGTAACTGTTTATTTTGATAATATGTACAACATAAACGCCAATGGAATTACAGTAAGTATCATAATTAAAGCTTACATTAATATTACTCACCAATATTATTAAACTTTGAAGTGATATGACATATCCATTTCAACATTTAGCATTGTAATCTCGTAAAAGTAAATACAGAAGGCATGCTTAAATTAAAAAGCTAAAAAAACTAGTCGATTAAGGTGTAATTTGAACAAAAAATTACTGCACCAATAGAACATATAATAATATTTATCTGTACCTTCAGACTTTTGAAACCTGCATTAATTCGCAATCATTTCGTATTATTACAAGATGGTAAAAACGTAAAGTGAATACCAATTAAAATTTAAATTGTCTTAAATTCCTATGAACAACCGGAAAAAAAGAAAAGAATTGTTTTTCTTGTGTGTAGAGTTTTCAGTCGTCAGAACCCTTAATGCCTAAATGAAATTAAATCTACAAAATAGAAAGCAAAATGTAAGGTATGTCATAATAATGTTTTATGTTTCGCATATAGGTGTCGTGATATCGAGAAATTGTCATGAATAAATGGCATAATAGGACTGAATGGCCGACCAGTTAAAAGACTGGTGGACCATTCACATTACCGGGATAATATCCCACCCGGGCAAAGCTAGTCATAGATAGTCATAGATAGTCAATGCTCCCACCGAAACAATATTTACAAGAAGTACACCAATACAAAAATTCTACTAATTCGTTTCAGGAAAATTTAGTATTCGCTATTATATTGCTTCATAAACGGGTTGTGACCCCTGCCTACTAAAATGGTGATCACTGACGTGTCCAGGCGAGGAGTTGGTGAATAAGGTTAATGTTCTTAGATTTGTAAGTTTAAACTATCGCTGCAAATCATATAATAAGTTTATATAGTAACTTGGACAACACGTATAAAATTGTGGAGGCCTGTGGCGTACAATAAATGTGACAGTAATAATCTGGGATTGTAAATAGTGTTCCTATGGTCGAATATAAAAGAACTATATAATTTATTTGCCCAAAGAACAGTCTATTATAAATAGAGAACAACCCAATTTCACTAACAAACTAAATTATAACAAATAAAAGATACAAGAGATGTCATAATAAAGTAGAATATATTAAAATCAAAATACACTAACTTTTAGAGATTAATATAATTGGCGATTTATTAAAATTATAAATAATTTTTACATGCTGATGCAGTGGTTCATATCATACCGACCATTGTTTTGTTTACCTCTATCTCCACGCCATCATACTGCACGGAGGCAATGGTGTAGCGAGAGGTTGCATTGGAATGTGCAATGGAATCTTTAGTGACGAATCTTTTGTTTATGGGCTCATGATCGCTCATGGTCGCAGATTGGTTAGAAAACGACCTGGAGAAAGACGCAATTTTCAGTTTTCTGTACAACGACATACTGCTCTCACTCGAGGTGTCTGCCATGGAAGCAGATCTCCTCTAGTAGTTATTCAGGGAACTTTAAATTCAAATCGGTACAGTAACAACGTGCTTCAACCAGTATTACTGCTATGGAGTTTCTAAATACTGCTAATGTTGATCTGCTTCCATGGCCTTCTCGTTAGCCAGACTTATTACCAAACAAACATACAAACAATGTAAAAGCCCTTCAACAACGGACTTTAGAAGCATGGGTAGTATACCTCAGGTTAGCATAGATTCGCTCATTACAAGTATGCCTAATCGGCTAGCTGAATGTGTAAGAAACAGAAGATTGTCGTCGTATTATTAGTATTAACAATATCTAGCTGAAATTTTCATCGTTTCTTAATATGAATAAAATACATGTTTTCTGAAAATTCCATTAAAATACGTCAGCGTTTACTTATATATTGGTGAAAGTAATGAAAAATTTCAAAAAACGTCTCGAAATATGAATCGACCGTAAAGGACTATTTGGACGGTATACTTTTTTAACCTTAGTGTAAAAAAACTTTCTTATATTTACATTTAAGAAGTAAAAAGTGTTTGGTGAACTTCGTACCATTCTTTTTCAATTCACCTTTTAAATGTGGGAGTTATTTCGGCCGCACCCTTGGCTTTGCATTGGATATCACCGAGTCATTATTTGTAGTCTTTATAAATTATAACAAATGTAATTGCTAATTGAATTTTAATATTAGATAATATTAACTACTATACTACAGGTGTGTTGGAATATAATTTAATTTAGAATAGAACTTCTAAGGTTCTGCCATCGTCAGCCGTTTCCTGTCGACTGCTGGACGTAGGTCTCCCCTATTTCTCTCCATCGTCTTCTATCTTGTACGACTGAGAACCAGTTTCCCGCGCATCTCTTCATGTCGTCCGTCCATGTGGTTGGTGGTCTTCCTCAGTTTCTCGCAGTATTTCTAGGCTTCCATTCCAGAATTTTCCTTATCCATCTATGGTCTTTACCTCGCCATATGTTCCGCCCACTGCCACTTTTGGTTTGCAATTCTATGTATAACATCACATACTTTTGTATGCTGTCTGATCCAGTCGTACGTTTTTTCGCCCCTCCTACTTATGCCAAGCATGGATCGCAACATTGCTCTTTGGCAGGCTCTTAGCTTTTCACCAGATCTGTGTGTCAGAATTAAGGTTTCGGCTCCGTATGTGATGACTGGTAGGACGCACTGTTCGTAGACCTTTTTCTTCAGACGTATGGGTATATATGGTATATTTCGCTGGTTTGGTATCTCGTACAATCTTTACCACTCGACTTGCGTATTATCTACCAGGAGGCTATTACTTAAAACCAGGTTAGTCATAACTTTTGTTTTTCCCAGGTTCATCCTTAATCCAGTTTTCCGTGACTCTGAGTTTAGTTCCTGCAGCACTATGCGCATATCGTCGATTCTGTCAGATAAAATTTTAGGTAGGTGAGTCTTTCGCCATTTATGTTTATTCCTTTCGTATTCCAGTTCAGTTTTTTGAAGATATGTTAGTGCCGCAGTAAAACGCTTCGGAGAGATACTAACTTTCTGGCGAACACCTCGTTTTATATAGAACTTTCCGTTTTTTTCGTGGAGCTTCACCACTGCTGTAGTGTTCCGGTAGACATATTGAATTATAGGGGTATGTCTGTGATCAATCCGACTTCCGTTTAATGCTTCTATTATTGCAAACATCTCCACAGAGTCGAAGGCTTTTTCGTAGTCGACAAACGCTAACACCAGCGGCTTGTTATATTCCACTACTTTTTCGATCAGGATCTTCATGACTAGGAGGTAGTCGTTGGTGCTAAAGCCGCTGTTTGTTCAACTGGTTGCGCAAAGTCTAATTTATTTGTAAATCGGTCTGTAAATATCTTCGTGAATAACTTTTACACGTGTGATAGTAGACTGATGAGTCTATAGTTTTGTAGCATAGTCTTGTCTCCCTTTTTATGGATTTTTACCATACTCGCTGTATTCCACTGGGTTTGTGTTAAGCCCGTTTCTAAGCACAGGTTGAAACGAGATTTTCATGAGGGCTTCTCCTTCTTGTTTTATTACCTCTATTACAATGCCGTCTTCTCCTGGTGCATTTTCGTATTTTTCGTATGTATGTTTGAAAGCCAGTTCTATCTCTGCTGTATTCATTTCTGAAAGGTCCTCTGTTCCTTGATTTACGAGTTTTATGTTGTTATCTTCCATGTCTGTTTTGGCGCTTATACTTGAATAGAGGAGGGTGTTGAAACGTTCCACCAGTTTTGTAATATCTGACCTATTGGTGCATAGGGTACCTTTTGCGTTTCAAGTTTTCTTGAGAATGGTGTTTGAGTTTAGATTGTAGAACTCATGTTTTTGTGTTTTTGTTCCTTTCCATTGTTTCGTTGATCAAGTTCGTGTTAAAGTGTTTTACGTCATTTCAGATATGTCTAGATATCTCTTTGTTCAGAGATCCACATTCTTGGGTATTGACCTTTTTCTCTTATATCATTTCTCTTCTTTTCTCCGTGAGCTTTTTGTTGTTGGCTCTAGTCTTCCACTATTTCGGTTTCGTGTGATACAGTTAGAGTTCCACGTCGTCTTTATGATGTCAGTGACTTTAGTTGTTATTTCTTCAACCGTTTTAGATGTTATATCGTAGTTCTTTAGGGAGTGTTGTATTTCGAGTATGTATGTATTTTTATTCCTGATATTATGGATGTCAGTGTGTTGGTTTATACTCTTTAGTTGTTTTTGTCGTTCTCTGCTGATGTTGAAGTAGACAGAAGCTCTTACCGTACGGTGGTCGCTTCCTGTTGAGAATCTACTACAAGTAGAGATACATCATAAACACAAAGGTCGTCTTATTACTAATAACGTAGTCTATTTCGTTTTTATAGATGTCATTGGGGTAGGTTTAGTCCATTTCCGCTGCGCCTTTTTCTTGAACGAGTTAATTGCATATAAGTGTTGGCCTTGCAGATAGTTTAGAAGGGTTTTTCCGCTAGTTTCTAGTGCCCAAGCCGTAGGGTTCCCAGATGGTTTCTGTATCATCTTCTTCCCTCTCCGAGGTTTACATTGTAATCGCCCATTAGAAGCAAGTATCACGTTTAGATTTCTTCAATGGCTTTGGTCACATCCCCGTAAAACTCTTCTACTAGTTAGATCGAAGTGGCTGCGTAGATCTGGATCACTTTGACTGTATACCGTTTCGATATTCGGATGATTAGGGTGTATACCCTGGTAGAAATTCTTCTTATATTGACTATGTTTTTGTTTGTGACTTGTTGACCAGGAATCCTACACGTCCGAATACCCTATCGGGGTCTCCGTTGTGGTCGAAGGTATGACCGGATGAAAGTGTGATTCGTGTTTCACCCTTTCTTCTTACTTTTCTAGTTGTTCCATTTTCTCATCTGAGGATGGCGTTCTGTTATTGTGTGTAGCGATTTTGAGTTTCTTAAGCTAGATATGTCTTATTGCGCAGAGTTTATAGAGTTTTATCTCGTCCAGAATCCATTACGCTGATTAGTTCTCATTATCTATATTATCTCGTCCAGAATCCATTACGCTGATTAGTTCTCATTATCTATATACCTAGCTGTTTGGTCCACGGGAGGTATTTTATTTCGTTCCTACCGTGTATATCTGCCGAGCATTCCCGTATCCGCCACCTGAGGACGCGAGTTTTACAGACTCCCTCGAGGATGTATATTTATTTAAATAAAATAGGTCGAAGTAAAATTCGGATAATTATATAATTTCTCTATTCAATTAAAGTTGAAATAAATTGTTTAGGATTTCATATTCAAAGAGAAATAAATTTAGAACTCGGCATCTTTCCATGTGTTAATTTTAAATTCCTTTGTAATTTACAAATATCATAAAATATATAATATCACAATTTTGTCGTTTATTTGAACAAGTATTCACGAGATGACAGTATTAATTATTTGCGGTACTATATGAAAGGTGTATTGTTACATGCCCTAACGTTAAGATGAAATTTAAAACAATTCATGTATAAAAATTTTGATTACTCCCATTATAACTAAAATGTTATACCAAATATTAAACAGGTCGATAAAAGGTGAGCAGTCATATAGAAAAATAACAGATATAAGACAATTTCAATTTGTTCTTCATTTGTGAATTATATTAGCTCAGAAAAGATAAATTAAACTAATTTATTAAAAAACATAACTGGGCAACGATTCTTTTTTTAAATTATCTCTATTTCTCCTTATGAGTGGCTTCATCAGGATTATTTAAAGTAAACAGAAACTAGCAAACAAAGCAGAAGGCTCCAGTCACATTCGACCTGGTCCTTTTTGAACATGTACACAACAGTGCCAAACGCCATTTAGTTGGACCCTTCTCTGTTAATTGTTGAAGCAGATCAGCATTAGCAGTATTTCGAAGCTCCATAGCAGCCCTTGCGTTAAGCGGCGGCGCATTCACTTGCTGAAAATGGATTGTCTATTTGTCGCAGATAAGGCAGTAATACTGGTAGAAGCATGTTATTAATGTACCCATTTGCATTTAATGTTCCCTGAATAACTATTAGAGGATAGCTACTTCTATGACAAATAGCCCCCCACACCATCACACCTTGAGTGAGAGTAGTATATCGTTGTACAAAAAACTGCAAATTGCGTCGTTCTCCAGGGGATTTATTCTGTAAAAATATTGTATGTGTAAAATCTCTTGTAAACGTGCAGTCATCGTTCCAAAGAATACGTCTCAAGAAGTCGTCATTGTCACGAATTGACTTTGCGGGTAAAAGTCAATTGAAACAGTACGAATTTAAAATTAATTGTATTCTAAAATTGGGACATTTTTAGGATTTTGTGATGCACGGAATAAATTAATAAAATTCAGGAAGGCATCGGGTACCCCTGAGAATGACAGAAAGGCAGTTATGTTGAATGAAATTTGTGCACTGTACACCACTCCCCAACATACAAAGAATTGCGCGCTCTGCACTCCAAGCATATTTTTAAACCTTTAATTAATCCGCGTATCAGTATAAGTAAATATACGGCAGGCTGTGTATATAAAAAACGAAGCAACTCTTGTGCTGGCGTACTCGCGCAGGCTGTGAAACGAGCTGCAATATAGTCTCTCTTCAGACGCCGTTTCGGAAGCATCGCGAGATCGTGTAGTACTAAAATACATCGCGCCCGCGAGCACGATGAACTAACTTTCAAACACCCCAAGTGTACACATAAAATCAAACAAAATGCGTACATTCTTAACACTATTTTTTGTTTTTGTGGCTGTTTATGCCCAAAAACGGAACTATTCCAATATGCCATGTCCCGCTAAGTGCGTCTGTTTCCGAAGAACTATACGATGTATGCAATTGGATTTGACTGAGATACCCAAAATACCACTACCAGCTTCATTGCTGTAAGTAGATTTTAATTTTTATTTGCGAAAACGTATATTCGCACATGTGCTAAAAATATTCGCCCTGATTCGTTCAAATGGAAACACGGAATTTAGCTGGAAAGGCCGCGGTTTGGCGATAAATCGTTTTAATTGATACCACTTGAATTTTCTCTGACAAAATAAAGTATAATTTAGGATTTTAATTGTTAGTAATTATGCGATATTTTTATATCATACTGTAATATTCGATATATTGGATTTATTATAATGCAAGTGTTAATTATGAATATACAAACAATTTTTATACTATCTATATTTTATATATTATAATATATATTTCTTAGTGTATGTCAGAATAAAATTTACTTATACAATAAATCCAAATTACCATTACAGTATGAACAAATGTAGTATAATTAATGAAATTAGTGGAAATAAAGATTACTTTGGACAATTCTAGGTGGGTTTATGCTAATATTAAATAACAAATAAAATAATTAATTAGAAAGAACGAATCAGTGGAAATATTTTGCATTATTTATGCTCACAAAATAAGAATATTAACATACAATTTAGTTTTTAGTACTATTTTGTCATAATAAAGAATGCTATGAAAAAAAAATCTCCCAAATTGAGTCGTGTCAGTATAAATTTTTATGCACACAAAATATAAATATGCACTTTCCATTTAGTATATATGTAATTACGAGAATGTAATATATATATATATATATATATATATATATATATATATATATATATAAATGTTTACAATGGTATAAAATAAGAAATATAATAGACGAAATTAGTTGAAATAAGGATTATTTTGTACAGTTTATGCTCACGAAATAAGAATATGCACTTGGGCAAATATCCTTCTGACATTGATTCCTTGCAATATTTTCCATTATATTGTTTAATTTAACAAAACACGATAAAGTTCTATATGGTAAGTGCATACATATTCTTATGTTATTTCTTATTTTTTAGTATTTCATAACCTTTACTCTTAAGTTATCTTATGTTACAATAAGCACAAGACTAGATGTATATATAAAATGAATAAAACTTAAAAATAAATTAACTACTTCAATTTTTGATTTATTATTATACAAATTCGAACTTCATTGTTATTATTGCGGGTGGTATTGTTGGCGTGCCTTAGTAATAGAATTTTAAACTATTTTTTACTAGTTCTATACATAAATGATACAGGATATACAATAGGAAACTGCTTTGCTTATGATACGGTTGTCACTCTAGGCGAAATGTTATAATGAAGAAAATGAGAAGGTTCCCAGCGAACTAATAGTAATTATATGATTTTACAATCATTCTTAATTCTTTAACCTATTTTTGGATTCGTCCCTTTTTCAGATTTTATTACCGAAAATTATTTAGGTCACGGTATATATATATATATATATATATATATATATATATATATATATATATATATATTTCGCTACACAATGATGGTTGTGGATTTGAAATAGCAAAAGGGTTCTGTGGGCTTATCCGTAGACTGCTCTTAGACCACTTGCGTGGGGCCTTTATGCATCCCCCAGTTGACATTTCGGCTGTCATTTCTCCATCTATCCCACATTTGTAGAATGGCTTTTGGAGGGATTACGCTTAGGGTACGCCATAAAAATATTAAAGTGATATAGTTACATTTTAATAATAATGTATGTCCGTTTTATATGTAAAACTTAATTGGTTTTAAATATTTAAAAATATTTGTGCAAATATAGCAAGCACACATATTTTTATATATTTAAAACCAATTAAGTTTTACATATAAAACGGACATATTAGATTTTAATAAATAACATATAATGCCATGTCTTATAAAATGCAATAGATAGCATAAGATAGTCACTTTTATCACTATGGGTTATTCTTCTGTCATTGTTGTTTATTTTTAAAATAATTGTACCGGAATATTTCTTGGAAAAGGTTACTTATATACGTGACGTTCACAACTACAATACAACAGTGACTAATCATTATATACGCTTCAGTTGTTAAAAAAGTATCATATTAAGATGGCTCTATTGAAAAACTAAATTACGAGATATGTTACGCAAAGAATCTAATAATTGAATAGGGTGGGACAGAAATTATGTATTTATGTAAAATAAATGTGTATAATTATTTTAATAGATTGTCATTAGTTGGCATATTTTCTTGTTGCACTAGTAATATTGATGATTATAATATTAACTTCCAAGTTGTAGTAGTTATAATAATACGAGTGTCTATATGTGTAAAGGAGAGCGTAAAAACAATGTTATAAATTACTTTATAGTTAACATCCTTTTTTTACCATGAGCACAATATTAACTACATATTACGGAAGATGACAGAATCAATCTCTATTCTACTAATTCTTTATTAAAAATTATTCTTATAATAATCACATAACGATTAATTCATTATTATTAGTGATGGCCACTAATAAATGAATTGTACGTTCGTGGTCATTAATAATCGTTAAACTATCAATCACAGTAAAGTAACACCTACTTTTTTGTATTTCAAAAAGTAGTATTTATAACATCAGTGCGCAACATGGACAATCGAAGAAAATCCATGCTTAGTATTGCTCAGCACAAAACTAAGACATTTAAAGCAGTGTTATTCAACCTTGTTGCACCTGCGGACCAGTGAAAATAGGATAAATATTTCGCGGATCAGCTGAAAGCTAAGCCAAATGATTATTTGATAGAAGAGTTGATATACGAGACTGCAGGGTTGTTTCTGAAAGACGAAGCGCTGCATTAACATCTGTTCGGTTTCTCTGTTTGTTTTTTATTATTGACATGGTTGAAAAGGTCTTTTCACACAAATAGAAAGTCAAAAAAATTACTAATAATTTGATAGTTTTTTAACTGAAAGTTGGATATTCTTTTTCTAGCGATATCCAAAATTGAGGGATTGAATGCATTTTATGTGTGGACACCAGAGGGACATCAGATCAGCTTCACGAAGTGCACACTACTTTATATCTTCCAAGAATGGAAATTTTAATCCATAGGTCACCTTTACGATGGTCTTCATTTTCAGGGAAATAATGGTTTTCAACATTTTCAACTAATGCTCTTAAATATTGAATACGAGATGAGTAACAATCAAAAATACATCCAAGAGAGAAAATATTTCTACATCTTCCTCTTGTATGCGACTAATTCAGAGAGATAGCTTCTTTTTGAACTCATTTTATTTCGTAAAGTATAAATATTTGTATATGAACCCTACAGAGAAACATTCATTGAGCAGACGGAATTTGTCGGCCATGTAAGCAAGAATTGTCAGCCATTCTACATTCAACAAAAGCTCTAGTTCTTCGCTCTTAAAAAAAACTGCTTCACTTCGTCTCTCAGTTCAAAAAGTCGCGAAACAACCTTTCCTCTCGATAACCACGATAACTTGCATGGAGGCAAACATGTTGGTGTGGTGAGTTCATGGTCTCACATAGTGACGCGATGAGCGTTCATAGCTCCACTGCGAATTTCATTAATAATCTCCACCATCATAGTATTCAGTAGAAAGCTTCTTTACAGCTAGGTACTCCATGTGGAGCGACGTCAAGTCATGCTCGCATCACCGTCAGTACATACTCCGACGTATTTGCTGTAACCCCTGCGCTTGAAAATACTCATCAAGAGCAGTAAATATTTCTGAACCCGTGGTTCGTCTGGTAAGTCGAGACAACAAAGCAGTTTTTCCCTTGTCTTCATCTTCACTATACCTCACGAAGCAAAGTAAAATAGCATGCTTACTCACGTCAGTCTATTCATCAAGTTGAATTCGCAAAACATCTCGATTTCTTTATATCCGTTAAGATTTGTTTTTCAATATCGGTGGCCATCTCAACAATTCTTCTCACAATGGAGGTCTCTGAAAGCAGTACGGCCTCTAGTTTTACAGCAGCTTGAGGTCCTAAAATTTCTCGTACGACGATCTAGGATAATCGTTTACTATTGGCGAGGAGTTACTAGCCTTACTCAGTCCCTGCCAATAGCAAAGTCTTTTCAATTTATCTATTCGAACATAGTAAATATTTAAATCATGGCTCGGAAAAAAGTTACTTTGTGTCGATTAAAAAATCACGATATATCGGCGTCCTTTGCTACGTTTGCCTTGAATTTTCCCTTGAATAATTAATCGTAGAAATTCGTACCGTTCCTCTAGCATTAGCTGTCCTAGATATTCTAATTTTCGACTTCTTTAACCCGTTCTGATTGTCTGCAGATCCTGTAGGTTGTCTGCTATCATCTGCATATCGGATGTTCTATATTCATCTAATGTTGACTCTGAAACCAGCTGCTTCATCGATTACCATTTCCAAGTATAGGTTTATAGAATACAGGAGACAGTATGCATCCCTGTCTTACGCCTCTCTGTATGTTAATATCTTGCGACTTCTGACCTTTCTATATTTATGGCAGAGTTTTGATTATAGTATAAGTTTTCTGCTATTTAGATATCTCTCTTGTCTAGCTGTTTGTTTCTTAGGAGTCTCATTAAGCGATCATGATGTACCTTGTCGAATGCCTTTTCAGTCTATGAAACAGACACATCTCGTTTTTGTTAACATATAGTCATCGAGGACATTTAAGCTAAAAAGTGTCTCCCGACATCCACATCCATTTTAGAAGCCAAAGTGACTGTTGCGGCAGATTGTGGTATTGTGGTGGTGAATTATTTAGAGTAGTATTTTTAATATATGGCACATTTTTTTTGTATTTTTATATATTAAAACTGGCACATAGCTAAGATTTCAATTTAAACAATTAGGCAATCGAGTGGCATACAAGTTATTAAAAACATATTGTTGATGGTTATATAGCTCAATATTATTGTGCGCCATAAGAAGAGTATAGACGTTTAATATATTATCAATAAAAAGTAACAATTAATAACGACTAAAATATGTTTAAAGTATAATTATTGGCAACTAAATTATAGTTAACAAACCTGAACAAGGATAATTTTTTAAATCATCTAATATACTAATTAATACATATTAATTATAGTTAATATAATAAAATGATTTTACCATTACACAGAAAGTATTTCCCGTGTTATATTAATTATAATCGATTATTTACCGCAAACCTATATAAACCGCAACTACAACTATAATACCATCATACACTCTGTATTAATATAACCTGTTGGTACAGTTTAACGTTTAATTAATAAATTTATATTAATTATCTACCATGTTTTATAAGCACCGTATGTCACTTCATATTATAACAACATTCTCACGCCATTTCCGTTATTTCTGTAATTAACGTAGGCGGACAAATTGATTCTTACGAATATGTTATTTCATCCGATGTAAATATTATAATTATACGATACATCCGTATTTGGAAACATTATAATTAATTCAAAATATCTGTCACGAGTTATTAGTTTATCGCTTATCTTGTTAGCGCAAGATTTAACACTATTATACAATAAAATCAAGGGCATTGGTTTTTAGCAGACATAAAAACCAACGACCGAATACAATCAGACCATTTGTAAGTTGACGGAGTTCGAGACGAATGTGGAATAACTTGTTCAGTCCCATTAACCGCGCGTGATCGCTGAAAGACATGAAAAAAATATGTTAATATTCTCAGCCGACTACCACCTAACGAGCGTATCATATTCACAAAAAGTGATCCCAGAAATATGTACGATGTGGGTATAATTTATTGCTTGTTTTGGACCGCATCTGGATTATAAAAACATATTTCGTTACATCATTAGGCATAATCTGGATCGAATTTTTATCAACATTAGGATTAATTGCGCCAACGTTAAAGTGATTATAATAAATTGGACATATTAAATTTTTTATATCTCTAGCGCAGTTTATTGCGACATATTCTACACAGGCGCGGCCAACAACAATAGCGGCTCTAGCCATATTTAGCTATTAAAAAAAGATGATAGTTTAAAAGCCGTGAATATTAATTAAAGTTAATTTAATTGCGGTTATAAATTGTCAATGCGATATGTTGCAGTATATCTATTATGACAACTATACATAATCAACTTAATAGATTCTTTCCTTTTCCTTTTAAGTTGAATGGTATTTTGCATATAAAAATGTATTATAATGCAAACGTTGACATTATAATAGAGGTCTTTCACACCAATTCATAGGTTTATTTTGTTTGAATACTTTTAGGTTCATCATCAGAATACTTTTACATATATAATTATACTTTGATTACTATCATGTATTGGTCACTATGAAACATACACATGACTTGCATATCAGTTATATTCCATCTTATCTTGAAGTATAAAACAACATAGAAAAAAACTTTTATTTAAAATTTTTGAGGCATACAGCGGTCTATAAATATATAGGAGCATACTATCTATAAGCTAGTTTGACAAACGGATACTAACTGTACTTAATTTTATGCCAATAGAGATTATGTACATTATTTTTATATATTTTTATAGATTAACTTTTCTCACACTCAGAAATGAACGCCAGGTAACACAGCGAATCGATATTAATTTAGTTCAATAGAACTCATTATTCATTCGGTGATATAGTTGGTTTTTAAATTAAATGATCTCGAAAAGGGCCATAATCTAAATAACGGTATAGACACAGCCTATATAATAATTAAATATCAGATTTTTATTATTAGTTTATGATCTGTTACTTACTGTTTGATCTAAACAATCTAAAGTAAGTTATTTTTATTAATATAAATATACCAATATAAGAGTGAACCATTTCGACGGATTTAATTTTTATTAACTGACAATCAAAAATAGAATTTTATGTTTCTTTTTCTCCGTAGTGTTACAGAAGAACAAGATGATTTAAACTTTATATCATTATTCAATCGGGGATGTAGCCGTATTTTTATTTAAATTAAATCGAGAGGGGCCATAATCAAAGTAGCCGTCTATATATTATAATTTAAAATTTGATTATTATTAGTTTCGGCTCTTTTAGTTCGTATTTGCTTTAAACAATCTAAATCTTATTATTATTATTTTAAATCTAACAAAACAATGATGGGATATTTCGACGGATTCAATTTTCGTTAACTGGCTAACGATCCAATAAAACTATTTTATGTCCTGAAATCCTAAAGTCAAAGAGGTTTATTTTTGTTATTATATGCTTGATATATCAGAGAGACGCCAGCTATCAATTTTAATTTTGAAATCCAGTACTGCCCTATTCTTATGCGATAATTGTAATAAACTTGAATTTATTCTATCACGTAAACAACAGGAAGTCATAAAGAATATTGCGTTACATTAAAAAGGGAATTAACAGGCTTGATGAAAACATAATGACAGCGGAATCAATAAAATTATCATCATTTATGTTTTATTTACCATTTACAACGAGCCCTTTATTTACGGCGTTACATAATGTGTCATTGAATTACTCCCAGATTCAATTGCATACATAATTTACTTTATAGTCAATTAAATATTCGGTTTGATTGTCTCGTCGAATTGCATTCGATGATTTTATGTAATTGACGGAACGGACGGGGGCCCTGTGAACTTGGACGTGCATTAATTTTACGATTGCTGCATCATTCATCGTATTAAAGTTATATTTGGGATCGTAAAACTGTTTAATATCCACTACGTTGTGTATGTACATACTAATCAACTAACATGATTGAATTTTATTGTTATTTGTTCCTTTAGATATTGGATAATAGAATTGTGAATGAATAGTATAAAGAAACAGATACATTTTTAGTTATTAATTGTAAATTATTATTATTTGTGATTCACTACTCGACTGGACTAATATAATATTATTTGT
Organism: Lordithon lunulatus; assembly: GCA_963942505.1. NCBI lineage: Eukaryota > Metazoa > Arthropoda > Insecta > Coleoptera > Staphylinidae > Lordithon > Lordithon lunulatus. The sequence continues at coordinate 50,196,500 of OZ012666.1, read as the reverse complement.
GTATATGTCTCATATGTTTTGGGAATGTGAAAGATAGGGGAATTGATTGTGATAGAAGTGCGCAGTTTTATAGTTATTACATTACACTTAATTTGCAATCATATAATTACTAGAGTGATTAAGAAGAGCATTGTTAACTAGAATGTCCAAAATTTGGACTTTTAAGCTTGTATATAATAATATATAAAACTATTATGTAAGTGTGGAGTACGATAGTTATTAGAAAATGTTGATTTTGTGACAATATAAACACGGCAAATATTTTAGAAGTAGATAGAATATCTACACCAATCATTTTTATTCATACCTTAAACCTTTTTCTTACAGGAGCAATAATATTAGTGATTATATGATCTCGATAGATTCTGATTTATGTAAGCTATTTTATATTAGTACATATATATTATTGTTTTTATAATATCTTATTTAGTATGTCTCAAATAAATTGATACGATTGAGTGTTGGTATCTGTATAAAATAAGATATTGTAGAAAACGTAATTCCGTAGGAGTACTAAATAGAAGAAATGTACTCTGAATATATACTAAAATAGATCAAAATTCACTCATTTTCAATAATTGTGTTTATGGTGACAAAATAAGTAATAAAAACTAAATTATTTTTTGAGCATAAACGTCCCAAGATAATCCTTACTACCAATAATCTTATTATCATTATGTATGTCAACAGAAACCGATCTTTTAAAACAATTATATAATATTGCATCTAAATTAAATTGTGAAAATCTTTAATGGCTACTATTAAAACTTAACCAATATGGTATGGTAGCTACAGATAGGCATGAAGAACGTGTCACGATACCGGTGTGTGAAGGAATAATAAGAGTTGCAACTATATGGGGAATTTGGCAACTCATATCTCATAGTTCTTATTCAATGAGGATACTGAAAAAGTTTAATAGAGGCAACCAAACTATCCCCGTTCACAGTTCCAAACGACTTGGAACTATGCACTACATTGTTTCTCGTAGTTTTTTTTTTACGAATTTAGTCTAAATGAATCAATTACATTATTTAAATCATTGAAAGTTGAGGATAATAGTGTTAGAGTTCAAGTTGATTTAAATAGTGAAAGGGCAAACGTATCTATATATTATCCAAGAATTAGAGTATATAAATATCTGTTCTGCTAAATCTAAAATAAATATTATAAAATAACAACCGTAGTCAGTCTATGCTTACATAATGCAAGTTATGGATGGCTTGGAAGATTGATGAAAGCAAGTTGGAAAACAAATGTTGACGAAAGCTATTAATACATATTACAACTAGAAGTTGCATGAGTTATTTAATACATTTTAATATACACAATAACGATCTAAACATCTGGGAAACTCTTCTTGAGGATTTGCAAGCATTAACAGAATGGCTTTAAACATTTTTGGTCATTTCGACCTTATAACGAAAATAATTTTGAACCCCAAGTATAAAATTTTAAATAACATATATTTTGTTCATAATTAACGACTCCATGAATTCTATAAGGCATGTTCTTCAACCCCCGGTCCGCGGTCCGATAGTATGTACGCTGTAATATATTATTGTTTCAAAAAAATTCTAATAATAATATTAAGGTAACATCTAGGTGATTGATGTTGCCTTATTCCTTTTCATAATTATCTAATTCAAGCTGAAATATTCATATTCAGAAAAGGGTATAGAAATACAACAATTTATGTATGTAGGATATATTTATTAAGCAAATTATGACTTATCCCATATGATATTTAAATTTAGTATGATTCCATAATTTTAATGGTCACACTGTCCTATTAATGAAGATGGTCTTGTTGTGCTAATTATTTATTTACATATTTCAATTAATCCTTACACTTCATAAATGCACGTAATTAAAACATTATCTAATGTAACAATTACATGCAATTACATTTTAGTATCTACTATTATTCATGTTGTTTCATTGTTATCAAACAGTATCATGTGTTTGAATTAATGGTCAATTTCGTTTGTTATTTGGATTAAGCTATGTTTAATTAGTAGAACAGCTTCCAGTCTTGTTATACAAAGCCATAAACTATATTTTGTATATCAAATGAATTAGGGCTAAGCTATATAAAATTATCAAGATATAAAACACTAATGTACGTTTATTATAATTGCACTTATAGTAGTAGTAGTAGTTTGTTTTAAAATAAAATAATTTATACATGGCTCATCATCCTGTTAGAAATACTAAACAGTTTTAAAAGTTTGAATATAATTGCGTAAAATTCAGAACAAATACAGTAGTTTCTTGTGGGCCAATACCATAAGGTTACATATTTACATATGTTAGATATATTAAATAGCTTAAAGAAAATTACTAAGGGTAGGTTCTACAATTGCATTTAACTGGAGAATAAGACTATTCGTGGAATAAGTTTGAGAAATTAACGTCAATATCTTAAACTTATTCCAGGAATAGCCTTATTCTCCAGTTAAATTGCAATTGTAGATCCGGGCCTTATAGTTGAAAACAAATACATACAATTTAAAAAAAGTCTCTCTTTATGGGGCTGTTAGGCGAAAGGTTTCTTTGCCGGTAAAGGGAGAAGCTCAGACGAGTTTAATCATCCTGTATTTTCCTTTACTTTACAGAAACGCCTTGAAAACTATGAAAGGCGATTCGCGATAATTCACCCGCAGTGGATTGCACTCACGCTCCTCAATACTCGGTACTAAACGAACAACGCCTGTACCCAATAATGACATACAATTTTAAAAATTACAATTACATACAATTTAAAAACATAATAACTTATATGTTATGACTATATAATTGTGTTGGTAGTTTAAATATGGAAAAATAATTACAATTCATTAAGAGTCGTTTTAATGGGATATCTTACAATTTAAATGTCTGTTAAAGTTCTTACAGATATTGGTAGAAGATTAAAAACATGGCCCCGTAATAGTTTGATCCTGACTCTGATATTTGCAGTCATAGCAGCTGTGGCTGTACGTCTGTAGCGAGTACCATGCAGATGTGCTTTTTTGTAAGAGATGTATTCACCACCAAGATTAAATTTTATATATCGCACTAGTATTTTTAAAGTGACACAGCCGAAAAACCTGGATTTCTTAAAAAAAAAACACTATAGGGCAGTAAGAGTGACACAAGAGCTGTCTGGTGGGCAAGCTCTGAAGCTAGAGTAATACATCGATTATTGATAGAGGTATATTTTCCCTCTTATTATTATATGGACTCAACTCAAAAACACATGATTTTTAATTCTGTCACTTTACAAATATAGGGTTTTCAATAAGGATGGGTCGATGTTGAAATGGAATAAAAGAAGCTGTGTATGAGGTATTAACGAAATTCCTTTTTATTTGAAAGTCCCATGTATGCCATTATATTTAGAATATAACACTCCGAGTGGTCAAATTTTTAATGACTCGATGAATTTAATCGATGGCATTGGTAGCTCTAAGGGCATCGGTCGATTGCTGCTCATCAGCATAGACCTGAACCCTAACTAAATGCCTCAAGAAAAAATAAAAAGTGACTGGTGCGGATTTTGGGTTGGCGACGTTATTGGTTCCTACGTTTTTAAAAATGACGTTGGAGAGGCCATTACCATCAACGGCAAGCACTACAGAACAGTGCTAATCGATTTCTTTGGCCCAAATTGAACGATACGGAGGTAGTGACATGTGGTGCTAGCAGGACGGGGTTACATGCGACACAACAGACACCACGATAGACATTCTGCATGAACGATTTGAGGGTATGTCTTTTTTTGTGGGGTTTCTTGAAGTCGCAGATCTATGCCAATAAACTACAATCGACCGATGCCCTTAAAGCCCTTAAGGTAATTCCATCGCTCAAATTAAGCCGGATCTATGCAGCAGAGCGATTAAAAATTTGACCACTCAGATCCGTGCCACCGAGTGAAGCCGCGGCGAATATTTGAACGATGTTATATTCTAAATATAATGGCATACATGGGCCTTTCAGATAAAAGAAAAATTTCGTGAATACGTCACACACAGCTTGTTTTATTCCATTTCAACATCGACCCGTCCTTATTGAAAAACTCTTTGTCACTAAGAGTTAGCTGTTTTATATAAGATATTCTAAATTAAGTAAAGTTAACTGAAGAGACCTAATATGTATGTTTACAGTCGTCCCTATATCCAATTTATGCTAATATGCTCACTTTTCCTTTCTGAAATTGGAGAAGTCCATGTTTCGAAGTGATGTGTCTCCACGTCAATATACCCTTATATAAGTAAAAATGGCATAATGCGAAATTAATATACCTTCTAACACTGATCATAACAATATTGATTAATGACTCGTTAAATGTTCAAGTCATATGGTCATTTACGACAGTAAAACGTTATTACCTACAGGTGGCTGTACCGGTCCATAAACGATGCTCTCCATTTGTCCGGGAAGATATGATTGTATAAATAACAGTTTTATCATACAACAGTTTTATCATACTTTGGGAATATCTGACCAACCTTATGTTCCCAAAGTATGATGCCTCCGTACTTCACTAGTTATTCCGATACAATTTTCAGTATCCGGGTATTTTCGTCATTAGCTTAGTTGCTCACTTCTTCTCGCTCTAGCTATTTATTCAGTCTGTTTTGGTGGAGTATCCTTATACTTTCCTATTGTAAGAGTTGTACTTATTATTATATATTTGTTAGTCAATATTCTATCCTGATTCATTGGTATCTGTTTTATTTATTCTATAATCTATACTTGAAAAATTTCTCGTCGTTCGACGGGGGATGATTTTTAATTGTGTAGTCCCCAATAATGAGTTTTCAATGATTCTTTTAAAATTGCACCTTACTATATTCAATATAACTATTTTAACTGTAAAGAAGGCAAAACATCACTTAAAACATTGCTACGAGGGTTGTTATTTATGTATTGAGAATAAATAACAAAAGCAATGATGGGGATATAGAGACTTCTTTATTGTTTTTCAAAATACTCTCCTTTAAGATCTATATTTTTGAATTCGAGTAAACCAATTGGCATAGCACGTTTTCATTTCGAAGTATCTTCAAAACACGGTTTGTTAGTTTCGGGCTCATAACAATAAATCTAATCTTGGATTTATTGTTATACATCCTGTGTAGATGTTATACACTGCATTTGATGAACCGAGTTTATATTTTGTAATCATTTCCTTTTTTTGATCGCTTGGTAAATTGTGCGGAATCCAAAGCGAATAAATCGTTTTGTCATACTAATGACCAGAAATGCCTCAATCTCACGATAGGTCACATGACGATCTTGCATTATCAGTTCGTATACAGCATCGATATTTTCTGATACAATGACCTATTTTGGACGACCTTTAAATTCGTCCCCCAGCGAAGTACGGCCACGTTTAAATTCACTAACCCATCAATATATTGTGGTCTAGGATGGCGCTTCATCATCAACAGTCATAGCAAGTTGATCGGCACATCATGGCACGAACATGTTCACGGTTCAAATCCATTTGTTGACCGAGATATTTTAAATTCACTGTTAACAATACAAATGTATGTATACACTGTCAAGTTGCATGTTCTTTAATCATGAAATATTTCTTGATAACATTCAGTACACATTCATCGTTCTGCATATCTTGTTCAAAGAAGAGATAAATGCGATATTGATAAGAGTGCCAATATCTTTCGAGGCTCGGGTATTGCAAATTAAAATATACTTTATAAATAATCGAGTTATTGATCGGACCGCATGTCTCTGGGGCCAATGGATATCTGGATTACAGGTTAATTGCGATCACGGGTGGTTTATGTTTAAGCGAAATAATGTACAGAATGACGTTATTAGTATATCGAACTATGTAACCAGAGGAAGAAAAAAAAATGATAGAAACCTAATAGCCTGGTTAGAAACGGTATGCCCCAAATAGGTTAGTAGGGTTTCATATGCTTGTTCATATGCAATAAGCTCTACCGGAGTGAAGATATCCCCTATGATCCCATCCTCTATACCGCGCGGCGCCGTGGGTCCGCGCGCACGGCAGATTGTTTGCGGGTCTGTACTGATCAATTGGGGTGACCAATAAAATCCAAATTTTGAGGAATTCTTTATTAATGTCTTGCCGATCATAATATATATATCTAATTTTTTTTAAATAATTTTTATAGGCGTTTTTGTATAATATATGTTGTAACGTAAATTATAATTTTTGACCATGATGCACCATGTTTCTGGATTTGAAAAAAATTGCCTAATGTTTATAACAATATGATAAAGTAAAATGGAAAGTCTGTATACCACCGATTTAGTTTTTCTATTTTTTTTTATTATTTTATTTTTGATCATGATGCACCATGTTCCTGGATTTGTTAAAAATTGCCTAATGTTTATAACAATATGGTAAAGTAAAATGGAAAGTCTGTATACCACCGATTTAGTTTTTCTATTTTTTTTTTAATTTTAAACTTTTACGTATATCATTATTATTATGTTTGACCATGATGCACCATGTTCCTGGATTTGAAAAAAATTGCCTAATGTTTATAACAATATGGTAAAGTAAAATGGAAAGTCTGTATACCACCGATTTAGTTTTTCTATTTTTTTTTTTTTAATTTTAAACTTTTACGTATATCATTATTATTATTTTTGACCATGATGCACCATGTTCCTGGATTTGAAAAAAATTGCCTAATGTTTATAACAATATGATAAAGTAAAATGGAAAGTCTGTATACTACCGATTTTGTTTTTATATTTTATTTTTAATTTTAAACTTTTATGCTCATATCTGGATAATCCGGTTTTAGAGGCTTTAATTCTTCTGCTGTCATTATAAAACTCAGAGTCGAAGGTTCGAATCACCGTCGAGGGAGTAGCCTTTTTACACATTGTAACTCATAATACTATTGGTAAAATAAGTATTTTGAATGAATTGTAATCCTTAAAGTAGGGAGTTTATTAATAAGTAATAATAATTCCAATCGGACATTGGAATTACGCGCAGCCATTTAAATGATCAAACTACGTAAAAGGCCTGTAAAAATATATAAAACTGGATCCGTGTCAATCTAAAAAATACTTTGTGTAACCACTATTGGGTTAGCAACAAATAGTGAAAATTTGAAAAAAAAAACTCCGTGGGCTATGATGGAAAATTAAATAATTTTGACTTTGCCCTCGTCCAGATAGGAGCGGAAAAGTTAAAAATAAAAATAAAATAGAAGGAACAACGTGCTCGGGTTGGGACTTTCCGTTTTCTAATTGTCATTTTGTTATAAATATTGTGTAATTTTTTCAAATCAATTGTATGCCAGTGAATTTTAAAAATAATAATAATGAAACATATTCGACTTGGTCGCCGATAAAAAAATACTTAGAATCAATATTTTCCAATTTCCTTCGGCCATCTGGTGCACTGATATGTTCCAAACCAAGATCCAAAAAAAAATTAAACGAAATACGTTGCATTCTTTTTTTATAGACTCAGCCTCTAAAACCGGATTATCCAGATATGAGCATAAAAGTTTAAAATTAAAAATAAAATATAAAAACAAAATCGGTGGTATACAGACTTTCCATTTTACTTTATCATATTGTTATAAACATTAGGCAATTTTTTTCAAATCCAGGAACATGGTGCATGATGGTCAAAAATAATAATAATGATATACAAGTTAGTCGCCGAAAAAAAATACTTAGAATTAAAATTTTCAAATTTCCTTCGGCCATCTGATGCACTGATATGTTCTGAACCAAGATCCAAAAATAAATTTAACAAAATATGTTGCATTATTTTTTTATGGACTCAGCCTCTAAAATCGGAATATCCAGATATGAGCGTAAAAGTTTAAAATTAAAAATAAAATAGAAAAACAAAATCGGTGGTATACAGACTTTCCATTTTACTTTATCATATTGTTATAAACATTAGGCAATTTTTTGCAAATCCAGGAACATGGTGCATCATGGTCAAAAATAATAATAATGATATACGTAAAAGTTTAAAATTAAAAAAAAAATAGAAAAACTAAATCGGTGGTATACAGACTTTCCATTTTACTTTACCATATTATTATAAACATTAGACAATTTTTTTCAAATCCAGGAACATGGTGCATGATGGTCAAAAATAATAATAATGATATACAAGTTAGTCGCCGAAAAAAAATACTTAGAATTAAAATTTTTAAATTTCCTTCGGCCATCTGATGCACTGATATGTTCTGAACCAAGATCCAAAAATAAATTTAACAAAATATGTTGCATTATCTTTTTATGGACTCAGCCTCTAAAATCGGAATATCCAGATATGAGCGTAAAAGTTTAAAATTAAAAATAAAATAGAAAAACAAAAACGGTGGTATACAGACTTTCCATTTTACTTTATCATATTATTATAAACATTAGGCATTTTTTTTCAAATCCAGGAACATGGTGCATGATGGTCAAAAATAATAATAATGATATACAAGTTAGTCGCCGAAAAAAAAATACTTAGAATCAAAATTTTCCATTTTCCTTCGGCCATCTGGTACACTGATATGTTTTGTGTTAGAATCAGTAAAAAAATTAAACAAAATATGTTGCAATATTTTTTTATCGACTAATCGGATTATCGAGATATGAGCGAAAAAGTTTAAAATTAAAAATAAAATAGAAAAACAAAATCGGTGGTATACAGACTTTCCATTTCACTTTATCATATTGTTATAAACATTAGGCAATTTTTTTCAAATCCAGAAACATGGTGCATCATGGTCAAAAATTATAATTTACGTTACAACATATATTATACAAAAACGCCTATAAAAATTATTTAAAAAAAATTAGATATATATATTATGATCGGCAAGACATTAATAAAGAATTCCTCAAAATTTGGATTTTATTGGTCACCCCAATTGATCAGTACAGACCCGAAAACAATCTGCCGTGCGCGCGGACCCACGGCGCCGCGCGGTATAGAGGATGGGATCATAGGGGATATCTTCACTCCGGTATAAGCTCTACATTTGATACTAATATATAACCTTAGAGAGTTGCTTTAAGTAAAATGTTTAACGGATAATCGTACTGTGGATCAATATTATTATATTGAGTTGACAGTTGACATCTGTAATACTGCAGCTGAACTGAATTTAGTAATATCAGTATTATAAAATTCTTAATTATGGCAGACATGATTACAGTAAAGTCGCTGCATGAATACACACTGTTATATGTAGCAAGTTTCCTCAGTCCAGATTATATGATAGCATACACAACTAAAGTTTTTCGATAGCAAATATATTATACAAAACCTTTATGTAGCAATATCCAACTAGAGTCCACTCCACTGCGATACATATATAGCCACCTGAATTCAATGCAAATTTGATTCAGTGCCAGCTATCGAACGTTGGTCATTAGCCCGCTCTACCCGTTCTCATAACTATTAAATGATACTATTTTATTGACACTGACCCAGTATTGATTTAATTTATTGTCAAAATCGCTAGTGTAATATCAATATAAATGATGTAAATTGATGTAATATTTATAAATTATTTAATTAATTGTGGTTGTGAGTTGATTATTTATTTAAATACATATTGATACAAACAGGAAATAATCCCAATAACATAGTAATAAATTGATTTTACAAATTTGCGACATTTTCTAAATCTTGGGTGTAAATATATTTTTGTATAACTAATCATAATAATATAAGAACAATATATTAAGTAGACTATTTACTTGACGAATCTAGCGATTCTGCATAAGGAGAGTATTTTTATCGGGGGTCAATAATATCTAACCAAATATAAGAACTTTAGTTAGCCATCCCATTAGTCGAAAATAATTAAAACATGCCTAGTGATTTATTGACGGATCTTTGGATGTGTTTATGTTCTAATTATTAATCATTACGAACATAAAAGACCAATATATTGTTTTGAACGAATAATTTTGTATTGATACAGTTTTTCATGGATTTATAATAAGTAAAATCTATTCTGTACGATTTTTTCTATATCGATTCTTATTTACACTTATTTTCTGATATGAAATGCTGTTATATTAAATTCAATATAATAAAATAATTCGCAATTAAATTTTCTTGATTATGTTGTTTACTCACAAATTCAATTAAGTTTGACCTGAATAATTAAATTTGATGGTAATTATCTTTCCAACATATGTCATGAATGATTTTATAACTATTACATAATAATTATGGCGCTCTCATATAACTCCGAATATTTGCCACAAACAATTAAATCGACAATTTTGTATTTATTATTGTTTACCGGAAATGTAAATAGCCTTCGTAATTGTACTACAAAATGATGTTGCTACGGAATATTATTAAATCACAACATAAGTTCATTGTGTATTCCTAAATGAAACTGAAATCCACAGAATTCGAGTTTTCCGAATTCGTTGCCGTACAGGCGCACTTAGATATCTGTTGTAACTCATTATATGCCGTATAATTTCTAGATTATGTATGATAACTCACGTTGGTGTGAAAATAACCGGTGCCACAAACATATTTAGCTATGTGCATTTTATGAACGTGAGAAAAACAACTGGTACCCTCGAAAATTAATGCGCTACTGGGATGATTAATAATAATAGTTTTAGTATCCCTCATAACAATTACAATTTAACAAGTTTGTTGTAGAATAAGTGATAATCATAAAAAATAAATCACAACGCCCAGCAATCCATTATTAATAAATGTATGAACGAGAAATACAAACAGTGCAGGGTCATTTAGGTTCATTTTTAATCAATACGCCTAATGTATTTCCTTTGTCCAGTCCGTAAGCAATTTCTACAGCAACATTTTGTACATTTTTCTTTTTATATTGAAGCAAATTACGCTGTAGATCTATTTTTCCAACGTTATTCAGCATTAGCACATTATTTACTGTATCTACTCGTATTTATTTATACTATTGGATTCATCAGCCGCACACTTATTTTATGTATCTTCGACCTGGAGTCACTCATACTGTTCATACCACATATTTGGAATGTAATAAGAACACCATTACCACACTTAAATCAATCAACATATGATTATTTATTCAAAGTAGGCACGTTAGGATTTATAAAATTGTGATTAATGAAGGAGAGTGAAGAGCGAGTTGGTGGATTACCCTGAATATAAATGTACAGCTCTGCTCTGGGCTCTCACACCGAGGAGAGCTGGTCCCTAAAGGCATGGGAGGTGAAGAAGGGTTTATTACTATTGAGGGGAATTATTATTTTTTCATACTAGAGGACAGAGTAACAAGGAATATTATGTAATTGTGAAAATGCTAATAAATAAACTGTCAACAGTAGTTTTGTAGTTTTAGTAGTTTTTTAACTATTGAATAAAAACTATCCATAACAATAGACTGGAATCTAAATAATCCGTAGCCTGATAACCATACACAAGAAACTGTGTATTATTTTGTAACCTAAAAATTGCAGATGTTTAATATAGAGTAAAAACTATCTACAGTTTGTGACTTGCCGCGGTGCTAAACATGTACTGTTTCAATTTTTTTCAGTTACGATAACTGTATTTTCAGTAGCGATTTTGGACTTATTAATGGATATACTCCTAGTGTACGAGATTTTATTTCGATATTCTATGGAGTGTCCGAATAATCGATTTATTCGATAGTGCGCATCATTACTTGTTGTTACATGTGTGTTGTTACTATTGCCATTAAGAATTGTATTCTATTATTTATCAAAACCGAATGAAAAAGTTCAGCGTATTTTAAAAATACTTGGTGCGGACATAGTTTACGATATACGACGACATAATTCTGGGATTACATATCTGACACGCATATGTTAAAATCTCATATTGTAAATATCCATTAAATATTATTATTCTGTATATAATATAATACTTTACTACTACTATATAATTCATCAGCGTCGCGAAATATCTTCAATTAATTTTAGTCTAAAGTCATTAATCACATGAAAGTTGTTAATCTATCAAATACTAATTTTTAATGGGTGTACAATAAATCATTATTATTAACGGCCATATATAACTTTTATTTGTTTTATTTTTTGACCTTTCAAGTATTATTGCAATACAAAATCAGACTTAATTAACATTTTCTTCTAGAAAGTAATGTTAAATAATGAGTAAATGGAAACAAACTTCTTTCAGGTAGTCAATACAAACCCTTGTTACGTGCGGTCGTGTATTATTTTGAATAAATAACAAAATTAGGACAAAAAACTGAACATAGAGCATTAATTGATCCTGGGAAATATTCTCTAATAGGGTCTAACTCTGTACGACTATCCGAAGAAATACCCGCCCAAAACATTTTAGACACACCAACCAAAGGGTTGAGGCGTCATGAAATTGTGCGCAGCTTTTCTTTCTCCTTGTCGTCTATACACAAGCTGACGCCCTTCGGAGGATTTGAAGCTTATTCTTGTTTCATCAGAGAATAAAACTTTCCTCCTTACATGAATGGTCAAATTTTTATCTGAGCGTGAAAATCGTATTATATCTATCCTGTGGGCCTTATTGATTTGTGGTGCCTTTATAGGCCTTCTACTAATCAAACCTGCCTCCTTGACTCTCCTTTTCACGGTAACAGCATAAACATCCACATTTCTAATGGCCTGCAACTCATTCTTTAAATAAAAAATGTTGCTTACCGATTTGTTAAGGCTTAAGCAGTAACTCGATGGCGGTATAACACCCGCCATATTGTATGGGTGACATGTAGAAGACGAGCGATATAACATCCTTTTTTCCTTCTTACACATTTCAATGAATGGTCATTACTCAATTCGATTAGAATTTAGTTTTATAACACATATAATTTGTTGCTATAATGTTCAGCAACATTACGTGGTAAATTATTCAAACATTAAGAAATCGACACATAACTCTTATTGTTATGAAGTATTTACCCATAAACTATATTATTGATAACATTCTTGCGTACATTAAATTCATAAAATGAAAATGAAATGTGTCGATTGCATCCAATCCTTGCATATAGCACACAAAGCAGCTGATTGCACGTGCGTTTGATGATATGCAGAAGGAAGTATCGCGTGGGTCAATGGGTCGCCTTTGTCGGCTCAAGTTACAAAGATGTTGCATTCGCGAATAAATCTTTTAAATTTACCCTCTACTTACGTTCCACATCAATTATTGAGTTTCCAATTAACTACAGCACTAACCAACCCATTTAAATATTATATCTATATAATTCATCTAATCAATCATTCCATCGGCGAAGAAAACGCGTTACCAATTGTTCTAAATAATGAACTTTTTCCTCTGCAGGCGACATGGCGCTCGAATAAAAAATTTGTAATCAGTACAACGATTCGATTTCACTTTTATTCCTCGCAATTAAGCCATTAACACGGACATGAAAGAGCACTTTGGACCAATCTTTCAGATAATTTATTTCGCAGTTTTAATGAAGTTTTAGTTCAAATATAGCATATAAAATCATACATATTTTAAATGCTACATAAGATATTTACTATTCAGTCGTATTGTCAAGTCAATTTCTTATTTTATTGATAGGTTGTTAATGTTCTGAAAGTTCTAAATTATGTTAATTGAATAAAATAAATAATAAATAATATTTAAAGAAAGGAAAAAATTTAAAAATAAAGTTAAATAATGTAAGAGGTCCTGTTATTATAATTTTAACATACATATACCATACCTATAAAAATAGGAAGCTTATTATTATTTTATATCAGCAGTAATCTTTTAAATACACCTGTTAGAAGATACGGAAATAATAATAATAATAAGTTTCACAAGTAATGATACATATAAGCTGTTTTTGTGTATCGCTCTGTGCTACTCCTTGCTGATTGTTGTGTTGTGTTATATTTTTCGTACAAGCCGCTCTGCTGATGCGTACAATTCTACCTCGTCTCTTATGCACCACCAGAAAACTTCGAGTGATACACCACGCCTGGAGCAGTAGATCTATTCGCGTTCACGAATATCGTGTTCTATTTTTTTATGTTTCAACTTGCTCGGACAGGTAATGTTCTGGGCGACTAAGAATGTTAAACGAAAGCAGGATATTGGCTAACAAAATATTATACGAATACAATTACAAATTAATTGGTTTAAATTAAATAAATACAATTAATTACAAATGATATGGTAGAGTTTTCTCAATAATAGGCTCTCCATTACTGGATGTTAGCCGCAATTTTGGCAAATTCACCTCTATTCTGTGCGTTATAGAATAATTGGTATGCCGTCAGGCCCGCCCAGTTTCTGATCTTCTACAGTCAGGAAAGTGGTTTCCTTCCTACTCCTCTTTTCTCTTCTATTCGTCCCTGCATTATTAGTTGTATTAATGCGTATTTCCTGTTACTCATGACGTGATATGATGTGTTCCTTGCCATTATTACCTTAGAATGACTTTTTCAGTTTCTATGCATCTAAGCACTTCTTCTTTTATTATGTGCTCTGTCCATGATATCCGCAGCATGGTTTAGAATGGTCACATTTCAAAAGCCTTCAATTTATTTATTGTGTGTACTTCTTTTAAACTCCATGTTTAAGTGCCATATAATAGTGTTGAGTATATGTAACATTTCAGCATCCAACACCTGATTTTTATTGACACGTCTCAACAGCAGAGGAGCGTCTTCGTTTTCATAATTGTAGATTTTGCTATCTCTATTCTGGTGTTGATTTCTGTGTCTTCTTTGAGATTCCTTGTTATCCAAGTTCCAAGATCTTTCATCTTCTGTACCTGCTGAATTTTGTATCTATCTATTAGTAGGTTTATTTTTATATCTATTTCTCTACTTATTACCATGTTTTTGTTTCGTTTTTATTTATGTCGAGTCTCATTTCTTTGCTAGCTTTGACTACTCTGTTCTTAGTCTTTGTAATTCTTGGACTACCTATCAGCACGGCTGTGTCGACAGCGAAACGCTTACGACGTAACCATTGATCTTCATTCCATGCTCTGCGTTTTCTAGCGACTTCGTATATGTGTTGAATAGATATTGATGAGTAGAGGGGACAGGATACATTCTTGCCTCATTTTCTTAGCCGTATCGATGATTTTTGTTCCCAGCAGAGGTTCTTGATAATTTTTAGTTTATGTTGTTTAGTATGTTCATTATTTTTTCGTGTTTCACTTGGTCGAAAGCTTTTATGCAGTCAAGAAAGCATATGTAGCTTCTTACTTAAATCTCTACACTTTTGTAGTATCACCCTTATTAGCGCTTCTCTGGTTCCGAGCCCGTCTCAGAAACCAATTTGTGTACCCCAATGTGCATTTTTTGTAAATTCAGTGTTATTAACAGGAACATCTTTAGTGGGTGACTCATGAGGCTAACCTTCAGACAAATTATCGTCGCAGCGAGCGTTCGGTTTCCTTGGGATTGGTAAAAAAGCTGACGACAGCTATTTCGTTGGGATAGATTAGATTTCGTTAAATTAAGAACGGGTGGCCTTCTAGGACCTACACTACTGCGTCTTCTGTAGAGCTTTTGTCATCCACGGTATATCTTAAAGGAGGTCTATGAGCTCTGTCCTGGCTATTAGACTACAAAACCTCTATGTCGGTTCCTCCATATTTAAGGATGGTCGTGGTTTGCTGCTCCCGAGTTCGTTGGGCCGCACTGTGCGTAGTGCCTCGCAGTGGCATAGTATATGTTCTGCGGTCTCTTCGTCTTCCTGGCAGAACATATAGAGAGATTCTTCTGCCAGACCTATCTGTGCCATGTGCTTGTTAAATCTGAACTGTGTTAGGAGGCCTACTGCCATTCTGACGGCTATCCTGTCTTGAATTAGTAAGTGAATTTGGGGCTTCAAATTCTTTTGGATGTCTCTGCCCTAGCTAGTTTGTCCACCAATCCTGAGACATTATTGCCATCCATTTTTCCATACATGTCTTTGTGATTACTGCAATAGGGCTCGATTAAGGGTTTTGATGCGCCATTTCGGGCGAGTTCGTCTACCCTGTTATTGCCTCAGATACCACTGTGCCCTGCCACCCACGCTAGGGTCAGCTTGTTCTGTCTACGTAGCTCGCCAAGGCTCTGCTAACAGTCCCATATAATTAACATTAACATTAACATCTGTGATGGCAATCGCTTTTATTGTCGGGTGTATTAGTTATTTTTGTCTCAGCGCTTCCCTTGCATAGCGTTGTATAGCCACTATTTCTGCCTGAAGCAATGTGCAGAGCTTGCACAGACTTATTAAAATATTAAATTTTTAGGTTGACACTGAAGATATCAGCTCCAGTTCCTTCCGCTGTTTTTGGGTCATCTGCGAACCACTAGAAAGCTGCTTTGACGAGTGGGCCATTTGACCAGGCCTCTCTTCCTGGTATGATTACATCGTATTCCTTAGATAAGTTATCTGGCCTCTGATGCAAATTGAATTTCCATACATTCACGTATCGGACGTTTTAGACCTGTTTAGTACTTGTCTCTTCCACCTCTGAGGAAACTTACCCTCATCCAGACATTAGTTGACATCCCTCGTGGCTCTCGGCCTCAAGGATGGCCTTGAGGCCGAGAGCCACGAGGGAACCGTGACGGATGCTTCCGACTTGATGATATTGTGGATATCAACTGGGCCCGGTGCCTTCCTTGCCAGGAGTCCCAGGATCGCCTCACTGACTGCTTCCTCCTCGCATGGCGGTAACTTTGCTCGTTGGTCATCAGTCAAGTCGATCTCGTGTTTTTTTATTGTCGTCTGGTTGTGGTGCGATGTTAGGGAAAAGGGTTTGGATTACCGCCGACTCGGGCCCTGGTGTCCATTTGCGGATCTTGCCGGTGACAATCCTATAAGGGACCCCAGGGGTCTTCCTCCACCTCCCCAAGAGCTCGCCCAGCACCTTCACTTGATAGCCTTGCGGAGCTCCCTGCGGCTTATCCTGTACAGATCTATGTTGGTCTCGTTCTCATTCAGGCGTCTGTTCCTCCGGTGGCGCTGCATCCTCCGTTGGGCTTGGTTGCTAGCTGCCATGAACCTGGCCACCTTGTCTCACCAGTATTAAGTTTTCGGTTGCGTGACCTACCCGTGTCTTCGGCTAGCACGCCTCGCATGTTCTGTATTTGTCTACTGAGTGCCTTTTCCAGTATGCCCGTCTCAGCTGTAGCGTTACCTTCGGTTGTCGTCATGCCAGTGCTTCGACGGCTAGGCATATGATGGTCCGTCTACTGCCTACCTCTCTAGGTATTGAGTATGTACCCTATATATCGATGATCGGTAAGGCTCTCATGGTCTAGTATGTTCCAGCCGGTAACTATCCCCTCATACCCGTGGTTTCCATGACGATGTCGATCTATGAAGTGGAGATTCGTCTAATGAACGTCGGATTCACACCGTCATTGCATATATTAAGTTTGAGCTTCGCGAGCTCTAGTAGTTCTCCCCTTGTATCAGTGCGCTGGGAGTCCACTCCACTGCGTTAGCGTTAAAGTCTCCTGCTACCAGCACTCGCGGCCACCACTTTAACGCAATCTTCAAGCCTCCTTACCCCTTCGACGTATCTCCGGCTCCACTCGGTGTACCCTAGCCTCACCCATCTTTTCTTCCTCTTACTTCTGATCCGCACCTCGCTCTTGCCATGTACACTTTGTCCTCTCTGCTCTACTCTTCCCTGGCTAAGCAACTCGGGTGTTTTCTCCGTGTTTGCCTTTCTACATAACCAGGGTTGTATCAGCTCTCAGCTATTCCCACCTGCCTTTCTTGCCATTCAATATTCCTTATTCTCCCTTATCTGAGGTCCTAGGCTTCCCCTAATCTGAGAGGGGTTTTCTCTACCTAATTCTCAGACATACCCACTCGTTCATATATCTTCCGTCTATCCTTTCTCTACCCACTCTCACTCCTACTCCTACACCTTATCCATACTTTCCGCATTAGTTTCTCCTCACCAACACAATAATTTTGTTCAAAATAACTATTGATCATGTAGAAAATTGCTTCTCCAGTTGTAATGGTTTTCAAGGGTTTTATAAATAGTACATCTTCTAACGTAGACAAGCAATACTGAGGCGTAGATGGTACACTCATCAAGCTGGATCGCAAAATAATTCAATTTTATTCTCAGCTATGCAACCAATTAATGACTTTATTATTGAATCCCTAGCTGCAAGTTTTGAGATTAATACATGATGATTAACTCAGCCAACGGCTTTTTGATTCGTATAAACCACTTCTAATTGTTATATATTCTCGAATACATTTACTATTTCAGCTTTAAACAATAGTTCGTTGTAGTTGATTACCGTGCACAAAAGAATGCTGTTTCATCAAGACAACTTGCTTGTCATTTTAGTTGTTTGGCAATTATGTAATAGAAAAACTTCAGGTTTACTGTGCTGATTGGTTGCAAATCCTTGTATAGTTGGATATTTAATTTCTTTTTTCTTATTTCAATCTAACTACGACTCACAAATCTGAAAAACACACTATTTCCGGTTTCACTAAAGCTCATACAAATTTAAAAAAAATATTAATTTGTAACACCATGAGGTAAGTAAATTTTCCTGAACAAAAAAATCCATTTCACTCAAACCCACTAAAATTTAAATGATACATATTATAAAATAATATATAAATCCGTTTTTGTTTTTAAATTAATTTGTCATCATTAACGTGCTCTTAGTAGGAGAGACACATGTTTATAATCACTCTGTTAAGCACTCAAATTTTCAATGTAGCCTATAGCTTATTCTAAAATTAAAATCTAGCCTCTCGGGAACCCAAAAATTGTATTTACATGGTTCTTACGCTTTTATGCATGATCAGTTTTCGGTATAAATTCAAAAATGATTCAATTCAGCTGCTTAACATTCGAACATGAGGGGTACATTCAAATGAAATTGTAATGTATGGGCTATGCTTTCGGAAAGGAAATAAATATGTAAACTGCGCTGTAATTTATTGAGTCTTTACATTATACGGTATTTGTTTCGAGATATAAGATAAGCTCGCCGCATAAAGCTGTCCCAGAAGCCAGATTTCACTCGTGCCGTATACCATTAGCTACTTATATTACAAAGCATCATTTAAAATTTCTATCAGTATGCATTCTCTTAGGAATATTGCATTTAAATAACAATATGATGTGAAGATGTAGAAAATAATTCAAAAGTTCCTTTGGAAAACTAACATGTAATATAAATCAAGTAGATGTTACTAACGATATTTAAATTACATTTAAGATATATAACATCATAAATAAATTTATTATTTGCATATTGCGATGTAGCAATTAAATAGAAGTGTTTAATACCATATCGTGCCCTTGTCATGAATATTAATACTGCGTTACATATGGTTACATCGCCATGATAGAATCTATTTGTTTAATGCTATTAATCAAAATGAAATTAATTAGCGAAACTACTCGGATGGCATCAATCTTAATTTATACACATGAGCTGCGTCAATCATATTGTCCATATTATCAATTTAAACATTTACGAACAATGGCGAATTAATCGATTTTAGATATCTTAATTAAAAAATAGACGAATAATGATCATATAATGAATCAGTAACCTTTAGTGGCATACATATTGCAATAAAAATACATGTACATGTTAATAATATAACTACACAGCACCTCATTGATCAATAACAATTACCTATACAATAATGAATAAAATAGTACACAGCTAGTGGCAATATTTTAATTTAAAACATTTGGTTATGAAAATTGCCTTTTCAATCAATTTATATTAAATTTAAATTAAATCAATTTTTCTTTTTGTAATCGCATATTTATTTTTCAATCATCGACACGAGTAAAGTGCCATCAGAGAAAGTTATCACTAATAATAACAGACTAATATATAAATAATATAATACGACCAAAACACCGAAATCAATTCATCTATTCATATCGAAAAATAAATATGTATCAACAAATGGATAATCGCTTCCTTAAATGAAGATGTTTATTATTATTATTATCATAAATAATCTAAATATTTAATGAGATTTGTGTACAAATTTTCATTCATATTTTAGTATCATTGTATTAATATTTTTTAAAATCTCAGCTCAGTAGCTAAGTGGTTACAGGGGCCATCCGTAAACGTACTGAGCATTGAGGAGGGTGAGATCAAACCCCGTCGGGGTGAATTTTCTTGAATCACCTTTCACAGTTTTCAGAGGTTTTCTGTGAAGTTAAGGCAAATACCGGGTGATTAAACTGCTGTTAGCTTCTCCCTTTACCCGCGGAAAAGTCTTACGGCTAATAGCCATATAAAGAATTATATATTTTTCAAAATTGTAAAATCTAAAGTTGGTTATAAAATATACTGTATATTTTCCGAAAACATAAAGGCACCTTACACGATCAATATTACTGTCAATATTTTAGAATAATGACATTATTACTGTACGATAATATGTTTAAAATGTTCATTATTCTAAAATATTGCCAGTATTACTCATCGTGTAAGGTATATTAATATGTAATGAAGAGAATAGTGATTTTTATCTGGATAATTGATTACTTGATAAACATAAAAGGAGGATTGAAGCAAATATTGACAGTACTAGTATTGACAGTATTATTGGCCGTGTAAGGTGCCTTATAGATAAAAATATAAACCATAAAACGGCAACATATACATGGTAACTGTAAACAAAAATATATAAGTTAAGACTGAACAAATGACAGATGTAATCAAATCAATTCACTACACTTGATGACGAAGAAAAATAATAGCATATTTCCTAAAAAAAAAACGAATTATATACACGTTTATACTCTTCTTATGGGGTGAATTGTGAAATTGTCATGAGCTTTTAGCAACATCTATGACCAGAATGGTATACAATTTTTATTTATTATTCACATTACTTTATTGTTGGCTCTGACAATTACTTTGTTGATGAACTGGTGCATTCTATAATTAGGGACTATGACTCATGAATTCTTACAAAATAAGTTTCAGAGCTAAAAAAAAGCAAGTATTTTAATCAACTAGTAATAAAGGTGTGCCATTCCGCTGAACAATGTTTGTTAAAAACTCCATACTATTTCACAATAATTCGCGTCATAATAAAAATATAGATATAGTTATCCAACTCTTAAAATTCGTTTATAGCTCTATACAAGTTCTAAATCACGCTGTAAATCAGTCAATATAGCTACATATATCTATATTGCAGCACACTATACGATATCTTAATATAAAATTGAAGTTATATTTTATTCAATACTTCCTATAACGCGGGGAGTAGAAACTTTATTATAGCGTATTCTTGGTGTTATTCAGTTATTCCACCATCCTTTTGAAATATGATCCCTATAAGTTTATCTAGCACATCCAGTATATTCTCTATATGATTTTTCAATCACTTTTAGTGCTATGTAGGGATTTTGATTTATTATCAAAATATTTCCTACATCCTTCATTCTTCAACGGCATATGACAAGGACTATATTGTTTACAGCGGATTACATTTATGTCCGGTCATCCAGTATGGCAGTGACAAGCTAACTTTGTTAATCATGCTTTTCTGTTTTACATAAAAGGATGCACCGAAATTACATATGTAAAATTTAAATCATCCTATGGTTCACCTGACGGTTCCCTTCTAGTGCTACACCCAGTTTTGCAACTTTGTAGCATTTGTAGTGCTCTTTTCTCATGCAATATGTTCATCAAGATACTATTTTAATGATGTATAAACATATGATTGCCGTTGACTAATAAGACCTCTTACACTGTAACGATTTAATCTTTATGTTAAAAAGTAATGCAGCTATATTATAAATCGCTTTTCATGTTATCATGTAGGATCCTTTAAAATTAAAATAAACTACAGGAATTGTTATGTTGGTGTTTATACCGTTAGATCAACCCACAATACCATTAATAATAATCATTAAAAGTATTTATTTATTGTCTATTACATACCTTATAATATTAATTTAATTTGCATAATCCAGTAGTTAATTACACGCACTTCATCATTTTTAGAATCCGCTTCAATTGAAATGCAAATTAATTGCATAACGTCATAATACGCAAATGTTTAATAAACAAAATATCAAAACTTACGGTGTTTTACAAATTGTTTAATACTTCCTGTATTAATAGAAATCTATTTGTAGCACTGGAATAGTATTTATGTTAATTGCTATATTTTGGATATATCTATAAATAGGGCTTTATTTTTAAACTAACAGCTCTAAATGTAATGGAAGTAAATATTTCACAGCTAATTTGTTAATTGATCTTATATATGTATGATAGATATAGATAGAATGGTTGTAAAAATTTTATGTTCAGAGTAATAAAATTATAATTTATTTCTTTTGCAAATGTTTTCATGGTAATTCATTAATATTAATGAGCTTATGATATACGATTCGCATAAAATCGATTGAGAGTTATTGAAGTGTAGATGTTTAAAGAATTGTTATTATTTAAATGTATGTAGTATATTTTCCTATACACTCATACACATCAGGGTTTTACATCTGGTTAAGGGTGTGATCAAATCTTTATATATTATATATACGAAATTATTGTATTTTTCTACTTTTAAGGCACATTTTGACAATTTTTATATTAACATTCACTTGAGTGAGTTACAAGTGGAATAATTTATATTTTTTATGGAATTGAAAATTTGTGTTCAGATTTTAGCAAACACTAGCCATTGAAATTGCATAAAATATGACTTCATGAAAGAATTTGTGATTGACTCTGAAACACATTTGTGTTTTGATGATAATTCGCAGTTATAGAACGTATAACCGTATAACGCTGCTTTGTAGTTGCATTTTATGTTATAGCATAATAAATTTTATTATTTTATTATTTCGCGGCTCCGAAAATATTTACAAGACTCACATATAGAGAATAAAATCTAACATAAAAATATAAATATAAACACAAAATATACGCAAATATTTTAAATTCGTCCTAGAAGTTCTTCATGCTAAAATCATTGCTAATTTTAAACGCATTAAATATAGTTTTATAACGATCATAAAATAAGACCAAGAACATCTAT
Organism: Lordithon lunulatus; assembly: GCA_963942505.1. Lineage (NCBI taxonomy): Eukaryota > Metazoa > Arthropoda > Insecta > Coleoptera > Staphylinidae > Lordithon > Lordithon lunulatus. The sequence continues at coordinate 50,173,486 of OZ012666.1, read as the reverse complement.
TTCTTGCACTGTTAATGCGGAACTGATGCTCTTTCAGCACATCACACTTCACCGCAATATGTGCGAACGGCAATTTTCTTTTATTCTCCCACAACCTTTGCCGATTGCTTCACCTCTCCTAACGCGCGCCCATCGCTCATACAGCACTTGCAGTATGCAATTATATACAGCGATTATTATTATAATTGGACGGGTTATGTTTAATGTGATTGACCAATGACTACAATGGCGATTTAATTATTACACTTTAAAAATGTTGAAATGTTAATTGGACGTTGCCAATAGACACTTTTGCTTTGTTTGTATTACACATTATATATTTACTAATGGACGGGCGATGATTTTTAGTTGCGTTAACCCCAAAAATTAATTTTTGGTGAATTTTTAAATTGCAGGTTGTAGTTTTCAAATATTATTATTATTATTTATATTTCTGCAGAGTGTTTTCATTCATGCTACAGTCTAGGTATGGTATTTGCTGTAACCTATCGATGGATCGGGTGTTTGCATGTAATCTTTATTGTATTTAGTGTAGTATTAGTCTTATTTATAGTAAACTCCCCTGACTATTGCTTATATTTTTAGTTATGTACATGATGTTTACTATTTATATTATCACGCTCTCTGTGCCTCTCTTTTCCATTCTTCCATTTTTGTTCACTTCCCATTCGATCAAATGCCTTTTCTATATGAATTTGAATATGGATATCTTTGATTTGTTTATTAATTCATCGTAAATATTAGATCATGTAATATGATAATAAAATAGTTTATTTATATGTGCCATGTACTTCGATTGATTGTTGAGCCAGAGGATCATACTAATAACAGGAAACAAGCAGGAGAAGAATGTGGTCGTAAAACAACTGCGAAATGGAACGGAACTATAAGAGCAGGTGTATGGACGATTTTGTTTGAACAGCAGTTGTAGAAACGACGAAAATAATTGGGGAGCTACAAAAGAATCTTCTTTAAGCGTTATATCCGTTCAGCGGACTTTGAGGACAATGTTGGCTATCATAATTTTGTTGAGCGGCGCTCTGAACAGGTATGAACCATTGACGAAGGTTTTTGTGCCATGATATTCTATGCCTTGCAACGCTACGTTTTCCCGCGATATTTCCTTGAATTATGAGATGCAACATATTACATTTGTCTGGATGCCTCATTACGTGTTCTAAGTAAGTCTGATTTGTATTGTTCGGAGAATTTCTGTCCCATTTTTAACGCGGTACAGCACTGTGACATTCTAAATCTTATCTGTCCAGGTTACACAGAGCATGGGTCTGTAGCACCACATATCAAATGTTTCCAAGCTACTTGGGTGAGTATCCATAGATTAGGGCAGAGAATACGCAACACATTAACATTCGTATTTGAAGACCCATCGTTAGTTCATATCCACAGAGTATCTTTTTCAGGCAAGTAAGTGCAAACCTAGCTTATCTATACGGCATCTAAGAAATGGCCCCAGTCCAAATTCATGATGTATTCTATGTATTTCATCCTTTTGATCTACTCTAAGGGTATGTTATGTACGTTAACGCCTATATCGATCACTGGCTGTTTGCTGTTTATCCTATATTTGGTCTTTTTTATGTTCAATTTTAAGTCGAATCTCTCGCTTACTTCAGTAACTCCAGTAAGAAGTTTCTGCAACCATTCAAGGCTGTTTGCGATACAGCCCTGTCTCACGACACTTTCTATTGTTGTGCTTTCAGTTAGGCTATCACCAAATTTAACAGTAGCCGTTTGCTGCCAATAGAAGATTACTATAAGACGAAGGTCCTTGTGCTTTTGTTGCATTCTGCTAATTTCCTTCTTGAATTTAGGCGGTTCCTACCAGTCTTGGTTCGATACGCAACATTCGTATCAAGATGCCGTCGCCTCAGATATTTTCTGCATACTTGATAGCTGCCATTTGGCACGATCATTATACGCTCCCAATTTTTTCAGCATGTCGTTATACTCCCAGTTAGGATAAAATCTTTTAATCTTTATAACGAACAAAATACAACTGTCTGAGCTGACATGAAATAAACATACTACACTGCTTCCTAGGAAATCAGAGCTTTACTTAGAGCTTTTTAAAAAAATCGAAAATTATTAATTACGGTTTTAACCAGTTAACGCATCTGTTCATTTTGAATAACATAAACACAATTTGCATAATAGAATTTAAATTGATATGGGAGAAGTTATCGCGGTCAAACTCGTAAAATAATTATTACATTTTATTAACTTTCAATACAATTTATCAAGTGTGATTTAACACATTAGATGTAAAGTAATGAAAACATATAAAGCCATTAAAGTGTAACAACCTCTCGTGGGTTGTTTGTCATTTCGAAAAAAAGGACGAAACTATTTTTTTTTTAATGAATGAGAATAGAGGAGAGTTGTCTATTACTGTAATTCAAGTAAGTTTATCACATTAAATACATCATTGATCTTATTACCTCATGCTCTCCGCTTAGGATCCCAGATACGCAACAAAAATATTCATGTTTCAGTAAGCTTCTTTATTCTAATTATTTAAGGCGAAGTTGTATAAAGCAGATAACTCTCGAGTTAATTTCCAATCCATATTTAACAGCTTTGACACATAATGCGACGTTACCATACATATAGAGCTATGAAATGGGAAGTTAAAAGTAATGTATACAACATTTTACAATATATTTACGGGCTATATTTAACTCGAACAAATTATACAAGGTATAAAATACTCGAAATAACACGAGTATGTAGTGTAGTGATAAGCACCCCCGCTTAACAATTAGACGGCCTAGGTTCGAATCTCGGCCCGGGTAGTCGGTACCAGTTGTCGTTGAGATACAATTAACGACACTTTAGAAAACCCGGGGACGATTTTCTGAACTAGCTAGTCACTCACTTACACATATACCGACACTCGGCAGAAGGATCCGAAAGTCGATAGCCAGTTACATAATTGTAACAAATACAAACATTTCGAAAACGTCATTTTTTTTTCAAAAAATCGCAGTTTGTAAACATTCACCGGTCGATTTCCACCAAAAACTGATCAAGGCGGAGTTACGTGAAATAATAGCCACATAATGTCACATTTGGTTGGAAAATATTATTTTTTTATTGAAAACGTGGATGGACGACGGAGGACAGACAGATGAGAGACCGACGACGGACGCACATACATTTTCTAGAAATGGTATTAAAATGATCTGCTGACCTTGTCACATAAATAAATAAATATTCAGAATTAAAATGAGGCATTGAGGGCAAAAGTGGACTCACCTTCCAATAAAAATAAAAGTATCTATTTTTATGTTAGTACTAATATAATAATGATAATAATAACATTTAATGCACTACAAAAATGATATACAAACCACAAATAACCATAATTCATTTAAGATGGCTTTAGCTAGCCATGCAAAACAATATGTATACTGTTTTCCATTTGTACAATTTTAAATATTTTTAATGGTCGTTCGTTAATGTATATTGTATCTATATTGTATTTTTAATATTTTTAATTATTTCTTTCTTAATATTTTTAATTTTAAGTATAATAGATGGTTAGACATTGAGCGGTTTGCATATGTGTGTGTGTATGTATCTATATGTGGATATAAGTATTTGTTAGTTATATGAAATGTACATTTTACCTAGTATTTTGCAATATTTATTTTTTTATGGAATTAGTATGTAAGCTGTGTTGATACTTTTGTAGCATGTATGCTAAATAAACAACATTATTATAACAATTGATTGTTAAAATGTAAGGGTTAGTCCACTTTTGTTCTGAATACCGTAAATTATTTTTCTGATTTTAAAATACTTGTTGTATAACTCTTATTACAAAAATTAATTTAAAATATTGTGTTTAAAAACTGAAAATATTTGCAAGTACAAGTATATCAATTCCAACACTCGAAGAACAAATTGAGAAAACATTGTTTATCTCATTTAATTTCTGCCTAGCCACTTTCAGTTTTGCTTCATTATAATACGTTGACCTAATAACAATATGCTCAAACGGCACGAATACGAAACAGGTTTGTCCTTTACACCAATTTACAACTGCAAGTAAACCGTTTAAAATTGTCAGTTATGGCTGAACTTAATTTACAACATTTGGTCACGGCATTTTGTTTTTCGAAATGTAGGACCACCGCAACTTCCGTATTTAAAAATTAAAGCTGTTTTATTTAAATGCTTATTAATCATACAATGACATCCTGTTTAATAGACGTTAAATATTTTAATTCGGTATAATTTGAGCTTTTGGCGACTATACTTTGATATAATTTGCACAGATAATAAATCATGCATAATGCATAATTCTAGTTATTACCACGACTTTCTACGCGTCTATTCCGTATATGCTTAGTAAATATGAGTATTATTTAAAGAAAGGTGCAATTGAACGTGTAATTTGCTCGTGCATGCCGTTCATTTTAAAATGAATTCAAATTGCACTGCCTCCAGGGTAGTATAAGAATGTCTACATCTCAAACTGGAAACATGTTATATACCTGAACAAATTGTTATAGTTAGTTCCATACTTAGTTTATATTATAAGTTCCTATATAATTCAGCTAAATAACATAACACTAGAATAGATGAATTTTTGAAATCTTTTTACATGTCTTGGACGTTCAGAGATAAGCAAAATATGTTTTAAGATGCTCTACAGATAAAACCATTGTAATAAACTAGAATTATACTGCCATTTGTGTTAAATACGAAATAAAAAGGTATATTAGGTATGTATGGTATGTAATTAACAGTGGTGGGTGAGGAAGGGTTTCATAATGTACAAGCCTGTAATACAGTTTATAATATTCATTATTTATATACCCACTACGGGGGTTTATGACACTGCATATTTAGATACTTAAATCTAAAGATTACAAACTAACAAACAAATAAAAAACAATTTTTGTACATTACAATTACAATCATAATTATTTATATAAATATTTTTCTATATTGGATATTTATTTTAGCAGATTTGCTAGATAAATTCATAAACATATATGTCAACAATGTGAAATGTGGCAACTGTACTAGGAACAGCTTGAGATTTCGCCTTATAAGTTTCAAAATATTTCATTTGTGGGAAACAATGGAAAATAAAATTAAATGATTTGCTTATCTATTATTACTATTATTACAATCCTACGTTTAGTTGTAAGAGATAATATTAAGCAAAACAATTCAACATTCGCCGTATTGGGAATTCGAACCACGGTCTCCAGATTATAAGCTAAACGCGCTACCAGCCAAATTTCGCGAATCACCGTTCACAGTTTTCAGAGGTGTTACGGGAATGAGATAAACACTCTTTCCTTTACTAGCGGAGAAGCCCTCGGGGTGATATCTATGAAGATAAAAGATTTACTTATGTAAAAACGTACTAAAATACGATTTTTGTACAACATTCAGGAATACATATATTTTACCTTTCGACATAGATATGAAGTTTGGCATTTTGCAGGGTTTAAACTATCCGAAATATCTATGTTTCATAAAATAATTAGTATCTATTTACAACAAAAAGAGCATATTAATTTACGTTTAAATACAGTACTTTTTTATCGTTTCAATATGTAAATTTATCACAATAAAATATTATTAGTGCTATATGTAAAATAATTATTTCATTCTGATGGAATTATCAATTTGAAATCGATCATAATACTTTTTCAACGATTCATTCTCAGTCATAACTCTTTCTTATATATCTGAACATTTTTTTAATATTAAAATGCTACTTTTTAATCAAATCCTATACTAAATATACCACTAAGCCCCCTTTTATGTGATGTAAAATGTATGTTCGAAACGACGCGATTAATTTTCAATGTAAATTTAAAATGAATTTTGACTGCCAACGGCGTAAAGTATTAAACCATCAATGGCCGTAAATCAGAATAATCCCCACGAAATAGTAAAGCCGTATAGAAGTTTTATAATACCATGACACGACCTACAACACGCGGGGTTCCGTCTAACCTTTAAATTTATACACGTACCATTTAAGGTCGAAAGATTTTATTATGTAAATATTTGGTCTAGTCGAAGTGTTACGTAGTCGGCATTAAATGGCCTGGATAGGACATGCATCAAAATAACGATAGATCAAGGTGAATTGTAATAATATGGAATCGTTTGTAATAGGAAATTCGTGTTATTTGAAATAGAACAAAATTACAGAAGCTTTCTGCTCATAAGCAAAATTGTCTTTAATGGTACACGGATACAATTATTAGTAAAATTCATATGATAGTGGTTTGTTCTGTAATTGGATTATTTCGAATCTGTTGGACAATGAAGTTTATTATTACATATTATTATAATTGTGTAACACAATTACAAGGAGGACTGCAAGAAATTAACATAGAAGTCAATAGGCAACATATAGTGTATGAAATATTTTTTATACTAAAAGTTAGGGAGAAATGTTCCTCCAAACCGGAATTTAGGGTAGTATGGAAATTCTTTATTTAATTATCAATATTTTTTATAACAGCAAAGTAGAGAGGGTGCGAAGAATCCCCCCGATGAACCATTTTTAAATTTATAAAACACAAGGATTGCAACCTGGAATGATCGCAGCCTGCACTTGACAGGTAAACTTGCCAACGTCGATGCGAAAATGCATCGACTGAAAATCAATGTCTTGAGTCTAAGCTAGGTTTATGGCCTGGCGCAGAAACTCTCAAAACTCAGCACGGGGTTATCTACTACTCTGGAGGCGATGACCAAAAACACCAGTACGGGATAGAAATTCTTATCTCTACCGAAATGTAGAAATCCGTCATCGATTGCATCCCCTTCGGGGATAGAATTATACTCTAAAGCTACTCTAAAGCTATCCACTACTCACCAAGCTATCAACGTGATACAAGCATATGCAACTACGGGTTGAAAAACCTGAGGAAGAAATAGAAGAGTTCTACTCCAGAATCTAAGAAGCCATAACCCTGACTAAGGAAGGCAAAATAACAAAACAACAAAACAAAAGGCATCGGTTGGTTACGAAGTAGAGATGGGTAACTCATGAGTGAGCCTATTTAGTGAGTTCTCTCTTAGGACTGAGTGTGTGATTCGAATCAGTAAAATTGCGAGATTCGAATCTCAACTCATCGGTTCATATTTCAATGAGTGAGGCATTTACTCGCGCGCGCCTCTTTACGTCCGTACAAAATTTATTGAATGGCTCCCAAATGAGTGAACGGCGCGAATGTACGGATATCGAAGACCGACTCTACTGGGATAAATAGATTTCCTGATAAATATGACTAAATTACAAAACGAAATATTTCTCCAGTTTCATAACTTAGGATAATGTAAATTGAGTCACTGAGTCTCAGTGAACAACTCTCAGCAAAGAGACAGAGTCGATGATTCGAATCTCAGAAATGAGTCAGATTTTCCATCTTTATTGCGAAGTATAGTTAACATATACATGGAAGTCCTCCGCGGACTGCTCAAACCACATAATCAGGAACCAAATCGATTTCATCCTTGTAAAAAATCACCATGAAGGCACGGCTTCATCGCTTTGCCCGAAACCCGACCCAGAAACAAACGGAGTCAGATGAGATGTGAGAAATCAAATAGCCGATAAACTCGAGGAGAGATTAACTACAGCTTAACTGAAGGCGTTACTTTAGTTGAACTGTAGTTGCAACCAATAATAAACAAATCACAGACACTCAGGAACGTGATGATATTATATTTGCACGCACCGACAAGTTAAGCAACCGTGGATAACAAACTCAATACTGCACCTTGTGAATGAAAAACGCAAACATAGCGCATAAAACATCAGATATAAACAACTAAACAAAGAGGTAAGAAGAGCCTGACGAGCGGCAAAAGAGTGGTGACTGATAGAAAGGTGCATCCAAATAGAAGAACTGCAAAGCCAGCATGATTTGTTTAATTTCCACAAGAAAATCAAAGACCTCACACAATGAAAACACAAGCGTCACCTAGGCGTACTGAAAGACAAAAACAATAATATCCTCGTAGGTGTAGAAGAAAAACTAAAACAGTGGACGAGGTGCGACATGCTATACAACTCTAGAAGAGTAGGAGAGCGGTAGGACGTGACACGAACATTAATTGTACAGCTAACGGCGTAGATCTAGGCGTTCATCCTCCCATATATCCAAGCGAACTACACCTACAGATTGGCTAAAAGCGGTCTTATGGTTACCATACCCAAAAAAGATTATCGTATGATAAGCCTGATGTCTCACGTGTTTAAGATGTTTCTACGAATTATCCACTCTTGCATATACGCCAAATGCGAACGCGAAGTAGACAATGCCCAGTTTGGGTTCAGAAACGTGTCCTTATACGTTCTCACGCAGAGATGCAGAAAGGTTGATGTGTACGCATGTTTTATTGATTATAGTAAGGCATTTGATTGCGATCAAACCAGAAACTCATGGTGATCCTCATATATACCGGAATCAATGAAGGCAACCTCCAAATCATCACCCAGCTGTACTGGAATCAAACAGAGCTGTGTCCTGTCACCACTCTTCTCTATATGTCAACATCTACTCTGGGACAATTTTTAGAGAGGCGCTGGAAGACGGTATCAGAATCAACGGCACAGTAGTTAACAACATTCGTTTGGCGGATGACATGGTGGTACTAGCCAATAGTCTTACGACTCTCTAAAGCATGAATAATCTTATTGTTCAGCACAGTGCGAAGTATGGTGTTCACAGGAATACTACAAAAACTAAATAAGTCATCTTCTCCAAAGCACCCAATTAAGGCGCCTTTAGAATCAATAACAGCAATGTGGAGCAAGTACCATCTGCAAAATACCTCAGGGTAGTAGTTATCGAAGGATGCGATCCCAAAAACGAAAAACGCCCACGAATTGAGCAAGCCAGAAAAACGTTCACACCAATAAAAAAAACCTCTGCACCAGTCAAGATCTGAGCCTTCAACTCTGTATCCGCATGTTGCGCTGCTACATCTTTCCTGTCCTATTGTATCGAGCCAACGTATGGACACTTAGTCCATTATTAGATAAACAAATTAACAGGTTCGAAATTTATTTGGATAGAATGATCCTACGAATACCTTGGACAGAAAGAAAAACTAATGAACTCGACAAAAGCAAAGATCTAATGAGAACAATCAAAAAAAGGAAGCTAGAATACATCGGGCATATAATAAGGGGCAAACGCTACGAGATCTTCGTCTAATCACGGAGGGCAAGATCGAGGGTAAAAGGTCGGTAGGGAGACGGCAGAACTCATGGACAAAGGACCTAAGACGTTGGTATGGAAGAACATCGGTCGAAATTTTCCGAGTAGCTGTTTGGCTAAGGTGACCATACGTCCCGAATTTCCCGGAACAGTCCCGACTTTTCAGTACTTCCCGATTATTCACAACTTATTTTTGTCCCGAATTTATTTTATTTATTTATTTTTAACCTGAATTGTCCCGAAAAACATGTAAAAGTTTAAATGCATATATTTAGTTAAATAATGTAGAGTTTAAATTTGGTTTTCCTGGCACTAATACTGCAACTGAACGAGTATTTATTATAACAGTTTTTGGACTAGAGAGACTTTGAAGGGTTTTATTAGTTTCTTGAAAATGACTACACTATTTCTATGCAAATATAAACAAGGATTTAGAAGAAGAAGATTTTGAAGTTAAAATCGCAATTACTTAAAAACTAATTGAGAGAAGAATCATGCATATAAAGGCCCGAGCACAATAAAATGCGTTAGTGGAAGATAGCACGAAGCAATTATTAAAACGTCTATAAAAATGCCGTAGTACGTTTGCATTTATGTGATTACTGTCAATGGTCCTTGTTTTTTTTTTAAATAAATAGATAAAATTGATAAATCGACCGATACATCATAATTCAACAAATTGTATGTTGATGTTCTATAATATATTACACATTTATTATTGAAAAACACTTTTTCGGAACTTCGTTGATAGCAGTCTCTCTGAAAATTTGTGTTGTGTTTCTGTTTACCATTTCCATCTAAAATATTATGGTTAATTTCAAATTATTCTTATCCTAATTATTTTGAGCAGTGTAGTTAAAATTTATTCGGCTCATCGAACTCTGACCTAAAACTATCACGAAAATGTGTTTACTACAGATCGTTTTAGCACAAACAATTACGATTTGTTTATAAATTCTCATAAATAATAATTTGATATTAATATTTAGTATTATTCATCACTTACACAAAGAAAAATAATTAAAGCCATCATTATTTTCAAATGCCAGCCGTGCGCCTGAAAATAACCGACTGAAAGAAATAAACACATCAATAGGCGTATGGAACGTGTTTGTTTTTAGACTACATGTTTCAATTACTACTTCCCGCTACGCTCAAATAAGCATGTGCCGGATTAAGTTATATCGGGTTACAATAATTCATTGAAATGTCCACAAATATAATGTTGCATTAATTCACCCTATCGGATTTCATTACCACAACAATTACTTAGAAGCAGCGGCTGTGTTGTCGTTTAAAACGTGTTATTTTAAGAAAAACGGATTTGATTAGTAAATAAATTAGCACGGCTTATAATAGTAGTGACTCATTTATACAAGTTTAAACAATACAATTATAACAAACGAATTATAAGAACTGTGATGTAATCAATATTATCATATATGTATATAATTATCCAAGGATGTGGTGTGTTTTACGCATAATTTATTTAATTCACTGTATTGCATGCATACAAATATTGTAACCCAGAATGGTGTATATGTTAAACGCCTATTAAAATAAAGCAAACTAAATTACATCACGTGACATTTTATGGAAAATCTAAAGTAGCTGTTGCAATATACGAGTCAATATAGCTTATTTGTAATTATATATTGAAAATTGAAAGATGTGCTTTTATTTTATTAGATAATTAAAAACATTGAAATAAATTTGGAACGAAAATAGTCGAATTTAATTGAATGGTTTTATAGCCGGGAGATATTTATTTTTAAATTTATTAAGGTTTTAAACCTTGAAAAATACTAGAAATAGAAACTAGAAGACTTTAAAATATTTCGTCACTACGAAGTGCTTAATGACATTTACAACTATTCAATAAAGTTGATTATTGATTCCTTTGTTTATTCTATATTATAAACATGTTATCCCAATGTATGTTTCAGTATCACTTCAATTCATTTGTATTGACTTTATTGCACACGTTTCCTACACGTTTCAATAAACGGTTCTTGTCGAACAATAGCCGTAAATAACGTTTATGAATAGCTGCTGGTTTAGCACTAACCAGAACACGGCGGCGATCCCCAATGCGAATCTATTTGCAGCGAGAGCTCAAGAAAAATTTCGAAATATTTATTGATATTGTACTGTGAGTTTATGTGCCGTGTTGTAACCGACTAATTATCTTTCCTTGGCAATCTGAATATTTACTTTCAATAACTCTTGCCGTAACTGTGCTGGCAATCAATTTAAATAACACCATAAAAATTGACTAGAGTCGTGGCGCCGTGGCAAGTATAAAACATGTTCGCCTATGTTATTTTACAGTATTATACTAATAGATAATTATAGCTACTATTTTATTACTAACTGCAGTAATTTATGGATAAGATTTATGAAATAAATAGAAATAGAAACGCAAAGATTAAGATTTTATTGTGATAAATGATTGTGGTACACTTTCTCATTATTATTTAAAAATATATATTCTATTTCAGATTATAAGAACAAATGTGACGAAATAGCTCAGAACAAAATAGTACACTGGAAAATAGTTATAAAAAGCCATGCACTTTTTTATTTGATATATTAACAGCTTTATAAAATGTGGCCAGTTCTACTAAATACGAGTGTGGTTAGTATCTCTAGTGAGAGTTCAGTTTTAAGGTTTTGTATTTTTTTAACTGTTATAGAAACCATAGTAGCGTTGTTCATATAAACAGTTTATTATGATGCAAATTATTACCAAACAACATGTCTTTATAGGATCTAAAAATATGGAGTCTTCATATCTTGAAGAAATGCTCGGTTGGATTTTTTCGGATGTTGTGGGACTAACAACAGTTACAATATACTGGATTCCGTGTCCCTTAATCAGATGCGATATCTAAAAGGCCCGGTCAATAATACGGTCGTTTTAGACAAGACAATTTCTTGACTCAAAAGTTAGTCAAGATGCGACACAATCTAAATTGTCTCGTATCATATAGCAAATTATTTGAAATATTGAATTGAATAGTAGATCGAATGGAAAAATATAACGCGTTCTATTTGCCAAAGACAAATTGTATGGGAGGAGGATATACGAATTCATTTCTTGAACAACTTTTGAGCTAAGAAATTGTCTTGTCTAAAACGACCTTTAGTACTGTCAATATTTGTTTTAATGTTTATCAACCAATCAATTATCCGGATTAACGTCAGTATTCTGTTCAACCCATCAATACTACACCTTACACGAGCAGTAATACTGTCAATATTTTAGAATACTGACAGTATTATTGACAGAGTTAGGTGCTTGTAATAAATTTATCCATTTATAAGATTAACTTAACTTAAATTTTGATCCCATGATTTTTTTTTTCTAAATCTATTTTTCTGTGAACTAATATCAATAAATCAAATATTGTGAGTATAAAACATCTGTCAGAAATGACACTTTACCTGCGTCAATTGTAATAAATATCTTGAAAATAAAATAGTTATACAAATAAATAAGACATTATTAATTATTTAGAATATATCATTACAACTGAAAAATAATCTGTTAGAAATTACACTTTATCTATGTCAATTGTATAAATATCTTGAGAATAAAATAGATATACAAATAAATAAGACATTATTAATTATTTAGAATATATCAATACAACTGAAAAATAATCTGTTAGAAATTACACGTTATCTATGTCAATTGTTCAAAAATATTCATAGCATTTAGATTAAGTGCATATTATCATAAAAATATTAAGAATAATTATAAAAACAAATATGCCATACAATTAGCAATGTCTACAGATTTTCATATCAATTGTGTGAAAATTATAAAACTGAAAAACTAAAATATTTTATTTTATTTATTTCGAAATACTTTATTATTTTATGATACGTAATTTTTTTTAAGCGTTAGGAATGTAAGTATTTAAAATTATATTGCCTATCAAAATACGATAGTACCGAGTTTATGTGGATCTGATTACACAATCATAATGTTTATTAGTTTTTGTCAAAATAATGATGAAAGGATCATATTCTTCTATTAAGATTTTCGACTCAGAATTTAATGACCAACATCGCTACCATGAAGCCAATTTATTATACACACCCTGTATATGACGTTATAGATATATGTATTTTGTTTAAAAGAATAAAAATATATATAATAGTAGCGAATAATAAATCATTATTTAAAAAATATCTATGCAAAATAATCAAATATTTTATATATAAAATAAACACCGCTAATTATACCTGACAGCCCATCCCGTTAATTCAATTCACACATAAACATTACTTTATAAAAAAGCTTGCATAAATAAACCCTGCCGATACAAAACACTATTCTTTTTTATCTTCTCGTGACCAAGCTGTCTGCAAACGCAATTAGCATTAACGATCGCAAATCGCACATCAAATAAACAATTCGGAATATTTATTGCCCGGACGAATGAATTGGGCCCCTTGGCAGTGAGTCATTTGCTTAATCGAAAAACGTGACAATTAATGACATCACAATTAAGACGGCGCTTTTTTTTGTCGGCATGTGCCGGGGTGAGGTGGGAAATGATGGAAATCTAAAGCGTGCGCCTATAATCGTCCATTCATAAATCACCGTTTTATTCGGATGGAACGCACGGTTGGCACGGTCAGGGAGTGTCTGACATTGTTCGACATGATCAGATAGGTTGCCGGAAACGATTTTTTAATGTGCCGACGTATTTTTATATTGTTTCATAGTATAAATAATGATAAAATTCTTTAGATTAATAATTTTGTATCCGTAGGATATTACTGTAAATATGTATATTATATTACATTAATTAATTTATTTATTTAATATTTATCAGGTAAAGATGCATTACCCCACCCAATCCTATAACAATGTACCACATTATAAAAATTAATCAATATTTAAGATTTTGACAATTTCTAGAAATTATCTCATTCCAATTTGATTGGATATATATATATATATATATATATATATAATTAGTAATTAATTAAATGTCTTTTTTAGTCTTCATAATTATTTGGCATACTCTAACCTCATCATCGTATTATATTAACAAACATAACATTTCTAAATTTGCAAATTAGACTCCTTTAATTCCTTCGGGAATGTACTAAACTAAACTTCATTGATTGTCATTACACTACATTGGTTCATGCGGTTTTGTTCGTTTTAATCTTCTGGATTGGATGGAGGAAAGATGTATAAAAGAGTGGCTACGTCTGAGGTGTGGGCGAGGAAAAACCGATAGGAATGAAAAGTCTAAGAACAAACTCGTACAACCCTGGTTATGTGGAGTGGCAAGTTCTGGGGAAACCCAAGCTACATTAGCAGGGGAGGGTGGAGCAGGGAACACAAAGTATGCATGACAAGCAAGATATTGTTCGGAGGTGAGAGGAAGGAAAGTGTGAGTGGGACAAGGATACTCCGCGCGTGAACTGTGTAGTAAGGGGATTGTGAATGTGTGGGGGATTGCTGAACGATGAGGGAATGGTTGAGGGAGGATCGGCATAAAACTGGCATGGGAAAGGGTAGAGTGGGACTAGTGGAATAAAGGGAATATTTTTAGTATTAGGATTATATTTTCGTGTTCGATATTATGTTGAATTGTTTTTTGTATGAGTAATGGTTATGCCAAATAAAGGTTTATTTTTTGTAAATATAAAATAACATATATAGAGAAAGAGAAGCAATTCAAAATTATCACCTGCACTATAAATTATTTGTAAATATTCAAAATATGCTTTAATTTTCACTAAATATTTATAGTAACCATAAATCATATCCTCGTATTATAAGTCTGAAAAATATATTTTATGAATGAAAAAATACGAAAACCAGTATTGACGTTTACTCTGATATTACAATCCCTAATCATAACGTGCCAAAATACGATACAAGATGGGAATGTATTCATAAACTGAAAGACGAGTATGACCATTGAGTAAATGTATTTATGATACGTATAACAATTAGTAGACGAGAAATTAATACATACACGAAAAATAATAATGTGTTATACCATATACCAGTAACGTGGGCAGGTTTGTAATGCTGTCACGATCAATTACACTAACGACTGAGACATGATTGGTGTGTCAAAGGCTAATTTTATCGCACTAGTGCGTTAAAGTATGTCAATATGATATAGTATCTGGTACATATATAGTAGATGTCATGATCTTAGATAAAATCTAGTACACCCGTATTGATGTAATGGATCAGATTAAAACTGAAAACATATAATAATAATTATGTCTCGTGTAACTAACTTTATTGTTTCTTATGATAAATAAACACCTCTGTCAATCAACAAATCATGAGGCAGTATGGGCTTAGCAGCTATCAATAAAAAGCTACTGTAGCTTTCTTACAGTGATATATAGACGGTGACTCACAGCAAAGTAGATTTATAAGTGGGGAAATTGTTTTGGGGACGTAGTTGGTCGAGTCGTTTATTTATCTCCCTAAAGTACACGTGACTTCTTACGGGCTATTTTTTATTTCACTCAATTTTCCTTACAATAAGCTTTCGAATCAACAAGATGATAAATTCACGAGAACGTAGTTGATTCTCAAACGTGCCAAAAAATATGGTAAAATAACAGCTAGATACAAAGTTTGTGTCTATTTACCCCCGATAATTATTCATAGTATATAAACTATTATAATCACCCTTTTTTGGGAACTTATTGGACGCTATGAATAGCAATGTTTGACGAATTACATTTTTATATGGCCTATTTTCCCTTCACATTCTTCCCTAATTAAGACTTTTACCCACCGCCATAAAATTCGAATAACCACTGAGTATGACCGTGGTAGATAACTTTTAGTAGCAATTGAAATATAAATACATACCATTGAAATGACACTAATTCATGTTATGTCGCATTTAAATATCCGGGCAAAATGTGAAATCACTGTAATCGATTTTTACGATATAAAATATATATCACCATAATAACCACATGCAACTGTTTTTGCCACAAATAAAAATCCATAGCTCCATACATTTAAATACGCACAGAGAAAGCTATGCAGGAAAGCGTTTCATGCCCACGAGTATGTCCTTATAAAAATCCGTAAAATCCCGACGCGTTCATAATTTAAATAATTACGGCCGCCGTAATGCAAGCGCTGCGCCATAAATTGAATGATAATGTCGTACCGGATAATGATTAGCAATATAAGTTGTTTGTTCATTGAGGTTTCTTTTTCGCTTTCAGTGATTTAAGATTCAACAAGATACGAGCCATCGAGCCAGGCACTTTCAAAGGACACAAGAATATCAAGTCTCTTCTGCTGAACAACAACTTATTGACGAGTTTGAAAGATGGAGCTTTCACTGGAATGCACCAACTCAAACACTTGTATTTGTATAAAAATAGGATCAGGACGATCGAGCCGGGGACTTTCAAGAATTTATTGAAGCTTGAACATCTGTAAGTTTTCTATATTTTAACTATTATTATAATAAAATATTATATTGGATACAATTAACGACACTTTATGGCGATTTACCGACATACACAATATCCCTCACATATCCATACAAGGCCGTATCTAAGAGGCGGTTTTGGGGGTTTCAACACCCCCCGAAATTGTATGTAAAGTTTAAAATAGAATGTGTTTACATTGCTTCCTTACAATGTAGCAACTATTTTCAAAAAAATAAATAAAGAAAGACGCATGGACATGTTATTATTATAGCAGTTGATACAGAAGAGGTGTGAATTCGATTGCTGAGAGACAAAGACAGACGTGTGTAGATTCTCATTAACAATGTGTTTATTTTTTACTTTCTCATCCATAATAAATACAAATTATTTGTTTGCGCTTCTTTAAACTCCCCCGAATTTATTTCCTAGATACGGCACTGTATCCATACAATAACACACGACAGAAGGACCCGGAGATTGATAAACAGTTAAACATTTTAACAAATACAGTAGCTGCTACTATTATATGTTAAAGACTGTAGTGAAGATGCCTACTTTTTTTTTGTTAAATAAATCTTTCTAAACGTATAGTTACTGTATTCTTGTTAAGTTTGAACTGATGTATGTTTTGTAATATATAGTAAGATCACGTACAGATGATGATTCTAGTTTAACTTAAAAACAAATCCTTCCAGTTGATACTGAATGGATATTTATTTTTACATTAGAGGTTTTTTCACCAAAACTAGTATGACCAGCATTGAAAATCCTTGACTATGGATAATTCGCATATATAAACTTCTGTATCGAATTAACGCATCAGCAAAAGTCTTGTTATAACATGTAATTCCTCGAAGTTTTAAAATATTAAACATTTTAAGTTGGATTTCCTCTGTCACTGTTGATAAACATGACCTTTAACGCTGTTTAAAGTAATTTGTAAAAGTCAATAAATTCAATTTTCCTAGTGATATATTTACATTTAAGGTCATTAAATGATTGAAACACTTTACCCAGTGAACTTAGAGTAGAATAAATGAATCGTCCACGCAACTTAATATAAGATGAAGCAGTGAAAACGGTAACTCTAGTTAACGAGGAACGTAGCTAGCGACATGTGGCTAATTTGTTAGGAGGTAGGCAAACAATATGTCAATATGTCAATGAACTTGGAACATACTGTAGAACTCAAAAACGGGAGCGCAAGAAGTCTACAGATGGAAATCGCTTTAAGGCACGGGCGTTCTTCCGGTTTAGAGCTAAGCAGAGCCATGGCAGCATGTTGAAATTTAGCAATTAGAAGGCTTAATGAAGCAGGAGTGGATAGTAGACAAGCTATTGTACCGCACACTTCTCATCAGGGAACATAGAGATACTAGTCTGCGTGTTAGGAGAAACCACTCAAATTAACTACTGGCGACTGTAAGCCAGTTTTTCGTCATACTAAACAAGAGTAAGTCCTAATTTACGAGATGGACATGAATGGATGCCAGAAGAGAGGTTTACTACCTGCAATATCTGTCCATTTTTTTGATCATGAATAATATTCTGGAGAGGAATTTGCTTCGATAGTCGCACGGATTTGGTTCATATATGGGGCATTTCAGGCAGGCATTTGTTGGGGTCAGTTAAATTTTTATTGATTGTAACTCTCGACTCACGTTGCTACAAAGGAGTACCTACGACTTGTGAATATTCCAACAATGGACTGGCTACCAAGAACCCAGAACGCCATATATATGTTCAGTTAGACGACATTCAAAACTTGAACACTAGCATGCCCAAACGAATGAAATTAAATTGAACACATAGTCATTGGAACCCAGTAATCGAGGCGAATTGAAGCCCAGTCCAAAGCTGCAAATCGAATGCACCGATCGGCAGGGTATCGTACTATGTTAGGATATCAAGAGACCGTACTCACGCCGTCTCGTGGTTACGTTGATGATGCTAAGTTGAGATGGCTCGATAGTTAACTCAAAACCGCATATCATGGAGGAAGGCAACTGGAAACCACCTCTATTACTTTTCTCAAGATAATCACATCATTCAATTCAAAATAAACTCACTTGTCCGCCGATCGGATCTAAGCGAGGTAGGGAGGGATCTTGAATTAAGTCGATAAACAAAAACAAGACTAGTATTTGAAGCACAGAAACGCCATAACACCATCCAAGAGATGACCAGATGTAATATCAGCATACTGGGAGTTGCAGAAAGAAGATGAAAGGGATTTGGCCAATGCCGCAAAACTGGAGAAGCAATATTCTACCCAGGAAACTATCCACGTGAACATCGGTAAGGAGGTGGCATCATCGTTAACCACACCATCCCGAAGTGCATCAGAATCTTCATACCAAACTCCGACAGAACAATGATGTTATTCATCACCGCCACGTGTGTCCTGTGAGGTAGAATCTTCGAAAGACACCAATGCCTCCGTCACCACCATTAGGTGGTAGGCATGGGCAGTGAAAATTGCTTTTGATATTATTACTTCTTTCTCTTATTTATTCATGTGTTTATTCGGTAATAGATTTCTAATTTGTGAAACATTAGATGAAATCATTTAATTATAATATTAATAGATATTTATAATTTAATTTAAAACTTCAAAGAATTACAGGCTATAACGAGAAGTTTTACTGATGGATTCATTATGTTCAGAAGTTTATTTCTACATCCTCAGGAGACTTAAATAGAGTATACTAACCGCGTAACCAGCTTTTACTATTCACTTTGTGTTGTGCATCGTAGCATCCCAACAAAGTTATAAAACTTTAATTAACTGTTTTTAATGTCGGTTAATGTACAAAAGAAATTTTAATTTCATTCATACGCCTGTTCCAATTTTGAATTACGTTATTGATTTGCAATTTGTATCAATAATTTATGTGAAAATCATAGGCACCATCTTAATATTAGTGATTTTATTTCTCTTTCTATTTTGAATTACGTTATTGATTTGAAATTTGTATCAATAATTTATGTGAAAATTAAAGGCGCTATATTAGTGATCTCGAAAATTGTATTACAGTTTTCATACGTAATATGCATTTCATACTTCAAATCAAGTAAATTTCTCAGCATAAGTATAGGTCATCATCGCCCATGTAATTCAGATAAGCGATATAGTATTTGAATATTTATTAACGCAATGTGGGTATCTGGTATTCACAAGTGAAATAAATCAAGACTATAAATAATCTTGTACACAACGTAAACTACGTGAAAATTATATTAAGGCCGCAGAACTTTAAATAAACATTACATTATGTTTTAGATACTTGCATAATAATGACCTGGAGGAATTTAAAGTGGGCACATTTTCGAATCTGCCATCTCTCGACAGGCTGTAAGTATAAACCCGTGTCCTTAAATTCTCCAGCGTGAGATATCTACGATCTATTACGTGACTGTCGCGAAAATGTATGACGGGAATTGATGATTGCAGGTTTTTATACAACAATCACATCAAGTACATTTCCAACGGGGCCTTCCACGATTTGCCGAAATTAACCCGTCTGCGTTTGGACTCGAACGCGTTGGTGTGCGATTGCCGCATCGCCTGGCTCGCGAAAATGATTAATGACAACACTTTGCAAGCGGCGGCAAATTGCAAATATCCCAGCGAAATGTACGGGAAGCCACTCAAAGGAATGGAAACTACAGATTTTCATTGCAGTTAGTATTTGAATAACTAAATTATTTTTAAGGAAGGTTAACATTTTATGAGTAGGTTGCTATAATAAGATTATTTATTTGCAACATTGCACTTAAAATAATTACATATTACTCGAGAACGATGTAGGTATGAATACTAATTTAATACTAACTTGACACTCGTCAATAGTTAATTTGTACTAGTAAACAATATGTTGGGTTCAAAAGTTGGTATAATATGTAATATAGAAATACTGGTATCTATCGATTAATATCGGTTTTTAAATTTGGGCAAAATTGGTCCGAGTTCTCGAGATCCCGGTATTGCAATCCCTAATTATATATCATACATACATATTATTTTCTCTTTCTATTGTATTTCTGAAGAGCCGCATACACGTAGCCATAGAGTCACATGCGGCCCGCGAACCGCAGTTTCCAATCCATGGATTATGCCACTGACAATTTTTACGGATTTTAATTTGTTCTCCTAAACCTCAGACTAATAAATAAATTTATTTATTAGTCTGAGTCCTAAACTATTAGTATGGTATGATCCTCATCATCAAGAAATCATGTCTGTTAAGTATAAGATGGTTATTAAAATATTAATATAATATCAATAAAATGAGTTCATTCTATACTCGGCTGGGAAAATTACCCTAAACACATATGTGTTGGTCAACATATCAGCAGCCAACCGGCGATAATTATATATATATATTTATATATATATATATATATATATATATATATATATATATATATATATATATTTATATATATATATATATATATATATATATATATATATATATATATATATAGTATATATATATAGTATTAGTAAATAATGAACCATATATAAATCTGGATATCGGGTATTTATTTACACACCCGATGTTTTATGAATTTTACACAGTATTCTAATTATACCATTTTTAAGACTTTTGTGGAAATCCACTTCTATTTTAAACCACTTGTGATATATTCGTTGGTCGTCTTGTCATAATACATAATACATTCATTGTCAACACTAATTTTGGGGTTTTTCTGAAAAATCACAAACCTAACTAAATTTCGCATGTACTTATCTCACATAATTTTGATTCGTTTTTGGCGAAAATGGTTACATGCTTCCCAATAGATGGTGCTCTTTGCCTACTTCGACATGATCATGGTCAATACCAGTTTAAATACCGAACCGTTTGCAGAAAAAAGCATACTTACCTGGCGTAGGGATAACCGTGATCAATTAGGCGGTTTCCCCAGGGTGAGGCCCCTCCATTGCACTTCGGTAGGGCTGACCCTTGCGATTATCCCTAATGTGGATAACTCGTTCGCACAATTTTTGGTAGTCGGGACTGCGTACGCGCTGTCCCGGTATAATTAAAATTAAACAAATTTAATTTGCTATTTAGTAATGTACTTTAGTATCTAGAAACATGTCATCTGGCATAAATCACATAATAAACATACCTATCAAAATACAGCTTTGGCAACCCGAAATTTGAATTTTCGAAAAATATATGTCATTAGTTTGTCCACGTTGGTTCAATAACAAATTCGTTTGTCTACCCTACAAATAAAAGTAATATATCGAAAATACAATACTAGTCCCTTATTAGTTCACGTTTATCCACCAAATATTTCTATTTATCTCCTCAGAGGGAGCTAGAAAGAATTAAAAATAGCACATAATTTATATGTATTTACATCTCAAACCATTTTCATTTGTCCGCCCTTCCGAAAAAGTTACAATACAATACGGCAAATAAATTATTACAGCCCTTTTCTTACTATCTTTCTACTAATGAACATTGGTATCGTTTGCCGATTCATTAGGTTAGTTTATCCAGCCAATATTTTCGTTTTTCTATGCTTCATAAATAAGTTATTAGCAATTTAACATTATAAATAGATAATGACGGCAATTAAACGTATTTTTCTACATATGTACATTGGAATAGTTTGCCCAATCATTATTCTTTACTAGCCATTTCATAATATCGTTTACAAAAAAACAAAATATAAATTAAATATGTAAAATAAAGATGACAGAGCTGAATGTATCTCTGCGTATGTTTTACATAGTGTATTTTTGTGAAATGTGATGAAAATTTTCATTACGTTTTCATATAATTGCGGCTGTATTTTAGTGCTTGAATCGTTGTCGTCCGAGACGTGATTAATTTCACTACAGATGTGCGAGAAGACGCTTTATGATGACTAAATGTTTTTGTAGTGAATTATACCATTTCAACACGATGTGTGTATGTATCGATCCATATTGAAAAACCACCTAGTTCTTATTTGTCAAAAGTCATCGCAATGATAGCGAATGGTGCGAAATTTAAACGTACACCTCTTGATGAATGACCATATACTAATGAACATGAAAAGCGTTTGTAAGAGCCGACGCAGATGACGATACTTTTGCATATGATGATTTCCCAGAATCATTTATACCTCATAAATTGTGAGATATTCAATTACGTATACGAATTTTGAGATGTGAAAATGACGTCAAATACGGCCGCTTTTACGTTACCGCATTTCTAACAAAAACACCAGTCGCAATAATAGCAAACGTCTCGCGATATGTTATAGCGATCGTTCAAAAATAGCACACCAGGGCATTAGAGAGCATGGAATACGACGACCGGCATCGCTCCAGCAATTCGACATTTAGCCCCGTCATTTGAGTACTCTGATACACCCACCCATTATGGATCTTTTTCTTTTTTAATCATATGCCTTATACCGTAAGGTGTAGACGTTTTTTCTTTTGTTCTTAATATTTTTATTTTTATTTCCATTTTTTTCTGTCCTATGTTAATTGGCTTATTGCTTTCCATAGTATATCTTTTCATTCTGCTTCTTCTCGTATACCGTCCTCCCGTGTTTTCTTGGTCCCCCCCTGCAGTTTATCCCTTGTACTTGTTTCGATTCTCTTTTTGTCAATCGTTCCTCATTCATCCGGCACATGTTCACACCACCTGAATTGTCCTGCTACTATTTTACCATTTATTAGTTCTATGTTTGACTTCTGTCTATATGTTGCATGGCTAATTCTGTCTCTTCTCGTCTTACCCTCGATTTGCCTTTGGAATCTCATTTCAATAGCATTGATTCTTGATTTGTGTTTTTCCGTCATTGTCCATGTTTCACTGCTGTATGTAATTGTCGGTCTTATAAAAATGTTCACTATTTCTGTTTTTATTTCTTTTGTTATTTCTTTCCTTCCGACTAATGTCGCCTTCATCAAGATCTTTCCTCTTTTTCCCACTATCTCACGTAGTATCTTTTAGTCCATCTTGCTATTGTATTCGATTATTGAGTCCAGGTATCTAAAACTTTCTACCTGTTCAATAATTTTTCCCTGAAGTTTTATTGTATGGTTTTTCTTTTCCATAGAGTGCTCGTTTACTTATCACCTTTCTTGAATATTGGCCATACTATTTCTGTATTTCATTCTTTCGTTAGTTTTATGTCTATACTATATCATTCATAAGCTCTATCAGTTGTTTTGTTCCTTCTTTGCCAATGTACTTTATCATCTCAAGTGTTATACAATCTATCCCGGGTGCTTTTCCTAATTTTATCTTTTTTTTATGGTTTCGTCTTGTATCTCCTCTATTTCTGTTACCTTTGTCGATTCTTCCAAATCTTATGTTCTGTTTCCATTTTATTCATTATTTTACCCTATTCAATTAGTTTGTCTCCTTCTTTGATTTTTATATTCATCATGTTATATTGTTACATTCGTCACATTTGTTTAAAAAATTTTGATTATTTATAAAATTTCCTGTCATATTTTTACCAAATTGTGTTCATTTATTGATTTGCTTTCTTTATTTCTATCTTCACTTCCTTTCTTTTTTCTTTGTACTTAGTTTAATCTTCTTTCTTGTTTGTACTTTTTTAATTTTATGTTTTCCGTCCACCACTCGGTCTTTTTTATTTGCTATTTTTGTTGTTCCACAGCCTTACTGCTTCTGTTATTATGTTTTTAAACGTTTCCTACTTTTCTTCGATTCCTGTTTCTTTTCTTTTTTCTTTAAATCTTCTTTCTATTATCTCCTGGTATTTCTCTTGGTTCTTTGTATCAGTTTATAGCTTTTGATTTTCACTTTTTCTATGTCTCCTTTCCACCGTTTGCTCTTCTCTTTTGCTATTCATGTCCATTTTAACTAGGTAGTGATGTCTGCTTATCAGGATATTTTTACGTTTTTACGTTTCAAGTAGTCATATTATATTCTTTTATGTCCAGTTCTTCTTTCGTAAAATTGTGTATCATCTTATCTCTGACCTTTTTATTTACTAATATTAGGTTGTTCTCAATACTCAGTTCAATTATTCTTTCTCCGTTGTTATTTCTCGCTTTCTTCCCTTCTATGGCCATATAATCTTCTATTCCTGTATTCTGGTTTTCTAACGTCCATTTAGATCTCTCATGATAATTATATTGTCAACTCCTTTATCCATTTCCTTTTGCATATTTTTATCCTAATAACGGTCCATACATCGTTTTCTAAAAGCTTCATATCTACTGACATGATTCTTTTGCTTACTAATCTTTCCTTCATACTATCCTTTATTCTGTTTGGTGCAATTGTTAGTTGTACTCCTCCTTTCGCTCTTTAGATTTCGTCGGCATCAGCCCAAAACATCCAGTGTCCTTTATATATTGTTTTCAGTAGTTTTCCCTTTTTTTTTTAAATTTCTGTAATTCCAAATAGCCCTATTTGCTGTTTTATTATTTTTTCCATCAGTTATTTTTCCTTTGCGTTCATGCTACGTACCATGTTTCTACTCTTTTGGTTTTGTCTATCCGTGTTCCTTTTTCTTGTGTTTGTTTTTCCGTTGTCATTGTGTTCTTTTGTGTTATCTTTTTCCTTTCTCTGTGTTATATACTTTTCTTCTTCATTATCCGTATTTATTTCTTTCCTTCTTCCCAACGTATCTGTTTCGTTTGCCTGGTCTTTCATTACCAAGTTCGTCTTTTTGTTTGCCCATCTTGTTTTCGTTCATTCGTTTATTAGTTTTTTGCCTATTCCTTATCTTAACCATTCCTGCTTCCCGATTCTCCCTTCTATGTTCCTCACTATTTATTAACAACTTTTAGTATCCTGTCTTGACTGTGATTCCTTTGTCTCTTTCCTCCTGCGCAATCCTAATTTCTTGTTGTGTCTGTCTTTCTTTCGTCGCCAGATATTTGTCGATATATATTCTCGTGTTTCTGAGTATGTATTTGGCGTTTATGATGTCTCACTTTTCATTCCATGTATCTAGTTTTTCTATCATTTCTGTTTTATTGCCGCTGTTGATGGAGTGGTTCAGTAAGCTTTGCTTCTACTTGTAATTTGTTATTTATGAATTCTTGTACGCCTTGCTTTACATTTCCCTCAACTTGTAAACCTATTACAACAATATTATGCTTCTTTTCCTCTCTTTCGGGTTTTTTTCATCCTGTTCTCCAGTTTCTATACGCTTCTTTGTAGCTGTCCTTCTTGAATTATAGATCTACCACGCTAAAATCCATTTATCGATAAATGGTTCACATTTAACCCCTGTTATGAAGAGCTTGAAATCACCACCGTCAATAAATTAATAAATATATCTATAGTCTGCTCAAATACCTAAATTTCTACCATTTTAATATAGATCTGTATTCTCTACTGATAATACTTTGAATTTTAAATATATGTATTCTTGGTTATATTAGAATCACCTGAAATAATGGAAGGTCCTGATGACATCGAAATCTCTTTTGGTGGGACGGCAATCTTCAATTGTCATGCCGAAGGCGATCCGACACCTTCTATCGTTTGGATGAAGAACGACAAGGAACTTCGAGATGAGGAAAGATTAGAAATGTCGCCCGACGGCACGTTAAAGATTAGAAACACAGTTGAGAGTGATTCCGGTTTCTACGAGTGCATGGCCAAAAATTTAGATGGGGTAATTAAATCTCGTCCAGCTAGGATGGTTGTGTTTAATCCGGAAAGTCGAGTAATTGAAAATAGTGATGGTAAGCGGTTTTATAAACTCCTAATATTGTGTGTGATTGTGGTTTTTGTTGTAGGCAAACCATATTTCCTTGTAACACCTCAAAGTGCTACGGTTAATGAATTAGCTCCTCTCCTACGGCTGGAATGCAGAGCTGCTGGAAATCCGGAACCTTACATCAGTTGGTCCAGAAATGGGTTCGCCGTTGATTTAACTAATAGGTTCTCGCAAGATCCTGATGGTTCCTTGGTTATAAGGAATTTGAAAAATGATGATTATGGTACTTATAGATGTGACGCTACTAATGCACATGGACGTATTAGTGCAACAGCGGAAATTACAATTAACGGTAAGATTTAATATCTACAATATATCCTTGACTAATTCGCATGCGCTAAAATCTGCAGGTACGTTGATAGTAAACTAAAACGAGTAAGCGGGTATCATTCTCAAAAGTGGTACTGTTCTCAATTACTATGGCATATTAATGTTATAAGCGAGTTTGTAACTTTTAAATTTTTAACATTTCCCCATTAATTTTTTCTTTCGATAGTTTGATGGTTTCTCGACCGTCAATAATTCAATCGAACGGTCTACATAATTACTCGCGAATTCTGGGGTTTTCAAACGCCACATCTCCACCTTAACCCCAAACCATTTTAATTACAGCTGCTCCCACATTCACCATACTCCCTCAGCATGTAACAGTTGAAGTGGGCCACACCGTTCGTTTTGAATGCGATGCAGTTGGCTCACCAGCACCCGAAATTAGTTGGTCCGTCAAGAACAATAAGGTCAAAACTGGCGGTCGATTTGTAATTAAGGACAACGGCAGAGTTTTGGAAATCAGAGATGTTAAACAATCCGACGCAAACAAGTACACATGCCAAGCTAAAAATGATCTAGGACGTCGTACTGCTGATGTACAGCTTGCGGCACATACCTCCCAGTCTAGAGCACCTGAATTGATCTACAAACCTTACAACATTGAAGCCTTAGTTGGTAGTACAATTGAGATACCATGCAAAGGTGATGGTAAACCAATACCGGGAATACAATGGAAAAAAGATGGATCTGAGTTGCAACGAACGGGACGTTGGAGGATATCAATTGGAGGAAATTTGTATATCTATGGAATCACCCCGGAAGATCAAGGCCGTTACGAATGTACCGCTATTAATGAGCTTGGTAGAGCTACCGCATCAGGCTATATAACAGTTAAAGCAGATCCACATAATGTCGACGTAGGTGGTATTGGAGATAAGTTCGTTAAAGTCGCATTTGTGGAAGCTAGTAATGAAGTTGATAAAGCTATTAATAAGACATTGGAAGATGTTTTTAGTAACAAACATCACAATATTAAGGATCTGTTTAGGATAATACGATACCCTAATGCACCCGCACGTGAACTAGCTCGCGCAGCTGAAGTGTACGAAAGGACTTTAGTAAATATTCGTAAGCACGTTCATAGTGGGATGAAAATGAACAACACGTCTGATTTCAATTACAAAGAAATTTTGTCACCTGAACATTTAGATTTGGTTGCACAATTATCCGGCTGCATGACACATAGAACTCGCAAAAATTGTACTGACATGTGTTACCACTCTAAATATCGTAGTATTGATGGAACCTGTAACAACTTACAAAATCCTATGTGGGGTGCTTCTCTAACTGGTTTCCGCAGAGTACTAAAACCTATATATGAAAATGGTTTCAGCACACCCGTTGGATGGGACAAAACTGTTCGATACTACGGACATCCAAAACCCAGTTCTCGCTTAATATCAACAACTATTATTGCAACAGATGATATCACGCCTGATGAAAAGATTACACACATGGTTATGCAATGGGGTCAATTTTTGGATCACGATTTGGACCATGCTATACCATCTGTAAGTTCTGAAAGTTGGAACGGTATTGACTGCAAACGTTCGTGTGACTACGCGGCGCCTTGCTATCCTATTGACATTCCACCGGGTGATCCACGTGTTAAAAACAGGAGGTGTATTGATTTCTTCCGATCATCTGCTATTTGTGGATCTGGAATGACGTCTATACTCTTTGACTCAGTTCAACCTCGCGAACAAATAAATCAATTAACATCCTATATAGACGCCTCTCAAGTATACGGCTTTTCTGATGAGTTAGCGAAAGAATTACGTGATTTAACTAATGATTTAGGTCGGTTACGTGAAGGTGTTAGATTCCCTAATAGGAAACCTTTATTGCCATACCACGCAGGCCAAATGGATTGTAGGTTGAATTTAACCGAAAGCAACGTAAATTGTTTCTTGGCTGGTGATATTAGGGCTAATGAGCAGGTAGGTTTAATTGCAATGCATACTATTTGGTTTAGAGAGCATAATCGATTGGCTAAAGAGTTACGAAAGTTAAATCCTCACTGGGAAGGTGATATGATTTACCAAGAGGCTCGTAAAATTGTCGGAGCTGCAATGCAACATATTACATACGCTCACTGGTTACCAATCATTTTGGGGAAAGAAGGTATGAGAATGTTAGGTGAATACAAAGAGTATAATCCGAGATTGCACGCATCCATTTCGAACGTATTTGCTACGGCTGCTCTAAGATTTGGACATTCGTTAATCAATCCGATTTTACACCGTTTGAACTCGTCATTTGAACCAATCCCAGAAGGAAATCTTCTTTTACATAAAGCATTTTTCGCGCCATGGCGTGTGGTTGATGAAGGTGGAATAGATCCTTTACTACGTGGTTTATTCAACACACCAGCTAAATTAAAGAAATCTAACCAAAACTTAAATAAAGAGCTGACTGAGCATTTGTTCCAATCAGCTCATGCAGTTGCGTTGGATCTGGCTGCTATAAACATCCACCGTGCTAGAGATCATGCTATACCCGGTTATATTGAATTCAGAAAATTCTGTAAAATGGGTGAGGTTGATGAATTTGAGGATTTAAAACATGAAATAACCGATCCCGAAATAAGAAGGAAGCTGAAAGAATTGTATGGACATCCTGGTAATATTGATGTTTGGGTTGGAGGTATTTTAGAAGATCAGGTAGAGGGTGGAAAAGTTGGGCCGCTATTCCGATGTTTACTAATTGAGCAATTTAGAAGGCTGCGAGATGGTGATCGGTTTTATTATGAAAATCCAGCAACATTCAAACCAGAGCAATTAGTACAAATTAAGCAGTATACACTATCCCGTGTTCTTTGTGATAACGGTGATAATATTACCGATATATCTGATAACTCATTCTTTTTACCGTTCACCCAAGACGGATATAAATCCTGTTCCAAAATTCCACATGTTGATTTGAGTTTCTGGTCTGAATGTTGCAGCGACTGCAGATATTCCGGACAATTGAATACAATTAGTAGATTAAACGCGAGAAATAGGAGACATCTTGATGATGGTTTTTCGCCCAAATATTCAAACACAACACTTAACGTACCACAAAAACCAAAGATTGAAAAGCAACAAAAACTACAGAAACGAGTTGAAACACTTGAGCATACCGTTGAAGCTCTTCAAAATACTATTAAAAAATTGAATAAAATCATTAAACAACTGTCAAAAGGAACAGATGCTGATACTGCAGATTATGAATAATGGTTGTAAATATAAAATCCGTTTGATTAATATTGTGCCATCTACTTATTTATACAAATAGTGTGGAATTTAACAAACATATGTAATCTATGTTCATTTAATCCCAATTGAGTTTTCAATATTTAGCAACTGCCA
The DNA here is from genome assembly GCA_963942505.1 of Lordithon lunulatus. NCBI lineage: Eukaryota > Metazoa > Arthropoda > Insecta > Coleoptera > Staphylinidae > Lordithon > Lordithon lunulatus. The sequence goes on along the minus strand of OZ012666.1, from coordinate 50,143,386 downwards.
AGAATTTGCTTTAATAATTAAAATGTGATTAGTTTACCATTTTGTATTAGATATTTTTTATGTTAAACATTCGTTTCATATATTATTTCTTGATAGGTTTATTAATTAACATTAGGTAAAGCGGCCATGTAATATTTAATATTGTTAATTACAATGTGTAAATTTCAACTAAGCTACAGGTAAGCTTCAATATATTATTTCTTTTATGAATAAATAATGTGTAGATATTGCACTTGTTGTTTAATTATTCAACCCTCTTTTAATTAATATACATATAAACAAATAATTTAAGTGACATATACAAAATTCATTTTGGGCAATTACCGTCAATTCTAAACGAACAATTAACTTATTTTTCCAAATCAATCAAACCAACTGGATTGGAATTGCTTGGGCTAGCAAACACAAAAGAGTTGGCCAGCAGAATAGTCAGCGCAATATAGGCAAGCGACTTCGATACTATGACGTCTTCTACTAAAATAATATTCTAACGGAGTATAGGATAATACAGAATATTAGAATTTTTTTTTGGTATGGCACAAGCTAGAATGTTGAAAAGTCTTACAGTGGACATTGGAAGATTCTTACTGACTAAAATTCTCCGGGGACGCTAGAAGAGGTTTTGGTCTAATCGCGGATGAGTGCAAGTATCATCTTGTACCTTTTATGTCTCCAATTACGATGTTCGTCGTAGTTGCAACATGCATTTACTGATTCCATTTCATGCTCTTCTAGCCTTTCAATAAACTCTAAGGCAATATGTTTGATCTGAACGTAAATCAGACAGACTCCTAGTCAGAGCCGTAGCTAGCTTTTTGGGGGCCATTGGCAAGACCTCACCACTGGCCCCCTACACTATATATATATATATATATATATATATATATATATATAATCTTATTCCATAGAGGCCAATACACTTTTTGCATTTGTTAGGACAGTAGTAGGGAAGGAGGAGGTGGTTTACCACAGGTTCCCAAAAAGTTGTTGAATGGCGTACAGTCTTTTTAATACATTGCGATTGTGTTCGCCTTTCTGGGCCCCCCCTTCCGTCTGGGCCCTGGGCACGTACCCCGGTGGTTTCCCCTGCCCAATTACGGCTCTGGTTCGTCTTATATGTGATATTTCGGGTAATTTTACGCACCGCGCGGGTCCTATGCAATAAACACGGAGCTTCTCAATGTAGGTATAATACCGGAGCAATCTGAAGAGGGTCGTACTCTGGCACTCTTGCACTTCAATACAATACAATTATAAGTAAAGAAACTGAGTAAAAATCTCCGAAAGATTTGTGCCCTCTCCGCGAGTGTTCATCGAGTTTCAGCTATTAGACAATAATCAATCAATATTAATGCAGTTAATAATCAGCCAGCTCGTTCCAAATTGAACGACTATACCATGGGGCATTTAGGAAGTGCCATATTCTGAAATCACTTCTAACTCACCTAATTCGCCTTTATCAAGCTACCAGCCCCGACAGGATCACCGTAGGTAAGTTTCGGTCTAGACACTGAGCTAAAGAACCTTAACTTATTTCAGTAACTCGTAGACTGAGAAAACTGTATCTCCCGATTAGGGGAAGTAACCTGTTAGCGGGTTATCTGGTTCGCACCAGGGCCGCTTTTAGGTATGCGTTCCAACTCAGCTTCCGGATTAGTGTGACACTTAAATACGTGACAGAGTTACTTCAGGCAATGCTCCTATCAAATAAAATAACATTATCCGGTCGCCTCAGTGTTTATTGGAAAAAGAAGCAGTGCTCTTGCTTGGGTTGACCTGAGCCCGCCAACTTTTCAACCACAACTCGATCTGTCGAGCGATACAATAGGGCTGTATCGTCGACATACTTAGCTATCATTATCTTTTTCGGTTACGGAATAGCTGAGAAATAAATATTAGATATGGCGCGATTACCGAACCTTGTGGGACACCGGTGAGTGAAGTTCTCTCCGTTCTCTCTGATTACAGACATATCCCCAGGCGTACTTTGAAACTACTTCAGGTATGACGCAACAAGGCGGATCACATAGTCCGGATATTCTTATTGGATGCGTTTGTAGAGCAGACCGTGGCGCTATACTTTATCAACGCCTTGCCAACAACTAGGAATATCGCAGCCGTGGATCGCTTTGTGTTAAAACCCTCCGCAATGTATTCCACCACGCTAGTTAGTTGATGCTCCGTAGAAAAGAGAGCTCTGAAACCCTACTGTTCATCAGGGAATATATTGTTTGTCTCGGTAAAGTCGCGAATTCGTGCTACAAGAACACTCGGCCAGTTTGCCGATAGGCTGATCGAGCGTTGATTAGAGGAAACCATCTTTAAATCATTTTGGTGAAGATTCCAAAATGATTCGACAGTCGCAATTTTCCATTGAGAGTCAAACTGCAACCACTGCAATGTTCGGAGAATAGTGATGAAGATGTGATTAAGGCTGACAATCGCCTTTCTAGGTAGAATGAAGAGCAGTGTTTGTAATCCCATCCGTACCTGGAGGTCTCTTTTTACGCATTTCTTAACGAATTTCTGAATATCCCCTGGCGTGACGTGACTTGGCTTCGTGCTGGTGGGCTTCTAAAACTCGTTTCACCTTTTTTAATGACTCTATGGACGATACCCACGTCCGTATAATTCGATTAGCATTGGCTTCTAAAATTGTCGGCTAGTGCCTCGGCTATATCCGCTATTGTGTTAAGTAATCCGTCAGCCAGTGGAGATTCGTGTGCTCTTGTATAGCGATGCGGGCCTTTTGTCTAGGTCAAGCATGATGGGCTTGTCCTCAGACTGTGTGCATCTATTATAAGTCGTCGCGTGTGGTTTTTAGTCATGACAAGTCTTCGGACATCGGCGGGGAGAGTCAGATGATTTCTCATCGAAGACGCTGCTCCGTCTTTGTGGTGGGAATTAGCGGTGGTAAATTCGTTGACAGCAAAATCAATTTCGGACGGGAGTGAAATGTGGGTAGGTAGGTAGCATCTGGAACAGATGCTACGGAACTCCCTCCAATTTACAATCTGGTTTATAGTTGAAGTTCAGCAAAGAAGTTCTGCACTTGCATGTTGTCGAAAACAACCAGGAGGTGGTCGGAATTCAGGGCATTGTGTACCGTCACATTGTGTTGGACATATGCCTAATATTCTAGCAACGCTAATGACCCTATTCGCGTTGCTAGAATATTAGGCCTATGCTCAACCTAATGGTAGAAGGACGGTTCATCGAGGGCTACCACGGACCATCGCGACAGGATCCGTTTCCGTGTGGTAGTTAAACGACAATTCCAAACTGCGTGTTTAGCGTTGAAAACGCCGGCTATAATTGAATTTTATCCAAATTTGCACAAGTTGAAGCTTACCGGGACTATTGTAGCAAGTCGTGACAATTACTAGCTCTTTCTCGTGAATATTTGTTGTTATGGCAGGTTCTCCAGTAACTCTGTAACATCCAGAGTTCTTCTTGCTTATATTGCTGTGTCTCATTCGATGACCCGATTCTATAGTTGTCCTATTCGCGAGTTATCCAAGTCTCACTGGGCAGCTCGCAAATAGTTCAGGCCGGGAGATAGCTCAGGAGCAATGGTTCGAGGTGAATTGACAGTAAGTTCCATACGATGCCGTAGCACCCTGAGAGATTTGTAGGGCAATGTGACCATCCAGACGACGTTCATTGTGTGAAAATTCAGGATCTATTAGGTTGTTAAGTGTGAAATGAGCGCTTGCCATTGAGGCTGGTGTTGTCGGTTCCTTGTTGGCGGTAGCGCGGGCGTAAAGGATATCTGGGTTGAAGAGTCCGGTTGGATTTTACGCTTGAGGAAGCTAGAGCATCCCCGTTAGTTGACAGGGTGACTGCCGCCGCAATTTGTGCAGGTAGTGGGACCTGTTTCACGGGCGTGGGTACACACCGTATGCGAGTGAGAGCCAGGGCATCTAACAAACACGCCGGCAATTGGAAGCAGAGTGACCAAACATTTGGCATTTATAGCACTGCCCAACGTCTAAAGATTCTCGCTTATTTTCCACCGTGACGCGGTGGAACCTGAAGATATTTGTTAGCTGGAAGTTTTTCCAGCTGGAGTCAATGGTAATATTAACATTACAATTGGAACACACGAACATTTGAGTTTTGGCCCATCTGGTGGACTGTGATCGCTGGGAAACCCTGCTTTTTGACGTCTTCCAGTACGTCTTCTCCAGATAAGGTTTCGGAAATGCCACGGAATACAACGCCTCCTTTGAGGAAGGTAAAGTAAAACTAGAAATATGTTGAGCCCCTTTCATCGAGGTATAACTTTAGGCGTCAGAAATGCCGGAAGCCAATAGGTGGAGACGCACCGCATTAGCAGTGTTGACCGCTTTACTGATGTTAATTTCGCGTAATTGAATTTCGCAAATAATGGGCCGTAGCCCTCCTGACTGAAGGACCATGGGGAAAGAGGGTTACTCTTTGGCATGAGGGGATACGGAGAAATTTGTGGGGAACAGATGCCCGTGTGACCTCTGTTCTCGAGTGATTAGCCGCCTTTATTGCGACTTCGGGATCTGGTATGCCGCGTTACGAGCTCCGTGTAACTCATCGTCAGATAGTGCAGCGTTAGCGACAGGAAAGCTGGGGCGAGGAAGGGCATGAGTTGTCTTTCTTTTGGGGACTGAATAGTCAGTGAGCATGGGCTCAAACGGGGCAGCTGAGGCGTCAGTGAACATGTCCGCGCCTGGAAGTGCGGGGAATTGTTCACGCCTTTATGTGTTTGGTATGCCCTGGCTAGTGGGTGTAGATTTAATTGAACCTGAAGTATCCCGGCTCGGGTGATTCGGGACCTGGAGGATATAACGAGGCAGCATTTGGTCTATAGTATATATATATATATATATATATATATATATATATATATGAAGTCATACCTCCTCAGTACTTTTCTTCCAAATCTAAACGTACTACTGGCCCTAGACTACTGGCATAGACAACTAGACTGCATAGACTACTGGTCATAGACTGGTACTACAGTTGTTTCTTGTGTCTTTGTTGGTGTTAGTGCTATACCATTATAATGCTCTGTGTGCTATACCATTATTTATCTAATGTTGGTACTGTTGTTCAAAACAAAGTGATTCTCGACATAACCTAATATTTTAATTCAAAACAATAACAATGTGTTCCGAGTTGAAATTCATAGATACTTTGGATATAAAATGCAAAACAGTGAACAAATTCCTTTGCGAAAAATCAGAGGATAATTACATAAGCATAATAACCGATCGTGGTGTTGTGATATGCACATTGCATGCAATGAAAGATAATACAAATCCTGCTGTATCATATTATAAAAAGTTCATCACTACTTCAGAATATATACTAAGTAAACAATTGGAGATTGATGTAGACTCCTTGTTGGCATCATTAAAGAGACCTGAAGTGTATGAGAGTGTTCTACGATCAGACATATCAGCATGCATTTATAACTGCACTAAAAAATCTTTTCGGCCCACATGTAGCAAGTGGAGCCCACCAGGATTAATTGGAGAGCAGAGTTTAATAGCAATTGCAAACGATGTGGGATCTTTACATATTTATCTAAGGATAGTTGAAAGTTTTACATATTATTCATATGTTCCTATTATAAATATCACCGAACTTATTATAGAACAGTATAAAAGTGAATGGATTAATAAGAAAAATTTCACACCATCAGAGAAGTATTATGAGTTTAAACGGAGGATGGATATTAATACCCCTACAGGTACTCAATTGTATTTTTTTATATTTTTCTAACAAAGAAAGTGTTTACTTGTTGACTGAAATTGAACTGATGTCAGAAAATTTCAGTATAAATGTTTTTGCTCTAAATGCATTCTAGAAATGGAAGAACATTTCTTCAATTTAATGTAAAAAAGATTATAGACCCCAGGAAAAATAGTAAAAAAATATTTCTTGAGATAGCAATGAAGGTTAATTCTCAAAATTAACCAAGTTAATTTTGGGTGATATATCAGAACAATACTTGTACACCTCACTAGCTGATATTTTTTATAATCTTTTAAATATTATTTCTTTATTGACTCTTTTTACAAGGCCACAAATATCATATTTATGGCTTTGGGTAACATATATCAATTAATAAACCATTGTGTGATCAATAAACCAAACAATAAAACAATCAGATATTACATACCAGCTTAGTTAAAGCTTCAAATTGGTTTTAATTGCTTATGCATAAACATTTCATTCCGCCTGTACCATATACTATGATAGCTCAGAAGGAAAGTAACACGAAATGTTAACAATTTTCTTTCTTTCAAGCCTAAAGCTTGTATTTAAAATACATTTGAATATGTCTACAGATTAAATCAAAATTCTCTAGTCAATGATGATGTGTTTTTGATTTTTGCTTTAAAAAATATATTGAAAACAAGAAAATATTAGTTTAACATTGAAAACAGTTCATTTAATTTTCTACCTGCTAGTTTTTTTTTAAAATAAATGTACTTGTTTTAGCATTTACATGGTCCCATATTGTAAAATGTAATGATGTTAGTTTCTCTATTTTTATTATTGCATTAAAGACTGGACGAGTATCTTTTTGGAAATTTCGACAACTACCTGATGTTGAATTTAAGAATGCTAGTCTAGAATTTATGATTGATAGGCAGACTTCTTTGGAGAATATCACTTATATGCATTGGAAAAGATGTGATAATTCAGGTAAGTAATAAACTTTATGTAATAGCTTTTCAAGAACAAATTTATAAGCTTTATAATGAACAGTGAAATAAAGGTGACAAATGACATGAATGAATGGTGTTGAATGAATGAACCCTTTAACTATGGCTGTCATCAATTCATGATGAAACAAACTTTTTGTCTACATGTAATTTGACATCTCCTATTACAATAACAATAAATATATACACATATAATTTTCAAAACAAAACTACTTTGTATTGTGCTAAATTATTTTCTGATTTTAGGATTATTAATTATTGGTGATAGCATGGGAAATGTGACTTTCATGCCAGTCCTTAATCTAGATAGTATTGATTTTGGACTATGTGAAGAGGTAACATTAAATGATAATTCCAATATAAAAGTTGACTTTATATCATCAACAATAGTTGATGATAAGTTATGTATTTATGTGGTTAAACAAGATTTTATATTTTTCTACCTATTAAATGATGACTCCCAAATTGTAGATCTATGTACTTTCACTATGGGAAACATTCATATAACAAGTAATATCCATCAAATGAGTTAAAGTAATATACTGAACAATTTATTTTTTAGCTATAGAAAAAGTAAATGATACTACTTTGATAGTGTTGGCTTTAAATGGTGTTTTAAAGGAATTTAAACTTAGAGTTGAGAATGATAAGCTTTTAATCGATTGGCGACACTTGTATGTTAATATAAATTGGTCTCTTCGGCGCTCTTATGGATTTTTTATTTCTCAAAACAATATTATATATACGTTTATAACCGATGCATCTACAGTCATTGATATGAAGGAGCAAAAGGAAACATTTCATATGACTAATTATCGAAATACTGCGCATGATCCTTTAGAGTTATTGTTGAAAAACACAACAAATAGTTTAAATGGTTATCATGACTGTTTGGAGGCGGTGAGGTATGTTATAAATAATGATTAGAACTCTATATTAGAATGTAACTAAACTAGATATGTTTAGTCACATAAAATATAGTTATAACCTTTTTTTGCTTTAAACACACTATTAATTATAGTGTAACTGTATTTTTTTAAAATAAATATCTAATGTAGTCACTACATTTGGTACAAATGATTGTTTTAATAAAGTTTTTATTTATCAAAAAATATTTAAATAGAATACTGTTATATCAGTTGCAACTGAAACTTATTAAAGGTAAATTTGTAGAGAAGATTTTCCTTAGGTTTTGGTTATAAATAATAATAATAATGGTTCTTTATTTATCATTGTTTATAAAGGGTCATGTAATAAGAGGTGTCATTCTAATTTAATCGAAAAATGCAATATTTTTGTTAAAAATGGTGTTCAATGAATGGCCATGCAGTTTGTACTGATTTCTCTCATTTCTTATTTTATGTCAGCATGAACCTAACTCTGATGACTCTAGGAAAAACCAATTAAGGTGTTAATACCCCGATTTTAAACTTGTGCAGAACTTTTAATAACATATCACATTACTGTGATATACACAACAACAGCTTGTCACATAAAAACGTAATACTAATATTGGCATAGTAACCTTTAATTATTTTATACGGTATATACTTTTATATTTTAAATTCATTCATTATTATTTTTAGTACTTTCTATGTATATTTTCCTGTAAATGGGCATCTGTTAGGAAATAAGTGATATTATGATTATGACACATCAATTTTGAGCTCTAATAATTATTTGTGGTTTTTTAGAATAATTGCTATACAGGATAAACAGCCCAGTTGCAGTCAATTACCTCGAAATGAAAATTACGACAATTTTACTTTGCACAAACTAAAGACATACTTACATATAGCAAAAACATCTGAATATGTTTATGATCAATATCAAACCTATTGTGATTTCAACATTAAACCATCTAGTGAAATTTATACTATGATTGAAATCAAGTTGGCAGTATATTACATCCAGAAGGTCCTCAACAAAGTTGGAAATACATCAGAATTGACCACTTTTCATAGGAAGTCTTTCAGACAGCTAGTGAGCTTTTTGAGGGAGGTCGTTATGGAAGGAATTATTACTAAATGGGGCTTGCAGAAGAATTTTAGGGATGAAATTTTCGATGTCTTGTCGAAAACAGAGGATGTGGACCTGTCAAATCAAACAAACTGCATCATTTGTGGGAATGATATCCTTTTTGATAAACTTTAAATAACTATTTCAGTCAGCCAGATTTTTTATGATAAAGACTCAAAATGTATACATATGTTATACTTAACAACAGTTTACAGTTACTAGGTTCATTATGCTATTCTAAGCACTATGATAATCGCTGTGCCCTAACAATGACACAAATAGTTATTCCCAAATACCAGTGTTGTTTATGTAATCGATGCGTGAGTGAAGAGGCTCTAGCAGAATTTCATGTAAAACTGTGTCCTTTTTGTGATAGCATTTTAAATATACTGGTTGGAACTCATGAAGTTAAGTCAGTCTGGTTACAAGACGTTGCGGATAGTTCAGATTTTGAAGGTAGTGAAGAGGCAATGACTTAAGGTAAGTTTGTAATAATATAATATTGAGATACATCATAACTGATTTTTAAATTTGTTTTTTAGAAGAATTGGTAAGGTTGACATGTCTTGGAGTACGCAACGGTTTGTGGAGCAATTACGATAATTAAAGTTTTAAAACACTCATAATTATGGGTTACCCAATCTACTCTGTAGTGTATATATTTAGATATTAAATAAATTACTTTTTTATTTGTTTTGGAACATAATATCATTAATATGACATACTTTCAAACATGATAATTTCACCTCGGAGATTATATCAACAGAATAAGGTAAAGGTACTACCAATATTTGCTCAGAAAGACTGAATTTGAGTAAATGCCAGAGCTATAGAAGTGGTAACCAGACATTGGATGAATCTGAAAGTATACAGGGTGTTCGGTAACAGGATTGAACTGTCATATGTAAAATCAAATTCTAAACAATAAAGAAAGAATAACTTTTTTCAGATCGGGCATCGTTCGGAAAATATTTGCAAAAATGTAAAATTAAGGTAGTTATGAAAACAAAATATTATTTATGATTTAATATCTTATTATTAACTTATTACTCGTGTTTACGTTACATGACTATCTTTTAAAAGTGTGTCAAAATGCAGTTTTGTAATAAAGAGTTCACTGACATTATTTATGTTTATCACTACTGCGATGGTAACTCTAGAGCTGCACGTCGGGAATGCAGTATATACCCAAACAGACGACAACCTTGTCGTGCAGTTTTTCTAATGCATTTCGAAGACTACACGAATTTGGAATTGGTGAGCGACGTAGCGGAGCTCCACATCATTAGCATATTGTTGCACAAGAAATTTCCATTATTGATACAGTACTTGATAATCGAACGACCAGTAGGTACTAGAACAATTTCCAGACAGCTACATGTGCCAAATAATTTTGTTTGGAAAACTATTAATCGAGAAGTCTTACATCCGTACCATTACTACAGAGTCCATCACTTGCAGTCAGGCGACGCTATAGCGGTTGGATTTAGAATTTTGTCATTCCAGTAGCGAACGCGAACGTGAATCTCTCTGGACGAATCATGTTTTACGAGAAACGTAATTAATAATTGGTGTGGTATTTTTAAAGGACAACTGCTCCCTATTCAAATTTTGCCTCAACGTTTGAACACTGACGCATACCTAGCATTTTTAGAAAATGGCTTACATGATTTATTAGACGACATTCCTATTGGTCTGCTAAATGTGGTATCAACATGACGGTGCGCCACCAAATACTGGAAGAAATTTGGCACAGGCTCAATATTAATTTCAATGAGAGATGGATCAGAAGGCGCGGTCCCGTTCATTGGCCTGCAAGGTCCCCGGCCCAAGACTTTAATTTATGGGGTCACTCAAAACAATTAGTTTATGCACAGCCAATCAGCAATTCAGTAAATAATATTCAAAACAATGTAAATTTGGTGTATGAATGCAAATGATGGTAGTTTTGAAAACCTACTATAAAAATAATAAAGCATTTTTCCTATAACTTAGAATTTACTAAACGAAGCCCGATCTAAAAAAAAGTTATTCTTTCTTTGTTGTTTAGAATTGCATTTTAGATATGACAGTTCATTTTGTAAATCCAATTACCAAACACCCTGTATACCCAGCTCAGTTGCCTAGTGGTTAAAGACGCCGTTCGTATCGTACTGAGCTTTGGGAAGCGATAGTTCAAAAAGGAGTAGGTTCTTTAAATCTTCACTCCTGCAATAAGCTTATAATTTTATATAGCCAATCATAGGTTCAATTGCCTCAGTCACCTTCTATCCGTTCACGGGTTAACATCTCATTAATGTCTATGTCACCAGCCTCGTAGTCACGACCTAGTCAGTGACACATTGACCAAGAGCACCTTAACTGGGGTCATATATTCCAAGTTGTCATGGATAATGTTCACCTTGAGTAAGCTTTTAATTTTATATAGCCAGCCATGAGTTCAATTACTTCAGTCAGCTTCTATCCGTCGGATGTTACCCCTTCGACTCATTATTGGTAATAGAATCTATTATTTCTTCATGTCTTCCAAATCCTCTTTGATCTAGGTCAAAGGGGCCGATTCTATTACCTCTCTCAAGGCCTTGAAAAGCGATTTTGGACCCTCCTCCTCGTCCTCTGACCTGCAGGCAGGTAAAGGAGGAGGAGATTCCAGAGTTCCTCAAAGTCGATAGGAGGTTCTAGAATAGGCTTGGGGACTCTACTACCGGTGTGGGTGAAATTTCGCGAATCACATCCTCAGTTTTTCAGAGGTTGTCTGTGAAGTTAAAGTAAATACCGGGTGATTACACTCCTCAGAGCTTCTCTCTTTACCTCGGGTTGATAGCTATAAAGATATAAGTTTTTTTTTCTAAAAGCGTATAAAATGATATAAAAGGATTCAATGTATCAGATTTTACAGGATATGTTATGTGAAAACATTTCTCAAAATCAACTACAACACAAAATTGTGTATATACACATATACTAATCCATAGCACCCGTGAACCTTTATAAACAAAAATCATGACACACATCACTGCTGGCCATAGCAGTTGATGTAATATTCCTTCTTTAAACCACGCCGCAGTGTGTTTAAAATCAATATTAAAACAAGCGCATTCTTTAAAGTTGGACATCAACGTCATCTAAATTAATCTCTTAGGTAAATCTCATTTATCTCTATTATTTTCTAATTGTATTCCTTTCTAACGAAACATCGGACTACTCTGCAATCAATCTACTCTCGGATATGGTTCTTAAATTCTCAATTTTTAACTAATGACAAATTGACAGATTGTTTGTTTTCAATGTATTCAACACTTCTAAAATCTCATTAATTTCCCGGTATCTACTTCTGTCCCCTGATACACAGCTATAGTTTCATTTACAATATTTGTTTGTATCTGTCGTTTCTTCAAAAATTTGTGGAACTTTTTCGGTTTTAGTTCATTTACTTCATGAATTATTGGTATTTCGCGGCTGTTTTATGGTCCCTTCAATTTCCGTGCCCTTCCGTCGTTATTCCATTTCCAGCCAGAAGTGCGGAAAAAAAAGGATCACAGAAACAACAATAATTGAATTGTGCTTATACAGTTTTAAAAGACATATTGCGGTAGATCAGTCTATTCTTTATTCTTCTCAACCTATTATTTATTATGGTACACCTGCTATCATTAAACATTTGGGGCACAATTATTTTTATTGTATGCATTCGTAAAATTTGGTTGCACCTTCAAGAATCACCGTGGTTGAGAATCATTGCGTTAAATATATCATCATATGCCTTCTACCGTAAGGAGTAGGCGTTTTTCTTTTATCCTTTGTATTTTATTTTTCTTCCCATTTGTTTCTGCCCTGTGTTAATTATTTTATTCCTTCCCATGGTATGTTTTCTTACTGCTTCTTCTCGTATACGTCTTCCCATATTTTTTTTGGTCTTCGGCTGTAGTTTCCTCCCTTGTATTTGTTTCGTGTACTCTTTGTCAGTCGTTCATCCGGTACACATGTCCAAAGCACCCCAATTGGCCCTCTGTTATTTTTTCATTTATTGGTTCTATGTTACTTCTGTCTCGATTTTCCTTAGGAATCTCAATTCAATAGCGTTGATTATTGATTTGTTTACCACCGGTGTGAAGTTAAACAATTCCTATAATTCCGCGGCGGGGTCTTTTTTCTCAGTGCATTGTTAATAACGGAGTGTGTAAAAGATTGATATGTTCTACAATTGTTTACTTATGTCTTGATAATCATGAAATTAAATAAAAAACAATGTTGTTATCTGTTATTGAATAATATTTGCAACAAAACAAATTGCAATTTTTAATAAAGTATCGCCCACGATTTTTTTAAATTAACAACAATCATCATATTTATATACATATTTTCGTATACTGTTACGGGCCTTAGTTTTCCGATAATTCCGGCAAAAACTACACAATTTTTATAAAACAATGACAATTCCATAAAACAAATTGTGCAGTACGTAAAATCGAGACTATTTTTTTTAACCTACCCCGACATCAACATTATCTAATATATGAGGCACGTTCGGTAAAACAAGCTTAACTGAGCTAACTTTTTCGGGTTCGTAGTCTCCCTGTAACCGAAACAGATTTTTTCAGACGAACCCGAATTTCCTTTATATATATTGGCTGAAACCGAAACCTTTGAATAGTAAATTTTAATAGGGTTTCCTGTAGACCTTGTTTATATAATATAGACTATGAGAATATAATAACCCAAATGTAATATAAATGCATTGTTTCGTGAAAAGAAGAAAAGCGGAACACATCAATCTAACTTACAAATTTAAAAATCACAATTACTAGCACATATTGAAAATCTTAATCTACGTTATCTAGGAAGAAACCAGTTATCTTTTAATTTTCAATGCGCCACCACTGCTGCAGATGCAGACGACCTTTTGTTACTCAGGGTACGAGATGGACCAGAAGCAGGGACGGGCCAGTGGGAATATGGGTTTGTGCTGGGCTACCTTAGATAAGAGTACAGTTAGGTAGGGGATATGCATCCGGTAGCATAACAGGATCTTGCGTATAAGGTTCTCCTAATGTGGGTTTGAATAATCTAGCGGAGACGCTGGGCGAGATTGGCCTATGCATAGCCGCGCACAGAAGAGGAAATCACTGTATGGTGGCTGGAGATTTGAACGCGAAGTCTCCAGAATGGGGCTGTCCTACCACCAGAGAGGAATACTGCTGGTGATACACAACATACAACCTTGTCCGGGCAATTCGATAGGACGGCTGTCCCTCCGGAGAGGTAATTATGAGGCCACTCTCGACCAAACGTTTGTGTCGGACGCAGCCGTAAATAACATCAAATACTAGCAGGTACTGGAGGAAGAAGAAACGTTGAGTGATCATTTATATATAAGCTGTCGCTTCGACTGTGACCGTACCAATGCCCAGCAACCCAGCTAGGCTACCGGTACGACATCCGCAAATTTAACACCGTACACTACCTGGATTCCCTAGCGGCGATAATTATAAGGGCATGTGAGTCCAGCATGGCCCCCAATGTTGTGGAAAAAGGTCTAGGGTTTACTGGTGGACCGAGACCATAGCGGACATTCGGAAATGGCTGCATACGAGAAGCCTAAGGGGCGAACTCGGTGACAGTACTGAAGTATGGTGCAACGGAGCTCCCGGACCCGATGGAGTGCCCTCAGAAATTATTAGAATGACTGCATAGGAGTTCCCCGTAGTTACGCTCCAGTCCATGAATGAGGCACTGGATACAGGGGTTACCCGCCGCTAAGTGGAAACGGGTTAAATTGGTCTTCCCCAAACCTGGCAAGCCTATGGATAACACGTCGTCATTCAGGCCGCTCTATATGTTTGACAGTTTGAGAACACTGCTAGAGTATCTGATGCTTGAGAGGATAACTGCGCTAAAGGGTGCAGAAAGGCTGCAGGGGATAGTATCATACTGAAAAAAGTAGATGTGTTAATAGCATAAGACCGCTTCAACTCGAAGAAATCGAGAGTTACCTGGTACCAGGTAACTGAACCGACTGTTTTGAAGGTAATAAGCTTTGCTAGTGATTAAATTGAAGGAATGTAATGCAATTTAACTTGTAAATTCAATATAAATTGATTTATATCTATGTTTCCACTATTTTCTTTACAACCCTCGTTTTTGATTACGTGAAATTTTAACACTTTTCCGCGTTTGAAAAGAACGCTCTCTCTCATACATACACATAATTATGGTACATATTATATAGAATCATTCGACTTTAACATACTTTATAATAATTTAAATATTTCAAATTTACCCAGTTTGTTTTATATATGGAAGACTATCTTTAGTTTCCATGTTTAGTGTTTATGAATGATACATATGTTATGTATCATTTATAAATACATGACTGTACATTAACGCGATAAAAAATTCGCCGTATAAATACAAAGCATATGAATCACGCACATGCACACACTATTGTTTATATACCCCACATTCCCAGATAACGATGATGAAAACCGAACTCATTGATTAAATTTATATCAGAATTCAGCAATCTAAGCAAGATGACGAAGTTATCTGCAATATTACAAATGGCGCTCCTAACATCGCATATTTATGGTATGTATCTTGCGTCTATCGGAAATAATATTGAAAAAGATACGTTGATATTGTTATCAACATATGTATTGTTTTTAATAGCTGCAACTGAAACCAAAAGATGCAATTGTTATATGCTCGGCACGATCGAGGACGAATATTCGCAGTCGGCGTGCGATAATAGCACAGGCGAGTGCAGTTGCTTACCCAACGTAGACGGAAGAGATTGCGACAAGTGTAAAGACGGGTACTTTGGAATATTTAGTGGATCAGGTTGTACATTTTGTGCGTGCAATATGATTGGTGCTTTAGCACAAAAGTGTAATCAGCGATCTGGACAGTGTCAGTGCAAAGATGGATTTGATGGGTAGGTGAAATTTTATCAATTATCACAGATAACATAAAAAATATGGCTTATCTAAGTGGTCCCTGGATAAATGCCGAAGTTTTCAAGTAGTAAGATCTAATTGATATTACAAAATATATTTATATTAACGGTGACAATAGAGAAACCTCGTTAGGTCTGCCGAGTTCTATAGAAAGTTCCAAGAACTTGATGCTAAGCAAGCAGGTTAATTTTAATACTTACAGTTGATTTAGAATTGGAATTCCTAACCTTCAATAGTATTTTGCGAGACTCTTATTAGAATATTCTAGAAAGATCACTAAAAATGTATTATTTCTAGAATTTCTCAAAATAGTTACAGAACTGTTCTCCGTTTTAGGCGTTTGTGTAGATTTCAGATTTTATTTTCAGATACCTTAATTTACAAGTACAAATTCAGGTTATCTTTAATCTCTGGTGTTTTTATTTCGCTGATCCCCGGCTTTTGATTTATTCAATTACTTGGATGTACCTGGTTTACTATTTTCGGCTCTGATAACATTTTAAATAACAAATTCGGGTTTCTTCATTTGTGTGGTGTGTTTCGCATGTTTCTAATTATAATTGGAAATGTTTATATAATTACCTTTATTGGAATTTTCACATTTACATATTATTGATATTATATTTATATATTTAAATTGACAAACAATCTGTTACCCTGTGCCTTAGTAAGAAGTAACAACAACAAAAAAATAAAAAGTGCAAATCACTTCCCATGAATATAAATAAATTGTGTCAGACTGAAAGCGAGATTTCAACCGAAACCGAATTTCGTCCTGTTTTGTGTGAAATCAAAACTTTTGAAACATAAATAATTTTGTATACGTTTAATCAAGATAATGCTTAGATTGTTATTGTAATATAAGTTATGTCTGTAGGATAATCTACACCAAATTAAAATACATCATGCAATCTGTCTAAAAAAAGCAAAGCGAGCACAAGCACAATTTTTTGGCTTGTTAATTAATAGCACATATTGAAAAAATCAGTTAATTATTAATTATTATCAGAACTATTACATAAAATATATCTTCTTCATCTTTATCCAAAGTATACGAATGCAGTTTCGGTCGTTGTCGGCTGTTATTTGGCCGAAACCCAAGCTTAGGTCGGACTGGTCTGTCCCCCTTAGAGACTGTACGGGTACTCTACCTACGCCCTCTTCATCCATGCACTCCCCCCAACCAACGTTCTATATGCTCCACTTCCATACATTCCATATTCTCTAACTCGCCCTTAATTTTTTTGTTCGGCGCTGCTAGCTGATACATAATTCGGTAGATCACTCTCGTAGGTGCTTGCACTTGACATAATTTCCACCTTTTTTATTTTCTTATCATTGAAATATATACACACTTTAAATTAAAAATATACTAATTTTACATAAGAAAATAAAAATTGTAGTTTATAGTTTGGTTCTTCCTTCAAACTCCCGGACAGGATTTTATCTTCTATCCGTAATTGTCGTAGTTACAGCTCTACCCATTTTAATGTTTCTGCTAGCTAATATCTACTCGTTTGCCATGAAGCTATTTATATATATTAAAATTTACTTTAATGAATTGACACATTTTTTGTTACAGTTTTAAATGCGAACAATGTATCGATGGTTCGTCAATGGTTGGGACTACATGCGATAAAGATGTATCCGATCATTTGCAATGCGAAAAAGATGCAAAATGCGATTGTGACTTGAAAGCAATAGGTGATAAATGTAGCACATGCAACATAAGTGAGAAAGATAGTGCATGTTATAATCTGATTGAACCACCAATTAATGATTTTAAAATATTATTGAAAACAATAAGCCAAACGTTAGATGGTATTGTAGTAAATGAGGAAGATACCGATGAATATTTTATGAAATCCTTAAATGAATTGAAGAGTATAATAAATAATTATTTGCAGAAAGTTTCAAAAGTAGAACCCGCAAATGTTGAAACCGTTATAAATCTTTTAACTGAGGTCAAAACAATTCAAGCTAATTTTGACGAATTACTAAAAGTTACCAAAGAGGAAGTTAACATAAAAGAGTTATCCAAAAAAATGCAGCAACTGGAAAAATTGATTAAAAATACCGAGAAAAATATTTCAAGTAACAACTCTCCGCACGACAGCGGCCCATTAAAGGATATCTCCATAAACGCTCAAAATCAAGCTATGGAAATCGAAAAACGCGTAGCACAAATAAAAAAGAGCACAGAATCACTCTTCAAATTGGCTGATGATGCTATAAAGGAAGTGGATAAAATCGTAGTTGAAGTGCGCGGTAATTTGACACAATTTAAAAAGCAAGTTGATGCAATTGAAAGTGATCAAAATAAACTAAATGTTGATCTAAAGAAAGAAGCTATACATGTCAAAGAGGAAACTGAGAATCAAAATATTCGAGCTGAAGAGATTAAAATGAAAGCATTGACTCAGAAGGTACCGGATTGGGATATTTTTGACGAACACGGTAATATTATTCATAAAATCAAGAAGAAAGTGGCTGCGTTACAAATACCAACTAATGGACATCCTAAGGTTAAAAAGATTATGGAGAAAATTGGTGAAATTGAAGCAGGCGTTAAACATCTTGAAATTGCTAGAAAGAAGATTTCTAGCCTTGTTGACGAAATTGAAGCTTTTAATGATCTTGCAAGTAAGTGTTATTCTTATTAATACAATTAATTTTTACTAACAGTACTTGTTATTAAGAACGCTAATTTAATTATTAGAAAATAATTTTAAAACATTTACGTTATAAAAGGTGTAACAAGTATAATGCATAATATCTCGGAATGTATCTGGTTTATTGATCCAATTGAGTTATTTTTTATTTTGAAACAATATCGACATATATCGAAAGCTATTATGATGTTTTGTTCTTTTTGATCTCGCATGACTATGTTATGTTTTTCGATTTATATGAATAACTCGATAAAGAAGATTAATCGAAATAATTCTAGAGCTTTAGAGCTAATTATTTTTTATTTCATTAAATTAAATTGTTTACCTTGAGTATAAAGGTAAGAGAAGAAACATATTTTGTGGGTTGGTTCCTTTCTGCAGAAAGGCGTCCATTTATGGATATAAAAACGAATCTTTATAGAGCTAATAGCGTGTGGCTTTTCCCCCCGTAAAGGGAGAAGCGCAGTGGAGTATATAGGTATTTTCTTTTAAAAAGCTGTGAAAGGTGATGGGGGTTGAACTCACGCTCTTCAATGCTCAGTTCGAGGCGCTTCTAATGAATAACCCATTGAGCTCGGTTATTTAGGTATATGTTCTTCCAAATTGGAATTATATTTTTCTTTAGCAGAATCGTTTTGTCTTATTATTTAGTGCTATTAATAAGCGCTTGGTTTTGAAAAAAAAAGCTTGCAAATTCACGTTCTAATCTTACTTATTTTAATACATGATTTCTTAAGTTTTACCAAATTTTTGAAGAACACATGGTTTTGATTTTATTTTACTAAAAGAAAATATATCATTAAAACATTCATATTCATCCATCTATCCATGGCACTTGAAAATTATTTTTTTGTCTAAATTTACAAATATTTACATTTTGCATAGCGTTTATCATGGTTGCGTGTGCACATTTTGTCCGTTTACACGTCTACAGTGCCACAAAATTTAAATATTGTAAATATCTAAATAGGAAGAATCATTTGTCGGAAATCGAAATATATAAACTTTATTAATCTAATTTAATTTTCTAATTTGTATTCTATTACTATTATTCTATTATATTCGTAACTATTTTTTTTTACGGAAACCCTACTTTTCCTTTATTTTAGATCTTCCCAAAGATATAGAAAATACTCACAAAGATATAGCTGCCATTCAAAAAGTCATTGATGATCTTAACGAAGCAATCGACAACCATCAAATGAGAAAAGAAGCGGAGAAAAAGTTAACAGAATTGAATAAATTATATAAGGTCCTAGATGAGTTAAGAGCGAAGAGGAATTTTCTAAGGGAGGTGTTAGAAAACATATACGAAGAATTGATAGCGATTATGAAGGATCTTATTGCTATATCAGAATCATATCCTACCACTGAGAAGAAGATACGCGAGATAGAATTGCAACTAAATGAATTAGAAGAACAGTTTGCACAGCATGAGCGATTGAAGAAACTCAAATTGGAATTAGAGGTGGATCTGAAGAAAATTGAAGCAATCGCCAATAATTTACCAGATTTAGAGGGAGCTTGTGTTGAACAAACGGTCCTGACATAATTCAACACTATTTTATAGAGAACACAAGAGTGGTTTACATTATTAAAAATATATTACTAATACTCTGTTTTTGTTGTACAAATACATTGCATAAATAGTGTATTATATTCTTATCCTCCTACATACCAATCCTTTATAGGTATACTTCTTGAGCAAAAATGGAGGATATCCCATATGTAAGAAATAATGGGTCAGTCATAACTATAATTTTATGAAATAACATAAACCGGTTTATGGCTCTGTGATAAGAATGTACTGGCCAATTTGGTCATAAAAGCAAACATTACTTTAACATAAGTATCATATTTAAAACAATTAGAAAAATTAATTTCAACTTTTTAATTGTCTCATATTTTAATAATTATGCGTGTTTTTTTTGAAAATATCACTATTTTCAATACTAAATGATTTATTTTACAGTCCTTTAAATATTTAACAAAAAAAGCCTTAGGCTTGAACTGAATCTTTAACATAGATTCCGATAAAGGAAAAATTAAACAATTTACAAACATTAACACCCCAGCTCTATTAAATATATTTTATGGTTTAAGATTTTCGATTCAATTGTATGTTTTTATGTAGGTAAAGAGTAATCGTTTAGAATTTCTTTAGTAATCGGAGGAGCTTCCAAATAGAGAAGAGCAATTAAGTGTGCTCTGTAACTGGTTCTATGGATGATTATCGAATCAATAAATAGTTATGATTTTTAATTGAAACTAAAAATTAATAAGTATAATCAGGGTTACTTTGTTACATACAATTATAGTAGGCTTGAAAATTTCTCCTATTATAATAGTAAACATTAAATACACTCCAAACAAAAAAAAGAACGCACCCTAATAATGTTACCGTACTTGATTAACATTAGAAGTAAATTGAAAAAATAGTATAATAAGTACCATACATTTCATAATGAGTAACATTTCCTCGCATTCTTATATACTCCACCACAAGTCGGGGCAAGCTGCATATTAGGTGATCGATGTTTTTGCTCCACCTCATCCCACGCAATCTTAACGACGTTCTTGAGCCTATACTAGGATCGCCAAAGCAATCCGTATTACACTGTACAAGCAAATTAAAACTTTTTAACACTGAGGTAAAGCGTAGCCATAATGTCTTATAGTATAGGTGGAGGCCTTGCTACCTTGAGGCCGACTATTGCTTTGATTTTCTTATAAAGGTTGAAGAGCTCATGCTTTTCATAATTTAAATTTTTGCACAATTTGCGTCCTATGTGTTTATAGCATCTTCAATTTTCCTTCTAATCACACTTTGTATCTTATGATATTCCTCTGTTTTATTGTTCTTACGACTCCTTCCTCTCCTATTAGATCCAAGATGCCGTTGGTTATCCTGGATTTCTTTATATGTCGTTGGTTTCCATTGGTTAGTTTTATCTCTTGCGTACTTTTAAATACTCCTTTGCATGCTCTCCTCGAGCTTTCTTGACCCATCTGATCTATAAGCATCTTGCGCGTTATTTTATCTGGCATTTTTTTCAGTTTCATTTGCTTTCTATTTACCGCTTTAAAAGTTTCAGCCAGGCCACCGGTGGGTTGTGATTAGACGGTACATCTGCGCCCGGATATGTCATCACAGATGTAATCGAATTTCTATATCTTTTATTTATGCAACTAAAATCTATTTAGTCTCTTACCAATGTCTTTTGAATTCCCAGGTGCTTTCCATGTGTTTAATCTGCGTTTTGCTAGATCAGAAAAAAATATCTCATATGATATTCCTGGATCCTAATTCGAAGTTGCCAACGGTCGGATCTTCCTTGCCTTTCCCTACTTTTGCATTCATATCACCCATTATTATTGTTAGATCTTGACTTTTTGTCAGTGCTGTGTACTGTACAACAATATAAAATTAATAAAATTGTTGTATTGTATGGGAGCATATACATGGATGATGCTCAGATCCACTGTCGTTACCTTTAATTTAATCATAATTACCCTTACCTAAACTCAAAAATGACAGTATTGTATATTCTATTGTATTGTCTTTCTTTCTATTCTAGGTGCAATCTCGAGTTGTTTGTTCGTGCGCTTCAGTACTTTAATGTTTGACACTGTCCAAGATATCTATACCATGCGCCTGTGAACAATTCAAAAGCTGCCAGCTTTTTCATATGTAGTTGTTCTAAAGTCCATGTCTCCATTCCACAGGTAAAATAGATAATAGGTAGGATCTTACCATTCTGGTACTCAGTTCAAGCTTGGTTTGTCGATCACACAGAAAAGCACGCATCTAGAGAAATGTACTTCGAGTCATTTCTATTCTGTAACCCAAATATCAAGATATTTGCAGTTTGTCGTTTATCTTGTTGTCAATATATAACTCTGGAATTGGTTTTGTTTTTCCCATGTACATTGTCTTTTTTAATTTTATTTTAAGACCGTATTGTAGATTAACATCCTTAATTTTTTGAACCGCTCTATATAGATCAATTAGAGTCTCTGCTACAATGACAGTGCCATCTGCGTACCTCAGGTTATTGTCTGGCTGACCATTTACTTACCAGCTTTTTTTTCGTTTAGTTGTGCTTCCTTGATATCGCCTCGGAGTACAGATTAAATAACATAGGGCATAATATACACCCTGATCTTATTTCCCTTTGTATTTCTTCTGAAACCTCATGATCTACTTGAATGATAGCTATTTGGTGCCAGTATAAAGCTTCGATAATATGTATATCCTGTGAGTCAATGTTTCGTTGTATAAGGGTATCGTGACAAACTATCCTGTTCATGTCATGGCTTCTCAGCTAGTTCGTTAAAGCTGAATAGTGCTTCTCTTGTTCCAACCCATTGCTGAAGCTAAACTGGGTATTACCTATATCTTCAAGTTTAGTATAAATTATTTTGTGTATAATTTTTAGGAATGCTTTCAGTATGTGACTCACCAAGATAATTGTTCGATAGTCACTGCATTCTCTGGCGTTCCTGTATATTTTAAAAGTTATAAAAGTAGATATTATTCATTGCTTTAGTATTATTCCAGTTCTGAATAGTTCATTAAAGAGGTCTACAATAACATCGAACTGGTCTTCATCTATTAGTTTTAGGAGTTCACATTACATTTGGTCCGACTGGCTTCCCGCTTTTTACTGTTTTTATAGTATAGAGAACTTCTTCTTTCATTGTGTTTGTTCTCTCTGTGGTATTCTGTTGGATTCTTGTTGGATTTTCTCTCCATCGTTGATTTTTTGTTGTGCTGGTTCTATTATGGAGTTGCCGTTTTTATTTTTAATAATACAATATTTTCTTTTCCTTATTTCATCCATATGGAGTAGATTTTTCTTTGTCATTCATTTCTGTTTATGTTTATTTTTATCTAGTTTCAATCTATCCTTACTTCTATCCACCGTCTATTTTCCTCTGTCTTACTAATCTAATTTTAATATTGACCAGTTTTGGTAGTTATTCTTTTATTTTTGTAACATACAGTTTTTCTGTCCCTATACTGTTATTCTTTAGTTTTTGATTTTTTAAGTTTAATTACAATTGTATAGTCGGCTCCTGAAGTTATAGAAACGTTTCTTGATAAGTATGTATTTCATTTTGTTCTTTACTATCTTATTTTAAATGGTTTCAGGAAACATGTACAGCCTTTATTTATGTAGTTTATAGCACGTTTTGATAATTAGAAACTTCTCTGTTTGACAAAATTTCTGTCTGTCGCCCCTTTCATTCCTTTCTCCCAGTCCTGAATTTCCTGCAGTATCATCTACCTTCCCCACTTATTCAATGCTATCATCCATGACTATAGTAATATCTTGTATCTTGCTGCTTTTTACAATGGTGCATCGAGCAGTTTTACGAATCTCTTCGCAAAAATCTCCGCTGTTGTTGCATATATTTGGAGAAGATTATGTTTCTTTTATCAGAAGGTAGCTGTATCAACATTAGTCACTCAGTAAGTAAGGGACAAAACTGAATACAGATTTGTGTTCGTTTTTATTGACTATGATTGCAATTCCATATTAATCATATTTTGTCGATTTACCTGTGCTTCCGGACAAATACATAATATATTCATCCAGGCGATGTACTCTAGTTCCTGGCCATCATCTTAAGTCAATTATACCTACAGTTTTTCCATTTCCGCTGTAATTTTGGCCTTGGAGCATTGTTCCTTACGTTCCATGTACTTATTCTCATGGTGCCGTTCAGCATTGTCCGCTCCGGTGACCCGATTATGGAAACTTGCTATTGATACAAGCTATGATGACGATGTATACTTGGGATAATCATTGGCATCTTTGATGCAATGGTTTCCCGTTGACTTCATGCCGTTGATTGCTTCTCGATTCATTTGCCTTTAGGAACGATTTTGGGTCCCCAGGACAAGAGGGTGCCCAGACATATGCCAGCTCTTCCACCCGAAGCTTTTGTCTAGCGAAGACTTATTCCGACAGGCATTCAGTTTGCTTGGTCCGGAACTGTTTATTAGTCAGAGAATTAAATTCATTACTTATTTCGCAGCTAACTTCTATGTCTAGAGGCCGTCCACCATCTGGCACCTGTGAGCAACAGTTCAGCCCCAGCCTACCTCAGGCCTCATGAAATGCTGACGAACACTAAACAGTAATTTCATATAACACACGGCAAAGTAAACATAAACTAAACTTACCCTTCAACAACGTTTCATAAGAGCATAGCTCCACAATACTCAATATATTTTGATGAAATCTTAATCAATTATTAAGGAGGTTCTAGTGAATATATTGTGTTATTTTCATTCAGGGTGCGTTCTTTTTTGGTAGGCAGTGTATAATAATATTTTTTTAATGGCTATGAATGTAGCTATTGCTGTTAATTGTCAATTTAGTTATTATTGCTATTTGGGTTTGCCTTAATTATTATATTATAATGTAATCTAAGTATAACAAATAACAAATCAATATTAGAGGACATTTTCCATTATATATTTTTTATCGTTCCACAATAAGAAATAATTAAACTGTTATAAAATTAAAAGTAATAGAGAAATCAGTGGAAATAAAGATTATTTTTTACCGTGATGGCAAAATATCCCACTACTGTTTAATTTTAAATTTTAAAATTTATGTTATATACTGTATCATAATAAATTAACACGGCTATTTTTTAAATCCACTCAATATATATAACTTTTAGCTAAGTATATAGTTCAACCTCTCTACCCTAGATGCGGAGTGCTGCACACTTGGTTGTCTACGTGAGGCTGATCACTCTTCAAGGGAGCGCACCGCCAGCAGGTCCCTGCAATGCTGCTTTTATTAATCACAGTGTTATCGGGCAAAATGGCAGAAGTGTGTAACGTACGGTGCGGTGTAATGTAAGGTGTTTTGTGGTGTTTACATGACAGATTTAATGGTGTGTAAGCCATGGCGGACTTGAATATAGATGTATCGAATTTGCCGGAGGATGTGCGGGAGAAATTAGCAGAGCTAGACCTGGAACTGTCTGAAGGCAAGTTGAATGTTGACGTTTATTCCCCCTGACCCCATATTTCAATCAATAATCTTTCCAAAAACACGCATTCCGAGTGTTTTGACGTATTTACAACCCGCTGACAGCTCCTGAGGGCTTCACTGCCAAGATAACTTAATCCGCGGGCGAGTTTGCCATTGACGTTTTTTTTGTTTATATCGCGGGGGGGCATGGGCATGAGGACACAGGCGCACTAAACAAATAAATTTATCAATTCAAATACTAAACCTACGGTAAATATAACCATTACATCATCTATTTAGCGGCAGAATGTTGTGCACTTAGTAAACAATTGCGGTTTTCAGGGGGGCGATATTTTTTGTCAGTATGTGGGTCGCAATTAATACACTAAAAACCGGTAATTTTATGCATCTGCTTCCGTCGTACAATTTCCAGGTAAATGCATACTTTTAAAGTCTGCAATATGGGGGGACAGATGTTAAATTATCTACGTGCAGGTATAATCCCCCCCGAGCGTTCATTGCGCCTGATTATTCATCTTTTTCGGCCCATACGAATGCTTTTTGAATGAGTCACTTGCTCTCTGAGGCGAAGTAAAATAAGATAAAAAAAACACCGGGATAGGTTTGGTTTAAATCAACTTCTTGTTCAAGCCAAAGCGTCATCAAAATTTCAATCTAAACACTTCGTTCTTAGAATAGACAGGATTTGTAAACAGTACTTTTTTTCTGGAATAGATTGTTGCAAGGATCTTTTGTTGTAAACAAGCAAGGCAGTTATTGATTACAATGTATTCTGCTTAAATATGTGTATTGTTATATGAGGCACGTTTATGTTTCATTTGCATAATTGAATCATTATTTCTCATACTTATCGTATAAAGGAAAGAATTATGTTATTCTAGTTCATTATTAAAAGTAATACAAGCACTGAATCTGTATTAATTTAAAATTTTCTTAACGTGACAGTGCACATTACTTTATCATACATATAATTATTAAAATAGAACATTTTTTAAAGAAACTAAATGTTTTAGAATTTCACTTTTCAATTTTCTTTTTATAAATTTGTCTGTGATAAATCTGTATACGTTCCTAATTTTAAATTCTGATGTATTCGTTTTTATAAATATTTTCTATATTTTTTTAAACAAAAATACACTTTACAGGAATTCAATGTATATTTTGAAAAATGGACACGGGTAAACTGTCTCAGTAGAAGTAGAAGTACTCAAAATAATAAACTAGAATTTTGTACAAAACATTATTTTCAAAATCGGAAAATCGCAGACGGTAAACATGGGGTCAATTTACTCCGAAAACTAGTCGGAGACGGAGTTAATAATAATAATAATAATAATGTCTATTCTCCCCCCAAAAAATAAACAAATAAACATAGAGAAATTCTAAATTAATATTTAAATATAACTCCATATTGATATGGAAACCTCGTCGTATGGGGATCAAACCATCTGCTTTGTCGTGCTGGTGTATGATCAGGGATGGGATGAGAGGTGATTGCCTTCCTCGCTGGATACTCGATTTACGTAGTGTGTTGTTCATCTTTTTTAAGATTTGCAAAATGTTCTTTTAATAAAACTTTAAATTTAAAATAAGTTTTAATGTTATTAAGATGACTTGGAATCGTGTTGTATATTTTCCGACTTTGGTTTATTCGGCTTTTATCTCTTTGATCTTTTTGTCTGCAAATGATGTGTTGTTCTTGGTCGGTATGAGTGTATGTCACTAATACTTATTGCTTGTGTGTTTGTTGTTGTAATTTCGTGATTAATTTATGCATAGTAGACATGGTAGAACATAGTAGTCTTATGATTTTTTATAATTCCGGTATACTTCTAGTTTTTCTGTAGATAATCTTGCATCATAGCCAAATATCGATTGATTACAATCCATTATCCTTCTTATGATAAAGTATAAATATGTTCATGAAATTTGGTTCACAATTATCATTTATAATTCCGAGTATTTAATAAAAATTGAAAATATAATAATTTATTTAAAAAATAAAAATTGGATTGTTAAGGCGTCTACTTTGTGATAATTCATTTTAAAGGATAAATAAAACGATTTTTTAGTTTGTTTTTCTATCACACTTCAGTTACACTTTGCAACTAGTTTCGGCTAAGCTCTAGCTAGTCATCGGAGGAGCTCGAAAATGGCTAGAGCTTATCTGAAAGTAGTTGCAAAGTGTAACTGAAGTGTGATAAAAAACAAAGTAAAAAATCGTTTTATTTATCCTTTAAAAAAACAGTAGATTGTGCTTTATTGGGACACAATCAACACTTTTTGTTCCAATTAAACGGCTAACCCACAGATCCGAAGATAGGATGGACTTAAAAAGAAAAATATTGTTGCTCCCTATGTACATGGAATATTATGAATCACTGGATGATACTCCTACATAATTGTAAAATTAAAGAATTTTTTTTCTAAATTTAAGAACTCATTTTTCAGTTATCCTTCTCTTAATAATAGTACGTACAAAGTGCTGTGCCTTATCCCGCCTATATTTCTCCAAGTGTCATGATACAATGTCCCAATTGTATTGCCCAGAATATGCGACAAAAAATCGTATTCGATAGGGATTGGATTGGATAGTTTTGTCCCAAATAGGCGGTTGTTCCATTACACCGGTTTCCCAATTAATCGGAATCCACTGTATATCTCTAGTACAAATAATATTGTCCTTTGTCTATATGCGACAAAGAATTGTTGTTAACAATACGGAGAAAAGTTATAGACTATAAGACTAAATTATTCAAAATTAAAAATTACTATGGTATAGAGATTTTCATAACAATGAAGTTGTAAAATAATGGAAAGTCAAAAGAAGTGGCAGAAAGAGTTCGTTCAATGATGGAATTTTGATTTATTAGTGTTTTTTTAGGGCGAGTTATACGTATTTTGCCTAGCGACTTTGACAGAACGAATAGTTCGAATCGAGTGGTTTCAGGAATCGCACCCCTGACCGATAACATTAAGGGAGAATGAATCCTTAGATTCATTCTCTCTCAATAAATAAATATATTTATTTCTAAATAAATATAATTATTATAATTTTTTAAATTAATGTTTCTAAAAACCTGAATACACTGTTAAATGTAACATCCTAACACAAATTTGATAGGATTTTACCTGGAAGTTTTGCCATTTCCGTTGCAGATACGATCTTATTTTAAAATTTAAATGAGATATAATATATATGTAAAGTTTTATGAGAATAGCTGTATGTTTTATTTAATCTATCCGGAAATTGCAACAGGTAATATCAGTATTCCTTTTGAAATTTACACCTAGAATAAGTCCGGTTCACTTCTATTTGTCAGGTATCAGCTAAATATGAAACGAATAAGGAAAACTGCAATTAACGTTTTGGGGTTCCTTGGACATTCTGATAAGATGTTTTATATGTTTTTGTGTACCACGACAATGGAAAAATGACTTATATTATAATTTAATGGATGTAAACTTTTCACTGTTGAGGTATCAAAAACAGGACCTAACATTTTATCAGAACGTCCAAGGAACCCCAAAACGTGTAATTCTACTATAATAAACAAAATAATATCCACTTTTAAATAAAATTAAAATTGGAAACATGTTGCGCGTTGTGGAATATTCAATATGCTGAATTGCAACCCTACGAAAAAGCGCCACCCTAATATTTATACTTTATATAAGTATATAAATCAGATGATCAGAATGAAATACATTATATCATATTCGTGACAATATGAATAGCTGGCAAGTGTGATTTGTTAATTTTTGGAAAGGCGGTTATAATATATGAATTTATATTAGTTTACCTACTTGGAAGTGTTTTTATAAATTTAATTGCAAAGATAAAAGACCGTCCTGAAATTTGGAATTATCATAGCTTACCTAATTACTAACTAGATAGATGGAAATCAAGGAAACACATGCAATGGTTGTACATATTTGTGTCTTTCTTAATCTTCTCTATGTTCATAATTCATTTCACCTTTATATCCTAAGATTTTCAATTACTATGTACCTATTTTATTAAACAACATTTTTTAGTAAATTTATTTTATTATTTATTTATTTATATCTTTTGAGATTTTTATAAACTTGCTATAGAATATAGGTGCAATGTGCATTTTTGTGTGAGTATACTCTACATAAAAATCCATTCATTGAATTACTTTGACGGTAGTCGATTTTTATAGCAAGCGAACTAAAATATCTATCATCACGCACTTACGAAATATGATTAAACCACAAAGCACATGAGCATCGATTGCTCTTGATGATATAATAGTCTTCTCATCCATGGTGTGTATATATTCTTTTCTTCACTGATACAGTAAGAGAATAGATATATAATAACTAGAAATTAATTAATAGTCATCATTAACCATTTTTATAGCGGTGTACGCCTTCTGCGGTGCAATCGCTATTGTCATGCACTAAAACCGTACAAGCAATGGACTAATATCATATAACTACTAGCTAGCCTTAAGTTCTGTCAGAGACAGCGATCATCTTACACGAAGTCAAGGGTCCAAAATCGACACTATTAACAATAATAGTGAACGTCTATCCATCGTTATTCAAAATCACCCCCTAATACCTTATCGCCAGACATCTCTGTTCTCCAAGTCTCCACGGATTCTGATTTCTTGTATTTTCTAATCCCGTCTATCCACGTCGTTTTTGGCCTTCCTTTATATTTTCAACTGGTGACCAGTTTATATTTGTTTTGGTAGCCGCTCCTCAATCTTTTCCACATTATATCGTTTGTAGTCTTATTTGGAACTCCAGTCTTGATTTTCCAGCCGTCGCATACCTGCAGTTTATGTTCTATTTTCCTGCTCATTTGCCACTTTTCGCTATCATATAGCACAATGCTCTGTAGAATAGAATTGAAGAGGAGGCTTTTCTTTTACTTCGATATGTTTTTGGCCTATAGGATCGAATTTAAGCTGCTGATGACTTCCCTTGTTCCCTTGGAGTATCCGTTCTATTTCTCCGTACATCCACAACTTTTTTATTTTTGTATGTGCATTATCATCACGGTGCGGTTTCGACGTCTTCGTTCACTAGGAGGGCTGATATTTCGTCCTTTCCCATACACACGTATGTCGTCTTGTCATTGATGACTGGCAGGTTTCGTGATTTGTACTCTTTAGGAGTTTCCTTGTTTTTTGTTAATTCTAGATCTTTTATATCGGATCACGTTATCATCTGCAAAGTGTAGCGTGTACAGCATGGTGTCATCGTTCAATTCGACAATTTTGTGGCATGCTCTCTATTTTTATAACGCTTTGTCGATTTATATGTTAAATAGCGCTGGGGACACGCAGCATCCTTGCAGTAGCCCTTTCGTGATTTCGAGGCTTTCTAATCCCTGGAATCCCATTTTCCTCATCTTCCTGTTTGTCTTTTATATAGTTGTTGTGCAGCTTTCATTATAGTGATGTGTATCTTGGGGTCTTCAAGTACTTATTACAGCCTGTTCATAGAGATTGTGTCAATGGGCTTCGAAAGGTCTACGAATAGAAGGTCTACGAGTAGAATGGTGATTCCCCATTTCTTGCCACCCTTTTTTCGTGCAGCGGTGTAATTGTATATATGTGGTATATGCATGACCTGCTCGTTCTGAAACCGGCTTGCCGGTTTATTTCGTTATATCCGTACTCTCTTTCCATTAGCTGTTTCAAAACTTTTTCGTAAATTGAGCTCATAGTATTTGTTACGGATATACCGCGGTAGTAGTCTTTTTTCCCTTTTTGTATATCGGCGTTAACCAGGCCTCTTTCCACGTTTTGGGTTTCTTCTCCGTTGAATCTTGCAGCCCTAATAAGTATTTAATTAGCTTCGGATTACCGTGCTGCATCTGTATTGGCTGTTGTATTTTGGTTTTATCTGTAGTATTTTTCCTGTGTGATTCTATAAAGTTCCATGCCGCCCTTGATCGCCCTCCTCCAATCTTTGAGTTTATTTTTTTGTATT
This sequence comes from Lordithon lunulatus, assembly GCA_963942505.1. NCBI lineage: Eukaryota > Metazoa > Arthropoda > Insecta > Coleoptera > Staphylinidae > Lordithon > Lordithon lunulatus. Next base: position 50,112,034 of record OZ012666.1, on the reverse strand, counting down.
TTTTTCTCCCATGTTGTGCATCTGTCTTCGAAGGTATTTCGTTTATATTTTACGTCTTATCTTTTGTGCGATATTTTGTCTTAAATCTTTTTCGTTGCTGTAATCAGTAACAATGGTTTATAATATTCTGTCAATTCATACAAAATAGTGTCCCAGCTCTGTGGCCTAGTGGTTAGAAGTTCAAACGGTTGTGGGCGAATTTTTACGAATCACCTTTCATAGTTTTTCAGAGGATTCTTGTGAAGTTTAGGTAAATACTGGGTGACTACACTCCTTTGAACTTCTTCCTTTATCAGCACCTCGGTCTGGTAGCTATACAGATAGAAGTTTTATTGTGCCTTTCAAGTATAGATACCACATTATATTGTTTTTTAAGTTGAAATTGTTTAAATATTCTCATTTTTTAAGATTTTACATTATGTAACTAAAATAATTAAAAATTTGAAATCTGCTTTATTTTGTATTTTGTTTAATTTTTTTGTTTTTCTTGATTCAGGATTAATCTTAATCTTTTACTTTGTGTTTAAATGTTTTTAAGTTGGTATTGTTTTTTACGTCTTTAGATAGTGATTAATTTTAATATTTATTCCACTCTCTAGAACTGATTTCCGGAATTTTCCTGCTGCAATTTTTCTTGTATGGTGGTGATGTATGTCTCTTCTTTGATTTAGATGTATGCTAGTTTTCATTAATTTATTTTTGATGTGCATAACCAGTAGAATGTGTCTTTCTATGGTTACTTATTTTACTTCTTTGTGTATTTGTAGTGTATTGTAGCGTTATGGTATATTTAGTTTTATTTTTAAAGCTTTATTTAATTGTATGTGAAGTCTTTTTATGTTTCTTTTCGTTATATTTTTCCATATGTATATGAAGTGGTGGTTACTTTATATTTAAAATATAATATAATAAAATATTCTCGACATTATTAAGTACACCCTACAGAGCAGATAAAAATATATTTACAACAATAATATACGTTTACGATCACTTAAAACTAAATAATTTATGACACTAATATTTGAAATTTATTACACAACTAAAAATACAGTCGGTTTAGTAAAATTTCTTGTTGCGGAAATTTTCTCTATCAGAATTTAAAATTATCTAGATATTTATGTTTTCATAAATATCCGCGTAATAATATAAAAAATATTTCTTAACAAAAATTGTATGATAAATTAGATACTTCGGATTTTTGTTATAGATCTGAAACGGTTAACACACATAGATATTTCACCAACCGATTTCTACAAAAAAATTTAAAATTAAGTTACGTGAGATAATAGCCACGTGCAAAATTTGGTTTAATAATATTTTTCGAAAAACTAATGATAAAATCAATTTATGTATTACTTTTGTTGTTATTACTTCATATGAGTTTGGAAAAACATATTTTAGCGAAAATACACTTTGTAGAGATCTCACTACATTTCTGAAAAAATGACAGTTTTTCAAATATCTTGGCAGTGCGTTTGAAAGTATTCAGAAATAAAAAGGCATACACATTTCACAGAAAATACATCCTAAAATTTAAAGTTAAAATCCATTTTTAAGAAAAACATTTATAATAAAAAAAACATATAATATATCAAAATTAATGTAGAACATATCATAAAGACAAAGTGTGAGAAAATAAGAGAATTATCAGTGCTAAATGGACATCCACGCGAAAATAATGAACACAACAGTTAATAGAAATAAAGTAAGGAATGCCATATGGAGAACTCTAGGTAATTGTAGTGGTACTTTAGTTTTAACAAAAATTGCTCATTAGTCTAGCAAACAGGATTATAATACGAACATTGAATATCCTATAACATATACAGATGCAGTGGCCAACAAATCAATCGACCAATCGATCGAGAAGTCAATTTTGGTCGATCTCGCTCGCGATGTCGTAACTACTTATGGTAGATATGTGTGTTTAAACATATATTTTGCTTATCTACCCATAGCTCTTACTGAAATACAGACTGTGTATAAAAATAGTATGTATTGCACATCTCCCCCTCCCCACTCATACTATGTCTATGACAAGTCGATCGCAATTTTAAGATAAAAAGTATATCTTATGTACACAAAAGTTGGCCATCCCTGATATACAGGAATCTGGCCCGGGTTGTCGGTATTATTTGTTATTGGCATACAATTAACTCTGAATACTCCTTCTATTATTACTTATATCTAAAAGTACTACCATTACTATCAATTCATTAAATTATCAATTCAATACGGTGCACAATTTATTACTATATCTGGAGTAAGTCACGCAGTCTAGAACCTTTGTTGGCATTGGGATTTATACCTACCATATTAACATTTATATGAAATAATTATATATGCAGTGTATGCAAGCGTAAACGTGCCTTCGACAATATTCATTTCCCACCTATACTTCCTGACAAAAGACATTTCCGAAAGTGACACGAACCACTGAATGTATAAATATTATCACGAGTTTAACATCTAATAGAATTCTTGCATTCCTTAATACTACTCTTTTATTTACTCATGTGATTTATAATAAGTAAAAGGATTATTAAGCGCCTTTATGTTAGGGGGTAATTACGGGAAATGCTTTCGTTCAAAATATTTTATTTTAATCAATTATAAAAAATTCATTTGTAAAATTGTTATCTAGTGTTAAATAATATTAGAAACTGGCATGCTTCTTATGAAATAAAAACGTGCAGTTGCATTTAGACTTAGAATTGGTCCATAAACGCAGATATTTGGGAACTTTCAAGGTTACGCCACGCATGTCATTCTGTTTATGCAAAAACCTGCCGTTCCATGTTACCTTCTTTTCTATTGCTAATGTTAAAGTTAAAAGTAACGTTTACGATTGAAACTGCTATGTAATCCCACATTTAGTAGTCGACAATATTTTTTTTTAAAAGAACTATTTTATAATAACAAGGTTCTTAATAATGCATGTATAATACATGTTTTATAATATACACTCAAAATACTAATATGTTGTTTTCCACATATGTATGTACATTAAGTATATACGTCTAGGATTGATTTTTTACATATAGTAAACATACAATTTAATTTTTTAATTGTGTCATTTTTCTATAAACACATCATATCCCATTGTGACTAGGGATTTAGAAACCGGAATCCCGAAAACCAGGATCGCGGACCATTTTAACCGATTGGTCGATAAATACCAGTATTTCAATATTGCTAATATTATTCACCTTCTGAATGAAACAAATTATTTTATGTGAATTTAATATGTTTAATTTAAATTTATATTATGTATTTAATTAATATTTAATATTGAACGTTAAAGCTTAAAAAGCAAATCACGCTCGCATATTGCTGGCATATTAAATCCTTCTTAGATTTTATTGTTTTTGGTTAGTTCTGCAGCAACCAGAGGTGGGAGTAATAATTGCAAAATTAATTAATTACACTGTAATGGTATGGATAATAAATTACCACAAAGTATGAGTAATGGTTATGGCATTGTCATTATATTTATTTAAAAAATTTAATATATAGAAAGGAACATTTTTGAATATGGTTTTATTAATTCCGACTGAAATATGTATATATGTAATTTATTTAAAAAAAATAATATATATAAAGGAACATTTTTCAATATGGTTTTATTAATTCAGGCTGAAATCTATGTAAATATTATCACACGCGGTATAATTATTTATAAATATTAAAAATAGCTTTTTATTTGCACTAAATATTTATAATAAACATAAATTACACCGCCAAATATAAGTATACATTTATGTATGACATACCTGTATTAATATAAGAATCCCAGTTTTGCGACATTGAAATACCGAAAATCCGGTATTTTAGTTTACTCCGGTATAGCAGTCCCTAGAAATAACAATATAAATTTTGCGCAACATAATTTTTAATAAAAAATTTAGTATTGATTTCCGATTATAGTTTTATAGTCTTTGAATTGAGTCAGATACAGTAGAAACTTTTGATTTCACTTACTAAAATCTATTTTAGCAGTTCTGGGAATTTGTTTACAGCATTATAGTCATCTGAAAGACGTCAGCATAAACATTCACACAAGAGGCGCTTTCGTTTTACCTCCCCGAGGCGAGCTGTATCGCTTATGCTTATGCGACCGTGCATAACAAAAAATAGAACACGCTCTGTCGTGAACGCGAACAGTTAACTGTCAATTTTTCGTAGATAGGCAACAATACTACCTTCATATTCAAATTATCTTATATATTAATGCTATAGAACAAATAAGTTCCCTTTTCATATGTTTATAATGGAATACCACATATTAAGAGTAGTAACAATACAATTTATTTAAACTCCTACTTACGTACGTACGCCAACTTATTTTAACCTCACATGTAAATACTGACACAACTGACACAATGCGCATGCGCTGCTCTAGACGAGGTAGAATTGTACGCACCGGGACTGGCTTGCACGGTAAATAAAACAGGGGACTATAAGCCCAGGGCCGCTCAAAGTAAAAAACGAAAGGCACAATGATATACATACATACACAGACACACAATACCTTCCTTCATAGCTATTCAATGCTTGAAATTGTAGTAACAGAGTATAAAAGTGCTTGAATCCCAAAACTTTCTAATTTGTAATGTTTTCGTTTAACAATTTAATTGATTTGAAAGTAATTGTTAAAACGTAATTTCGAACACAAAAGCTTCAACGCCTTTAGCTATGCTTCTTATACAGGATGTTATGTAATTCGACGGTATTCCCTTAAGTGGTGGTAGAGGTGAGTTAATCTAGCAAGGATTCGATTTTTTTTATTTGTAAATTCGTTTGATAACTGGGGGATATTTTAATAGACCAATCACAGTGCGCTTCACATTTTGTACACACTAAAACAATCACATTGCCATGGTAAAAATCTGACACTGACGTATATAAATCTCAATCAAACTCAGTACTGTCAGGCGTTTTTTTATCTATGGTGAAGTGAAACAAAATAATGTAGCTGCAATAAATAATTTATGGAGAAAGATTCCCGAATAGAAGTTTTCCGGGTAGAAGGTTATTGCAATGTAATCTTATGCAGCGGTTAAAGGATTCTTGACAATTTTAGGGGACGCTCTGCAAACATTTTCTAAACAACTGGTTGGAGAATTATCTCGAATTGCCTCTACAGAGAAGATTTCATTTGTGGTACATGCAAGATGCACCTCATGTTCAACGAATTTTCGCCATCTGAACGCAGAATTCGGTGGTCTATGGATTTGATGCAAATTTAAATAAAAAATATTGTGGGCCTCTACTGAATTTGATTAAGATTTATTTACGTCAGTGTCAGATTTCTATCATGGCAATGTGATTATTATTTTCTTCGAAAATATATAGCACGTTCTCATTGGTCAACTCAAAAGTCCTCCAGTTACCAAACGAAGATGAATTTACCAATACAAAAATCGAATTCTTCCTAGATTAACTCACCTCTACCACCACGTGGATTGGATTGCCCTCGAATTATATACACCCTGTATAGTGTACATATTTTAAAGTCTTAAATTACCATGAAAACGACCTGAATAACATTTTGGAATACAACGTTTGTATTGTCCGGCAGTTTCAAACCACAGGTTATATCGGCAAAGTTCTTTCTTGCTCTGTAATTTAAAATTTACTTTTGTTGAGTGCAATTCAATTACTTTGTAAAATTAAAGTGCTCGATGCTTCAATTACTAAAGTTCAATGTTCCAGTAATGGTCATGTTCACAATGGACGTAAACGTAAAAGGTTCGTAAAAACTACAAAACTGATTTAGCATGTGAGAAGATAATGTAACGGTTCACAATGAAGTTACGCAGTTTTAAGGTTATGTACATTTTACTAAATGTAAACTGTACGTAATGTTGAAACCAATTCAACTTTAAGTAAATTTAAAAATCCAATTTGATCGTTATTTGGTGGTCTTGTCATTCGATATATGTTCATAAAACGGTTAATTGGAACTAATAATATTTGTATTACTGGTATTGTTGCAATAATGGCTGCCAGGTAATATTATCACGATCCTTTTTTTTTAAATTTATATAATACTAATAAATATAAAATAATAAATCAGACTGTCCCTTCGATAGTTAGTACTCACACGTGTCCAGTTGACAATATTTGTAATGAAAGATAAAGGTCATTGTGAATACCAATGTTTACAACCATTTTATAGTTTAAGTGTTCTTTACGCTTTTGTACCACTGTGAACATGGCTCTACAATATTGCGAACCGAAAAGTTAAAACTCCGAATATTAAAACTAATTGGTCCCACTTGAATTTAACATTTATTTAACAGAACTATGAAATGTCCATAAGTTAAGAAATTTTTCAGAATATACTTGTTTGTCTATTTTTAGACCCTGTGAATCCCAAAACTTTCTAATTTGTAATGTTTTCGTTTAACAATTTAATTGATTTGAAAGTAATTGTTAAAACGTAATTTCGAACACAAAAGCTTCAACGCCTTTAGCTATGCTTCTTATACAGGATGTTATGTAATTCGACGGTATTCCCTTAAGTGGTGGTAGAGGTGAGTTAATCTAGCAAGGATTCGATTTTTTTTATTTGTAAATTCGTTTGATAACTGGGGGATATTTTAATAGACCAATCACAGTGCGCTTCACATTTTGTACACACTAAAACAATCACATTGCCATGGTAAAAATCTGACACTGACGTATATAAATCTCAATCAAACTCAGTACTGTCAGGCGTTTTTTTATCTATGGTGAAGTGAAACAAAATAATGTAGCTGCAATAAATAATTTATGGAGAAAGATTCCCGAATAGAAGTTTTCCGGGTAGAAGGTTATTGCAATGTAATCTTATGCAGCGGTTAAAGGATTCTTGACAATTTTAGGGGACGCTCTGCAAACATTTTCTAAACAACTGGTTGGAGAATTATCTCGAATTGCCTCTACAGAGAAGATTTCATTTGTGGTACATGCAAGATGCACCTCATGTTCAACGAATTTTCGCCATCTGAACGCAGAATTCGGTGGTCTATGGATTTGATGCAAATTTAAATAAAAAATATTGTGGGCCTCTACTGAATTTGATTAAGATTTATTTACGTCAGTGTCAGATTTCTATCATGGCAATGTGATTATTATTTTCTTCGAAAATATATAGCACGTTCTCATTGGTCAACTCAAAAGTCCTCCAGTTACCAAACGAAGATGAATTTACCAATACAAAAATCGAATTCTTCCTAGATTAACTCACCTCTACCACCACGTGGATTGGATTGCCCTCGAATTATATACACCCTGTATAGTGTACATATTTTAAAGTCTTAAATTACCATGAAAACGACCTGAATAACATTTTGGAATACAACGTTTGTATTGTCCGGCAGTTTCAAACCACAGGTTATATCGGCAAAGTTCTTTCTTGCTCTGTAATTTAAAATTTACTTTTGTTGAGTGCAATTCAATTACTTTGTAAAATTAAAGTGCTCGATGCTTCAATTACTAAAGTTCAATGTTCCAGTAATGGTCATGTTCACAATGGACGTAAACGTAAAAGGTTCGTAAAAACTACAAAACTGATTTAGCATGTGAGAAGATAATGTAACGGTTCACAATGAAGTTACGCAGTTTTAAGGTTATGTACATTTTACTAAATGTAAACTGTACGTAATGTTGAAACCAATTCAACTTTAAGTAAATTTAAAAATCCAATTTGATCGTTATTTGGTGGTCTTGTCATTCGATATATGTTCATAAAACGGTTAATTGGAACTAATAATATTTGTATTACTGGTATTGTTGCAATAATGGCTGCCAGGTAATATTATCACGATCCTTTTTTTTTAAATTTATATAATACTAATAAATATAAAATAATAAATCAGACTGTCCCTTCGATAGTTAGTACTCACACGTGTCCAGTTGACAATATTTGTAATGAAAGATAAAGGTCATTGTGAATACCAATGTTTACAACCATTTTATAGTTTAAGTGTTCTTTACGCTTTTGTACCACTGTGAACATGGCTCTACAATATTGCGAACCGAAAAGTTAAAACTCCGAATATTAAAACTAATTGGTCCCACTTGAATTTAACATTTATTTAACAGAACTATGAAATGTCCATAAGTTAAGAAATTTTTCAGAATATACTTGTTTGTCTATTTTTAGACCCTGTGTATAATCAAATTTTTATTGATTTACTATGTGATGCTTCTTTCTCAGAAAAGTCAAGGCCTTCCACCAGAGATAATATTTAATAACTAATTTTGTTATTAAGATTTCTGCAGTTTGTTAAAGAAATTAAAATAATAATATGAATTAGCATATGCTACGCTTATAAGATTATATCATATCATTAACAATGTATCACTGTCTAAAATTAATTCAATTTTCAATGTTTACGATAAGTGCATATATTTTCATAATCAACACTTTCTTTCGTAATATTTATTTATAAGAAATTAATAAAAATCATAAAACCAGGCGTGTATAATTTTGACCTGATTATTCATTCGATTATGACACGCCATTCCATTGCTGTCATTCATTTATGAAGTGCTGCACGTAATTTGAATTGAAATTGCACGTTGCACGATGATTCCCTAATTACTCAGTACACTACCAACACATGAAATTAGTACGTGATGATTAACATCATTTGGATAAACAAACAATATTTCTTCTAGATATCCACAAATCATGCACGGAAAGCAGCATATATGATTGACCACAAGTGTCTATTTTTATTTTTATTTATTGCCTTGGTGTCAGTGAGTAATCTTCCAAGTAATTTTATAATAATTAAACCTGTATATCATAATTATATATCCGAAGGATTTATTTCATTAATGTTTTAAATGTTGTGTCTACGGCATATTACGATTACTTATTTTATTACAAGAGCCTTTTTTTTATCATATAGAAGATTAATGACTTTAGTTTTATTATTTCCTTTGCAGAACATTCTTAACTTTTTTTCATAATTATCTTTGATCACCGTTGAAATAATTTAAACTCTATGTTTATATATTTATTATATATGTGTATTATAAAATCTTTTATTTAAGAAATATTTGTATGAAGTGCTTTTTTATATAAATTGCATTTTATGTCATTAAAAATAATAATCCTCCACACAACCGATGATTTACATGTTACGCCGTATGCAAGTTTCTACGTCAACCACAGCAAATGACTGACAATTACTTTGCGAAATAATTAGTACACGAACATTTATCTCAATTGTCGGTCAGAATCTGGCCGCTCGCGTTGAACTCTCCCCGCACGGTTCACGTCTATTTCCCGTACTTCCACTGACTCATTAACTTCAAGGTTGGAAACACATATGGAAATAGAATTATATAAATTACGTCTACGTACATGCACTGCATTACCGGCATTACAGTCTACCGTCTATTTGGCACCGTGCCTTACGCAAATCTTGTTTTATTATCATTCCGTCAAAAATACGGCTATCAAGGACACATTTTAGAATAGAATTCCTGCAACAAATTGAATTACAGAAAGCAATTGTTCATTCTAAGGTCATTTACATAATTCTCGCTTATAGTTAAAGAGCAGCGAAAAGTGCAACAAGAGAAATCATAATACGCGTACCAACTTGGTATAGTAATCATAATCCAGCGTAGTAAAGTGCATTTAACGGCTGTGGCTTTTTAAATCATACACGGACTACATAAAGCTCATTATTAAATGTAATAAGTTACATCGCGTAATTCACGGTTATTACCCAACAATGGGTATTTTTCGCCGGTGCTTAAATGCACGAATGCACTATGTAAAGTGGAACGCGTCGCCAGCGTCGCCGTATATGTGTGTTAGAGTAGAAGCTCGAACATATTTTAATCTGATCGATTTAAGCATACTCATTATGTTTCTTATCGCCACTTGATGATATCATATTCACGGTAATTGATTGATGGGGGGTCCCCGCAATCTCATGCGACAATGTATTCGATTTATTAAATGTAAACATTGAAGTAAAAATGGGCTGTTGTAATGTTCCGCCTCGAAACATTTTAATCGTACTATTTAAGTAATAAGACTTAATTTGATCTAGAATTATTGAAGTTGTAACAGAAATTCAAGGTTTTATATCTTGTAATAATAGTTATGAAACCCGTAACTTGAAAATTGTTGTACGTGTGATGTATGAGCCTGTGAGAATGAAAGTGGTGTAAGTGACATTAAATTGTTTTGAAAATTAGAAGATTTTGCGTTTGGTATTTATGTAAATCGACGTACGCAGATACATTTTTATTTATGAATAAATTGATTTCAAGTCTGTAACTGCGCACGTCGATTTACATAAATACCATACGCAAAATCTTCTTCTTTTTAAAACAACTCAAATGTGACTTACACCACTTTCATTTTCACAGGCTCATACATCACACGTACAACAATTTTCAAGTTACGGGTTTCATAACTATTATTACAAGATATAAAACCTTGAATTTCTGTTACAACTTCAATAATTCTAGATCAAATTAAGTCTTATTACTTAAATAGTACGATTAAAATGTTTCGAGGCGGAACATTACAACAGCCCATTTTTACTTCAATGTTTACATTTAATAAATCGACTATCTAACAATCTAACAATTACATGTGCCAGTGATTATGAAAGTGACACAGTCCAAAATCGAAAAAAGAAATATTAGTTATATCGCCCTGCATTTGTATATACTACAGTAATCTGAAGTAATAATTAATTTTCAGGTTAAGTGGTAGAGTAGATCTATGAATCTGAACTTCGCCTGTTCTTTATATTTAAATTTGGTGGCAAATGTATTTTTTTACTTAAAAAATATTGACAGTTTATTTTTGTAATTAAAAAAAATATCAGTCCTTTTTTATAGCGTGTGGTACTTTAGTAGTACTCTGTGTATAATTAAATTAGAAATCAATGGTGAAGCCCAACAAATACAGATTATTGAATAATATTGTCTTTTTTAACATTTCAAATGGTAGCAGTTTATTTAATAGAACGAATATAAACTACATATAAAGGGCTCATGCGAAACCTTTAATAATTTCAGGGTTGCACATACATAATGTCTGTCCTTTAGAATGAACATCCTACTATAATGGTATATGGTATTCGTGAATTAAGGGTTGTCATTTTCTAATAGTTACACGAGGTCAGAATACATACTTCGCGTATGTTCGGTTAATTTGCTTTGAAGAATTAGCTTGATTCATCAAATAAAACCAACCCAACACGCACGCACCGAACGTAAGTACACAAGTGCCAATTTTGCCACGTGTAAATCTTAGGTTGATTTGTGAATACACGTGCACATTGCATAATGAGTATAATAAAACCAATACATAATGAGTAGAATAAGGAAACTTGTTATATTGACAATTCTAGAAGAAAAACGTATGAAATTGGAGGTACGCTCCAGGTATACTTAATGCAAATATATATGCGTGCTGCTAAATCTGATGGTCTCGCATGGAGTTGTAAATATTAGTGAAGATCGCACTGATTGTGTTTCTAATTATGAAAAGATGGAAGACATACTATAATTATGTGCTGTTGTAGAAAAAACTGTTCTAAGTGCCGCTCATAATTACGAGGTCCATGAGCAGCAGTGAATCGTTTATCGTGCTATCTGAACTAGCGAGTACCGGTGGTTTTGGGTTTCCGACCTTTTTCCACCGCTTTGTTGTATCGCAAAGGTTTCCTTGAATGCACGCTATTTGAGACGATAAGTGTCTGTTATTTGTTCGGCGTATAAATGTTTATATTCTGCGGGTTTCCGCAGAAAGCACGTCGAGTCACAGTGCGGAATGGAAAATAGTTTTGGTTTACTTATATGCAAGAAATAATAATAATTTATAGGAGTATTTATAGCTCTTTATTACTAATAACAGCAATAATAATAATAGTTATACAATAGTTGATTAATTCATGCTTTTATACTCCAGCACTTATATTTACTGATGTATATGCTATATACAAGCTACAGATTCCTATTAATTTCTGATTACTAATAAAAGTACATTTTGTTTAATTTTTATGCACAACAGTGTCTATTGTATCCAGATTACCAACAAGACCAAAGTTATTTACATGGCGGTGTTTTGATTTCTGAGGTAGCAAATCTCATAATGTTTCAGCCACTGTTACTAAAACCCCTTCTGAAATTGAATTATCTTAGTTTCATAATATTTTATTATCATTGTTATATTAGTATATCCCAAGAACAAACTAAAACACCAAACTAATTGCAGTAGTTAATTTGAACAATACCTCTGAGCGTTTTGTAAACTTCCCCCTCACAACCTTTTAAAACTTTTATCCTTCCCTGGATGATTCTTATTATCATCCAGGTTCTGATAATACAATACATATTGTTACCAGAGATTTGATTATTCAAATAAGGAAGAAACATAGATAATATTTATTCAGCTCCGTGGCCGAGTGCTTAGAAGCGTAATCCGTCTCGTACTAAGCATTGGGTAGCCCGAGTTCGAACCCCATCGGAGCGAATTTTCACGTATCACCTTCCACAGTTTTTAATAGGTTTTCGGTGAAGTTAAAATAAATACCAGGTCCAATCTCCTATGAGCTTCTTCCTGGACCGGTGGAAAAGCCTCACGGCTGATAGCTCAATAAAGATTTTTTTTTAAATTAATGCTAAATTATGATTATTATTACTTTTCAAAGGGTTTCTGTTAAGGTAAATACCGGGTGATTAAACTCCTCTGAGCTTCTCCCCTGAAAGGCGAAAAAGCCTCACGATTGATAGCTGTATAAACATAGTTTTTTAAAATTAAATTATGAATATGTAAATATGTGCTTTTGTTAGTTTTGTGATTCTTGCTGAATGATATAAAGATAGAAGTTTTTAAATTATGAATATATAAATAAATATATTTGGATTCGGAAACAAAAATCCAACATTGGAGAAAATTGAAATTACTTGAATTAGAATATCGGTCCTATAAATCAGTTATGTCAGGTAGACAATAAAATGTGCAATCATTACCTGGATTGCCCTACTGTACAACTTTTTTAATTGACATTTTATTTTAATGTAATTTTGCAACGCAGTTAGCTAGATTAGCATTTATGACGAAATTGGTTTTACTTGTTCATTCTTAGCAATTTGTTCACCCTATACAATTGACTAATATTTTTAATTTTATTTTTTTTGTCCTGTGAAGTGGAATTTTCGAAAGACACCCATGCCCCGTCACCACCCATTCTGGGTGGTAGACATGGGTAGTGCTGTCGTAGGAGGCTTGCCCGCCTCAGAGGCACCCTAAGCCCCCTATGTTGTCCAGATCATAGGTACGTCAGTCCTGTATTCTATCTTGTCTTGTTTGTCCGTTGTCATGTCTTATGTCTGCAGGCCGTCATTATGCTTCTGCTATACAATTGACTAATATGGAGGGTTTGATTATACCAGTTATTCGCTCGACAACTCATCGTTAGTTTTCCAGTTGGTGATTAATCTCCATAAACGGACACGGTGCATGTTGATACATAAACGTATATTGATGGAGTATCTCATCAGTGTTTTTCCGGAATATTTGCAGAAGCTTGCATTTCCTGTTTATTGCCAAAGTAAGTGAGAAAACGGAACTTTTAGCTTGAAAAATCTAACAATTTTATAAAACAATGTACCCTTATTCGATTCAAAGTCAGAACGCCATCTGGCGAGAATCATGCGTTTAATGAAAGCACACCCAAATGGTAATATCATTCAGCATACTCATGATATTAGGATTACCGAGTGGTGCCCTCCATTGGAATCCAACAGAGTTAATCTTAGAAAATTTATACGCGTGAATCTGCAGATCCTGATGGCATAAATATCTTGAAGAATATTACTATATGTGCTTTTGTTAATTTTGTGATTCTCGCTAAATGATCTTTTAACATTGTCTCTAGCGAAAAGGATGCATTACTTTGTTTGAATCTAAATGATTCAGATGTTGTGCATTCATCCTTACTAGTTGAGTTCTATCGATCTAAAGCCATGGGCTCCTCGGAGAGCGGTCGCTTATAAGCGGACGCTTTTGACTTCATTTACACATTACACAAATCATTATAAGTATATGTAAATGAATCACTCACAATTTTGCATCGTAAAACTATTTTTGTGACGGGAATTACGTCAAAAGCGGCCGTTTTAAGCAACCGCTTCCGAGGAAATCAAGGTTTTACAAGATCGAAATCTAATTCTGTATATAGCTATGAGGTGAATTCGCGCTTTTATGACTATTTTATTTATACCAGAAACCGATAGTTCGTGACATATATATATATATATATATATATATATATATATAAAGATTGTTATCGTGAAACGTTTTCTATTGTATTGTATTGTAATTTTGAATTACCTTTACGTTTCATGAGTAATATAGTCGAAATAGACTATTTTTGGGAAATGGCTGTGTGTGTCTGTGAACAAAATTCCGGGAAAAAGGTTGAATGAGACGCGACAAAATTTGGAAATAGGCTGAGAAAGCGAGCTGGTGTGATCCCGTGCAAATTTGAGCAAAATGAACGAATGACAAAATGACAAAATGTAAAAACGTGAAACCAAAAAAGTCGAACCGAAATAGCATAAAGTTTGATTTAATATTAATTTGTTGAAAGTTGAACAGCAATTTGACTCCTGGTACTTCGCCTTTTCCTGTACATTATTTTTTACTATTTATATACATGTACTATTAACAGGAATAAAGAATTAAAAAAAAAATTGTATGGTGCCCTCACCAGATTTTTAAATTTTTGATATAAGCTCGTCTTATTATACATTACTAATTATACTGAATATAATAATAACATACGTGCAGTATTCATAGATGTTTGTCTACCATATCGAAATAAACAAATACGTGTAACACAGTATATAATAATCTCACAGCATTATAAGTAATTTATTCAATAAGCGATCTTATAACCATTTACTCAATTTATTAGCAGATAATTAATATTAACCTGGGCGCGATAGCGTAATGCGGTCTTTATTATTTCCTTATTGGCCCCATATTGCACTAACCGAGTGTGTAAATAAATCCATTTATATAATAACCGTTTGTAAAATCGCAATAGTCCGGCTAATGAGTCAACCTGTATAATCGGGCGTACTTTCGTGCGCGAAATAATTAACCGTTCCGCGTAATTGCATTAGGTATGGCGCAAACAAAAAGACAAAGTAATTAAAACGGTAAAATTAACCAGCACCAAAGAGCAAACTACTGCGTGTGTATGTAATAATGTATTGTTTTTTTGGTAATAATGTTGTAAGTTGCTAGACTAGTTTAAGTACATATCATTAAGGAAGCACAGCTGGGTACAGTGTGAGAAGGTTGAATTGATGTAATATTCACTTTATCATAATCATATTCAACAGGAATGTAATTTGTAGAAATACATCTTTTGCATGGATCAAATTATACAAAACTGCTCAAGCCAATTCTGTTCTTCGAAATTTCCCTATGTTACCTATATCATCGCTGATCACAGAAAAATAATCCCTTTCAGAATCCGCAATAAAAAAAATGGGATTGCCAAATTGAAAAAATTGCCGATGACGCCATTGCTCATTCAAAAATGGTCGAAAAAATTGACACTTTCATTAAAAATTGGCAATTTAAAATTTTAAAATCGACGTGTCCGAACAATTTTTGCAAAAATCTTAAATAAAGGTTTTATCGAAGTTATTCCATACTATAGGTTCTATAGGGACATCCTGTATAAACCAATATAAAAACAACTGACATTCATGTAAAAGATTTTACTCACATCATCGCCAACCTCTATTATCAATAGGAAGCAAAACTAAGAATTAGAGACAGTACAACTGAAGAGATGTCAATTAAAATTGTTGTATTCTGTTACCGCTTCTCTTCGGCCTATTCTCTGAGGAAGCTTTTCAGGAAGCCTTTATGACGTGATAGAGGGAATAAAAAAGGCAATACTACTTAATAAATTACGATATGCATATGATAAAGCTTTGTTGCTGTTTCTTTTCCTCGAGTAATAGAGAACCTCAAGAGATTCGGCCTCAAACTCAACATTAAGAAAACCTATAAACTGTTTTAAGTGATATGAATTTTCTTGCATGTTGACACGCCGTATTGCTTCGCCATCTGTTTTATTGAAACTTGAGGACATATTCGTTTATGAGGCATGGGCATTATTTGACCGGGAATGGTATCACCGATTCAAGGCCGAGATAGGTATGAGCAGAAAATGCGCCTGCGAACTAATTGGCTCATCTCGTCATCTCGCAAGATTGATCTTATATGTCTGAAAAAAGTTATATGTATGTGTACATGATCTGAATGATGAGCTGAGACTACGATGGTATGTTTTCGGTACTTGTGCACGGGGTGGAGTCGTAGACACTTACAGATGTTTCCTTGAAGAGTCTCGGGTCTTTAGGATAAAGTTTACAGACTGCAAGAAGCTACTGTCCCTTTCCGCTCCCGTTGTTTACTCTACAGCTGCAGTCCCCAAAGTTTGCTAAATCTAAATATAATAATAAATCTACAAGAAAAGTATACACCTTTTTATACCCTTAATGAAGGGTTCCACAGGGAGATGATACATGTTTCAAAACACTTAATACAAATCAAAAGCACAGATGGGTATGAACAAGTCCTAATTTTTATTTTTGCAAAGAATACATATATAATGATAAATAAAACGATTTTTTACTATGTTTTTTATCACACTTCAGTTACACTTTGCAACTAGTTTCGGCTAAGCTCTAGCCATTTTCGAGCTCCTCCGATGACTGAAAATGGCTAGAGCTTAGCCGAAACTAGTTGCAAAGTGTAACTGAAGTGTGATAAAAAACATAGTAAAAAATCGTTTTATTTATCCTTTAAAATGAATTATCACAAAGTAGACGCCTTAACAATCCAATATATAATGCTTTATTTCATTTGTAAATAATATTTCTACTATTAATGTGTACCTATAATGTGTCCCTATATACTAATTACAGCCTAACAGACGGAATTGAGTTATAAATAATATAATGAAGTAATTAATAATTCTTCATATCAGTCATATTCTGCACGCACATTTTATGTGGTATGAACCCGCTGGCGTTCCATATAAATCAGGGCCGGCCGTAACATGTCAAGATACAGCTGAATTTATTTTTAACGTGTAGAACGCGCCGGATAAACATGCACAGATAAAATCGCTCACTTTCCACTTGTTACATAAAATATGCGAGCTCTAGCGGCAATAATGCGACACTCCAAAGCGAAGACGAGGGATTTTCAACGTTCACTGATTACCGGTGGGGTTGGCAGGAAATTACTTATTTATTGCATTTCACTTTATGTTTCAACGAATTGCACTTTCTTCCGGTTGTGTTTATATATTTGACGAAAAGTCAATTTTGCTAAGTACAAATATTATATAGGAATGTTATAAATGGTAATGATAAATTTCTTAAAATAATAGAAACTAATCTCACACATTTCACATTAAGCCTATTCCAGACCTACAAACATTTTCTCCCAATATATAAAAGGAGGAGTGTCCATAATTATAGGAGTTGGTAATATAGACCATTTTAAATAAAAAATTTCATGTACATGTTTCTATGAAAGTAGATTTTCAAAATGCACTTTTAATGAACGACCAGACGACCTTAGGGAACCTATAGGTGGTATTGGCATACGACTTCAAAATTGCATTGCCGGTGATGGGATTTTGAAAATCTACTTTGACTTAATTCTTCCTGTCTTTTATATCATTCAATAATAATAACACAATCTGTGAACAAGAAAATAGCAACAAATTATACACTTAGAATTATCAAAATTTATCTATCGCGTTGTCAACATCATTTTCTCAAAAACGGCAAGAGCAACAAAATTAATTTTTGCGTAACTAATTATTTTTGGATTTAATTTGATTCTGCTGGAATTAATATGCCAGGTTGACGTACGTTAAAGAAATGCACCTACGTATTCTGTTTTCCCCCGAGGATGGAAAACACGTGTTTTACTAGCAAACAAGCAAGTCTGGATCCGTTCGGAGCAAATGTTCAATATGTTCATATTTTTGTATAAGTGCAAGCGTACGTGCACACATATGTAGATTCATTCATTAAAAAAGACCTTTATTTGGCATATCAGCCCAACCCTTCCCTTTTACACACATTCCCAAACCATACTTTCACAGAAAGAAATCAAAAAAGACACAAAAAAGAATACAAATTAACATAAAATACATTTTTCTATCCATTAAAATAAACTCCCTCTGCCCTCGCCAATTTCCTTTCCCACGTCAGCCTCCTGCATATTTTCACGCCTTTCTCATCCTCTCCTAACCATTCGTTCAGCTTTCTGCACTCTCCGTCCCACTCTTCTTTCACTCCCTCACATTCTTTGCTAAGGTACCGGGACCACCACCCCACACGCCACTTTTCCGGCACTTCCTCCTCTGCACTCCACACCTTGTTAATACTCTGCCGCACCTTCTCCCTTCCTTCCTCCGGTAACTTTTTGAAAGCCTCTGCCTTCAGCCCATCTTCCCCCGCTGCCTTTCCTAGTTTTAATTGTGCCAGGGCCACCTCCACCTCTTTCCGCGAAAACGCCTCCCTTCGTACCACCTGTCTTGCACTCGAACTGCCCAGCTCCACCTCAGACCCCGCCATCTGTTTACAACTCCTCTCCCACTCTGCTAGCTCTATGTTCACTTTACCCTGATTCGCCCTTCCCTTTAAGATCTCCCACATCCGTTTCTCCACCACACACTCCCTCAACCTCTTTTCCACTTTCTGCAACTCCTCTATTTTTTTCCTTTCGCACGTACTCTTGAAATCCCTTTTCGTCAGATTAACCCTTTCGACTGCACATCTGCCGTACCTCCAATTCACCATTTCCCTCCGCCACCTCGTGTTCTTTATCTTACACTCCTCGTCGAACCAACCACCTCTGGCGTGCACTCTTCTTCCTCACCACCAACGCAGCCGCCATCACTCTCTCCAACTGTAACATCGACTGCACCTCCTCCCACTTCACGCCCGTTAGGGTTTTCTCATTTATTCATTATATGCGATGTTTATGTTTTTGATCTATACCCAACTGCAATCTAGTTGATGTAGATGTTAATTACTAAATGTTTCTCAAAATAAAAGCTCTTTCGCACAACAGTCACAACAAAATGTCGAGATTTTTGCAAATGGAACCTGGAAAGCTACAGGGCTTGGAACATTTTTGAAATATTGAAAATTTGATTTCATGGTTTCATGGATTTCACGTGTTTTTTGGTATTATTTTGTAGTTATTTCATTTCAAAGAGAAAAACACAAAAATATTGTTATAAAATGTGTACAGTTTTGGTGGTAAGGCCGAAGAAGTGAAGAAAATTAAAATGCAGCCTATTGGATAGACAATTTTGAACCAAATAAAAAATATTAATACAATGTTTCCCTAAAACAAAAGATAAACCTCTCACAAATTTAATTTGAAAAGTGATAAAAATCGGTAAAATTGCCTTCCGTCCGTTCAAAATTGGGGCCGTCCCAGGAGCAGTATAGCAATGAAACTAACGTGGTTTGATTGGAAATATAGTCTAGATGGCAGGAAAAAATGTCGAGATTGATTCAAATGGAACCGGAAAAGCTACCGGGATTGGCAAATGTTTGCCTAATACAAATGATAAACCCGTCACAAATTTAATTTGAAAAGTTATCAAAATCGGTAAAAATGGCAAAACTAGATGACGGGAAAGATGTCGAGATTGTTTCAAATTGAATTTGAGAAGCTACAGAGATTGGCAAATTTTTGAAACTATAAAATTTTTATTTCGTGATAGAAAGTGGTTTTTGGTCTCATATTATAGATATTTCATTTCACGAAAAACACAAAAATATTGTTATAAAAACTTCATAGTTTAGCGGTAAAGCCGAAGAAGTGAAGAAAAATAAAATAAAAATTGCCCAATCAAAGTCAACTTCAGCCTGGTGGCCATTTTGAAGTTTACTAAAACAAAAGACGTAAAATTATAAAAGTGATAGGTCTGGGTCCGTCCCAAAAATGGCTTGGCACTAAATCTCATGTCGATTGATTGGAAATATGGTCTAGATGGCGGGGAAAATGTCAAGATTGTTTGAAATTGAACCGTGAAAGCTAGAGGGCTTCACGATATAAAGTCGTATTTGGCCTAATTTTGTAGGTCTTTTAATTTTAATGAAAAATTACACAAAAATATTGTTATAAAAAGTGCACCATTGCGGCGACAAAGCCAAAGAAGTGATGAAAAATGAAATTAAAATTGTCTAATATTGGAGTGTTAAGGCGTCTACTTTGTGATAATTCATTTTAAAGGATAAATAAAACGATTTTTTACTTTGTTTTTATCACACTTCAGTTACACTTTGCAACTAGTTTCGGCTAAGCTCTAGCTAGTAATCGGAGGAGCTCGAAAATGGCTAGAGCTTATCCGACACTAGTTGCAAAGTGTAACTGAAGTGTGATAAAAAACAAAGTAAAAAATCGTTTTATTTATCTTTTAAAATTGTCTTATCGAAATCCTATCACTTTCGTACCAAATAAAAAATCTTAATACAATTTTACATTTAAAATAAAAGTCAAACCACAAATAAAAAATACAAATTTCGCATGGTGGCATACTTTATCCATACAGCATGTTACTGTAAAAATAACAAATTGATGTTTTCCCATTGCAGATTTTGTTCAACAATTATCCCTTTAATGTGATAATTATATAAGTTGGAATTTGGTTTTCAAGCGTTGGCATTAGACACTTTAGAATAATGTATGTAGTATTACTGGTATTACTGTACGATAACGTTTAAAATGTTCGTTATTTTAAAATATTGACATTATTACATATCGTGTTAGGTATAGTATACGAGGGAATGAAGAGAATACTGTTGTTTATCAGGATAACTGATTACTTAATAAATATAAAAGGAGGATTGAAACAAATACTAACAGTACTAGGACTGACATTATTATTGACCGTGCAAGTGCCTTTTAGCTTAGGTAGACAGAGGTGAATATTGATTATTACGAATTAGCTTAACCGGATATTTATGTTTATCGTCTTAATATATCATTTGACAAAGCAAGTACACAATTAAATGATTACACTTATAAATTCTGTTGCATAATATATGTCTTCTACTTTAGTACTATAAATATTAACTATGTGTGAAAATTTACGGGTCGACCTCAAAAACGAGGTGATATTTTATCAAGTGAAAATGTTGAAGAACGTAGGTTTATTTTGAAAAGTAGTAGTAATTTTACTTAGTCTCTTTATATAGACAAATTGATTGTTGTTATCATTTTGCTTTTCAAAATTGATTTATATTTTTAGGCAATGTGGATGTGGATAGTAATATCATTATTAATGATGGTATGTTATTTCGTCGTTTGAGCCAAACAATCAAACATATATACTTTTTTATTTAACATGGTGTATAATATGTCTTCACCCACATGTTAATATGATGAACCAACCATCAACTTCAGCGGGTCTACCTCGAAATTATGCAAGATTTAATGAAAAATATGCACCAGATTCAATAAACGGTATAAGATTTGTTGTTTTCAAAACCTGTATATTCGTTTCTAAACATGATGATCTCCGGGCAGATTTCTACCAAACCTAAAATGAGTTACTTGAGATAATAGATAACCTTTATTTGTCTAAAGAAGTATAAATATACAATTGATACTTCTTTTATTGCAGCATTGCTGCAACGGGCCACTAGTTGTATATAGTTGATTTAATCTTGTAAATAAAGCGACAAATGCAGTCATTTTGTACATTCTCAGTTAAATACTAGTTTCTATAATATGCATATTTACAATAGAGTAGATTAGTAATTCTTCAACATGTCAATGGCATTCCCACAATCGCATTGTCTGAAATTCCTGCAATAGGCGTTAAATTTCTCATGCCCCGCGTGTAATCAAGTGTAATTGAAATTGTCTGTTGCAATACAACCGTTGTTGGGGCAGTCCTTTTCTTATCACTTGCGACAAAACTCCCAACGCAATCAGCAACACATTTCCCCGCGGCGTCGCCCCGCGCATATTGAATTACGTTATAACAAGTCGTCGCATTGTTTCGTGAACTTGCACTCTGGAGAGATGCGGTCGCATCGATAACCTCGGTGAACGCTTTTTTTGTATTCGACACTGTTTATTATACTTGTAAAACACTTTCAGCTCGTTTTATATGTTAGAGGGGTTATATTGTGCCTTGGGTGAACAAAGCATGTCACTGCAACGTACTCATTGTTTGATTTAATTAACGTTTAATTATAACAGTGGGTACGTATGAAATCTGCGTTAATAGCATAATTTTCTTTCCACGGCTTTCCACAAACACTGACATAGACTTCATTATGTTTATATTATGTACGTCATTATGTGTATAATACTAAAGCTTTTGGTGAAATCTAGGGTACAGTAAAGTCCTGCTTTCTTAGGGAAGCGGTGTCGATAAAATGGCCGTTTTTTGAAACGATGTCAAAAAGCGGCCATTTCACACATCACAAGAAAGGTGTTTTTTTAAATGCATTTTAAACAATCTAGTCTGTAGACCATTTTATAATTTTGTTTACAAAGGTTAATAAATTAATATAGTGATATGTTTGATGCCGCAAAGATAATCGTCATAGTTTCAAAATATCCGTCGGTATATACACTTTATTATTACCATGAACAGTCTTTCTTGAACTAGTCATTAGGTTTTTTCTTTTCAAGCGTCTTAACATACATTTGGTGGAAAGGAGGCTGATTCAATATGTTTGTGGTTACGTAGGTGTTGTTCTAGTTTCTCGCACATATTAGTTTGTTCTTTGAGAAGTTGTGGCCATATGAAGGCCACGGTGAATATCTGTGTTACGAGCATTTGTGACATTGAAATACTTGAGTTATCTTGATATTGCACTACTGCATCCCATGAGCCGGATGCCGTATGTCTAAATGGGTTTTATGATTTGCTTGTACAGGTATGAGATTTTGGATTTTCTACCAATAAGCCATTCCATCTCTGATAGCACTCTGCTTAACTATTTGTGAAATTGCTGATACCATACAATGGAACCTCGAACCTTGAAGTCTGTATTTTAACTATAGTGGCTTGGAAGCTTTCGCCTGCATGTTTTAGTTCTTCGAAGTGTTATATATCTTCGCGTGTAATGACTCTGTTCCCCCTCTGGCATTGTTTGAGTGAACTGTAACGTAGATTTTGTAGCCTGGTATTCTCGAAGATTAATTTGTTTTATGAAGTGGGTTTCCGAAATTAAGCACATGTTAATATTTGGCATCCAGGTAGCAATTCTAATAGCTCCACCGTCATCCATTGGAGGGTGTTTGTAGCTCATATAGTAGCATTTGGTAAAACAATATTGTATAGCCATTTTTTAGGAAAGAAGAGTAATTTTCCCTTTAGAAGTTTTAGTTTTTAGTGCTTCTGTAAGAAATTTAATGTCCGATATCGTGATGGTTTGATTTTGTCGAGTATCGTTTGATTGATTGCCGGATTTTTCTATTTTTGGAGATCCCTCCGCTTTTCTCTTTTCTTAGCCTTTGCGCAGTTTTTCTTAAAATTTTCGTTTACCTAGTTTCACAATCCAGCCAGTGTACGTTTTAATTGTTCTTGATCGGTATGGAAATCCTCCGTTTCTTTATTTCCGTATTAATTAATTTGGACTCAAGCTTACTTACTGTTACACTTTCCATTCCATTTGATATTTTCTGCGTAGATTATACAAGCATATTAATTTTAAATTAGATTACGAAATTTTCCTTTGTTACAAAAACAATCAAAATGTTCATAGCATAATGGAATGATAAATATCAAAAATAAAATTAATTAAAAACATTTATATTGCTAGCATGTTATTTACCAGCATAAAACAATTTTTGAAACCAATTAAAACGTCTTATATAATGTGCATTTCGTTATTATTAACCAAATTAACTTTACAAACGACTACGCAAGTGCACGAATCAACGTTCTTAAAACATGCATTTTACTGCTTGGGTGGATTAAAAAACAGGGCTATAAAAGTTAATAAGCGTCCGACAAGATTAACCGTGTAACTGTCGCGTGGCTGTGCACAAAATGCAGCAAAAAATATCGTGAACTTTCACGTTGCGAGCGCAGCGCACCAAAAAAACCTGCGTAGCGTGTTAATGCTAATTGCAGGTAGTCTGCTTTAATTAACGTGTGCGTCGTAATGACGCGTAACCGGCTCCTCTTGACCATACTATTTTTCGCTTATTTATTGGCGCATTGCCATCGCAATTTAATTTCGTATATATTATTGACACACATAAATTTACGGCTTGTTGATAATGGAGCACATGTGTGGGCCAATGCATGGCCGATTTAAGTGCTTGCTAGTAAAATAAATAGTGTAATTTATTGCTGCGAATTAATAATGTTTATGCGAACCCTTCAGTCATTACGTAACTATACACAATATTTCTCCTCGTTTATATGTTACAAATAGCTGGGAATATAATCATCCAAAATAAGTCTATACAGTTGATTCGGTTTAATAGGAAAATATGTAGCCCGAAGATTTAGACTCATTTAAGTTTGTTCAAATAGTCAAATGGTGACAAATAAATTCGCTGAACAGCACCTGCCTTCTACCTACGGTGTAGGCGTATTTAACTACGATAATAAGTGTATTGTCCGACATATAAGTTCAATTATAGAACAAAACATATCTCATAATTTTAATAATAATAACAAATTAGTATATATCTGAAATAAATAATTATTTTAATAAAGAAACGAAGCTGATGTAGCCAGCCAGTGCACATTACTTTATGATATGAAGACATCAATAGCAAAGCAATTGCCAAAAAACTAAAAGTTAAGTTAGACCCCAAAAAACAAGTCATTGTGCCATTGTAACTTGTTTTTTGGGTCTAACTCAATTTTTAATTTTTAGGCACTTACCCCCGTATTCATCAACGTTCCATAAATCTATCAATAGCTATTGAACCCATAAGTATTCGTTGTTATAGCAACAATAAATACATTATCTAGGAAATGTAGTTACTTTAGATCCTCTCTATTGGAAACACTGAATAATTAAATAAAAGGTGCCATCAAAGCTCCAATCGCAAGCGCTACTCAAGGTGTTTGGCATTTGATTTGACATATTATGTCACTCATCATGACGTTCTCAATTTATCCATTCAATAACTTATGGGACCTATAAAGTTTATGGGATGTTGGTGAATACGGGCATTAGTCTGTTATAGATGTCCAGTCTTCATATGTATGATAATTATAAAAATATTGAATATATATAGAATATTGTTTTTAGAAATAGTATATTTTTTTAATAAAACATTTAATATTATTTTAGTATTTTTTTCTTCGGATGCATAAGATCCGTATTCTAATTTTTAGTTTTAATTTATTTTTATAACTACACTTATTTTTAATAAAAAGCACAATACCTGTAGTACGCGTGTTGCCTCATTCGGTGAAATCAACTAAACTGTCCGCGGAATGTCCATTTAATAATAATAATAATAATATCAATTTTACTTATGTTAAAAAAACAAAATGCATTCATAATATTAAATGAATTTACATAATAACTTGTGCATTTATAGGTACTAAATAGATTTACCTAGGTAGCTCAATTGACAGTTGCACAAAAAATGGTCCCCTTTTAAGAATATGGCTACAGTCAAATAATTCTTCATAATAGAAAACGTTAATTAGAATAAATGTCCCGAACGTACACTGCGAAAAATTTAAATTTAACTCCTTCCAGAAACTTCTCAAAATTGTAATTAACGTGTAATTTTCATTTTTTAAGCTACAAATTTCAAAGACAATTGGTACATATAATTATTTTAACATCAATCTAATAATTCTTCACTATAGGAAACATCAATGACATGCCATGAATTTGTAAAGTTTCCTCCTTTCACATAGGGATTTATAATTTCTGTCAGACAGTAGATCAGAATACGTCTGAATTCTAATCAAAACGAATAAATATACGTAACTCATTGTTATTTCTATGCGTGCTCATCGAGTTCCATTTTTCACATCGAACGAGCGACGTTAATGTAATTCAAAGACCGGATATACAAGAACAACTCGTCCAGCAATCAACTCGACATCTCGTCATCCAACAATTCGTACATAAAAACAATCCCAGCCACCGTCTCGACGTTGAGCGCTCGTTAAAAGTCCCAATAAATTGTCATTACATGTCAATTATCAATTTCGCCGGTATCAAGCCATCGCTCGTGATTAAGTCTGATTCGCGCAATGCGCAATAAATCATAATGAAAACTTCAGGTTACGGCGTGCGCTCCTCGTGCTTGAGTGGCTTTCGCTTTATTTGCTCTGCTCTACCACGGCGTAGCTGGCTGCACTGCCATAAAAAAAGCACTGTTTCTAAAGACTGCACTTCTTACAATGGAAATCAATTATATAATTGTGTGCCCCGTTGACGGCGTGTGGATTCAGTTGAAAGGTCGCGATATTGACGGCGTTGTGTTGCCGGAGGTCGCGTCGTGTCTAATGGAATTTAAATTGGGACTAGCAAATACAATACGGTTAATTCATATATATTTTACATTTAGAGCATTTTACAAATTTTGAATTGCTTACAGCTTAGATCTTTATTTCAACCAGGATCAAATCATAAAATGGGCAATTGTAATTATCTCTTAAATTGCTCACGTCTATACCCTTTAAATGCGTGAATTGTGAATTTGTTTTTAGCTTTTGGTAAAAATTAGGCCATACAACTTATGTAACATAAAAACACATTGTTGTTGGTTCATGAAGATCAATTCATACAAATTCATAGTAACTACGAAATTAGAATTGAATTCTTATAAAATAAGTTTCATAGTAAACAACAATGCGTTTTTAATAACTTGCATAATTTACATGCCATTCCATTGCCTGGGTTTTACTAAAAGCTACAATTTCATAGTTCGCGTTTACATAATTATTATTTTTTAACCGTACCCGATGTGTGGATGTGTTTATTCTTTAATTCTCAAGCTTGGGGAGCTACTATATTGATAATGTAATGTAAGTGATAAATATAAAAATAATATTTAAAAGTGTTAGGCACATACACTAACACACGGCAGAAGTACCCAACGGTCGATAGCCAGATACAGAATTGTAACAAATACAGTAACTACTACTACTACTACTATTTAAAAGAGATAGGAATTCTGGTATTTTAACATTCACCAAGAAAGTTGATAGCTTGTTTGATGTGTATTTGCTTTTATTTTTATCCAATAGCTGATAATTGCTTGTTGATTACCACGAATATTAGTCATAGAACAATAAAACATTATCGTGTTGTAGGTCATAGCCAGCTGTAAAACATTAGTAATAATAATCTCTCTATATCGTAACTCGTTAAATTTGCATAGAACAATTGAATAAAATTACTATGCTATTTATAAATACCATTGGCTTTAATTGTAAGTTCAAGGAACTTTGATATAACACTGCTCACCAAATACGCAATGCTGTCGGGCGCGTTCAAAGGCCCGACCACACCGGAACAACCTGCGATAAAGAATAACAAAAAACATACACACTAAACCGCTAACAAACGATAAAATGATCATTGAAATGTACGGCATCGCATAGCATAGAGATTAAAACTGACGTCTGTTCGGCATTGTTCCTATTTTTTCCATTTGTCTCGAGCCGTTTTAAGTGCAGTACGGGTGAAATGCAGAGCGGGCGCCCAGATAACAAGGGTGCAGCCGTGCGCGTGGGGTAGGTAAACACGGCGGAAGCAAGGGTGTGCGAATAACAAAAACAGTAGCCCCCATTGTGCTTCAAACGAGCTTCTCTACTAAAAGAATTCGCGATTAGAAAGGGGCGGGCGGCGGTCTGGGGATGAGCCTTGTCTGTCTGGCGTCCGGGGTATTAAGTCTTGGTAAAACGCATGGAGAATCAATAAAGCTGTGTAATTATCACTGAGAAATTTGTGTGTATTGTTCTTTTATGATTAATTAATCAAACAATAACAATTTTATTATGTTATTTCTTTATCATTCGAAGTCCGTTGTAGAAACTACTGGATATTTTTAAAAGAAATTTTGCGTGTGGCGATTATCTCACGTCTTTTTTCCTAAATACAAAAAACTGTTCAAATTATTATTATTGGTGAAATTCCCGTCGTCTGACGGCGTATGATAAATCAAGTATCTATGTATCAAAAATTACCAAACGTACTATTGTGCGCCCTGCTTCTTCTTCTTCTTAAAACTACGCAGTTGTAACTACTAAGATATCAACTATCCTAGTATGTTTTTGACGAACAACGTTGTAAGTAATAAATATATTTGTCACGACATGCACTGACAGTACAAAATTCATAAATCGGTCGGCTTCAAAATAGTGTCTTTATACCTATAAATGATAGGTAAAATTCCCGTCGTCCGACGGCGTATGATGAATCATCTATTTCGCAAACTCCTCTGAAACTGTGTAACTATGCAGTTGTAACTTCTAAGATAACAATAGATGCAAGTTTCCTACTATCGCGTTGTTTTTGTCCCCATTCGACGAACAAATCTGCCAGTAATGAAATTATTTATCACGACATGCACTGACAGCACAGAGGTCATAATACAGACAGGTCGGTCGGCTTCAAAATATTGTCTTCGTTTTTATATTATAGGGATGATAAAGTAATGTGCATTAGCCACATTTAAATATAATATCACAACACATTTAATGATAATATGACAAATATAACTTTATTTTATGTTTCACATTAAGCTGCTTCCTAAAAGAAATATCTTATTTTATAACATGGAACAATGCGTAGCATGTAAATAATTTAGATTACTTTAATTGGTTAGATCTTTCTTACCACATTATAACCCAGCAATATAAATGTTGGTACCTTAATTGTTACTATACTTAGTTTCAGATTTATTCTCATTTTAATCGTCCATTGTTTCGTACATAATTAATGTAGGCAAATTAACAACTTCTTTTATTTAAACATTGACGCCATTAACATTCCAGGTTAAATACTTCCTAATTTTTATTTATTTGTGTGTTAATTTTCTCTGTTTGTTTCAGGTGAGCGACCATATTACATTACGCGTGGGTTCCATGAGTGTACATTCATATTAGAGTAAGTTATTACCGGCCATTATTACTGTCATTTTGTCTCCACGAATACATGGAATTTGATTTGTGCACTATTCTAGAGGAATTTATTATAAGTACTGGCAGTTTTTATTTTCTCTCAAATGTTTAAAATGTTTATTATTTGGTCTCTATGAATGAAATGAATGAAACGAATTTGATTTGTTATTAACGGCCATTATGAATGCATAGAATTTAATGTATACACTATTCTTGAAGAATATATATAGATATATATATATATATATATATATATATATATATATGTATATATTGCAAATATCTAAATATTCCGTAGGCGATATTGATCTAATAGGCTTTCATAAATGAATCAGCGAATTGTAAAACATTACGATGCATTTCTGCAACTGAAATTTGATTAACTTTTGTATAATACGGTGAATTTATTGAATGGGCAAATAATATATAATGACTTGAAACCAAAAATGTATTTTGCATTTTGAAATTTAGTTACATTTCTTGCATTTGTTGGTTTATAGTTTCAGTTTAGCGCGTTTTACATGTTGTCGTTGTCCAAGGACTATATACAAGTGGAGATCACATCACAAAGGTTTTCATTCACCGGATTGGTCGACGGAACGACCAATTCAGATAATATTTTCCGCCAAATATCCTTGCCAGATCACAGTTCGATGATGACACTGGTTCGCGGTTGTCCTCTTGTATATCGTCCTTGGTTGTTTCTCAGTCGCATTCAGGAATTTGAGATCGAGTATCTCAGTTTTCACAAGAATATTCTCATTTACCTACATAACTGCTCGAAAATGCGTATTGTATTATATTGAGCTGCGAAGGCGATCGTTTCAGGAGATTCACATTGAAATTAAAAAAATAATAAAACCACTTTGCACTGTAATGGTACTGCATAGCATTGATAACTGGTTGATAACCAAATTAGGGCATTAAATTTATACCAAAAACGATATTTATGATCGCACGGTATTGTTAAAAGTAAACCTTTTGATATTGAATAATTTAAATTTCTGATGATAATTTGTTCTAACAGCATATATTTCGTATAGTGTGGGCTCTTTGCGTAAGAACGTATCATAAAATCTGATGGTTTATTTACTTCGCTGGTAATTGCGGTCGACATATTTACAAGCAAGTTTCTTCAGAGGACGCTATACGCTTATGTCAGTAATGAAATTGTATATATGGTGCTCAACGGGTTCATCTCACATTATGCTATACTAGGAAGTTAAGAATTATTGTCCAATATTGTCAATACGTATAAAAAGCGATACCGTTAAAACCATATATGACGTCATTTGCACATCACAATTTTTTAAAGTATATGTAATTGAATAATTCCCAATTTTGCATCGTAATTAATTACCTTATTGCATTATGCTAAGGTATTAATCCTTATGGGAAACCATATTTATGTATATACACGTAAAATTATTTTTGTAACGTAAAAATTAAATCAAAAGTAGCTGCTTTTAGCGACCTCTTTTAAGCTTGCTATCCTTCCTAGCTTTCTACCGCCGTCGTTTTGTTAGGGATATTCACTAAGCACAACACATTTGCCATTCCAGTTTGCTACGGTAGATTTGTTTTGTGCAATGTGGCCACGCTTGATTACTGCTCAACAATATGATATGAATAATATTACACTACCCCAGAAAAAATCCTTACACGTTATCCTAAACGACGACTTAAAATTTGTATTTTATGTCTAAATAAACCTTTCTACTATTTTTATAAATATAATAATAAGATAATCCATTTACTTTGTAATGTAGTTTCTGTTAATTAGCGTAAATATAATTGCAACATAAAATATATTAAATAAATATTAATTTACATAATGACTTTATATATTGTATGCAATTATGTAAGTGATAGAAGAAAGCAATTTATTTGGAATGCAATTATAATACCATTCAATTAAAATACCCATACATAATCCATTTATCCGTAAACCTAGGCGAGGTATTTACTAGCGTACACTCCTATTTCCATGCACAAGTGAATGTACAGGAAAATACTCGATTGAACAGCAACTTTATATGAGACATGGGGCGATTGTAAGTTGCACAGGTTAACACGATTTTATATTAAACGCATGCAAATGTATGACCGACGGTGGGGTTTTATAAAATTATCTGGAATGCGATTAACGTGCAATGATAATGTCGCGTGTCGCACACACGATCACCCGACCCATACGATTAAAAATGTAATCAATCTCCAACTTTTAAATCTGCAAACCGTCGTCGCAGCAACGGTATTATCAACCTAAAATTGTGCATGAACAGGTCGTCATATGATTCCGTGCACGGAGTGCTTTAAAAATGATGACGGATGCGTTATTAAAGTCTGTAATAAGCTGGGGGAGTTTAGAATGGAATTTTAAAAGATGCTTGGGGATTTGTTTCCTGTTGCAGCATTAAATGGTGTATTATGTTAACTCATAACCGTTAATTGTTTATTACAATAATTGTATACGATCCACATTATAAAATATTTCTTATATTTATTTCTTGCTCGCTACTATTATTGAACGTTATTTGATAATATTTTTTTCTTTAGAGACCGCGTCAAAAGGATATTCTGAACATTCTTCTACATAAGCTTTAACTGTTGTTGCGATTTAAGCATATGATAAATGGCCAAGACAGATATTTTTGGTACCAAACAATTTTTTTTACCGATTAACATTTTATCTGCCAATATGGTTCGTATATGGTATGTAATTACTTTTTGAGTCCGAGAATGCGCATACACTTTTCTTAAGATACGAATTGCATAATTGTATTGCTTTTTTACTACTTTTCAGTTACTAAAGTTAATTGTGAAATTATATATGTATTTAGTTTTATATGGTGCGAATTGTGAAATTAAAATATATGTACGAATTGCAATACCATAATTAGATACCAGTATTTCAATCTCATAATACAGTTATTTATATTAAATCAAATTTATATCTTTAATCTCTATGAGTGATTTAGTTATTTTTGAAAAGTGGAAAGGTTCTATATCACATATTTATTTTATTCAATATCTTTAGAAATTATTTCTGCGAATTGTGAAAATGTATTGAGCTTACCCAGCTCAGTGGCCGAGTGGTTAGAGGCGTCGTCCGTCTTATACTGAGCATTGGGGAACCTGAGTTCGAACCCTATCGGGGCGAATTTTCGCGAATCACCTTTCACAGTTTTCAAATACTGGGTGATTAAACTCCTCCAAGCGTCTCCCTTGACCGGCGGAAAAGCCACACGGCTCATATCCCTATAGAGATAGACGTTTTTTTGTATTGATCTTTTAGTAAAAATGTTATCCAAGTTAATAAAACACTTTGCTGTTGCCTCTTAAACTTATTTTATAAGAGTTGTTGACCATACATTATTTAGTTGTAGGCTATAGAATCTTTGACTATATAGCAGTAATACCCACGTATAAACTGTCAACTGTCACCAATTCTACATACAATAAGCTTCAGGGTCACCAGCTAAGTGTTTATATTAACTTGCATAAATTGAAGGCCATTGCCTAATTATTACTAAAAACTTAATACCACCAGAATGCGTACCTACCATAAACAAACTATGGACGTATCCCAGCCTTAATTGCTCATTGAATTCTATACTTTTTCATAAATAATTTATTTAAAATATTTTATGGTAGCAGTATAAAATACTGAATGCGCTTATAAAGTCAGAGAGTATTAGAATTTGAAAATAATTTTTAAACATCGTCGATTATCATACAAAAAAAATCAAACAAAAAACAAATGCCATTGTGTTAATGTGGGTGATAGTATGAAATGTGTATAAAAGATTTTTCTTATCACGCAAAGTTTGTTTGAGATATTATAGACGATTTCTGTATAATTGTATGTATGTAATTTCCCAGTGTTGCTTTGCTTCGCCTGTAAATTATTTATGTGCGTTTTTCAAACTACTAGTCAGAATTATTCGTTATAGGATGGTTGTATGGAGAGATAAATTCGACATTAATGGAGAAATAGCATTACTACGCTATTGTGAATGCGCTCATTTAATTGCTTTTTACATATTTTTTGCCACAATGACGCTATCACTATTAATTGCTAATTTTTTATGTTATAATTTCAGTAAACTCACTATATTTTTACTAACAAATCCCAGCTGGTATTCTCGGATATACTTATCGATATAACCAATAATGTGTCATGAGACTAGGGTTGCGATCTGTAAAATCCTTAACCAAGGGCAAAGCGCTTCAAAACCCGGGACTTTTAAGCTTACAACATGTACGTTGTTTCCAACGTTACGACAACGTTTATATTTTGGTATTAAATAAAAGAAAAAAACAGTTTTAATTTTAATCTGTAATAAGCACTATACTGTATAGTACAAGATTTTATGAAATAGGGTCTATTGTTTAAAAACCTGTAAAAACGCAGACGGCAATCAAATAATTCAGTGCAAGGAATTCCCACTAAAGGCAAAATCCGTGCTCACGAATATGACGCTGGTTCGCCACTTCCTTAGTGCTAAGCGTTGTCTGGCTTTTGTTACCAGTGTCTTCTGGCGGTCCGGTAGTCTACCAGCCCACTATCGTGCTTGGCGCCGATTACTGCTTTGGTAAAGCGGGCCACCGCATCCCATTTCTCGGGCGTTTATAGCATGTGTAGCATTAGGCGGGCGGAGAAGACCCTCTCTCCTAGTGTTCCCGTTAGCACATCCCTCTGCCTGGAACATCATTTGTAGGTCTCCAGAGTATGTGTCGCGTCGTCTTCTGCACCGCTTTCGCTGTGTTGGGTTCGGGATGAGTTTCCACGTCCATTGACTTATGTCGCGTCTTGCCATCTCTTTTGCCACGGTTCCATGGCCGATTCTCTAGCATGCTGCTTCGCGTCCTTCGCTTGTGCTCCAGTTTGCTACAAATCGTGTCCCATCTTCCACACCGTCGCCTGGAGGTCAGCTGGTATGGTAGCGGCCACGATTTCCACGGTATCGGTTGACAACGTTCTGTGGGCGCAGTCGGTTCTTCTGCTCCTATGCGCACGCTGCGCGGAGTCTTCGAGTATTTCTGTGCGAGTCTGCTGTATTGTCGGCCTAGGAGGGTCAGCTATCAAAAGCTGGGCTTGAGCTCCTGTGTCCGAAGGTCTTTCGATGTTCGGGAGGATTCTAGCAATAGTGTTCTCGGTTCTGGCCTCTTTCTGTGTAGCCTGTAGAATATGGGCAGTGTGGTGTGCCCAAGTAACTAATTATTCGGCCGACGGGGATGGTATCTCCCAGTAGGGCTATTGTTCTAATTTTGTCCATTCTGGCTCTTCTCGTGGAGAGCAGGACGGCCTCCGTCTTGTGAGCAGCAATCTCTAGGCCGTGTCAGTGCATCCATGTCACGATTGACGTGACGACTTCCTTTAAGCTCGAAATCAGCGCCTCCATGTTCCGCTCGCTGCCGCCTTTTCTAATTCGGCTGGGAGGCGCAGCCTTTGGACCCCATCATAGACGATGTTCCAGGGAAGGGGTCCCAGGTACCTTGTGGGACACCTTTAGTCACTTCGTACTTTTTCCCTGCCATCAAGGGAACTATGGCTTACTGTTACTGTTACTATAGATAGCTTGCCATCAGGCGTAGCAACGGCGTCGGTATATCCAGGTTCCCGAGCGCTGTAATGATTTTGTCCCAAGGGAGGGAGCTGAGGGCATTGCTGACGTCAAATGTGACCATCAGACTATGCCTCCGCCTCCTCCGTGAACCCGTGTTTGTAGCCTCGACGTACTTCCGAACCGCCTGGATGGCGTGCACCGCCGAACGTCCCTTTCAGAAACCGTATTGTGTTGGTGCTAGCCTACCTGCGTCCTCGATTGCCCCCTCCAGTCGATTCGCAGCCAGCCGCTTTAATACTTTAGCCAGGTCTTTGGGTAGAACGTCTGGCACCCTTTTTGCAGGAGATCTGCAAGCGCCTTCGTCACTTCCTTTTCGCTACATCCCGTGTTCTCCACGGGGTGGTCCGGAGTTATTTCGTAGTTTGTTCTCGTTTCCATTGGTAAGAGTTCTATTACCGTCGCCGTCCCGCCGGCTACCGTTGCGTCCGTCCTGTAGGTCTTGCCTTGAGTCTCCCCTTAACTAGCTTGTAGGGAGTCCGCATGGATCGTCGTCCACTTCCTCACACAAACGGCACCAGTAGCGGTTTTGGTTGCGCTGGAGGCTCTGAATTAATTCCTCTTTGCTCTGTATGTTGCTAGTAGTCGGAGGGTTGGCTGTCCCGCCGCTTTTACCCACTAGGCTTCTCTGCGCGCCTTGTTCGTCTCTTTTCCGGCCTACGGCACTTCCTAGCACAACCAGTATGCGCTTGTGCCCCCTCTCCGTGCTGCCTGGGATTAGAATGTCGCAGCCCTCATGTAATTTTGTTACCAGTTTATCTGCCATTTTCTCCGCACTTATACAATAACATACAGAAAGTGTCTATTTCAACCACGTGTTACTCTTAGATAATGGCCACCCTTGATTCGTGAATAGTTATCGTCTCGCTATTTTAAAACAAGCTTAGAATACTGTACGCCAAACTGGACTGACAACTACCGCAAAATAAAAATAAACTTTTTGCAAATTAGTTAAATTGATTTTGTTTTTGATAAAATCATCCTTTGCCTTAACTTAACAACTTAACGTCAAGCTGTAAAATGAATCACTATTATTGAAAACGAAATCTTATGCCAATACCGCACCACTAAGCACAGTGGTGTATACACACGGTTAATGTAACATTGATTGATAACAATGAATTTCCTTGTAAGTACATTATAGAGAAATATAGTCAAATATCATAGAGAATTAGTAAAAAAATCATCTGTTCTAAATATAATAATATAGTAATTGTCCAAACAAATTCGGCAATATCGGTGCTATGGCCGGTTCAAATACGCCTAAAGTTTATTACCCGCCTTTGTTATTGAGCTTCATAGAAGAAAAAAAAATCGATGTGAAGAATCTTCACTCAACGGCAATACCAAGCAGCAAATAGCAAATCAACCATTTTTCAGAAACGGGAGGAACGAATTAGCAAGAAATTCTCCAATACTTTTTATTTGATTCATAAAGGCACCTTACACGGTCAATAATACTGTCAATACTAGTACTGTCAGTATTTGCTTCAATGCTCCTTTTATATTTATCAAGTAATCAATTATCCGGATTAACATCAGTATTCTCTTCATTACATCATTACTATACTACTACTATATAAGTAATACTGACAATATTTTAGAATAATGAACATTTTAAACATATTATCGAACAGTAATAAAGTCATTATTCGAAAATATTGACAGTAATATTGATCGTGTAAGGTGCCTATTATAGAACTGCCATGACAGATTTACTTACATTAATGAATTATCTCTATGCAGATAGGTTATACAATGTTTTTTATAAATTATAATTACTAAATTTCAAACTACAATTATTATTTATAGAAGTTCGGTTGTAAAACCTTTATTCTACCTATGACAAATAACAAATCGCAGTCCTGATATATGCCGTCCTAATTTATCGCAGTGGGTCACAGCTTCCTTGTATTGCAACCAGAGGGGACGGTTCGAATATGATAGCTAATTTTAAGCGTTTGGCATACTTCAAAGCGCTCCCAATGATTTTAAAATAAATCCAACCGCGCGCGGCCGGCCGCATCACAAAAGATTTTAATTAAGTTTAGGTTTCGTATCTATCGGGCCCGTTTGATGCATTAAGGCCCTCATCTTCGTTGGCGATGTGCCAGGAAGCGTAATTGTCGCGTATGAAGTGCTGCCGAGACGTCGGCTTGTTAATACTAAGTGCACTCGGAATACGCCCTCCGCGTTCTAGCTATGATAATGAAAAGGGCTCGGCCGCACCATGGCTAAAACACGGTGTATTTGTTTAATTATTGGTGTGCACCTGACCTTGTATTGGCGTGCGTTCACCAAAAATAATAGGCTTTCCAATTAGAATTACGTAACGCCTTCTTGAGTGCAGCCTTTACCTTGATAGTGCACACCTGCTTTTTCCAGGTGAGTAATTTGTAAATCCTTGCGACTCAGCGACATCTCTAGTGGAAGAGCTAAAATTCTACCTGCTTTACGCGCATGAATCCTGCGAAACATTCACGGATCGTGCAGTATGCGCATGAATCCTGCAGTAACTATATGGATCCTGTAGTAGCGCTCGCAATTCTGCTAGAAACTTTCTGCTTGCAAACATAGATGGCACGACCGTTTACTTTGTTGGTGGACTAATTAAGCTCACGCAGATTTTTTTCCAACGGTTGAATTAGATTGCCTCGGCTAATTTATGAAATGCAATTTTAATTTGGACCGACGGGCGCGTTGCTTTTATGGCGGTTCGTTAACTTTTGGAGTCCGGCCAGAGCAGGGGGCGGCACGTAATTGGTTTATGCTGATTGAAATCGCAGCAAGTTTGTTTTTAATTATTTCAAATGGGCAAAATACCGCGAATTAAATGTCCCCATATATTAGGTGCTAATTTAAATTAAAAGATATACATTACAGCTTAATTAATGGAATTCATAGCAGTATGGCATTTTAAAGCACATCAGGACATGAACAGGACCTACAGGACTGAATGCTTAGGGATGAGCCTATTTTGGTTTAAGAGTTTTAAATGTCGGCTGGATCACCAATGTGCCGATACAAGTTAATATGCAAATATCTAACTACTCTTGGAATCAAAAACATATATGTAGAAATTGCAGTACCGGAAGCAATTGTAATCTCGCAATATAGTTGTTTATAATAAATTAAATATATTTGTTTTCAATTTGATTATTTTAGTAATTTTTGAAATAAGTTCAATTTGACTAATATTTATTTTATTAAATTTTCTCAAGAAATGATTTTTAAAGTTATACCATAACCTTTTTCATACTCGCCATCTTCTTATTCATCGCGATTTTCATCTGTTCTAGTTTATAACAAAGATGCTGATATGCGGGATAACATTTATATTTTTCTGGTTTCGCGTATTATAATATAACTAGGTGAAATTCCCGTCGTTTGACGGGGTTTCGTGAGTCAATTGCCAAAGGGTGAAATGCTTATTGCACGACGTATAATTAATAAATTAATTTTTAATATGTAAAAAAAAACAAACCCTAACTTAATGATTGCTAATAATGAAAAACATTTAATACTCTAATTAAATATTTTGACTAAAAACACATACAAAATACTATCCTCGATGGGACTATCCACCTGCGACCTCCACTTTTATGCTGTCCGCACAAAAGTCAACTGGCAGATCGGCCTGCTTCAAAACATAGTCTTCGTTTTTTATATTATAGAGATTTTAGCAAAAACTTTGCAGTGGAATGGCACACAATTTTTCCTGAAATTTATATTATAAGAATTCATGACCATACTAGTCCTTGGTTATAGAATGTACAAAATAAAATAACTTCTATCTTTATTTATAGGGCTATCAGCCGTAAGGCTTTTGCGCCGGCAAAATTGAGAAGCTCAGGGGAGTTTAATCACCCGGTATTGACTTTAACTTCACAGAAACCCTCTGAAAAACTGTGAAAGGCGATTCGCGAAAATTAGCTCCCCGCTGGGGATCGAATTTAGACTCGCCAATGCAATATGCAATATGCACCCACCGAATCAGAATTTACTTTTTCCTGTAAGGGTGTTGCCTTCACGGACCATGCAGCTATTGTTTCTTGGTGTTTCCCTCGAGAACGTCGCTATTTTCGCTCTTTAATATTTGATTTTTTGATCTGTTAACTCTGACATTTTTCTACAACGTTTCATATAAAAATTTATTTAAATTTGCATGTTGTAATAATTCTTATTTTCTTTATTTACTAGGTCGTGGCTAACGTGTTTGTTTTTCCGCCTACTGACTTCGCAACAGCGATACATACTTTTGAAAAGAGTTTTATAGTGGTTTATTAAATTCCAGCTGATACCAGTACCGAATCTCTAAAATTTAATATTCAAGACAATCGGAAATGTAATCGATATCGCGATAGAAAACGAAATATTAAATTTAAAGCTGAAATGTATTTCCCTGTCAATAAATATGGCGTCCCTCAATAAATTGCATACCGATTTTAAAATAAAAATATACAGATTTAGTCCTCATAATACAAGCTAAATATGAGTTCGTTCAAATGTTAAATTTGATATCCTGTCAATACTGTACTTATATACATTTAAAACTGTATTTAAAATCTACTTTAATGGACTATTCTCTTATATGAAGACGTGTTCGTGTATATGATCATAGTCCTCCATTTTACAAAGCAATGTATTCACTTTACGATTTAATTTAAATAATCAAATTTTTAAAGTTTATTTTTATTGAGTGTTGTTTATAAGGCAAACAATCTTAGCTATGGTCAAGTCACATGGTTCTCATGAGTTGTTACATTATAAAATAATTTAAAAGGTACATAATACAGCGCTCTCGATATACAAACAGTACGCCTCTCTCAATAATCTCGCATAAGTATCTGTTACATGTTAAAGAGTTTTAGTTACATATCAGATTAAAGATTAATGGATTAGAAAAAGGCATATCGCATGTGGAGACAGAATAATATCTTGCCGTAGAAGAAACAAATAAAATAAAACTGTGTTCCATTACATTTAGATTATGGTAATAAAACGAACCCTATTATAATCAACAACGCCAATGGTAAATAAAAATAACAAATGCATCCCGCAATAATATAATCGAATTCAAACCCGAGTCTGCTTTTAATTAATCACTGCGCATAATGCAAATGACCCGTCTATCAGATGCATTATTGAATAATGCATACCATTTTAATCAGTTTATTCATGTCATCCGACATGTACATTTATTTCGTATTATGTCAACATTTCAACAAAAACAAGCCCCACTGGACGTGCAAAATAAAAAAAATAAACAATTGAATGAATGCATCACACGGGTAAAAATTGTTTTAGAACCATCGCAAGGCCCCTGGAAATAATTGAAAACGCGAAATTCTCTGCCTCTGTCGTTTTCGTTTCGGTTATACGACCGTTTAATTTTCAATAAGCTCGGATGAAATTTTAATAGATCGCGCCGACGAAGAACTGGGTCACGTCTCGCTAAAATCAATCGACTCGAAATTTATAATATCGGGCCCGCGGGCGTGCTTTTGGTCAAGCGAAAAATAAAAATGTTATCGATGGACGCGCGGCACTTTATGATGGTGGTGTGCGGTGCCGTTGAAAGGGTCACAATTTGTCACGGCGCGCGACGCAATCGGATGTTCAATAACGGTGAGGAATTGACCCGCTGTAAGACTTCGGCAAATTTGATTTTCGTTTTTATTAAACAAAAGTAATCGAGCGCTGGACTTTCTTATGAGTAAATTGATTGATATTGGCATGGAGAAAATGTGGTGTTTATATGGCACTTCAGCGGTCAATACACTATTAGGTTAAATTATTAATCTTATAGTGTTATAGATTTGACTTAATCTCTTAAGTGTGAATTACATTGTACTAGATTCGTCAAGAAACTTTAATTAGTTTCCAGTTTAATTTAATCATATGCTATATTACCTCAAACTATGACTAGTACCGCGCATGTCTTGCAGAAATGCACTGTAATTGATTGGTCATACTACAACCTGAATATGAATAATTAAAACTAGAAACTTGTTTAAGTTTTTTTGACAATATAATTCACGCTGTAGATCATATCTCCGCGATGCTACACGACAGCAACACAACATATAATATATGAAACAACAATAAAAAATTTATGTAATAAATGTTTTGCCACATACTAACAATTATAGTCTAAGAATAATAGACAAGGGGCGCTCAAATATAGGAAGGTTGAGAACCACTGATATGGGCTCTATCACTACGACACTACACAACATGTATTCAAAAACATTTTTCGCGCCTCATACTTACCAATTAAAAAATACCACTTCTTATAACGAACGACATTTTTCATCAACTTCTCTCTAGAAGCAAAAACTGTTATGGCCGAATGTATGTATCAGTAGCATTTTTTCTACAATATTTAGCTATGCTAAATTAATACAACCGTAATATATCCTACCTTACATATAAGTTTTAGATTTATATCTCGTTGAACGGTATTTTTTATAAATTACATTGAAAACGTAAAATAACTCGCGACAAATGCTTATTGCATGTGGTAATGTTGACTTGTTTTATGCTCCGCCGTGTATCCCCCCCACGTTATATCGTTGATTGAAGTATTTTATTAAATACTTCAATTAACGGTTATATCTTGTTGTGCGGATATATATGGTGGCAACATCCAAGTGGCATATCGTTGTAATGATGT
The DNA here is from genome assembly GCA_963942505.1 of Lordithon lunulatus. Taxonomy (NCBI): domain Eukaryota; kingdom Metazoa; phylum Arthropoda; class Insecta; order Coleoptera; family Staphylinidae; genus Lordithon; species Lordithon lunulatus. Next base: position 50,070,548 of record OZ012666.1, on the reverse strand, counting down.
TCGGCTGTTGAGGAGAGTCATGGGGGGATAGGGCCTTATTGGCCTTAGCAGGCACCCGCTGTCCGAAAATAGTCTCCGTTAAATGGAGGTGTCATAAGCAGCATATGCATATGAAAAGTAATGATGAGAATAAAATTAATTTTAACTTTATGTATGCATGTACCCGCATACCATTATACATGTGTAAAGAAAATTGGCAAATAGAAATGATAATTAAAACGATTATGAAAAAAAAGGGAAATATATATAGAAAAAATATATTATTGCTAGATATATTTTTTATTGGCGTTTATTTCGAAATGCTCTTCCAAATTGAGAAATATATGATACAATTATTCCCATCGCGGTGAAAATTGGGAAATTCTAGAAGTTCCTATCTCATGCAAAGCGTATACAGATTGTCCTCATAAAGAAAACGAGATTATATGTCTGCATCCGGTTAAAAGCTCACCTAAAAGGTAAAGGTAATTAGCAGAAATCCCCCAAAAGGTGTCTGCTTAGTAGAAAGCTTTTGTGGGTAATCCATTAAAAGAGTGTAATTGTTTATTTTTTATTGTAAACTATTATTTTTAATTGTGTTCCTTCTATTAGAAGGAAGTCTACTATTTCTAAATGAAATTATATTATATTATAGACATAAAAAGAGATAATTTCCTAAATTTATATTCATCCACGCCATTTTAACCGGAAATTTCTGGCAGATTTTTTTATATTTAATATGTACGACAACTTCTATGCATTTATATGTAGGACCTTAAAGAATTTTATACTGCATTGGGTCGGGTACCAGCATGTGACAAGCTATGCGATGCGGGTAACAATTAGTTTAGCAGACATTTTCCGGGTAGTGGTTATCTTTTTTGTTAGAATGCTTGTTTGTTTATGCTGTATACAAAAACCCAGTCTACTATGTGTGCTAGCAAATAATCAGGTACGCACAAATTGTACATTTATAAATGTTCTTTGTTCGATAATATTACTCTTATGCCAATATTTATTTTAACGCTTTCTTTTCTACTGCATCACAATTTTTATTACCTTCGCGCTTTCATTCATTCCTCTTAAATCCCCACTTGTATTTGAAAATCAAGATTTTTGGTTAGTTTTTGCTATCCTATTATAATTTCTTAATCGTTTAATCATTATAGTTATCATTACATTTCATGTGTTCTTATCGAGATCGTTTTGCGTATTAACTGTTTAGTTGTTCCCCCAGATTTAGTTGGTAATAATCGGTTCTTCCGGATTATTGCGATTTAATCCTTTATTAATTTTTGTACTTTATAATAATAATAATAATTAAATACTTTTTTTGTGTAGTACTCAGTACATAATAACACTTAATACGTAATTATATACATATATTCATTGTATTCTGCTTATAGTACATCGAAACTACACAAATCCTAAAGCTCTACCTACAGCTGTACAGTTTTGAGAAAAAATGTTATATTTACTTTTTATAGCTAATATTAATTCTTATTAATACCTGTTTGGATTTATTTTGTTAAGTTTTCATTGTTATTGATGAATACTATTTGTTGTTAAGCTTGTCTTTAGATTCCATTACTTGACAAGGATAGAACTATAGTTTTTCTATAATATATAATCGCACTGTATTATTTTTAGCAATATTGAAATGACTCAATATAATTATTATTATATCTATAACATATAACGAGAAAAAAAGTCTTCTTTTTATTGTGCCTTCCATATTCTTATTCGGAATGTTGAAGATCATTATTACTGTCACGGTATTATTAGTAGCGGCATGGACCAACAATACTGACCTTTTCCTGTTCCATTGTCTTAGGTTTTAACCACAATGTCGACATTCATCCAAGTTTCCAGCTATGTTGCCTTGCAGAAAAGTTGTAGTATTTTTAGTTTCTCATGATATGTTATAGGTTACAAAGCTTCCTTACTTTGATATTTCTTATTACCTATGTGTTTTGTTCATTCTTCTCAGGACTTCTTCCTGTTATATTAACCCAGCTCAAGAATCTACGATATACCCACATTTCTATCTTCTTCTTCATCTTCTTCTGGGCTGAATCTATGAGTATTCACGCCTCCATTCCGTATAATAATACTGATAATACGTAATATCTGACAATACGGATTTTTAGTTTTAGGCTTAGATTGCGACATGAAGTCATCCCATGCGCGAGCAATTTTACTTCTATTTTTGTCCTTCCAGTTTTTATTCATACTACAACTTAGGTATTATATTATATTATATATATATATATATATATATATATATATATATATATATATATATATATATATGTATATGTATATGTATATGTATATGTATATGTATATGTATATGTATATGTATATGTATATGTATATGTATATGTATATGTATATGTATATATATATATGTATATATATATATATATATATATATATATATATATATATATATTATATTATATTATATTTGTACTGTACTCTTTCGTTGGCTCGGGTGTTTATTTATACTGGGTTGTATTGCGGCATCCTTCCTTTGCTTATTATCATGTATTTTGTCTTTTTTGTATATGGTTTGATTCGGTACTCTTGCCCTGCTTCAGCTATGCGGTTTAGTCTCGTTAGAAAGATTGCAACTTTTGGGTGTTTTTGCTAAGTAAGGGTTTTTCAATAAGGACGCTCGAAATTTGTCAGGTGGTAGCGGCTATGTCCTAAACGCGACATCTATCATTTTTGTGTGTGAATTGTTCAGTAGCTTTGGCAAATCACAATGGAAGGCTGTAGCGTTGAACAACGTGTGCAAATCATCAACATTTAGTATCAAAAGCAGTGCTCAATTCGAGAAATGTTCCGAGCATTACGTGATTTTTATCCTCGCCACGATCGTTGTACCGAGTTGGCCATTCGACGTTTAATTGCTAAATTCCTGTCAACTGGTTTGATAAACAATCATCTACTGAAAACATTGCTGTTGTGCGTGAAAGTGTGCGGGAAACCCCAAGGCGGACAATTTCTCGTCGCTTTTCCAGAACCTTGGTGCGACTTCAAATTGGCGAATTTTGCATCGGAACTTGGGTATGTACCCGTATAAACTCCAACGGACCCAAGAACTAAGGTAAACAGCTATAGATATCGCCGTGTATTCACAGATTGGGCTTTGGAGCAGTTGGAAGTTAAACAAAATGTTGTTTAAAAAATCATCTTCGGCGACGAGGGCCTTTTCCACCATGAGCTGGAATGTAAGAATGTCATCCACTGTTGACCTGCCGTTATGGAAATCGCGTTGAATGAAGAAATAGATGAGCTGCCTACTTTTCACCTCACCGTCGAGCCTTCTCGCTATCAACATAGTATATATTTTGTAGATGTCGTCCATGAGTGTGATTCTACTATAATCTGGATTTTGCTGCTTCCATTCTTAAGGACCAGCACAACTAGCCCTTCTTTCCAGCTTTTCTGGATTGTATCTTCCTCTATTCATATTGATTATTCCGATAACCGCCTCCCTGCCACTGCTATTCAACCGTGCCCACGCCTCATTTTATTATACCATCTACACCTGCCGTTTCTCCACGTTTAGCCGGTTTAGCACCTCCTCATCTTCATATGGGCTGAAATCTCACTCCATTCCATATCTAAGTATGCTCTCGATATCCACTACTTCTACATCTCTGTTGTTTATCCCTTCACTTTTACTCTTCAGCAAGCTCTAGAGTTTGTTCTCATTTTGAATGTTTCTAATTATTGCCACTTTTTGGGCTCTCCAAACTTCCTTCTTCCTGCTGGAGCACGCTTCAAAGTGCGTCCTACTTCTCTCAATATCATCCTGCATGTTTCTCCGCGTCTCCACTCCCGGACCGCGCGCCTCCACTCCCGGACCGCGCGCCTCCACAATTTCTTGTAATTGATACATTCTTGGTCCATTCAATCCATTCTCCTCTTATGTAACCTTTCTTCTCTAACTGTCATCACGCTCTTTAATGTTTCTATCATTTCTACAAAAGAGTTCACCAGGGCAAAATCCATTTGGGCCACCTTGTTCTTATCAGAGATTTTTGTTTTTTTTTCTGGCAACTCCACCCCCTAACTGCCTCAACATTTTCTTCAGTCCTTCCATTTAGGGTCGCTGAGATTGGAAAATGGTCCGATACACCCTCGTTTTCGACCTCTAAGCGTTCTTTTAACGACCTCCATTCATCTTCCACTACTATATAATCTATTACTAAATTGCTCTTGGCTCCTTTATAAGTGTATTCGGCTTCCTAATCCCCCTGTGTCATACTATTTAACATTACAAGGTTCTCTTGCTCTACCCATTCCAACCATCTTCTTCCGTCGGTGTTCACCACTTTATCCTTGAATATGCGCTCCACACTGTCTCCTTCTTCATTTAAATTCCCACCATTTCAGTCCCGTCCATCTACTAGGAATAGGATTGATTCAACTCGTTCTTTCTCTTACTGATGCCCTCTCTTACTTCTGCGGCTCGCCCTTTATTATTATAAACTGTTCAGATTCTCCACCTTTTTCTCCTATTGCTATCGACTGCTATAGCAGGCCTTCCCCATTACTAGGATCCAGATTCGAGACTTGCCCCCATGCTAATAAATCCACTAGCTCTTCCATGCTTGGTTTCCCTATTGACACTCCCCTTGCTTTAATTGATCTTGTCAGGTTTTAGCTCTTTTGTTAAGATTCTCAATTCTTCTATAACTATGGATGGTTCTTGGCTTTCTGTACAAAGATTTTGCTTTGAGGGCTCATGGTTTTTTGCAATACTCTCCAAATTTTTAACTAACCTTGTAAATTAGATATTTTTCGCCTGCTTCGTTCTTGATGGTCCAAGTGCGGGGCGAATTGACCTTTCTAATTAGATTGAATATGTCTATGGGGTTAACAATAAACGGCCCACGCAGAATACAAATTATGCGTCTGCCAGTTATGCACCAGTTTCCTCTAGTTTTCCGTAGCATTTCATTTATTTGTCTATCGCTATAGCTAGATGTTGGATCGATTATGTTTAGTGGAACTGGTTTGGAGTTTAGTTGCTATTCTGTTGCTGACTGTGGTATAGGCTATCAAGTATATGCTAGCATTTCCGGATATTGTAAATCCAACTCCGTTTTCTACTATTTGGTCATTTGGTACCGAGTACATGATTAGTATTACCATTAGATGTTTGAAAGTGACCTTTTTCTTTCCAGTATGTTTCGGACAGTCGGGTCGCAACCGGACTGTCCGAAACATACTGAAAAGAAAAAGGTCATGATATTTATTCTATCTTCGTTGCAGTTTTGTTTGTAATATTTTGTCGTATCTTACTATTAGACATTTTGTAAAAGATTTTCACTGACTTCTGTTTGAAAATTAACACAGAATTTTAAATTATAATTATTATTTTAAAAATCACACTGCGGTGGGACTTCAACCCAAATCTTCATCTTTCGTGGCAGTACGAACATGTCATGTGTGTTCAGCTAACCTCTGGGATGCCCTAGAGGTTAGCTGAACACACACACAGTTGGTTTTGGTTCTTCGCGTAACTACAAGATAATCAATAAACATCAAAATCATATCAAATCATTTTTATTTTCTCCGATAAGATTTACATAACAACACAATACTAGCTATGGACATTGAATAAACAAAAGCTACAGTACTAAACCTTGTACTATGTAACCTTGTAGTTATTTATTAGTTACAGTGATTTGATATTGGCACCATATGTTTTATTAGAGATGTAATTACAGCTACTTACATTTTTATTAAAACCTCTCTGAAATGATGATTTTATTTCCTAGCAATTAGAATAAATATTACGTGCATTGCGTCCTTTTCAGGTTGAATATTTCCTCAACTCCCCTTATCCGCAATTATGCCGCGAATATGCTCCTCATGACTGTTATTACGAAAATAATTAGCACCGTTTAGAGGCAACGACACGGTCTACGAGCTGAGTTTAAATTACGAGGACGTTTTTGAATAATCCCCAGCGATAAGTGAAACGAAAAAGTGCATACAATTTTATCCAATTATAATAACACAGCGGTTTTCATCTTGTTTTTAATAACACGACTTGTCTCTTATCAGCGCAGCTGTTGTTTAAAGTAATTAATCATGGCGTTTTAATAATTGTCATTCGCCTGTTGTACATGGGAAATAATTATTCATAACTGATGTTCGTTAAGTTTCCGATAAATTGAGTGTTATTATTAAAGCCATTAAGATACGCTGGGCGTTGCCCGTTGATCTGTTCGCATAATTTAATTGCGTGGAAAGCTTTCTTTATTGATAAGTTGTCTCCGAGGGCTACGCGGGCGCGTTGTATTGTATATAAATTGCACAAGCGTGAACGTACAGCGTTTAGATATGTCCAGGGCATTATAATGTATGCGCACAATGGAGGTGAAAATATGCAAGCAATAAAGATAATAGATCTTGCGAATTGGGTAACCTCGGACCGCAAAACGGCGCGTTACGCGTGCCAAGCACAGCCGTAGAAATTCTCATGTCGCAACGGCGCTTGTTCCGTTTTCAAGTGCTCGCTTATTAGATTTACACGATTGTATGTGATAGGGTGAAGGGCGAGGGAGTGGAAATAAAAGCGGTATTTTTATCATTAAAACCTACCACGCGCCTCTTTTTTTATCACTTTGTTAACAAAGGATTCTTTTTATTACCAGATTGCAATGGTTGTAATTACAAGCGTATTCTTCACAATTTTAATTATCTATCTGATACACCTTACGACGTTTGTAACATTTAATAATATCATTTTGATTAATTTTACATTGTCATTATCACCATGGTAGTAAGTTTTTTCAATTATCTATTAAAGTAAGTTAAATTTATGAAAACGTGTAGTCGATTCTATGATGACGAATTCAGTTTAATTGTTTTACTAAATTATATATTTAGCATTATTCATTGTGAGTGAATTATAATAATTATATTAGTTTCATATTTTAGTAACAAAAATTTATTGGAACTGTTTAACTAATAAAAATCCAATCCATATAATGTATATGATCATGCAGATTAATATTTTGCTGTGACATTTATTTGTTTAATATCCTGGATGATATACGTTTTCAATGCATAAACACGGATATCGTGATGTTAATAATCGTTTTCCATTTAGCAACGCACAATTTACGTGACGCATTGAATGGCTGCCATCATTCCATAAGTAAACAGAGCGTAAAACAACAATAAAACACGAAATCATCCAGTTATTATTAGTAATTGATTTTTTTCCAAGTCGTTTTATCCGCGCAGGGTAATGTTTGTGCAAGCAAAAGGTTTTTATGTGGTACTTCACACGTTAATGCAGTCGTTTCTCTAGATGCGAGAATGGTGTGTGCGTCTAGACGTGCAATATTGTCGAGAGGGTGTTTTTAGTCGGGAATGGCAGATATAGCGCGTCAAGTGGATGCTCGAGGACGTTGTTGTCGTAAAAACCGGCTAGGGGTGTAATTTTACAATACATTGTGTGCTTGAGGAGAATATTTTATATGTTATAACTAGGCGAGCGACAATTAATCATTAATACTATGGTGTTATGTTTATTCAGATACTTTCTTTTATAGGTGAATGCTTCTAATAAGCTTATTATGCATTAAGAACGTACATAAGCTTATATTATATTTGATCTATCCAGATTAAACTTTAGTATTACTAATGACAAACAAGTTGGCCTTATTACTTGGAATCTATTTAAATTACAATCCAGAAAAATACTCGTACTCGTATCCTGCTATCCTTTCTTCTGCCCACTTCTGCCTCTCTTCCTCTGCCCTTTCTCTGAGATTCCACTGTACCTCTTTCTTTCCTATGGTAAGATCATCGTCAAATATAAGTTAGTGTCTCTGAAGTTTGTCTTTGCTTGCATCAAACTACTTTTCTCTTTCCAGGCCGGCAACTCCAGCTGAACTGTCGCCTCGCGTCCTGAACTGGGGACGCGAGGCGACAGTCCAGCTGGCCTTGGGTCTCCTGGCTTATTATGCTCAGCCTTTGTATTATCGGTATCACGCCTTCTCCTCTAATCCTATACCCCACCACATTGTTCTTTCTGCCCTTTGTCCGACCTCCATTCTCTTTTCTATCGTATCCACCATTTATCTACTACCCGCACCCACTCTCTTCTCACGCATCGCCACTAGTTGGTCCAACTCGTCCATCACATTGAATATCTGTATACCCCTTTATTTTTAATTTTGTATTATTTATTTGTATTACTATTCTGGGTATTTATGAACAAAAATGTATTTTAATCATGGAAAAACACTTTTAAATAGTTTACAAATTTACAGAGGTAAAATCAGATTTACATTTTTATCATGAAGCACTGGAAATTACTAATGAGTTTTGTAACATAGTAATCGTAAACATCTTGGGTAAACATGGACATTCAGTGAGATAATAGCGACATGTAATTGCGATTGTAAAATATATAACCAATATTTTTTACAGATGACGGACATACACTTTTCAGAAATGAAACTGATGTGCGGATTTTTGCACGTGTACAATACTGTATCCATATATGATAGAGTGAAAAATTATTAAAAAATTAATTATCTGTTACTTATATGTTTCGATTAAAGCAGCTTTCCCAACAAATTATTATTGTGGTATTACTTTTAATTTGTGATTATCAAATTAGATAACAAAACCGCAGTGTCCTAGATTGTTCAATGCTGCTTGTGGCATGTACGCCTTCATATGACGCCGTCCCGCCGGGTCTCGTTTTATTCAAATAAATTTAATTACAGGTTTAATGACAGTGAGGGACTCGGCGACGACGTGCCCATTGCGCGGGGCTCGGCTTAATGGGGCGCCGGTATTACGCAATCCGCTTCTCAAAAGCGCATGAATATATGCGAATGTGCAACTTAGGCGTGGACCATTGTCACACCGGTATTTAAATATCGAAATGGTTGCTGGAAGCAGGCGAAAAAAAATGAATACATATGGAAATGGCCGCATTATGTGTGCGTATTGTTAATGAAAGCGTATGCAAATGGATGAATGTATTATAATGAAATATATTCCGATATTTATACACGTATGGTGGCACTTTATCACAGGAAAGTAGGATTCAAATTTATTTCTGAAGGGCTCGTTAATATGAGTGATTTGACGCCCACAAAATTTAGAAGAATACTAAATTATTCGTATTCTACATATTTTTGCAAATTAATTTTAGCAATGGAAAGTTATATAGGGGGGAAATTAGCTATTATTGAAAATATTGTAAACTAATTTGTTCCAACGATTAGCTCATTGTCAGACGGTAAATGGTGCATAGTTTGAGCATTTACTTTTATTGTTTAATTAAATATTATTTCTGGTTTCCTGCTTTTCTTTAGTCTGACATTTGAAATTATTTTTCTCGAAACTTTCCTTATGTGTCCTATATTATAATATATCGCTGATCACAGAGAAAAAATCCCTTTCAAAATTCGCATTAAAAAAATAGGGTTGTCATTTGAACAAATTCCAATGGCGTCATTGCTTATTCAAAACATCTCGAAATTGACTATTGTCAATTTAAAATAAAAATCGACGTCGTCAATAAATTTTTGGAAAAATCATAAAGGATTTATTGAATTTATTCGCTATTTAATTTCCACCCTGTATAGTGGTGGTAAACCTCCATGCGGTCATAAAATTATATTTACCGCGTTGTCATTTTGGCAATGACGGTAGATTTATATTAAATAAATATCGATCCGAAATTCAAGACATTTGAAGCCTTTTCCAATTACATTAGCAAATACTTCATGGCGTTTGAGATACATCTTGTGAATGTTTTGTGAACCATACCATTGCGCATGCTTATGGCTAAATCTATCTTATACTAGCAAAACGACCGAATTACTAAAAAAGTCTACGTTGAAATTTGACGTGTCACCTAAAGTTTAATGTAGGCTTTTGTGTGCCCACAATGGTATATTTCCATATGGTTTACATGAGCTACTCCTTTGCTACTAAGGAGCCTTACATTCAAATGGGCCAATAATTAAGTAGAATACCTTGATAATGTATTATTTCTGATAGATCTTATTATCCGTTAGCTCGTCTGTATTATTTGATAATATACCAAATTATATTCTTGAATGTAATTTAATTACATTATTCCTTTAGCGTTATATCCCTGCGGTTTATTAATACATATATTAAAATATTTGTTTCATTAATTAGATTTTTGGTTAATAAGGTAGATTATTAGAACAAACTACTTTGCCCTCTGTCTAAAGTAACAAAGAAATATATCACAAATACATTTGTAATATACAATTCAATCTAGTAATCTGTAATTACCCTTTATAATCATTAAATTACAAATTACAAGTAGAATATCTCCCTGAAAGTATAATTCAAAAACCATGACGATGCTGAAAGTACAGTACGTAATAAGTAATAAGTCATACAAGAGAAAGTTAGGAGGGTCAAATAATAACAAATACCTGACAATTTCATCATAGTTTTTGAGCCCCTGCAGCTCCGCGCAGCATGAAGTATAAAATCCATCGGACACGTGTAAAAGTTTCTGGCACTCAATTGGTATACTCGTATGATGGATCGTGCTGTATTCACAAATATTCTCACAGCGGGGTCGTATTGCCACCGGAATTAGTGCAAACAAACATGTTATTTCCGAAAAGTTCCCTTTAAAAGTTTCGACACAGTTTTTCCACACGTTAAAGCAATCGTATTGTTTGCTAGACACATTGGAGGCGCCCAATCAATTGATGCTATATATCGGCTAGATGTTTTTTTTTTATGAAATTATAGATTTAACTATAAGATAACTAATTACTTTATAATAACATGACCTTTTTACAATTAAATTCTATATATAGTGCTTTTTTAAAATGCTTGCTTTTACGTAAATAATAAAAATCAATAGTTCGTTATTTAATTTTGAAATTCCATGGATGATTTAATTTTAAAGTATTAATTACCTTTTTATTTCAACTTCTGGCATAACAATTAATTGCATTTGTAAATTTATTAATTATCTGACTAGAGTAAATTAATTTATTTGTGTATTTCAATGTATTTTGTTTGCTGCTCTACTTTTTTATATTTCGTTCTCATACGAACCAACAATTGTTGTCAGTTGTTATTGAATGCCGTACAATTTCCTACCGATAAATGCATATACAAGCTAAAAGGATACATTTCTTATTTATACCTCTGCATAGGAGCTCCATTATCTTATCGCAAAAGATATAAATGGGTGATATCCAGGGAGTACAACGACAAGTGGCTGAGGGGATAATAGATGGTCGCGTCTCGATCTGATGGGAGCCCCCATCAGGCCGCATTGGTTGGCGTAGCCTCCGCGATTTACACAACTAGCCAATTATTTGTTTGTTTTTTATGCGATGCCAAAAATTAGCTATTATAATTAAATTTAGAATCTTATATCGGAAAAACGTTGATGATTATAGAATATGGTGTGCTTGTTTCATCAATGTTCCAGTCGTCTATATACACTTAAAACGTTTGTAACATATAATCATTAAAGTTGAGCATGTGAAAAAATAACTCAACCTTTCACAATGTAATTACTTTGTATGTTTATGTACAGTTCACCAATTGTATGTAATATTGAAACCATTTTAACTTTAAGTAAAATATACGTAAATATTTAAGCTTGCGTCATTACTCGATACTATTTGTTGTCCACAAAACGGTTAACTGTAACTTAAAATATTTGTGTTTTAAGTTTGGTCCCTTATAGTATTTAGTACTCACAGTTCAGTTGCAGACAATATCTTTAAAGAAAAGTAAAGATCGTGTATTCATCGTATTAGAATTGCGGTACATCTTATGTTGATTTATGACTATTTTAAGTTTTTAGTATTATTCTTTACGCACTGTAACAGGCTAAGTTTATTTTAAAACAGTTATGATCAATATCAGTTGTAGAAAATATGTTTCTTAAACTAAATAACTCGTGATGTGAAGTGCTCCGGGATTACTTATTTTCAACGAAAAGGCTTGACCGGTTTCATAGATTTACAAATATGGAAGTGAAAAAGTCTGGAGCGTCCATTCAAACAATTGGTGCGTGTTGGTTTTGAATGAAGTGTGCCATGAATGACATTTGGCATTGATGATTCATTTAACAGTATTCAAATATATTACTAGTTTGTTTGTTTGTTTGTAAGGTAAAGCTTGAAACATTTTTGAAGAATCATTGTTAAAATTAGCATCGACGTACTTGTTAGTCAGGACGTTTTTTTGTAGACTTTGTCATTTTTGTTGAGTTGAGCAGAGAAATTGCGTGTTTCCTTGTTCGTGGTAATATTTATAATTGTACCAAATATCTGGTTACTTATGTTCCGTTCTCTATTGTAGATTCAAGACGGCAGATCTCCTATGTGGTGGCTGAAAATGAACTATATTTTGTAGGAATTTTGTTTGCTTAAAATTTGGTTTTTCATCATACACATGACTACATCCAAGGTTTTATTAGTTATACCTTAAAAGTACATTAACAATTACGCATTGATGTAGAGGAGACTGAAATCGTATAATTTTAATGAACTCAGCTGATCAAACAATAGCAAAGATCATCTGTTAACCTACTAACTCTTATAAAACAGTTAGCGTTTGAGTCGCGAATAGGATCATAATGTCCTTCTAATGACAATCAGAAGGTCTACTGAAGAATTCGGTAGTGGTGCTCATGCTTGTCTATGTTTCCTAGGAGACTTGTACTGCATTCTGAATCAGGATATATACATTTGTGACAAACCATTGGTACTCCGAACTTTAAGCATTTCCTCTTTCCAATTGGCCACTGTCGTAAATGTTCAATGCATGTCTTACATACGAAATATGTAATAATAATGTAGTTTATCCTCGTCTCCCAAGTGAAGGCCCACATAGGCCATATAAATCCCTTTCGCACAGCCAGATATAGGTTTTCTATTTTATTTCCAAGTGTATTCGCCACATACATAACTATAAATGTCTGGATGATTCATTCACCTATGCCTGCTTGTGGTTTTAAAAATTAATTGTTTTATTACTAACTGAAAAACGCGGAAATGATAGTAAAAATTATAACACTTCACCTACGTAATATCAATCGCATAGTACACTCAATTGGGTACTACAGAGTTAATATGGGCGGGGCATTAATTATTTCGTAGTAGGGATGACGTAGGTGTAGGAATATCGGGCTTCACGATCATGGATCATGCGTACCAGATAAAATTAGCTAATTAAATCTAATTTTAGGAACCAAATTTTAATTATAGCCCCTGATATCATAATTTTATTATAATTTTTGCCTTTTATCACGAATAAATGAATTGTATTTGAAAAAGAGCTGCTACGAAAGAAAAACGAGGTAGTTTTGGAATCAGCTTTACCAAAAACAGTTTTTACTTTACCGGCACCAAACCAACATTTTTATGTGGTTGGGCAGTGTTATTTACGTTAATACAGTACATATGTATTTGTGTAAACAATTTAGTCTGGGTGCACGAAATAAAATATTATATATTATTATCTATGAGATTAGTATTAAATAGAGATATTTCCAATGGATTATGATGTTTTAATAATAATATACTATTATGCTAAAATACTTGGACCGGTAAATTCAGAGCGTACACTTTGGAGGTATTGTTCAACGCACAATGCATTAAATATTAATCCCTCTCCATAACCAACTAACATATTTATTCAACTAACTAACCCGAATCCAGTGCATCCGACATAGCTAGTATATGCTAAACAGAAACGACGTATGTTCTACGACTCAAAACATAGTTTATACAATATTTGATAATTCTCTCCATTCAGTAAGAAGTTCAGTCATCATATCATGCCTAGTTGTATTAAAACCGAAGGATACAAAGGTTATTCAGACCACATTCCCTTCTGGAGCAGACGTACATATAAGTTTATGGTCACAGTCCTTGGACCCGACGCTACTACGATCATCAAACGGTATTTATTGTACCCTTCCGCTTTCGTTATCGTTAAAAACTTTATGGAAACGTTTCTTAGGACTAATATCAATAAGGCGTCGACATATCTATCCACTATTATTTTAATAGCTACATCAGCAAGTGTTAAATGATAGCACATTATATGATGTACTTGTAGTTTTAGTGCTGCTATTATTCTGTAATGAGCTAGCATATTATAACATATGTCGCTTTTAAACGGGCTAAAGGACTGCTTATTGCGACATTCCATGGTAGTGGATTCTCTATGGACATTACCGAATTTCAATTACTCACAAAAACAAAAAACAAATACAACTCAACATAATATCTAATAGTACAATATAATCCTACAAACTAGAAAAATATCCCTCCTCACACTAGTTCTTCTGTACCCTCATCCACTTTCTTTCCACGTCAACCTTCTTCGCATTTCTTAACCATTTACTCACCTTACTGCTATCTTCCACCCACTCTGCTTATTTGTTGCCTAGTTGCCACCACGTGTTACTTACTACACAGTACACACGTGGTGCATACTTATTACTTATTACATATGTAGTTAAGTGGTTCCCCGCATTCGCCACTCCACATAACCAGGACTGCACAAGCTCTCAGTCATTCCCACCAGCCTTTCTTGCCAGTCCATATCCATGAACTCAGTTCCTGGGCTTCCCATTCCTCTCAGCTTATCCTCCACCCACAACTTAGACATATCTACTATTTCATAAATCCTTCCTCTATCTTTTCTCTATCCGCTTTCTGCCCCACACCTTTTACAACAGCAATATTCCTCGAATTTCACTACCCTCCCAAAGGACTTACAACTTGATCATCCCTTTCGTTCCTGCAGGAGCACCGACATAGGCATTGATCACTGTCGAAAATGTATATGTGTGTGTATGTCTGTAAATAAAATTCCGGGAAAACGGCCAAACCGGACAAAATTTTAAAGAAACATTGGAGGCAAATTTTATTAAAATAATTTTTGCGAAAAATCAATACTAGATATTACATGATCATAATGACGTAAACAAAGTTGTGGGAACACGGCCGAATGGATCGCGAAAAAGTTTGACATCAACTGTGAAAGCGAAATCGGGTGAATATTTGAGAAAAAATGGTCAACTACTAGACAAAAGCCTTAATTTCCTATAGCGCGCATGGCACGGGGCCGCACCAATAAAGGAACGAGTGGCGCTGTTGTACAACGTCATCGGCGGTGACTAGTACATAATTGGGAATATCTTGTGGTGCCCAAACCAGATTTTTTCTTTTCGCACACACTCTTAAAATTCATTTTCGCCTGGTCGGTTCTCTCCAACTTACGTCTCTCATATATCCATTCCGCCATATCGCCTTCTTTTTCCTACACTACTCATCCAACCACCTATCTCTCTGCCTGCCGCTCTTCTTCCTCACCACCATAACCATTATTACCCTCTCCAACTGCTGTATCGAGTGCACCTCCACCTACTGCACGCCCTTGCTGCCACTCACCACCACTTCTACCGGCATATGGTCTGACCCCCTTCGTTTTCTACTCTGATATGTTAGTAAGTTCATTCCTTCTGATCGTTTTGACTAATGCGTAATCTATCCACTCACTTATATGTTTCATTGCCGTTTTTACAGAGTATTTAGTTTAAAATAGATCACATGACGAGTACAAATAATGTTATTGTTTAATGCAATTTTCTACTGCTTATTGTCACAACTAATAACAACAATGGCATAGTAATTGCCATTATTCGTACTTAAATGTAATTTATTATTCATTCCATTACCTCCAATTGTAATTTTGTTATTTTTGTAATCGATTATGCTGCAGATACACCAGAAATATGCGCAACGTATGTATTAGGATGCGAGATTAATTCACATAAAATAGATTTATTTTATCCAGAATGAATTTGAATAATATTGACAATACTGGCCTTTCTCGTCATTCGCAGCTGGAGTTATTTCGGGTAGGTGATTTTGGATGATGTTGGTTAGGTTGGTACGGTTTTGTGGGTTTGAACAACACCACCGATACAGATAGTGTTGGTTTGAATCGTACACTGTATTATGCCACTGGTTTTACGAAGACAGTTTTAAAATTATTATAATAGGTCGTAGTGTACTAGTTAATGGAATTGAATAATTAATATTCCGCGAGAATTAATCATACTAATGTTTTATTCTTTATTTTATTTCAGGTGAGTGTCTGTCGTTTCGTATGAATTCAACATCCGATGGTTCGCTAGAAAGGTAAAAATATAGGTTTAGGATTGCACTGTGTTTTATCTACATCATTTCTAGAGACTAAATGTGGGTTTATTCTGAAATAAAAATAATAATTAATATTTAACGATAATTTTGATCGTTTATGCTCACAATAAGAATACGTACTGCCAACTGTAAAGTGCAAAGTGATAGTTTTGATTTTTTTTTCAAATATTTAATGTTATTTAAACGATAAGAAACATGGAAACTATTCTCTTTCTTTGAATAAGATATTCTTCTTGTGCACTTTGAAATTATGATGCCTCCTATGTTGATCAACAAACTCTAAACTAAACTATCAATTTGACATAAACCAGGCAGGTATGACAATCGTAATGTCAAAAAGAAATGAATGTCTTGTGAAGGTTATGTATTCAATAAAGTTTGTTCAACATGACATTATTTATTTAATATTATTAATTAGGTTGGCACCATAAACACCTTAATAGCCTTTTGAACTTTATTTTTATTTATTATTTGTTATATTATTTCAGCATAAACCCACCTTAAGGTAGTAATCATTCTATAGTTTGTACGCCGATATAAACGCAATAATAATAACAAAATGTAGGTATTGCAAATAACTATTAATTGGAAATACTAACATTTTGTTTCTAGTGCGATACATTTCAGTGTTGTTGCCGTTGGTCGGTATATACTCCTCAGAAGTTATCTTCATGCCAGTTTACATTCTGCTTTCTCATGCCCTGAACAGACATGTATCCTGAAAACTACGAAATATGGTCCTCTATTCATATAAAATAAATTTCAGAGCTAACGAGAAGGTGTTTTATTAATTTACCTACATTTTATACTTTTCAATTGTGTAGTTTTTACTAAAATATGAATACTTCATAATTTTATTTAAAACTTATCGTCATATAAGCCTGTTACTATAGCTTGTAGCGTGTACAATACTTTTAACTATTAACTATTCCTTTTGTAAGAATTTAAGAATAACAAAATATTATATCTGTTTTGCCTATAAATATGATTTGAATAAAAATTGGTTTAACAAAAAGGGGTCATAATCCAGCAAATTTAATAATTTAAAGTACTATTTATTTATTCTATTCACGTCCTCGGCATTTGGTAAAACTCATTTCATGAAAGTCTGGTATTTAATGCATATTATGAAATTATAAATTTTTACGCGAACTTCTGGACTGTAAAATGCCGGCACATTACTTCATGACCTGACTTAATTAAAAAATATAAGCTTTAAATGAAACGAATACCAATTTCCTAGAATATCAAAGACATTCTCTGATAATCAAATAAAAATTACATAATTCAATCCTACACTAACTTTTATAAAATTAATTATAATAGAATCTTTACTAAAAACTTAGGTTATTAATTTTGTCGTTTTTCTTTCTCTCTTACTTACTAGGGGGCTTAAAAATATTTCAAATATAGTAATTCAGGGTACGAGTTTTACTTGGTAAACTTGGTAATGTGAATAACGGCAAGATATGAGCCTGCGAGGATGAAAGTGGCGTAAGCCACATTTGAATTGTTTTGAAAAGGAGATGATTTTGCATTTACTATTTATGTAAATCGACGTACGCAGTTACTTTTTTGTTTATGAATAAATTGATTTAATGTCTGTAACTGGGCACGTCGATTTACATAAACGGAAAACGCAAGCTCTTCTCCTTCAAAACAAATCAAATGTGACTTATGTCGTTTTTTTTCTTTCTTACTTACTGGGGTGCTTAAAAATAGTTTATATATAGTAATTAAAGATATGGGTTTTGTATAAGGTGTGTATTTGTAAATTTGTTAATGCCAATAACGACAAGATATATAATGGAGATTTGTTGAGATTAGATATGGTTATCAACAGTTATATAAGGTTAAATATATTTAGGGAAGGTTAACTAGGTTTAGGTCAGTTGATGTAAGGTCAGATAAAACTGTCCACAAAATATCATATAACGAAATCTATCTGTATCAAATTAATTATCGCCAAATTTGATACAAGAAAATGTTAATTTCCCTGAGTAATGCTATTAGTGATAGGCGCTATCTAATAAATTGCACTGTCCATAGTTTTTTTACGTGAGTACCACCCTTGCCCATAGGCTGTGTGCAATGTGGCCCCTCGAGTGTCTCTAACAGTATCCAGAAAAGTCTCCCGATTAGTTATGGATTCGAACCACCAACGTTCCGTATGGAATGTCTTCAGATCGTCGCGTGCGCCAATGTATCTGTTCGTTAGTTTGTATATCTATCGACTACAAATTATCTATAGTCTTATGAGTTAAAGTATGAATATCAGATATTATCCATAGTACATAAAATCTGTTTGTATACAAATATACCGCTTTTGGCGCGTCGCTAAAAAAGTAGTGGTCGTTTCGGTCGAGCGACATTCGGTCTTTCGGATGTTAACCTCTTCTTACTCATTCGTGATTTGAACTAGATTTTTTGTCGATGTTCTTTTAATCATTGATCTGCAACTATCAGTATCAGTAGATTTATTCCATAATGCGATAAGGTTTAGATAAATAATAATCTAAAGCGTCTTTCGCAGTGTCCACGATCATAAATAGCATGTTTGTAAATACATAATAATGTATTAATAGTGTAAGTTACAACTTGACCCGGATGACATCATTTTTTCCACTGCATCATCCGCATTCTGTCTAGTAAAAGCGTTGACCTTTCCTGCAAACTAAATTAGCCGCAGCTTTGTGGTGCATCAATCCATAAAATACGCTCCCATCCCATATCCCGTTTTACCCTTTTCCAGGCATCAGAATCCGATAAGTTAGCCTATTTTATCGCACTAATCCCATGGTAATGCCCGTTTACGGAGCACCATCGCGGTTGCCCCTCTCTGCGCTATATAAATACCGTTGGTGATGGATGCAGCGGGGGCCCGTGACTCGTTTGTTGCGCTCGTGTACGCGTCCCGTAATCGGCGGTACGTGAGCCCCAGCCCGACTACAACATAATTCCAGCACCTGTTCGCGCGATTGGATTTTTCGCATTTTATCATGACGGGCCTCTTGTTTAACGGGCCCCACTGCACCAGCACGCTGCAAATTAATTAATGGCGGAAATGCAGTATGCAGGCACTGGAATGAAATATAAAATTGATTCACGGAAAATTGATGAAATTCCTTTAATTTTCATCCATATGTCACTGAATGTACCAACAGTATTAATACATATGATGAAATATGTAAAATTATATAGTAATCATTTGAACGAGGAAAATGCAGTAATGGTAGATGGCTCGACAGAAATTGCACTTGGTCACATATCCAGTGAACATTTGAGAAAATTGGTATGGCGATAATCCAGACAAAATTATTAAGCGTTCGAAACATATTTAGTGTTGTGTAGAGGTGGAAGATTTCATCAATTGATACCAAATATAATGAGTAAACTCCGGTGTTTCGCTGCCACCATCTTAGGATTCAGGAAAACTCTTAGAAGTTTAACGTTTCGGCCCTGCCGGTGGCATTTGCATTTTCAGACCTCCATATGTATGCTCTTAATCTTTAGATTTCATTCCAACAAGATATTTTAAAGATATTCCGTGCGCAGCGTTAGAATCTTTTGAATTTTGATGTATGTGAATAAGCTTAATAATAATTTACAAAGAAAACATATTTTCATATTTAAAAATCCAGGGCTGAACGGGTTAAAATGTTGTATGCATAATTGGTAATATTTATTAGTCAGTGTGGATTTTGAGTGAAATGAGCGAATGAAAATAAACGTTTGGAAGTATGATACTGCTTTTATAATCCCGGTCCTATTAATTGAAGGGCCAAGTCCAGGGTCCAGGTTGCAGATTTTCTAATGGGGTTGTAAAGTCTACTCGTACAATCAGACGCTAATTATGTATGTACATAACAGTTGTAAGGAAACAAACAAACTTTTACTTAAACTATAAAACAACATATCATATCTTTAATGTTAGTAATACGTCGTCAAGCTTCGATATAGGAAGAAGTCAAAAAGACGATATGTTGTTTTATAGTTTTTAGAGGAGAAAAATTATGACCAGGTAATTAATTTCATATGAATAAAAAAGATTCACCAACGAGAAGCAGGTGCTCCTATTGCATATTGAACTCAGACACCGAACCATGGTGATTATAACCAAAATCGCGTTACAGTTACCATCATGGATATATAATACTGGTTGTCATCATGAGTGAAAGTGACGAATATATAAAGAACCATACGAACATTATTTATATTGACAATTCACAAACACTGGCTCCACGAAATGCCAAATATGAGGCAATTGACATAATTATGAATATATATATATATATATATATATATATATATATATATATATATATATATATATATATATACATATATATATATATATATATATATATACATATATATATATATATATATATATATATATATATACATATATATATATATATATATATATATATATATATATATCTGCAGTATTCTTAGAAAATCTATTATTTGGTAATTTTTTTTAATTACCTCAGTTACAACTTTTGTCACAGAAGTATGATGCAGACCAACATATTGAACCTAGATTCTCTACATATCTCAAAGATATTTTAATTATTTTAATGTGAACAATATTGGAAATAAAACTACCACTGTTCTCTCCTGACTATTCAATCAAAATATAATTGCTATCCATTCCACATTCTATTTGCTAAAATTTTCTTTGTCCTGTGAGGAGGAAATCTTCGAAGACAACCATGCCTCACTATCACCTCCTGCTCTTAGAGGCATGGGTAATGCGGTTTCGCCCCGCTTTCTGCTCGGGGCCCTTACCGACCAAAAGCTAGACTCACATTCGTAAATGGTGTGTGCGGGGTCGTCCATTCGGTCCCAATGTCTACATCTGCCTGTATTTATCTTTCTGATGCGGAGCAGGTAGTATTTGAAGGAAGAACCGCTTGGCTCATGTCGTGCTGGCAGTTCTGTCCCAGCGTCTTTGCCACTCTGTCATGGTATTGATCCTGGGTTTTTTCTTACCGTCTTTCGGGGTCGTGCCTCTCTTCATTTCATGGTAGACGCCGTACCTTCCTCCACCAGCAGGTCCGCCGTGATGATCGCGGCGAGCACTTCCACCGCATAGGTGCAGATGGTATACGCCCGGGTGATTCTCAAGGCGCTGGTACGAAACGCCCTCCTTAGTTTATCTGCATTTCGCTTGGACCTTGTTGCATCTGCCCAAGCCGGTGCTGCATCGACAATTTGGGCACGCGAAACTGATAGGAGTTTGCGCTTCCCCTCACCCGGGCCGCCTATGTTTGACAAGAGCTGCGACAATGCGGCTTCGGCACGAGCAACTTTCTTCGTTGTGGTCAGCACCTGTACTGTGTGGCTGGTGTTGGCCTCCAGCAAGTTTCCCAGGTACTTGATGTCCCTGCGCATGATCTGCCGCCAGCATCCTTATGGCGTTGGCAGCCTCCTGGTTGACAGGATGGCGACTTTTGTCTTCGGTACTGCGATCTTGAGTTCAAAGTTCTCCATCCATCTGTCGATTTTCTCAACTGCTAGTCGTAGCTTTGTTTTCGTTTCGTCGAGGTCCTTCTCTTAGGCCACTACGGCAAGGTCGTCCGCAAAAGTAATAGTATTTATGTCTGCCGGTGGTTGTAAGTGAAGAACGTCATCGAAGTCGACGTTCCAGAGAAGGCGTCCTAGGACGGAGCTGTAGCACTCCCCTTATTGCGAAGCTTTGGCTGCCCGAGGGGCATTCGTACACTACCTCTCTCTTTCACTGAGGTACTTTCTGATTAGATCTTAGCAGGTTGTTTGGTATTTTCCTGCGCTCCAGTGCTGCTGTGATGACTACCCATGGTATCGTGTTGAAAGCGCCTCCACGTGAAAGAGTTCGCCTCTGTCACTATCCTGCGAACCGCCAGTCTGGCGTCGCTGGTCGAACGGTTTCTGTGACAGCCGAGCCCTCCGGTCGATTCGGTGGTCCGGTCCGCAACCAGGCGCTCCACCACTTTAGCCAGCTCGTTCAAAAGTGGTCGATAAAAATCTGGCTCATTGGACGGCTTTCCCTAGGAATCGGCACTAGGCAGACTGACTTCCACCTAGCCAGGTGAGTTATCCTGGCAGTAATAGCGGGAGATGCTGCTCGGATTAACTCGTTGGGGAGCTCTTCGGGCCCCGGTGCCTTCCTTCCTGGAAGCTGTGCCTATGCCTGCTTTGCCTCCTCTTCATTCCAGTTTCTAACCTCGTTGTCCAGGGTTGCTGTAATTCATCTGCCTGGCATCCCTACTGGCCGGAAAGAGGGTCTCTACCACCGCCTTTAGCCCTCCCAGTACAGCGGCGTCTGGACCAGGCTGAAGTGTTGTGTCCGATGTTTTTCATGATCAGCCTGTAGGCCCCACGAGTCATGTGCGCCTCCCTACATAGCTTGGTCCAGCGCGCCTTCTGAATTCGCTCAATATCTTGCCTGTATTCCCGCCCCAGCTGCTGGTACTGCACCCGGAGGATCTCGGTTGGCGCACCTGCTGCCCCGGCCCGTTGGAAGCTTTTCCTGTTGCGCCCCTCAGCCTCACACCACCAGTAGACCCTCCTCCTCCACTGGTGGTGTATTTCGTGGGCACTGTACTTCTGCATGCCTGTTTCACAGTTGATGTAAGTTCATCTTCCATGTGTGTTGCGTTTGTTGGTGATGCGCTTTCTATTTATTGGAACGGTGCTTCCTCATCTACTGCGTCCAGAATCCACCGCCGCTTGGTGTCTGTCTCTGGAGTTGCTGCCTTGGTAAACCTATATAACCTATATAGAACCGTAGTCACGCTTGCATGTAGTTCTTCTAGTTTTATAATATGTAGAGAGATGAATCAAATAGTGATAGTTTTATTATAAATAATAATTAGTATGGTACTAGGGTAAGTACCCGACCTATCAAAGAAAAACAACTTTCAGAAAAGATTTCTTTACTTCTCAACATTACTATTGTTCATTCGCTTCAGGGTATCGTTTATAGTGAGAACTGTCGAGCTCTTCAAAATAGCCACCAACCGCAGACCTAACCTCTTCATTGTTGGCACATCTCTTAAAGAATAGGATGTGCAAGGAAGAAAATTATCTCATTGATTTGGCTCACTATGATAACTTTTTCGCCACATCCGGTCGTTTTATTCTTGATTTCATGACTCAAACGTTGCAATAAGTTCGCATACTACTCACCGTTGATTGTTATTCCTTTTTTTGAAGATAATCAATGAAAATTGACACACGCGCATCATCCATAGTTATGAATCTATGATAATGAATCGATTTTAATGCTGCGAAACATCGTTAAAGACTCGATTGAAATATCCACCCATCGCGTGCACAGCTTTCTCATGTCCAACATTTTCAGTTATGTGCGATCTACTGCACTTTCTGATGGTAGGTATTTACCTACCATGTCTGTTAGCACTTTCAAACGATGGCCATACAATGCCATTATGTAGATTTTCTACCGCGTGGTCACCTCAGTTGGTCGTTTTGGCAGCTCATACGGTCTCGTGTAAACACTGCCACCCAGTAAATGAAGGAGCACACCATCCCAGGGTAGAATCAAGCTGCGGTGTGATATTGGTTGAACTGCGACCTTTCAAATTCACTGAGAACGTTCACTTGTGATGGCTGCCAACCAAATACTAAACAACGTAGTTTCTTCAAACTTTTAACTTTATACGGTTAGGACTTACTAACATTGCATATATTTTTCCAACAACAAGCGCCATCCATTCGCCATTCGGTTACTTCTGGGACTACAATCGTACTTGGTCCGGTAAATCCAGGGCGTACTCTTTGGAAGATATTGTCCAATACACAATAAATAATAATCCATTTTCCACAATCAACTAATACATTTTATTAACACCTAAGTAACTAACTTAAAGCATACAATAACTAATAATTGTTTTAACAGTTCAGGAACATGACAACGGACGGTCTATCCAAGACCGATGCACTAGCCCACTAGTTCCGCTCAAATTAAAATTTTCTACCTTGCATTATTAAGCTGCAGTATTTATTTTAAAACAAATATGTATTTATCATAGTGTAATATATACAAATTTATAAATAACATAGTGTATATATTACACTATGGTATTTATAAATCTGTACCCACTGTAATAAGTTATTATCACATCACTCTATAATTGGATACACACTTACCGTTTAGTTTTTTTTCACAACCATAAAATAAAATAAAAGTGATATATACATTGAATTTAATTATATAATTTATTAATATAAAATATTTATTCTCTCGGTTTCCCAATTAAAAATACACAATTCACAACCGAGCATTTAATGAAGCCAGTAGCCCAAATAAAAAAAAACTGGTTAAAGCAGCTTCTCCACGTTTTAATCACATAATGCAAATGAAACACCCTTTTTTAGTATTCGACCGAATAAATGAATGCTAATTGGTCGTTTGTGGGTGAGGCGCGCAAATGATTGTTGGGGTTTCACTTTCAATGTTCATTCTATTCCTAACTTAATGATTCCTGAAATAATTACAAAAAATGCAATGTACGAATAATTTGATTAACGTTTTAAATTGATGCCGCATATAGTACAAACATGGATTGTAGATTGGTGGAGGGAAAAAACACTGCCCAGTAAAATTGGCGCTGCGGGATAATCTGGAATTTCATCTCCACGCGAAAATTTCACGAATGCAACTCTGTTTCGCGATATTAACACATTTTAATTAAACAATGTACTCGCCCCTGTTTGTTGCATTGTGTTTTTTTCCGTCCGCGGCTGCCCGAGCGTAGCAGTGTGAATTTCCCCGGGAAATGGCTCGGGTTGTTACCTACATAAATTTAACATGTGGAATAGGTAAATGTTGAACGAAAAACTGAATACACTAAAACTTTATATAGTGAAATTGTTAGTATGTATAACATTAAATCCCTCTTCCAGTTAAACAATATTTACGTCACGTTTGCAAAATGTATTTTAATGTAATAATTGCTAAAAAGAAATCTTTGTATAGGCCTACTTGTTTGCCATGACACTTGTTGCGTTGTTGATAACTAGCTATCCCTCCATCTTTTGGGTAGCCTTAACACTGGGCGTGTTCCCCTGGTCCTGTCAGCAATCTTCCCTATTCGGTCATGTTCCATCCTGTTGACGTGATCTCTCCACTTTCTTCGCCGTTGGCAAGTCCACCATATAATGTCTTCTGTGTGGAAATTTTATCTGATTCTGCTCTTAGATTTATTTGTTCGCAGTTTGCTTTTTGTGTCACCTCTGGTTTCTGTCGCCTGTGTCATAATAGATATTACGCGCGTGATACATCCGAGAAGAGAACTAGTGTCCAATCACGTTTTTTCCAGTTTTGGAGGATCCTAGCAAACGTTGTTTGTGTTGTCGTGTAAGCCTAGGTACTCGATTTGTTGGCTTCTAACCAATCGCTACCAATTTTCATCTGTCTCAGCGCACACCGCAGCGCCTCTGACTTCAACCGCTGTTTGGGAACAACAAAAAACAAAAATCTATCGTCTCGTGCAAATGTGGACCGCGGGTGACCTTGGGTATGATTCTTGAAACGAGTCGTTTCAAACGTATTCGTTTAACTGTTTGAACATGACAAAATACAGATACGGGCCTTCCGCATTGTCGGCCCAGGAGGAGGCAGCAAAGAAAAGTTGGGCCCGAGCTACTGTGGCCAGTAGACATCTCTTGGCCTCCGTAGGTCCTCCGATGTTTGGGAGGAACAGTAGCGTTCTCGGCCCTGTCTGTAGGATGTAGGAAACGTGATGGACATTGGCCTCCATCGTTGTACCCAAGTAGCTAATTTTACGGCCAGTTAGTCTCTCCCGGCGGCTCGGAATTAATTCTTTTTTGCTCTGTATATTGCTAGAAGTTGAAGGGATGGCCGTCGCGCCGCTTTTGCCCGCTGGACTTATATGCGCGCCCTGTTCATTTCTTTTTTTCTTGCAGCATTTTCTCGTACCATCAGTACGACAGCCCGTATGGGCTGCTTGTGTCCCCTCGCCATACTGCCTAGGATTAGGGCGTCGCAGGCCTCCTGTATTTTTGTTGGCATCCTCCTACCTATCTACCTACCTACCATAGTAGTAGTAATTATTATGGAGGGTGATGAAAACACTTGAATTGAACATTTTTAATTCGTAAATAAAGCACCTTATGTATAATCACAAAAACATTCGATGTAGAGTCTCATTTTCTATTCAGTTTGCGGCTTCACTTTCACCTAGTTTTTGATAAACGTAAAGTTCTTTCATAAAAACAAATTTTTAAACGGGAATAATCATATAATAAATAATAATTGTTCTCCTGAGATAGATTAATTAAGTTTAAGTTTTAAATTATAATTAATGTATTTACAATGAGGCAGATATAACTTTAAAGTTAAAGAACCACTGTCTCGTAAACTTAATTATTCTGAGAAATAAATGGAATTGATTCAACTCAGTGATCTAGAGGTTAGAGGCGCTATCCGTCTCGTACTGAGCATTGGGGAGCGAGAGTTCAAACCTCGATGTGGGCGAAATTTCTCCAACTATCTTTTACAGTTTTTCAGAGGGATTATGTGAAGTTAATTGTGATTACACTCCTCTGAGCTTCTCCCATTCCGAGCGGAAAAGTGTTTTTACAGTTGAATTCCCTTGAAAAGTCTATAAAATTATAAAAGATTACTTAAAGTAACCTATGGATATTTTGCTGTGTTTTAATTCTAATTCGTTACATATAAATAATGTGAATACAATTTATAAACTTAAAGCGCGATTTTAAAAATATGTCTACCATCGAAAAATGTTTTGACAATTAAATATAATCATAACGTGTCATGGAAACGATATTCTGTATTCTTGACAAGTAGTTTTACTTAAAAAAATATGAATCAGTACAATAATCTTATACCAGATGTCAGAAAGGCTTCTTGCTCATAGAACAACTAAAATAAAGATTTAACAGAAATACAAATAATCTTTAATATGAAAATTTATCGTCTTCATCAAATTATTTCTCCCCAGCAGATTGCGGGGCCCACCCATCCCACAAATAAAACTAAAATTAGTTTAGCGAAATTTTGTTTCAGATTTAATCATAAAAGTTTCGCAAGTAACTTAACAAGATTATTACGAATCTGGAATTTAAAAATATGAATCTCGCCCAAGTAAATAAAAAATCCGTGATTTTTTTATAGGCTGCAACCATTATACAAACACCAATTGTTGAACTTTGAAACTGCAGTGTTTTGTATAATAAACAATATAAACTGGATTTAATGAAATTTTATAAATGAAGTTTTGCAGAAATAGGCGACGGAATTACCGAGTCGCCCGTAAACATTTAATAGCGCGGCAAAACTAAAGTGTTTGAGATAAAATCGCAATTTTAGTAGGAAATTACATGCGCGCTGCGGCAGGAACGTTGTTTTAGATGTGCTCATTAAAAAATGCGCGATGAAGATTCAGCAGAAACGAGCGAGTGGTGAAAAAAAGGTTAATTTCTGGATGTGGGAGGAAAATCGGATAAATGCGCGCTAATCAGAGTTCACCACCAATTATGCTGCGTAGAAATATTTTCCCAGGTAGAATATAACGTTTGCAAATATTCAATTATAAGTTTTCATAAAATGTATTCAGATACACATACGTATACATGTTATATATAATAGCAATAGTTATAAAACTTTTCCATACGACACCACATTTATCGCGTACTAGTCACATTTCTCCATTCGCGACAATTAAGAATTGTTAAATCCTATTTCTCTGAGTTTCTCTGCAGATTTACCTGTTTGGAAACCTGCATGTACCTCTAGATTTTTCCTGCCATATCATCCTTTATAATTTTTTTAAGGATGCTAGAATACGCTCTCCCTATGGTTGGTATGACAGCTATGCCACGATTATTTTTGGGTCGTCCGTGGGGCTCTTTCTGTGTATAGCAGATATTAGGGAGGTCCTTCATTCAATAGGTGTTTTAGTTCTATTCACACATTTTTCGAAGAGCCGTCAACATTCTGAATTTGATATGTTGTATAAATTCCTCTCGTGTTTCTTTTAAAAGATATTTGAAATGTTGAACCCATTATCTATTTGTAATATTCTCCGCAGCGCATGTTTGTCTACTTGACGTTCTTATTGATTTTATCGCCTTCCAAGCTTCTGAGCTACATGAACCTCCTGTTTGCTATTCTATATATTCGCATTTTATTTTTACCCTATAGAGTGGGGTACATTTTTACTTATACGTCCCGCTTTTCCTTTCTGTTTGCTCTCTTGTATTCTTCTCTGGTCGCATCAGCGTTCTTTTGGAGGAGTTTTAGGTACAGTTGTTTCTTCTTTTGTATTTCCTTTTTTAACTCTTCGTCTTACCAGTGTAGTGCTCCCAGGGCTTCATATCCGGTTCCACGATGCAGGATTTTATATGCTGGTATCAGTTTTTGGTCTAATCATCTGCTATATGAATAGTTCGTACTGCGCTGTTCCAATCCTTTTTAAGTTGTGGTTATTCTATTTCCTTTCGCATTGGTCACCGGTTTTGTTTTGATAAAAGGACCATTGATTTTGGCTTCTGCTACGTAGTTTTGGGACCCGCAATCGTAGCCGTTTGGCTATGATATCTTCTACCTTGATATCTGCTTGTTGGTGAACGATAAGATCATCGATCCCCTGACATGTTGATTGCATGCATATTTATGTATATCTTTTTGTGGGAAGAATGTATTTTTAATTCTTAGGTCCTACTGATCACTCTTGTCTCGTGTCTCTTGCCAATTTCATTGACTGCTAAGAAGCAATTCCCCATGAATGCCCACTACTTTGCAATTTCTGTGTCTTCTCATTTTGCTATTCAAGTCTCCTTGCTTATTTTGGATTTGATCCATGGCATTCCGTAGGCTGTCTTCAAATCTATCCTTGATCTGATCTCGTCTGTAGCAGGGTGCATAAGCCAGAGTATTGTCATAACTCTTGTTATATTATATCTGTTTCTCTTTCACTCTTATCAACACCCATGTGAACGTGGAGGAATTTCGTAAAGTTTTCGCAGCCGTTTCCTTTTAGTTGGTTTCTGAGAGGGTAGTGTGACAACTTGAAACAGCTTTAAAACGATCGGGCTTGAAGGACTGGTGCCCAGATGTCGGGAAACTGACCGTCAGATGTAGGATTTCATGCGCATATCTATAATGACTAAAAACCGTTCTAAACTGCAAATTTTCCGCTAAGCCCTTTATGGCTATCGTTGCGATGCAACCGATGCGCCCAGTTAGATAAATATAAAGATTTTTGAATAATAAATTCTTTAAATGTTGACATTTAATTACCACAAATAATTTATAACAGATGGCCACTTACACTTAAGTAAAACATCTATTAATGTATCAATTTGTGACAATCTTTCAGGCAAGTTTCGTCACTGAATTAATCACTCAAATGGGCAATTATTTAAATCGTATCGCCGAACAATTTCAAGGCTACAAATTACACGTTTACAAATGGGACAGTTTCTAGCAGCCTCATTAAAAGCATTTCCACCTCCCGAACGAGGCAGTTTATTCAATCTAATTTATTAATATTTATGATCTAATACATTTAAATATATTAAACCTCTACGGAGCGTAATTGTATGTAATATTATTATAATGATATACGTGTAGTTAATTGTTTAATGTGCACAAATAGGCCTTCGCCCGTTAAGGCATATTGAATTCCATTATGTTTCATTTTATTGCATCTATCATTTCGCCGTCGTTCGTATTAATTTCCTCCCCAGCTATAAATTACAATTATTATGGCTACGTTTGCATTCAATAGATTTTTTCAAATTTAGGATTTACGACACACTTGACTTTATAAGGATCGTGTAATAGAATATCGTAAACCCAAATTTATAAATAATTGTGATTGCAGTTTATAGTTTTTATGGGGAGTGTTAGGTATTTTTTAGATTGATTGATAACGAACCTGGAGAAATGAAGCAACGCACAACCTACGCGGTTCATTTACACATACAGATTGAATTATTTATGTTGTATTTTCATTAATAACTAGCTATATTTTTATTCAACCCTAGTCATTTGCTAATGGTAACGATTCCGTGTCCCCATAAAGGACGCCGTGTATTATTCAAGCATGTCTGTGTGGAAAGACTTGCATAATGATATGTAAATAAGATTTATGGCGCTTATTATAAATAGTAACATAAAGCTCGTGGTCGACGCCTGGAAACTTCCGTTTTCACTTTTCGACGTATTGTTAAAGTCGCTTGAATGCACACAATGCCTTCTCAGTATCAATCATCATGCCGTATCACCATTGACATGACACGCACAACAGGCGTTCGTTAGACGTATGTGAAAATTAAATGTACATGCCTGCACGACGCTTCTATGTATATAAATTGAATAAATTTTTGATCACATTATAGATTGAGAATACTTCCATGTATAGCTCAAACTAATAAACGAGTATCATTACTATTTAATCCCTCCTATTCCTACATATCTACAGACTAAATGTAAATTATCTTCACTATCTATTATATATTAAGCTGACAAACTTTTTTTTCACTTCTTTGTGTTGTATTCGTAAAATATTTTTATAGATTTTCTATATTTTAGGCCGATGGATTACAGAACTCGCGGAAGGACTAACTAGTATACTTAAAACAATAGTACTTAAAGGTTTGTTACTTGTGGTGTACTTTTAATTGAGGTTTTAGGATGCTTTCTGTATTAGCTCTTTTAGCATATAATATACCGCTAATAAGGCTACAAAGATACATTACTTTTTTTGGAATAGGATCGTTAACATTACATTCAAAATTTCCAACATATAGTTTTAATAAATTAGGAAACTTTTATAGGTGTTGATTTACGTAATACATCCGAAGAAGAAAGTGTGGTGAATAAATTCGAATTACTAATTTTTTGTTTTCTTCACTTTTCCTTACTACTGTAACCGAAATAGACTATTTTGGAATGATGTGTACGAGCGGGCGTGCGTGTGTATGTGAAGAAAAATGTGGGAATCCGGCTGTATGAGTGGGGATAGACTGCATTTGGGAATTGGCTGTGTAAACGATCTGGCGAGAATTTGTCGGCTACAATTGGGTTTATATGAAAAACAAATTTTCTTTTTCGTTTAACTTTATCCATTTACATGAACATTTTATAGATTCATAATCCGTATATAATTTCATTCTGAATAGGTTTAATTATTTTTTCGAAAAATAAAAATGATTTTTTACGTTAGGTTAGGTGTAAACAAGTAATTTCAACGATATTAGGCATGAATCTTAGTTAGGGTATTAGTAATTATTATTTATTAAATCAGTACGGAAAATTGTTTGGAACCCACACCACCAAATGTTCTTAATCGTATCTGTACTCCTCCACAACCAACAAATCTTCAATCACCACTCTCATTTTATGAAGAAAAAACAATTCTTGATTCTTTAATCATGTCTTCAGCCGTAAGGTGCAGGGGTGTGTTGACAGCATGATAACCGACAAGTTCGACTCGGATTCAGAGCGAATTATTGAAGTGTATTAAATTAATTAATTTACAAAAGTAGAGAAAGTGAAAAGGTGCAATGAATTGCCAAAGCATCGTTAGAGCAATGTCCTTAATTAATTTTAAAACAAAATTCAATTCTTAATTTTTATGTAAATTAACTTTTGTGGCATCTTGATACGCATTTAATCTAAATTATGTATAAATTATGTATTATTAGTCCATATCTAATATTTCAAATGATTAAAATTAATGTTACTTAGTGACACCACAGTGTGGTCAATGAACAACCCTCAAACTTTTCTTTTGTTTTAACTAAAAAGATCCAGACGTCTGTAAAGTTTCCTACTATAAAAAAAAAGGCAACCAGCTCTAATAATCGAGTTTCGTTTTAATTATAATTGCGGTGCACCCGCTCTAACTCAATCCCCAGCAGTGTTCGTTGGTGGACTCGGTTATTTTTCTGTTCGGCCCCGAACTGTTTACACCCGCCCCCAAGTCTAATGGGGATGCCAGCGCAAATTGCGTTTCATCGTTTAATTGAAACCCAGCCACTCGTCGACTTATATCGTTATTATTCAAGCGGGCGAAAAACGCCGCGGCATACATAATTTTTCTTCATTACCATCGAAATGGTATGTAATCTAATCATCACGGCGTTGTTAGCGAATGTCTCGGCGTGTCATCAGAAGACGATGGCCTGCGGCTGTATCTGCATTAAATCACATTTTATACACCCGAGACGAATACACATTTACATACTATCTCTACTACATAACTTTTAGAAAAATCAGCTTCCCGCACTTTAAGATTTAAGAGTTTGTTCAGCACTTTTATATTTGGTTATCCTGTTATACCTCGTGTATCTCCTGTTAATATAGAAAGTGGGTGGTTATGGTATTATATATTATGCAGTCTACAAGAAAAGAAAATGTTATGTAAAAGTAGTGAGTATATTTAATTAGTACGAGTTGCTATCATACTACCAAAGGCTTTTGCATCTTAATATTGCAGAATCAAAAGTATCTACTAGTAATGGACACTATTCAGTGAATTAAACTATAATTCATCCTGTTTGCTCCTGTTTTTTCAGTTGAGATTGAAACAAAAGAGTCTATACATCAAGCAGAAGTTCATGTTTTCCTCATTATTTTAAATTAATGTCACTCATCTTATTTTTCTTATTTTTCATTTCCGTTCACTTCTGGTATGTGATTCCTGGAAATTGTTGTCTGAAACATATTCGTTTAACTGTCAATGGCGCTCCGCAAAATACGGATAATTCAGGTGTAGTAAAATAGTTTACTAACCTTAAAACACACTAATAAACCGAAATTTCGTAAACGAACTCAAGTCGTGAATTAGCCGTATATTGCGGAGCGACTTCGATAGTTAAACGAATACGTTCCAAGCGAGTGGTGTTAGGAATCGCACCCCTGGACATAAGGCTGCTCTAAACTATTTCTGTCGTGCGGCCTCTGGCACCAGTCATTGCCTGCTTTATTTTTGATATCGTCTGTCCATCTTTTTTGGGGTCTTGGTAGTCATCTCCGAGCTATCTCTCTTAGTAATACCCAGTATTGCTCACTCCGTCGACCTCTGTGTGGTCCTTACCGTATTGGCACTTTATTAAAGTTATTGTGTCAAGGCCTTATGTCGCTACTGGTAGGACAGGTTTCGTACACATTTCTTTTCAGTTTATTGCTATGCTTTGATTTTTAAGATGCAACTCAGCTTTCCAAATGCCGCCCATGTTAGGCTTATTCTTTTATTCACCTCTAACATTTGGATTGCCTGGTCTAGTTGGATGTGGTGGTCTAGGTATACGTTCTTATCGACGTTCTGAATAGAAGGACCATCAATTTGGACCATCACTTCTCTGGCGCTCATAATTTTGGTCCTCCCCCAAATTCATCATGTGGTCGGATATGTTTGCATGCATCGTTTAGTTTTTGTAACATTGTCTTTAGTTCTTCTAGATCAAAATTATATCGTCCGCGATACAGAGGTGGTTTAAGTAAGTTCTATGTATATTTTTGCCATTCTGTTCCCACGCTACAATTTTAAAAATATCTTTTAGTGCCAAAGTCACTAATTTTAAGGGGACAGGATACCCTGGCGAACTTCTCTTTTGATTCGAATTTTGTTGGTTACGAGGTCTTCGTATATTTTGACGTGGAAACACGCGTTGTCATAAATATGTTCCAGGATCCTTGAGTAGTCTATTCTGGCCCGATCTTTCGCTCTTAGGAATGACCATGTTTCTATCGTCTGGTCGAATGCTTTCTGGAAATCCATAAATGCCAAATGTAGGAGGATATTGGATTCCGTGATTTCTCTATTAACAGACGTACAGTCTGTAGGTGGTGTTTTGTGCTGCAGCTTTTACTAAACTCTGTTCACTTCTCGGACTGGTATGTGTCCAATTTATTGGCGGTTTGTTATTATTCTTGTAAATAGTGTGTATAATTGCGATAGCATGCTGACCGCGTGACAATGTTCTGTTCTGTGTTTTTTTGCTTATCACCCGTTTTAAATAAAATAATAACCTCCATGTTGTACTAATCCACGGTTACTTTCTTTTTGTCCAGGGACTGCTTTTTCCACGGCGTTCCCTCCTGTCTTCAGTATTTCTGAGGTTATGTGATCTTCTCCAGAACATTTTCTGTTTTCCATTTGTCTCAAGACTGAGGTTACTCCTGAAATTGATAATTCTCGTATGTCTTCCGATCCTATATTTTCAATCGTTTTCCTAGTTGCCGGGTTAAGCTCGACAGAATTGAGGTATACAGTATTTTATAGACTTCCTCTATGACTGCCACCACATTAGAGACAATGATATTTGGATCGTTCTTTATTTTGCTAATCATTGGTCGGCCATCGATAATTTGGATCTTAAAACCTTCTTAAAAGCGGTTTCTTCAAGTGACTTGAACTTAATTCATTGTAAGCTCTGATATCTGTCCTTATTTCTTTTTTAATAGATTTGTTTAAATTTGTATATTCTTTCGATGTTCTGTCTGTATCTCTTCTTTTTATCATAACTGTGGTGTTGTTGCTAATTTTGTAGTTATTTCTATTTTCTGCGACAGTTTGTTAATATGCATGTTGTCTAGATGTTGTATCGGACCAAATATTGATGCAGTGTTGGTGTAGTATAACTTTCCGCTTTGCAAGAGATTTATCAACATCTTGACTATTTTTCTTATCTAGACCAAATTTTCCAATATACATTGTACGACCGGTATGGGTAGTGCCGGATTACCACGCGCTCTCTCCGTAATACCTACCGGCTAAATCCAAATTCACGTTCTGTATCTAGGGGCTTACCCGCCACTAGGCATACTAAGCGCCCTAGTACCGTCTCACATCAGTAGGTCATTCTTGTCTCTTGCCCGGCCTTGTCTATCTTCTTTGTTATGTTTGCAGATCGTATTTATATGTCTGTCGCATTACCTGCTCTGCGAACCCGGCAACGGCCCTCCAGTTCGTCAGCCTCGTTCATGAGCGAGCCTAACTTTCTCGGCATCGGTTGGTTTACCTCCAGCTCCAGCCATAGTTTTGCTCGCTCCCGGTCCACCGGTGGCGGTTGTATAGAGTGTGCTCCTGGTCGTCCATCCGGTCGCAGTACCGGCATCTCGTTGTCGT
Organism: Lordithon lunulatus; assembly: GCA_963942505.1. NCBI lineage: Eukaryota > Metazoa > Arthropoda > Insecta > Coleoptera > Staphylinidae > Lordithon > Lordithon lunulatus. The sequence goes on along the minus strand of OZ012666.1, from coordinate 50,035,180 downwards.
TGTTTTGCCTATGCGGTGTAGGTAGGGCTGGATGACGCCGTGCCCTGACAGCCAGTACTCTACCTGCCCGTGTCTCCTGTCTATGAGCGGCTTCAGCTCCACTCCGTCATCAGTGCCTCTCTTAATGCTCCGACCGCTCTTCCATAAGTAGATCCGCTGGTATGGACTTCGCCAGCACATCTACTGCGTCCGTCAATATGATCCTATACGCTCTAGTTATTCTGAGAACTCCGATACGCAGCGCCGTTTTTAGCTTGTCTGAATTCCTCCTGGTTTTCGTGGCATCAGCCCAGGCCGGTACCGCATATGCTAGTTGATCACGTGTCACTATTGGCATCTTTCGGTCCACTAATGTTCGCCATCAGCCGCGCCAATGCCGCTTAGGACCGGGCTGCTTTCATGGTTGTTGAAAGTACCTAGCCCGTGTGGCTTTTGTTGGCTTCAAGTATAGTGCTCAGGTACTTGATTTCCCTTGTGATTTTATTGTGTTACCTGTTCCTCCTCTGTTGTTTGACTTGTTGTTGGACAGCGGCGCTATTTGAGTCTTGTTTGCAGCGACGGCGAACCCAATGTCCCCCATCCAGTACTGTCAGTGTCAGCTTTGGCTTTGTATATTTTAGTTTTGGTCCTAGGGCGAATGACTAAGTCGTCAGCAAATCGCTGCTGTAATGACCATCGATAACAGTGTATTAAAAGCGGTTGTCACGTTCATTTCTTATGCTGCCCGGTTCTTGCCTCTGCTACCTTCCCGCGGACCGCTAGTATGGCGCCGGTGGTTGATCGGAGTTTCTTGAAGCCATACTCGTTTTTGTGGCCTCCAGTTTCTTCAAGGGTCTTCACTTTTCGGTCTGCGATCTATTTTTACTATTTTGGCTGTTCCGTCCAATAAACAGAGGGTGCAGTATGATCCTGGTTCTTTCGGCGATTGCCCCTGCTTGGGGATGAGCACCGGGCCCACCTGGTGGGGAAGGAACCCTCCTCCAGGTACTGGTTGGCGATCACAGTTATTTCCCTAGCTATCATCTGTGTCCCGAATCTCGTTTGGTATTCAGTGCTAGGCCCCTTTCGCTTAGGTAATTTTGTTATTGCTGCGATCACCTCTTCCTCTTCCCAGTTAGCCACCGTATCTTCCTGGGCTCTGGTGGATCATCGTCTTGATCTTCTGTCTGTCTCGTAAATGCACTGGCTGGATAAAGCGCCTCTACTCCTCCGGGTACCGCGGATTCTATCCCTGGCGAGCATGGTCCGATCTTCTTCATTATGACCTTGTAGGGTAGGCCCCATGGGTAATTTTCGACCTCCCTGACACAGGTCTGTGCAGCACTGCATGAATGTTCTGTCCCGCCTCTGTTCTAGCCTTTTCTCGCGGTATTGCTCCTAGAGCAACTCGGTCGGGACTCCTGCTGCTCTGGCTAGTTACAGGTGTTACTTTGTTTCTGTCGCTCCACCATCTAGAAACACCAGCAGACCATCCTCTTATTTATTTATATTTTATATCAAATAAAATTATATTTAGTGGCATTAGTTTAGAGTGTAGTTTGCTCTTCTGTCGCTCATTGTTTTATAGGCTATCAAGTATTTCCTAGCACTTCTGGATATTACAAATCTATTACCGTTTCTGCTATTTTGGTCATTTTGGAAGTAGATAATTGACGTTATACGTTTTGAAGTGACCTTTTTCTTAACAATGTTTTTCGGACAGTCCAGTTACGGATATTTTGTACCTCTCGATATCTTTTCCACAATGTGCGTATTACCAATTTGCAAGAGACTTCTGGTGTTCCATGTCTCGATAGGCCATCGAATCTTGGTTGCAGTTTTACTCGAGATAATCCCCCGGAAATCTTATTGGGGGATTTGTTTTACTTCTGGAATATTTAATATAGAGCAAACTATGTTTTTTGGGAAGTGGGTTGTTCTTCTTTCGAAATGGTTTCTCTTTGCTGTCCTCGAACCTAGGATTTAGCTGTATTTGCTCTCGTTTTGTAGGATTATCCCACCAATGTTCTGTGGCCGTTTGTTATCCTGCTGGGCAACTAACGAGGCGTTCTACATTTCACATAAAAATATGCATATTTTTATTTAGTTTAGCTTTACAAGCATTAAAAATATCGTCTGCTTCATGATACTATAAAAAACAACCATGTTGGGCCTCTGTGGTGATAAGATTGAGACAAAATTACACACGGCTTTGTATTATTTTCAGTTTTTGGTTATAGCGTTAATTATTATTGGAAATGTTACACGAAGAAAATTATTAAGGAAGAAGTGTAGAGTTTATTTGCAACAAAAAGTAAATCAGCAAGAGAATTATTGGTAAAGAAAAAACAGCCATTGTGCTGTAATTAATCCTTTTAATCATCAATATATCGCTAGTTATAATCAGGACCTATATAATATTCCCACGATACTATAATAATCAGAGAAATATTGATAATTAATATATCATTACTGCCTAATAGCTGGTTCTAAATAAATACGTCCGTAACTTTAATTACTAATCAATATTGAAACTTACTATCCCGAAACACTCCATTCTATGTTAGTAACTTCCACCATGGCCTTAAGGGATGAATTCAGCCGTGAAGTGTTCTCGACCACCAGCAATAATTTCACAATTACGCGCCTATCTTTTTTCTCCAGCTGTGGCAATTTTATGCATTTATTTTTCCATATAATAAATATCCACGGACGTGTGTAGATCACACGCATGATCAGATCGTCTGATTTATCATCGCCGACCATGCTGGTACCTATCATTACCAGGCCAGCCCCGTGCGTGTTAATCTTCCTCGCGTAATTTACGCACCACGACGTACATACAACGGCGGGACGGCCCCATAATGATAATATTAACACGCCGCATATTTCACCCGGAGTCCCTTCATTTTCTGCGGTAATTTTTTTGTGTTCGCCACATCTTCCTGCGCTCGTTGTGTTGTCCGCACATCAGTTCCCGCGCTATCTCCCTTCGTGTATCTTGGGAAGTTGAAATTTTTGCGTTCAACGGAGAATATGAACTTATTTATGCGTGCATAATTGCACGCGAATATATTAGACGTTGTCTTTGCCGAGCGCGATGAAAATTGTTGTTTACTACTTTATAGTTTATTTAACGCTCGGAATACAAAAACGTACGGAACCGCGAGCTATCATAACCGACAATAATGAATATTCATTGGGGCATTATCATTGTGAAGGCGAACCGCGCCTTCCGACCGCGTAGAAACAAACATATTCAACCATACGAGCTGCATTAAATGTATTGCCGTTCGTTAATTTACAATTACGTAAGTACCTGGATTGTTGTTTAAACCAGCCTTTCTCGGAGGATTACACGCCGGAAATAGCGCTGAATGAGAGGAGTATTCGCCTGGAGAAAGTCTCAATGGGTCTCCTTATCAAGGGGAATTATGCACAAACTTTATATAAGATGGTATTCCGGAGGTTACAAATGCTGCAGATATGAAACTAGTGTCACACCAAATTAGAAACAGTTAATTACTAATGATAAAGTTATGGGTTATCTATTCAGAAAACAGAATATGACAGTTAAATTCTGGTTTAGTATTAACTTTTTTATTTGTTTCTATTGCCACATAATACATTTAAAACAACTAGGTTAAGACTGAGTTATATAAATTGGATTTCAAGCATCACCTCCACTCAAACAAAGCGAGTGGAGGTGATGTTTTATGTTGTAAATATGGACATATCAACTATTTATTACATATTGACATGGGACATGCAGATTATTGCTAATGCTGGGTTGTGTAAAAGCTAATGTCACTTTTACAATTGGAACACTTTATGCAACATCTATCAAATTAATTACGGGTTGTCGTTTACTCATCTTTATACAACCAAGTGTTCACCACGACCAAACATATGTATTTCCTTCATACCCTGGATTAATTCACATAGTGATACATTTGATGTACAATTATTAAATAGAATTTGTTGATGCTTTCTTACAACTTAGGCTGGGTTGCATAAAAGTAGAGTAATTATTATTTTTTTAATGACTAATCTTTAATACAATACAGGTTACAGAATATCTATAGTTACACAGTAGTTAGTATAGTATACTATTTATTTGTCCTTGTGTTGTTTCCTCATTCTGTCTTTAACAGCGAGATAATATCTAATCCGTAATTAAAATGTCACGTTTTCACGTTGATAAAAACATGATCGTATGTAATAGAGGTACGTGGGGCCATGTACTGCAAGAATGGATGCAACATATATCTGTAATAGATACCCATTTTTACAATTCAACCAAAATCTTTCATTTGGCATTAAAACGTAGAGAGATCTAATCTCAACACATTTTTGTCATATTTATTCATAGATTGTAATGTTATTTTATGTCGGTCCCCAGATTATTTCCCGCAATTTATCGTTGTAAAATTCATTCTTTATAACAAGTGTTCTTTCTTATAAAAAATCACTTATCATTAATCACTTTTATATGGGAATTACCGCATGCATATAAATTAAATGAAAATAGCAACCTTTAATATTGATATTTCGCACTTTAAGTGACAAGTGTCGTAACTTCCAAAATGAATTTTCAGGTTTTTATTTTTGTTTCGATGAATCTTATTTTAACGCTCCTATAATACTTTTTGTGCGTTTACAGCAAACCCAATTATTATTTTAACAAAAAATAGAAAACATTATGCTCAATGGTAAAACTACTGGAAGTATTGCAATGTTTAAAATGCATTTATTAAAAAACTATTTTGGAAGTTACGACAGTTGTCTCAAGGTGCGATATGAGTAATGACTTCATTACTCATAAGTAATGACTTTATTTATTTCACTAGGTATTAAAAAGTTTCCCCAATGCCTAAAGCATAGGCCAACTAGTTGTTTTTAAACAAAAAATTAAGTGGTAAAAAACATCATCGTTTTTCTCATTTTCTTCGTTGGAAGGTAAAATAGTATTCCTCTCCGGGCAGTAATTTGGCGACATACTTTATATGAGTTGTAGCGTAGCACCAAGTCGTATATGCTTTACGAGTGATCAGGTTATTACAATCTTAATTTTAACATCAAATACATTTTGGAATTACAATATCTTGCCTATAGTATATTCATTGGCTCGAGCTCTAGCACGAAACAAACAATTGCCTCTAAACTCATGTCAAAGAACTGGATTAATAAACTGTATATATTCATTCCAAATCTTCTTTAGTATAAAGTTGTAACTTACCAAATATTTTTAACCAAGTATCGACCTTGCTCATTGTGTCTTACGATTCCATTCTTGTCGCCAGCTGTGCTCTAATGAATTTAAATCGCCCCGCATATTTATTAAACCATATTTTTCACTTCATGCCTACTTAGTATGCTGCGGACGCTAAATTATTGACGATTAAATCGATGATGAGAATAAAAAGCGGCCAATAAAATATTATGGATCGTATACATAAGTACCAACAGGTTTAATAACAAAGGAGTACAATGTTGCCGATTCTTACGACTTTACATATATGCATACTCGCATTGACGACGCTCATTGGAGAACGATAAAGAAGGCCCTTTGGTTCGGGAGATTTATAGACCGTTACTGGATTTACGAGCGCATGTGGTCTTCAAGTATTGTTAGATCAACATTTATTTGAAATTCTTTTAAAGCAAATCATATTCCATATAAATCTGAAATTATTGTTTTTTTTAATAATTAAATATTTTATATATTCTTTATTTACATTTTGTTTTTCTTATTGCTAAATGAGTATAATTAATGATTTTCAGCGGGAGTTGATATAAAATAACAATGTTCGGAGAAGTTTGAATTGTTGGAAATAACTGAATGTATTTGGTTCACATAAAACGGAAGCTTTAAAAGAAGATTGTATAAAAGAACGGTAAAGTTATAAATATTATGCAACATATTTTGTTTATTTTTTTTACTGATCTTAGTGCAGATCATATAAGTGCCTAAAGGAAATTTTTGATTATTTTTTGTTCGGCGACCAAGTCTAACAAATTTCATTATTATTATTTTTTACCATGCCACCGTCATACATTTGATTTGAAAAAATGACACAATGTTTATAACAAACTGACAATGGAAAATGGAAAGTCTCAATCTCAGCAAATTTTTTCAGAAGAAAAATTAAACAAAATATGTTGCATATTTTTTTTATCGAACCAGCCACTAAATCGAGATAGGAGCGGAAAAGTTATAATTAAAAAATAAATAGAAGGAACAATTTGCTTAGATTGAGACTTTCCATTTTCTATTGTCATTTTGTTATAAACATTGTTAATTTTTTCAAATCAATTTTATGGCGGTGGCATGATTAAAAATAATAATTGACGTTACGACATATATTGTACAACAACGCCTATAAAAGTTATTAATGAAAATATATAACTATATATTAGGGCCGGCAAGACATAAATAAAAAATTCCTCAAAATTTGGATTTTATTGGTCACCCCAATTGGTCAGTACAAACCCTCAAACAATCCTCCGTACGCATTATAATTTAATTTAAAAATGCTCACCTCTACAGAATTAAATAAGTTTCGAAGACTATAAAGGGAATAAGGGAACTAATGTCATTCTTCCTCAGCTTTGATCTATGCACTGCTGGTTATAAGCGTTTTCCATGAGGCCTTATGTTCCCTGTCTTGTGCCTCTTGGAATTATTGTTTCCTGCCACCCCCTTCACATCGTCGAGTCACTATGGTCTACCAATGTTTATTTTTGCTGTTCTTGGTCTTCTGTTTCTGTTTTTGTTGTTGTTCATCTTGATGTTGATGAGCATTTTTTTCAGGGGTTATACCAAATAAAGGTCCTTTTTTTGCTAATAGCTACTACAACATTGTCCTTTGGTTTGTTCTTAGTATACTTATCGTTTTTTGACTTAAGCTCGTGCAAACTATTATTGCAGGCAAAACGCATATCTCGTACTATTTCTTGTTTAAGTTTATTGGGATGTATGTGGTCTTAAAAGTATGTTGCAGGTTCCCTTAAGTTGCGCATCCTAAACCTATTTGACGTATGCTTATAGATGTTTGATTGTGTTCCCTACATTGATTTTATGACCTAGGTATATATAGTATTTTACTATCACGAACTGTGGCTGTCGATCGTAATATCTCTTTCTATTTTTCTCATATTTTTTCTTTATATTAACTTTTAGCCCATTTTTTGCTAACGTTCCTGGAGTCGTCTTAGCATATCTTCAATATCTTCAATACTTTTTCTGATTAGTATATATAAAATAACCTTTATTTGAAATAAACACAAACACTTAGTGACATAGATTTGTGTACCCTAAGAGAATCCCTATAAATAAATTAATATTATATAATACACAGAATTTAATTAAAATACATTAAAATCAAATCAAATAACAATATTTTACGAAAACAATCCTGTACCAGCCCAAAATTTAACCTACCCTACCTGTATTCTTTTTTGCTTCTTCTACAATAGACCTCTGTCATCTTCGTTTAGGACCACTGTCTAGTGTCTTGCCTCGTTTGTGTCCCAGGTCATATACAGTGCACTCGTTCATGCAATGCTTCCATCTATGCTCCCCTCTTCCACATATTCCAGATTCTCCTCTCCACTTCTCCTTATTTCCACACCGATAGCCGCTGTTCATCTTTTTTCTTGGAGACCAACAAATACTTTGGCAGAGTACCATGTACTTAGATTACTGCCACTCTTGTGATTCCTTTAGTCTCTCGCACACTTTACTATCCAGATTTACTGCAGCTGTTATTATGTTGCCCACTTCGGTCAAGGGAACCTTCTTCTTCCTTTGGATCTACAACCCTTTGTGGATTTTGGCCTCTACTACGATCATTGGTATTCGTAACAGGATTTTTTCGGTGCAAAGAGTTATTCTTCTATACGGCTTGGTTACCGCATCTTAGGATAGGTTGCTTAGTATCCAGGGTTCAACACCTCTTTTGAGGCTTCGTGGAGATGACAGTCGGGATTGGATAGGAGAGGCTATGTGACAATCTCTCATACAACTTTCTCTCATTTCTTTCAACTCTTCTTTTGTTGTAGCACCATATCATCCGTATATGACAAAGACCTCTTACGTTTCCTTTGTTCAATCACAACACCTCCCGCGGTAATTTTCAGCTTGTTTTCAAGCTCCGCGGCAAATAAACTGAATAGACTGGGGCTAGCGGGCAGCCCTGTCTTAGCCCTCTCTTTACTTCAAAATGTTCTGACTCATTTACACCCACTTTCATTTTTGGTCATGTTTCCTCATATATACAACGTACACAGCTGCCCTGACACAACTGCTCTAAACATACACTGTACCAACAGTTGTCTGTCCACAGTATCGTAGGCAGCTTTTAAGTCGACAAATATCGCCCTTCTTTTGTAGCTCACTGTCCATTGTGTATTGAGTATTAGATGTTCTGTCGTCGACTTTCCCTTCCTAAATCCAATTTGGGTTTCTGTTATTAACCTCTTCTTTTCTATAAACTCCTCTAGCCGCTCTTTTAGTAATAATTATAGATTTTATTACTAGTATAATTTGCGACACTGTCTTTGTCTCCTTTCTTGAATTGTATCCTCTCCATCTCTTCGGAAGTTGTGGTCTGTTATTAAATGTTCATATATCCATTCCTTTCCTTCTTTCTACATCTCCGCGAGTATCCCATCTGGTCCTGATATCCTCCCGTGTTTCAAAACCGAAATTACTCTTCGTACTTCCTCTTGGAACAATCATCCTGGAAAATGTTCCTTCCATACATATATCGTAACGCTTGCCGCGAATACCTTTCGTTGATATATAGTGCACTTTTTCTAATATATTTCCATACCTCGGACTCGCTTATTAGATTCTATACCTCGGCCCATTCCCGCCGTTCTTGCTCTACCGTATTCATTTCGCAAGCCATCTGGTTAACTTCTCTAACTAATCCCTGATTAGACGATGTCGATGTAGTTGAGAGTTCCATCATTGTATGTGAGTTCGTAAAATGATGAAATTCGATTTACTATTCCATTATTGAACGAAATCAAATGTTTAATTGTCTGTATTTTACAGAACGACTTTGATAGTTGTACGAATACATTCGTAACGAGTGGTGTCAGCACCCCAGATTGATGACTAGACATTTTACAATTTTTGTTAGAAGTTTGTACAAACGCCAAAGCAAGCTTATTGATGGGTAGTGTTCCTTTTTTGAAGTGTAATAACACCTCTGTGTTTCGCCATGCTTCGGGGACAGCGAGGCACTTATGCAGGAATAGTAGAATTGCATCCATTAGCACTTTTTGCCTAATTTCAACATTACACTGGTGATTTGGTCTACTCCAATTGTTTAGCTTCTAGTTCTTCTCTGTAGATTTTAGGGATTTCATCTGAGCCGACATTGAGGATATGTTCTAGTATGGCGTTGGGTCTATATGAGTGTGATATTGAATACAATATAGATGTTTTATGGTACTGATGATTTGTATTTTATCAGTTACCTCATGACCTCAGGCGTCAAAAAACAAATTCTGTTCCTTACAGATACAATAAAATAAACGTATTAGTAATCAAGTTATGCAAAATAACCTGCTTGCGTGGTCAGGAGTCGATAAAGAACAACGGACTAAAGCAGGTGTTAAGGGCATACAGTACATTAGTGAGATATGCCTCAAAGTGATCCTGAAGATGTCTGCCTATTGATAGCTTGGATCTTCTTCTTCTTTCAGCCGTTGTTTATCCACTCGTGGATGTAAGTCTGTTCCTTATTTTTTCACGTCTCCTTATTTTGGGCTGTTTGGATCCAGTTATTCCCAGCGATTTCCTGGATGTCGTCTCTCCGCCTTCAATGGGGTCTTCCTTTTATGTCCTTTGGCCGCTATCTTATCAGCCTATTTGTCCATCTTGAGGAGTCCTGTCCTATATGACCGGGAATTAGCGAGATTTTAATATGAAACCCACTCTTCTCGATATTTCGGTTGTTTGGTTTTCTTTATTTGCCCTGATCTGGTAGCCCAGCTATATGCATTGGTTTACGTTCTCGAGTATTTCCATATTCATGATTATCTGGTTGTTCTACGATATCATTATGTTTGTTTTATCCAGGTCATTGGTAGTTCGATTTTCATCCATGCCTGGTGGAGTTCCTCGAGCATTGTCTTTAGTTCTTATTCTATTGAACTACTAGTGATGACTATATCGTCCGCAAATCTTAGATGACTAAATAATTAAAACACGCCTCGATGATTAGTTGATTGGCAGAGGTGTTTATTTGTCGTTATATAATCTTAAACTTGTCATTTCCCTATTCGTATTGATTTAAAGTAATGAATTAATAATATAGAAATAAAATTGAATAATATATTTTGTTCTTACGGAATAGAGTTGCTTTAGGTCAATGTATTATAAATTATTCTTGAAGGATTATTTTGAGAGTAGGATAATAAACGTTTTTCACACCCACCTGTCGATATGCATGACCATATAATAATTTTTATTTAAAATTATGACACCATTAGTAATATTTAAAACAGTCGTGCTAGACAAACGCAATCATATATCTTATCCGTTTTATTGGCGAAACACTTTGTGCGCGGGACATAAAAACCTGGAATGCATAGAGGTTTATATATGCAAATGCGGGCGCGAGTCACCATGCAGAGATAATTGAAATGTATTTGATATAAATAGTAACGCTGTAAGGTCGTTCCTTGGTTCGCGCAAATTATCGTATTAACTATATATAGGGTGCTCCAATTTGAATATGTAAACGCGGGGATAATTTCCCGGCGGCCACTTTAATGGGAATTCAATTAGTCACGTTCGTAGATTATGTTTTCCCTAATTTAATGAGTCGCGTTGACTCTCGAAGTTGATTAGAAGCACACGTGAATGCCGGTATTCCTGTCTTAAAATTACATTGAATGGGTGTGTATGATGAATAGATCTTTAATTATGCGTTTTGGCCGCGGGGTGATGCGCGCTGGGTCAACCGGTCCCATCCTGAAAGTGAGTTGGTTCGATGACCGCCTGCACTTTCGTACATTGCACAGCGCGTACCGTTGCAAGTCGAAATTAAAGCCGGTCCCGTTCACGTCGCACTCTGCCTCTCGCGCTGTCATTACCCTCAATTTATTACCCTATAATTGCATTTGCGCTAATAAAAAGCGCAAGAGACTTATGCAAAACGTTCCTTTTTAACGGGACATGTTCCGTCGAGTCACATTTTTACGCGCTCGAAATCGTAAATTAATTTTTATTTCGGGCACGGGGTTATAAAGACGCCACCGTACGTTGTCGCGAATAAACGAGATTTTATGGGTTGCTACTGAGAAGAGCAACGTGCGGTATTATACACTCGTCTAATGAAATTCGGAAATGATTGTCTATATTATGTAAATTATAAAACGAAGGTCGCAGTGTTATTCAACTTGTAAAATCAATTTTATAAATGTGTGCGACGAGGAGGGTACAAAACAAACACACTGAATTTTCTTCTTAGGTTATAAACTTCACTTTCTGAGTAAGATTTATTTACATCTCACGCAACGTATCAATTTTTATTACATCAGGCGCTAAAACGAAGATAAATTGTTTGTGGTCCATCGGATTTTTAAGTGAAAGCGGCGCCTGCGTTACATAACCAAACTGATGGTTTTGGGGGTCAATGCCGATGGATTTCGTTATGTTGCTTGTTTTTTTGATTGTTTGTTTAGAAAATGCCGCTCACGTTTCACTGCCAAGTGCAAACGCGTGCGTTTGTACATAGGAAACGCAATAAATAAATACCTGCGGCCGTGGCATCCGCTTGAATGGCAAAATCAAGCCGTAATATCTTGAGACATTTCATTACTTTGCGCTCCGTCGAAGGCCGTCCGTGCTGTAGCGTTTATTTATTTTTTCTATTTTCCACCATTTCCACTCGCCCGTGCATTGTTGTGTAAAACATGTGATTATCCTGCGAAGATACTCCCATAAGATATCCTCACACATGCTGGTGCAATATATCACCGCGTAAAAAGAACAAAACGGCTTAAATGTTGTACAGCCGACCGCCACATAGTGCGCGCGATTGCATTCCGCAGATAAATCCATAATTTCTCCGGGGAGAATCAATCAATTTTATACCCATCAGTGAGAAATATTGCCGGGAATAATTATGCGCGCGTCGCTATTATGGCGGGTCGAATCGGTCATACATGACGTGCGCTTCGCAATTTGTCTCATTGTCTATGGTTAGCGCGAATAAATTTCGTTTATGTGTCCGGCACTTTGATGAAACGATCGCCGTAAAAGTATTGTACACGATGGCGGGGCTTGATCATAATTGGATTATTAAGTTGAATAAGTACGATGTATGTTGTACTCGGATGCAAAATTCAGGTTGAATTGCGATAAAGAGCAGACAGATAATTGTAATACGTGGTAAACGGGTACTGTACTACAATTTCTAATATGATTCAAATTTAGTTGTGAAGAAGAAAATACATAAACCACAACTACGTAACTACTCGTCGGATTTTAACTAATTGCCATTACTATCATTTAATTTATATATATATATGTAATTACGATATGAACATAAACGTATTGGTGTCTTTTAGCTGCATCCTGTTTGATAGTTGTATGGTTCTATTCTGTTTCGTGTCCATTTCAAGTGAATTGATAGATACTAAATACAATCTGTCATTAAATTCGACAACGAAACATTATAATCTGCAAATATAATTTAATAAAAATACAATCTCTGTGTTTGTTTAACACAAACTATTTATTTATGACTATAGTTTCGACAACTGAACTAATTGAGCTAGTTCATTAGTTTATATTTGCAAGATATAACAATATAGAAGTCTTTCGCGTTAACAATAAGTCTGTAATAAAATAATAATAATTTCTTATAATCGCAATAAATGAACTTTTGTAGAGAATGGTGAATTGTCTCTTCCTGTTCTAATGTTCACTGTTCTATATAACTTCAAATATACCCGTTGTGCTTTTGTGTATAATAAAAATATATTAATATTTATTTACAAAAAGCAAGTATTATATTCTTGCTTAATTTCGAAGACTGTTCTTATAGCGTGCTGTTTCTGGTTTCTAGCGGTCTTGTGAATCAATACCCTTATAACTTCCTTTGCATTTCCAGCTCTTTTCTTTAATACATGTTATCAATTTACAGGTTATAAACTTCACATCACGTTTGGGAAACTATTCCATTTAAAGTGCAATTTATATTATCATATTGGAAATTCCTGTTTCTGCAGAAGATCAATGACTTGAGAGAACATGCCAACCCGAAACCAGTGCATTTGCATCGGACATGCCCCGTATGTGCGAAACAGAAACGACGATGATTAATCAAACCTACAATCTCCGTCATATAATCTCTGTATCAGATGAATAAACAAAAAGAATCCTACCCGGCAGCAGCAACAACTGCCTATCAATTTCAACTTATTTAGTATCTGAATATTCAATGAGCCACAATGATATCTTGCTCATTCGGAATATACTCATTGTTGCTAAGTTCGCATTAGGCACGTAACGGTGATAATTGTATTTTAATGAATGTTCTAACCGGAATTATATAAGGCTCGTGCGCGCTTCTTAATTACTCGGCAAAATGCAATGGACGAAATTAATTAAGGCGCACCGTTACGCATTCCGTGCGCGTATTAACTACTTTTATCGATACAATCGGCGCTAGATCGAAAAAAATATATATAAATGCCGAACGTGCAACGGTTTTGCTCTTCATTAAAGGTTAATTGGTGGCATTTTCTACTAGATTTTCTCATATTTCACAACGGATAGGCGATTTTGAGTTCACCGCGAATATCAATTTATAACTTAAACGCATTTATAATGCAGAATATACGGATTAAAAATGGCGCTTAATCTAAACCAGAAACTCTCGGTCGCATTATTATATCCCGGATGTGCATTTAATAAAATGAAACTGCTGTTCGCGGAACTTCCGTATTATGCCTTTTTATCTGCATGCTCAGGAGGAAGAGGTGCATTTCAAAAACGACTTCTCCCACATGTAGCGTTATGCAAATGCATTCCAGACGCTGGCGCATCAAAAGTATTGTTAGTTTCTTTCCTCGATCTTGCCGAGATTTGATTAGGTTTTTATAATAGACGACAAGTGTGCATTAAAGTTTCATATGTGCAAATGAAATAAATTTATATTATCTCAAGAGAAATCAATTCTCACGCTTTGGAAAAAAAACCTAATTCGAACCGCCGTTGTTTAAAACTGCATTCGATTATGTAAATAAGTTCAGCACGTTCCGGGTGTTCTATTTGTGCTAAGCTTCTAGTTAAAGAAAACATATTAATATTGAACGCTGTCGACTTCTCGAAAATCTAAATGTATGACGGGTATTATCTTATTTTTTCGAGATATACAATGGAATTAATTTATGTATAATATTGCAATGGATACTCAGGAAATGTGCAACGTAATTTAAAGTACCATCACTTCAAACTTTTCTTATGGCGCGAATTCTGTAATTGCATTGAACTTTGAGTAAAAATGGAATGGTATACATTACACATTAAAGAAAACACTTTACTGTTAAAGAATTATTATATAATTTATTTTCTTAAATCAAATCAGATTAAAGTAAAAACATATGCTATATATTTCTTAAAATCAAAAATTGTGATTCATTTCGGATTTATAGGTATTATTCATAACACATTACATTATATATATATATATATATATATATATATATATATATATATATATATATATCCGTCCAATCCGAGGTGCCTACCGACTAAAACCTAACCTCATGTTCGGTCACTTTACCGCCTTCTAGGCACCCTAAGGCCGTCGTGTTTTCGTCATGCGGTTTGTCCGTCTTGTCTAATTGTTACATCTCGTTTGCCTGATGTCTTGTCTTAAGCCCGTATGACATTATCTAGTTTCTTATATCGTTTTCGATATAAGAATTGATATATGAAACTGTATAACTATTTCTACATGGAAAACTATATAGGGATTAACATTGTGTATCTCATTATGTTGTTTCTTAGTCAAATAGTTGATGAGGCACGAGTTGTGATTGGTTGAATTATTTAAATTATTGGTAGTATTTCGGGCTTGTTTATTTTTATATTGCCACGATTTAACGTCGTACAACTTGGATTTATTGTGTGTATTGTTTCACTTGCTCTCTTGTCCAAGACACCTTAAAAATTGAGACTTGCACATATAAAACTAAACCTTCGTCGCCAGTGTACACACGATTAAAGAATATATGTTATTATTGAGAAAACTGTATCGAAAACCATATCCAAAACGATATAAGAAACTAGATAATGTCATACGCGGTTTACGTCTGTGGGTCGTCCTGGAACTTACATCGCATCACAGTGTTGGCGAATTTTACGACAACGTCCCAATGTTCCGACAATTCGAGCATTAGTTGTCCTATTCGTTGTGGTGTGGGCTCCTCCATCCCCAACTCGGTCCATAGCCTGGCTCGTTCTCTATACCATCTGATGTATCGGTATAGTGTGTGGTCCGGGTCATCGGTCTCGAGGCAGTAGCCTTTCCTATCTTGTATAGGTAGGTTTAGAAAACCCCGTGTCCCGACAGTGGTTTGGTGGCCCACTAGTGGTTTGACTTGTGGACCCCTTCGTGGTGTCGTCTGCCATTTCCTCAGGGTATTTTCTCTGGTATCGTCCTTCGTTGTCTTTGAATGGACACCGTTTTTGAGTCTGCGGTAAATTTCTGCCCCCTCTTTTGCGATTATCCCCGGGCGTCTTTGCGGTCAAGTCCGGGTAATACGTTGCGCACCAGCAACGCCCTCTTTAACTTGTAGGCATACCCGTGGGTCCTCATAGCACCGGTCAAAGCCGGTGCTGCGTACAGAAGTTAGGGCGCCGCGATAATGTTGCCAGCAACCTCCTATTCTCCTGGCCGGAGCCTCTGATGTTGGGAAGCAGCCTTGCCAACTCTGCCTCCGCTCTGGTGACCTTGCGTGTGGTTTCCAGTACATGTGCCGAGTGGTTAGTATTGGATTCTAGAATTGTTCCTAGGTATTTCATTTGGCGGCGCATGGGGAACACCACCCCTAACATCTCAATCTCGGTGACAACCTGAATTCCTACTCTCTTAGTGGAGAGCAGAGCGATCTCGGTTTTGGTAACGGCTATGTTTAGTCATCGGCCGTCATCGTTACCGTCGCCTGTCTGGCCTTCCTAATGGTTTCCCTGAGGTCACTATGGCTGACGTGTCTTCTGGTGGTGTAATACGTAGCGTCCCATCGTACGCCACATTCCATTTGAGGTGCCTCAGGACTGAACCCTGCGCCCTTTGGAAAGGTGCCTGTCTCTAAGCATGTTTTGGCTAGTCTTGTCATTCATCTTACTATTGTGGTGGCTGCTGCCTTCAATGCCTCATTTGCCAGCCCGGCTGGCCCTGGCGCTTCTCTGCCTGGGAGCTTCTGTATTACCGCCAGCACTTACTCATATCTCTACTGTTGCTGGTCCATTCTCTTCATCGTGAGTCTAGTTATGAGCCGTGTTTGCGCTTGGTGGTAAGAGCGCCATTACCACCGCCCTCACACCTCCAAGAACCGTAGCTTCCTGACTAGACGGGCGGGAACCAATCTTTTTTATGTTCAGTCTATAGGGGAGGCCCCACGGGTCGTTCTCTACCTCGCAAATAGCTTGCGCTTCTTCCTGACTACGTTCGATGGCCCACCTGCACTCTTTTCGCTTCGTGCTATAATGGTCTTACAGGTGATCATTTGGGGCGCGGACTGCTCTAACCCGCTGGGATTTCATCCTTGCTCTGTTGCCTGCTACTATCGCATCCGCAACTTCGTGGCACCACTAGATTGCACGCCCTCTTGTCCTTGCTTCCGGTCCAGGGCCATTCAGGGTCGTCGGTTTTGTGCATTGCCATTCCTTCCAAAACGGTTCTAGCAATTCCGCTTCCATCTTTGATATGACCCACCTACTCGCTCGAATGGTCATGGGCGGGTCTTGTGTACGGGGTTGGGCAGTTACTTTGCTAGGTTCTATCGTGTATGTGATATAGTTGTGGTCACTTACTGTTTCTTCCGTCAGAACCGTCCATTCCCGCACTCTTCCGATCAGCAGAGCAAGTACCAGGGTGAGGTATATGAAAGATACCGAGTTGCGTCTCTTGAAGATCGGAATCCCTCGCTCATTACAGACCGATCGGTTGGGCGCGGAGATATGTTTTATTGCTACTTCTCCCCTGAGGTTGGATGTGGGGATCCCCATGCCGGCAACTTGGAATTTAGGTCGCCTGCCACGACGACCTGTCCGCTCATTGTTCTCAGGATTCGTTCCAGTCTATGTTATAATTCTGTGGCGTGTGTTTTCCCACAGTTCATTGATAAGTAGCATTCTACTATCGTTGTTTCCGTCCTTTGGCCACGCGATCCCTCTCGTCGGTGAACCATGGATCGCGATGTATGGTGGTTACCCAAAACCTTGATGGCAACGTCTCCCATGGGTCCATCCGTCACCCATGAGCTGTCAAGTCTAGCATTATTTGGTTCGCTCAAGACAATCGCGTGGGCTCCCCTCTTCGCGGCAGCAGAAGATTTATCTTATACTGGATTTCGATTTGATGCAACTTTTGAAGCAAAAATATTATTAAACCAAGGTAACATTACAGAAATCAGAGCAACCATTAGTTTCTTTTAAGATTCGCATGTTTCATCTGCTGCCTAAACATAAACGTGGAAGTCGTAGTGGTTCTTAATTTTCCAAACAAGTTTAAGTTATAACCAATCTGTGCTGAACTAAGTTAATTTATAATTCGACTACTGGGCGGTAGGGGTAATAGTTTGAGAATCTCTGATTTAAATCATTGGTAAATTTCTGTATATGAAGCTAAAATATTAGTGCTTATAGTATTTTGTTAAATTTTGCAAATGTTAGACTTTTGCATGATTTTAGAACTTGATTTATAAGAAAGAAGTGATGTTATCTTGAATTTTACATTTCAATGATCACATCAATATAAGAAATTAATCAATAAATGTTGTGTTGTTACACTCGAACTAATGCAAGAAACATATATAAGGGTGAATCCACCTCTTAGCAATCTACATATCTAGATTTAGATCTTATTAGATCTCATCAGTGTAGCTCATACATCTAATAAGATCGAAGTCTAGATATGTTGATTGCTAAGAGGTGGATTCACACTTATATATGTTTTACAAGATTGGCCTTGTGCTGATATCTCAAACACTCACTTGGAATATTATTCTCTAGAGGGCACTGCCCGGTGATCCTGATAGCATGAGCAGGTTATTACCATATGGGTGTGTATTAATAATTGATGTGGTGCCGCCAGATGGCGTTTAACTTTCCTCCTAGGGCTTTACTTGTATAATTAATGCAAGAAAATAAATAAAATATATTATACCTTTTTAAACTTTCAATGTTCGAATTTTTGTTTTTTTTTTCAACTGTATCATTAGGAATATTAGATTGGGAAAAAGTAGAAATGAACTGTTGTAGATACAATTACCTTAGTTATAGCCGATATGACAGACAATTTAGGATCATCAAATATTTCAATTATGTAGTCCCAATATTGTCTTCGAATAATACTACAGTTCTCGAATAATAAACTGGACACTTTTTAATTAGTTATGATGTTATCATAAACTATCTTCTGCCTGATTATTTTCAGTTATACATAGCCACAGTTATTTTAGTTCACCAATTAGATATAATTTATATGAACATCATAATATTATAGTATATAGGAAACAATGCCTATCGTGTATCATTTTCTTTACAGTTCGTGCTCGTTATTGCAACTGGCCAATTTATGGATATCGCATGTAAATT
Organism: Lordithon lunulatus; assembly: GCA_963942505.1. Classification (NCBI taxonomy): domain Eukaryota; kingdom Metazoa; phylum Arthropoda; class Insecta; order Coleoptera; family Staphylinidae; genus Lordithon; species Lordithon lunulatus. Next base: position 50,016,345 of record OZ012666.1, on the reverse strand, counting down.
TAGTGGTTACTATTTAGTGTGCATTGTGTGGAGAGTGTAACATGAAAAATACATTCGCCGATATGAGACGACAGAATCGACGTTTATTCGAAATTTACCGTTTACTTTTATTCGTTCGCTTGCCGATCACGGGAAATGCAGGGCGAACGAAATGCTTCCGTCTTGTAAGTCGGCTATCGCAAAATGCATCCAATGTTACGGTTTATATTGCACGTACATCAAAGATAATGGGAAACGAGGATATGATTCTTTTGTAAAACGCCATTTACGCTTATAAATTGTTCTTATTAACAATTGCTAATCCAAAAATAGGTCCAATTACATTCAAAAGCAACCGAGGAATAGATGTGGAATAAATACTCAGACTGTACCAAAATATATTACTGAAATTACTGTGGCTTTGCAAATTGTTTCACTGGAATGTAGCTTAATTTCAGTAAATTTCTCACAATTATTTCTAATTGATTTTTTGCAATATACTTGCAGCTAACAACATAAAGCATATGATATATACCTACAGAATGTCTACCTTGTTATTGCACGCGATTTGCGTTCCCTATCAAACACGAGGAACTAACCATTCTGGAAAATAATACAACACTAGCAAAATTATTTAAAGTGCATTCCGTCCCGCCGCGCGTCGTATGTTCGGGCGGCTAATCTCCGCCGCCGGAGGAGCAGAATATCGCTCCGCTGTGTAATAACATTCTGGAAATATGAAGCATCGCATTAAATAGCACATGAATTCCAAATGAAGTTATCTCGCATGCATACAAACGGCATTGAATATATTTATTTTATGCCGCGCATCGGTTCGTAAATAAAACGCGCATTCTCGGCAGGAGGAACAAAAACAATTCAATTTCACTTTTTATCGTCTCAGCGGCGGATTTATCGAGAGCCGCGTGCGGGTACTAATTAAATTTAAAATGCAGCCATCGGTCAGTGAACAATAACTTTTGCGGCCCACGAGTTCGAATAAATCCTCGCTGGTTGACAGGTACTGGTTTGCTGGACCAAAAAGGCGTGCAACTTCAAACCGAAATTTACATGTTGACCTGCTGCATAAATGATAGATTATTACCCGCTAATTAATCTGGTTTATCAGGCATGTATTTATTAAGGGCGGGGTACATGCGTGGAATTCAATTAAAACCTTATGCATGACAATATGGGTTTGTTATGCTGTCACGTAACATCGATCGGCGCCAGCGGTATACATAATCTTTTGTAATTATTTCCGCGAAATTCGCTTGGCCACAATTTAATCAAGCTTGTACTCGGAAATTGGGTCGGGATAATTTAATGGGATATCATATTTTTAGAGTTTGGCATGTTTATTCTAATATAAAAAGAGCTCTTTTTGAGAGCACATGAATATTTTTTTGCTTTTAGTTAATTAATATATAACTCTTTTCGTAGCACATGTAATCCAATCACTCACAAAATATTAGAAACTGTGTAACTAATCTTAATTATTTTATTCTAAAATACCTTGAGTTTTTCTATGGGTATACAATCATTACGGACTAAAAGTTATAGCGATAGGAACTATCAAATGAATTGTACTATCTATAATAGCTATCGATTGTTGTCAAATTATTGATAACAATCGACTAGAAATTATTTATTAACCGTCGGCTAAATCCCCGATATGACATAAAAATTAACAATAGTTAGTAGTATCGATAAACTTTTCTCACAACGCCAAAAACATGTGTTTTCCTCAGATAAGCTTGTAGTATAGACGGTAACGATTTTGGAAATTTCACGATATCCATTGTTCTTATATAGTTCTGTTTTTCTCAGTTTAACTGGCAGTATATAAACTGGTTTCAAGTATCTTTCGGGGGCTGTTCTGTCTCGTGTTCGATTATCCGTGCGAGCCGCTCCTGGAATGCACAGTTTCACCTCGTCCCTTACCGCAGATGCACTTACTTAAATCTTAGTACGCCAGTTTTACGAAACTTATGAAGTTATTTTTCGTCATGTTAATAAGTTTTCAATTTGTATATATTTTGCATATTGTACATGATACAATTTACCAAGAAAATGTGCCTTCTTTCATCGTTCCGCGGCGATAACCTCTGGTGCGAACCGTTCGGGGTAGCTAGTAGTGATAATCAAAAGCTATAGTCGACATTGATATAAACATTCTATTTTACTTAATTTCCCAGTCGAAATTATTTTTGGACTAATCCGATAACCTCCCGACTATGCTAGTTCAATTTGTGTATTCGATACTGCCCATCACTAGCTTTACATGTAACTATATATTCCATCCTAGTGATGTTTTGTAATAAATATATTGTATAATCCTCATCGTCGTCATCATCAGCATTTAGACGTTCGCTCCTGAAGCCTCGTCTATCTGACTCCACGACTGTCTGTTTTGGTCTCTTTAAATCCAGTTGTTTCCCGCATGACGTTGGATATCATCCTTCAGTCTTGCTTTTGGTCGTTCCACGCGCCGTTTTGATTGTCTTCGTCTTAGCTGCATGACTTCTTTGGTTCATTTTTTGTTATTCCTGGCGACATGACCTACCTATCGCTATTTGCGTTTGGTAATCTGTTCCATTTCCTCCGTGATGCCTGTTTCCCTTCTGATCTTGTTTCTAATACACTCACCATCCTTCTGTATATTGCTCTCTGACACACCCATAGGCGGTTTGCACTGTTCTTGGTTATTGTTGCGGTTTTCAGCCCGTATGCTATTACTGGCAGGAGGCAAACATTGTATACTTTGCCATTCAGGTTATAGCGATTTTCGATTCTTTAAGGGTATGTGCCAGGTTGCCAAATGCGGACCCAGGTCAGACTTATTCCTCTTGAAATTTCCGCTGATCGATTTTCAGCTCCGAGTTTGATTGTGTGCTGCAAGTATACGTATTCTTCGATCACTTCAAGTGCTTGATTATTGATATTCTCTAATTCTGCCGCTACTGAAGCCTAGTGTAACTCGTTTATCATTTGGTGCCATTGTTCTTCGTCGGTGCTCGCCAGTGCGATGTCGTCTGAGAAAGGGAGATCACTTTCCTCCCACGAGAATAAGGCATTCTCTATCGCTAGTTTCGGCGAGATTATTTCGCCCTGGTGTACTCCTCTTCTGATCGAGATATTTTCGTAGCTAAGTCTTCTTGCACTTTAACACGGAGAGTAGCATATTTGACGAGGTTAGAGTATCAATAGGTCTGTAGTACTGCCCACGTTTAAATGGTGTCAAACGCTTCACGATAGTCGACAAGTTAAGCTAGTTGCAGCGGAATGTTATATTCATGACATCTTGCGTTGATCGTGAGGATCGTTTTCCTTAGTTTGTGATTTCAGGTGGGGAATCTTCATAAACAGACCTTGATGGCATTCTTCTCCTGGAAGTGCTGCATTCCGACCCTTCTAGGGCCTATGTACCAGCCACACCTCAACTTCCTCCACATACAAGTCTGGGACCGCTCTTGCATTATTTCAGGACTGGGTGGGTCTCCGTCTTATGTCGCCTATACCTCGTCTGATTATCTCTCTGATGCAGTGGGCGATAGCTTTCCATTTGCTATCATCTTCTAGCATCAGCGGCATCATCTCGGTCCCTATCCGCCGGCTCAGAGCCGACCGTGGGCTATCCCTGCGGTCTCCGCAATAACTGCACTTATCCGTCACTGCCCAGTTCATACGGTGGAGGTACGCCCGAAAGCGGCCGTATCCCGTGAGGATCTGCATGAGGTGGTAGTTGAACTCTCCGTGCTTTCTACTCATCCAGGCTTAAACGCCCGCCATTAGCCTCCGGGTTCACACTGCTCATTCAGTAATACATTCTCACCGCTCCTGCCATATCCTTCGGGTTTCGGTTCTCTCCTTCGCCCTGTTAGCGGTGTCAACTCACCAGTATTCCAACTATTTCCCTCGCTCCCTTGCCTGGAGCTCGATGCAGATGATACTGGCCATAAGGAGGATAGTGGCCATTACGAGCACTGCTTCTCTGTCCCTGTCCTGTAGGCGCTGTTCATTCCACGGGCCGCACGTCTTTTTGCCAGTCCTATAAAAGGTTGCATCTGCTCTACAGTCATCTTAAGCGCCCAGACTAGGGCTCTATACAGCATGATGCATCGACTACTCGCGCCAGCATCTTTCGCTTCGCTCCTGCTGCCCTGGACTGTTCGGCATTAGACGGACAAGAGCCGCTGTCACCTGGCTTGCCCTTCTGGCCGCCTGTGCCACGAGCGCAGAAAAGGTCATCCCCTGGTCAATTCTGATACCCAGGTACTTGATGGACCCTTTGGGAGTGACCATCTTTCCCTGGACCATGAAGGAGACCTACCAGGATGACCGCCTCCTTCATTGCCGCGGCCATGCTGAGCCCACTACATGCTAGCCATTCACTGACGCGAGCAAAGCTCTCATTTGCTCGCGTCAGTGACAGATCGTCGGCACAACCGATATACGTGGCGCCCTCCGGTAGTGTGAGGTTCAGTACGCCGTGGTACATAATGTTCCACAGGGTTGGCCCCAGCGCCGATCCCTGTGGGACAACATACGTAAGTGTTTTAGTGATGATTGTCGTCCCGGTGGTGAGCTGTACCGTCCTCCCCACCAGGTAGCTACGGATCAACTTAGCGCCGATCCCCATGTTTCGGTATCACTAGACGATAAGCTTCCAGTTCGCGGTGTTAAATGCATCTCGCACGTCTATTGTTATCAGTGCCGGAGGTTCCTTTTTCGATCTGCGTGTGCCCTCCCCCTGCTTCCCTGGCTATTTGGAGCACGTTTCCCATCGAAGCCACCGTAGATCGTTTGGATGTGATCAGTTGTACTGAATGCTTGTCATAACCCTGCCTGTTCAATCGGTTGATAAAAGTCTAGCTTATTACTTAGGCGTTTAGTAATAATATTCATAAGGAATATGTGGAATATGGACAGCAGACTTATATGCCTAGTAGTGTTAATGTCTGTGCAATAGCTTTTTTGTTCAGTGGTATTTCCTCCGCGTTTCTTCAGCCATCACATATTTTACGCTCTTCAAGATATTAGCATACTAAATCAGGTATTACTCTCTAAAGCGGTGCACTATCCGTCTTCAGTATCTATCTCACACATTATTCTGTCCTCTTTCTGGTTCTTCATTTGGCTTAAGCCGATCTCTGGCATGTTTTTCATCACAAAAGTAGATTTTGCCATCTCCTTGTTTTGGTGGCATTGGGACTAATTGCTTATACAGTTCCTGATAAAAGTTTTGGTTAAGGTTAAGACCTTCATATGCATGGTATCTTCGATTGCTTCTTGGATCAGTCGGCTGTTGAAGCTTGCTCAGGTGGTTGAATATATCGAGAATATTTATAAAAAACACCTAAGTGGCCATTGCACCACATGTTTATATAGAGGGGGCTTGAAGCGTCGTGCCTCTCGCAGCGCCGGCACCGTGTCTTCGCCTAAGACACGGTAGGCGAAGAGGCGAAAGGCATAACTCTTCCACACCGCCTCTATTTCAACATAAGGTGCAATGTCCACCCCTTCACTGCATATGGATATCAAATCGCCTGTGCGACGTCGCGCCTGCGCCTCGCCTACACCGCGCCTGCGCCCGACGCCGCTTATGAGTGAATTGCGCCTTAAGCGGCCTGAGGTTTTTAATAACAATAATAACCGATTGATTATAATATGCAAAAAAAAAACACATAATTTTATTGTTTATTATAACATTAACTAAAGGATTTATTACTATAAACGACAATTTTCCTATATAGTTACCCGGATGATAACATCCCTGATTCCAATAAGCGGCGTGCACTGTATATGTATAATAAACTATGTATTAACAACTCTGATATCACTATCAGAGTTGTTAATTTGCTGGTGATTTAGACAACTAAATTGATGCTTTTAAACCGAGGATATAAATATTGCATTTTAACGCATCACTAAGCTTGAAATTATATTTCTCCTAGCGATTTCCAACAAATTTCCATACATGTGTCACAACATGGCCCCATTTTTCACGTACATTATATCTGCTGAAAAACGTTTCCTCGGTTGCTGTACATCAGCCATTAATTATGTTACGCGCGACAACTTTTCCACCCTGCCAAGCATCACATTAGCTTAACATTTGCACGCGGCATATTCCGCATACTAAAAAAATAACAAATACACCCGCACCCGTCGAGCACTGCGAAACATAATTCACCGTTTTCAAAACGCCATTAGCGCGTACTTTTCGCCCCCGAATGAGAATAAAAAAAGTTTCACACGTATCGGGGGGCGTTGGAATTGCGATGGGGTGTTGAGTTCCATGTAAAAATGCGCTGGTAATTGGCGACTTTTGGCCGGCTGCCAGCTACTACGAGGCTGCGCCATCGAACGCCCGGCGATAAATCGTCTTTGAGGGAAGGAACGTGTAATTCATTACGGCGTGTACTGCAGTTGCAGTATATTCCAGAAGATACTAATCTGGAAGATAAATATATAAACAAAATTCACTACACATACATTAAGTAATTTAGATCAAATTGAGAATGTTTGCTTATTACTTAGCAATTACCACCAGCGGAATTAGTTGCTTAATTATTTTGTGTTAGTTTAGGGCCTAGTTATTATTAACTGACATTAAAACATTATATTAAATCTAAATTGCGATTCAGACGTTTTATTTCATTTAAAGCTAAGTCTGGCATTGTTAAATTCAAGTGTGCTCCATAATTCATTTTCTTTATTGTACCGTGCAGTCTTTTCTATAACTCTCACGACAAGTTCCCGGAGGATTGCTGGAGGCGAAAAATGGCTAGACAATCTATCCCAGTCCGAAGCTTAAAATAATCATTTATCCAAGTTATCCCGTTAGTATCGCAAGCCATATAGGAGCAAGTTAATCTTCCCGCGCGGGTCGGGGGAACGATTAATAATTTTCCAAGCTCGGGCGTCGGAGCGGTCCGGCGTCCGCGACGGGGCCGGGGTCGCGAGATCAACGTAATAACAATTAATTTATTACGCACATATAGAGAGGCGCGATTAGATCTTCCTCCAGCGGGCGAGAGAAGGTATTCCTATACACGCAATAAAATCCTTTACTTATCACCTAATGGCTGGCGTGAATAATGGGCTTAGATTTACTATCTACGGTATCTTTTGCATGTTGAGAAATGTACACATTCGGCGTTTAATGCGAGTTTTATATTCCGGTTGGTTATATTATGCTGGTTTCTGTTTAAACTTACCTTTTATGGATAGTAATGATATCATTACAGCCTTTTTAGCCTATTACTTTCTGGAAATTATTTTCTTTTATTATTAATGATTTATAAAAAGTTAATAGCATCTTAATATGTTAATATAGATTAACAATATGAGACTCTATTTCTTAGTAGATATAAAGAATAGTAATATTATTAAGATTTTCGACACTGCCCAGTGAACACTTGTTTACTTATCATCAGTTATAACATTAAAAGCTTGGTACGTGGAGTAAAAATGACTATGACGTGACCAATGCAATGTAAAAGAATTCGATTTCATAATAATTATTCTTTAAATAATATTTTAGCTTTCTTCTTCTTTTGGCGCCATCTCCTATCAGAGGTTGGCGATCCAACTTATGATGGTTACACGTGAAACAGCTGGTCGGTAAATTTCGACCCATGTTCTTCCATACCAACATATTAGGTCCTTTGTTCATGAGTTCTGTCGTCTCCCTTCTTCTTCGTGTACCATATCCGCTCAGCGAATGTTGGCGATCATGTTTGCTATTAACACCATGTTGGCAGCGGCTCTGAAAAGCGATTCTAAAGTCTGGCCAAACCACTGCCGCAGATTTTTCAGCCACGAATTTCTCCGCTGTCCGACGCTACGATTCCCCTGGATTTTCCTTGAATCCGTCTCCCTAGCGACCTTTTACCCTGGATGTTGCCTTCTATGATTAGATGCAGGATCTCATAGTGTTGGTCCCTCATTATATGCCCGATGTACTGTAGCTTCCTTTTTGTTGTCGTTAGTTCTTTGCTTTTGTTCAGTGGCCCTAGCATTTCTGTATCAGTTTTTTCTTTCTGGTCAAGTTATTCGTAGGATCCTTCTATTCAAATACATTTCTAACGCGGTAACTCGTTTATCTAATCATGGGTGCTCAGAATGTTATTCAGCGCCATACAATAGGACGGAATACATGTAGCAACGCAGCACTCGGATACGGATTTGAAGGCTCAGATCCCAAAGGCTTTCATATAGGTGCACGTTTTCTGCCTTGCTCAATTCGTGGGAGTATATCCTTTTTTTAAACGCATCCTTTGTTAACTACTATCCCGAGATATTTTGCAGATGGTACTTGCCCTACAGTGCTGTTATTGATTTGAAGTGCTCTTTGCTTTGGTTATTTGGAGAATACGACAAGTTTGGTTTTAGTTGTGTTCATGTGCAGATCATACTGCGCGCTGTGCTTAACAAAAACGAATGTTGTTAATTTAATTACTGTGCTGTTGATTCTGATACCGTCTTTTGCGTCGTCCAGCGCCTCTCTAAAAACATCCTCAAAGTAATTAGCGACAGAACACAGCCCTGCCTAGCTCCTCGTAATGTTCACCTCTTCGCATGGAATTCCCTCAGCTCTGACCTATACTGTTTGATTCCAATACAGCCGGTCGATGCTAGTGTTTATAAGTATCTTCATGAGCTTCTGGTAAGATACGCAATCAAATGCCTTCTGCATCTCTGTGTGAGAACGTTTAAGAAAAAACTAGCTTCGCTAGTCCCAACCCCGTTTCTGAATCCAAACTGGATATGGTCTATTGCGCGTTCGCAGCTGGTGTATATACGAGTGTGGATAATTCGTAGAAATACTTCAATACATGAGATATCAGGCTTAGTATCCGATTATCCCTCGCAAAGAGACGCGTTTGCTTTTTTGGGTGTGGTAACAAAGACTGAATTTAGCCAATCTGTAGGTATAGTTTCGCTTTAATATATGCTGTTGTATAAGGCTTTGAGAAGGCCCTTGACCTCACCGGACAATATGTGTTGTAATAAAGTCAATAACTGACTTTTAGCCTTTGCTATTATTGATGTGGTATTTGTGTTTATGGTGTATAAGTATTGTTTATCCTAAATTCTGGCCCCGGAAATCGATTAGAAGCTCTCTATGTTCATCAATTTACATCGTCAGAGACGATTTTTTTCTCTGTTACTGCGATCGTATTTATAGTCGTCTGTAATTTTCTATAGAAGTTTTCCAATTCTTCTCTGGACCTGGCGCATATGTACTGATAAGGTTTACTTTCGACTTCTTAAGATTTAAAGTGACTTTCAGAATTCATCATTTAATTAATTATTATTAATCATTTCTCAATAAGCAGGATACCAACACCTGAGTGCACGTTTCTCCCTGGCTATTCTGCTGTATATTAAGGTGTTATTAGAGTATCTTGAAGTAGCTTGGCCATTCTTCTTTGGGGCCAGGTGGTCAACATTATTTTCCTTCTATTATCTCTCTTATCTTCATATTATTTTCCAAGTACACAAAATCTCGCGGGGTTTTTCTTAACTACTAATGCACCCCGAATAGAAACCACCGAGTTGAGGCGAATGCAACAAATCGCAACCCTCTATTAAAGAGATATTTACCGAAATACAGTGCTAGGCATTTTCAAAACAGATTACCATTGTAAATAAATACATCAGTAGTAATCCACGGTAGGTGTATTAAATACTTATGTTTGAAAATAGAAAATAATTACTATTCCCCGTTGTAAGATTTACGCATAGACTTCATCCAGTGTACATACAGCCCTCATGAGAATAAACAAGGAAAAAAATAACCGAAGCATCAATTATTTTTAATTGAAATCCAGCGTCCGTAATTAAAATTAATAGCCGCTGCCTATTGAGCCAAGAAACTGGATATTATTTTTGTTTTAATAATATAAAATACTGTTTTCAACAATAAATTTAATGATCTCAATTAAAAATATTCCGTTTTATTTTCAAATAATAATTGTTTAAACCTAACATGGTATACAACTTAAGATACAATTAAATTGACCAGTTGATGTGGAATAATATGTACAGAATTATTGTACACAAAAATGCACCAAATTGAGTGAATGTGGTCATATTAGAATAGCCAACAATAGGTGATAGAAAAGTCTTTTATTAATCGCCAACCTTTACATTGACGATGACTAAGGCACTTGGGGAAGTAAATAAATTTTACAAGACTTACTAAAACTTTTACAAAACAATTTACCGAACAGACTACTCGGGAAGCGCTAGTAGTACGCAAAAAATATAACACCTAACCAGTCATACTTCGATATTTAAAGAATTCTCATCGTACTTCACGCGTACTTTTCCAATCCTGGTTTTTCGGTATTGTTAATGATATTTGTTTCATGACAAGTGTTTCTATAAATATATATTTTTTTTGAAATGAACAAAAATTGCGTTTTTTTAACTTTGAGTGCATTGTCGATCTCTTGTTACTGTTATTATGACGGTTTCGTCGGAGTATCTGGGTAGATATTAAAAAGTAGCGATGCCAACACAACCCGTCCTTGAATCCTTTTTTAATTTAGATTAGTCGGTTCCAACTGTGATTGTTATTCTCTGGCCATAGGTAAGATATCTACCCTCAAGTCGGTCGTGTTTAATCAAAAACGCTTTCCAATATGTCGTGGTACATCCAAAGCTGTCCTTAATACAAAAAGGTGCTTCTTGAGTTTTATAGTCATTTCGAAAATCGAATTGTGTTTCCCCATAAGTTTTATATAAAAGATTATTAATCCCGATCAAACTTTAAACTGACAAATAAATGCCTTAACTTTTGATCATAAATGTAGTTTTATTTAAAAGCTTATTACATAGCAATAGAATTTGAAAATAAAATTAGTGAAATATTAGGTCATATTTTCGAGAAATGGTGGCAAATCAGCAAAAGATCGACGCAATCGATGATCTTGTGGGTGTACTAGCTGAATCTTTTTTCTGCATAATTGTCTCTGACTTGGCTGCTTCAGACTTTCATCTTTTCACCTCCCTGAACTTACAGGGGTGGAAAAAAATTCAACCGACGAGGAGGTGAAACAATAGGTCTTGAACTAGAAGATGGAGATGGCGATAGAATTCTTTGAGGAGGGTATCCAAAAGCTTTTTTCACAGCTCATAGGCTCACAACCTGCATACGACGGAAAGGCGAAGGCGACATGGGAAAATAACTCTTTTTTTTTAAATAGGCAAATCGAATACTCTTTCTTTCTGGACGTGGCTCGTATGCTATATTTATAGCAAAAAAACTTGATAACATAATATTTTGCCAATGAACTATATTTAAGAACATACATTTAATTGAATTCCCAAGTTTGTACGAAAAACTCATTACAATTTTATAATGCACATCTTAAGGAATACATGTATGGAACCCCAACCATAAACGTGAGGTACATTTGTATATTTTACATAAGGTTCATAAAAATAAATGTGTATCTTGGTTATTCTAAGTTACATTGTCATCCGGAAAAGCATGTCATTTAACTCGCAACGCGAGCTAAATGGTCTATTTAAATGGCTGTTGCGTGCCGTTATGTCCTCCTTTTTCCGGAAACCGTATGTGATACGATAATGCGTGCGTGAAGATACGTTTTAAACAAGCCGGGTAGCACAGTATGATAATATTCCATACGTGATTGGATTGGAAAGAGACCGAGTCCGGTGTGGTCCCGCATCCAGCAAACTCGTTTTCCCAGTATACTCGCAACAATTTAATTTTCCCGAGGGAAACTTTCCACGCCGCAATCCGGTTAAGCGTATAAGTTTTATTGCGGGTGTAATTGAGGAAGTTTACGAATAGGGGGGAGCGTGTTATCGAGTGACAATTTTGTGGGCAAAATGATACAATATTTCTATTTTCTTAATTTTAACAAAGTAGGTATTTAAACCTTATTTCAATCTATCATCTACAAATGTTTACTCTATAAGGCACCTTACACGGTCAATAACACTGTCAATTCTAGTACTGTCAGTATTTGCTTCAATCCTCCTTTTATATTTATCAAGTAATCAATTATCCTGATAGACTTCAGTATTCTCCTCGTTTCATCGTTACTATATCTTATACGATAAGTAATACTGTCAATATTTTAGAATAATGAACATTTTAAACATATTACTGAATAGTAATACTGTCATTATTCTAAAATATTGACAGTATTATTGATCGTGTAAGGTGCCTTTATCGTATTAAAGATTCGATCACGCCTTCATTTTTCGTATGCCGTGAATTGTGATTTATATTGAGTTTTTAGTAAAAATTAGACTATGCAGTATGATTAAATTTTTACCGATACTTACGAAATATTTCCTGATTGTATATTAAACTCCGTAGTCCAACGACTACTGTCTCAACTCTGAGCTCGTGCGACTATTTGTATACTTTCCTCTCAAAACATTAACAACTATGCAGTTGCAACTTAAGATAACAATAAACCTTAAATTGCGTCCACATTTGACGAACAAAACTGTCAGTAATAAAAATATTTGTCAGGACATGTACTCACAGCACAAAAGTCATAAATGAAATAAATCTCGGTCGGCTTCAAAACATGATTTTCGTGTATATATTATAGCGATGCCTGCTTTTCCATTAATTTAATATGGTTTAAAATATTTTGCACAAATAACTTTAATTATGACTAAAAAATTCAATTAGTTCTATTTTTCATAATCAAAGGGATGAACTTATTGGTCTTTAAATGTACGTATAATCAGAACTTATATAAACGTATAGCTTTTATTTCTGTGGATATTTGGCAGAATCTGTATGAATTTGACTAACTTTTTCAATAAATTTCCATAAATTTACTGTTTAATTAATGTTTTATTATTCATTTGGAATTGTAATCAGCCGACTTTCATCTCCATATGTAAGTTATTATTGTTATGTAACAGAAAATCTGGTAATTTAAAGTTAAGTAGAGAGAGTAATTGCAATAGACATATCAGTTTTTGGCAAATAGCCACAGATAAATTGATGACCATGATCCTTGGTTATAAAACGTAGATCTTCAAAATAAGTTCCGAGGCAACAATAAAGTATTTTAGTCAAAGAAAAATAATAGCAGGCATATAATAGCTGCATAGTTTTTGTTAAAACCTGAATACAATTTCATAATTCAAAAATTCAAAATACCATAAAAGTAGTATAAATGTGATACCATCCTTAATCGCCCTTAACTTCACTGAAAAAAACCGAAGAAAGGTGATTCGTTACGGTTTGAACCTTCGCCCTCCAATACTCCGTAGAATCCTCCATATTTACTAGGATAATGAAGAATCGATGAGTTAAACAATAAATAATATTTACAATTTTGACGTCATAACTTAATGAGGAAATCGCTTCCAAGTATTAGAAAATCTGAATTCAGGAGTGCGATATTATATTTTTCTTTTATACGCTTGATGTACACTAATTAGACATACACTTAAAACAATTGTTTGTTAGTTCACGTAATTCAGGTTTAGTAAACTATAAGTCCGTTGCAAGTTAGCATATATGTAGCATATTTCAACCGGGCTTTTAGTACTTGTGCGAACTGCATTTGGTCCGAATTGAAACTGAACAACTGTAATTAGAGAACAAATATCCCGCCTTGCATGCATGCTTTTGTAATAGGAATGTGTGAACTTCACTAAACAGTTTAAATTATTTAAGACCGCCGATTTGCCAGTGTCGTGGTTACTATGCCAATTCATCAGAAATCTGCAACAATTTACCTTAAGTTGGAAAGTAGGAGAGTTTGTATAGTGAATATGCGAGGTCGATGTTATACTACTGCGCATTGGTGCATAAAATTATGATATGCTAATGTTTTAAGGTTCCTACAGATGATGTGGCGAATTCCTACACCAGGGATGGCCAATAAGTAAAATTTTGGTCAATCGCTCACGATGTCTTACCTTAGAAACCAGTTAGAAGACTACTTGATAAATAGTGCCGATCGCGACACATTTTTGAGAAAAAAGGTACATCTTTCGAACACATAAGTTCCTCCATCCCTGGCCTTGATGATCAGTCGAATTTCTGTTGATGTGTAGTATTTTTCGCCTACCAAGCGAACGTACAAGCACACGAACGTTTGTGTATATTTGTCACACGGTGTGGCATATCAACGAATGCACCTACATTCGTTTACGTTCACCATATTTCTATTTAGGCGGCAGCACATACTGAAGACGTTGGGAAAAAATTATAATAATAATTAATATGTATTGTGAGAGTTTGCTATGTTTGTGTAGTTCTTATTCGTGGGCAATATGCAACACCACACATCTAAAATTTTATTCGAGATGACAGAGAGAAACACTGATTATAAAATGTTTATTGGAGTAATTAAATTGCTCCTGGTTCAAATAAATAAAATATAAGCAATAAAATAAAAAATACATAACTTGTCAGAGTAAAATAACGGAAAAGAATGATGCATTAAAACTGTTAATATGTAAATATTATTAAATTACTTATTACATGTTATGAAAAAAGGGTTTTTATAAATGAAATGATTAATTTCTAAAATGGTTTTACATTTTATTACACTAAGCCATTATACGTTTGGTTTCATGAATAAGATAAGCGCTTCAAAGTTCCTGCTTATATTCGTCCCTGGTGTAATGTTCTAAATGTAATACAGCCACTTAAAAGTATTAATAACTACCAAGTGGTTTTATTAATTATAGTGCGTCCCGTAAACTGATGGTGTAACATGTAGCAGCATAACATCTGATACTTATGAATTCCGTTTAAACCTTCCCTCTGCCGCTATGGGAATACTGAACTATAACAACCTCGCTGTAGAATGTGTAGTACACTAGACTTCGCCCAGTTTTTTTTCTCGACAAGCACACACAAAAGGGTTTTTTCATCAAAAGATTTTTAAAATATAAAACCGCCCACTAATTTTATATGCAGTTTCAAGTTGCATGTGGGTCGGCAGTATCGATATTATTCCAATTTAAAGGCTGTAATATGATTTATTGCACGTATGGTTCTCACACATGCATTTCTGCAGACGGTTTCTGATACGGTTTTAGCCGTTTAGATCCTAATAAGGAAATTCAAAGGCTGGCCTATGAATGCGCAATCCGTGCAGCCCGTTATCCCAAGCGTTTTCCTCTACCGACTACGATTTTGATCGCATGAAATATATTTAAATTATGAGCAGTTATATAATTCCCTTATAGAAGCACTAATTACACTTAAATTTTCTGCGTGTGGAGTTAAAATTACTATATTAAAGCGTAATTGTATATAGCGTTTTACAGCGACCTTTAACCTTTAAACCTTCAGCTGCATGAGAATTTCACGATGCAAATAAAATCGCGAGTGATTTTCAGTAATTGTAAGCGCGCGGGAGGGTCGTGAACGTCGTCGGCCCACGGGCCCTTTGTTCGCGTCGGAATCCTGACGTGAGTGGTGGGCACCCGGACGGCCTTGGTTAAAAACAACCGCAGGCCCGGCCATACATTTATGTATGCAACGTAAACGTTTACAAGCAATGAAATGATGGAAATTCGAACAGAACTTCGATGCCCTCTCACAAATAAATCTATGGCTAGCGCTACAATTGCAACCGACAAACGCAACTTAACGAATATGTTTGCAACGATTCGGCTTTGAAAGCGCCGCGGCGTTCCGGTTAGTTAGGATTGCATGTAAGTCAAACTCAATTATCGCGATGTATTCATAAATGCGGGGTATTGTGATTTCGACAACGTTCCGGAATATAATTTAATTTTCACAAAGGTTTGGTATTATTGGACTGTATTGACACAGACCGCAGAGTGAGTCCGGAGCTTTTTTATATCGTTAAAGCGGTGCAAATAAAATAATGCAGGCATATGCACGTACGTGCATATGCCACGGTAACGACGAATCAAGGAGCGCCGGCATTATTGTATTGTATTTAAATTTTCTTTTGTAATTTGCCGAGGAATTGGATTGATTGGTATTCTGTATGCATTCATTCTTTGAATTTGTTTGGGTATTTCCAGTTCATATTTATTTATTATTGAAAATCTTGAGAGTTGAGAACGAATGTACGTTTGACCACAATACCCACAAAAATAATATAGATATTAAACCATTGTCATATTGAAATCAATTATATATCTAATGATATGCATGATTATATAATATAATTCATTATAATATCAACCACAATTTCCATTTAAAAACCTTAGCCTTTGTTAGGGTGATTTATCTTCGTAATTAATTATCAATTGAGTTTTCTATTTGAAAATCTCCTACATAAAATATAAATGTCGGCCATTTGATAAAATATACGTCTGGGGTCGGAGACTGCGGACTGGTGTAATTGCCAGTACAATTTCGTCTGGCTAATTTATCAACTTGGACATTCATGGGTGTAGAGTTTGCGCATATAACTAATTGTAAGTGACGGGGTGATTTAAATGTACTACTATTTAGCCATATTAATTACGTTTGATATTTTTTATTCAGAATGTATGGTACACATTTGCCCATATGTGCAATTTATTGCTTTCTTCGCACTATTACTGTAAATTTTTCGTGTATGTACTCAGATCGATATTGCTGAAACTCTTTTATGACATCTACATTGTCTGATTTATATTAATGTCAATATGCTACATGCACATGCACCCCTTCGCCAAAAGTAAGATAATTCATAAATTCAAATGTATGAGGAGAATTGAAGAAAATATCCCATTGCATATGTTGTTATAATGCTGTAACGCGCGTTTTCATCATCTGCTGTTAATCGTTAGTTTTCGGTTAACGTTCTAATCGCTTTTTAAAAAGAGTATGCTAATGCATTTTAACTAGATATTAGCACTTAACCGGCATTTAACACTTAACAGATCATGCTAATAACTGATCGAAAAGTTGTGGTCATTGTAAATATTACCGATGGCATGTTGTTATGCATTGCTTATACGAATGACAAGGACTAACTCTTCTTACAATGTTTTCCGATTATTGGAAACATTTCTGGGGGCATTCTCCAATTTTTCGTATGAATATTGCTACATTTATGGTCATATTCCCATATTTAATATTGTCAAAATTGGGCAGCTTATGAAATTCTTAGCAACAGTCCGGAAATATCCCCAATGTCTAGTAATATTTTTGAGACATTTGATGAATTTATGAAATACATAACTAATCTTTATTGTTTGTTTCAGGTGAGTCCGTGCATTTAATTTCGGCGTCCACTAAATCTCAGGTTTGTATCAAAATACTTTTTAAAAGCAACATAGGTTGTTCAATAAATACCATGTAATAAATAGATGATTCTAATTTACGGTAGTTAGTAATCTGCTACATGTAAATAACCACGATGTAAGAAATTTACACATAAAATTAACTTGCAGTTACCATACATTCGCTTTACCTTGTGTAACTACTGCAGCAAATGTAAACTCGTAGCGTATCCTGCATAAGTATTAAGATATATCTAGGAAAAATCAAGTATTTAGATATGTTGTGACTTGCGGAGGCCGTTTAGTACTGTCGGCCGTGCTGCCACCCGCATGAGAAATGCCAGCAATCTGGCATTTTGTAATTAACAGTGCAGTTGATAGCGGCGCCTACTTTATTAGTTCCTTATCAATAAATTCAACATATCCTATCTATGCAAAAGGTAATTGAATAAATATAATTAAATATACAGTTAAACAAACTGTTAAATGCGCTTGCAATAAAGTACCATATGAAGAATACTGGAAAATAATATTGTCAATATTTGCTTGGCGTAATAATAATGCAATCCACCTGCCATTTTATTGAAAAACAATGGAATTATTTATTTAAACGCTATTACGCTGTAGTGGAATCTGCTTTTATTTAAATATTGGCTCTATTGAATTTTCCCAGCGCGTGTCAACCGGAAGGCAGCACTTTGTTTTGTTTTCATAACCCTGTTCCAATTTTTAATTAAATTCTACGGATCATTACAGCAGCAAACAAATATGTTATTGTTAATGTCCAGTTGAGTAAAAAAAAACAGTTCCGCGAGATTTACAGCATGCTCCTGTTTAAATCGGTCGATTCATTCTGATACAAAAATTTAATTACTTTTTAAATTCGTTAAATTAATTGTTGTCATTAAAAGTTATATGGTTCATGAATGTTATTAAATAATGCATAATGGTGTAATAATTATAACTCGTGCTGATTTATTAACATACAATTACGTTATGTATTTGTTTACATCCATTACATTTTTTTCGCAATTCATGCTGAATCATTGATGTGTGATGAACATTGTGGAAATTGCAGTTGAGGGCAAGGCTGCGGCATTGGGATTATGCAAAATACTTTGTTTTTCTTGTTAACGGAAGGTACTATACATATTAAAACAATGCTTATGTTATGTGTGCTCACATCATTAATTGATTACTTTTTTTAAAATTTCATTAAGGATATTTTCAGCAATACAATACTGAAATTGATGTTAGATTATTCTTTCTCGTTTTTATGATTTATGTAATTTGCACAAAAAAACTTCCTCTGCAGTTTTAATTTACAATTGAGTTCCAATACCTAATTAACAGCATTGAAAGCATTTAACACTAGAAACGATGTATATTACAGCAAATAATATATTAATAATGTTGTTATTATACAAGGTAATGCGTACATACCAGTTATATTTAAATTTCACATTTACTTCATCGACCTCTTTCACGCCACTCCAGGCTCATTAGTCTCTTCTCTGCCTATAGTTTTGGCAACTGGGACTACAGGTGGACCTACAGTTTATCGTAGATTCTGAACCACGGGAGTACGTTTAGATGAGAATATCATCTACCCCGGACCAGAGAAGGGTGTTAGTCGTGTACCCACGTAGGCCAGGCGGGTTGGCGAGTGGAGAGCGTATACAAGCTGAAAATTATTTCTCTTACCATAGCCGAAACAAAAAATATCCAACATAATATGTATATGAACAGAACATTATGTTTATAAACCAAATAAGTCTAACATAAATAAAGAAACCAGAACTAAATTTAAAAATTAAAAATATGTTCACTTATTCCCAGTATGTCCCATTTAATGTGGGAAAGTTCTTCAAGTTCAGGGTTTTGGGCAGTGTTCTGGTATTAAGAGTAGCGATGGTCAGTTTTCGGTGTTGGTATCCCACCCGGAGATTATTTACACCCTCTACTCTCTACCTTGTTCGGGCCTAAGCGAGCTACTGGGGACTGAGGGCTAGTATACTAGAAGTTAACCATCGACTTTTGACCTCTGCTATTATTTACTTATTATGTGTATTTGTAATGTCTTAATCTTAAGTTCGTTCTACCAGAAATCGATAAAAAGTCAATTTTGGTTGAGAGTACGTTCATTAAGCTTATACTTCATATCCGATATTTCTTCATCACCAATATGCGCATATAGACCACCAACGATGATAGTATTCACTGTTATAGCGATCATATTTATAGTAGCCTGTAATTTCCTATAGAAGTTTTCCGATTCTTCTGTGGATCTGGCGCATATATACTCAGGTTTACTTTCGAGTTCTTAAAAGAATTCAGTCATTTGCGTTCGATTTTGTGTATGTGATCTACATGTATTTCTGAGTGCGCGTGTTTCTCCTTGGCTATTCCGCTATATATTAAGGTATAATTAGCGTATCTTGATGTATATTGATATTTCTTGTTTGTCTCGGATAGTCCTCATATAACAATCCTATATTTATTCATTTTAAGAATAATTTCTTGGTTTTTATATTTTATATTTTTATTGTACCAGGTTGTTTTATTCCAGTAGGCATATTTTGTACATTTTTCATTTTCTAATCTCGTTTCTATGCTTGTAAGCTTAGGTTCTCCCCTTGCTACAGTACTTGTTGCGCTGCACGCCCCCTCCCGGCGTTCGCCTGCAGAAAACATGTTTGTAGATCGGTAATTCTTTGATTGGCACAGCCTTCTGATCTCGCCGTAGCAGGTATCCGGGCGGTTCGTCCCTCCGGGTGACCTTACATTGTATAAGGCCAATCCGGAGTTTGGTTGCCATCAGCATTTCGGCACCCTTCTTCGTTGCCATCACCGTTATGACCTTGGTGGAGTTCCTAGCTGGTATTGGCTCCTCCACCCTGTATGTGTCACAGGAGTCTCTTGTTGCAGCCTTTATTGCCTTCTTCACCTCTAGTTTGATCGTTGGTGTGTCCAACCCTCGGATGTGCAGTGTAACTCCAGTTCTCCTCACCATTGCTTTCGCCGTTATGGCACCACATAGGGCGTCCGCCTTCGCCCCGCTATCCCGGACCCTTATCTGTCCATTCTCCGTGTGGTCCACCCCTGCGATATTGATATCCGCGTGTTTTACCTCCTCTGACCCTGCCGTCCAAGTCGGGTAGGTGTCTAGGTGTCGCGTAGTTTTCTGTGTCAGTAGGTCTGACCAGTATGGTCTCTGCTCTTTTTCCTGATCTTGCTGGCTGTGGCGTGTGTTGCTTGCCGTTTGTTGTCCGCTGTGGTTGTTGTTGTTTCCTCATCCTCGCCATGCTTCAGTTGCACTTGCATGTGCGTGCGCCCGAATAGGTACTCAAGAAGCTTGTGACCGTCCAGGGTTGGCACTCTTGATGGTTCAAATCTTATGTTTTCTGTGCCGTCTTCCTCTGTCAGTTCCCTCACTCTCATTACCTCTCTGTATATGGAGCATTACAGGCTGATGTCGGTGGTTCTGTTGTATATTACATAATGCGTTGTTCAAGTTGTCTTTTTATACAGGCCTTTGCCATATTTGACTTCCATCGTCCTACTTATGGTCCCGACTTCTACCTCTAATAGTCCCTGGTGAGTTCTAAGACCATCCTTCCGGATGTTTGCTTCATCTGCAGTCATCCGCGTCTCGGTACGTGGTATCCAGTATGCGGACGACCGAAGTGTCTGGGGAGGGCTTCACTTTAGAACCCTTCACTAGTGCTACGTTCGTGAATGTGGCTGTAGACCACTTCTCATCAAGCACTGCTGCGGCTTCTTCATAGCTGTTTTGCTGGTTAAAGTATCCTCTCATTCTGTTCACCCTATATTCTATCGCTTCCCTCCTTTGATCATTGTTTTGGGCTCTCATATCTGTTAGTGCCTTCTGCATGTCGGCTCTTTCCTTGTCCCAATGCTGTTTGTATAAATCTTTTCTCTTTCCTGCATTGCTCCTTGCCATTTGTGGTCTAGGGAAGTCTGAGGGGGGTGCTCATATTCCCCAGCATATCTTCGTAGTGGTCCCGCAA
Source organism: Lordithon lunulatus (assembly GCA_963942505.1). NCBI lineage: Eukaryota > Metazoa > Arthropoda > Insecta > Coleoptera > Staphylinidae > Lordithon > Lordithon lunulatus. The sequence goes on along the minus strand of OZ012666.1, from coordinate 49,995,112 downwards.
GATCGCCGCATCCATTTTTGGAGTTTCTTGGGATGTTGCATGTATTGACGGCGGTGTCGGTGAGCCGTAGTACTACATCTCTTGCCTCGGCTAGTTCTCTGAGGTCTGCACCTTCTTCATCTGCCGACCATCTCTTCCTACCTGTCGGCACCTTGACCACGTGTTTTAGCGTGAGATTGCCTTCCTCTTAGTTGATATTTGGTTTTTCTCTTTCGATTGCCTTATTAGAATTTTCGCTATTGATTCATCCGTCTCCTGGTCTCTACGGCTGTTTAAGGAAGTCCGTGGCGTTCTCTTACTAGTCCTAAAGGCCTTCCCCTTTTTGTCTGGTGTTGGTTGTGGTTTTTGGTGGTCGTCGGATCCCCTGCACCGTAAACGAGTTTTCGTCGTGTTCAATTTGTGGTTTTAGTTAATGTGCGAAATTTCTAAACCACATCCGAGGTCGATGGTATTGTTGTCTTTGTGTGTATGTAGCCAGGAGCATACACAAACATCAATTGTTTGTTTTATTTCCCGTTCGGCCCGTCGGGATCGGCGGCCTGCACACTGACGCGTCGCCTCCATCTGTCACCTCTCCGCTCGTCATCCGGATCGGCGGACCTCTCACCGCCGCATGGTGGTATCACGGTTGTCCCTGTGACATGTATGAGGGACCACCGTCCCGACCAGACCAATAGGCCAGATAGGATGAATTTGATGATTTGTTGGTAAGTAGAGAAGCGAGATGATCCCTAGCCCTATACTTAATAGCGTCGGGGTCGGAAGGAGCCAAGAGAGGCTGAAGAGTTGGCCATGGGAGGCCGACAGATAACAGGTGTGAAATTGCTAGAAAGGTCCATCACGCAAGAAGTTGTGCGGAGCTATTCCTAGTCCCTACAATAGCCTAAGTTTTCATAGCAGGGCCTTTTGCGGATGCCGCCTCACTGGGCCTTCACACCACAATAAGGTGTGTTCTACGAGTCTATTTTATCTATGCGTGGCTAACCTATTCTTAGAACCCTCCTCGTTTATCCGGGTTTAGAACCGGTAGTGACAATTAATGTGCTACTCATTCATACAACACTTAGCGCATACAGATTTTTTGTATATGTTTCTTGAAGGTGATATTAAGTGCAATAAACAACTCAAATTAATCTTAAACACTACTTATTTCATCACGTTTTCAAACCATGAAATATCTGTTTAGAGAAGTCTAGAACGTAAATAAAACATTTACCGGCCAAGATATATTTATTGTTAACAATTTGACATAATTGGTATATCAACATAATAGTTGTGTCTACTGACATTTCAATCCCCAACGTCCCGAAATATTTATGAATACTAATATGGGGTACACTTCTACGTTAAATTACATAACATTTATATATTTTGATACAGAAGGAGTAAAATATTGACAATATTTGTCGATGAATACCGGTATTTAAAAATCGGTCAAAATCGTTCGGGATATCGATATTACGGTAGTCCACTTCTGCATAATATAAATAAATAGGTATTGTTGACATGTGGTACAATCAGATCTTATTAATCAGAAATATGTGATTAATATTAATTATTATAATCGCAATATTAGGGGCAGCGTAGAAGAATGATAAGGCATCGGACTGACCTTACAAAGCGAAATACTTTTCAGCTTGCACGCACTCTCAACTCCCTAACCCGTCTTGCCAGCGTAGGGTTCCACAGCCAATACCTTTCTCTGGTCTGGAGTAAATATTCTCATCTAAACACTCCTGTGGTTCGGAATACACGTTATCTGTAGGTCCACCTGTAGTGCCCGTGCCAGCACTATAGGCAGAGAGAAAGACCCATACGCCAGGAGTGGCGTGAAAGTGGTTGGGAAAACAAAATATACACCTTAATAAAATAAGAACTAATAATGGTAAAAGAACACTGCCATATAGTATTTTTAAACAACTCGAAGGCCTCCCGATCAATATTAAGGAACATGACAATTACTTTATTTAAAAAAAAAACAACTATATATTTATATGTGATAACAAATTTATGTATATTGTATTTATGAAATTTATTTTAATTTTATTTTTTACATTTTAGTGTGGTTCTGCATACAAATTTAATTCTGCGTTAGAATAAAATGGCTGAGCTGGAGGAATTTTTATTTTATATACATAATTTATGGGTAATTAGTTGTTTTATTGATGTGTTATTGTTGTATGATTTATTGATGATATAAAATTAATTAATTAATAAAAACACAATCACAATATTATAAATCTTATTGTTACTCTATATAAATAGATATATACAAGAAAATTCTGCCTGTGTTAATCAGAGAATGGTTGAACTATACACACGGAAATGTTGCTTATTAATTTGTGTTGTACAATTTTTCGGTCATTTGAAATGTGGGTTAAACAACTTACTAAGTAACCCTTCAACTTACAGGTCTGATGATAACACGTACACGACTTAACTCTGAGAGTAATCTAAGAAGAACAGTGAATAGTGGTTCAATGTTATCCCACCTGATTAACATTTAATTAATAAAGACTTCAAATTATAATTGTATGGCTGTAGCTCGTCTAATTTATGAGTCGTCCGTTCTGCTAGCCGGTTTCAAACCAAAATATTTTGATTTTTCCAGTGTTTGTTTTCATTTGACCGGCCTGAATTTAATTAAACGTTCGCTTTCGGCAGCACCGCGGATGCAGGAAAACGAAAACAAAAATCTCAGCATCTTCATCGTGAAATCAGGCGTGGCTCTGGCATCACTCTCTCTTTTGCCCCCGCCGGAAAGCTCTTCTCCGGTCCCGCTCTTGCCGTTCGTTACACGGTCAGTCTACCGGTCGGGCCATCGCCGAGCGACTCGGAGCGCGCAACTCGTGCCGCTGAAAACACTTCGCGCACGATACGCAAGTTACGGGACGGGCGCATTGTGGATTTAAGTTACAATTTGGTTACATAAAGTTTCCCCCTGTGTGTTGTTATCATTAAGCAAACACTCGTGTGGAGGTGCTATGCAGTGATATGCACTCCGGAACTCGGGGCTGGATTTACTAATTACGCAGTTCAACAAGTGCGCCCCACGCTGTGATATATAAACAGGGATCTTCAAACGATATAAATTATGGTAATTGCACTTTCCCTCCGCGGAATTGTCCTCGTGCGGATTCTGGTTACAAAAGCTGCCTGCGAGCATGCATCCCCGTTTCATAATTTCGTACGAAAACGTGTCGTGTAATCACCGCATGATTACTCGAACGCATTTTACAGCATGTAATGATAGATAATAGCTTTGTGCACAGGTTACAATTTGTGGCCTTAGTACAACATAATACGAGCACCATATCATTATAAGGGACATCGCAATTAAAAGGCGCGCCCGGCCCACAGGCCCATTCAAAAACAAAAAAATTGAAATATATCATTACGAGTTTAAAGGCGGTCATAAAAAACGACGGCCTTTATTAGTCCCCGTGGAGAATTCCACCGACAGAACCAGTTTTTTTCATCTTTATAGAAAACACAGCCTCTATGCACTTGTATTTTCTTTCATTCATTTCTTTGTGCGTGGCCTCCATGAAACGGGAATGGCCGAGGAAATTGAAAGTCGCAGCGTGCGATAATTCATTTTGCCGGTATAATACCTATGTGTGTATTGTCATCGGTTAGCCTGGAGGAACGATGAATGTGAACACCAGGTTGGTCCGATGAACCGCGAACAACTTTTTACTAGTTCTCGGAGGCGCGCAGACTTTATAAAAGTACGTTTTTTTTGTTGCGCCAAACGGATTTAACTGGTTTCAGAGACGATTCGAATAAAAGAATCAACGTTTCAGTTGGCCATAAAACAATAGCAGCCAGCGGCACGGGTTCACTTCAGTATTATTGAAAATCTGCTCCTTAATGATTTCTGTAATGAATAACAGTAAAGCTTTTAGTATCCTGTAAAGATTTTATGTTTTTTACTGAGGATTCTTGATGAGCTGTGTGAGAAGATGTGGGCTATTTGTTTTTATTGCCAATTATTCATGTTAACTTAACGTTGCTTATTAGTTCTAATTAATACTAATAATAATAATACACTTTTATTCGGATAATTTAACATTTTCAATATAATATATACTTAACGGGCACAAAAAACTGTAAAGATTAATTATAGTAACAAATTTCAAGAAAATTGCTTTCTTTATTTCTTCGTTTTCATAGTATTTTTCATAAGTGGATTGTAGTCATGTAAGATTTTACGCTAACCCTCTTTATAATGTCTCTTGAAAATGCCGATGTCCGTCCTTTATAATTAAATGTAGTGTCAAATTTTCTCATTTTTTGTTACTATTTAAAACCAAATTTTTTCTACTACCCGTAACGGAAATCTGTCGGGGAAAAGTACTGGTAAACATGACTTTCCCTCTACATATTTCCATGAAAAACTAATATAATACCATTGAATGTGAGATAATAGCCGCTTGCATACTTTGGTTCAAGTACCTGCTTTAGGGTGCAAAATGACATGTTTCACTTTTTTTACATTTTGCGGGAAAAAGTTAAAGCCGAAAATCGCGACATGACCCAAAAATTACATTTTTCACACCATGTTTTGTATTTTGCGGGAAAACGGTTAGAAATAGCGGAAATATGCAAATGGCTTGAAATTCCCTAAAACTTTGCAATTGCATTTGTTTTTCTAGCTTTAAAAAGAAAATAGTTACGGCCGAAAAACCGTGGAAAGGCTAATTAAAATCATATTTTTCACACCATTTTTAGTATTTTGCGGGAAAGTGCTAAGGTAAAAAACATCCGAAGGGCCATTTGTTGAGCTTGAAATGCATCAATTTTGCAATTTAAATCATCCTTCTAGCTTTAAAACGAAAAATGTTATGGCCCAGAAACAGTGAAAAGGCTCAAAAAACACATTTACCACTTTTTACATTTTGCGGGAAAAGGACCGTTGTCAGGCATGAAATTCTCTAAAAATTTACAATTTGAATTATTCTTCTGGTTTTAAAAAGAAAAAAGTTACGGTCGAAAACCGTGAAAAGGCTCAAAATGACATTTTCGCACAACTTTTTGCATTTTACCGGTAATTGGTAAGAGATACGGAAAGGACAAAGGCCCACAGCCTAATAAAGATTGATTTCTCTCTCTCGTAAGATAGAGCTGAAAACATCCAAATTCCCTATAACTATTTTAATCATCCTGAAGCTTGAAAAAGGAAAAAAGTTACAGCGGAAATCCCCGAAAAGAGTCTACTTTGTGATAATTCATGCAAAGTGCACCTCTGATGGATGTATTTCGCTCTTACATATTTCCTACAAAACAAAAACAGTGTGTGAAAAATATGATTTTTTGAAGGATAAATAAAGCGGTTTATATTTTGTTTTTTCATCACATTTTAGTTACACTTTGCAAATAGTTTCGGCTCAGCTGTAGCCATTTTCGAGCAAACAAAGTAAAAATTATTGTATGTTTCACACACTTTTTTTATTTTGTGGGAAATCGGTAAAAGCGAAAAACATCCACCAGAGGTGCACTTTGGGGAAAAGTATACTCCAGATTGGCATGCAGATGGGTAACACCCTGTATATGTAAAAAGCATTAATATACTTCACATATTTACGTATACTACCCAGCGTGCTGTTATATTTACGAATATTTCAGTTCACAGAAACAGTTTTCACTAATGTTCAGGCTTAATAAACCATATTGTAACTGTTTGTTATTCCCACCCCTTGCACAACAAGGATTTACAGTAAAAAATTCCGCCGTGGAACGAATTCACCGTAAAATTCTCGTTTAGTTATTTTTTTTTGCACGACCGCACCACGCTCCATTACCCTGTAAATGTAAATCTTCCACTTACGAAACATCCGCGCGCGCAATTACTCGCTGAAAAGGCTTGAGTCGTGGCCACACACAGGTGAACTGCGGCCGTTTTGAAATTTAAACGTCTGCAAATCGGCCATTTAGTTCAGCGATTGTTTAGGCGTTACAAACGAGCCTCTCGTCTGAATAGGGATAATTGTTTTAGAGTTAGCCGCTGTTTTAAGCGAAAACGGTAATTGGCGATTGCGCGGCTAGAAAAGGCGGAAAATACTTCCTCTTCCAGGCAGAAACGAAAATCGTTATTGACGTGCAACGCGCGATGAATCTTTAGATGTGTAAGGGAATAACGGCGGTCGTTTGTTGAAATTCTTGTCGTAGAATTTGCGCTTCAGACGATGGGGAAAATGTATTATGCAGCGACTGGTATTTATTTTATCAAATCATTATATATAATACAGGGGAAACTAAGTAGAAAGGCGAGAAATTGTTCGGGATTGAGATTAATATTTGATTTTCATTAAGTTTGTAAATGGAGTTATTAATTTTGATGTGACCTACAAGTCTTACAAAATCCGCGCAAAGGTAACCCTCAATGGTCGGAGGTACGTAATTTAACATCTCGTAATACGGATTTAATTACTTATAATAATTACCTCGGATTGCATGAAAGTTGTTTAATTTAGCAATTTTTAATTGTAAATTGCTTATTCATATACGGAAAATAAAGGGTTAGTTTTGTAATCATATTTATTTCTGTAGATTAACACCTATATAATATAATACGTTAAGGGGTTCATTACCCATGTGTTTTCTAGTGAAATTCGTTAATTTTATTTATTCGTTATTAAATCTACTCCTTAGTAGATTTAATAATAAATAGCTATGGCAGGGATGCTATGGGAAGTGCATTCACATTTCATATCAATTAAAAGATACAATTTTGGAGAAAGCAAATACATGATTATCTTGTTTTATGGAGATATTTTCAAAACAGGATAATTGTGTATTTGAATTATTTTATGAGAATAAAAGTTTGACAAATGTAAATATGCCATTTAACCTATACTAACTGTTTACTAGATCCCAATGGTCGAATTTCTATCAGCCGAAACCGCAGACATAAAGTTTTTTTGAATCCCTTGTTTGTTTACGAGTTTGTCTCGCAACAAACTTCACCCTTGGGATTAAAAGATGCTCTTTAGTCCTATCTTATATAATATATAATACACCTGCGGTGGGAAAATTCTAGATGTCACGATAGTATACATATAGTAACAAACTTCGAAAATAGAATAGAATAGAATAGAAAATGTATTTATTTATTACCCGTTTCTGGTGACTAGCGGAATAGCCCTATAAAGATAGTTTTTTTATTACAAATTATTGTAATATTTTATTATATAATTTATTCTGTTATTTGTGATGATTGTAAACATAAATCATCACAAATCATCACAAATAACAGAATAAATTATATAATAAAATATTACAATAATTTGTAATAAAAAAACTATCTTTATAGGGCTATTCCGCTGGTCAAGGGAGAAGCTCAGAGTTATTTACCTTAACTTCACAGAAAATCTCTGGAAAACTGTGAAAACTATTTCGTGACAATTCGCTCTCCGCTGGGGATCGAACTCAATGCTCAGTACGAGACGGACGAGACTTCTAACCGAGCTGGGTTTTATTGTAATATTATTGTATAAAATAATTATATAAAAAACTTGTCCATTATCTCGCCGTTGTGCTTGGAACGTGAGACAAGAATAACGACTAGACAGCATCCCACCTAGTATATTATATTGACAACCATATAAAAAGAAATATATTCAATATATACATTTTACATAGTACATTGTCATGAATCTTCCTTCTTGAAAGTAGTTTTGAAGCTTTGAACAGAGTTGGTAATTAATACATTAGTCGAATTATAGGCCTTAAAAGTATTACGTTTGAACATTCCTAATCTATTTATATTTAGTTAGAAATCCACTTATGGAATGACAATATTTAAAAGTAAATGGAACATATATTATATATTACAGAGCACACATTTAAAAGTGCATTCACATCGTTGAACTCCATTTATCCATCTAAAGTGACGTACAATAAACGAAACAAAAACATGTTTTAACCGTTGTCGATACATAGCGATCTGTCATCACTCGTACATTATAAATATTACAGCTGCTTGAACAAAATATTTAACTGTACTCCAACAAAGCCCAATTATATGTCGTTGAATTTTTACTGAAACTGTGAACACTAAGCGTTTATTAAAACGCACCATATTAACAGTTTGTTACCTAACGAGAGTTTCTTTCTGAAAGAAATCAACATAATTATTGTAGAAGTATTACTCTAATGGTAAATGGGCTGGAACGAGATAAAAGTGTGAAGAAGGAATATTAACCTACTTATAAATAAAACTGAGACTAATTGATTAAAAATAAGTTCAGTTTTACATTCATTATTATGGTTACTACAATTACAAATTGTTTGGTATGGTATCACACGACTTACGGAACTTAAAATTAAATATATTTCTCAACAAAAAAAAAATATTGTGTATTCAGTAAGGTTCAAACTATTAAAATTTAATTATGAGTAGCAATTCATTATTATAAATTTCATTATACATAAGCAACGTTTATTTAATTATTTTGAGAAATATTTTTAATTCGACCCAGCTCAATTTTTAAGTCCATCTCATACTGGAGTACTGGGGAGCGAGAGTGAGCAAAATTTCGCGAATCAAGTTTCACACTTTTTCAAATGTTTCAGTTATGTAATGCTTGTTTAAGTTAAGGTAAATATCGGGTGATTACACTCCTCTGAGCTTCTCCCTTTACCAACGGAAAAGCCCTCGGGCTGATAGATGTAAGATATAAGTGTTTTTTTATTTTTAATTCTAATTTAAGCATAATTTGTTCAGAAAGTTTAGAGGTATACAATTTGCATTGAAATGATTGAAAATGGGTACTTAATTTTAATTTTTTTCGCACCTATTTTGAAAGTAGTTCAGAATTACTTTTCACACCTATTACATTTTTTATAAATAGACTATTAACTGTAAATTATCGGTGAAGAAACAGTATCTTATAACGTAACGTATAAAAATTCATTCATAGAGAGAAATCAATCTTTATTAGACTATCGGCCCTTGTCATTTCCGTCATTAATTCTTATTTTCCCAATTAATATTCAAATAAAAGATGTACATTTAATTTTTCGTTGCTCTTTAAATAATTTTCCCTTATTTTTTTAACGATTATAAACTTTATCTATACATACGTTAGATAAATAATTTAAAAAAAAACGGTAAAACCATAATACTGTTAATTCAACTTATTTTTTAACCAATGACAATTTAATCAATAACAGCAATTAAAGTATTACTAGTTAACTCTAAAATAAATTTAAATCGAGACTTTCGTATTCATAGACTATTTTGGAAAGCATTTATAATCTTTCATCGATTTACATTTAATCATGGACATGTAAACATGCATCGCGCTTAATTGTAATTCGCATCCCAATGATAAGAGATTCAGTGAAATATGCAAGTTATCCTATATAACAGGGGTGACCAACAAGTCGATCGCGAAAGCAATTTCGGTCGATCGCTCGCGATGCCTTAACTACTTAAGGTAGATAGGTATATTTGAACATATATTTTTCCTATTATAGCTCTTACTAAAACACAGTGTATAAACATACTTCACATCCCCCTCCCCACTATTCTGCCTATAAGTCGATCACGACTCATTTTTAAGATAAAAAGTACACATAATAGCCACCTTATGTGTACTTTTTATCTTAAAAATGAGTCGTGGTCGACTTATAGGCAGAATAGTGCTATATAAACTGTTTATGTGATTTTGAGGTTGGTATACATCTCGCTGATTTCAAGATCACCAAATTTTTCTTGCAAACATCAAAGGTTTCAACAGTTTCATATCTTTCGTGTAATGTTAAAAATGTCTGATATTCCACGGTACACACAATCGCGTACATTTAACAGTGTGTGTATAAGAGGATGACAGGAATTTAACTTAACTTTAACTTATCGTCGAATTTAAAGTACGCTACCTATTAGCAATTATTAAAGCAACACCTTCTGGAGTAGAAGTGAACGAGATATATATTTCTTTCTTTGAAATTGTTATTTATTTCCAGGTGTAAATTTTTGATTTGTTGTTGTATATGTATATGTATATGTATATGTATATATATATATATATATATATATATATATATATATATATATATATATATATATATATATATATATATCTATTAGTAATTTATAATTTTAGCTAAATAAACGATTATTTAATTTGTATAATTGCTAATCTGCACTGTGGCTAACAAGCAGAGACATCAAGCTAGTAAATAAATATAATATTTTAAAACACGAATGCATATTACAACACATAAAACATATTACAACACATTTAATTATTCTCTGTAATAGGATAAACTGATTTACTCTCAACATTTGTAAAAAAATTCGAAAAATATTACATTCATTTCAAATTCTTTGTACAAGTTGATTTGCGTCTTATCCTGGCAATCTAACCGGTGGTAGTATAAATTACAAACCTTAAGAAAACGACTGATTAAAGTGTTTGCAGCCAGGTTGATCGATGCCGCAATTTAAACCGGTGTGCGGCAGAAATTGGATGGTAATAGTAAAATCTATTGTCGACCCGAGAAGAAAAATTACATCGTCCGTAGACAATTTTAGCAAGTGATATAACACCGTTACAAATGAATCCCATAATTTACATGTTACACAATGTATAACAAGATTTATTAACCATTAAAATCACACTACATGCTGAGTGTACATACATTACTAAATTACACATAATTGGTGCAGCAACACTAATACTTTGTTGGTAAAAACATTACATTGCAAGTAGCTATGGTTATCATTTAACTATTTCACTTGAAATATACCTAACCAATTACTTACACACACAAATATGCTGGAAATATTGTGCATACATTATTTTGATTGAAACAACACTAATACTCATAGTTATGTAGTATGTTACTATAATTCTTTGTTGATAAAAGTATAACAGTATAATTTTTAAATATCTATAATAAATTATTCAGTGCACATTTGTCACAAATAAATACTTTCTTTAAATAGATAGATAATCCTATATTCAAAATAGTATCTCCCATATCGGCCGATTAAGGATTTAATATATAATCTAATTTAATTTAATAACCTTAAAATAAGTAAATCATTTAAGGGAGCGTTAATGTTTAACTGACATTTATGAATATGGGCATATATGTAATAAATATGGCAAAAACACTTTCCGCTCCTAATTAATATATTATAATCTTCATAATCTTCATACATTAATTTAAAAGTTTTTATTGTAATATTTTTTATTATATCTTAGACTAGATTGACATGTATACATGTATCTAGAAAAAGAACATATATAAAGAATCTTTATTATATATGTCAATATAGTGTAAGGCAGAGGCAGAGCCAAATCTATCACTCACACAATTTTTATTTAATAATAATAATAACATACATACATATATATATATATATATATTTCTGAAGAATCACACACAGGGTCAAAAAGCCGCATGTGGTTCGCGAGCCGTACTATTTTTTATCAGCGGCCCACTTTTCAAATTTTAAAATGACCCCCTGAATAATGGGTATGTGTAGAAAAACATCCCGAATTATCTATAATCAGTATTTTTTGCGACCCCATAAATATTTTGCTCTAAGGTATAATAAAATAAATAAATAATTTTTTAGAAATATTACAAATAAAAATTAATATTAAATAAATATATGTATGATAAGGTTATAGTTACTGGACATAATCTTTTATAGACTTAAGGTAGATAATATTATGTAATAAATAAACCTATTTCAATAAATCCTACTTGAAAACTATACATAGAAAGCTTTTGAATGTTTTTAGAATGCTAATTCGCATGAGTATAAGTAATTAAGTTCTATCCGTTTTTGGTACGACAAACGCTATTGTACGTTTATTGTTTAATTAGTTCCTAATGAAGCACACGTCAATTACGTTGCAGTTCTAAAGAACCTCTTTAGGTTATCGCGTTGTAAATAGTATCAAAGATTGTTGCGAGACGCTATTTCCTCTTGTTGCAATTTGACTGACGTTTTCATTACCATCTGGACTGTGCGAAAGGTGAACATCTTGTCTAGCGAAATGGCATTGAAGGATGCTAGCGAGCGAGCAAATAATACGATATGGAAACGCTTTTGGTGTTTTTATCAACCACAAAGAGGCGGAAATTTAGTAAGGCTCGTGTTTATGAGTGTTGCATCTCTGGGCGAATTGTCAGCCAATTCAATGGTTTTATCGGTGCATACCGCTCATATGCTATTTTGTATATGAATAAAGTGTTACTGTCTAATGGATAAAGCAAATGATAGGTAGATATATGGTAGGATCACGTCTATATTTTATAAAGCGCGATTTAGAATTGCATTGAATTTTTACTTTCGGGCATGTCACTAAATCGAAGTAAGTAGTGGAGGCACGAAGTGTGAAAATTATATTGATATTTTACCAAAAACTAGTCAATGGAATGGCACATAATTTTTAAGAAAATATTGAGAAATTGTTTTAACTTGATAAATATGTATGAAACGAAACAACTTCCGAAATAAGATTTGGTCCGCGATCATGCCTATTTAATAACAATAGAAAATTTCAATTTCAATTTGTGATGATTTATATTTTCCATTCAATCTACAATCCAATCAATACTAATAATTTGCTATATAATACTAGTCAATTTAGATTAATGCATATCTTGAGAAACATTTCAAGGTTCAACAAATTGTCTTTAAACCGAGCGTTATATGATTCCAACCATTGACATGCCAATATCGGACCTTATTATAAGTAAAGATTCTATATAAATCGTTACTGATATCTTCTCTCTCTACTTCTTAAAACGAAATAAAACGAAATAAATTTCTAGGAAATCTACCTGCCAGTTTTGTTTTAACTACCGTTTGATTATTAGCTAGACGGTGGCTGGAATTCCCTCCGCCGGTCTATAAAATTGGACAGAGGCGTGTTTTAATTTAATATATGCAGGTTTAAAAATCAAATTAAGATCTTGTGCGTGGTGGCATGTTTTTCTAACATTTGAAGTTTACAGGTTGTTTGATTTTGTTACCGTCATATGATTTTAACAGTGGGAATAGCAGGCGTGCATAAAAACTTTATTATTATTAATCGGTACTTTATATCAATTTATATCAATGCAAATGTAATTGATAAATGATTATTAATATTAATTTATTTATTACCCCCTTTCTGATACCTTTTTTTTTTTTTTTTTTTTTTTTTTTGTCTGGGGTGGAATCTTCGAAAGACACCCATGCCTCCACTATCACCCTGCGGTGATAGGCATGGGTAGTGTCGGATTCGCCCCACGCGATGATTGGGGCGCCTACCGACTAAACCAAAACCCAGGTTCTGTCACCGCGGGGGCTTGACCGCCTAACAGGCATTCCTAAGCCCCCGGGGCCGTCTGTCGTTGGTCAGTTCCGTGTCTCTTGTCTGGTATGGAGCAGGGTAGGGTTGCAATGAAAGAAGAAGAACGAGAACGGGGCTGTCACTGTCGTCCGTCCTCGTCATTCGGTCTGTGGGATCGCAAGTCGTCGTCGAACTTCCTCCCCATCACCGCCCGGGAGAAAGCCGCGAACGCGTCCCACGCGTCACTGTCTTGGAGGATCCTGGCACCGATGGTGTCGGGATCTGTCTCGCCGATCTGCAACATTAAGGAATGTCGGTTAATGTGCCAACGGGGGCAGCGAAAGATAGTGTGGGCTGGATCATCAGCCCCACCACAGTAACGGCATGTGGCCGAGTCTGCCTTCCCTATCCGGAAGAGATAGGACTGGAAGACTCCGTGTCCGGATAGGGCCTGGGTGGACCAATGATCCAGCTCCCCGTGCCCCCTGGTGACCCACGGTTGGACGTGTGGGATCACCCTCCTCGTCCATCCTCCGTTGATGGCAGACTCCCACCTCGCCTGCCACTTTTGGAAGGTCTCGCTTCGTGCGGTGTCGTGAGCCTCCTTTTTGGTGGCTCCCTCCGTCCTCTTGCGGTATATCTCCGCCCGCTCCTCGACGAGCAGGTCCCCTGGTATGGTACCAGCTAGCACCTCCACTGCGTCGGTTGAAATCGTCCTGTATGCCCGGCATATTCTGACCGCGCTGGTGCGCAGGGCCCGTCGCAGCCTCTCCACGTTGCGCTTGGTGTTCGTGGCGCTTGCCCATGCGGGGGCTGCGTATACGAGTTGGGCCTGCGACACCAGCGATAGCAGCCTCCTCCGGCACGTGCTCGCCCCCCCGATGTTAGGCATCAATCTGGCTAAGGCCGCCTCGGTTCGTGCCGCCTTCTTCGTCGCTTCAAGTACCTGGGCGGTGTGGTGCGCGTTACTTTCCAGTAACGTGCCCAGGTACTTGATCTTCCTCCTGATGGGCAGGGTCTTCCCAAGGAGTTGGATGACAGCCGTGGCTTCGTTGACGCCTGCCCTCTTGGTGGAGAGCAGGGCGACCTCGGTTTTGGCAGCAGCAATGGTAAGGCCGCTGCCCGTCGTCCACTCGTCCACCGCTGCCACCGCCTCCATGATTTGGGCTTTCGCCTTGTCGAGGGTCTTGGCCGTGGTGGTTATCGCCAGGTCATCTGCAAAGGCCAGCATCGTGGTCTCCTCCGGCAGCTCCAGCCGCAGGACCTCGTCGAAGGCGACGTTCCAGAGGAGGGGGCCCAGGACAGAGCCCTGTGGTACCCCCCCCGTCACGTCGTACCTCCGAGGCCCTGCGGTGCCTTCATAGGTGATGCTCCTTTTTTCCAGGTACGCCCTTATGGCCGTCCTCAGTGGGCCTGGGATCAGCTTCCTTGTAAGTGCACTGTTGATGGCCCCCCATGGCAGCGTGTTGAACGCGTTTGCCACGTCCAGGGTGACCATCAAACAGTGGGAGCGTCTCTTCCAGGGCCCGGTGTTGGCTGCCTCTGCGATCCTCCTCACGTGCAGGATGGCGTCGGATGTCGACCTGCCCTTGCGGAAGCCGTACTGGTTTTCGTGAAGGCCGCCCGCGGCCTCCAGGGCCTCGCCAAGCCGGTCGGCCAGCAGCCTCTCCAGTGTTTTGGCCAGCCCGTCTAGCAAGCAGATCGGGCGGTATGCCGTGGGGCTCTCCGGCGGCTTCCCTTGCTTCGGGATCAGGGCAAGTCGCGCTGTCTTCCATCGGGTTGGGAAGGTGCCTGTTGTGTAACACCTATTTGCCAGATGGCGTAGTGCGGGGGCTATCCCTTCCGCCGCTGCCTTGAGCAGCTCATTTGGTAACCCGTCTGGCCCTGGCGCCTTGTTGCTGGGCAGGTGTTTCAGCGCTTGCGTCACTTCCTCCTCCGTCCACTCCTCCTCGTCCGTTGGTGGGGGCGGGGTTGTCTCGCTGTCAGGGGGGTTGGGGAAGCAGCTTGGCGGGAACAGTGCCTCCACCACAGCTGCTACTCCTCCCGGGACCGAGGCTTCCGGGCCGGGTCGGCGGGCCACGATCTTCTTCGTCACCAGCCTGTACGGGAGTCCCCACGGGTCGTCCTCGACTGTGGCGCAGAGTTCCTTCCAGCATCGAGCCTGGCTGGACTCGATAGCCTTCCGGAACTCTCTCCTCTTCGCCCTGTAGTCCTGCCGAAGGAGCTCCGTGGGGGCTCCCGCCGCCCTGGCGCGCTGCTCCCTTCTCCGGGCCCGGTTGGATAGAGCTCTGGCGTCTGCTACCTCTTTGCACCACCAGTAGACGCCCCTCTTCCGTCTACTGGAGGCGTCGGACGGCCTGGCGTGGTCCATGCATGCCGCCTCGATGCGGCTGGCAAGGCGGTCGGCCATCTCTTCCGTGCTCGCTGCTTCCCCTCCGTGGTTGTCTCCTGCCTCGCGGATGGCTGTGGTGAGCGCAGCTTGGTCCATTCCTTCCAAGTTCCATCTGCGCCTTGGAGTGGGTGGCTGGGATCGGGCCTGTGCTGTGTGACCTCGACCTACCCTGTACGAGATGTACAGGTGGTCGCTCAGGGTCTCCTCTCCCAGCACCCTCCAGTCTCTCACTCGTCTAGCGATTCCAGGGGATGCTAGGGTGACGTCTATGTGGGACACCGACTCTCTCCTGGAGAAGGTCGGTGCCCCGGTGTTGCATATCAGCAGGTCCAATGCTGCGGCCATCTCCAGCACCGCCTCTCCCCGTGCGTTGGTAGCGGGGGAGCCCCATGCCGTGGCCTTGGCGTTCAGGTCCCCGGCGATTATGTAGTCGCCCGTGGTGTTCCGCGCCGTCGTTTCTAGTGCTCGGATCCACTGTTGGGCCTCGTTCCTGCTGCAGTTTGGGGACAGGTAGACGGCTATCAATGTCCAGCCGCTAAATCTCGCCCAGGCTATTCCCCTCCCGGGGGAGCCGAAGGCGGTGATGTGCCCATGGAGGCGGCCAACCGCCTTGATGGCTACGTCCCCCATGGGGCCGTCGGACACCCAGGAGGGGTCCAGCCTGGCGTGGTTCGGTTCCGACACCACTAGTGCGTCGGCCCCCATCCTGTTTGCCTCCGCCAGCAGGAGCTGATGGGCAGCTCTGCCCCTGCCAACGTTGGCCTGGATGATGGTGGTGTGGGTCATTTTCGGTCCGTTGGCGCCACTCCTCCGGCGCTGCGTTCTCTCGCCTCTTGTGCGCTCCTTTGCTTGGCTGGGCAGCGGAAGCTGCTTGCTGCATGTCCGTCGGCGTCGCACACGGCGCAGTGGGGGGCCCCGGTCTTGCAGCTCCTGGCTTGGTGCCCCTCCTTGCCGCACTTGAGGCAGAGGTTCCTCCTGTCTGGTCCCTTGCATGTGCTGGCTTGGTGTCCTTCAAGCCAGCACCTGGAGCATCCAGGGGGTGTCTCCTGCCTTCTGGTTGGCTTGGCGAGCACCAAGCCCACCCTAAGGCTCTTCCCAGCCAGGATTTCCGCCCCCTTGGCCGTTGTGGTGACGGTTACTGCCTGGGTGGAGTTTCGGGAGGGTCGCAGGGGCCCTACCCTAAACGGCTCTTTTTGTAGTGGCGGCAGTGCCGCCTCGATGGCCTCTGTCACCTCGGAGACCGTTGCGAGCACGTCCAGCCCCCGGATATGAATTGTCGATCCTGGGCGGCTGACCCGCGCTCTGGCCCCCTCGGCTTGGGCACTGATGGTGGTGCACAGGTCGTCCACCTTCCCTCCGTTGCCCTTCACCCTGATGCGTAGGAGTCCGCTGTCCGATCTGTCCATTCGTGTGACGCTGTCGGCCATGTCGATGGTGCGGACCCTCCGCACCAGGTCGGCGTACGTCTCCCCCTCTGCCGGGGTGACCAGTATGGTCTCCTCCTTCGGCTTCCGGTCTGGGCTCTTAGGGGGTGGCTGTCGGTTTTCGTTGGGTGACTTCGGTTCTTTTGGTGGGGGCTCTTGCTTTATGGCGACCCTCAGGTTTGTGCCCGCGAGACCCATCTCAAGCAGTTTTCTGGCCTCTGTGGTGGTGGCGCAGCCCCATTCAGCTCTTGCGTTGGTTGCGCCGGAGGCAGAGATGGTTTGTGCCGCCTCCCTGGCACCGACGTAAATTGACTCCCTCACCCCTCCCTGCGACGTCGTGTCGCAGGCTATGAAGAGGGTCGTCCAGACCTGCCGGCTGGGGGGGCCGCCTCCTCCGGACACCTCGATGGTCTTCCTGAGGACCGACACTTGGCCTCCCTCGGATGTTCTGCCGGCCAGGTCCGTAATCTTGCGGCCTGGCTTGGGGCCCGCGTTGATTGACCTGGCGTTTAAGTCCACAAGCCTGATGAGTGGGACGTCAGGGGATGGCTTGATGTCCTCCGGCCGGACGAGGTGGGTGGCGGTGTATGCCTCTTCCGGCCAGTCCTCGCTCATGGCGGTCTCGGCCTCTTGTAGGCTCTCCTGGGCTGCGATGGCCGCTCTGACTCTGGACGCCCTGTCGGCCGGGGTCTCGGCTTTTGATTTGTTCTCGTCAAGCTGCCGACGGATGTCCCGAAGCTCCGCTTTCATCGCCTCGATGGTCTCGTCGGCCCGTCTTTCTTCCTCCCTGAGGTCGTTGAGTTGTTGCCTCAGGTCGGCGTCGCGGTCTGGGGATTCTGTCCGCTCGTCCTCGTCTGACGGGGGGCTATGGTTTCTGGGGCTGTAGCCTCCCCAGATTCTCCCATAGGCCTCCCTTAGCTGGCGGGCGTCCACCTTGACTTTACGCGGGGTGTTACGCGTTGAGCCGGCTGTGTCGGTGAGTCTCCAAACGAGGTCGCGGGTCGCGGCCAGTTCTTGCAGCATCGCCTCCGCGGGTGGTTTTGTTGACTTCCTGCGTTTTTGTGTCTTCTTTTTCCCAGCCTCTGGTGTGATCCAGATGTCTGGGGGGGGCATCGCTTTGCGTTTCCCAGTGTCTTCCTCCAGAGCCTCCCGGTCCATGAGCCATTCCGCGATTGTTTGGTCTTCCGACGGGCGGCGACCGGCTTTTGTGCCCGCACCCTCGGGCGTTGCGGCGACGATGTCTGGGTCTTTTGTTTGGTTTCGGTGGTCGTTGGATGACGGTCGGGGGGCACCCACTCCGATGCCTTCTCCGACCGGCCCTGAGGTATCCCTCCTCTGGGCGGTAAGTTCCATTTCGAAAGTTGTGTCAGTCATGTTTATTTATTTTTATTTGTCCGTGTGGTCGCGCATTGTCGTCGTGGTTAATCGTGGTCAATCTGATCTGTCTGTCGGTTTTTTTTTTTTTTTTTTTAGCGCAAGAGAAGATGTTTCGACCCCTAGCCCTCGAATGGCTCTAATAGCGTCGGGGTCGGAAGGTAGCCAAGAGAGGCTGAAGAGGTTGGCCAAGAGAGGCCGACAGTTCAAAGGTGTGAGTGATTCTGTAGGCTCTGCACACCGCGCGATGAGTTGCGTTGTGCAGCAAAGTTGAAGGACAGTTGTTTGGACCCCTAGCGATGGCGTCGGGGTCGGAAGGAACCAGAGCGGTTGAAGGGGGTTGGCCAAGGGAGGCCGATAGATCATAGGTGGTTGAGTCTAGTAGGGAGACCCATTGTCGCGAGGAGTTGCAATGGGTCCCGAACATCTTAGCAATGAGGCGACCTTCTAGTCCCAGCTATGTATGTCCTCATAGCTGGGCCGTTCCGGATGTCGCCTCACTGGGCCCCCACACCGCGGCAAGGTGTGTTCTGTCCGTGAGGGCCCCTTTCTGATACCTGCAAGCAGTCAAGTACCGGTCAAAAAACAAATCAAATAATATAATTTGAACATAACATAATAACGAAATTCTGTGATTATAATCAAATATAAACAATTAAATAAAATATGTGCATTAATTATAATTGTTAAATCTTATCGGAGAAAATAAAAACCATTTTGTTGTGATTTTGATGTTTATTATACGATGACAATTCGTTGTCACGCGTTTTAGGCTTGACAACAAATTAGATTCAAGAAGCGCAAGAACGTACAAATGGCAAATTGCTGAGGGAAAGCCTACATTAAACAGTGTACTTAAACGGCTGCAAAATGATGATGATGCATTAATAAGGTCTAATATATAGAGAAAATAAATTATATATTGGAATATGAGGTAGATCAATTGGAACATAATGCCTTGGTCCGGATGAGTCCCAATGAAGCCGAATCTACTGTATTTTATACTTGTAATTCAAGTTGAACATTTTAGAATTAAATGCAGATATGACCGAGGTTTCTAATATTCAGGCCGTCTTACATTTTCCATATCTATATATTATTTTGTTCTGAAGGTTTCATCTTAAAGACGAAAGATAGTTATAGTTTTTCAAAATTTTAATAATTGTACGCAATATATAAGCAATTATTATTTTCATTTATGTTATTATAATATTTAGTATAAACTATTGATTTATTGTTTTAATTGTACCAATATAAATTTTCATGCAATTTGTCTTCACTGATTACACAACTACCTCAAACGGTTTTTTCGCCTCCGCAGAAAACTTTCTTCTGTATATCAATAGCACGGCATTGTGCAACCACAATTATAACCGCAGCCTTTAATCGGGCCACAGGATTTATTGTCGCAATTAAAATATAAGGTGGCCGGATTAACCAACGCGTGCGCGTTTAATTTACCTTTGAAACATAATGTTGCAACGCAAATTGCGCGCAGCCCTACTCGTATATCCTGAAAATTGTGTATACCTCTCATTACTTCTATAAAGGCTTTAAATTATCAATCGAAAACAGAATTTTCAATATAGGTATGTTTGTTTAGGAAACGATCAAAGTTACTTATTCTGCTTGCGGAACACGCTCGCAAACACATCCGCTTTGATTTATGAAATGCTCCATTAATAGTAAATATTCATTTGTGGCTGCGCGCTCTCTATTCTTGTTATTATGGATTTGCATTGGCTGAGTGACCCAGAATTCCTATTTATTTCAATTAAACGCTTTGTTAGGGAAACGTGGTTTGATTTATTGCGTGGGATATTTTGGTTTGGCAAACGTTTTGCCACAATTTAACTGTACTCTTGATTGTGCTATTTTTTACATGGGAAACGTTATATTCTCTGCATAACAACAAGTATTGCAATTTATATTGACATAGTTGTGAATTTAATATTTTACAAAGCGGATCAATATTAATACCTACTATTTCTACAAAATCCGGGCGTGGGCTTTGATATATGTATTCAGTTTTCAGCTCAGTACTGTAAACATTTCCAGTAAATAATATTTCATTTGATTTCATCCCACAGAAACTTTATGCCCTGGAGATATGCGCGCAATATATTTTTGTGTAACTTATATTTCAACGGGCTTTAAAAAATAAAAATAAACTTTTATTATATAAAATGTAAAATGATATAAAATGTTAGAAATACGATTCTTTTGTTGATATAATATAATTAACATGGTAACCTTCATCAAGTTGTAATGTTTACATTTTATTAAATACTAGTTGAAATACCTATAATGAATTAATTATCTTGCTAACTCTTCTGAGCCCGTGTGAGAACTATTTCTCTACTTTTAGTTCAATTTGCAGGAATTGAATCTCATTCATCAGGTGCCTTACATCATAAGCCACTGTACGTGTAATATTTCTTCTTATTGATTTATGAATACTAATGGAAACGTGTGAAATGCCTATTGGGGAGTTTAAATACCTCTATGATCTATCCATAGATCAATTTTAAGAAACAAAAATTGTAATTACTCGATATCTGTCATTTGAAATTTGGATCTGCGGCCCCCACTATTGAACTAATAGCACAAAACAGAAAACATACATTTAAATCATTTAGGCTTCAAAACATTGTCTTTGTTTTTAAATTATAGGGATTAAACAAACTATTATTACTATTATATTGATTTATGAATACTAATGGAAACGTGTGAAATGCCTATTGGGGAGTTTAAATACCTCTATGATCTATCCATAGATCAATTTTAAGAAACAAAAATTGTAATTACTCGATATCTGTCATTTGAAATTTGGATCTGCGGCCCCCACTATTGAACTAATAGCACAAAACAGAAAACATACATTTAAATCATTTAGGCTTCAAAACATTGTCTTTGTTTTTAAATTATAGGGATTAAACAAACTATTATTACTATTTAACACATAATATATATAACCATCTTTATTAGACTAATGACCCTTCACTGGTCTTTCCGTCTACACATAATAATAGTATAAATATTATAAAAAATAATAATTGAAATCTAAAATATGATTTTAGCTTTAAAGGAATTGTTTTTTACACGTATGATAATTAATGTGCACTGGCCGCATTAGAATTAATAGAAGTCATAAAATGTACGATGTGTACATGTAGAACATATTGTCGTGATAAAAAATACGTTATATATTATAATACTTATCATACATATTTTCAATAATATACTAGAACTAATTACAATATAAAATATGAAATATGATGATAATAACTGATATTAGAATATTAAAATGTATATATTACTAACAAAGATTTAATATCTTTAAATTTTTATTTAGATATTTGACATGATGGGTTCGTTAGGAATTATTATTATTAATCCAGGCTCCACGGTAGGAACAGGAAATGCAATAGCGGAGCATATTTTCATACCGGTATTACCGTATTTAAATCTCGCAACCCCGGTAACTAACTGAATGTAATTTAATTAATATTCATCATTACTCCTTAAATGTAATAATTTTTGCTCATATAAACATACATAACTAATAATACAGTATACATTTTTTTTTTCTTGGGGTAACTGAAGTGGGTCATTCTGGCCACCTAGTTTTGGCAGGGATGTTTTGGTAAATTCCTTAATCAAATAAATCAATATCACGGTTATTTTTGCGAGCACATAACTATAGTCGGTGCCTAAATAATCTCAAGCCCCTTATATTGCCACGTCGTCGGCAGTTGTATTGTCTTTTTTCTACGTTGTTAAGGGAATTTAGTTTTTTGCGTGCGAACATAAATGTGATTTATTTAATTTAAAATAATGCTGAAATATGTCACATAATGAAACAATATTGAAAAGGTTTGTGCACTATCAAAATATTTATAATTTAATACAATATTCTACTGTCCATTACTATTGTCGTTACTAGTCCATACCATACCGTCAATTGTAATTTATTCCTTTTGAAATCATTACTCGAGTATTGTGCAAATCTGCAGTTATGCGAAAAATTATTATAGCAGAGATGCGGATGCATTATGAGCGCGGATTTATTTCCTCCAATATTGTTATTATTGTTCGAGATTACAATATAATTTCGTTTGACTATACTTAAATAATATTGTCAATATTATTCAACTTCTACCAAATAATATTGACAAACCTGAAATATTATCGATGAATACGATATAAAGTATTTATCGATGAATACCTTATTTAAAAATCAATCAAAATGGTCCGGCCTTTCGGGATTTAGTTTTTGCAATCCCTATGGGAAGTATTAAAGAAGACAATTGTATGATAATTGGTTCAATCGTAGATTTAGACAAGCGCATTAGGTTTAACTTAAAATATTATTTACTTCTTTTAAGTCGAACAATAATATGATTAAATATGCATACGTTTATATTCAATATTAATTTTACCCTAATTGCACCATGTTTGTATTCACATTTGTATAAAAAAGGTTTGTGGGAAGAAACAATTATTCTTGCGGCTATGAGATTAATTCGTGTTCCTAATTCGAACAATTTTTTACGTCGTAATAAAGTGGTTGACCGTTTGTTGCTATTCTAATCAAGTCCGAGGTTACAATTTCCCCACGCGAATCTTTTAAATCTAATTGTGGTTGTTCGTTTAGAAATCAAATTAAATTATATGACGTGCCGTAGTAGTAGTAGTTATTGAACGCCAGCAAATCTTCGCCTGGGGCGATACATTTTCATGGCAATGGCATTTCAAAACAAATCGGTTTTATTCCGCATTTATATTGTGTTTTACAATTCCTTATACGTGAAACAGTGTGGGCATGACGTTTTTTTTTATTAGAGCTACAAATGTCACCTCTATAAGCATAGAAACTTATAAAACGAGTATTGGTTTGATTTTAGTGCTCGCCTTGAAATTATTTACTTCATAGAGTTCTTGAAGAAATTAGTTTCGTGTTATGCTGGAGTTTAATACCAATTTTATTAGAACGTGAAAGGGTAATTGTATTAATACTTTGTTTCCGTTATATATATTACCTACTCTTCATAATTACCAAATTAAAATTTCTACCTATCAGAATTATACATAACTACAAATTTACTCCCCGTCTATAGTATTTGCTGTCTAATAATTGTAGGACATTATGAATTTCCTGTTTTGGTTCCCTAATAAAAGGCATTGGACGTTTTTATTATACAACCAAAGTAATTGATTTGTTGGACGGCGGCGATTACTATCCAGTGTCTTCTATGGCATGTATAACACTTTGCATGGCGTTTAAAACGCGGTAATTAAAAAAAATGCTTTGGTATAATAATCGCGCATGGTTTTCCACTTTAGAATCCCTTAGGACACAATTCGTTGAATAATACAAAGATGCACGCATTTTATGGTCATTTTATCCTAATACAGCTATAACAACTGTATGAAACCATGCATACGTTCTTCTATATTAAAATACATGAGAATCCAGTTTACTCATTTTGTTCAGGGGTTAATACAATAGAATTCGAGGTTTTGCCACATCTAGCTATTATTTTACTGATTGAAAGTTTTCGCGTATCTATTATATTCCTGATTCGAAGCTTATTACTTACGACTTATCAGCCATCACAACCCTATTGGTCGGTTTTGGCTTACTTTCGTTTTATAGTTCAAGATACCCATCTGTCATTCCGTATTGACAGTCTCTTGTTATATCTTCTATTTTTGCTAGTATCTTGTAGGTTGTGTTTACGAGGCATATTCCCCTATAGTTAATGCATTCTGTCGGCGTGCCGTTTTTGTATATGGATATGTAGTCTACTCCAGAGTATTTCCACTATTCCTTTTAACAGCTCGGCCGGTATGTTATCTTTACCAGGAGATATAAGTTTTTAGTCTTTGTATACTGTCTATTACTTATTCGTAAGTTGATGGATCTACTATTGGCTCCGTATACTATTAGTGGTTGTTCTCGTTCTGCAGCTGGTTGCTTAGCAGTGTTTAGAAATATCACTTGCATTTCTCCGCAAAGACGGTTTTCGTTGCCTATCATCAGAGATCTCGCTTGAAAGCCATTGCTCTTATTTTTCACCATTTTGTAAATGTTTCTCACGCTTCAAGTTCTTCTATTTTTATTTATAAAAATGCTTAGAGAGGAATACAAGGGGTCACTTAAAGGAATACACCAGATAAACTGAAGCATACAGAACGAACAAGCGAACGAAGAGAGAACCTTCGTTCGCCTGTTCAATTTTAAGTCTTGCTTCTTTCTTTTCTTATACCGCTTCTTCGTACTCTTGTACCATTTGCTTCTCTTTATTTGTGAAACTTTTTAAAGTATTATTTATTATTATTATATTTGTTCATTTCTTCCGGTACGTTGGAAGCTGCTCCGTCTCCTCGTTTAGAAACTGTTCTAGTGTGTTTCGTACAACATATAAAACGTATTATAAACATTCCCTTTGGTCGCAAGAACATTTATTAGTGTTATCTTATATTTATTTGTTTTAATTCGTAGTTTGCACATATACTTGCTTATTGATTTTAATCCGGAAACCGTGTGGTCTATGTTCTTATTTACGAAGAAACCCGTTCCAAATTAATGTCTGTTCTTGCTGGTCTCACTGGTAATGTCTACTAAGGGTTCGCGTGGTGTTAATTCCACTGTCAAGCCATCTTGTTTCTTGCATTGCTGCAATATCACTTTTGTAATTATGGAGGTCTGCATATTCTCTAGTACTCTTGGGCTGGTAGTTTTATTCCATTATTCGTAGCTTGGGTCGTCGTCGTGGAATCCGTTCGTTCCGGAGTGTCTTGAGCTGTGTTTTTACGAGGAGGTGTAGTTAGTTAGCCCTTCGCTCAACCTTTCTCCATTCTCATCCGGGATTAGGCCACGGCGCAATTTTAAGCCCGACATCGCCCATTTGGATTGTTTTATTTTATTCTTAGAAAGATGATTTTTAGGGAAATAAATAAAAAAACGACCAAGTATCCTTCCACCCTTCCAGCTATAAAAGAAAATAATACAAAGGGACGTTTGTCGTGCTTGAAATTTTCAATAACTTTGCAATTTGAATTGGACGCCTTTCTGCAGAAAGGAACCAAACTACAAAATTTGTTTGTTTCTCTTACCTTGATACTCAAGGTAAACAATTTAATTTAACGAAATAAAAAAATATAGCTCTAAAGCTCTAGACTCCAACATTAACCTAAGATGAATAGATAATTTTTAATTTATATTGTTCTTTGTATAAATCTTTATATAAATCTTTGTATAAATCTTTATATAAATCTGTTTTTTTTAAATTTAACATTAGGCGGATTGCTTCCTTTCTGCAGAAAGGCGTCCAATTATCCTTCCAGATTTTAAAAATGCTATTGAGCCTTAGAAAAATTAGCTTTAAAGTATGTTTCGGGGGAATAAATAAGCGACCAATTATCCTTCTAACTTTAAATCGAAATAAGTTATCACCGCGAAAACCTACCCTATCCTACCCGACAAGGTTGGGGTAGGGTAGGTTTCTTGTTTCTTGAATTGCTGCAATATCACTTTTGTAATTATGGAGGTCTGCATAGTCTCTTGGGTTGGTAGTTTCATTCCATTATTCGTTGCTTGGGTCTTCGTCGTGGAATCCGTTCGTTCCGGAGTGTCTTGAACTGTGTTTTTACGAGGAGGTGTAGTTAGCCCTTCGCTCAACCTTTCTCCGTTCTCATCCGAGATTAGGATCAGCCACGGCGCAATTTTAAGCCCGACATCGCCCATTTGGATTGTTTTATTTTATTGTTAGAAAGATGATTTTTAGGGAAATAAATAAACGACCAATTATCCTTTCACCCTTTCAGCTATAAAAGAAAACAATATAAAGGAACGTTTGTCGGGCTTGGAATTTTCAATAGCTTTGCAATTTGAATTGGACGCCTTTCTGCTGAAAGGAACCAAACCACAAAATATGTTTGTTCCTCTTACCTTTATACCCAAGGCAAACAATTTAATTTAACGAAGTAAAAAAATGTAGCTCTAAAGCTCTAGATGTCCAATATTGTCTTGAGATAAATAGATCATTTTTAATTTATATAAATCTTTGTATAAATGTTTATATAAATCTGTTATTTCAACTTTAACTTTAGGTGGATTGGTTCTTTACTGCAGAAAGGCGTCCAATTATTTTTCTAGATTTTAAAAATGCTATGGTCGAGAAACCGTGAAAAGGCCGTTTTTGCTTAAGCCTTAAGCCCGTTTGACATTATCTAGTTTCTTATATCGTTTTCGATGCAGACACTACATAGTGTCATACACACATGTAGAAAATGATATAGCGGCGGAATAACAATAAATTCACAAAACAATAACAACACCGTAATACACAATGTGAATTTTCCATTTAGCAATAGTGATACCGTTTAATATATCAATTCTTATATATAAAACGATATAGGAAACTACATAATGTCATACGGGCTTTAGAAAAGTCAGATTTAGAGTATATTTTGGGAGAATAAATAATCGACCAATTATCCTTCTAACTTTTAAAGGAAATAAGTTATCGCCGAAAAACCCCGAAAAAAATCATATATCACTTTTTTGTCACATTTTTTGAATTTTGTTGGAAAACAGTAGCAGATGCGGGAAACATTCAAAAGGATGTTTGTCGTGGTTGAAATTCTCTATAACTTCTCTTACTTACACTAAAACCTTGCCGGGTAGGGTAGCACCGTGATAAAGCTACGGTAACTATAGACCATGAACCAATAATGTGACCTTGTTGGGTGATTGACATAGGCATTTATTTATTACAAAAAACATATTTATTACATGCTCTATTTATACTGCGATGCAATTTCTTATATACGCCTTAATAATGGAATAAAACACACTTTGACTAACAAACTCTCTGTATTTACCAATAGTCAGGTCCATCCAAATTATGCTCATTCACAATTTCAGTTTTTAACTCAAACAGAAATTGCTTAGTTGCCAAACTATGCCTATTCCCTATTAAAATTAATATGAATGAAAAAATAAAATGCAGTATCATACAGCTGTCAGAGGGATAATTGTTTAAAAAAAATCAAGAAGTTACATAACTGCGTTTAACGCGAGAAAATCAAATGTAGTGTCATACAGGTGTTAGCGATAAAGGCACCTTACACGATCAATATTACTGTCAATATTTTTGAATAATGACAGTATTGTTGAACGATCAAATATTTAATATGTTCATTATTCTAAAATATTGCCAGTATTACTCATCGTGTAAGGTATAGTAATGATGTAATGAAGAGAATACTGATCTTTATCCGTATAATTGATTACTTGATAAATATAAAAAGAGGATTGAAGCAAATATTAACAGTACTGGGATTGACAGTATTATTGACCGTGTAAGGTGCCTTATAGAGCGATAATCTAAAAAGGACACTGTAAATTCATATAAATAACCAGTGAAGCACATTTTTAAATTACTTATAATCTATTGGATTATATTACGTTGTATACTTAAATGTAAACAAATAATATAATTGTAATGTGTTACACTATTACTGGAATATAATGTAGCTATTATAATATGCACTTACCACCGAATAATGTGGGATTATCTCTTAATATGTTGTAAAGGCTTTTATACTAAATTTTATATGAAACGGTTGGTGATGTTAATTTTCCCATAGTCCGCAACAGCCTAACGTGAACGTCCCGTAAATCACTTAAAAAGTGTCATTATAATATCATTTTGGAAATACTGCTCGTTTCGCCTCCACTTGCGTTTTCTATAGGTCTGTACAAAAAGAGCCAACAAAATAATATACGCGTATAATTACAGCCATAAATTGTGCACGACTTTATTATTCGATTGAATTATGTATGGGTGGAATATAAATGCAAAATGTAAATGTGGACGCATAACAGGTGACAAATGCGGGCGGGTGTAATTTTAATGAATAGCATAAAGATGGCGTTTTATTCATTCAATTTTATCAAGATGCAGTAACTATATATTTGGAATGTTGAATGTGAATGTGTAGAACATTTGTAATTTTATTCTCGAATAATGACCAGACATATGGATGTAATTGAATCAAGTTTTCTTATAAATGATTTAACATTTAATACGAGACATATTGCAAAATAAATTTAAATGTATAATATTTATACGGTCCCAAAAGGTTTGAATTTACATACGTAAATAAAGTTGTTTCAGCAGAAATCACTCATAATTTTCTTTAAGAATATACATGTAATATGAGTTAAAACATTAAAGAATTAAGGTCAATTAACAATAAGCGCGGTAGTGGTAACGTAGCTGTAAGCAATGTTTTGTATATCAATAATAATCAAGACGTTCAGAATTCGGCATTAGTGGTGTGAAATAATTGATGTAGAGGTAATTAGCCAGTTGTGTCAGAGTTTTACCGTAATGCTGCAAACGCCTGATTTTTTTTTACATGTATACAATTTCGCTTGGCGCCACTACCACTCTTACTTTGAATGACCCTTTAGTGTATTAAAAATATTACCGATATCCTGTGTAAAGCTCGTTTTAGATTAGACAGTATCTTTAACGCAAAGTTATTCAAGATATTAGTCAAGTATCATACAGTACAGGTACTTTGTAATCCCGCCCTTACGTTTCAAAACTCTGTTCTTCGCCAATTTGTTAGATAATTACTATCAAACAAAATATTGTATAAATATAATATAATAATAATATATTATATTATAGCTTTATTTCCACAGCTATGTAATACATAGATAGAAAAACAAAGTAAAAAATAAGATATAATAAATATAATATAAGAAATTTAAAAAAAATTAATATTTACATTAAAATTACTAAATTAAATTTTCTGTTAAAAAACTTACTGATTATAAAAGATTTGCTGTATTAAAAGCTCCTTTAAGCATTTCATCTAGTGGGACGTGTTCAACTTGCTATGTTAAGCTCTGGCTTCCTAGGAAAACGGTGCCATATAGCGGTCGTCATTTTGACGTCATAACAAAGTTTTGAATGAATACGATTTCATGAAGGATATATAAGTGACAGTATCGTAATTCACCATTTTCACGTCACAATGGGTTATGCTAAAACTCTACAAATATATTATTAGAAGCTTCTATCTTTATAGCTACACGCCCAAGGGCTTTTCCGCTGGCAAAGAGGGAAGCTCAGAGGATTGTAATCCTCCGGTATTCACCTAAAAGCTCTGAAAAAATATGAAAGTTGATTCACGAAATTTCGCCCACAACGGGGTTTGAACTCTAGCTCCACGGTATGAGACGAACAGCGCCTCTAGCCACTAGGCCACTGAACTGGGTTGCAAATATATATTTATTAGGAATGCTGGTTTTGACATCAAAATGACATCACAACTACCAATCACTTTTACAGCACCGTTCTCCTAGAAATGCAGAGCTTTACTTTGTATACTTTTTGTTTTTGTTAGATATTGGACGATACATTTGGCTAAAAAATATAAGTGCCTATAATTATAGACTAGAGTAACCGATTTTTTATTTATAGAGTTTGAAGTAAACACGATAATTGATTATGCACTATATTAATTAAATACTGGAATAAGTTCTCATCTTTCAAGAAATTGTCTAATATATTTATTTTATTATTTATGTATGCATACATTTTACATGGCTCAAGATGAACTACATAATCTTACATTACATTGTTTACAGAAAAAAAAAATCTTTACAATAGTAAACACTTTATTTGATAAAATTGACCCAATAAAATTACTTTACCTCTGCCGTGGTTCATGGGGTTAACAGGTGAATTATTAATAATTTGTTCTACATACTATTTTATGAAAAGTATCACTACTAAGTTAGTAAGATAGACACATCAATTAAGAGAACTTAGTAGGTCAATACAGTCAATGTCATTATTGACTAGTTATATAATAAATAAATTTTAAATCACTAATATAATAGTAGCTCAATAGTAAATCGTGAATCATACTATTTTGTTAATTTAATTGAACCTTTTTAAAAGTAAGGATTGAGTGCCATTTATTTATCTGTTACAAGAGTGTAATTGTTCGCTTAGTTATAATTTATTTTAAGTGTTTTTAATGTATCAAATTTTCTCTAGTTTGCTGTGCGAAACTTCTTTGTTTCCGGTGCTAATTCAGCCAGTTACGCCATTAGCTCAAACAATAGACAAAGTGAAAAACTTTCCTTTAATCGGAGGCACCAACACAGATACGATTATTATGTAAATGTAATGAAACCGAGCACAATTAAACCCACATGTATAATGAGTGCCGCTTAAGCGGCCTCGTGCATTCATTACCATATACCTCCACCGACAAAAAAACTCAACACTCCAATAACTCATCTCGCACAGCATACCTAATCGCCGCACCACAAAAAAGAAACGTAAATTACCCGTAACGCCCCGGGAAGCGTTTAAAATTTAACGCGCGCGCCTGTGATTTTTGCGTTGTCTTTTCGCGGTGACACGCCAGTATGCTGGCAGGTTTTAACGACCGCGGCACAATAATAAATAATTTTATTGCAGGGCACACACATACACACACGGGATTGAGACATAAATCATAATATACGCCGTGGGTTTTTATTAGGTTCAACGGAATCGAGCTTGCAAGGTGGGACGCCGAGCGCGCGCGGCATATTGAAAATCGATGTGCAATTTATTGAAATTAAATTATGAATTATGCCCGCGACAGGCGGTGTAAATCAACCCTTTTTACGCGCCGCACAGTAAATCCAGAACGCGCAAAAAATATTCTAGGGGGAAATGAACAGGGTACTCATGAATAAAATGCAAATGGTATAATGCTCGATTCTAAGGGGATGGTTGGAGAGAGGTTGATTGGAACTGAAAATGACAAAGGTATTGTTATCAGACGGACTAATTGGTATCAAAATAGATTTAACAGGCAATAACAAAATTAATTAGGTACTTTAATGATGTTTACTGAATGTCGTAAGGTGTTCTTGTGACGTGCAATTATTCTAATATAAATAGAAGAAATAAATGCAATAATACAAGTTGAATCGCATTTTAAATTGAATTTTACCTGAGCTTATCTCATTTGGATATTATATTTATTACCTTGTATAAGTGGTAGATTATATCGTATCAGAATTATTAAACTTTTTCAATTTTTGCATGTAGAAAATATACACGTTTTAAAATATTTTGAACCAAAGTTGGATTTATAGTGCAATCTTAATCGCAAACATAATCTTAATCAGTTTCGGAAGCAATGGAACAAATGTTTGAGATTTAAGGTACATTATAAAAATAATAATGACAAGTGAATAAAACAAATAAGTCCTGTTGTATGATGTAACTAGACAAGTGCTTATATTAGTAAAATTCCATTATTAAGCCTATGATGTCAATTATGAGATAGAGAGGAACCAGGCAATAAGTATTATTTTAGTACCACTACGGACATAAATGTTTGACTGGCTAACTTTGTAAATTTGTAGCTACGTGTCCATCTTTATTGTAGCGATGCCATATAATTATAACCCATAATTTAAACATACTGTTACGTCAACTAACGTTCGTTTTGTGCTCTTACATATCTCGTAAAGCACCATAATGTAACCCATATACATTTATTTTGTTCCGTTACAAATATGTCGCGGTTTTGTTGCACTTACAAATATTATAATTTTAATTATAATAATTTGTTGTTATATAAAAAAGTCTACCTCTTTCACACTTATCGCTCTATACATCAGGATAGCCAACCGTATTACTCGGTAACAGCAGTAACAACAGTTACATTGCAGTAATCGTAGACATATAAGCTGTTTAAATTTGTCTTTTGTTTATTAGAATTTACTAACATATGCCCATGGAAATAATTATTGCGTCGTTAATTTTCTGATTAAATACAAGTTCCAGCAATTTTCCTGAACAATTTGTATATGTTTTATTTTATTACATTTAATAACTTATTTTTATTAAAAAAACAACATATGTTACAGAAATG
The DNA here is from genome assembly GCA_963942505.1 of Lordithon lunulatus. Classification (NCBI taxonomy): domain Eukaryota; kingdom Metazoa; phylum Arthropoda; class Insecta; order Coleoptera; family Staphylinidae; genus Lordithon; species Lordithon lunulatus. The sequence continues at coordinate 49,962,641 of OZ012666.1, read as the reverse complement.
TTACTTTACCTAAATCGATTTAAAAAATAAATCATTTCTTTTAGAACTATGTTTTGTTAGAAATATGAAAACAAATTATAAAAATCAATTATTCTTAGTGAAATTTTAATTTTGCAATTCTTCAGACAAATTAATGAATATATGAATAATTAATCTGGTGTGGTCAGTGCGTATTACTTTATCATACGTATCATAATAATTAAAATAATAATATTATATATTTATTATAATAATAATATCATTTCTTTTAGAACTATGTTTTGTTAGAAATATGAAAACAAATTATAAAAATCAATTATTCTTAATGAAATTTTAATTTTTTATACAAATTGTATTTAAAGCAGCAATTCTTTAGACAAATTAATGAATATATGAATAATTAATCTGGTGTGGTCAGTTCGTATTACTTTATCATACGTATCATAATAATTAAAATAATAATATTATTTTTAAGCAATCGATTTTTCGTAAAGAAACAAAATAAAATATTTTGTTTCGTTACGAAAAATCGTCATTATATTTTCTGGGATTATTAGGCATTCCTAATTTTTAATTCTAAATCATTTATTGTTACAAGTACTCTCGATATTTTCAACAAAACAACACACTTGAATCAAATTTATGTTTTTAAAAATGACAAAATGCCATTTCTGTTGAGATACAATTCATTTTAAATAAAATACTCAAAATAATAATGAAATAAGAATAATCTACAAAATTTGGGAAACGTAGCCATATTAAAATTTACCGCGAGCTACGAGTTGGACATACCATTAATTATTTTATATTAATATATAATACTTTATGTCATCTGTACGGCTGTTTGTTTCTAATATAGATGCATGACAAGCCTTTTCCGTTTATTCCAGCTTTTTACAAATCTTTATCATTCTTCTGATGCTGTGTGTGCCTCAAACTCAGAAACACAGATATACATAGACGACGATTTAATGGAATTCAAAAACTCTAAGAAACATATCCATATAAACAAAATAGAGACAAACAAACGGAAAAGTAGTGAAAATAGAATACAAAACATAGTAATTAACAACGAAGTTAATAATGGAAAAGCATATGAACCAAAAATAAGAAGAAATTGGAATGAAACAAATTAGACGAAAACAACAGTAGAAGAAAAGATATACTCTATAATAATAATACTAAATATATTGTGAAACAACGAAAGAAGGTAGAAAGTTGTGTTTTGGAAATGAAGCTGGCTTGTATGAAAAACGAACAGCAAAACATTCGATTTCATCGGATTAACAGAAACTTGAATATAGAAGACATCGTGGAAGCATTTAGAGAATACATTACCATATGCAGAACAAAATGAGTCCGACTCAAAGTTGTCAGTCGCGTGCCTGAAGAACTTGGAGATACGCAGAATATATGTCAAACTGGGATAGTTGTAAGAATAGTAAAAAATAGAAAGTAAAATGTACAGAATATTCACAATCTACAGTAAGAGTATGAGGAAAACATAAACAATCTAAACGATTACATTAAGAGGGGCTTTTCGTGCCAGAATTCGCCAAGAAATAGTAAGATTAAAAGAGAGACCAGACTAACAGAAGATAAGCATGGAAGACATGGAAGAATGGTTCTCAAAGGAAATAGAGAGGGAGAAGAGAGACGTAAATACGTATACCTACGGATAATCGGCTATTGACTAGGTTATAGGTAACGAACAGAGTATTGAAGTGACAGCGAGAATAGAATCAGATCATGCTCCCTTCGAGGTTTCTTCTTCTTCACTTCATGACAAACCAAAGTTATAACAAACGTAGAATTAGCTGCACTAATTAGAAAGCTGAAACGTACAACGGGAGTGTAAGGGGTTTAGTGTACAGGATGCTAAACCCAAATGTCAAGCTGTGCCTGTACTCGGTGCACCCTGCAAGATAACCAACGAGGATCTGACAACCCAACGACTACCGGAATAAGTAGTCCTGACCAGCCAACAGCTTCGGGTAGACGAGCTAACAGGAACTACGGCAACTCTTTGCCCTGGGGTTGGGAAATTAAATTAATTTTACAAATCCAGGGCTAAAAGGGTTAAAGATAATCCATAGAAGAATATATAGTCTCTGCGAAAAACGTATCACAATTTGGGTTGCGAAATGAGGTGGGTATTCGGGAAGCTCTATGGAGCATCATCCAGGTGCTTTCTCAACGTTGAGAACTGTTACACCTTTATGTTCTTCATTGACTACCAGAAAGCCCTCGACAGCGTCCAACGCCAGAAGATAGAGATTTTGAAGAAAGCTGCAATATATGGAGTATACTTCTGAATCTATAAAGGCACCTTACACGGTCAATAATACTGTCAATCATAGCACTGTCAGCATTTCCATGAATTCCCCTTTAATATTTATCAAGTAATCCATTTTAAGGATAAACATCAGTATTGTCTTCATTCCATCATTTCTATCTATACCTTACACGATCAGTAATACTGTCAATATTTTATAATAGTGAACATTTTGAACATATTATAGTACAGTAATACTGTCATTATTCTAAAATATTGACAGTATTATTGACCGTGTAAGGTGCCTAATACTGGAGACATACAGTCGCACAATATACAATGCAAATGATGACATTGACATTTGACAGCAGATACATTATACCGAAAGTAAATGAAACACAACGCATTACTATATACTTAAGTTCCCGATATACATCAGCATGCGTATACGTTACTTTATAGATGCTCATATAACAGGGTTAACAGCTTCTATCATTCAATAAATTATATACAATATATTTTATAACTATGCTTTAGCATATATTTATATTTTTCTATTACATTTTGGTCTTGTTACATGTACATTTTTAAATTGCTGTAGCCACCTCGGCCGGAACACAATTCCGCGCACTTTAATTTTTCATCCCCCGTCGCAGTAATTTAAATTGTAATAACACTGCGACTCCCTGCAACATGTTACAAGTGTCACACTCATATTTTATCAAATTTAACTGGAAACTGCAACATAAACTGGATTACGCCTAGCTATATTTCAGGCATTAATAAGGGTACGATATTATTAATGGCTCACCCACCTTATTATTAAATTACCTTATAAAAATTATTACACTATTCGAACTGTACCTTTCGGCGTAAATTTAATTATCAATTTCCGTTGGATTGGGGGTGGAGTGGGGAAATTAAGCTTGCCGATGACTTATCTGCATTTAATTTATTTAGCGAAACGTTGGCGTACAGTTACGCCGGGGCATTAATATGGTATTAGTTGAGGAAGCCTTTTGATATGCATCTGCTGCTTGGAACGTGCAATCTGCTAGTGTGACTGCGATGCTCTTTGAATGCCCGTTTAATTTATGTAATTTATGACTAGATTAAGATTGTGCTTAAAATGCTATCGCCACTATTTGTTTACGATGTAGCCAAAATAAGTAGTATTGTGTTAGTAAAATAAAACCGTTGTTTCCGTAATGGTTGTTGACAAAAGTAATTAAATTTTCATACATAATTCTAGCATGTGTATTTATTAAATGAATTAAATTACTTCATCATAATAATAATAATAAATATTATGAGACCTGGGGGATCAATTGTGTAAGTTCATAACGACCTTGTAAAAAAGCCTGTGCTACAAAGCGTACATGTTTCATCATAGCGATGAACTAATAGACCAAAAATACTATCAACATTTAATAACCAAGCGTTTAATTCTGCAAAAGACAGCTATCACATAGCGAAAAACGATACCATTCACTATAACAGTGAACCTCTTGATCACTCAATAATAAACAACTGTTTTAGCGCTGGTATACCCCACGCTCCGCGAATACTAGTGTAATACTGCCATATGTCAAATGCCACAAATGTGTCAGTAGTGACAGAATAATAACCTATTTCACTATATTAACGTCGCTTTTTATAATTTGTGACATTTGACATAGGGCAGTATTACACTAGTGTTCGCGTATCGTAGTGTATTATACCAACGCCGAAACAATTGTTTATTTAGTTTCCATAGGTAACAGACCCGTCTTCTTTTTTTTATAAGACCGGTCTGATCTTATAGGATAGACCCCTCGAGGGTGATTATTGAGTGATCGAGAGGTTCACTGTTATTGCGAATGGTATCGATTTTTCGCTATGTGATCGCTGTCTTTTGCAGAATTAAGCGCTTGGTTAATTACATTTTGCTAGTATTTTTGGTCTATTAGTTCATCGCTATGATGAAACATGTACGCTTTGTGGCATATGACTATAGCTCAAACATTAAGATTTTTGAGCGATTGCTATGATGATGCCCTATAAAGTGTTCATGTTCCATAGGAATGGACTAACAGCATTAACTCAAAAATTAACATTAAAACATAATAATTTTTAAGCGTTTAGTTCTGCCAAAGAAAGCAATCGCCTTTCACAAATCGAAGGGTCGAAAATCGACTCTATTCGCAATATTACCGAACCTATTATCACTATATACATGCACTATAAAGCGTACACCTTTCCTGATATGTATATATGGAATAATAGCATTAAGTCAAAAATTAATGCTACAACATAACTTCTGTCGTTTAGTTCAGTCAAAGGTCGACCTCTTTCGCCGAAATAGTGATCGCCTCTTGATCGCTGTATTTATAGCTATCGCTCAAATATCATACCCCAGGGATGCCATTTCTGACCGATCGTTATTATCATATTTCATAGCGCTGAACTAATAGCATTACCTGATGAATTAATGTCAAAACCTACCGTCAGGCTTTCAGTTATATCAAAGATAATGTTCAAAAATCGACTCTATTCATAATAATAGCGAACCTCTCGATCGCTATATTCGCTATCGCACAAAAATCCACATCCAAGTCTCATAATAATTATTGTTATTATGTTGAAGTAATTTTAATTTAATTAATTTAATAAAACACATGCTAAAATTATGTCTGAAAATGTAATTACTTTTTACGTCATACCATTACAGAAACAACGGTTTTATTTGATTTACACAATGTTACTTATTTGGCTATACCGTTAACAAATAGTGGCGATAGCCACTTCAAAATTGCACCTCAGCATGGGCTTGAGAATTTATCGGGTTAAATAAAATTAATAATACATTACATAGATGGATGGCCAAGTCGCAAATCGCAAATTAAAAGATATTAAAATTTCACTTGTTAAAATAATTACTACAAAATTACACATTTCAATAAAATAATTACAGGATATGTAATTTCAGTACAGTTTTGTGGTAATCAAATACAGAGGAAGGCATGATATTGAAATAAAATATCTGTTGTGACTTTCCGAATTACATTGACATTTTTAACTTTTTTAACTTTTTTCATATTTTCACATGATTGTCAAATATTATATTGTATTGGACACTATTTGACAATATTCGACGATAGTTGACAATATTTGACAATATTCGACAATATTTGGCAATATTTAACAATATTTGAGGCCTCAATATTCGTCAATATATGACTATTCGATTATACTTGACAATATTTTATAATATCTGGCAATATTTGACTGTGTTTTCATTTTCCCAACCTTACTACATTTAACATGCTATTTCCCCGCGTGATTTACGTATCATGCAGTCACCGCCCATGACGTTACTTGTTGTTGACTGCGCTGCGCGTTCCTATTTAGAAGCTATCCCGCCCAATTATGGGCAGTAAATCGGTCTTATCGAGTTTTATTTTCGGTTAGTGGACCGATTTTACTCAAACTGCCTTATGTCAAATGTTACAAATTTCTATTGAGGTGCATCCCACCCATCTTCTCAGATCTTCAGCCCTTTGGCGTCTTCCGATTGGTCTCTTTCCTTGTAGTATTCCTTCTATGATAATTCTTTTTCGATTTTCGTATCGTTCTACCCGCATGACGTGACAATTGCCAAATCTTTCTCTCTTTAACTGTGAGCAGGAGTTCGGTATCATTTCTCATGCAGTTAAGGACTTCGATGTTAGTGATCATCTGTATCCATGATATTCGCAGATACATCTGTATATGTACATTTCGAAAGCTTCTATTTTTTGCTCCATGAGTGGGTCTATAGTACAGCTTTTCCAACAAATGACCTCTCAGCAATCTAATCCTTAGGTACAAGTTTAACTCGGGCCTGATAAAGAGGTTCTTCGTGTCTACGAAGATTTTCCTGGCTTGTTCGATTCGTTATTTGATTTCTTTTTTAATTGTCAATTAAGCATTTTTGGCTTACTGTAGTGCCAAGATACTTATGGTGACATGATTTTTATAGTGAGATTCCTTGGTGATTTTGAAGATACCATTAAGTATGTTCACGTCTAGGCCAAATCTCATGTTGTGCTGTACTATGCTGACGATCATCTGTTGTAGCTCGAGAAGACCATTTGCTATAACCACAGTGTCATCGGCATATCTTGTTGTTGGTAATTGATTAGTAATTGTCTTCTCATTCTCCTTGTTACCTCTAATTGTTAGTTCGGGTGCGTCTTTGAATATCGTTTATGAGTAAATATTGAATAAGAGCGGTGATAATTCATTTGCTTCCCATGTTGTTTCTTTTATTCTGACTTTAGCCGTCTGATTCCATGCCAATAGAGATTGCTGATGATATTCAGGTACAGCGACTCTGGTTTTGAAAATTAATCGCGTTTTCTTTTATAGTATTTTTATATATAACCATCATTATTACTTCAACATTTGCAATATTAAACAGTCAATAAGTTAATTAGTAAGCAAAAAATATGTTATTAAAACACTGTAATAACGTATGAAATAAATCAAATTTGTCAGAATTATTTTAGTCTTTTTGTTATTTTTGCTGTAAGTACTGATTTAAAATCTGTTAATAATAAAATGTTTCATATTACGAGGGAATACGAGACATTGTATACGTCTCGTATTCCCTCATACTCCGCAACGATTATCAACAGTTTTTGAACAAATAAGTATCAGTAATATCTTGAGTATATTTTGCATAATAAGTAACGCACACTAATCCGCAACGTATATCCGTATTAACGCGCATAGATGCATAGTAACGTATGTGAAGGCACTGGCCTCCACTAGCAACTTAAGCCCTCCACCGGCTGCCATTGTCCGCTTTTATATCGTCGTATAAATTGCAAGTTCTCCTATGTAGGTATGTATATATTCATGGCAAATGATATTTTACAATGTGTACCAAGTATGAGTTTATTGTGCCCGAGTTGCTTTGACAGCGTCCATGCCCGCTTTGCGTCCCACCTTTACATTTTAGACGGGATAAATATTTTAATAACAAAAAGTGCCCACGCGCCCGTCGAACGCTTGCCGGTTCGCCCACCAACGACTAAATGAAAACGAAACGACTGTGGAAAAAAATACAGCCGAGTCAATTAGATCGTTTTGTAGAGCAGGTGTGCCACATAGCTCATTTTGCGAAACCACTTTCAATTTTCTCGGGAGATTATTGTAAGAAAATGAAAGTTAATGACCAAAACATAATGCAGTAGCTTTTTATCATAACGGTTTCAAGTAGTAGGCGTTAATAATTATTAACTAGTCTTTATGTTTTAATCAGAATAGATAATAATTGTATAAATTATAAATTAAAACACAAACAAATCGGAAACTTGTATTATAAAATGTGACTTTCATCATTTTACAACAAGAAATGATGATCATCAATTCTTAAAAAAACTATAAAGTAAGTTTCACAGCATACAATAAGGTATTTTATCAACTACTAACAATTATGCCATTCTATTACATAGTTTTTAATAAAAGCCGTAAACAATTTCACAATTCGTACAATAAGAAAAGTATAAACGTGATGCTACCCTTAAATAACTGTGAATTATGCTAATGACTTACTCACATATAAATATAAATATCTAGTTGAAATTCCCTTCGACCAACGGCATATGTTAAATCAACTATCTGGCCAACTCCTCTGAGCTCGTGTGACTATTTGTATACTTTTCCTCTCAAAATATTATCAAATGTAATATTGTGCGCCCTGCTTCTTCTTCATTTTCTAACTATGCAGTTGTAACTTGAACGATAATAGAAGACGCAACTACCCTGCAATCGCGTTATTCTTGTAAAGTACTTTCTACAATGTGATAAAGTGGCTCAACAGAATTATTTGTGTGAAAAAATTATTACAAAGAACACCCCAAACCAGATGCACATTATTACATCCTTAATTCCATGTACTGATATCTGATTGATTATTTCTCTCCATTCAAACATGCAATAGGTAAACTCCGACATACAGTTCCAGTGAAATAAAGCCATATACGGTGGCAATTTCAAACTTTAAAATTAGTTCCCAATTGACAAATGTAATTTCCCAGTCAAAATGAGGTCGCCCTGCAATACTTGAAACTTTATTCTACTCGATAAAGAATTTAGTTTTGCCGGAGCAAAGCTAGCATCCGCGTAACTGCAATTAACGCGGCAAGTTCACGTAATGCCGGATAATTTGCGTAGATGTTAAATAAAAAGGCGAGCGCTTTCCGGGCCGATAGCGAGAGTTGAAATCCGGTGGAAGAAAAAACGAACGCGCCGGGCACGGACAATGGAGTGCGCACCGCGCGGCCGTCAATTAATCCGCTCCCGCCGCGCGCGGTAATTGCGCTTTCTATTAGTTAATCTTCATTATTCTGATTAAGCAACACGATGGAACTTCGTTACGTTACAATATCCGCTCGGATTATTCACCTGCTGCACAAAAATACGGGATAATTTATACTGATTGCGTTATGAAATCGTTTAATTGACTCTACACATGCAGGGTATAGAGAATAGAGAGAACGGAAACGAAGTTTTATACCCCCTGTACTAATGAACGTACTATGGTTTATATTGAGCTCTAAAGGCCTGGTTTCCTAGGAAGCGGTGTTGATAAAAGCGGACGTTTTTGACGTTCTTTACACGTCACAAGAAAGTATTTGTAATTGAATAACCCTCCGTAATCCACTGATATTCATCTTGTGTTCCTATTATATTGAGGTATAGCGCTCTCTGGCTTACCATACTATTAAAATACACGTAATATTTAAATGACGTTAAAAGTGGCCGCTTTCATCGGCACCGCTTCCTAGGAAACCTGGACTTAAGATATGTACTACATTTTCTTATTTCATAATCCACTATAATTCATCACTTGTTCCCATTTCCCATTGTTATACCGCTTTCTGACTTACTTTTATTTAAATGCAAGTAATATTTTTTTGTCATGCCAAAATTATGTCAAAAGCAACCACTTTTATCGGCACCACGTCCTAGGACACCAGGACTTACGAGATGTACTACTTTGCCTTATTGTTTGATCTTTTATACCTCCAGTCAATTACAATTATGTTTCAAATTTAAATGAATAATAAATAAGACTATACTCTAATGTAGTATTTCTCAAACTTTTTTGTCCACGACCCCCTTTTGCAATTAAAACGTATTAAAGGGCCCCCTGAAGAATGGATATGTATAGAAAAACATCCCGCAGGGTGGAGGGTGTAAAATTCAGACGAAGTTAATTTCTATCGTTTGATTGCATTGAAACACTAATCATTTTGATTAATAGCTGATTTATATTTAGTATCAATAAACATTAATAACTTTGGTTGAAATTGTTTGAAATAATTTTTTCTGCGACTCCCACTTCACCAATCACTATATTATATATACGTATTGATGTGGTTTGATAATAGTACCCTTGTTTAGATTCTAAATTAATTTTGCTTACTAATCAATCCGCAAATACCAATAAACCTATTCTATCGATATATTACGTGAAAGGGTTGGTTTACATAATACACGCTTTGAAATGTATTGGGCTTATGTACAACCACAAATATATTGCGTGTATTTACATCTAAAACGCATGATTAAATAGTGCGCCTGGGGTTTCGTGTCCTGCCGTAATGCTCTGCTCTGCTCTGTCCGAAAACCGCATAATCAGTATTGAAATTAAAGAACGTGAAACGTGTGCGGGAAAATACTGCATGCGGTAGTTAAATTTATTATTAAAAAGACAAACGTATTGTATTTCAGTCAGCAATAAAAACATTGTAAATGAAAATGTTTGAAATCAGGGTTTATTTGTTTGTGAAAAATATTTCATATGAACAAAACACTTGATAAAACTACACGTTGAATATTTCATTCGCTTTATATGGTGTAGTGAATATAAAAAATATTCAATCATTATTTAGTAATTGATTCGTACTTCACTATGTTGGATTTTTGTGTGTACAATATGAATTAAAAATATAAATTCAAAATGCAACATCCAAACAAGGACATAAACATAGTGGGGATACAATATGGAGAAGTTTTTATTAAGTACTATTTGTCGCATGGCATTTTACGTTTTTAATGGAAAAATGGACGCTGAACTAGTCATTCATATAAAAAATGCAACTGACCTGGAAAATATCCGGATCAATTTTTATTTTAACCTAACTATATATTCTAGAAAAGATGCAACTGAATCAATCATTCAATCAATCTAATCCCTCATAACTGTGTTCTGCATTTGAAGAGATGTTGTTGATTTTCGTTGGTTATTCTGTAAAAGTACTCTACATCCTTTTCTTCATCACTTCAAATAAATTATTCCCAAGACATATGCTCAAGAATATCAGAACATGTGTTCATGTTGTGTCGATTGCATGTTGTTTGGTGTTTGGTGCTATGGGGATCCGGCGTTATACTAATATACAATGACACGAACAAAATATGTTGCAATGAAAACTACGGAATGAATTATGATTCAGAGAAGGATGGGCGTGTGTTTCAGATGATTTTTTTTTAGTTTAGTTATTGTGCCTGTGGTTGCCCTCCGTATTTCGTTTCTGATGTTTGGGCTTTACCATTTTTCTGTCTCGTCAGTGCAAACTATATCCTCTGTCCTGAGATGGTTTAGTATTTGGGTGTCATATTCAAGATTGACATATTGCTGAATTCATTTCTTTTTTATTGCTAGGATTTTTACTTTACTTTACGTTTGTCAACCATGGATTTCGGTTTCTTTTAAATGTAGATGTTATGTTTATGGGTCTTGTCCCCAAAGCGTTTCCTGCCGCTTTGTTTATATGTCGTTTCAATAGTTCCCATGCATTATTGATTATATCGGTTTGTGTGAATGGGTTCATCTGTATATTATTAGCAAGTCGGCGTTGATAGAGCCCTTTTGTACTTTCGTTTACATTGAATCGAGGTTTTTTTTCTATCTTCTCATATTATTAGATCTTTGTTGTGGCAGATCAAGCTGTATTTTCCTAAAACTAAATTATGGTCTGATTCTATATTAGATGTTAATGCTCTTCACTTGTACTTGCCTCACGTTTTTGTTCAGGTCAATGGCGCCGGCCGTCTCGTACTGATCATTTGGGAGCGAGAGTTCAAACCCCGCTGTGGCCGAATTTTAGAGTATTTTTCACAGTTTTTCAGAGGTTTTCTGTGGAGTTAAGGTAAACACCGGGTGATCGCTATCCTCTGAGCTTCTCCCTTTGCCAGCAGAATAGGCCTTATACTGAGCATTGGATTGCGAGAGCTCAAACCCCATTTTCTCTGCATTAAACTCCTGTGAGCTTTTCACTTGCCCTGCGCAAACCTCCTTGGACTGTATAAAATGTATTTTTTAAATTCAAGATATCAATAATATTTTTCCACTAAACTAAATTGTTCATTGGCAAAATAAGTAATACAGTCATATGTTTGTTAATTGAAAATCTTATCTTATACAAAATACATTCCTTGGATTTGTTAATAAAGAAGTACCACATCTAAGGAATGCATTTTTTCTAATACTATAATAGTTAAGAAATTTATTATGTTTATTGTTATTATTAAAATAAACCTAACAATGTCACGTATATTTTTTTAATAATAAAAATAAATACTAAAATTTGTGTAGTAAATAACTTTTATTTATTACTTTCCTTGAAAATTAATGTACACGCCGCAATGATATAGTATATCGAATAATAAAATTGTTATCAAAACGAAAATCACTGTGAGTGAAATATTATTTACCTTGAGTGCATTATGATTTCATTCTGAAGTACATGCTCTCGATACGGCTATCTATTTGCTATAGATGGAATGCATGAGAACATATCGTATGCAAAGTTTCCACCCACCGTCGGTTATTAAGTGGGAAGTGTGCAAACAGTGTCCCGCGGGAAAAATTCGGTACACACTAATAAAACGAGCGCCGGTTGTAAGGTGGAACAAGAGTTATGGTCACACGGTCGCGGTACAAGTGACCGATGTCACCGGTGATATATAGTGGGGTTTGTCTCTTTCAAAACCAGAGAGAAGTCACTGGCCAGATGGCGGTGACCATAACTTACGAGAGTTGGACGTATTTGTGCGCGCACACAACGATGGCGCCGTATTCCTTTCTTATGTCACGAAGTCGAATATGCGGACTAAATCTGACAATTATAAATATCTTAAAACTATAAAAATGTAGTGTTATCAAGGTATGAGTCTGGTACATCTATGTTTAATAATGAGTGTATCAATTTAATAAGTTAGATTTATATGTTACATCATTCCGTTTGATAATCGCAATCATTTCAATCTCGTTATGGATCCAATCAGAGTCACCTGAAACCAAATTAATAATTGATATATATATAGTAATAATATAATATTACAAAATCGGCCCGAGTTAAGTAATAAACTTTCTAGGGCAACGTGTTCAAAGCAAATATGACGAACTAATCATTAATTCATCATGCTTCATCTCAAAACCCTTCATAAGCTCCTTCTGATGTGCTCTTGGATCTCGTGGTATATCTTTAAAATACATTTATCTCAAAAACTGTGTTTGGAAATTACGATATTTCACAGTGCGGACTATTACATAATTGTGTCTCGTATATTATTGTATATCGAACTATTTAAATAAAAATATCGATTTTAAGAATTAAAGCTTATGTCTAAATTTATTAGTAAACGTTTATAAAATATAAATTTTCTGACATTAATTATGCCAAACACATGTATATCACCATACATTAGTGTACAAAGCTATATACAACAAACGAAAATCTTAAACAAACTCTCTACTCTTTGCACACATGGTAATTACATTTATTACACGATGTTTGCAATTGCGTCGACCTCAAATGTAATACAAGGCCCGATTGTTACACAACAATGCATCCACTTTTCATAACTACATAAACGCATGGTAGACCAAGTACAAGGTCTCGATACACCTAATCCATATCATTACTGTGAAAATTTGTTCGTATAGGTAGTGGATTGCGCGTTTGTGTTTATTTGTTGAGGTCGTCGGGTAATGCGCTCCAACCTGGTTATCCTACCGAGCGCACCAAATGCCCGCATTTTATCGATCGGGATAAAATGCGCGTTTTATTAAACGGTTTGTAATTAATTATGTTGTGATGGCGAGCGAGCGTAGCTGAAAAAAGTCAGCCTGTAATTCAAGTTAATTCATGTCTGAATTTAGTTAATAGCGATTTTATCGTTTTCAGCGTGCACTTTTAATTAAAACGGGATGCCATTAATTGCGATTGAAGTCTGTTTAAAATTGAGATACTGAAACAACTGGCAATATAGTATAATTAAATTACAATAATATGATTAAAAGTGGTGGAAATTGTAATGATTGCGCACGTATGTGACAGTATTGTCACTAGTTTTATCCGTTTTAATGTTCATACGGGAATTAACGTTTTTTACATGATACATTCAGAGATTGGACAACTATTTATGATTATCCTATACCCTGTGATTAAGTTTTAATGTTGAATATTTTAACACAATATTCTCCTCGTCGTTCTGATTCAAAACTACACTGTCATCCAAGTCATTTTTAGAAAGTCTAGAAAGAGGACTGCATTTAAACGCGGTGGCAGAAAATGTCATCCGACAACATTAATTATGTATTTTTTAATTTAATTTAAAACTAGTGACAATACAGACATTGAAGCTAAATTAATTTTGAAATGATACAGGCCTAATTTCGTGAGGGTTCTCGTGTGCACATGTAAATTATTGGAGTGCTATTCCAGTTTTCGTAAATCATGACTCGTAGCTACACAGAATTTTCTGCTGGAAATGCGGATCGACGCGAAATTCAGGATCCAGTTGCAGAAATTTAAACGCTTTTCTGCATACCCAGGTTTAAACCCTATACGGATTGAAAATAAAATGCTTTCCTGTAGTCTCTTTTTAAAGTTCGAAGAACTGTTGTCTAACTTACGTTAAAAATTCTATCTGTTCTAACTCGTACTCATTTGTCTGTCGGCATTGAAGTTTCAAAAAATATATTTGTATTTTGATTGGGGGGCTCGGAATTACACACCTTGGGACTTTATACCCAATTCGCAGAATTTGCGATGTGTTTCTTGAAAAACCCTTGCACTTAGAATCCTTCTGTCAGGAAAACGATGTCGATATTCTTTAATCATTGCATACGCATGTCCGTTGCAAAAACCGTCAATACAATGAATATTTGCATATTCGCTGTTTGAATAGACTTGTGGCATCTTTTGATTTCATTAAGCTAGCTTCACTAGCTTCTGGACTTAACTAAAATGAAAACAATACCTAACTATCAGAAATATCAATACAACTTTTTTGTTTTTATTTTCTGGACTATTATATTCGTTTTTTTTGTATACCAAGTTTCTTTCGATTTGTAGCTTTTTCGAAAAATATATGATAGAAGAATAATTAGTTTTGTCTAAGTTTGACACCCTGTATCATTCTTAGCATTAAAACTGAATCAACCTGCACATTGCTGGTACATTTCAATATTTATAGTAAATGGATCTGGAATATGCTTAAAAAGTCTCACTGGTTGCAGTAAAAGTATAAGAAAACGAGAAACATCTTCTTCTTTTACTTAGAAAATGTGCCTCTTTTCTTTCAAGACGGCACGTAAGGTTGTCGTTCCATCTTGTCCTTGATCGTACTGAAATCCTCCTTCCTCTTGTTGGCTTGTCTATTGCAAATCTCACTATACTGTCTCTATTCATCCTACAAATATCTGCGTTCCATTCCATCCTCCTGCTTTTTGTCCACTCACTTATGTTGTAGACCCCTTAAGATCTTATTTCGTCAATACTTACTGTCCACTATTGTTTTTCCCTCAATGAATCGAAGTGCTTTCATTTCTCTTGTTGTAATGATTCTGTTTGTGTAAGTCGTTTCTAACTCGTTTCGGCCATGTATCTAAGGGCGAGCCTGATAACAACTTCCTATATCCCGCTCTTGGCTTTCTTACGTATGTGTTTGTTGAGCCATATTGTGCTTCTTGAGAGCCCATGATCCTGTTCACTTTCTCCGTGTGTTCCCTTACATCTTCTTTTAATTGCTCAAGCTGAATATTAGGATTCCTATACATTTGAACTCGCGCACTTGCGTGATATAACTTCCATCTACTTCTAGTTTGCATCTTATGGGGTGTTGCTATAACTATTTTTTATTTTCTACAGATATCACCATATTGACTTTCTTCGCCGTTATGCAAAATTGGATATCATAGTTTGAGATTAATGCCGTATCATCTGCATAGCACACAATGTTTCAGCTGTGGATCTCACATCTTCGAGTTCTCACTTGGGAAATTATTTCATCTATGGTAACAGTAAACGTCTCAGTGAATCATCTTGCCTGGTCCATTGCCGAGTTTAATTGGTTTGGTTCTATATGTCGATCCATTTCTGGATGTAGGCCTATCCAATGTTCCTCCAGTCGTCTCTGTCTTGCGCTTTCCGAATTCAATCGAAGTCCTCTTGATGTCCTCCAGATATCATCTCATCATCTCGCTGCTGGTAACCTTTGAATTTAAGTCTAATACTCGGTCTACATTCCAGGAGTCTTTTGGTCCATCTTCGATCGGTATATATGCTGTGGTCTACCCACTGCCGTTTTGCTCGTAGGACTTTTTCTACTACATTAATGACATTGGTTTTGGTCCGAATGCACTCATTGGTTCTTTGGTCTAATAAACGATTCATTAAGCATTGCTCTTCCTTTCCTTTTGGCTATCTATGTCGAAACTAATTCGTTGGCCCAGATTGTTATAGTGGTCTACGTTTTGAATTTCCTGACCATATATATCCACCAGGTCCCAGGTTGTTGCATATTATTTTTGTTTTACTTCTGTTAACACGTAGTAGGAAATTCTTTTGCTACTGCGTATAGTTCGTGGAGCAGTTGTAGTTCCTGCGCACTGTTGGCCAAGATCCCTATATCGGCCGCGAATCTGAGGTGATTGAGTTTCTATCCGTCAATGCGTATTCGACCATTCTATTTTTTTGAACATATTTTCTAATACCCGCAAATAATTTTATTGAGAGCGTATCGCCTTGCTTTTATATCTTTTTTCAGCCCATAACAGCTTTGTTTCATCATGGTTCCTTGTTGTTAGGATAGTTCTGGTATATATGTTTTTTATAAGTGCCGTGTATCTATTGCCGATCCGGCAGTCCCCTAGAGAAGACACGAAGGTCCAAGTTTTTATGATTTTTGATGATGATGATGATGATGATTTTTGATTTGATTGATGATCATGACGAAGTCGAGAAATGCATAAATGCGAGACATAGTGGGATATTGTATTCCTTTGATTTTGCCATGGCAGTTCTTATTGCTTTTATACAGACTTGCGTGCTGTACCCTCTACTGAACCCTGCCATTCCACTAGTTGGTATCCATCTAGTTTGTTTGTGAGTCGATTGGTGATGGTTATAGATAGTAATTTGTAATTGTGTTAGAGCACGGTCATTTCGCAAGTTGCTCCCCTCTCATTTTGTGTGTAAAAGTATCACAGTACTGTTGATCCAGTTATCTGGGATTCGTTGTTCATACAAGGATTGACTGAACAGGTCTTTAACGTTCTCCATTAGTATGTTGCCCCTTCTTTTGAGCATTTCAGGTATTATGCTGTCATATTCTGCTGATTTAATATTCTACATACTTTTACTTGCTTTTTCAATTTCGTATTCCTATAATAGGCAGTAAAGTATTAATAGTTATATATATTATATATATTATATTGCGATTAAATTCAGTGGTGTATTCGTCCGGAAAAACACGGAAACGCCGTTCTGGAACCATTTATACTACCAACAAAGAATGAACGGTAATTTTTCATTCTATTACTAGGAATATTTAATTGATTTGAAATATATGTTTCCTATTGACTGGCGGGTCCGTTTTATATTTTTCGAATTTGTTCTTATTTTCTCATATTTATTTTCATATTCTTAATATTTATTAATCAAGTATTCTAATCGATATAAATGATTTTAGGAATTCATCACTGACTGATTTCATTTAGATGTCATCAAATTCATAGATTACTTCTATGAAATTCAAATAATCCCACAAATACTATATGGTCGGGTTATTTTGTCCAGTGGTGTATAAAGTGTGCTCGTTATCTTTAGCATATTTGGATCTATCATAAAAAGTGCTCGAATAATGTGATTTCAATTTAAACGAGAAAAACAAAAATGACAATATATCGTTTTTTTTTTCAATATCGTAAAAACAGCAGGACACATTTATTTTTAGATAATTGATTAGTACAAAAATGTATAACATTGCCCTAATTTAACCGGCCTCGTATCTCTTAAGACGAATCCTCATGTATACGAACAAAAAACGGGCACTATATAAATAGCATCGTTTCGTTTTTACTTGAGTATTACATATTTATAAATATTGTAATATATTCCACGTGACAATGATCGCTCCTGTATGATCGAGATGTGTATGTAAATAAATAATGCGTGGCCATGCAAATATGGCTGAAAGCGGATGGAAAATTGCATAATTAATAACCAAACGTGTTCATTTGAATAGAGGTATCAATCAAGCGGTCATTGAAAGTTGCCAAGAACAAGATAAGGATAATGACGAGTACCACACTTTATGCATGTGAATTAATTTACACCAGTTTCACAAATGTCTTCATACGAACTAAACCGCGTGTAGATATCACGTATACAGACGATATGCATTATATTTCTCACACATAAAGGTCGCATACATGTCAACAAATTGGACAAATCATAGACAGCATAGAAAATTTTGTTGTAATTATATTAAAAGGATTGGGAAGTTTAAGACCTACCATTTCAACATTATTTAAGTTTTTGTCGCACATAGAACTTTATTCAACTTTTTAGTGACTTAGAATTAATTTGATACATGTTTGCTTTACTTATAAATATATGAATTCTTTATTAATCTTTAGTGGCCATATATAATTAAATACAATTAGTCAGGATGAAAGAAATGAAGATAAAATGCATTTTTCTTGAAATGGTTCTGCTTCAAATCGAGACACAGTAGAACTAGTGTGGTTAACAAAAATAATTTGCAGCACCATCATTGTTATTTAAAGGAAGTATACTTTGTGGTCAAAAATATGTTCTAGATCGTAACAAAAACGATTAAGCTCATCATTGAGGCTAGTGGTTTTATGTATCTGAGCCCATTATACAGTTTTCCTTATGAATTATAATTGACGGTTTGTTGCGTGAAGCAATTTCTCTCAGACAGTGGAGAAAAAGGTAATATTATCGGCCACAGCGTTGTGTTTATAAACATACATACGTACGCCTGATAAATTATGAAACGGTAAATACGATAGATAAGTGCACAGGCTTATTATAAGCATCGCCCTGTTCCACATAATGAACGGCTTTAATATGACCACAACCTTGCTGTGAGCGGAGCTTGCTCCATGAGTGTTTGCAATGCAAAACGATACGGATCAATTCCGCGCAGTCTTTTCCTGGTGCACTCCTCAGGTCCGGCGCGTTCACAGAGCCGCATTATGATTGATCATCGGATATCGTGATGGATGATGGCCACTTAACGGCGTACACTATTCGCTTGCAGCATATGCGACACACAATGCGATCATCACGATTTACCCGTGCACAGTTTAATCCGATTGACGGTGTGCGCCCTGTGATGTTTACGTTTGAAGCGGCCGAATTTCAATCGATTTCGCGCCACAACGGGTTAATTGCGAATGTCCCGTTACTGGCCACCGCGTTCTCGCTCAGCGTCTTTGCCAGATCCTCCCATCTGGTTTCAGATAGAACCGCTACTATACGGATTTATTATCTCGACCTTTCAGAAACCGCAACCATATGCAATTGTGCGCTCTCGGCAAATGCAGGAAATTTCATTTCCACATATTTGGATCGGCATTTATATCTAATTTGTATTGAATGGCATAAAACGGGACAACTAATTGCTGCTCATACTTTATGGACTTCAGCATACGAAGTAACTACCTTTGTATTAATGTATTCACTACACGAAAACTACACAATAATACACGATAAAACCAGATTTACCTTCTTTATTGGAAAATAGCACAATATGAAATATGTTACATATACTTCAAATATAATTAAAATCTATTTATAAACCATATTTTAAATATACTTTCGAAATAAACTATTAATCTAGTAACCTATTCCTTTGCAAATATTAGAGTTTAGCTAAAATGCATCAGTTTAAAATAACTACATGAAACATCACACTCACAACGTGCGCTACTTAACACCTAATTAAGGCCGTAATGCCGATAATTTTCCTTGCATCTAAGATTACCCAACATGCTTAATGAAGTGTGGCGTAAGCAGCGTTCGTTACCGCGCCTCGGTCCTTCCGAGACGCTTACAAATCGCAGTCGATATTTATTCACACTTCGCATATATCATCCGAATTACAACTCCCAACGTTACGTGAAGACGCTAATTTATTTCACTGCTCTTTGGAGTGATCCTTACGTGCTTTCCGAGATGTCAAGACTCGGAAATATGTCACATTTGCAGTCGTGCTTCGGCACGTCGCGTGTTTTGTTATGCGGTTGTTAATGGAGTTATCGAAGTGTGGACGATTCGACATTTTTAATTCGTGTTGACGGGGTTCCGTTCATCGGGTGCCGTTGCTTTGGGCTTGTAATGTAGACATCGTGTGGGATGAGAAGTAACTGTTAGATTGAGGGTTAAAGAGCACCTGACATTACCGCAAGACTGCATAACATGATTACCCAGAGGTGTGGCTGCTCGCAGCTCATTAGAGCTCGCGATGTACCGTAATTATCAAGACCGTCATTCATAACTCTCCCGCATTTTTTCGCCTATCAATGTACAACGCGATATGTAAAGCAGCGCTACACACACAGTTGTTTATCAAAGATTATGTGCCATAATATAGCAGTTTATATACCCAACATGCAAGTATTACTGTACTTAAAAGCTTGCACTGATGTAACCTGAAATAAAATTATTAAACGATCAATATCGTATGTTGAACATATGGCTCGAAGAGCATTTTTCATGCGGCCCACGCGCTTTATTTAACCAGAATCCGCAAAAGGACAAGACATACGACCTTACGTATTATAAAAACTTACTTTCTTTAGGTGCGCTGCAAAGAATGTGAGTATCACAGACCGCTGTGCCGCAACGAGAGTGGTCCCGCACAGTGTCGGCAATTAAAAGGGAAATGACGTTAGAATCGCAACCACAATGAGACCGATAACGTTTGAAAACCTCCGCCGCCTGGTGGGCGGCGGTCGAAAGAAAAAAGAGAAGGAGTCGTCCTTTAAAAGGAGCGATTCGTTCAAGAGGATCTCGATAAGGAAGAGTTATCTGGATCGCGGAAAAAAGAAACATTTGCATAAACTAGAAGTGGCCACGCAAACGGTATCCGAGGACGTGGTTGGTGAAGTGCTTGACAAAGTGGATAGTTCTGTGCAAGTGGAAATCAACAAAAATAGCAGTTTGCGCAATAAGGATACCGCCGAAAGCAGGGAAGGGCCGGGACAAAGTGTAATAGCGTACGGGCAGTGGCTCAAAGGCATTAGAAAAGATGAGGTTCCGCAGTGTAACGGCGCCAAAGGGGCCGAAAGAACGGTTATATACGTGCCGGCCTGCGATGAAATCAAAGTGACGCCCCCCGTTATCCGACAACTTTCCTCTTCACCTACCTTCCATAAAAAATCACCTGTTAGTACAAATATTAAAACTACACCAATTCTCCAACGGAAAGAAAGTAACGATTCCGCGGTAGAAATGTTTCCTTGGGGCGACTCGGTGGATGTAAAAAAATCACCACTAATCCGCCGTCGAAATAGACCAATGTCGCCACCACTTATGCCAGACTCGGGCACCGAAGAACTTTGTTCCTTATCAATTAGTTTAGGTAGAATATGGATGGACGCCCCACAAGTTATGGCGCCGCGCAGTCTTGAAATGCCTCGCCAAGCGGCTACTTCAATACCAGCACACAATTCTTTAGATAGTGCGCTTAAAGATTTGCGAGATGACCCCATAGTTATAAATCGGTTGCAAAAGCGACCGGCTCCTCCAGTAGGACGCACGCTGTCCTCAACTAGCAATACAACTGCGTCCACCGGTTTATTTTCCAGTAAAGACTCGGGATTTTCCTTCAGTATTTCTATACCCAAATTATCGGATGACAGTCTAGTATCTCGAGGATTCTTCAGGAAAAAGCGACCGAAACCCAAATTATCCGTAAGCAGGGACGGTTATTTTAAACGGACGAGTGGAGCACTTGTTGAAACTAAACGGAACTCCGTCCGGAGACGTAGCAGCAGGAAAAAGAAAAACCGCGGTTCGAACCGAAAAAAGAATAAAAACGGCACAGCGCGGAATGAAATGTACCAAGTCGTTGTGAACAGGCCGCCCCGTTGCTTGAAATCTTTAAAGCTGGACCCCATGATTTTCGTTCCGCCGGAAAAACGAAAGTCCTCCGTCAAACGAAAGCAATCCTTCAAAGTCGCCGTACAGGAGATTCGGCATTTCAACCCGCACGACCCCGCGATGTACTCCAAGGAGTATATAGAGAGCGACGAAGGGTTGTACGAGAGCCTCCCTGGTGACCTGGACGAGTTCTCGGACGAGATGAGTGGACGCGTGTCGCGCATCAGTTTGCGGGACGACGATTTTCCGGGCAACGACGCGCAATTATCCGAGGACTCCGCCGCCTCGGGAATCGCCAGTCCCGGGGCCAGCGACTACGATAACGAGCTGAGTTCGTCCTCGAAGTGTCCTAGTCCCCACGTGCCGCCGGGTATCTCCCCGGTGCCCAGGCGGCGGCCGGTGCGGAGACGAAAGTCTGGACTGACGCATAAGAAGAGCATCACGTATCTTGTCAAACCGAATATCAAGCGGGCACCGTCCACGCTGAAAAGGCCAGTTAAAAAGAACGGTGAGTCTTGAATTTACAATTTGTCAATCTACTATTTATCTACTTTATATATTACTAAAATTTAGTATCAATAGAGCATTTGTTTACCAATAATTTATATTTTAAATAACTATATAGACGTTATGGTTATTGGCATCCTTCACACAAATTTTACATTTATTTCTTATTTAAACACAATTAAAATTAAAAAAACAAACTTTCCCTCTTGTCCACCTTCACGCCAGCCCTACACGGAGAAATATGAATAAAAACCGACGCTTTGTTTTCGGAGCCGAACCAAAATGTTATAGAATGGTAATATAGAAGATGACCTCGGTGGGGCGCAATCGAAAAGTAATATGTCGGCAGCAGCGCAAACGAATTTTTTTAAGACTTCGGCAGTGCTAATGCCAATATTGTTTACTCTATTGCTATCAATAATACTGACAATATTCTAAAATATCGACAGTATTACTGATAGTGTAAGGTGCAGTATTGATGGAATGAATAGAATACTGACGTTAATTCGGATAATTTGTAATCCAAGGAAAAGCCATAATTATTACGAGGTACGCTGTTTACACTGTAAGGTTGATAAATATTGACGGTAGATTGAAACAAATATTGACAGTACTAGTATTGATAGTAAGGCGTGTGTCTGTGCCAAAGAAAATATAATCCTTGCATCAGTTGTAACTTTCTTTTACCACTCACGTAGGCCGATATTCGTCTGTTTTTTTCCTTATTTCATTATGTCCAACATTGTCTTCTCCGCCATTCTACTAGTCGCGCCACTATTCTTTGTAACACTTTTTCTTTTCAAATGCTTGACTTGCTTCTATCACTTCTCTTTCCCTCTGACCATATCTCAATTCCACAACTCTACGCCACTCTTCCTCTTTCTTCCTGCATAGTCTATCGAATCCCTTTTCCTATATGCCTTCCTTTTATATTCAACGCTCTATGGTAGTTTCTAGTTCTACTATTGTTTTACATCCCATACCAGCTGTTCTAATCTCTTTCCAGACTTTTTCATATCCTTCTCACTTACCCAAATCTCAGTTGACTTCCCCTCCCACTTCCATTCTTTCCTTCCCTTTATAATCGACACCGTAGCTACATAAACCGACCTCCTTAGTTATTTTTGTATACTCGTGCGTTCCCCTGGCCATAGTTCTTCTCTATTTCCATGAGATTTCGTGTTTCTCTTTTCAGTTTCTTATTTGTATTTCCGGATTTCATTTTCTTACATAGTTATTTGGTTGTGGTTTTGACAGAAGTAGTTGTTTTCTGTTCTAGGTGTTTCTACTTCATTCTGTTAAGGGTTTCCATGCTGTTTAAACTTTTCTCTATTTCCGTTTGGTACTCTTCTGATTTTTCTTTTAGAACTTGTATAGTAAGAAATCGTTTTATTAATTTTTCCTCTCCATTTTGGTATTTATCATTACTATTGCCCTTACTAATCTATGATCACTACCGGTATCAAACTGATTTAACACTGACACGTTAATAATATACTTCCGATGAGGTTATTATGTAGTCGATCTCGTTTTTTGTTATTGCATCAGGAATTCTGCGTGTACACCTTCTTTTCTCAGATTTCTGATAGTAGTGGTTCATACAGTACACGTGGTTTTCTGGGAGGTGGTTTAATAGTCTTTCTTCTCTTTGGTTTGCGATTCCTAATCCAAATGGGCCTCTATATTTAATGTTGTCGGGGTTTTTCTTTTGTCTATTTTCGAGTGTAAGTCACCCATTAATATTTTGAAATGGGTGGCCTCCGCCCTCTGCGCATTTGAAATGTCGTCGTATAATAAGTCCATTTCGTCTTCTGCCGAGGAAGTTATGGGAGCATATATTTCAATAATTTAGATGCTGTAACGTTTGCACCCCCCAGTGATGTGTTATTTTGGTGTGGTATATGCCCTCCAGTTAAAGTAGTGTATTTTTCATGTGATTGTCGGGTTTCCCTCAAGCCTGGGATACTCCATTTGATTTTTGTTAGTTCCTTTTCGAGTTCTTCAATTGCTCTCATTATGTCATAGGTGGCTCTGTACAGCTTGGTATGTTTTTCCATGAGCTTTGGTGTTTTTTCGAATGACATTATAAATACAATAATATTAAAGACGTCGGGAAATGAAAATCAAGCTTATTCTAATATGCCATTTTGACTATTTTTTACGGGCACATTTTAGGTATAAATGTTTTTAAATTTCACTTGAAATTGCAAAATCTCTTCATATGAACATTTTTTTTTAAATGTCAATGAAATTTGCCCACAGCCAATATAATAATTTTTCTAGCAACGATTTGTGAAAAATAGTAGCTGTGGCCAGTACAGGACCACACAAGTTCAAAAGTGACTTTATGATCCTGCGAACATTGGTTTATGAATTGAATTATATAGCCAGGATTACATGAATTAAATTAATTAAACTTTGCATATATTTAAAAATCTCATTTAAAAATTAAAAACGGTGACTTATCACAATTATTTTATGTGCTTTTATATGAGTTGAATGAGGTATTAATATACGTCCAACATCTTTTTTAATTTGATTGATAAATTGAAATATGGTATCAGGGTCAAATTATCTCTAAGGGGAGACCTTTGAACGTGTTTACACGACTTGGACGAGTTACCCCTGAGAAGATAGCAAATTTTGAAAATTGATAATTGACCTAGAGTAAAACAGGTATTTTTAACCAGGATTACATGAGCTGAAAGGATATTATTGGGCTTGCAGTTATTGGTTTAAAAATTTAAATCTCCACTACGATGACATAAGTTGAATAAACTTTAATTTTGCCAAAACATCTAAACTATGTTGAATAAACTACGAATAGTTATGTAATTAATCCCGCGTTTCATACGTCACTTTACGACTTTGACATATAAAGCGACATTGCCTTTATGTATGGCGGAGGTACGCTAGGCTATGAAATGCAAAATTAACAGCAAGTTATATTACATCTATCAGTGGATTACGTGTAATAACGAGCTTCTCACTTATACAACCCAATCATAAGATAAAATTTAAGGTTACTATATCTTCTTTTACGTTCATTTGTGGACAATACTGAATATTTTTTATTTCGGTTATGTTCTTTGCAAATACTTATGTACTATTATATTTCCTAGCATTTTTCTCTGTTTCAATACTAGATAAATTCGTGTTAGAGCACACTCAACGTACAAACTCAAGTATATATTGCATAATGTAATTAATATATAAAATATGATTTTAGTAAATGTCAAATAAATATAAAGATGTTTTATTATTATTATTTAACAAAAGTTTCGCAATCGCGTATACTCACTAAAACAGTGATTATGGCGTAACCTTCGGTAAATAATTTTACAACTGCCAGGAATTAGTATATGGTAATTAAAGAAATAATGGTTTTACTAAACCTAAACTTGCTGTGAATATATGCTTTTACTAATAAAAGTGTACATTTAAATATATACTTCGAAATAGAAAATGTGTACATTCGCTCAAGTTTATTCTTTGATTGTGACATCTTCTTAAGTGCCATATACGCTCAACGGACGTTGGGGATCATGTTAACCGCCGCTCTGAACAGGGATTCCGTTCTGATTTTTATTGTTCGCAGAATTTCTGTTTTTTTTAAAGCGCTGCAACACTGTAACAGATTCGACAGATTCGATATGCGTCGGTAGCACCACATCTGAAATGCTTCTACTTTTTTTACGAGCTGCTTCAGTGGGTCTCCATGTTTCGGCACCATATATTAGGCCAAGAATACGTAACACCTTAACATTCGTATTCGAAGGCCCATCGTTAGCTCATGTCGACTGAGTGCATTTTTCAGGCGAGTAAATTCAGCCCCAGCTTGTTCGATACGGCATCTAATTTCTAAGCAATGGCGCCAGTCGCTACTCAAAGTGCATTCTAAGTAATTCATCATTTCGGTTTTTTTTCTAAGGGTATGCCATGTACGTTAATACCTATATTGATCACTATTGATCACGCTGTTTGCTGATTATCATATATTTGTTTTTTTATGTTCTATTTTAAGTCGAATCTCTCCCTCACTTCAATGGCTCCAGCAAGATGTTTTTGTAACCCATCAAGCGATAAGGACAGTATCGTCTGCATAGCGCAACTTATTAACTCTCCATGGATACTCAGGAATATCCTGTGCTTCATCGAAAATCTTTTCGTAGAAAATGTTAAAAATCAGTGGTGATAAAGTACAGCCCTGTCTTATTTTTTGCTTTCAGTTAGGTTATCACCAACTTGACAGTAGCTGTTTGCTGCCAATATAAGTTTGCTATGGGACGAAAGTCTTTGTCGTCAAGGCCTGCAGACTTCAATATGTTCACCATTTGTCATGCTGCACTATGTCGAAAGCCTTTCGAAGACAATAAAGCACAAGAAAACATCTCGATTCATAGATGGATTAAAGCTTCTCTGGTTCCGATGCCGTTTCGAAATCCAAATTGGGCTTCACCTATATGTCCTTCTACCTTACGATATATTCTTTCATGAATGACTGTTAGAAATATAACAACATATATGGCAACATATATGATATGGACTTCTAATATAAAACAAAGGAGTGGATGTGTCAGTAAACCATAGATCGTTGTTCAAATATAATTTCACATTCCTTATTATCCAAGTTACGTACAGCTTTTATTAGTATTTCAATATGAGGTATCTGTTCAAATGTTGAGCATATTTTAAACATGCGGGTAAAGATACGATCTAACAGGTTTACTATGTTATTTTATTTGTATGTGCGGCGTCGATTTCCGAAACCATTAGATAGCATTTATATTAAATTTAAAAAAAATGGTAAGCAAGTTAATTATAATACAAAAAATATTTGTGAAATTTTTTATATCTTGAAGTGAAACAACAAAATCATTCTCCATATTACAAAAACTATCTGATTAAATAGTATTTCATCCTTGTTTTGCATTGTGATTTTATTTGAGTTATTGAGTGTCGTAAGACCGGAGTTTAATTGGCTTCTTCAGTGCAGCCAGTCGAGTTGATTTAGAGCGTGTCTTATAGCGCTAGTTTTAGAAATGACACTCTGAACTAGTAATTAGTTAGGCAACTATTACTAAAATATACATTAAAATTGTTTAAACGTGTTTAACCCACGTTCGTCGGTCTCGGTCAAATGTAATTCATTATTCACACAGCGGTAACCAGAGAAAGTTTTTTCGCAATCATAAAGATCCGTTTTGGTCACGGATTTGCTTGCGCCGACGCATATTAACAGTTTGTGTAGTTAAATAAACTACCATGCTAGAAATTTCTTTGCAAACCACTCTTTCGAGAAATGCGTAATATTGGCGAGTTGATTAAAACCTTTTGTAAGACTAAAGGTGAGTTTTTACTGATGCCACAAGAATAAGTGGAAAAAATATTATTTTGATTCATTTTTAGTCGATTAAAACTATATAATGTGAGATTAGCTGTCCATAAACGCTTATAAATAGGCGGAACCAAAATAAATAAACGCAACACCTATTTCAACTACTTGTAACTTTCAAATTTGCCTTGACAAATTAACAAAACTATAAAACGAGTCGTCATATTTTACAGTGTGCATTGCTTCTTTCATCACATAATAAGATCGCCATCGTTAGTTCTAATTGAGTCGTTTTTGTCGCGGCTGATGATTGATGGCCTGCACGCTTGGAGAGGCTCTTTTGATAGTCCTTTTTTTGTCCATAAGCAGAAACGGATACTACGCGTACGGAAAAATATCTGCGTTCAATTAAAAGCGCGTAGAGAAACTTAATGCACGTCCTTCGGTGACGTTCAAAGCGTTTTACGGCTTTCGGTGTCTGCAGTACTTGATTTTATTTTGTACCGCGCGGGGTTAATTATTTTCATAAATTACCGGGAGAGTCTCGCCGTCTCTCGTCGACCATAAATAATACCTCGCGTTTGGTTATTGCGGTTTTCTTGCGCACACAAAGAAGTTCTCGTTGCAGTTGCAGTTGCGATGCTATCGATTAAAACTTCCGAGCACTGTGGCGTACAGTATTGGATTACAATTACCACAATATGGGGAAGTTTGAGTTTGAAGCGGAACGTACGTATAATCGAATTAATAATGATTTCAAGACACATTTACAAGTTATTCGGAATAACATTATAGCAATTATAGGGCGCGTTAAACCATTTATATTTGTACTGGACGAAACGAATAAGTGCGTATGAAAAGTACTCCTATTGAATTAATTTATTTATCGCACTATTTAATGATATTTAAGATTTGGGTCGTTCATGATTATGATTTATTATACTTAATATACAAGAAGAATTGATGGGCCCTGAGTCATTTTAAATATGTAATGAAAGAATTAATTAGTTTGCAGGCAAGGTAATTAATAGTCTGCTTCTGGTATTGGGGATGGGTACGAGTACAAAAAACAGTGATCTCTGAGTAGAATTCCAGAATAGGATTCATTACAGTGTAATATATTTGCGCAACAGAAATGTAATTCGGAATGAGAAATGACTCGGCTGGGCTAATTAAGGTGCCCGTTTTATCTCGTTCTGGTTAAAATCCCGCCGAAACACAGGGACGCCAAATAAATATTCCACTCTTTAAACTCCACAGCCATTTTGGAGCTCAACGGTCGTGCATCAGTTTCCTCTTTTCCCTTTTAATCCGCATGCCAGCTAATTTATTGCGGCAGTTATTGCTACGTTTGTGCCCGAAAGGTGAACTTTCACTAGACCAAATGGCCAGGGCGTGGGAACAAGTGCGATGTCTACTAGACGGATCTGAATCGAATACGGCATGGCATGCACGGATTATTTAGGTTTAGACATGGGCATCAATCATCGCTGCAACGAGATACTCGTGAATTTCATTCGTGTGTTTTAAGACCGCTTTATTGGGTTTGTTATCATTTCAATTAATCACGTTTCTAAACTGTCGGACAAATTGTAAAGAGTATGGCTGACATTTAAAAATAGAAACTTTAAAGTTTTTTTTTTTATTTATTTGTTATGATTTATAATGATGATTACGAGTGCGTGTAGGTATAATAAAGGACTAGTATTTTTGCAAATGAGCAAATAAAAAGGATTTATAAATAAAGCGATTTTTTACCACACTTCAACATAGTAAAAAATTATCCTTTAAAATGAATTATCACAAAGTAGACGCCTTAACCTGCCTTAACAATCCAATATTTAAAAAGGATATGTTGGTTGACATTGGCATTGTTAAGCACTTGGCCCTTTTATCTGCGATTTCTTTTTTATTGTACATTATTGTATAGGATCTCAAACTATAATTATTGCTACTCTACTGAGGCAATCATTAGTTGTCCTTTTAAAAACATTGTTCGATGAACTTCAGCTGCTGCTAGTAATCATTAATCACCTCAGAATCCTAGATCAATACCAATTTATTTATCTTGTCTAATATATGAAATTAGTTCACGTGGAGGAGTAACATCTTCATGCTTAACTAAAATAAGACACCCGTTTTTCGAGCACTGCGGCAAACATTGTCGATGATAGCGAACTATCGATACTTTTTAGTTTAGTTAAAAAACTATCGTCATTTTCTTAGGATAGTTTCAAAACAATCAATAAGTATTATCATTTTAGTATAATTCATTCATAATGGGCGGGCATCATCACTATCCATAACCCCATTAAATTTTAATGTTTGTCTTTATTTTTATGCGTGAATATATTCGAAACATTACTATACCCTTGGGATACTTCTATTACTTATTTATTAGTATATTGATATAACTAACTGTAATTTTTGTTTTCAGGTAAGCATGTTGAATCATTCATCTCCATTTGATCGTAAGTAAGTGATTCTGATATAACTCTTATACACATGACAAAATAAGTTGTGTTTATATCTAAATTAAGTTATTAGCTGGCGAGTTGGGTTATAGGAAAATAATAGCGGAACTGGTTCATAAGTTAGTGTAAATCGTTCCGTTTTGCATACAATTACAATAACGTTCTGGATTTGCAAATTTCCTGCCGTGTTTCGGAGTTGCTGTATTCGACTTTATGTGTGTAGAACACGATAATTAACCATTTATTTCAGAAAAGAGCAGCTCGATGTTAATTTGAACAACTAATGGCGCCATTAATTCGTCCTATTTCGTCTAGCAGCTACCGTTGCGAGGCCATTCGTGTAGGTAATGGGATTACATGTGGAAACTGTAGAGTGCATTTAATTATCGCGTGCCGCCCGTTGAATTCGCGTTTGAGTTATAGAACAAATCCGGGATAGCGCAAACATTTAACTTCTGTTGCGAAACGAGTTACTCGCGCCGCGCAGTTTTGCCCACCTCTGGCTGATTTAGTAACCGAACGTTCGAATAACAATTTGCAATAAAGTTCAAGTATAAATGCGGCCGATGAATAGAAGAGATCGCGCGGTGTTTTATTTATAATAAAGTACGCGCGGGGTCAAGCGACGCGATCCCCATTTCTTCTTCCGCCCGCGCCCCCCGACGGCCACACCTGATGTTATCGTGGCGGCGTTCACTCCTCACCTGCCCGGCCTTAGAAAAACCTTATGGTCGGGAAAAAGGCACGCTGAAGAATGTGTATGTCAATGCGAATCTTGCGCCACCCGCAAAGATCGTGAGGCTTATTATGAGGCAACCAGTAACCAGACACGCTCTTCGTGATTCCCGCGGAGAGTTTGGCGACCGCCTGGTTAGTCCTCATCCGCGCACACCGACGAGAACCACTCAATACAACCGCCCTCGGTCATCCACGGACCGCATTCTAATTAAAATTACCGTGCATGTATTTATTATACCTTTCACGTGCTCAGTCGCTACAATACTCCTCTCTTTGTCGACGTCGGTCAACCAAAACAAACGTACAATACAACAATAACGGTCACAGCGAGCGCTTTAAGAAAAGCAATTCCATAATAACTTTTTTTGCGCTACCATTGTTAATTCAATTTATTATTATTAAAACTGGCCGGTCGCCTGGCATTATAAACCATTACCATTGTCCAATTGCTAATTGAATCCACAAAGGAAGATGAACCGATCTGCAAGATGATATTTCAATGTACCCTATGAACAAAACAGGGCCTAAAATATTTCACGTAGGGTAGATCCACTCTAAAAGTATTGTACGACTATATTATAACAATACTATAATTCCACGAACCGGAACGGCATTTCCCTAATTGTAACAAACCGGAACAGGGAACCGGTTTGCTTTGGTCCATTACGAGCCCTGATTATGAATGAAATTGTTTAAAATATTGCAACTTATTATAAAATATAGCCTAGATTAGTTGTTATAAAGTTCGGATGTAAATTATCCAAGATTTCTCTAATTAAACAATTAAGGGAAGAAATATTCTTTTGTACATCTTCAACATATAGCGGTTCTCAATAGTAAAATGGCAAATGACATAGTTAACAAAATTATAGTGCTACCATTGATAACCTTATCGATCGATATGAAGTAATGATAAAATGTTCAAATCATCTATCAATATACAGGCTGATCCATAACTGGAAAAAAGTAATGAAAGTCAAGAATCTAAAATGATGGGCTACTTAGCAATGAATTTGTTCAGATTACTGTAACCTAATGCAATATTTGCAAACCAAAAATAATTCGATATTATTAAACAAATTTTCCTTTTTATTTTGAAAGAGATTTGCACTCTCGTAAATTTGATATTTGTGGAAATAGAAATCAATGATTTTACTATCATGTTGCATAAAATATAAGACAAATTAAGAGAAATACTGACGAAGAATACGCGACCAAAAATTCAAAAGCTTTTGAAAATATTCTTCTTTAAATGCCGTGCCCAATTGCCAACACCATCCTGGACGGAGTGTAGCAGTTCGAATCGATAGATCCTTCCATTGGCTGAGGTTTCTTAACAATGCTAACATTTTGCGGCCGATTCCTCTTTAGCATCTTTCTATTGAGAATAAGGTGGAGCAGATTGTACTTTGCGCCTCGCATTATATGCCCCAGGTATTCCAGTTTCTTATTTCAGTTTTGATTTTAGGCATAAACACTATTCCAAGTCCAATTCTCATGATTACTTCCTCATTTCTTTATAGCCACAATTTGAATATTTCGATGCGTTTGATCGTTGACTACTTAAGTGTCCAGGCCTCGCTACATTTTCCATTGATTGATTTATTGATCTGCCTAAGTATTTGAACCGTTGTACTGTTTCTGTTCTTTTGCCATCCAGAGTCATCACCGGTCCGACGTCCATCCTACTATCAATTACTTGGTTTTCATGTTGTTTGTCGCGAGGCTTTTTCCGTTGCTTTCTTCGATTATATTGTTGCGCTTGTGCTGCAGTTCATCAATTGATTCTGCCACAATTGGTGTCATCAGCGTATCTGATGTTGACTGACATTTTCTCCGCCAATTCTTACTTTTGATCTGCTCCCAGAGCCACTATGAAGATATTTAAGGTGTAGATGTTGAAAAGGATAGGGAATAAGGCACGTCCTTATCTAACTCCTCTTTGGATCGCGATCTCTTCAGGCTCTTCGTTGTTGATCATAACGATTGGTCCCAATATAGGCTATTGGCTAACAGTCTCACATATTTGCCACTTAAGCCGATATTTTCCATAATTTCGACAATCTATCCTGTACTCGATCAGAACCCTTTTCATAATCAATACTGTAGAAGAACCTGTATATGGAATATCTCTGGTGCCCATACCGCGGCTTCACACCTCCATTTGATGCGAACAATGCGCAAGAATAATTTTAGGGTATGCTTCATAATACTTATTGACCGACACTACATAATATACCGTTAGCTTTCTGAGGAATAGCTATAAAGGTAGTATATAATGATTGTGATGTTATCATCGTCTAGAAGTTTAAGCCATTCTGCCTATATTCGATCTGGGCCTAACTCTTTTCCGTTATTTTAGCCGAATTTCATTATTCTTGGGCCAATCTTCGTTATTACATTACATTGGTAAATCTTAGGAGGTTTGATCTCGATTATCCTCAAATAGTTCAGCTATATACTTCTTCCGCTCATGTTTTATCTCTTTTGTTTCTAGCATTGCTTTTCCGTGCGAGTATAAGATATTCGTTTTGTTTTTAAATTTCATTTCGACTGTTTTTTTTCTATTGTCTCTGCCTTTTAGCTTGCGACTTTTCCCTGTTTGTCTCATTGCTATTTTCATTACCTCCCAATTTTTGATTCAATCTGTGTCTAGTGGTGGAAAGTACTGTACCATTGTCTGCACGGTCTTATTTATAGATGTACTGAAACTTTTCTTCGTAGTAGTTGGCGATCAAATGTTGTTTTTGGGCGTTGGCGTTTGATTTTCGTCTGATATTGAGATTGACCAATAGTTCTAGCTGCGCCAGCTCCTGGGTAATTTTACCGCGTATTTCTTCTTGGGAGAAACTGACCAGTTTCTCACCCCTCTCATTCCTTTTCCCTAGTCCATGGCAACCAGTAACTCCTGGAGTTGTGTCGGTGCCTACTTTGCCATTCGGGTCACACATTATTATGTTCGCTGGTTTCTTTAATTTGACCACAACATTTTTGATTTCGGTTTTGCTCTTGTCGGCCCTTGGTGCATAGACCTTTTTTGTCCTGAGAGGTGGAAATCTTCAAAGAACGCCCATGGATAGTGTCAGATTTCTCCCACAAACGCACCTACCAACTAAACTCACCCTCACGTCCCACGACGGCATCGCATCGCCGGTTTCTTGTCCTAGTCCTTCCAGGCGCTGGTTGTCCCTCCTTCTTTCCTAAATTGGTAGGAGGTCCTCCTCATCTCCCTTTAAAGGTCCGCGGCATTGCTGAAGCAACAACTTCCACTGCGTCATTGGAGACCGTCCTGTACATGCAGCATGTCCTGAGGGCTCCAGTACGGACGGCTGTGCGTAGCCTCTGACTCAGTCGCCTTGTTGCTTTCCGGCCCGTCGGTAAGCCATGACGCGTCTAGCCTGGCGTGATGAGCGTAGCTGCCGTGGGCAGGAGCTGGGCATGGGCAGCCCTCCCCCTGTCTATGTTGACTTGCATTATTCGGAGGTCGGGCCTGTTTCGGGTCCTGGCCCAGCTTTGGTCGTTGTTGCGGATCCGTCTTTTCTTGGGCTGCTTCCTGTCGTAGGGCATTTGTCGCTGGTTGCCCCGTGCCCTGGCTCTTTGCAGAGTAGCAGTACGGCGTCTCCGCTTTGCAGCCAGAGGCATGGTGCCTCTCTTGTTGTCGTATTAGGCAGTGATACTTCTGGCATCCCTTCGGACCTTCCGTCACCAGGCCGACCCTGACTCTGCCAATTGCCTTCAGCCTTTAATCCTTTGGGTCGTCTCGCCTCTGGTGGTTACCGTTGCCACCTAGGTGTGACGTATAGCTGAGCTTAATACGCCTACGGTCGTGTTGTCGCTGTCCAGTCCCTCTCTTTTCAGTGCTCATAGAAGCTGTTTTCGAGTCACTTGCAGCACTTGGTCCATCTTATGTGAAACAGGATGCCCTTTTGGTGCATATAGCTGGATAAGGTACACAGTTACTGGGTTTCTTGTTAGTTTGAGTAACATGACATGTTCGGATATTGGAGTGGTGCCTGGATAGATATGTATATTGTTATTGTATATGTTTTATATATATATATATATATATATATATATATATATATATATATATATATATATATATATATAGATCCAGGCCATCGAGATTCACTTGCTCCTAGAACCTGTATGTTAAGTCGACTAAACTAAAAATGTTTCCTTTTTTGCCTATGATCTTCAATATATCATAAACAAAGCGCATGCAGAAAAACATTATTTCAGCTTAGAGCTAATTATATAATATGTATATGATATTTCACGTGTTGTCCTCCAGTTATGTATCACCATTTCTTGGTAGAGTTTGCCCAGTTTCACGGACCCTCCACAAATCTAGTTGTTACTTATGAAGTTGCTATCGGAAGGCTATTTCGTATAGTTGAAAACAAATACAAAATACACATAGATAGGCAACAAACGGACATTATTGACATATACATATTTTTGTCATGATATTTGGTCTCAATTCGGAGTTAATAATTTGATATTTTTTTTAACTTTAAGGTTTGTACTAAGTAAACATGTGTCCACATTAACTGAAATCCACTATATACTACACTATATCTAAAATATATAATTGTCATATATTCTAGCTATGTATGCGAATATTTTAAGTTAAGCGATAACAAAATGCACCAAGAAAAACTTGTATTTTATTATTTTTGTTATTGTAATGCACCGCCATTCTAGGTGTGTACTCTAGCATAGCATACGAGCGTCGAGATCATCGTAAATTTTACGACTCCTTATATTAACACGTCCAATTTAGTTATTGCCTCGTAAATAAATTCCTATTTTAACGCAGCAAATAAATTATAATTTAAATATGTATATCGTAATAAAATTCGCGAGCAATTCGAACACGGGCGCGTATTGGAATTAATACCGCTTCCAACTTATTCCACCTAAAAACGGGCCATTTAATTTAATTCGCACGCATGGCGCGTTTATTATTAATACTAATTTTGCGCCGGATTAAATTATTTTTGCACGAATAAACGTTTTTCCGAGTGGAGTTTTTTTGTATGTAATTATATTACCATTACGTCGGACCGAATTAAAATGCCAAGTTTCTACTGTTAGCTTACGATTTATATATATATATATATATATATATATATATATATATATATATATATTTCTATCTTACTACATTTAACATGGGACCACCTTAGGGACCGCGCGGTGCACTTGTTTACATCTAACCGCGCAGCTTTATTTTTTAATCTTTTTATTGATTTTGAAAAATGTTGGTGTAGGTATGACTATTTGAGAATAGAGTTTATAATCACTACTTATACACAAGTTATATATGACCTACTTTTCTTAGGGTTCTTTCACAGGGCAATATAGCCAGGGTAGTCATATAGCCACAACGTTTGGGTGCATAATTACAAAGGTTACAAATTTCATTACATTTGTAATTTGTGAAGTTATAAACTGGCCATTATAACATGCACCCAAAATTAATATAATAATTAACAACTTCGTAATTTGATTAAATTTTATATAGACATAGACATACATTATTTTATTGTGCGATACCGCAAGCATCTATTTGGTCATGTATGTACCGTAATGTTAAGAATTATGTAGTTACTACCTTATATATTACCGCGATGGTTAACTATTAACGTACATATTGTCAGTCTATATTTATCACACTCGAGTGATATTGGCTTGAACCTTGGGCTATTAGCGTCTACGCAGAGAATTAACGTGCTGGGGTATTATTTATAAAAATATATTATGTATGAATATATATGTTCTGTTTTGTATTTTACATATATACCCAATTTATAATATGAATAAATCTGGCAACACATTTCCGATTAGCAGAACTATAGTATTTTCTACTTAATTTTTTTCATTGCGTCATAAAACGTAATGACGATATAATACACCAAGTAATATTTACTTTCCGAATAATAATGCTAACTGCTAAAAACTTTTACGATGAAAATTTCTGAAATTTCAACTAACCATGTCTTTCCTTTCCTAACAATGCAATGCCCATGTTGTCGTCGACTATTTTCATAAGAGCGATGTGCATGTGTAAATTTATTTTGTATGTGTATGTGAGTATTAGGACTTGGTACTTCAGAAAATCGTCCCCAAGTTTCCCAAAGTATCGTTAATATTTTGATTTAATTATTTTCATCTTTACTATATTTTGATAATTTATACGCGATTTTCTTATTATGTATTTTTATACTTTTGTTTTTTAACAGAAAATATTCCTTTATGTTTAATTTTACTTTATCATACATAAAATGAATAAATAAAATATTGTAATCCATTGTTATTTTTAATCTTTACCCTAATTATTTTACACCTCTCTGGAAAATGTCTGTCCATTGTCACTCATCTACGGCATTTTTACTACCTTTTCGCTAAAGAAAAACGATATATATATGGCTAATATTTCACGTAATTTAGTATTACGTCGGTTTTGGTGAAAAAAGTTTATTCTATTAATTATTATTATACGTATGATAAGTATGTGCACGGCCATAACTGTTTAGTTTTAAATAGACTTAGATATAATGCCATTTCTGATAAATATCCTTGAATATACAGAATTATTATTTATAACAAAAATTAAATTTACATAGGGCCTAATTTGAAATATAATAAAGATAATATTCGTTGCGAAGGGCTATCGATCAGTGGTCGTTCTGCTTGAGCTAACATCATTGTGTCCTCTGTTGTGAATTGTGAAATACTTTGATGCAATGTCATCCTATTTGGATATTTGAATTTAGGTTTGGTTCTACACACCGAACCTGAATTCAAACATTGTGGGATTCAGGGCAACCCTAACCACAGGGCTAAATGTGCTAATCCTGAGGCGCAAGCCTTACGGGCGCGCAATTTGTATTGCTGTTTTTATTTGTTGTTATTATTATTAATTTTTAATCAAAATTTGTTCATGACAAAAATAACAAAATATCCTATTCTGAATGAAATAGAAAATACAATTATACATCTTTATTTCCTTATGAAGAGCGGTGCATTATCTTTAGTAGCCCTCGTGCGCCGAATATCTTATAACAGCTATGGTGGAAATACAATACGGATATTCTTAGCGAGTCTGATAGATATTATATTCTATATATCATGTTTCTTCATTATAATCAATGTTAGAAAGTAAATAATAATTGTAGAATAAGACAAAAAAGCTATGGGTCCAAAACTTTAAAGAAAAAGCACAGAACAGGAAAGAATCAAGAAAGATAGTAGAATCCAAAATAGACAACATTTTATAAGAAATAATGAAGGAATGCCGAGGCTGATTTCTATACAATAAGGAGTTCGGGAAATGAACGGTCGAAGCCCGCCAAAGTTGTGGAACCAATAGAAAAATATGAAAAACGCGTATATACCAGCCCTATTACTTTTCAAGTTCAATATTATTTTAAAATTATTTCAATAACCATACTTAATTAATATCGAACTAATACCCACATTATTAAACCGACCCATCTTCCCCAATATTATAAATAACGTCTGTGTATTTAATACCTATCTCTGATATAACCACTCTATAAACATAATAAATTGAAAAATATCACTACGTAAGATCTAGCGTGACGTACACTAATAATCTTGACACGTCCCTTAATTGTGCGTTTATTGCTCATTTTTTCATGTCTCGCACGTCCGCCTTGTATAAACGGCGTGCGCTCGTGAGCAATTAGGGCGGTAGATGACAAGATTAGGCGTGTTGTTCAATGGACGCATTATGCCGGAGTCACATAATGGTTCTAATTTAAATGTAATTAATAGTTTTTTTACGTAGCTAAATAATGTCTCTAATATGTTTTATATCGACAGTATTTTAATCAATTAAAAGTATAGCATGAAATTAAATGCAACAGTTTAATGAAAAGATTAATGATACAAACAATGAGGATTACCGGCATGCGTTTTCAGAACTAAATATGATAATATAATATTTGTCTAGTGCATACATATGCCTATTGCATATAAAGCAATCTGTATTAGAGTGTAGATCCAGTCAAACTAGTCATAATTACCTTGCAAGTACTGTAATAACTTTCAAAAATGTTTTTATCGTTTGAAAATGTAGCAGCTCCTATTGTTGTACGTGGTTTTTCAATAAACTACGTCATAGGATCCAAGGTCTTAGTTTCAATACAGAAATTGGTAATTATCTTAACATCCAAAAGATATGTTTATGCAGTAACCTTTTATGATCTATTTCTAATTGTAAGAAATAAATCTAATCTAGATATGTTTTGTATTTTGTTCTGTATTTAGTACTGTAAACCTATTGGTCACACAACAAAATATACTACAATGAATAAAAAACCCTCATCAACATTTCTTTAGATATTATATATATATATATATATATATATATATATATATATATATATATATATATTCGGGCCATTTATTAATGCATGTTAGTGTTAGCACCTGCTACTTTAGGGAATCGTCCCTGAATGTGTCGTTAATTGTATACCAACGACAAATGGTACTAACTACACGGGCCGGGATTTGAACTCGGCCCGCCTGTTCTTTAAGCGGAGGTGCTAAGCACCGCTGCACTGGCTGCACTACATCGACGTGTTATGTTATTGTTAAATGCTAAATATAGAAATGCTAAATATAGAAACAGTCTCCCATACTACCACCATTAGTAACTCCCTCACCAAGACTCAGAGGATCGATTTATTTCCTTGCAGTTTACACTGGTAATTGTGCCCCCTCTTGTGACGGTTCTCCCTCACCACGACTCAGAGAACCGTTTCGAGCACATCCTATCTTCCTCGTAAGGAGGCCTGACGGTTGGTTTATAACCCTCTCCGTACCTGTCTGAAGAGCTGATCCCGGAAACGGACTGCAGCTTCCTTCACCACCCCGTCGGCACCGAGCTTCGATAACATTGCGTTTATAGTGATATAAAATAAGAAGTAATACTGTATAAATCAGTGGATATAATGATTATTCTGTACAGTTTACGGTCACAAAATAACAATACGAACTAACCACTTTATTCTTACTACTTACTACTAAATTAGGTCGCTTGGTTGAAATCTCCAGACAATATGCTATTCAAAATTCTTTCGACTTGCTACTATTGTCTCAAATTGAATCGAATTCTTCTTGCAATTAACTAGATATTGGAATTGGAATAGGAATATAGTCGTTTAAATAATATATTAAAATAAAGGTTGACAGTTGGTTGGGGATAGATCAAACTGAAATGACAAAGTATGTAGTTTTCTTAATAAAACATGTGGGATAATGAAGTAAGGTGCTAACCATTGTTATTTATCAATCGTCCACATTTTTAATGTATTATATTCTATCCTGATTTCGAATGCATCTATTGGGTTCCTAAGTTTTTAACCTAGAAAGTCAACCTCGAAGCACTTCTAAAAAAATACGGCTTTGTTTTAATTTAAAAACAAAATATTTATCTGTCATTGATCCAGTTGGCAATGGTCATACACATTATAGACATAAAAGAAACTTAACATAATCTCCAATACAACTGAAATATAACCCTACTCCCTTGCTCTCTAACCTCATCCCATCCCAGAATTTTGCAGATTTCGACGCCTTTCCTATCCTCTCTTACGCATTTACTCACCTTTCTGCGATCCCCACCTACTCTACTTTCACTCCCTCACATTCGTTGCCTAGGTGCCACAGCGTGGCACTCCCCTGACTACAAAGTAAACACGCCGGGTATATGTGCCCCATTCATACTTACCTTCCTCTCTCTTTCTTCCTAACCGCATCTCGCTCTTGCCATGCATAGTTTGTCCTCCCTACAATACATTCCCCTTGTGATGCGAATACAATTGAAATATAACCCTACTCCCTTGCGCTCTAACCTCATCCCACCCCAGAATTTTGCATATTTGGACGCCTTTCCTATCCTCTCTTAAGCATTTACTCACATTTCTGCGATCCCGATCCACTCTACTGTCACGCCCTCACATTCGTTGCCTAGGTGCCACATAGTGTCACTCCCCTGACTACAAAGTAAACACGCTGGGTATCTTTGCCCCATCCATACTTACCTTCCTCTCTCTTTCTTCCGAACCGCATCTCGCTCTTGCCATGCATAGTTTGTCCTCCCTACAATACATTCCCCTTGTTATATAGCTCGGGGTTTTCTCCCGCACTTGCCACTAAACCGAATAACCAAGTAACCACATAACTTTCAACATCCCTTATTCTCTCCCTGAACTTCCTAAAATTCCCATTCGTCTTAGCTGTTCATCTAACCGTACCTCATACATATCCACTCTTTCACATATCCTTCCTAATTTCTTTCTCCATCCGCTCCCTGCCCTACTCTTACATCTCATCCGCACCCACATGAAACATTTCCTGTTGTTCTGAATGCATTTACTCATGTTACAATTGATTGCTGTCCGGAAATACTCGAAGTTGCGATTGAACGGGGCAGAAAATCCAACCTCCCATTCGTCCCCTTCCAACGAGACCATTCCCCACCGTCTGGAACCACCTGACACTTCACAAAAACGTAAAGTGCCCGGCCGCACCCATGTATAAAGAGGAAATCTATATATCGATATGCCTGCTAGCGGTTACCAGTTATATTATAGTCATGAAGAATGTATACTATGTTATTTCCCTCTGCGTAAGATTACAATCTATCTATACTTTTGTTTTTGCCGCCCAGTCCATAATTTTCAGCAAAAAACTCTATATAACTGGCATATCAGTGTTTATAATTGTAGAAGATTTCGCACTAAGTCGTATTATTGTATCTTCTTCTTTCTTCTATGGCCCAACCGCCCAAGTTGGGTCTTGGCCTCTTGCAGCTTCTACCTCCATAACACTACCCGTCGCCGCTCTCCTCCAGACTCGGATTCCCATGCACATCCTTGTGCATTTCATCCTACCATCTTTTTCGGAGTCTCCGGACCGGCCCTTTTCCATACATTCGACTGTTTAACGTTCTCTTTAGCAGTCTGTCATCCTCCATCCATGCCACATGCTCCGCCCACCGAAGCCGTGGTAGCGTAATGAAATCTGACAGATTGGGTTCTTGATAGAGCAAATACAGATCGTTGTATTATTGTATCAGCGTCTATAAGTAGAGCGGCGTTATTTCATTTGTAGAAGTCTTGCAATTTTGTATTGGGCATTTTACTTTACCAATATACTGAGACTCAGTAAATTTTGATTAAGTTTCCGTGCGTCCTATTAGCATCAAATAACTGATTACTTAAAACTTACCAGAATTGGTTTTGTGTTATTTGTCGTGAAGATTAAACACTTACATCACTTTTTGTGGACAAATAAATTTTATTTATTTAAAAAATAATAAATACATTTCATTATAAAAACCTAAATATCGGTCAAATTCTTAAGAATTGAAAAGTCTTGATATCACTAACTAGTTCTAGCAGTATGAGTTTTTACTGCGCAATGTATAAGCGAATAAAATATTTTATCCCATCGCCGACCACATGCTGATATTATTTATATGTAATTAAACCGATACCCAAGACAGACCTAATTGGTCGTACCTATCGTCTGCTCTATATATTCCACATTTAGAAAACTGGCTCTTTACGAAGCAGCCGCGCATAAATAAGGCCCGAGTGTCACACGGAACGGCCAACTAGTCCGCTGCACGAAGTCGCGGAATCTCTTCATGCGTAGACAGGTGCTGACTTTTCTTCTCTTTTCTTTTTCCTTCGGTGCAATCGCGAATCCGCGTTTATTCAGCCGGTCGATCTCCGGCCGACCGCCCACAGATTGTATCATGTATCTGCCGGCTAACGACATAACGATAATGGTACCAAATGATACCCCATTAAGTATGCTCTGGTAATAACTGTAAATCAAACGGTCTAACATAAACAATAATCGACTTCACCATCGGCGATTGATTTACTTTTCCGCGGGATGTATTTATTCCTTATTTCATTATTACTGACTTTCTGCCAGATGCGGCGTAATGACATATCGCCACGTTTTAGCGGTCGTAGATGTACTGCAATAGATTGGGGTTTTATACATATATACCTACTGACAATTAAAAAGCTATTAATACTGTTATACATAATTTATAACATTGTAAGATATATATGTAACACCTAATATATTTGGTTAAATCTATTTTGTTGGACGTATGTTCATTTAAGGCCAGATTTACAGAGAATGGCCATTTGCACAATAATATGTTTTACTAGATTGCAGCTTTTCTCTTGTGTGTTCCTTCGATCCTTGTCTTCGATTATTTAGGCACATCATTCTGAACGCCTTAAACATCCTTACCTCTGTTGCGGTCTGGAAATTGGTATGGGGATGTAGCTGGTGCCGTTCAACGCTACACTCTCATTTACTTTATTTTGTTTGTGTTTTCATTTTTATCCTTCATGGCGGTGTGTCCTATCCCATTTGCCACCTCGTTGACCAACCAACCGAACCGCGCAACCCGCCAACCGACTCAACCTCACACCGGATTGTTCGTTATTTATTTTGCATCCATTTAAATGTATATCTTAATTCAAAATTGTTCTACAAGCTTTATTTAGACATACTGAACTACTAATTGTCTCTAGACATAACACAATAAGTAACTTTATAGGCTTTCTGTGAAGTTATAATAACACCGGGAGATTAAACTCATCTGGGTTTTAGCTCCCTTTACCGACGGAAAAGCCTCACGTGCCTTCTATCTTTATAGGGTATCATATAAATATAGAAGGCTTTTTTACATATTTATATTATATTTCCTGCACTTCATTCAAGATTTTTTTTGTATTTGTTTCACTTTCTATGTAGCATATGCTATTTAACCATTTTATTCCTTTACTGGTGCTGATCACTATGAGTTCTTCTGGGATATGACAGCACTTAAGAAGACGCAACCCAAAGTTGTTTCCTTCACTTCCATCATATTTTAAATCATCAATTAAATTTTCCCTGTCAAAATAATGTTTACACTTCATGCAACTTTTATCTTTTGTCTCCGTGGCCATGTATATCTGAAATAACATTACTACATTATATAGTGCCTGATATACATACTGAAATTATTTTGTTATGCTAGCTAAAGTTTAGATTTATTATTATCAATGACAAATTATAATCAGCGAACGATTGTTTATTGATTATTTTAATTTTAAATTGTTCTCATAATCATAACGACGATTAGATTGGTATTAAAGAACCTACCAGGTTAAATTTTGGAATTCAGCCATACCTTAAACTTTACTACACTAGAGAATTGCCATATTGTGAGAAGATTTTTTGGCTACAGCTGAGATGAATTTCTACCAGGTCTATACATGTCAAACAAAAATAACAAATAATAATTACTTTATTCTCCATTAAAAGAATTGAATCTGTAGTTTGAAGAAGAGAGCATACGCCAAAATAATTATAAAATTAGTTTATTTTAATTATTGATCGATGTATAAATTCTAGCTCTATCTTTTTAGATTCGTTCCCTTCTTAAAACTACTGATTCAATTATAATTTAACAAATTTTGTGTAAAATTCGGGATTCTATAAAATTTATTGTCGACATGGCGACGAAATACAATTAAAACGGTACTATAGACAGTAATATTTTCCAGTTAATAGTATTTACAATAATTCACCTCTCACAGGTCTATACATGTGAAACAAAAATAACAAATAATAATTACTTTATTCTCCATTAAAATAATTAAATCGGTAGTATGAAGAAGAGAGCATTCGCCAAATAATTATAAAATTAGTTTATTTTAATTATTGATCGATGTATAAATTCTAGCTCTAGCTTTTTAGATTCGTTCCCTTAAAACTACTGATTCAATTATAATTTAACAAATTTAGTGTAAAATACGGAATTCTATCGGTACTATAGACAGTAATATTTTCCAGTTAAAAGTATTTACAATAATTC
Organism: Lordithon lunulatus; assembly: GCA_963942505.1. Taxonomy (NCBI): domain Eukaryota; kingdom Metazoa; phylum Arthropoda; class Insecta; order Coleoptera; family Staphylinidae; genus Lordithon; species Lordithon lunulatus. Next base: position 49,917,940 of record OZ012666.1, on the reverse strand, counting down.
ACATCTAAGAATGCATTTGGTATTTTTTACAACCAAACTGTACCATCTGTTACCGAACAGTATTTATGTATTTGCATTCTATCGTCATTAAAACGTACACTACAGCCATGCATCAATTACATCGAATTGTCTATATCCCGATGAATAATATTATTACTGTTATGCCCATTATCTGCATCGTATATGATTAACTAAATAGCATTATCGACCCGTTTTATTACCTACCTACCCACGACAGAGCCCACAACCAGCCCCTGGCGACTAATTAAAATTACGTTCCGTATTTATATTATTTAATTGTGTTTTATAACGTAGTATAAATTTAATTAATCGCATATGTATTTGTTTGTTTCGGATGGCTGCATGTGGCAATGACTTGAGATTTAATTAAAAGTGTAAGTAATAAATTACAATATACTATGAGAGAAGATGTCAAACGCTAAATATATTTGTCAGTGGTTCTTTTAAACTTATTCTAGTAATTTTATACCTTTCTGTTTCCGTTTTTGTATTGCTGTATAAATCTTGGTTATTATGTAATTATAATTTTTAACTTGTAATATTTTTATAATTAAATAGTCTTTCCTGTTTTTGTATTATTTTATAAATTATTACTTGAAATTTTAAATGCAAAATGTTTTATGACAGACATTTGTTATGTTAAAGAATAATTATGTAACTTACGCTTCAGAGCAAAAAGGCTGATTATAAATATTATGTATAATCTCATTTTAATTAAATAATAATTGTTGTATGATTAAATAATAATGCAAATCTATATATAATATCATAATAACATTATTATTAGAGTTTTAAATTTTCAAACTTGTTGAACTCATCCAAACATGTATTAAAAGCGGCCTCGAATTGATTGTGGTGTGATTAGCATCATTCAAAAACGTATGCGTAGTTCATAGCCAAATTCCACCTAAAATCTTTAAGCGACACGTGATGGCTAATCACTGGACAGCGTTGATGTTATCAGATGAAGGTAAACCGTGCCAGGTGAACAATGCGGGCGCATATTTTGGATAACATACAAATACGTGCTGCCAAATAACGGTAATTATATTGCTAATTACACCCGAATCCCATTGCGCAATCAAGCCCTAATTATAGAACACGAAGGAATCGGATTGTTAATATTAAACGTGCCGCGTTGCGTTTAGTGCATAATTTTGAAGCCGCACGAGCGCGAAGAACAGCACGGATAATTTCGCAATGCGGATAAAATCACGATAAACAAAAAAATATATAATTAAGATACAAGATTAATCGGAACGGTTACTATTTTCAATGCATCATTATTCGGGCCCCGTTATTTTCGTGTTGCGCTTGTTGTATGACGCCTGTGGCCGGTGGCTGTGCTTTTTATTATTCTAACGTGTTCTGATGGACCGAAACTGGTTGACTTTTAAATCGATAGTTTTATTATTATTATCCTCCTGTGTAAGAATGGTCATTGAACCGCGGCCCGAAGGTCGAGTTGGAGTTATGACCACTTGTCGTTTTAGTTTGTGGTCACTTTACACTTGTATTTGATGGGTTATTGCTTTTGAACTTTTTTATAAACGAAGTAGAGTTAGGACGGGTGTTGTTTTTTTAATAGCTTTCTATATATAATTTTCTGTCGTTTGAAAAATATAAGCTTTGCGGAGGAATTCATATTCTCGTCACGGTGTTATCAATTGCCATCGGCGTGACTTTTACACAAGTTATTCATTTTAAACAATCCCTGTAGCGACACAAATGTTACATTATTTTAATGGAATATAACTCTAAATATTTCCATCCGTACTATTTTATTGGGACGAAGCTAACGGCTTTGTAATTGGTAATTTGTTTGGTTGAACAAACAGAACGTAATTATATGAACGCATTGTTTTTATTTCGATTTTAGTTAAAATTTAATAATGCAATGTTTAACGTTATTTTGTAGTAATATTATTATTTTTTGTTTCAGGTAAGCTGCACATATATCGAACTTACAGTCTTAGAATACATTAAAAACAGGAACATCAAATTATTGTCCAGGTGAGTAATTTATACATCGTAACTTAATTCAATTAACCTGTTTTCACATGCGAAAAATACATTTACCAATGTTTATATTCTATATTTACAACAGTATTGTTTGCACTTAAAAGCTATAAAATATCATGTATTTCCTAATTATTCTGGAAACTTGATATTATTCACAATGAATGGATTTTGATATGTATAATACAGACAGAAATTGTAATATTAACCCTCAACTACTGTCACGGGGTCAAATTTGACCCTAGCGCACATAGTTCAGGATCACCGCCGATGCTCTTTTCGCTAATTGTAGTTGTGTATGAACAAGACCTAACTTCTAGTAATAGTTTGAATAATTAATAACAATAATTGTATACCAATGTAGGTATTTATATAAGTAAATGTAAGTTTATTGTTAATAAATTTATGAATTCTCATAGCAGTCACCATGAAAATGAAAAAAAAAATGTTAATATATTTATGGCATTAGTTTTCGCTGGTTGGGTTAAATTTATTGTCGTCAAAGACATGGAGAACATTCCATAAACACCCAAAGTCCTTCTTGGCGCATCCTTGCTGCAAAAACGAATCATTCTCCATATACCGCATATCATAAAGTCTACGCTAGACTTGGGAAAACTTAATTTAGCAATAAACGCCACGAACGGCACTTTAATTATATTTCACTTTCCGAAACTAGTGAAGTTCTGCTGCGCGAAATGATTTAATAATTAAACTCACTAGCACCCCGCAAAAGACATCCCCAAGGTTAATTCACCGCATTGTAAATCACCTCCAATGTCTTAATTAAGGACAATAAAGGAATAAAACTAATGCCCTGGAACGTTTCCGTGTTCCTGTGGCCTTTGTTACAATTTCTATCGCGTTAGTTAACGATTTGTGGGGGCGTTTTGAGCATGAGAATGTATGAGGTTTTAAAAAATCGCGGTATTGTTTCATGTATGTGCAACGAATGTTTACCGTTATGTTTACAAAACTCGTGTCGGTGTGTGAAGGTACTTTCCAATGTAAACACCTCGAATAGACCGGTAATGCCATATAAAGAAGGCCTTAAAAGTGAATCTTGAACAGACTCGGCGGTTACAAGATGAAAATATGCTTGTGTAATAGCAGCGGCGTTAATTGAAGGCTAACATTTACTTGCAGCACGGTAGTTTATCTTCACACATGGAAACTTATAAGAAAGTTTGCTATTGATACAAACATATACTTAGCGATATATTATGTCTCAACACTAATAGTATAATAAAAAATCAGTTCAATTCATTTTCTTCATAAATGTTTTATAGATTCTGCATATAAATACCGTATTTATATAGATAAATGCCGCGATTAATATTTTCCTCCGACTTTCCCAGAGCATCAACGGTAATTTATATTTAAATTTAACGCTTCAACATCTTGTACTCGAGCATAATACCGCAAAAAAATATTGTGAAAGTTCACTTTTATAAGCGTATCGAGGCTCGAGATATTATGATTAATTGGGAAAAACTGATACGCTCAGTAAAAAGCCGTGCATTTCAATGATACGGTTAGCGTAATTAGATGCCATTTAATTGGGTCATTAATGGTTGTTAGCTGGCGTTCAGGATGAGGTAAAATTATTGGCAAATAATTGCACGATGTATATTGGTATATATTGATTGTTATCAATAATTCATTATCGTGTAGTTGTGTTTTCTTATTTTGATAATTCTGCATCCTGTTTTATTGATTCTGGGTTCACGTTCCACGCTTTATTAAAATTTAACGCCGTGATATTAATAATGTTAGTAATCCTAACATATTATTTAATTCTCCTACTTTATGCTTTTACAATTTCTAGTATAAAAGTATTAAAAATCGTTGTTTTGCAATATATTAAATACATTTATGGTTATTTCCCTAAATAATGTAGCTTATTTAGTAGTATTTAGTAATTTTCCATATGGTACTAATTTCTGTCCAGTTTAAAATTATATATTATAATCGAGGAATTCAATCAAGATTTAAAAAGGAAATACTGGCTTTTACCGACATTAGCAAAGATACACCAGGGAAACACAAAGTTTTCTCCGTAAAATTATTAACTCATTCATTCTAGATGTGGTGCGCTGAAAGCTTTTGAATTAAGGCGGCTTTGTTTATGTTATTTCGCCAAGAACTCATTATTTATATAAACTAATCCGTGGTTTGTATTGGTTTATTTACCCCATTGTTCTGGTAAAATAAATAAAATCCCAAGTCTCCGCAATGGAAGGCGCACACACAAAAGTGTGAGGATGAGGAAACTTGATTATGCCACCCTCATCATCGCGTCAATGCTTTATACGCAGGAGAAGATCTTTTCTCGGCCGTTGGCTATTGCATTATTTGGCGAGTCAATTTAATATTTTAGAGGAAGTCCGGATTGAAACCATTGTTACTCCTTTATGGGAAATCAATATAATAAATAAAAGGACAAACCCGAACAAACTTTAAACCAACATCAGGATTGCGCAAATTAAATTTTGTTGGCACAGTGGTTGCGGAAAATTATACAACCGCGCGGGGCCGTTGTTATTACTACGCTCGCGAAGTATGCAAAGAAGGCGCTGTTTATTAAAACAATATTTCCATTGTAATCTTTCGCCCATCTTGTGTGCACTCGTTTTGCAACTGTACACATTAGGAAATTCGATTTGCACAGAGGGGGCAGATTATACCATTGATCATATTGTATAATCGCGTCAGCCAAGAGATTGCGCGATCTTTATTGTTATTGCGCCGGATTTCGATCGGAGTGTTTGCGGAAACCTGAGGATCTAATCCCAGCTGGGAACGAAAACCATTATCTAGAACGGTATTTGCTTTTTTGTGCGGGGGATTTTCTGTCCCGAGGTGCTAATTCCGAACGTAAACAGCCTGCACCGTGCGTGCCTGTGTTTGTACGAGCATCGCAGGGTTAAACCGGGATTGATTAAAGCCAATAACAGGAAATTGGGTGTGGGTGCGGTGCGCTGTGTTTTTGCAGCCTTGTCGGGTGTGGGAAGGTTGTAATCGGTAATTGAGATGATATTGCGTCAATGGTGGGATTTTTATTTGAAGACTTCTTTTTCCATCAACGCATTTGTGGGAATTGGGCCACAAGGACGACTGTTAATTACTGTCACGGAGTGCACTTGTAGGGGTTGCGACGCGAACATTAGAGAATTTTGCGGAGATGACCCTGAATTACGTATTTTTTTGGGTGCTGGGTATATTATTTCTGTAATGTCAAGTGTTTTTAACACAAACATAAATTATACCTGGATGGATTTATACTGAATAAAATATGATGATCACAAACAACATATTAATGGACATAAGAATTATGTTGGATCATTTATCTTCTCAAAATAAGAATATTCACTTACTATTTAGTTGTTGATACTTATTTAGTCACAACAAATACTATTATAGGGAATAACCCTATGATATTGATTACTATTTTATTTTTAATTTCTTATGTCAGCTTAAACCTACCTTTAACCTCTTGTTTCGACGTTGGTGCAGATACAAAATAAGCAGGCCTTAAGGTGGGTTTTCTGCTATCATAAAATAATAAATAAGGCACATACATTAGATTAAGTATGAATTATTTTGGCACATTTTAAGAATATTTACTTTTCGATTAGTTCTTATTACTTATTATATAAGAAAGAAGGAATAAAATAAGATGTGGGGAATTTTGGACGAATGCTTTTATTATATGGTTGTATTTAGACAATATATTAAAAGTATCCGTTCAAAATTCTCCATATCTTATTTTATTCCTTCTTTCATATTTTATTAACGCATTTTTTAATCAATAATATGAAGAAAATATAATATAAAGGTTATGTATTTGTATTTTATATATATACGCGTATATAACAAACGCATACAGTTAATTTGCTAACACAAAAATATCCTCGTTTGTTAATTTATATCCAATACCATTAGCCTGCAAAGCTACGAAAATGGCCAATTAAATGTTGCAGATGCGAATATATTTTAAGTTTATTCCATTTATTTTGTAATTATCCGCAATAAATGTATTGTATATAGAAGTTCATTATTTCGAATGACATACGTGATTCGAGTTCGATTATATCTAGAAACTTTAGCATATTAGCATACACAGTGTTTCCTAACTTTTTTAGGGTAATACAGCAATAAAACGCTTGTTTAATTAAGAGTATACTTTGCTCCAGCGATCCTCGATATTCTTATATAACTGAACATTCACAATATTTTTATGATGTAAAATAATAATCCAATATCTATATCACATAAATTTTGAAAAAACACAAAATTATGTGCTCTTAAAAACACTTTTAGTTTATTCTATTTACTTTGTAATAATTGAGCAACAAATGTATTATTTACAGAAGTTGATGCATTATTTTGATTGGCATACATGATATGAATGAGTACGCTTTTCTTCTAGAAACATGGTGTTCCTAATGTATTCATGTTTATGTCATTCCATATATGAGTATCTCACCTAGAATAAAAATATCTGTAATAATATATCCGATTTGGCAATAGGTATACATATATTTAATGGAATGAAATAAATATTACATCATCACATTAAATCCGGTTATTTACAAAATACAAATCTATACTTTTGGGAAATATATTATCAAAAGGTTTGTTAATTTATTACACATATAACTAGTTTAAGGCATTATACGATACTACATTCTCACTTCGGCTTCTTTTAATAACAATACGTTCTCAAAATGATTAAACAAATATATGTACATAATTATGAATACATGAATAAGAAACTCCTACCAATTTTAATATATAATTATACTAATATAATTCTGATTATGTATTTAAATTACGATTCGTTTACTTTTGACATCATCCTTTATTTATTTGTTAATTTTTTATTTTGTCTCCGACTATTATTTATGTACTCATATAATACAAAATAAAATCGGATATAGCTATTCCACATTAATTTATCATAATTTTGATTTTTATTCCGTTGTTATTTATGCTATAGGCACAAGTTTTCCATTGGTATCCAATATATATATATATATATATATATATATATATATATATATATATATACATATATATATATATATATATATATATATAACGTATTTAAATTGACACCATGACACCTCGGGTCATTTCAACGCGCGTTCATTTTGTCGTACTTAAATTCAAATAATGCTGAAAATAAATTACTCAAAAAATTACGAGTATCTCGATATCTCGAAAACGAAATATTTAGGTCAGATAAGAATTTTTTTCATAAAATAGCCCATTGTATTAATTCTTTAAAAATAAATATATAAATGTACTTTTTCACAATTGAAATAAAGCTACAAATTCAATTTTGGCCATATATTAATATATATTTAATTTTTGGAATGCAATCAATATTACATCATCCCGGTCATTCCAATTATTTACAAACTATAAACAGATGTTTCTTGTTTGTACTATTGTATCAACAACGATTTTAATTTATTACAAATATAACCAGTTTATTGAATTACAGCGTACTACATCGTCAATTCAGCTTTTACTATTAACAATACTTTCAAAGTGATTAAACAGATATATGTACATAATTATGAATATATTAATAATAAACTACTACAAATATTATAATACAATTTTGAGTATTTATTTAATTTACTATTAATTTACTTTTGATATTATCCTTTCGTATTTCATTTATTACTGGAATTGATTAGTACTATCATTTGCTATGACTAATGACTAATGACTAATAGGCCCTACCAACCTAGTATAATAAATACCATCTTATTTGCCGATGATTCTACTATGCTAAATGATGTAGATAACATGAAGATATAGAAGTAATGAATGAATCAACATTGAACCCTGGCAGGATTGCCATAGTTTGCTTGCGATATCTGACAGATATGGTACAAAATATACCTTTCTAATCTTAGGTATAATAATGTTCTTTTCCATTTATAATTAACAATTAGCCGTTCTAGTGTACAAAATTGGCCCTTCCTTTTCATCCCTTGTCAATTACTTTGTCCATGTTGTGGTTGCTTGTTTCACAATACCCGTAACTTCATCATGCCACATCTTTCTGGGTCTTCCTTACGTTTTGTTTCTCTATTTCTGCTGATTTTTATCCCCCTCAGTCTTAATTTGTCTCTATTTAAGGATACGAAGATTCATTTCTAGAATAGGCTTAATTTCTAGTTGACTATAGACTATATCATTTCATATTCTAACTACGTGTAATTCCTTTCACCCTTCGAAGAAATTACATGTTAATTACTGGGATTTTACTTCTAAGTGTATACGATAAACCCAGTGTTTGCTTCCGTATGTTAAGGTAGATCTAAATATTGTTTTATAGACGGTCATTTTGAGTGTAGCAGAAATAACTTCCACATTTAAAAGAGGAATTGAAAAATAATAGTACGAGGTATCACTAAAGACTTTTTATATCTCAAATGTAAATATAAACAAGTTTGTTCACTTTATAGTTTAAAAAGTTATACCGTCCAAATAGTGGTCTTGACGACCTATACACATTTGGGGACCTTCTTAGAAGTTTTCCATTACTCTCACTTGCATGTCGGGCGAAATTCCTTCAATGTTTTTGTTCAATGAGCTCCTTTAGTTGTTTAGATGTTTGAAAAGCTCGGCCTGAAGTACCACCACAAAAAAGTCACAGGAACTCAATCAGGCGAGCTCCATCTTGTTAAAACCAGAAGTTCTCTCGGTTGTGTTCTTCCACCAAGTGTTTGATGATATTACGTACTATTCATTTTCAATCCTCGTTTTAAATACGAGAGTTATTTCTACCACACCTAGTATTTTTGTTTCCAATGATAGTTCTGTTTATTCTACGTACAGCTTAGTAGCGCTACATATATTTTTATGTACTTACACCTGTACTACACTGAAAGAAAAACTAGGTTTTTTCTGCTCTGTCAGTTATGAGAATCCGAAGTTCGGCTCCTCCGAATCCTTGTTCGGGGATCGAGACCTGAGGCCCAAGCACTAGAGAAGTGACGTCATTAACATAGAGGTTTGGTAACGTTTATTTGGCTGTTTGGGGCTGTTTCACAGTGTATTTTATCCTGGTTAATTATGATGTTTTTGTTCTCCGTATCTTACCCTGGACCATCATCTTTGTTTCAGTTCGGTTTACTCTCTGTGGTACCGTCTAACGATCGAGGTAGATGGGTATTGGTATAAGTGAAGGAAAACTTACATTAATGTCTATACATTAAAAATTATAGTATTTAGAAAGGGTGGAGAAGCGATTTCTCTTATTATGTTGGTTGCGAATGGGAATTACGAATATTAGACTTATTCTTAGAACGCCGTCTCCCTCCGATGGTTGGCGACCCAACTGGCTATGATAATGCGTGAAACTGTACATCTAAAGATTACGATAGATGTCCGTCCGTACCCAGATGTACGCCTTCTTCCCACAGAACGTTACTAGCCCTCGATTATGAACCCAATAATCTGATAGCCCTCATGTGTTCTACGTACTGGAGCTTTCATTCTTTGATGGTGGTGCCCGGCAGTTTTTTCTTTTTCTTCATCTGCATAAGTACTTCTTCTATATTGGTTTTTCTTTCGCCTCTGTATATACGCAGAATCCATCGATATAGATACATCTCAAATGCAAATGCATGTTTATCAAATGACCAGCTTGCTTTTGAAACCACAGAGAAGCACTGCGAAGATGGACCATCTTAGCATGCGGATGCGAATCTGAAGGTTTAGGTACCGGGTCGTAAAGAGAGTCTTCATAGAGATTAATGTTATTCGTGTCTGTTCAATTCTTGAGTTTATTTCCTTCTCATAGTCGCTTTCCTCGTTCACAAGGATCTCGAGATATTTAATGGATGACACTTATTCTAAGGATTCATTCATCGTATAAACGAATTACATCCCATTTTGGTGTCTTGGAGAATATAATCTGTTTAGTTTTGGCAAAATTCATTTGTAAGCCGGTAGTTCGATGTGCTCTGCATTGAGATTCCTCAAGTTCTGAAGGTGTGGAAGACTATTGTCCATTAGGACCGTATCGTCAGCGAAGCGTACGTTATTGATTACTTCCATTTACCTTGATGCCCTCCATCCTAGTTCTCGAGTGCTTCCTTAAACACTGCTACGGAATAGATGTTGAAAAGTAGCGATGACAACACACAACCCTGCCTGATGCCTCTTCGTATTTCTATTTCTTCGGATGACCTGACCCCGAGTCTGATTTCGACAGTACCAGTATAGCTGTGTTAGCACGCGCAGATCCCCCGCATCGATACCGGTGTCTTGAGAATATCGGAAAGCTTATTGTGTGAGACGCAGTCTTAAGTCTTTCTGTAGTCGATGAAAAAGGCGTGTACGTTTACCACATTCATGTATTTGCAATGCTTCGTAAGTACATTAAGGGGTTATATACCTTTATTTTCTTCAAAAAAATCGATTTTTTTATTGCTTTATCTCAAAATACTCTTTGAGGATATTTTACGAAATTTTCATGGAGATCCGAGCAATAGATCGAAAGTTACAGCGTTTCGAAGCGGGGTGCGATGTTTTCTGGAACATATACTCCATTCTCGACCATTCAAATCGCGTATGTTTTGTGACAAATCCCTTATAATCAGTTGTATACGAGCTTCCGAAGCGTTAGCATCGATTATCGATTTTTTTTCTCTGCTGCTGCAATTTTTTTTTGAATTGTTTGTAATTAATGTTGTCAGTACTTGAACGATTCCTTTTTTATGTATACATTTTTATTTTGCTAATACGAGCTCAAAACATTGAGTTTTTGGGAAAAACGTTCCCGTATGCTGAAAAAACAAAATATTTATTTAAATAATCGTTCAAGTACTAGGAAGGTCCCTATACTAGTAAAAAAAATTTGATTTTATGATTTCAATTGACCTGCTTGACTTTCATGATGATCACCGCAAACCTCATCAAAAAAGAGGGTTTCGGGGAAAGGGCCATAACTCCGCCAATTATGAAATTTTGTTTATAAACTAATACTTATTTTTTTCACTAAAAAACGTACTATTAATAAATTATAATTTTGATGTAAAAAAATTATTGCTACATACCTTTACAAAAATTCAAACTTTCCTCAATTTTTCCGCACAAAAAGGTATATAACCCCTTAAGAGAGCCTCGCACCCAAACAGGGTGTCAACCAGCTGTCTCTGCATCAGGCGTATATGCGTGTGTGAATGATACATAGAAATACCTTGAGAACGTGAGACATTAGGCTGATCATGCGGTCGTTATCGCACTGGGAAGCGTTTAGTGTCTTAGGTATTGGGATATAAGTAAATTTCAGCAAGTCAGCTGATATTTTCCCAGTTATGTATATAGATCTTATCAATTATGTCAGTACGCGCCATTAGTTTTAATGTTTCCTCGTGTGTCCCGTCTGGTCCTGTCCTTTATCTGCTATCTTATAGCGCGCTTCATTTCATCGCTTGTTATATCAGGACTATCCTCATTGAGATGATCGCCTAGGCCTCACATCGTTGAAGCGACCTTGACAGACTCCTTCTATCTTTTCAGCTTATCCTTAACGCCCATAAAAATGTTATTGTTGGCATATTTCAACATTAGCTCCGCGTGTGTTGGTTGTTTGTAGTGCGCACCTCGGGGTCCACGAAGGCCTTTGACGTCGATCCCTCTGTGCTTTTCCGTGCGTTGGACTGAAACAGTGAATTTATTAACTTTTACGAATTAAAATAATATTTTTATTCGTTGATATTTATTCAAACGGAGATGCGAAAAGAAGAAGCTGTATGGCAGGGGTTGCCAAACTTTTGATCACTTAGGACGACCTGTTTTTTAAAATTATAGCCGTCTGCTAACACCCTGAGTCATAAGAACATAGTAATTTAAACCCAAAAATAAGTTTAATTTAAACTAATTAGTTTATTAATACAACAATATACAATATATGTACATATCAGGCGACTAGTAATAGTTACGCGCTCAACGCATTCGCAACCCCTGTTGTATGGGAAGATTGACATCGACATTTATAAAAATCAAATATGCAGGCTAAATCTCTCACATGGCAGCGCGCTATTCACATTTTTATGAACGGTATTATCTATGTACTTAAAACTACAGTGCTGATACAGATCGCCGTTAAAAGCTCGGGGAGTTATGGGGATAATTTTTCACATACGGTATAAAACATAAAACCTGTGGAGTAGCAGGATCCAAACAAAGCGGGCAATCTCACTTCTGTGCTCGAATTTACTTTTACAATTAATGGGCTACAATTCTTAACGTTGTAATATCATACCATAAATTACGTCTTATGGAACTTTCTTAAATTTAAGAATTGTTGAATTGTTGTTACAAACAGTACCGCTTTACGGCTATTTGTGTGAACAAAATTCTACCATATACTATATATTAACTTTCAACATTAAATTCGGGGATGGCGAATCTATAGCACACGTGCCATAAGTTGCACGCATGGTAAAAATTGTGGCACGTGATTCATTTCTGAGTTTTTGAATAAAAGATAGTCTCCAGATGAAAATGAAAGCGCGCTGACGTTCTGTTTGTTTACACGCGCCGAGTAACTCATCTAATTCCAGCTCGTATCTCATCATTTCGAGGTTTGGTCGTTAGTCAACAACAAGCACCAAGCTAAAATCAGGTGGTAGTTGGAATTTTTAGTAATCGTAGTGATTGGAAAAGCGTACGTTCTCTTTGATAAAAGTAAACATCAGACGAGGTTGACTGCAGGATGCTACATGTTCATTTATTTAAAAATTTACGTAATTTTGATTTATTGCATGCTAATTATTTGTAGTTATTATGGCCAGTAAACCTAAATAGAAACAAATGTTTCAAATACAAGTAGCAGAGATTTTCTAAGTTGGTGGAAAGAGAAATATGATTACCAAAAACGGGAAAAGAGGAAAGAGCCAAAAGGGTGAAAGCAAGGGTGGGGTACCGGAAGTTAAAGATTGCTGACGAATGGTGGATTTGGGACTGTCTGAGAAAAAATAACTGAAGGAGTTAAGGACGGCGAGGCTGAAGTCTAAAGTGGATGGAAGAGGGGAGGAGGAACAGGGGAGCGGGCATAACGAAACAAATGTTGTGGGGGTATATGGATAAGACCTGGAGCACTGAATAATATCAAAGGACATATTGAAAGTATCTAGATAGTTCTGGATAGTTGGCTGGAGGGTAGCATAGCTACAGACACATAGGCCTCAAAATGGGCCCATTGTGAAACCTCCCTTATGGCCACTCACTCGTCCCACAAGTCAATTTTGCGTACGAGCCGCAAAACTCTGGCGGGTGAGGAGTTGTCAATGCTGATCATTCTAGGCCAGCACTCCCCTAGTATTAGATGCCTAGTGTTTACTAGAGCTGGGCAGAGGCACATTACGTGCTCTGCTGTTTCTAGTTCTTCATTGCACCCTCTACATAACGGGCTGTCTACCTGACCCATCGTATGTAAGTATTTGTTTAGCCGGCAGTGGCCAGTTAGGATATTGGTCAGTAATTTCAGATTAGTTCTAGATAAGTTAAGGCGGGCCGTGGCTGAAATTTTACAGGGTTGCCTAATTGCCACCTTTGATTGCTTGTAGCCCGGCGTTTCTCGCCATCTTACCTTGTGAAGAGCATGTGTCCTATGCTCTATTATTTTTTTCAGAGTACCTGCAGAAAGTATTTCATCCTCTTGGGTTGTTAGAGGATGTGAGGATCCCTTTCTGGCAAGCTCATCTGCTATTTCGTTCCCCTCAATGCCACTATGTCCTTTGATCCAGCAGAGTTCTAGTTTGTTATTCTTAGCTAGCTCCTCCAAGCTGTGTAGACATGAATATAGCTCTTTCGACACAAATGTGTTGGCATTTAGTGCGTTTAGAGCTGCTTTGCTGTCGGTGAGTATTTGGATATGTTTATCCTTAATATTCCATATTGAAAGTATAGTTTTTATGTAAAGTTTTCCCAGCGAAACAGCCTAAGTGTGCATACTGGTTTACTTTAAATGTCGATGTGGATTTCAAATGGCGATTACTTTCACGGCGTTATACATTTTTAAAATAGCCCTAAAACGTTTTTACCTGTAATATCTATTAAAAACGTTTGATATTTACTTATTCAACAAAAGTTAGTTATTTATTATATTTTTTATATATTATTTTGTAGATATAAGCAATCATGAATGTAAACAAGCATCTAGGTAATCATATGTTTTACTACAAAATGGTTTCCTTTGGCTCGCCAATAAGTTGGCCATGACCAACAAAAAAGAGCTAATCCTATAATTTTTAATTTGAACGTTAGCCAATATAGGAATGTTTGTTATTTCCTATAATTTACAGTGCTACTTGATTTTGCAGGTTTGCTTAAGCTTTATAAAATATACATACTACATCGAAATTATGATGGATGGATAGTCTAACGGACTACCTAAATTGAAATGATAAAATTTGTATGATTAGATACTCGTCACTGCAAATCACTAAACGAACTCGAGAGAGTAATCGATTTTAATATGTTTGGGCGGGGTGAAATTTTGTCGTTCCTTTAAACTCCTATAATAATTAATAGATTTTAAACGAGTTTTACATTGTTATCACCTTATTATACTTTGAAAGTATATACGAGCTCCCCCAGCGACTGAAGAAATAGAGCGCCTTATATTAACTTACAACTAAATAAAAATTCAACACGCCGATGTAGTGCATTGGGTCGAAATTCCGGCCCGAGTAGTCAGAACCATTTGTCGTTGGGATACAATTAATGAGACTAGAGAAAATACAGTAACTACTACTACTACTACTAAAATATTATATTTAAAAGGAACTGATGTAGGTTTTCTAAAATTCCATAGCTATTAGGAGAGGAGCTCGTAAATGGCTAGAGCTAGAAATTAGTTACAATGTGTATCTAACGTGTAATACAGAAAACAACAAAGTTAACATTTATCCTTTTATAATATTATGTTTATATTTCTATATCTTGAATTTAATTCATTTATGCCATACATAGGGATAGGAAATTACTAAAACTTTTAAGTAGTTTGTACTAAATCTGTAACTTCATAGTTATTACACAAGTGCTTTGTTTAATGGAAAAGTTTCTGTATATTTTCTATATACTAATTTTCTTCATTAATATTGAGCGCAACATGTGCTTGCTATAGTTATTCCGGTGCCATAGTAGTAAGATAATGTGAATTTATATTGTTTGCGCGTCGTATTATAGTATATAAGTACCAAACTTCTCTGAAAGGTGTTCTTCGGAAACGGTTAGTTTTAGGCAAGGGCTCGAACGGGACTTCTCGCAACTATGTCAAAGGTCGCATATACATACACCCAATCCTCCAACTGACAAACAACAGTTGATGATAATCCCCCACTTACTCTCTCAGCCAGCTCCTTTACTTGTTTAGTTGTGTACCAGTCGCACGTGAATTTGGCTTGATATAAATTAATTCACTTATGCACCAAGTGCCGTTTATATATCAAGCAAGCTATACGGGCCCAATTCGCAAAACCCTCTCGGCAGAGTTTGCTCGACGCTAATGCATCCGGACTGAATCTGTCGCGTTTTCCGAATGCGCCACGCTCCTCCGAGACGTCGCCAGACAAATCGAATTATCGCACCTCCGGCTCATTTCTATCATATTACAAAAGGGAGACTTGGTTGTGTAAATTAGAGCAGATAAATAAGGCCGATAATTTGTACGCTTATATTGCGCAACGCCCAGATCTTATCCACCCAAATGCCCATCCTTTATTACACAACTATAATTTAATACTTTTACACAACTATAGATGTTACATTGTAATTATATCATAACACAATACGCATTATGTTTCCTTGTAGCGTAAATTATTATGCAGGCGCTGTAACATTTAGAAGAAAGAGCAAATGGTGAATTGACTATATCAGTACCATTAGTAATTGAATTATGCCATATGGATAGTAAATGTGATTGAAATATTTATAAACATAATTATTAACTTGTTCTATTATCCAAATTGATTATATTTAATATTTTCTTTGTTTCATAAATTTAGTACGTTAGATGTGATAATCAATAATTGATTTCAATCATATTTCGTAAAAGAATTAAATATGACTTCCTTATCATAAATATCTACTTATTAAATATGAATCTAAAATAGTCATAAATATTACATGTTCATAAATCTAAATAAATTCGTCGGCCATGTAATCTCTGAGACAAATCAGATTATGCAAATCACGAAATGAACAAACGTAACAGGATTACGCTTTTAAGATTAATACGTTTAAGCTTGTTTTTATGTTCGTCTAATCTCTTGATGAGAAGAAGTCCAATGACGAAAATATCTTATTAGCTTTTAAGCTGTCGGCGGCGACATGCTCGTTCATTCATCATCCGGGCGAATGGTTGTAAGGTAAAATCGCAAACGCGTGGCAGATGTTGTAAATTAATGAGAATTTTCGTATCAAACTGTTTGACTGGAGTTAACATTGACCTGTATAAAGAGACATAGTAATAATATCAGTTTAAGCAAATCATAAATAAATATGACATATTAATGGTCTTGTACTCTTATCTGTAGCAGTTTCAATCTACAACAATAGTTTGATCTATTTGTTTAATACAACCAACTAATTATAAATACTATTTTGATTCTTGTATCAAAACTGGTATGGAATAGAACTTATATTTATCCTAGATAATGAATCTACATAAACCCCTAGAATATGCTATAAATAAAGTTATGCAGAATGGCCTGCTTTTTAAAAAAATATATAAAATGCTAATCACTATTATATTTTGTATAGCTTTAACTACAGACGTTTGAAAATATCAATATATTGTAAACGAAATATTGAATAATGTTAGAAAGTATAGACACATCAAACACGAACAGTGGAACTGATTGGACGTTATATATAGATGTTCAAAAGTTCAGTGTTATAATATTTTTTCATAATCTGGACATAAAAAATACATAATAAAATTGTATTTACTTAATTAATCATTTTCAGGGGTACTCATTCAAACCTTTTAACCGAGGCCCCCTTGCGCTTAAAACAAATTGTATTTAATGTCCCTAATTAAAATTTAAGTCTCGAAACCAATTTTAATTCGTTGATGCGACAATTGATCGATATTGCCCCGCACCGAACTTCCGATGTTATTTTTCAGCTTTTTCGCCTCTCAAGTTTAATTAAGTGCGCCTCGGTGGCGAACCCCCGCCCCGCCGTCTTATTAATAATTTAGATCGACTTACTTCTCGGCGTAATAAAGTCGGGTTTTTATGAGCCGCGATTACTTCAGAGAACTTCCTCGCCCACCCTCCGATCTTTTTCAACGCGAAAAGTTTTCCCTTTATAATATCTTTAATTGCGCGGAATATATGGCAGTTATCTTACAAGTTGGCCCTTAGTGGATTCCGATGAAGTTGTTAGGATATTTGTGGGCATGATATCGGTTTGTTTTTCAGTTATTATTACTTTTGTAGATAGGGCTAATTGCTTAAACATATATTTTAGTAATCGTGCGTGAAAATGCAATCACCTATGATGTTCTAGATTGCAAATATCGGCGTAACAATATCATACTGATTATGCAATCATTAATATTTCAACACAATAATATAGGAACAAAATAATTCATATTCATATAATTCATCAAATTCTCATTTTCATCCGGTATTATGCAGGGTGTTCTTTAATTGACTGTACAAATTAAACTCTTTATAGGCTATTTTAAACAATAGTTCATATGAAATGACACAAAGTGTTAGTATAGTATATTAAACGTATATTCATTTCCTCTAGAGAATTCGTAAATACGTACAATATCTGAACGAATGAACTATATTCTGTGTGTGTGAAAATATGATGAATATTTTCTGATATTAATACAATCAAGTATGTTTTTTTTGTAAATTGCACATGTTCCTAGATTATTTTATTATAAACAAATTACGAAAATCTCGATATATCGTAATGATTTTTTTTAAATTAATGTTTGTATGAACTTTTTTCCTTAAAATTACTATGAGGCATTTGGACGGAAGTTATAGACATGCTGTATATAGCGTTACTAATACAGATCTGCATACTTAGCTTAAAATATTTGCAAACGAATGCTTACCTATATTTACCTTGTCCGTATTAGAAACATAGTTAATTGCCTTGCCTCAAATGTCACTAGTTTGTAAAATAAATAGAATTATAACCTATATCACTATCTAAACGGTACTCATGACAAATTGTGATATTTGACGTTAGGCAGTATCACACTAGCGTACCGGGACGTGGCGCACTACACACACTGAAACAGTTGTTTATTTGGCTGCCATGGGTAACAGACCGATCTGATCTTACCACAACGGTCTGAACTTACAGCATAGACTCCCAGGTTCGAATCGTAAAGGGAGCGAATATTTTCACCTAAAATTGGTGCTACTTAGTGACCAGAAAAAAAATGTTAGAAGCATTTTACATTGAAAACCCTGGACGAGAGTTAAGAAATTTACATAAATATATGTTTATTCATTGATAGAAGCACAAATATTACGAGCATTCATATGTAAATCCCACAAACTACAACCTTCTAGCTATTTCGTGCTCATTGTTCCACAAAAAAGATTTCTAAATCAATTCGACCTAGTTGTCCTAAATTAAAACAACGCTCAATATGCAGACGTGAGTTCTTTATTAAAAAAATTCTAGAAACTCATGAGTCTCGCTTCAAGTTGTGTGAATTCCTCGAGCGTAGGGTTGATTAATTTCTGTAAGCGCTGAACGTCTCGGATTTCCGGCCAATTCACGATTCCCTCGTGACTTCCAGGCTGCCTCATTCGAACCCTTTAACGGTTCCCGCTCACGCCGTCACCAACACGAAACACCTAAACTAATCCCGACCGTCATAATGCCGCCTCCGGCTTCACAAGACCCGGCGTGAAAATGTTCCAAGCGCGTTCCGGGTGGAAGTCGTGAGGATCATAGCGGGACGGAGTAAAAGTATTCGATAATACGGGCAACGTATACAGTAGATGTGTATTAATACAAAAGCGGATTTAGTTCCTAAAGTAAATCCTCCACAACCACCATATTATACAAGTTTATGACAAAAGCGATGTACCGCACGGCTCGCCTCGGTGAATATTCCAACTTTCCTTTTGCTCTAGCACGCAGATGATAGGATTGTTACTAACCATTCTATATAATCAGCAATTATAGCATGTACATTTTTAGTTTTATATCTTATGTCGCTATGTCATTTTCAATCCCGTATACAGACTAAATGTCGTTAAGGTAAATTAAAAATGTAAAAGGTAATATATTCGATAATGCTATTTTTGGCAGCACGGACTAACAGGACATTTTCATGATTTCCCTTTCGCCCGCTTCCGCCGCACGTACACGCAATAAAGGCCGGCGCTGAATCTGTGTAAAATATGATGTTATGGCTCCGATAGTTTAATTTGAATTTTAACACGTTGGCGGTCTGCCAGAGAGGGCGGAGACCTTGCCCTCCTGCAGTCGGGGCGAAAGGTGCACAGCCCCTGATGCGACAAACCGCAGCCCGTTGTGTGTATTTGTTTAGAGATAAGGAGGCTACGTGGTTGAAATGCGGAATTAAACAAAACGAACGGGGCGATCGTAGGTTTTAACTCGAACGCATGTATGTGATTTCTTCTTTCTCCCCGTTGGGGAAAATACGAAACCACTTCGAGTGAGGTGCAATAACCATGATATATCGCGCCGCGCGTTCTAAGTTATTTTAAAAAGCCCATAAGGTTTACAGCAGGGGTCGTAAACATGTCATTTTGCGCTAAATGGACTCTTATAGCTAGGCCATTTCGCGAGCTGTTTGGTGACTTTCAATCCGTTCCCCATTCGTGCAAATGGGAATGTACCATTCACACGTCGTTACACCTTTATAACGTTTGTATATTTTATAACATGTTGAGATGTTAGCACGATAAGAACTGAAGTATCAATAATATATATCGTACATATTTATACAAGACGTTCTTAACACTTTTAGCTGAGTCTGGAATGAAATTTCGTAATTTGACTGCAAAAACCGTCGTTTTATAAAACGCAAAATACTACTGCGACTTTATATGAACGAAAACATTAGTACAGAACCTAAACAATTGACTGATAATTTAAGACAAATTATTTAAATCAAGACGATCAATATAAACGGCTGTTATTATTAACGTACGGTCGCGCATTATCTTGTATAATACAAAACCAGGAACTGAACATAGGGCGTTGGATCAGGATCCAGGGGGAATGTTCTCTACATACAATTCAGCATTCATTGCTCTTGCATGAATAGGGACTAACTCTATGCGACCTTCTAAAGAAATACTAGTCCAAATCAGATTAGACCAACCACCAAAGGATTAATGTTACACGAAATTGAACGCAACTTTTTGTTCTCCATGTCGTCTATAGATCACTGCTGTCCACATGAAGATTTCAGACTTATTCTTGTTAATTCTTTCGACCGTCCAAATTTCATAAGTCGTAGTCAAGCTATCCTGCAAGTCCTGTTGAGTTCTGGTGGTTTTATAGATTATCTACTGACCAAACCTGCCTCCGTCAGCCTTCTTCTCACGGTAAGAGCAGACACATCCGTTAGTGCGCCGAGCATGAGCTTGTATTCCAGTGCAGAGGGGTGGGGGTCATTTGAAACAGTTATTTTAGTCACATCCTCCGAACCTTAAAGTAGTTAATTTATGTATTTATAAATAATTCTGAGTAGTGTTATTCAATACAATAAAATGTCTTAAATCTTAAAACACGAGATTGGAGACCATCTAATCTCTTTTGATTCTTGAATGAACAGATTTCCAAATGTATGACATACCTTTGCAAAACACCCTGTATATAAGTTATATACTCTCCTCGCATTTGTTGTGCTACTCGTAAATCAACCTACTATCCCACAGCTAGAGGGTTGAAGTAGCGTTGACTGTTATTGTCACTTATACGCGTATATATTTTTATTTTTACTGTTTTTAAATGTTCCTTGTTCTCGAGTTAAAGTCCCAGCCATCTTAATTGTTGAGCTTTTACGTCACCAACTCTCTGCATGATTCCATTCATGTATTTATTTGTTACTTCTTTTTGTACCGTATTTCAGCATATATTTTTCTGAGTATTATTTACACACTTTAAAAATAGATACTAAACAATTATAAATGTAAAGAGCTGGCATTGTCAATGAAATATCTCGTCAAATAAACTGGACGTAGATGAAGAAGCACATTGGAATATCTGTGTTGTCTTATGGTAGTGAGGTTTGGATGATGGAACGCCGAATAAACGATTAGTGATGGGGAGAATCGAGAACTTCGTTCTCGAGAACATTTAGGAATCGAGTACTAAAAACGAGAACCGAGAACAGTTTTCTAAGGTATCGAGTACCGAGTACCGAGACCCGAGACGCGCGCACTAACCACTGAAAAGCGAGACCTGAGCACCGAGTAGTAAAAACAATGCACCTTGCCGTTGCCAGTTTAAAGAGATCACACGTTGAGAGGCACGTTCGTCGTGCTTTATAAACATACTTAAGCATAAACATTTTGTTTGTGTATATTGTAAGATATCACCAAAATATTAAAGCAATAATTCAAATCTAATACTACTACTAATAAAAACTATAAGTTTAACTATAAAATTACAAGCCGTTATCAGTTGTAGAATATGAAGGCGTTCGTGAGTAGACAAAGGCATTAAATTCATAATATGTGTTGCCTAGTCGGGGTACTTTATCTAAGTATGAGTTTCAACGTTTAAAGTTCTCTGAAGTCGGTTCTCGGTTAATGAAAGTTCTCGATTTTCTGTTATAGTTTCTCGCTCATGTTCTCGGTTAATTCGAGTTCTCAATATTATGTTCTCGGTTCTCGCTCAAGTTCTCGGTTCTCGGTTAATTCTAGTTCTCGGTTCTTGTTAAAGTTCTCGACTTTCTGTTCTCGATTCTCGTTCAAGTTCTCGAGAACTTTCAAGAATCAAGACCATCGACTTTTGATAAGAATCGAGAACAGCTGTTCTCTCGGTGCTTGAAATCCTCCATCACTAGTTGAAATAGACTACTTGCGACGTAGCGCCAGAGTATCGAAACTGCAAAGAGTATTAATTGCAGATCTCAGGGATCAAATGCAAGCGACAGATAATGTCGTTCAATGGATTCAAAATCGAGGTCTTAAATAAGTTCGCCACTGTATCCGCCTGGACGAAGCGATGGGCCAAGAAACATTTTAACTCCAGGCCGACGTAAGCGGGAACATATTCGACTGTCTTTGAATAATGGCATAAGGCAGGTCATAATAACCCGAGGATTGAACGAAGACAATGGCTCACGCTATCATTCTTATTGTTTCTTAATTTGAAGATATCGTGTGTCAAAATAGGAGTTGATAAGATTATTTCAAAATGTATGCTTTAAAATTAACGCAGTATAAATAGGTCTTAAAGATATTAACGAAAATTAATTTAGGAATGATGCTATAAATTTGCTCTAAATAAATCGTTTGTAATGGGTGAATCTTCTAACGACGAAGCGACGCATTGCTCGCATCGGAACAGTGTCGGATTCACACGGTATCTAAACTTAGTTCAATTCTACGGGTTCTCTAGATCGTCCTAATACTTTTGCCTCATTTCCGTCAGGAAAAGAACAGGCGGTGAACGCCGCTGGGGTTCCTCCTCTTTTTATGGCGTATATTCTTGCCCTCTCTGTCACCATTAGGTCTCTCGGTACCGCCATGGCCAGGACCTCCGCAGCGACCCTGGAGATGGTGCGATAACCCCGGGTGTTTCCCTCAGGGCGCTAGTGCACAGCGGGCCTCAGTCTTTCGGCGTTGTGCCGTGTCGATGGCTGCATAGAGCAACTGCGAGCGACACCCTCGGCAAACGTCTCCTCTTTTACTCAATTGGGCTTCCGATGTTGCGAAGCAGCCTGATCAGGGCTGCTTAATCCAGGTTTTCCCTGGCTTCTAGAACCTGGGAGGTGTGGTTAGTATTAATGAGAGATCCTGTCCTTGCAGTCGTATCGTGGTAGCTTCCCGGATGTTTGCCCTCCGAATGGTGAGCAAGGCGGCCTTATTTTTAGCCACCGGTTCCAGATTTCCATTCCGCTACTTTATCTACTACTTCCCTACTTTTAGTAATTGTTTCGTACAAGTCCCTTGCTCTAGCTACTATTGCCAGATCATCAGCGAAGGCGATGGTGGTAACATATTCGGGCAGCTCCAGCCGTAGGGCGTCATCCTCGGCTACATTTCACAGGACCAGTACAGAACCTTGTGGTAGCCCCGCGTAACCTCCAATTTCTACAGCCCTCGGATGCCTTCGTGCTTCTTGTTCACTAAGATAACCCTATATTATCCTAAGATTATATAAGTTTTAGAGCCTCTGGTATCTTCCTTCGTCACACTGCTGCTATGATCTATGATGGCCACCTGCAGTATTGACACAATTTGTTACCTCTAGGGTAACCATCATACAGTGCCTGTCTTCTCCATGTTTCTGTGTTCGACTCTGAAGCGAGATTTCGGGTTGCTATTATGGCGTCCGTCGTTGGAACGTCCTTTTTGGAACCCGTACTGCCGGTCGTAGTTTCGAGGGCCTCGGCAATACGGTCCGCTATCACTCCCGCGGTATTCGCCACTCCGTCTAGTAAGCATAGGGGGCGGTAAGCCGTCGGCTCACAGCTTACAACCCTGGTTTAGGAATGAGTCAGTTTTCTGTTTCCATCTTTTCGGACATATTCCTTCCTTCACGCATCTGTTTACTAGACTTGTTATGTAGGTCCTTAGCAAGTGGTATGATGCAGCTGCTCTCACGACCTCATTGGGTATCCCGTCAGGCCCAGTGGCCAAACATTAAGCACCTGTAAAAACCAACAGACCATATTATTTATAAATATGATAAGTAAGAGCATCCTGAGAATACTCCGCTATGAAATGTCACGTAATACCTTGATTTTCTTCAATCCCTACTTCCAGCCATCTTATCTATTATATCCGTTCTGCTTTACTACTTCTCTCATCGGTCCCTATTTGTTTCTGTAATTTTTTTTGCACTTCGGTCCTGCTATCTCCATTTCAGCTATAATCGGAGCTCTTTTCGAAGTTGTTTATCTAGTTAAATAATAGTTTGTTGTTAACTCTTTTCATTTATTGTTTCTTATCTGTACTACGTCGTAATCACTAGTTTGATCATTTAGTTTCGAGACATTTTAGCGAGAATGTTTCTGATATTTGTCTTTAAGGTAAATGTATTTTGAATTATATCTTCGGGCATAGTGTTTTAATTTGAGTAAAAAGAATATTTATGTTGAGTAATAGACAACCCTCTGAATATTTCTGAAAATAGAAATGTCTGTCAGTGTGTAGTCTATGATAGATTTTGCGGGCAGCATATAAAAGTCCTGGAGATGGAAACCAAATTTCGTATTTTATCTAATTTATGTAATTATGTTCTGACTTGATTAGAATTTGGTACAAACCTCAGATTCTAGGCGTGCGTATGTCTAGGCAGGAGGTGCCAACTGTAGCTAGCCTTCAGAGGAGACTACGGGACACACATAGAGTACATGAACTAGTACATCCTCCAGCGTATTGAAGCACCTCAACAGACGCTGCCAATTTTAGCGTACAATGAATGGCCCGTTACAATTCTGATAAGCTTTCTTAAGTCATCTCTCGACCTATGTAGAATTTAGGCGTTAGTTTTTGCATGCTGACACGTAGTAAGGCTTCCCATCTGTTTTAGCAAGACTCGAGAACATAAAAACAATACTTTACATTAAACAATAGTTTGTCAACAGCATCTATCGATAATGTTTTCGTTTATAGTTCAGGAGCTAGTCCGGGCTGTTCTAAAATAAAAAATAACAGCTCTCGAACCATAAACGAAAGTGCCTCAAACATATAATATGTAACTACTTTGATTTTCCGAATTAAAAGAAACACTTTTTGAAGAAAAATACTGATAGCATCTTGTGAGACGTTTGCCTTATGGAGTCAGTTTGTACAGATCCCCTTCTTCCTGCCAGCATCATTGTAAGATTAAGATTTAATTCAACCATCTCCAATGTTTTACAATTGTCAGAAGTAACATTTTATGTAAAACGTTTCTAAAGTTACTAACAAATAGAAAATATTTATCAGTACGGTTTTTCGTTTGAATGAATAATATATAAAAGTTTTGATAGAGAACTATCAGATAATTCAATATCAAAATATTAGGTATAATTTATTATATTTCATAATGATGCCACTAGTATGGAAAGGGTTAATCAATATGAATGCTATCACAGGCGTAGAGACCAAGAAGGTCCGGGTCATTTATTTTATTTTATTTGCTGAAATTTTGTTGCAATTTTCTTTAATTGTTCCGGCCTGAACATGTAATAGACTTCCCGGCCACTACGCCACTACTATGTCCTCGTGACACATCAAAACAGCACGTGACAAAATAGCCCGCGACAAAATAGCCCCCCAACAAAATAGCACCGACCACTGTTATTGATGCATATTGTAATTTCACACTCATAGGTTTGGTTGGGAGTAGTATATAATATATTGTCACTTTATATTTAACACCTATTATATTAGAACCTGAATGTTTATTATTATGTTTTCAGTTGATTTCTAATTTACTTTCATTGAACTTTATTGTTCCATTCAGGTGAGGTTAGTTAGGTTGTGTTGGCGGCAGTATATTATTTATTATTACACTTTATATTTAATTATGCATATATCAATTATGAATAACACTATACTATTTTTTCGCGGATGTTTTGTCGGCGCGCTCTATGTACTATGCTACTAATATGGAATGAATTATATTTTTATGGTGAATGTTCCGGGTTTCACATATCAGTTGAAGAGTCTTACTTCTTGTTTAGGTTAATGGTCTTTAAAATGTGTAGTTATCTTTTTTTGTTTATTCTCGTCTTGCTTTTAAATATTGGATAGTGGATTTCTTATACTGGATATATGCTGGTTAAGCGATTCACCGACACAAAGTAAATAAATGACCTATTCGAAATCACTAGTCAGGTGGATAAAAGTGCATACACTTTGGGTCATAAATTTTGAATGATGAAATAAGTAATAATAAGTAATAATAAGTAATAATAAGTAATAATAAGTAATAATATGTAATAATAAGTAATAATAAGTAATAATAATATAAGGAAAGTCATAAATGATCCATTATTCAGTTTTATTTCTTTCTAATGTGCAATAAAATGTGAAACAATTATTTATTTCTCAATATTTTCTGTTGACTGAGAGAGATTATTCCCAATTAGGGCGCAGATATTTACAATTTACCAATCTTTGATTTCATCCACTTTTTTGTATGTTGGTATTTTATTTTTTAACATTATCTAATACAGTATTAATAGTGAACTTAGTCGGTCCGGCTAATTTCCGGAAAATAATCTCAAGTTGTTTTAGTATTGACAACTTAAAATTTTGTTAATGAAAAAAATCTGTAAGCACCGCTCTCTACCGACTTTGCGCTAGTTTAGGGACTGTATATACATACAACTGTCGGTTTGATGCGCCTGTTTGTATCTTTGACATTTAAATTAATATGATTTAATGAAGCTACTTCGTCCTATCTCTGAAGAGATACAGAATACGGGCACATAATCACTTATTAATTTCTGTCAAATATAATCTGGCATAAATAATACATTTTATTTAATTTTTAAGCAAATTTGTATGGATATGGTATTTATAATGTTGTTTTTGTAGATTAAGTTCTGTATGCAATCAAATATATAAACGTGAT
Source organism: Lordithon lunulatus (assembly GCA_963942505.1). Taxonomy (NCBI): domain Eukaryota; kingdom Metazoa; phylum Arthropoda; class Insecta; order Coleoptera; family Staphylinidae; genus Lordithon; species Lordithon lunulatus. Next base: position 49,891,096 of record OZ012666.1, on the reverse strand, counting down.
TTAATGATTGATTAAAGCGGTTACATCTTATTATAATTGACGGACAGATTCAAGGTTAGCAAGCTAGTCAAGATAGTAGTAGTTACTGTATTTGTTACAACTTTGTAACTGACTATCGACATTTGAGTCCTTGTGTATGTGTATGTATGTGAGTATTAGGACTCGCTACTTGATTTGTTGTTAACTAGACAAGATATTTAATTATATTGGTCAAAATAACGCAAATAAAATCATACTTTCGTAATCATAAAGTTTACAGAATGACGATCTTAAAAAATATGATGTTGATACAGACGCCTGATAGAACTTTAGGACTATTTAAAGTCCCGTTAAAGCAACTGTAGGTCTTGTGAGACAAGTGTACATTGTTATGTATGATAAAGTATTGTGCTATAACTACAACACAATTTTATTTATATGTTGATACAACCGGAATATTGCTACAACCAGATCTTACATATCATGTATTTTGCTCTATATATAGTCATTGTATATCTACTGGAATAACAACTCGACATAATATTTAAAATTGCATAATAAAAGAGCGATATCGTTGGACAATACGAAAAATATATAATATTTGAATATCAACGTTAATAATACCACTATACGAGTGTGTGCTCGCGCTGCAATATTGTTTACAATGCAAATGCTAGGGGATGCTATATCTTTCTCGTTTCATCTTCGATGTGAACAATGACAAACAGTATTTGTCAACGCGGATTTGCATTCGTAGTGTTTGTTATTTATGAAACATAATTTACATATACTTGTGGAATAGTATATTTATTGAAATTGTCATATTAGATAGCAGCTATGAGTATCAAACTTTTCACGTGTTGTCGTTTCCACTTTGTGTGAGTATCACATCGCATCGCATTTCGCTAGCGATCTTTACTTACCCAAAAACGTTATCTATGTATCCTAACCACCTGTGCTTTCAGAGTTGGAATGTAGAAATCCCGATAGGAGTTAATTAATATAATAACCTAATTAGTTTGGACGTTGTATACAGCATTGCCCCGGGTGACCCAGCAGTACATAACGTAATTCCTGTTGCAATATTGTAAACTAATAGAGTATTTTAATATTAGACCCATACATGCTACTGGTTCCAGTTAACGGTTTAATTAAGGCTGTATCGTCATAAGGCATCGCGTTACGGCAGCCAACAGCCATTTAGCTGCTGGATAATATCTCCGTTGAATGCTGCCATTTGTACCCCCTATTTATAACTGGATCCCTCCCGTATTATATAAATTTTAATGCTCTTTATGTTTATATTTTACTCTTATCACCCCCGCGTTCCAAAAAGCCCATTAAAACTTCACATTTCTTATCGACTTGTTTTATATAATTTTGCTCTCCCTAATTTCTGTTACCATTTGATTATAAAATTTTGAGGGCTTTATAACATTTTCTCTTAGAATTATGATCGTATAACATTTTTAACTATTAATATTAAAGCAAATTTATTAGCTGATAATGTCAAGCGTATAATAAAACATGGGATTTCACGGATTATTTTTTAGCATTGCTTTCACCGCATCCCATGAATCCTTAACCTTAATGCGCTTACCGTTCTAAGCATGAAAAACGCTTTATGATCGGCCCCAATAAAACAAATACAAACCAGCCTCGGTTAAGGAGAGTTAGGTGGTATTTTTAAATCCGCACACAAAAAGATACAGATATGTTGACATATAAAACTCTTGGATTTGTTTACGATTACCGTAAATTGCAGCTCGAATGCGTTTTCTTTTTCCGGCGCGCGTAAACTCTTATATTTTATTGTGCCTGTAATATGTGCATAAACGTTTTATTCGTCTCTCGCAAATGCGCGATTCGTTCAAGGTGTTACATTTTTAAAAACAGGGTCTCGTTTATTTAGAGCACTTAATCTATTCGGGCGGATCGTGTAAGCGGCCTCTGCTTGTTTATAGTTTTCAGCGTATTTATGCCGCCATAAATAACAATTCGAGCGTATAATTTTATTTTTCCCCCGTTAAACAAGAACCGTGCGATGAGAGAATCGTTCCGAATTGACGCTTTAATTAAATTTGTACGAAGGACGCAATTTTTATCGGAACGTTTTATGGGCCGTAACGCTAATTTAGAACATATACAGTGGAGTAATACAATAAATATTTTATTTGGTCCAGGGACTGGAAGGTGCGGTATTAAAAATTCATTATGAAATGAAATGTTGAATGATCTATAAGGTTATGGCTATGTGCTGCCGAATTCACGTGTTCGCATGGAAGTGCTTATAATTATTTAATCGCTCATATAAGAAACATATAAGTTATAGCGTACCTGAATGAAGGTGGTATATTATTAATATATTAATAAGGACGAATAATATAATATTTATTATAATCCTATTCATGAAATAATTTGTACTGTGCTATCTATCAATTGGTTTATAGGCAAACTTATAAATATTACAATATATGTTGATAAAATTTCATTCTCAACTGTTTTATCTGTTAATGGGAATAGCGATTAATACCGATTGTGTTTTGAAACATGGGGACAAGATTAATTAATATCTTAGTATAATCAAAATCAAGCTGGTTTATCCGTTTTATGGTGATTTTTAATATTTGAAAATATTTTAACTGGTAATTCGGATGGCGATTTAATACTCATTGAATTTTGAACAATAGGGGAGATTAATTTAGTTTGTACATATCCCAATCTCTCAAAAATCAAGTTGTGTTCCTCCTTTTATGACCATTTTTATATATGAAAGTGCCTGAGATCCCTTTAAAACCAAGGAAAGTCGTTCGGTTGCTGAATTTCCTCTGCTAGAGCGGTACACTTTCTTCAGTTGGCGACTTTGTAACTAATATCAGATCATTGGGCTTGTCAAATTGTACGAATACATTAATTTCAATGTTTGGACATCTGAATCCTGTTTAATTTTATTATTTGACACTTATTTAGATGTTTTCTATTAAATAACATTATTTTAATACAAACTTTATTTTATTCTAATCAATTCAAGTCAATTATTATGTCGCCAAAAGGCGTTAAAGTTATAAAACAGTACTTCCTTGTATTAAATTAACTAGGTTAAAGTAAAATTTAATTTCTATAAAATATTGTCAAGTTGGTTTCTTGTATATATGGCGCACTATCACTGTAAAATTAATTAAAACTAGATGATTAATTAAAAGTTTAATTATTTTAATTACATATATTTTTTATTAATACAAATATTTAATGTAATTTACAATTTTTATAATTATTATACGTTTCTTTTAAACACTAATTTTATATAATTATAAATTGTGACATACACATCTGCAGGTTTACTTTCATTTTCATTTATTCATATAGTTTAAATCTATACTGTACATGTAAACGTAGCGCAATATTTATATTCCTGCTATATGTACATTATTTTAGTTAAGCTAGCAAGCAATTTCTTAATTAAAGTTAGTCGGGAGAAAATAACATTGATTTTCTTGTTTCAGGTGAGTGTTTTCCTTGTACGTGTACTTCCCCACGCGGATAGTGGTAAGTAATTTGTACCTTTTCAAATTCGCAAGTGGAAAGTGGGCCAAAGGACGGAACTTTGTTTTCTTCAACGACTTTGAAAGTGCAGCGAGATACTTTTTACGCTGCAGGCGGCTACTTCAAATCAACAATAGATTAGTGAGGCGGAAAACTTTCCTCAGTTGACATTATAATGTGTTTTTATTTAAATGACATGCTGAACCGAATACAATGACTGGTCGCTGAGTAATTGTTTCAAAGTTGATTTCACGCCAGACGGAGGGTTATTAATTTCAATAAACTCCATTCATAAAGCGGCATTATGTTAATTGTTTGCGCAGACGTTTTGTCGTGCTATTATGAAATTAATAATCCTATTTAATGTTTGAGAAACTATTTGTTTCGATCATATTAATTTGTAAGCGTAATTAATTGCATGTTTCGGGTATATTTTCGTTAGTTATCCTCCGTGAAATTGGGAGGTTTGCGGACGCCGACTATAATCGCTAAAGTATGTGGACGTTCGAGTTTAAACCGCTGGAAGTCCATAAAGTCGGATTCTTAACGGTGCACTCCTGGAAATAAAACGCGCTCCTGGAATGCTTTTCGATTCAGCTTTTAATACACAAACGCTTCCCCGAAGCGATTCGCAACACAAAGGACGGATGTGTAGTCGAGCTTATTACCATCATGACAATTGTTAATCGAATGTTTTTCTACGCTCTACAATCTCGTTTCGTTTATATAAGGATGTGTGCATTTTCATCATCGCCCGATAACGTTTTATCAAAATCCATCTACCTTGGTCCTTCGACATATCTGCCACTGACACGCGATCTTTCCGCGCTGTCAGGATCTTCATTCGCCGAGCACGTTTTCTTATGAGCTTCCGGGCGGACCGCGCTCGTCCTTCCTGCGGTAAATCCGATCGTTTCTTATCGCTGGGCGTGCGTTCATAGTATTCTGATCGGGGATTTTAGGGGTTTATTTTAAAATTTGCTTTTGCTGTAATACCGGTCTCCTGACTATGATTGCCATTCATATCCTCGTGCCGCAATTTCAAAGGATTACTGCATAGATTATGGTATCAACGTATCAATTATGCCAATAACATGGATATTGGTAATCCTGCTGAAGTGTTTTTGACATTCTCCACTAAATTATCTATCCAATGTCATTCTTTAACTTAAGCATGATCAACCATCTGCTATCACTTAATTTGTTTAATATGGTTCTGGTACTTTCTTCTCATTGCTGACGTAACATATATGTCAATATGTCTTATACTATTGTCCTATTATTTATCTATACACTATCGTTCCTTAGCTTGAGCAAGAGCAACCTACAACTCATTACTTAATTTGATCTCCCAAACTTAAAATATTATTACTAACATATGAATAAGTTCTGCCTACATTGTGAACTTTATTATTTTATTTCACAACGTACACATTTGTTACGCCCGACACAGTGTAAGATAATGAGGAATAAAGCGGCTAGACCAGATTGAGGGGGCGCAGTTTTACCTTCAAATATTGTGCATACCGGCACAGAATAGCTATGTTCTTTAAAGTTAAAAATGTTGGCGCTATTTTTGCCTATTCGGAGGAACCTGCCCTGTCATCGATATTCAACACATTAGTGATCTGAGAGCGGGATAGTTACATAATCGTAGATAAGTATAGATATAACTCAAAAAGTGAGTTACTATAAATTATAATTAAACTTCACTACATTAATATTCAATTATTAAATATCATTAAATTTATGAAAACATTTTATGGATTTGGATATTTTCTGTTGTTTTCCGCATTTACTGTTGATTTCATAGTGCGGTGTATAATAAAATCCGTTCAGATTAATGCTGTAAGTGAGGGACCATGCAGCAAATAAAGCACAAAGTGGACCCTAAAACTTGGCGAAATAGCTAGGTGCTCGCAAATTACCGGAAAGCGCAAGCCATTCAAATCCGAAGTAAAGCTCTGCACAAGTAAAGCACTATTAGGGATTGCTGATTTGTTCCCTAACAGCTTATGTGATCGTAGTAACTTTTTAATGACAGCTTGTTTAAATATACACATGGAATTAAAATAGATTAACATGGATTAATTATATTATGCTCAAACTTGACAATTTGTAGTAAAAACTTTAAATAGCGTTGATGCCTACTGAAAGTAGCAATAAACATGAATTTGGAATTAATGAACTTGAGCAAGGTTTTTTCTGTGAATGGAAAAACGACAATTGTGCGCTCAGGTGGCGTTTTCCTGAAATAGACTTTTACACATTTAAAACAAGAAGGGCAATTTTACAATATACGGTGCAAAAACCCAAGAAACAGATTTTATAGTATTTATAATAATTTCAAGTCGCACCACGACTGCAGAATTTAATGATTGGGAATATTTAATTTGAATTATTCATATCAGTTTATAATCTTTGGTTATCCAACATTTTTCTAAGTTATTTAACACTGCGATGAGGACAGTTTTAATACTATCAACAATGAACAAATTTACATTAAATATTGTTGGAATATTTCAAAGGATATCTCATTTAGATAAAAATCAACTATACTCTTTTTTTAATTAGCATTCATTCATTAGTCGAAACCTATTAACTTGTAATAGTATACGTAAAATATTTACAATTACGATTATCACAATAATTTGCATTTATAGATATAATTGTGTATTGAAACACTCAGACATTGCGATGTTCGAGGGTTGTGCCAAAATGAAATCAATGAAAAAAAAAATTTGAGAAAAAATATATTTATATCTCAACGTGGTCCTTTTAGCTCGCTATACTTTTCCATGGTATATAGATTCGATACCATGTTTATAATGAGATCCGTAACCACCCATCAATCTCAGACTTTTCGAAAGATTTAGATCCCTTAGATTCTCTTTTCAAAGATTAAAATATGGCTCGCTGGTAATAGATTTGCCAACAGTTAATAGGTGACCTGTTGGCAAATCCATTACCATCGAGCTTAAAATATGGCTAAATTTGAAAAGAGAATCCGAGGGATCTAAATCTTGCGAATAGAGAGAATAGCAGAAGACGTTTCTCATTCTGTAGAATGTGCTGCGAGCTATTTCCTATTTTGCACACTACATCATCCGTGTAATTTATATTGATTGTAATGTTCGATATTATTTAACAAACGTATTTGGTTAAGGAAGTGCATATTTCCTGTGGCCTTTGTTAAGGAGGAACATACCTCATGTGGGGTATGTAAAGATGTAATTTGAACTTTAACTCTTTGGTTTTGGTCACCGTGATAACGGATGTGTGAAGTGGTGCATTGTCTTGATGAAAAATTACTTGATTTTTCGTTTTTTCTTAATTACATAACTCAAACGCTGCAATAAGTTCACATAACACTCGAGATTGATTGTTTTTCCTCTTAGAAGATACACAATGAAAATTATTCCACGGGTAACTGACGCCATGACTTTGCCTGCAGATAGAACAGTATTCACCTTCCCATAATAGTTGTTGATTATTTTTCCATTTTGAAGACAATCAATGAAAATTATTCCAGGCACATCCCAAGAACGCGATGGCCTTGTCTGCAGATGGAATTGTCTTCGCCGTCTTTGGAGCCGATTATCCCCTTTCAATTCATTGTTTTGACTGTTCCTAAACATCAAGTGTGAAGGTTGGAAGAAATATGGACGCAGCATCCCATATTTCTTCCAAGATTATGAATCGACGAAAAAACTCGGCTTATTGCTGTCAAGCAACGCCAAACGCTTGATTGAAACATCTTCAGGGGCTGGTTTTATTCCATTATGAGCTGACCCGGCACCCAGCATTCTTATATTTTAGTCATTATGGGATGTATAGCACTTTCTGAAATGCCTACCATGTTTACTAGCTCGCACACTTTCACTCGACGGTCGTCGTTTAATACCATTTTGTGGATTTCTTCTTACCGAAAGCCGCGCGGCTTGTGATGGCGATATTCCATGTTCCATGTCCAGCTATCCCTCCATCTCATTGGTGGTCTTTCGAGTGTGTTTTGTGCGTGTTACCTTTATTCGTCCCACTCACGTCGTCTGCTTCGTACTCATTTTGCAATTTTGGGTGCGTTTCATGTTTCTAGTTTTTTTGTGTTAATTTTGCAATCCAACAATGTATAGCTAGATATTATGTGTAGGGTCTTCATTTCCATGACTCTTTGTCGTGGTGCTAGTTCTAGTTTCCGCTACTTATGTTAGTATGGGTCTGATACATGCTTTATATATGCTGGTTTTACTCGATTAATATATGTTTATTCTCCCATAAGGGTCTGCACAGTGCACCTGATATCCTTGTCACCTTCACGATAATCGAATGCGGACACTCGTTCGATGATATCCTGCACTTTGTACCTACTTGAAGATTTGCGATGACTAGGCTTTTAGTTTTGGTGGTAGAGATTTGCATATTAACCCTGTTGCATGCTGATTTGAATGTGTTTAACAGCCGTTGAAGTTCATTTTCATAATTTGTATCCGTGGGTTGCTCTGTCCAAGCTTACGATTATTTTGTCCATTGGAAGGTTGAATAGTTAAGGTCTGAGACCCTGTTGTATTCTTGCCTTAATTTTGATTTCTGTTTCTTCGCCATTCGCAGTTCTTTGTTTTGTCTTATTGTCTGTGATTAGTTGTCTTTTTATGTCGTATTACTTTCGGATGTATGTTTTTCTTATTAATAGCTTTGAGCACGTCGAAAAGTCGCACTTTATAGAATGCCTTTTCGAGGTTGACAAAGCAGAGATTTTCAGGTTCATTAAATTGTAGTCATTTTCCCGCTATTTGACGAACCACATATACGGCGTCTGTCGTCGAGCGGTTTACCTGAAACCTTGATATTCCTCTCACATTGTTACCCTTTTAGCGATATTATCCGCCAGAAGTGTTGTGAATATTTTCATTGAGGTGTCAAGTAGGCAGAGGCATCGCTTGTAATTTGGGTCGTCTAGTCTACCTTTCTCATGAAAAGCGATGGGTATGTTCTGCTTCCATTCTTCTGGTACTTGTGTGGCAGAAAGGATCTTATTAAATAGCTTTGCTATTTGTTCTGCCAGTGGTTGTCCTTTTATTTTAATAATTTGTTTCTGGTGTGGTTTGGACTCAGTGCTTATCCATTGTTCAGTCTCGCCAGTGTTGCCTCTACATCCTCTATCTTGATATAGTCTAGTATTTGGGTGTCATCTGTGAGTATTGATATATTGTTCAATTTATTGTCTTCCTGTGAGTACAGGTGTATTAGAAATAGTCCCAGCTATTACTGGCACTTTACGGCGCTAATCTACACTGTTTATGACCTCTTTTCTGAGACCCTTAGAATCTTCCAACTCCTGTTTTGAGTTCCGTATATATCATTCTCCATCTCTCTGCTAAACTCATCCCAATGGTTACTTTTGATGTCGCGAATTCGATTGGTTGTTCTTATCGGTATGTAGTTTACACGGTCATACGTGCATTCGTGATTCTGATTCTGGTTGTATCAGTTTGTTTGATTGGGTTCATGTGTATCTAATTATCAAGTCATCGTTGATTAAGCCCTTTAGTACTTTCGTTTCTGTGCAATTAATGTTGTTTTCTCCCATTTTTATATCTCCTTTGATGTAGCAGTTCTAGCTATTTTTCCTAGATCCAAATTATGGTCTGATTCGGAGATATCAATGCTCGTATTTCCATGACTTATTCAGGCCTCACATTTTTATTTGTATTGATATAATCTATAGCAGATGTTCCTAGATTCGTGTTCGTATATTGGATTTTATGTTTAAAGCATGTGTTGCACATTATCATTTCATCGTTTGCACAGAAGTAAATTAATGTATGGCTTCTGCTATTTTGTGTTGGTTCATTAAATCTATTCCTAACTCCTGGTACGATAGAGCTTCCAACCCTGGCTTTTAAGTCGCCTAAGATGTTATCGTGTCCTTGTTAGGTATAACTTTTATAATTTCTTGATGTTCTTCGTAAAAGAGTGTTACTTTTTGAGCGGGTTTGCTTGCATATACCGATAGGTGAAGATTTTGTGTTTGGCTGGTCCTCATTGTTATGCGGAGGATTCTGTTTCTGTGGTGTGTTATATTGCTTATTAGATGTGCTAGCTTGGATTTGGACATCCCCGTGGCAGATGCAGTGCGATCACATCCGCTTTTCATGAAAAAAAATAATGAATACGCAATTAGGGTACTGAGTAGATTCATAATTTCGAAATGTCGATTCTACTTCGTGGAATCTAGGTACTGGTATTTGTTAGACATCAGGTATTCTAGCACTTGTTATAAATAACATGCATGATACCCTCATAGAAATTGTCTGATAATATTGTTTATGAGTGATGTTCGTATTAATAAACCAAATCAATGTTCCAATTAAGGTAATTTAAATTATCCTACACACATAATCAAAAAATGTATTCAACACGTGATTTTGTATTTTTTCTAAACAAAACTGACAACAAATTGGAGGTAATTTACCCGATAATATCCTAAAAGATCTAAGAACGGGTTTGGTGATTATTTTTAAAATGCCTGCTGGAAAAATACATTCCTATAATATAAAATGAAGACAATGTTTTGAAGTCGACCGACCTTTCGGTTAGGTGTGACTTTTGTGCTAACAGTGCATAACGCTGGTTCGAATTCCATCGAGGGTGTTATCTTTTATGTTTTTTATTCAATATTTGATTATTTTATTTTTTTTATTAATAGCAATCTTTTAAGTAAGAGTTTGGTTTTTATATATTAAAAATTAATTTATCCGTCGTGCAATAAGCTTTTGGCAATTGATTCCTGATACACTATCGAATGACGGGAATTTCAGCTAGTAATAGTAATAATAACAAAAATAATAACAATATAATATCATGTGCTTGACTTTTATAAAAAACGTATTCCCTTCCCAACCTTAGACATGAAAAAGATAACTAATCATTAGGTCTAATCCACTGCTGAAATTAGGTAAAGTTAAACCTGTAGAATATCACTTGAAAAGGATCACAGAAAAAGTTTAAAATCAAATGGTGATATGATAATGGTGAACATCATCTAGTACCGTATATTGTTAATTCAATTGAGGGCGAAATGTCTACGGTTAGGAGCGTTTCCAAAGAAACAGTATTTTGTTAGAATTATAGTAACATGAATTATGCCAGTTCTACTCTTTGTTCTAATTTATGCCCACAGGTATACCGAAACGCATGCGAATGAGGTCTATATAAATATCTAACTTGCGACAGTGCTTGGAAGTAATTGAGTAATGATCCTGAAATGTATCTCCTTTTCACCTAAAATGTCCTTCTATAGACGTATTGTATGTAAAAATGAATAATACATATTTGCATAAAAAACACCCATCTTTATCTATCTTTATCTCAAGGGCTTTTTCGCCAGTAAATAGAGAAGTTGTTCAGAAAAGCTCTGAAAAAACAAATAGGATTATTAAATTTCCAATATCAGGTCTCAAATTATAAGCCTTCCACATTTAGGGTCCATTTTGTTTGCTTCTCGTATGCATTAAATTTCCGCCCGAATGCCTCGTCCACTCTGTTGATATTATTCTTGGCAAAGTCAAACAAATACACAAGTGTCCACCTTGCGTTTACTTACTAAGTGTTTAGGACATGATGTTGTAAGACATTGGGATTCTAAAACTAATCCAAGCTTTAGTTTGAAAAGGGTTTGTTTCTGAGCAGCTTTAATGAATATACATTGTGAGGCTAATAATCCTATTATAACAGAGATTGTAATGTGTATTAGTTTCAATTATTGGTTATATGCGAGATTTTTTAAAACTCCTCAAATCCCAATTTAAAATATGTATAGCTACACTAATTTAATTTTATACATCGTAATTGATTCGAAATTTCGTCCAGTTTCCCAACTAAGCTCTCGTCTGCATGTCTGGCAGCGAGGTTTGAATACAAACGAGATTGAAGTGCGCGATAGAGTAGCGGTGTACAATACGGGAGTCACCAAACTCGCCCTGTACATAATTAAATAATGAGGGCTCTGGTGGCGGCGTGTTTTAATTTTTCTTTTTTTTTTGAGGGCGGGGTGAGACTTTTCAGATTTAGAGGAGAGCCGCGCCGGATTACAATGGTTTTAGTGTCGGTGTAGTGACCGCGACGCGCAGGTCGAAGCTGCAGGAGAGTTCACTGCGAACGAGCGTCGGTGTGCGCCTAGAGCGGCGTCAGTGTTGGTTGGGCCGTCGCGACGCCGTCTCTCCGACCACTTATTCGCGATGACACATGCTCATCATGCTCAATTACCATCTCACATGTGCTGCCTCGAGCACGATACACTCGCACACGAGCATCACATAGTCGTGTCCGATACGCGCGAACAACGTGACATATCACTATTCGGATTTTGCTAAGTTTAATTCAAAACGAAGGAATTGAAAGCGCAGTGATAACCAGATGAAAGAAATATATTATATCTAAAGTTTAATCAGAAATGTGTAATTGATCGTTATATTTTGTTATTTAAATAAATATAAACCGTAAAACGCGGACGGGTTAACTAATTATAGTGCAAGAAATTTATTCGATTTAATATGTAGTGAAATTAAATTAATTTGTTGAAGTGTATATATGCATAATTGTTATAATTAATAAGTTGTTGGATATATTTAGATAAATTATATGCTTAGCATAAATTCCTCTTATCGATCTTATACGATACTTGTAATATAATTGTAATAATCTGCATAGCATGTAGCCACTTGCATTATTCTCCTGGTATTCCGATGGAATGTCATTAATTAATCGTTATAATTGTAAAGGGCCGCGTAAAATGCGTTATTTCGGTAACTGTGCGCGTTGTCTATATGCTAATATAAAGCGTTACTGTTAATTTGCCAAGTGCCAAGTAAAATAGTAAAACACAAAGCAGCATTCTAAAATTAATATTAGATGTATAGTTTTCGTTGTGACTGATCGGGGCGACTCTACTTATATATAGGGTTCAAGGTACTTGAAACATATGTTAGCTGGGTGGAAAGAAAAAACGCGACGAGCGTTGTTGTTTCCACACACATTTCCATGTTTGCTCAACGGCGATGATTAGTTATAATAGCGGTGTGCACATATAAACATGACTTGGATTCTGTAAATATTCGTAGACGTGTTATTCGGTGTTATCTTTATTTATAAATACTATCGGTTAATGATTGATTCATTGCTGGAATTAAGCAAAAACGGTATTTTTTGTATTAACATCTGGCTGTATTGTATTGATTTTCAGCAGTCAACTTGTTTTAATGTAAAAATTTGTTCTGAAAGGTATGGATTTATGAGGCTGCTATAAATCTCGCCCTCTTTGTCATGTTGGCAGTTGTGATTAAGTTTTTTTTATGGTTCGCTATAGTATGAAGCTCACTAGCTAAAAGTTACGAGGTTTATTACTATGACAAAGAAATACAAATTTGCTACGTGTTTAGTATTTATGTTTTGATTGTTTTTTTTTTTGTATACGGCTCCAGGAAAACGTGCTATTTAATTATTCAAAGTTATGAACTTTGAAGAAAATGTATTTAGGTAAAGTTGTATTTTATATTTGCATCTTTACGGTTAGGTGTGTTGAGACTAACTATTAAAATAAACAATATTTTTATAAAATTAGAGTAAAATGAATTATGACAGTTGTATTATCAATTCTATTTAATAAGATATACAGATATACTCGGTAACTACTAAAAAATCGTAGTATTTGATTAGCATGGAGAGAGAATAATAACTTTATTTAAAGAAAATAAAATACAGTTGTTTACATAACTTAATTCATATGTTAGTTTGTTTCCTTTAAACGGTCTATCGACCCCAAAGTTTTTCGGCCCTGATTCACTTGGTTAGTCATTATTTAACGTGAGCAAACCCCAAAAAATATGCTGAATAATATGAATGAAATACTATTAATTGGAAATTAAAAATATGTTTTTTAAATTTTAATTTTCAGATTGTTATGTAAATCTATATACATTTCCAATTGATTGTTCTAAATTATTTGTATCTATAATCTCGATATTAAAAAAAAACTACATTTTACCTGAATAGAATGTATATATTTTTTAAATTTATACAGGTTAAATGACAATTCACAATAAAAGCGCAGTATTGGTAACTTACCAGTAAGCAACGTTTTGCATGTCTATAAAAGTCAACACATTAAGAATTGGGCTGTACGGTGTGGGGTAATTAAGGTAGAGGTAATTACCCATGTTCTGTCATATTTACCACATTGCTGTAAACGCCTGAATTTTTATACATGTGTAAAATTTAGTTTAAAAGTAATTCTCTGGCTATTTAGCAGAAGCTGCTATGTCAATATGACTAACTTTTCAGAAGAGCCAAAATAATCAGGTTTCTTGACTATTGTGATATATCAGGTTTTAACAACTGTCAATATACCCACTTTCCGTTTGGATTTTACATGTCAGCGTTTGACAGATTACAGAAAACATACTGGTTATTGAAATCATACTAAGTAGACAGCTTCTGGCGAATAGCCACAGAAGCTGGGCAAATCCCCGAACTGTACCATACTTCTAATATGAAAGAAATATGATACAATAAATTAAACATAATATTAATTTTATAAATATTACATTTAAATCACTACTTTGTAACACTTATATTTAATAGAATCAACAAATTTAATTTTAATTCGCCACCTAAATTCCATATTCACAAACAACTTTAATGGCTACTGTTACGCTGAATTTTTGGATCCAGGATGTAAGCACATAAAAACAGGAGTACTTATATTTGTTTTTAGTAGATCCTGCATGTCCGACATTTTAGCATAATAATTGCTGATACGTTTTTTAGTTGCAAAGGGCGTAATTTAAATCGTATCCGCTTTACATTTTATTCTAATTCAACATAAATGCTAAGCGTTCATAAAAAATTAAAAGTAAATTGCTGATTAAATAATCCGATAATAATGAGAGTATTATTTGTAAACGTATGTATGGATCATCTTAAATTCTTAAATTCTGTCTGATGTAAGTTTACTTTAAAGATAGTTATTCATAAATACAGTTCTGATACATAACCAATAATGAGGGCTCTGGTGGCGGCGTGTTTTCATTTTTCTATTTTTTTAGGACGGGGTGAGACTTTTTAGATATAGCGGTTTTTTGAAAATCTCAATATAATTGCTTAATTAATTCCAATTAGATTTTAAATAAATTCAATTCAATTTCCGCCATGCAAAAAGTTAATCTCAAAAGAATAAACGACCAGTTCAATAATATTGAATATTGAAATGTCCGGGTTGTTTCAAATTGGGACTTAAATTAATACCAGTGTAGGTATGAAAATGTTAAATAGCTATATTTAAATTTTAATGATCTTAATCACGCACTCAAGCACTCAAAAATTATGTGAAAGTGAGCACATTAATAATCCTAAATACGCCTTAATGGAGGTATGTGATATATTACAAGCAAAGTACACCTGAGGTTACGAACTATGTATACATATAATTAATGATAATTTATAATTACTATTATATGCAATATTCACACGAGTAGTTAATAATAAAAATGTCTTAATGTTTATTTTAACAGCGTCAATAGTTATACGGTTATTAAACTGCGATCGGATCCCGGTCAAGCAGAGTTCAATTCCGCAACCGAACTCCCCAAATATGCACATGATTTTGTCTAGTTAGTAATGCCAATTAAAGCACTTGACAGAGCAAAGACGTCCAATTTGTTTTACTTACCGTTACAAACGATTCCTTTCTTTGATCATTTTCTGACATAATCTTTTTGAAGGCTCTTGCGATAGTTTGAGGAAGTACAGAAAATAATAGTAATAATTAAATGTCAGATCTCCAGTCAAATATAAATTTGAACATTCATGATTTATTATCTTAAAACATACATATTTTCAATACACTATTAGTGCTTTCATCTTGATGCAATCCGGAATTAAATCTGACAAGTTATGTTGTGATGCAATAGTACCAGTTAGTTATCCGTAAGTGTTTCTAAGTAATATTTATAATTAACTACATAATTGTTTAATAATAATAATAATAAAAAGCTTTATTTGTTCAACAGAGCGAACTCCAATTACAGGATAACAACAAATTAATTCATAAATGTTAATACTGAATTATTGATTTTTAAACTATTTCCTATATCTATATGTTTGACGAAAACATGCAGTTTACATAAATTGAATGTATGTTTTTGAAATATGGAGACAGGAAAGTGCCATTTCTGTCAGTCATATATGTTTGCCATTATAGTAAAATAATCAAAATAATGCATAAGAATTTTATTCTGGGAATCTGAGAACTACAGTTGGTAAACATGGATTCTTCCCCTACAGATTTCCACAAAAACATAATAAGGACGAAACAAAATACTAGACAATTTATCTTATAAACTGTTTTGGCACCGTTTTGAGCAACACATGCTTCAAATCGTTTTCGACGTTCGTGATTCGTTGTTTTTCTTATCTGTTCCGCACATATTTGGCACATGCAAGACTAATGTTATTTTTAGTTCCTGTAGATTTTGAGGGTAATCTGCGTAAACCACAGTGTTTAGGTAACCCCACAAAAAATAGCGGGAAAGTGACTGGGAAACGGTTTTATCAAGTTTTTTTTTCCTGATTTTGCTCTAATTTTGATGGGATCACCCCAACTCGTTTTCCCAGTCAATTTGCAAATATGGTCGCTATCCATTCAATCGTTTCCCCGAAAGTTTGTTCACAAACATATTAATATCCACACACACACACATTCGCACACACAGCACGCACAGATATTTTCCAAAAATAGTCTATTTCAATTAGAAAAGTCTTAATTAGCAATTCGATTTTTTTCGCGAAACCAATACCTTCTTTATACAGCAGCGCTGTATTTGGAAGGTAATAAGGTCCTAATAGCTGATCTCCTATTAGTCCACACCAGACATTAGTGCTCCAAGTGGTTTGATTGATTTAAATCTCTCGTCCAATGTGGATTTTCATCTGACCAAAATCGATTATTTTGTTTATTAATTACTCCATTATTGGTAAATTTTGATTCGTCCGTCTTCAAAATGTGTCCTAAAAACATTATTCCAATTCCACAATTGTCCAAAAAAAAATAGATGATAGTCTTCGATCCAAATCGCCTGGCCTTAAACTGTGTAGGAAATTTTAGATGTAGGTATGCGTGCATCTTATCCGTAAACGAATCCAAACGAATCCAAACGAAACTCGTATTTCCTATGCCAAATGTCTAATGGGCGACTGAAAATATGTCCCTAAGTAGGTTAAGATTTGCAGTTCCTTTTCTTCGTCAATGACCTGGGGGCTTCTTACGTTGGTTCCGCAAACCTGAAAAATGGCAATTTTTTTCGGACCATTTTTTTCATTTTAACAGAGTAGGTTTGTGGTGGATTAATTCTATTTGGAAACCTCTATGCATATAGCGCAGCGACACCTCTGAAATTACGTCTATATTCACCAAAAATTAACAGCATATCAATTTTTTCGCTATAATTTACCTTGAAATAATAAAAACAATTACACAATTTATAAATATTGACAAATCAACACGATTGGTTAAATGCAACTGTCAAATTCTAGTTTCCATGGCTACGCTACTTTTACTTCAAAACAGTCAATGTGATTGTCTCCAAATCTATAAACGCAATTTCTTTGAAAATTTGTTTATATAACCATATAAACTTATAATTATTGATGAAAATAAATATTATATAAAATGTTGTCCTTTAAAATTCCATTCCCTTTATGATTCCATTCCCAACATATATTTTACCAGTATCTCATAAAATAAACAATAAATCACAAACAATAAACGTAATTTATCAAAGCACTATTATAATACAAAATGCAGTTACGGCCCATTGTTCACGCAAGAACAAAATAAAAGCCTATTCCATTTTGCGAATTTGATGTTTGATTTTATCATTCTGCATATTGCTGATTTTCGCGTAGAGCCGTAGATCCCCCAATAATGAGGTATTATGTAACATGTGCCAAATTTGAAGGCATTTAATTAAGTGATGTGATTAATTACATCGAATTACTAATGTGATGAAATATGGCACGACCCGGCTGCCCATTTACAAATATCGAATAACGCCCAGAATATATGCCCTGTTAGTATTGATTTTCCAACGTTTCATACATATTTTAGAAAGTACATATATACACTTGGGAGACAACAGCACTAGATTTTTAGTTTATTTTGATTAAAGGGGTATTAAATGAAAATAAATACTTTAAAAACTAATAAAGTTCAGGCTTTCTAAATATAAAATTAAAAGCTACATCAACGTTTTATATATAATATTTATAGTTTCTTAGATACCTTAACGAAGTGATTTTCAAAGTGGAGTGGCGAAAATATTTGAGGGGTCATAAACAAATGAAGTAATTTAAAATATGTATACCTTAACGAAGTTATTTTCAAAGTGGAGTGGCGACAATATTTGATGGGTCATACAAAAATGAAGTAATTTAAAATATGTTTAGTAAACTCAATTATTTAGCTAAGTTAATGTCGAAAAATATTTTGTCCAAAGATATACCAATGATAAGTTATTAATGTTTTATGATACAAAAAATAAAACTGCTATTAATCAAAATTATGAGTGATTCAATGCAATTAAACAAAGGAAATTAATTGATTCCTTCTAAATTTTAATTTTGTAAGTGTCAATGACATTCGACACGGTTTCTGGTGAAAACTAGGTACCGAATTTCGTGTTTTTTCGGAAAGGGAATATTACAATTTTAGTCATAAACTAAAGTTCTGGTTATCTAGAGAGGCGATGTCGTAAAAGATATTATTTACAAGGTACTAACAAGTTTTACGTATATATAAATTATTATGATTTCTTAAAAAACGGTATCCCTTTACGAAATGTAATAAAACGTGAATTATCGTGAATGGGGAGAGATTTATTTACTTTTTTGTGAAACGATTTTTGTCAGGTAATGACGTCAGCTATAGGTGCTTTTATTGTACCATTTTGCTAGGAACTGTCCGATTTCTGTTATTTCTTTGGAAACATAATTTCTTAGAGGCAATCTATACAGTATTTTTTAATATTGTCTAGTGCACTAATTTTCAAAGTGGGGGTCGCGAAAGTATGGAGGGGTTCGCAGTAATAATTGATTACAGATCATTCGGGATATTTTCCTACACATACCCGTTCTTCAGGGTGTACTTTGAGATTTTTAATTTTTATGCAAATGGGGTCGCGTACCCAATAATTTGAGAAACACTGATCTAGGTCACATTTTATGTTTGCAAATAAAAAGTGGAATCAATACGGATAGCAATTTACCAAACTTTTTTTACTGATGTACCGGTTTACGCTAAATATAGGTATTCGAGTAACACACGAAGTTTTATCACCGGAATATCGCATAGGTGCACTGATTCATCTTATAAGGAAACAATGGAAAGCAACCAAGCCTAGGTTGTGTAAAGACAAGTTAATTATTTCCCGCCATTATATTGTTAGGTGTACCATAAATTGTTGCCATTTTATAATAGCCTCATGTACCTCTGTATGTATATGGCAATGTCGCATTATGTGTCAAAGTCTTCAAAAGTGACTAACTCCTTACCAACGAGTTAATGCACATTTAACAACACTAGTGTTGTTATAAATTTATAACCAGTACTAGCATTGTTAAGTGATCAAAATCAGCTTAATATAATATATTGTAAACAAACGATAATTGCCATGGATTCTATTTCAGATATTACCGACTGTAGCATTTTGACATTTATAATTTATAAATATCACATAATAAGCATAATTTTGTTGAAGTTTTAGGATAAAATAAAATGTGTTACGAGACACGTATCAGGTTTTACATTACTTGAGTATTTTAAAGAAGTCGGGGCTATCGCCCCTCGTTTTTTAGGCATTCCCTTTTCATATAAAACCCTAATAACGTTATATGTTACGTAAACTACTATTATATACTACTGCTATTTTCATAAAAAGTTCCCATTAATATAATAATATAAAACATTATTTATTTTGGCACGTATTGGAGCAATTACTTCTCATTCTTTTTTACTTCTTCCGAGTTCCCCCAGAAATTCTGTTGTCATAAAATCAAATAAGATAACATCGACAAAGCACCCAAGAACAGAATCACATTTACTGCAAACAACTTTCCTTGAATCCACCGACGCTGCCAAATTTTCTCGTAAGACGGACGTATGAACCCTAATGATAGAGATTTATATTCCGCTTTTTTTACTTAACCCTCCTCACATTTATTTCACTCTTTTTTGCGCTCGTGATAAATATTGTATCGTAAAATCATATTTTGCGCCGAAAGGAAAATCCCTCTCCAGAATAGTATAAATTACAGCCCTCCGGAGATGGCGCAGCGTTAGCGATCCATCTTCCGCTGAGGCCTTCTTCATGAAAATGGATCCTGGCTGCTGGTTATCCTACACGCGTTATGATTATTATTAAGCACTTTCGTGATCCTGAAAAGAGAGAATGAACGCACAGAGGATTTGGAGATTTATTTTTTTTTAGTTCTTTTTTGTACTGGCAACGGCCGAGAATTTTGAGAGAAAATATTATTAGGATTATTTTATATAAGTAATCGGATTGTAGCAATTATAATGTTAGTTGTTTTTATTTGCTCTATTTTAACATTATATACGTTTACATATATATATATATATATATATATATATATATATATATATATATATATATATATATATATATATATATATATATATATATATATATATTCTCGCGAATTCATCACATTATTGATTATAGCTAACAAAAAAAAAGAAATATGAAATAGCTTGAATCAAAGTAAATATTTACAGGACAGTGTATATTACGGAGTTAAATATAATACGCCCCCGAATCAATTTCCCCGTATTATACATCCATTTTAACCGCTGAGTAGGTGCAGTATAGCCGAGAAATATTAAAATTTCATGCACTAAATCTGACGTATCGTGAGTTGTCGTGTATTTATCACGGTAGAAAGCTCCAGTAACTTTGTTATCAAAAGCTGGTAAACGTCATTGGTTCAAAATAATCAAAACACGTTTTATAATTTCTTTATTAGAGGTATTTATCAGATTTTATATTCACTCTAATATAGATTTTGAAATATTTCATTTTAACACAAAATACCTTCTTCATTTAGTAGTTTAAAGTTCGGAAAATCTCTCACAAATACAATACTGTATATAATCGTTGATTGAGAAATTTATTATATATTATACTCTTTACTCAATGATATAATTAAATTTATTAATAGTAAAAATACATTTTACATTTATTATATGAGCCTGTGAGAATCAAAGTGGTATTGCGTTTGGTATTTATGTAAACTGAGGTGCGCAGTTACAGACTTGAAATCAATTTATTCATAAATAAAAATGCGTACGTAGATTTACATAAATACGCAAAATCTACTACTCCTTTTCAAAACAATTGAAATGTGACTTACACCACTTTCATTCTCACAGGCTCATATTTACTCACTATTTCAAACATTATCGGCCATGATTATAAAATTAAATAAAAAGAAGAAATAAAAAAATAATCACACTTTATACATTGTTTTTGAATTGGAAATACAACAGTAAACTTATATAAAGAATGAGAGTGAAGATAACTCCCACTTTTACCTTCAGACAGGGTCAATTCCAAGATTGATTGCATTTCTTAAACAATCGTACGACTTAACTTCGAGCCTCCCAAAAAAGAGATTATAACTCTTCCAGCCAATAATTCAGACGCCAGCAAATAAGAAAAGTTCCCCGAATTGATTTCTGGCTTAAGGAGCGTTTCCATTATATCTTTCCAGCATTCTCATAGCTCCCCTTGAGTTTTTCTTTCGCGCGTTTCAAAGCAATTGATTAAATTAAATGGTGCTGTAATTAACCCAGGTGATTATTAATAGAAGCGCGCCGCATCCGTCAGCGACGGTCTTAAATCGAGGAGTTATCTTAGTCACGGAACATTATAAATTAGGACAGGTTATATCTGTGACATTTCTAACATCCACTGCTAGAGATATATGACTACGTGCGACATGCTATTGTAGTAGGGTGGACCGGGAATGATCCGTTGGTATCTCGAAAAGACGTGACAGGCGTAAATATGACATCGCTTGTGAATGTTTTATTACATTCCTAAATTATTTAATCTACATATTTATTTGAGGATACATAATGTTGGAAATAACTGGAATTAGTTAGATTATTTTCGAATATATACGTTTATTAACATGGTTATAATTTTCGGGCTAAGTATTATCGCTGATATTGATATTATATTAATATTCTAAATAAGTAATGCATAGCAATCTCGGCTACTCTTGTAGATAATCTGAGGATGCTCGGAAATAACTACCGAAATATTGATTTATTATATAAGCATTCTCGCCCTATGCCGGTTCCCAAAAGTTTCATCATCCTAAATAGTTTTCGGCAAAAACTACTGTAATTAAATTCTAAATATTCTTATATATATATATATATATATATATATATATATATATATATAGCAAGCAAATACTATTTAATACAACCCTTTAAAATTCTTTAAATGGAAATATTAAAAACTATGAAAGAATCTGTATATCAAATGCATCATAGCTGTATGTTATTTCTGATTTATCACAACTTTTATTAACATATACAATATATTTGGTAACTGGATTGACAATATTAACTGTCTTATGTCGAATCAAATTCTAAACAAACAAAATAACTTTGTATATAATAATACGCTTAGCGGAAAACGAGCAAGCAAATACTATTCAATACAACCATTTAAAATTCTTTAAATGGAAACATTACAAACTATGAAAGAATCTGAATATCAAATGCGTCATGTCTGTCTTTTATTTCTGATTTATCACAACTTTTATTAACACAACACATAAACATGCATTATTTATTATAGGATGTTTCCAAAAACACCAAAATTTTCATTGATACATGCCCTGGCAACGCAATGTCTTCTTTGTTATATAGAATTTAATTTTAGATACAACAGTTCATTTTATCAATCAGTTACATATAGCCTGTATATGTTGCGCAAATTAATTGTATAACCTTTTATAAATTTACATTATTTTTATAGAGTTATTTGATAAAATTAACTAGAAGTGTAATTTAATGTCCACACTGTTATTCTGCATATTATAAAATATATAATATTAAATTTGTAAAGTCTGATGATAAAACATTACTTTCTTCACTATATGTGAGCATAAGACCCAGTTTTAGTGGACTACAAAAACTAAACAATTAAATTTTATGAACGTTTTCACATCCAATGAACATAAACTATACAACCTACCTTGAATGATATATTAAGATGAATGTATACCTGTTGCATTTTAATATTAATCTCATAGTACGATTTTGAAGTAGTAAATTTATGTCATCGTCATACATAATATTGTTGAAACATAAGTATAATGTAAAAGAATGATGGTATTGTAGATTATCTTATTTGTTCCTATTGATAAATAACTTCCTATACAATTTAAAAAAAAACCTAATTTTGTGACTCTTTTACATAAATTATTAATATACTCTAATTATGGATTGGCTTGATCTGAATTGAAACAGGTCTAGTAGCACATTAGGTTATTATGTCATTCGCTTCATATAGTAGGTTACACATTTTCAATAAAATCAACACTACTCCATTATTAAAGTCGTATTAGTATACACCATCTACCTTACACACGCCATAAATGTCACTGTAAAGTTAATTATGTAATGAATTAGAATCAAACAGTTGCTAACATCAGCCCGAGTATTCCGTCATTTTCATATTAATGTTATTGGATAAATATATACTTACTGACTAGACTAGACTAATGTGCCTCTTATTTTAATTAGTTTCAATTGGCACCTCTAGCTGTACTATTTCTCTTATTCATTACTGGATAACTAAAAATGTGGAAACGAAATGTATACTGACAAACTACAATGTGATATATATATATATATATATATATATATATATATATATATATATATATATAGATATATATATATATATATATATATATATATATATATATATATATATATATTATATTTATATATAATAATATATTTTTTTTAGTTAGTTTCATTTGACACCTTAAACTTTTATTATTTATCTAAGTATCTAGTATATTTCTGGATAATTCAAAATGATAAAAATGAAACTAATTATATAAAATCAGTAATTATAATTAAATTTTGATTTAATATTAATGACTTAATTCGGAAAATTGTGTAGTGCTCACACCATTCGTTTTAAAGATGTATAACAAATAGGACAGACACAAGCATTATTAAGAACCAGGATTAGGTTGCCAGTTACAATGCTGTATAATCCAGAACATTATGTTTTAATGAACTAATAATTCTTGGTTATAACTGATATCCGTTTGTTTGTGCTAATACAATAGGTGTTCCAGATTTGCCATGTATCCCGACAATATTAGTAACATCACTGAAACCGCATACTGAAGCCCTTAAGTGTGCTTATTAACTTGCAAGGCTCCTAAACTAGAATGCAGCTTGCAGGCTTTATGAGACTTGCATATATAATTTAATTCCGCGTTGTTGGATATTCTCCAGCATCGATGTGTACCGTATCTCGCTTAAAAGATTGGCCCGAAGTCTCCGCTTCAATTCCGCTCATGATGCGCAGCATCTTCGCGGTTAATTGATGGGGAAATCCACTTGCCATAATTACATCCCCGGCAAGGACGTTTTGCTACATTAATGGTTGCACATACGGTTACAAATAACGTCTTCCGATGAAGATTAATGTCGCAGCCTCCCCAAGACACGTCAATTGTAATATTCAAATTGTTAAAGCTATCCCGTCATTGCTAATTAAAATTTATATACATGTACCCTTGTTGATGCGTTCCCAGATGGTGGTAGTATTATAACAGTTTAGCTAAAATACAGAAAGGAATTTGCAGTCTATATGAAACGGGCCTAATGGGAAAAGTTTGTTGCCGACCGATGGACAGAATTCATAATTGTTATGATATTAGAGTGGGTAAAGTTAACTGAAACGAATGCGAAACGAGTTTCAACTTAATGATTTTGGTTCAGAAAAGTTATTAAAATATTTTAATTAAGTGTGAAAATGCGAAGTCTAATGTATGCAAATGAATTTCTGTTAAGAATATTTCGATTTATCATTATAGCCATCTTGTAAATATGCGCTAATTGAAATAGACCTTTAAAGTTCCATATTAAATGCCGATAATAAATATAACTTTCAAATTCATAACAAAAGGATAGTTTTGAAACCACAAATCAATAGTTACCCCATTCAATAGTATTGGTTAGTCAAGTCGATTTATTGAAATAAAATCAGAAATAAGTCTTAAGTAATAACGTTCAGAGATATTTTCCATTTTAGTGGTTATCGTAATAAAAAAGAGTTCGCCTTTTTATTTAGTGAGCTTAAACGGTCCAAAATAAATCCTATTTGCTTGTACCTATTTTCTATTACTTGTTTTAGTTCAGTATAAATAGACCTTCAATCATGACTAAACAATATAACTGAATTAGGTAAAAATATATTTAACGAATTTGTTCCACATACATTGAACATGGATTAACCGTTTTATACAAACAAAAATTGAATTTTATAATAAAGTTTTACACACCGTAAATGTCGCTTTTGGTTTAAATTGACTGCGATTTAGTTTTTAAGCTGCTTATGACAGATTCAGCCATAAGCGTATAGAGTTGTTTTTATTTTATTTGAAATGTCGATGTGAATTTCGCGAATCGATGGCGTAATACTTTTATTATTCCCATCAGAGAGACATAATCAAGAAGGTAATTGAAATCCCTGAATTGGGAGAAAAAAGGAATTCTCGACTGCGTCGCCCAGCGATATATGTAATTCACAGCAACTTATAAATCGCTTGAAAATAAATTAAATACAATAAAAAATGGCGTATATGAACGCTTGGTAAAATTTCTATTATGTATAATATTAATAGTATATATACATATAATAGATTGTATAAACTATAATTTGTGTACTCGTTTGAAAGTAAACTAAATGAATCACCCCACAGAACTCGGCCAACAAAAATTACATATACTTAGAATTGGCCTAGGGCTGCAACAAGATCTGAACAATCACACGCTTGAGACTAGTAGTGCCAAAAATCGAACCCATGGCCTTTAAAATACAATTCATTAACGAGCGGGAATGTGTAGAAAAATAAATTTTCAAAATGCAATTAGTTGATATTAATTCTGAATTTTTAATTATAGTTCCCGACGGTAGTTTCCTATGAGAAAAGGTATTTAACCTAACTTCAGATTATTAGTGGCGACAATTTCAACTAATAGCAATTATTGTTTACAATCCTTAAATCAAAAAGTAAAGATAAAATTTTCACAACAATATGATAATAACAACAGATTCTTTTAATGTTACAAACTTAAGAAAATGATTATTATGTTGAATTAAAGATATGTAAACACATGCAAGTTTTTTACGGAATGCAATATTTAGTTCTTAGTTCTAGTGAATAGTTTTTTCATTTGGGTTAGTCACAGATATAAAATTTAAAAAATACAGGCCAAAAATATATTATATTGAATTGTCGATATTTAGCATATATCAAATAAATGATATTCTTTACGAATAATAATAATATTTGATATGTTTAAGAAACTAGTGTAATAACTTGTCGTTATTTAACACTTTATATGAAATCACATGATTTTCTAGCACATTATGAATAATAAAAATATATTAAATTATACACTTCGTACATTTCAGTTAATAGCCGTTTAAATCTATAATCACAAACACGATCTTGTAGAAATTTCTACTTTCTCCTATACTGATAAAGATAAAACATTTTGCTCAAATTGTCAATTTCCTACCCAATCTAAATGAAAATGAATTGACCATCTCCTTCGCAAGAAGAAGATACTGCTGGTGATCAAGTGGGTCTTTAAGTGGAACCAATTTACACAAACCGCCCCATGTAGTGACCCAAATGAAGAACAATTGATTTAAAACAGACTGTAATCTTAACTTCTCAACTCGCACAACGCCCTATTTTTATTCCACAACTTTAATATCAAAAAACTTCGGATAAACATCTTTTCATTTCACTAATAAGAAATTTAATATTTCCAACCATCTGCGCTCTCTATAATAATTCCTCATATTCCACGGGCACAGACGGATTTTAAAGCGCCTTTCGCAAACCGGTGATATAAATCATTGCAGTCAATACTCAGTTCTCCCCTTCGTTGCAACAAGTACACCGAATAAATCGTGCTGGATTTTATATTAAATCATACGAAACTTTATTAATAAACATAACACAAGTAAACTGCACAAATTCTTTGCGAATTCTTTCCATTCCAGTCGTGATTTATATGTGCCATCCTTAAGTATTTTAAAACGTTGAATTTTTGATTGAACGCATGCTTTTAGGTGGTGCACGATCATCAATCATTCACCGCGCCCCGCCAGTTCGCTTGTTGAGATAAATGTGTGCAGCGACAACAATGCGCGTTAATCTTAACATATTGCGCGCACATGTAGATTTTAACATGAAGTGATAGTACAAAAAAGTGATAAACCGTTTGAATATATGAAATATTTATCGTAGTTATAAAAGATGATATAATCCTATATATAAGAACTGTTAAGTGTGCGGGTTTCTATAAGACGTGGTGCTAATAATATAAATATGATGGAAAGTTTGGAAGAGGTCGCTGATCGGGCTGAGGCCGAACGCCAGCAAAGCCTCAGGGATCTTGAACAGCTCTACGAGTGGTTGCAACAATTCGAAGACCCGCCGCCGGCACCTAGACCGCCGCCTCCACACCAATTTAGAAATGGTAAACTGTACAAATTAAAACACGTACGCTTGTGGTGCATTGTCTCACTAGAATAATCCGATGGGCACGATGCCAAACAGTCCGCGGCGAAGTTCATTTACCTGCTCGTGCTGAAAAATTCACGCTGAAACGCGACCCGAAAACTCCATTTACCTGCCCGAAATCATTGTCAGCCTTGTTAATAATTCACAACCGTTGCGTAATCCCTCGCTGCCTTCTCACCATTCCATCCATCGCAGCGAACTATTTGATTAGTTAATAATAAAACTACGAGTGATGTAAAATTATCCTCCCAGCATTTTGCGATAGTCGTAAAAATAAATTAAATCGGGTTTATTGTAATTGAATTTATGAGGGCGATGATTTATAAGGGATATGGATCGAGATTTATGGATTGCTATTAGGGGCGGATTTGTTAACAGCTACCGAACGGAGCGGCGCGGCGCCCGGACGAGGGTAAAATAAATATTAAGCTCTCAATCGAAACTTTGTAGCCCAATAAGCGTATATTTACGGCATTGCAGGCGCCTTTAGTATTCTACGTTGTTATTTAATATTTTTTCGTGACCAATAACAATTTATTACACTTTTTTCATTGTTATTGGAGTTGAATTTATAGCTTTAGGGGATTTTGATTAGTACTAAATCGCATCCCTCGTATTTTCTAAAAAGTAAAGAGATTTCTTTGAAACGAGATTATTTAAATATTTTCTGTCTACAATTAATTTGCTTGATTGTTATTCAAATAAGAAAATCACATATACGTATTGATATTTTAATCAAATATAACTAACTAGTTTTCTTTTTAGAACTACTTCGATGATCGATTGTTCTCGTAGCATTAAAATTCTGATTGTCTAATCTTAATTATGTAACCATCCCACTCTCAGATCACTGTGCTGGCATCCACAATATTTTAGAGTAAAAACACGCCCTCTCGCTCTGGTGTGGTCGCTATGTTCCTCATTCTCTTACTTTGTGCCGGGCGTAACCAACACCACCGATGTATATACAGATGCGTAACGCATGTGTGCGTTAAAGTGAATCTTAATAAACTTGCACAAATATCAAGTTGTAGCTAATGTTATATATACTCATATGTACAATGCAATATTATGTGTATCTTGTTGCAGAGGTGATCAACAATAGAATGTTGAACACCACAACCCACAATTCTCATTCACATTTATACCCTACTATAAACGTTGCACCCCGACGGTCTGCGATATCGCGCAGTATTCAATTGAATACACACACACTCCAGCCCCTAGTTTACGTTGGAGCGGGTGTGTGTATTTGTAGTTGTATTGTTAGGTATTTTTTATTTTATTTGCTCACTGTACATGCAATAGTTATGACACTCATAAAAGTAAGCCATTAACTCAGAAATAGCTGGCCTAGATTATCTACGGTTTTTGTTCTAAAAGAATATAAGTATTTCGTTTAATACCGATGGTACTTACCTTATTTTCATATAATTACTATAGTTTATGTTAGCTAAACTATAGAATAGAAACTATTTTTATTAATTTGATACATCTCAGGACACGCCAATGTAGTGGTTAGCACCCCCGTTTGAAGAACCGGCAGTCCGGATTCGAATTCTGCCTCTGGTAGTCCATCGAAAGTCGATAGCCAGTTACAGAACTGTAACAAATATAGTAACTACTACTACTATGTCTAAGAAGCCATTTATGTCCCCTCTGCACTGGATGATATGAGGATATTTCGTGTCTATGCATGGCAGCAGCATTATGATGTACACGACATGTTGTTATAACAAGGAGGTACCGAGAATCCTGGTGATTGTGCAGCAGTGACACATTTCTGAAAAATCTGCAAAACGGAGATACTGGATCAGGTTTAAGCAGAAGGATCCAAATTTATATCAAAATCAATGTAATTAATGACAGTATTGACATTATTCAATCAATTATAGATTACCTGGCATACTTATGATTGCCTTAATTCCGTTCATAAATGTATCTTCGTCATTCTGAGAACTAATGCCATTCAAATGTTGTATAGGATGTTGTCTTGTTGTTTTTTGTGTGCAGGGGGTAGGCTATTAGCCTAGCCATCCAATCCTTCTCTTTTATACAGGCGTAGGACCGGTAAAATGTCTGCGAAGTTACTCAATCCAACCAGCAGCACTGCAGGCAAAGTTATTAATTTAAACTTTAAACAACAACTAGAAAATTAACTTTGGTTACTACAATATGACAAGAAGATGGAAATCTTGAAGAGTTTTATCCCAGCACAGGCGTTATTTCTTGAAAATACTCTATTTAGTGAATATAGGTGACTATTCAATGTATCCTCTATGTAGTCAATGGGAGAAAGGACAGTGTTACTTTTGAAACTTCATGAAAATTCATGTGAATTATTAAATGATGTAAGCTACAATAGTCTGATTAACAACAACTAATCGCACCTAGGTTTTCTTTCCCATTCTTCGTAGAATCTCCTGATGTATGACGATCAATCCAGGATAGCCGCGAGCAATCTGCGATAGCTCCACATTTCGAAATCCTCTATGCAGTTCGTTGATCCTACTCTGTGTTTCCGCACCGTAAGTTATTACGGACCAGATGTAACATTTTACCATCCTTACGTGTAGATTAATATCTACCTCTCTTCTACAGAGATATTTTTGAAAGTTGACAAATGTTGTTCTTGCCATTGCTGTTCTAATTTTTAGTTCGTCGTCGTAGTTCAGTTTATCGATTATAATGCAGCCCAGACACGTATACTTTGTGAATCTTTTCAGTGGTATTCTGTCAACTTCTAATTGTGTTTGGTTATGTTGCTGTCTAGTGTTGACAATATATTTTGACTTTGACACGATGTTAATTATCAAGCTGAGTTTTTTCTAACTCTATTTAAGATGCTACGCATATCTGGAGGTAGTCAATGCTGCCTGCAATTATGGTTTTATACAAACATAGACTTTTTGATAGTCTATAATTGCTATAAATACCTCTTTTCCCTGGTTGTAGCATTTCTGAATTAGTAGTTTCATGCAGTATAGGGTTTCTCGGATGCCCTTTGTGTTTTTAAATCCGAATTGGGTGTTTCCTTCATCATATTTCCTGTTTATTCTAGAGCAAATTATTCTTAGGAATGCTTTAAATGCATGGCCCATTCTCCATTATGGGGATGCTTACGAAGGTGAATTTTAGCCAGTCGGATGGAATTTGTTCAGTATTTGATTGAATTGTATAGTAAGGTGTTTTGGGTTCATTAATTTTAATACTCTTGGACATTATCTTCTCCTGGTGCCGTTTCATTTTTGAGTGGTTGATCGCATACACAACTTCTGATACGTCATATGCGTTGTGGTGTGGTGTTGCAGGTCGATCATCCTGGTACAGGTGTTTAATATGATTCTCCTAAGTTCGTCTGAGCTCTTCAATTTGTTATCAGTTTGTTGTGTTTTTTTCTTATGGAGCTGAAATTGCCTGTGATTTGATTGAACTTATTGTGAAAGTTAAACCAGTCGTGGCCTCATGTAATCTATCTACTTATTCCCGTTAGTCTACGAACAATTTCTGTTTTGCTTGCCTTATCAGATTTCGAAGATTCCTATGTATTCTGGTTTACTCGTCTATGTTGTCTAATTGGATATGCGTCGATACTCAATTCTATAGAATTTCATCTGTCATTCAAGGTTTTGTTTTGCGGCTGCCTTGTTTATATTTCGTTCTTTATTCCGATCTTTAGTTGGAGCATTATTTATTAAGCGTTCCTCATTTTGAGTTTGCTTCAGAACATTGGTATCATTGCATTTTGTTTTCGGTTCATGTTTTTCAGATTTCCCTTGAAAATTCCTACTTGAGGATTATGATCGGAGCCTATAACTGCCGCAGGGTACGCTGCACATCTTGTTACATTCTTTTGCTAATGGTTCTGTATCTATTTGGTTTACTATACGTTCTCGATTGTCTTGAGGGGATTTCCACCAATAAAGTCGTCGTAGGTGTACTTTATAGTAGTGTTCTTTATAGTCAGATTTTCTTGTTTCTCTTCGGCCATTTACATCTTCTGGACCAAACGATCCTCTAACATCCTCTATATGTTGCCCTTGCCTTACCTTATCGTTATTTACTGCGATTATCGCGCGACGAGCTGTAGTTTATTGAAGTTTCTCCATCTGTTTTATCTGCTGTGGGGGCATACATTTAAACAACGTTAATCTTGATTGGTTTTCTACCTAATTGCATCACTATTATACGCTCTGAGTGAGATACAACGTTTAAATCGTCTTTTTCTTAAATCCACATGTCTGAAATGTCGGTTCCCGGTTCTCAGCACTTCAATTGTGGTAATCACCTGCATGACGGTATCTCGTCATCGGGATCGGTTTGCTGTTCCACGTACAGCGGTCTCAACGTCAGTGTGGAGAAGTTGCTTGGTATCTACCCAGCGGTAAAGAGACTTCCCTCTTCTTCGTTTGCTGTCTGCCTTGTACGATTAATTTTTCCATGTCACTTCTAGTTATATGTCCGAAAACAATATGCGAGTGTAAACCAAAGCCGTTGCTTAGGTTTAATCTTGTTAAGAATAGAGATATTGGTATGGCGTGCAGTCCTGGGTATTTGAAGTATTCTTCTCCAGTACCAGATTTCAAATGCATCTACTCGACAGTGGTCAGCCGCGCGAATATCCACGTCTTCGCCAAGTAGCCAAATACAGAAAATACTGTGGCCAGTTATCATTGATACGGTCGACAATTAAGGTTTTAGTCTCCTTGGTGTTTATTTCAAAACCGCACTCCAGACTAGCACGCTGTAACCTCTCGATTAGGACTACGAGTTCCTCTTCGCTGTGCGCCAGTAGTAATGTGTCGTCTGCGAATTGGAGATTCGAGATTTTCTTCCCGCCCATTATGATGCCGCCGTCCCAATCTTCTAATACAGAACGAATGATACTATCGCTGTACAGGTTAAATAAAAATGATGAGAGAATGCATCCCTGCCTTACTCCTTTTTTATTTTACATTGGAAGAATAGGTGTGTCTCGACTCTGACCACAGAGGTGCTATCCTCCTACAATCTCCTAATTAGGTGGATGATATGCTCTGACACTCCTAATTCTAGCAGGATTGACCACATTGTATGCCATTTGACTCTGTCGAAAGCTTTCACGTAATCGACAACGCAGTTATACATGGGTGTATAGTATTCTCTGACCTTTTCGAGCAGATGGTGCAGGTTTAATATTTGCTTTATGTGCCCCATCCTTTAACAAACCCAGCTTGTTCAGGTGAAATTTGCCAAGCAGTGAAAACAACCTGTAGTCTGGATTGTGTAATATAGATCAAGACATTGCTTACACGGTATATACGAGTGATGAGCCGGTAGCTATCGTATTTTGTTGTTGGCCCTTTTTTGTGCAGGGGGATGATTACTGAGGTTGTCCAATTTATTTATGATAATTCCTTTTTTATACATGAATATACAACAAAACTTAAATAAAAATAACTTTAGACTTTCTCCCTGCTTTCGGTGGCCATTTCCTGTATGATTGTGATTCCTGGTGTTGACGGTTCTCAGGTGTCTCTTTCTTTGTTGTACATTGATTTTTTTTTGCTTTGTAAACAATATTTAATTTTGTTAATTTAAATTAGGACCCTCAGACGTTGCCAATCATTTTTACATTTACCTGGTGTTTATATCATTTTATAAATCGTGTGGATTACTTTTATTCCTTCGCCGCTCAACATTTTTAGGATTTCTGCAGTAATCAGGTCAATTCCAGGTGCCTTATTATTTGCAAGTCTCTTGATGGCCGCCTGTACTTTTAGTAGTATTCCGAGTTCTTCGTCTCAGTTGGCAATGTCTGGTGTGTTGTAGAATTTCTTTGCAGATGTTGTTGAGGTGGTTGTTTTTGTTTCTTGTTTTTACCTGGATGAGCTTTGAAAGTTGATTATACTTAACGTGGTGTTCCTTGTCATAAGGCCACAAAGTTTTCTTCCTTCTTCTTTGTTTCAATTGCGTCGAGCGTGTATTCAGACATCCAGTGTTGTTTCTTTCCAGGCTTGGTGGTGTGTTGTCTTGCCTCTAAGGTAGATACTATTATGCGTTTTGTATCAAGGGATAACGTATTTGGATTTATGTACTGTTTTGGGAGTACACTAGTAGGAATGCTGTGCAGTCATGAAGAAGGCTTTATCCGATATCAGGTGTAGCTTGGATTTCAGAACTGTTCTATTGCATGCTTCGAGTTTTAGTTGGAACTTGCATACTAGAAGGTGATGATCTGATCCGCAGTCGTAACCTGGGAGTGTACCGATAAAATGGATGTTCGCCAAATACCTCTTATTATTACGTAGTCTATCTGATTCTTGGTCTTCTTGTCTGATGAGGTCATTACTTGAAATACATTTTATTTTTATTGCTTTTAATTTGATTGTTTATTCACGATTTTTATTCTAGCATCTGATAAATCGGTTTAGTGTATGTCCAGTATTTTTTTGTGATATCTCCCCACAATTGTATACTATCTAATATCTGTGTAACTGTTATAAAGCCAATCAGTTCCTAACTGTTTCCACCAAATATTAGTTATAAATTCCCTTTACACAATCAACGTCTACTGTCAGTTCGTTGTTTGCATCATCGTTACTCGTGAACATTGGAGATCAGTTCACGCAAAAATTAAATTTGTGTGTACATTGCTATCACTTACGTTATTATGTATGAATATTCGCCAATCATAAATAGTTTCGCACTCAAGCTCGGTGTTTTATTCACATCAAAGGGAACAAACATCCCCCTGGCTATACAGAGTAGCAACTAGGCTCGCATTGAATGTATGTATATGTCAGCTTGATATTTGGCAAATAGTTCGTCCACACGCAAGCAAGCATCTCCCACTCGAGCACCAAATGTATGGTGTTGGCCTTAAGTCGACGACGTATGTATAGAGATCAAACATTCGTTCATAGCTTGTCACATTATTGTAGCCAAAGTGAATGTTCTTATGCTTGTACTAATGATTCTAATACGGTCATAATTATAGAAACCCCTTAATTATGAAGTAGTAAAACCGACGTAATTACTATAGCTGCGTCAAGTTCCCTCTTCCTTGCTCTTTGACTCCGCACAACTTTGTATAATTATACACGGCGGATTTCGCCCGCTCTAGAGCACCTTCCTCCATATGTTCGTATGAGTAATGAAAAACAACGGGCTCATATAGAGGAATTAATTATTGCTTTCCTTGCTTGCCAACGAAACACGTTTGCAGCCGATTACGTTTTCTTCGTACTAGAATTGTTAATGTATTAATTTTCATCAAATTGAGCGATTATAACATCAGTATATAATGTAAATATGAATTTATTAAAAATAAATAAAAACACTTTTATTTCAAGGGATTTCAGCTGGCAAAGGGAGGAGTCAAGGTATTTCCGCCGGTAAAGATCGAAAGAGGAAATTAATCACTCGCTATTTATATTAACTTGATACAAGACTAAATTAACAATAACAAATTGAAAATGAAAATCACATTTTTGAAATCAATTACACAAGTCAAACGCTGTATTTGTTTTATGGAAACCGGATCAGTTCAGTTTTTTTTAAAAGTAATTGTACGTGGAAAACCGCCACTTTTTATGAAAAAAAAACGGACTTGTGATATCACGTTAATATTATATACTTGGAGGTCAAGATAAAGTATACAGACCTGCAGCATTACTGATTGAGCTCGTTTTAAGTATTTCTAGGGGACAAGAATTCGAAAAGATTCAACAATATGATACTCTGTTGACCTCAATAATGTTGTGTCATGTTCAACAATTTGTATTCCTAAAATTATTTTATCCTTCGTAACTACTCTTAATCTACCATGTTATTTCATTTAAGACATATTTTATTGCAAGCAATAAATTGGTTGGTGTAATTTTCACACCCAAAAACTTCAGCTCCATCGTTTTGTTTAAAATTTATTAAGCGATAAATAGCGGGCAAGCAAGTTAATTTCGTTTGTGGTTGGAGGCACGGGTGGTGGTGGTTTCTAAATGTTAGGGCACACATTCCGGACGTTTATTTATACGCTCTGTAATATGCAAACCGCAAAAGCACCTACGCGAATCGATACGGTCGCTCTGGTCCATTCCCTATCAAATTATAAGGGCCGTTAATTCTCTGAGTTAGTCTCCGTGAAATTTAACCAACGACAATGTAGGTGTACATAAAATCAATTACAGTCAGTTGCAATGTAATTAATTAGTACACTGTTACTGATACTTTAATTATAAATTTTTATCAATTTCACTATGTCGTCTTCTCATTACTTTTCTAAGCAATATTCGACGGCAAGTCTATGCCACAAATTCCGAGGTGTAGACCGAGAGAAGAAATAATTTAATATAAACTAGAAACATATTCCAGTGTGAGATGACACATGTAACTTCCAAACACATTTTTTGAGATAAATACATTCAATTTCATTCATTATAATGTTATCTTTTTTTTAAATAATTTTTTTTTTGTACTAATGGCAAAAGGTATTAAATGTGCGTTAAAATATACACACGAATCATCAAAACAGAAACATTTTGAAAGTTACGACACAGTGCACCAGTGCATGACATGTATATATTGTATATAGATAAATAATTTGGAGAAATAAATAAATGAATAACTAAGCTCGATTAGACTTACTATACAGGCGAACTATCAATAATTTTAGAGCACTCTATATTTACATTTAAAAGGTTGGAAATATAGGATATATTGTATATAGGTCAGTTTTCTCTTAAAAATATTGTACTAATTGAAAAAGTGTGTACCATACATTTTCTGAATAAATCTACTTGAAATATATGATTTTATCATAGCTTTATATTACTTTATTTTTAATTTTTGTTAAAATAGTTCCGAGGAAGTATACATTTCTTGCAGATAAGCGATGATAGCCACTTTTAAAGTTCGTAAAATTTATACCGCAGTGCATACAATAAACCACAATAAACTGCATTACTTCCAAGATGAAGCGATCTCACTTACTCCTGTGCAAGTGGCGTGTAATGGAAAGAGCAAATACACGGCACCGTCCAAGATCTACACCACTTTCTCCATGTAAACTCCGACCCAAACATTTCTATTCATCCTCAGGGACAGATTTTCCAGAGAAAACGCCATTGTTGTTCACGAAATTTTATATTGCGCAAGCACACGCTATAGCACCCCCATGCTAAATTAAGCGCATCAAATTTACGCCACGCGTGCCCCAGCAGCCGATACTTTGTCTCCCTGCTGGATTTATAGATAAATCGATGGCCCCGTTTTTCCGCAAGCTTAAAACGTGAATTATGCGTTATCGCAAGAGCGAGGGCGCAGGAGTTATGTACACCTACGAGAATAGAAGTCGTTTGTCCTGACAGGGGTCGGAATGCGGACGGATTGGGCGCGGGTTTTCCATTTATCTCTCGCCCGGAGACAATTCAGCATTAGTAATGAAAGATACGAAACATTCTCCGCTTTGTCGGTTAGTTTAACTTCCATTCTAATTACTCATTTCTGAATGTAATGAAATTTATCTTCTATTAAAATACTAATATTTAGAACAAACGCGTCGTTTTCTTTATAGTATGTCACAAAACGATAATGAAGTTTATTTATTTGATGATTAAACTAATTAAGCCATAACTGTGATTACTTAAAATAAATATAAATATCAATAGCTTGATGCCCTATTTTTGAAGTAAATATTAATAATATTAGAACTAATGTACCGCAATTTACAATAACAGGATTTTATCTTTTATTATATTTACTCTATTTACTAGATTTGGAGAGTTGAAAGCAAATATTTAGTTCTTACCACTTATTAAAAGAAGTAAAAAGTCAATAAACTACGGTATATTTATATATTACATTATTTATTGCTTTAGTAAAATGTTACAAATACGGAAGAAAAAAACTGGGACATTGTAATATTATGAAATATCGAGGATGAAATTGAGAAAATGCTTTAACGGAGTGATTACGTCATATCTACCATTTTTACATGTATACAAATATATCGTCGCCTAAGCAGCAACACGACACTTCTAAAAATGGTTGATAGGAGAGAGAAAAACTTATTATAAAATGCTTATAGGAGTTATTTTACTCTGATAACAAATTATCATTTTATTTTTTTTTTTGCTTATATTTTCTTCATTTGAACCAGGAGTAATAAGTTTTTCTCTCTCCTGTCAACTTCAAATAAAAAATTAGATGTGTGGTGTTACTGCTTAGACGACGATATGTTAATTGATATGAATTACCCATTAGTTTATTATCATATTTCTTCTAACATATGATGTGGTACCACATCCTATTTCTCAACTTGGTTTGTAGAAAATACGATTATTAATCATTTATTATAACTAAGTTTTTGTGTATTCATACCTAGTTAGTAAAAAATAGCTGACTAATTGTTTAAACTCTGTATAAGTTTATAATATTTTTCTAGCTGTCATGGTAAAATCATAAAGTTAAGAAGCTTTGTCACAGAGTACTAATACCATGGCTTTGTCTACTGCTAAGTCAAACTTAATTACAGCCTTTACGTTACATGCACGTACACTTGTTTGATAACTTATATAAATTCATAAACCTTCTTAAATGCGTTGTAGAAGATATCTATATATTTATACAGCAAATGGTATTCCTATGATATAATATATACAATTACCATAACAAATTATTTATTATTATAGAGAGAGAAATCATCAATGTATCCAGTAATATAATCTATGATCATTCTTAAGCTATCGGTCATTGGTCATTCCGCCTTATTATTAATTTCTTATATAATTTATTAAAATACTATAATTAATAGAATACATTTCTTCATTTTTACTTATTTATTTACTTATTAACGCTATTATTAGCATTTACAACATACATGTATATATACAAAGTTATATAAATCAGATTATGCATTGTTGGAATATATAATGACACTGATCTTAATTATTGCATGAATATTGATCTTGAAGATTCCCGGGTGTCGAATACTAAGGCTGTAGAGATGCTTGGCTTCAAAATTAAAATACGTCAATTCGAGCCAAAACAAAGCAATGTTTTAAAATCAGAAATACAATATATAAAGTTATTTCTACTAGAACAAAATATAATATCTTTGTTAGTTTAGTATAGCACGAACCGTATCACATGCACCGTAAGCTATCCACGCTCGCGGAGCAATTTCAGTATATTTCCAGACAAAATTTAAAACCAGTCCCCACAGTTATTAAACTCGCCACCGTGCTGTATGCTAAATTATCTCCCCAAGCACCCCCGCATGCTATGTTTAATTTTTCCATTGTCTTCGAATCTCCAGGCGACGGTATCAATTTTAATTACTTCAAGATTGCCTCTAATTGAGCGCGCGCTTAATTTGCATAATATTATCTCCCGCCCGGATGAGTTTGGAAGCACGCCGCCGAATTTTCCGGATTTTAAATTGCGGTGCTGCCATGAAGACAAAGCGTCTTTCGTGATATAAAAAAGTCTGTAACGCTAGGGCATCAATCACGGTGATAAGGTAGCGGCGCCGCATATTTGTAGTATCAGTTCCTGGCCATTCGCGCAGCCCCATTTTCTCTTTGTTATCAGCTTCCTGCGCACTTTAAAGGAAAATGATTATTTGTTACTTGAGTCGAGGCGCAGACAGGGTGCCATAATTCTCGTATCTGCCATAAGAATTGAAAAACATGATATAATTTTGACAACAACAGTATACTTATTTGTTTTAATTAATTTTCGCGACGTGAATAATTACGAAAGGCTAATAAGTTAATTTTAAAGATCTTAAAGATATTGTCCTAAGAAATTTAATTAAAGAATTAGACCTTTCTTCGTATCCATATCTGACTAAAAATATTTGATAACACAAAAATCTAAATGTTTAGACTTGATTTTGAAGTATTGAATTGATTTATAGAGGGTACTGTATTTTTGTAGTCTTTGTTGGGTTCATAATATCAAAAAATAATTAATAGCTGTTGCTTATTTTGTCACCTTTTCTTATTACAGTATTTTACTATTTTGTTACCCCATAGCGTTTACTGGAATATAACAATATATTTCAATGGACGCTTACATGCATTTTATGCAATCAGGACCGGGCTATGTCTTTGAAACCGGCCGGGCGAATGAACGCATACAGGTCCTTTGGATTATTTCAGGTTTTTTACATATTGCTTTTCATTGGAAAGCCCAGAAGAAAATCGTTTTATTTTTTCGTTAAAAGGTTATATAAAATGTAACTTCTTTGTCATGGTGAAATTCGAAATTGGTTCAAAATCACAAATTCGAGTTGGCATAGGAAAATTATTTTAATGAATTTTCGTCACAAATGCGTATGAAAAATTAATTTTCAATACGTTTGGAAACGCCACGTGTAGTGATGGATACTAATAAAATTAATTGAACTATCAATTTAATAAAGAAAACGTTAATATTGAATACTAACTTATTGCTGTCCTTTTGAATATAATAGTTCCTAGTGACGTTTGATTAAGCCATTAAATTTCTTATAAGCGGTGTGATCAAAAATGTGAAAGATTATATTACTGCATACATTGATTTTTCACAAGGTTGGCTTAAGGAAAATATTTCTATTATATCTAACTTGTAACGTTCAGGTTTTGTACATTACTACTATTCAGTGACATTCTTTTTTTACTTTGTACGAGTTTTTTTATTACATAAATTATTTGTATTGTATCGCATTATATTGCAAACCAAAAGTGATCATTTTTATTAAAGAAATATATAACTGGTTATTGATTTTTTACTAATATGTTTTTATTTTGTTACAGGTGAGTCCTCAAAACTGTACATGCAAGAGTACAATAATTCAATATCTTTACATAATGGTGAGTAATTGTTAGGTTTATATCTGTTTCAAAACATTATCTCGACAATTACGTATTGTTCGCATTTGGATGGGGTCATGCTGGTGAACCATACTGAATCAGCTCGTGGATTAAGCTGACATCATTTCTAATTCACGTTGTATTCGGCCAGTATATGTATGTGTGTGTGTTGATTCTGCTGCGGTCAACTCTGGAGACTTCGCCAATTAATATGACTAATTGATGGACGTGGTGTATTATGCTAACTAAGCCATTTCGTCGCCTAGTTTCGCGGTATCAGCAGCAGGATGCGCTTCTAAATAATGCAAAGTGCAGTAATGACGTATTTGCGCAATACTGCAATGATGCATTACAGAGGATGGCTAAGTTCCAAGAATATTAACTTAACTTAATACAGAATTATTTAATAATAGGGATACATGTGTCACGGAATTTCCAAGGTATATCGGGAAACTCTAAAAGGGAATTTATTTAACTAATTCAGTTTGTCTTGAAAGATAGTTTTTTAAGCTACTCTATTATATTAGCGACGAAGCCCATAATAATCTTAATTTGATGTTTAATCAATCAAAACTAATTATAATAATAAATATAAATATAATTATAATAGCTAACCTTTGTTTTGAGTTCAACTCTGCAGTTTTTCTTTTCAATCGGCCCAATACAAAAATATTTGTTGATAATTAAAACAAAACTAGGTGAAATGGCCGGTTATGATTTCTCCAAAAAATTAATCAGTTAAATTGTTTTTATCATACACTTTTATATACATGTTGGAAATTAACTAGCGAATAAATTCGCTAAAACCTTTATTTATGATTTTTACACAAAAATGCACGGACACGTCGATTTTTAATTTTAAATTTCCAACTTCTAATAAGTGTAATTATTTTTCTACCATTTTTGAATGAGCAATGACTTTATTATCGCGGTTTCTAAAAGGGATTAATTTTCTTCTATCAGCGATGTATGTTACGATATAGGTCACATAAGGAAATTTCCGACAAAAATAATTTCAAATATAAGAGTAAAGAAAAACAATAAAAAGCTACAGTAAATACTCAAACTGTGCACCATTTACAATCTGACAATGAGCTAAACGAAGGTCAAATTCGTATATAACAATTTCTATTATATATATATATATATATATATATATATATATATATTCTATTAATCATTCTTCGCGATGAATCCTTACCTTCAAATCATCTAAATGTTTAAGCACAGCCTCCATAGAATAGTTCTGGGTCCGTATATCTTTGACCAGACCTTAACCGGTAAAAGGATTTTTGTTTTTCTTCGATTTGAACTTGTTCTTGCACTAATCGAATTATATCCGGATCCTGAAGTACCCAATCTTTCGATAACTGACTTAATCTTCCAACAGGATGGTGCACCCCTCACCTCATCTCATTACCAAATCCCAGTACGTTCATATCTTGATGAGGTTTTTCTAAACTGGTGGATAGGACGAAGGGGCAAATTGAATGGCCAGCCAAGTCTACATATTTGGCACCCTTAATTTTGTTCCTTTGGGGATATTTAAAAAGTATGGTATCATCGGCGGATAGGAAGTAATTGATAATGTCTACATCCATCACCCTATCTTTGTTAATTCCGCTACAATTATCTCCGAGTACAAGTTAAAAAGAAGGGAAGATAAGACGCAGCCCTGTCTCACACCTCGCCGAATATTGACCTCTTTACAGCAGTTTTTTGTTCCCAGTAAAAGTTAGCAATTATTCTTAATTATCTACTTCAAGTTACGATATATCCAGAAGTTTTTGAAGTTGAACTTTATAGAGTAGACATCTTTGTTTACGTTCATTCACCGCTGAATCTGGAAGCATCTGCAGGCCAAAAAGAGCATCGCTGGTACCCAAGCCACTCCGAAACTTTGTAGCACTATTTTTCACATTTTTGAGCAATCCTGCTATGGATAATATTTAGGAATGCTTTCAGCAGATGACTCATAAGGATTATCGTGCAATGCTCTTCTCATCTTTTAGCATTGATTTTTTCGAAGTGTTTTGAATGTTGATTTCAACCAATACTTCGGTATCACGCCAGAAACATATATATATATATATATATATATATATATATATATATATATATATATATATATATATATATAATTTTGGGATTTCTGGGTAAACTACTGAGGCCCCGGGGCAGGTATTACGTCCGAAACATATATTGGATTAAAAAGGTTCGTCAATATATCTAAACTACGTCAGGCAAAGAAGCCTTGTCTGTTTTTACTTGCTGAAGAGTCACTCTGACATCATGCTTAATGATTGATGGTCCACTGTCATATTCAGCAAAACCGTGATTTTGCGGTCTACCATCTTCGAATCGTTTTTCAATGTAGTTTTTCCATTGCTTGAGTTTGTGTATCATCCATTATTAGTTATTTGCGATTGTTAAGTAATATATGATTAAATTTTATGGCTTGTATGTACTGTTTCATTAAACTTTTTCTGCAGGTTAAACATATCATGTTTAGTTAGATTGCAACTCCTCGATTTCCCAACACTGCCGCCCAGGCTTCATTACCTTTAAGATTTCTTTTCGTTAGTCTTAATTTTCTATTTAGAATTTAGTTTGTTTGCTTTTTCCGTACGCAGTTGTTTTCCTATAGGTTGCAAGGATTGATAAATATACGTTAGATGTTTTCCTATGACTTGTTTACATCCGTTTGATATTTTTCCTATTTTTCCTTCTGTATGTTCAGACTGGTCTTGTAAAAATATTGGACTGTTCTCTATGTGAGGATAATAACCTGTTCCACTATCTTAACGTCGCTTTTGACAAACTTGTGACATTTAACTTAGGGTATTACACTAGCATTCGCCGAGCGTAGGCATACCAACGCTGAATCAGTTGTTTATATTGGCTGCCATGGATAACGGACCAGTCTGGTTTTTTTACAAGACCCGTCTGAACTTACAGAATATCTTGGAGAATTCTGTTGAAATTTCGTTTAAATATTCAGTCATTGCCAGATTAATTAGCTTCTGGGGGATGTCCATTATCTTCAGGTTAAGTTTGAGTATATCTCTCTCTACACTGCCGAAAGCCTTTTTGATATCAATAAAAAACAGTGTAAGTCAATGTTAAATTCGTAGAATTTATCCATGAACTGAGATACAAACTTGATCTATGCTCGATCTTCCTTCGCTGGATCCACATTGATAGTCCCCTAATATTTCTGCTGAGCATGTCTTTATTCTCTTGCCATATATGAGAGTATTCTCTCTCAAAATTGCTACTTTGTATGCAAAGCTTAAGAGGGCAATCCCCTATATATATATTGCAGTTGCTCTTATCTTCCTTCTTGTGTATTGGACAAATTATTCCCATTTTCCATTTTCAGGCATGTCATAAAATGGAGTCTGCCAATAAGTTCCGTTCCAGCCAGCTTTATAATTTCCGCCATAATGCCATATTCGCCAGGTGCTTTACCGTTTTTTATCTTTATTGGAGCCTTTTCTATTTCCTGTAATGATGGTTGCTCGATATTGCCTTCTACAGTTTGAACCGTAATTCTGCTTTCATCTATATTAACAGTACTACTCACATTGGCTCCCTTCTGACTTCTAAAAAATATTGATTCCATGTTAACATGGCACTTTTGTCTTTACATACATTCAGTTTTGGTTGGTAGCCTTTTTTCTCCTTGTTAATGGTTTTTTAGAAATCCCTCACTTTATGCCAATCGCAATTTTCTTCAATCACTTAAATCACGTCCTTCATTATTTCCCTTTTTAATCTCATATATACTTGTTGGAAATTATTATTTCTTAAACGCTTCTTTGTTTGCTCTAGTATTTTTTGAATAGCGTCAGTGTTTTCGTTCACAAGTTTACATTTATT
Organism: Lordithon lunulatus; assembly: GCA_963942505.1. Taxonomy (NCBI): domain Eukaryota; kingdom Metazoa; phylum Arthropoda; class Insecta; order Coleoptera; family Staphylinidae; genus Lordithon; species Lordithon lunulatus. Next base: position 49,846,919 of record OZ012666.1, on the reverse strand, counting down.
ATCAAACCTATAATCTAATTGTATATAATTTAAAAATATACAGCACCTAACTAGATTTAATTCTTTAATGTATATTCAACCAATAAGAACAGCCATTTTCATGAATATCCTATTACTCATACTGATGTAAAATATCAAAAATTAAATGTAAACATTTTAAAAACATGCAATCTGCTATACTATTCTTATTATTTCGTACAGTTTACAATTGTTAACGATTTATTATCGTTCATAGAATATGTATATGCTTGTTATAGTTTTAGTATATGTAGAAGCCGTCGATATTATAGAAAGTGGATGTAGCAAGCGGCATGTTACTTAATTGCCATTATGTCGCTCAAAGAGCACTTGAATGGTATAAAGAAACAAACGTACACGAAGACCGGAAAACAGCAAAAAGTCTACAGTTACAGTCAAACAGGTGTAACTCAAATATTATGTTAAAGGTTACACAAACATGTATTGAAAAAATACTTTTAACAACCTGCTACACATTCGCCTTGAGTTTACAATCGCACACACGCAAATAACTTCTATAAATATCAAACAAAGGCAATTTCCAATAGCTTCTTCCGTGCATAGTCTCGAGCGCGCCCTGGAATCACGTTCGAAAATTGAAATCCAAAGCAAAATTCTGTCTCCGCGCTTATTAACATATTTTCGCCTCGCATTGAAAGTGCCCCCGCAACACAAATATTTTCGTTTCGACTGTGCTGCTGCGGGGATTTGGGAAAATCATACAACTTCGCGCATAAAACTAAATCATTGCCCGGATACCGTGCATATTTCCACAGAATAAATCCGCACCCGACGACGTTTGCTCGCGTATCCGGATCCCATCTTGACGGCTCTGCAGATTCTATTCAATACAGGGCCGCAGGAAAAAATACATTTGGGAATTCCGGCATGCCATCGAAAGAATTTATGCCGATTTGTGTGCAAGTTATTTATATACTCAGTCGTGCCGAAATTTAAAAAAAAAACGCGAATAACGTAAATTTTTTGTAGAAGAAAATGATTATATTATGTGGTTAATAAACGATATTTGTATAGTCCTGAATAGAGATTACAGGTATAACTGTTGGATCATTAAGTACTGCTGTATTAACCAAAACTATTTTGGGAACCAGCAAATGTACAATTAAAAAATATAGAGGTAGACTTAGCAAATAGTACTGCCATTATCATATAATGATGATTATTTTTAAGTATTGATGTATTAGATTTAAATTCTATAGCATTAAAACTATCTAGAAAAAATTATACAAACATAGGCCGTTGAGGAGATGGGTTGCACCTCATTGAAGTCCTAACGATCATTTGCTATATAAACGGTGCTGAGGCCGACACTTCACAACTCAAAATCGTACGTATCGTGCATTGGACATCGTACGTAAGGCAGATAGATATATTGAGATAGGTTGCACCTCGTCCATAACTGCTTCTTTTCTATATGAAACGTGCATTATATAGTACTGACAACGACAGATATCGACTATAAATCGTACAAAGTTAACAAAAATACAAATTCTTTCAAATTTATACATGCATGCACATAATAAACTTATATCCAACATGAAATATCGTTTTGTCACATTATAAAATGACCATTCTTTTTAGCATTTGATGAGAATAAAAAGTATAATTTCACCTTACTACTTACTAGCTTTTTAATGCAATAACATTCATACTGATAGAGGTAATTAAATTTCATGGTGACGTCATTATGTTAGTGAAATAATGAAATTTTATTTCTCTCTGCTAGCCCTTCCGTAATTATAATAATATTTTAGTATATATCTACGCAATAAGCCGTTAAATGAAAACTAGAATTCTAGAATTTCCGAGTTGTAATACGTTTCGATATCACTCCTAATTGGAAATATTGTTATATCTTTCGATATTTCAGTCGATGTTTTGGAGCGGAAAACGTAATAACCATTAAAAGTAACTGAACGCTCACCTTTCCCTGTAACATCGCTATGCCCCCAGCCCCATTCTATTTTTGCTAATGGCGCTTCGCGAAGTTTGCACCCCGCACGTCCTCTCATCTAAACTCTTATTTGTTGAGGGCTTTGCTAGTCTAAATAACGGAAACGTCGCCCGGCGTGTTTCCGCTTCGCGGACAAGACAGGGAAACCGATGTTAGCCCACCTGAGCTCGGGGCTTATTGCTAAATTAAATTCCGTCCTTATTTTTTATGTTGCTGTGCAACGGTAAACTGGTCTCGGTTTTATTCCGTCTAACGAATATGGGGCGGAAAAAACGAGCAAAACAAAAGTCGAGTTGCAGTTAATGTTGAATGGATATAGTTTTCAATAGCTATCTTTTCGAACAATCACATGCTGTAGTCAATTTCAAATACAAAAATCTATATAATATATTTTCTTTGCATATCTATTGAGAGGACGCAGACTTTTTCCAATTATTTTAGTAGTAAATAATATAATAATGAAGCCTGTTATCAGCACATGGTGAGTTGACTTCGGAAGATTAGTATCATATTGTAATTTTGTATTATTAGGTGCACCATATCCAAAAGAACTTTGATTGCTCAAAATTAGCTATTAACAAATTTCGAACTCAATAGGCGAGCCAAGGGCAGCCTTTGTCATTCGAAGTATGAATAAACTATTGTAATCGTGCTGGAAAATAATCCTAAGTTGTGTGTCTGTCTGTTCGTCCATCTGTGATACATTTTTCCCCACATTTGCGGAAAAACGACTGCATATTTACTAACCAAATTTAGCATGTGGCTATTAGCTCCGTCTTGATTAGTTTTCGGTGTTATAAAAAAATTACAAACCTACATACAGAATCGTAACTAGCTTCTTTGGGGCCCTGGGCAGGACCTCATCACTGGCTCCCTACACTAAATTTTGTGAATTAAATAAAAGCACTTATTTCCCCTAAATAATAGCTTTACCAATAGTACAACCAGAAACACAAATTTTGGAGAGAACTAAGATTTTCTTATCTAGGTAGTTTCTAACAATTGTTAAATTTAGACCCACCAAAAGGTCGATGAATTTTTTAAAAATATAATGTGAGTTATTTGTACCATCTGGCCCCCTTCCGTCTAGGTCCTGGGCACGTGCCCTTGTCTAGTTACAGCCCTGTCTACATATTATATTATAAAACAAACTACATATCACAACAATTCTTGTTATATCAAGTTAGAACAGGACCAAATGACCATTCAAAAATAATATCAAAGAAGATTTCTACATATTTAAAAAAAAAATTGGAATCATATTTCATATGGTTGTACTTCGTCAGTTCGCATTTCCAATCAAAAATAATATCGCACTTATATCTAACGCATAAAAAACAAAATTTCTACAATTAATAAATATGAGGACGAAAAATACTAGCAATTTCGTAAATTGTTTTTACAATTTTGGAAATGATTTTCTCGGATAACTGATCCATAATTTTATTTTATTTCATTGGTCAAGTTTATATCCTGTTTTACTTGACTCCTGTGGTTTGAAAGGATCAACTAACACCGGATCAATCGGGTTGGCGAACGTTTGACACAGTTATTGCCAATGGGATCAATCCGATCTGCATTACGCGCGATTCCGGCCTTGCTTTAGAAAGACCGTTATCAAATTCCCGAGGGAAGTTTTAATACGGGCGTCGTCGATTTACGAGCCGAGGAATCAAAGATTTGAAATTAAGTTTCCACCGTCTTAATTTGAAATCCTATAAATCGCATTTCTTAATACACCATCTATCCAACGGCAGTACTGACTCACAATGGAGTGTTAATAATCTTTGATATACTTTGTTTAATATTGTTCATGATTGTTTTGTTTAATTAAACATTTCTCATTAGGTTGCAAAATATGCAACTGGAAAAAAACTACTATAGGAAACGAAATGATATGTAAATATCAATGAAATTGACACCTATAGGTAATCAAGGTTTACTGATTATAATACTAATAATAATAAAACAAAAATATATACTTTAAAATAGATATACTAACTGGAGCAAGACATGACAAAAGTATGAAAAACTATACGTTCATGTCATCTATAAATAAATGTATTTCCGATGAGACTTTTTGTTCAAATGTAAATTCATTAGGTTATAGTATATATTTCCATATACACAAAAATATGCAACTATAAATGATGATGCGTTATATAACAACGAATTCAAGAATTACTAAAATCAACACCGTGCATAAATAGTTGCAAGTTGCGTACAAGTGATCCATCTTCAAACGGTGCTCACAAACGAACATGTAGGTTCGGTTGTATAAAGGCGAAGTAATTATAACCCGTGATTATTCTGTTAGATAGATTATCCATTTAATAGCTTCATGGACCTTTGTTTATATATAGCAATGTCGCATTGAGTGCCAAACTTGTTAAACATGATTTTAGAATAACAGATTGCAAATTAACTCGATAGTTATATGCTTTATACAACCGAGCCTGAATGTGCTATAAAAAGAATATAGATTTTTTAAATTTATTCAATGAATTCAATTGATAAATAAATTTATAGAAAAATGCAGCAATTGTCATTGTGAATTGAAAGTTACCTAGTTAGATTAGTTTTGAACCAACCGCCCTGCGCTGTTTTATTCACATAGTTTTGTTAATGCATAACAGGTTTCTTTTAGTTCTTGAATATCCACATAAAGTTAGTAGTTTAATTATTAAATAATCCTTAAATTAAATGCTGTACTTGAATTGAATATTTATAAAGTAAAACGTATTAAGTTTCCATCTCTTATCACGGTGATTTACAATATCGATTAGATAAACCTAGGCCTAATTGACGGTAGTTCGTAGTATATACGTTAAAATCGTTTATTGTTACGTGCAAATAACGTCACAAATAGCGTCATATGTCTTTCTGAATATGAATTCAAGTATTTATACTACAAATTGCCAGGCCTAAATAAAACGAATAGTTAACAGCATATTATCAGTTGAATTTTAACATACGAACACTCGATCTTTACAATCGGTGTCAGGATTCCCTGAGGTTTACAATGGTGTAATTTTATAAATCCTACCCACAAAGTTATAAGGCCCATCCTAAAATTATTACACCAACCCGGAAAATTATAGGACTCGGTCCCAACCCAAATCTATTACAACTTTACCCCCAGTCTGTATGTCCCAATATTATTTATATCATATAGGGATTTTTTGTGTGTCCATTATTGAACAGGACACCCGTGATTATGTACAGACCGCGAGACGAAGGCGAGTTCTGTATTAAGAGCGAATTCGGGAAACAGCCTTATCGCACGAATAATGTATAATAATAATCTATATTTTTTGTACAAATAAATACTTAATATTTATAATATAAGTTATTTAAAGTTGTTGTGACAAATAGATTATGTCACACTACCAAATACATATAATGTAAAGTCTTTAGTTTCTTCAAAATTGTATTTATTCAGTACCATATTGTTAATTTTTAATGCTATTTGAAGTATAAGAAGTGTACGCTGTGCTTGCATGCATTCTCATATTTATAAATACACCGAATTGTATGTTGGCAACACTTGGTACTCCCCGCACTTGTGCGGAAAATAGTATCTCCCGCACCTAAATTAATGCGAAAAATGACTTGTCTTAGTACATGAGTACAAAAAAGTATATAATGTAGCACTAGTTATAAATTTGCTTTAGTTTGCCCGGCACTTTCATCATTTCTGTTTTTAATTGAATACAAAATCGGCTATTGCTAAAGCGTGAATGACAGTGTACTAGATTCGTGATGAAACTTGCACAAGTTTCTAGTTTAAATTATGTATGTGATTTTCCTCTCGTAATATGATCAATCACGTCTAGAATCAAGGACATGCGCAGTACATGATTAGTGATAGTGCCAGCTGAGACATGAACAATTAAAACTAGAAACTTGTTTCAAGTATCTTGGCGGATTTAGTACAATCAAATTCACGCTTTAGTAATAGCCGATTTTTTATTCAGAAATGATGAAAGTGCCGGGCAAATCAACGCGAAATTTATACTTCCACTGCTACTTTATATACTTTTATATTATACGAATGTTATAGAACGTGGCCGATTTACTCAACCAATATATATTTCTCCCTCAGTTATTTTTCTTAATCTCCTGAAAAATATTTGCGGAGAAGAATTTCAATTTGTACTAATCCTTATTTATACGTTCTCTCCACGACGCGAGCGAAATTTTTCCCCTCTCGGAACGCGATTTTATTCGGGCGTAATTGAATCGCAACCGGAAATTTATTTTATTCCCCGCCGGTATGTTCATAATGGAAAAATTCCTAATTACATTCGGCGCCCCGCAACAGCACGCCGTGTTTTTTTTCTTGTTACAGCCAAACAAGTTTTATAAGCGGCTATCGCATTTGTTGTTATTTTACGAATGGGTAAACTATTCCCATTAGGCTGTACAAGGCATGAATAATGCAGTGGGCATATTTATTGTGATATTCTTTAAAGGGAGCACCGATATTTTCCCCGGCGAGCAGCGGCATAAAGAATGCATACGCCGTGGAACGTGTGCCCCCGTGCTCGGGGTATAAATAAAATATCGATAATGTCGACCGTCGCTTAAGGTAAATTACGGAATTGCCAAAAAAGATAAGCTACTGGTGGATGGCAAGCGACGGCTTTAAATTATGCAAATTCGTCAGTTCGTTTTTTTGTCCTTCCCGGGAGGCCGCGTCGCGTTTTATTATTGCGGTCATTAATTAACGTCGCTTCTGCTCTGCCTGAAATAATTTATGGGGATGATTTAAATATAAAGATAATAGGCATGCTTCTCTATTTTCCGCGGATTAAATCGTGCTGAGTTTTAATTGCTCGCGTTGGGAATCGGCTGCATGTTGCGTTTTGCTAATCTGTTTTGAGCCTGTATAACTTCATAATAAATGTACTGAAAGCGGGTTGTTTTTGAACAGTTTTTTCCCTTCATAATGCGGGCAGCATATTGCATCAGTGTATGGAATATGAGAGTGGGTAGATTATAAATTTATTTTCATTTTAATTGTCCTGTTATCGCCTTTATTAAGCAAGAAGAAATATATTCCAATTATGCTTATTATACCTATATATAAAAACAGACAAAAACTAACTATATCGCTGCTGTCCAGACTAAACAAAATTATAGAGAAAGCCATAGACATACGGATCAGAAATTACCTAAATAAAACCAAAATTATATACCACCAGCAAAATGTGGATTTCAACAATATTCAGGTACAACATATGGGGTATACAACATAAGTATATCTAACTAAATAACTCACCATTTTACATCGCAATTCTATGCCTTTTTAAATTACTTTGATCTATTGCTCTTAATGGGAAACAATATTTATGTATATACACGTAGAACTATTATACGTTCAGCCTGGGTCCTCCAGATCTCTCGATGTATCCCTCATACAACATGTATGGGGTATGATAAGGCGGGTATTGCAATTTCTACAGCATTGCGTGGGATGCGGTGCGCCTAGAACACCAATCACCTACAATCGAGTACGCCTCGATGGGTGACGGAGGAAATAATGCAAGGAGATTTTACTCAATATCATTGGTTTTGGATTTACTTCAATTGTTCTTGCTCTTCTTCTTCTCGTACCTACTCGTTACCGAGAGTTGGAAATCATTATGCCAATCATTACATTGGTCACGGCTGCCCTGTTGTTGTACTGTACCACTTTCTAACGTTTTAACGAGCCAAGATGTTCCTTACCTTCTAGGTCCTATTCTTCCAACACTTTTCTTTGTACTACCAGTTAGGGTAATCTGTAACGCTCGTTGTTCCTCATGATATGGCCTAGATTCTTCACAGGTACGTCTACTTGTTACCCCCATTCGTTCTAGTACTGTCTATTCGCTACGTGGTCGGCCCTTGGTATACGCTGTATTCTTCTGTTCGGCCACATATCGAAATCTTCGAGTTTTTGGCTCAAAGCTTCATTGACTATCCATGATTCTACCCCATAGAAAAATAAACTGAAGACGTAACATTTGAGAAGCCTAGCTTTGGTCTTATTATTGAGGTCGTGACTCTTGAATATGCTCGCCATTCGTAAAAAGACTGATCTCTATGGTCTTTGGTGTATGATTTTCAGGACGGTTTTTTGAAGGTTGCTCATAAGGCTTATTGTACGGTAACAACATATGCTGAACGTTTCAGAGCCGTACCATAACTCTATCTGGGTTCGTTTTTTTTTTTGAGAGTAGTAATTTATAAACTAATAGAAACTTGTATTATTATTAATCATATAAAAATTACAATAAGTAATTGGATTGGATAATAAAAGTTTTGCAAATAACATGGGAGTTATTAATACACATTTCTTAATTTTCTGATTTGATTATTTTCTTTTATCTTGACTGTATTCTCTGTACAGTGCCTTCAATTAATTCCACATTTCTACCCTAGCATATGTGTCCGACGATTATTTTTATGCGTCCCACACCGACCTACATAAATAATCTTCTCCATTATCGCGCCACGATACGTTCCAGCGAAATGAGAAAACTTTATTTTTCCCGGGTTGGCGGAAAATTGTGCGCCGCCGCGGTGTAATAGAAAAAGTAGCGCCCTCGGGAATCATTATATTTATTAACCGGATATCAGAAACTTTATTAATTAATCACTTCGTTAGTTTGTTTTATTATAAATATTAAACCTAGTTTCGATGCTGATAATAAATTTGTCGGTTAAATTGGAAGAAGGAAATGTCTTTATTAATCTAAGGCTTATACTTTATCACACATCCGTACGATAAATTATATAATGGATATAAATTAATTGCATAAAAGCGAATTATAATAAGATCGCAATGATGAGGCCAAATTCAAGATTCAAGGACTACATTAATAATTATCAATTTATTATTAAGCTGTCAGGACAGAAAATAGCTGAGGTATGCTGTTATACTTATCATATCATTTGTTGTGCTAGAAAATTAAAAAATAATTTTTAAAATAAAAAAATAAATTTCTGGCATCGCTAAAAACTCGAATCAGAAGAAAACATTAAGTACTCGAACAAACAACGGCTAGTTTACTAAAAATTGGTATACAAGAATCATGTATATTACTGCCTTTCATAAAAATGGGAACGATTTTAAAGAACTCAGCGAAATATATTGATAATGAAGAAATCTATAATTAAAAACAAATAACAACGGAATAACAATCAATAATGTGTGCGACCACCACGATTTTCAGCTTCTTCTTTTTAGCCCTCGTATTTTCATTGTTTCCATGTTTTTCTGTCGTTTGCTGTCCTCATCTATTGATTCTTCGTTATGGTCTTGATGTCATCGATCCATCTAGCCTGGGGTCTTGCTGTACTCCTTTTTGTTTCCCGTTGTCCCCAGAAGTTAATGCTATGCGTCCATTGATCTGCGCTTTTTCTAGCCACGTATCCTACCCATTGTCATAATGTCCGCTCTCCATGACGTCCGTTACTTGTGTTTTTGCCTAGATATCGGTATTTCGCATTTTGTTTCTTATAGTGATTCCTAGCATTGCGTGTTTGATGATTTTTAAGTTACCCTGAGTTTCGCTGCTGACTTTTTAGTGATTGCCATTGTTTCTAGGCCATAGGTGGCAACAGGGAGGATGCAGACATACTCCATCGATCTGTATACGTTTTTCGTCCCAGTTTAGCTTTTTGAAGACACTTTCAATAGCTGCAGTGAATACTTTCGGGGAGATCGGATCTCCTTGTCTCGCCCCTTTGTTGAGACTTATTCGTATTTAGGTTGTCGTTTAATTTTACGTGGAAAGTAGCCTCTTCGTTTGTCTTTTATTAAGGCGGTATATCTGGACTCTATCCTCGCTTTGTCAATTGCTGGCAGGAAAGACCAGGTCTCCACACTGTTAAACGCTTTGTAGTAATCTACGATCGCTATTTGTATTGGAATATTGTATTTTATTGTTTTTCCGGATTGTCTGCAGGTATTCTACTGTGCCATTTCGAAGCCCGCCTGATCCACTGGTTGATAGGAAACCAGCTTTGTTGTGAGTCGGTTTGTGATAATTCGCATCAGTAGCTTATACTGGTGTGATAAAAAACATACCGGGCGATAGTTCCCTATATTTGTGGTGTCTCCTTTTTTGCAGAATGATCACCTCAGCGTTTTTCTACTTTTCTGGTATTCTTCCTTCATCCACATACATTTGTTTGCTAGTATCCTCAGAGCTTCTATGAATGCGCTTCCTCCCATTTTTAGCATTTCTGATGTGATGTCTTCTCCTGGGACTTTCCGGTTCTTTATTTTCATGGAACTCATTAACACTTCCAGGCATGTAAGACATCAATATCTGCCTAAGTTCCATTGGAGATTTAGTTTGCAGGATAAGCTACTTTGGCATGCTAACTAAATCTTTTTTTCATCTTATCTGGCAGGTGGCATCAACTTATCTTGTTATCTGATCTTATATAACTCATTAACACTTCCAGGCATGTAAGACATCAATATCTGCCTAAGTTCCATTGGAGATTTAGTTTGCAGGATAAGCTACTTTGGCATGCTAACTAAATCTTTTTTTCATCTTATCTGGCAGGTGGCATCAACTTATCTTGTTATCTGATCTTATATTGTCATATCATCATGATATACAGGTTGACCAAATCTTCCAATACAGAGAAGCATATGCTATCGCCTTCTAAACCATAACTCCCTGAGTAAAGGCGATATGCCACATTCTGCTGTGCGCGAGATGTCAAAGGTATACGGGATATCAGGGAGAGACAAGCATAATTAAAGAAAAAAACCTTAAATGCGCATTGTGCGATGTCCACTCAGTCAGCTAACTACAAAAGATCAAGTGTTTAAAGAAATACAGATCTAAGAGAAAATCGCACTGAGAGGAGTACCATTGAAGAAATATCTAGTGCTAGTGTATTCTGTCCAATTAAAATGTCCATTATTTCAATAACATCCCTATATAATATAAATACGTCATTTATGACTTTTGTGCTGTGAGTGCATGTCGTGACAAATATTTGTATTGCTGACAGTGTTGTTCGTCAAATGGAGACAAAGGCTACGTGATAGTAGGATAGTTAGGTAGCATCTTGTTATCTTCGAAGTTACAACTATATAGTTAGAAGAAGAAGATGCAGGGCGCACAATATTACGTTCGGTAATAGTTTCAGAGGCAAAATATACAAATCATCACACGGACATACAGAAGTTGGCGACATAAATATCTCGCTAACTCTTATGTCCGTGTGACTATTTGTATATTCATCATACACCGTCTGGCGACAGTAATTTCACCCTTGCATTAATAAATTTAAAAAATGTAAATACAATTAAATTAAACTACAGCTTGCATCTCCCGTTCCCATGCACGCCTTAGTTTGGGAAAGCCCTAACCGTTACAGAAATATTCTACGGTCTCTACTCTCAACCCACAAGTACCACCAGTCTTCACTGCCATCATACATCGTACACAGTTACAATTAGATAATAAAACTTGAATTAAATAATAATCTACATATTTAACTGCATCATAGCTGGCGCGCATTACAATGTAGATACAGTATGTATGTGACCTAGAATGTTATATAGTCATCTTTGTTATATATAGTTACGTTTACTATACGTGCAATATTTACATTTACTATACATGCCTTATATAATGTAAGATTAATCAAATAATACTATTCATTTGTTTGTAAAATAGTAAACATTGTGTGAGATACATTGGCTAATTGGCACTTTACCAATTGACTATCAATCAATGGTCTTCTAGCTTTATGAAAACTACGTATATTTCACCTTGTGGCTTGAGTCGTTCTGGGTGAAATTACACAAATCATCTTTCACAGATTTCTAGAGGTTTTCTGTGTGAAGTTATGGTAAATACCGGGCGATAACAATCCCTATCTCCCTCTACCAGCCGAAAAGCCCTCGGGCTAATAGCTTTTGGATATGACAAAGAATTTTAATTTTTGACACCAGGGAATAAATTTAGTTTTTACTTTCAAAAGTATAGTTTTATCATAGTTTGTCTTTTTTATTTCATTAACATTTTGCTATTCATTACCATTTTTTGCTCATAACCTTTATATCAAATGTGGTTCTGCTCGAATATAATTAAGGCTAGGATCTCGCCTATACCTTTTTTATGGTGCGAATTATCATGTGGTATTAGCTTTTAATAAAACACAAGACAATGGAATTCCATACAATTCATGCTTTGTTGGTAGCTCTGAAACTTATTTTGTAAGAATTAACAATCTTCCACATTCTATAATTGAGTCGAGTGATTGGGAAAAAATATACATGTCATAACAATTAGATATACAGGAGAGTTGTAGAGGACGTGGACCTCTATAACTCTCTTGTACATATAATTGTTGTGACTACAGATTTTATCTAAACTACGATTTTGGTGTTATATATTTTTTCCACTCATCGATTCAATTATGGATTATGGTCTTCAATCTTTAGAAATAAAGATTTCGATCCAACATAAAACCATTTTAGTTTAACTTAAATGGCATACATTACGAACCATTTTCTTTGTGCAGTTTTGATTAAAATCTCAACACATCACAATTTGTGCCATAATAAAATATTTACCTGATTCCTCCCGTAATGGTGTTGCATCTCACATTGTTTCCAACATGCTCAATAAATATTTGTTCAAATATTTTCATTATAACAATATATAGAATGCTATAATACATAATATCTACATATCAACCGTGAAAAGCTAAAACGTAAAACCCCACAAAACTTCAACTTCACAGTATTTTTACCATTTCTACCAGATGACATCTTTCTGGTGTAATAAACTGATTTATATAAAATTGAGGGTTGCTGCCTTTTTCTTACCTTTCCACCGTCGATACCAATATTATTAATTTACAATATTGTTTTGTCCTTTTCTCTTCTATTTCTAAATATTGTTATTATTGTTATAATACTAGACATTGTGTATGGACTTCTGGCTAGTATTCCCATATGATTTACTACATCAATATTAATGGATGAAACAATACACTTGTTGGTTGAATGCACTGTGTGTTTTTGTTCAATAATTAATTAAAACTTAGTATACATGAAGGTTTATTCTACATAATTCTATTAAATATGAATCCATTCTACACCTACCGCGATAACTTAAGACAAAGCTTGACACATAAGAGAGAAATTTATTGCGCTCCCCGTGCTATAACGAAAATAAAGCCTCCCCAAAACTCGGCGAAACAATGTGCGTGCTTTAATCCGGAAGTGTTTCAAATATATAGGAAGCTGGAGTCCCATTTTCTTCGCATAATGCCGCAATAAAATATGAATTACAGCCGGCGATTATATGCGATACGTGTTATAAATATAGACATAACTTATTCAGGTCGGTATCTATTTCTGTGCCGTTCGGATCTAATATAAATCAGTCGTATAGCGGCTCTCGCGGAATTAAAGCCGTAGCTATTTGTCGGATATAGGGAAATACATCAATATTTAATGTAACGACGCCGCCCCTATTGTTAAAAGATGACGTTGTGCAACAATTGCAAATGAAACATGAAACACTCCCCCGCGCCCCTGCATTATAGCCGGGTTGCAAATAATAATTGGCGCGGATTGATTCAATGATGTTGCCTAATTGTTTGTTTTTGGTTATGCACACTGCAAATTCATTTCAATGCATCATTTGTAACATTATTGAAATCATAATAATAATAAATTCATATGGTGGTCAGACAAATAGAATTGAAATAGCGAATTGACGCTTGAAATGTTGAACTAATTATAAATTCGTTCATATGAGTTATTATTGACACATCGGTGTATTTCAGTGTTTTCAAAAATATTGCATGTATTTATAATTGATTTTTGTATAATAATGTTATGTTAAATCAACAATTTGATATACAACAATACGTTCAAATATATAATAATTATTTATTATTAATAATTTACCCCAAGCAGAGCCGGATTGGGCTTTGAATCGGTTCGGGCCCTTGGGAATTTTTGAGATTATTCATACACCTAGTTGCTTTGCATAGAAAAGCCTAGAGTGGAAATACTTTTTAATCATTCGTTCAGAGGTCCTTCTTTTTAAAGTGTCCTTTTTATAAAACTCCCTGTATAGAATTTAATAAGCTTTTAGATGTTAAAATATGTTCGGCAAACAAAATAAGGAAATGAATAAATAAATACACCATGCAAAAAATGTTGGATCAATGAATATGAAATTTTGCACACATATTTGGCATTCGTTTTCCCTTGTCGTGACACATATTTGTACTGCTGATAGTTTTATAAATCAAAACAACGCGATGGTTGGATAGTTAGTGATAGTGCCTATTGTTATCTTAGAAGTTGCAACTGCATAGTTATAAGAAGAAGAACGACGTACAATATTACGTTATCAGTTGATAATGTTTTGAGAGGAATCGTGTAGAAATAGTTGATTCATACGACCACGGGAAATTCACCTAGTTGCAAATAAATTGTGTTGTAGAAGAAAAAAAGAAGTGCTTGATGAATCTCATTCCTTATTTCAAATCCATATGTTTCCAATGCTGTTTCAGTTTCATCGTCCTTATGGCCCAATGTTTCTTTGTTGTTGTCTCTTTCTATCCTCATTAAAGTTGTCCATTTCGGTATCCGTGTACGCTGTTCATGTCATTTTAACGAGTATTCTTGGTTTATGCTGTCCATGAGAAACTGGAGGTCCTCTAAACTGTCAGCGAGGACCATGGTATGACCTGCGTACGCAATATTGTTGAGTCGCTTGCCATTGATCTTGAGTCCTATGTCGATTTCATCCAGGGCATTTTGGAATATTTCTTCGGAGTACAGGTTGAAGAGAGTTGGTGACAAAATACATCCTTGCTTCATTCCTTTTTTAATTTTAATTTCGTCCGTGACTAGGTCTTCAACCTTCATCTGAGCTGTTTGGTACAATTTATTGATGATGTTGATGTCTTTGCTGTCCAGGCCGATGCGTTTAAGTTGGCTGATTAGGATGTCGTGTCTTATCAAATGCTTTTTCGTAGTCTATAAAGCATGCAAAGACATTTTTCTGTTGGTCAAGGCATTTCTGAACTAGAACTTGTACCGAATACAAAGCATCCTTTGTCCCTAAGCCGCTACGAAATTCAAATTGCGTTTCCCCAATATTAGCTTCTATTTTTCTCCATAATCGAGTGTGCAAAATTCTTAGGAACACTTTCAGTGCATGACTCATGAGACTAATCAGCCTATAATCACTGCATCGTTTCGCGTTAGGTTTCTTGGGACGGCTGATAAAAATGGATCTTAGCCAATCTCTATGACCAACATAAAAAGCAAAATTTAAAAAAAACTCGTAGAGGTTAACTACGTCCAAACTGCTAAACGGAACTGCTGATTTGATGCCGACCGCCATATTGCAGTTGGTAACGGCTAAAGCGACTGCTACTGCGCATGACCGAATAAAATCTTGACTGAATATTGAGTAAAAATTGACGCCGGCCATACTTTTTCTGATTTACACGGGTGCAGTTTCAGCTGGCGTAATCTAGCATGAAACTAGTACTAGTGTCTTGATTAATCGAGTACAATGTAATTCACGCTTTAGTCATTCTTTTACAATCTTTCCTCCTTCCTTTCTAGAACACATCTGTTTCGTTTTACCAACATTTACCAAACAAACGCTCTAATCTCTTCGCCATTTCTTTCTGCTCTTTGAATTGCTTGATCATTACAAAAACGTCGTTGACGTAGGACGATGACCACACTTCCTATAACAACACTGCCTCATCTGTAATACTTCTTCCATTTTTTCACAAACAATGGACTCAACTGGCAACCTTGTTCTATCCCCTTATACAACCTGAATTTCTCCGATCTTACGTCCCCATACACTCACTCTACAATAAAGCTCTGCCACTACTACTCTAATTTGCACAGTCACTTCCCCTTCTATCAGTCAGACACTCCTGTCAGTATAATTTCGCAATTTTGCTGGTCTAATCGCAAGCTGTTTAGATCGATTTAGATTATAATAATAATAATAATAATAATACTTTATGCCCAACAAACATACAGTTTAAAAACAGGGAAAATCAGATGTAGTATAAATCAATATAAATCAATATAAATCAATATAAATCAATATAAATCAATATAAATCAATATAACTATGAAAATAATAATAAGATGTACATAAAAATATAATATAAATATAAATTCCAAACAAATAACAATAACTACAGGTGTAGCTATGTGTGCATGCTGCTCTGTACGTCCCGACAAAATGCTCTTTTATTAGACTGAAAAATATCCACACCGTACTTACATTGATGATATGAACGCATCATTATAATCAATGGTGAATTTTCATGGTAAAAAGTATTTGGAGTGTCGTATGAAAAGGTTAAAGGGTTCCTTGCTGCATACGGAAGCATATGCAAACATATTTGAGATAGTATGGTGCTATCGAATTAGATACGCTATTTCACTCAAAAATCCGTATAAGTGGAGATTGTGGCCCAAAATGAGCGTATGCTTTTACATAGTTTTCTAGTTTTCTCTCACTTATACATATACACATAGTATGTATGAATATAACATATTTGTGGTGTATTTAATTGAGTTCTTTTTTATTCTACATTTCAAATAAGACTTTAAATCGCATTTCGTGTGTCATACAAATACAATACAATTAACTTTAAATTAATTATTTATTAATGTTACCTACATCCAGAGTGTATGAGAGAAGCCGCATCGCGATTTTAGGGGCGACATACATGTTGAGTTCCTTTTATTTTAAATCGCCTAAAAATATTAATTGTTCAGGGCGAGGTGTGGGTCAGAAGAGATAGGTAGATGGGGTTGGGGTACACCGCCTGTGTGCTGTGTAGTAAGGAGAGCGACACGTGGTGGCTCCTTAGTAATGAATGTGAGTGTGTGATAGCAGAGTGGAGATGGTAGAAAGGTGACTGAATAGTTAGGAGAGGATGGGAAAGGCGTGACGTGGGAGAGTAAATTATGAGGGGTCTAAGTGTGGAGGAGGAGAGCGTACAATGTCACATTAAAATTAAGGGAATGTGTATTTTATTTTTATTTCTATATATTATTGTATTGTATCGTTTTTGGAGCAGTTTTTTACAATTATATGAACATATGTTGGCTATGCATACTGATGGTCTTTTTTAATAAAAACAAATCGTTGTAATTCTTATTTATATATATTTAATTAGTTTGATTTATTTATTAAACTACTTTCTCTTTGTTTCAGGTATGTGTAATCGAAATATGAAGATATTCCACAGCTGTTGGTAGCAGGTGTTGGTATGAAATAGGCAGAATTAAGAATATCGCTATCAAAATTGGTTGGAATTTTTGGCAGATATAACAATATTATGTACAATATAGACATCACATTTCTAATATATCTATATTTATTATATAGGTCATTTCTTCTGCAATAAATTGAAGGGTGTAGACAGTAATTTCATATAGTGCATCCGACATGCGATATGCATTACATATTTTAAATATTAAACTGACTTATATAATTGAATGTATAGTCCACTTTTTTCCGAAGAAAACCAGTTAGGTAAGACGGAGATTTCGGGAAACAGTCTTTTTTAAATTCAATCTATATTTCGGCAACAGATAATGAGGCTACTATCTGATGGGGCGAAATATATATTTACTTTATAAGGGGATTTCCTTTAAGCCTTGTTTTCCGATTTACTGAAGTCTTTGTTGTTAAATAATATTTCTAAAACTCTTGCAGAAAATAATATAGGTATTTAAAAAGTATAAGCCGCTGTATTGCGATTCTAGACACCACACGTGTACATGGATTGTGCACCCGAGTATATGGGCAATTCTTGATGATTGTATATTAAATTAATGTTCTCATTATTTAAAAAAAACTAATTATACTATATATAATAGAACGATGGTGAATAGCTCTTCGATTTCTAGGGGGCGATTTCAAAATATCCCGGTTCTATGTGTTTTCTCAACGAACCGGGACATATTCAACAACATGACCAGGAATCACATCCCAGCTGACCCCATTATTCTTGGCGACAAACGAGATCCGCGGATAGAATTCCTATGCATTTTCTTCCCTGCCATGAAGGCACTGTGCAATTTCTCATTATGTTAAAAACAAATCAATATTATACAAAGAAAAATGCATAGTATTAGACAGCTATTAAACTTAATGTAGTAAGGAATTCTGAAATTAATATTCTGGAATAATAAAATCATCCGTCCGTACTGAGCATTGTTTGGGTCAAATTTCGTGAATTGCCGTTCACAGTTTTTTCCACAGATTTTCTGTGAAGTTAAATACCGAGCAACTACACTCCTCATCTCCCTTGTTTAGCAGAAAAGTTCTCGGGCTGGTCGCTATACAGATTGATCTTATTTTCTTATATTATCCCACCCAACTAGTAGTGGAGACGCCATGTCCGTAGTGAGCATTGGGGACCGAGAGTTCTATATTGTGGGCGGAATTTCCTCACCGTTTTTCGAACATTTTCTGCGAAGTTAAGGAAAACACTAGGCGATTAAACTTCCTTTACCGACGAAAAAGCCCTTGGGCTGGTATCCTTATGAAGATAGAAGGTTTTTTAATCATGCCGTAAGAAAATCATTTGTTGGAATTTTTTCAATTTAATTTATTTTATATTTTTATATACTGATTAAATATAC
Source organism: Lordithon lunulatus (assembly GCA_963942505.1). Lineage (NCBI taxonomy): Eukaryota > Metazoa > Arthropoda > Insecta > Coleoptera > Staphylinidae > Lordithon > Lordithon lunulatus. The sequence goes on along the minus strand of OZ012666.1, from coordinate 49,828,239 downwards.
TAGACTACATCTTACTTTAGCATAAGTTGGATAAGTACTAATGCCTTCCGTACTCCGTTTAAATGTTTTATCACCTAAGAAGTGTTTATTAGCTAATAAAAGCTATTTCTAACTTGGCATAGCTACAGTTTTTTGATAATAAAACGGTTATAATTACGAACGGAAATGACATTAGAGCCGAGCCCTGTACAAATTATGAAATTATTATCTATAGATATTATTCTCTAGTTTGCTGTGCACTGTCTGTCTACTGCTTTAAGTTAAAGTTGGTTTATGCTGACATAAATAGAAATAACACAAAAAATATCAGTGGACAAATTTCGAATTTTTGAATATATATATATATATATATATATATATATATATATATATATATATATATATATAAAGCATAGCACACAGCAATAGGATTTATATCATCTATTTTGATTTACTTAAACGAAACTCCTATGATATCTTGGAAATTGTTCTTTGCGGATATATTACAATGTAATTCACGTTTTAGTTAAGATAGACTGCCTCCGGCAGATAACTAATGTATGTATGCACATATTAAAAATACGGGCTTTATGGACCAGAAGAATGAGTTTTGTTTTGAACCAATTATACTTACAAAATAAGAATATTTTGTTATTATAAATATATTATTTTTTATATAATAGAAAATGTCCCTTTAAAGTTGATGTCTCATTTCTTATCATTCGCCTCTTCTTATACATACAAGCGCGCGTGACTGCAGTCTCGGCGCATTCACCATAAATACTGGTATACATACATATAACTTTGCTTAAGAAATTATTCGTTTGGTAATTAATACTGAATACAATGTTTTATTTACTTGACGGTATATTTAATATTTTATTTAATATATTAATATTTCGAAAATTTGTTTAAAATCTCAAATAATTATATCCATATATATTATTATCTCAAAGTTATATTTTAACGTGATTAAAACTAATTGTTTCCATCCCAGCCTGATAAACATCTTATACTATAAATTCCTCTAAAACTTTTCGAAATGAAACCAATAAAAGTTTCTCGTCGCCGTCACCCCGTGCCATTATAAAGGAGATTTTATTAAACCTAACAACGTTTTCTATTTAAACTTCATTAAAATCTCTTCGCGATTGCCTACTCTGATCGTAAACCGTTTCAGAAGATCGGACAATTTAGTTGAATTGAAATCTCCGGGAAAGCAAAGACGGTTTTATTTTAATGGCTCGCAGCCCGCCGGGCTTATACTGAGTGAAGCCTAAAATTAAGAAGGGTAGGCCGGATGAAAAGTTTTTTATTGCTTTTATTCGAGTTGGAGACATTCAAGGTGGTGTGATGAAATTTGTTGCTGACAAACCACAAAGTAGAATTAGATTTGGAGATAATAAAATATTGAATCAGCATATTCTATATGGGTCACAATGGTCACCTTGTGGTAGTCACATAAATAGGTTTTGACCGCTCTGCCGGAAATGTGTTTATTTCCCCCGGATCCACCTCGATAGACATATCTGAAATATTTATGAACAGGAAGAGAGGATAAAGGATCGACATGGGCTCAGAATCTCATTAAAATTGGCTGAAGGTTTCGTCCCTTAAATAAAATATATATAAAACAAATACGGCAAACGTTATGATTGAGCAGGATCGTGACCTAGTTCGTTTATTCTTTATAAAATTCTCAGCATTTACTGATTTTCCAGCAGCAAGAGTGTTCGAAATCTCACAGTCTCTTTGTAAATGTGTGAGCCACTCTCTTGCGTCGCGCCGGTATAATAAATTCAGTCGCGTTATCCACAGGCAATATATCACATGAAAAATGTCCCGCGTTACAATCGATTCTAATTTAATTTACCGCCAGGCGTAGTTTGAATCAAATATTTCAAATAGCGCGATCTTTCAATAATTAAAACCAAACAAGCTGAATCCTATATTATCGCGCTTACTTAAAAACTATACCTTTGTTCATTCCCATCACGTACGAAACCTTAATATTCTCGGGTAGTTAGTTTCAGCTCCGCGTTCTTTTCTTCCACTAATAACCAAGCCGAGTATTACACGGTCGTGCACACCTTGCATATAAACATTATCTGTGCCGTAGTCGGATGGAAATTCCCGAAGGAGCCGTGCCAGTTACGGAAAACTCTTCTGCACGTCTCTTCGTCGAAAGCCCCCGGAGTGAACTCCAAACAAAATATTTAACTGAAGAACTTGCGAGCGGAAAAAATATCGACTCTGCATTAAAGTAATTGGGTTATTTAAGTTAAATAGAATATGGGGTGTGTGTGTGTGTGTGTGTGTGAGAACATCAATCATCTTGATGAAGGCTAATTTCCGAAAGGGCAATCCATATCCTTATTAATTGGTTTTTCATATATAGCGCCAGTTTAAATGCAAATGTAAAATAAATTGTGAAGTATGATTCTGTATATTAAAGCTTCGAATATTAAGAAAAAAAAAGTTCATGGTTTATTTTTCGGAGACCGGAATATTGGCCAATATGATGTCCATGTTTACACTCATTGATCCGGAAACTGCTTTGAAAGTTTTCCTTTCTCTTCGGCTCGTCCCTTGTCGTGGCTTGTGCACGGCCATTGTGCTTTTTAGCCCGAGAATGGCTTATAAACTACTATACCGAACGGCTCCGGTCTTTATTTCGACACATATTGGTCTCTACGGTCACTTGGTTAAGAGTATTGAAAATTACCTTGTTTCTTTTGGAATGGATTTTATGAGGATGATCACCTATATTTTGTAGCAGCTGGTTGCCCTGAGGCATAATAATTTGTTTTCAATTAAACGGTAATACTTTTCTCATACCCTATCATAAATATCATCTTATTGAAATATTATCTAAATTTGCTTTAAAATGGCCATATATAAACTACAATCTATCAATGTCTCTCGCATCGTCAATAAATATGACGTACAACTTAATAATAAATCAGACTATCGCCCTGATGGGGTTCGAACTCAGGCTTCCCAATGCTCAGTACGAGGTGGACTTCGCCTCTAACCACTCGGCCACTGAGCTGGATTTCAGAAATAATTTATTTAAATAAAATTTAAACGTAATTAAATTTTAAACTTTTTGTAATGTCCATGTTTAAATTTCCACAAAATATGAATGTTTTAGAATTAATAACTTTTATTCGCAAACAACAGTTGCAGATGATGATACTACATATTATGTAATTTACAATAACAAGTAATAACTTAATTAACAGAACAATTACAGTACAATGTATACACCAATTATCACAAAATACAGGTTAGAGAACGCGGATTAGATATTAGAGGCTTTTTATAAAATTAGAGATTATATTCGATTAACTGGACCCGTCACTTGTTAGTCAGAGTCTTCCGTTGATGCAGTTGAGGGAAGGATGTCTTTCCCTGAACTTATGTGCTATCTGTCTGCTGAATACTCGCACAATTGGCATATATACGACACGTCCGGGTGGTGGAAGTATAACTTTCTTCACAGCAGATGGTAGTACCCATACAAGGTGACACAAGTTGGTTGTGTCATCATTTCTTCGTCTATGCTTTTCGAGTCGACCAGGTGGAACGCTATGTTTGAGACGTTTTTTGGTAATCCTAGGGCCTTTTTAGATGTACCTTCTTCTGCAGATGACGCAGGGACTAGAAAGCGTAGGTCACTGTGGGCCATAATTTGATATTGTAAATTTTAATTGCAGTGTCTAGATTTTTAGAGTTTTACCAAGTGCTTTATTGAGTCAACGGTCTGATTCTATGTCATTGAAAAATGTTTCCATCTATTCGTCCTCTGATGTACTTATGGGGACGTATCCCTGGATACCCACACCTAATGCGCCTAAGAAGCCAATTGCGGCTATACCAATATTTTTTTTCAAATTTGTTTTTAACAATTCTACTACTTCATAAGAGGCCATAGCTGAACATGAATACAAAAAAAACTACTTGTTTCAAACCAATCGAACCTAGACAGCATAATAAATGCGCCCTGTGCCTGAGAGATCAAATGCGCCCGGCGGAAGGATTAGTATATAAATAGTTGTGCGACATGGTGTTTAGATACTAAATGCCCAACTTCAGAGATTGTTTAGCTCTGTGAGCACCTGGTTTTCCCCCACAAACTCGTCTGGAGCTTTCCTTTTTCATTTATACTTATAATAACCCACATCCGCACTCGCCAACCCCTGTTTACCATTTGTCGTTGGGATACAATTATCAACACTCACACCAAAACTCCGGGGCGATTTTATGAAGTAGCAAGTCCATTAAGCAAGGCCCCAGATGAGCAGTGCAAAACTGATATCGAAACAGATTCATGGGCAGTCAAACGTTCGAATCCAACCAACCGGAATAGATGAACTAACAACATATAACATCAGAACAATGAGAACACCATAGAACCTCAGCAAACTTGAAAACAAACTATAATTGGGCTGCGTGAAACAAGATTGATATAAAGAATCTATAAACAAATTATTAAACCTGAGAATTACTAATGTTTTTACAAAATAATGTACTTTTAAATGATTGAATGATGAAAATTAAAATGGTTTTGATGCAATTTTTTATTTTTATTATTATAAACGTATACAATTTTCTTAGAAATGGTCCAAATCGGCAGATTTTTTGTATAAAACTGTAAATTTTTCATGGAAACGAACGACGGGTTTGCGTTGGTGATAGCAAACTCAATTCCAAATTTAGTCTCGCTACATAGAACTATATATTCATACACACAGGCATTTTCTAAAACTAATCTGTTTCGTCTATTTAGTTCGTTTAAACCTAATACTCATGTGACGCTAACATAAGGATTTTTCTACACACATTTATTTATTTTTTGTAAGTTGGAGGACGTGCTTAGGAGAGGACAATCGGAATGGGTCGTGGTGGGTGGAAGTAGGTGTGAATATTAGCGTATGCGTAGTGCTGGTAGCCAAAATAGTGGAAGAGATATTGGAAAGAATGGGAAGATACTTTAATAGTAGGGGGCTAGTGTTGAATATGGAAAATACTAAAAGGATAATGTGATGTTTAGGAATAGGGGTAGGACGGGTAGAGTGGAAGAGCTAAAATGCAGGGGAAGAATGATGGAGAGAGTGAATGGTTTTAAATATTTAGGCTTTTGGTTTAAATGTGGAGATAAATTAGGATACATATGGAGAGTATGCAGGCGAAAACGAGAATAGCTTGGGGATAGTGAAGATATAATGGGAGAGTTTATGGGACGGTAACTTCGAAATGGAATGCAAGATCTGGGACGCATGTCTAAAGCCTATATTGTTCTATGGAGTGTAGGGATTGCTAGAGTTGGATGTAATGGAAATGGGGCAAGAATGGTTCCCGAAGGGTCTGTTAGGTCTCGAAAGGTCAACACCGAGTGCAGTGCTGTTACAGGAGAAGAACCGGGTGAGCATGTGGTGGCAGAGTTGTGAAGTTTGAAGATAGATTACAGGAGTTGGACGAAGAAAGACTGGTGCGGGAGGTATGGATGAGACGTAGAAGTAGAATGGAGAGTGGAAAGATAAAGAATAGAGGAAGGATATATGAACGGTTGGGTATGTCTGAGGTGTAGATTGAGGCAAAGATGAGAGATAGGGGTAGCCTAGCTGCTTTGATAAGGGCGAGAATGAGGGATATTGAATGGCAAGAAAGGCAAGTGAAGGAAATTTAGAAACCAGTCTTGATGTTCATAGTTGCTACATCTGGCTAGAAACCGTAAAGTAGCAATCAAATAAAGCAAAACTACTTTCAATTAGTAGTTGCAGCGCTCTAGTATCATGTAAATGTTCCCATTACTACAATATAATAGTATTCAGCATACACAGTATCGCATTCTAGCGTCTTCGTGTGTAAAGTAGTCTAAGACAGCTTTTTGATGGGCCTGTGTAGTCTGACTAGTGCTTACCGTAACACGCGTAACATATAACAAAACCTAAAAAGTTTCATTAAATTTATCAAGTAAACGTACGACTTTACGCTAGTAAATACGTGAAAATTTTAATTATTTTCTAAATCAGAGACGCAGTGCTCCTATTATATTATAAATCAGTAATAACGCACTAAATGTAGCAGGATGAAATATATTAGGTGCGGCTGGCCAATAGCCAAATAAACATTGAATTCTCTTGTTATATAATGTAAAATATTTTTAGTTCAAGTGATTCTGACCTTAACCCAAATTATGTTTATTTATAAAACAAAATATTGAGTAACAAATTTTACTTTACTGTGATGCGACTTCATTATGTACCTACTAAATTATACTCTTAATTATAAAGTATTATTCAGCATAGCAAAGAAATAAATTTCAAATTGAAACGTCAAACTGAAGATACGATCATTCTAAAAATTGGTATCCATTTGACAGCAGATGATGTTAAGTAACGCGATCGCGTGGGATTGCATCTACGAGCAGTTGAACGATGCGCTGGAAGCGCACCCGGGAGCACCATTAATATTTACAATAAATCCTGCTGCGCTGCTCAAAACGATCCAGAGCACAATCGGGCGCACATGTGCAACAAGCACGGAATACCGACGGAGCCGCTCGCATTATAGTGAAATAATGTGATGCGAACAAAGCCCGGCACATTATCTTGGAGCACACCCTGCCAACAACAGAAGTCGGCTCTTTAGCGAGTACTTGGAAGGGAATAACACTAAACTAGCTAGTTGCGAAAAGAACCATTCACCGGGGCCGTAATAACGCATTTGAATTGCACGGGCATACTTCCCAACGAGAAATTCACGTTATTATGTAAAAAGAAGTAGCATATATGTTAGCAAACAGAATTCAGAATATCGAATTTTACTTTATTTATGCAGACATAATACCATAATTGCAATTTTAAACAATGTCATCAAAATGTTAACCAAGTGTATTGCTTGTTTGAAATTTTATTATAATGAACGGGAGTGCATTATTACCGTACCTTTGATGGCGCTTATTGACTGAGTGGCTATATGAAATTAACATGCTTGCACATAAAGCCATTAATGCTTGTTGACATTTTCTGAAGCTCAGTACTACAACATATATAAAATGAAAATTCGATTTACTTTCGAATATTCCATATTGAAGGATTATTCTAGATATACTAGTGGTGTAGATTTGTTCGTGCGCTACAAGAAGTTTAATCTGTCACATCCGCTGTCGCTACACCGAACTTCTCGTGTGTTCCGGCATGGCAGATTCCGCACGGACGATAGAAAAACTCGTGTAGACGAAAGAAAACTACCAGAAATATACAGTTATTTCGTAGCGGCATCCATCAATGTCGCGCATTTTCTGTTCGGGGGGTAAAGCGAACGCTGAAAAGCAAGTTGAATTTATGTGTACACGAAGGGGTAGGAAGGAGGCCTGTAATGCTGACGAGCGACGACAATGCAAACGCAACTAGATCCGGCCCGAAATGGTGGGATTACGAAGTTTAAAGGATAATATTTCAAACATGACGTCGAGATAAATTCTCGGTTTATTATTTTTTCATTGCAAGCGGAAGATAATAACGAGATTAACCTTATTTCATTACGCTTGTATCATATTTGTACGTGAAACATAACTCTCTCTCTGTAACTTTGAAATATAACGAATTTAATTTAAATTATACGCCCAGGGGTGGATTCCTAACCACTTTATTTAATATAAAGCTAGATAAATAATTGCGCGGAGAGAAGACAAAGCAGGGGAGGAAATAAAAATGAAATGATGGAATAAACGCGTCATTTCTCTAAACTTCAATATTGAACTTTTCCAATTTATTACAGTCTCGTATTTACTAAAAAAGCGCTGCCGCTTTTCATTTTCCGCCCGGCACTGTGCCATCAATCAAAATTACATACCGCCGATGCCAAAGTGTGATTAGCGGCCGCTTTTATAATCATTGATGGCCACTGAAATGTGCGGTGCGCATCATATCTCTGCATTTTCAGGGGTGTTTTTTGGCACGTAACCGGGGCGGTCCAGTTTATAAATCTGTGTGCGCTTGCCTTCCTGTTTAACATAATAATGCGGCGGAAAAACGGGTAGTAAGCGATAACGCTGCTGAACGAAACTAATTTTCACATAGAAATTATTTGAATGAAGTTACATAGTTATCTGCAATATTTATAGTAAACATATATTCAATTCTAACTAGACAAAATAATGAAGATATAATTTAAAACAACGTTGATTAGAATATTTTGAAATTGTGCATAATGTACAATTTGGGTACCTAAGATACAGTTATATAGTATATACCAGAAAGAAAAAACGGGAACATCAATCCACTAACTAATTAAAAATAATACCAGCAATTCTAGACTTAAGGCTGGGATTTAGCCTATACTTTCCTTATGGCGAAACTTGTGTAATTGTTTCCAGCTTTTAGACAAAACTACGCCATGGAATGGCATACAATTTATGCAAGTCAATAAAAACACTTCATCCTTGGTATTGAAACTTAGTTTGCAAGAATTGATGACTAAAATTTGTCGTTATAGCATGTTAAAGATTCGACTGTATAGAAGGTAGCAATCTAGTAGTTTAATCACTCCCATACATATTAAATAATCATATATCGAAAATTCAAGATAATCATGCCCTGTACATCCATAAGTATTATAATATTTGAAAAATTGCTGCGCAAATAAATATCTCCTTCATTTTTAATGCTGGAAAGATTGGAATATAATTAAATGTCGATAAGGGTCATATTCGCAAACGTTGCGTAGAATTCTTTACACTATATGTTTTTTTTTATCATATTAAAAATAATTTTTGGACATTCCCACCTAGACTACGAAATACGTGCAACATTATTCTTTTGTATACGTATTTTTGCAACTCAATTTATGTTGTAGTTAAAGAGAACGGTGCGTATTTCTTATACGCATTTCGCATATGTATTACATGTGCATCACAAGTTGCCTAATCAAAAAATCCCACCCTTAAAGATAATAAATGAGGAATAAAAGTGATTCGCACATGCCTGGAAACGGCAGAAGTTGCACATTCTGAATACTGGAGAATGAATAGCCGAGTTTACATTTTAACACACATCGGGAACATATCACAGTTCTTCGTTGTTATAGTAGGCACTCGCTAATTAAATTCACATACAATTTCTGGGTAGTCCCTCATGGTTAAACAGTTTATTAAAGACGCACATGTCAATCAGTCTGCGTCTGATCTAGACAGTATTAAAAGATTTAAATTTAAGATATTTAGATTGTAAATGTTTGGCGAATTTGCATTGTAGTTTTTTATTCCTCTCAGTATAGATGGTATAGACCGATGATATAAGTATAAAATTATCCGCACCATGGTATAGAACAGTGATTCTAAAGTTTGACTTTGTTTAAAATTACTACGGGATCTAATAAATAAAAAACATTCTGGGGCCCTCCCAAATATTAGGTCAACATATGCGTCGAACAAGAGTTAATGTGTTAAGCCTTCTATTGTTTTTACCAACTTTGTCATTATTGTCCACATTAGATGTGTTGAATTATGTTTCTTATAGCTCTCTACACTTGGTTTTGCCCATATTGTAGTATATTTATCTTTTTCCTTGTTTTGAGCCTGCGTAGTTCAGTCTTTATGTATTTATGAAAACCTCCAAGGAACAGTGATGAGATTCAATTCTCGCTGCCTCTCCTGCCTGTCAGCCGCAACGTCGTCTAACACTAATGATCTTTTAAGGTCCCTTCTGTATTTTCATTGAGCAACCAACATCTATCTTGCGGAAATTGTACCAATAATCTCATTTCTCTTTCATGTTTATATATCTGTTTGTCCGTCCTAGTTTATAATTCCTTCTAATCTTCGCCTGAATTTTTACCAATTCTAGCGTTCAAATGTGCGCCAGAAAAATGTATTTTCTTCGTCCCTTGTGCTGTAATCATTTAAAGCATTTATTGCCTTCCTATTATCTTAGTATATTGTGGTGATTATACTGATTGTACTTCTTATTTCACTGCTCCTTCTATTATTCCATTATTCTAAATTGACATGGACACTGTGCAAACCGCAAATGCTCGGTCTCTTCCTCTTCCTGGCAGAACCTACAAAGGATTCCTCTGTGCCAGGCCTATCCCTACCATGTGCTTGTTGTGCCTACAGTGGCCTGTTAGCAGGCTTAGTATTATTCTGATGGCTATACTGTCTTGGGTTTGTAAGTCCTGTGAATTTGGAGCTTCGGCCTATTATGAATTATTTTGGATGTCTCTCCCCTGGCTGGTTTGTCCACCAGCCCTGAGACTTTATTGCCATCCATTTTTTCATCGATGTCTTTGTGATTGCGTTTGAAACACTGCAGTAGGGCTCCGGGCCCATTATGGGTTTTAAGGGTTTTGATGATCCTTACGAGTTTGTATGCCCGGTTATTGCTTCGGACGTCGCTATGCACCCACGATAGGGTCAGTTTGTTTTGTCGACCTAGTTCGCCAAGGCTCTGCTGGAAATTCCATAACAGCCAGTACTTAACATCTGTGGTAGCCTTCGCTTTCATTGCCGCTTGGCTGTCGGTGTATATTACAATTCGTATATTAATTATTTTGCATCTCGGTGCTTCTCTTGCGGTGTATGGCCACTATTTCTGCCTGAAACACAGTGGAAAGCTCATCCAGGCATATTGAAATATTTGTTTCAGGTTGACGATGACGATACCAACATCTGTTCCTTCGGCTGTTTTTGAGCCGTCTGTAAACCAGGAGAAAACTAATTTGACAGATGGGCAATTTGGCTGGGCCTGTCTTCCTGGTATTATGACATCGTATTCCTTACTTAAGTTCTATTTAGTTATCATGCTGTCTGGGGGCTTACCTATTATAGGGCATGCTCATTATACAGCTGAAGATGTGTAGTGGTGGTATGTCGAGCAGGACTTAAATTTCGGCGGTGGGTGTTGTTTCATGGCTCCTGTTGTGCTCAGGCCTGCCAGCTTTTGGGTACAGCTCAGTAGCCTGGCCGCTTTGGTTTGATTAGTAATGGGCCACCATACTACTGGCCCACAGTTTTTCTGGTAGGCGGTATTCAATGAGTCACTTACCAGTTCGACAGCTAGTTCCAGTGATTTGACAGCCCGTCCGTACCTAGCTTCAAAGCGCCACTGAGGGACTCATTGTATCCTTCCCAGTTAGTCAGCCAGGGGTTCGTTAACTTGGACATTATGATTGTAGGTGTTCTTACAACTCTTCATAACCTAACCTGGTGTGCCTGTGATCGAAACACGATGGTTCGTCAGACTTACCTCTAGGGTTGATGGCAATGGCATCGCAGTCGATTATAAGTTGAAGGTTCCATCCTTCGCAGTAGGCAAAATTTCTCTCAGTATCTGCGGAGGGCACCTTTCGTCACCTAGGAAGTAGGCACAGTTACTTAGATACCACCAGTTTCTTAGATCCCTCTTCGGTTGGTGCTATTAGAAGAGCTGTAACGATTTCAAGGTGCATAGTCTCGGTATTAGTGTGCTGAGCAATAATTGCTTGTATATTATGCAGGCTTGTGGTCCTCCACTAGCTCAACTGTATAGTACTATAGTACCTTGTTGTGAGTTTAAACCTGCTACTCTAGAATTATTGTATCAGGGCCAGGTCTAGGTCTTCTTGGTCGAATCTCCAACCTGTTATAGCCGTAGCGGCCTTGGTATGTTGGGCTTGATCTGTAGGACCCTGAACCCCTCCATTATTTCAGAGTGGTCGGAGTCTTACCGGAACCGGTTCTTCTCCATGCACGCGTCAGCCTGCGCCTGGAAGATTTACCTTCTGAGCGAGGCAGGGGGTTTTGGATGGGCTCCGTCGGGGATGGTTCCACTGTTTCCCCCTCTTCTTTGTGTCCCCTGGTCTTCGGCTGGAATTTTAGTCGTCGTTTCACACATCGTGATTAGCCACTTGCAGCCTTTTTAGAATCTTGAAAGACTCTAGTCTGTCTTCGTATTCGTTTAGTACGACGCTATGCTTGTAGGGTTTCGGGACGTCCTCTCCCTCCAGGGCTGGAATGTTGGCACTTCGTCCTTTAGCCAAGCCGCCGTTAGATGGTTCGCACAGGACACCGTTAAGTATTCTGGCTTGTGGGTGCACTTGGTGAATGTTACTTGTGGTCCACCTTCTGGTATATCCTTCTTCGTGGTGAGGATGGCTCTTTTGACGGCGACTAGCCTTTTCGGGTCCATCTGCGCAGAGGGAAAACCGTCTTGCCCCTTTCGGGCCTTCTTTACGACATGCTGTAGGGAATTTGTGGTTTCGTGGCGTGGCCTTTTCTGGTTTATTTTGGCACGCTGTGTGGCACTTTAGATAGTGTGTTAGCCTATGCTCTACCCCCTGCTTATTGGTGTCGAACTCTTGCACACTGCGGCCTTCTTGCGCACTACGGGCCTTGTAACCTTTGCAGAACCCTGGCCTCCGGTGTCGGATCTTGTTTGTTACTGTTTGTTTGGTGATTGTTTTGTCCATATTGTTTCCACGAGACGATAGAGAAGGAATGGTCCAATCGGACAGAGCTCTACGTGCCCTCGATTCCTTCGTACTCCTTCTAAAACACTTTATTATGCAACTTACTACCACTAAAACATCACTTTGTTGTGCAATTTAGTACTACCATAAGCCACTAGATATTTTGTTAATGTATGCTCATGAGATGAGCTACACTGAAGAGATTTACCAAGATTGAAATCTAGATATGTAGATGTACGAATGAATTTGTTTTAATTTGGACAAGTATCCATCTGATATGAGCTCAGATTTCTACTGGCTTCGATAACGATGGCGAGCTTTTTTATATTTTTCGGTTTGTTGTCAATCTTTGCTATTGCGTTTCTTATCAATTAATTTCGTCTTTGCTGATTAGTGAGATTATTCTCTTCTGGGGTCGTCCATCCCTTAATTTTCTTGGTAAGATACCGTTATCTATCTCCCACTTTTCTGTTTGTAGATATTTTTTTATTCTCTTTGATAGCTATCCTACTGACCATACACATGCATTCTGTGAAAAAAAATTGTTTTATTTAATTTATATTTTTGAGAGCTTATTTATTAGTATACCGTCAGTAATGTCTTTATTTGTATCACTTTATATGTTAGGATTTGTCTGCATAACAATTTGATGAAAGTATATATTATTATAACATTGTGAAGTAGGGAACATAGTTCTCATTATAAAGCATTCAATTAGGACCACTATTGATACTATCTATTGAAATAATTAGCTATTTGACCATTTTAGAATCTAAGCGCACTAATCTTACTTTATATAGCATGGCCGATCAAAATTGGCTGTGCAAGCTGTAATTCTAAAAATAGATCTCTGCATACAATTCCACGATATATCCTGAATATTGACATTTCCAAGATATAGGTTGTATTATTCGGTAATAAAAACGCAATATAGATGTATCCATCCTATCCCAAGTAGCATATAAATATTGAAACGATATCACGGCGCTCAATATTGCGTAATAATATCTAATATGGTCTCCCAAATATTTTCCTAATATTATTTGCACCAAATATTGCCAGTTGACTATTTAATAATTTTGGGTCATATTGTTTGGCAATCTTCCAATGAATAATCAGTGTAAGCGATAATGACATTCTACCTGGGAATATGTTATGCATAAAGTAGAGTATAGCGTCTCAAATCATAATAATAACCATTTGTTTGTATATTATTATGAATTATACCAGTCTTAAAGGTCATTTACCGTAGTTTTTTAGCCTAGGAGAAGTATATACTGAAAGAAGAAACACGCTGCCAGGCCGGCCGGCAAAGAATCGGTGGCGATGAACCGTATTGGACCCGATTATAAGGGGTGTTTTAGAAATTGATGGAAATCTGAATACTAGATGATCGGAGCCCTAGGTTAGGGGTTAAGGTGTAATATTTGACTTATTACGTAATACAATGGTAAGGGGTGTTTTTAGTTGAACAAAGTTGTAGTGCTGTATACATATGAGAAGAGCCTTTGTTTAGCAGGGTTCTTATTAAAGTCATAAAATGGTATATATGATAAATCGCAAATGCGTTAGTTCGAGAGTCTCAAGCGGTATAACAAATTTTTGTTACCGCTTGAGACTCGTTAAAATAAATAGCCAAATCCGACATATCCGATAAAACTTTAATAATTTCTCTTTAAGTAGATACTAACTTATATTTTCAACTATAAAGTTTTTTACTTTATCATACAAAGAATAGATTGTATTTTATTCCTATAAGAGCGATTATTTTAAACTTTTTAAATTATAATTTGCTATATAGCTGGTGGATTACACGAGGGTCGTAAGCCAGCCATAAAACTCGCGCCTAATTCCGTATTCGCTGTTAAACCGAAAATTACCGCATCAATCTCGATTTTCCTCCTTCGCGCCTGACCTTACGTACTGGAACAGCCTTTGTCCGCCGCCTCCAACTGGAAGGGAGAGGATGGTGCTATTAAGGGAGGCGTGTTAGATTACCATTTATTTATTATAGCACGGAGTATCTTTCCTGGATTATGTAAGGTCCCGACGGTGTCTGTTTCGTCGAAATCTAATATTACACGGAAATATATAAGGCCAGAGGGCTGCAAATATTTAATGTACACGCGCCAGTAGTGGATGGAATCCTTGAATATTTTAACACCTTTTAAGCGGCAATATTTTTTAGCAGCGGATACGGTTTGTTGCGGTGTGAATGCAGAGTTTGATTAATTAAATTGGGTCATACAAGTGTTAATTCTTCTACTAAATTCATTTTATATTTGAAATTTGTTATAAATGTGATACATCTGTCGAGAAATGTTCTATTTGATTATATTTTAGAATAGATCTAGATAATATCGATATTTTCGCGAGATTATGCGTCAACATTCTCAGCTCATTTAACTAGAGTCGTTATTACAAAAAAAACACTTTAGTGATTACATTTAACGTGTGTGTACTGTAATGTACTTCAATAAAGACTTATTATTGTTTATTGTGTTAATGTCTTGGTATTATGAGTTCAGAATAATACCTCTATTCTGAATATGTACGTTGTTTAAAATTAATATTGGCCAGAATGTCATGCTTGTGAGACAGAAATCAACAACTCATATAAAAAGAGATTAGATAATGTTCTGTTTTGGCTTGAGGATAACTGATCAGTTATATGTAGTCCATATTTAAGCTCGATTGTATAAAGGCGAGTTAACTATAGCCCGTGATTATATTTGTAGATGTTACATAAATTGATGTTAACTTGTCATTTCATAGTCTCATAGTCTCATCGTTTCTGTTTATATATGGCAACATCGCATTATGTTTCAAAGTTGTTAAACATAACGTTTAAGTCATGAATCGAGAGTTTATACAACCGAGCCTTAAAGTATTTATGTTATTTGATATTCAGAATAAAAGACTATATCATATTGCATACGGTAAATAATATTTGTATTTAAATTATTTATACCCGAACAGAACAGAAACAAAACAAAAACAAACCCCTGATATTTCCCCTTATACAAAAATCGTATACAACTGTTATGCAAAATAATAATAAATTTCAAATGCAAGCACGAATAGTTTCGCAACAATGTACCTTTCCCATTTGAGGTAACTGATATGGAAATTGCCGCGCGCGTCCCCCTGATTTATCCACCACGGAGTGACATATTCAAATATTCAAAAGCCCATTCATTTTTCACTCAGAATTATTTATGTGTTATCATGTTTTTTTATGTAAAAAAATATTTTACGAATGCTCTGTTTTATTCTGATATCAGACATTTAATGTCCGATCTGGAATGCACCATAATGAAATGGCGATAAAATCACAACGGACACAAAGGGTGCTTTTTACAAATGGCTTTGTGCTGCGGCCTAAAATATGTTTTGCGGCTGAATTAATTTCGACGATATTAGTTAAACTTTACGTGAGCTCGCTGGGATTTGCAATTTTATCACATGATTTGCATTGCTAAGTAGGCAGTTATGCAGGGAAAAATTAAAACTTAAAATAAGACTAGCATAAAAGTTATTAACTTGACAAAATATGAACTTAACTATATTTAGATACTGCAATTTTGTATATTATTTACTTTTTGATCAATTAAAATGTATGAACAATTATTACTTTTAAGATTTTACAATTCATACAGTACCGATCGTTTCTTCTGCCGCAAAACTTTGTCTTTGTACGCCATTATTGACTACTGTATATATTATGCTGTTGAATTAGGATTGCTCATCGATAAAACAATGTTTCTGGACTATATACTCTCATCGTCATCATGGCCCCTCAAACTGGGGTACGTGTACCACTGGTGGTACATTACGTTGTAAATTAAATCTAAATCAAGGCGATGGATCGCAGTTGTTTATTCTGTCTCCTGCTGAGCGTTCATTTTTAGACCATACTTTATAACAATGGACAAATAGTTGATAGCTAATAACTTCTAACAGGAAATTGACAAATTACTTCTGACACTTCTAGTAGCAGCAATACTAAGCCGAATTACAAAATATCATTATGGGGGTATAGAGTTTTTAGCAGTATATTTAAGTGGTACAACGTTTCTAAAGTTTGAGGACACCTGCTCTACATCTGTAGTGTAGACCAGCAGACTGCTATATTCTGACGCGGAAGAGTCAAATGTGAATATAGGAAAAGAAGCAGATGTTTTCCTAATGTTAATATTTCTTTAAAAATTTAGAGGTTAGTGTATCTGCAGAACAATTAGATTAATTTTTTTTAAGAAATAATTTGATTATGCTTTTCTATACAAAATACAAAGTACAAAAGATATAACTTCGAGACCATTGGAAACATAGGCATTTGTAATATCGTTGATAATCTCATGTAAAATTATTTTCATTCAATTCTGAGTATGGACATATTAGGCGCATAGTACTAAAGTTATATGTTTTGGATTTTTGATTTAAGGCGACTTCCAGGATTCTATTATTCACGTAATTTATTTGTATATGGTAATCGATATTAGATTTTTGAAACATTTAGTTGCTCTGTAAGTTAAAATACACTAGTTTGGAAATAAATACATGATTAGCAGTGTAAATACAATTTCAGGGGTACCTATAGTTACATTTAAATTTAATGTCACATTGAAATTAACAACCGTAATAAATTCTCTAACTACTAAGCAAACTGTATTTTTTTTTCTCTGGCCAACACACAAAAGCCCCAGTAATTAAACTATTTCAAAGCACATTAGACTGACACAGTTTAATTGTTTTGTGTGACCAACTCGTATGCTCGGTGCAGCCATTCAATTTCCTCAAAAGACAAGTTTCGTGCAGTGGTATCAACAAAAACCTCAATATGTTTTAAACAATACAGCCACAGCCACTTTAACAATTGTCTCACATTAAATTTATGAAAGCATTTAACCCGTTGTTCGCGCGGAACATAATGTTAAAACTGCTTCGAAATAATTTTTATATTATTTAATTTATTTCATTTCACTATAATTAAAATGAAAAACCGATGAGTACATTAAAACTTGTGTTAATTTCAAAAATCTGTATCGGTCTTCATCTGATATTAAGTACCTTTCTGGAAACATCGTCCACTAAAGTTCAATTGAATGTCCTTAATAATAACGATTATATACAATCAACTTATAAAAAGAAACCTTTAGCATTCTCAACAATTTCTATTCAAATAAACAACGCCTCCTTCTAGAATACCTTCTAATAATAAACTATAACTAAAATATAATACAATAAGGTGCAGATTCCCTTGTCTTACATTATATGCCCTCCTCCTCCCCAACAGCCTTCATCAACTTTTCCCACTTTCTAGTTCTCTCCTAACCATTCTGCAGTCTCTAACCCACTCTGCTTTCTAACTTTAATCAACTAATATACCCATAATTATCCTTATTATTACATATAAAGTGACATATTAAAATATACATGTGGAATAAAGTTGCTTCATTTCTCTGCTACAAGAATATATTGTCTTTCCAACATGCTTGCTTTTCTTTGATTATGTACACTTTATAATCACTTTTCACAAAAGCTGTAAATTTTCCGTATTTTCAAAGATCTAAATCAGCATAGAGTAGTACTTGGACTACATCAATGAAACAGTACGTGTTCTTCATATTGAAGATATATGGGAGTAATTATCTGTACTTGCTGTTTTTATTTTCAGACATTAAATTCAACTCTTTCGTAATGTTCCTTGGACTAGCTAGAAAGTAAACGCAGTCCTCATTCTTTAGCGTCGCAAATGTGTTCAGGAATATACACAGATTCTTGCATTTTGTTTGACAGTTTCACACATTTTTCTCAACTTTAATAAAAAAACTTAATAAAAAATAAACAAACTACTACTACAGATACCAATGCGTCACTGCTTTCTAAGTTTCAGTGGGATTAAGGCAATAATAGATGTGACATCTATACATCGATTTTTTTAATTCGAATAATTTTCTCTACGAATACACCCAGATATTCTTTATAAGAATGGTATCTGTGAATGGATGATCTACTAATACTTGAAAATCTATGATCTATGAGGACATATATCATAGATCAGTGGCTTTTCTGAAATTGCATATGCGATCTCTTCTCTGGTTATTTCGGATTCCAGTTCGCTATACTAAAGCCTTGGTTTCCTAGGAAGCGGTTTCGACAAAAGCGGCCGTATTTCACGTCATTTTGGTGTATACATTTCTTTTACGTATATCTAAATAAATCTGGTAATCCAGAGAGCGCTATACTTCAAAGTATTGATAAATTGTCATGAATTACACTAGAATCTGGTAAGTTATTCAATTGCATGTACTTAAAACGTATCTTGTAATGTGTAAATGACGTCAAAAACGGCCGTATTTATCAACACCGCTTGCTAGGAAACCAGGACTTAAGTGTCTTCGGTACTGACTGAGTTATAGATAGTAATAGACATATATTTCGTCGTACTCGTATTAAGTTGTAGACCATATTTGCAGCTTACTTACCTCAATACGCTGCATCAGCATCTGAAAACCTCCTAAGATATTTGAGTACATCACTGTCATTGGCATATCTGATATTGTTTATTTTGACTATCTTCATCTTCAGTGAAAATTCACTCAGAGTATATGTTGAACAAGATATGGTAGAGAACGCAGTCCTGCCGAACTTCCCTTTTGATATTGATTTCGTCCGTGGTGCTACCCTTTATCTTTATAACTGCCGTTTGATTCTAGTACGTACGTTTTAGCGATAATTCTTAGATCTTTATAATCTGCTCCCGTATCTCTCAGAACCTGTATCATGTTTTCGTGTTGCATTTTATCGTCCTTGGAAAAGTCTTGAATAAATATGCCACGTGAACACGTTGAGTAGGCACCTGCAGTGTCAAAACCGCTTCTCTGGTTCCTAGTGCACTCATAAACCGAAATTAAGTCTCCGCCACTTACTCCTCGCACTTTTTATGTATCCTTCCTTATATACTCTTTAGAAGATCTTGAAAATATGATTTATCAACTTATAATATACGCATAATTATCCTTATTATTACATATAAAGTGACATATTATAATATACATATACTCTTTAGAAGATCTTGAAAATATGATTTATCAGACGCATAAGTCTTTATTTGTGATATGATTTTGCTGATGGTTGTTTGGGTATAGGAACGAATTTTGGGGTAAGATAGTCTTGGGGATATCTCCTGCGTGGTGGATCTTATTGAAAAGACTTGTGAGGGTATTTAAGAAATTCAAATCTATATCGCAGATCAGATTTAGAATTGTGTTAACATTATCCGGTCCAGGTGATTTTCCGTTCGTTACTGTTGCTACTGCTTTCTTTTCTTCGTCTTTTGTTATCTTGGGGCCGATCTCACCATTGTTCAGTGTGTAGTTATTGGTACGATTATCATCGAAGAGTTTCCCGATATACTATTTCCATATGCTTAGTTTTTGTTCTCTGTCTCCAGCTAGTGTGCCGTCGATATGAGTTAAATTTCCCATGCTATATTTTTTACCTACCTGTGCCATTTCCTTAATTATCTTAAGCATGTTGAAAGAATTATACTGTCGGTCGAATTATTCGAATTCAGAGCATTTCCCAGATATCCTTTTCTTTAGTTTGTCTGATTTTTCATTTTATTATAGAGTTAATATATCGGAATTTGGTTGGATCTCTTACTTTTTCCGGTCGTATTTCTCTGTTCCATCAATTCGGGAATATCATTTGTCGTCCACTTCTTTCCGTTTTGTCGCATTCCACTTGTCGATGGGGTCCGAGCCTGGCAGTAGTTTTACTGTTTCTAATCCATCTTTCAGTGACTTGCACATGTTCTACCCAACCACAGCACATTGGAGTTTCTTCATGCCCGGCCTTGAAGTCATTTTTGTCTTGATATGCTTTTGCTCTGAATGTTCAATTTGCAAATTAACGGGTTTTGTTCCGACGACATGTCCTCACCCATGTATGTTTTTACCGATTTTATGGAATTACGGAAACTTTTGGTATTTCTATGTCAATGCCATTTCGCGTTATATTTTGAGTATCTGCTGGGGACCTTCTGGTGTATAGTCTTCTAGGAGGCAGCTTTATGATTGTATTTGACAGTATTAGATCTTATTCCCTGCAGATTTGTACCAGTCTATCTCCTCTTTCGAGTGGCGAGGCTAAAGTCTTCTGTTATATTCTCTTCCCTGCCCAACCTTTGCATTAAAGTCACCCATAATGATAGTAACTTCACGTATTTTTGGTGTATTTAATCAGATTCGATAGATCGTCGTAGAAGTCCACTTGAATTTGCTCTCACAGTGGTGCTTTCCACTGCTTTGTCTGCTTTTCACTAACCTTTTTGTATAGTTAGTATAGTTAAATGTGTCGTATTTTGCTATTTATACACACTTCACTCATATTCATTCCCTTATTTTTCGCCGTATTGCTCTATTTCCCTCAATTGTGCTCCATGATGTTTCTATCATTGTTTAAGGGCATTTTTTATTTGTCAACTTCTCCTCCAGAGCTTCACTTCACTAGGTTTTTAAGAATAGTGTATCTTTTGTACCTGTATTATTTTCCGTGGTTTATCCTTTTTCACCATTTTGAAACGTGACATTCTAAAATCGTTAACAAATGAGTTATTGTTATAGATGACATCTGTCCCTGAGCATGTTTTCAGATCTCTTGAAGTCGTGGCTCAGTATGAAGTCAATCTACTTTCTTATAATTTTTTATTGATGTGTTCTTCTTGGACAGTCCATTTTCGGATATTTCGCAGCCACGACTTTTATCTCAGGCCTTTTGCCCTTTTGACTTGATTTTTGCCCTGGATGATTAGTAATAATACACTGTATTTGTGGTAGCGCATTATATGCCATGTCTTCTTCTTTTCATCGTCCATGATTCCATTCCATACACTGCTAAATGTAGTCAGTTCTGCTGACCGTAATAGTGTACAAATCGTATTCAAATGTACAGGTCGAATTCGCTGTTTATCAACACTTGCTTGTATTTCATGACAACACTCGTCACTATTTCTATTTGGCATATTATTTCATTGTGCGAAGCCCATTTGTCGCGCACCCATATTCATAAGTACCTGCATTGGGTTATGCGTTCTATGGGCGAGTTCCTGATTATTATGTTCATATCTGTTAATGCTTCTGGGTTCCTAGTTAACACCATGGAGTTGATTTCACAATATCGAAGATCTCTAATACTTAGTTAACGAATCGACCATACATCGTAAGGAGATGGGCTAAAGATGAACATAGATAAAACCAACTGCATGGTGATAACTAGGAACCCAGAAGCATTAACAGATAGTAACATATTAACAGATCTGGATAGTTCTGGATAGTTGGCTGGAGGGTAGCATAGCTACAGACACTTAGGCCTCAAAATGGGCCCATTGTGAAACCTCCCTTATGGCCAATCACTCGTCCCACCAGTCAATTTTGCGTACGACCCGCAAAACTCCGGCGGGTGAGGAGTTGCCAATGCTGGTCATACTAGGCCAGAACTCCTCCCCTAGTATTAAATGCCTAGTGTTTACTAGACCTGGTCAGAGGCACATTACGTGATCTGCTGTTTCTAGTTCTTCATTGCACCCTCTGCATAACGGGCTGTCTACCAGACCCATCGTGTGTAGGTGTTTGTTTTGCCGGCAGTGGCCAGTTAGGATATTGGTCAGTAATTTCAGATTAGTTCTAGATAAGTTAAGGCGGGCCGTGGCTGCAATTTTACAGGGCTGCCTAATTGCCATCTTTGATTGCTTGCAGCCCGGCGTTTCTCGCCATTTTACCTTGTGTAGAGCATGTATCCTATGCTCTATTATTTATCTGCAGAAAGTATTTCATCCTCTTGGATTGTTAGAGGATGTGAGGATCCCTTTCTGGCAAGCTCATCTGGTATTTCGTTTCCCTCAATGCCACTATGTCCTTTGATCCAGCAGAATTCTAGTTTGTTATTCTTAGCTAGCTCCTCCAGGCTGTGAAGACATGAATATAGCTCTTTCGACACAAATGTGTTGGCATTTAGTGCGTTTAGAGCTGCTTTGCTGTCGGTGAGTATTTGGATATGTTTATCCTTAATATTCCGATCAGCTAAACTAAAACACACTTTAGTATTCCTGTTAATTCAGCTTGGAAGACTGAAGTGAGTCTTCCAAGTGGTGTACTTATCTTGAAATCGAGTTCTGGTGAGAATATTCCATAGCCAACTCTCGTCTTAGTTTTGGATCCATCAGTATACATGGTTATGTTGGCCTTGTGGGATACCATCCATTTTGATGATGGTCTGAAAATGTTTGACAAAACTGTATTTGGGTAGAATTCTGTCGCACTTACCTTCTATGAGGGGGTCTAGTTTGATAGCTTCTCTCAGTATGCTCCTGTGTCCAATGATTCTACCTTTATCATGTCACAGGACGAGAGAAGATAGCCTTAATGTTGTTTTTACAGCAGTCTCCCTTATAAGAAGGTCGAGTGGTTGTAGACATAACAGTGCTTCAAGAGCTGCTGTGGGTTCTCATAGCGCTGGTGATGGCAAGACACGCCATCCGCTGGATGTGTGATAGCTTTGAGATTGTTGTGACTTGCTTGGTTTTCGACCACCAGACTATTGCACCATATGCGATAGTTAGTCTTATGATCGCGGTATATATCCATTGGGTGATCTTGGGAGACAGGCCCCATGTTTTACCAACCGCCCTGCGGCATTGCCAAAATGAGAACATATCAACAGATAGTAAAATAACAGTCAGGAAGTCGCCCATAGAACGCATAACTAAATGCAAGTACTTAGCTATAATCTCTGTATTATCTGCAAATCTGATGTTATTTATCCTTTTTCTATTTACTTTGATACCCTTTTCTATGTTTTCCAATGCCTCCTGGAAAATTGTCTCTCTGAGTACAGATAGAATAATAGTGGGATTAATATGAAGTCTTGGCGTACTGCTCTGTATATTTATTGTATATATCTCCAGTCAGTTCTCCGACTACTCTTATTCTAATATTTCATGTTCCAATATAGGCTCTCAACACATCTTATATCCTTTTGATCTAATTCCATTCATTTCAGGATCGCGTCTACTTTGTCGTGGTGTATTTTGTCAAATGCCTTTTCATAGTCTATACATGAATACCAGTTTCTGCTGGTCATATCAGTTTTAGACCAGCACGGTTAGTGCTTCGCTGGTCCTCAATTCTTCTCTGAAACCAAATTGTGTGGTGTAGTATTTATAGAAGGATTTTAAATGGGTGGTTCATCAAGCCACCGAGCCTGTATTTACTGTATTTCCTAGCATTATTGTTCTTTGGTAGTGCTATGAAGGTTGAGCTACTCAGCTATCCAGCCGGATATATGCTCGTATTATAGATTTTGTTAAATATTATGTGTGTAGTTTTGATATTCTCTCGTCAGGCAGGATCTTAATTATCTCTACTGGTATCTCGTCCGATCCAGCTACTCTGTTATTTTTGGTGGATTTGATTTAAATAAAGCGATTTCTGGGCCCTTGATACAGATTCCGAATTTAAATTCTCTGTGATATGCGACCTATTTTCTTCGAATATCTCTTTTACATAGCTTTTTCATGCCGCTATCTTTTCTGATGATTCTGTTATTGGTTTGCCTTGGCTTTTCGTCAGTATTTGTGTTCTTGCTCCATGACGTATGCTGTCTCCTTTAGCTTATTGTGTAGGTTGAAGTTATTATTTATGGTTTCAAGTTTATTCATCTCTTGGCGTTGTTGTTTGCTACTCTTTTTGGACCTAAGTTTATTCTGTATTCTCTCTATTTCTGTTGTATTCTTGAGAGGACGCCGTTGATCCGTTAACAATGTAAACCATATTGGTATTAACACTATTAAAGTAAAGGATAAATACAACGATTTTTTACTTTGTTTTTTATCACACTTCAGTTACATTTTGCAACTACTTTCGGCTAAGTTATAGCCATTTTAGAGCTTAGCCGAAACTAGTTGCAAAGAGCAACTGAAGTGTGATAAAAAAAAAAGTAAAAAATCGTTTTATTTATCCTTTAAAATGAATTATCACAAAGTAGACGCCTGAACAATCCACTATTAAAGTATTTTATTATGGTAAAGATTTCGGCTGTCATCCATTCTTCCTTTGCTTCTCGTTTTGAGAAAACTAATTTGCTTCTGGCCGCTTAACATGGCTTCTTTAATAGCTATATCCTCCTAATGAATTATTCTCGAAGCCGGCACCAAACTTGGCGTTGAAAGCACCCATTACAAATATAATTTCGCCATTCTTCTCTTTTGTATGAGTACTTCTATGTCATTATATAAATCTTCAATGTCGTATTTCTTATTTTTTTTTTCTCAGCAGCAAACAGTGCAGCAGTTAGCACTGTTTGCTGCTGTCATTTACATAATTATAAAATATAATTCAAATGGCTTGACAAAAAGTTGACCTTTCTATTTAAATAGTATTAAACTTATTTTAATTAATTTAACTTAAAGCGGAAAGCCACTGGCCGATAGCCGAATAAAGATTATTTCTCTCTCTAGTATTAATCTATAAAAAATAGCGTTTATACTTATGATCATATTATTTTCATGGATTTTTCATTAAATGTCTTAATCTTAGTTGTGCTAGTCTTAGTTGTACTAGTATATGTGTATACATAAAAGTTTATTAAGTGAATCCATTCTGCCTATAATTTTTTTTTTTAATTATATAATCGAAACAATTTCCACAGCTATTTTGGCCAAAATTTTTAATACGAAAATTAAATTATGGAGACTGAACATATATGCTTTTAGTAGAAAATTAACTATTTAGTCGCAAAATTATATTTCCATATTATATCGTTATGCATGTAAGAATGTTGCTAAAAATGTCTCCCGAGAAAGCCCCGTATCTTAAATTAGTTTTATCTCAAATGGAAAACATAAAGCTTAAAAAAGTAAATTGGAAACAAAAAATAATAAATTGGAATCCATTTACTTCCCACTTTGACTCGGAGAGAGAGCAGTGCGCTTTCATTAAAATTTCAATAGAGCACACTCTTTGTTGCCGCGCTTCCCGAGGGGTTAATGTGGATACCCGATGAAAAATCGCATTCCG
Organism: Lordithon lunulatus; assembly: GCA_963942505.1. Lineage (NCBI taxonomy): Eukaryota > Metazoa > Arthropoda > Insecta > Coleoptera > Staphylinidae > Lordithon > Lordithon lunulatus. The sequence goes on along the minus strand of OZ012666.1, from coordinate 49,802,725 downwards.
AGTAATTATTTGCTTTCAGAAAATATCCCCGTCTAGTTAATCTACGTCCTCCCAATGTGCGATTATTTCTAAAATTTCAACCCCTCCGCGAATTCTGGCTTAATCCAACCACTAGAAGAAATAAAGCGTAAGTAATTACTCCGCAACATCGCAGGAATCCAATAAAGAAGTTGTCGCTGTGGGTCCGAAAATAAAAACATCGCCCGCTGTTTCGCTGAAAGTTTTTAAAGTTAATGCGTTCCTGCCGCGGCCAATTAATCTTTTATTTGTCTTGCCAGCTATGGCCGTTGGCAGTTGGAATTGGTAGGTTGGACATTACGCTGGCGTTATTAATTTTCCCTTTCTCTCGTTGCAGGTGACATCACGCAGAAAGGATATGAGAAGAAGAGAACGAGGCTTCTATCCCCATACGTGCCTAAACAAAACTCAAGTAAGTGCAGCCCCGTCAATAAAAAACGACAGCGTCGGTATGGGTGTGAGGGGCAGGCGCGATGTAAAATGCATAAACTCCGCTCGGTCGTGACTGCTTCAAAAATTTATTGCGCCGTTTCCTATTTATTTCCACACAGCGGCTATATAAAGTGGATAAGTGTAAAAAGTTCCCCTTTATTGCAAACATCGGGAAATTATTTGTTCCTACCGTTTTCCCAGTCATCCGCGCGCACGGGGTGAAAGGTTACTGCTTTAACGAGTTTTCTTGAAAATATAGCCTCGGCTTATTTGCTAATGAGTTTCTGCGTACCTCGAGGTATTTGCTATATCAACACTTAGATTTTGATTCTACTTTATGCAGCAGTATATGTTTATTATGCAAAGTTACGTTATTATTTTTAAGTGCAAAGTGAGAGATTTTTTCTAACTTTAGTATGCGAATCTAGTTAAATTGTCTATAAAAGAAAATACATTCAAATTTTATTCAGAATATCGAAACACATTTCAGTAATAGAATCAATTGTGTATGCAGTTTTTTTTGTTATTTTTTCTAGCGTTCTTAACTATTTTTACATAATGTGATATTATCATACACACATATATTTAGGGGGAGATGGATTCAATACTTTTTTATGGCAATAATTGTGAAATTACATTGTGCGTTTAGCAACAAGTAAATATACAATGGTATATATTTTATAATAATTATTAATTTGGCCCTAAAAATGTTGTAACATGTGAATGATTATGATGATAATTCATAGATAGAATATAGAATCATACAAAATAAATTTCAGAACCTACAATAAAGTATTTGTATTAACCTGTAACAAGTGAATGCGATTAATTTGTTGCTAAATGCTAAATAAAATTTTACAATGTTTGCCATTAGAAACGTGTAGGCGTGATCCCACCCATAAGTAATCTGAATGTTTACATTTGCTAATATTAAGTGAAAATTAAAAATAACGTCTTGTGTACAAATTTGTGTCAGTTAATACTGACTTAATTTCCTCTTATAGACGTAAATTTTCGCCGAACGCGCAACATAAATTTGAAACTGTAGACTGGTCAATATTTGAGTTCATTTATTTATTTTTTCAGTCAATTGTCCGTTCAATTTTATAAAAAAAAGTTAATATTTTTTAATTATCCAGTGTAGACAATTGTCATATTATTATTAATAATAATATATACTAAATGCCCTTATTGTTGCTAAAACGAAGCATATTTTCTGTCAAAATAGTTACATGTAACTGCCATCATTGATATTTAATACATTTTCTTACGCTGCACGATTTGAATCAATTTTCAATTAATTCTGCATTTTTAAGCATTAAATCAGTTTGCTATGAATAGTAAAGCTAGCATTTTAAACGTTCGCCAAGGGGGTGGTCCCATAAATATGCATTGTGCGCAATATTTAAATTGTAAAGGAGAAATGTTTACGGTGGTCGTAAATTAAAAATTAACTGTATAGAAGAACATATTTTCATATTATTTTTATCGTCTGCGCGCGCCTGTAATAACTTTCTATGTGGACAATACGCCTTCGTATAGAAAAAATATGGGGACTATATGGCGAGCATTAAATGCGGCAAGTGATAATAAATATGTAAATCGCAATTGTTCACTCATAAATGGCAGTACTTTGCATAATAAACCGTAAATTGTGGCGCATATAAGCCGAGGCTGGTTGTTTATTTTTACGTGAATCCTCTGAAATCCGCATTGTTTTAACCAACCACCCTATCAGTAGTATTAAAAAATGCCTGATTAATTGGTTTTATGTTTTGTATTGTATATGGAAAATTCATTGTACTAACTCTACCTTCACAGTACTTTCTTGTCCCACCTATTTCACTATCCGTATTTCCTTTATGGTGAATTTCATCCCGGGCTCTTCCTTTTATATAAATATTGATGTGGGGCACAGAGTTCGTATTATTGCCAATATATCGACGATGGCCAGGGTACTTTATAAGAATTACTTCAAATATTTGCGGAGGGCAAACTCTTTGAACTCGGACATGTTTCTTTGTGTATTTTTATGAGATTCATCTTATACTTGTATGCACAAAAATCAATAAATAAAATCGCTATCACCATACACAATCAACCATAAAAAATTACTTGTAATATAAAATACTATACCTATTAAATAACTTTCTGATATCTATCAGCTCCAATAGATTTGTATGAATTAAATAATCAAATAATGTAAATATAATATGGACTGCTAAGTAGTTGTCTTCACATAATCAAAGTGTAGTATTTTATTAATTTAAAATAACACAAATTTAAATCCAATTGTGTAGAAATTAATAATTGTAAATCTTATGTAGGTATAGTTATGTCAAATGCTATTTCCCCACAATTTCCACATTTCACGTCCCATCATTTCATTTGCCAACCGTATCCAGCGAATGCATTTCGGGTTAATTATGCAAGTTGAGTTATTAATCATAAAGTCCAGGAATCATCTGACACGCTTTCATATGGCACAAGTTGCTGGCTTTTGTGTGAAATATGTCTCCATTTGAATTAACATTGCGCGCACTTCTGTGAGTTTCATTAAAAAGTCAATTACGTTTTAAGCCGCGGCTTAATAAGACGTATATGCGAGTACGGGACGGAGGGGCGTCGCAACATCTGTGAGCAGCTCACAGTAAAATTTAATTCAATTTCTCGGATGTAGCTGCATGAATTTGATCTAATTACGTTTTTCATTAATTATGCTACAGAAATAACAAGGGGAGCGGCATATAAGTTTCTCTGGTGTTGCGACAACTTTTTTTATGCCTGCCAGCTAAAAACGTTAGGGGTTTGGTAATGTGGGATGTAATTACGTTCGCCGCTTTAATTTAAATAGATTTTCTCAGCTGCTGCCTGTCACTTATATATTTTCAGATCAAATTATGTGGACGGACTGAAAATTGACAGTCAAATCAAAATTACGCCCATGGAAGCTTGTTGCATCGTTGTAGCGCCGAGTATTTGAATAACTATGTTAGTCCACTATTTCAAATGACTTGAACTATACACTACACTGTTATCTGTTATTTTCTATGATTCAATTAATTTCATTTGTTATTTTAAGACGAATAAAAATATATGTGAAAAATAATGTAGAGTATAGTTCAAGCTTTTTGAAATAGTGGATGGGCATAGTCAGGTTGGTAGGGGACACCCACCCACCCCACGTTTGCTCGCATAGTTTTTCCATAGAATAACACTCTTTTTGGAATGGTTGAAACAATATAAAACGTTTGTATCCATTGAAAAAACTGTGCGAGCGAAGGTGGGGTGGGCGGGCGGCCCCTACCAACCAAACTATGTTAGTCCACTATTTCAAATGACTTGAACTATACACTACACTGTTATCTGTTATTTTCTATGATTCAATTAATTTCATTTGTTATTTTAAGACGAATAAAAATATATGTGAAAAATAATGTAGAGTATAGTTCAAGCTTTTTGAAATAGTGGATGGGCATAGTCAGGTTGGTAGGGGCCGCCCGCCCACCCCACCTTTGCTCGCATAGTTTTTCCATAGAATAAATAAATAAATAAATAAATAAATAAATAAATAAAAAATAAACCCAATAGCTCATTGTGTTCTTGCAATAAATTAAATTAAATATTCAACTTTATTAAAAACATCGAGCTATTCGGCATATATAAAACGCGTAACAATTTCAGTTAGATTGTACAAGTACATCGCTACTATTCGCCTACAATTCATATAATTTGTCGTTACGTTTGATTAATCTACTGTGATGGAAAACGTGAGTTTTGAAATTAATTATCGCGTAATTCACCAGCTCAGTGCTCCCCCATGTAGGCAAATATTTTTAATACCCGACGCGCGCTCTTTTTTTGGGATGTTCATCTGTGATTAATTGTGCTTGCTACTTGGAAACGAAACAATGCGAAGCATTTAAAATTATGCAAATGATTTACAGAAGCTTTACGTCCGATGCGGAAGCTCTAAATGTGTATGTTTGTAAACGGAAAATTAAATTCAGGAAAATGCAAACAATAAAATATAAAATCTTTAAATAAATATCCTTACAAGATTACGTTGCATTAAATGCAATGTATGCGAATGCTAAAATGTTTTATACGAAGGAATTTTGCTGGAACATTTTAATCATCCAATACGTAAGAAAGCGATAATATTAATAATACAATAAGGAACAAACTTGTTGGGAGTTGGTGTTGGAACTCGTTTTTACTTTATCGATATTTCAACACCTTCAGGATATAATGAGACATATTAGTAAAATATACCATTAAAAGTTAGATAACTTACAGGAAGAGTAAACTGCTAATGCACCAGCAAGTTATTAAATTAACTTTTAATAGTGTATTTTTCTAATATGACACACTGTAGAATTATTCTAAAGATGCTGAAATATATCGGCAAACTAGAAAGTAGAAAAGGTGTTTCAATACTCTTCACATGTCAGTGTGAATCATTTTCTACCAACTATTTTTGTTGTTGAAAAAACTACCTCTAAAATAATATAACACTAATAATAATAATTTATATACATCAGAAAACAACTACAGGAAAATTACGCAAATAAGAATATAAAAAATAATAATAATAGTAATCATATTTTAATATTCTAGAATAATAGAACATATTGGCACATATTAATGATTATTATGAAATGAATTCCTCTAATATATGCACATACATATTTAAATCATCATGAAAGATATCCAAATGACCGATTGCTTTCCATTTTCGTTCAAAAGTCACTCTTTATAATACGTTTTGCTTCGTATAAAACTCTCTTTACAGTGGAGAAATCCGATATTTGACATATGTGCAGTACGGAAATTAGGCAAAAATGCAAAATACAAAGAAAGAAGTACGTTTAATGTTAATATTAGGTAAAAATTTCCTTGGAATTAAAAATGCAAAAGGAAAAAATCAAGGTTTATATTTGCAACTTATGTTTTTAGGTTTCAAAAATAAACCGCTACATATGAAACGTTAAATGAAGCAACCATAAAACAATGATCACCATGCAAAAGGAGATTACAAAGCACATAAATCATAAAATACAACTCCGGCTATACAACAATGCAATACCGAAATATTGATTATTAAATTAAAAATTATAATCTTTTTTTATTCGGAAATATAAATTGCACCTCTTGACTAAGTAAAATAAAAATAGTAAGATTCAATTTAATACCAAAAATATTTATATTCAATGCAGCCCTTTTCAGTTTCTCATTTATTAAATTGTGAATATCATATTACATCTCTGATAGAAATATTTTAAATTAAAGTGTAGAAATTCAATTTATTTACGCTGCTTATTCAATCAGATTTCATCTTTGTGAAACTGGATTATTTCAGTTATATATAAGAAAATTAAATTGATTTAGCATGAAATTTGATACTTTATTCCGAGGTAGATTCTGCTCCAAGCTGTGAATTAATTCTGTCCGGCTTATAATGTGCATCCTTGAAATCTGCACCATGATCTTTTATAGGCGATATAGGAGTATAGTAAATTAATTGTAAACGTACGAATGCTCTTTATTTAATAATGCCAATGTAGTAAGTTTAATAGTTTTATTTTAAATACACATTCTAATGATTTTTATTGTGCATTATTATATGTCCATGGAAGTTTAAAATAGAAAGGAAAAATTATTTTATTAAAGAATGAAAAAACCAATCCAATATATTAAGTTGTGAGATTTCGGATTTGTTTTACATGTATATAATACTGGGTTGTAAATAAAATAATAGAAATCAATTTATATTGAACTTACAAGTAACATTGCAGTACATTCCTTCAGTGTAATTAACAGCAACGTTTATTTATTACCTTTACCGCTGTTGCTGTGTTGAGTTGAAATGGAGTATTTAATAAAATGACCTGTACTACAAATAACAAAAATATAATTTTAAAGCAGAAAATGTATTTCTGAATAGAACTGCTGGCGGACATTCCCTTTTATTCTACGGTATTAAATCCGAGTAAGCTTAAATTATTATTTTAAAATACTGAATTTTTCTCTATATAGACAACAAAAGCTCATATTGTACAGATTAATGTTTTTTATAATTCAAAAAGCGTATTATATTTATGCGTTTGGCAGTGGAAATACTCTATATTAAAACCGCTTCGACAAATTATTAAAATTTGCAATAATAAAATTTGAAGCGTTCACTTTATTTAAAAAAGTAATCGAAAAATTGAAGCTCCGCACTATCTATTGGAAATGTGTCGTTATATTGTGGGTATAATTTCCCAATAGGCAAACAGGCATGAGAAACTTTGCCCGTATTGCCGGCAGCAACTAATTATTCCATTCGAATTGTTCATACAAACATGCACAGCCACTGTAATCATTACAGTGTAAATTTTCACGGCCGCAACCAGTTGATGAAGGAAGCTTCTTTCAATTATACAAGTAATTAATATTATCCATTTTTTTTAAATTATTTCTTCCTAATTTTAATAGATTTTAGTATTGATATACAAATAGATATTTTTATCAGTATTTAAGTTTGTACTGTATTTTGTTATTATTATTAGTATTATTTTATACCTTATATACACAAGGATTACTATCACAATGCACAATCAAGCACTAAGTACTTAGATGCTACTATAAAAAAAGCAAGCATAATTAATTATTTTTTATGCATATGTAAAATGCAAAACAATAACAATATAAACCTAAAATGATATAGTTAAATTATTATAATATTCTATATGTATGGCTATTAAATTAATTTACAGCTATTGAAATCAATATCGACTGAATTACTAGTGCATTTTCAATGCACCTCATTGGTCACAGTTATTTGGGATAAAAGTGTTTATATTATGCAGTTAATTAGCTTTATAAATAAACAGTTTTGTTATAAACGGAATACATTAATGGTAGTTTTATGGTCAGGTGCACAGTTGCCTAGTGAAGTCGATAAATGATAGACATCTTGGAATTGAGTCGAGCATGTTATTTTGCTTTTTCAACAAATGCATAATAAATTATATTTATATGTTAAGATCAATTTAATTAATATTTGCAGAGAAACGAGAAAAATAGGAAATGCATGTCCAGCTCAGTGGTCGAGTGGTTAAAGGCGTCGTCCGTCTCGTATTGAGCATTGGGGAGCTTGAATTTCAACTCCATCGGGGCCAATTTTCGCGTATCTCCTTTCACAGTTTTCAGAGATTTTCTGTGAAGTTAAAGCAAATACCGGTTGATTAAACTCCTCTGAGTTTTTTCCTTGACCAGCGGAAAAGTCTTACAGTTGATAGCAAAATAGAAGTTTTTTTTAAGGCATGCTTTCTTGTTTTGCCAATATATACAATATAGTAAATTGTACTTGATAAACTATTGTGTACTAACTTTTTCATATAAAGTAGGAAAGTAGGAAATAACTTGCTGCCCGTAAAATAGAATCGTAGATACATGTAATGTCACTATGAAGGATGATACGATTTATCAACTAAAATATAACTAAATACAATATGGTATTTATATTGGCTATATTGTTCTGGATAGTTCTGGATAGTTGGCTGGAGGATAGTATAGCTACAGACACATAAGCCTCAAAATGGGCCCATTGTGAAACCTCCCTTTAAGGCTGCTCACTCGTCCCACCAGTCAATTTTGCGTGCAAGCTGCAAAACTCTGGCGGGTGAGGAGCTGCCAATGCCGACCATACTAGGCCAGCACTCCCCTAGTATTAGATGCCTGGTGTTTACTAGAGCTGGGCAGAGGCATATTACATGCTCTGCTGTTTCTAGTTCTTCATTGCACCCTCTACATAACGGGCTGTTCACCAGACCCATCGTGTGTAGGTGCTTGTTTAGCCGGCAGTGGCCGGCAGTGGCCGGCAGTGGCCGGCAGTGGCCGGCAGTGGCCGGTTAGGATGTTAGTCAATAATTTCAGATTAGTTCTAGATAAGTTAAGGCGGGCCGTGGCTGCAATTTTACAAGGTTGCCGAATTGCTACCTTTGATTGTTTGCAGCTCGGCGTTTCTCGCCATCTTACCTTGTGTAGAGCATGTGTCCTATGCTCTATTATATTTTTCAGAGTACCTGCAGAAAGTATTTCATCCTCTTGGGTTGTTAGAGGATGTGAGGATCCCTTCCTGGCAAGTTCATCTGCTATTTCGTTCCCCTTGATGCTACTATGTCCTTTTATCTAGCAGAGTTCTAGTTTGTTATATTTAGCTAGCTCCTCCAGGCTGGGTAGACATGAATATAACTCTTTCGACACAAATGTGTTGGCATTTAGTGCATTTAGAGCTGCTTTGCTGTCGGTGAGTATTTGGATATGTTTATCCTTAATATTCCGTTCAGCTAAAATTTGAACACACTTTAGTATTCCTGTTAATTCCGCTTGGAAGACTGAGGTGAGTCTTCCAAGTGGTGCACTTATCTTGAGATCGAGTTCTGGTGAGAATATTCCATAGCCAGCTCTCGTCTTAGTTTTGGATCCATCAGTATACATGGTTATATTGGCGCCTTGTGGGATACCATCCATTGTGATGATGGTCTGAAAGTGTTTGACAAAACTGTATTTGGGTAGAATTCTGTCGCACTTACCTTCTATGAGGGGGTCTAGTTTGATAGCTTCACTCAGTATGCTCATGTGCCCAATGATTCTACCTTTATCATGCCACAGGTTGAGTGAAGATAGCCTTAATGCTGCTTTTACTGCAGTCTCCCTTATAAGAAGGTCGAGTGGTTGTAGACATAACAGTGCTTCAAGAGCTGCTGTTGGCGTTGTTCTCGTAGCGCCGGTGATAGCAAGACACGCCATCCGCTGGATGTGTGATAGCTTTGAGATTGTTGTAACTTGTTTGGTTTTCGACCACCAGACTATTGCACTAGATGCTATGGTTGGTCTTATGATCGCGGTATATATCCATTGGGTGATCTTGGGAGGCAGGCCCCATGTTTTACCAACCGCCCTGCAGCATTGCCAGAATGAGATGCTAGCTTTTTCCAGCTTGGATGTTATATGCTCATTCCAGTTCAGTTTTGTATCCATGATTAGTCCTAGATATTTTACTTTATCTGTGAGAGTCAGAGGGACCTTAAAAAGAGTTGGCATGTTCATGAGCTCAGGTTTCCTCTTCCTCGTAAAAAATATCAGCTCTGTCTTTTTTGGGTTAACTGTTAGCGAATGGCTATCGCACCAGTTCTCAACAATCTATAGGGCACTCTGCATGAGATTACAGAGTACACCTTCAAAACTGCCATTTATCATGATCATTATGTCGTCGGCATAGCCAACGGCATAGTATCCTGAGTTGTTTAATTCCAGGGGGAGGCTATCAACTACAAGGTCCCATAAAAGGGGTGAGAGGAGTCCACCTTGAGGACAGCCTCTTCCTGCAACTTTTTTTGATGTTACGTCATCTAGTGTTACTTGGATTGTTCTTAGACCAAGCATATTTTTTATCCAGCCCCTAATATTGGGGTGAATCCCGTGAGATGTTAGAGCATTATCAATACTCTTAAATGTTGTTTTGTCAAAAGCACCTTTTGGCTATATTAGTAATTATAATATAATACAAAAACATAATGATTATGACGGATTAAAATATATTATCGAAAAGGATCGAAATAGAAAATAATGCGTTGTCTCGAGAGAAAGTTTAACGCCATCTGGCGAGACCACAATAGTAACAATGCACGCCCATATAGTAATATCGGTCATGCCACCAGGATCACCAAATGGTGCCCTTCATTAGAATAATGAATAATTGCTATGTAGCAATCTACATAGCTAAATTTAGATCTTTTTAGATCTAATCAGTGTAGATCAGCTAGTGAGGATGCATTCACCTGCATTTAGAAATATTGTGCAAGAAATGTCTACCTTTTAAAGTCTCAGATCTCAAATACAATATAATCCGGCTGCAATAAATATGTGCCACGTTATCTTAAAAACTATCACATAGTTTACAACCAAATTTCGCATGGGGCTATTCGATGATTCGTTTTTGGAGGAATCTGTCGCGAGAACAACTGCAATTTTCTGATTTATAACACAATTTTGTTTATATATACAGTATCTCATACAGTATTTCGAGTATTCTTTTTCTATTTGAAACATTACAATTACTCACTCGAAATAACCATTATTTTTTTTCGGCTATACAGACTAACACTTTCATAACTAAAATAAGTCGTTGTTCTAACCAGGTATTGTGCCCATCACATGCACTGTAGTCAGTTTTCACTCAAGAGACCACACGTTGGATAGGGTTGTTTGGTTCTCTTCAATCGTCGGTCCTGGACCGATTATCCAGCAGCTGACGACTTTCTGCGTTGCAAGGCGAAGGCTCGCCAGTATACATTTTAATCTCTTCCTTTAACGGTTGCCATTCCAAAGTCTCGATGAAGATTTGCATTGCGCACATACCAGGGGGAATTCACTATGTTGCGCAGTACTTTATTTTGGAACGTTTAAATGGACTTAATGTTGTTATGGTCTGTCCCCATATGATAGTAGATGATATTTGATTACGTACTGACACTTTGGAGTTCCTGCCGACGAGCCAATAGTGTTGTTTATATTTTTATTTCTATTTCGGTTGATTTCTCCTGAACATGTACCATAACTTGGTATCTAGAGTTATACCAAGATACTTTGCCCTCAGCTCATAAGGTGCAGTCGTTTCATTAATGTTCAAGGAATGAGGTTCTTCTAATTTCTTTGTTGTTGGTAAAATCTATGTGGATTGAGTTCTGTTCGTTGGGCTAAATTCTCCATTGTTTAGTCCAGTTAAAGACAGAGATGCTTGCTATTTGGAGTTTTGAAAGCTTGTACATACTTTTTGGTAGCATTTTATTCAATGTGTGGACTACACCCACATGCTACACCTTGTCAACGGCTTGTGCAACGTCCAGAAATACTGCAGAATAGACATGTTTACCTTCAAGGGCGCGCGTGATTCTGTGTACCTAGTCAATAGTAAAGTGCTTCTCTCGAAAACCAAATTGAAAGTCTGTTACCAATTTGTTGTCTTTAATTATAGGCTGTAGCAGTAACTTATGAAACAATTTCGACACAATCGGAAGGAGTGAAATAGGTCTGTAAGATTTGACATCATTCGGTGGTTTAGCTGGTTTCCGTAATATTATTATCTCTGCCACCTTCCAGCATGTTGGTACGTGTTGTAATCTAAATACTGCATGAAAGAGCTGAATCAGCATATTTATAGCTTTTCGCGGAAACTGTTTCCTCACTGTGTCCTCTGTAACTTCTTTCGGAGTCACTGGAGTGTTATTACTTTCCGAATACATCACTGATGTAAAGGAAGGTATTGTTTTACCGAAAACGTTTATTGTTCACGTTTTCAAACTAAGATTGTGGAAATATGCGATAACTTTCCGGGAAAAATTCAATTTTCGTTACGTTTTATGCCCAAAATAGTCGAAATAAACCCGATTTTTGCGATGCTGTGTGTGGTATGTATGTCTGTCAGTCAGTCAGTCTGTCTGTCTGTCTGTGAACAAAATTCCGGGAAAACGACACAACAGATTGCTACCAAATTTGGCAAATATCTGCGGACACTATCCAGGACGATCCAGTGAAAATACGATCACAATCGGTTCACTAACCGCAAAGGAATCACAATCAATACGACGCGCGGAGCATAATTAGGCGCTGTGTCGGACCAAGTCAAAAAAAGTAAAAAAAAAAATAAAAATGTAAAAAGAACGTCAAAAAGTCAACAAATGAAGCCAAAAATATTTAAAAAGCCAAAAATAACTAACAAAAACGTCAAAAAAGTTTTAAAAACAGTAAAAAATGTCAAGAAAAGTAAAAAAAAAATGTCATAAAAGTCAAAATATCAAAAAATTTAAAAAAGCCCAAAAGTTTAAAATGTCGAAAATGTTATTCAAAATGAAATAGGTCATGTAATTCGGAAAGTCGTGTGGTGCCCACACCAGATATTTTTCTGATGTTTCTCTATTATTGGCAAAATATTTACCTTCTATATTTGTTTAGGTTTAAAGATTTCTGTCAGATGTCTGGCTCCAGCTCCTTGAGCTCTTCTTATAGAAAGGATATTGATAACATGTCTCTTAATCTTCGTAGTAGCTGTCCAGATAGAGTGATTGGTCTCTTTGTCTGGTGATACTTTCTGTGGGTAGAAGTTTATTGATTCTTACTTGATCTTCTGGATTTCTCTCCGAAGTTTCTGGCTATTATTGTTCAATATAGTCTTGTCCGATGGATTTTTGGATTGTCGCAATCTTCTCTTTCTATTCGTTTTGAGCAGGTCTCTGATCTCAATTAGGTAGTTCTCTTTTTTTTAGTGAGTAGTTTATTTGGTGTGTTTGGATACTTTTAGTAACGTTATCAGCTTCCCTTTCTAGTTTCTCAATTGTTCTCAGCGTGATATTTAAATGAATGTTGTTCTGGAGGACAGTTCTATAGCATTCCCAGTCAGTGGATTTATTACTAAGACTGGGTCTGAGTGCTCTTTTCATTACAGATTCACTTAAGGTGAATATGGCGGTTGAATGGTCCGAGTCTAAGTCCAAATTATCCTCTACCTTAATATATCTAGGGGAATCTTTCCTAGTTATAAAGAAGTCTAACAGCTGTAGAATTTTGTGGGTTTGCCTGTTGAGTGAAAATTACAATTCTTAATGCTGATTGCTTGCTTCAATTCTCTACCTTTGGTTGTTGTTATTCTGGAACCCCAACGGGTTTAGGATTGAAGTCCCCTCCCACTATAAATCTCTCGCCAGGATGTTGCAACAAGGTTAAGTGGTCTTTTTCTTTAAGATTGTGCTTAGATGGGCAGTGAATTGCACCAACTTTTAATTTCTGTTTTGTAGATTGAATTCCAACCATCTTAAGCTGAATATCTACTCGTTGTAGTTGGCATTCTTCAACGTGCTTAATTGACTCTTTAATTGTAACCGCACTAACTCCTTTATCTCGGTTTTCTGATTTAATAGTGTGGTATAACTGGAGACTGGCTTGTCATATGTGTCTCTGAGATGCGGTATATATCTATATCCTGGGTATTAAGGACTACTTCTAAATCGTATAGAGTGCCATTAAAATTCCATGCAATTATTCTTAGATTTTAAATCCATAGGGTTGTTGCGTCTTGGGTATAGCTCTTGTGCTCCTATATTCTGGTTTCTCAAGTCTTTCATTGACTCCCTCAAGAGTTTTCATCATACTTTGCATAAGGTGCATCATTGATGAGGCTGACAATGTTTTTGCAGGTGTGGTTCTTGTTAAATCATGTTTCACTTATCTCTTCGTTCTTGTAGCTCCTTGAAGATGGTAAGTCCCCTGTAGCTTGTGCGCAATTGATAGATTTTGCAGGAGTATTTATATCTTTCTTACAGTCAGCTGTCATGTGATTACCCGTGCACTTAACACAACCTGGATCTCTGTTGGAGAATTTCTATGTATGCCCATGCTGCAGACATTTTTACATTGTGGTAGAAATTTACTGTTACATGCTGCCTCTATTTTAACTTTCATTCTTTATATGTATAATGAAAGTTAAAATAGAGGCTGTACGAAACAGTAAATTTATACTAAAAATGTCAGCAACCTTTTATATTGTAAATTCTATTAATATCCTCTTCTTTTTTTTAAACACTAGCATGTATAATTGGAGGTGAATAGTTTATGTTTAGTTATTAATAGTAGTGTTGTTGTATTTTTGTATGACTTCTTTGATCTTAAAATGTCTCCCTTCCAATTCCTGTTTGATATCTACTACGTTGTTTGATTGGTGCAAGTTCCTAACCATTACTTTGATAGGTCTAGCAATCTTGTTCTCGTATGTATGTCATTCTAGTTTAGTCTCCTTTATAAGGCTTGTTAGTTTTCTGTATTCTCTCTCAGAGTTTACAATAATTTTGATTCATCATGCTTGATTTATATTCAAAGCGTCCAGGTTTTCATTTCTCTTTGACTACAATATAGTCTTTTACATTACTAAGATGATTGAAACGAAACGTTATATACACTTCCAGCCAAACCGGATATGAATGTTATTTTTTAAATATGCCACAAAATAGTTTAGGTGATACCGAATTAAAAACTAAGTAACCGTTTTTTAGTTAATAGTGAAATACAGAGGTTACATAATGTTTCCTCTTATTTGGATCACTCTGTATATGCATTTTCTATAACGAACAACTTATAGACAACATAATTTATTTTCATAGGAGCTTAAACAATATTCATATACTATATAGTATAAAATGTAGTTTGTATAATAATATCAGATACATTATTATATTATACTGTGTATATTGTTTATGCACCAATGAAAATAAATTATTTTGTTTATATACGTAGTTCGTTATTGAAAATTTAACATAATATATTGAGGGGACGAAACAAAATTAATTCAGATATATTTGGAAGTTATCCATACAGGTACTGTAGTTTTAAGCATAAATAATATAATTACATTAATGTGAAATATATGCTGGATGCAATTACTAAATTATTAATACTCGTTGTGATGTAGCATAATATATTTTTGATTAAAATATTACATTAATCAATATAATAAGCAATATATAATTCAAAGTTTAATATTATATAGTTCGATATATTTTAATTTTATCAAAATAAAATTAATTAATACATATATTTATTTATATAGATATTATTCCAATGAATTTAGGATGAAATACGGTTTAATGAATTGTAACTAATGCTTATAATTGCATTAATGTATTTTCAACAACTTATTATAAGTGTAAAATTAGCATCTTTGGTTGAAATTGAATTTTAATAGTGTGCATATTTAAATACAACATTTAATTCAGATCATATGACCCATTATCTCATTAAAATATGGGGAAACGTAATTTCAAAGTTCATATAAACTCTTCCCTAATAGCAAATAAAAAATATACCATTCCATTTTAAAAAGTGCTGTTGACCAAACAATAATAATAAATAAAATCATTCATAAGAATCAGTACTACACATACACACACTTTAGAACTTCACAGATTTTATTCGAATTAAATCCATGAGTTACTAAATATTAAATAAATTTTCGTTGAATTATGGACGGCATCTTTTATCAAGTTATAACTAATATAGTGGCATGTAGTCTGGTTTATAGTAGCACCAAACATTAAAAGTATCCTATAATTTTTCGTTTCATGATGAAGTGGCCTGCTGGCGGTTTTAGTGGCATCAAATTTTGTCTGACGATGGATGGAAGGACTGTGGAAAGTAATAAACAATTATTGGTTACTAGGTGAAATTCTTGTCGTCCGACGGCGTATGATGAATTAACTCTCTCGCTAACTCATCTGAGCCCGTGTGACTAAATACTTTTCCCCTCAACATATTATCAAACGTAATATTATTGCTTCTTCTTCTTGTTCTAACTTTGCAGTTACAACTTGTAAGATAACAATATATCGCGCTGTTTTTGTTTCCATTTAACGAACAAAACCGTCAGTAATACAAATATTTGTCACGATATGCACTGACAGTGCAAAAATCATACATGCCTATAAATTGTCTTCGTATTTATATATGGCGATGCGTGTTTGCATTCAATTTCTATTGAGTTTAGTGAGCCCAATTTAAAGGCCTCAGACGATACACAATTTACTAGTATATTGACTTGTGGTGTTTATTATTATTGAATATTATTCATAATTATTCAATAAATAACATTCATTATAATACAGTAGGTAATCCAAAATTATAAAATTATACCATAAAACTTACAAATAAGAATTTAATATAATAAAACACATGAGTGTGATTAACATTAGTAATATTCGCTGGGGAGCACTAGACGTGTAAGACCCAATACTTCCGCAACTGATATAAAATCTATAGATCAATGTATTTGGTTTTGTGTATCCCAATATTTTGTGGCCCCAAATGCAGACTCTTAAACTTTATAGAACTGTCATCCCAAAGGGCTTTCCGTTGGGGAAGGTAGCTCTTAGGTTGAACTTGTAACGCACGATATTTCCCATAACTTATCACAGAAAATATTGAAAGCGAAAGGGGACCCCGAATTAATGCGGCCACGGCGGGGTGCCAACTATTGCTCCCAATGCACCTCACCACTGAGCTCGGTTAAACATGATATTTTCTCAAAAAGGCACTTTATGTTGAATATTTGATTTAAATTCGTCTACATAGAAGTTTCATTTATCATACGTGATAATAAATCAATTCTGCGGTATGACACCTTCTAAATTGCCGCCTCCATACAGCCGCATCCTAGTAGCGTAGTAACATTCAGTAAGTGCTCCTGATATATGCAAGCACAGACATTTGAAAAACGATCGTGGCGGCGGCAACTGCAGAAACTGTTCGTGGATAAATTACTGTTTGTCCGTGGGAGATATATTCCGAAACTACTGTATGTCTATTGAAGATATTTTAAATTCTATTACATATTCGTTTAGGGATGAAAATTATGCAGAATATTAAAGTTGTAGAAATTTCAATCTAATAAAATAGTCTAAACAGACACAATAGCTAAATACACAGTAAAACATTTATTTTTTAATCAGATGTCTTTACAATTCAAACACTAATTGCAATAATAAAACATTGTTATTGGATAACGGCAACTCAATGTAATTCAATTACACGTGAAACATAAATGCACCGTAGCTGGAACGTTACATTGCTCTTTTAATTAAACCTTAATACTCACAACAGAGGCAATTATGCCCCGAACTATGTATAGCATGTACAACATATTTATATTAAATTTAATTAAAAACGGATCCTACTCGTGACAGCAATGTAGCGCTGCATAATTCATTATACAAAATAAACATAATAGTATGTGTGCTTTGTTGAATAGCAGACAATAAATGTGGGAGAAGTTGGAAAATTATATACACGGTTTATTGATTATAGTTTGCGAATAATTAACTGTACAATTTATACCTAATTATTAGAAATTTACTATGGAAATTCTAGAACGGTATTTCTGCTAAGGTGTATGGTAATTTCAATTAATTTTTAGTAAAGGCTACTATATCACACAATACATATTTAACAGTTACGGAGGTTAGTGACTGTTTTCAAAGAGACAAAATAAGATTGAGATAATTGAAACAAATTGTTTAAATTATGTTCCTATAAATATCGGTGGTATAATTATGAGTTAATTACAAGAAATCTTACCGATTATATACGTTGCATAGGCTGTTCTTTTGATATTTTTAGCTATATATAGAAAGGTTGTATCTGTCAAAGTCGCGAATCTTAAATAAAGTGATTAAAAAAATAGCTTGTCTTGAATTTAAATTTCTAATAAAATAAAGTGAAAAAGATATTCGGGCTAAAATTTGATAACTTCACTAATCGGAACACCACTTTCCAAATTATTTTGCGATACAATTGTATATGAAATTTGTTGAGGATCCGTCGCCGTTAAAATATTGCATATGAATATCAAACTAACCTCATGAAAGATTTAATAATAATTAAAGAAATATCAGAAATTACATAGAACTATTAAACGATATCTAAAAAGATTTATATGTTTATTATAACCTTGAATTTTATATTTGATCCTATTAAAGCTGCACATATATCAATTCATCATGTTATATGGAGTCTATCGTATACTTTGTTTAGAATATAATGAAAACAAATATATACTAGTTCTAGCACTGAGACAAATAATAATTTTTAAGCTGGAAACATTTTAAAAGCCTGTTAAATTGAACTCAATTATGGTTCTGATATAATTTACCTTACAGAATATACTAAGTAACAGGCCTGTTACGGTTTATAATTTCAACAGGCTATTATTAATAACAAATAAATTACAAAATACCACTGACTAAGTTAAAAATTAAAATAATAATACGAATGATATTCGTAATTGTAATAATATTCTTTGAAAAATCGAACATGATATTTAAATTACATCCAATGAAATATAGTACAGGAAATTAATACACCTGTCGGCTGGCACGTGACTATACAGCGCCGCGATTACATCGGCACCGAATCGCCCCCCCATTATACCCCAGTCGGATGACATGAATTAATTTCGCATTCGTAGCAATTAAAACGAGCGCACTCCCCAGAACGTAATTGACTCCTTCACCTTTTATTGCTATCATTATTTACCTCATGTGTGTATGTATGTGTGTCTCCTATAGCGGGAAGCTCCGGGAATGATGGCGGTGCTGGAAATGGGAACGGCGGCAGCGGCGGCTGTGGTGGCGGCAAGCAGCACACCAGACGCCGCACGCAACGTCGTGTCACACATAACGAGAAGAGATATCATTCAGGTTCGCACTCTCATAACCTCATAATATCGCAAAAAATGCACTCTGTATTTAGAGCACTTGTTTGCACTGCAGATTATGGAAATTGATTTTGCGTTGTTATATGTGGATCGGATTAGAGCTTAAAATTCATGAGCGTTGTAATCGATGGGTAATTATCAATTAGCATAGTTGTCCTAATTTACATTAATGGTACACAGATGGCTTTATTACTAATCGCTGTTGCGGGCTGCAATTGAACTATATACCATTGTCTAATTCAACTTTATCTATGGTTTATACAAAATTTTAATTATAAACATTATAATTACATAGTTCAATTACAAATATATTGTATGTAGTAATGCTCATTTAGAATCCAAATTTGTGTATAAATTAATTAAAGTTCCAACCAGTTTACAATCAACGCAAAATCAGTTCTATTTTCATTATTCCATGTCACCAACATACCGCTGTATTGCTTCTTTGCTTTGTCCCGCTTTGTCCCGCTGTAAAACCGTAATCGATTTGCTCGCCCGGCGCGTTCACCATTTTTTTAGACACGCGGTTTTTGCACTATCCACTAGTGTAGTATGTGTGTTGTTCTATTTACGTTATTGTTTATTTTTGTTGTCCATTTGTTTTTGCATGTGTGTGTTGTGTTGCATGTATAGACGCCGGGGGCGAAACGAGGGGCGTCAGTCCGGCGACGAGGGCGATGCGCCGCGGAAACCGCCGGCTTACTCGTAACGAGAGCCGATATCATTCAGGTGAGTCGCCACACTTTCACGCTAAAAGCATGTGTACACATAACATAGGTGCATCATAAGTTTACTACCTACTACAAAATACTTCACAATTCCATTCAAACCATCATTTAGTTGAATACTAGCATAATACATACTTTGTTGAAGTATCAAATTTATATGATGGTAAAGCGTGAGGTGAAATAAATACTACTCCTTAATTGTGGTAATATTATCAACATAAGAATATAATATTAATACAAATACCAAATGTTATGCCTCGTCATACACCAAGTATAACGAATAACGCCTAAGATAAAAATTTCGACATTTATATACGGAATAAGGAATAAGGACGCTTAATGCCTAACGGCCGGTTCTACAATTGACATTTAACCGGCGAATAAGGCTATTCGCGGAATAAGTTTGAGATATTAGTGTTCATATCTCAAACTTATTCCACGAATAGCCTTATTCTACAGTTAACGTCAATTGTACAACCGGCCCTAATAGATTAATCTTTATTCGTCAATCTGACGTTTATACTGTTACATAACCTGCAGCTTTCAATATAGAAATTTTGGGTGATTTGCGTGTAGTCAAATAATTTGTCACACTAAGCACGTTGAATCGTATGTATCTTTGTACAGACTTATATGCTGCCATTAAACATAACCTGAAGCGTGTAATGTTGTTCCTTATACATTCTCTAGTGTATAAAGTGTCAATTTTATTATTCCTTATTCCTTATGCCTTATTTCATATACCTCATATATATATATATATATATATATATATATATATATATATATATATATATATATATATATATATATATATATATTCTTAGTGTATAAACAAATCATTATTATAAAATAATACGACATTATTTTATAAGAGAAAATTTAATTTATACCCTAAGCGTTAAGCATTATTTCTTATTCTTGGGATATGAACGGGGAATTATACACTATTTCAAGAATAAAGCGTAGGTTATACTTTAAGTCACAAATCATTTAACACAGATCATAAAAAGAAGTAAATTGGACAAAGAAAAATAATAGAAAATAAATTAACATTAAAAAAAAACAGAGGAAATAACGGTAGTTCTTCTGGGCAAAAAATATTTTTTTTATTTGTAATTTATCTATAGTGGCATTTAACAAGAGATGTCATTTTAAATAAATAGAAAAACGCAATATTTTTGTGAAATGTGGTGATATTTTAAT
Organism: Lordithon lunulatus; assembly: GCA_963942505.1. Classification (NCBI taxonomy): domain Eukaryota; kingdom Metazoa; phylum Arthropoda; class Insecta; order Coleoptera; family Staphylinidae; genus Lordithon; species Lordithon lunulatus. The sequence goes on along the minus strand of OZ012666.1, from coordinate 49,782,037 downwards.
TTAGTACAAAGTCTGAGCTTATGAAATACACTATATGTCAAATGTCCGAGACGGACATTTGACATATAGTGTAGCCGAGACGGCTCAGCCTACAAATGGTCATTCTTTTGATGGCATAAATACGGCTGTATATTAGTGCTTGTATCGTTGGTGGAGCATTTGTGCATCATCAAATGGCCGGATGATCACGAGTTGGAGACCGAGTCCGATGTTCAAATTTAGCGATTAATTTCACTATAATTTCACGATAATTATATTTTGTGGAAAGTTTTCACTATTTCCACACATTGTTCGAGAGTGTATCGATCCATATTTAATAACCTCCTAATTTTTAAAATATATAAGTGTGAATCCACCCCTTAGCAATCTATATATCTAGATTTCGATCTGCGTAATGCATTCTCCTAAGTACTTGAACTTGATTATGCGTGCTATGGGCGAGTTATTGATTGGTATGCTGCTATCTGTAAATGTTTCTGGGTATGTTCTTTAGCTCCGTCTCCTAACTGTGTATGATCACTTTATACACTTTATTAACTAAGTATTAGAGATCTGCAAATCGGATGTTATTAATCCATTTTCCATTTACGTTGATGTCCTTTTCTATGTTTCCAATGCCGCCCGGAAAATTGTCCTAGATTCTAGATCGAACAGTAGTGGGGATAGTATGTAGCCTCAGCGTACTCCTCTACATAGTTTTATATCTCCAGTCAGTTCTCCGTCTAATCCTATTCTAGCTCTTTGTTTCTAACATAGGCGCTGAATGCATCATATATACATTAAATTTCTAATTCCATTATTTTCGGGATCCGGACTAGTTTATCGCATCGTGATATTTGAAAAGCCACTTCGTAATCATTAAATGAATACTTATTTTCGCTGGTCTTGGCAGATTTGGACCAACACCCAGGTGCTGGTCCAAATCTTCCAAATCGCGGTTAGTGCTTCTCTGGTTCTTAATCCTTCTCTAAAACCAGATTGAATCAACATCGGCTTCGCATATTAAATAGTATTAAATTGATTTAGTAATTACTGTATGATTCATAAAGCCAATGAGACTGTATTCACTGCATTTCATGGAATTCATCTTCTTTCGCAGCGGTATAAAAGTTGATCTTGGCTGGCTTCGAGCCATATATATGCTGTCGTTATCTAGAAACATGATTATCTCCGCAGGTACCTCATCCGAGCGTCTCCGTTAGTATTGGTCGATTTGATTACCTTTTTGATCCCTTCTTTTGTAATTTCTAAGCTAGTGATATAAGTTTTGGATTCCTGCTATCTTCTTTAACTTTTTATGTCGGTTGAAGATGTCGTGGATGGTTTGAAGTTTGTCCAGTTCTTGGCATTGTTGTTGCAGCCAGTTGTTCTTTACTACTCTTATTTGGGCCCTTATTTGGTTCTGTATTCTCCCGGATCTCTTTTTATGAAGTATTCCTGAGGGAGCGACATTGTTTCATTCAGGTAATGATTTCGGCTGCCATCCATTCTTCCTTTGCTCCTTGTTTTGTAAAACCTAGTTTGCTTCTTGCCGTTTCTAACATGGCTTCTCTAATTTTTTCCCATATGTCTTCTGCATCTTCTTCGTTCTCTATGTTGTTGCGGGCTGTTTTGTCGGTGTACCGTTCTCTGCATGTATAGCTTTAATTTTCCTGTTTATTTTATGTTGTGTGTCTATTTTCATTTTTGAACTTACTGAGATTTATGTTTCGTTGTATCATTTATTCTGTATTAGCCAGTTCATTATGATTGTTACTACGACTAGAATGAGATCTATAGGTATATCTGCCCCTGAATAATTACACACCTTTTTGCTTAAGAGCAGAAATAGATTAGGATGTAGTACATTTTTTTTTCGTACTACTCTTCCCTGGCAGTCTGCTGGGGATTTCCAAGTACATAGTCTTCTCGGTGGTAGATTGAACCGGGTGTTGGTAATATGCATGTTCTCTTCCTGGCAGAATTAGAGGGGCGGTCTCCCCTTTAATTTCGAATACCCAGTTCACGCAATCCAACGATGTTTTTAAATTTACGGTTTGCTGCTTTTGAGCTACCGATTATTATGTTGTAGTGACGTGCTTCTTTGGTTTTAGTAGTTCAATCATTTTCCCGTAGAAGATGTTTATTTCATGCTCACTTTCGTCGGCAATTGGCGCCTAAGTTTGACGTTGAGGTCTATTACCGTGGTGTTGATTTTCAGCATCATTGTTATTTCGGAGTGTGGTATGAAAGCGTTGATGCACTTTGCGACGGTGTCGTTAACGATGATGCCAACACCGTTTCGATGTTCTCGTGTATCGTTTCCGGAGTAGAACATTGTTTCTCTAGCGTTGCGTCATTTCCCATATCCCTTCCATCCTGTTTATGAAACTCCCAGTATGGTGTTGTCGAGTTTCCCTGCTTCAAGTGTTCCATGTTCCTAATCCGATATTCTTGGCAAAAGAATGGAGGTGGTTTCCGTTGCCTTTCTGTATGAGATGTGTGTTTGTTTTATTGCTATCTCGTTCTTCTTGCCATCGATTGCCAGTTAACTCAAACCATTCCGGTGGTTTAAAATTAGCACCATCAGCGCCGCACGACAAGGCGTGAGTACGGTCTCTCGATATCGTAACTTATGATACCCTGCTGCTCGATACATTTACTGTTTTCGAGTGGGCCTAACCCAACTCGGGTCGAGGGTTCTAATGATCCTTACTATGAAGCACGTCGGAAGTTATTTTTAAATTGTAATCAATTTATTTGTTTATATTTGTAATTTTAAACAAATATTTCAGTTGTTAGTTCAAACTCAATATTTTTGGTCTCCTGGATTTCATTGGGCCTCATTTTATGGTGCCTTTATTGGCTAATAGTGATTGTAGATTTGTATTTATTATTGATTCTCCATGATTAATTCCTTTCACGAGCTAAATAATAATAATGAAAAAACCTTTTTATCAATTTATTACTTTCTTGAGCGTATTTGAATTGTTAATTATTTATTATTATACATAGTCTATAAATAAACATTAAATTACCTGCTATATGTCTGCGAAAGTCTGAAAAGCATTCGAAATTGGGACGAGACACGCGACGCAGCCTCCAGGAAAAATGTAAATTTTACACACCAATGAATTATAAAGGGCTGTATTACGGCTACGGTTTCCTTTTCCTTTTGCTTTTAATAAAATGAATGAGGCTGCTGGGCTTGGCGTTCATAGCGATGCGGTTAATTAAAAGACAAAAATGCCGTATTTAATTCTGAACATTTATAAGTGTACTTATATTTGGCTCTATCTGAGTTGAGAAAGTAATATTGCTTCATTTCCACCCACAGAGAAATTTAGCCGTTATTAAATAATATATATGAAGACAGTTTGCCTGAAAACTTATGTTAACTGTCATATTATTAAATAGAGAAACTGCAATAGATTAAATTTACAAAATAAATTACTCACAGATTTGACATTTGACATTGGGTAATTACGATAAGTAGTACATTTTTATGTTTATCAAGGCATTGTATTGCAAAAACTGTTAGTCTAAATTAGATTTTTGTTTTGTTTATTTCTTTGAATTTTAATTGATTTTTCTCGTGAGCCGTTCCTACAAAACATTCAGACGGTACATACAATTATTACGATTAAATTTTCACGATCACGGTCAAAAACTGTAATAACTTTCTTTAAAAAAAACTTGTAGCTATCAGCCAGGGGATAAAGAAAGAAGCTCAAAGGAGATCTTCACACCGTATTTAACTTCACAGAAAACTATGAAAGGTGATTCGTGAAATTGAGCTGTATACTTTCTTTTATATCTTCTTAAAAAATAAAAGTATATACAGAACTTTGAAAATAACTAGCTTTATACACTCTAATTATATACTGAATATTATTTTTCTATGTTGCTCTATTCAAAAATTATATATATATATATATATATATATATATATATATATATATATATATATATATATATATATATATGTTATATATAACAATGCTTTGAAACCAATCGACGTGGCATATATGAGTTTTACGTTGAGATCCTAGGTTCGAATTCCCGGCTAGGATTATGACTTTCATATATTTAATTCATTATTCATTTTGAATGAAAATTTCGGTTTCTTTTCATATCCTGATATCCTATTTCAGGAATAACACGAGAAACTGAGATTGAAAATATATTTAGATATTATAACCTATATAGAAACGCAGATTGTTTTGAAAATTTTTAATTTAAATTGGTCAGTATGAAATAAAATATTCTTAAATATAAGTCAATTCATAGAAATTATTCTAGAAATTGTTCATGTTCAAGTTTCAATTTCATAGAATCTTAAGAGCTTAAATTCTCTAATTTAAATACATCTCTAAATAACAATACTACTATCGATATATTATATAGATTTTACATTCATTTACAAATTATCTTCCGCCTCAATTATCATGAAAGACAACATTCATTCATTTAATGTTACCCAGAACTAATGTGATGTTATTACGTCACTTGTTCTTTATCTGCGGTGTGCACTATGTTCTGTGTATTTTCCAAGTAGGATTTTGGAATGGCGATAAGGGACTATCAACCGTGATAAGGAATGGTCGGCGTTTGTGCCTTCCTCACACTCACGACAAACGTACACAATACACAATTACCCAACCCGCACCGCTTTCACGTATCCGCTTCCGACAGCGACAACAATTGCAGCGAAACCACAAAATATTATTGTAGGAGTATCTGTAGAAGTGAAGTCCAGATACAAAACATATTTTTTTCGAAAATAAAATATCTAAATCAGTTAGATTATAGATAGAAGAATTAAATAAACAGTTGTTAGACCCGAGAGAGAGAATAGCAAAAAAACTTTTATCTATAAAGCTATCAGCCCGAGGACTTTTCCGCTGGTCAAGGGAGAAGCTGAGCGGAGTGTAATCACCCAGTAATTATCTTAACATCACATAAAACCTCTGAAAACTGCGAAAGGTGGTTTCGCCCACAACGGGAAACTCTCGCTTCCGAACGCTCAGTAATAGACTGACTGTCTAACCACTAGACCACTGATCTGGGTTGTTCTATATATTTATTGATATTTTATTAAAAACTATAATACAGTTATATGTATAAAACCGAATCAGTTTAGCCCATAAATATACCATGAATCCAGTTCATGTTAAATTTACGAGGAAAGTTAAACTAAAATACCACCAATTGCTTAAAAAATAGCAACATCTTATTTATAGGTTTTCTGCGTGTTTCTTGGCTTTTTGTTCAACCAAATGAATAGAATATATAGAATATATAGAATTTACAGTACTAACGCTGGGTTATATAAATGTGAGTTATCTGTAACTCATGATTATATGTCGGTTGGATATTGCAAAAAGTGTTAGAAAGTTTCCAGTTCAAAGTAATAAATATCACTAATAATTGGAGGAGATGAATCCATTTACTATATTTTCATTAAAAAGTAATTACCACATAGTAGACACCACAACCATTCAATTACTAATAATTGTATTGTACAAACCATTATCAAACTTCAATATATAATGGCTTATTTCACAAGTTAATAAAGTAAGATAACCCAACGATCTGTGTGTAGGTTTATAAGATATATACAACGGCAAGCTTATAAAGGATATCCCAAAACTAACGCAAGATTTGAATTAAATAGAAAACACAGTTTTTAGTCTTTAGTCTTTAGATTGTTATTTTTTTTATTGAATCATAAAGTACATAGGATAGGGTTATTTATGAAATATCACATCGGGAAAATGGCCTCCGCGGCTTTGCTGGCACATATGCACTCTTTTGTCGAAATTTTCCATGACCATTCTGCATGTATGTGGATGAATTTCGTTGATACAGCGTTAAATTTCCTCCTGTAACGCACGGGTGGTTGTGGGCTTGTTGATATAGACCTTTGACTTCAAATAACCCCATAAAAAAATCACCGAAACGAGAGAGTACACGACCAGGAAATATCTCATGCAGTAATTGAATTGTTTCACGGGCTGTATGGCATGTGGCATTGTCTTGTTGAAACCACATATTGGCCACATCAATATCATCCAATTTCGGCAGAAAGAACTGTGTTATCGAGCGCTAGTAAGAATCACTGCTTGACCAGCCTCATTTTCAAAAAAAAGTATGGCCCTATGTTGCCTTTAGTCCAAAATCCGCACCAAACAGTGACACGTTGTGGATGCATTTGTTTCCCATGTGGGTTCTCCGAATTCCAAACATGGCAATTTTGGCGATTACCAAAGCCATCTAGGTGAAAATGTGCTTCAAAATCAGCATCCACTTGTTGATGTTCAATAATCCATTCAACGAGGAGGCCATTTGCCCGATGTGTTATTCCATAAATAACCCAATAAGGCACATTAAACGATCAATAATACTGTCAATATTTTAGAATAATGACAATATTATACGATAATACGTTTAAAATTTTCATTATTCTAAAATATTGACAGTATTACTCATGTGTAAGGTATAGTAATGATGGAATGAATAGAATACTGATGTTTATCTGGATAATTCATTACTTGATAAATATTGAAAGAGGCTTCAAGTAAATACTGACAGTACTAGGATTGACAGTATTATTGACCGTGTAAGGTGTAAGGTTTTGCTATGTACTTTATGATTCAATAAAAAAATAACAATATAAAGACCAGAAACTGTGTTTTCTATTTAATTCAAATCTTGCGTTAATTTAGGGACACCCTTTATAATGGCCAACATACGCATAATTAAACTATTGGCAGAAAAGCTAACACTATAAATCCAAGAATTCCACGAGACATTCAGAAATTGTAAGTCGTGGAAATTTATAAATTTGAAAAAAATATGAATATTTCGTATCATATGATACAAAATTATTTAAATTTCAAAAGAACTTCCGCAAAAGGTTATACCATAAACTATAAACATGTGCATAATATACTTATTTAATAAACTTATATTTGTTAAGATGTGCTCTATAATAATCAAATAAAGAAAAATTCTTTGTTTTCGAAAAGTACTTGCATTTTAATTTTGTTATTAAAGCTCTTTATACAATTGATATCGAAAATGTAATAACATTTTACAATTGTATAAGATACATTCTCCATGTATTCGATGTCAGAATGTTATTAAGGGTATATGAGGTAGAGGTTTCTACTAGCAATGTCAATTAATCAGCCTTTAGAGAAAATAGAGTTTTATCTTTTATTTTATAATATATACATATATATATATATATATATATATATATATATATATATATATATATAAACCGTAAGGTTTATTATTACTTATTTTAATTGAATCAATATCTTTATATTACGCATGTTCGTAAAACATGCATTTATCCTCCATTCAAATATGCAAACTTATATGACGCCCATAAGAAATAAGAAGATTGTAAAAAGATAAAATGTTTTATTAATATTACAATCCCATAATGGGTAATAAGTACCAATGAAATACATAAAAAGTTCAATATTTAAAATACACAATACAGAGATTGCCCTGTATATTAAAGGAATACTTTATTATATTAAAAATATAATATAATCATAACCATTTTGTTTTATATTGTTGGCAATATTTCAAAGAGTTTCATGGATATTCCCTTCATTTTAGTGAAAAAGTCATTTGTTTCAATAACGATCCGAAAATATTTGTAAGGAATATAATAACAGACTAGACTAGCTAGACGCAATTTAAAAAAGTTTTCAGATAGAATTACTAAAACAGTTATTAATGAACATGTTTTACTTATATGTACCAATTTTCATAAATAATCAAGAGCTACAACTAGACTTAATGAGTAATTTATTTGGTTCTCTATTCTTACGTTTCCTAATTGTTATTCATCTTTGACGTCTGTAAATACTTATGTTAGCAGCAACCATAATCACAAGTATTATTAAAAAGAATAACATCTTTCGGCCCCAAATATTATTATTAATGCATTTTAAAAGCTTTAAGTAAATAAAGCAACTGAAAAATAAGTTATTCAAAAACGTAAAAAAATGCATAACAAAAACTAATCCTCAAAACTGTTTAGGTTAGGTTAGTATTTTGAAATTATTTAACACAATTCGCTTATTGCCAAATAAAAATTGTAACTAGCACATGACATCAAATAAATACTAAAGTTATTAACACAATAGCACAATACACAGTACACATTCGCATTTTTGTTTATATTTGTGCTTGATATGTTTTAAATTGAGATTCTTAACTAATATTTCGATTTATTGTTATTTTAGAAGTTCGACAAGAAGCTGTGCAGCAAGCCTTGGCACAGGCTATGCAGAACAGGCACAAACCTTCGCTGCCAATGCCATCAAAGAGGACGTCAGTTATGGCCAGAAGTCCTGACAGGGATCGTCATGACTCGGGTAAGAAATTCACACTATTTAAGATTTAGATTAAATGATTTCAAAAATATATTATTATGCATGTAGGGAGATATTTATATGAATAGTTACCACCTAACTAGGTTTCGCCAAAAACACTACCCTAATTGTATTATTCATATATCCATACATCGTTTCAAACAAACACACACATATATATATATGTATATATATATATATATATATATATATATATATATATATATATATATATATAAGCATGATGACAGGCAACAAGAAATGATTAAATTGTCTGGACAGTCTGGAGAGCTCGAAAATGACTAGAACTTAGTCGAAATTAGTTGAAAAGTGTAATAAAAAGAGAGTAATAATAGTTTAATTTATTGAGTAATAGTGGCTTTTAAAAGAGATTAAGGTCTATAATAAAACAAACATTTTGAACTAGTTTATTGAATTAATTCTTGTTTCGTGCCGCAATAATGAGTAATAAGGTTTCTAAGACAACATTATATCTATAATCATATTTTTTAATAATACATATAACATATAACAACTATTAAAGAATGTTTGGTGCAAACGCAATACATTCAAGCAAAAATCAATTTCCTGCAGCTATGTTTCGACTTACATTTTCTAAAAAAAATTTGATTATATTACTCAAGAATCTTAGAAAAAGTCAAATTTAATGATTGTTTTTTCCCGCTATAACAATAACATAACGTATAACAAATAACCATTATTAAAGAATATCTGGTGCAAACGCAACACATTCAAGCACACATCGATTTGCCGCAGTTTAGACACACATTTTCTAAAAAAAAGATTTATTTCAATTATATTACCCAAGAAACTTAATGGTTGTTTTTTTCTCGCTATAACAATACTTTCCATATATGTACCTGTATTCGGAAAATAAAAAACAGCACAAACACTACTCGGATTACTATAACAACTGCTCTAATTCAATTAACTAATAGACATTTGAAATATATCATCATTTTACTGAAATTTAATATTCGAATAACGTGTTTTTTAATAATATATAATAACAATCGCAGGCTGCATTGAATTTCAAATAGTTTTTATTAATGTGGCGTCACAATTATTTTTTGTCTATTTTAATAATGCTTTTTATCAGGATATATTGTTAAACGTATATAAGAAAATTACTTAAATAGACTTTTTTCCTACAACAATATTTACAGCTATTATAAAAAGTATTAAAATCGACTGGTGTATTACTAGAAAAATTACCAATCTTATATTCTTGTTAAAACACGAACAGCATTCACAGAACACTTGTATTATTTAATCCCAGGCTTCCCCTAATATAAAATATTTGTCACGGTTCATTCCGCATTGTATATTATAGAGGTACCCTTTTGTTGTCTCCCTCTTTAGCATATTTTACGGGCCTATCTGGGGGGTTTTCCTTGACCAAGGCGATGACAACAGCCAACAAAGATAACGCCCGAAGAATGGTCATGTTTACGTAGTATACGCTCAGATAGCGAGAGAGCTGCTCGGTGCGGTGCGATTTTGTGAATGCTAATCATGAGTCAGAACGCCGTTGGTTATATTTATATTTATGATTGTCCTCGTACCAGTCGTACCTTGTGGGCGCTTGTTAGTCATGTACCACTGTGAAATATTGTGCTCGTTTCCGAACAGGAAGGAAGATATACCGATTGTTAACTGTGCTGTTAAAAACTGTTGCACTTGTTGGTGCGAGAGCTTTGTGATTTTCAATAGTGCAACCGTGTTGGGATGAATATTTAGTTGTTTATAAATATACAGTGTGTTTGTGTGAACAAGTGATAAGATCAACACGTTATTTATATATAACCTAACATAAGTTTGTGATACGTACTTGGATGGATGAGGATTTTATTACACAAAAGTAATTACTTATTTATTTATCTTTTAAATTTGTTTTTGATTGGTATTCTAGATACTAGGGATATATTTTACTACCGGTATTTCTTTATTTTAAACTCACAATCCCGGTATAAAAACTGTATTTAATAAATCAAATATATATGTTTCAAATGAAATAAGTGGAAAACGTTCAACATATAATATGTATTTTACATATCTATATAGAAGGAATGAGACTGACAAAAAAACAAAAAGAATGAACTAGCATAGGAAAATAAATTATATGTAAATAGCAATATAATACACCTTAACATCTTTTGGTAATCAATGCTTTTACGCGACCGCTCTCCTAGAAAACCAGGGCTTTACTGATAATAATAATATATAAGAAATTCTTTCTAATGTTACACCATACCCTTCTTCATACTCGCCGTCATGATCTTATGACTTATCATCAATATTTTGAGTGTGTACTGTATTTACTATAAAAACAAAGCTACTCATGTGTCAAGTAAGTTTTTTCCACAACTTGTCATTGGTTTATGTATCTTTTCAAATGCTATGACAAAACTTATCTTCACTATTAAAAGATACGCAAACGGACACGCGAAACGACTAACGTTTTATTAATGTTATCCTTGTAGACATATAAAAGGAATAGTAAAAATAAATTTCCACCACAGACCTTAATTAATAATTATTACGTTATCATAATTCATACTAATCTGGTGCAACATTGATTTTTCACTAGTAAACGTACTGAAGTGTAAAAACACAAACATTTATTTTCAGTTCAAAGTTGTTGTAATTATTACAAATTACAGATGTTTTTGATATATATTTGCACACAATTATTCTTATTTAAAGAGTTGTCGAAAAAGCTGGTTAGGGACGATTATTTGGAACTAACAAGACCATTCTTTACTATCTTTTATTTAGAGAGAAAACAATCTTTTTGGGGCTACTGACCAACTATTACATATCTTTATCGACTCTATTTTCGTAGCGGCGTATAGTGCAGTATTAGAAATGTTATGATGCAATGGGTTGCTTGCATGTCTTAATGTTGTTATCAGTCTGACTGTTTTCCGTTCTCTCAATTATGTTTATAGTCTTGTTAGTTGCGTTGATGGTAAGAAGATATGTGTAATCTAGTAAGGGCTACAGTCGTCTGCATAGTATAGTTGTCTAAATTTGGGTTTTCGTTGGTTACGTTGTCCTGATATGTCATGGCAATAAATATTCTATAAAAGCAGAGAGATTAAGGATCCTTATGGAACTCTTTGAAGTGCTTGAAGTAGTATTGTTCATTTTTTATAATGTGAAATATCTTAAATTTAGTAGATATCAATTTACGATATGTTCAGAATTGAAAGTTTACAATAATGATTTAACTTTTATTTCGTGATCATTTAACATCTAGGAGTGGCAAGTTTCACCTTTCGGGATTTTATTAATTAATGTTGTGTCTCCTTCGATATGTTTATTGCATCTAAGGAATTATAATTATATAAAGGAATAAATAAATAAACTAATAAATAATCGAGATGAATACTAATAGATGATTTTATTGGTATTCATTTGAATATTTTGTAACAGCCCTAGATAGCAGTATTAGGTATATACTATTTCAACACAAATTGATGTCCAGATTTCCATATCAAATATATTGCAATCTTTAGTATCCATATCCCCATAATATAAAAATGACAATATTTTGAAGCCGACATACCTGTCAATTTTACATTGTGTGCTGTCAATTGAAAAAAGTTCGAATTCCCATGGTCATGAGTTTTTTGTTTGTTTTTATTCATTATTTAATTGAAGTATTAAGTACTTTGAAGTAATAGTAAAAGGTTTTGCTTTTTTAACAATTAAAATAGTGATACATATAAGATTGCAACTAGCAATTTAAAAAGTTCACTGAATATTCATTTTTGGGGACAATTAAAAATTATCCCCTGAACGACGGGAATTGTACCTATAATTTAATAATGATGACAATGTTTTGAAGCCGACCAACCTATGTTTATGTTTTTTGTGCTTTCAGTTCAAAATTCGATGGTTTTTTTTATAGATTAAACGTATAAAATTGTCGCATAGGTCAGAAGAATTGGCGAGATAATTAGTTCATCATACCCATCGGATGAGTATTTCATTAGTAATTTATACAAAATATGACTAACAAATCAATAATTATTATTATCTACAAAATATAACATATAGGATAACAATCAACTACACTGCACATAATAGTTGTTATTACACATAACATAGTTAACGTCATGTGCACAGCTGCTGTCAGCATTACTAATATATTTGATTGGGATTGGCACAACTTCTGAATCATGGCGTCTGATTCATGATTTACATTACTTATCTAGTAACACATATACAGATTGATTCATAACTGTAGTAAGCTTTGATATCGACGCAAAGCTGAAAATAAATACGAAATAACTTTTTTGCTCGCGCTTCGTTTACAAGCTATTTCATATAATTATGTTTACAGATTTATTGAGAAATGTGTCATGCATAAGCAAAACCAATATAAACATATATGACCATTACTATATCATGCAGTTAGGTACGATATTTAACAAATATTTCCTTTAAACGGAGACTACTATTAAAAACGTTGCATAATCGTATAAAGTTATACGTATCATTTTTAGAATAGACGTTGAGGATTATTCAACAAAATTGTTATTATTATTAATTATTATTAAAATTATTATAAAAGCACTGCCACATGTTGGAAGAAATATGTTTGAATAGCTCAGGAATAATTTTAATAGACTAGTGCCCGTAGTCGTTATGTTCCATAAATCTATCAATAGCTATTGGACCTATAAATGTTATAGGTTCCATAAAGTTATGGGTTATTCACCAACGCAATTGTTTCAATATATAACTATTGAAAGATTTTATTGAGATATATAGTTATATTATTTTTTGTATAATGGCAACAATGACAACACAGCGCGCATGTTGTAGGAAATTCAAATGATTAATGTTTATAACCCCGAATCGTTTATTTTATTTTTCAAAATGAGTAAGATTAACCAAGAAGATAAAACAAACTGCAGACGCAGAAACTACACGGAAGAATAAAAACAAATTTGTTTGTCAATTATCAAAGACAAAAACTAATTGATAACAACAAAATAGATAATATTTCTATAAAAAAAAGTGATTGGGAGTGTTGCTACACATTACAACTGCATGGCAAGGTCAGGAATTCGTACAGTACAACAGCTACAGGCTTTGTACGATGAGCTAAAAAGACAGGCTAAAACAAATTTGGCTAATAATAAGGTAAATGAAGTACAGAAATAGCTGCATTTATTTATTTCTTAATTATAAAATTAGTCTTTGGAACACGATTCCAATAATAGATGTGGAAGTAACAGCGCCATAAAGAACAATTTCGATACACTGAACGAGAAAATTACTTCACAGATTGATGTTTTATTTTATGGATTGAATTAGTAACCCAATAAGTTATGGATAGATTTATTGAATCAATAGCGCTATTGAAGATGGTGAATACTGATATTTATGGAGAGATCTGAGGGTTATTAGTTTTTTTTTTATTGTGGATACACTGATACATTTTTAAATACGCCAATCAGACAAATTTATAGACCCAATAACTTAATGGAATCTATAAAATGTATAGGTCCAATAGCTATTGATAGATTTATGGAACGTTGGTGAATACGGGCGTTAGTCCGGTTAATTGCAAATTGTTGGCTTATTTAAAGTAATAATTGTGTGCCGAAAATATTGCAAGATATTACAAATTGATAACTTCATGTTCTAACGACTATTTTTTCGTAGCATCTTAAATATTCTCTTTTGAGTTGTCGCGATTGTATTAACGTACTAGAAGATATTTTCGAACATTTTTCATAACCATATAACACATGATTGTATTGACTTGTGTAAAACATTATGTTAGTAGCACGAATAAATTGAATATGAATATGAATATTTTGCTCGACATTCACTTAAGAATGGAGATGTAACGCAAATGGCGGATAATGTGTTTTGTTGAAGGACAGCCAAAATATAATAGTGTATCGGTAGAAATGCACTATGAAATCGCCTCTATTTTACTACCCACGTCTAACCCAATAATATTATGCACATATCGTCCACTTAATGAAGATATTGGCACTTTTCTACGAACTATCGATACAATGTTGTCAAACGTGGGCAACAATAAATCAATAATTTTGTGAGGTGACTTAATTATTTTGAATTTTTTATTAATTTTTCTGTCCATACTTACACAATATAATAATAATTATATCAATTGTAAAACTAAAATTACTTGTATATCTACAAGATGATTAATGGTTTCTTCCTTCGGTCCTCGCCGCGAGATTCGTGGTTGTGATTCCTCCTCGGGCTGTGGGTACTGAGGATTTGTACTTAATAGTGTCCGTGTCTAAGTTATTTGTTGCGCTGTTTTTCTTCTACTATTACATTTTCGACACAATTTAAACTTTCTCTCGAATGACAATCGTGTAACGCAATGGCAAGATCTGGTGGATACTTACAATTTAAAGAGACCTCTGATCGATTCGATTTAAAACAAGAAAGTAGCATTGCTTAGACAATGTATTTACCAACATTTCTTCTGAAAGAATATAGATCAGACCTTGTGATGTTGGTTTCTCAGATCATATTGGGATACAAGTAACTACTAACATCGATACGCGATCTAGAACGCAAACGTAATGTTAAAGTAATGCACCCAATAGCTAATCAGAGGATGTCCATATTCTATTGCCTCTTATCGGAAACAAACTTTAATGATAATATTGAAATCTATTCTATAACACCAGAAACAAAATTTCATAGATTTATAAACATCATCTATGAATGCTTTATACATGTGCGTAAGATAACTTATTTCATAATGCAATAAAACAAAAAATAATAAAGATATATTTTCAATTTCTTTTTTATTACAAAGTTAAACATTTAAAGTTCTGGTTTACATCGTTTTAACAATAATATTGAGTAAGTGACGCGCGCATTGTCGATGCACTGGCTGAACCGAATTTTGCTGTTTCTTATGACTCTCTTTAGCATATTGATGGGAATGTTGGCCGTGTCTTCCTGAATGTTTAATTTCAAATCGTCCAGAGTCTGTTGGCGGAATAAAAAATTGATAACTTGTTGTCAGAGTAAAATATACTCCAATAAAAAATTTATAATCCGTTGTTATCTCTCCTATCACTACAAAGTTTTAGACATGTGGTGTTGCTCATTAGGCACCGATATATCATATATCATTATTTTCTCGTTCCTGAGAAATCTCATAGGTATATACAGTGTTTTCATAATTTCATCAACATATTAGACCATTATAAATCTCCACGCAGGTAGAATACGATTTGTAAACGGATTATAAATGAAAAGCGTCACTGAAACAACTTAATTTACATAGAAATCTTCAATACAATATAGTTCTAGATCACAAAGATATCTGAACATAGTAGAATTAATGTTTTAATGGAAGATTACTACTTACACATATGTTGCCACATATCATTTTTAGAATCATGAGTAGAATTTATTGATATAGGATTTCCAATAACTATTTACGTTTATAATGTTCTGCTATTTTCTCGTTGTTCTTAATTAACTTGGAAACGAAGCGCGAAAAAAATTATTTATTTCGTATTTTTGTCTTGTATATGAATTTTAATTTTTGTCCTCACTAGATACACTTTTAGATGTATGTGCATGATTAATACGGTCAATGGATACTATTTATCCAAAATTCCTAATCATTTAGAAATTTAGTTTTTACCCCTGGTTTAAAATAGGTGCTTCGTTTATCTACTTATATGCTGACAACTGTTAATAGATTCTGCTGTTATTTATAAAATTTGTGTTCGTGTATAATTTTCTTGATCAATTATAAACTATATAAAAATAAATAAAATAACACATCAACTAAAACACAAACAGGCCCGAACTAACAACTATTTTAGAATGTATAGTTACAAAATTTTGATAAGCCAATAATATTATCGTTAATAACTAAATAATCAAAGTCCTAATTGCAGTGATTTGTGTAATTGGAATTAGTAGATTTAACGCTGTGTGTATATATTTGTTGGAATGTAAATAATTTGTATGATTTCATCCTTTAAGTAACATTTTCGATATTCTTTCCCGAACGATATTGCGAAATTCATTACTGCGACAACACGTCTTGAAACACACTAGTTTGCATAATATACATTACAATACATAAGGTGACAAACGTGCTCCTAATAGAACTTTTGTACTTTCAATTGTAATATACTGTGTAGGAAACTTCAACCGAAAAAATCCATAGTCTAATCACTTTCCATTAACTATTCATAGTCTAATAACCATCGACTAAAATCGGTCGATACTGCAATATACAGTTTATTGTTAGTGTTTGTAATTTTTTAACTATCGATAGTCCAATAGTGTCCAAACTCTCCATAGTTCTTTAGTTTTTATTCGATCGTGACCACCACTAAATGATACTTTGCGCCCCCTGTGTCCCTTTCGTAAAAATATTAAAATTGGCTGTAAAGTAACAATGCGATTCTGATAAATGTATCCGATGTCCGTATTGATTAGTCATGTTCTAAACAGAAATGATTACAAGGTATAAGGTGCCTATTGTTTGCCTTATCCCAAGTTAAACGACTTTGTATCTCTTAAATAAGCGTAAATACGAGTAAATAAGAGTAAGGCTACGTACCTTAAGGGATACAGAGAGATACACAGCCGAATAAGGTTGCTTATGTTGATATTGACCAATAATCTGCAAGCATTAGTTATGAAGATATGGAAAACAATAGAAAAATGTGTAATCTGATCAAACAAAGCTTTGCTAACCAAGATATTATTAGTGCACAACAAGCTATAACTTCAAATTTAGAGGAAGAAATCCCATCAATTAAGTTATATTTATCAAATAATGCAAAGTACTTTTAACAAGAAAATATTATAGAAGACTTACACGATAATAACGGCGACGTACGATTGAACAAGAAAATCTGTAACGACTCTTAATAATGTTTCTAATCAAGCCATATATTATACTTATTATCCATTATGTTGCTGGTCATTTAATCCAATGATAACTAATTTCGTTAATAAGGTATATAACTCGATTCCAAATTCCAGAATTTGGGTTAACAGCCCAAGAATAATAATGTTTTCCTTACTGCTAGTCCAAAATCACGCGATTATTATTTTTGAGTCATGAAATTGTATTTTACTACTCTCTATCGGTCAATATTGGATTTATCATTAACTTTAATCAATAATGAAAGTGTTATAGTTAGTCAGAAGCTTGTTTCCAAAGTCACGTGTTTATTTCCACATTTTGCAAAGCAAGCGGCGGAGCTATGTGTGTAATTAGACTCAACGGTTCCACGCAGTGGCGGGTGGGTCTATCGGGGACCGTGGTGTCCATTTCACATTAATAATCACGACGATAGTGAATTATTGTAGGAAATTGTTATTAAATTTTTCGAGTATTTTAATATGAAAAAAATGAAAAAATACTATATTTGTGTTTATTTTTCAAAAATGTTAATACATTCCATATTACAAGTAGTGTGTGTTTTTTGTTAAATATATCGAGAATTGTAATAGAAATATACTATTCGGCATTCAAAATTAGGAAAGTATATAGATATTCATACAATCGTATGAAAATTATAAATATAATTAACGAAAGAAAATATATTTTTTTAATAATTCATTAATTATTATACAGTATGGAATACTGTCTGTAAAGTATGGAATAAATTCGATAAAACATTAATTTATGATTTTCGCAAACATTGCTCGGACACGTCAATTTTAATGTTAAATTGACAAGTATCAAGTGTTTTTCGACCATTTTTGAATGACATCGTCTACAAGCTTTTCAAATGGCAACCCCATTTTTTATTTAGGATTCTAAAAGGGATTATTTTGCTGCGTATTAGATGTTTGTTTCATAATAGATAAATGAAATCCACGGCTGTAAAAATCATAATATAGTATTCACAACCTTGCTATTTAATATATTATTACACCTTGAACATTCCAATGGGTTGGTTTTTCTATTGAATTTATAAATATTTACAAATTACTTTATATAAATTTTCAGAATCATCATCTGATGAAGATAGCGTAGTAAATGAAGAAACAAGCACCCCTGAGAGAGAGAAAACACGAGGAACACCCCAGATGTTACCGCCTCCTCCCATGTCGGACACAAGCAGTACCGGCTCGCCACCTCCACCACATCACCGGCAACGACTACCCGCGCCGCCCCCATCATGGGACCACCGGTCGCCGCGAAATACAGACATCACGGATATATCACACGACATGCAAAACTTCAGACCATGTAAGCAAAATTCTTCATTTATTCATTTCACTTTTGTATAAACAAATGTGCATTAGATACTCAACCTCCTGACGTAACACATATAACAGCCCAGGGTGGCCGACGAAATGCAGATCGAGTAAACCACTACGCCACATCGACGTCAGGTGATACAATCGGAACAGGAACGGGCCGCTGGAAAGTGTCCGCGAAAATCCAGCAACTCCTAAACACCCTCAAACGGCCTAAACGGAGACCACTACCAGAGTTTTATGAAGATGACGACATCGAATTGGAAATTGCTGCGAACCCAAAAGATCCAAACGCTCCAAAACCAGAAGGTAAAGAAATATTCTCTATTTACTTTAGTCGCATTTTAAAAATATTGTAATATATTTAGGAAGCTCTATGACTCCCGCTGTTGGCGAACAGTTAGTTGTACCATCTGGTTTACCGAGAAATTTAGAAGCCGCAATAACACGATATGGCTCCGCATCCTACAAAGCACCAGTTGCCACTGTACTGGACCCTAATGGCAAACTAACAACTACATTAACCTACGGAAAACTTCTAAGTCGCTCATATAAAATAGCCTACGCACTACTCACGAAAGCATTTAGCCGAAATGGCGATACAAGTCTGAAATGTGGTGATCGTATTGCACTAGTTTATCCAAACAATGATCCTATAAACTTCCTCTGCGCATTCTACGGCTGTTTACAAGCTGGAATCGTCCCAGTGCCAATTGAAGTACCCATCACGCGTCGCGACGCTGGCTCTTTGCAAATTGGATTCTTATTAGGCAGCTGCGGCGTACAAGTCGCCTTAACGTCAGAAGCATGCCTAAAAGGCCTTCCAAAATCAACATCCGGCGAAGTAGCGCAGTTTAAAGGATGGCCGAAACTGCACTGGTTCGTCACAGAACATTTAGCGAAGACGCCTAAAGATTGGATGCCGGCCCCGAGATTAACAGACGAAACACCTGCTTATATAGAATACAGCACTGATCGTGATGGGTCCGTTATGGGTGTGACAATAACACGGGCAGCTATGTTATCCCACTGCCGCACTCTCACAATGGCTTGCAGCTACACAGAAGGCGATAACATGGTGTGCGTGCTGGATTTCAAACGGGAAGTTGGATTATGGCATTCGGTTTTATCAAGCGTGCTTAATGGTATGCACGTTATTTATATACCATACGCGCTTATGAAAGTGAATCCGGCTAGTTGGATGCAAATGATTACAAAGTTTAGAGCTAGTGTAGCTGTGGTTAAATCGCGGGATTTACATTGGGGGCTACTCGCAACTAAAGATCATAAGGATATTAATTTGGGGTCGTTGCGCATGCTTTTGGTGGCCGATGGTGCAAATCCGTGGTCTTTAAGTTCGTGTGATCAGTTTTTAGCAGTTTTTCAACCTAAAGGACTTAAGCCTGATGCTATATGCCCTTGTGCTAGCTCTAGTGAAGTATTGACTGTTTCTGTGAGGAGACCGGGAAGGGGTGGTGTTAATGCTACTGGACGTGGAGTGTTATCTATGCAAGGTACTATTATACATACAAAACTAATATTTATTATTGCTGTAATTTGAAATTTTGTTTATTAGGTTTAAGTTATGGTGTAGTTCGTGTTGATCAAGAAAACAGTCTCACTTCTCTGACCCTACAAGACTGCGGGCAAGTAATGCCTGGTTGTGTAATAGTTGTTGTTAAAATGGAAGGTCCTGCTTATCTTTGCAAGACAGATGAAGTTGGGGAGATATGTGTTAATTCTGGTTGTACCGGCACGCAATATTGGGGCCTGCAGGGTTTAAGCAATAATACATTTAAAGTACAACCGTTAGGTGTTGATGGAAAGCCTCTTTCTGATGCTGAATACACAAGGTCAGGACTGTTGGGCTTCCTAGGACCGGGAGGGCTTGTCTTTATATGTGGCTCGCGTGATGGATTAATGACTGTGACTGGTCGAAAGCATAATGCTGATGATATTATCGCAACCGTACTAGCGGTGGAGCCCATGAAATTTATTTATAGAGGACGTATCGCCGTTTTCAGTCACCGCGTTTTGCGTGATGAGCGTATCTGTGTTATAGCCGAACAACGACCGGACTGTAGTGAAGAAGAGGTGAGATTTTAAAGCACTGGTGATAAATATTACTTACTAATTATTTGATGTAGTCATTCCAGTGGATGTCACGTGTTTTACAAGCGGTTGACTCCATCCACCAAGTGGGTATTTATTGTTTGGCTTTGGTACCTCCTAATTATTTACCGAAAACACCATTAGGAGGTATTCATTTGTCTGAGACGAAACGTCGCTTTTTGGAGGGGACATTACATCCGGCTAATGTCTTACTTTGTCCACACACCTGTGTTACTAATCTACCTAAACCCAGAGAAGTACATTCAGGTAAGAATTAGCATTGCATTTATCACTACAAATTATTTTTATTTTGTAAATAATTTATGGTTTCCTTGTAAATATTTTACTGTTGTAAATAACATTTCCCAAACAGTTTTATTTTTGATCTAATATTTTAATTAATATATAATTGGATACAAATAAATGCTGCATTGTATTATAATGGATTTATTGATTGTAACAAAAAGTTAAAAAAGAAAACACAGTTACTATGATTCAGAGCTCTTTAAAAACTATTATTTTGTTGAGAATTATCTTACCATGGTAGAAAAATTTCATCTTTCACATAGTAATGTTATATATAGCCAACGCCGCCTTTAAAATGTAATCTTAAGAGATTATTTGCTAGATCTAATTAATTTAAGTTGAGTTTATTTATTTTATTTTTTTGTATTATTATTATCCTTGCAAAGAGGATACTAATAAGAAAACTATTTGTCTTGTTATGTTTTCAATCTTACCAGTTGAATTAGAATTCTTATCATCCTTGAAATATGAATACAACATAAATTCATAATAATAAATTCTTAATATAATACTACTATTATTATTAACTCCATTATAATACTCTATAGTTATAAATAAAAATACCGTGAGTTCATAAAGTGCTCTGTTATATGTAAGCAAGGGTGGCACCATTATTACGAAAATACGAAATTCAATTTCAATAATTTATGAACGAACATTACATACCCAGTAAACACAAAAGTGTTGGTCGACATACCTGCCAATAATAATTCGTCGGCAATTAAATATAGGCAAATGATATCGGGCCGATATTAATTTATCCAGATGACCAATGTCGGCACGGTGCATCTTGCGTGTATCTTCTCGCCGGTGAAATATTTTGCTCTTCGGATTGGTCAACGACCAATCCTGTGAAGGAAAACATTTTTCGTCAGCGAACTGTGATCTGACAGGGATATTTAGCCTTAAATTTAAATATAATTGCCATCGAGCCAGATCGGGCTTGTGTATTGAGCAGCACAACACGACCGAGTGGGCAATCCGCGGCAATTTTTAATCTGATGTAGTGTTGGTAATATACAAGAACCAATTACTGTATACCAGAGGACATTGTAGTTTTTCACACCTACAGTTGCTCACAGTTGCTGCATTGAATGTGTTGATTCTACTTCTACCCTTCTAGGTATCTGTATCACTTTTTGTACGAATGTTGTGAAGGCGTCCCATCTGGTCTGGCTCTCTAGCATCAGGCTCTTTAGCTTTTCTGATTGATGTCTCTTCTCGTGAATGTTTGCCCAATGTTACATACCCCCAGGTCGACGGTGAATGCGATGTCTAGCACTTCTTCGCCCCTCGTAGTTGTGGTCGTTGAACCCCATACTGTCACCTTGGCATTAAAGTCTCCGGCCACATGGCCTGTCCTCTTGCAATACTTTCAAGCGTTGTTAGCCAATTATTTCCATGCTTTCTGCACCAGAAAGATAACAGGCATATAGTGTTATATTTTATTAACTAAATGTAACCTAAGCCTAGGCGAGATACGTGGTGTTATTTAACATTTTTAACCGTAAAATAAAAGAATGCGTTAAATACTCAAATACAGTACTTATTGAAATAATAATATAAATTAACGAAGATTGATCCAGTAAAGAAAGGTCCGTATTTAAAGAAACTTAAAGTCCTCTCCAATTGGCTAATGTTTAATAAGGTTCCTCTATAATTTAGTATCCTTGCCAGAATTCAAGATATCTCAAGCGATTGATAAACAAAGCAATTTAACTTCACATCTAGAGAGAAACTAACGTCAGTTACTTTTAAATATCCTACTCTCGACACGATTCCACACTTTACCAACTGTCGGCCGACACTTCTGTGTTTTATGTAACTAATTACATGCAATATTTATTAGTATTTATTATTTTTAAGTACATGAAACTATAATACTTTGCAAATGTATTTATTTGTTGTGTTATTGTATTTGTCTAATATGATCATCCATTCATCTAACAATTATAATATATTCTATATGTGTTGCAAATTGTGAACTGTTGCAAAAACTAATGGCTTATTATCC
The DNA here is from genome assembly GCA_963942505.1 of Lordithon lunulatus. Lineage (NCBI taxonomy): Eukaryota > Metazoa > Arthropoda > Insecta > Coleoptera > Staphylinidae > Lordithon > Lordithon lunulatus. The sequence goes on along the minus strand of OZ012666.1, from coordinate 49,758,946 downwards.
TGATATGTACCTGCAGTTTTATTCTTCGCGCATATCTGGACAAGCCGAAAATGTAATGACAATCGGACGTGTAATGTAACGCCCGTGTGTTATCCATATCAAACATACAAATGTAAATAACACAACAACTTAAACGTGGTTACATATTCACATAACTTTCACACTGCACTAAATGCGAGGTTGCGGTTGCACAAGTTATCTGGATTGGGCTGCTGTAGACTGCTTTAGGAATCAGTGTTTCGTTTATTATTATTTTTATCCATATCAATTCGGAATGACTTAAATACTGATTTCTATCTCATAAGTTGGTTTCAAATTTTACTTTGGACTATCAGTAAACCAGCCGTAAAATCCCCTATACTAACTATAAAGCTTGTGCTTGAGTGATGCTATAGCATGTTGTTCCTCTGCCTTTCAGCAACGGACTGTGTTTCAGACGTTGGCCCTGCGTCTGTGATTGTTGGAAATCTGGTGCAAGGTAACAGACTGGCCAGTGCACAAGGCAGGGACATGGGATTGGATGATGAAAATGATTCATCCAAAAAGGTACTGTAAATTCCTCTTTGAGTATATTTTTTGGTGAACGCAAGTTTATTTTTAGCTTCATTTTATATCGGAAATCCTACGCTGGCGAGCACAAAGCACATCCGATCATGTACTATTCACCCTTTTGAACTGCAAAGGGGCTGTAGCAAAAGTTCTATCCTGTTCGGAATTGCACAAACGAGCAGAGCGAATTGGCAACTTGCTAACAGAAAAAGGACGCATCAATACCGGTGATCATGTAGCTTTAATTTTCCCACCCGGACTCGATTTAATCTGTGCTTTCTACGGCTGTCTCTACGTCGGAGCCGTCCCTGTAACAATTCGCCCACCGCATCCCCAAAACCTACAAACTACGTTACCAACAGTCAGAATGATTGTGGATGTGTCGCAATCAGTCATCGTTCTTTCGATTCAAGCTGTGATCAAATTATTGAAGTCTAAGGAGGCCAGTAATGTCGTCGACACTAAATCTTGGCCTGCTATTTTGGATACTGACGATATGCCCAAGAAAAAAATACCTGTAGCGTATAGGGCTCCGACTGCTGAAATGTTGGCCTACCTAGATTTTAGTGTGTCGACTACTGGAATGCTCGCCGGCATTAAGATGTCGCATGCTGCTGTTACCAATTTATGTAGAAGTATGAAGCTGGCGTGTGAATTGTATCCCAGTCGACATATAGCGTTATGTTTAGACCCTTATTGTGGACTAGGATTTGCTTTATGGTAAGTAAACCACCACGTACTTTGTTAGCTATATATATATCGCCAAAAGAGCTCTCAAAGTAGCTAAAATTTGAAAATTCGCCAAGTTTAGAAGGATATGTAACACTACCTTGCATTTCTGTCATGCAATGTTCCCTTTTCCCACTCATTTTTCGAAATGGTGTGTGAAAGTTTTAAGGATTTAAAATACGATTCTAACAGTATACACTTTAAACAGGACCGCCGCGTGGGTAAGGGGGTCCTTTTTGAAACTTATATTTTGGCGCCCCCGTTCATTGTATTTTTACAAAATACTGAAAGAAATAATTGGAAAGGCGCCTCCTATATAAGGCGCGTTTGTGCCGGTTTACCATCCTCATGCGACGTCCCTGCTTATAAAATATCAATCACAAGCAAATGCGGAAGTTTATTGCTAACATTTATAATTAATATATATTTGGATACTATTATGATCTTATTTTAAATATTTAAAGCTTCCTCACACTATTTCGAAAACATGAGCGGGCGGAATGATAGTTTTGCTATGGTAACATTATTTAGACATATCCTAAACATTTAATAAATATTTTTTTATATTAACGCTGAATTGTTCCTTCATGTTATAAGTTTAAATTCTTTAATTTCAGGTGCTTGAGTAGTATTTATTCTGGCCATCATTCCATCCTAATCCCTCCCTCTGAAGTAGAAGTAAACCCATCGCTCTGGTTATGCGCAGTGAGCCAATATAAAGTACGTGATACGTTCTGCTCATACGGCGTGATGGAACTGTGCACAAAAGGTCTCGGCTCAACCGTAAACCAATTGAAGAACATTCGTGGTGTGAATCTCGCATGTGTAAGAACTTGTGTGGTCGTAGCAGAAGAGCGGCCGCGGATCAATCTCACAACAAGCTTCTCAAAATTATTCAGTGCGCTCGGATTAAGCCCGCGCGCTGTTTCAACATCATTTGGATGCAGAGTGAACGTAGCGATTTGCCTGCAGGGAGCGTCTAGTCCTGAACCATCAAGCGTTTACGTGGACCTACGTGCATTGCGCAACGATAGGGTTAGTCTGGTGGAGAGAGGTAGTCCGAATAGCTTATGTGTGATGGAATCTGGAAAGTTACTGCCCGGAGTTAAAGTAATTATAGCAAATCCCGAGTCTAAAGGCCAGTGTGGGGATTCACATTTGGGAGAAATTTGGGTCCAGAGTGGTCATAATGCGAGTGGGTATTTTACAATATATGGCGATGAGAGTGATTATGCTGATCATTTTAATGCAAGACTGGTGACTGGTAGTACCGGAGAAATTTATGCACGTACAGGTTACCTAGGATTTTTAAGACGTACTGAAGGGATCGAATCTGGAATTGGCGAAGAAACTGTTATCGGGGGAAGTGATACTGAATCATTAGGGTCACAACAACATATTACTACAGATGCCCCTGAATTGCACGACGCTGTCTTTGTAGTAGGTGCTCTGGATGAAACTATCATGTTAAGAGGCATGCGTTATCATCCAATTGATATTGAAAATAGTGTTTTAAGGTGCCATAAGAAGATTGCTGAATGGTATGTATTTAAAAAATAATAATAATGGTAATATAATTAACAACAATCATTTCATTTACAGCGCTGTATTTACATGGACAAATCTTCTGGTGGTGGTTGTGGAATTGGACGGTAACGAAACGGAAGCACTGGATTTAGTGCCACTAGTCACAAACACAGTGTTGGAGGAACATCAGCTTATAGTAGGCGTCGTAGTAGTCGTTGACCCAGGTGTTGTGCCAATTAATAGCCGCGGAGAGAAACAACGTATGCATTTACGAGACGGCTTTTTAGCTGACCAATTAGACCCCATATATGTAGCCTACAATATGTAAAGAGGGCTTTTAGTAATACTTGCAATAACCGATGGATATATAATAATTTATAACTATTTTTATCTAGGCTCAAAAATTATGACCAGTTAGAGTATAGATGGTTTTGTATCAGTAGTGAAAACGATATATAAATAGCAATGTCGGTTATTGAAAGTTCTCTGCCATTATTTCGTGATTTTTATATTTAGTACTCCAGCTGGGGCTCATTTCAATTCGTACTAATTGTTTCAAATGAGCCCGGCCCATTAGTTTTTACAATTAGTATTATTTAATGACAGAAAAATTTTGAGAGTGTTCAATTTTGGCTCAAACTTTTAGTGTCTCAAGTTACAACAGTGTAAATACTAATGGCTCTAGTTAGTGTATAGATTTATATACTTGTTAGGTTGTACAGACTGTATTTGTAAACCTTATTTCCTTCCCCGTTTTCTCTCGTGCAATACTTCATCCCTTCTCCCGTAAACATTGCTATCTTAACTAAATGTGATTTTTATTGTTAGGCTTCTATTTACCCAAATCAGGTCTGAATCTGATTTTAATTTTTATATTATCCTGTCCATTAGATTTTTGTTTGTTAGGTGTATCATTATACTCTAGTCTAATTTAATTACAATTTGGCTGCTCTATTTACTTTATAAAAAAAACGAACAGGTTGTGTAAATCACAATTTTATTTATACATAAGCATTTTATTTTATTTAGTATGTTATAAATATTACTTAACGTCTATTTTACGTTTACCCCGACAATGAAATCTATGTACTAATTTCGTTAACATTTATGTTATGTAGTAGAGTGAGATGCTCAAGGAATGCATGTGTACTATGCAGATGTTTGAAATGTAGTTGATTCTGCACATTGTTTCTGTGTACCAATTCAAGCACAGATGAACGACAATAGATTTTACTGCATGTAAATACGTTCTGATTATCATGATTACTTTTCATTAGTCTATTATATTTAACTACCGTCTTCTGTTAATTTAAGATTTTACAGAACCTAATGTTAATGGTCCTATTTAAATAAATTTGCAAAAATAGTAAAATATCAATAAATGTACATTTATAAAAAAATATTCATTTTTATTTCTCAACTTAGATACTATCAGTTTTCAACTACTGTAGTGGTAGGTTAAAAAAAATTGTGTTACTGTTGATTTATGGTATTCAAAAACAATTTATTCTGTTTACATAATCAACAATATAATAACAAGAAACCGTAAGTATCTTAAATATGTATTGTCTTTTAAATTATGATACAGAAATAATACAGAAAATCATTTGATAATTGGAAAAAAATAGCATGTTGAGAAATTCATTTATTCATATTAAGTGAAGATTTCATAAATCTTGTCATGTTTTTCCTGACCATGGATTGGAAAAACTTACTCTTTTTATTTAGAAATCATCAATAAATTGATGAATACGAATCTAATACGTTCAAATTTATAGTTTTAATTTATTTTATTTTTAATTGGGACGATAAGTTGAGTATGCGATACAGATATGCTGGATACAAATTTTATATTGTAAGTATTCACACAAAGCGAATACCGAAATCAATTGAAGAGCACTGTATCGATTGTTATTGCAGAGCGTCGCGTGCGTTGTGGTGATCCAACCAGCTGTCCCATCTATCCCGCCTAGTTTTAATTTTTTACATAGATAGGTTCAATAGATTTTATTTATATTACACTTCATGCATTTTATTATAGTATTAAATATACATGAAAAATAAATCACTAAATAGTCATACAAACTACATTCTTAGATAGTTAGAACTTTTAAGTAATGAAAAAAGAAACACATCCCCATAAACCAAAACCCGATATCTTAATTATGACACGTTTATTACGATTTTATAACAAATGTCCAAATTGTCGACCTTCTTCGGTTTCGCAATGACAATGGAATTTGGAACCATCAGGAGCAGAGCATATCCCTAGTGATATTGGTGGTTTCTTCAAGTATACGATTTATATAATCATTTTTAGGGTTAATTCATGCAAATTTTAGAAAACAAGTTAGTTTTAACTAAATAATGTCTCCTCCTTTAACACCTCCCAGTTTCGCACTCTGTCAGCTGTTCAGACGCTAGCGTAATGTCTATGAATTGCCTCTTTTTTGACCACATTCAAGGCACACCAAGCTCCACCACGCCGCCATGGCCTAGGGCTGCGATCCCGGGTTGTCAGGATTGTTTGTCGCCTGCCTATTGTTTTGCTTGTGGTTGCTGGTATGTATCATATGCCTCTTTATGGAGGATTACGCCCGGCCTCCTGACCCTGACCTTTGTTCCCGTTTTTGTCTTGGTGAGGACAGCCCCCGTCCCTACGCTGTGTGTACTGTGACACTTCACATATTGTGCCTCATGGACCTATTATGCCTTCACGGACCTGTTGTGCCCGGTTCATTTTCGCTGTTGGCCTCGCACCGTGTGTCAACTTTCGCGCCACAACCCCTTACCCTAATCCGGATCCTCGGTCGGTTTGACCAATATGGATGATTCCTTCCTGGTCTTCGATTTTGTGGTGTTGGCGGCCTTTGCCTGGGGATTTTCGGTGGTGTGGTTCTCCTTCAGGTTCCTGATCATTGCTTAGACAGGCGAGCCTTCAAAATGGTATTCTAGGCATTTTTCATTATCTTGTCCTCAATGGTGGTATCGCAGACTATGTAATGTACATATCGCTCGGTTTTCCCTATCAGCCTACGCAACTGTGCACCTCCGTGTTGTGGCATACCGTTGCTACTTTGCTTCAACCTCCTCCATGGTTTGTCTCGCGAGTTCAACGACCACACGTTCGATTTTCCTTTTCCGGCCTCTGGCAGTGGTCAGTTGGATGCTTCCCTTTACACCACCTTCACATTGTGGAAGGTGCCTTTGCAGAGTGTTCGGGCACATTCTCGGCTGCTTTCGTGTAGCTGTCATTCTAGTCAAAAGAGCACCGTATTCTAGCTATGGTCTCTTCCGTTGTCTCCACATTCACAGGTGTAGGGGTTGGGACCGTGTCCCTCACCTGTATTCTCATTGTCTCGATCTCCTTGCCCCACCGCGCCTTTTCCGCCTTCAAAGCCTCCAACTGGTGTTGAGACCTTTTGCTTCAAATCTTTGGGTGATTTCAATTGTGGATCCGATTTTTCCTAGGAGTCGCTCGAATCGTTCACGAACGACCGTCGCATCTAATTTAGATTCCTTTGGTATGTTCCTTGTCGCCACAGTCGTAATGGTTAGTCATAGCACTACATCGTTTGCCAGTTGTGTGTGGTCTGCAGGTTGAATTCAGGAAGGGACAGTTCACAACTGATGCAATACTGGCAGTAAGGAGGTTGGACACCGAGGCGAACACGAGATCCTCCAGAAACACTGCGTGATGGTCACCTTAGATGTGGGAAATTCCTTCCACATCTTACCATGACCGATCATCATGCAGGCGATGAGGTGCAGCAGTGTACCAAGAGGGATCTTGGTACACCTTTGCACCTTGTCGGGCTAATTGGGGGCTACCTCAGCGGTAAGGAGATGACATATCCTGGGGCCGACGGACATGTGAGGCATGAAGTTACAGGAGGGGTCCCACAGGGCTCTGTCCTAAGGCCCGTCCTGTGGAATATTGGGGACGTCGTTTAGGATGGCAGCCTGGATGACGGACAATGGACCATACGGCTCACGTGCTGCAGGCGACAACGAAGAACATTGATGGACCGAGGTACAGGAAGAGAAGTCTGCTGGCTGCAATAGCGAGGGCCCAGCTACTGTATGCGGCCCCGGCGTGGACTAATGCCATGAAAGCGAAAATAAACTCCAAGAGGCTAAGGAGGGGTACCCTGCGAATCATCTGCGTATTCCATACCATCTCCTCAGACACGGCAGAGGCAACCAAACAACACCGGCGGACCGTACAAGAGGAACGGACATTGACTGGAGAATCAAGGAGGGCATAGCAACAAAAGCGACGAAGAAGAAGGCCAGGACCCAGACAAGGACAAGATGAGGCACGCTACGTGGACGAAACAGTGTTTCCTTTAAGAGGAGCCACTAGTGGACAGGGGCCACAGGCAGGTAGACCACTGGTTGACACAGGTGCTCACGGGACACGGCGTCTTCCAGTCCTACCTGTTCCGCATCGGTAGAGCGGATACCCCCATGATCGACGACAAGTCAAATTGGTAAACTGATGCTGGAGACGGAGGCAAACTGGAGCGTCGCTAGTGATGAAGCAGTAGTTTGAGATAGACCTGCAGTAGGAACAATAACAGACAACCACGACAGTACAAGAGACAGAAATGGCCTATCGACGTGAGGCGGACAAGCCCTAGTTACGGAACGTGACGCCCCGACCAGCACGCGGGGTGAATGAGGCCCGGTGTCGAAGATTCCACCTCACAAGGAAAAAAAGGTGTATGTAGGCGTCCTCTCCATAGGCTTCGTCCTTGGTGTCTGTGCGTGGGTGTTTTATGTGGTTTCCTTAACCACTGTTGCTGAATGCAACAAACACTAGGGTCAGGGCATAGGTGGTAAAAGTAGTCTTTAAAGAAATTTAACGATTATTGCATTCAAATACCTTTCTGAATACCTTTCTAAAGTTAATTATCGAAAAAGCGTCAGCCAATAGAGTTCCGGTGTGAAGTAATAATAACCGATTCAAACCTAGCCTCCGATTGGCTGTCTCATGAACGCTGACGGAGTAACGGAAGGCAATAATATGGGCTTTAGATTGTAAGCTCGTGTGCTTTATCTTTCATTATACTCATAATATTGTATTATGATATCTTATCTAATTACCATAAAACCATAGGTTGTATCATAATCAATTCTAACATAATTATTATTTTTACAATGGATTAGTGATTTTATTTTTCTGCATTAAATTTGAATAATAGTAATGCCATATATTTAAAAATTCTATACTTATATTGTAATGATAATGTCATTACTTTTTAATTGGAACAATATTAATTTAAAGGGCATTACATATTTCAATAATATGCCTACATCTGATAATCAAATGTAATATAGACTCGTGTCTAATAATAAAACACTTCATGGTGAAACAAACGTGAACTATTATCATCCAGTGACTGGAAAATCAGGTTTTTAATAAACCATTTGAATTTGGCCCGAACAGGTCACGGTTGCCATGCGAAAATCTGGCAACGCTCGCATCCAGCCGTCAATTGTCAACCGCCATTTGCCAAATAAAAGAAAATATAGTATTAATGTCAAAACAAACAAGTTGTGTAATTCACAGTCCCAGTAATTATTATGTAAATATTTAAATGAATTTTCCTGCATATTAATTCATGCAATATTATTAAACGCCAGAGCTAGGAGTGTTCAGAAATTCCTAGGGAGTGACAAGTAGTAGGTGTAAGAGAACTGCCTTCATGTTTTTTTGAAGAAATGACTTAATATCCTGCCGAAATTTGTAATGGATAGCAATAAATTACCACCGATGTTGTCCCTTCAAGGGGGTGCAGGTATGGCAGTATGTTATAGCTTATTTTTGTAAATATAACCAACAAATTTTTAGCCTCTTATGGGGCTGACACTGAGGAGCCTTATCCAAGCCTTTCAGACTACCATGATTATGAACCGAATTTAGAATTTGATGACACTGAGTTACACCAAACCCCTGATGCAATTGTTGATGCAGGTGAGTTATCTACACTTATCTAATCTTTTATCTATTTTAGTATTTTTAGTTGAGTTGTTACAAGAAATGGAGCCTAATGGGATGGGTTCACCAGTTTCTGATTTCACTGATGAAAATTTTGAGGATGAACTGGCTGAGCCTTTTGAGGAGAATTTTGATAGTTTAGTCAGTTCTTACCCAGAGGTGGGTGATGCTATGGAGAGATTCACAGAGATTGCCAAGTATGGGATAGTTGATGTTAAAGGCGATGATAGTCTTGGAAGGAAAATTATTGTTGTGTATGCCTGCAAACTACCACATACAGATACAATTAATCACGAACATTTATTAGAGTATGTCTTTCATTGGTTAAATATTTATTGGTTTTAATTTCATGTTTTTTTTTAGATATTTAACATATACGCTTGATAAATATGTAGAGCAGGATTATAGTTTAATATATTTTCATTATGGACTGAATAGTAAAAACAAACCATCAATAAGATGGCTATGGCAAGCTTATAAAGCATTTGATAGGAAGTACAAAAAGAATTTGAAGGCATTGTACATGGTCCATCCAACTAGTTTTCTGAAGATTATTTCACAAATGTTCAGGCCTGTTATTAGTGTTAAGTTCGGAAGGAAGTTGAATTATATTAACACTTTGCCTGAGCTGATACCACATATTAATTTGGAGCAGTTGTCCATTCCTATGGAAGTTATAGAGTAAGTCATATTGTAATATATTATTCTGATTGGTTTTCATAATGTATATATCCTGTATTCTCAAAAGATCTATTTTCTATCTAAATTTAATGGTTAAGATTATTAGCAAATCAAGGGACATTTTATAGTAGAACATATGGTACGTACAATACACTGTTTTAGCTATGGAAATTTTTAGAGCACATTAGTAATACAGTGAATATTTCAATTTATTTAGTTGGCTGATTCCGCACAGATTCACTGAAGCTACATGTTCAATATCAAAGAAACTGTAGCCAGAATCACATTGTACTTTATATTATCTGATACTAGTCATCCTAGCATTAAGATTTTGTTTGTAAAATAACTCATTACTTTCAAAGCTATTCTTTATTACAATGTTTTAATATGCATATTTTGATTTAATAATATGATGATGATTTGTAGGCTTTAGTTAAAATCACTTTTGACAATGTAGTCTTGCAGAAGATGTTTATATTGATTATAATCTATGATTCACTTTATGTGTGATCTACTACATTTATAATGAATGACTGTATAAGCTATTACTAATACATATACATGGTAATTAGTCATTTCTCTCAACAAAATTGATGGCACATATAATGTCTATGAAAATCAGTTTAGATTAAATTCAATTAATTGTGATGGGTCCACATGGATATGTGGTATTGTGGTTTTTATTGCTGCTAAGAAAGCTGTAAGCATTAGTTATTATCATAGATATCATAGACCTATTTTATTTGATTTATGTACTTACTTGAGCACTTTATTAATTAATATGCAATTTTTATTCTTTAATTAATTTAGCCTAGCCCTATATACCAATAGATGTAAAGATGTGAGAAAATACATAAGTAGATTTGTATTTGTTAAAATACAAGTGTGCTCTTCCCATTTTATGTATTTTTATTCCTGCTTCTTCTGTCATTCTGTTTTTGTCAGTTTCCTCATTACTCTAGTTTTAATACTCTGGGAAAAGAGTATATAAAGCTAGTTTCAATTATTTGGCATACAGGTTTGAACCATCTATGCTATTATGTTCTGTACTGGAACTGCTTTCAATTCTACTTGGCAATTTCTTTTTCATTCCATTGGGTTAATTCATTGTAGAACCGGTCTTTAAGATTATCATGAATCTTCAGTTGCGGCATATATGCTTACAAATGTTATGTTGTAGAACTTTCCTTTTATTCGTATCTTGTACATGCGGTCGTCTTTGATCGAAGGTTGGCGACCATCTTGACAATATTGATCTTGTTTACTGCGGTTCTGAATAGTTCATTAGATGTGCAGTTGAATCATTCTCTTAAGTTACGTAATCACGAAATTCGACGACGTCTCCTCGTATTACGTGACCTTGATATTCTAATTTTCTACTTTTTATTGTGTTAATAAGCTCTTTTTGTGATGTATTCTGCGTATGACGTCCACTTAGTTATTTTATCCATTCATGGTGTTCTGAGGATTCAGAAGAAGTTTCTCATTTTGTAGAATGTGCTCCGAGCTATTTCTATCCTGCACATTATTTCATCCGTGCTATCACTTTGCGAGTGAATCCAGGTTTATTGGTGTTAATTCTGCCAATGTTTATTCTCATGGCCTTTTCCCATAGCTTGGGTCTGTCCGTTGTCCGAGACTGTGTCGTTGGGTTTCGTAACAATTATTCTTTTTACGATGTAAGAGTGTTATCGTTACGCTCAACCCTCTTTTCGGATGGCCATTTCGCCTATTCCCGTCAGCCCGCTCATCTAAATTTTCACTGCATCTTGCGAGGTGTTTGCGTGGTTACCAGGGGTCACCTTACGTGGAGGTGTGAACCAGACTTGGATATAAGAGGCTTTACGACAATCTCTTGCTATCCAGTTGTCGTCTTACACTAACCCCATTTAATTTTGTGATACCAGAACCTTTAATTTGTTGTTATTTTAGGTATGATAGAAAAATATCAAAATGTGCAGAAAATAGACAATTAAGTACAGATTCATCGAAGCCACTAGCATTAGAACCTACTAAGCAATTTGGAGTATCACTGACCCATATAAAAAACAACTACCAAGTTGTAATTCCACCTATAGTCAAGCAGTGCATCCAATATTTGGATAATCCTGATGGTAATATAAACGCATTTGTATCTAAATGATATAATAACTATTTGACTGTAGCTCTTGAGACTGAAGGACTCTTTAGAAGATCACCAAATGCCATGAAAGTGAAAGACTTGAAAGAAGCTGCGGATCGAGGCGAGAAATTGGTGTTTACAGATCCACATGAAGCTACAGTTTTGCTGAAAACTTTCCTGAGGGAGCTAAGGGAACCATTATTAACATTTGATCTGTATGATGAGGTTATGCAGTTTCAAAGTAAGTAAATTCTAGGTGTATTTGTATAATCATAAACCCATTTACACACAGTGTGTAAAAGATGTTTATGATCCAATATCACACACACACACACCTCTACACAATTGGACCAGGTGTAGAGCTGTGTGTTCTTAAATAGTTAACAGTTAAACCTTCCTGTTCCCTGCTATTTGCTTGGCCTCCATCCATGTTATTCACTTTTTATTTGCTTATTATTATAGAATTCTGGTCTTTCTGTCAGTAGTTTTCCTTCCCAGATTTTCTGGTACTGAGCAGCAGAGTTCATATGGTTTAGGGGTTTCCACCTAATTGTTTCACCTCAATGTAGTGCAATGTAAATTATTATTATTCTCTTGTCACATCTTAATGTTATTTAATAGATATGTGTATGACACTATGTTTGTCTGTATCAAAGATTATATAAGAAACCGCTGTCATATGGACTTAGTCCCTATTCTCTGCAAGTACCTCCACTAGCTCAGTTGTTTGTGCTTATTAAATGCTACAATAGATATTAATCAAGCTCTTCTCTTATGTGTGTGTATTTCCATTTCTATTTCTTTTGGTGACTCCTTGGTTACCTGTTTCTTTGATAGAACCCATGTTTCTCACCCATATGTTAAGATTATTAATTTCAAATTGTTTTCAGAAATTAGTAAAGATGAACAATTACGCCGTGCTTCAATATTAGTAATGGAACAATTACCTGAAGACAATTACAAAATACTTAAATATATTATAAATTTCCTATCTAGAGTAAGTAACATATAAAATTCATAAAACATTTGTATAATTAACGTAATGTTTTTAGGTAATGGAAAGAGCTGATTTAAACAAAATGAACGCTTCTAACCTAGCTGTGGTATTTGGTCCAAACTTGGTATGGTCTGATAATAAAACCATGTCCCTAACAGCAATTGGGCCTATAAATATGTTCACACAATTCCTCCTACAACATAATCGGGAGATATTTATGATTTAATTGAGCTTTTTATTTCGGCCAATATATATTTACTAATATGTTTCCTTTATAAAGAAGTATATAGATGATTTTGTTGATGACATTATCGAAAAAATAATACGAACACGATTAAATATGTGTAGTTATATTATGCCAAAGATGTATTGGTTGTAAAAAAAATTATAATCTTTATTGCATTTTTTTTATATATAAAAGTCTGTTATATTAATTTATAAGGAATATCATTGTTAGACTGCAAAAAAAGAGAAGTAATACGAAAACGACGTTATTTGTTGAGATTACGAAATGTTAGCCTGTCAATGTCTGTTAGCTGATTATTGTCATGTATTATCTAATATTTAATTTACTACCTCTTATTATTTATTAACAACCATTCCATTAACAATAGGATAAAACAGTTATATATATTTTTTTATAAATATTTTCTTTTCACAACTGGTCTATTCAGTTTATGTGAAATTTATTTTTAACAAATTGTTTCCTTAAATGTCTGAGCTATTTTGTAAATAACATTTCCAAAATATACTTAATAAAAATACATAACAGTATTAGGTATATAAATATTGTGCAGCATTCTTAATTTATTTTTAAGATACAAATATAGAACAAAAATCAAGATGAATATAAATATAGACATATCTAAAATGATGTGTAATATTTAGAGAAAACAAAAATAATCTAACATTAAAGAAATCCTGATAGAATAGGAAGAAATTTCATATATTTAGGGTTCTTGACAGAAAAGACAAAACTAAGAACGTTAATAACAAGCACAGCCGATATACTAATACGGAAAAAAAGAGGCAAAAATAAAGTATTGTTCAAAGAAGAATGCAAAGAAATGATACAGGACAAAAATGTAGCAAGATTTAAATGGCTAATGACAGGAGGGTGGAAGCCCAGGCAAAATGCATATAACAAAGGAAAGAAGCAAAGAAGACATGTAAACAAAGGAAAAAGGAATAGATGAAAGCAGGGCTAGAGAAACTAGAAAGAAAAATCATTGCTAAAAAATTCAATCAAGGAACAAAAGAAAAAGAACAGACTCAAAGGAAGAAGATTAAAAAACGCTGACGGAAATGATAGCACAAAATAAACCAAATATAGAAAGAGCACTTCCAATCAGTACTAAATGTAGAAAGGCAGGAGGAACAAGAACAAGAAAAAGCCGCAGAGCAAAGAGTATTACACGAGCTAACCTCCACAGATGTTATGGAACTAATAAAAATGGTAAACCAGGAAAGGATGAGATAACAGGAAATGCTAAAACGTGAAAGTATTACACCAACATATATATCAGCTCATAATCAAAATATGGTGATATGAAGAAATGTTGGAGGACTGTAAAATAGCTATAATAGTGTGGATACACAAACAAGGAGGAGAAGAGTACCCCAAAAACTACATAATATACATACATATAAAGTGAACACTGAATTAGGAGACCACCAAAACAGTTCAGACTGGAAGATTGACAACAGACTCTATCTTTACAATAAACCATATACTCAAAAAAGTCTCCAAGCAGGAATAGAAACACACATACTCTTCATACAATCATAGATCATACATGCTTTGTACACAGTAAACATAATGAAAACACTTCTTCTTGTTATACTTGTCACAATTGGTTATACTTGACACAATTGCTCCGAAAATATTTCCGATTTGTTTCATACCAACGTCTTAGATCCGTCCATGAGTTCTGTCGTCTTCCTACCGACCTTTTACCCTCGATCTTGCCTTCTATGATTAGACAAAATATAGTGGATGCACATAGTATGGTTGAGAAAGGGAAAAACCTTCATAAAAAATATTTTTCATTTACTGTCATTTATTAATGAATTTTCCTACATAAGGAAAATATTTTAGCCATACTGCTCGCATTATGAGTACAAAAAGTAGTATTTAGTCTAACTTAAAAACTTGAGCTAATATAACATCCATCACATTTGCAGCTATTTCATTCTATTGGAAAACATTTTCATGATTTAGAATGGTTTATTCCATTTTCTATAATTTGTTTGTAAGTCTGTTCATCACATAGTCAACCTAAAAGAAAAATGTGGTTTAGAGATAAGTATGGCATATTTGTTTGAATATTAAGGAAAAATGTCTTAAACATGTAGAGTGATCATTAGTCCACAACTTAGGGTAGTGTGCCCCATATCAGAAGTTTTTTAAGAGAGATTAAAAGAGAGCTTGTACAATGGTTATGAGAAGAGGTATTTAACCAGGTTAGAGTGGAGCAGAGAGGAAAAAGTATGCATTAGCAAGATATGGATCGGAAGTGGAAAGTATGAATGGAGTAAGGTGTGCATATTCTGTAATTTTTAAATTAGCATGTTACTTATTTGAAATGTTTATTTATATATATATATATATATATATATATATATATATATATATTCATTGCAATTATTAAGTTGAATAAAAATAATTTGCTATATAATACATAGTATACTTACAGAAGCAAACCACCAAGTATTTGGTCTAAAAATCTGCCTGTGTATAAAACCCATCTCAGAAGCTGGAGATATAACATGTAGATGTAAATGAGAAATTGAATTGAAAGGTGGCCAATGGAATCCCAATCTTATATCATCCACATTGCCACCATTCTCACTTACTACCTTCTTACCATTTTCTATAAGACTCTCCACTAAAAAAATAATGAATTATCATTGACTCACTTTAAAACTAAGTGGACTATAATGCTCAATCCTTAGACCATCTCTTATCCTTCATAATTGTGCAACATCTATGTATGTAATAGTTCCGTCAATTGTTAGAAGTTGTTGGAGATAATACAAGACTATGTTAAGAAGCTAATTATGTAGTAACATTGCCTTAAATTAAAAAAAGCTTGGAATATCAAACTCAAGTTATTATATCTATTTCTATTTGTACCAATAGTATTGAAAATAATAATAATAATTAGCTAAAATGACACTAGAATAGTAAAACACATTTTTTGTATAAAAATACTATATTCTTTGGTTATGTTGCTTTGCCTTAGTTTGTCTTTACCCAACTCAAATTATGATTTGAAATTTGAAGCAAGCAGCATGACTAAATTAAGTATTGTTAAAAATTCAAACTACTAATCATAAATTGTTTTTTATTTATGAGAAAATGTGGGGAGAAGCCTATGACATTAAATTTAATTATGATTAAGATCTGACCATTTCCTGCTGCAAAAATCTCTCTCTGGTAAGATCTATTCCAAAACAATTATTATTATAAACTATTCTTTTTGAAAAAATAATTTTGATTTTGATTTTTAATTCTTTTTAATGGATAAAACAAACAAGTCAGCATAGTTTAAATTTGTAGAGTATACTTGTGAGAGCACTGTTCAAGTTTCGAGACCCTTGTACTGTTTTAACCCTTTCAGCCCTGAGTATAAATTATTTAAATTTGAAAAAATGTTTTTCTTTATTAATTTTTATTACATTTATTCACACACATCAGAATTCAATAGATTCTAAAACTACATATGGTTTTTCTTTAAAATACCTTGTTGGAATTGGATCTAGTAATTAAGAGCAAACATATGGATGTGAAGTCGTGTAAATGTTATGATGGCAAATGCCACTAGCAGGGCCAAAACAGTTAATATGCTTTTGTCATTTGAGTTATGACCAAGCAAAAATAATAGCTTGTCAGAATTTATAAACAAATAGATAAAATAGACAAACAGCTCTACCTCCATCAAAAGTAGTTTTAAATGATTTGACACTATAATCTATTTAACATACACAGAGGCTTATCCTTGATTGTCAACTCATTGGCAGTTTTAATATGCTGTTTGCTGATAGCCAAATAGTGGTGTTGTGCAGCTGGTTTAATGTCTTTGAATACAATTATCTGTTCATCCTCATATAATAATTCACATGGCTCCTTTCTGTCTCGGATCTTACAGAAAATACAGTTGTCTTCAGACATTCCTCTCAGCTGTGTTGGGTGCAAAGCTAAAAACCGTTTACCACAATTGATTAGTGGAATTCTAAATATATTTGCTAGAATTGTAGATGTACTTATTATCGTGACATAACCTTGAATAATAAAATATTACAACCTGCTGCCAGTTGAACGTTTATCATGACACGTTTTTAATAAGAGTGGCCTGGGCAGAGAAGCAAAGTCCTGAGTGTTTATTTAATTATGGATAAGGTTGTTTTTTTTTTATATAAATAGAATTAATTTTAATGGAAATAATCGTGAAATAAAAGCTTGGTTTAAAATTTATATTTGAATACATATTCCAACAATTGTACTAAGTTTCAAAGTCTAAAAGGTCAGTAATGGTTAGAGTGACTATCATTTCTTGAACCCAAATTGGTAAACAATAAAAATGTTTCCAAAATTATAATTTTATTATAAAAATAAACAGTCCCATACTCATGAGATTCTAGGCTAGCAACAAAGTATGAAATGGATGACAACACCTTTTACTTTACTATTTCTGGCATTGTTTACTAAAGATAAAACTTTATTTGAAATAAGCCTTACAGGAAAATGAACTCAGAATAAAAAAACAACTAAAAATATAACCCTTTTACCTTGCACTTACCCCTCTCTTGCCTTGTCCATTTTCTCTACCACACCAGCTTTTTGCAGATTTCCACGTCTTTTCCATCCTCTCTTAACCATTCCTTCATCTTCTGCAATCCCCCGCCCACACTGCTTTCCACCGTCATATTCGTGCGTATCATGCCATCACATGCCACTTCTCTTACTACACATTACGGATGTGGTGTATCCTTGCCCTATCCACACTTTCCTTCCTCTCATTTCTGAACCGCACCTTGATTTTGCCATAAATACTTTGTCCTCCCTGCACCACCCACCTCAGGTTATGTAGCTCGGGGGTTGTCCCCGTACTTGCCACTCCTAGCTGTACGATATCTCAGTAATTTTCACCTGTCTTTCTTGCCATTCAAATCCCTCATTCTCTCCCTGACTTCCGTTCCTAAACTCTACCTACACCTCAGACATATCCACACTTCCAAACATCCTTCTTTGTCTGAATGTAAACCCCACCTAAAGTCCTAGGGCCTTCGGCCGCCCCCTAATTTGGCCGTCCGCTCTGCCTGTTTGGCGCAAACTTCTCCCAATTTTTAAATATCGTGCAGTATTCCGCTCACGGTTTAAACGGATCGCGCTCATGCTCGCCACCGCTATCGATGTTAACCTAGTCAGAGCGCGTTTAAAATCGAAGTCTAGGCTCAGCCATACTAGTTCCGCTGCTGTTTATGTTCAGTAAAAAATCCATTTTTTCGACGACTCTGTCACATTTTGACTAAATAACCCCAATATTTCACAGTATACTCTAATTACAGACTTATTTATACAGTAAATTTGAATCCGTAACAAATCCTCTATCCTTTTTATTCATTTCTGGAGATGACGTCCTGATATCAGGCAGTTCGGTTCAAATTTGTACGTTGTACTTGAACTATTATTTAATTTATACAATACCTTACACATTTTAATTTACATTTAAATATTGAATTGATAAAAAAACGCCTTGTCCGACACAGCACCCACTTCTACATTTTGAGGTTCACTGTATTTGGTAGTTCAAATGTACCAAAAAACAAGTTATTATTATTTTTGGTTGGTACTAGTTATCGAATAAGAAAATAGTTCATATATTGTTAGACACTTTTGATCGTGGAGGTTATATTTTGGTTACATTGTTCTGTAAAGTTAATTGTTAGTGAAGGTAAATTGTTAATGATTATAATTAAAAACACGTAAATATAGAGTAATTCAATTAAACTCAAAGTTATATTAGTACAAGACATGTTCTTCTATTTTTCAATTGAATCTTGTTTAATGTAATCTTAATTTTATATTCTTGTTTTTGTTCAATTTTATTGCAAATATCAACCTGTTTCAGTTATACTCGATCCATTTTCAATCAATGCCTATTGAGACCTAGAGTATAACAGAAACTGGTTGCTATTCACAATAAAATAGAGTTGTAACAACAAAACCATATAATTTATATCCATCCCTGATCATTTATAAGTGATTCAGACTGGAGGATACTCTAACTGGAGGCAGAATATTAACTACAAACTTGTAGCAGATCTGTGTCCATAACATTTGTTTTTTCATCATACAGGATGTTATGTAATTCAATGGCAATCACCTGGTGGTAGAGGTGAGTTAATTTAAGAAGAATTCGATTTTTTATTTGTAAGTTGGTCTTTGTTTTGTAACTTAATTTGGTGGTCAATAGATTGGATGCAAAACTAAATAAAACCACAACGAATTTACCAATAAACACATTGAATTCTTGCTAGATTAACTAACCACTTAATGGATTGTGTATGAATTACCTAACACCCTGTATACATGACTATATACTACTATACTATATACTCAAGTTTTCAGCATTTATACCTTAAATTTTTATTAACAATCATACATTATTGTAGAACTGACTGAAATCTTGTAATTTTAATAAATCAGCTGAATAACAAAGATCAGCAGTTCAGCTACTAGTTTCAAGATCTCTGTTACCAATTGAATTTCGAATACTTTTTGTATAAATCTATACTTTTCTTTATAGATGTCTACAAATGTAAAAAGTGAAGAAATTATTCGTACTCAGGATGTAACTATTGAGGAGCATATAAATTTTGATACATTGCTCTTATCAGCATCTACCCTATCAGGATTAAAACAATGTGGTTTCACCAAACCATCTCCAATTCAAATGAAGGCAATACCAATGGGAAAATGTGGCTTTGGTGTGTATGCAATACAGATTTAATATATATGATAATCAACTCTTGTTTAAACTTTCAGATCTCCTGGTAAAATCAAAATCAGGCACAGGAAAGACAGCAGTTTTTGGAATTATAGCTCTGGAAATGATTGACCTTAATAAATCAGAGCCACAGGTTTTAGTTTTAGCACCCACCAGGGAAATTGCCTACCAAATTTGTAGTGTGATAAGCTCCATTGGAGTCAATTACACAGGTATATAATAATATATCTCTCTATATATGTTACAGTCACACTATAGGTTTCTATAAAATACATGTTGAAACTAAGGCTGCTTTTGTATATCTTTTGGGAGCTGTTCTTAACTCACTGAGTTGTATTACATTTATATTTATATGTTATTGCAATTTCAATACTTGACCACACATCTATGAACATTTTAGAAAACATAACATATAGCTAGTGCTGCAATACAGTATTCTTAAGGCCTTGCTCATCTATATGTACCTATAATTCATCAATATTTATTTGTCGTACATTCAAACAAATATAAGTGCAGTATAACAATACACACATAGTACTCATAAACTATAATTGACATATCTTTCTAGGTTTAAAAACAGAATGTTTTATTGGTGGTTTACCAATTGAAGAAGATGTGAAGAAATTATCCACTTGCCACATCGCAGTCGGTGCTCCAGGTCGCGTTAAACACCTAATTGATAAAAATCATCTGAAAACAGATGCAATAAAACTTTTTGTACTAGATGAAGCAGATAAACTTATGGAAACCAGTTTTCAAGCTGATATTAATTATATCTATCACAAATTACCTTTACGAAAACAAATGCTTGCTCTAAGTGCTACTTATCCAGATGCATTAGATAAATATCTATCCCGATACATGCACAAACCCACTCATGTGAATGCAACAACTGAAACACCTTTGTTGCTGGGTTTGAAACACTTTGTTTCAGTTGTCAAGTCAAAAATGAATGTAGTGTATCAAATGAATATAAAAATTGATGAGATTATAAGACTGCTGAGCAATATCTCATTTGCACAATGTTTGATATTTACAAACTTCCAAACACATGCTGAGAGCATTAGTAATAATCTCAATCGAAGAGGCTGGGCTTCAACTTATATATCTGCATCTCAAACACAATCAGATCGATTAGAGACACTTAAATGTCTTAAAGACTTCTCTTGCAGAATACTATTATCCACTGACTTAACAGCTAGAGGAATTGATGCCATTAATGTTGATTTAGTTATAAATGTTGATGTTCCTTATGATACAAGCACTTACTTACATCGTATGGGTAGAGCTGGTAGATATGGGTCTAAAGGAATTTGTATTACATTAGCATCTGCAGGAAAGGAGCTTGCAAAATTTCAGGACATCATTGGAATGATTGGTGGAAAACAATTATCACTGCCTATTATACCTGCAGATGTTATGCCATCTAATTTATGGGAAATCGATGTACATTTGTTTGAACAAATTTGGGGAACTATTGATGAAAATTGTCCTGATGAAAAAACACAACGCCTTAAAAATATTAAAGAATCTATTTTAGAGTTGAAAAAGGCTGAAAAAGACACTGAATCTGATAAGAAAACTGAACCAAAGGGTACAAAAAGTGATGCTAATAGTCCAGATAAAAATCTAAAGAAAGATATCAATGAAGAAATGGATCCAGTGGAATTACTAAGAAAGTTAGCAAACATGGAGCAATTATCTCCAATTATGCCGTCTGAAACAGATATAATTGCTGTTGAAAACGTTCTAGATTCTTTAAATGATTCACTCAATGATGATTTTACAACAGTTTCCCCCTGTAAATCCTTGGTAGAACAAAAATCCGATCCCAATCGTGTTCTTCGCAAAAACGTTTCACTGTTTAATGTTACAAAACTATTAGTAGGGGATGATGATTTTAGCAATGATTTAGAAACCGAAGTGCTTGACAACCTTAAACAATATATTGAAGAGGAGGAAAAAGAAGAAGTCCTAAACATAGGTCATGATTTAAAAGGCAGTAATAATGTTGATATACTAAATAGTTTGAGTAAAAACGAAACTACTGGCAATATCAAACAAGTCGATCTGGAGAATGTTTTTGTGTATGGTTTTGATTATATGATGAAGTCTAGTAATCACCATTGGTTGGACGTTCTGGGTGAGACAATTCATGAACATATTCCTGTAGAGGTTGACACTGAACAGAGGATAAATTTGTTGGATTTCTATGATTATGATGAAGAGGATTCCGAGGAAATGGTTGTTGCTAAACACAAACAAAAGTATAAAAAGCGGCACAGTAGGAAACGAAAGAATGTGGTGTCTAAATGCAATAACGATTACACAGAGCAGCAGCCGACTAGTTCTTATAATTATGCGACTGACATGTACACGGAACAACAGTATCCGCAAAACGATCATTATATGGCATGTTTTAACGAATGCAATAATTCATTAGCTGAACACGTTTATGAATTTGAAGACGTGCAAAGTTTTGATGAATACTTCTTGCAGTGGCAGCATCAGGTCCAGAGCGTTCGCGATTATGTGCAGCAGAATGTTTATTTAGATGAAATGAATCACTACAAATATTATAAAAATCAGACTTAGTAATTTTATTTACTGTAACGATTGTTTAAAGAAATAAGACTTATTTTATAAATTAGTATTAGTAGTGGTTGTATAATCAGTTAATACCTTTACCTCTTTTAGATTTCAGTAGGCATACAGGCATGGATGTTTGCTTTGGTCTTTATCAATGGTTCTAAACAATAATAATAAAAACACTGTCGTTTAATGGCTATCTATCGGCTTGAAAACGTTTTTGTCTGGAAAGGAATATGGCTTGGAGGATATTTTACACCAGCCAATCTTTACAAGTATATAATATGGAAAGTGTTCATTTTCACTCACAATGTAATCAAAATAGTATTATGTCTCCAATTTCTTGTTACAGACATAGAAGACTTAGTTTTTGTTTTTCTTGAGCAGTGCAGCAATATTGAAACCTGATAGAAATATGAGTAGTTTATGAATCAGACAATTGTGTCTAATTAAATGTCATGGGTCAGTATGCGTTTGCGGCCGGGGGGTCTATTTTGTAAGTTCAGACCGGTCTGGTAAAAGATCAGACGGGTCTGTTACCCAACTAGAGTTTACGATTTCTGAAATAAAACAAAATGGAAATAAAATAAATAAAAAAGTTATCAAAAGTCCAAACCCCGTCGGGAATTATGAGCAACCCTGTACTTTGTAGATTACATCCATGAAAGTATGCTATAATTATGTTTCTGGAAGACCATTAATTCTTCCTTCGGGATTGTATCCTCCTTATCATATCTGTTGATTAATCTGCGCACCGGTTTTTGCCACTGGCATTAAACAATGTCAACGCCTTATTTTGGATTCCGTCTGCACCGGCCGCCTATCCACTTTTAAGACGGTTTAGTTTCTCAAGGTTTGCACCAACAAACAGCTACTTAAAATGTTCCTGAAAATATCCTATGCTTGCTTGGCTTTTCTTGCTTGCCCTTTGGGTTTTCAAAATGCTCCATAGCTGGTTCTCAATTGTAATATTACTTATTGTTTATATCTCTCAAAATTTTCTTTGTTCTGCTACAGCATTATTCATAGCGATTTCTACTAGTTTCAATATATCTTATTTCTTTACTGATTATAACCATACCCAGTGAACAGACATGTCGGCCGACGGTTGGCAAAGTGTCGTATTGCTCGATTGGTGTCGGAATCGAATTGACGCCAGATAGTACTTTGCCCTGCCCCTGATAATTTACATACTTTGTTTATAAATGGCTTAAACAGTTTGAATTCAGATATTTCGAACATTCCGCGGGGGTTGCTGCTCTGATAGATATTGCTATGAGAACACATGGTTTAATAAAGTGATATCTTAGAAAACGTAAGAATATTAATATATTCGTTCAATACTAACATCGAGCTAAATGGCCTAGGGGGCAGGGGCCTCGTCCGCCTCGTACAGAGCATTGCGGCGTGAAAATAAACCCATCGCGCGAATTTTCACGAATCACGTTTCAGAGGGTTTCTGTGAAGTTAAGAAAAATGCGGAGCAGGCACCAAAAGACCTGCAAAGAAAAAGGCACAGTCTTTGAGTTAAAACACCGAAACCTTGTCGTGTTCATAGATATCTTCAGAGGAATATGAAGACTACATCTTCGGTTATGCGATAATTTTTAAGGCGCTTATAGACTGGGTGAGCGAGGGCAGTGTCGTCTCTAGCTAGATACGCGTCTTTGAAGAATATTGCGAATCCACCCACAATGCTCTGAGGTGTTTCAAGAAGTTGCTCCCCATGTTTCATGCAACCTGGGACTCGTGATTTACACTTTCGTTTGTTAATAAAAGACCAGAATTGGTTAGGCGTATAGAGACATTGCTGTCGATGGTTTCAATATAGCTTTCATAAGCAACTTTTATTTAAAATGTCAATTATCGTCTTCGTATATCTCGAAATTGGATCATGTCATTGGGATCGACTTTCTGCGCTGGCGATGCAGACGATTTTTCATTTTAGTTAACTTTATAATTTCGTTAGTATACGAGGCATATCCAGAAAGTAAGAGTACTGAGGCTCTCACGGTCGGAGGGATTTTATTTTCATCATGTTGGCCACACGGCAGTGTAGCCTGACTCCTACCCTTTGCACCGAGACCGGTTCGAGGTCAGTACGTTGTTGACACGACAATAAGTTTCGTGAATAATGTCAATCCAATCTCCCGCCAAGTGCGAAATACGGGGCGTCGTCCGTTATCTCGTTTGGAAGGGAAAACCTCCATTTGAGATTTATAATGAGGTGAAAACTGCATATGGTGATAAAGCTTTGAATCGTACGAATGTGTACAAGTGGTGTCGCGAGTTTGAAAACGGTCGTACGTTTGTGCATGATGATCAGAGAAGCGGAAGACCTTCAATTGTGACTGACGAAATTGTGGAAAAAATTGAAAATGCGCTCCGTGACGATCGCAGATTGACTGTGGATGAACTTTCTGCAAATGTTTCCGCAAATCTCCAGATCTCTACTACACGAAACAATCACAGAAACCCTCGGATATCGGAAACTGTCCGCGAGGTGGGTCCCAAAACAACTGACAGACCAGCACAAGTTGAATCGAGTGGAGGCCGGGCAAGAGTTTTTGAGGCGCTGGAAACTCCATGGTGATGAATTTCTCCGCTCCATCGTAACTGGAGATGAAACTTGGGTAGCACACCACACGCCCGAAACCAAAAGACAGTCTCAACAGTGGCGTCACACCTCTTCACCCTCCGCCAAAAAGTTCAAAATCACAATTTCAGTCAAGAAAGTCATGGCATCCGTCTTTTGGGACTGTCAAGGCATAATTTTAATCGAATATCTGCCTCAAGGGGAGACCATCAACTCTGCAAGATACTGTGAGACCTTAAAAAAATTGCGGAGGGCGATTCAGAACAAGAGGAGATGCATGCTGACAAAAGGAGTCTGCCTGCTGCACGACAATGCCAGACCATACACGGCCAACGCCACGAAGGAACTGCTCGCCTCGTTTAAATGGGATGTCCTGAACCATCCCGCGCATTCCCCTGATCTAGCACCTTCAGATTACTATCTCTTTACCTCTCTGAAGCTGCACATGGGTGGAAAAAGGTTTTTAACCGACGAGGTGGTAAAGGAGGAGTTGGAGAAGTGGACGAAGGAGTTGGCGGGAAACTACTTCGAGGAAGGCATCAAAAAATTGATACCTCGCTACACCACCTGCATAGAGAGGAATGGCGACTATGTCGAAAAATAGCTTTTATTATGTACTAAAGTTTCATGTAATTTTTTTGTTTAAATAAAAAAATTTAACACCTACAAAAATTCAGTACTCTTACTTTCTGGATATGCCTCGTACTATGATGGATAGCGTTTTAAAAAATGTTATACTGTCTTTTAGGAAGGTGTTCATCTAGTAACTGATATAGAATGTCGTACAATACAGCAGAGGCAGTATTGGGATCGCTATGGGCATTGACGTCGATCCACTCAGTATATCTGATACTGAGTACTCTATACGTACAGTGGATTTTTTTTATAATTATGGCTTCTTCATCTTGTGTTGCCGTCTCCTATCGGAGGTTGGCAATCACAATGGCGATTCTAATCTTTGACGCTGCAGCTCTAAACAGTCCGACCGATGTTTGTCCGTACCATTCTCTAAGATTCTTTAACAATGTGAATCTGCGACGCCCAATGCTTCTTATTCCTTGTATTTTTCCTTGCATGATCAGTTGGAGAATAGAGTATCTCTCTCCCCGGGTGATGTGTCCCAAGTACTCTAGCTCCACATCTCAAACGACTTTAATGTCCATGCTTCCATCCTATATAGTAGTGTTGAAAAAATGTTACAGCGAATTATTCGGACTCTCAAGGCTAGATTGAGATTTCTATTTGAGAAAAGATTTTTCATTTTGACGAAAATTGCTCTTGCTATTTCTATACGTTTGTTCACTTTTATGGTTTGGTCGTTATTGTCT
This sequence comes from Lordithon lunulatus, assembly GCA_963942505.1. Lineage (NCBI taxonomy): Eukaryota > Metazoa > Arthropoda > Insecta > Coleoptera > Staphylinidae > Lordithon > Lordithon lunulatus. Next base: position 49,732,811 of record OZ012666.1, on the reverse strand, counting down.
TCAATACGTGTTCCTAAGTATTGGTAGCTTCTAACTCTTTCGATTGTGGTGTTGTTTACTAGTATTGCTGGTATATTATTAACATTGTTTTTATTTACAACCATAAATTTAGTTTTCTTTAAATTCATTTTGAGCCCATAGGATTGGCTAGTCGTATTTATGTCTTGCATCATTTTCTGAAGCTGGCAGATAAATGTTGCTATTATCGCAGTGTCGTCTGCGTATCGTGTTATTGATAACTTACACCACCAGTCATCATTGATGGCTTCTTTGAATAATCATTCTGAGTACATATTAAATAGGACCGGTGATAGTATGCATCCTTGGCGGACTCCCCGTCGCATATCCAATTCTTCAGAGTTATGTCCTTCAACATTTATTTGTGCTTCCTGATTCCAAAGTTTTTATTATTCGGATGTCATTGTAGTCTAGGCCCTTTTGCTGTACTATTTCCATTAACCGATCATGTTTAACTTTATCGAAGGCTTTCTCGTAGTCGATGATTATAGCTTGCATTCACTAAGTCCCGAGTTTGAAAAAGTTAACCATAGCTTCGAGTTGGAGATTCATTGTTAGTGCAGGGTGATGTTGATCTTTATTGACTAGAATATCGACTGATTTGCTTACAATAGTTCATATTTTCAGACACGATTGCCAAGTCTAGCATTCTATTGTTTTGGTTGAAAATTCGATTATGCTGTTGTAAACAATTTACTGACGGAAATTGCAATAATGGGGTTACAAAGGTGCATGCATTACTTTGTATAATACAGTTATAACAATTAGTTAGATTGAAGTCGCAGACTAGAATTATATTCTCAATGTTGAATGATAAATTGCTAAATTCGATTTCTAGTTTCGTAGTTAAGAATTCTAAACATCTGTATGAAATTAAGCTGTCGGAAAACGTCCCTACAATTTGTTTGTTAAAAATTCTACACTAAATAATGTTTTGGGAATGTTATTTTTTGCAGTTGCAAATCGAAAATTTGATTTTATTGCTGCCGACTAACAACAGCATTATCAGGTTGCTATACCATATATGGTGAATGTAACTTCATTCAAATGCATATTCTTTGGAAATGTTGTGTTGAATTCTATTTCACCATGTAGCATGAAACAAAATTCAAAACGGCTGTAGTAATCCCCAACTTGCAAAGTTTAGTAAAATTCTATTTTACCAGTATTTTTAAATTACTTCAATATGTGATACCTGTGAAAACCTGATTGTTTTCAGGATGCATTTTGTTAAATCTTTCAGCCGCTCTTCTGCGGGTGATTAATTATCTCCGCATATTAGCATCAACTCGTTAATCGTTAATCATATGCCTTATTTAGCGAAGTTTATAACCAATCAACGCCATAAGTTTGATGCCTGTTTCAAGAATACATGATTAACTTCACACACAAAAATGTAGAAATTCACTTGTTGTATTTTTAAATTAAAGTTATATGCCATTTGTTTTGTGTTTTTATTAGGTTTGGATCATGCACAAAAGAACAATATTTTTTGAGAAATTTCCCATTTGTTTTGTGTTTTATTAGGTTTGGATCATGCACAAAAGAACAATATTTTTTTGAGAAATTTCCCATTTGTTACCTACTTAGGTGGACACATATATATATATATATATATATATATATATATGTATATAAATTAATCTTTCTCGAGAGTGGTAGTAAGCATCATGGATCTAGAGAAAAATATTTTGTGTAGACTAGTTACTTAAAAGTACACAGCTTGCAGCTGTAGACTATCGTATAACTGGTATAACTGCCGTGATATCCCAGCAAACACTGTTCTTCGACAGTTGGCAAAGTGTTACTACTGGTATAGTCGTGGTATAGTTACGGTCGTTGGTTATTTGCCGGCAACCGACGTTTGCTTAGCTTGTTCGACTCGCCGAGCTGTCTTGTCAATCGTATTACGATTTTGGTTTCTTTCCGCATCGTATATCTGTTTTGCTGTTCGTTTTAAAGTATGTTAATTGCCTCGTTCTTAGATGTTTCACCATGAGTATAAAAGAGAAGTAAATACAATGTAGCCTGAGAATATTTGATCAAATTATTTAAAGCATATACTGTAAACAAAAACTCTATATAAGTAAAATAATTCGATTTCATGGTTCATTGTGTCACACCCCTGTGTTACGTTTTTCAAAACACGGATAGTTATAAATAAATTTTAATAATTTTTTTACATATATATTTTCATATTTAAGAAAGGGAAAGCCGAAAGATCTAGAAATTAATGTAGTAATACAGGGGACTATTGTAATTTCTAGATCTTCAAAGATTACCTATAAAACCACTTTGAATATAAGCAAAAGCAAACAAAGTCTTATACTAGCAGCGTTGGATTTTCCAATGGATGATGCAGGAATGGACAAGGGCAAAATAGCAACAGTACTAAAAAATTAGCTACTGGCATCGAAGGATTAAGTGAGGACAATAAAAGTGTAATCATTAGACTTTGAAATTTAATTTTCTAGAGAGTTGAGTATTTGAAATTTTAACACTTTGTATTAAAAATGGCAAATGCGATTCCACATAATTATCATTTTGTGTATAATGATTTTTGTGGAAATAGAAGAATGAAACAATTTAAACATTTAATATTGCCTGAAATAGCAGAAACATTTCATTCTACTGTATAGAGATCTACAATAGCATCTTCTTTTCGAAATAAAACAATAGGAAATGTTGTCAGTTACTTGCCACTGCTACAACCTTCGAACCTCATTTAACAGCAGGATATGCTGAATGTTATCGATTGAATATCGATTAGTTCACAATTTTACTTTTATTATGTGAATTGTATCTTTTACTACCATTATGGCGTATTTTGGCTATTTTAAGTAACAGTAATAGAACTACTAAATTATATTTCTTTATAAATATAACTTAGAAGGTTATATTTTTCTTATTACGTGAATTATGACCCTTTAGTAACAATTAGGTAATGGAATTGCATATAACTTATGCAAGGTAATAATAGCATTTTTTTTGTTGTTTTTTTATTTTGTCAGAATTAATGACCATAATTTGTAGTTACAGAACGTAGAAGCTATAATACTGCTATATCTTCGACGGTCTATAACTACAAATTATGGTCATTAATTGTTAACACAAAATATGTTCCAAGCAAACAAATGTGCTTTTATTAACTTGCATAAGTTATATGAAATTCCATGGCCCAATTGTTACTAAAGGGTCATAATTCACGCAATAAGAAAAATATAGCCTTAAATGATATTTATAAAGAACAATTTAGTACACTTATTAGTTTGTTAATAAGCTATACAGCACAAGGAGTTACTAAACAGCGTTTCACCGTTTTACAGAATAATTATTCAGATTGTTAATTGATATTTCTTCAGAAGCGTATTACGGTTCCTCGAACTCGCTTAAAAACGTCGTCGCGTTTCTCTTATCAGCCGCTCTCAGATGTCACGTAACCCTTATTTGTATGGCGAGCGGACTAATTTTTAATAACCATTTATTTTGGCGTGACAAGATCCAGATTAAAAATAAAAGGCATGCCTGCCCGGACCGGCACCGGCAAAAAAGGCCGCTGGTAAATTAACGCGAAACGACACTTTATAAAGTGTTGTTTTGTTCGTACCGGCTAGCTAGCTGACCGAGTCATTTAAAATTTGCGTGTCTCAAATTTAATGTATCTCGCCCGACCGAATGCTTAAAAGATAAGCGCATCATTTGCATTTCTTTGTTTACTGTTATTGCACAAAGTTTTTGCTTCGAATGCTTATCGTCAACTGATAAAACTGCAGCGATTATATATTTGCTTGGAAATTTATACTATACTGATTTTTTCTTCTTTATTTTTGTGTGATTAACACAGGATCTAATAAAAATTATTTATCGAGCCGCGACACGACAATGCAATCATAGAATATTATTCTAATTCGTTGTGTTGCAACCTGATCCTAGTTGATAAGAGCGAATGTAACAGATGATTACTACAAATTCTTTAATTTCAACATTTAGTTAAATTTTATTATTCAATTAATGATTTTAATATTATTGAAAAAAATTACATATTACTTAAATGTGTGCGTTTCAGTCTGTCAGATTAGTAAGTATTAACTTATTACCTGTTGAAAAGGTTGTTTTCATCTATAAAGGAGAAGAGCATAGAATTAAAGATAGTACTAGACGACACAAATACCAGTATAGGTAAAGAGGAAATATACCAATCTATGATTTAATAATATTGCAAATACGAAATAACAACGTAAGAACGGAAAACTACTAATATTCTTTGCAAAGGAAAAGAATCTGATCCTCAAAAGAACTTATTTTCCAATAGCTGCACTTCCCCATTATAATATTTCTGTAAATGTCAGTAGTTTTGTTGTTGTTCAGGATCAAGCAAATTACACCCGTTTGAAAATAACTTCTGTCTTTATAGCTCCCATTCCAGCTTGTTCTCTGATAAAGGGAGAAGCTCAGAGGAGTGTAATCTTCCGGTATTTACCTTATTCCCACAAAACCTGTAAAAGGTGATTCGCATAAATTCGGTTTGAATTCTCGCTCCCCAATGCTCAGTACGAGACGAATGGCGCATCAAACCACTAGGCTACTGAGTAACGACTTTGATTATATTAAATTTTAATGATTTAGTTTTCAATATGTAATATTCTTCTTTTCCTCTTCTTTTCTTTTTCTTACACTATTCTTGGACTTATTTTTCTTTTTATAATCGCTTTAGTATGTATTGGTTTATAATTAATAAATATTTTCATATGAATTTAGATCAAAGCAATATAAGCATTCATGTCATTCGCAATGTTTTCGTAACCAAGTAACAATGTTTATTATTTAAATTTAATATGTTGAAATTCTAAATTTGTACGTGGTCTTATATTTTCATCAAAATTCAAGTTATAAATTGGTTTTGAATCCAAATTTATAGTGGGTGGGTAATGTGCAGCCCCTCCGACAGAAGAAAAACACTTTTGAACGATTTAAAAAATTTGGTGAAACAAATCGACGCTCAAAAGATGTAAGTCTCATATTTATTACTATTGATGTGGTAATATATCTAATATTTGTATTCAGGTGTAGCCCTTGTGGTCCTTGCGGTCCCTGTGGCCCTTGCGGTCCGTGCGGTCCATGTGGTCCTTGCGGGCCTGGTGGCGTAAGCGGTCCCGCACCTCCTGCTCCGTGTGGTCCATGTACTCCATATGGCCCTCCTGGCCCTTGCGGACCATGTGGCCCTTGCGGACCATCATGTGGGCCTTGTGGACCTTGTGGGCCTTGTGGACCGTGTGGCCCTTGCGGACCATGCGGTGGTATTATTCCACTGCCACCGTCGCTTTGCGGCAACCCTCCAGTCTGCTTGCCTCCCGTCTGCCCTGCACCATGCTGTGGTATAACTCCAGGAGGTTGTTGCCCGTCTCCCTTGCCTCCTAGCTGTCTGCCTTCACCTTGTGGACCATATGGCCCCTGTGGACCTTGTGGCCCTTGTGGTCCTTGTGGCCCGTGTGGCCCATGTGGTCCTTGTGGCCCGTGTGGTCCATGTGGACCTGGACCTTGCGGACCGTGTGGACCTTGTGGACCTTGCGGACCATGTGGACCTTGTGGACCTTGCGCACCTTGTGGACCTTGTGGACCGTGTGGACCCTGTGGACCCTGTGGACCTTGTGGACCGTGTGGACCCTGCGGACCCGTAAGTTGCAAGCGAACAAAATCTAGAGAACTAATATCAGGCATACTGCAAATTGGATGTGAGTGTGTGAGACGAAATGGTCTGCAAGATCAATGCCACCGTACACAATGCCGGGGAGCTCCCAAATGCCGAACAACTCCAGATGCTTGTTGTCCACCGGCATTAGAAGTATTTAAAAAATTATATACTAGAGGCTATGTATCAAAACATCCGCTGTCTAAATGTGGACCGTGCAAACCATGCGGCCCCTGCGGCCCTTGCGGTCCTTGCGGTCCTTGTGGTCCTTGCGGTCCTTGTGGTCCGTGCGGTCCGTGTGGCCCGTGCGGACCATGTATACCTAATTTAGTATGTTCTTCACCTTGCGGCCCTGCTGCATGCGGACCATGCCCACCTTGTGGCCCAACTGGACCATGTGCGCCCCTTTGTTGTCCTTGTCCTTGTTAAAATTTGATAATGTAATTGTTCTAGTAATGTCAAACTGTTCTGGGTCAACAATAAAATATTTATTATTAATTGTTTGTATCATTCCACGGATATTAATATTTTTTTTATTTATTACTTAGTGCGGACCTTGCGGACCTTGTGGACCCTGCGGACCTTGTGGACCATGTCAACCAAATCTACCCTTGCCGGGATGCTTCGGACCCTGTGGGCCTTGCGGACCGTGTGGCCCATGTGGTCCCTGTGGTCCATGCCCATGTTAAATGATTAAAAGTTTGTTTAATATGTTTAATAAAGGTAGATGTAAGTTCGATGTATTGTTGTTCTGAAAATATATGATTTATGATATGCTTTATTAAAATCATTTGTTGACAAATTATTTTAACATTTAACAATGGGCGACTGAGGCAAGACAATTATAATATTAAGTTATCGTTTCATGTAGGAATTCTAAATATTCATTCAGTCCTAGTAATGTTCTTATTTCCTTGAATTCTTCTTTTACATTTATCACTTAAAACCTTCAGTATTCTCTTCATTCCATCATTACACCATAAGTAATACTGCCAATATATTAGAATAACGAACATTTTAAACATGTTCGCGTACAGTAATACTGCCATTACTCTAAAATATTGACAGTATTATTGATCGTGTAAGGTGCAGTATTGATGGATTGAATCTATAAGGCACCTTACACGATCAATATTACTGTCAATATTTTAGAATAATGACAGTATTACTGATCGATAAAATATTTAATATGTTCATTATTCTAAAATAATGCCAGTATTACTCATCGTGTAAGGTATAGTAATGATGTAATGAATAGAATACTGATCCTTATCCGGATAGTTGATTACTTGATAAATATAAAAAGAGGATTGAAGAAAATATTGACAATACTAGGATTGACAGTATTATTGACCGTGTAAGGTGCCTTAAATACTGACGGAATCCGTATATTTTGTAATGCAAGCGTCAGTATTTCAATATCTCACTGACAATTGTGTGACAGTGTGTTTTGCGTACTCATATTATTACTTATTTCTACAATAGTGGATGATAAGACACACTTTTTTTTCAGAAACATACTATGAAGAAGTTTCTGATATTGAGGAATTAAAAGACCCTAAAAATTTATATTGATGCAGTAATGTTTCAACCACAGGTTGACTTACTACTGCTGGTGACGTGATTGCGGAAAACTTCAAGTATTCAAAGTACCTTCCCGTAGCGAGTTATCTTAAAGTAACTCCTTTTCGCAATCTTTAACCGTATCAATAACTCCATAGTGCTTAACATCATCAACATACATCAAGTACTTGCAATTTAACACATCACAAACTGAATTAATGTACATATTAAGAATTAGGACCATTATTCTTCTATCCTTGTGGTACACCACTGATTGTTGAGTATATAAATTCATTCGATCGAATGCTTTGGTAAAATCGGTATAGATGACGTTAACTTATTTGTTCTTATCCATTGCGGATGATATCATTTGTGAAATGTGTAACAGATTCGTTTAGGCTGACCTATTTTTCATGAAGTCATATTGATATGGAGATAAGTTTGTGTTTACGTGATGGTAAATCTTCTTGAACAACAAACTTTCGAAAATCTTCGAGAAATAAGAACTTCGTGGCACTCTTTTCTTCCTGCTTGGTTCATCGAACCAAATCTATTCACTTGGGTGCTTTCCACTTTTATTTGACGCTGTTACCATTGTATTTCTTCCATTGTTCCGACGTCCAACCATATCCAATTTCTCTTAAAATTTTCTCATATCTTTCTCATTCTACCCTACTTTCACTTGGCACCCTTTTTAATTTTTCCTCTCGTCCCCTCTTTTCTTTCATAACTAATACAGTAGCAACATAACCCCTAGTCACTATCTGCATTCACTATTCACAACTTTGTCCTGTGACCGTCTTAATCTTTGTGCCCTATCCTCCCCAACTTCCCCTTCCATATCACCCAACACGTTCCTTGTCGCCTTCATATTTTTGTTGTAGTATAAAGTTCCCAGCTTCATTCATTATCATCTGTGTTACCACTAATCATTCTCTCTTACGACCTGCTACCTTTCTTGATCGCCTCACCAACTTTCTCACTGCTATGATTATTGCGCCTTTGACTACCAGCTTACTATTTGGTATATTTACTACCCATTCTCCTTTTGTTACTCAAATTTGTAGCATACCCACCATGACCTTATCACTGAACCAATTCTTCAACTCTCTTTCCCACACGCCTACCATAAGCCTTCCTATCAGCACTTTCTTCCAGTGCTATCTCCGCTGCGAATTTTGGCAATCATCATTGCTATTCTTATTTTAGAAACTGCTGTTCTGGGGAAGTGGGTAAGGGGCGACGGCAAATAAGCATCGAATAAGTCCGACCCAAATGTAAACCTCTCCTGCACGTCGATGCCTGCTGCTAGATAACTAACGAGGCTCTGGCGACCGAGTGATGGCGGTATAACCATTATATGAAGAATTAAGGAAATATAATTCACACCTACCCGCACTGGCGATCGTGATAGAGTACGGCTAAAAAAACCAACAAACATGAATCGAAACCAATATTTATGGAACTCAGTCTCCGACGGACCGTTGAGTCCTGGTCACGGTATCGATCGGAAGAAACGACGGACAGACGGTGCAAAAAATCCCTATAATACACGGACAATGTCGTCAGAAGACAAACTAGGCGAACTAGAAGAAGAACTTAAAGGGATAAAGTGGGACATACTAGGATTAAGCGAAGTTCTAAGAAAAGACGAAAAGCAATTAACACTAAACTCAGGATACACACTGTACTATCGAGGCAGCCAAGATACGAGCCTAGGGGGAGTAGGTTTCCTAGTACATAAAAAACACCCGAAAGAAATATTCCAATTCGATACCATAAACCCAAGAGTCTGCTATCTAGTGATAGAACCAAGTCAAAGATACTGCTTAAAAATGATTCAGGCATACGCACCAACATCAGTACATTCGCATGAAGAGGTAGAAATATTCTACGAAGACATACACCAAGTTATGATAAAATCGCGAACCTAATACACCCTATTGGTGGGAGACTTTAACGCTATAGTTTTTACCTACTTATACAAGGCAAGGCTGAAACATGTGTATTCCATTAAGGCATTGGAGGTCGAAATGAAAGAAGGACTACACTATTACAATTTTTACTGCACCATACCTATTTGCCATGAATACCTTAAAAAAGCCTTGATAATAAAAACCGAAATCCATTTCATAATAACGGATAGGAAGGAAATAGTTGAGGACGTTACAGTACTTAACAATGTATCGACGGGCAGCGACCACAGAATGGTAAGATAAAAGGCATTATTTAGACTAACAAAGGAACGACAAAAACTAATACGAAGCCACACTAGAAGCACAAAAAAATGAACGGTACTAAAAGACAAAATAGCCCACCAAATGTCTATATACAACACCTTAAGTAGTGCAGAATATCAAGGTATACAACAACTAAACAACGACATTTAAACAACCGCAAAAGAGGCTAGAAAAATCACTGTATCAAAGAGATTCTAAATAAATCAAAACTTAGTGTAACTAGAAAAGAAAAAAATGATGCAGCCCCGTAGAGACATGAAATGCAAATACAATACGAAAGTAGAAGAACTAAGAGAACTAAACAAGAAGATATCGACTTCAATGACGCAAGACACACGGATATACAATACAGACTGGACAACTAAAATAATAGACAACAACAAAAGTTTTAAGGTGCTGGGAAAAAAACTAAGTATTGGAAAACAAAAATCCACAAATTTAAGAGAGTAAACTATAAATAAGCCAGAAATTATGAAGATCGTGGTAGAGTTCAATGCAAACTTCTACATGGATAATAGCAAAACAGGAAAGACATCCCAAGAGTGCTAAATCAAGGATCCGAAGACATACCGGATACTACAGTAGAAGTGAAAGCCTCACTATCCGAAATGAAGAACAATAATGCACCGGGAGACGATTCAGTCGTTATCGAAGCGATTAAGGAAGGTAGAGATGTATTGCTATCAAACATTATTTTGCTATTCAACATTTGCCTTTCAGAAGGAAAAACGAAATCTTCCTGGAACAATGCCAATATTAATAAAATACATAAAAAGGTAACATCGCAGACCTACGGAACTATAGACCAATTAGCCTACTGAGACATCTTTATGAACTATTTACAACAATCGTAACAAAACGCCTTAACCCAAAATTCGAATTCTAAAACAGGACAAATTTAGAACACGTTTCGGTACTAATGATCACCTACAGGTTATTAAGATACTAATTGAGAAATATATTGAATATGATAAGCTGTTAGACCTGATTTTCGTTGACACAGCATTCGACATCATTGACCACCAAAAATAGTTAAAAGTCCTTGCAGAATGTAGAATAGACCACAGATATACAGCTCACCTCCGCCTGCGTACAGCTTCATGAGAATGCCAACACCTTTAAAATAGAAAGAGTGGGCCAAGGAGACACTATTTCACCAAAATTATTTATAACACTCTTGGAATACATGTTTAAAAAGTCGACTGGAACAATATGGGTATAAATATAGACGGCGAGACACTGAGATATTAGCGCTTTTTGATGATATAGTGTTCACTACAGATTACCTGGAAGAGGCCCATGAAATGCCGAAAGACTCAACTATGCTTCGTAACCAATAGGATTAAACATCAATATATCCAAAACTCAGCTTAGGACCAATCTCGTCACCAGCAACAAACAGAATAGGAGATAAGCCCATTAGCCAAGTAACAATTTATGAATACTTAGGGGGCAGGAAATACAAATGGGACGGACTAATTAGACAAACGTGAAGCGAAGAATTGGTCTGGCGTGGGCTGCATTTGTGTTTAAAGCGGACATACCAATCTGTTTGAAGCGCAAAGTTTTTTTATCAATGCGTACTCCCAGTTTAATAACTTTACGGAATAAGTTCCCAAATATTGAAATTCGAAAAAGTACTAAATTTATTAATATAGTAAAACGAATAACAATGCCAAAGTGGAACTGGGCGGGTCATTTTGCCGAATGAACGAAGGAAGATGCGACTAAAAAGATCCATGAATGGAGACCTCGGCAAGACGCATACAGAAGCAGGGAGTGGCCGTGAAGACGATGGGCCGACGATATAAAACGCGTGACATACAATTGGATCTAAGAAGCGCAAGAACGAACACATTGGGAAAAGTGGAGGCAGGCCGATGTTCAACAGTGAACTAAAATGGCTGCATGATGAATGAATGATGATGTTCTGGACAATTGGGTAGATGTGCACTGGAACCATTCTCTCGAATTTCGTAGCAAAGATGTACGTCGGCGACTACGACTCCTTCCTTGAATCTTTCTCTGCATGATCAGCTGCAATCGTTGGTATTTCTGTGCTCTCATAATGTGGCCCAGGTTTCAGTTCAACTTTTCGTCTATTGATGGTATTGATGGATCTGGTAATTGTTCACAGTTCGACCTCATATATTATAATACTTTTCATAGAGGTCTCTCACATACTTCTTTTCATAGTGTATGACTCTTTCATACGATTACCCCATCGATACTATAGCCGCATTGCTACTACCCCAGTCTTTCTACACACATATTACAGATGCTCATCCACACTGCCGCCACTTTCAAAAATAAAAGTTAAATACTTAAATCTGCCTACCAATTCAAACTTTTCTCTTCCTCATTTGAATTCTGGCTCTTTTCCCTTTCTGACCCTTTTACAGAATATAACTATCTACGTTTTAAGCACATTCACCTCTAATATTCTTCTTTCATAAAACATTCGCGCTGTCTCTATCATTTGTTTCATTTCTGAGTCCGTTATCACGATATCATCTGCATACGCCAACGACTAAACCTTCTTTCTTCCTATAACAACTCACGCCTGCGCTCCTTGCAAACCCCTTTCAAGATCGGCAGTAAACAAATTGAATAAACGCACAACGGACATTTATGCTCGGTTCTCGCTTTACTTCAATCCTTTCAGACTTCGATTCTCCCACTTTTACTCTAGCCTACGTTCTCTCATATAGACGCCTCACGTTTCGCGCAGCTTCTAAGGGATATCTGCTATTGCTATATATTCTAACAGTTTATCTATCCATCGTGCTATATGTGGCTCTAAGATCTGCAAACACCATAAGAAATAGTTTGTGAGAAAATAATTTGAGATCAAGGAGGAGAAACTGTCATCCACGTTTGACATTGGACGACAAAGAAATAGATTGTCGTCTACTAAACAAAGGTGCCCTTGGGGCCTGAGTTTTTCTTCTCGCATGATTATGTACGGCCAGATGTTGCAGACCAGAAAACATCAAATTCCAGACATGCACGGGCCAGCTTTTAGCCCAGATCTCAACCCAATTGAGTACGTTTGGGATGAGTAGTATTGCAAGAAAACTGAAAGCCTGACTCTTTATAAGGCACCTTACACGATCAATAATACTGTCAATATTTTAGAATAATGACAGTATTACTGTACAATAATATGTTTAAAATGTTCATTATTCTAAAATATTGACAGTATTACTTATCGTGTAAGTTATAGTAACGATGAAATGAAAAGATTACTGATGTATATCTATAGATTACTTGATAAATATAAAAGGAGGATTGAAGCAAATACTGACAGTACTAGGATTGACAGTATTATTGACCGTGTAAGGTGCCTTTATAGTTTTTTAGATTTTTTAGAAAATGATCTACAATATGTGGTAACAAATGTAAAATATATAGCACAACAATTGTTGTCAAAATGAACATAAAAGAGAGAAAATACGTAATCATATCAAAGTAATGAATTCCAAATGAAAACTTATATATCAACAACATACCTATACAACGAACGACAAAATATAATAACCTTTGCATATTGATAAACGATAATATTGACGAAATATAAAATTAATACCAGCATATCAAACTGCAGGAATTCCTCTTCAATTGACAGGTGAAATTGGAGTAGCTTACCAGAATATTAAGTGTTCTCTACTACAGTTTTTCTCAAATTTTTTGGTCCGCGACCCTCATGTACACATAAAATTATTAAAGAACCACATGCAGAATGGGTATGTGTAGAAAAATATCGCGAATGACCTGTTATGCCCTAACTTTGGGAATGACTGTTCTAATATACGGAATGGAGATATACACTAATACAAACTGAGGGACATTACAATTGCATGTGTATTGCTTTGCTATATTTGTTTGTTTATTTCCTACAGAAAACATCTATGTTCAAAATTATTTTCTGCTTTATTAATAAACAATAACATACTTTTTTAAATATTATAAAAATATGTTCTTCCATTTATTAACACAGTGTATTTTCGTCTACATTTGTGTACTTAATTTGATACCAGCAGTCCTTATCTCACCTACTCCCTTTACAAACGTGTTTGTTGTGGAATGTTGTGCGTAGAGTGACTTTTTTTGCAACCTCAACCTCAACATTTGCATTTTAAAGTAGCTATCAAAATACATGTTAAATAAAATGCAAATAATCGCTGTGAAGGTAGTCGCGAAATAGCGCATCATAAACATCACCAGGATAATAAATAAGATGGGCCGATAGGCTGGTTGTAAGGTTGTGAATTCGGGCAGTTGTATCACACGGGGCAATCGATGTAAGATTATCCATGTACACGCCCTCATTTGCATATTACAAGAATATAATATTATGCGGCGGCTCGCATTGGCCGATTGCTCTCTAATTAATTAAACTGCGAAGATAACACGCAACACAATACTTGTACCTGTCTGCAAATGATTTATTCGGTCTGAACGATTACGGCTACTGAAACTATATTTATTAATTTATGACTTATTCTATTTATATCACATTTTATGTGGCTGTGGTAGCACAAATTGAATCTCAAACATGTATCATTAGATAATTAACCTAATTAGCTGTTATTATTTATTGCAAATATTATCGTTACGGAATGAGCAAATTTCGATCTAACCAAGTCCGTTTCCTATGTATGTATGTGCAAGCCGCAGATGTTATTTTGTATTGTTACAAAAGCAGCACGTATTACCCTGTCAATTATGAACTAACAACTGACATAATTGCGATGTGTTATCATTTTGACAAGCGTAATCAATCAATGGACACAATGGCTGGGTGTACCTTACACTGTATATAATGTTGTTTATGGGGACAGTGACACTTTATGCACACTCAGTATGTGCAGTTAATAAAAGGAAATTGCATATCTTATTGCGAAATATTGCATCGCTCAATTGAATCTAACTTTTTAACAAGTTAAAAGTATAAATTATGCATTGCCATTTAAACATCCCTTTCGACGAATTCATTTGTGTGTCAGGATGAGCGACGAGACTGAGTGAATTACGGCTGCTCATTGTGTAAACGACGGTCATGAATCAATTCGCGTTTTATTAGATTGGCCTGTGATGTTTTTCGCCAGACCAGATAAACCGCAAGGGCATTTAGTTCACCATCATTTGATTGCTCTAGGAGTGCCCGCACAATATAAGGGAATGTTAATTATATGTATTGAAAACATATATATTATGTAGATAGAGAATTACACAACGAGAGAAGGAACATGTAATCCGATTTCACAGTTACATATAGTTATATTTCTAATCACTTTTTAAAAAATTTAATGTAACTAAAATTTATCAGAGGTAACACTTATTTATGCCAAATGACATGCATTTATTTACAATACATATTGTAACAACATGGACAAACGACAGAATAGGTACGTACACATGAAACGAACAGAAAATAAATAAAATAGATGTAGAAATGCACATAATGTATATAATATGTATTATATACAAATCAAAGCCTTGCAAAAATAATAATATGGTAGATAGGCATTCGATTAAATAAATTAAATTAAATAAAACAATACATATTAATACTATTAACTTATTACTTCTCTGTTCTTCTTCTTTCGATCTTGATCTTGTGGGCGAGTTCCGATCTGATGCTATTTAGGTAGGTTCGTGTTCACTGCTTTTATAAAAATGTTTTGATTTGTTTAATGTTATTTTTTTAATTTTCAGTTGTGGTTTCCTTGAAGTTTTCTGCACTACCACATCTCACCTCTAACTGTAAGTTTTATGTATTCAGAAACTGAAATTTACGCAAGTTTATAATATTCCAATACATTTATTCCTAAGAAGTCGTACTAGTGCATTATGTAGGAAGAAGTAGGTTGTGTATAGTTTTTGCAGGAAGCAGGATATGGGTATTTAACATAATTTATACAGCTGATGCTCAGATCATATCAATAATAATCAACGATTAGATGAATGATATTATATCATATTCATTAGTATTAATCTATTTGAAAGTGGAGAGACTATTCAAATAGAGAAATAATAAATTTTCCAACCCAAAATTGCATAGTTCTTGTAGAAATTACTTTAAAATAATAATAAACTTAGAATAAACATATATTTTAGTATACTGTTTCTAAAGTCGTTACTTTCAGGACAGTTTTCAATCCGAAATTTTAAAAATCTAAAATGATGTTTAAAATTTTGAGGATGTGAATTCCTTTTTAATATTGAAATATCTCATATAAGCTTTGAAGACCAGAACGTTTATCGAAATCTACCATTAATAATATTGTAGACTCATATTGATCCACGATTTCTGCGAACATAATCTCTGAAATTAATTTAACATGTAACTTATTTTGCACGTTGACAAATTTCCAAGTGTATCCGAATATATACTAAAAATTTTGTATAATGATATAGCAGAATCATATGATAATAATGTGATATTGTTACATAATTAATTATTAAGTAACTAGCACGTATCGTAATGTATTTTTACATACCTCTATCTATAAAAAATGAAGTAGTAAATTTATGTTGCATAAACTAAAGTTATTTGTGTACTTTTATAAATTTAATTCAATGCAAATTTACTGTTTGAAAACAAGTACATAAAGAATTACTCATCGCTATTTAACTGAAAAAAAAAACGCAATCTCTTAATCCATACAATTCTTACTCACAATATAACTCACATAAATCAACCGTATTTCTTTTGCGTCTCACCTTTTTCTATATTCCTATCAAGATGTTCGCCTTCATTTTAATTACGCTGCAAAGAAAAGGATTAATTGGATAATAAAGCAGTGAATAAATGTGTATAAATTAATTTTTTGGTTGTCGCATGGGTAAGCGGAATGTGGACGTTGAGCTTTCTGTTTTATGTTCTGTGGATTACCATGATGCGTGGCGATAATGTGGTTGTCACACGCACCAGGGAAAATGGGATTGGATTATTGATATGTTGATTAGAGATAAAAGTAACAGCGTGCACGATTATTTCAAATTTATTACGCGAGATTTTTTTATTCGATGAATGATTACTACATTTTATATTAATTTTCTGTGAATATTTTGTGTTTGTAAAAATTTGATTACATGATTGTATGGTAATAAAATATGTAGTATAAGCCAAAAATGAATCGTAGCACAATCGTAACTGTGTGGCTAGCAGACAGTAGTTTGTTTAATAAGGTTTATTGCATGTAATTTTTGTTTAGTATTGCTTAATGCAAATAGTAACCTTCTGCATAATAAAATAAGTAAAAAGATTACGTCACAACTATTTGTGAATTTTAAATATTGGATTAAAAATGGAAAGAAAACCTTAAAAAATCGATTTAAAATAGTTTACGATTACTATTATACATAATGATCATACAATAAAACAGAAGTGGTTCCTTATACAGAAAATACGAATTCACTACAAAAAATAACAAATTATTTATAGCAGCAGTAAAATCAAATTTTTAGGATAGACTCGATTGAAATAGTTGCCAATTCTATAAATCGGTCTTGTAACGTGCGAAAATGGCGAGAATTAAAACAAAATAATTTCCCTGACAAAACTTCTTTGACAACATACTATATCATTGATTGTTAAATATATTCGAAATGCTACAACCGTATTAAAATAACGCTGATAGATTATTTTCTGATATATATATAAAGAATGTATAACTTGTAAATTTTTCTTAGCCGCTAAAATAGATCTTAGATGGTAATGCATGTAAATGGGATGCCTTAATGGTATTCACAATAAGTGGGATAGTGGTAACGTCGCGGTAAGCAATGTTTTACATGTCTATAAATATACAGATGTTCAAAACTGGGCAGGTAAAGGTGGTGGATAATTAAGATAGAAGTAATTACCCATACTGTCACAGTTCACATGTGTCAAATTTCCAATTACGAATTTCTACTACACCACCATGTTTATTTTGCATGTCCCTTTAATATTCGAATTATTATTGTCTATTCCCAAATCCTTACAGAATATCTGACTCTTTAACTTCCTTTAAACCTCTTGTAATGTACAAAATCTAAACATGTTGATTATGTTCATTAAGGAGTTCTTAGATTTAATGAGATTATTGCTGTATCAAATGCAGCATTATAAAATTAACAGTTTTCGTATTATTAATTAATACCTGCAAGATTCTTGATCGGTACCATCAAATCTATTTTTATTATTTCAATTTTTATTGTAAAAATGTGACCTTTACTCCATTGGCGATTTCATGTATTTTTTTTGCATCCTAGGCTGGAACGAATATACCTAGATTGTGTATAATAATGTTCTGATTCATTCTTATAGAATGATGTCCCCTGAATCCAAAATACAAACTAGAAGACGGCACGACAAACACAAATGGTTGACGTTTACAAATATTGTGGGGCTGTGGAAGCGGAAAGAGATATCCACAAACAGGTTTTGTATTTTTTAATTATCACATATTGATATTCATAGGCTAATGAATCTTGATTTTCTTTATTTAACCTCTACCCCTTTGCTGATTTAGTGGTTTTTCGAATCGGACCAATAGACATAAATTGGCGGTAAATACTGTTTCCTGATAGCCACCCCTTGAGTCCAAAAATTACTGGCTCCAGCTTCTTCGCCTTCGTCTTTAGAAGATTCACCTGCCCGCGGAAAAAGGGCAGAGGTTGCAAAGCACAAGATCTAC
Source organism: Lordithon lunulatus (assembly GCA_963942505.1). Classification (NCBI taxonomy): domain Eukaryota; kingdom Metazoa; phylum Arthropoda; class Insecta; order Coleoptera; family Staphylinidae; genus Lordithon; species Lordithon lunulatus. Next base: position 49,714,611 of record OZ012666.1, on the reverse strand, counting down.
TGAAACAAACTGCCTTGGAGAAAGAAATTAATGTATTACTTATTGATGAACAATATAAAAAATGCAGAAATAGATACGGTGAATAATGCATAACTTGTAGTTTTGTATCCGAATATGCTAAGAACCTAGTATAGTAAGAAGGTAAGCGAACAGATAGCAAACTTGGTATGAATCGTTGGAAGAATAATAATCTACAGCTGTTACTTCTCGTCCAATGACATATATGAGTAGAAAGGCTAGATGATCTCGAGGACAGCCTACGAATGACGAGCTGTGAACAATTGATTTCCGGAGATTTCAATGGCATGTCCTCAGAGTGGAGCTCCCGCAGACTGGGGGGAACTGCTGTCACAAATAAAGCTCGACTGGACTTAATAATATTAAATGACGGTGGCACCTTCACATTTCGTAGAGGTTACTCTGTATTGGGGATATAACCTTCTCTACTGCAAAATTTGCTGCTGGGGTGTCGACATGAAGAGTGCTTGAAGATGAAAACCTCCCTATATACCAAGTTTTGTACTGCCACAGGGCCGGCCTAGCCAGACGAGAGCACAGCGATAACTGGTGGGTGGGAGTGGATCGGCAAACCCGACCTAGAGCGCCTGCAACAAATCCATGCCTAAGCGGCGCAAAATACGCAAACGTAGTAATATCCGGTGTGTTGGTGGACCACAGATATAGTCGAAAATAGGAAAGCCTGTCGGGAAAACGCAATGCCCAAGGAAAAAAGATGACCAGTCTTGCGAGATGCTGTTAAACAGAGTAAACGCAGATATTGGTCTGAGCTTGCCATAAGGTTAACGAACATCCATGGGCATTACCGTTTAAGACAGTTACCAAAGAGCTGGTGAGTAAGCAACATATTTCGGGATTCGAATCGTATGAAATAGATTGTGGAGGAGCTGTTTCCCAAGCACATGAAAAGAGTAGGGGCGTGTTTCTAAAAATATGGAAGAGACAGCGGCTTGTCTTGGTTAGACAACGAAATCAACCACTTGATGAGCCATAATCATACCGACCGCTAAGCCTTTTGACACAACGGAGAAGTTATTCGAAAGACTCGTGCTGCAGCGGTTAGAAACGCTAGACAAATTGAGGCTTATCCTTGAGACAATACGGCTTCCAGAAAAACCAGTCGACTGTCAACGTTATTATGAACGTCGTCAAAACCGCAGAAATGGTCAGGTGCTGGTGCAAGGAATATTGCAAAATAGAAAAATATTCTTGACATTCAAAATGCATTTAACACGGACCGGTGGGACAACACGATTGGAGTGCTGCAAAAAACGGATACCGCATTACCTGTTGAGAGTAATTGTTAGTTACCTCATAGATAGAATGCTTATATATGATACAGAGCATGGACCTATGGAGTACTAGATTACGTCTGACGCTCCACAGGGCTCAATTCTTGGACCATTCCTGTGAAATGTATTGTATGCTGGACTACTCAACATTGAGGCTCGTCTAATATTATAGGTTTTGCGAATGATGCAGATGTGGCAGAGACTGTCAATACAATGGAAACCATGGAGGTGTGCAAATGAGGTTATACGGCGAGGCAGTGTATGGCTAATAACCTCGGGATATCAGTGCACAAGACTGAAGCATCTCAGATGTTGCCCGCCATTCCGAGGTTACCACACCATAAACTCTTTCATTTTCTATTGGCTATCTATCCCCTATGCCATTCTCGATTTCGCCTGCATTAAATCCACATGCACCATTCCTTCCATTTCAGCTCCTCGACTCTTCCCCTACACCTACCACTATTCCTAAACATCATCTATTTAGCCTTTTCCACATTCACAACTAGCCCCATCCGATCAAGGTATCCCACTCTCTTGGCTGCCAGCACTACGTCATGTGCATACACCAACATCCACACACTTACTTCTACCCACCACGACCCCCCTCCTTTCCTTAGCACCTCCTCCAACTCGCTCGTGTACAGGTTGAACCGGAGGGGGTTTAGTGGGCACCCCTGTCTTACTTCCATATTCACCGTAAACTTCTTGAAAACTTCTCCATTTACTGTGACTCTTGCCCACGACCCTTTATACATCCTTCACACCCACGCCGTCCCTTCCTCTTCCATACTCCACATGTTTCCCCCTGGGTACTGAATCATATGCCGCTTTCAAATCCACAAACACCGCATGCATTCTCCCTTTGCATTTCATTGCTTCATCCACCTTCTTTTCGCTAGCGTGCAAATCTGCTTCCTCGTTTCTCTTCCCCTTCTGTACCCACTCTGTCATTCCGGTGGTAGCAGCCCTTTTCTTTCTAGTTCACTATCCAATCTGTTCTTCGCCATTGTCAGCATAACATTATATCCCGCACTCATCACAGTGATTTGCCTATAGTTCTTCACGTCCGAGGCCACTCCCCCTTTATGAATCGGGACCACCACTGCCACTCGCCACTCTTCCGGCACCTCCTCCTTTCCAAGCTACACTTTATTTATCACCTGCAGCAACTTACTTTTCTCTTCCTTACATTGAAAATATTATAACGCCTCTGCCTTTAGCCCATCTTCTCCCACCGCCTTTTCCAGTTTCAGCTGTCCCGTTCAATGTTCAATCTGAAAGTTCAATGTTTACTTTGCCCTTCTTCTCCCTGCCTTTCAGAATCACTCACAGCCCTGTTTCCGATATACACCACCTTCTGCATCTCCTCTACTTTTTCCTCTCGCACGTTTTCTTCAACTATCTTCATTCTCCACTAACTTTCTCACTCCCAACACGATTCCTTCTTTCGCTCTCCCCCTCTTCGCCCAAGGCCTAAGGGAATGGAAAAGAAGACTATTAAACAGCGCCGTTTACGATGAAATGCTTTATGGGGCAGAGGTCTGGGCAGCTGCCATGGAAAATGTTACAACAAAGCGTAAGCAGTCGGCGGTGCAGAGACGAAATGTGATCCGAATTGTATCTACGTTTGTTTAAAACAGTATCTATGGGTGTTACACTAGTGTTGGCTAGCACTCCGCCAATTGACCTCATTATATGAGACCAACGCGTCTCGTAATGGAAATGAAGATAATTATCAAGAAAATGGGAAGTTGGCAGGGGAGAACCGCTAGTTCAATGGGCACACCGACTTATTCCCAATCAAAAGGAATGGTGCGATCGAAATAACGGCCTGATAAGTTATTTACCTTACTCAGGCCCTGAGCGACTACGGTTTTTTTATAGCCTATCTTGAAAGATTCAAGGTCACATGCGTACTATGTAGCCATGTCCTGGATGATGCGGATCATGCAATTTTTTATTGTCCCGGAATAGAGGAGAGGATCGCTTACAGGATAATTTAGGTGATACCATGTGTATGGAACACCTTAATCCAGCCATGTTGTGTTGTGAAAGGAGAGAGTACATGGACGACCGTGTCAGAGTACATCAAATGTGTAATTGATGTCATAAGGGCATTTGAACGGACTGAAAAAGCACCTGCTGGGTCGCGAGGAATTTAGCCTCCGAATCCCTAATCTAGGAGGAGGATGGGGTACGTTACGAAATGGCATGAAATAAATACAGCTAAGCCCAAGAAAGATGGTATTGAACACCACCCTGATGTAATGCGTGAGCGTTACCGAGGTGGCTGAAAAATGGCCTGAAACTGAAGGAGACGATTATTTGGGTCAAATATAAATGAAAAGTATTAGGAATATCGAAAAAAGGGATTACATACATACAATACATACAGTCTTTTAGTTTTATCAGCCGAAAATATTTTATTTTAATGATCGCTATGTCTATAATCATTAAACTTTTCTTTTAATATCGGAAAAATTTGAGTTATTTCCATGCACAACCTTTTGATTTATTCGCTAATTAATTCGATTGTAATCCGAGCCTTCATTTGCGATGTTTTTCAGTTTTTACTTAAATATCTGGACTGGCCACCGCAAGAATTTCCGAGTTGATTAATTAATATAGAATAAAACATTAAGATATTTGATTCGGTTCGGTTTGATTCGATTAGATTCGTTTTGCTTAAAAAATGTGCTGTTAGTTTTCATATTGTTTAATACCAAAATTAGTATTTGGTATGTTTTAACCAGAAATTTATAAATATTTCCATATCCATTGACGGTTATTTTCGCTAATGAATTAGCTATATACTAGTCATTCAAGTCAAAATCAAACAGTATAGTGTTGCATAATGTCAAAGTCAGTATTTTATAAAAATATGTTTTGTGTGTTTGAACCGCATATGTTTAATATTTCAAAAATTCCTCCATGGGAAACTGAAATATATTAGTTTATATGGTCATACAACATATAAGTCATAATCCTAAATTTCGGGGTTACTAGTTTTCACGCTATTTAATGTCAACCTTAGTATATCACAAAAAAAATGTGTTTTGAGTATTTGTATTTAAAATTTTCAAATATTTCCAATATCCCTGGATGGATCTATTTTAATTTTCTTAATACATTCGCAATCTATTAGTTCATTGGTCGGCTCAGTATTGAAGCAGAGAATCAAATGTATACATCGAAGCAATTTATTTTTGTTTCTATTGACATATTTGATTTTATTATACATACCTATTACACATATATAATTTTCAATTTCAATTATTTTTTTAAGAGTTGCTCACACGGATCTCCCGAGCGGCTGTTTGGCCTAGAGTAATATTACTACTGGGTTTTTATGTATACGCAGTGTAAATATATCAAACATTTAAGCCGTATTTCAATGATCATCATAATTCTCAACCTGTGTAAGCTTTATTCATAACACCCCATATTATTTTCTCATTACTAAATATTTAATTGCGTAATAAATTAAGCGCCTGGCATCGGAAATGATATTTTAATGCTGCTGTCATTACGCCATGAAATGGAGAAATAATTCGTGGTCCTAATTTAACGTGTTAATTAAATCCAAAAGGCTGCACATGGAGGAATAATTATCGGCATGTATAATAAATATTTAAGGGACAATTAATTTTAATGTAGATACACGCCTGAATTTTTTACGGGCATGCAAGCAAGCACACGAATATTGTATGAGAAAATAAACGGGCATTGTTGAATTATTATATACTCGTTTACATTATATACATTTTTCCCCTTTAAAATTCAAATGGCGTCGGTTCCCTTCACACGTACGCGGCGTCACACGCCGCTGTGCGTGCTTCCGGTAAGACGCCGGGGCGGCATGCGAACGCCCCTATGAAAACCCCGCGAACCGCCCCTTCATTGTTTTACAGGATTGTACGCATTCCACGCAAACTGAGCGCCGCTGGGACCATATTTTCCCCGCATTATTAACGCTCCGGACGGACGTATTTCACTGTTTATGACTGACAGTACCGACATATCTGATTATCTCGCCCCGGTAATAAATATATCATTTCAGTGGCATGTGTTTTTTTCTGAATATAATAAAAATTCACAAACATCGCCGTCGCTCAGGACGAATTTATGTTTATCGTGCGCGCAGAAAATGGAATTTGTGACCGCTTTCCTTATCCGCGCCCCCGCTGATTATTGCTTGTGCCGTGCAGAATACGGTTATTAGCGTTTTATTAACAGTTGCACCGATCGCAATCGCCCTGGGGCAAACAAACGGAAGCGGGAATAGGTGGAAAAATTGATTATCACAATAACTAACTAGTAGTGTTGCCAACGGGGTATTATATTACATTTTAACTAAATGAGTAATTCATGTACAACTGCAGCTGGTATGACTCATGGCATCTACCTAGAAATTATATGTTGTAATTTTCTAACAATAAATTTTAATCAGGGTTTTTCTTCACGCTGATTTTATTAATATGCCATTGTTTGAATTCTATATTGCCACCATTTTCGTACTTGTATATAAGATACTTGTTAGATCTCTATTATACTTACTGAGACTAAATAAGAGACCTTAATAAATAATATGATTCTTCAATTATTTCAAACGTATTTTAATCATTATAGAAATATATTACACTGCTATCTGGACGGAATAACTATGTATTCATAATATATCTTCTAATTCAAAATCACTATTCTTGTGTCATACATTGATTGTTATATATTTAAGCAATTGCACTTTTAGCTTATCAAATCAGTGATAACACTTTAGATTTTATATTATTCCGCACATTAAGAAATAATCCTTTATGTTGTGGAAATAAGTTAACATTTATTACAACAATAAATTAAATATAATCAGATGCACATTTATCATGCAGGAACTGCGCTTTATAAATATATAAAGAGTATTCTTCAGAAAGTGGAGCAGGTACAGTGATTAGTGAATGCTATTATTTTTATATAAACCAGTACATTTCCGAATTAAGGTATTTCTTATGTTATCATTATTGCAGACTTGGTTAAATTTTATAATTCAGAGTAGATTATATTTCAAGATATGCAACAACCAATATTAACGTAGATTTTTAAGGGAAACGCCATATATCAAGATCAACTAATAAGACAAGGAGGGTAGTATCCTGGCAGGAATGGACGTCTTGATCATAGAGAATCAAGAAACGACTTTTTCATCATAGTGACAATTGATTTGTTGTTATGTTTTCAAATGCATAGTGTAGGAATATCTCACATTATTTTTTGAAAACCATAATGTTACTTTATCATACGAAGTATGGATAAGTATTGTAATCTTGCGGAAATGTCTCGAAAATTGAAAATATAAAAAAAAATTTATGAAATTCTTAGTTATTATTTAGTGTATTTTTCTAAAAATTAAACAGTCAATTTCAAAAATGTACATTCAGATAAAGTGTGTTTCTTGTTGAAATTATCGAGAATAAGAATTATATAAGACCAACAAATTATGTAGAATTAAAAATTAATAATGTTTGGAGATATTCATGATAATGGCGGCAAATGTATACCCAGCTCAGTGGCCGAGTGTTTAGAGGCGTCGACCGTCTCGTACTGAGCATTGAGGAGCCTGAGTTCGTACTCCATCGAGTCAAATTTTCGCGAATCACCTTTCACAGTTTTTCAGAGGGTTTCTGCGAAGTTAAGGTGAATACCGGGTGATTAAATTACTCTGGGTATCTCCCGGCGGGAAAGCCTCACGACTGATGGCTTTATAAAGATAAAAGTGTTTGTTTTGTTTTATTTTATTAGCCGCTCCAGTAGTTTGTATGTACAGCTCAGCAATGCGATTGGGCAATCATTTCTCGGTTGGTCATTTGGCTTGCCGAGTTTTAGTATCGCTATGATTTTTAGTGAGTGTGGGATTTCGCCTGTTTATAAGACGTCTAAGAACTATTCTGTGCGTATTTACCACAGTGTTGTTAGAATTCAGGGTGAATATTATCAAAACTTGGTGCTTTTCCTGTCTTTATCTCTGCTATTGAGGTGGAAGATTCATCTATAGTAAAGTCAGCAGGGGAGTCATGTGACTGAGAGCTGGCAGATTTTAATCTTACAGGTCGTTTTATTACTTTTGTGGTGTGGGTCGGTCTCTTTGTGCACTTGAAGTGTCCACTATGTGGGAAGCTACTTTATTTGGGGCTACGGAGGGGTTTTCTCTTGTATGGTGATTGCAACCTCCTATTTCATGAGGAGGGACCATGTTTTTCTGCTTGATTTACGTAGGTCCAGCCCTTCTACAGTCTCTGTCCATCTTTGTTGCCTGGCTGTATCAAGACTGTGCAGTAATTCGTCCGCAACTTCCCGATACTGGTACTCAGTAAACTCTTTCATACTTGTCAGATTCCGGGACGTAATGCTTGCGGTATCCTCTGGGAATTGTTTCTTTTGTTACCGCAATTGCTGCTCCAAAAGTCTGCTGTAATTTTGCCTGGTTGGTGTCAGTTTACTATTTTGTACTCTTAAATTACTTTCATGTACCTTGAAAATAATAACTAAGTGTAAAATTTCATCGAAATGATTTGGTTATAGCGCAAAAAGTCAGACTTACCGTATTGTCTGAATTCTTGTTAAGTATATTATTATTATCTTATAAAATTAGAAAATATTACTTTATAAAATAACATAATAATTGTGACGCGTAAATTTCAATGCAACTAAAGGTGTCTTAACACTTGTAAACATACAAGGTATTCCTATTTATGAAGTGAGCTGCGGTATAATTTTGCTATTTGCAATGCGCGATGGTAATTTTTACACCAACTAAATCATAAATTATGCCCGCTATCTCCGCATGCAGGTATTTTGGACGTATAAATGCTGAGGATAAATTTTAGAAAGGCGAATGCAATAAATCGTGGAATAACAATGCTTAAAAATCGCGGCGATCGTTTCGTTAGAGGAGATTAGAGGCAAAAGCGTGAAAGTATGATTGTATGCAGGCACAGACAAAAATTTAAAATTCAAATACATTTCGAAATAAGACTATCATCTATCAACGGCGTGTCGGCAGCAGTTTCCGATGCCGACGGGTTGAAAAATACCCCGGACGTCGATCGCTACAAATGTGATACTATAAACGTAAAATATAACGAGAACACCAAGTTGCGTAGCCGCCTGCGAATTCCAGCCTTTGTAAACGAGCTACCGCGAATTTATCTCTTTTCACGGTGTTAAAACGAAACGTGTATCGTATAACTATATGAAGAATATACTGCGCCTTTTATCGCGGCGCAATCTTGATCTTGCATTTCCCATTATCTGGAATGGTAATTATATATCTACATTTCAGTCGTTATTAAGTCGTAAAGAGAACATGTGTTTGTTCTAACAACACTTGCAGAGTTGTAATTAACATCTGAATAAGAACCTATATATGGAAAAAAATATTGCTAGAACAATCTTAAAACTGTAGCAAAGAAGTGATATTTATACGTACATATATGGTACGTTTTATTGCTATAATAACTTTATTACTTCCTAACTCCATGCACAGGATACATAAATTTAATCAGCGTTGGCTATGGTTGTAGGTAGTGTAGTAAAAATATTCTTAATAATTTTCTGAAAAGTACATTATTAAATAAAATAAAAACAAAACTTAACTTAACTAACATGCTATTGAATATAATTTGAATTTTAAATTCTTTCTCGAAATTCCGTCATAATGAAAAAAATAACGCCGAGATTTGATTTGTTATTGTAGACTTTCTTGCATTGACATTAAAATCAGTAGTATCTAAAGATTTGAAGATTCCAAGTATTCCAATCAAAATTTGGAATAACATAAATATTTTACACTTTTGGGGAAGTTTACTTAGCAATTTAAGATAAACCTTAGAATACTAATACAAATCTTTGGATTGCTTCAAACTATTAATAAAAATAAAATAACAGCATTATAGTAAGAGTGTCTCTAAAAACACCTTGCTAACTTCATACACATAATCTAAACCCAAGTGTCACTTCAAATATTATATCAAACCATTCAACAATTCAACAACAATCAACGCTAATTACTGTGTGTAGAGTGTAGTTGTATGTTGTATACTTCAGACTATTATCTATACCGTTATGAATTCGAGCTACTTGATATGAAAGGGCATTGCAAATTTCGTAATTTTGTACATAAGTGCAGATATATTAAGTACCGTTGTTTAATATATTTGAATTTACTGCGATTAATTTACAACACAAATTACTGTTCACATATCAATTTTACGTAGTATATATTTATTATCGATACGTTTCAAAAATTATATGGTGATGATCTACTTGATTGTATAATAAACTTCCCTTCATTATTCAATCATACCCGCAGATATGAAGAAACATAGACCGATGTCATTCTGAAATAAGTTAATGTTGTTTATAACTAACTAAAAGGAAAATAGAAATTGAAAAGTAGTGCAATGTTCACCCTATCACATGACTCATGTGATGTTGAAAAATACGTTATTACCAACTATTATGATCAAAGATACTTTACAATAGGTTGCTTATACGCAATGCTACGGAACTAATATTTTCCAGGACGATTTCATAAATTTTATATTTTTATTTGTATGCATTTGGATAATCAAGATTTCTGTTACAACTTCAAGTACTTCAAGCCAATAATAAAGGGTTATGCTGAAATAAAATATAAAATCAAGTTCATGGGCTATATTTTATTCCTTAGTCTAATGTAAGAAAATTTGTATTATTTTATAATTTTTTAAATTTTTATTCTTATTTTATAGGCAGAAACGATTCACATCTATATTTCAAACTGAATTATTCTTTATTTTATTTTAGTAGAGTTGAGAAAAATGTATACTTAAGTATAAGTAGAAAAAAATACACATTGTTTAGCATTTCTCGATACAGAATTAAACAGTACTTATTAAAGCGGAAATTAAAAAATGAGAATGGTTAGGTAACTCATTTCTCTACTTTATACTTCGCGAGAGTCTTTCGGGAATATTTCATATGTATATAGATAACCATACATTATAGTATTTAATAACAAAATTATGCATACACTAATATATTGATATATTTAGATACTGTAAATATTGTGCGTCGCCTCTCATTCTATGTTTGGCTCTATGTCAAGAAGTCATTATGCATGCCAAAAATTCAATACTGCATTCTATGCTCTGGATAGATTGGAAACTAGGGGTAATTAACTGAAATTTCTTTCAAAAATTGTTTGGGACTACATTATTGTATGTTACAAACTATTGCATATAGTGAGTTAGAAATAATCAGCGGCGAATAGCCGACCATATACTCGCGTATTTTCGGACGCATTGTATCCGAAGAATTCCATCCGTTATATGTCAAGTTATCAATAACTTGGGCGGATATGTCAGATAATATAGATATTGCCGTAGAATTAATATCTTTTTCAAACCAAATTTGCTCACTGCAAACCCTCTGTGTGACCGGATAAATACAGCGGGGTAGAAATGTAACCCCACGCAATGATTTGGGAGTCTTCGCAACGTTTGTAGCTCTAAATTTCAATAAGGGCCAGTTTTGTTTTGCAGCTCAGTGTTGGCATTAGTTCTACATGTTGAGCAAATGGAGAAATCCACTGTATTTGATGGAATTTGTGGCAGCTCGGATCACATCCATAGTCTTTATGCATGCATAAAAGGCATCCATCGGATTTTATAGTTAAAACGGTAATACTATGAGTTATATTGTGAAATTAAATGAATTATGTAGCTACAAATTTCAAAGAGAGCGAGAGTGGGTATATCTGTAATGGAACGAGGAATAGTAATAATATTGACACCACATATCCTGTAACGCAGTGGCTATCATATCATCATCTATGTAAACTCCTTATACAAATGATAACAAATAGACTAACACAAATACTAGACTTTCACAAACCAGACCAACAGCCGGTATCTGGAAAGGACTCGGCTACAGCGACCAACAACAGACACTGGGATAGAAAAAAACAGACGAATACAATGTACCACTATACATTGCCTACCGAAAAGCATTCGACTGTGTCAAAAATTGGGCATTCCTACAGATAAAGCAAGAGTAGACACCCGATACCCAAACCTCATAAATACATTTACGAGAATGCACATATGCACATTAAAATCAACGAAGACTACAAGACGGAGAAAATGCCGATAAAAAGAGTACGGAAGGGTGATACAATTCCTCCGAAACTGTTCACTGTCGTACTGGAGGAAGCACTTAGGACCCTCAATTCGGAAGAAAAAGGAGGATTAGAATCGAGTGTACGTTAGTCAGCTAAGATTTGCGGACGATTTAGTCTTCACTAGAAGTTTAATAGAAGAAATAAAGACAATGCCGACCCAGGCATCGATAAAAATCGGACTACAAATTAACCTGGACCAAACAAAAATAATGACATCGCAGAAAACCTAGATATTGTGATGGGTTGCTCGTAAATGTTTGACTTTGAACTGTAGCGTTAATTTTTTCACATTGTAATGTTGCCGTTCAATATTAGAGATTATCCGTTTAATGCGTTTCGTATATCTCCGAGTCAGTATTGATGTATTCAATCACAGCGGCTGCTTCATATACTATACAGTCTACCACCCATAGGTCACAGTCGTTCGGCAAGTATTTCGTCGTTAACAGGTTTAATTGTTTAGTTTTCCAGGTGGTATTTGCGGATGTGGGTTACATCCTAATTAAAATCTTTCACTGGTATCATACTTCTTACGGTCAATGTACCCACCTTTACCTTTGATTTTATATAAATAGTTTATATAAATAGTAAAAAAAATTGTATCACACATTTTGAAGATTTGACTTAGTATTATGAATTAAGACAAACAATATTAAAAAGTAAGAAGAAATAAGTAGAACATTTTTCAACAAATTATAAAAAAACTTTTAATGTCATTAAATGGCTTAATACACTGGCGAGCAAGAAAAAAGGAACTATTGCTTTATTTTTTGGAAATTATTTGAATAATAATGGAATCATTGTGTACTAGTAGAGGCCAAAGCATTATGTTTGCTAGACTTGTTATCTGTCAGTCGGCTTATTAGACATAAAGGGGTATCGGATTTCAATCTTTTATTTATCAGTCGATTTCTTTCTGAACAACTTATCGGTCGTAAGGTTTAGTATTAATTTAACAGGCCAAAATGTCTTTAGATCTTATTGCGACGAGAATGGTAGTGTCAAGACTAATTATTTTATTAAATCATAAAAAAACAAAAAAATTGCTTTCTAATCCAATTTTGCATATAAAATTCGGCCTAAAAAATACAGTACCATAATATACAATTTGAAAAATTAAGCTCAGCAATAAATTTAGAAAAAATGTCAATATATCAATGTGACCTCGATTTTTTACTCGCCAGTGTATTTGGTATTTCCGCCTCTTGCTTGAATAACTGCCTCTCAATGATGACGCATACTGCTAATTAAAGTTCTAATTTCACCTTGGCCGATATCTTATCCAAATTTCTTTTAATCTTTGTCCAAGCTCTTGTTGGTTGTTTGCGCGACAAGGAAGTGTTCTAAGTCCTCTGCCCATCTTGTCCCATAGCTGTTCAATCGGATTAAGGTCGGTACTTCTAACTGGTCATCGCATGGTGCTAATGTTTATTTCCGTAAGAGACTTGTGTAATTCGGGCAATATGCCGGTCTAGCGTTATCATGCATACAAAATAAATCATTCCCCATAAAAGGCGCAGAAGGCATTACGTGAGGTTCCAAAATGTTATCAATATAAGAAACTGCCGTGATACTCCCTCTTAGTATCACTACCAACTTTTAAAGTGATACCTCCTCATACTATAACAGACCCCCTACCAAACAAAACCGTCGGAGCAATGTTACATTGTGCATAACGTTCTTCTACTATACATACGCATTCGTCCATCACTGCCAAGAGAAAATGTAAACTCATCACTTAACATAATGTTATCTCAATCAGCCTCCAACCAGTTTACATGTTCTCGAGCAAAGGTAGCCTGACTCAACAATGCTCTGGGGTTATTTGTGGGTCTGTTGCAGGCGTTGAATTGAAACCACGTGCACGATTTCTTGGTAACGCAACCTACACGAACATCATGAGTCTCCTCAAGCATTTTTTTGTGGCCTTGAAGCCATAACAAACCGTTCCCTTTGCATCAACAAATAACGATATTGGACTGCATTTGTAGCTCGTTCTCTCCCTTGTTGATTGTGTATAAGTTTCCCGATACCTATTCGAGATTCGGGAGATTCGCTGACTCCTACCTTCTTTTGCAAAAGTTGATATACGAACAGCTTTTTCAACACTCAAATTGCGATTCTGACGACTATTATTATTCATCATTCACTATTTCACACTTGTAATACTAGTAATTCGAACCAAACTCAAGACGAAACAAATATAAATAAAACTTATTTGTTGTGAAAATGGTAATTCGTCGGTTCTTTTATTTATTGACAACAGCTTTGGGTCAAAAAACAAAAGCTAGTGTTCAAACAACATACCAGATTAACTTGTCCATTATAGATAGTTGAAATTAAAAAAATAACCATTGATTTAAATTTTAATCGATTTTTTAACGAGTGATGCGTTTTTCGCCAGTGTATATGGGTTCTCGAAAAGAAATAGGCTTTTTAAAATTGATATTACACGAACAAAACGAAATGAAATTATCTAAAATATTAATTATTACTCATGCATAGTTTCGCGACCACACATGTGTATACACATTCTTACATAATTATATATTATTAGTTAAAAAATAGTTGTTATAATATTTCGAGAAACTAATTGAATACATTATTTAGAGCAAACCAATAAATATGTATAGTAGCCAAAAAGAAGTAGTTTTCCAAATTTTTAAATGACATGCTCCAAATATATAATTTATAATATTGCCTTAAGCTGTCTGACATTAACTTATAAACATGAATTTCCGTTCAATAATACCATTTAAAATAATTGGTTCGTGAATGTTAATTTGCTACAAAACATTCAATAAACCTACAACATAAATTTGATTTAGTATCGTTCTAATCATAAAATGGTAATTTGTTTAAATTTCGGTGTTTTTATGCGTATTAATTTCTAAATTAAATTTATGAGGTGAACTATTTAAACACAGTCTCTATTAAAATTGATTTTAAGGAGAGTATTAATTTAAAAACATTTTTGTGCGCAGAATAATAGAAAGTCCGACAGGGAGGTATTCCAAATAGAGTGTTTTGACATACACACAGATGTTTATCAACGAATTTCATTTTAAATTTTTGATAATATTACTAATTTATAATAAGAAACATAAAGTAATAAAGCAGAACAAATCCCTGCCGGATTTTGTACTTCAATTAAATTCTAATTGTCGTCCCACTTCTATGATGACAATAGGCACAGTGGCCTGTAGGCTGTGGGGTCAGTGTATGGTTTCCCCTATTTAGAGATCAGCACGATTTTGGCGACCTTCCGTCTGCTCGGGAATATGCCTTCTAGCAGGCATTGGTTTAGGGCGTTTGTTGACGATGACTCCTGTTCCTTATCTATACCTAATCGAACAATACCAACGTACAGACACCGAATCAGTAGTATTCAATGAACTTTTTGTACAACAACGCTTATTGTTCTAACAAAGCGGACATGGTGTTCTGCACATCAAAACCAGAAAATTGTTCATAATCGTAATGTTGCATACTAGCGAAACCAACATCACTGGAAAACCGACCGAGAAAATGTAATAGATATTTAATATTTTAGCTCACACTGACTTATCCCGGGACACACGATTGTTTTCATTCGCACTATAACCAGTAAACCTTACTGGCCAGATGCAGAAGCAAGTCCTTCCTGGATTGTTGAGAATACTTCGATATTCGTCAACTACAAATTTATTTGCCTAACCCTCGAGACAGCTATATCGTACATAGGCAATACGCGTGTTCGCTGTACTACTGTGTTATAATTAATAATAATGATAATAATAATAACTAATTCATTGCAGTTATAGTACAACTGCTATTTTAGTGTTTGATATATTATTTTTGATTTGACGGTTTTTATTGTAATTCATATTTAGTTCCCGAATGAATTATTGATTTATATATACCAATGTTGTATAAAATGTTGAGAAATTGGCATTTAGGGTCTGAACCATAGAAACGTCTCGGATACCTCCATTGTTTGCATCGTTTTATGCTATAATCCCTTACCCATAAAAGAACTATTTCAATTTAAGTCACAATAATGTAAGAGGAATAAATGTTAATGTACTAATAAATAAATTTATTATTTATTAGGCTTGTTTGTCTCTAATATAAATCATACCTCTGTTTAAAAGCAAGACAATTTAAACTGTTTGTGTATACTTAAATACCTAGCAGTTCTAATTTTTTTTAAGAATTATGTAACAGTAGCATCACTCACTAGGATAATCTTGAATAAGGTATTTGGCTACCGAGGATTAACATAAATATAAATACTAATAATCTATACATACTTTTATACGGAATAACATCGGATGTAAGTGACATTGCTACGATAAGCACCTGTAAGAAAGAAATAAATGCATTTATTCATCCACAATAAGAAAAACTAGTTTTATTAACATTTTATAAACTTTCTCTTTAAATTATAAAGGATTAAGGTTATAAATAAAATTAGATTTTATCTCCAATCTATTCATCATTCGAAAAAAGCCGCATTAAGATAATTTATTGGCACAAACGATTATTGTGATTACGAAAATCGAATAAATTTTAACGTAACTACGGTTTACCGTACACACACACAAACAAATTCAAGCTGAAAATTAATTCTCGCTGTAACTCACATAAATAACAATAAAAATTCATAAAAAAGTACATTTCTATTCAAATTCAACAATTAGCTGCCTGTTATTTTTGGAATGCGTAATTTATGAGGCGGGCCTCATCGGCAGTGCGGCCGTTCTTTGTTTTCGGGTCGGCTGCATTTGTAATTGTTCTTTTTATTGTTGAATTCACATGATACGTAGATTAATTACGTCTTGTATTACTCTGGAACTTGTTGTAATTTTTGGTTGGCTAATTCGATAAAAAGAAGTTCGGTAGCATGAAACCTAATTCCTTACATAGTAAAGATAGCACGATACGTACTGTTACGATAAGCTAATTACAATTTTAGCAAGACGGAGTTATATTACTTCGTATGTAGTTTGAATTAAGATTTTGTAATATTGTAGGTACTTTACTCGAATATATTCGACAAGTTTGCCTTATATTTTTAGGCAGTAGTAGACGCACATCTGATCATATCACTCTGATACTATTGCTACTAAAGAGAAGAACTAAAGGTCAGTTTATACTGAAATACAATAAGAGAGAAGACAGGAAAAACCAGTAAAAATATTAATTTTATTATTTTTTATTATTTTGGACCGTTTATACTCACAAAATAAGAATACACACGTACTATTTAGTTCTTTATTACTTATTGTCGTATTAAACAATATAATTGGAAAATATTCCACTAAAATTAATTCATTATTTCTAATTTTAGTTCAGCATATGGCCACGTTAAGAAGTACGTGGAAAAATAATAAATCAGTCTGTACTGTTTATGCTAAAAAAATTAATTAAAATCAAATCTATATATATATATATATATATATATATATATATATATATATATATATATATACTGCTTTATTGAGACACATTCGGACATTACTCCCAATTAATTTTATACTATTATTATAATTATATAATAGTGTTTAGAACATTATACGAAAGTACATATACAATGGATTTCTTTGATTATTTGTAAGGTAGTTTCACCTTACGAATAATAATTAAATCATATAATTATAGTTTTTAATGTAATCTAATGTTACAGTTAAATTGATCTTGTAGCACGAGTACATGATGTCCTATAATTAATCTCACCAAAAAACTATTTACGAAACGTGCGTTAACTGCTCACAAACTAATGTAGTTTTCCTGCTTTGTCTTGCTAAAGGCATAGAGAATTCTGATTTAATCGCTGATAAACTGGCTACATTCATGATTTTATTAGCTAAGCTATAATGGGGTTCGATTAAATCCTTAATAGAGTAGATGAGAAACCCATTACAGGCCATTTATTAAAAATATTACCATAATATCGACCCCTATAATTTAAATTCTTATTAAATTATTTCTCATTAAATTGCGCAAAATAATACCACAGAAGCTCATTTCAGGAGTAATTATTATGTTACGATGTGATTTTATGTAAGGATAATTATTATTTGTTATAGTAATTTCAAAATAATAGGCGATAAGAGTTTTCATATTTCAGATAATCTGTTAAATTATTTGACGGGCTTTAGACCATTATTTTATATGTATATAGGAACATTTAGAGTATAGTTAATATACAATAAATGTTAAAATTGTGGACTATATACTTTTAACTTATTTTTCATTATTATAATTAACGTTGAATAATTCTTTCTAGCCAATTGTATTTAATGAAATACACAGATTTTTATATTTAGATTATAATATTTTATATGGTTATTATACAATGTTTTATACTTTGTTAATTACCCTAAAAGTCCAATTAGACATTTTACGAGTAAAATATAAATAAGTCTTACTGAAAAATAGAAAGTGTATATCTGTTCGTCCAGTTGGAACTTTCAAGGCCGTGCCGGACCAATTAGAGGACGGTAGCAGCCTGCTATGGTCCGGTTCACCTAAGGGTTAATACATTTCGAAGCACAGGGTGTGTGGTGGGTGTCCCTCGCATAAATTGTTGAGAAATAATTATGACATTTAATAAAATTAATGTGCGTAATTAGAGAAGGGACTTTTTAGTACGACATTTATCAACGGAAATGAACGAATTGAGGGCAACTTGTATTTATGTGTTTATACCTTTGAAGCGTTTATATAGAGATGACCGCGATAAAATGAAATTTGTTAATTTGATACATGGGAGTAGAATTGTATAATTTGATTATATATTTGATTTAAGCCCAGATTATCTTATTTATCTAGATAATTAAAAACATTTATTATAATAAATAAAATATGTATCCGTTCATGCTATTAATCATCTTAGAAATATATGATAGCAAGTTCTAGATATAAAGAAAACTATTAATATAATTCCTTATGAACATACAAATTTCAGCATGGTCATTTCGATTTTTTGTAGTTGTTAGCGTCGTCTCATTGGAAAGCGAGAGTTCTGGGCGAGAATTCGCGAATCACCTTTCACACTTTTCAGAGGTTTTCTGTGAAGTTAGGGTAAATACCCGGTTATTAAATATATTAAACCTCTGAGTTTCCTCCTTGTCAAACACGAACACGATATTTACCAAGTTTCATACATTTTCTTATTAATAAGTTTAAACAGTATTTTTTATAATGAAAACAAAAATTCTCGGACAGATATGAACCATTACCGGTGAGGGTTCGATTTCGGTAGATTTTTATTACAAAAATCGTGTGAAAATGATAAAATGAATGGAAAGTAGTAATTCCTTCTTTGATTAATAAACTAGCATAGATGAACATTATAAATCTTCTAGTTAGCAGGTCGATACATATGCTATGTGCAAACAATATATTATAATGGTATTTTTCATAATTCTCAAAATAACAAGTTTTATAATTATAAAAAATACCATTTATAATATATTATAAATAAGGATGATGATGATTGTCATTAAGATACTTATGAAAGTGATATGCACGGGACACATAGATTTTTTAAATGTATTATTGATTCTTTATTATAATGAGTAGATTTAATATGTTCAATTCCAGCAAAAACAAACTATAAAAAATAATTTAAATCGATTATTAGTAATTTGGGATGAATATATAGTTACAAAATTATCTTATAATATCATAGCTATCCTTTCCGGTGATAACGGTGCCCGGCACGATACAAAATCATAAGAATAAATTCGCGGATCCGCGTCCAATAAATATTATTTACTGCGCAGTTATCAACAACAGTTACTGAAGTTGTGAAAACTATAACGACGTATTTTCATTGAAGGCAAATTGCGAGCGTTACGGCGGTAATAAATTCAGGTGCCGTCAAATTTTTCATTAAAAGTGTGTTAAAACAGATACACAAACGAGTCTTTAATGGCACTTCTTATTTACTGCATTTTATTGCATCGGTTTATGCTGCCCCGGCATTACTTGACGTATTTATATCTTCCTTCCGTTCGGGCGAATATTTACCTTAATATCTATCACGTGTGACTTTCCTCTGAACTAATCTCGCTGTCAGTGGTAGTTTATTATATTGTTAATATTTACTGTTATTGTTGTATAGTTAATTTTAATGATTATTGAAAAACGTTTTAATAATTTATGCATAAGTTGCGAATAAATAATAATCGTAATGATATCCGCACTGTTGAGTATTTGCCAATGATATTATATTATATTCAACAAGTTACTGACATTATCTCAAATATTCAATGATATTTATCAGTACTGAGTATTGAAAAAGAAATGATCAAATATGTTTCGTGCACATTCAAACAAAAATTTGAATACTAATTTAACGAATAATTGTCATCATGGAGATTTGTAACTTTTTGTTGCACTTTTATAACCATATGCAATGCGCACTGGCCACATCAGATATTGTAAATCTTGGTAGGGGTTTGAATATATTTCTTTCCTCTGGAAGAGCATTAAATAAAACAAGTATTGATTGCTTTACCTTTGTAGTATTTATAGAATTTAGGCTTTTGCGTCTTTTGAATTTTAGACTATTGTTGTATTTTCGATAATGCATGATATTTTGTTATATTAATGTTGGTTGAAATGCCCATCTCTTCAAAGCACCAGTCAGAGCTGAAATGTTGTTTCTTGAATTTACTAAGTGCGCCTGAAAATTAAGTTGATTATCTACCATCAGTCCAAGGTACTTACAATAGTGGTTAAAGTAACCACATTATCTATGTCTATGTTCACTTTAAAATCAGTTTTATTTTTCTGCTTGAAAACCATATACACTATTTTGTGACGCAATGTTAGTTTATTTTATAATAAACATTTCTTCAATATCATCAAATCCCTCTGTATACAATCATTTAGACTTTCCCCATCACGCGCACTAGAAACTAATACTGTGAGCTGAGATGATATACTTGGATATAAACCTTAGACACCTTAGTCAACTAATGTATATAAATATATATATAATGTTTCCAGTACCGACCATTATGGATTTCTAATTGATAAATTTCTTTGTTTTTTAATAAGTTGTCCATTGTTTTTTTATATATACCTGACATATAGTTTCTTATTTTCGAATGTGCAATTCCTCTGACTCTAATTTATTATATTTATAACTTACAATAGCCCATATATTTTTAATTCTAAATTAGACATTACGGCATATTATGCCATATATCCGGCATAATATACCCCTCTCGGGGATTAACAGTTTGACGTAGTGAGAGGGCTCAGCACTTTTAATGATCCTGAGAGCAATGCCAGCAGGAGCAAACGCTTCTGGCAGGGTCACCCATGCTGGTAAGGTCAACGGTGAAGTCAATCCGCAACTGCAACGTCTGCATCGAGAATGGACAGCTGCAAAAATGACCTAAAGACAAAGAACCATAAAAATTTTAATGGCATAAGGATACAGAAGGCAACCCCTAGTATCATCCACATAGCTTCAATGTTTAATGCATAATTAAGTTTTAAGTTCTGGAGTAATTTTGCCGATCGGTTCTCTCCGCATGTATAAAGACAAGATAATACAACAGAGAGACACTCAGAACATCGATACTGCAAAAATGAAGATAGCTACATGGAACGTCAGAAGCATATTTGAAGCAGGCATAATACACAATGCCATAAAAGAAATGAAGAGAGTGCAGATCCACGTACTAGGAGATAGCGCAATGAGGTGATCTGTCACTAAAAAGTAATATAGACGGTTACCAGGCCTATTATGCTGTAACAAGGATAATAACCATTACAGATGTGGCAGTTATAATACCAATATCAAACAGAATAATTCTTTTACAACTTAATACCAATATTATTCAACTTGTCGACATTCACCAATCAGAAGAAGACAAAAATTTTAGGTCATTGGTATTACAAACAAATTGGAAAACAAAATAGTTATATATAGGTAACTAGGGATCGTACGGTCCTGTATTCAGATTATTCTGCGAACGTGTACGGACAGCACTCCTTGCAGAATCGGCAAGGACTTAATTTAACAAACAATGATCTGGATATTTTTAACACCACAATTAGCGAAATGCGTAGCCTACTTATTAGAAGAATGACTTAGTTTGTACCTAAGATACCTTAAGTTTAAGTAAAAGTTTAAATTTCTTTATAAGTACCTCTTTGTATTCCCTGTAATTGGAATGTTGTATTCTATTGGGATGTGTAATAAATAAATAAAATAAATAAACAATAGGAGTCCATGGCTTAGGAAGCAGAAATTAGTGAATTAAACCATCGATAATTAAAATTATCAAATTAGCTGAAGAGTAAACCACAAACTAAGAAGAGGCGGAATAACATAGTAATACAGAGAATGCATGTTAAAACACTAAAAGTGACTATGAAAAACTTTATCATGAAGGAGACACAAATTTAACTAGAAAGTACTGAAAAACTAGGTGTAAAGACATATCTGTTTGAATTGCACACAGTAAGAACAAGTAGAAAAAATTGAAAGGTTTTAAATAACTGAGAGAGAATGATTATGAAAATTAATAAAAGGACAAATAAGGAACAGAGCAAAATAAAAAGGAAGAATGTGAACCTCGGATTCAAAAAAATAATAGAGCATCATAAACTAAGTACAAGGGTCATGCGTTTGGAACTAACAACTCGACTCCATTCCGGTTAGACAGACTGCAGACATCGATCAAGTTTCGTATTTCTGGTAATTTGGTAGCAATCTATCCTCGAATGGTGGCACTGAACTGGGCGCAATTGCACCAAATATCAAAGCAAAAGGCGTCTAAGTATGGTGTAAACACACCAGAATAGTGGATTTGAGAGGGAAAACGTATTTTAGATCAGATAATTACAATAAAGAAATTACAATGCATTGAGTAGAGGAAATATTACATACATAGTATTTATATATATGAAAAAGGCTTTCGATTAATTATCATATTCTTGATAATCTTGAGCAAGATATTATTAGGAGTAGTGAATATATTTTTCTTATACAAAGAAACTTCAATTACCACCTAATTATTTTTATTAGCGACAATAGAGTATCGGAACATACAAAATCAGAAATCAGGCGAGGAGGTAGGCTAAATCCCCTTTTATTAATTATATTCATGGTTAAAATCATCATAGATGCTCGGGACAAAAATTCAAAGCCTCTATATGTAGGGTACAAGAACTGAGTTTGAGTTTCTATGCCCGAATGCGCATTCACTGATGGTGTAATAATTATTGACACATTGACATAGAATGGAAAGAAAAGGA
Source organism: Lordithon lunulatus (assembly GCA_963942505.1). Taxonomy (NCBI): domain Eukaryota; kingdom Metazoa; phylum Arthropoda; class Insecta; order Coleoptera; family Staphylinidae; genus Lordithon; species Lordithon lunulatus. Next base: position 49,691,817 of record OZ012666.1, on the reverse strand, counting down.
ACAAAAGTAAAACAAAAGTACTGTTCCGTCAATCATGGAATAAGTGGACATAGACGAGTTCTTAGAAACGATGGTGCAAGAAACAGGGAACAAAAAGAATGTCTTTAAAACTATACAAGAACAATGAATCATGGGTTGTAACACAGACAAAAGATACAAGTCATAGAAATATTTGTTTATAGTAAGATGTAAGCATGTAAGCATATAGTAAGATGTAAGAAACGACAAATATTACAACTTCTACCCACAGCCGATATTATTTACCCCCGATAATTGAACTTTTGGTAGATAAATACATGAAGTTTCAGGGGGGATGTTTATAGTGTACACATCTGAATATTTGTTAATTTTGTTTAAATGGGTATTTAGTGTAACTGTAATTATGTAATTACATTAGGGTGTAATTATAAAACGGCCCTTAGGTATATTATTATATTTCTAATAGAGATTCTAATAATAATAGTTACTCATTCTTTGAGTGGGCCGAAAAATCATTTAATTAACTCATATATACTACTTGTCAGATAAATGTATATATGACCAGCTATAAAAATGATAAACTTAACCTGCAGAACGATATACGAAAGCGGCAGGACAAAGGGAAAAACAGCATTATGAGAAAAATATATGTTAGATAACAACAGCATCGTCTCAAAGAACATCACGCTAGACGTAACGTATTTTTAAATAGAAAATGTTCCCTTAATAGAATGTGTTGGACGAATTTTACGTAGAGAACTTATTTAATGAAATATATATGTTACGACCATGATCGCAAAGGACAGGTATGCCTGTCAATTTATAAAACTTCTGAAAAAAGCCATACTATATGATGCCACGCCATATTTTTGAATAATTAATAAATTGATATCGCTGTTTCTCAAAAGAACAATTATATTTATGTATATGATAAATAAACCGAGCTTTTCTTTGTTATTTTTATCACTTATTTATTGCTTTTTATTATGGGTAGGACACAGATATGTACTGTAAACTGCCACAAAAAGTGTGCTTTTTGTTTTTTTCATTTTTTACATGTTTGTTTGTTTGTATATACATAGGTCGTGTACTTACAAAATGTTTATGTTTTATTGTATATAATTATATTTTGAGATGAACAAATAAAAAATATTTATCTATCTATATTTGTAAATATTTTCAGCTAAGCTCTAGCCATTATGAAGCTAATCTCATGACTAAAGAAATATGTGAGTTGTACCATTCACATATTTCTTTAGTCTTCGGATTAGCTTGATAATGTAGCCTAGAGCTTAGTTAAAAATATTTTCAAAAATAGGAATAAACAAGTGATAAAAAATTAAAGAAAAACTTATTTATTTATTTATTTATCACAAGTATACGCCGGAACAATCCAGTATTTATTGCTAATACGTAATGATTGTGATCAAATAAATTGTATTAGTATTATGTATAGAATATAATTTACACTAACATTTAAAAAATATCAAACGCATAAATATTTAATAGTACAAGACAGTTGAAGGTTACCAGAATTGTAGAAAATGTTTAACAAAGGCCAATGTGAACTAATACGATCACTGTAATAGTTCATGCATTCCTAAAGCATACCATGCACGGTACTTAAAGAAAAAAATTTTCTATATTTTAAAATTAATTTATGTATTATTTTATATAATATTAGTATATAACTAATTGTTAGTGGAATTCGCTGAAATGAAATAAAAAGAAATAAGACAGAAACAATTACTCACTGGATATAACGATTGTTTCGTATGGTATCACCATACCAACTATAATGGAAAATCTTCTTAATTATATAAAAAATTATTATATTTAAATTATAATGATACGTACGATAATAAAGTTATGTGCGCAGGCCACCTTCGATTTAGTCGTAAAATCACAGTCGATACATAGACTGCATGGATAGCAAATTCATTAAGACTTAAGTTACATGAAATAATAACGATATGCAAAAGTTAGTTTTAAATTAAATAATAGTTAGTCCGAAAATGTGGCACCAACATTTGTAATAGACAGACATTTTTTACAAATGATTCTTGAAAGGCCTTATAAAGAAGATTCCCGCGGAATAAAAAAAAATGAACGTATACAATACGGTATCCTTACTTTATATGAATCTTTTTTTTTCTTCATCTTTGACAAGGATCTACGATCTTGTTTTATATATATATATATATATATATATATATATATATATATATATATATATATATATATATGGCAATTACATAATATAATCCACTACACTGACCATGTCATCCTTAAAATATATTATTATTATTATTATTATTATATAGCTTATGCTGCATTAAAATAAGAAATAACACAGATTAAATCACTGAAAATTACGATTATTTTGGACCGTATATAACTTGATCATACAAATATAATACATTATCATTAAATTATCATACTTTAATGAATTAAATAATTGAAAACTTAAGAAGTATGGAGGATACAAACTGGGCTATAATAACATCAACATAGTATGCTACGGTGATGAAGCAGTACTCCTAGCTAGCGATGAAGATGACCTGCAGATCTTACTATTCTAATTTAACCAAGTGGCCAACAAATACAACATGGAAATATCGACAGAAAAAACTAAATCAATGGTCTCTCCAAAGAATCACTATGGTTCAACTGGAGATCAACGCAACCATGATTGAACAAGTCAACACCGTTACTTACTTGGTAGCAAGCAACCATAATCAGCGATCGCCACCTACTAATCTGAACAACATCTCAGATAGGGCCGCATTAGTTGCTGCATGTCGTAACCACATAATATGGAGAAATAAACATTTAAGCACCCAGACAAAAAAGAGTATATAAGGCAGTTATTAGACAACATCTCTATAGCAAGGCCCCCTGACAGACCACCGAGGAAATGGGTACAAAGCTGGATGTCGTCATCGACGGAATAAGATCGACAAACAGGATCGTATAACCTAGTCAAAGAGGAAGAAAAAAAAAAAGATTCATACAAAGCAAGGATACCGTATTGTACACGTTCAATTCTTTTTTATTTCAGCGGTAATCCTCTTTATAAGGCCTTTCAAGAATCGTCTGTCTATTACAATATATGCCATATTTTCGAAAAAACTATTATATATTTTAAAACTAACTTTTGCATATCGTTATTATTTCATGTAACTTAGTCCTAATGAATTTTCTATCCATGCAGTCTATGTATCGACTGTGATTTTTCGATTTAATCGAATGTGGCCTGCGCACATTACTTTATCATACGTATCATAATAATTAAAATATAATTATTTTTGAAGAAATATAATCGTTATTTAAGAAAATAAAATATTTTACAATTTTCTAATTTATTATGTAATCTATTACATTCGTTATTTTTAATTATAAATTATTTATTTTATATATAACTATTCTCGATATTTTTAACAAAATATTGACATAAGCAAACATGATTTCTGTCCTAAATATAATTATTAATTTCTAATAAAATACTAGAAATTTTAAAAAAGAATTTTGTAGAACATTTTGTATATGTGACCTTTTTTACAAAATCGAAAATCGTGCCAAATTTTCCTAGATACTCTATTCAGCTAAACTACTTTTTTTGTTAAAAATGCCTAGAATAATTATAAAACTAAATGACACAACAAAATTATACAAATTCTTCAATTATTACTATAATAAGCTAATGTAGGGGAGACTGGACCTTAGATCACAATTTACTTTTATTTTTTTTAATGGCCATTTTTCTTGAATTGATGAATAGGCAATAGAAAAATTTGTAAATTAATTATACTCAAAATTAATTAACTAAATCATTTAATATTAAAGCTAGAAAAGTCTATTTGGAACCACAACTGTCCATTAGTTCATGCTGGTCCAGTTCATTCTACAGGGCCTGGCAGTTTTACCACAATATCTTCTACTACAACATCAAATATTTCTTATTCATTTCTTATCAAATTTGCTTTTATGTCAAATTCGTTTGTAGAATTTAATCTGCTATTCAAAATGATGTTGAGCTTTGGAAATTATGTTTCCTTCGTAGTGCACTAGTGGCCCATTATTTTTGCCCAATCCTCCCTAAACATATGCCCCCTGTTCAAATATCTCTCTCAAAATTGATTCCTTCTTGCTTTTTTTCCTGGTTTATCATGTCCAATCGGTCTGTTGTTCATCTTTTGAAACAAATCCACATCTTCATTTTCAGATTGACTAAGAAAATCCAATTTTCTAATGGAGCCCTTTTCTTCTTGGCATTTAAGGTCTTGAACATTGATTTTGAATTGCCCATAGCGCTTGTGGACGTCTTCCAAATTATCAAAAAATCAACCCAAATTCAATTTGTTAAAACTAGTTACACAGTTTTGTAATGGCTAGGCCACCTTCGTTGGGATGCATTTTCAAAAATAGTCCCATCCACTCTTCTCCAGCAAGTTTTCGAACCATGTAGAAGGGAATTTCTGCTTGTTTGCCACATCAAATTAATAATATAATTCCCGAGCCAGTTTTCTGGATAAACCATAATTCATGTTTGCTATAGTTTTAATATAAACAACTAAACTTCAACACCTTCTTGACATCATAATTAGCCGTATATTCAAGGATTGTTGCACCATATGTGTATTGAATGCATTAAGATAACCTACAAGTGTAGCACATTTTACATTGAAAACCCTACAAGCTTTTCTTATTGATATCATCTTCTCTGAGGGTCCAGTAACAGCTTCAACTTTTCATTGACTTAGGGTTAATAGGATTTCTTTTTTTCCCACTTGCATTTCATAATACATAATATGGCATACTGACCTATAACACAGAACGAAATAATTGTAACTTCAAATACTATGATAATTGATCAGTAGTACAGGATGTTGTTGCGATCCAAGGTACATGGTAGTGCGTTTCCGCAAACTTAACCTTTTCAACATTATAGGTCATGTTTAAAACTGAAATATGGCATAAGAAATTACTCACCAATAAGTAATGATACAGGTAGAATGCGATTTCAAACACAAAACACGATCGTCAACTTGTAAAAAAATAAACAGTAAAACCAAAAGTTGTTACTTTTTGAACTAAAATATATATTTATATTTTACTTAAAAACAATAGTACATGGACAACCACTCTCTGACATGCACGCACGCTACTGAGTAAAATATTGTTAGTACAGTTCTAACAATTACATTGCAGCATTTGTCAAGAAACTGAAGGGCGATCCAAGGTACATTATGATGAAGGTACAACAGTCTCCCCTACACTGGTTACATTCGCTTTTTTACTAAATATTTCATAATGTTATTTGCTATTTTTTCACCATAAACACTATAATGGAAAATAATTCAACAGAAACAAAGATTATTTCAGGCTGTTTATTTCTTACCGTATAATCCTTATTTCATATAATGTCACCATAAATTCCACAATAGAATATAATTTTCTAAAATATATTTTATTGCTGGAGCGAACTTTAGAATTTTGGAGAACAACAGCCAAAGACTTTCGGATACAATTACCAACATTATTAGTTCTAAACCAATTATGTAATATAATTCCCACGTCTAAGTAAAATTATTATTTATATTATGTACTACACTGTCATCACAAAAATAATAATGTGTTATTATTATTATATAGTAACTAGCTTCACCTTGTAGAATTTAAAAATTATTAATAATTTTCTTGTCATGTATAAAAAAATCTCTATACTTTCATAGTTATTACAGCCGGCATTATTTTAATAGCGCTATGAAATACTAAAACATTTAAAATTGATTGAAATCTAAATAGGACATATTATCAAGTAGGTATTAACTGCTTTAGAAATAGCGGTTTTAATTACCAGTTGGTAATTATAACGTCCGGGGTGGTTACCCTTATGAAACCCCACGCGCGATATAAATCGCCCCTAATAAATTAGGGCGGATTGATCGGGTATTGTGGGACCCGTTTAAAATTATAATGAACCCGTAGAAACTAATTGAAGCGTAAGTCGTATAGTGGGAGTCTCATTAAAGTTGTTGCATAGTTCTTAGCAGGTGATCCCTTTCGCTGACACGTTGACTTTGTAATGGGACAGGTGGAGGCCATGTTAATTGAACGCGAGGTGACCACTCTCTATAAGGAAGTGCACATTGCTGGGCAGATGAACGGACACCCCCGCCGGCGTTGCTTTTATTACGAATGAACATAACTCGTATTATGTTAATGGCGGCTAAAAACATAGTAAATACGTTGGGGAAAAAGCTGTTAAACCGTGTGACGTGTGGCGTGTAATCTAATAACTTTTTCCAGCTAATGTATTCACTCCCGTTTTTTATATTCCCCTTTTATTAGTTCTTTTGATATATTTCGTTACGATTATCTTATCGCGACTACTCTTAAAAGTTTTTTGGTGGCTTTTTGGAAGACAAATATGAGGCATGTTAGCGATATGCAGCTTGCAAGAAAACAGTTTACATTAAATTTTACTAGACCACACACACATTATATTTAATGACTATGATAAGAAAATAGTAGAGAGGATTATAGAAATATGCACAAAATTATTACTAACATATGTTCTTCCACTAACTACTTATGTGTTTAATTGGCCAGCTAAACTTTCTGTGTGTATTCGTGACAAGCGTCTTTAACATTTTGTTTTAGTTGCAAATATTAATTATATCTGGCCCCGCATATTGGTACCTGCATGCTGTGGACCCAATTAATACTTAGGTAAATTTAAATTCAACCAGTTACGAATGCAAATGCAGCAATTTACCCAATAAACCCATGTTCTTACCGATCCATAATTACCTTTTGTTGACATGTGTATAAGATCCGAAAGTACACAGTCTGAGAAGTAATTGCCGGCCATTCCCGTGTAATTACAGTAAAATAATTCAATAATAAATAATATAACTGAATGGGCCCAGCATGTGAAACAATGAAAATTTGAAATTCAAATCTGTAAATTATACAATTACGCACGGAACAATTTAAATAGTTCTGGTGACCAGAACAAAAAATAGCTACAATTTTTGTAATGATACGGTATCATGTCACACGCAACACGAATACAAGAAATATTAAAACGGTAGCAAGCGATTCGGCATTTACAAGGAACGTGACACGATATTGATCAGCATTTCTTCGGAGCGAGGAGGAAACGAAAAAAGTGGCCAGAAGGCAACGCATTTGACAAATTATCACCGTCATAATTCCGTCTGGGTAGAGCAATTAATTACCTGTTTATTGCAGTGGACCTAATTAATTTCGGGATAAGAAAAAAGTAGGTACGCAAACAATGGTTTTTATGAAGAACGGGAACAATAAATTTTACGGGTGAAATCGGATAAGGAATAACACGGTGAATAAATGGACTTGAGGTGCTTATTGTTTTTTCTTGATTAATGGGAAAACAAAAGTGTAGGTGTTAATTAGCCACATATGTGATTTTTTTTGTGTGTATACTATGACGGTTATGTTGCAGCTAAAAATCAAACAGTAAACATTTAATTTTTGGTATGATGTCATGCTTATTTCGAACATTATTAGTGCGAGAGTAATGGTATATGTCTCTAACTAGTTATTTATTAGAATACCTATTATTAAATATTATATAAGTGGTTAGCACCTACGCTTTATACGGGTTCGCATCCCGGCCCTGGTAGTCGGTACCATTTGTCGTTGGGATAGAATTATCGAACTCGGGCACTATTTTCTATAGCAGTAAGCCCACACACATACACTCATATACACTAAAACACGACAGAAGGACCTGAAAGTCGATAGGCAGTTACAGAATTGTAACAAATACATTAAATTAGTATCTATTACTACCACCTGAATTCAGTTAACTACAATTTTATTTTGTCGCAACATTTTTTAAATATCTATTTAGTATTTAGCATTTTATTATTACAAGTACGCAAAACTAATCTTATATTGTAATATCAGATCAGGGTTGTTTCATACATTTATTAGTATACGTTGGGAAACTCCATAAAAACTCCAGCATGTCTATAAGGCACCTTACACGGTCAATAATACTGTCAATCCTAGTACTGTCAGTATTTGCTTCAATCGACCTTTTTTATTTATCAAGTAATTAATTATCCGGATAAACATCAGTATTCTCTTCATTCCATCATTACTATACCTTACACGATCAGTAATACTGTCAATATCTTAGAATAATGAACATTTTAAACATTTTATCATACAGCAATACTGTCACTATTCTAAAATATTGACAGTATTATTGACCGTGTAAGGTGCCTTTATAAGCAGAATCAGATATTGTCGTGCTCTGTCGCATAATTTTAACAAAGAGTCTATTTGTCAACATACAAAATGTAATACAAGTTTTAATTAATTCCAGAGAGTGCCATAATACTAACTTTAAAATCTAAGAAATCGCGGGAAATATTATTAATTGTTGACTGCGATAGACGTTCCGGTCTCTTCCAAGCGTGGATCATTAAAAAGGGTATGGCAGTGGTAATAGTCAGGGATAAAGTGTTGTTCCAACTAGTCCGCTAAAGTAGCATTTTGCTGACTGGAAATAGTACACTTTTTTTCAAAATGTTTTTTGAGGCCCTTTTGAATTTTATTAATATGACAAGCATACGGCACGCACAAGCAGTGTATATAAACTATTATTCATATAATAATAAAAGAACAAAGTAGCTTTACACAGTATAAAACCTAAATAGTCTGTAAAATATAAGCAAGTTGAGTGACATCTTATCACAAGATTGTGAGATTGCGTTTGTTATAATTTTTGCCCTGAGCAAAAATTCTATTAACCGAAAGGGGGCCAATTTAAATAACACTCTTGACGGCGGAATTATTAATTGAAACAGGAAGCGCAGTTTGTTGGGCGTTTCGCAAATTTCGGGTAGCTTTTTAAATTAACCACCGCATAATAAATTTAGACTTTAATTACTCGGCGAGTGCTGAATAAGTTTAGCATGCTTAGATTGTTAAAAACCGAATTTAAGACATGAATAAAGCATGATCGTAATCGATAATTGTTATGAACACATGCTAAAACAAAATAATCATTCATGGAGTTATTATATGTTGATATATTTCATCCAAAGCGAATGGACAGACAAAGACCTACTATTTCATGCCCATTGGAAACAATTTCACCATTTATACTATTGCGGTTTTCTCAATCGAAAAGATATTTCATAATGACGTTCATTTAGTTCTTCTAGTGTGAAAAAAGGCGTTCGTCACATCAAGCGAGTCATGTAATTGACATTTATTGGTTAAAAACGGATCTGGTGGTTAGTTACATAATTGAACGCGGACATTCACATATAAGGTGATTTTAAGTGGATAATAAGGCAACCCTAGAACGTGCCTTATCCAATATGGGTCACGGAAATCGTGACAATACTCAATCTAGCATGAAACCGATCTTTCTTTATCTGGCGTTGGAGATTATGGGGCCGCTTTATCACGGCATGTTTAGTACGTTATTTAGCATTCACGTTTATCTTAATAACTGCCCCTTTTCTCATAGACAAAAACCGAGCTGCTTCTTTTTATTCACGGTCAGCCGGTATCGGTTTGATCTTCATAAACGCACACACTCCCATACGGAATTTATAAATACGTAACATGATATATTACCGCGGTTATTATAATATACCGCTTATCCGCGACATTTCAGTCGGCGTTATACTCAACTTCCACATTTAATTCGTTAATTAAGAGGAGGAAGTCATCCATAATGTATCCTGATGAAGTTTATCATGTGTACACAATGCACTAGGGGTGTTCCATTTTTCCGCACATATTTTCCAACGGCTATATATCACTATGTGTCAGGTAGAGTTAGATCGTAGGATAACCGCCTATGCATTTGATAATAATATATTTTTAATGGACACTGTTTAAACTAATTTATTTCAACGCGTTATTTAATATTATTCTAAACACCTTTTTAGTTACTAATCACAATCAATACAATTTACAACCCTTTTGCTCATAACACATATTTTTATATGGCACTAAATGTTGGAGTAATTATTTGTATGTGCTTATTTTATATATTATTCTTGAACTACTTCCTCTCTTATGGTATATCATTTTTGCTATTGTATGTATTGTATAATATATATATCATTAAATGTTATATACTTGATATGAACGCAGTTGGCTTTGGCCAGCTGTTTGCACATTGATAATTATTTTCTAATAATCTCATCAACTATTACATATATACATAATTAATTAATGGTATTTAATAAGAAATATCTATTAGTATAGGATTAAAGTATTATATGATAATTATTTTACACTTACACTTTATACGAGTAATTAAATAATATAATCATAAATTTGCAATGTAAAATTATTTTTTTCAAATTAATTACGATCGCTTAGGCGGTGGGCCTTCCTCGGCGCATTAACTTTGATACATAATTAAAATTAATAAATATATCGCCATAAAATGTATGCCCCCGCATAAATAAATCGTCGGCGATCTTGCTGTACGTGTGTGCATTTATCTGCAACGGAAACAGGAAGATGTAATGTGTTTTCTTAGCCGTTTCGCGTATTGCGTTTATCTGCATATGTTCCATGAATTTATTATGATCAACAGCCGCTAATATTTTAATTATACCCGTTTTTTAGACTTTTATGGTATAAAATGGGGGAGTGGGTTGATATCGGTGGCCATTGCTATATTGTGATAGGGGTCGAGTTTGTCACGGTTTTTGCTTCCGCGATATTCGAGGGGCAATTATGGTGCGTTTTTGTCCTCTCAAACGGAGTATGACTTTTTAATAGGGAACCATACACTAATTAACAACACTCGAGTCCTGATTGGCTGCGACGTGAGAATGATTTTTTCACGGAATTTATATACGTCATGTATTTATTCATAAATGTATTTTTAATACAAAAAAGTTTAAATTTATGCTGTAGTATTCTGTGTTCTATATGTATAACTATTACATATCACGAATTAGTTGATCAATTTTTACGATATATTAACACGATTAAGTTTCCAAAATCCTAATATTTTTCCACATATTACAATTCGCATTCTTTCTGATTGATTGTTCGCATATATAAGAAAATTAATGGGAAACATATTTAACCAGTATTACACAACTAAAAAACATTGCTAATTACAGGGTAGGTATAAAATACACATATATAATACGCAGAAAAAATAAAACATGTAAAGTATCAATAATATGTTAAAAAATTAATAACTCCTCAAGTGATCAGTAGTAAATAATTTTAAGGGATTATGAAGATCTTTAGTATTTTGATTTGATTGAATATTTTCTATTGAATGGAGCAAAAGACTGCAAGCTGTGGAATGTCGAAGATGTTAGGAGATTCAAATTGTTAATAATAGTTTACGAATAGATTTTGATAGTCTGTTTGATAATTAAAGTTAGCGACAGTTGACAGTTGACAGTGGAAAAGGATATTGACAACAGGACCAGATATCGCATTGAATTTCCGTCATTTTCTCCTTGTGTTGTAATTGTAATTCAGTATTTCAAACGTTTAGAGCTACAATCAAAATACGATGAGTAAACTAATAAAGCACCAAAATCCTCGGAAAAAGCTTTTATCTCAGTTGAACTAGTAACTGGACAAATTGAATATAACTGATTTATTTCTGATATGTTTGTTATATTTAATATATAGCTGATGATATTCTAAACTTATATTGTTAAGGTCTTATTGCAATAAATTCAACGATTTATAAATATGGCAATTTTTAACCAAATTAATTATTAAACATTAATCGCGTATTATAAAGGCACCTTACACGATCAATATTTTTGAATAATGACAGTATTACTGTACGATAATATGTTTAAAATGTTCATTATTCTAAACTATTGCCAGTATTACTCATCGTGTAATGTATATTAATGATGTAATGAAGAAAATACTGATCTTTATCCGGATAATTGATTACTTGATAAATATAAAAGGAGGATTGAAGCAAATATTGACAGTACTAGGATTGACAGTATTATTGACCGTGTAAGGTGCCTTATATACGTGAGATTTATGTCATAATTGAAAGTACTTAGAAAAAATCTCCATCCATTTCTATATAATGTTTTTTTCAATATATATCTATCAAATTTACAATATTTCAGAAACACGTATTTTCATAGAAATACGGTTAATACAATAGATTATTTATATCAACAGTTCATTTACTGCAAACAAAATCTATCTCCATAGGAATATCAGCCGTAAGGCTTTTCCGCCGATCAAGGGAAAAGTTCAGAGGTGTTTAATCACCCAGTATTTACCTTAACTTCACAGAAAACCTCTGAAAAACTGTGAAAGATGATTCACGAAAATACGCCCCGATCGCAATCAAACTCAGGATCCCCAATGCTCAGTACGAGTCGGACGATACCTCTAACCACTTAAATAAATAAATATTAAAATAAATAAAATAATCTAGCTCAGTGATTCACCTCTGAGTATGCGTGAGGTTTGAAGCAGTCTCCGGCCATACAGCGGCAACACTAACAGGATGAAGTGGCGACTCCCTGGGAGAGCTTATGAAATACTTCATAAATCCTATGACGGTGTTGTGACATGGCGAGTATTGTCGCCAGTAAATAAGCATATTCCTGGGAAGCAGTGTCGGTCTGTACCGGGTTAAGTCTGAGAAGATAGGCTTGATACCCGATTAGTTGAATTGAATTGAAATATTCGGTTATATCAGTTCTTGCTTACAAAGCCTCGATTTTATGGAAAGCGATTATTCATTATGGAAGGCAACGAAAAAATCAAACAACGTCTAGGCTGATATGTTCGCAGAGTACCTAGCTAAGATCTTTACGCCAAATCAAGTGTAGGAATAGTTTGTTATCAAAACAACATATACCCCAATACCAGAAGAAATCACCCACGATATACGAAAAGAAATAAGTTCACATCCGAATCCAAAGAACGAAGATCTAGTTTGGCTCTGAACTAATAACCGACGAAATCCTAAAGCAATTACAATGGAAAGGATTAGTCATGCTAGCCTACCTCTTTAAAGCAGCCCTCCGCCTGTAACATGTACCTGATAGCTGGAAAATAGCAGCTATAATTATGCTACTAAAACCAGAAAACGAAAATAGAAAACAGTAATTTGAGTATCAGTTTAGATTTCGACATAATCATTCAACAATATACCAAGTACACCGTATCACCGATACCATAAAGAGTATTTTAATAAGGTGACCATACGTCCCGAATTTCCTGGGACAGTCCCGAATTTTCAATCCCTGTCCCGATTTTTTACATCTCTCTTGTTGGTAGCAAATGTATAGCATTTGTCCCGAATTACAGTAGTGTGAGAACGTAAAAGTTTAAATGCATATATTTATTCAAGTAGTGTCGAGTTTATCTTTTGTTTTCCTGGCACTAATGCTGCAACTCAGCGAGTATTTAGCATTATGATCAGTGTTTGGACTAGTGATAAGACTCAGCTTAAAATGGACACTTTGAAGGGTATGTTAATCACCAAAATAAATTTTTATTGAAGTTCTATAGAAAGATTGAAAAGAAATTTATTAATGCTACGTTTTGATTTACTGTTTATTTAGTTTTAGTTCGAAATTCACCTTAACTTTTTAACTTGCTATGTCCGGTTCTGATACTGCGTGAGGAATCATGGCAGACACATTTATGAAAGGCCCCACGTACCGGCGTCCATTAGATGGGACCCATGTGCAAAGAGTCTCCGGGTCCAAAATGATGACAAATATTAATTATGTTCACGAGGGTGAACATTTTCCGACCTCACCATGTGTATAGCAACATTAATTAATTAAATCTAGGCCATCTGTGCAACTTTTCTTAATCGCTTACTTTGATTTCTGGCATTTTAGACGCGCAGTTGCTGTTTAACAATCGCTCGAGCGAGTCGATTCTAGCGATGGAGAAAATCCAGTATAGAGCAGTCATCAAATATTTGGTTTTGAAAGGCAATACGCCTATGCAAATCAAAGACGAATGGCACGCCGTGTAAGGGGACTCTGCACCACAATTTACCACAGTGAAATTTTGTGCAGCTGAATTTAAACGTAGCCGTACCAGCTTGGAAGACAAAGAACGTTCAAGACGTCCAAAAACTATAACCACTGACGATAACATCGCTCAAGTTCACCAAACTGTGCTGGACAACTGCCGAATTAAAGTGAAAGACTAAGCAGAGCAAAGAACATGTTTGTCACGTACTTAATGAATATTTGGGCATGAGAAAGCTCACCGCGCGTTGGGTGCCGCGTTTGCTCACTCACCAAAAACGTGTTCAAATGAACATTTCCAATGCTCTGGCGCAGTTTAGGCGCAATAAATCAGTGTTGGCGCCGATTAATCACTGTAGACGAAAAATGCATACACCATTACACACCCGAAACAAAAATGCAATCAAGACAGTGAAGGGGGAAGTGGCACTAAATAAAGCAAAAACTGTTTTCCCGGCTGGAAAAGTGATGGTCACTGTTTTTGGGATAATCGTGGAGTCTTATCTTAACCAACTATCTGCAAAAAGGGGAAACCATTACAGGAGCATATTTCGCATCATTACTTGACAAGCAGTCAGACTACGCAGTAAAACGGCCACATCTGCAGAAGAAGAACATTTTATTTCATCAGGACAATGTGCCGTCACACATCTCGTGAAAATCAGGGTTGCAACTGCCGGACCACCCCTTCGTATTAGTGATTTTTATACCCTAAGGTGAAAGGTGCGCTCGTGAGAGATTTTCGAGGAGCCATACATTTTGTATGCAATAATTTTGCTGACAAAGGCGCTAACTACTATTTGAACGGCTGGGAGAAGTGTGTGGCTTCGCAAGGGGATTATGTTGAAAAAGAAAAATAAATTTCGAAAGAAAATCTTTTGTATCATTGAGAGGTCGAAATTTTTCAGACCACCCTTGTAGAAACCAACTTGGAATGTTCGAAGAATGTTCGAACATGGGAACTTGGCGAATGCCACACAAGAAATGCGACATATGAACATCGATATTCTGGGTATCAGCGTTGATTGAAGTATTTATACAATACTTCAATCAACGGTATCAACGAGTTGCGATGGAAGGTTTAGGTCAATGCTCGATATATATATATATATATATATATATATATATATATATATATATATATATATATATATATTATTTACTACACTAGAAATTACGAAGCCAACCATAGGCTGGAAGTTACAGGAAGCTAAACGACCAGTCAAAAATAATGTTTCATATTCAGACCACTCAACGTCTATATTATTCAAGTGTATGCACCGACTGCAGATAAAGACGATGATGAAGTTGAGGAATTTTATGAAAAAAATAAAAATGCACTTACATTAAAAAGAACACGGAAGTGAACACGCAAATAGCAATAATTTACCTATAATTATTTATTGTGCTATTTATTATTCAAACATTTAGTTATATTATATATTCTATATAGTACCTAGACGTGTGTGACTTTTATAATCTATATATTAAATTATTTCTGAGATATATTAGAATTCTATAGTTATATCTTTAAAATTTAACTGAATTAATGTTGTAATAACATATTATAATATCATAATTATCATTCCTCGATTATATTAAATATACAGTCACATGAGGATATATAGACCTAACTATGTAGACTTGTGTGACTGTACTTAGACCTTAAAATATTTAGTAATAATATATAGATTACATAATATACATAACAGGTACTTACTTATTTTCTTGTTCAAATGAACTATGTTTGTGCGTAATCGAATGGAAGTTTTAGCGTTTTCGTTATCCGCCTTGAGCTGGCATTTTTTGTGTAACAAAAGCCTGAGGAATACGCCTCATTCCGAATTCAACATAATCAAACATACAGAGGACAGACATGCTATGAAAAGTATTTTCTTGAACATATATTTTTTTAATTATTCTATGTTCTATTATAGTGTGATTATGCAAACTTTTGACGCGGGGCACAAATTATTATTCATGAGCTGTCAAACCATTAATGAATTATTCAATATTTGCCTGTGTTGTGATTAATTTTATGGCGACTTCGCGATTATTATGCCATATTTTATTCAAATATATTATATTATTACTATAGTGAATCCTAACATAACAAGTGCGTTTTACTTTCGGCTTATTGCAACACCCATTTTTACTTTCCGAATAGGAAAATATGGTTATCGCGAAAAAAATCGAATCGCTCATTCTGACTTTTCTTTACGTTTCATAACTAATATAGTCGAAATAGACTAATTTGGAAAATCTGGGTGTGTATGTGTGTTTCCTACTTCTGTTTCCTTTGGTGTTTCCATTCCATCATTCTTATAGATTTATTGTTGTCTTTTTTCCTTACAAGTCCAAACCCATACTTATATTCTTTGCTATTTTCTGTATTCGCTAATGGTATCCATTATTGATCATTTAACTTTTCTGTTCGCAGTATCGTTCTCATTACTCTTCTTTCGAAAAATTTCGACAAGTCTACGTAAATTCTTTGTTTGGTGTATTTGTATCCCCTCTTTTCTTTCCCTATTACTATTATTTCCGGTTGTGCCTTTGTTGTGTTTTTATATATTTCGTCTTTACTTGGTTTATGTACTTCTTTTGCTGCCGTTAGGCAACAATCTGAAAGCTTCTTGAAAATGGGACTAATATTTGTCCGCTTATGTTCATGATGTCATCTGCGTATGTATTTGTCGTTTTTGCTGTTAGTTTCCACGTTCCTTTACCTTTCATATTGCGCTTTCCGGAACATGTATTTTCTTCTGAGTTTTAACTCAGATTTTCTCTGTTCTCTGGCGCGTTCGAACAGTCGCGTTTGATCCTTCCATATTCTCGTTAAGTTTATATATGTATGATATATTCATGTTTTTTAGTTGAACTAGTGTTTTCTTTCTGTTCATTGTGTCAAAAGAACATTTAAAGTCTATGAAAAGTATGTGTGTTTCTATTTCTGCTTCGTAATATTTTTCAAGAATATGTTTTATCGCAAGGAAGGCTTCTGTTCTCGATTTTCACGACCTGAAATCGTTTTTCGTTAGTCTCCTATTTCTCTTTCAATGGATTGTTCCAGCTTTCTGTGCTGGTATCTCTTTATTTGTGGTGCCTTCTTTTTTTTGTGTGTGCATCTGCATTATTATTTCTGTTTTCCAGAGCTTCAGAATTTATTCATTCCTCGCTATTTTGATTATAAGGTAATATATATGTTGGTGTAATACTTTTCCTCCGTATTTTAGGATTATTTCTGTTATCCCTTCCTCTCCGTATGCTTTTTTCTTTTTTAAATTTTTTATTTCTTCCATACTTCTTCCAACTCTGCGGTGACTGGCTCGTTTACTACTCCTCCTTGTGCTACCCTTTTTTCTTGTTATTGTTACTCTTGTTTTCTATGTTTAGTATTGCTTGGAAACTTCTTTTCCACATTTGGTTAATTTGTGTGCTGTCATATTACGGTATTCCATTAGCTTACTCTGAGCCTATTGTTTTCCTTTTGTTCGTTTATCTTTATATAGAATTTGTTAGTATTGTTGTCTCTGCTATTTCTTTCTAGTTTCTCCAGTTCTGCTTTAATGCAGTCCTTTTCCCTTTGATTGCATTTTTTCGTTGGTCCTGTTCTTTGTAGTATGCAGTTTGGATGGTTCTTTAGCCCTCCAGCCTTAAGACTTTTCAATCTTAGTTTGTTTCTATCCTGTTTATTTTTTTACATTTTTCGTTGAACCATCCTTTATTTTGATTTCCTTTTTTCACATTATTTTCTCTACTGCTCTTGTTATTAGTATTTATGTCCATTCTCCAATCATATCTTTTGTTATTGTGAATTGTAGCGCTACTTCATACAGTTTCTCTTGTAGTTTCTTTTAATTTTTTCTTCTTTCCCATTATTTCCTTGCAACTTGGCCAACGTCCGCATTAGCTCCCCTTGGCGCGTATCTTGCCTCTTGTATTGTTGCTAAGCTTCTCTTCATTATCAACATAGGGTCTATGTTGTTTTCGTATATTCCGCTTGGATATTTTCATGTCGTTTTGTGCTACTTTTTATGCTTCAATTTCGTGCAGCTTATAACCATGTTCATTGCTTCCACCTAGTTGTACTATATGCCCATTATTGTTAGTTTTTGTCTTCAATTCAGTTCTTTCTTTGCTACTTCTATGTATTCTTCCTTGTCTATTTGTACTTTAAAATAATCATGTATTTTTAGCACGTCGTATTTCGGAACCGTTTTGCTTACTTCCAGTAGTTTTCTATATAAAAGTTATTTTACATCTTTTTGATTTTCATATTTTTTATTTTCTTATTTTTATGTTGTTTAGTTTGCACTTTATCTTGCCGTTGACTGCTTCGAAGTTGAGTATGTCGTCTTCTATGCGTTTGTCAACTATGAAGCCTGTGCAATTTTTTCCACACTTCTCTCCTCCAAGAGTAGTGTGTGATATTCTATATTTTGTTCTCCTCTTCCTACCCATCTTGTTTCTTGTGTTATTATATTGTCATGACTACGGGGTTTTGTGTATGATTTTAAATTGGAGTTGTATCATTTATACTTAGCTCAATCGTTGTTGCATTGCCGAATAGACTACAGGGGTAGCGTAAGCGGTAGAAGGTCACTTTGCCTGCGAGTCGTGATGAGATATACCGTTGATTGAAGTATTAAATACTTCAATCAACGGATATACACACCGGGATATTAGTAGGGAGTGAAGTTATAGTTTCGATTTTGTAAAAGGACCATAAACGTTATTTATTGCACAAAAGACACTTACTAAGTACAGTTTATACAAAATATATGTTTGGGCTTACCAACGATTCAGATACATTGTTGACTGACTTGGAAGATACTTTGCTTTTATCAACGGCAAGTGTCATTTTCTGTTTGTATTTTTCCATTTCATTTGCTACTTTTTTTGCTTTCACAATTTCATTTTCATTTCTTATATTTCGTGTTTTAATTTTCATTGTTTTTTGTTTTCTTATGCTTTTTATTCATTTTTTATTTTTTAATGTCCTTTTTGTTGCTTGTTTCGTCGTAGTGAGATCTAGCTTTTTTTCAAGTTTTTTTTGCTATGAGGTTGTAGGTCCTTTTGTTCCAGGTATATTATGCTACTTTTATTGTTAGCCATTTGTATCCTATCGTTGGTTTTCTTCCTGTCATTTATCACTTCTCTAATCTTATACTGTATCATAATTTTTTTTATTAGATCATTATATATAATTATCGTTGTCTCCTATAATTTTGGTGTTTGTTCTGCGTTTGTTCCCATATTTATATTTTGGCTACCATATATTTTTTCTTCGATGTTTCCTATTTTCTATGCTTTGGTCACCTTAGTTAGGAACCTCTTTGTTAGGTCTTCATCCATTTGCTCATTTATTCCTACTTTTTTTGCTTACGTTGAAACCTTCGCTTCTCGTCTGTTGTATTGCCTTTAGTAGATAGACGAAAAATCTTCCACACCATGACAAGTAATTGTTGAATCTTTGTTGAAATGTCAAATATGTTGATAAAATTTTGCAGAAAAAAAAATCAAAAACCATTTGTTTATGGCATCTTAATACTGTGAAAATAATTATGCACGCAATGTTATTACAAATGTTCAGCTTATAATTCAAAGCTGTGTATGACATTTCATTTTTGTCCTCCAGTTATGAACGAACATACATAAATATAGAAATAAATGACATAAAAATTGATAAACTTAAAAAAAGAATAAATAAATCATGACAGCTTTCTCAATTCCATAACTTTAATTGGACGTCTTTCTGCAGAAAGGAACCAACCATTTATATTATAGTTGAGAATACAGATTTATACAAAAAATTATATAAATTAAAAATTATCTATTCATCTCTGATTAATTTTGGACTTCTAGAGCTTTAGAACTATATGTTTTTATTTCATTAAGTTAAATTGTTTACTTTGAGTATAAAGGTAAGAGAAACAAACATATTTTGTTGATTGGTTCCTTTCTGCAGAAAGGCGTTCAATTTCATCGTCGTTTTTCTACAATATCTGCTTACCATTGTTGAAGTCAATTGGAAACCCATCATTAGGTTCTCGTCAGTCCTCCTAGAACCATAATAAATAAAATGTAATAAATAATTTTGTAAATGCAATGATTTCCAGGAAATGCTAATAAAATAATTTTAATATGAATCACTCTGTGTGAATGTGCAAATGAAAACCCACAACTAGTAACAAGGAATCAACAATTAAGATGAATAGCTTCCTGCAGTCTCCACTTCTCACTTGAATGATTTACGATTAATTTCTCAAGAATAATATATAATACATTAATTTTAATAACATCCGTAGTATATGAAAATTAAGGTTATTAATTGTACCGTGTTATTTGTCAGAAGCCAGATTAGATTGAAATAAAAGACACATTGTGATATTTTTCTGGATAATCATAAAAATATCTTGATATCTTGCATCCGTGACATTAATAAGCAACCCGCATGGATATGGACATAATGATAGAAAATTATATAGTGTGAATTTCTGCATTGGCAATAAGTGTGAAAACATTTGATTGGACGTTGAAACATATTGCCGTTTCCTTTGAATTATCATAATGTTATGTTATTAGTGACCAAAGAGAATTATAGAGAGACAAAATTAAAAGTGCAGTTTCATGCTCAGCTTTTCTAATTTGATAAAATGCTTTGTAGCGAAGAAACCTCAGGTAGAATGGCGCAGGATCAATTATTTAGTGGTTGCCTTTTCGGGGTTTTAATAATTCTTGTTTCATTTATGAAAAATTAAAATTAACTTAGTTTTTATTATAAATAGGCTAGTATATTCAAAAATGTTGTTTAATTGGTGCATCCATAATTTTTTTAAAGTTCAAATCAATTTTATAATTATGCATTTACATTACAAATAATGATTTATTATCAATTATTATATTTTTCACATTTATTGTAAATTTATTATTCCTTTAATGTGTAATTGTAATAACAAGATTGGAAGTTTGTTTTCAATAAATAATATTACTATTATTATTATTATTATTATCATATCAAGTAATTCGTGATTCAAAAACGACTTCTATGAAAGCGATCTTCCCTATTATTTTATCAGCTGAGCGTGAAGAAATTACACGATATTATTCTTTAATGTGGGATTGTTATAAACTTTGAACATATATAAAATATAAATATAAATATAAAAAACAATAATACACCATGATATAGATCACTGGTTATATATGCAACGTGTAACCGCAAATCTTACTAAATTTACTTAATTTCTATCGGCTCTAACGATACTTTTTTTTATGAAATTATTTTACCATGTTTCAGAATCATATCTATCATAACTAACGTTTTTGGGAAATTATCATATTGTTGAGCCGAAAGCTTATTGGAAACAAACATTGAGTAACACAAAATAGCTGGAGCCAATGAACAGTCAAACTTTGGGTGTAGTATAGACTATAAAAATGACTTGGACAATTGCGTCCGCAAAGCGTTTTTCCCAAATATTTACACGGGTTTTTTTCACTTACAAGTTGATGTGGGAGACCAACTGAGAAACATCAGAATTACATGTACATATTAAGTCTGCCTTATAATTATCACTGTGGTAAAGCTACAGTAGTTTCGTTATCGGTAAACCCAAAACAACTCCTCGTCTCATTGATTAACATAGACGTTTATTTTTGAAGAAAAATAACAATAAGAAGCCCGATACCATGTTATTATGATTTTAAGATTGTAATGCTAAAAATAAAATACGAAGATAAAATTATACGTTTTTTTATTACATGTTAGTTTTTCTATCTTCATAGGGCTAAGCCGTGAGGCTTTTCCGCCGGTAAAGGGAGAAACTCAGAGGAGTTTAATCACCCGATATATACCATAATATCACAGAAACACCCTGAAAAAGTGTGAAAGGCGATTCGCAATAATTTGCCCCGATAGGGTTTGACTCACGCTCACCAATGCTCAGTACGAGACCGCTGACTAAGCTGGGTGCTATTTTTATATTTTCTGAATTTCTCGTCGTTACACCTCGTAAGTTTTAATTTCATAATTCTCCGTGATATATGATTTTTCATGTATCATATAAGAAATAAAACTGTAATAATTTTGAATGAAAATAATGATTTTGTTTCACGAAAGAAAAAATATTTCGCTCTTCAGACAGTAAACACCCTGTATAATATTTTTTACATTTTAATATATTCCAATTAAAGCACAAAAATGCCCGTTCCTTAAATGCCTTTGCTTCTTAGTTAAAATAAATCATGTTAATTCTACTGGAATTAAATATCCAAAAATAATATACAATTACTCATTAAATTCGTTATGCTAATGACCACTTTGCGTTATGATTTATAACTCAATTCCAATTGTTTTAATAATATATTCCCGGAAAAAATAATTACCTACTATTATTAATATTTAATCGGCATGCTCGTATGCTAATAGACCGCTGCCGGTGTAATTACGGCACCGAAATCACTACGGACCCAATACCACCGCCACTAATTTACGAGTAATTAATTAAATTAATAATCACCATGTCGATACTTATTTCATGTTTGATGCATCGGTAATTGCGTGCGATTAAACCGTTTTGGTCGCAACGCGGTATATGTTAATGTGATCACTAATGCGCAAATTATATACGCGGGATTTAAAAAATGTATAATTTTATAATGATGCGTTTTGACCGTCGATGGATGGATGAAGGACGCGGTTGCTAATTTGGAGGTTAATTAATGGACAGGGATATGATTCATGCGTTATCGGTGCGGCGTAACTTTTGGCTCGTTTCGTATGTTGCAAATGATTCATACAAAATGGAAGCGATGATTTATGTCTCATGATTTTTATTGCTTAATTGGTTTATTTAAATGTATGTGGAATTTACGGTGACTGATGTTAATTGACATTAAAATTGCTAATATTGCGATAAATAAATCACCGTGAATCATTTTTATTATTCGAAACTTGATAGAAAGGTCCTTATTTCAATTATATATGTTATGTTATTTTTATTTTTATTTGTTACATCTCTATACGGTTTTATGTTTTTTCTTTGTTATTTGAAGTAACGGACAATTTTTCTTTATTCTTCTTGTGTGTTCTTGTTTCCATTGTTTCCATTGTATACATTACATTTTTCAATTTTTTCATTACAATTATGAAAAGGAAATATGGATGTTCTTGATGGAGAGACCTTTTTTTTCAATTGTAACGCTATTTTTGTTTAAATTTGTTAAACCTTCGTGCAGTTTTTTCTTATTAATGGGTGTAACGGCCAATTCTTGATTATTATTCACCTATGATTTTTGTTTTCATTGCATACATTACAAATTATAAAAAGTATTAAAGGATAGATTTTCCCCTGCTAACCTTTAACCCTTAAATACATATTGTTCAGAACTGAATTGTAATTCTGTATAGATATCTGCATACAGATGATTCATGGTTTTGCTAATACATTGCGATTTTTATGTTTTGTAGTTTAGTGGACGACTGGCGATAAATATTATTCAATATCATTTAAGTTTTTTTATTATATATATTTAATTATTAAATATGTTAGTATTATTAGATCTTAGGTTATATTTATAATTATATATTATATTATAATGCTTCTTATGCGTACCTGCATTTTCAAAAATAAACTTTTATTAGTACTGCTAGATCTTTCTTCATACTTAAGGATTTTTTTCACTAGAGCCGTTGGGCTATTGGAAATAAATCATTTAATAAATTAACTAACCCCTAATGCCCACTTGTAAATGAATGACATACTATAGTGTACCATCATATTAAAAATCTTAGACACCACACAACATCCCGAATATATTAATTAATACAGAGTGCGGCCGAAATAACTCCGTATTGAATTGAAAAAAAAATGGTAAATTTTTTACTTCTTAAAGGTAAATATAAGTCAGTTTTTTTCACTAAGGTTTAAAAATTATACCGTCCAAATAGTATGCCTGCCGGTCGATTCATATTTCGAGACGTGTTTTGAAGTTTTTCACTACTTTCACTAACATATCAGGCGAAATTCCTTCAATTTTTTTTTAATGGCCTCGTTTAGTTGGTCCAAGGATCGAGGACGATGTGTAAAAACCTAGGCCTTGATGTTATCCCCAAAGAAAAATTTCGCAGTTCGATTATATCATGAAATGTAAAGAAAAGTCAAAATTAGCAATTCGACATTTTTTTTTGGAACAATACCTTCCTGATACAGCAGTGATGTATTCGGAATGTAAAAGTAGACTACAAATATAATGATAATACAAGTAACGAACTGTAAAATGAATACATTACGTCAGTGTTAAGCAATTAAATTCCTACAAGTAGTTATAAATGTATTTATGTCATTGTTCATAAATAATCGTTTCGGGGAATCCGAGGAGGTTATTCATATCGTTCGCGAAAAATAAACGCAAAAATTAACTTTAATTTGTTCTCATAAACCATAAAAAGCTGCTAATTAAGCCAACGGTGTTATCTCTTAATAATAATTAACGTGAAGTGTACAATATGTTACCGACGAACGAGTGTAATATGTTTTTATCTTAAACGGAACAACATTTTTAAAACAATTTGCACACAAAGGCGCATCCCGAAATTGCAATATGCCCGTTTCCGTTCGGATGGCAATAAACGCGCAATTAAATTAATTAAGTGCCCCGTGTGATTTGCTCGATAAGGTGGATTCTTCGGTTTTGCGGGTGGTCCCAAACGCGCGGTCGATATGACATAAATTAAGTGTGTTTTTATTCAGCGTTTAATTACATTATATTCCCGCGATAATTATTGCCAAGTGCACGGGTCATATAAACTTCCGTGACTTGTAAAAGCGGACGTAAAATCTTAATGTTGCTTGGCATTGTGCATTATAGAGATAAATGGGAGCGTTTTGGTGTGCCTCTTTTAATACATGGCCGGCCTGTGTAAATCATTATCGCTGTGGTAATTAAAAATTAAATTTTTATACCGTGTTTAGTGTCGTTTCATGAGGGTAGTATTCATATATTCTTCGTAGGCTATTTTAAAGAAACAAAGTAGATTGTGCTGTATTTTAACTGTGTACTGCTTCCTTCCTAATATCTCTTTACTTATGTTTAATGGTTTCTAAAAAATATTGCGAGTGAAAAATATTGATCTTGATTGATTTGAAGTTAATTTCTCGAAATAAAGTTTCTGCGGCTTTCAAATATGAGGGTAACTAATATTGCGTAGAGCTGTGGAATAGCTGTGTCTAGGTGAGTTTAGAGTCTAAACTCACCTAGACACAGCTATTCCAAACATCTAATGTCTAAACTTTAGACATTAGATGTTTGGAATAATGCGAATATGATAGGATATAGAATCTTTTATAAATGGCGAGAATATATAAGAGGGAAGGATTGTGATATATATATATATATATATATATATATATATATATATATATATATATATATACAGCTAAATATTATAGTTCATAGTAATATGTGTAATACAGATATTAACAAAAACACAATTTTATTATTCGTGTTTTCTGCTTGATATTCCATGTTGGAAATAGTTATTCAATTCCGCTGTCGGCTATAATACCATGTGGTAGTTTCATTTTTCTTTAATAGTTCTGTTCCTTATTCGGTATCTGCTTATGTTGGGCGTAGGCTTAAAAATTATACCGTCCAAATGGTGGCTTGCCGGTCGATTCATATTTTGAGACGTGTTTTGAAGTTTTTCACTACATTCACTAATATAGCGGGCGAAATTCCTTCATTTTTTTCTTTAATCTCCTCGTTTAGTTGGTCCAAGGATCGAGGACGATGTTTGAAAACCTCGGCCTTGAGGTACCCCCCAGAGAAAGCAGTTCGACTATATGATGAACCGTAAAGAAAAGTCAAAATTCGCAATTCGAAATTTTTCGCGACAACAATACCTTCCTGATACAGCAGTGCTATATTCGGAATGTAAAATAGACTAAACATATAATGATAATACAAGCAACGAACAGTATAATGAATTATATAATAGTAATTCCTTGTTGGAAATAGTTATTCAATTCCTTAATAGTTTTGCGGTAGGTTCCTTATCTTTTTATGTTGGTTATTGCTCCATCTTTTCCTCGCCGAGAGTATAAGGCACTCCTTCTCCCGACGGGTGACATCTATTTGCTATTTTCACCATTCTATCATCTGTCATTCGGTCGAAGTGTTCATTTCATTGTCACTTTCTTTAGAGTACTCATTCGTTGATGCCCTCTCCTTGCATGCTTGTCTGGTCTCCCTTCTTCTATGTCTATAGTATCTTTCCTGAAATTCGTCGGATTATATTCATTTCTGTCGTCTCCATTGGCTGTTTTGATTTGGATGTCTTGATTCTGATGTACTTCTTTATTGGTCTTATATATTGGTATGCAGTGGTCTTATCGTCGCTTTATAGATTCTTGGTTTCGTGTCTTGGTATTCACGTATTTGTTTCGCCAGATTAGGTGACTAAAGCAGCTGGCTACTTTATTTGCTTAGGCTATTTGTTGTTGTACTTAGTATTCAACACTGTCATATCTGAACATAATTTCTTGTTGTATTATTTGTCCGTTCACTTCCAGTTTACATTTCAGGGGTTTTACACGTGGTTATGCATTTTGTCTCTACGGTTGAGATTTCTATATTGTATTGTTTTGCAGTTGTTTGCAATATATTTAGGAGCCTTTGGAGATCGCCTTAATTTCCTACACATAACAATGAACTTTAACACACATTACCCATTCGGTATCCTTTTCCAAGACGTACCTTTTCTTATTAATTCGTCCAATCTTATATTAAATAGTAGCAGTGTTTTATTCATGCGTTTGCCGCTGTGTGTTCTCACTGGCCGGATCCTTAGGGATTATCTTCTATGTTACCTCTTATTTATCAAACTTTTATATATATATCTTCTTTTGCGTTTATCGGATCTTTGTCTATATTTTCTGCTAATCTATTATGATACAGTTCCTTTGTTGATTCCTGCCAAAGTGTTTATATTTATTTTATCATTTGTCGTTGTGTCCTTCACCTACTTTCATTTTGAACCGAAATTTTCCAAGCACTAGACCAGTGTTCATTGTGTGCCGCAATACAATGTTGTGCCGCGGTCTTTAGACGGTGTGCCGCGGAAAAATGCAGCGCAGGCATTGAAACACTTAAAGCTATTAAGAGAAGAAATGAACACTTATTTTCTTAAATGTGACTAACATCGAATACTAAACATCTTTTTATATTATTTTGTTTTTAATAATAAATAAATATTTAATAAATATTGGTTTTTTTCTAGGGTGTACCTCAAAAATTTCTTGATTTGTTACAGAAACAGAACAGCAACAGTTTGCGGAACATTGCACTAGACTATGATCGCTTCCTACATTCACAGATTTTAGTATTTGGGTGAGGTGGACCTTTCTGTTTGTGACTATGAAGTCAATCATAGATTTGTATCCTCTGGTATTTTACATTTAAATGTACTTGTGCAGGAAGTAGGTATTGTTTATTCTTAGCTCGTTTTAGGCACAAAAGTTGGTCATTAGTTCGTTTCTTAACTCCGGAAGTACTTGTTTACCTGTGCGTGCATTGAAGTCTCCTAGAAGGATCCTGCGTTCTTCATCAGGAATTGAGTTGACGATAATTTGAAGATATTCATAGAATGATTCTATTTGATGTTTTGGTTTGGTGTCCTCAGGGAGGTAGACAAAGAGGCGACTATCCGTTCGAAGATATATTGTCAGCTATCTATGTTGTCTTTGTATTTATTAATTATAAGTATGTCTGCACGTGCCGTAGCTCGTTTGTCTTTGTACCGTATATAAGCACATAATTTCAATATTGTTTCTGGCCTTTTTTTTCTTCTTTATTTTTTGGAGTCCGCAGATATAAATGGTTCTTTCATTTACTACTATTATGGCCGAAACTAAACTCAATCTTTTCAGTTCTTGGACACTAGTTAAAAAAAACAAACTTATAATCAAAATTTTCCAATTTCCTTCTGGCATCTAGTACACTGATATGTTTCGTACTAGGATCAGTAAAAAAATTAAGTTGTATAATTTTTTTTTCGACCCAGCCCTAACATTGAAATATCGAGATATGAGCGTAAGTGTTAAAAATAAAAAATTAAATATTGAAAGAAAAACTTGTAGAGATAGAGAGATATTTTACATTGTCATATTGTTAGAAACATTGCATAATTTTTGTCAAATCAATATACTTGTCGGTACAGGGGCAAAATATAAATCGAAAAGTGACTGAGTCTCCTCTAAAATCGGAATATTAGGATATGAGCATAAAAGTTAAAAACTAAAAAAAATAGAAAGAAAAACTTGTAGAGATAGAGACTTTCCATTTAACATTGTCATATTGTTAATGAAATTGTTATTCAAAATTACACAAAGTTTATTGTGTAATTTTTTTTCAAATTAATATCATTGTTTGTACAGGATCAAAAATAATAATTTACGTTACAACATATATTATACAACAACGCCTATAAAAATTACTTTTACCATCTATATGCTGACGATACTCAGCTAGTAAGTAAGTAGATATATGCCACGCGGTTCGTAACATTAATGTAGATTTAAGAGCTGTTTACGGGTTTTAAAAATCACTGTTTAATTATTAACAGTGTAAGTGATCTTTAGGTCAGACACCCACTTTCCTGGCAATCAACCTAGAGGTCTCAACTTGGCAACTGATCCTCATCTACCTGATGAGGAAGATTGGCTGCAAGCTGACCAAATGATAAGTATAACTAAAATAGAATGGGCAATATCAAGCTTTTCATCTTTTAAGTCCCCAGGACTAGATGGAATATTCCCAGCACTACTACAATGGGGGTTAACCTACATTATAAACACATTGGTGTACATATTTAAAGGTTGCATTACTTTTAGGTACATACCCAATACATGGAGAGAGGTCAAAGTGACCTTTATACCCAAACCAGGCAAAGTAGATTACACACTTGCCAAGTCATTCAGGCCCATCAGCCTAACCTCATTTCTATTGAACGCTGGAAAGGCTCTGTGATCGTGAAATCAGGGACGGGCCGCTGAGAACGTACCCCATACATCCGAAACAGCATGCCTACCAACCAGGACGCTCAACGGTGACAACTACATCTGGTGACCTCAAAGATAGAGGAAACACTAGAGTATAAAAGTTCGTTGCTTGCCACCTTCATTGATATTGAAGGTGCTTTTGACAAAACAACATTTAAGAGTATCGATAATGCTCTAACATCTCACGGGATTCACCCCACTATTAGGGGCTGGATAAAAAATATGCTTGGTCTAAGAACAATCCAAGTAACAGTAGATGACGTAACATCAAAAAAAGTTGCAGGAAGAGGCTGTCCTCAAGGTGGAGTCCTCTCACCCCTTTTATGGGACCTTGTAGTTGATAGCCTCCTCCTGGAATTAAACAACTCAGGATACATGCCGTTGGCTATGCCGACGACATAGTGATCATGATAAATGGCAGTTTTGAAGGTGTACTCTGTAGTCTCATGCAGAGTGCCCTACAGATTGTTGAGAACTGGTGCGATAGCCATTCGCTAACAGTTAACCCAAAAAAGACTGATATTGTTTACGAGGAAGAGGAAACTCGAGCTCATGAACATGCCCACTCTTTTTAAGGTCCCTCTGACTCTCACAGATAAAGTAAAATATCTAGGATTAATCATGGATACAAAACTGAACTGGAATGAGCATATAACATCCAAGCTGCAAAAAGCTTGCATCTCATTCTGGCAATGATGCAGGGCGGTTGGTAAAACATGGGGCCTGTCTCCCAAGATCACCCAATGGATATATACCGCGATCATAAGACCAACTATCGCATATGGTGCAATAGTCTGGTGGTCGAAAACCAAACAAGTTACAACAATCTCAAAGCTATCACACATCCAGCGGATGGCGTGTCTTGCCATCACCGGCGCTATGAGAACAACGCCCACAGCAGCTCTTGAAGCAATGTTATGTCTACAACCACTCGACCTTCTAATAAGGGAGACTGCAGTAAAAACAGCATTAAGGCTATCTTCACTCAACCTGTGGCATGATAAAGGTAGAATCATTGGACACAGGAGCATACTGAGTGAAGCTATCAAACTAGACCCCCTCATAGAAGGTAAGTGCGACAGAATTCTACCAAAATACAGTTTTGTCAAACACTTTCAGACCATCATCACAATGGATGGTATCCCACAAGGCGCCAACATAACCATGTATACTGATGGATCCAAAACTAAGACGAGGGCTGGCTATGGAATTTTCTCACCAGAACTCGATCTCAAGATAAGTGCACCACTTGGAAGACTCGCGACAGTCTTCCAAGCGGAATTAACAGGAATACTAAAATGTGTTCAAATTTTAGCTGAACGGAATATTAAGGATAAACATGTCCAAATACTCACCGACAGCAAAGCAGCTCTAAATGCACTAAATGCCAACACATGTGTGTCGAAAGAGTTATATTCATGTCTACACAGCCTGGAGGAGCTAGCTAAATATAACAAACTAGAACTCTGCTGGATAAAAGGACATAGTGGCATCAAGGGGAACGAAATAGCAGATGAACTTGCCAGGAAGGGATCCTCACATCCTCTAACAACCCAAGAGGATAAAATACTTTCTGCAGGTACTCTGAAAAAAATAATAGAGCATAGGACACTTGCTCTACACAAGGTAAGATGGCGAGAAACGCCGGGCTGCAAACAATCAAAGGTTGCAATTAGGCAACCTTGTAAAATTGCAGTCACGGCCCGCCTTAACTTATCTAGAACCAGTCTGAAATTATTGACTAACATCCTAACCGGCCACTGCCGGCTAAACAAACACCTACACACGATGGGTCTGGTGAACAGCCCGTTATGTAGAGGGTGCAATGAAGAAATAGAAACAGCTGGGCATGTAATATGCCTCTGCCCAGCTCTAGTAATCACAAGGCATCAAATACTAGTGGAGTGCTGGCCTAGTATGGTCAGCATTGGCAGCTCCTCACCTGCCAGGGTTTTGCGGCTTGCACGCAAAATTGACTGGTGGCATGAGTGAGCAGCCTTTATAGGGAGGTTTCACAATGGGCCCATTTTGAGGCCTAAGTGTCTGTAGCTATGCTACCCTCCAGCCAACTATCCAGAACTATACAGAACTATCCAGATCTTTGGGCCAACGGCTCTTCGTAACAAAGTTCAGCATTGTGTTAATATTAAAATTTTCAAATAAAGTTCCGAACTTGTCGTCCTGTTAGATTGTGATTTCAGCTTCTCGTCGCTCATCACTATGTGCTTTGGTATAGCATACTGCTACCTAAAAGCAAGTAATAGTCACTTAAGTCCTGGTTTCCTAGCAAGCAGTGTCGATAAATGCTGCCGCTTTTGACGTCATTTACACGTTATAAGATATGTTTTAAGTACATGTAATTGAATAACTTACCAGATTCCAGTGTTCATCAATTCATGACATTTTCTCAATACTTTGAAGTATACCGCTCTCTGGATTACCAGATTTATTTAAATATACATAAAAGTTAGGTGTGACGTCAAAATGAGTTTTGTCGATACCGCTCCCTAGGAAACCAAGGCTTTACTGCATTTTTTTCTTGAAGTGCCGTCTTCAACAAATGTCATCATCACAATCTGAAAATGTGAACCTTATTCACTGCTACCTTAAATAGTTAGTCGAGGTACATCCGAACCAATATCGGAGGTTGCGTAGCCACGAAATTCTTCTCCTCCCAAGACTCCTGTTATTTTCCCTTGTATTATGAGCTTCAGAAGCTTGTACCGAGTACCAAAAACCAAAATTCTCGAGTTTTCTGGTTTTAATTGTTGTTAATATCTCCCTTTCTTCAGATTCTTCATCAGATTGACTTTTTGCCGGAATATTATCAAAATCGTTCTATTTTTCATATTTTTGATCGTATAAATGTCTTCTTATTTTGTTATTCTAATTTCTGTTTCTTCTTCTGTTGGTGATCTATTCTGCCCCTTAGGTCTTACGTCTTTGGCTAGTTAAATATACTCTTGCCATCTACGTAGTTTGGCTTAGATGCCTGTGATGATATAGACATTTGTGTCTACCAGAACACTACACTATGCCCTTTTTGAAGTTACAGTTATTTCTTTTATCGTCTTGCGCATGATAAAGATATCGTATTTTGCAGACTTTCTTGTTACTCGCACTTTTCATTCAAACATGTTTACTTTGCTTGGCAGATATTTTTCGTAATTTCTCTATGTAGTTCTTTATCTTTGTCTGCATCTGTTGATTTATGACTTATTCTTCATTCCATTGGGTTTATTATTTCTTCATCACGTCATCCAATTATTTTGTATCGTTATGTTGCTCAACTTTTATCATGTCTCGCTTGACAGTCTCTCATTTGATTTTGGGTCATTAATATTTCGAATTTCTAGGGCACCGTAACCCAAATCGTCCCCTGCCAAATTATTCAGGCATATCTATTGCTGTTTAAGTGGACGCATAGGTCGTATTTCAACCTTGCCCGTAGAATGATTAGCGGAAATTTTGTGCTTTAGAACGGGTGATCTGCCTTCCGGCATCTGGCAGTCAGTTTCTCGGTATTTGGGCACCATTCGGATGCACAAGATATTTGTTGGCAACATAGCAAATGTGATCTACATTTAGAAATACCAATCAGCATAAAGATTAAACTGTCACTCAGCCCAAATAGTTTTTCCTTTGAAAGTCCACCCCCTCGATACCTTCCCTATTCCAATTCATAGTCCCAGCAAGTCCGTATGTCTTCCTTTGTCGACCTTTGCATTCAAGTCGCCCATCATAATGCATATCTCGTGTTTCTAAATTGACTTAATCAGGGCTTAAATAGAAGACTTCATATCTCCCTCGTCCTTGTCTGTATTCAGTATTTTCCTGGTGAAATCTGAATTTAAGCCGTATCGAAGTTCATCTTGTCCGCCTCAGTCCAGTCTTAGTGGTTGCCGCTGCCCTTCACCATTAGAAGTGCTTATTACTGCTGGTACGGCTCGCCATGTCACTGTAGTATTTCCAGAATTAGCTTTTTCCAGGGCCTAACCACTAGATCCTGTTGACACTGCCGCTAAATTGTCCATGATTACTTATTCATCGAAAGTTTCTCGCATATTTCGCAACTAACCATTATAACTAATGGCCTGTCTTTAGTTTTGTATAATTCTGGAAATAAATACATTTATTATCAATATTATTATTATTAATATTATTAGCATTAATATAAACGTCGAGATTTGCAAATAAACGAGTAGTCAAATTTCTTTCTAAAAAACGTGCGGATTTTTTCCCCAGAGCACTATACCTCTCAAATGAACAATTTCAAATGTTGGTCAACATTTTTAGTTAAATCATGCGCAATACATAATCGTAATGAGCAAACAAATCTGAACACAAACATGTATAAATCCAATATTGCACCCATAAGAAAAGTTATAGATGATAGCTGTTTCACACGCATCTTAGTAGCGTATGACAGCAGATTTGGATTTGTCATACGAGTACTCTAATAATGTATGTATGTCATTATTCACAGATTAATGATCAGTATAAAAATGGACAACTTTGCCTTAAAATATTGGATTGTTAAGGCGTCTACTTTGTGATAATTCATTTTAAAGGATAAATAAAACGATTTTTTACTATGTTTTTTATCACACTTCAGTTACACTTTGCAACTAGTTTCGGCTAAGCTCTAGCCATTTTCGAGCTCCTCCGATCGGAGGAGCTCGAAAATGGCTAGAGCTTAGCCGAAACTAGTTGCAAAGTGTAACTGAAGTGTGATAAAAAACATAGTAAAAAATCGTTTTATTTAACTTTGCCTTAATTTAATCGACCACGTGTAACAAAAATGTAATAAAAATTAAAAAAAGTAAAGTACAAATGGTTTTGTTTATATTTTTAAAATAAAGAATAATACAGTAAACGCCTTGATACTCAAATTTTCTTCTTTAATTACTATAATAAAGTAGTGTGCATTGACCACATCAGATTATATTTTAATTATCCGCAACCTAATAATAATATAATAATGTTATAATGTATAATATAAATTTATAATCGGTTGTCGATTATTATAACACTACACACCAGACTTAAAATATTCCAATTGTCGCCGAAAGGTAGGAATTATTTTCATAAGTGTTGCATAAATTAGAAATTACTATATCTAAATTACTGAAGTCCATTTGGGCTCCCATATAAAAATGTAAACCGTGTATCAGCAGCCGGCGAATTAAAATGTGTTAGTTAATTGTAAATTAATGCACACTTGTATCCATAACCCTGTCTTCTGAAAGTAAGTTTTTTTTACTTAAACAGAACTAACCTTGTTTCCTTCTTTTGTATCCAATTACAAATAAATATTCTGCCTACATAGCGATGTAAAAATGGAAAGTAGCATCAACTATTGTTTCTTATAAATTATAAGCTTCAGATTATATCCAAGTACATATTTGTCATTTATGTTGTATTTTGAAAATATGGCACTGATATATAGCAGGTATGGCTAACTTTTGTGTACATAAGATCCAATTTTTTTATCTTAAAAATGTGACGCAATCGACTTATTGTCATTAGTGCTTAATTTATCAAGTAATCTGATGGGTTTTTAAGTTAAAACGGTCGATAAAAACTGGCTTCGCGATCGACTTGTTGGCCACCCCTGATATATAGTATAAGTTAAACATAAAAACTATAATGCAAATATAATTGACTGTTAAATTCTAAAATCCCTTAGGGAATATCCTACATCAAATATAATATAATAATTATGACATAGTTTTAATGCCGTGGTAAATTACGTTGCTGGAACTATAGTAAGTAGAGACAAAGATAAATAGTACCTATAAATTAAATAAATTGTCAGTAATATTCAATCCCCACAACAGTTGACGGCATTAAAACAAAACTTATTAACGCAACAATAATAAATTGTTAAATTATAAAAAAATAATTAAAACCTATTAAGATGTAATTGGATAAAGAAGGCAGAACTTGGGAGTTATTAATGTCCCGGAAAAATATCATTTCATATTTAATGAATAATTTAAATTAATTACGGACACGTACTTAATATTCAAATTGCGAGTAGCCCGACGAAAAATGGGCCGTACCAAGGCCCATAAAATGATTTCCTCTATCGGCATCGAATCTCCTGCATGAATATTTATTCAATCGGTTCGCGGTACGAAATTACGGTGTATTATTAGTGGCGAGTTTGTTTTCGATAAGCATCGATATTTACACGTTAAATACGGCGACGGCCCCCGTCGTGTGATATAATGCGGTTGCGTTTTTCAATTCTAATATGGAGTAGCGTTGGTAGCGTATAAATTTATACAGATAATAGGGCTGCGTTTTAATTAGGTGCTTTTGTAATTGGTGTGTTTATCTAGGACCACTACTGTTTTTAGTATAAGATTTGGATCAAGTCTTGTGAATAATTTGTATGGAAAAAAATTAATTATACGTATTAATAATATTTTGATATATTTGATTTATGGATGCAATTAAATTATTCATACTTGTATGTTGGTTAGAATAAAGCTGGTAATATTTTCTAGACGCGTTTTTGAAATAATGCACACATCGTGTGAAAACAAACATTATATCATTGTGTCCCTAGGATAACAAATTGCTCTATAAATAGTAAAAATGTATAAATTATAATTGTTTATAGGACACATTTTATAAACAATATGCATATGCATCGCCGTATGTAAATGATACGCATGGTGTGACCGGTAGCGATAGATTAATAAGAGTCGCGTTCGTGTGCACAAGCACGATCCGAAAAAAATGCACGTAAAATAAAGGCACAACATCACGCCAAGTTGGTGCTTTTTCGTGTTAGCGGATATTATATTTTCCGCGAAGTCGAAAATATAAATAAGCACACGGGGCCGTTTCAAATGACTGCCATTCGAACGAACGTCTCGCAGCTGTGGAAATTATTGCTGCCACATTTTCACATGTATTTGCAAGCATATTTTTGAATATATTAATTGAAATTTGTCGCGCATTAATTAAGTGTTATTACTTGCGTTTAAAAATCTTAATGGCTTCCTTTACAAATTATATAGGCAATTTAATTGCTGCGTGTGTAATTGGTAATTATTTTTGATTTTATAGTTATCAAACAACACATCGTTGCAGATGAAAGTTTATAAACAAGCGAAAATCGGATACAACTAATTTAAGATTTCAACACGCACAAATTAACATATCGATGGCATAGATGTTAGAACGTTTCTTAGAAAATGTACAGTAAGCGTAGGTATAGCGTTTGCTGTAAATTTCCTACAAAATGTAGCATTAAAAAATAGTAATATAGACTTTTTTAGTTTGACAAATTGAGACAATGTATAGAAGTACCTTTCTCAGTATCCTAGTGGTTAGAGACGCCGGCCGTCTCGTACTGAGCATTCGGGAGCGAGGATTCAAGCCTAAGCTAATCACCGTTCGAAGTGTTTCAAAAGTTGTATTATAATTAAGATAAATACCGGGTGATCAAACTTATTACCGGCCTTTCGACTGACAGCCCTATACCGTTCATTTTGTATAGAGGAAGTTACAAATATTATACTTTTTTCGTATACATAACTATACTTTGACAACTAACGGGTTAGGCTTAAAATGAAATAATATATTTTTATAATTTTGTTTATACATAAAACAAAACTCTGACCAGTATTCAATTTGGGAAGAACTAGGGTTGGCTATATTTCACCACTCCGCGGCATTTTGGTGCCTGCAATTTTCAACTGTTTCTATACAATTAATCGAAATAAACTAATAATGCCGCATATTGATGTTAAATAAATGCCAAATATAATTCATATTAATATTTACTTGTAGTTCGAAACAAATTATTGGCCACTATAGAGTTTCACAAACCCTAGGTTTGATAGAATTTAATGGCTATTCTGGATTCTACATCCAGTAAATCTACTTAGGGTTTTACAATTAGAACATAAATTGTTAAATTCTACATAATAATTATACTTATTTGGTTGCTTTAATCTACAATATAATTTTTTTCATTATAATTAGATGAATAAGTTCTTTTGTAAATCATTTTAGGTAGTTGCTATTATTACAATTTTTTTAAAAGGTATGAACAGATTTGATATTGAAGCGTACAAAGTATCATACTGCGAAATCATCGCTTCATTACATCGTTTAGAGCATCTGGCGAAGCCTTCCGAATCCCGTTCTCCATCCTCTTCTGTCCATTTAATCTTCTTCTTGGAGATTTCTCTCGCTTATAGCTTTTCGGATTTCATCTTGCCAGATTTTTCTAGATAATCTCCGCATTCTTCTGCCGTTGGATTCCAATGCATTGGGCAGTCGCTCTTCCCCCATCCTTCCGACATTACCGAACCAAATCAGTTGAGGCCATTCATTACAGTATCTGGGTATTTAATAAACTCTCGTATACTGTCGTTTGGTATTCTTTCTATTTGAGAAACCTTTGCTGATCTTCGTAGAGCGTCCATTTCAACGGCTAAAACTTTTCTTTTCAACTGCTGTTATTGTCCATGTGTAACAGCCATATGTGAGGATACTTATGTCTGTGTGACTGTGTTGTAGATTTGTTTCTTTCTTTTCTTGGATACTGGCTTTAAGCAGAAAACTAGATAGCCAATTTCTCGACAGGCCTGCTTATTCCGCTATTATGTTATTGGTTGGTCTTTTCCCCGTCTATCAAATATAATGCCCAGACATTTGTATTGCTCACATCCTGAAATCACTTCCCTTTTATTTCCAATTGCAAGTCACTCATTTCGATTCGCTGAGGTACTTTATTTGGTGATATACATTGTTAGCTACGTACTCCTCCTGTAGTTATCATGCCCTATTCGAGATATTCCTTTGATTGTGCTAGCACCTGGTCGTCGGCAAACTTCAGAGTGTATAACGGTTGCTCTGCCACTCCAACGCCCATTCTGCTGTCCATCATTCGTTTCCATAAATCCAAGGCCTTCTCTATCTAGATATTAAATAGAGTTGGCGATAAACCACAACCTTGTCCTAGCTCTTTCCGACTTGAAACCTTTACTCGTGATATAGCTGTTGAACTGCTTTTATAAGGGTTTCGTTTATACTGATTTCAGGCCAGAGTTGCGATACTGGGATAATATCTTAGGATTTTTGTACATCAATAAACTACAGGTGAGGTACCTTGCGGTATGCTACTTGTTTAACTATAATTTGCTACGGGCAAAACGTATTATCTAGCACATAATCCGCTTGGTTCATCCGCAGTAGATGATAGTGACAGAAATGCAGATATAGTCACATTCGTGTCGGTTCCCTTTTATGAATATTGGTGTAGTATGAGTTGTTTTTCATTCCACTGATATATCATCTCCGTTACTGATCTTTTTCAAACATGGTTGCCATTAGATCGGAAAGTTCTATGATGCCACATTTTATCAGCCCACTGGTATATTACCTGGTGCCGAGCATTTTCCATTTTTCAAGGATTTTACAAATTTTGGTCTCCTTGTGTAGTAATTCTTCGGTTTGCTATTTTTTCCGCTAGATGTTCTGGCCTTTCTTTTGAGAATAGTTTACTTCCATATGCGTTCCATGTTTCCAGTGATGTCGTTAGTAGGTGTATAATTTCCTTCCTTGATGTTCTAGTAGCTTTGGGGTACAACTTCTGCCACTTATGTATGTGTTATCTTTTTGGGCTATAATGCTTTCCTATACTAGCCTATGTTTTTCTGTATATAATGTTAAATCCTCGTTGCTTTTGGTGGTTATCCATCCGCGGACAGTTCCTCTTTCACTTCGATTTCTTTTCCGATGTTTCTATTCCACCAGTAGCTGCTAATCCCACTGTTCACGGGGGCCATTTCCCCCTGTGCTTCTGTCGTCGCTCAATGAATTGCTTTGATTATTTGCTGGTATAGCGCAGTACCGTTCCTGCATGTAGGTAGTTTGGAATTAAGTCTCTCAATACAGATGTTTGGTGCATTCATTACCGAGGCTTTTGAGATTATATTTAGTTTGGTTATTATTATAGTGTACTACTATTCAACTATTTCTGCTGTTTTACTATTATGTAGTGAAATATTGTTTTAAAGGTCTTGTTATTTGTGTCTATGTGTATTTGTGAATGTCCTTGCGCTGGAAGAATCTATTCGTTAACACATATCATTCTTATCACATAGATCTTTTAGTCTTTGTCCGTTATCGTTAACGTTCTCTTCACCATATTTATAACTTATGGGATTACCTGTCTGCTTATGATGTTTCTGCCTTGTCCTGTGTCCTTGATCTTCGTTGGGAGCATATACGCCGATAATGGCTATTCTATTTCACAGTAATGATATATTTCATCGTCCTCGGCTTCCTTCTATTTTACCCACCATTACTTTATGGTTTAGTAGTTCCCGATTTTTGCTCATGCGACGTAGAAGTTCTTCATTGCCTACACCAGATGTCTATGAGATCTTGATTAATTCAGGCAGCACATCTGCTCCTACTACCTTTCATCGACGCTCAATACTGACATCTTGAT
This sequence comes from Lordithon lunulatus, assembly GCA_963942505.1. NCBI lineage: Eukaryota > Metazoa > Arthropoda > Insecta > Coleoptera > Staphylinidae > Lordithon > Lordithon lunulatus. Next base: position 49,652,257 of record OZ012666.1, on the reverse strand, counting down.
TGCATAGGAGGGCGCGCATATTTTTGAATACAGTTCGTGTCATTCCTATTTTAGTTTTTATTTCGAGATCTAAATTCCACTCTTGCGCCCAACATTGTCCTAGGTATTTAAATGTGCAAATTCAAACTTCTTCTCTTTTGTTTCCAGTATATAAATATTGTTTATAGTCCGTATGTCCTTCGAATCAATTCCTGTTATCGAAGGCTCTCTCGAAATCTATAAAGCAGATACGGTCTAGGGATTTTGGTATTAGTAGTTGACTAGCAAATAGAGCTTCTCTGGCCCCAAATGCATTTCTATAGACAAATTGTGTACTATTAATACAAGGTTCCAAACCTGCCTGATACGTGTCTGGATTGCTTTTAGGAAAATCTTTGTGCAAATTATTGTGCAATGATCTTTACACCACAACTTCAACCATTTTTTGGCATTTCACCTCTATTGTATATTTTTTAGAAAAAGAACATATAGAGACAGTGCATAACTTCAAGTACCTAGTAAGTATCATCACCGGCCAACCAGATAGGGATTTTACAAGAATAAAATGTCATGGGTGGAATATGTAACATACGAAGAAGTGCTGTAAAGAGCGAAAGTACGTCGAGAATACGTTACAATGACAAAGCGTAGGAAAATGGCATACCTTGGGCCTATTTTGAGAGGAAATAGATCCCGAATTCTAGAACTAATTATGAATGGTAAGATAGAAGGAAGAAAAAGTGTAGGAAGAATGTAAACTTTTTGTTTAAAGAAGATACGAGACTAAACAGGCAGACGATCCAACGCATCGAGGAAGCCTGCCGGAAAGAGCTCTGTAGGGAGGTCGACGATGAGCCGTGCCGCAACAAGTTCTCGCACAGACAAAAGTAAAAATATAACAATATGTACTGAGAGATATGAATGCAAACGTAGCAAAGAAGCATCGACCGTTGGTTGGTACGTTTTTTATGGTGAAGCAATATCACAAATACTTTCTTTGATCTACCAAAACGATTTTAGCAGCCAACTTTATATTTACTTCGCCATTTCCCTGCCCTACATTTTAATACAAACCGAGCAACTTGTTTATTGTTTGTATGTAGTCATTTGTACTAACCATAACATGTGTTACACGTAATTAAAATTATATGTACAATATAACTGTATATTTAGCAACAAAATTACAAATACACATTTATGTGTAGTTCAGTAGGTATTGATGTAGCATAGTTAAATGCATAATAATAATAATAATAATAATTTTTCATCTAAATGTACAAGTTTTACCAAACTGCGTTAACTCACTGGAAATGATAAACGACAACGACATTGGCATTGTGTGTCTATGTGAGCATTGGGTACGAGAGGAGTCAATACCAACAATGCATATACACATACATATACGAAAAAATAATCAACATGTAGAAAGGATATAAATCCAGAATCACTAAATAATGTAACATTAAAGTTACAGGAATTAGTCTTTGAAATATCTGCATGTTATATCAAGAAAGGGATTTTTTAGTACTGACTACCTACCGATCACCACCACAAACTCATAAATTATCTAGAGCACCTAGAAAACGTATTAACATATGTATACAATACATTTGATACTCGTATTAATGTGGGTCTTATCGCTGATTTTAATCTTGATCTATCTAAAAATGACAAACACAAACAGGACCTAGTAAACTTGCTTCGAACATTTTATATATATATATATATATATATATATATATATATATATATATATAACATCTTCACTATCATAGAGAGCTACGTCTATGCTCAGATCACGAAATCGCGAAGGGCTGTCTATAAACATTTACATAACAACAAATTAAAAAATAGCACAAAACTGATCAGAACATTTAACAAACTAAATCGTGACTTGTTTAAGTTTAATGTAGAAAATGAAGACGGGTTAGAAGTTTATGAAGTAATTAGTACAAGTTATAAATATAACCACATCTTATCTGCCGAAAAATAGAGTCTGTATTTCCACTAAAGTGTAAAAGTGTGTGAAAAACTCACCTGATATTGTCCAAATGGCGGAAAACCTAAAGTCCAAGTGTGAGACCTACAGACAAACAGGCGATGAATATATAAAACATCGATATATAAGCTATAAACGAATTTACAACAGGACAACTGAAAACTGCAGAAAGCAAATAAACATAGACATCAGGGGGTCAGAAAATAAAATTAAAACTCTCTGGAAGATTATCAACACAGAAACTAGTAACTCAAAATCCAATAAATCTAATGCTGCGACAACGAATATGCCATCAGCAGATGAGTTTTATGCTTTCTTTTCATAAATATATGCAATAAACTAAATATAACTTTCCTGCTGAGAATCTCTTAGGAGAACTACTAAGTCGAAACAATTCTATCTTTTTTTCTTCAACAACCGCTGAAGAAATTTTGACTTGACAAACCAATCTACATGTGATATATGTAACATTCGTACAATGTTACTCAAAGAGGTTGCGGAATCCACTTTCTGATATATTCAATACAGTATCACTGAAAGAATATTCCCAGAGAAAATGAAAACTGCTAGAGTCGTACAAATTTATAAATCAGGGGACAGGTTAAATCTATCGAACTATAAACCAATTTCCATCCTGTCTTCACTATCCAAAATTTTTAAGTCTCTTATCTCTATAGGAATAATAAAATTTCTTGAAAAAATTAACCTATCACCGAACCAATACGGATTCAGAAAAAATAAAAGCACACCAGATGCCATCCTCAAACTTTTAAACAACATCACATCAGCTTTCGAATATCATAAAATTGCAGCAATAGTACTATGTGATCGCAACAAAGCCTTCGATTGCATGTCACACGATATAATTGTTAAGAAACTGGAGCATTATGGTATTCGTGAGTTGCCCTGGAACTAATATCTTTCTATCTACATAATCGCAGGCTGCAGGTACTACATGAGAGTGGGAAGAGTCAGGTTATTTCACAAGGAGTGGGAAAATTCCTGGGTATTATACTAGACAGCCGGCTCACATCGAGAATATTTTAACTAAGGTAGCCAAGTCAACCTATGCTATAAGGAAAAATATCTGGTGTGGGCACCATACGACTTTCCAAATTACATGACCTATTTCATTTTGTATAACATTTTCGACATTTTCAACTTTGGGGCTTTTTTAATTTTTTTGATATTTTGACTTTTATGACATTTTTTGACATTATTATATGTTTTTGACATTTTCTGACTTATTTAATATTGTTAAATTTTTCTTAACTTTTTGTACTTTTTTGTTAGTTTTGGCCTTTTTAATTTTCTTGGCTTCTTTTGTCATTTTATACTTTATTGACTTTTCGACGTTTTTTTTGACATTTATATTTTTTTTTTACTTTTTTAACTTTTTGACTTTTTTGACATTTCTGATATATTTTTTACTTTCTTTGAAATTTTTGACACGTGAGATTTTGACATTTTGACTTTTTATCTTTTTGGCATTCTGACATTTTAGCATTTTTGACATTCTGACGTGTTAACATTTAGGCATTCTGACATTTTTACATTTTGAAATTTTGACATATTTACATTTAGGCAATTTCACATTTTCAAATGTTCACAGTTTCACATGAAAATGTAAAGTAATTATTAATGTATATTTTCAATACCTTACTACATTTAAGATGCGACAATTTTCGATAATTCCGCGCTTGATTTACGCCACGCCCGCTGACGTCACGCTGACGTCACGTATGTTATTCATTATTTGTGATATACGCCATAGGAAATCGCTATTATTGAGAAATCTTCTGTTTTAGTGAACCGAGCTTGCTCAAATTTCCACAGGGTCTCCGAAGCGCGGGATCTCACTCAATTTCCAAATTTGGTCGCGATCTGATGTGCCGTTTTCCCACCGTGAACGTTAAATGGTCCGGCACAGCGCCTAATTATGCTCCGCGCGTCGTGTTGATTGTGATTCCTTCGCTGTTAGTGAACAGATTGTCCTCAAATTTTCACTGGATCGTCCTGGATAGTGTCCGCAGATATTTGCCAAACTTGGTCGCAATCTGTTGTATCGTTTTCCCGGAATTTTGTTCACAGACAGACAGACAGACTGACTGACTGACTGACTGACAGACAGACTGACTGACATACATACCACACACAGACATCGCAAAAATCGGGTTTATTTCGACTATTATGGGCATAAAACGTAACGAAAATTGAATTTTTTTGCTAAATTGTACACGGCAACAATACCTTCCTTCTGGTGTAATTTTTTTCCCGGAAAGTTATCGCATATTTCCACAATCTTAGTTTGAAAACGTGAACACGTTTTCGGTAAAACAATACCTTCCTTTACATCAGTGATGTATTCGGAAAGTAATAAGTAAGTTAGTAAGTGAAGAAGCAATGAGAATGACCTATTTTGCAATTTTCCATATCAAAGCAACATATGTAATTATGGCCTGTGGTCGATCAGCTCATATGGACAAGGTTTCCAAGCAACAAATTACAAAATTACATTACATTACATTACATTACATTACATTACATTACATTACATTACATTACATTACATTACATTACATTACATTACATTACATTACATTACATTACATTACATTACATTACATTACATTACATTACATTACATTACATTACATTACATTACATTACATTACATTACATTACATTACATTACATTACATTACATTACATTACATTACATTACATTACATTACATTACATTACATTACATTACATTACATTACATTACATTACATTACATTACATTACATTACATTACATTACATTACATTACATTACATTACATTACATTACATTACATTACATTACATTACATTACATTACATTACATTACATTACATTACATTACATTACATTACATTACATTACATTACATTACATTACATTACATTACATTACATTACATTACATTACATTACATTACATTACATTACATTACATTACATTACATTACATTACATTACATTACATTACATTACATTACATTACATTACATTACATTACATTACATTACATTACATTACATTACATTACATTACATTACATTACATTACATTACATTACATTACATTACATTACATTACATTACATTACATTACATTACATTACATTACATTACATTACATTACATTACATTACATTACATTACATTACATTACATTACATTACATTACATTACATTACATTACATTACATTACATTACATTACATTACATTACATTACATTACATTACATTACATTACATTACATTACATTACATTACATTACATTACATTACATTACATTACATTACATTACATTACATTACATTACATTACATTACATTACATTACATTACATTACATTACATTACATTACATTACATTACATTACATTACATTACATTACATTACATTACATTACATTACATTACATTACATTACATTACATTACATTACATTACATTACATTACATTACATTACATTACATTACATTACATTACATTACATTACATTACATTACATTACATTACATTACATTACATTACATTACATTACATTACATTACATTACATTACATTACATTACATTACATTACATTACATTACATTACATTACATTACATTACATTACATTACATTACATTACATTACATTACATATTACATTACATTACATTAATACTAATAATATAAGTGTATAATTAATTGTGTCTGGCAGCAATATTTTTAAACATGTGTGTACAAATGAAACCATTTTCTCTCTACATAATCATATATTTGTAAACCAACTGCGTTTAGAGTCGATAAGTATCCCAAATAAAAAAAAACAATTGGAATTAAAAGAAACAAACATCTGCACCCATTAAAGCCTCAACAAAAAAACTTTTGAATAATATAATACCATCATACCGTATATTATATTGTAAGTTATAACAGTATTAAATAAAATGATTATATCTAAAATATGCTGAAAGGCTTAAAAAAATTGAACGCTTGCGTACCAATGCTACCCATTCCGACCATTTGTAATCATTTAATTGCTCCGTATATTCAATTAATATCGAATAAATTACCACGCACATTTAATTATAAATGAATGCGCTTATCATTTACTTTACCGCCCGGCACCCAAAATAATCATAATGATATGTATCAAAGTTGATGATCGCGAGTAATAAAATCGTGCGCTTCGTTATAAAAGGAAAAATAAAAATTCTACAAAGTCTACGAATTACCCTACTAATTCTATTTATGACCACTAGTAAAAGCTGTTTTTAATACACCATAAAACGCTTTAGTTATTCGAATTTTACAGCTTTAAGGCATTGAGCACAATCTTTATAACATCTGTGCGAATGATTCTTTTAATGCGTTCGCACAAAAGCAATAATTTGTTGTTTTCAAACAAATTGTATTAACGTCTGACGACTTGTCCAATAACACTTAATTGTCGCGGAAGTTGACTCAACTAATTGCAATGACTAATACAGCTCGTTAAATACACGCAGTTTAAATAATTTACGATTGTTTTCAAATAAAAACTCGAACACTGTGATTGGATTGAATTTACATTTAATTGCATCGAGGAAGGTGGTGTATTTTTTGTAGTAATCGTCCGCGATCCAAACAGGAGATTTTATTTATTTCCATTTCGGTTGGTGTAACACGGATAGAAATTCTTATTGTGCTGTTATGAAAAGAATTATATAGTTTGTGGAAGATCCTTTATCGCGCGCGTACACACAAAGAGAACGGAGTTATTCCGTTTAAAGTAGCAGGACCGTGTGGCAATTTTAATTACGGCCTGTCAGGTCGGTGTTTTATGAACTAGACAGACGGCCTAACCAAGGAATTAACTTGATTAATAATTCCACCATCACCTGCAATTTTTTGCAATTAATTAGTCAAATGCCGAGGCCTCACCTCAAAAAGTGTTCATCGGGATGCAATTATAATTACCAGTATTAACAAAGATCGTAAATATATACATAAACTATTGACCATCTGCGTTTATTATCGTTGAGGGAATAGTTGTATAGTGAATCCTTTTCGTGATGTTTCAATTATACACATTTTTCCGGTGCTGGTCACAATATAAAATATCGACCGCTTCCTTTGGTATTCATGATGCAATCCGATTCTCTAGCTGTCCGGATTATAATAAACACGGATTATACATTCATCATAGCCTTCGCTCTCTCCTCATTTTTGCATCCCTGCAGATGCCGCGTACTGGAATACTCAAATCCCATTAAAATAACAAACGCACAGGCATAATTCAAATTCTGCGAAACGTAATGGGTGCACAAAACCGTAACTCATGCAAACATCTTAATTACCGCATTCTTTACCACGAAAATATTTCACCCGAGTTAAATTAGGTTACCGTTTGTATGTTAATTTTTTTAATTCTTGCCGCCGATTGTGCACAGTGAGTGAGTGTGTATTACAGTGGGTTAACAATGCCGACTTGCGCTATGCAATTTATTTTGAATTAACATTTAAACAGTGATGAAATATAATAGCCGTGTCAGGTTATAACAAATACGTATAATGATAACGATTATAATAGTTGCCCACTTGCGGATTAGATTGGACGTAGGCTTGAACCATACGTTATTGTAATAGGGACGTTTTTTAATTCGATGCAAACAATGTCGACTTTCAAAGGATTATATTTCTTCAATCTGATAAGAACATCTGGTAATTTGTGGTGGTTTTGCAATGGAAGTAAGTTGCGACTTGAAGTATGGGGCTAATTGATGTCTATAGGTCATAAAAATGTTATAATTTCGTACGTGGTATCATTATTATAGAGCAACAACGACTCAAAGATGCAAAAGTTAAATTGATTTCCACAAGTTAAGATATTGAAAAACTATTTAAATTATAAATCTCTTTAATTAATGGTGCGTAATAATCTCTTCGATATAACTACATTGTATTATTGCAGAAACTAAAGTGATTTATAATCCTCATATTTTATAGTTGCAGATTAAACCATGTGCAGAAAGGGAATGCGTTTAAGTCGAAATAAAAGCATTAAGTATGAACGGCATAATTTGTAAGTAACTTTAACAAACGTCCGCGCTCGTGATGGTGATTTTCTCTGATGAAACAAGTCGACGAATATCCATAATTGACACGGAAACCTTTTAGCCCGCAAATTGTGTGACATTTGTCCGCAACAGATGACAAATGCGAATTATATATCAGCATAACGATGACGTGAGATTATTAACTGGATATATTATAATTTAATTGCCTTCGGTATAATGCGGCCAGCGATAAATTGAAAAGTACCATTGTATTTTGACAGTAAGCTATGGAACTGCACTGGAAATATTAATCGTTTGCCATTTACAGATCGAACAACGTGCATTCTATCCAGTCTTAATTAAATATCTCAGCATCAATAATATCCTTTCATTAATATAATAATCATGAATGTAATTAACAGGGAGATAACTTAAATGCAATTAATTTCATTGCGAGCCTTTGAAGATTTTAATTAATGGAACTAGTTTTAATTGATAATCGGTTTTAAAACTGTCGGCCATATTTTCTAACACGATCGTAACTTTTACAGCAATTTTCAATAAATTTTATATCCATTTATCTTTAATGATTATTTAATTTATGAGTATTAAAACACAGTATGCAACTATATATAACATATCATTTTATTAATCGAAAGCATTTGAATAAATCTAAAGATTTATAACTTCACAGGTATTATATCAATTATGGTCATAAATTTTATTTGAAATTCCAATTGCATAAAGTTCATTTTATTAATATACTGAGCTTGTAAGGAAAACTATATCGTAGTAAAGACAAAAAGTAAATAAATTAATAATAAAATAAGACAAAACATAAAGATTTATTGCATATCATCACTTCAGCAGCAACACCACACATCTAAAATTTTATTTGAGTTTGACAGGCGAGAGAAAAATTGATGATAAAATGTTTATTGGAGTAATTAAATTACTCCTGGTTCAAATCAATAAAATATAAGCAATAAAATAAAACATTAATAACTTGTAATCAGAGTAAAATAACCATAAGCATTTTATAATCCTGTCAACCCAAATAAAATTTTAGATGTGTGGTGTTGCTGCTTAGGCGACGATATAGAAAAATGCTATATCGGCGCTGAATAGCTTTTGATGTCTAATTTTATTTAGCGATGATGGTCTACTAGGGATCGCGGTTAATAACATTAGGTTTTAAATAATGGTTCAGCTTTTCTGTTACTCTAGTAGTGTTTCATCGTTTGGCTTTGTTGCTTCCTTAGTTCTTGCACGACTACCCGTGTTCTTTCTTGATCACCTAGTTCCTGTAGCTTTTCCTAATAGTTTTCCTATCTTGTACATCCTATGGTTGAATATGACATGGTGTAGGTCTTTCTTGCAGTTTATAACCCAAACGTTGTTCGTTTTAGGTTTAGAATAAAAGTAGTTATATACTTGTTTTGCGCTTCTGGTATGATCCATCCCCCTTAAGTGACTAAACTAACTTTTGTTTTGTTTTTCTCTTGCCACCCTGAGCGCATTCATCCTCTGCACACTCGCCAGGATTTGTCGGGTGCTTTGGTAATCCAACCATTCCTGTCTCTTCCCAGGTGGAAGCTCCGTACATGCTATCCGAGACCCGAGCCAGCATCCTCCTTTTATTCTGGCCCGGGTCTTTCGGGTTCGGCCTGATTACAGGCAGCGCTGTTGCACACCTATCAGACCTCGCGCCCGCCTCCACATGTTTCTAGAAGGCCAAGCTCTGTTCGACGACAACCTCCAGGTACTTGGACCTCATTTATCGTGATCACTTCGGTCCCGGTCCGGCTCATTAGGAACACCGCCTTCGTCTTCTCCTCCGCTACTTCTAGTAAGACATTCTACTGGCATGCTTTTATGATTGCTTCCCAACCTATGTTACTCGTTATTCTCTTGTAACATACTGCTTATGTTTCTGACAACACTTGTTCTAACAAATAGTTGAACAGAATTGCACAGGCGATAATAAGTTGTGCCAGGAGCTTAACTCTGGAGGTTTTTTAGGTGAGGGTGTCAATGATAATGCAATTTGTAATGGCGTCAGTTTGTCACAGAATCGTGAGTATTTTTGAAGTAGACACAAATTATAAGTTTTATTCCTAATATTTCTTTCTGTTATGATTTATTCAGATGAAATAGTTGCTCGATGTACGGACTGACTTGAAGCCGCCTTGATATTCACAAAGTTACTTTTCGATCGTCAGGTACATCGTTATAAGCCACTTTGAAAGAACCTTGCACAATGTCGGTAAAAAGAATTGCACGCTTCTTTCCAATCACTTGGTACCTTCTGTTCTTCTGTTCTTCTATTCATCCTAGATTTCTGAAGGATACTTTCCAGAGTTTCTAACATTACTTCCCTGTGTTTTTGAAGCATTTAGCCATTATGCTATCAGCTACCGGAGACATGTTGTCTTTTAGAATTGGGTTCGCATTTGGGGACCTTGATAGTGGAATACTTTGTTGAGGTTGCCTTAAACGGTAGCAGTGACGCCGAAAATTGTACGGGTTTAGGACTCTAGGCTCTATGACTCCCAAGTTGTGACCAGTTGGTGGTTCATTAAAGCAAGGCATGCGGAGGCCTTGCCTTTGCACGATTAAGTTCTGGTGTCCTGGCGTGCTAGCGGTTGTGGGTGGCTGTTAGATTCTTCTGACTGCTGGCAGTGGACGGCGACGACGTGGATAACACAGTAGGTGACTGAAATAGCCTTACAAAGGTGAGGTTCATGAAGGGCGCTGATCTGAATGTTCGGATGAAACTGGAGCCGGTAGACCGATTCTGGTAGCGGCGACGGTTGAGTACTATTGCAACGACGTTCTGGATGGCGAACTACAAGGCAAGATTGTGGACTGGAGTTTAAGCATAGTACGTGCTAGTTAGGGGGCAGGGTTGACCCAGAGGTTCATGGAGGCAATCAAGGAGTTGTGGTCGCTTCCGATCGCATGGCAGAACCTGGGAATAGGTCCAGGGTATCGCCCGAATGGAGAATATTGTCGATTTGCAATCCGCCGAGACTGTTTAGAACGGTCAAGTCGAATCCGGGGCGATGTGGACAGCGTATTCAATAGACCGGAGCCTCGCGAGGTGGTGTGGTCCTCTAAGGGCTTATGGGGTGCGTTGAAGTCGCCGAGAATGACTACCCGGGGCAGCGAAGCGAGAAAGTGGGAGTGGCGAGGGTCAGAGCGAGGGCTTGTCGCGACAGAGGATGAGAATATCCTTGCTGCTGAATTTGTGGGAGGGTGCGAGATTTGTCTCCTGGATAGCTAAGACTTTGATATGTTCGTGAACTATAAAGTCACGAACGCCAAGCTTCTTGGAGTACAAACCGCAGATGTTTATGGTACCGATCTTGGTGTCAGGCCTTTTAAGTATAGGGCGAGAAGAGCTATCTGATAGGCAGTTATGTAGAAGACTGAGGGATGAGGTCAGCTAATGGATGAATGTGCTAGAAGGCCTAGTTTAGATCGAGACCGATGAGCCTGGCACGTTCAAAGGGGAACATGAAGAACAGGGCCGTGTAAAGAAATGCTAGTGTTGATGTTCAATGGATTGAGGAAATAATCCTCTATGTCCCGAAGACTGCCTAGTCACTGGCGGTTAGGGAGTCCTTGACCTCTTTTGCAGAGACGTCCAGATAGACACTACTGATGAGAATAGAAGTTTATTGCCTTCGGATTGTGTTGTTGGGGGGCTCGCGGTAAGCGGCGAATAGTGGTTCACCAATAAGGGCCTGTAGCTTGTCTAATCCCTTAATGGGGAAGTGGGAGTAGAGATACATCTGTATCCCCCTGAGGATTTGAAACTCGGGGATCCGCAACGTTACGTCCGAAAAGGCCTGTGTTTTCATGTTTTTAATTTCCATTATTGTTTTATTTGAGGACGCGACATGGTAAATTTGAAACTCTCCCAACATTTGATTTGGACACCCCCAAATCTTGCATTTTCAGAGTAGTCATTATTTTCATATGAAACTTCTTAAGAAGAATCCCTTGGGCCTCCTATGAACTGAATACTTGCCCACCAATCTTTTGAATTTCTTTTAACTACCAATCTGAGCATTAAAATTTCGGAATGAGTTCAAGCTAAAGATCGAATGAACCCCAGAACTCTTGTACTTCTGGGTGCCTTCTATTGTCTTGATTTATGGGCAGTTGACAAGCGGATATCTTTTATTACCGCATTTAAGTTCTAGGATTAATAGACGAGGAAATAGTGAGAGAAATTTGTATCATTTTCCTATTCACTAAAATAGCTGTTCCTAAAATCCGCATACCTTTCATTATTTTGATTGCGGGTGTACCTTTAAAGATTCTGACGTCTTGATAATCAACATGATTCTCGTCTAGGAAATGAGTTTCTTGAAGAGTAGTTATTATGATTTTAGTAGGAACGTTTGTCTAGTATCAATTTTTGTTTACCAGTTTATGTTAAGTTGCTAATTTACAGGTTTTGTTGAATTTTAGTTTATTGTTATTTCCAGAAGGTTTTGATTCCGTCAAGCATGTTGACCTACCACCCTAAATTCCGACAGTCTGGTTGCGTCACTCTCCGCCAAAGTAAGTGGTTGTTTATCTCTTGGGGTATTCTGTTCCTGATTATTATTCATGCCACTAGTGTTATTTGGGCTTAGGCCCCGGTTCTTTTGGTGACAACAGTAGTTCCGTTCTCAAAATTGCCACTAAGGTTGTGATCCTTAAAGGTTTCTCAATCATAGCTTTAAGGTGCCGGAGACTCGCCTTTTACCCTCTCCCGTCTGCTACAAAACGCATATCCATTATACGCCATACACCCAGAGGTCACGCGACTAAGGTCTTCAGATCTTTATGAATTTATGTTGCCTTCCAACCTATTTTCACATAATATTTGATAATAGGGTGCGTTTCAGTTTCATACATTTTTCAAAACTCGTAAAACTAGATTTACTCAATGCTTACACCAAAGTGACACTACTTGACAGAACATGTAAAATTTGAAATTTGTGAACAAGACAGTTGGTGTCATCCATTGCATATATATTATTCGAACTGATGGTGCTTCAATGCTTCATTTCGCGATCTTTTTTTGAAAAGATCGCGGAATGAAGCACTCACATACGAGGGTGCTTTGGCACCCTCGTATGTGAGAATGGAAATCTGACTCTCATTTTCTACCTTATAGGGGTACAGGTAGATAGATAGATTTTTACGTAGTTTACATAATCAGGTTCCAGCGTAGTCAAAATATCATAAAAACTCTTACCGCGTAGATATTATATTAGAAATCATAAACTAATAAATAAAATAATTGAAAGACAGAACTGATTTTGAAACTATATACTTATAAATGTAATAATCAATTGAAAAACTTCTTTATGTTTTACCCCAGGGTATTTAAATCTTTTCAGTTAACCGTTAACATATTATTAATGACGTATAATTAATTTATCGATTTGTACATCCCACTATCTGTTTCTAACAATTCCGACAGTCCGATTGAAAACAAAATTTAAAAACGGCAGTAATTTATTATCGTGCTGACATTTAAATCCGCAGCGCGTCCAATTTCAAACAGCAATATCGTATTTTAAACAAATTATGCATTTAACGTCTCATTAGTGCCAAAGGTTTCTGGATATAAATAATCCTACCTTTTTGGACGACGGCCTCTCGACCTGCGCCAAACAAGAAATGGTAATTTCGACAAAAAATAAATGACGCGTCGAAAGTTGTAATTAACGGCGATTTGTTTGAATCAAGTAGGCGGAGAATATTAAATTTCTTTCTGCAAATATTATTTGAGGAGTGCTAATCTACTGTGGCAATTAATATTTCTACATTTATACTTATTAACTTTGTGTCACAATTATTATGGCAATAATGGCGGCATAAAGTTAAAATTATTGAAATTACATGTAAATAAATAAACCAAATTCTTCTAAAAATATTTAGGTATGTTTTAATACTATAGAAAATTTAATGAATTAATATTTATAAATATATCATAATTTAACAGAAGCAGGCAGACACTTGCAAACGCAGTATTTCAGGCCAAAATTATTTTTCACGCTTATACCCACTTTATAAATACTTAACAGCATGGTCTTAACCCTAGCATTAAGTATAGAACAAGTTTTAAAAAATTTAAAAGCGTACCATGATAGGAAACAAATTCGATTTTAATCTACGATTCGGATATGGGTTCGATTACCGTAATTCCTTCTTAAATTTGATCGTTAACGGGCTTAATATTTCTTGTAACTGGCAATTTATATGGTGCATTATTCATCCACGGAGGCAATTCTTCATGTATTAGACACATTAATAGCGGCAATGGCCTGGCCTTTTGGCATTTCTAAACACCTTGTCCCGGTTGTCAGAAGGGATACATTAATCTTACGCAAAATGTGCGCTGAAATGCTGACAGACTCGATTCCGAAAACCATTCGTGTCTACACTTTACAAATAGACAAAAAAATATCATCACTGAATAATTAGATATGAGAAAAAGGTATAATTAATTATGTCGTGGTAAGTCTAAATGTCGCATGACACAATAAATTAATTTATGTCATATTAATTAACTTGAATTAAGATATTAGGCATCAATTAATTCAGAATGTTCAGCATAAATTCCGATTACTTCCTAAAATATTCCAGGTTAAAAAGTGCAGACTTGTCAGTTTTGTACAAGTGGTCTTTTCTTAATGGTTTATAACGGGTGGTTTATTTCTATATATAGAGAATAAATCTCTAACAAGTCAGCTGCTCTGGATACTAAAATTATATCATTAAATAATACTTGAGCCGTCAGAAACTATACAACTATATTCTAAATCAAAGAGAAAATATCTGGGAAAATTAAATTAAATATAGTAACTAAATTGAAGTTATAGGGATGTTAATAACGAAATACGAATTAAATCTACAAATTGCGAAAATATTAATTATTCTCCGGTTTTGCAACCTCTTTATTATTTTAGATGGCCCCAGTCGCTTGGATTTTTCATATTCTCGAACCTAAAAGAAGAAAATCTTACTCGGTACTTGAAACAACACTATTTAAGATTGATTACGTTGGAATTGCTAACAATATTTTATATATATATATATATATATGTAAATTTTAATCAATTACCTCACAAAATGCCTTTATTGTATAGGCTCAGTTTATCAGAGAATGGTATTTTTGCTTGTCAGTCATAGATGCAACAAGTTTGCACATTAAAATTACCTGATGTATTTTTATATAGCAAGATCAAATGTTTCATAATTGTTTAATTGAAAGAAGAATGTATATGTGAAGGCACGTATCGGGATAAGCGTTCTTACAGAAGAGTCTGTGTTGATGCCATTCAACAATAGAGCTGAGCTTAAATAGTGATTGCTAATAAAAAGTTGGGTTTTTAGTTTCCAATGTTTTATGTATAAATTTAACACCGTATAGAGCCCAAATAAATTCCCTAGGAAACTGTTCGTTGCTCTAAAGTCATCTATGAGTTGTGGTAAAGTTCTGTAGTGAGTCCTCCATATTTATTTCTTCTTGTACTGTATCTACTATCGGATGTAGGCGATTATTCTGGTTATCGTAATTTTATTCACTGCTGCTTGGAAAAGTTCCCTTGCGGTAATTAAGAACGTTCCTAGATTCTTGAGCCAAAATATTCTCCTCCTGCGTGGTCCTTCTTCCAAACATATTCCCTTGTAGTATTTCTTAGAGGTCGAAAACCAAACAAGTAACAACAATCTCAAAGCTATCACACAGCCAGCGGATGGCGTGTCTTGCCATCACCGGCGCTATGAAAACAACACCCACAGCAGCTCTTGAAGCACTGTTATGTCTACAACCACTCGACCTTCTTATAAGGGAGACTGCAGTAAAAACAGCATTAAGGCTATCTTCACTCAACCTGTGGCATGATAAAGGTAAAATCATTGGACACAGGAGCATACTGAGTGAAGCCTAGAAGGTAAGTGCGACACAATTCTACCCAAATACAGTTTTGTCAAACATTTTCAGACCATCATCACACTGGATGGTATCCCACAAGGCGCCAACATAACCATGTATACTGATGGATCCAAAACTAAGACGAGGGCTGGCTATGGAATATTCTCACCAGAACTCGATCTCAAGATAAGTGCACCACTTGGTAGACTCACTTCAGTCTTCCAAGCTAAATTTAAAGGAATACTAAAGTGTGTTCAAATTTTAGCTGAACGGAAGGAATCCTCACATCCTCTAACAACCCAAGAGGATGAAATACTTTCTGCAGGTAATAAAAATAATAGAGAATAGGACACATGCTCTACATAAGGTAAGATGGCGAGACACGCCGGGCTGCAAGCAATCAAAGGCAGCAATTAGGCAACCTTGTAAAATTGCAGCCACGGCCCGCCTTAACTTATCTGGAACTAATCTGAAATTATTGACCAACATTCTAACTGGCCACTGCCGGCTAAATAAATACCTACACACGATGGGTCTGGTGGACAGCCCGTTATGTAGAGGGTGCAATGAAGAACTAGAAACAGCAGAGCATGTAATATGCCTCTGCCCAGCTTTAGTAAACACTAGGCATCAATACTAGGGAAGTGCTGGTCTAGTATGACCAGCATTGGCAACTCCTCACCCGCCAGAGTTTTGCAGCTCTCACGCAAAATTGACTGGTGGGACAAGTGAGTAGCCTTAAATGGAGGTTTCACAATGGGCCGATTTTGAGGCCTAAGTGTCGCTACCCTCCAGCCAACTATTCAGAACTATCCAGTATTTTTTAGAGTAGCAATGACGATCTTCTTTTCTCATAACATATCTAAGATATTCTAGTTTTCGTTTTTCACTATGCTTATTACTTCTACTTTCTCTCTCGTTTGTCCTTTTTTTTAAATTTTAAATTTGGCCTTTTCTAACGCCCGTAGTTAAGGAATATGATCTCTACCGGATAATAATGTAGTCGATTTAGTTACGGTATAGATTCCCCTTAGATATCACAGCGTATGGAAGGTGAGTGAAAGGGCGCTACTTTTATCTATGTTTTTAAACTATTTGTTCTTGTTTTTTATTTGTCATTTTTGCGTTCATTTATCGTAAAAATCGTACACTCATAACAACTCTCGGTATGCATAGATATGCTGTCTTTATGGAATCCTCGGAACCTGATTAATAGATACCTTTCACATTTGAAGAAATTGCTATTACATTCTCAACGGATTTCTACTATGTAGTTCTGCTATAGCAGCCTGTTTTGTAGCATCTTTCTATAGAGAGACCATTGCTGTACTTCCGTATGGTTGGTAGTTAATTTCGCACTATCTACACAAGCAATAGGGAGGTAGAGCCGACCATTAATGGGAACAGACAAAAAATCCAAATCATTTTTGCGACTCATATAAAACATATATTTGTGATAACAATCACACAAATCATTAAATCAATATACTATTAAATACAAAAATGTGAATATTTCCATATCTTTCCCATCGTCTCTATTCCATTCACTCAAATTTCTGTAATACCCCACCCTTGCATTCGTTGGCTAGACACCGTCACTCCCTCACTTCACAGTACACACGCGGTGCACCCTTGCCCTACCCATATATTATTCTCCCTGCTCCACCCTAACCTAGTTTGCCTTTATTACCACTCGACATCCCTCATTCCACTCTTCTCTCTTCTCAACTACATGACCTCAGTTCCTATATTAATCAGCACTCCCAGTATCTCGTCCACCCACACCTCAGACATACCCACACTTTCATACATCCTTCCTCTATCCTTCCTCCAATCGCTTTCTACCCTACTCCTACATCTCATCCACTCCTGCCGCACCAGACTCTCGTTCCCCAACTTATGCAGTACTTACTTAGAAAACCTTTATTGGCATAGTCTCAAGTACAATTTAATTCTCATTTTACAACATAATATATAACGCGATGATACTCATTTTAATATAAATCGCTACATTCTAAAATATAAAATATCTATCTTCCGCTCCGTATAACAAAAAGCTCCTCACGCATGCCTTCCAGATCATCATTTTCGCCTAAAAAAAGTTCCTGAATCGCCTCCTCCACGTTATCCACATTCTCTGCACCGATATCACGGCTTTTCTGGCACTATACCTGATATGAGCATTTCTGTGGTTATTTTGCGTGCATATGAACCCTAGACTGCTTTTTATCTCACTTTCTGTCTTCTCAAACGTTTCATGATTATGTATTCCTTTCTTCTGGCATACCATAATTTTCGATTTACCCACATTCACGCTTAGTTCTCTCCTTCAACTTCGTCGTACATACCACGTCATCCGCATACCCCAGCCACTACACTTTTATCGCTGCTTCATGCTTCCATGCTTTTCCGCGTGATTTCTTGATTGATCCCCGCCCTGCCTTCTATTCTCTCCGTCATATGCGCCTCGCTTTCAGGTATCCCTTCATTTCTGAATTCCTATTACGTTTTTCTTTGGAGGATTTGCCGTTGCCTGCCTACTGTATTTACATATTTCTCTTTCTCACTTAAGGTTGTTGATTATTTTCAGTTCCCTGTCCTCTACGTCCTTCTTGTCACGCATGCCACGCATGTCTCCTCCAATCTTTTCTTTGCGTCCGATACTTCCTCTATACATCCTAGGTCGCCTCTACATCTTCTTATCGCTTGTCTAAGCTTTATTTTGGCTTTCATACACTCTTTGTTATATTCCTGCTGAGCCCTCACCACGCCCAGGAAATAAAGAGGGCTATAGTACCAACAACCCCATGTTTTTGGTACTAAAACCCTCTTTATACCCTCCGTCAGTTCATCCAGTGTTCTTACCTCGCGGCATTTTATATTCTGCTGACAGCTCCTTCTTGTCCGGCTCTATGCTGAAGGGAAAATGGTCGATTCGAGTATTTCCTCCACAATGAACTTGTCAATTTGCCCACTCATTGACTACCTCATAATCTATCACTCTCGTCCTTATATACGAGGTTTAATTTTAAAGCAGCTATATTCCAGAACAGCATATTTATATTTGTGTCCTCCTTCCCATGATCTCCCCTCTTCGTATAATCTCCTCCTGACTGCTGTTGTTTAAAACTGGAACTTTGCTGGACACAGTTTACGTTTGGCACGTATTGTTGATTTTTAAATTTTCTATATCCTACTCGGTCCTCCTCGTCTATCTTTCTAGTCCTAGCGGAATCTTCAGAAACCAGCCTTACTCCCTTCTATAATATCCCACTCTGGCAATACCCACACTCTGTAAACAATACTTACTTCACACACGCATCCCAGAGCACTACATAATCCATACCTAGGTTCTTCCTACCATAATCTCTCCCGCAATTCTCAACAAAGATTGAATCTTGGATTCAGCGATTCTGAATACAAATTGTGTTTCGCTTATATCGGCATCTAGTTTAATATAGATTCTTGATTGAACGACTCCAACAAGCATATATTTGCTCACCTTACTGTTGATCGTCGAATAATTTTTGGATATATTCCTTCCTGCCTTCAGATTATCTTCAATGTCTATGATAAAGTTTCCCTTTTCATCTGTCATGGTAGTGTGTTTGTCTTTGTTGTATCTGCCGGTCATATCTTCGACTCTTTTATGTATATTGAAGGTGTCGTGGAGTTTTTGCAGCTTCTCTATTTTTCTTCTGCTTATCATATTGCCTGTTCGATTTCGCTGTTTACCTATTATATGTTTCTTTTTCTTTGGTTTTATAACTTCTTTTTTCTTCATTAGTCCTATGTGGTCTGTTATCCATTCATTTTATATTCCTTTCTTCCTCTGGTTAGGTGAGTTTTTCCTGAAACAATAATTTGTGATTTTATACATTTCCCCCTATGTTTTCTTTGGTTTGTGTATGTCTGCTTTTGTTGAGTGTAGTTTATTGTTTATCTCATCTGTTACTTTTTGCTCCTTTACGTTGTCGCTGAGTATCTTTAGATCTTTTTGGTATATTGTTTCGGTATTATTTACGTGTGGTGACTACAGCGTTGTGGTCTGAGAATTTTGGTTGCTATTATGCTGTTTTTGTAATTGTTTTTAATAATAATGTAATCTATTTGCTTTAAGGTAGATGAGATTTCTACGTATGGAGTCTTCTCTAGCTTTAAAATGTATGAGATGTACTATGAATTCGTTCTCTTCTGCGAATTGTATTATACTTTTCCTCGACCGATTTTTGCTTTCATGTCTGATTTCAGTACTACATTTAATCGTCTTGAATAAGGTTTACTATTCCAAATTTACTCTGTAGTTTTAAGACGATAACTCGGTTCGAGTACAATTTATTACCCATTTTTAAATTTCTGAGTCTACTGCAATTTCCACTCGGTGGAGAAGGTGGAAGTTATCAGAACATAAAAAGTCTATTTTTCCGTTCTTAGTTCGCCGCTGTTTGGCCATCTAGTTTCGATCATTACTAAGGTGTATCTTGAATCTATTTATTTTCTACTGTTACGTTGTCAATTTTCTGAGATTTTTTCCTCCCGTTGACAGACAGTCAAAAGTCTACTATGTTGTTACATTCTTCATCATTTTCCTTTTCACGGGGATATCGCAGGGTAATGACCGAGGAGGTCCAACCTTGCGTGTTTCCTTCCCTGGCGGCTTTTGGTATGCGAGGTCTATAATCAGTAGTAGTATTATAAGTTTGGTTCTTGGTATTCATGGATTTACCTAGGGATGCTCTAAGATGCTAGAAATGCAGTGGTCTGCCGTTGCCTTATGCATTCAGATGCCGTTGACTTGCTCTACTTCAGTCTGCTCATCCACCTTCTTTCAAGCTATTAGCCGATTAAGTGCGAACACTTATACCGACACTTATTCAAATGTCGAGTCTAATTATCTAGCAGGATGCTTGGATATTTGGGTTATAGTTTTATAGATCAGGCAGACCATTAACATAGTATTAATTATAATCAATAACATGAGAACTAATAGTTTCTTTCCCTTATCCGTTCAAGCAATAATTTACATATACGTGGGCGTTCGTGTATAGGCGATAATTGTGCACATTAGCGCAGTTTCTACACAGAGATCAGCATTATTTAGCAATTTATTAGACAACGCGAATGATTATTTATTAATTTCACTCGGCGCTAATATATCAGAGTCCGTGCACGACCCGGGCGTTTGTTTCAGCGATAACTCCGCACGCTGAATGCGTGCAACACTGAGATACATGCACATATTTCGTTGAGAAATCCACTGACGGACATGCATTTCGTATTAAATTTTCTGATATATAATATGAATATAAATCTGCACATTTTACGCGCACACGTCGCCGCAGAGTTACCGCTGCATCCATTTTTTCCTGCTATCTGAAAAGGCCATCTCGACGTACACGATGCATAATAATATGTAGATATTATTATTATTAATAATAATATAAAGTATTTACGCCATTGTGAAATACTGCTGGAGAACGGGAAATTATAATAGTCTGTGCCGCTTTTTTTAAATTGCCTAGTTTGAGGAAACGTATGGGCGCGCCTAATTATACGGTACGTGTGATTGTTCACTTTTCATGCAATACTATCTGAGTATTATTTCTTAAATCATTCAGAATTGTGCATTGAATCAATTAATATTAAAATTATGTACAACTATTTTATATAATTATTGTATACAGCAGAACTTCTCCGATTTGTTAAATAACGCAAAATTGTGTTTATTTAATACGTTCAACATACACAATTTAAAATTTATTGAGATATATTATAGATATATTTTATTATACTAATTATTTAAGTAAAAAGTACGCATCATTGAGCTCATATTATCGTCCATAAACATCCTGATTCGTCCGTTACATACATTTTTAGTATACTATCCGAAACGATTCGAGACTGGGATTATAAACTCCATCATGGTCTAATAAGCAGACATAATTTTGACAATGAATCTGCCAACGTCCAAAATCAGTTATATATTTGAATTAATTAAATTTAAAAAAATAACGGCATCAATACCAGAACCATATTATTTATTGTAATATATGTACAAGTCTGGTCGATTCAAAGCGTAGAATATTAAAAAAGCGTAATAGCCGTAATAATACAAAGCACACTTTGAAGGTGAAAACCCACAGTTTTTGAACTTCAAAGTTTGATTCTAACCACGAATTCAGAATGAAATAACGAATCTATTATTTACATCACGATAAAATCCTTTAGATGTATATATTTTTTAGTTAGTTTTGGTGTATTTATGTACAATATTTATATAAAGAAATTTTTCATTTTTTTATATGCATATTCTACAGATGTTTCCCTATGGTTGTTTTTTCATCCCCCATTCTTCACCTAGAGTAGTTTGGAAGTTATTCCATCTCAGGCTGCTGGCATTGAGGGATGTGTTATGTGTTATGTTATATTGTTAAGTAGAAGGAATTTTGCTTTTATTTTGAAATCGATGTAATGTAGTTCTTTTATGTGTTGTGGGAGTTGATAATACTATTTTATTATATATGTGTATGAACTGCGTCACTAAATTACTATATGTAATCATATAATTAATAATGTTTCTAAATATAAGTCAGCAAAGCGTAATAAATTATACACTATTTATTTTATGCCGGCCCCTCCGTTTCCGTGTGAAAAAAATCTGAAAGAATTTCGCTAATGGATGGTCACAACACTTGCACACGTTTCCCGTTTCACCTGCTCCCAATCCGAATTTCACGAGCCCCGTTTACGCCTTTAAACGCGAATAGAATTTAGCATGAATAATGGATTTGTAAATTAGCATCGTCATCGTTTGCACATGCATGCAGGTCAGGACAATATAATTTAAAGCTACATAGCAACGTACTGTAGTTTACTGTGACTAAAGACAAGAAGAGAAGTCGGCTCCCGTTGTATATAATTTCCATAAAAATCAATTCTTACATTATAAAATAAAATAGAGTGCATAATTATATTGTCCAATAAATCAGTTATTAGCAGGATACCAAATCGCGCAATCACAGCGGGAATAAAATATAATTGCAGCAAAATAAAATTATTTGCAGGTCATTTTCATATAGAATCGTTTAAAAAATAATTTCATTTCTGCGATAAAGTTTTAATGATGTGACTGGAATGCCAATTTACTCCAACAAAATACATATGGTTGGGTTAATTTGTAACCAATCTGTTTGTAAATTAAGCCGTCCGCGGCCGACACTTATGACTTGCAAACGGACAAGCAGGGACACATTATCCCCACAACGATCGAATTTGTCTTCTGGCTCAAACATCGTTAATTGAAAATACATACACAAACCACGTTCATTGCTATAAAATGTCAGATTAATCAACAATTTTCATTAGAGACTAATTAATGATTTAAGATAAATGTGAGAAGGGAAAACATTTAACAAGCAACTGCTTATTCCAGTAAATACTATAATATCTTCTAAACTCTTGCATTCCAGTCTACTTAACGTTGATATATAAATAGAAATGTATTCTACTTATTGATAATTCACATTCTTATGCTTAATAATTGCAAATAAATTTTAACTAGAAATAAGTTGAAATATGAAATCATTATGATGACGTTTCTGTAGAAAAATCGATGAATTGAAAAATCATCCATAACAAATTGAAATACATATACATTATTGTTTATTTATTGCAATAGAAAGTTGAAACTATAACCATACAAACATATATTGTGTTTTATATATGACAAAGTGAGACTGTTTTATTAATTTGCATATATGGTAGATATATAGTATAATATTATATAAAAAAAAAGTTATTATCAGTAACATCACCGTGATTTCATCAGGCGGATGAAGATAACTGCTTTACAAATTACAACGGTTCAATTAAATGAAACACTTGTATCCTTAAAGAATAAATAATACGATTTAAAAAGAAAAAATCCCTAAGATATCCTTAAAAAATAAATAAACCATAGTTAAATTATATTTCTTAATAATTGATAACAATTCCATGCATGTACAGTTTAGTTTTATTGAATACTCTAATATTAGTATTATATAAACAACCAATATATATATATATATATATAGTTACAAGTAAGAAGTAACCAATAGTATATTGTCACAGTCACCATTATAGAATATATATAAAATAACTTAAGATCACATCTGCAACAATTTATTTTACGTTTGTTACATGCCTAGTCTGGTTAATATATAGTAAATTTATTTAGTTATGTAACAACAAATATAAACGCAATCGGATATCAGTCTGACAATTTCAAAACGACCATACGTTTGTATATCAAAAAGGCAGTGCCGATTAAATCCCGTCTTCGTGGTCTAACTGTAGAGATTTAAGATTACAACAATTGCAAAATATCATAACGGCAAAGACCCAAACAGCATACATTACCCAAGGATGTTTTGAAATATTCCATTATCATGCATATTAGCTACTTACATATTAAATATTTTTATGCGGCGGTTAAAATTTGCCTATGCGCCATCCACTTACCATAAATTATTGCTGCCTGAACAAGGCAATACACAACATGCGCTTGGCGCAATAATTATTGTTAATAATAGGAATTTATTAGTTATTTATTGATGGTGGCACTAGGCTTGTCGGTATTCTACTGCTGTTGCGGTTGTAAATGTTTTTTTTTAAACATTGTGGGACACAACTCAAAAGTAATTAAAACGTATTTATTATTCACGCAAGTTGAATTATTGTAGGCGTTTGAATGGAAAATTATAATTGTCGTAACTTATAAGTAAATCACATTGCATTCGAGGTGTGAAATATGCGTTTTAACAACAAAAGCTGGGGATCTAGCGTCGTGAATTATCCACTTTCACTTTACATTCCAAACAAAATTTATTTTATAATTATTCCCATATAAATTTGAACAGGTTTATTACAACTATTGTTGGGTTTAGAAATTACTGACTGAGATTTCATCATATTTAAATGTTGTATTAGCAATTACCTCCCTTATTCTTACTTCATGTTGTATACTATTTCAAGAATTTATATTTACATATAATTTCACTTAAATATCTGTTCAGTGAACGAGATTAGTGGTTCTCCATACTTATTTGTTAGTCTGTTGATCATTTTATTATAACGATTCAATCAAATAAATAAGCGAATTACGATGGCATGGATCTGGAAAAAATCTTATCGCTGACCACTGTGTCTACTACTCGGGAGAAGATAGCAAGTTTCATAGCAAGGGTGTGGCAATTATTTGATAAAAGCATTAAAACTTTATGCTACGTGTCCCATAAAGTAATGATGAACCAACTGCAATCAAAAGTCAATGTCAACGTCATCCAAGGGATGTCAAATGATAGGAAATACCTTGGAAAGTAATTTGAAACATGAGAAAGTCCGCTAAACATAGAAGATCATTGGCAACAGTTCAAAACAGTAATCCAGAAGGCATCCTCTGGCAGTCAGACGACACATACGAAAATGAAGCAACTATCGAGATCCTAAACTTAATCGACGAAAGGTGGAAGCTTAAAAATCAGGATACAGAAAAATATAACTCCATCAATAAAGAAATAGCCTTTGACGTAATTTTTACGTCACTAATATAAGTTTACGTGTATATAAACGAATATAGTTTCCCATACAGAGAATTACCTCAACGTACTGCAAAAACGAAATGCGATTATGACAAATTGTGAGTTATTCAATTACATATACTGAAAATGAATTTTGTGATGTGTACATGACGTCAAAGCGGCATATTACCGAGACCGCTCTCCTAGGAACCTAGGGCTTTAGGATTGCTTGTGTGAGAGCTAAAGGAATAAGATACTCATGATACATTAATATGTTTTGGCCACAGCAGGTTTGTTGCGAGAGGACGTTTGATCTATATAGTGCCAATCGAAATATTTTATTTGATACCGTTTTCCCTACCATCTATATTGTCACTAATACTAATACTATACTACATTTAAAGTAAAACTACTACTTTTCTCAACAGTATTTTCTTGAACGTGGGTGGCCAACTACCTAACATTGGTCCTGTGTAAACGTTGAACGTCCGAAATTTGAACTAAACTGTGGGAGGTATCGAGTATTTTTTTTTTTAAATTAGTGGGTGGAAACAGAAAATAGTAAAAATAATGAATAAGTGAAGCAAATTTGTAACATATAAGGGAAGCAAACTGAAATAAATGAAGGGATTTACTGTGCCAAGAAGAGGTGTCGATCCTGGTGACAGCTCTTATCTCGATGCAGAAATAGCAACAAAACACAGGTATTACCGTACTGGTCAATGTTTTCTCTGTTGGGAATGGACAATGAAGAATTCTCCACGGACGAGGGTAAGAGGAAAAAAAATACTGGTGACAGAAAATTCACTAGAAGTCAAATATCGAGTCTGGGTACATCACGTCTTTCCGAATAAATTAAATAAAATTTATTTATGCACAAATTCAAATTTTGAGAAATATCTTAAATATTAATCTAATATTAATTAATTAGTTAATTAATTCGAAAAACTAGCAAAAAACCTGTTCTTTTGACAGTTCTAATGTTTCAGCGTCCAAGTCCTTATCCAAAGATGTAGAGACTTCGATTGTGATGTCCACACATGCTTCATCGACTACCAGAAAGCATTTGACAACGTACAACACGACAAGCTTATGGAAATACTAAAAAATATAGGACTCGAAAACAGCGATCGAAGAATCATCGGCAATTTATATTGGAATCAAACAACCTCAATACGTATTCAAGGGGAAATCTCAGAAGACATAAAAATCAAAAAAGGCGTCCGACAGGGATGCGTTTTATCATCAATACTATTCAACTCAATTATACTCAGAGCAGATTTTTCAAGAAGCACTAATAGACATAGACACTGGTATAAAGATGAACGGAGAGTACATCAACAATATAAGATACGCTGATGATACAGGAGTATTTGCGAACAATCTCGAAAATCTCCAGGAGCTGATGACCAGAATAGCGGAAACCAGTCAGAGATATGGACTCTCACTTAATATGAAGAAAACAAAATACATGGTAATATCAAAAAACGCCAACCATCCTGGCCAACTAATAGTGAACGGTAAAGTTATCGAAAAAGTACAAACATACACATATCTCGGAACAACAATCAATAACAAATGGGACCACTCACTAGAAATTAAATGCCGAATAGAGAAGGCTAGAACTGCATTTCTCAAGATGTCAAAATTATTCAAAACCCACGATCTATCCCTGTTAACGAAAATCAGATTACTAAAGTGTTACGTCCTACCCATACTCCTGTATGGGGTGGAATAGTGGACCTTAACAGAAGCGAGCTGCAAAAAAGTAGAAGCATTCGAAATGTGGCTGTACCGACGCATCTTGAAAATCACTTGGACAGAGCACGTGACCAACAAAGATGTCCTGGAAAGAATTGGCAAGGAGAGAGAACTCCTCCTAACGATAAAATCTCGAAAATTAGAATAGTTGGGACATATATGAGGAACAATCAAAGATACGGATTGTTACAACTGATCCTGCAAGGCAGAGTAGAAGGAAAGAGAGGACCAGGAAGGAGAAGAACATCTTGGCTAAAAAACCTGTGTACATGGTTCAACGCAACAACGGTGGGCCTCTTCAGAGCCGCGGCCAACAAAGTCAAAATCGCAATGATGATCTCTAACATCCGGAACGGATAGGCACCATAAGAAGAAGAATGTTGTAATGTTTATTAATGTTTACATATAAATTATTTAATTCATCCGGACAACATTTATGTTACAATAACGATATATCTGTATGTATTTTCTGAACTTATTTGTACCTAAAGTGTAGATTTTCTGCTGTTATTTCATCTATTTATCATTTTCAAAAGTATAATCGTTATACACTAATTACTGGTGTTGGTTTATGCAAGTGATAATTAATACAGATGAGCATGTATTGTAGAGCTTTAGTATACTCTGATAGAATATATAATAACATATGCGATAATTGGTTGCAGGTTGGTGGTAGTATTAATTTTTTAATTGTGACATTAAACTAACCTCAAAGGCA
This sequence comes from Lordithon lunulatus, assembly GCA_963942505.1. Lineage (NCBI taxonomy): Eukaryota > Metazoa > Arthropoda > Insecta > Coleoptera > Staphylinidae > Lordithon > Lordithon lunulatus. Next base: position 49,624,234 of record OZ012666.1, on the reverse strand, counting down.
TAAAAAATTAATTGAAGGCAGTTAACTATTAATAAATTAGTAATTTTTGGAAACCCGGGTTTGTGGGAGAAATTTTAGGATTTTGAAATTGCAGGTCATTATGTATCACACATGTCACATGTCAAGGCTCCGGTTCCATCTTTCACAAATGTAAGACACACATACACATAAACGCCGCTAGGTTATGCATGGTTTAATGAAAATGACGTTCATTACTTAGTGTCTGACCCTAATTTGTATCTGTATCTCGATACTAGTTTAGAAAACGCCTTTTTTTGTCACTCTATCTTTCGATAACTAAAATAGATATACGATTGCAGTTTATTGCATTCGCTTCAGCTTGGTGATTTCCTTACGGGGAGCAAGTAGTTGAGGAAAATCCCACCAAGCTTTGCGTGTTTCAAGGAAAATGACGTTCACCACCTATGCGCTGACCCTAATTTATATATCTTTCTCGTTGTTTTGAAAACGCCTATTTGGCACTAAGTCCCCATAACATAAAGAGATAATGGCCGTGTGTTGCCTCAGCTATGTGGTTTCTATAGCCGATGATACGCGGCGAGGAGCTCGTCGATCTTGGTGGGACGGGAAGAAGAAGAGGAAACCTCGACACCAGACAAGAACAGGTGAAACCCGAGACCTGAGGCAAGTGACCAAGGGCCCAAACGTTAGTTAAAAGAGAAGGAGAGTGGAGGCAACCACTGAAGAGGATCGGAATACAGCACTACCTGGGGGAGAATCCCAATACGCCTGCCACCCCCGAGTATCATTATAAGATTCCCCACCTCAAGCCAAAAAACAGAAAAGGTAGCGACCATCACCAACGCGGCAAAATCCAAGACAAACAAGGAGGAATCAATATTGATTAAACCGACTGAGGGGCAGACGTATGTGGACCTAGTCCGAATGATCCGGGACCTCGGTAGGAGGTACGGGGGTACGACGTTGATCGCCCGGTTCAAGAAAGCGAAAACAGACACTACTGGATTCGAGTCAGGGGCAGTGGTGCAAAAGTCGATTCACTGTGCGAGGCCATCATTGCGAAGGAACCGGAAACCGAGCCCAAAACCACTAGGACGGGCGTAACACTACACATAAGGGGCCTGGACCTACTAACGACAATAACAAAAGTGGAGAAAGACATCAAGGCGGAAACATAGATACTACAGGCTGGCGGATCTTAAAAGGGCCAGGAACGAGACTCAGAACATATCAGTAAGAACAACAGAGAACAGGACAGCAGCAACCAGGTTGAAAGTAGGTATGATCAAATGTAAGTAACAAGAAGGGAGGAACTGTCGCAAGGATGCGGCAGTTGTTGGTTGGATGGCCACCGTGCCCACTAGTGCAGTGGATATAATCAACTTCTAAGTCTGAGGTGCAGCGAGGTGGAAGGCCACCAGGCAAGACAATGCAGTAGGCAGAGTGCCTACTGCGCACTATACAGGGCAGAAGGACATGCCCGGGGGATCTTCGATACCCAATAAAGAGAAGGCTCAGGACAAGGCAAAGAACAACAAGGCCAGAGGTGAGGATAGATTGAGCCAACGCAGCATAGGAATCGATAGACCGGAGAGAGAGAGCCGGAATAAACAACCCTGACGATTCCTGCCTTAGGCCAAGTCAGCGCTTGTAGAGCTTATTCTGCCTCGAAGGCGGGAAAGCTTCCAACGTGGGATGTGAAGAGGTTTAGTCGGTAGACCGCCAGAATGCGGGATGCATCTGCCTTGGCCCTAATTTGTATGTGTATCTCCATAACTTGTTTTGAAACGCACATTCGGAACTGCAGCTTGATAACTAAACGAAAGAGGGCTGCGGTTTGTTGCATTTGCTTCAGAACGATAGTTTCTATACGAGGAGCAATAGTAGTTGAGGAGAATCCCGCTAGATTATATGTAGTTGATGAACATTACGGTCACTACATATGCCCTGAAACTAATTTTGTATATATATATATATATATATATATATCTTGATAGCTCGTTTTCTAGAAAATCGATAACTTCTAGAAATAGAGAGTTGGTGTTTGCTGCATTCCCTTTACCTCGATGGTTTTTATGTGGGGAGCTATAGTGGTTGGGTAAACCCGATTATGCGCGGTTCAAGGAAAAAGACGTTCACTACCTATGCTCCGACCCTAATTTTTGCTAAAAGTGCATTTCAATAGTTTCTTTATCTGTAGTAATAGAAGTTGAGGAAACACCGCTAGATTTTTCGAGAGTGAAGGAAATTGACGTTGACCACCTATGCCCTGACCGTAATTTGTATTTGCATCTCAATAGCCTGGTTTGTAAACACCTATTTTCCACTGTATATCGATAGCTTATAGAGATAATGGGTTGCAGTTTATTACATTCACTTCAGCTCCGTAGTTTTTATACGGAGAGCAGCAGCAGTAGAGAAAAAATCCGCTAGATTATGCGTGGTTGAAGGAAAATGACGGTCACCACCAATGCCCTGACCCTAATTTGTACGTGTATTTCGATAACGCGTTTTGAAAACACCCATTTTGCATTGTATTTCGATAACTGTACTCTCTATAACTACGAATGATGGTGTTACATATTAATTTACAGGTTAATCTTTAGAGATATTTTATTGGCCTACATAATTTCATTATATTGTCTAGTTATTATTGATTAAAAACTAATTTTTATGTGTTAACTGTAGTTGAAGTAGATAAATTGTAAAGTTACAAGTAAAAAAAATATTAATAAAAAACGCAATACATTATCACTTTGAATTCGCACCATAAGAAATGTATAAGTTCATTACACCCTTAATTCTGTATGTTAATTTTCACAAATATTTGAAGTAAATTATTAAATTATAAAAAAATATAATGGCTTATTTTAATCATCTTGTTGTTTATAAACTGTAAAGTTACAAGTAAAGAATTTATTAATAAATTAAAAAAAACGCAATACATTATCGCTTTGAATTCGTAAATTCAAATCGAAAGTAAATTATTAAATTATAAAAAAAATTATAATGGCCTATTTTAATCATGTTGTTGTTGTGAAATTCCCACCCTGTGTTATGGGTTAGCACCATATCATTATTTTGAAATATGATATGATATGATCTGTTACAACTAATATATAAATTTTAAAAAATTATCTGCAAAATGTAAATCTTGCGATACAGTTGTATATTTTTTATTTAAACGTTTCATATTATAAATCCAATCAGTATTACCATCATCGATCATTTTTCGTGGCTTGCATTATTACATTTTCCGAGATAAGTATATACTTCCAAGGTACCATTTGGCTACCAACGCTTTACAAATTGTAACATTGTACGCAGAATATGCCATAAAACATAACGACAAATTCATATAACAGTAAATGCACCAAGCAAAACTAGGATAATTTATCACTGCATAGATTTTATGAGCTTTCTATCTACGTTAATTAACTGAAATTGCAGGTTGCCTCGTGTTTAATTATAGATAGATACTAATAATGATTTATTTTATTTCAAATTATACACATATTACGAATCGATGCTTGCTATTCTCAGTTCTCAGATTCTAAAAACTTGTTTAGTTGAAAAGATAACATTATTTACAACTAAAGCTATTATTCCGAAATGATCTGCATCTATAAAATTACAAAGCAATAAATTAGTTCAATTATTTAATTGAAACAGTTAAAGTGACTATTTTCAAGTTTATTTTATTAAGAAAAAGTAATTAAAACCTTAATTAATACGAAGCAAATCTGACAAATAAATGACCAAAACAGAATTAGCTACCATAAAATGCAAATTTTATTATCCATTTATATTCTAATACAACTAGCATATGCAAACATTGTTCTTACAAATTGCTTATTATATCAGAATTATTCTGAAACGACTGCTAAAAAACCAACATAGGCGCTAACAATTCAATTAACATGTAAAATTTCTACGCCACATTAAAGAAACCAACAATTTAAGTATACCACGGAGCCATGTTAAAACGAGCACCGACGCTAATTACGCCATAGTATGGAATAAAGAAAATTCCGCCGCTGACTTTTAATGTTTAAAGTGACCCATGGCAACCTCCATGCTTAAAATAATTCCTCTTAATTTTACACTCAATTTAAAAAACAGTATGAAATAATAATAGGAATTAATTGAACAACCTTTGCGGACGTGGCATACTTTGTTGTGGTAGCTGGATTCGTTTATTTTGGTCGCGGTTAAATAAACTTCTGTTTCGGGCTGTAAATACCAATTTACGATTGCGGGACGTTTTTACAACACACAGCTGACCGCTGCACGACAAAACCTCCTCCATCCAACTGATTTACAACTAAGCTTACATGGAAGTTAAATAAAATACCTATTACACATCTGCCGTGAGGCAAACAAAAAAGCACCCACCGTATTTGTTTAATGTAGGTGTTCGCAGAAATTAATAGTTGATATGAATAAATAAGTGAATGGCCTCTATAAACCGTATAATGATACAATTTTATTGACTATACTGATATATTGTATCGATAACACCACAACTATGTTGCTTTAATTATAGATTAAAAACACCACATGCTACAAATAATAATAATAATACAACTTGATTAGCATTTACCACAAAATTGCACCACGAATAATATTCAATCGGTACAAATTATTTTCGTCGGCGACTAAAATTGCCAAATTTACATACCGCCAAGCCATCCTACTTAACAGTTGATTTATTTATGAACCCTTGCAAACAAAAGGCTTTAAACGTACTTAATTGAAAGGATGTAATGAAGAGATTTATTAAAACCACGGTCGGTTGATTATTTCCCTAATTACGAAGACGTTTTTTATGTGGACCCATAAATTATTAATAAAACTCTGGCTGCACTTTACTTACATACACTTCCCAATTTGCGCCGTTGTTTGGGCTCCTCGCAAAATAAAATAATTAAAATTTATAAATTGCATACATTCATAAAATTATAATAAATAATAAATAATGCACGGGCTGTGTAACGTATAGGCATAAAAAATAATCACTGCTTTTAAAGTTATTTATTGTATATTAAAGTGCTATAAAAAATAATTTATTATTCGGAACGGGGTTCTTATGAAAATTGCATTCTTGTTTTTGTTAATTAGCTAAAACTGCCTGAGATAATTATTTATAATTATGTAAATGTTGTGATGGTAGATAAATAAAATTATATTAAATAGCTTTTATATGATATAAAAATTAAGTGCTAAATGGTAAATTGTTTCCCACATAAATATTTCATATTTTATTTCAAGTCTAATTATAAGTAGTCCAGTCAATAAATATATTGTAAAGTGCATGAAATATGCGAGAGTTTTTAACTTCAGGGCTTCGTTAGGAGTAGTTAGTAGGTAAACATACTAAAAAAATTCGCCCCTGGGAGGTAAACATAAGGTGGGAGGGGGCGGAGAAAATCCCACCTTTGGGGTTTTCCATTACATCTCGGAATCGGTGAACTCTGTTCTAAAATTTTAAGCTAATTAAATTTTCTATAAAATTGTTTCTATACATATTTGTCGAACTTCGCATAGTTGTCGAGATATACGTTATATATGAAATTATATACGAAAATCTATAATTAAAAAAAAATAAAATTTTGCCTCAATTTTTGTCAAACATTTGCTTCTAGTGCCTCCCACAACCGTTTCTAAAAAAATTGTCAAAGACAAAGTTGTACAGCACTAAATTTAAAGTATCTATACTTTTTCTACTATATTTTCTACTGGATCAAAATTTCAACATTTTTGTATAATTATTACTTTTATTAAATTATTATTAGTCCATATAAATACTTTTATTATTATGTATAATTCGTAATTATTTAATAAAAGTAATAATTATAAAAAACATGTTAAACTTTTGATTCAGCTGAAAATAAAGTAGCAAAAGTATATATAAAATTGAAGTAAATTTAATGCTCTACAACTTTGTCTTTGACAATTTTTCTAAGAAACGGTCGTCGGAGGTTGTAGAAGCAAATGTTTGACTAAAACCACTTTTAGTGGGGTACAACTTATTTTTTTCGAAAATTATAGATTCTCGTATATAACTTCGTATTTAACATATATCTCGAAAACTGTTGAAAGTTCCACAAATATGTACAGATATAATGTTGTAGGAAGACATATTTCTATAGTTCACTGTTTCCGAGATATAATCGAAACACCCAAAAATGAGATTTTCTGCTCCCCCTCCCATCTTATGCTAACATCCCAGGGGCGGAGACTTTTAGTATCTTTACCTACTAAGTACTGCTAAGGAAGCCCTGAAGTCAAAAACTCTCGCATATTTCATGCACTCTACGCGCCTCTTTTGAGCACTCATTGACTAGACTAATGAGAAAATATGGTTATATTTTGTTCATATAGGGTAAACCATAATTAGATCTCAAAAACTGGCACCCCTTGGAATTTCAGGACTTTCTAAAGCTCTGAAGGGATTAGGAAATGCCTCTCGGTCCTAAGAAGAATAAAATAAAAGGATAAAAAGCTAAAATCCGAATTTGCACCTCCTCATGGTAGAAGATGGGTAACGATAACGCAGGTAGGGACCAAGCAATCAGTATAAGTGAGCCAGCTCCAACCGGTCAAGGGTACTCATATCCTAAGACTAAGAAATTGGTCTCGAAGGCGGAGGAATTTACAAAACAATCAACGGCATAAGGATGCGATGAACAAAACTATAATAAAAAACAAGTTAAAAATTGGCATATAGAACGTGAGTTCCATGTATAAATCTCAAAAGATGCATAATGTTATACACGAAATGTAAAGACTGAAACTCAACATCTTAGGAATCAGTGAAGCAAGATGGCCAGGGTCATGGCCAAGTCCCAAAAGAGAAAGGTTTGCTGTACTCCTCTGGAAACGAAGTTAATCAAGATACGGCGTCGTAATTATTGTCTCGAGAGATATTATGGCATCCGTCTTTATCCCTATCTCTGACCAGGTCATGTTCTTACAAATACATACCGGCTCAAGGAAACTAAACATAATGCAAAAATATACTTCTACTAACAAATGCTTGAATCACTAAATTCAAGAGATGTCACTATAATACTTAGGGACTTTAACGCGAATGTCGCCAAAGGAAAATGCGACAAGTACATTGATCAATATGCTTTAGAGATAAGAAATTAAAGAGGCGATACATTAGATCAATTTTGTCAAGAAGAGAAGATGACAATAACTTCTACAAGCTTCCACTTCTTTACACATAGAGGTCCCCTCAGGACAGTACGTCTTGATAGGAGCGTGAAATTGCATCGAGTCAGTTAAGGCTTACCCGGGCTCTAATGTTGCCTCGCACAAGAATCCTTAATAGCCCGAATACATATCAAATTGAAAACAACACGGAAGAAAAGAGAAAGTCCGATAGACATAGAGAACTTCAAAAATAAGAGGTACAAAATGAGTTCAAACAAAAATTAAAGAAAATTTGAAAACAAGGAATAATACCGAAACTGCAGAAATGTAAACGAAAAATGGTGTGGCATCAAATCAGTCTTATTGGAAGCCATTCTAAAGAAAGAATAATCTATATTAAAGAAAGAATAGACAACTGATGAAATCCTCATGAATAAGAGAAGAAGCTTTATAAAAAAAGTGATCAACACTATAAAGGAACTCAGTGAATACTCCCCACAAAGATTAGAAAAGCAAAGGGAGAATACTACAAACAAACGTGCAAGGAAACACAAAAAACATACACAAAAAAGTCGCAGGCACCTGTATGTTGAAACTGTCGTATTTTGCTTGTACGAACAAACAACTCAATATATTGTACGACAACAACAGGAAATAGAATAGAACACAAAATGGAAATATTGAAGAACTACATAGCACAACTCTTGATGATGAGAGACGTACAACGATTCTTGAAAACATAGAAGGAGATGTGGGCCCGGACATAATTAAAGACGAAGTAATATATGCACTAAATACACTAAAGAACAGAAAAGCGTTAGGTGTAGATCAACTCCCAACGGAAATTCTTAAACTAATAGAGGAGGAATATGAATCTGGATATTCTGGTTGAATTAATCAATCCGTATATAGAACAGGAGCTATACGAAATCAATGGTTGCTATCAACGTTTATAACCCTCCAAAACAAAGAAGATTGCCAAGCAGTGCTCCCACTACCGTACGATAGGCTTAATAGCTTACATACTGAACAGCCTGTTGAAGGTGATACATAATAGAATATACAGGAAATTAGATGCACATGCACAATTTGCCGTATTTTCCGTAAAGGCTTGAGAACAAGGGAGACATTTCGTGCACTCAATGTCCTGCCAGAAAGATGCCTAGACGTAAATCAGGACCTACACACATTCTTTATAGACTATAAAAAGCCTTCGACAAAGTTAGAGATAAATAACCCATAGAAACGCTACTAAAGAGAAAGATAGACTTAATTGCAAACCTCTATTATGGACAAAAAGCAGTAGTACATGTAGAAGAGATACCATCTGAAGATAGAAATGCAGAGAGGAGTGCATCAAGGGTGTATACTCTCACCAACCCTGTTAAATATATACTTGGAAGATATAGTAAAGTAAGCACTTGATGATCAAAGCATAGGCATTAAAATTAACGGCACTGCAATAAATAATCTGAGATATGCTGTACTTTTAGCAGGAACTCTCGAAGACCTATAGACGCTAATTAATAAAATTGTTACAGTACATGGAGAATATGGACTATCACTGATCATATGTAAAAAAATATATGCTAATAACAAAAATAACTCAGGACAACCGTAGAGTATATATAGAGAATAACACTATTGAAAGGGTAAGAGAATTGACTAGGCACAACCATGTATAAAAACAATAACAGCTCCCAAGAAATACGAATCAGATTCGAACAAGCAAGAAGCACATTTACAAAAAATAAGAAGCTATTCTACTACCAAGATCTAAATCTTGAATTAAAAACACGACTGGTGAGATGTTACGTCGTATAAGCCTATACTACGGGATGGACGTCTGGACCCTGAAAGGGATCGACGAAAGAGACTGGATTTATTCGAATTTGCATATATCGGAGAATACGGGTGAGTTCATGGGCAGAGAAAATAACCAACGTAGAAGTAATGAGACGTACGAGAAAAGAAAAAGTAGTAATTCTGACAAATAAGCGAACAAAACTGTTATATATGGGACATATTATGAGAGGAAAATATCAAATACCACAAGTTATCATGGAGGGAAATATCTGAGGAAAGAGACGATACTCATGGCTGAAGAACCTTAGTGAGTGGTTGGCTGTACCAGCTGTACTAGCCACGAACTATTTATATCTTCTGTCGCAAAAATAAAAATCGCTTTAATGATTGCCAACCTTTGGAACGCAGACGGAACCTAAATTGGAAGAGATTTGAACGTATATTTTCGGTATTTGCGGCCGTCGCATGACTAACTATACATAATAGGTATAAGGTAAGGTTCAAATCATAATTTTAAATAATACGCTCAAATAGCAAAAATGTTAGATGCATGTTGAAGGTTTGCCAGTCAGTGTATAACTAACGCAGATTTTCTTTATTAGATCCGCTGATAATTTTAAGACATCTCTGGAATATGTCTGTCCGTAGTCGTCCGTCCCTCTATAACAATTTATTCAGGTTTTCGGAAAAAAACTAGTGCATATTTTCAGAAAAAAATGTTTGTGACCATTATCTCACGTAACTCCATTTTAATTAGTTGTTGGTGTAAATTGGCTAAGGGAAATAATTTAGAACTAAAAATTAAGAATGAAAAAATAATGAAACGTTTAAAACTTATTTTTATTTTTAAAGAAATAAGCTAGCTGACAGTTCTTTAAAAAAAGTCTATTTTCCTAATGTACACCAACCACATTTTTTCGAATATAAGTTATGTTAGTCGATGAAAATCAAGAAATTTTACTCCAACCGTTTCTGCTTATATTATCTTATAAAGCGTTAATTATTTATAGTTTTTTTGCACCGAATACCTATACTTATAGGGCAGGGAGTCCAATAGGTCTTAATGTGGAACGATTATATTTTGAAAAGAGACAATAAAATTATTAGATAATAATGAATAAATATAATATAGTATAGATGGATTGTAACTACGGGATGGCGGGATCCCAGAATACAGAATGCCGGACCAATTTTGCGCAGATTTAAAAACCGGTATTAAATGAGCTTCAACAAGGGACATTCGCCTAAGACCATATGCTTGCAATAAGAAAATTAACCGAAATCGCAAGGACACTAGTTGGCCGAGTTTCGCGGCAAACATATTAGAAGAAAGAGACATCAACAAGCAACTACTGCAAGCGATACAAAGTATATACCAACTCAACATAAACTACATAAGTACAGGGATCGAAATATCCCAATAATTTAAAACCATCCAAGGGTTAAAACAAGGAGTCGCATAAAGTCCACTAACACAACACAACATCAATATATGGAATCAGAAATGAGAAATTAAAATATGAAAATAATTAATGAGAAGTAAAATATGAAAACAAACATAGACAATGGCGAAAAGTAAAAATTAAATTAAACATAACATTACATAAATAAAATCATAGGGTCAATAATAAGTAGAACAGAAAAATTTAAAATCGGTAATAAAATACATGCAGCTAATACGAGTTACCAGACAATCAACAAAAGAGTCCTAAGTAACACACATGTGACCAAAAAAATTAAAATGACACTATGTAGAATAATCTACAGACTAAATCTAATATACGGTAGCGTAACATAGAATACAGAACAACATACAGGTAGGTGAGATGAGTTTCCTTAGAAAAGTAGAAGGACTTACAAGATTGAATAGAAAGAGTAACAAAGATATTACAATAAGCCTACAAACAGAAAGTATAACCATTACAATAGAAAATATTGACAGACCAAACTTATATGGAACACCAAAATTACAATAAATAAGAAACGCGAGACACCACAAAAGACATGGGAAGAGTCACTGTTTTTTGATGTTATGTTGACAACACTTGAATACCAGCTATAATATTTTATTGTAAAATCGACCTGGCTTAAAACGGGAATATTCAGTAAATAAACAGTGATCAAAAATGTCCATCCATGACAGAAAAGAGGAAGGTCAGGCTGTAAAGAGCAGTAAGGAGGAACGTCAGTGAAACAAATCACAGTGAAACCTTCTCTCTTATCTTTCTTAGTTTACTTTGGATGTTGTTGTACGCTATAAAGCTTTCCTTGCACTTCATGGTATTTCCAAAAATAGACCGGAGAACATTCAAAAGGGACTGAAGGCTCATGGAGTAGCACCAAGAAACAAACGAGGTCTTACCCCTAAGGCAAATAAAAAGCTGGTAGGAACTTTGCAAGCTGTAAATGCAGCGTAAAAGCGAGAAAACAACTAAAACTTACTTCAGGAAGAAGAAGACGTAACTGCTAAAATAATGACGATATGTACATTGAACTTGGAAATCATACAAATATTATAGAGTAAAATTCAATATGAAATTTAATTTTCATAGCATTCGGTTATCCTCGATCTGGCACATGCACCGACTGCTCTTAATTTTTGTCGAAAATGAAGGCAACTAAAGATAAATTGGACAACATAACCATAAACAATGTAGATAGTGAACAATGAACATAATACGAAGACGGATACGCTCTATGTACGAAAAAGGACGGCGAGGAGAGAGGCTATATCTTCCAGTGAAACCGAAGCCATAGCAATTGATTAATACAAATGAGTCTTCCCAATATTACTACTAATTACGAAGTTAAATCCATAAAGAGTTCGCCACCTTAAAATATTTTGTGATTGTTGTGGGGGACAAAATAGAAATTTCACATTATTTCGCTATTTGCACTACATTGTGCTCATTGCACGAAGATTATGCAGCGTAGTGATGGTTTTTCCTATACGTGGTCGCTCATACCTTGCGTATGACCGTGATAAGGGGCTGGTTTGTCAAAAGAAGTGGGCTGAACAAAACCAACACCTTTTGAGAATTTTAAAGTTGATCAGCCACTGATCAGAAATTGAACAGAATTTATAAATGGGGTATATAAGCAGAAATGTTAATTTTCATCACGAACCATCCGAATACCGAGAATAAGCGAGTCCCGCCCGTGACACACTACCTCACTGAATTTTACAACATACCTGTAACATTAAGAATTTGAGATTGTTTTTAATTATTTTATTATTAAACTAGAACTAACGTGATAAATGTGTGAGCTTTTTGTGAGGACAAAAGTAAGTTATCATCGAAAGGAGCAATATTGTCGGTGAAGATGCACACACATTTTATTGTAAGTTACTTTTTTTACTTTAAATTAGAGGTTTTACATTAATTGAATATAAATGGGGGGTTGTGTTTAGAACTGTGCTCTAAACATAAACCTTCTTTGCATAGCGTTTCAGTTTCCAGTGACATTCCTTTCTGCCTTGTAAACTTCATATCTTAAAAAACAAGGGTAGTTTACTCATAAGCCGTTTTTTGGCTATAGTTAATATAATTCAAGCGGATAATTTTACTTTGATGATTCCTTATTAAATTTGAAATAATACATACATTTTTTGATGGAATAAAATGTTCCGAGATGTTAATAATAATATTATATATATATATATATATATATATATATATATATATATATATATATAATAATAATAATAATAATAATTTTCCCATGTGTCCAACATTCTAGTGTACACCATATATACTAGTCAGGATATGTTCTATAATATGTGTATGGATATTTATTGTTGATGGTTCTGGGAGAGAATTAATAATAATTATGAGTTATACTATGTTAAATTCGAATGTCATGCATAAAATTGCTCAAAGGATAAATCTACGTCGACTAATTTTAAAACATCAATGGTAAGATGAGATTTACTACTTTACGGTTGTCATAATAATTATAAAAATATCATGCGGAAAGACGATTAGAAATTCTAATTTTATTATAAAGTAAAAGATAATTTATTGTACTGTGAATGGAAAAAATTGTTTTGATTAATTGCATATATAATAATATAGTTAATGGTATTTATAAATGTAGATATAATAGGATATTCTTGATATTTATTTATTTTATATTGTATGCTCATCTCGTTAGTCACCAATAAGGCATGTACTGCATAATAGATAAGCGATTATTTTTTGGAAATGGAGTTGTGCCATTCAAGCTAAATTTAAAGTGATATAACCCTTTTATAAAAATAATACACGAAAATAGTTGTTGTTGCTTTCATTCTTGTAAATTACTCTTGTTAACGATTGTTTGCTTGTTAAATTTTGTTTTCTGTTTTTGTGTGTGTATGTATGTTTATGTATACTTGTGAATGCGATGTATAAAAGTAGTTTAACCATTTTATATATATATATATATATATATATATATATATATATATATATATATATACATAAAATTAAAATTGTAAAATAAAATCAAACTTAAAAAATAAACGCTGAAAGATAAAGATGTCGCTTTCTATTTAAATCGCAAGGTCTATAACAGTTGCATCCTTCCTCTTGCCACCTATGGCCTGGAAACAATGGCAATCACCAAAAACAAAAGTAACGGACTAGAAAAGCGCAGATTCATGGTCTCATCAAATTACCTTCTGGAGACCACGGGAAACAAAAAGGAGTACAGGAAAACCCCAAGAAAGATGGATCGACGACATCAATACCATAGAGGGCAGTCAATAGACGGCAAATGGCAGGAAAACATGGAAACAGATGAAAGAGGCATATGTCCAACAATAGAAATACGAGGGCTCGAAAAAAGAAGAAATAAACCTCGTATAAAACTTGCTACATAAAACATTCAATCAAGCGGTCAGTTAATGTTTGTTGCATGTCGTATTGAAAGTAGATTGAAATCGATTTAGTTAAATTCATGTGAATGGGCCATCATAAATTTAATATCTAAATGGACCGTATTCAGTTCGATTTCAATCCTACATGTGAACATGGCAATAGTTTCATTCACACAACATAGATTAGAAATATTAATAATGGACATTTCTTGCAAAATTACATAATATCTATAATATCGAAATACCGGTATTTAAATATTGTCAAAATTGCACTGGGATCCCTATAGTCGGTATCCCGGTTTTGCAATTCCTACACACGAATATTTTTTATTAAAATTATACGATTTTATATCAAATATAATTCGTGCAGCAATGTAAGCAACTTGAAGTTTATTTTATGAAGATTACTGTACTTTCAAAAAAATTAAATATATGACATTGATTAAATATATAAATATGATATGATGATAATCTATAATCAAATAATTATAGTTTTATATCATCGTATATTATTATAGTATTATTAACGTCTGGTTCGTTCATTTATGGCGTTGCCCACAATATGACTACTTAAAACCATCATTCTTGAATAAGATTTCTTAATATACTTTACCTAAAGTACAAGGGATTGTGTTGGAATTAAAAAACAAGTATTCATTTTTTAATTTTATATAGTGAGAGACAAACAGAATGAGGTTTACATATATAGAGTATCAACCCAGATGTTTTTAAGCAATTAAAAAAAACACAGAACTAGTTAATTTTACTACTGCCCAATAGTTTTGTTATAATAATTAAAATACAAATTTACAAAGTTTGATAATATTTAACAGGTAATTCTCAATAAAAATTGTTTGGCCGGAATTTTCATATATATCCGTTTCTCATGTTTTAATATTATTATTGTTTCTTTGAAACCTTGCTTAACATATCAATAAACATAATAGCATGTGCTCCGTGCTCTATTTTTTGTACATCTACTGTTAAATTTGTAGTAGATGATTTTGCTGTTAATTTTTTTGATAGAAATATTGAAACTTTCGTTATTTATTCTTATATAAGGTTGATTCATAGCTGAGGAAAAATCACAAACTAACGAAATATCTTTTTATATATTTAGATCGTCCATACCATAGGTAAACAATGTGAGGAAATATAAATAAATATACCTGGAAATAAAACGACAATATCTAATTATCACAAGTCATTTGACTAATGAAAAAGACCAAGAAACAGGTACAGTGAACGCCGCTTATTGGAATCACGGTTAATGTTATCATTCGGGTATTATTTAAACTTTTGCAAAGAATGGGCCGGATGTATATATAGGAAAAACACCGTTTATAATAATCAGACCTTCGGTAAATGTTATAAAAATAACTAGGGTTGTTTACAAGTTTTTTAGCAGGCGGCTGTCTACTATTTTCCTGAGAGCGATACCACTTATTGTCTATTATTTGTCTGTATACACACAAGACTGGTATGTATTATTTTTTTAAAACCGCATTGTATAGAATATACCGCAAAGAAAAATGGCAATTTAAACAGTAAACGAAAACGTACTGGGAAGGATGATCAAGTAGAATCTGCGTCCGTGAACATTATGCATGATGATGATGTGGATGATCTGTTGAGCGGCAAAAGGAATATCTAGCAAAAAAAATGGGAAAGGAAAATTTTATTGCTACAGAAGATTGGTGTCAACGTTGAAAAAAAAACAAGAAAATATTGTATTCAAACAAACTCATGGTGAGCAAAAAGATGCTGATTTTAAAGACGAAGAAGACTGGATCCAAATTGCGTCGGAATTTACTCCCAACGACGTATTGAATGTAGATGAGACAGGTCTTTACTATCGTGCACCACCTAATTATACATACATGTTAAAAACAAAGGGATGTAAGTCGTCTAAAGAGCGTATAATAATTTTGAGTTGTACAGATATCTCAGGTGAAAAGAAATTAATTTATGTATATTTATTTTATATTTTTAAACAATAATAATTTGTATTTATATGTTTTCGCATATTATTATCAATCGGTTATTATTGTCAAAAAGCTCAGGTCCCGATGTGATCATATTAAGCGGCGTGCACTGCATTACAATTTTTAATGCCCCCCTTAAAATAAACAAAACTAATTTGGTAATATTTCTTTTTCCGTAAACAAATTTAATGTTTTTGGGTCGATATTTATGTTTGTATTGATAGCTATATTTACTAATCTTTTTAGCATATTTTTCTCACATATAAAATAATCATTTATTGTTATTTAGTCACAATAAATGATAATATGAAACCATTAATGTTGATATTTTAGTTTATTCATCTATAGGTTTATTTTTATTTATTGTTGTATAGCATTTAAAGTATGTCTATAACTAAGTAAACAAAAGTCTTCTTGCAGAATTTATTATATTATATAATATTTTTATTGCAATATATTAAGTTATATTTATTTTTTTGCAATTCTCACGAAAGTGCGTTATAGGAGAACAATAATAGTAGGTGTAATGGTCAGTTTATGAACACGTAATATTTATTAATGGTAACTATGTTAACGTTAACATTAACTTAATTTATAGTGAAGTACTTCTTCCCACCGGAGAAATTATTAGTTAACATTAACGTTGGATAGCGGTTTTTTAATGAAACATTAACCAGATCAGCTTTCACACTTTGAGAGTAAAATATCGATGTTTTAAATTAAAATATAATAGGAACTAAATAAATGTTTTTTTTTCTTCTAATAATAGAAACGTAACTATTTATATAAAATGACGTTTTGTTAAAAAAAATCACCAACACAAATTGCATTTTCAACTTTCCCTGTTCATATCTCGGTATTTTGAAGTTTGTGAATTTTTGTTCAATTTCCTAGACTCTATAAACTTTCCCCTACAATATACTGAAAATGAAATTCACAATGTTTCACTCACCGTGTAAGTTAATATTATTTATTACATTGAATAATATAATGTTGTTTGGGCAGTTTTTAATTATTTTGATGTATAAAAAAATAATATTAATCCTTCTATAGCACATATCATTTTTATTATCTATATTATGTAGTTTCTTTCAGGTATTGTTGTTTTAGTATGGAATGTAGTGAATTAAACACAATTGCTAACATTATAAGCTACGTTTTCGCGTGTAGATGATACAATTCCCGTAATTTTTTAAACAGTAGGTACAGTTTTAAAATGTATTTTCATGCTCATTTTATGAAGAAGAAAAAACCGTACGACGCCCATATATAAGCTAATAAAGTAATAATAATAATCTTTTTAATATTTAAATTCTCATTCACTATCAATTAATATTGTTATTTGCAAAGAGTATAAATTATTTATTTTAACTTGAAACTATTTAATATATTTCTTTCATTTAAAAATTAAATTAAATCATTGAATCAATGCTTATTTTAATAGCATATTGTGATGGAAACTATACATATTTGATTTTATACAATTTATTCAGATTATAATATTAAATTTAACCCATTAAATCGTATGAAAATCGTGCAAACAACTCAACAAGATCATTATTTGAACGCCGAAGTTATTTAACATCATAAATATACTGGTGTATGAGCCCGCACAGCGCGTTTCGTAATTCTATGACTCCGCAATTTTGTACAGCCCTGCAAGCTTTCAAAGCTCAGTCGCGTTCTGAACCCGTAGTTTGGGCATCTGCTGTAAGATGGTGCCATGGTTGCACCGTCCTAATACTCTCCCTCGCGGCGAACTTTCAAAGCTATTGCTTCATGCGGTTCCCAACTAAGTTTAATGCGCGGCACTCGAACAAATCACGGCAATACATATTTAGTTGAATTTTTGATGAATTAGAAAACTTGCGGACGATTTTTTTAAGTAGTAAGTTCTAACACTCATATACATACACACTAACACACGACAGAAGGACTCGAAAGTCGAAGAGCAGTAACAAAAATGGAACAAATACAGTAACTACAATTATCTATTTTGGAATATCTTAATGGTAATTAATAAATCTAGTTACCTATATCTATATTTGAATTTATTTTATAAAAGGACGGACCTCTGCTTTACAAAGTAACATATGGGAATAAGCGAGTACAACAATATATTTAAAGAACATTTAATTAATTGAGGATTTCATTGTATGATTTTTAATTTCATAGAAATAAAGTTTGGTATTTTTCACGTTTTATTCAGCTAGTAAACAAATATTGTATGTTTTTATTTTATTTTAAACATACTTGTAAAATTAATAAATTATTTGATTTCAATTCGTATATATTATACACATCAGTATATTATATACTATTAAAATACTTGTTATGGTCATGTAGTAGAGTTTAATTGTTTTTAGTAAGCAGTAAATAGTAACATGTTGAACTTTCATTTAATTTTATTTATTACTCAGTAAGAAGAAATTTCAATCAAATAGTTCAAATTAAATTCTGTAATAAATGAAACACAGTTATAAATAAAATAAATCCTATATGGCATTTATATAATTATAAATGCCATATACGATTTATTATATACATATTTTTTTACATATTTGATGAAAGCTTACGACCCTATTAAACAATTTGAAACAAAAACATTATAAAATGTTATAAGAGAGTTTCTTCCCAATAAAAAATACAAAACTGTTTTTTTCTATTGAACGATTTAAAAAGAAAAACATTATGATACATTGTACCTTTTTATAACAGTATATATATATATATATAAATATATAATATATATATATATATAAATATATAAATATATAATATATATATATATATATATATATATATATATATATATATAAATATATAATATATATATATAATTCATTAAGAAATATTTGAATAACCCTTGCAACAAAAACATTATAGATATTGTTTTTCATTTAATTTTGTATATTACTCAATAAGACTATTTCATTACCTTTAATTTATTATTATTTTATAATATATTTTATAATGAATTTTATAATATATTTTATAATATATTTTATAATATATTTTATAATATATTTTATAATATATTTTATAATATATTTTATAATATATTTTATAACATATTTTATAATATATTTTATAACATATTTTATAATATATTTTATAATATATTTTACTATATTAAATTATTGTAGACGGCGATGTAGTGCAGATTCGAATCCCGACCAGCGTTGCCAGAGACTTACTTCTAAAATATCGTACCAACGATGCGAAAAGTATCGTACATTATCGTACAACGGCATGAACATCAAAATTTACAAAACAATGCATAAAATACATTAAATTTTAAAATTTATATGTATCACTTGAAGAAACTACTAACAATATTTCAAAATACATATATAAATGCAGTAGTATGTTAAATTAAATAAATACTAAAATAGAAATAATAAAAGAAAAGTTAGATAGCAATTGTATAATTAATTACTATTACTATCGAGAAAGATATAGTACATAATTTCACAGTACATATGCAAAAGCAGTGATATATAATTTTTTTTTAATTAAATTAATTATCTTGATAGTAACGAAACTTATGTGTTAGTATATTTTACTTTTAGATTCAAAATCATCAGTGTATAATATACAATATCTAGTATTAAACGTGGGGGTTCATGTTCACCAAAAAAGTAATAAGAACTGATGTTCCAAACAATTCAATGTAAACACTTCTAAAACAAATAACAAAATGGCAGATTATCAACTAACTGTTGATAATAAGTTTGCAAATTCGAGCTCCACTAAAAACAATAGTAAATTTAATTTTATTAAATGAAAATATGGTACACATATCCTACAAATCTTCGTACGATAATTTACCATAATTTATTATCATTTATCGTACATTGGTGATTTTTATTTAATACTATCGTCTGGTAACACTGATCCCAACCCGGCTAATTTGTCGTTGGGTTAGTATTAACAACACTACAGAAAACTCGAGATCGATTTTCTGAAGTAAGCAAGTCTTAGCACTCACATAAACATATACTAACACACGGCAACAACCCGAAGGTCGGTAGCCAGTTACAAATTGTGAAAAACAGTAACCACTGCTATGATATTGTACATGCTGCGTAGGACATTACATATATAACTACTACTACTAGTACTAAGTAAAATTACATTCTAATAAACACACTATTTTCACCTATTCGATTTAATTATATCCCAATTAATGGAAATTGATCATAAGGGATAGCTGTATAACCATAAGTTTACAATTATAAAGACACATATACACTGACAAGTTTGCGCAGAAACCTACATTTTCATGGGGTAAATGCGTAAGTGGAGATTACAATACCTCAGCCAATACCGGAATTTCGGTATTTAAATTTCGCAAAACCGGCTTCCCGGGATTAATATTGGCATTTATTCTATTCTAATAAAAAAAATATATTTCTGTTTCTTTTCCGCATATATAGATTAAATTAATATTACTAGTCATAATATTTACATTAATTTCAGCCGGAAATAAGTAAAAATATTTCTATTTCCCACTACCAACTATTAGTAGTACTAGTACTAGTACTCATATATAAGTAAGTTATTTTCCATACCATTATTGTCAAATGTTATTCATTCCCTTTCTATTCATTAGTCGATTAGTTTGCTTACCTGCAGATATTTCAAGATATAGACACGAATGCAATATGAGCGCGGGTTGTGTTTTGTTTCTCCGATATTGTAATTATCGTTCGAGATTAAATTCTCGTAAAATAATTTATGTTGATTCAGAAGGTACATAATATTAACAATTCCGAAAAACAAAATTAATTTTAATAATTAGCATATATCAATTAAACCCGTCATTAAAAGTCAGTCAAAATGGTCCAGCATCCTGGTTTTGGTCCTAAGTCTCAAATATGTATTATCTTTATAAATATGAAGTTATGGATATTTTTTTGATACATTTGATTTAATTGCAATATATGTGGGCAATTCTAGTTCATAAATAAAATATAAGTTTCGGATCTTATAGTAAAACGGAGAATATAAGTAATCATATTTAAACAAATAACACATATCGTTGTTTATGACAAATATCTCAAACTCAAGTTTTGAGTAAATATCCAAATAGTATATACCAGCGGCTGGCAACCTATGGCATGTTTCTAGATGGCACGCCAGAAAAACTCGCGGGTCGTGGCACGCGAAGAGATCAGTTATGTTTTTTTTATAAAGTGACATGCAGATCTATCACGATTGTTCACCGCTGGTAATGGCGAAGTAAATGTGAGTTTATGCTGATTTAAAATAAGAATTAAGGAATAAAATAAAAATAAGACTAGAAAATTCATTAGAAATACAGATTATTTGAAACCTTTTATATATAACAGTAAATAATATTATGCACTTAACATTTATTTCTCATTATTTATTTTGTCATTATTATCAATATAATTCAAAATATCATCATACAAATTATTTCTTATTTCTTATGCTATTCCTTATTTCTTATTTTATTTCCGTGAAAACCGGGATACCGGACCTACGTTTAAATTCCGTTAATTGGGTATTGGTCATATTATCACCTTCGCAATCAAAATCAAACTAAATTGACATTAACACTAAAGTAATTTTTAATATCGAAGGATAATTACAATAACGAAATAAGAAAACACAACCCGCGCTCATATTGCAGCCGTGTCTTCTTTTCTTTTTAATTTCCGCATAGAACTTTTTTCATGTCCATGAGAGTTGTTCTGAATGTTGCTATACATTTATTATACATTATTTCCGTTGAACTGTCGTTATTTTGGTTAATAGTTGTGCCTAGGTAGTTGTATGGGTTCAGTATGGGCATGGGTATTGTTTTGTGTTGTTTTTGTCATTACCATAAATTTGGTCTTCCTCGTATTTAGTGATAGTCCCCATTCTTCGCTAGCCTCTGTTACTTCATTATTTTCTGAAGGTCTTGTAAGTTGGTTGTAAGTATACCCGCATCGTCGGTATACGTCGTGAATGGTATACCTATCAACAATATAAGTATTGTTGATAGGTATACCATTCACGTTGACTCCTATTGTTTCGTCTGAAAATGCTTTGTTCATGATGTCTTCTACATATATGTGGAAAAGCGACTAGCATCGCTTCCTTGCTTGACCACCCTCCTTATTTCAACCTCATTCAATACGATTGTTTTTATTTTTTATTTTTGTATATATTTTTTTTCGATTATTGTACAAGTGGGCAGCATGTGAGAAGATAATGCACCCCTTCACAATGCTACGTAATGCATTTTTTAAGTTTTTAATTTTATGTACAGCTTACGCATGATCTTATACTACTAAAATATAATAATAATTGTATGCTCATTACATTTTATGAAAGCACGAAGAGATATCATTGATCCCTCATTTATAAGTTTCATATGGTTGTTCCTGATAAGTAGATGTTTTGTTACAACATATTTTATAAGGAAGCTGAACAAAACAATTACTAGAAATGTCCTTTTGTAAAGAAAGTAGAGGAAAATATAATCATGTTTCAATGTTTGAATCGCTTCTATAATACAACAGATTGAGTATAATTCGACATAGTGATCATCAGTGAGATGAAGCATATGATAATAATAAAAAAACTATTTGCGACATACCCTCTAATGAAATATAAATATATCTACTAAATTAAAGTAATATATGTGTCATTATAAAAGCAATGGCTTCTTGATGAAAGTGTTTACAGTTTCGTGTTATTTTTAATTAATATAAATTTTATGATAATGTATACGCCTCTCCAGAAGCAATTCAGTAAGAAATCATTAGGGCATTTTACGAGGAAACGATGTTAAATTTTAATGTGATGAAGCAAAAAGGATTTTTATGATTTAAGATACATTAATATTTACTTAAACAGCATGAATTATATTTTATTTATTTAAACCTAACATTTTCTTAGCTTAGGTGTAAAGATGTATATTATTCTGGTTCGTGTGTTTATTTCTCTCCATCCTTTCCTCTCTTGTTTTTTTATACCATCCCATTTTATAAGAGAAGAAGCGCAAAGAAAAGTCTTTCAGCTTCTTTCTTATTCTGTCCTGCAATATTTCGTTGGTCCTCCTCTATAGTTTTTTCCTGTTACTCTACCTTCGTATATTCTTGTTGGTAATATTTGTTGGCCTTCGGCATATGTGTAACAACCAAATCTGTCCTTTTATAACTTCCTGATTTATTGGATCTATTTGTAAATGTTGTCTGTAAGTTTCGTTTCTTATTTTGTCCATTTTTCTCCTGTTTCCAATTCTTCATTCATATGAATTATAATTATCTGTTAATCATGTGGTTTTATAAAGTATAATAACATATCGCACCCTTGCGATAAATTTGCATAAGTCAAACAACTATTTTTAACATAATAGAATATAGTAGAAGCCCAAAAGCTACAAAAATCTTGGCTGAAGAATATTTTAGCTGTGTCATATTTGTGTCATATGTTTTTGAGCTGATGACAAGCATGTAAAATATATATTATTGTGTCTTTATCTTAGTATATTTTACAGTTTGCACCTTTCTACATTCCGCGTATTTCTAAGTAAATCCTCTATTATTGTACGCGAAACAATCATTTTAATTAAAGGGCAAAGCTCGCAAGTAGAAGATAAACACCGCAGCGTCGCTTTTAATTTATGAGCAGAGGGATCCAATTGTTGTCAGTGAAAAATAAACACCGCCAGGCCGCAAATTTCCGCATGCTTACTTGAAATCTCATCACCGCTGCTGTTATTAATAGCGCTTGCCGCTGAGGAAATAATTACAAGATGGAAAAGCAGAAATTATTTAATTTCATAATTGCATTTTATTAGTGCAAAAAGATGCACTTAAATGGAGTGCCGCAAATTATTATTAATTGCGACCGTGATTGCATAGCTGCAATGAAAACATTTATCGCAGGGACTCGGCAATGATTCCATCTATTATTTTAAACAATTAATTATTACAACGTGTCATTAAATAATTAATCTTGACTTTTGCGCTGTTTTATGGCAAAATGCAGTGATTTATATTATCTATTGGTTGTATATGTTATTTAGATTGAAGTTGGGGTTGGGGAACGAGTACTCAGGTCTTAGGGGTAGAAATTATGAATTAATGTGAGTTGATGTTTTGGATATGTAATATCGCGACTTGGGATTTTCATTTTAAGTTTTCGAGACGGCTCAGGTATGCCAGGGCGCGTTTATACATGGAAGATTCCTTATGCATAAGAACCGGCGAATATTAAAATTCGCTTTGTTTCAAAACTCAATCTCGCAATACAGGCTTAATGTAAATATAAGCAGTAATACTGGGAGCGGGTAGCTGATTTGACGGCTCATACCGCCTCTGTCAGGGCCGCCTTTCTTGTGGAGATTGATTTTAATAAGAAAGCTGCAACTAGAGGGAGAGAGGGATGTGAACGACAGCTATGGGATTATGTTCAGATGTATTTAAAAATAATAACGAGAGGAATTTATTTAATTCGATTTAAATATTTATATTACTTACATATACATGCAGCCAACCTATGTTTATTCGCCCTTACAGTTCTTAGTCATGTATATGTTAATCGTTTAGTAGGGAATTTAGTTGTTCTAGTAATTAACGAGATGACAAGTATAGTATGAAATATTCATACAATAACTCGCACTACCTAGTATAATTATAAATTACCACAAACTACGACATTGCCATCTTTGTACAATTACAGTTGCATGTCAAGCGGATCCAACTGTCGAATAATAAGAATTACGTTGTTCGCACATATACTACCAGAACTTGATGTCAACTGCACATGCCACACAATGGATTATCGGTTAGAGTAGTTTCTACCTAAAAAACGGAACCTCGCCTTTACTCCAAATGCATGTCTGTACTTATTTATCGTATCTTGTTGCATTACTTACTTTTGTGGAGAATAAAATGTTTATTATTATTATTGTCGAAAAATCCAGTGTAAAATATAGTAATGAGATTTATTAAAATAATTCAGAATTCAGCAACGAATATATATATATATATATATATATATATATATATATATGCCTGAAAGAACCAAAAGAACGAGAAAGCTTTTGATACATTACAGCATAGCAGGCTAATACAAATACTGCAAAGAATGGGTTAGATGGCTGTGACTTAAAAATTATCACCAATCTTTACTGACATCAAATTGCATAAGTTCGTGTCGAAGAGGAGCAATCTGACGAGATAAACAACCTTAGATGAGTGAGGCGGGGGTGCGTATGTCGCCATTACTATCCATATACCGGATACATATTTAACGAAGCCCTAGATGAAGAGGAAGCAGGCATATTATTCAAGGGATAATAGTTAATAACATCAGATATATTGATGATACATTAATTTTTTTCGATACTCATGAGGTATTACAACATCTAATGAACAGAGAGGCTGACATCAGTAAACAGTATGGCTTTATACCTAACCACAGCAAAAACAAAAACATGATTATTAGTAAGAACTAGCCCAGGTCAGTGGCCGAGTGGTTAGAGGCGTCGTCCGTCTCGTACTGAGCATTGGGGAGCCTGAGTTCGAACCCCATCGGGGCGAATTTTCGCGAATCACCTTTAACAGTTTTTCAGAGGTTTTCTGTGAAGTTAAGGTAAATACCGGGTGATTAAACTCCTCTGAGCTTCTCCCTTGACCGGCGGAAAAGCCTCACGGCTGATAGCCCTATAGAGATAGAAGTTTTTTTAGCAAGAACCAAATAAAAAATGACTCCGTGGTAGTAAACAATCAGAATCTGGAAAGTAGAAAAGTATAACTCGCCATCAATATTAATGGCGAAAGGTACCTTTCACAAGAAATTAAATGTCGCATAGAGATATTTATAGTAGCATTCACACAAATACCCAAATTATTTCAAACGCATCATTTAAAACTGCAGAAGAGAATAAAGTAATCTCTAGTGCTATGTGTTGGCGGGATTGCTGTATGGGATAAAATCCTGGATATTTTACAAGTGTTAACAGTCAATGTCTAGAACGTCCAACCTCAAACCCCACACAATAATGCCGGAAACACAGCACATTGGAGTAATCTTCATCTGCAGTTTTAGATAATGCGTTTGAAATGTGGATATATCGACGTATATTAAGGATATCCTGGGAAGACCGTATCACCAACAAATAGGTCGTTGAAAAAATTCCGAAAGAAACTGAAATACTCAAAAAATAAAGATAAGAAAGCTTGAATACCGACGACACATAATGATTAATTCCTAGAGATACAACATGCTTCAACTGATAGTATAAGGCAAACTGGATGGAAGTATAGGGCCAGGAAGAAGACAGATTTGTTGAGTTAAAAACATAAGAAATTAGTTTGATACAGCGATAACCGGTCTCTTTTGGGCCACAGTAATTTTGGGCCACAGTAAGCAAAGTTCAGATCGCCATGACGATTGACAAAAACCGATAACATAAGTATTATAAGTATATTTAAATTACGAAATAAGTTTTAAAATAAATTTTAAAACTTATTTCGTAAGAATTGATGACCATAAGGCATATTTATAGACAGTAGAAATAAATCTTACAGAATAAGGTTCAGTGGCATCAATAAATTTCATTGCCTAGTTTCGTCATAAGAAAAATATATGTATAAACCTTTTACATTTTAAATGTAAATATCATATATAAATACAAATAATAATAATAGATATCTGAAACGGAGAAAAATTAAATGATTTTAAATTAAAATTATGAGATAGAAATACAAAAAGATAAATAATTTATATTCACACACTTGCCATAAGCAATGTGGCTGTTACTGTAAATGTAATTAGATACTAAAACGCTGAATTGGTAGTTTCATTCAATAGCTCGTTTTGTGGTCGTTCAAAATGGATTTATAATTCCTTCCAATTACGTTAACCGCAATTAATTGTCTTCTTTTTATCAGAGTGGTAGCCGTAGGGGAAACGATTAATTTCAATATGTCATTTATACTGCTTCTGTTTTTCTTAAACGGATTTTATTTTATTTTTGACTGCATGTATTTATGCATTTATCAACGAACAAGTATATTTTTATATTGTTTATTTTCAGTATAATAGTTCTAAAGTGTAATATAATTACCAGTTTATTAAAAATATCTTCTGTTTTCTTAGCGAAAAAGAATAAATAAATAAATAAATATAAATATACGTAACATTAAATAGTAGAAATAAATTTAAAAATGACATAATTAAAACTTAATATTATAATTATAAGATGTTATTTACAATATATTCCTATCATTACTGTAAGTTCCATGATAATCGTTGTTTTCTTTATAGCTGATGGCAAATGATCATCGCTATAATATAAAAACTAAGCCAATATTTTGAGGTCGGCCGACCTGTCATTCAGGACTCTGGTGCTGTCAGTCCATGTCGTGAAAATTATTTTTATTACTGACAGTTTTGTTCGTCGAATGGGGACAAAAACAAGGCGATAGTAGGATATTGTTATCTTAGAGTTGTAACTGCATAGTTAGAAGACGCAGGTAGTACAATATTGCGTTTGACAATAATTTGAGAGGCAAAGTATACACATAGTCACACAGGCTTAGATGAGTTGGCCAGATTGTTGATTCAACATACGCTGTTGGACGATGGAAATTTTACTTAGTGTATTTGGAATCCGGGAATTTGGAATCCTAATTTATTGGTATTATGGGAAATTACAGAAATATAAATGTTATATTTATCTTGATGCCGGCAAAGTAAGATTTTTGATATACATATACATATAGGTGTCCCTAAAGTATGGAATAAATTCGATAAAACCTTTATTTGCGATTTTTGCAAAAATTACTTAGATACGACGATTTTTAATTTTTAATTTCCAAACTTTACAATGACGTCATCGACTATTTTTTAAAATGACAACTCAATTTTTTTATTATATATATATATATATATATATATTATTATATAGGTAACATAAGGAAATGTCAGAGAAAAATCATTTCAAATGACAAAGTGGAAAAAATAC
Source organism: Lordithon lunulatus (assembly GCA_963942505.1). Classification (NCBI taxonomy): domain Eukaryota; kingdom Metazoa; phylum Arthropoda; class Insecta; order Coleoptera; family Staphylinidae; genus Lordithon; species Lordithon lunulatus. The sequence continues at coordinate 49,596,444 of OZ012666.1, read as the reverse complement.
TGGCATTTTCCCAACGTATATACAATGACCCCGAAAGCTACCAGGATTTGTCTCCTAAAATTTAATCAGAATTCTACCCTATTGATAAAGTTTCAATTAATAATATTCTAAATTTACAAATTATTTCAAAAGTCAGAGAGAAGAAAAATACGAAACGCGAAATACTATTTAATTAAACAATAAAAAGCGAAAGTAAATGCTCAAACAGTGCAAACCATTTACAGTCTTACAATGAACTAATCGAACAGCACATTCGTTTACAACATTTGCAATAATATCTGGTGATATTAGTCATGCTTTATGATAAATATATGGCTTTAAAATCATCTAGATCCGGTGGGCGTGTTATTTAAACTTTACTTTTTAAATATCACCAAAGGAAAAAATCTAAGTATATCAAATCAGGAGACTTGGCTGACTATTCAATTGCGCTTGGTAATGAGCAGGTGCACCATTCTGCTGGAAGCTCTAGTCAGCTCACTTTACCTTTTTATGACATGACAATGTCGAGAAAAATTACACATGAAATATTGGCATTTTAAAATTAAAAGTCGACATGCCTGAGCAATTCATGCAAAAATCATAAATAAATCTGTTATCGAATTTATTACATACTTTAGGGACACACTGTATATGTACGTGGCTATGTTACAGAAGCAGGTATGTGATTTTTACTCACTTTTTTCATAAATGTCTATAAATTCACTTATTAGTAAATGGGATGTTGTATTATTAATTTGGTATTGTAATAACCCCCTACATTCATTTGTATCTTTAAATTATTACTTTTATCTAACTGAAAATGCGGTAATTTAAAGAGTAATTGAAATAGATGTATCAGAGTTTGACAAATTGCTTCCATCCTTCCATCCTTCCATCCTTCCATACTTCCATCCTTCCATCCTTCCATCCTTCCATCCTTCCATCCTTCCATCCTTCCATCCTTCCATCCTTCCATCCTTCCATCCTTCCATCCTTCCATCCTTCCATCCTTCCATCCTTCCATCCTTCCATCCTTCTATCCTTCCATCCTTCCATCCTTCCATCCTTCCATCCTTCCATCCTTCCATCCTTCCATCCTTCCATCCTTCCATCCTTCCATCCTTCCATCCTTCCATCCTTCCATCCTTCCATCCTTCCATCCTTCCATCCTTCCATCCTTCCATCCTTCCATCCTTCCATCCTTCCATCCTTCCATCCTTCCATCCTTCCATCCTTCCATCCTTCCATCCTTCCATCCTTCCATCCTTCCATCCTTCCATCCTTCCATCCTTCCATCCTTCCATCCTTCCATCCTTCCATCCTTCCATCCTTCCATCCTTCCATCCTTCCATCCTTCCATCCTTCCATCCTTCCATCCTTCCATCCTTCCATCCTTCCATCCTTCCATCCTTCCATCCTTCCATCCTTCCATCCTTCCATCCTTCCATCCTTCCATCCTTCCATCCTTCCATCCTTCCATCCTTCCATCCTTCCATCCTTCCATCCTTCCATCCTTCCATCCTTCCATCCTTCCATCCTTCCATCCTTCCATCCTTCCATCCTTCCATCCTTCCATCCTTCCATCCTTCCATCCTTCCATCCTTCCATCCTTCCATCCTTCCATCCTTCCATCCTTCCATCCTTCCATCCTTCCATCCTTCCATCCTTCCATCCTTCCATCCTTCCATCCTTCCATCCTTCCATCCTTCCATCCTTCCATCCTTCCATCCTTCCATCCTTCCATCCTTCCATCCTTCCATCCTTCCATCCTTCCATCCTTCCATCCTTCCATCCTTCCATCCTTCCATCCTTCCATCCTTCCATCCTTCCATCCTTCCATCCTTCCATCCTTCCATCCTTCCATCCTTCCATCCTTCCATCCTTCCATCCTTCCATCCTTCCATCCTTCCATCCTTCCATCCTTCCATCCTTCCATCCTTCCATCCTTCCATCCTTCCATCCTTCCATCCTTCCATCCTTCCATCCTTCCATCCTTCCATCGGTCCATCGGTCCATCCTTCCATCCTTACATCCTTCCATCCTTCCATCCTTCCATCCTTCCATCCTTCCATCCTTCCATCCTTCCATCCTTCCATCCTTCCATCCTTCCATCCTTCCATCCTTCCATCCTTCCATCCTTCCATCCTTCCATCCTTCCATCCTTCCATCCTTCCATCCTTCCATCCTTCCATCCTTCCATCCTTCCATCCTTCCATCCTTCCATCCTTCCATCCTTCCATCCTTCCATCCTTCCATCCTTCCATCCTTCCATCCTTCCATCCTTCCATCCGGCCTTTATCTCCTTGAGCATCTCTATCGTTTCCATCCACCCATTTTCTCCTATGCATTAATTTACCTCTTTTCTTTCTTAACTCTTCCCTCTCCATTTCTCCCTTTCGTATCTGCTCAAGTTTTTGAGATACAGGCAAATTAATAAAACCTTCCCTTTTACACACATTCCCAAACCGTACTTTCACAGAAAGAAATCAAAAACGACACTCAAAACAGAATACAAATTAACATAAAATACATTTTTCTCTATCCATTAAACTAAACCCCCTCTGCCCTCGCTAATTTCCTTTCCCACGTCAGCCTCCTGCAGATTTTCACGCCTTTCCCATCTTCTCCTAACCATTCGTTCAGCTTTCTGCACTCTCCAACCCACTCTTCTTTCACTCCCTCACATTCTTTGCTAAGGTGCCACCACGTGTCACTCCCCTTCAGCGCACACGCGGTGTACCCCAGCCCCATCCACACTTTTCTTCCTCGCTCTTCTGAACCACACCTCGCTCTTGCCATGCATACTTTGTCCTCTCTGCTCCACTCTCCCCTGGCTAAGTACCTCAGGAGTTTCCCCTGCACTTGCCACTCTACGTAGCCAGGGTTGTATGAGCTCTCAGCCATTCTCACTTACCTTTCTTGCCACTCAATATCCCTCAATCTCTCCCTTATCTCAGTTCCTAGGCTACCCCTTTCTCTCAGATTCTCCTCTACCCACACCTCAGACATACATCCTTTCTCTATCCTTTCTCCATCTACTCTCTTTTCTACTCTTACACCTCATCCATACCTCCCGTACCAGTCTTTCCTCGCCCAAATCCTGCAATCTTTCCTCAAACTTCACAACCCTCACACACGACTCCCACCACATACTCATACGATTTGTCTCCTGCAACAGCACTGCCCTCGGTGTCGACCTTTCGAGCCCTAGCAGATTGTTCAGAAACCAACCTTGCTCCCTTTCTATTAACTCCCATTCACGCAATCCCCACACTTCCACTCCATACAAAAATATAGGTTTTACACACGCATCCCATATCTTGCACGCCATTACTAGGGTACCACCCCACAAACTCCCTCATTTTCTGCACGCAATCCCCCAAGCCATTCTTGCTTTCGCCTGCAGACACTCCACATGCATCCTAAGCCCTCCTCCAAGCCCAAATATTTAAAGCCATTCACTCTCTCAATCAGCCTTTCCTTCCATTTCAGTCCTTCGTCCTTACCCCTCCTGCCCCTATTCCTAAACAACATCCATTTGGTCTTTTCCACATTCACCACTAGCCCCCTCTTATCCAGGTATCTACCCATTCTATCCAACATCTCTTGCATCTCTTCCACTCTCTTGGCCACAAGCACCACGTCATCTGCATACGCCAACATCCACACTTTGGATCTACCCACCACGACCCCTCCTGCCTGTCCTCTCCTCAGCACCTCTTCCAACTCGCTCGTGTACAGATTAAACAGGAGGGGGCTCAGCGGGCACCCCTGCTGTACTCCCACATTCACCCTAAATTTCTCGACTTACATAAAACTAACATCTTAACAAAAATACGTGTACCCTCACAAACATTAATCCCCATAAAAATGTTTTCCATATTTAACACAAAGTAACTGATTTAAATGAACGTTATTGTTGGTTTATTCATTAGAATCAAACATAATTATATTATCATTTAGTTACAATTTATTATTATTTAAAAAAGGTTTTTCTCTTATAATTTTAATATATTCCCCCATTAAGACGTTATTCATTGATGATGAAATTAAACAAACAATGCCTCATTTCGAAGCTAAATAGATGTGGAATTTAATTAATTTGATCATATAGTTTTAATAGCAAGCATTCAATTGTATATATTTTGAAGAAACAAGTTTTTTATCGAAAAGGCACGAGACGTTATTAATTGACCAATATGAACAAACAATCCTTCATATTACATCATTATTATCATTTATTTGTATTTGCAAGAATTAAATTGATTACAATTTTTTAAACAAACATTTATATCGACAAATTATGTGTCTTGAACTTTCCCGTCTTGCGACAATATTAATTAATTGACCATTACTAAACAAACAATGCTCACTAAGTGTCAATTCTGATTCATATCATCATTTGGTTAAAATTTAAAAAATTCAATTTTATTACACGTTATTAATTGGACAATATAAAATTTATCAAATGTGTCATTTAACCCGTAACTAATGCACCGCATGTGTTTAGGGTAACGTATCGCAGTGGTTAAAGCATCGGGCTGCTGCCCTGAAGATGGTGAGTGCAAATCTCACATCACTCAATCCCACTCCCAAATCTGGTCTGGCTAGCGTAGGGTTTACGTCTAGCATCCTTCTCTCGTCCGGAGTTGATAAATTTGTCATCTAAACGTTCTTCATTGGTTATCCGTGTTAAACTATAGGTCTACCTGTAGTGTTCGTTGCCAGCATTATAGACAGAGAAGATATCGATAAGCCTTTAGTGGAGTGAAAGAGGATGATATACATATGTTTAGGCTGGGTTGTATAAAAGTAGATTACTTTCATTACCACAATATTCAATATGCTACGTTTTATCCGTGACTCCAATGTTACTTTGGACGACCTTCGCATATAAGGAAAACAGTGCCATGTCAACGGAGATACCATGAGGCTATCAAATGAGTTAACTATTTATGCAATCTATAAGTGGATTACGAGTAATCATGTGCTAACGCCAACCTTACCTTTATACTAGATTCAAAATAGTAAAACAGTTTACAAAATTAGGATAACTACGTTTTAGTAAAATTCACTAATTAGGTAATAAGGAATCAGAGTCATAATGTGATTATTTTATGACTGTTCGGACACGGGAGGTATGTAGTTTGAACTCCTGTATTTTTATTACATTATTACGTGGCGGGAAATATGATACAACGTATGTAGTTATATCGCACACAATGTTTAATATTGCGGTCTTTACTATCAATATATAACTTAAGATTTCCTGAGCTCTTTAGAATGGCACTTATAAAATAGTACCATTCTTAAGAGCTTAAATAGGTCTATAGATTATACATGAACCGACTGGAGATTAGTTAAAAAGCAATATTGGAATACTTTTTTTTTGTTACAATCTTAACAATACAAAAGAATTAAGTGATTGACTAAAATTACACTGGATGTATTTTAAAACATAAAATTAGTGTTTTGTATTTGAATCATTAATCATGTATTTTAAACATGAAAAATGATCTTCTCTAACAAAACAATACTAGTATTATAAAAATACACACGTAGAAAACAACGATTAAGCCGTCAACATAAAGAATAATTAAAGTAAAACATACTAAGATTATTCAAGTCTTAGAGATTGTTATTTTTACACATGAAAAATGAACGTAGAACGGCTATAGTCCTGAAAATGGTTGCGCACGTGCCTCCAAATGAAATAATACGCCCGGGAAGATTAATTCGGTTTCTTAATGAATATGTTGTTCGCGCCGTTGGAGTCGTAAAAATAATAATTCCGACGATAAAAATAGTCTGTTCAGTGAGACCAAGAGTATTTTTCTGAAGAGAATCGAGCGTCGGTTTGGAACAATAATTTACCGGAGGTAAATTACCGTAACGAGTTGCCTTAGGAGGCAATCAATTGCGCGCCGTCCTAATGATAATTACGCATTCTGGATACCGGAAGGACACGCGATGATCCAAGGATTTATATCTGTTACAAAACAAATTTTTTGGAGTTAATCGAACAAGAATCTATTACCAGAACACATGTGCTCCCGCAATTTAATGAAGACATCCGCAAATTTCTAATTAATGGATAATTTTATGTTATCGCAATGCAGGGCTATAACATTGAACCTGAAGCTCTTGTATAATTAGGCAATAACGATAATACCAAAGTTTCATGTCAAAGAGTAATTTTTGTGCGGACTAACAATGTATAAGCTTGTATTTTCCGTTAAATGTGTGATGCATCCGTAGATACACTTTTTTGGGAAGATGTAACGCGCATTTGCATGTTGTTATGCAATTAATGGCGAGATAGCATACTTGATTTCCCTTTATTTTTTGTGTATTAGGGGGCCTTGTTAATTTTACTAGAATCGCTGGCTGACACGCATTACGGGCATTTGTAACAGTACTTAAGTATCGAGAGATACAGTTAATTGAATAAATTGCTGCTACTTTAATGCACGACCAATAACACCTTCAAGTTTTCTAATTATACCCCGGGAGGTTCGCACGAGATTTGCTGTTTGTCGGTACGTGCGTTGCTGACGTGGCACTTATAGAAATTAAAGGCGACAGATATTTTAGGGGACTACGGTCTGGTTTTAAAATTGATCCTGGCGCGGAGAGAGTATGCAAATGTTTTGGATGTGGAGAAGTTTCACACAATTATATATACGCAGTTAGTAGAAGCTGTATAAGATGTAAAATAAGTATGTAAAGAAGTTTGTAAGGGTTCGTGGGATAGGAACCCGCATAGCAGGTGGGCATGATATAAAATACTTCCTCGCATTTGAATAACGACATACGCGCACCATAAATCAACGCGGGCAAGAATGAAAACAAGGGATATGCGAAAGCAACCCTTTGCGCTGCCTTTACCCTTTTATGCAAAATTCCCGCGCGTGTACGTACGCGTATACCTCTTTTTTTCACCCATCACAATGAACGAGACGGTAAGTATGCAAATTTATTAATGCATATTCGATCGAATCAATCAATTTATTATGCGTCCAACTTTTTCCCATGTAACCGAAGACGATTCGAAAGGCTTGCGTTGTGTTTGTGTATCTGTGCGCATTTTCAATTTACATTTTACTTGAAATTTATTTCTCCTCTTGTGCCGAACAAGGTTTCCTGTCGGACGAAATCGTTTTAGCTACATGCTGTTTCCAGCCGTGTTTTACAGTTAGCAAATTGAATATCCACTTTAGCGCCTATGAAATTAACGGCGACACTCCTTTTGTGTAATTAACCATTAACACACATACATTAAACGTGGAATATTATTAAACGGATACAAAGAAATACCATTTAGAAACATGGCCATTTCACACGAAAAACCTTTATACGGTGGAAATGTATTCATGGAATTGCTGATTTGACAGAAATAAATTGAGGCTGTTAAAATACAATATTTAGTATATTGCTATTAGTGGTACTAAGGTCAGGAATTTATACCTATAATCGAGTGCAATCAATAATGCCAACATATCACAGTACAAGGTGCGTCCACAAATATCGGATTATGGTTTATGTAGCGCGCCTACTTATTTTTTACCATTTCATTTTTATTCTACTTTAAAGATGGGATACGTCCATACTTTTAATTTGACGTATTTACGCATAATGGAAAATTTGTAATTTTATTGAGCTTTTAGCAAAAACTATATACTGTAAAATAGCATACAAGTTAATATTATCTTTTATAGCTAGTTCTGAAAATAATTTTGTCAGATTTGATGTATTCTATAACAATCAATTATGGGCATCAATTGTTATAAAAGAAGTTTCGCCCTAAAACTTACAAGTAAGTGTTTCATTATCTTGAAAAAATATCCTATTCAGGTACATTTAGGTTTCTACTAAATGATTAATACAATATCCAATTCGCGCCATAAGAATACATATAGTACCTTTAATTGCTTTAATCGTCCAAAATATAAGTTGGTACATTTTAAATCTGGCTTTCATTTAGTGGTAGTATTTACGTGTCTTTGCGTTCAGACTATTGTTTAAACTACACCTCAATAATGTCATGTTAATCTATGAAAACCATCAATAAATGAAATTTACAGGACATTTACAACAAAACAAATATCACTACATACGTGTATGTATGTATCAATCTGGCACTGCGAGATAAATCCTGCCAAAGTTTAGACATGACCCAGTATTTGTGAATACTCCTATATCCAATTTGTTTTTAAATGTTTTACAATAAGAAAATAATGGAAGTGTTAACAGAATATAAAACAATTTCGGTACACAAAATCCTCGATAGTGAGTGAGATAATAAAGTTGGTGTTTTTTTTATTATAAAAATTGATCCAATACTGATAAATTATTATCGCACAACGTATAACGGAACTTTATAAAGATTTCTACGAAACGAAGGCGACTATTACAAACCGAAAATACAGGTTTCACGTTGATGCATCTCAGCAGTAAATTACCGATGCAATAACTCATATTTCGTAATATTGTATGGCACAAACAATACACAGTGACCATTACCTCGCATACAAGTTAATAATTCAAAATTACACGCCTCCCATAAACAATTAGTTTTATTTATGCACTATATTTTAATGTATGCAATGATAAAACTTACTATTGCATATGTGAGTTCATAAAATTATAGTGGTCTTCAAATTTATTGCTTTATTTATTTTGCCAAATCTGTGGATCATCCAAATTTATCAAGTGCCAAGAGAATACATGTGTATATAAAATGAAATCTGTTTTAGCTGTTACTTAAATAGTACATAAGAATATAATAAGATTTTATTTTTTATATATAAATTACACATTATATCTTTTGCATTTATAATTTTCCACGTTTTTCTGGGTTAATATTATCTACAAATAAATGTTGTACCTATGACCATTAGCTACAAAACAACAGTATTTGCTAATAAAACCGAGGTATTGATCTAATATCAGTTTTTTCCCTAATTAAATTATATTATTCTGAATCGAACGAGAGTAGTGGATTTAACAAAAATTAACAACTGAATCAAAATAACCCTTAAAATTATACTTGTTACAATGTTCTTCAACTATGCATTAATATCTTCATATGTGTGGTATAATTTTTATATCATATGCACTGACCAGCTTAACCCTTTCATTATGGTGACAGAAGATGTTATATTTACAGTCCTAGTTGCTTTAACATAAATTAATAATTGCTTTATAACAAACCCTGAAAACTATACGTATTTCAATATTGTATTCTAATATAATATGGACTAACCGGTATAACCCTTTCATTATGGAGAAATGAGTTTGAGACAGAGCCGAGCGATTTGATGTTTAACCTAAAGTGGTTGTAGTTATCGTTTGAAGTTTAAATAATCTTTAAATGATGTTCGTTACAAAGATCGTTTTGTAATTATTTTGTAAGGGAAATGATATAAATTAACGATTTTTACTTTGTCAAATCTTCAATGCAGTTGAATTTGTAGTGTAGCATTTTGGTAGATGCTATTTATAAGTTTTGCAGATATGTAGTCCATTCTTACGTTTTTAAGGCCCATATTTCTACTCTACCAAAGGCTTTTCTGAAGTCCACAAACGCCAGCCATAAATGACTAAAGATAGCTTTATTCTTGGAGTTTTTGCACAAGCCTGTAAAATAACTCATAGATAGACATCTTAGATGGTTCGGACGTCCGATATTCAGCGAAAGATGAAAGACTAGCACGAAGAGTGTACAAAACTAGTATAACGGGAAAAACTACGGAGGAAGACTAGGCAAAACAAGGATAGAATAAAAGAAGAAACAGAAAGGTAATATATAAAGTACATAAAATGGGAGGACAATAATTAATTAATAAAGGACAGAAACAAATGGCAAGAAATCTACAAAAGAATAAATTAAAAATAAACCCTAACGGTAAAAAGGGTTATATTTAAATTAAATTACTGGTAAGTAAAATGTCTATAACTACCCGTTCTTGTTGGCAAACATGTGCTAGTTTCACGGTTACTGTTTTTCTCTCGAGTGGGTAAATCTCCTAAAGACGAAACGACGCATTTCTCGCGTCGGAACAGTTTAGGATTCACCCGACATCCATCTATACCGGGTGTCTACCGACTAAGCATCTTCCTTCCAACTGGGAGTGGTCTGTGGTGGAGTGTCCCAGGAATCTTCGCTTCCAGGTATGCGACGTTGCTGTTGGTGTTTGTGGGTGGGAAGAGGGCTGTCATCACCGCTCCTACCCCTGCAGCCACTGCGGATTGAGGTCGTGCCGAGCTCCGATCCGCCGCATTACCAGCGTGTAGGGGTGGCCCCATGGGTCATCGTCGACGTCTGAAGTCTCTTCTCCGTTTCTGGCATCTGTATTAAAGTTCCTGGGTCAGAGCTCCAGTTGCTTATGCTCGCTGCACCTGCATTCTCTTCTTGTTAGCCTCCTTTCGGCATTAGGCTACCTCCTGGCAGCATCAACATTTCCTTATGTTTGTGGTCCTGCTGGTCAATGTTGCAAGCTTTTTGTAGTATTGTGTTCTGCACTTTCTCGTTAAGTAGTAGTTTCGGTTCGTTATATAGTTGAGCCCTCAGTGCCTCGTTGTCAATTGTTTTGATTACCAATCTCCTTAGGTGTGAGGATGTCTGTGCTGGAGTGCATGCTTGTGTGTGGGGCTAGCGGTTGTTCTACTTCCTTGATATAATTGTGATCGAAAAATGTTTCTTCTTCTACAAGGACCCTGCAACCCCGTCCGCGTTCCATCAAATTCACGATGCCAGCTTGATAAATATATTCGATGTAGATTCCCTTCTGCTGAATGTTGGCGGGTTTCCCGTATTACACACTTCTAGTCTGAGAGTGGAGACGAGGTCCAGTATTGCCTCTCCCCTCGCGTCGCTGGCATGTCCTCCCACGCTGGTGACTTCGTATTGAAGTCTTCTACCACCACAACCTGCCCTTTCTTTGATCACACAGATCTTTCTAGTCCAATCTATAAATATATTGTAGAGTGCATGAAATATGCAAGAGTATTTGACTTACTTACTTACTTATTTTGCCCGATATTCAGTGTCGATGAGCCTCACTACGTTTGAAAGTGTTTAATTAAGATAACCGCGAAATGCCGCTATGACACCTCAAAGTTAAAATTGCCATAAACAGGATATCAATACTCGGTTGCCCTTTACATTAACATAGCAGACACCCTACGAGAGAATGTGTCAGTGAATCTTGGCTATGAATCAAAGAAGTGTACAAGAAAGCCAATGATGAAGTTCCAGGATACTTATATAAAAAAGAAAGCATTGTATGACTGGGATCTGTTTGCTTGCCGGGATAGGTTTCGTACGGCTGACATAAAGTGCAGCGTCAGGAAATATAAACGTACAAACTGTTTCACGAAGAGGTTTACTACTTTGACACTCGCCATTTTTGTTTACGTTCTGTCAGTTGATATTTAACAAGCGAGCTGTCAACACGTGGCAAATTTGTTATGACACGTTTTACAACAAGAGAACGTGTTTTAGTTGTTAAAACATTTTACGAAAATCTATCAGCGTTGAGGAAATTGCGTAATGTGTGGCAGAAATCGCGTGCCTTCCAAGCCCACAATTTATCATTTAATTAATTAATTTTAGGAGCGGGGCACTGTGGCCGATAGGCCCAACGCTGCTCGACAACATTCCGTGCGTATGATCGAAAACATCGTGGCTGTTAGGGATAATGTGGATGAAACTCCATCAACGTCAATTGCTCAAGAACTCGACTTGACTCGTTGAATCTTGCACAAAGATGTTTCCGTATAATGATCGATGAAGCCCACTTCCATTTGGATGGACACGTCAATAAAGAAAACTGTTGTATCTGGGCATTAGAACAACCTGGCGCAGTTCATGAGGCGCCACTTCACCTACTGAAAGTGACAGTGTGATGTGGAATTTTGTCTGCGTGTGCCATCGGACCTTATTTTTTGAAAATGAGGTAGGTGAGACCACTACCATGGAATTGCTCAGCTCAATTTGCAATTTCAACAGGACGGAGCTCCCCACAAAATCGCCCGCGAGACAATAGATTTGCTTCGTGACTTGTTTCCAGATCAAGTTATCTCGAAATTTGGTGATGTTGATTGGCCCCTCGTCAACAAGGTTGGCAGCTCCAGATTTCTTTCTTTGGGGATTTCTTCAGTCCAGAATTTACGCAAGCAAAACATTAAAGCAATTGAACATACCTTTCTATTTTAGGTATTCGACGAGCATTTCACCCCAGATATTTCTGTTTTCTAGTTTAAACGTACTTCAGTCTATTATGTGGTTGTCTCTCTCTTTTTCCCCATTTTTTAAATTGTTATCCCCTCTTAATATCTGGAACTTTTGGGCGTGTGTTATGTATTTACAGTCTTTCAGATTCCGTGTTTCTGCGGAGCTTGTTGGCGCATACAATTGGGTTATTTGTAGAGTATATATTTTATTTAGTTCCAAGACGAGGTATTTTAGCTTTTTTATTTATGATCGCTCTATTGTAGGAGTTAGAATCACCGTTTTTTTGGTAGAGTCAGTGCACTGATTTTAGGCCGTTTGCGTTTTTCCGTTCTATTCTGCACCGACTATATCCCATATTATGTTTTCCAGCTCTTTTTCCAGGCTGGGTGATTGATCTGATATTGTATGTGCTATACTAATTTTCATTGGTTTGTTTAGAGCATTTGTTTTTGTGTGAGTTGAGTTTTGTCAGCCCCAGAATCGCTGAAGTCCTTGCCAAAGGAATATTTCGAGTTTCCTCTACTCACCTGGAGTATTTGTGTTTTCGCACATAACTTATCGTAGCGGTTGTATGTTATTTCCGTCCGCAAAGAAAGTTTTATTTTTGTATTTTTGTATTGGTATATAGGCTATTGAAAAATATTAAGAATTAGCAATGTCATTCCAATCTAATCAAAATCACATGAAACACAACCAGACCTGATAAAATGTTCGCGTATATATAATCTAAAGTTATTATAGGAACTCATTTCAGGCCTTCGCATCGGTGTTAACACAAAAATGTAATTTGTTTCAGCCTTGTTCGCCACGAAGTCAATCACGACCCGAGTTCGATTCGGTACATGACAAGGCGGCTGCCAAAGTTTTCTGCACATGCAATTAATCTTTCTGGCAGTGTAATTATAAAATTGCGGGTAGCCAGCGCAATAAATATTTATGAGGTCCGTGTAACGGCGAAATTGTCAACGTTAAGTTTTAGTTTGCGCAACAACGAAATACTGCATTTTACACTTTACATATTCACATATATTCTTAATGGGATTTATAATTGTGAGTTATATTGCAGTGTTTAATATATAAAAAAGAGTGTTTGCCCACGCCACGCCGCCTGTCGCGTTCTTTTTTATTACATGTTATTATTTGTTATTGAAGACAATTGACGCCCCCAGGTTAACTCTGTTTATGATCCATAATGTCCATAATGGTCGCGCACTAAGTGTCGGCCCCAACAGGCAAGTAGGAATAAATCTAAGTAAACACGAATATTAACTATCATAATCTGTAACAACCGAAGCATGAATGTGTAATTCAAAAATGTATCACTATTAAGATTATGAATAAATTTTAGGATTTGCGATAAGAAATCGCCGCGAGTACGATTAGTTTGTGGATTCATTTTAATTAATTATAATTAATGATGCAATAGTAATTTTATAGTTACAAAATGCAGTTGTAAAGGAATAGCATGCACGTGTATAAAATTAAAGCAACCCCTGCTAACGCAACGTCACCCCGTCGCCGGTGCAATGAACTTTCTCTTAACTTTCATTAGCAAAGAACAACCCTGATCTTGTCCAACTTTTTCATCGACCGGGTAACCGACTGCCGACAGCCAATTAGTTGTAATTGACGCCGTACGGCGGGGCTAATAACGAAGAGGCGCTTGCGCTCACTCTAGACAAGACGATAGGTCGGGAAACCCAAGAAATTAATTCAGAGCGCCGCTAACGAACGCCGAGTTATTTCCGTGCAGTCATTCCCCAAGCACAAGCATGCCGTTCGTTAGCGTCGCGACGCCTTGAAATTTAGTAAACGTTTTTTTATTTAGTTTTATTTGTGGTGTGGTGAAAAGCTTTGTGCGACACCCCACATAGTAAAAGCCGTAAACTTCAGCAAACACACTCGGTAATTTTTCAACTTCCTTACACTCCGATTTCATTAAATCGCATGAATCGAACGCGCTGCATATCCAGAATCCAATCAAAGCTTCAATCCCGATAGCGCTGTGCCGCTATATCAGATTCCGTGTAAGTCTGCACTCTTTCTGCAAGTGTCAGGTCTCTTTCAAATCCGGGACCCGGCGGAGCTGATTGATTCCGGGACTATATACAAGGATGCGGAGTTTTCAGGCGAGGCGAGGGGGCGGCACATCCAATCTCGCCGCCTCTCGTGTGTCGCATACGTCACCAACCAGACGGATTTTATTGCATTTTCTTCTATTTCCCGGATAAAAGATGGTTGCTTAGAATTCGAATCAATGCCCCGGGGCTCGGCTTCCGGGCCGACGCAATACCGGCGGGCGTCCCCTAAAATAGTTAATTGATGCATACACACATCCACACAACAAGCAAAGTAACATGTTATTTTAGAGCGATGTTCTCCAATTAAAAGTTAAAAATGACAACGCGTCGCTGTCAACAGATGAAATATGGACGCGCCCGTATTAAACTCGAACGGATGGATGGAGCGACGTAAGGTGGGAAAATAATTATTAATTAGGTGTGCTGTTGGGGCATCTCAGAGGTCGGAGTTTATCGCCGGATCTTAATTATGGTTAGATTGCGCATTGATGTAGCTATTGACGCGCCGTTTCCTCTTATCGTGCTGCTTTTGTTTTACCATAATCTCAATCTGGGAGGATGCATTTACCTCTTGTGTGAGTAATTATTCATCGCATTTATAAATGCGCGGCCTCATACGTGGTAGTGAATTAATGATAGTAATGCAGCTAACACCGAAGATTGCATCGAACGAAATGGAAATAGAATTAATGTTTTGTAATCATTTCTGTTCTTTGGTTTATGTTTTCTTGTTACTATATTTTGTACGGTTAAGGGACAGTTATTTAATAGTTGAAAAACTAGCTTAAACGAAGGGTGAAACTAGTTGAACCGATTATTGAGCAACTGGCCCTAAGTAAGTAGTTATGTTTTGTTTTATAATGTATGATTAGATAATCATTAAAACTGAGTTAAGTATTATTTTTACACATAACATATTGGATAGGAGAGAAGAAAGAATATAGAAATGTAACTATACAATAAGCCAAACACAATGAACATAGTAAAGGCAGAACGAATATTACGACAATTTCGAACTATCGATTTCCAACAAATATATTGACTAGTATTGACCAGTGCTTTAGGGCGAAAAAAGAACAGGGACGCCAAGGGAAATATGGAAAGCGGAAGAGGAACTGAATATAAATAAAATGAAGATGCGACCACAGTAAAATAAAGACAAGCGACAGGAGGAAAAGGAAATAAAATGTAAAGCAAGCTATAGTTGTTATAAAGGACCTGTAAATGATTCCGTTTTATTGGGATATATCAGGACCGATGATATTAGTCCTCATTAATTGGCTGTCCGTATATCCCAGGGGTGGCCAAACACCTTTGATCTCTTTGAGCGACCTGTTTTTTAAATTATACGCGGGTTTACTAATATCCTATGTATATATATATATATATATATATATATATATATATATATATATATATATACATATATATATATATATATATATACATATATATATATATATATATATATATATATATATATATATATATATATATATTCAATATCAAGAAATTTTAATACGAGAAAATCATTAGTTCTTCTCACAAACTAACTACTTTATTAATAAAATAATGTGTGTACATATCAAACAGGCGGGCCATCACATTAATTTAGCTGACAATACACAGGTATTAATTATGAAAAGGTATTAGAAGTATTAAAAGAGAAACATCATTTTCTAGAACTCCACTTCTCGGACGAATTTTAATTTTATCCCTGAGAGGTTTGCTTCTCAGCTCCAGGGCCATTAAATTAACTTACCCAATGATTGTAAGCTTTTTTTTGCTGGGAAAGTGCACAGGATATGTTCGGCTAGTTTCAATGTCCGATTCACGTAGTCTGCAGGCAGTTGTCTACTTTCTCTAGTTTATTTAGGTGATATTTAACTGGACAGTGTCCCGTTAGAATGATAGTTCTTATCTCATTTCTTGAAAGGCTTAGGATTTGCATTCTTCTTACCGCCGAGTAGTAATTGAGCATTTCGGCTTGCCTTTGTCCTGGAATTTGTCTCCAGTAGACTCGCTGTTGGTCCTCCTCCCACTTTGGGATAAGTTCCCACTTTGGAATAAGGAGCCTCAGCCCCGCTTTTGGCGAGTGCGTCGGCGACTTCGTTTCCCTGAATGCCCTCGTGTCCCATCTGAGTGAGTCAGTTCACTTTCGCTAGTTGTTTCAGGGTTTTTTTACAGTTCCAGAACACGTTGGAGTCGTAGCAATAGGCTTTTAGTATCCTTACAGCTGCCTGGCTGTCTCTAAGGATATAGAGTCACACTCCCTTGAGTCGTCTTTCTAGGCAGATTTGTGCTCATCTTTCAGGAGCTATGATTTCTGCTTGTAGGATAGTAGACGTCCTGCCCGTTGCCAGAAATTCTTTACATCCTAAGCTATATATGCTAAGTACTTTCAGGCAGTCTTCGATGCGTCTGTACACTCAATTATAGGTTATTGTTCCTTAACTTGTGCGATTTTTCGAGTGCTACTCCGGCGGTCAGTAATGACCACTTCAAAAGCCTCATCGAAATCGAATTAAACTGGCATGACATCTATGGCAATGTCAGATACTTCTATTTGACCTGGGACAGGACCTTCATATGCCCATGTAAACTGAGTAGACCTTCTTTTCGGCTTGCGCATCGCTCCTGTAGCGCTCAAACGTGCCAGCGGTTGCAGTCTAGTTTTGGGGTTTTTGTCTTGTCTTGCACAATCAAACAAGTTATACGTAGGTGACAATGGGTCTGAAACCCGGCAGGTATTTTCATAGTACCCTTTTCGGCAAGAAATGGGGGCCATAAATCCGCTGTCGCCATTACAAGTTTTCGAAATGTTGGTTCCACGTGTGTCTTGTCTAGAAT
The DNA here is from genome assembly GCA_963942505.1 of Lordithon lunulatus. Lineage (NCBI taxonomy): Eukaryota > Metazoa > Arthropoda > Insecta > Coleoptera > Staphylinidae > Lordithon > Lordithon lunulatus. The sequence goes on along the minus strand of OZ012666.1, from coordinate 49,579,293 downwards.
TACTCCTAGATACTTAACCTCTGTCGAGAAATCCAGTTTTCTATTCAGGGAGTGGAGTCCTTAGATTAACCTTCAATTTCCGTGTGAATGAAACCATCAATGTTTTGCCTGAGATTACGCTAAGGCCTTCCTTCTTGCTCCAGCAATCGTCAATTGCTTCCCTAGTGGATGCATTCCTTATGGACAAGAAGGTTGTATTGTTAAGGGCCCCTTCTATGTCTATAAAGATTCCCTGAGCAATGTCTTTATTTAACAGGGATGCCTCAATATTGGTTATCATTACATGTAAGGCATTCATTGTCAAATTGCCTGGTTGATAAGCATATTGGTGCTTATCAAGTTGCTTTCTTTTCAGTGGGCTATACCGTATGTGATTGTACATATTTTTTCATCGTTTTGCGGAGGAGGGATGTGAGGCAAATCATCGATTCCCTTCTGCAGTATTGCGGGAAAGATACCATCCGGCCCTGGCGACTTGTAGGGGTTGAAGCTTTATTTACATACCATACCACTCTGTGGCTGGTAAATATTTTAGCGGCGATTTATTTGCTGGATCTGGTGGGACAGGGTTGTCGAGATGTTCCATTTTCACGAGTTATCATTATTCATGACACCGGAAAGTGTGTTTGTACTAAAACATCTAGACTTTCCTCAGGATCTTTAGCATACCTGCCTAGAGATCTTTAGCAGCCCTATTTCATTTGAGTGATTCTTTGCAAGTATCTTATGTATCCTTGCTGTTGGAGATACATCGTCAATCCCCTCATAGAAATCCCTAGGGGTTTTGCTTAGACCTTCCTAGTTCTTTGTTCTATTGGGTCAGTGCCGTCTTGTAGGCGTTCCAATCCTCTGTCCTATTTGCATTGTTGAAGGCTTTTCATACAACTGTGCGCAGTCGAACAAGCTCTTTGTTCCACCAGGGAACTTCGTTTTATGAGTGGACAGCTGAGCTCGAGGGCATGTATCATAATTCCCACTTATGAAATGTGATGTTGCTATTTCTAGCTCTTCAGTAGTTTTTATAGTATATTTGAGATCATCCGTTTCTGATCTGAGGGTTTCGTTGTAAAGATCCCAGTCAACTTGCCTTAGATTTATACATTCCACTGCTCGTATCACCTAGGTTGAAAACAATCATGATCCGATAGTAATGACTCGTCGGATACTTTGAATTTCAACCCCCGTTAATGTATCAGTTAGAATCAGATCAAGAATCTACCTTCTCATTGCATTTATAAAGGTGGGTTTATTCCTGTCATTAGTACATAGGTATTAAAGGAGTTCCTTACCTAGGTGGTTGTGGTCCGTGCTGCCCCACAGCGTGTGGTGTGCGTTGGCATCGCATCATAGGATCTAGTGATTGTTACCCTTCCTGCATCACTCAATAAGGCGTCTTGTTTCCTCTGGTGGGGGTGCAAAGTCAGCCGAGGTCATGATAAAATCCCTCTTGCCCGTCTTCATTGTAATCTCCACGGCTGCCACTGCCTGGACTCCTGTAGTCAATTCTAGAACAGGTATACATGTTATGTTTTTTTTTCTGAGCATTAGCGCTTGCTCTTAGTTTGGGACAGTTAGTATTGTACACCTACTTACAAACGTCGATTAGTGGGCCTTTTGTCTGGCCCCTGTTGATCCAGGGCTCCTGCAGAGAGCCTATACCGACCTATTCTTTTTGAAGCTCCGATGTAGGGCACTAGATGCCACTTTTGAATGATGGAAGTTGATTTGGTTGCACCTTCTCATCATATATTTTTTTCCTTTTGCGGCCATTAGGTCCTTTTTACTCGGCATCACTTGTTGTCCGCCTCTGATCCAGTACGGGCTCTTTCGGCACCTTCACTGGTTAAGGTTTATTTCTCCGAGGAGGCTAAGGAAGATTCGGACTGTTGAGACGCTTAAGTCTTCCTTCGCGTTCTCAGAGTATCTGCCTAAAACCATATCTTTCCCCGTTGGCTTTGATTTTGTCAGCCGACACTGAGTTAACTGAGAAAGTTACCATCGTTGGGCCTATCAGATTTCTCCACATGGAGGTGCTGAGGTCATTGTAACCTTCTATGAGGGCAAGGATATTTTGAATCGGCTACTCTGAACTGTTTGGAAAGTAACCTAATAAAATATTATCAATAATCATTTCTACCAAATTGAGGAGTTTTGTCCCAACATGCCATGATAAACTTAATTATTTATGAATGAAAGTGGCGTAAGTCACATTTAAGTTGTTTTGAGAATGAGTAGGGTTTGCATTTGGTATTTCTGTAAATCGGCGTGCGCAGTTTCAGTTTTATTTATGAAAAAATTGATTTCAAGTCTGTAACTGCGCACGTCGATTTACAGAAATACCAAACGCAAACTCTTCTCCTTCTCAGAACACCTTAAATGTGGCTTACGCCACTTTCATTCTCACAGGCTCAATTAATAAGAACAATGTTATAAAATCATCCACCATCGCCGAGCTCTCACTTTAAGTAGTTGTTCAACCATAATACAATATAAGCATTTTTAACTTGTAAAGAATTTCCTCAATCCTGACGTAGTGGCAGAGAAACTTCACTGTTCTACACATCACCTCTTACACCTTGAACTCTTCTTCCTATAGGATTGGAAACTAAACTATAGTCTATAATGGATTTATAGTCTATATTCCTTATACTCCTATGTATGTATGCATGTTTTAATGCGTTTAGTTTGAGCTACAAAAAGGTAATGGTCGATTTTAACTCTTGCTTCTTGAACTTTTCATATAGTTGTGGGAGTTAAAATACAGTATATAATATTGTTATCGTCTATTCCTTGTACTTCTACATATTAATGGTTGGGTTTGTTGGCAAATAATGAGTTTAGATGTGACTACAACTACACTGGCGAAAGTAATTATGCATCACTTTTTAAAACATGGTTAAATTGAAATACTATTTTTTTTTATTTGTACCAAATATTTTGATTCCACTTATTATACTATATATTATATACTATATTAATAAATTGAGACAGCAATATTGAAAAATAATAATAATAAGACAGAAAAAATAAGGAGAAAAATTTTCAATAAATTAAAACAAAATTTTTAATGTGATTAAATGGCTTAATATTTCGCATTTCCGTGTCTTGCTTGAATAACTGCCTCGTAAAGATGACGCATACTGCTAATTAAAGTTCTAATTTCACCTTGGCCTATATTTAAATTTCTTTTGATCTTTGTCCAAGCTCCTGTTGGTTGTTTGGGCGACGAGGAAGTGTTCTAAGTCGTCTGCTCATCTTGTCCCATAGGTGTTCAATCGGATTAAGATCGGGACTTCTAGCTGGCCATCGCATAGTATTGATGTTTATTTCCGTATGATACTGTTGTGTAATTCGGGCAGTATGCGGTCTAGTGTTATCATGTATAAACAAGAAATCATTACCCACAAAAGGACGCAGAAGGCATTACGTGAGGTTCCAAAGTGTTTTCGATATAAGAAACTGCCGTGATACGTCTTAGTATCGCAATCAACTCGGATTGGTTTTTTAATTTCAATTAATGTACTCGTGTTTATTTATATGTGTTCTTGTGGCGAATCATCCGTTCATTATTTTGATGTTATTATAATGCAAAAGTCAATGAGCGCATTTCCATTATTATTGATCTTTGGCTCTTTGTGTGTTCCCATTATCTCTTCTATTATTATTGCTTACCACTCTTGTGAAAACTTCTCCTAGTATGTATTAGTTTTCGTCTAAATTTGTGTATACCGCTTAAGGATATTTCACAGAATTTGTTTTGATTTGACTTACTGTCATGCTCGATCCATATAATATTACTAAATTTCTTCCTCATGCATCATTCTCTTTAACTGTATGGTATATATGGTTTATGCTGGACGATTTCGTCTTTTTGACTAAATTATGAAACAATTCGTCGTTTGCTTAACATTTCTATTATGAAACTTACTCTTTGGATGTGGATGTACTATCCACAAGTTACGTTGCGAAGAATGCTCGTAAAGTGGACCACCCAGAATCCCTGGAGCCCAAAGGGGATGTATTAACCCGGTATTTTCTCTGACTAACTAATATATTCGCCTATTTTCAATGAATCAGTATGGTAATTACTACATTATAATGACAATATTCATACATTGAATCTAATTTGTATTGTAATTTTTATAGAATATATTTATCGAATATATTTTGATAATATAATTCATTTCAGATTGAATGTTTGTTTAAAACCCATTCCATCCCATATAATAATTGTTATATAACGAATATGAGATTTCGCCCGTATAATAATTTTTGATTGTACGAATTTCAACCCCTGGATTCCATTGTGTTCCCGAGAGGGCCCTAACGAAGCTAACACATTCGCCGGAATTTCCTGCGAAATATGTATATGCATTTGCTGTTATTTTCTCCCCGGGCCCAAACTACAAAATTGGAATCCCTTTAATACGCAACAAATCGGCCTCCCTCGTCGCAGAACATTCCGGCGGCGCTGCCGGGATTGTGCCCGTGGTTTATTTATGCGCGACACAACTATAATATAAATGAGCCCGGCGAGCGAATTATTTTTTGAACGGGCCTTTGTATGTCGCTGCTAGCGAAAATGTGGGAGAAATGTTAATACGAAGTTATTTAAACGTAAACAAAAATACGAGAAACGTCCGCAACATAAATTGAATCTTGAATATAAACGAGTGTACGAGATATTACGTTTCCTTTAAATCATTCAAACGTAAAAACAATCAATTTTAATATCGCAATATATATTGTCGTCTGGGGAGGGCAAGGCGCTAGCGGGGCAAACAATATTACATTCTTCTACGCAAATTTCAGCGAAAAAATGTATAAAAAAAGAAGCGAGCGCGCCGGCGAAGAGGGTATATATTGCAAGTCAGTTAGTTGCTATCGGAATGTGAACTTAATTAAAATTGCTCGAGTCGAAATGTAGCATTGTCGGATTATATTGGGAGCGATTGTGCGCCGGTGAAGGTATTTAAATAAATAGATATTGCGGCGCTCGGCTATTTGCATAATTTTACCCGGGAATATGTATTTTAATATTCCCGGACGTTGACTGATGTTGCTGCCGCGAGTATCAAGCGCATATCTTTCAGGCACTTGTTTACCCAAACTAATCGTTTACATTTACTGACCCGATGAAAACGGGAAATGTTATCTTTAACGCGGCCATCGGTTATATTTAATTAGACGCGGGGAAAATATCTGTTTGAAATTCATATTAGGAAAATTAATATTGATTATTAAAACGGTGCTGCTTTTTATGTAATTATATGTTGATTGCTTGGACAGAATTAAAAAAAAACTTAGTAGAGCTGCGGCTAACGAAAGGCTGCTGGCATATAATGATTAAAATGCGGCTATTGTCTACAAGGCTACGAAGAACACTTACGTGTTCACAATAGAGGGTCGCACAAAGGCTTGAAGATTGATCGGGGCGCGCACACCCTTTCCCGGTGTGCGGCCCCGCGACACCCCCCGCGCCCTCAAAAGTGTTTCGCCGTTACCATAGCGACACGGGCTTGTGGCCATTTGAGCCCCTTTATCCTGCGGTATTCATCTTCGACAATTGAATGAGTATTCGAGTAGATAATGATATTTGCATGCTGATGATCTCCTAAGTGCCTCTCCGTAATCGATGTACCCGATCTTTAATTTAAATCAACCGTACCCACTGATTGTAATTACACAGCATCACACCAACTCAAAGACTTATTAACCCTTCCCAGTCTCAACAAAAACAACAAGCCCCTATGAATACAGTTCCCGGAAGGGATGTCGCTGCGTTTTTGTGTTGCCTTCCAATTAATCCGAGACGACGTACTTCCCTCAAGGAACCCCCTTCCGCGAACAGCAATTTAATTATAGAACTAAACGGCTCCCGTTTTGTAATCGTGAATGGATATCTGGAAAATAAACCGGACGGCCGGAAAGGATCTGGGTAACTTCTGCATAACTACATGCTATTAAGCGAATGGTGTAAGATTACTATAACAGGAAGATAAAGTATTTACACCAGAGGTTTTAGTGTTATTGGTATACCAAAACAGTAAGGGAACATTATAGTGTACAATAATAAAATACGTTCAGTATGTTTTATACCATTTACCATTGCAATATATCAAATAAATGCTTGCATATATTAAACTTACCGTACAGATTGTGATTAATTCTAACCAAATATTTACTATTATATTTAAATATTTTCTACAAATACAATGTAGGCAAGGCAAGGACCCGCTCCTAAAAGAGTTTCTTTGATAATCAAGTGCTTTGTTACTGGGTTAGAACCTATACAGCTTATAAAACGTCAATGGTATTATGTTTATTTATTAACACCTTAATGGACTTAAATTTTAATACTTTTTATTAGTATAATTCTAATAATAACAATTTATAAGATATACTTATATAAACTTTTTTCTATGAATGTCTATCAAGATTAGTAAAAAAAAAGCTCGACGTGATATATTAAAAGTTTTTAATCGCAGCTTAATAATCCGCGTCACGTATCCGTGCTTAAGAGTTTAAGGGTGATCAATCTTATAGCACCGGATTCGCGTTGCGAGCAATTCTCATAGTCGATACACGCGAACAATATTCGTAAGTAATAGAAGCGTTCCTTTAAACTCGTAAAGTTTAATTGCACGCGGCGGATCAGATGTCGAAGCCCATATACGTCGGTCATATTTCACGATCCGATGGGGGTCCAGCTCTCGCTTTATGGCGATGAAGAAATTCGCATTTCGTACGCGCGTCGCCGTGGAGTTATCTAACGATCGACGGCAAGCTCTGGCTGCCGCGAGGGCGGCTTTAATTTGAATTTCTCCACTGGTTGTGTATAAGCATATATTTGTTCGATGTAGTATAAAATTGTGAGCTTCAATTTGGAGTTCTTTTAGGTTAAATCCGTCATTATATAGAGCTGAGGGCGAAGATCCGGCCCGAATTCACTACACGCTTCGGAACAATAGACATGAAGAGGCACGTAAAAGACAAGGGCTCCGGATGAGAGCACGGCCTAGGAGCTTTTACTCCTCGCCCCCTTAACTTTTGCGAGGGAAGCACGGCATGGTAAAAAAGTATATATAGGTATACACACGGCGAGCCCCGCGATTATGGCTGGCTGCTCGTTAATTGAATCCATATTGCGCGTGTATTTGTCGAGGTGATTTTGTTCCCTTAAATATTTACACTGGTAGGTTGGATCCTCTTGTTAAAAAGTTTTATATTTGTACTTTGAATTATATTTAAATATTTAACGCGTATTTAGACGACTTGTCCGACTTTAAATACTCTTTAACAAGTTAATTAATTTACGATTATTACGATTTATATTATGAAATCTCATACCGCGAGGGGGTTAAAAGGGGGAGACCAGGTAATCACGACATGAAATATTAATATTAATGAGTTGAGAAACCTGATGTACGAATATATTTTAAGGATAGAGCCCAGCTCTAAAAATAAGTCTAGGGATCGTGTGTTTATAGTGAATATGGATATAATAGATAATTTAATTAAGAGCGGGACACCTACTGTATTTTTTAATGCCGGAATTGTGTAATTGTATTTTGTTTTTATTACTTTTATGATGCATTTTAACTATTTTTGTCTAATAGTCATTATCAGTGAAGGGTGAAATCATATATACTTTTATTTATGTATCTATTTATTTATTTTTCTAACTACAGTTACGCCAATGGGATTTTGTCGCAGTGCACATTAAATTATATTATTGCAAATTATTAAATCTAAGTTAAAACTTCACTGAGTTGACAAATAGAAATATGATAAATATATTAAATTAGTATTAACATATAAAGACAATTAAGATATAAAGCATTTCCTATTTGTTTACCTATTAATTATGACTAGCTTAATGTGCAGGTACAGGCCCATGATTGATGTATGGTAGGAGAGCATTCCAGAGTGTAAGTCCCGAACGTAATAGGGAGTTAGGCCTTAGATCGGTCCGGTAGCAATTAGGCAACCTTGTAAAATTGCAGCCACGGCCCGCCTTAACTGATCTAGAACGAATCTGAAATTATTGACCAACATTCTAACTGGCCACTGCCGGCTAAACAAACACCTACACACGATGGGTCTGGTGGACAGCCCGTTATTTAGAGGGTGCAATGAAGAACTAGAAACAGCAGAGCATGTAATATGCCTCTGCCCAGCTCTAATAAACACTAGGCATCGAATACTAGGGGAGTCCTGTTGGGACGAGTGAGCAGCCTTAAAGGGAGGTTTCACAATGGGCCCATTTTGAGGTCTAAGTGTCTGTAGCTATGCTACCCTCCAGCCAACTATCCAGAACTATCCAGAACTACATCGATCCAGCATCGCGGTCCTTTTGTATTATTATTTATTTATTGTAAGCGATATCTAGTTGCAAGAAGTGTTGTATATGACTGTTAGGGCTTCTCAGTCCTAGAGTGTAAAACTTCACTAAATTCACCCAGCTCATCTAGTTCTCTACCCTACTAAGGGTGATTTGGTGAGGTGACCAGGCGACACTACAATACATTTGTCCTGGCTGGTGGAGAGGCACCCCGAAGGTTACGCATTATATAATTGAGATACTTGGTTGCATTTTTACAACATTTCTCCCGTGTGCGGATCAGTTAAATTTGATACCAGGATAACACCAAGAGAGACACATGCACGCTGTGCAAGCAGTGAAGTGTTTAACCGAGCATTACTTGTCATTTTTGTGCTTTCTTTCAAGTGTAATTAGTTTGCTTTTGTTCGTATTCATCCCCATTTGACTCAACCCATACTTTACAGAATTTATATAATGTAACCGCAACTTCATCAGAAGTCACATCATTCAGTCCAACCTTTTGACTTCTAGTATAATTCTACGATTTATTCTATCCAAACTAGCAATTGTTGATACTAATAAGTCATGAGGAACAACATCAAACGCTTTGTTGAAATCTAGAAATATAGCATCGGTTTGGATTAGATTAGATTAGATTAGATTAGTTTAGATTAAGAACGGGTGGCCTTTCTTCCAGCACTTACAGCACTGCGCCCTCTATTGGGCTTTTGTGGTCTCGAGCGCGTCTGTGAGCTCTGTCCTCACTATCAGACTTGATGTTGGTTCCTTCATATATAAGGATAGTCGAGGTTTACCGTTCCCCAGTATGATGGACCGCACTGTGCATAGCGCCTCGCAGTGGCATATATGCTTTGCGTTGTCTTCCTCTTCCTGACAGAAACTACAGAGGGATTCTTCTGTTAGCCCTATCCATGCCATGTAATTGCTAAGCCTGCAGTGGCCTGTTGGGAGGCCTACTATCGTTCAGTCGGTTTTCTTATCTTAAGTAAGTGTACGTTAGTAAGTGAATTTCCTGATTCAGCCTATTATGAATTATTTTACATGTCTCTACCCAGGCTGGTTTATCTACCAGTTCTGAGACTTAATTGCTATCCACTTTTCCATGGTTGTCTTCGTGATTCCTTTGAAACGTTGTTGTAGGGCTCCGCGCCGAAAAGTTTTGATAAGCTTTCTCGGGCGAGTTCCTCTGTGCTGTCACTGCTTCGGATGTCACTATGCCCTGGCACCCCCGCTAGAGTTCTCTTGTCTACCTAGCTAGCCATGGCACTGCTAACAGTTCCATACCAACCACTAGTTTGCGTCAGTGCACAGTGTTGTATTGCCACTATTTCTGCCTGAAACATTGTGGATCCAGAACTCGGTTGACTTTCTCGGCTGATAAGCGTATTGTCGATTGTTTAGGAGGTTAGTTCTCAGTATACCATCCCTAATGTATATGTCTATTAGCCTTTCTAACGTCTTTAGGAGGAAACAAGTACGGTTGATAGGTCTATATGAGTTGGATGGATGGTCGTTCGTTCTACCCACCTTTGGTAGGAAGATGACTGTAGCATTCACTTGTTGCGGAAACAAAGTGCTCCTTCGTGAGTATCTGCAGGTGTTAATAGGTTCCAACATCTTTTTTGAGGAAGTTCATATAGGCTTCAATACCTTCTTTCGCCAATAGTTTTTGGGTTCTAGCACATGCGGGATTTCATTTACCTGCTCGCAGAACTACCGCCAGCTGTCCCTTTTGGCTTGTTATACTTCGTTAGTTTGGATTATTTCCTTAGTTTTTCAATGTAGCTGTTCCACGAAGATGTGCGGCCCCTTTGTCTTTTCGTTTTGTTGGTATACGGGGTTCACTTGCAGTCGCACTGCTAAGTGACGCATTACCAGTTCGACTGAAATTTCTATTGATACCAATTTCGCCCCGTCTGTACATAGCATCAAGGCGTCACTGAAAAAATCATAGTACCCTTTCCAGTTATGCGCACGGAATTCTTATATTTAAATTGGACATGAAGATTAGATGTGGCTGTAATCGAAACACGGCGATATGTTCAACATGTCAGTTTTATATGTTGTTACTAATGGGTCCCTTGCTTGAATCATACCTAGGACTTTTCGCCGGACTGTCGATACAAAGGTAGGCTTAGTACTATACCATGTAGCCAGGGTTCTTGTATAAGGGCGTAGACCTCCCTCTTGATCAATCTTCGACATGTGATGGCAAAAGCAGTCTTAGCATGTTGGAGGTTGTCCCTCCTCCATTTCCATGCACGCGACAGCCTGCGTCTGGGCGATTCTTCGGTGTCTCGGCGGGTCCAGTGGGTTTTTGGCTAGGGTCCGACTGGGCTGTTTCCCCTGTTTCTTCGTCTTATTTATCTCGATGGTGTTTGACCGGAATTTAAATGTTTCCATGCCAAAGTAGCGGGACATATTCCTGACCTCCAGGGCAATATGTGAGCCTGTGTCCATGGAGAAGTTTCATACTTGTCCCTTCTCTTAAGAGTATCGCCCCAAATTGTCCACAGACTCGTCTTCAATTTGTGATTGGCCTTGCAGGCTTTTCAGAATTTTAGGCTCTAGCCTTTCCCCTTGTTCGTCTGATAGAATACGGTATATGCACAGGCTTTCAGGATGTGCTCTCCCCACAGCGCTTTCAGCGCTGCCCATTCGAGGGACAGTAGTGTTGGGACTTTGTACTTTGGCTAATTTGGCCATTAAGTGGTCCGCGCTGGTAATGAATAAGTAGGCGGGCCTAAGGGTGCGAACCTTATTTGTAGTCCGAATTCTGTCCTGTCCTCCTGCGCCGTGAAGATAGCTCTTTGGACGGCGTCGTGATTACAGGCGTTTCATCTGGCATCCTAATGGCAACAAAATATTTTTCTATTTTAGCGTGGTCCAGAAGAAGTTTCATTTGCTGATCTAGCCTACACTTAATATCGTATAGGATATCTTTACATTTGGGGCATGCCCAGAATATAGATAACGTTTATCGATGATTTATTCAGGCCTGCGCACTTATAATGGTAATACTGTTAAACCATCTGTGGTGCGAATAAGACCTTCCCTATGGGCTAAGAAGAAAGAATCATAAAATGTGAATGGTGAATTAGTAAAGATCTCTCAGTAAAATATACGAAAATAATTAACACAATTAAATAAAAGAACTATATTGATGGGATCTGAAACTATTTCTTGTAATTATTAATGATTATAATTCAAAATTATAGAACGTGGAAGATATAATTGCATTACAGAAGCAGTAGTATCTTCCACGGTAAGAGAAATAAAATTAACCCCTATAGTAATTTAATTATTTTATTTATATATAACCAATCATAGAAAGTATTCAATTTTTCCTTTTTGTCATCACCTAACTAGTATTTTACAGTTGTATATTCTCAAATATTATTTCTCTCTATTAATTGCTATTCGATTGTTCATTACATAACTACGTTTGTACGAATTTATAACTTTATAATTGCTTGTAAAAATATACTCAACTAGATTTTGCGACTATCCTAAGATAAATTAGTTTACTGACATTTGTCTCAAAGAAAATAATAAACCCATAGTCATATAAACGGTCCTGTCACATAAAATACAGCCATAAATATGGAATAGACCGACATCAAGATACATTTTCTTGAGAAACATATATAAAGCCACTTGAGGCTCTAAAGTATCCGGTATGCATATTCGCTTCTATCTTATATAATAATTAGGGCCATAAACACGACGTTATACACCGTCATTATTTCACCGTATTTACTTTTACTATGTGCCTTTGGTTCTGATATAATTTAGCCTTAATCTTTATTATTATTATGCCTCCGTTTCGCCTCCAGCATCATTTTACATCCGCGCACAAATAAAATGACAAAATTCTCATTTTACTACGCCATTAAGATTAATACAGTGGCCAATGTGTAAAAACTAAAGTTAATATTATCTTTATGTTAACATCTCACTCAATAAGTGGTTACTCTACAGAAACACTTAATGGAATATAAACTGAACGTTAACTGGAACTAATGAACAGAAGCAATTAAAATACAGATAAATACATATAATTATACATATTAGTATTTTTTGGTTCCACTGTTTTTTAAATGATTAATATAGTTTGTAAAATTTTATTATCATTAGGTAAACTGTACTTTTCCCAATAATAAATTAAATATAAGGTATGGTAACTTTGTTAATTATTTACGAAGTAGCAATAATATGCAATGCTATATTGATAATCCATAACTACAACCAACTTATTTCATTAATTACCTAATATTAACAAATACATAATTTAAACATTTATTATCACTTAATTTTATTACAAATAGAAAATATCAGTTTTCCACTCTCATGTGTCAAACATTTTTATATTTATTTACGGTCTCAAACTACCTAAAATGTTATAAATTAAATAAATTTAAGCACTTCGTTGCTTTTATTATATATCGGTTGCATGCTTTGAGAGTGTTTTTAATTATTCTTTATACCCTTTGTCCTTCATGTTATAATCCCATTTAAATGCAACCACGCTGCACTTCGTTACTAACAACAAAAATAATTGTTATTAAAAGTGACCTTTATTCAAAACTTGACCGCAATGATGCGCACTATAGTTTTTCACAATAGAAGAAAATCCTTGGGTCGATTTTATGGGTTTCCATTGCGATTAAAATTTTGTTTAAACATGTAATTGCGCCAATTTACGGTACGCAATTGTATTTTTCCTATGACATCACGATGTCTATCATCATTTCGCATCTTCTCGTGAAACTACGTTTCCATTTCACATTGTTGTCTGACCATATGATCAGCCTCATTATAAATTTCCTTTATTATAATGCGGAAAATCTATTTGTGTGTGTATATTTTGCCACGCCTATCGTGTGCATATGTTTTTAAAGTACAAGAATTAAATATCGAGTTAAACCGAAGCAATTATAATACAATGCACTATTAGGTAGACAATCCGGACGCGGGTCTTAATTATAGATATTATTCGTGGCGCAACAATATCTATATGTTTATAAAAAGTATAATAAGGAACATGTGAAAGAGCCTCCGCCCTAATGTGAAACGAGGTTAGCTTATAGTCCCGTTGCCTAGGCGACTCGTTTCCCCGCAGGTTAAAGCCTTATTGGATATGTTCATCGTTTTATTTTATTTCCCACTTTTTCTTCGCATTTACATTTTCCCATCTAGAGCCTCCATTTTCCGATGCGCGCCCGCTTAGGATATTGTATCAAATGTGCCCCGGCCGCGTTCCCCGATTGCTTTTCGCAGATTTGCCCGGCGCGCCCTAATTCGATTCAGAACCCAAGATGAAATTTATAAATAAATGGATAGGCCGCGACGGGGCTGTTAATACATTCAATAAGTGAATTATTAAATATATAAAAGTTCGTGATGGTATTTCAATACATTAAGTTGCAGGACTTTTATGATGAATTTGGTAAATATTTACTTCACTGCCAGATGTATAAATAATAGGTCATAGTAAAAGCTTCGTGCTTTAAAAATTACATGCAATATTACATCTGTACATACAAAAATCAAGATAGTTTAAAGTTGACGCAATTTATCCAAACATCGCCTGTTTTGTATTCATGTCTGAAAATACCATTGTTCATATTCTAATCATCAAAATTGTACTAAACTTTTATCTTTTTAAAGTTAAAGAATTATAGAATTTTGTGAAATCTTCAGAGACTATAACTAAGTAGTAATAGTAGTAATAACAATTGTAAATACGTTCCTACTTTCAAAGATAAATACACAAAAGAACAGAAGAATTACCAACCTATGACGTACATTTTTTACAATATTTGTATCAGCGGCAACAAATCGCCAATGGTCCCGTTTGCGAATGGTATTCTCCCCGCCGAATGAATAGAATGCCGAATGACCCTCTTAGGCATTCAAGAGAACATAAAGACCAATTATTATCAATAAAATGGTCATATCTAGTGCAGTTTTGTATGAGAGGTTTAATAGTGTATCCCATTTTGGATAACCAACGTGATATACTGACGGACTCCAACAATTACTAAGTTCATGAAAATATGGAGGCCACATTGCAAGGGAACCGTAGGTCTCAAAGAGATTGTGTTTTAAAAAGTTTAAAGACCAGCATCATTTACTCTAGGACTTAAATATGGAGGCCACATTACAAAGGGGTCCGTAGGTCTCAAAGAGATGTTTTCCAACACTCTTCGACGTTTTAACGAAAAAGACGTCAAAGGACGTTATGGCTTAGGTAGTATACATAAAAGCAGATAACTACTAACGATATTTATAGCTGAATCCATGCTATTCTAACCATACTAGTATACATACTACCCTTTCCTACCTTCAACCTGCAAGGCTGTATAAATAGGCATCACCCTAGAAACGATAGACACTAACCAAATTGACTACATCCTCGTGAAATAAAGATATAAGAATAGCTCCACCTTACTAAATACCTGTCGAGATAATTAGATCATAATGCGGTAATGGCAAGATATCGAACCAAAATAGTAGAAGAAGAAAGAAACACAAGATATAAGAATATAAGAATACAAGATGTAAGATATCGAACCAAAATAGTAGAAGAAGAAAAAACACAATACAAAATATGATGTTCGTTGCATTTGAAACGAAGAAAAAAAAACAGCAATGGCCACAGAAAAAGCAGGAAGATCAACAAACATTATCACATACCCAGAGAAAGGGATAAACTATTCAAATAGAAAAGGTGACACGGCGATATAGTTCAAAGCCAAAAAGCTCCTGAAATAAAAGTGACTTGCAAATACAATACCCCTGGTGGACAGACCAGAAAGAAAGCTCAAAATCCCACGGGAATAAAAACTCTTTGTCAGCCTGGTCCAAGGATTCTGGAGAGGGCAAAAATTTGACAAATAGAAGAAGGAAACAACAACTCTATCAGGCGACTTACAATTACAAAATATTTAATTTGGACGAAAAGGTGATCGAAGTAGAAGAGGAACACAAGAACATCAATTGGCATGAGGTTATCCGAGCACCGTGGAGATGGAGAAGGACCACCAAACTTACTCAGGGAGTAAGTTTCCTGGTTAATAAATCAATGATAAAAAATCGATCGCCAGCATGTTCTTAAGAGTGGTATGTATACATGATACTACGGACACAAAGAATTACTCACTAAAAAAATAATATAAATAAATATGCTGGTAAACGCACCCATATCCACAAACCTCGATGATAAAGAGGAATCGCTGCACGAAGACATCTCTAGAGCCATCGAAATAAAACATATACACTACAATGTTGTGATGCGCGAAGTTATGCCCAAGAAATAATGAAACAATTTGTGGGTTTATACGGATATGGACAAAGAAACCACCGAGGATGTATAGTGGTATACTATTTACAAATCCTGCTAGAGCCCCAGAATACGATCAAATTTTTCTCTCTCAAAGATAAATCCAAAAATAAGGTGGACATGGAAGAGTGCATACGGCAAAACCTTAAATGAAATCGGCTCCATCATGAGCGATAAGAAATAAATATTTAAAGACGTATCAGTACTGCAAAGATTTAATACAGGAAACATTGGCTAGTAAGAGGCACCCTAGACATCAAATATAAACTGGAAAGATCGAAATGAATGACACAGCAATGTTGGAAAACATCTGAAGTAAGCTCCAAAACCGCTTTACAACTCTTGCCAAAATAGCAAATGAATGAGAGAATAATACAAAATATTCAAGAAGCCCCAAAAAAGATAGGCCTATAAGGAACAGTAGAACTAAGAAATGGGGTAAAGAGAATTTCACGGCTAAATAAATATTCCAGGACAACCACAGAAATCTTCTGGGAAGCTAATCTTTGGCTAGATTCGAGCATTGTATGCCATCTACATGCATAACTTCTTGTGCTCCTCCTATCGGAGATCGGATCGAATTCATCATCATGACTATGCGGACTTTATTGGAAGCTACTATGAACAGTTGGACGCTCGTACAGGCAAACCATTCTCTTAAGTTCTTCAGTCAAGACGTGCGACATTTATTTTTCATTGCGCTATTAATAGAAGGTGCGCATATTTGGGATTTGTGCAAGATATTGAAGATTTATCATTTTGTTGATATCCATGATTTCACACTCCATTTACATTTTGTTTAACACTTTCTGCGGTAACGCCAAATTTCGAAAGCTTGGAGTTTGTAGCACGGAGAATGCGTAACAACGCAGCATTGTCATTTTGAGCTCTAATTTAATGTGACGAGTAATGAATAAATTTCTTATTTTTATGAAAGATGATCTGGCTATTTCAGTTCTTGTTTTCATTTCCTTTGAAATATCACTCGACTGTCTATCTCCACGCTCCCAAATATTTATATACACTGATTGTGTTTGAAATTTCTAGGTTTTGGCTGATTTTGTGTTTGAAAAGATTTTGTGATTAACATTTATCACCTGGTTTTCATTAAAATTAAGGTCGGTAACAAAACAGTGTCGTCAAGATATGTATGTGGTTAATTGTTTCTCCGTTTATATCTCCGTTGTTTCTTATTCAATTGATTCTGTGAAAATTGTTAAACAGGTTAAATAGGAGCGGAGATAAGATACATCTTTGCCTCACTCGACGGCGAGTCTCTATTTCCTCAGTTAGTTAGTGTTGAATATAAGTTGCTTATTATCTCTCGAGTCAATATTTTTACTGAGTAGTAGCTGATGCGATATGCTATGTATTACTTTTTGAAGCGCTTTCTCAAAGTTAATATAGCATGCACATCCTTCTTGATTCATATCTAAGAAACGTTGGAAGAAAATGTTAATCCCAAGTATGCCTCTCTTGGTTCGAATGCCACGCAAAATCAAAATGTGTACTACTTAAGTCTTCCGGGAGTTTCATAGGCGGATGATCTTTAGAAACAGTTCTAGTATATGACCCATGAGTGCAGTTTTTGACACTCCCTTGCTATTTCTTTGGAAGAAGTACGAAATTCGAACCTATCCATTTTTAGGTATAACACCTTTATTCTATATGGTGTCCAAAAGGTCCAAGAGTATACGAGTATTCGTCCATGAGTTACGAGTTCCATCGGTGCCTGGTCGGTCCCGACCGCTTTGCCAAATTTCATAGAATATAAGTTCCCTTCTATGTATTTGTAGGTTAACATTGTCCATTACGATAGTGGGTTTGGGTGTTCTTACAGATATATAATTTCCACCTTTCTAGTTTGTTTTTCACATCAATTATATTTCCATATGTGCCTTTGAGAACATCACCACCACCCTTCCTTTTCTTGCATTCATTTCTTTTGTCTACTAGCTCTATTTATGCACATTGTTCGTTCAAGTACACTTCTTCTAATCTTTTAATATCCTTTTGTATCCTTTTATGTTTCTTTTTGTAATCGTCGACATTGGTTTTGTTCCTACTCATGTGTATTCTACCATGAGTTCTAAAATTTCTTTTGTTATCCATGGCTTCTTTTTTGCCTTTAGTTTGATATATGTTGTTTAGTTATTCTTTCTATATCTGTTTGAATACCCGCCCATTTCTCCTCTATTCTCTCTTTGTTTAGTGAGTTGGTGGTCCCCATGTATTCATTTACCGCTTCTTGTTCAATTATTTAAGAAGTTTGTTCTGTATATAATTGACTTAACGCGTTGTTACCTTTTTTAGTCTTACTTCAATTTTCGCTATAACAGGATTGTGGGATTGCGTTCTTATATCAACTACTTATGAGGATGTGGTCATTCTGAATTCTCACATTTTTTCAGGTTTATCTACTGGCGATTTCCATGTGTACAGTCTTCGCATTGGTAGCTTAAAGAATGCGTTCGCTGTGGTCAGTTCCTAGAACAAATATTTCAAGCGGTGCCCTCTGTCGTTCTTCTCTTCGAGTCCGAAGCCACCAATTACAATTACCACATCTGATTACTTGATGTTTCTGAAGATATTTTCAAGCTGCGTATAAAATTTATAAATTTCCGCATTGCTTGAGTTTTTTAATTTTTATAATTACCAACAATATAGCTCCCAATTACATTGCAGCCAGTTTTCTAACTTCTTTTTTACTTTTGGGTACCTGGATAGTAATTTAACGAATTTAATTTAAATATATCTCGATTCTGTTCGAGAAAGTCGAGCATTATAACGATCTACTTTTTGATATTGGTCTTCGATCCCTTTCCATTATCACTTTAACTTAACTAAACTGTTTAGCAGTACTTTTTACACAAGTAAACTATCTCTGGTGATTTTAATTATATTTAGTTATATAACGTTCCAAATAAACTTATCTTATTTGATAAAAGGAATAATATTAATTTCAATAAACATTTTCGTATAAATTCATTTGGGTAATTCGAAGGGCACTAATTAATAAAATTAATAATCCTTACATAACAAATTAACGTCAAGAATTTTTCTGTAAAATACGAATAATAAACAAACAAATATCAGTAGGATGGGCAGCTTAGAAGATTTGGACACGTATGCTGAATGGAAGATGAAGACTACCAAGAAGACTATACGAAACTAGAGTAACCGAATAGAAGAAGCGAAAGGACATAAAATATGAAGAGATTAAACAAGTAATGCAGTGTAGGAAAATTTGGCGAGAAATATACACACGAACCAGTTAAATGTACCCCCTTATACCTAACGGTAGAAAAGGGTAAGGCTTCAAAATTTACTAAATAACAGTAGACACAGCCATCCATGATTGAATACAAACGTGCTTTCACATGGTTGCCAATAAATGAATACTAAATATATGATTACTTTTTTGCATAAACTTGCTAAATTACTTCATATAATGGATATTGTTAATTTAATTTGGGCGTACTTAATATAAAACTAACTGCATTGCATGAAATAGACTCTCTTAAATTAAAAACTGATATGTATTGCTGCTTCTATATTTCTTTACATTGTTGGATAACGATGCCTATCATCACACAATACATTCATCTGTTTCACTTTTAATATTAAACGGAACAGTAAAAATTGATCTGTCTGAATATTAAATTTTAACATTATGTAATGTACTCCGATTCACAGTTTTGTTGAAATGGATGATGTTGAGAATAGGCCCAAGAGTATTTTGGTTAGATTGTTTTTTTTAGTCTCTTTAAAAATGTTATGAAAGCTACCAGTGGCGTATTTTAATTAAGTTCTGCCGAATATGTTTCATATTTAAAAACGTCAGACAATATCATAACACTCGCTTCAACATAAGATAGGAAGCGGTAGTGTTCTAAAACTGGATAGAAATTTTACTTAAATATATGCTTATAACTAAGCCCAGGAAATAGGGCTGGGTTGTAAGCATATATTTAAGTAACATTTCTAATTACTCATTTAAGATGTAAATGTACATAAATAATGAAATTAAACTAACAATATACCACATCAATGGTCTTGCATTATTTCAAAAATTCATCAAATTTATAATTATTCGATATTTAAAGTAACTTAGCCTCTTGAGAGAAAGTGATCTAACAAAACCGATATCTAGATATGTAGATTGAGATGAATTCACACTTATACATTATATTTAAAAAAAAAATGGATTAGATTTTACAATATTAAATCAATGATAAAACACATAATAATTACGAAATGACGATACAATTAAGGTGAATCTAATATAACAAATTACATACGTTTTCATATTACATTAATAGAGTCAATCAATGGATATTGAAATATCAGTAATATAATTTAAATTAAAAAAAAAATATATTTTGTAAATTGATTCCTGCACAACAAACTTTTAGTTGGAAATGTAATACGGTTCAATTTATGTATTTTCTGGTATGAAATTTTCGAGTTCTCATTTCTCTCACAATAAAGGACGCAATACAAGTTGGAAAATATAGTCAAGTATTCAAGATGGCTGACACGAGGGTCCTTGTAAAAACGCGCGACAAGAACGAGGAATGGGCGCAATAAAACGTGTGCGATACGAGAGAGGTGCTCGCTAGAAATATGAGATAAGAGGAGAACGGCTCCTGCAAGATATTACGGGGAGTCACACACTCGAATGCGAACGCCGCCCCGGTAATTCACGTGCGACCCCTGGATTTTTATTATGCGCGCAATTTTTATCGGGCATAATTCAAACTAAACGATTTCGGAGCGGAATTATTTTATGCGGCGGAGCATATGCACGTCGCGAAATATATTTAAGAGCGCCGAATATCGACAGAGACATTATTCAACAAGTGAATAATCACGGAACTAATACATAAATAGAAACCGCGCCCTCTATATAAGAGTACTATTATTACGATTATAAGGTATTGCACGTGCAGAAGAAAACGCTTTTACGCATCGTAACGCACCCCACCACACCCCACCCGCTAACAGACGAAAACCACATGTGATTTATAGAATGTGAATTCATTAGCTAGCTGCAGACGGGCGCGCTATCGGACGACTTTGCTATTTGAATTATATCGAAAATAGAATAAAAAAATATATGCATATTACTCGGCAATCGTTGACGAAGTAGGAGAGTATGACATAGATGGGTCAGAAAATATATTTTTATGAACTTTAATCAAAAGTTCGCTAGTAATAATAAATTGGGATCAAATTATGTAAATCTCGGTCTACCTAAACCGATGTCGCATGAAAATAAGAATTATATGAATGATAGCTGCAACATGTTTTGCGTTAATTTAACAATGCTTTATTGCAACTACGCAGTTTTCTTTTGAAATTGTTATTTAATATTTACATCCCTCGAAGCGTTCCACTCGATAGGGGTACCGATGTGGTCGCCTAAAACAGGCTGGACACGCGATGGGTCGGTTTATAGCCTAGAAACCGCCGAAATCCTTTATTTCACTTCTATATCGATAATATAGTAAATAATAAACAAATGCGCTAAACGGTTTCATCTGAATATTGTACCTTGCATCTAGCGCACACTCGTGCCCCCAAAAAATATATCCCCAAAACCATAAACAAGCGCAAACAATAATAATACTAGAAACTGAGAGAAAGTACCACCATTAAAATCTTGGGTATATTTCCGCCCAACTAATCATTAATACATCTCATTGGTAATTGAGTGTAGCCCTCTGAATATATTTTTACCACCACCATTTAACGTAGTTCACAAATTTTGGATAATGTAATTATGTGTTAGTTCTTTAAGAGGTTTAGGCCCGTGAACTACCTTTAAGAGCGATAAATTGTTTTAAAGCGTGCTTTTGTGGAAGTAGTTTCACAAAGTAACCATTCTAAACGCGAATTAGAAAAAAAATAATATATAAATAATTGTTAATATGTCGTTTGTATTTGGAAAAAATAAACGATCAAAACAAAGTCAGACAACACGAAAATACCATAAACAAAAAAAGGAAAATAAATTGTTTTGTGGACGAATTAGTAGCTTCGGCTACGAATGAATATCACATTCCTTCTTTCTATCATAATAATGAAAGAATATTATTTTAAGAAATACTATTTTATATAATTCTTTATATATATATATATATATATATATATATATATATATATATATATATATATTTACGCGTGTGCTATGCGAATCTGGATATATATATATATATATATATATATATATATATATATTCACTGGACTCAAAATAAAAATTAGGAAGATGAGCCCAGTGAACATTTCATTATCATATGTATTCAAATCATTATGGTCACTTTCTATACGAATTGCACTATGCGCAAGACAACCTTATTGAAAGTGCAGTTTTTGTAAGGCCTGTACACTTACTACTATTATTTTGAGAACTAACAACTCCATTCGTGGTTAATGTTGATTCCTCCCAAAAAAGAATTCTATAAAAATATCTATCGTCCATAATTAATTCTCCTATAGACAGACACAATTCTAGACGAAGGGCATAATCTCTTTCCTCAAGCATATGTACTTTTATTGCTTTATATAGATGAAATTTTACATCAGATAAAACTTTTTGCAAATAACTTATGTTTAAATCTTTTTAACTTTCCCTGCGCGTTTTTTGTCTAATCTCTTACCGAATTCAAAGCTACCAATACTGCTGCATCATTATCATCATGAATTTGTTTTTCTTCTTAAGATTCTTTACATCTCCAGTGGTATCAAATTTAATTTTTACCGTCGAACACAATTTATAAATGCATATTTTCCCGGGTATATTTAAATCGTTCAATACAATGGTGATTCTATATGTCTCGAATACGTAAGTAAATTCATTATTATTGAATTGTCAAACTAATTACTGTTATAAGATGACTTAAGGTCGTTTTAGACAAGACAATTTCTTGACTCAAAAGTTAGTCAAGATGCGAGACAATCTAAATTGTCTCGTATCATACAGCAAATTATTTGAAATATTGAATTGGATGGTAAATCGAATGGAAAAATATAACGCGTTCTATTTGTCAAGGACAAATTGCATAGGAGGAGGATATATGAATTAATTTCTTGAACAACTTTTGAGCTAAGAAATTGTCTTGTCTAAAACGACCTTTAGATTAACAACTGCAATTTTCCGCTTTTGAAAAAATATTCCTATGTTTTGTACAAAATACTTAATAAATAATTTTATTAGAAAGAAAAAATGTACCGCTGACTGAAATGTCACCTGTTATCTGTGCCATTTTTTCAAAATATACATTCCATTTAGGTACAGTATGTTTTTTGTTGTTGAAAATTTCGAGAATAGATAATTTAATCAATATATCAGACTTAAATATTAGGCACGTATACAGATTTTCATAACATTAAAAAATTATAAAAATCCTACAAATAAAATCATATTTCATAACAACAAAAATTCCAAGATTATTATGATACGTAAAGTAGTGTGAAATGTGTCCCTGTGAAATTTTGAGTTATGAGTGCTACTTATAGCATTTTTGTATTCAAAATCACCCTCTATGCGTGGAGAATGAAAATAATACTGTAAACCCTGGAAGGATACAGAATTGTGGAAATTGACTATTTCCTTAAGAAGTGTTTGATTCTGCAACAAGAACATATTGCACTAGTGGTTCATTACAACTGGACTAAATACGGAAGGGAATTAGCAGCACATTCATATTGAAATGTAGTGGATGTCATATATCTGAACATATACAATCAGAGAAAGTTAAGGTTACGAATAAAGCTATTATTTGGGGAACACTATCTATCGGAGGGTGCTACAGTCACACTGAAGAAATGATGAGTGTATTAAATATACCAATAATGACCAAGAGAACATTGTATAAATTACAAGAAGGCAACTGTCAGACACTATATGAGGAAGCAAGAAATATATTTTTGACTCAATTCCAGAGTTTTCGTACTAATTATAGTTAAATAAATAAACTTTTAACTTTTAACACTTCCAAAATAATAAGTCTAGTTGAAACAAATTGTTTCCTCATATAGCGTCTGACGGTGGCCATATAAATTAACATTTCATGAGCGTAATTGCACATTGTTATTCGTAAAACATTAGTAATCAATTTTATAGTTGTTTTACTTACCGTGAGTAGTCGCTACACAACGGCAAATAATTCCACACCTTTTTAGCCATTACTTGGCTATGGACATTGAATGGAACCATTATCATATATTAATTTAAACAATAGCAAATTATTACCTATCTATTAGACTATATCATTTAGCAAGAAAACACACGCAAAAAATGTCTCAGTTTGTTAATATTTTTGGTCTTTGTAGGTATTTAACATTACAACAACAGCTTAACATATTACTTTGTAAGGTCTTTAACTGACCATACAAAGTAATATAAACATCATTATTACACTGATATGTTTAAGCTGAGGTGAAGTGGAATCCTGTCCCTTTTTTTTCAGATATTTGGGAATTTGAAAATCCTTTCAACAAATATTAACAACAAAATATCTTTGTACAGTTGTTTATCATCAGTCTTGTATTTAAGAAGCCTACTGAGAGCAGGAATAACATGAAACCTATAATATCTGGGTTATATGCTTCATATGTCATTCAATAATTATATGTACATAATATTATATAATGTATGTTATATAAATGTCTATTTAGTTTGAAATTGAAATATACCATTAAATCATATATATATTTTATTTTTACCCTCAAATACAAGCTATTTGTTGATTTTAATTACATTGAAAATCACAAACTAAAATAATATGTTAGTTGTGATTTTAAATGTATTTAAAATAATACATCTATCCGTTCGTTTTCAATATAGTTCGTAGATCGGCACAGCTGCACTATCGCATACTCAATTCAAGGTCACGCGGACTGCATGGTCCATATTTTCAGCGCTCTCTATTGCCAAACGGCTAAACAAATATCTCGATATAATTGCGGAATTCTGCATGAATTTGCTTCGAATGTAAAATTACTAATATTTTGTTAGTATTTTAAGACTTTCTCAAAAACTACTTGACCAATTTCAAAAAACATAACACGGAAATGTAGTTCAAGTAATAGCGCGTATAGTGACACTGAGCAATATGTAGAAATATAACTATATACTTGTACATTGGTAAAAGCATATACGATTTTTTCATGTACTGACTTTAACAATAACATACAAAATGTAGAACCATATTTCAAGTAATTAAAGTACCTTACTATTAACTACAATGATTCAGGAATTGATTAGTATATATTTTGAAAATATTACTTTGATACAACTTAAGAAATGCTCAAAAGAATTGATGCTTGTCGCCCCATAAGCAACACATTGTAACATAAAATCATGGTGGGGGGTATACCGCCTTCTTAATATGTCAACGGGGTATATATTATATAACCCAATTCGAATAAATTATGCGCTTGGGTCGGAGCGCGGTGTGTTGGATTTTAGAAACAACAAAAAATGTTTTCTCTGCGTAATTATTTTCGCAACCAGCCATAGATAACAAACATTCAGATATAAATCGTGATGCCGTATAAAATAATCATTAATAACCGTCAAAATGGTGCTTTTTGCGCGCGTCCCCGGTCGGAATGTATATTTTTCTAGAGTTTAAGCTCCATACATAATGTATGATTGCGATCCTGAAAGGAATGCGATTGGGAGTTTTTCAGGAGCGCCTTCCAAGATGGCTTCGAAGAAAAGGACGTTCACATATGTGTCTATATACGCACCGCGTATGTGGTGCGCATTCGCACTTCCTGGTTATAGGAAAGGAAGTAAACATGTCGAAACTCCACCCACGCGCGCTCCTGCCTGCGGCATAGTGCGTGTTCTATCGCCACCAACCGCGGTCCTTAGAAAATCTGGAAACTCACATATAAAAGAGAAAGAAAGAAAGAAAGAAAGGAACACGAGATCGATCGATAAAGCTCAGCCATGTAATAGATGTGTAACTAAGTACGTATGTACGGGAAGACGCATCAGGATTTTGCCATACACGTATTTTACCTGATTTGGATCTTTTCTATTCCCATGGGCGAGATTTAATTATTTCCAATTTCCATCTGCGCTCTCGTACAGCCCCAGAGACTACTAATAGATTGCATTATTTGTTTAGAATATTTATTAAGCGGCCATTTAATAATAACGCGAGGAATAAATGTAATTCTATTTCTTAGCACCGTACGTAACCGTGTTAGCTTATTTTTGGTCGTTTTCTCGGGGGGTAATTTGCTAGCGCTAGCGAGTCGGGCGCGTCGTAATGAGGTTAGCGCGCTCTGTATCAAAGTTGCTCGGCCGCAGCCTCTCAAAGTGTTTCTACGATTCCGTTATCTCCCAATGACGTCTTCACTTACCTACTTCCCGCCGGAGTGCATTAAAAACTTGATACTTTTTACACTCGGCTGAATATCGTTAATGGACTCTTTTATACACCGTATATACGCTCGCAGAAGCCCACATTCTACCCGATCTATGGAAATGAGCGGTGCACGCGGCGTATTCATTTATCATCGGGTAAGTCGATATTTTTTCCGCGTGACGAAACGGAATTTAAATAACATTTATTATGCATAGTTTACCGACGGTGTTCCGGTTTGCGCAACATCCGCACACAGGGTCCTGCATACCGGCTGCCTCATTATATCAGCGGGGGTATGATGCATGGCCTACCTGAGGGGTACTGCCAATTACTCATTGATTTACAGTGCATAAACAGACCCAGGATCGCATAAAGAAACTTCTTCACACACGGCTACTCATGAGATCTTTATATCGATATGATAATTCCGAGTGATCGATCGGGGAAATATTGGCAGTTGCGAAACGATAAAAGCGGACCAGAACGGGTTCTCCTACCAACATCACGCAATAATGAAATAAGAACAAGCAAATTTATTATTACCGTTTTTACTACGAAATGTTAGCATCAATAAAAGACACAATTCAATAAACTAAAAGTTTTGTAGATTAGAACTTTTCAAATTTATATGGGAAGTTTCAGTAGACGATTCAGCTGGATTGTACGATTTGTGATGGTCATACAACTTTATAATATTTCTCTTACGAATATAGTGATAGTGATACTTCCTTCAACACGGAAATTACTTATTACAAACTGTTCATGAGAATCACGATTAATTGTAATATTGTACAGGCTTTTGTTTTCATTAAATTGACTATCTCTAATGAATAACATTATTCAGTAATATTATTATGTTCTAATATATTAATAGTAACACATTACTTCTACATTAATTAATATACCGATACAGCTTTAACCCACATGGGATTTTTTCCGTAGAGACTTTTTATGATGTAGAAGATAATATGTAATAGTAATTTACATTATTAGTTCAGGAAGGCATGTTTCCCGAATGAGCGAATGAATTACAGCACGAGCCGAAGACGACTTCGGTCTTAATACAGCACATTCGGGAAACTTGCTGTTACGCACGAGTAATGTATTTTATTTTGAGTATGTATAAATAAATATATATTTCAATATATATTTAAAGTTTTAGCTTCTATGTTATGTCATTTCAAACACATGTGTCAAAGATGTCAAGTACATGGGCATACACTACCAATTAAATTTAAATTAAAATATATATTTTCTTCAAAATTGTATTTCATCAGTATGATATCGTTAATTTTTAATGATACTTGAAGTATAAGAGGTGTATGCTGTGCTTGCGTGCATTCTCATATTTATATCAGTGAGCTATGGTGTCAAGTAGAAATCAATCAAATTATTAAGTAAATTTTGGGTTTGGAGAGTTTTATGGGAAGAGAGAAATAGCAACTGATGAAACGTGGAATGAAGCAAATGGAAATATTGAATTGTATGAATGGAATTAATTTGATATTTGCCTCTTTAAACATATTAAATGTCTTTGCCTATTGCAACCAAATTGCAATTTGCAACCAAATCTTCAAAGAAGTTTGGCTGTATGGTGTCCAGTTATTCCGCTGTGCAAAAGAGAGTAGTATAAACTCCATATAAATTTACACAGTTGTACGTACTATGGTAAATGCACCGTGGTACGTACGCAACTCGGATGTCCACAGGGACCCAGGTATTCAAAGTCAAAGCTAAAGTCAAGAGAATCGCAGACAAATATGAAGCAAGGCTATCTACTATCATGCCAATGTGGAAATGATTCAGCTGCCTGACAACCAGCAACATACTAGAAGACTTAAGAGAATCAAACTTATCAAGTTAGGGAAGTTATTGTAACAACATACACTGGAACCCAAGCACCACCATGTTACATTTAAGATTAAATTAAAATTGATGGTTGGCCTGTTAGATAAGTTTTAATAACTAAACAATAGTAATAATAATATTGTTATAATTATCAGTTGAATTTAGAGAATATTTATATATTGTAATTGGCCTTAAATACACAGTTGACAGAGGAGGAAATTCAATTTTCAGAAATGGTCCTAAACTGAGCACAAAACTTGAAAAAAAGTATTTATGCAAGCATATAAAAATTATGCTTTATACATATCCTTTATGAGAAAGTATCATTACTTGGCCCTCTTATTTGTGTTTATAATAATGATAATAGTTTTCTATAAGTAAAATTATCACTTAATGCAATAATATTCTAATAACGAGAGCATATAATATGATAAATCCATAACCGTATGTTTGCGCGTTTCTTTGAGGGTGTCCTTATGCCCGAGGGCAGGATCGGTTTAGAAGGCATCGGAACAGTAAAAACAAACAGGATCGTTATATTTGGTCCATAAAACACAAATAGCCCTTTATCAGCATATGCCCGCTGCGAGCGGGCCGAGCGAGCCATAAAGGCACAGATTGCTTACACTCCACATCTCATCCGCGCGAAGTCGCCGGGAAGGCGGAATCGCAGCTTTATGATATACGGGCGACGCTTTTATCACTTCAAAGGCCGACGGTTTTTTATTAATGTGCGAGGCATATCTCGGCAACGGAGGTGGTGGTGGCGGCGGCAGCAGCGGCCGCCACTCCCAGTACGGCGACATTAGAAAAAAAAGACCTGCACCTAAATTACATATAAAATATTCGTGTGACGAGAAGGAAACCGCCCAATCCCGTGGCATGAGTAGGTGTTCGAATGTGAAGTATTGACGGCGCCGAGGGCGCTTGCGTGCCACCCCCGTTAGCGTTACCGTTCACATAAAGTGAGAGGCCGGCGAACAAACGAGACGGAATAAGAGCGTGTGTACTTTT
Source organism: Lordithon lunulatus (assembly GCA_963942505.1). Taxonomy (NCBI): domain Eukaryota; kingdom Metazoa; phylum Arthropoda; class Insecta; order Coleoptera; family Staphylinidae; genus Lordithon; species Lordithon lunulatus. The sequence continues at coordinate 49,550,350 of OZ012666.1, read as the reverse complement.
GTGCTTTTTCTCTCATTTTGCACATCCACATCCAGGCCGGCGGTATTTTTCATCCGGGTGGAGTCGGTGCGAGCAAGAGGCGGCCTACCCCTAGATCGATCGCGTGCTCGAGCTGCACATTACGTCTTCGCCTCACGTCCGCACAAAGAAATCACCTCGCATCGTCTCCATTTATCATAGCATCTTTAAGATTGCATAGGGGCGTTGCCCTGTCCGCCGAACCCGATCCTGTAGTTCAACGGTTCAACTGCGCATTTCCCCCGGCTGCTGCTCGTAATTACCACAAAACCCATTAGGTCCACATGTGAATTATGAATCCCACATAGCTGACATCAGCAATTACAATTCCACACGTTACTAGAAACTTTTATAGGTACACAATTTGCAAGCAAAATAGTACGCTGCGGGACTTGCGCTCTCTTTGAGTATCGCAATGTTAATAAGAGAAGCTCGTCGCTTCTTAATTGAACGGGGAAGTGGGTCAGTGACCCGCGGCCTTGAACCGCCCTCGACCGACGCTCCCGGAGGTAATTAAGCACCGCGGCGCAGCTAATTGAAGCTGCGGCGCCTGCGTTCCCCGCGTTTATTAAAGAAGCGCACTGGGTCACGAGGGGAATAATGAACGCGAATGGAAGTCAAGGGAAAGTATTTTAAAGAGTGAAATTAGTCAGACTTGGGGTAGGTCATGGCCCCAACCCCCCTCAACGCCGCCGTGACCATTCATTAAATTTTCTCCGTTCTTTTTACAAATTTTCGCAATCAATCAAAAGTAAATGCGTGCTGTGCGGAGCAGGGATTTGTAAGTTTTCGCCATTTTCGTATTGATTCCGATTGACTAGACATCGGAACGGAGGCCCGGATAGAGCACTATAAGAAAGCTCCGGGGGCGGCTCCTGGTCCCACCCCTGCGAGCTCGGCGTATCGTATGTGAGTGTGTGACGGTTTCTTGGAGGGCGGACAGCATGAATAATGTAAGAAAAGAAGAAAAATACGTGAGCCCAATGCGATTCCCAATGCTGGGAAATTTATTCCGAATACGTAGTTCTAAATTGGAGCCCCCCTTGGAGGAGGGAGCATATAAAAATATAACGAACATAAACGGGCGCGCAGGTAACAAAGTTTAAAGGGCACCACCGTCGGATCGTCGATAATCAAAAAGTATAACGATCGGATGACATGTTTTATGGGTAATGAGAGAAAAACGATTGTAGGAGTTAATAGGCAATGTCGTACAAGGGAAAACGATTCTTATAAGGACGACAATAATGAAATTATTGATTTTCCACCAAATTAGGGGTAACTTGGATGCCGAGGCAGGGAACATATTAAAATTTTAAGTGGATATTTTCCATGGGGATATAAAGCCCGTGGAACTTTCTTGAGATTTATTCCAACTTTTTTTCTCATAAAGAAATAACATGTTTCCGCACGACGATCAACATTCCCCGCCCACGTGTGGCGGTTCGCCAGATTTACAGGGTACATAACGAAATGAATTTGTCTAATGAATTTTTTCCTTCGCCGCAGCTCGAGATCTCAGAACGCAGTTAAGATAAGTAGTAATATATTTATTCAGACGCTGAAGAGATGCGGAGGAGCGGGCGGACGAAATGGGATATGTCATTAAGATCAATAATATACGCTAGGGAAACGATAGAAGGGAGAATATTAGGGAGAGGCACGTAGAAATATGAAAATGAAGCACGGGCGAGGATAACAATAGCTGTCTATGGATGTCGCGAGAACCGCGGGGTTTCCTTACTGATGGATTTCAATTTGCTGCGCCTCGGATATTATTGTGATGGATGCCGCAGAAAAATACCCCTCCCTATCCCGGTCGAACATATTTATGTATTATTTGTTCGGTCCCACGTGTTATTTGCATCCGCGCGGATTCCTTAAAAGGACTCGAATTTAAATTGAATAGAAGAATTCCATAAACTTCCGATGCCATTTGCAAACCTTCAAAACTTGAATAACGTCGTTATAAATTTTCATTTAACTAACAAAATGATCTTGACCGAAGAGTTTTATGGTTGCATAAGCGTATAATGCAGTAAGCTATAATACAATTCTACTATTAACAGGAATAGAACAATTTCGAACGAACGGCCGAAAGAATACTTAATTGTGATTTACTAGAAATAGAATAAATTCGAGAAATCTTTTAATATTTTTATTCTATACACCTAGTAGGATAGGTATACTGCTAGTTGTCCTATGGGTGGTGAAATAAATTATATAGCAGTATAGTCTGCTAATTCAAAAAAATATATTATAAATATTTTAATAACAGAAAAAGTGGATGTGGTCTATGCAAATTACCTTATCATCCCTATTATATAAAAACGAAGACAAGGTTTTGATGCCGCCCGACCTGTCATTTATGACTTTTGTGCGGTCAGTACATGTCGTGACAAATGTAATTTTCGTCAAATAGGGGCAACATTTCCAAGACGGTAGGATAGTTGCGCCTATAGTTATATTAGAAGTTGCAACTGCATAGATAGAAGAAGAAACAGGGCGCACAGTTATACGTTTGATAATGTTTTGAGAGGAAAAGGATACACATAGTCATACGGGGTCAGAGGTGTTAGCAAGTTGATTCATCACATGCCGTCGGACGACGGGAATTTCACCAAGTATGTATCATAATAACTAAAGAAATCTATATTTCTTTTATAAAATATAAAATATAGTTTACCAACCGTACTAGTAAACTAATTAATACGATTTATATATATATATATATATATATATATATATATATATATATTATTTTATTTGATTTCAAAATTGAAAAATTGCCGTTGAGAAAGATAGATTTCTCTCGACAGATGTTCACAAAAACAAATCAAGTGTAAGTTGCGTGCCATTTGCAAAATTCGGTTGAAAAATTGCTGACTTCTTCTTATGCCAATTCTTAGCGAGCGTTGGCGATCATTCTGGCGATCATTACTTTGTTGTTGTACCGTACGGTTTTTGAGCCAACATATTCTTCTCTTCCCCAGTCCTCTACTTCCGACTACTTTCCCTTGTAACACAAGTTAGAGTAATTAGTACGCACGTTGTATAACATTATATGGTCTAGATATGCTAGGTTCCTCTTCTTCACAGTTATTAGTTTCGTATCTCTTGCCCCATTCGTTCTAGTACTGTCTTATTGTTTATGTGGTCTCCATGGGTTATGGAGTACGTAGCATTTTACTGTACAGCTACATTTCGTAAGCGTTGATTTTTTTTGGTCGAAGCTTCAGAGACTGACATGATTCTACCGCATAAAAATGTATGGATAAGACAATAACTAGACTAGACGGAACACAATATTTGAGAAGCATTGGCTTGGACTTATTGTTCAAGTCGTGACTCATGAATTCGCCATTCTAAAGAGGCTGTTCTGTTTTTTTCGATTCTACACTTTTTCAAGTGAGTGGACTCATTGATCATTGATGGTGTTACCCAAATACGTGATCTTTTCTACTCTTTTTATAATTGTTTGTTTACAATGAGTTATTCTTGTAGAGGTGGTATTCTTTTATTTACACGTATTTAGCATTCTTGATGTTCTAATCGAGCACGTATCCTGGCTAGTCTGGCCTATTCAGTTCATCAGCATTTGTAGTTCCTGTAATTCTTTCACCATTTATTAATATTCCTGCCTATATATCATGTATTGCTCGACGAATAAATGTAGAACAAAAGTGGCGATACTACCCACCCCTGTCTCACTCGTCTTAATATTTGCTTGACCTCGGATGTAATATGGGCTCTCTGACTCCAGTATAGGTTCTTGATAATTCTTAAATCTCTGTCGTCTATACATATGTTATTTAGTGTTGTGTTACTCTATCAAACGCCTTCTTATAGTCGATGAAACAGACGTGTATTCCGCAGTTGATATCTCTCCACCTTTGAAATAGAACTTATGTGCGAAATAGAGCTTCTCTCGTACCAGTTGTTTTCCGAAAACCAAATTGTTTTTCACCCATATGATCTTAAAATAGATTTTATAGTATTTGGTGTATCGTCGCAAAATGTGGTACCACATTTACACACAGACTATGGACAACGGACAGATTACAGACAGAGTCAAGGATTAGATCAGAGGGCATTGCAAAGTGGATATTTAGTGCTTATTTTATTATAAAAATGTATATTTACTATGTTTCATTGCATGTAATTATCAACTGTTATTAATTTGGTTTTGTTTTTATTATTATTATTAATTTTACTGAATTTGCTTGGTTTTCCAAAAAGTGGTATGGACGTACAGAATTAAGTAAATATGAATCGAGACAATTGTATTTAAACGGCATCCCTGATTACAAATTTTCCGCGTATCGTTTAAGAGATACTTTAAAACATCTACTGAACCTTCGCGCACATCATTGCGAGAGCTTTTCCCCTGTTCCCACTGTGCGACAAAGATTCAAGATGCAGTTGCATGGAAATATAGTCTCTCTCTCATGACTCGCAATAATGTGAACTGGTGTCCACACCGATATCGCATCGGTGACTCGATTACAAAACTCACAGATTTCGGTCCCCAGTTCGCGTTGGTATGCGCGAACCTTTATTCTGTAAAACCGATACAAATATATCGTTAATTTCAACTATTTTCTGGCTGTATACTAGCTATATAAATTTTATATTATGATGAAAAGCCTGATTATGAATGCAAAGGCTGTTGAAAAAACTGTGCTATAAAGCGCCACTACCAATTACACAGTAAAATGAAATTGTCCCTGTAGACCAGCCTCCTGCTGATGCATTGTTTTCCGGACACAGTAGGGCTCCACATTGTCCCCATATTTGGCCCATGCTGCGAAACCCTGTTTGTGTACACTACTGCTCCCGCCGCGGTTTTCATTTTGCGATTGAAATAATTCACTCCCTCGCGTCGGTTTTAATTATCATTACTAAAATCATACTGGAAGAATTGCTCAGATGAAAACCTTTATCTAAAAATACTTCAGGCTAAAATACAGTCAACGATCAAATAATATGGATGTTGAATATTATATATTTATTTTTTTAGTTGTAATATTAATATTTAATAAATCGACTTTTAATATGTTTATTGAAAAAATACTACGAGCTGTTCATTTTTTTTATTATTTGTATATTGTTACGCTATTTTACCAAAATCTCTGTACGTTCCCAATGTCAATCTTGAATACTCAATAATTTATCATTTATATACATCTTATATATTTAAGAAAATACACTTTACTTGAACTGAATGCTTTTTTCCATCAACATTCGTTTCTGAAAAATGCCATTTTTTTAACTAATAAAAACTAAACTACGTGCTAGAATAGACTCTTGGTAATTTTGGATGAAAATATTCAGTAGTTTTTTTTCGAAAACTTGGGACTAAAATGTATCATAGGTAAAGGACGTATGACAGTGATATTAGTTTCAAAGATAATATATGTAATATATGTTTCTATTTCATCTTTACTATGGCTACATTGTGATCCTGTTTTCTCCCAAATACAATGTTGTAATGGCTTCTTTGTAACATGCATTTCGGAGAATTTTTAAAGGGACAAACAAATTCAAATGTTATCTGATACGGAATTTGCAAAATAAAAACAGAGCTGTGTTAATTTCCGCTCACCAAATGTGTGGCGCCACGTGTGGCGTTCCGAGAAACCGTAAAAACTACGGGCGTTGTATCTGTTGGACAAATCGTGTTATTTCGTAAAAAGAAAACTGTCACTCAAAATGCATCATTGATTCTACAATCATTGGGAAAGCGCCGATGCCAGCAAAAAAATATTAATTATTAATTAGTGCTACCAGGAAAATACAAATATAAATATATTTAACAAATACACTATATATGGCACTGGAATTGATATAACAACCATTTTCAACAAAGCATGGGATACAGACAAAAAAGTGAAAAATGGAAGCAATTCTCTAACACACTTTATGCACTGCACAATCCACGTCTGGTTATTGTACAATTTGTAATTTATGTTTATTGAAAATATCTAGATATAATACAATCAATTATATCTAGATATTTTCAATAAAGATCAATGATAAATTTTAAAATAAGATGGGACATTATCATAGTATATATACTAATGACGAATGCAGGATACAGTCATTATTTATAACTATAGAAGCTTATTTTGTTAATCTCAAAAATAGAATACCCGCAAATTAACAATATATATGAATTTGAATCTTCTAAAATCAAGTACTCCCAGAAAGGCAACTGCGTGTTTACTTAGAAACATGCGTACAGTAATAAACAATTTAAAAGAAAGATTAATGCAAGTATGAAAATCTGGACCCATGTGACAAAATACTAAACTTACATCAAAACACCGTTAAGAAGTCAAGAAACTACTGAGTGAGTTTAATTAAAACAAATAAATAAATCAATCAATAATAGATTATGTGTGATCACCACAGGAAAGTGATGCCACAGAAATCATGGACGTCAGATCTATAAAATTGGGTGTGACCACAACCCTATCTTGTGCAAATGAGGACTACATATGTAAAAAGAAACAACTGCGAAACAGCATTACCACAAAATCAAAAATAGAACAGCTTCAATAGTTCCATAAGAGACAATATTTCAAAGAAGACTAGCCCAAAAGACAGAAAACAGTGGCACAACCCCAGATGACACTGTAGAACAGAGTTGGGAAAAGATAAGAACAAATATACAGCAGGCAGCTGTAGGCCAGAGAAAAAAATCATTAAGGAATCCGTTTGCCAAGAAACACCGTGGTTCATAGACGAAGTAAAGAGGTGTGAAGAGAAGAAGAAAGAGAAAGAAAGAGTATAAATCATCAAGGACGGCACAATAATACAGAAGTACAAGAGAGTCAGGAACGACATCTACCAATTACTCTGGTGGAATAAAAAGACGCGTTGATAAACGTACTTAATGGAAATAGAGAACGACCGACTTATACGTGCTAGAAAAATATATATGCTGATTTGTCAGAGGACAAAGATCAGAAACTCATCGCAACCAGGGAGTGCTATATAGCAGTCATAACACAACTGCTAGCACCCACAACTCATCGGAAATAATATCATCGGAAACCTCACAGATAGAAATCTCTGGCATTCTCAGTGCGCTTAGAAAGTTAAAGAACCGGAAATCTGTAGGAAACGGCGGAATATGATCTCGATGTTTAAGAAAGGCATGAAAGCAGACCCGGCGAATTACAGATATATTTAGTAAACTAATTAAGTGTATCACTACTGTGTACAACTCTCAAACTCATCACCACAAAACATATGGAAAGAACAACGCTAGCAGAAGAGCAATAAGAGTTCAGGTGCGGCAGATCATATGATCCATACCTGAGTTCTAAACAATCTGAACTCGCCTCAGTTGTAAAATCCATCTCAGTATTTTCATAGATTAGAGTTTATAAATGATTTATTAATTTCTTCATATATGTCCCTACCCTAATATTCTATATAATGTTAATTTCTGAGTACAACATGTGGGCAGCCAAATTATGTTTGCAAGTGGTTGGCCAAATTATATTTGCACGCGGGCGGCTAAGGATCGGCCCTGCTATTATCTAATCTAACAAAACATATAAGAGTCAGACAAACAAGACTGCAGCAATATCAAGATACCTAAGAGACGTTATATGGTGCAAAAAACACTTGCAAATTAGCAATAATGTAAAAATATATAAAACCTGTGTAAGACCAATAATGACGTACCGTATAAAAACGAGAACAGACAGAAATAAGACGAAATAGTTATTGGGGACAGCCGATATTAAATGCAAGAACTATACTAGGAAAACACTGAGAGATCAGGAGAGAAATGCAAACATAAGAGAAATGTGCTAAACAGAAGACATGTCTGATGGGGAAGGCAAAGAAGCAGATACTGGTACCAACAGGTCAACATCATGGACACCAACAGATTAGCTCGCATCGTTATGGAGGCAAGCCGTCAACCGGAAAGACCCCCTAAGATATGAAAATATAGTTGGACATCCGTATCACAAGAACATCCACACTAATTATTTAAATAACAGATCGAAAGTTTTACAACAAGACAAAGTAAAATAATAAAGAGCACAGGGGTCCGACTAAAGTGTGAATATTTTAAAAATATTAATCACAACTATATTTTTAGACAGTACAAATATAGATTTTATAAAACTTAATTATGGAATTTATTTATATTATTTAATTATCATGCTCCTATTCATAACCGTCTTTTAAAAGTAAAGCTCGTTAAATGCCAAATGGATATTTAAATTTTGACAACTAATATTAAAATTATATTCCAAAACGTTTAATTTTCTTACTAATTCTCATCATGTCCGCATAAAATACTAATCGCCGGTTAGTTAGTTTCAACGGTATTTTAATCATTGATTAAGAACTAATCCTCTGTTAAACATAGGATGTTAAGGTTTTAATTGGTGACATATCCCAAACATCGGCTCAGTCACAATTTAAATGTCCATTTTGCATTTAATGGGGCTATTTATAACAGACGTTTATGAATACAAGCATAACAGTTAAAAAACTATATTACCAATATATTGTTTAGTTTCATAGCATTAAATAATTCAAAATGACTTCCAAAACGAATGAGTTTAATAAAACTTTTGTTTGTACTACTGCAATAGCTTTAATCTTTTAGCTAGTATATTAGTTTGGTTGTAATTGTTAATTACAACTGCCACCCACCATTATCACCATATGGCGATGAAATAGAATGTGTGCCCCTATAAAAACACTTGCACACTACATATTCCATTTTCTCAGTAATTGCTTAATTTACATACGACCATTATTTATATGAAACATGACAATTAAATATATAAAAGCATTTTATTTTTAACACATTGACGATGAAGTACGATAATGACGCATCCGTACACATTTAATATTATTTGCATTTCATTTTATCAACTGTTTCCTGTGAAGACCAACTAAACGTCAAATTGCAATATTTATATTACTTTAAGATATATGTTAATTGCATTTGAATATTTTATGCAAAGAAATGAGGAATGGAAAAAATGCGAGTGTTGTGTAATATATATATATGTAAGTAATAATAGGATAATATTTGATTAAGCAGCAGGTGAGTGGTAGTTTTTTCTTCCGTAAGTTTATGTAATGCTGTTTATTCGGCCGAGTACAATTAGTCATGTGCAGCTTGCCATATCAATCGCATATGAAAATATTTGCAAAATAATGATTATAAAGTGTAAGTTCTACAGGGTGTACTGTAATAACGACCAACGCCACTGTTTAATAATAAAATGTTGGACGCGGGGTATAATTTTTGTTCATCAAACCTGTTCAATTATCGCATTTACCGCACAAGCACTATATTATAGAGGAACTTGTGGCCAATTAAAAGGAGATTTTCATGATGCCGCTCTAATGTCTGTATTGCACGCATCGGCCCGCTGGCGGTTGCGGCGTGTTTTTGGTATACATATTTATATGAATAAAATAATAAAAGAAGTTGGTAATAAATAACCCTAAAGGTAATAAATTTACCCGGAACGGATGAAAACATCATTGGTCTACTGACATTGCTAAATCGGATTTAACAGCACTGAACTAGCAACAATGGAAGTTACCTGAATTAGCGGGCCCGTACTTGTAACAGATGAGGTGTGTGCGGTACCGATACCTATCGATATATCAATAGTGATCGGCCGCGTGATCCTTTCACAATGAGGCTATAGCCCCCTTCTGTACACGTCACAACACCTCTTCAGCGAACAATACCGTATCCCTAGCACTGATCCTTCACGAAATCCATGTTAATATGTATGTTGTTCGGTTTACTATGATTTATATGACTCGTGAAATTAATCTTGGTCAAATATCGGCTTCGATATATGGGGTTCGTAGTATAATGAGGTAGGTACATCAATAAAAATCGCATTACTTATTTTTATTATTGATATATGCTTTTTGTTGGACGTTGGATTTATTGATGCAAAACATTCTATACGAATGTATTGATAAAAATATCCTTAGTTTCAAAATAAATAAAAATAAATACATTTAAATCGCGGAAATAACTTAATTATCAATTCAGTTAATAATTATCGGCTGAGACTCAAAGTGACTAATGATAATTGCACTCTTCATTGCATTATAATAAATTGTCATTAAATTACTACAATAAAATAATAAATAAGGCAATTTCAAAATAAATTTAAACAGTAATAATGACAACAAAAACTAAATTACATTTTATCTCATTAATAATTATTGCAATTAGTCTCAAATAATAACAAAAAGTATTAATTGCTTCATAATTTGTAATTACCGTACATCACTTCCGCGGTTAAATTATAGACAGCAAGGTAATTTATAAATGATTAATTGCTCCAATAATGAAGAAACAATTCTGACAGCGGTCGCCCATTTCGGCGCGGGCATTTCTTCATATAATTATGCATGGTCATGAATTCAAAACCAATTAACAAAACACTAATCAGGACAATTAAGCATTTTAATCGATTCCACCGCACATGGTTTAGATCAATTAAAACATTTAGTGAAGAGAAGGCAGGCGCGTTGATTAATTAAATTATTGAGCGCACATAATTATTTCGAATGAAAATTATAAACTGTAATTATTTAAAACACCAGTCATTGTGCACCTTCACTAATACTCAAATTAGGGGCTTATCAAATTCCGCGTCGGCAGTCGGAATTGTTTAAAAAGTTAATTGATGGTTTTGTTTTAATTAAATCGGAACGCGTTCATTCTTGTATGGCGGTTTCCCCTTTTTTCCGTCCCTTTTCTCAGTAATAGAGTTGCAAAACGCGATTAAAATCGAAACCGGATGATCGCTTAATATGTAACTGCACGGCCTACTTGGATTTAATAAAGAAAAAATAATTGCCTGCCCCGCCTGGTTATATGTAGCGAAATAATCATTACATAGTCCGTGTATGAGAATATTGAATGTATCCAGCATTCCACTTGAGCATTTAATGCAATAAAACATTAATAATACTTCCTTTTATACTCCTCGGATTACTGTTGTGCTGTCGCAAGCCCATTAATTAAACTATTGTTAACCATTATTACAAAACAATGCCCCTAAGTGTTCGAAGAGAGAACATGAAATAAAAAGTTTATAACACTTAAGATTTCGCCGTATTAATTAACACGGCCCGTGGATACACGATGAATAATCATTTTACGATTATGACGGGCGATAAAACGTAGTTGGAATACGATTTTTCTTTTCGAAGCTCGTCCGTCGAGAGGTACAATCGATATCTCGTAAGGTACAAGCGGGTCGCGATGTAAGAGATACCCGTCGAGTTACCCCTTCAGTGCGAGAGATTGCAGATACGCCATGTACCGCATGATTTTCATCGCTGGTTTCCTACGTGATCTTCGAGTACTTTGTAAATACTTGTAAAAATGCAACCGCATTGAAATATGAAGAGTCTTTTATGTAAATCCACTTGGCATGTATACGGATGGAATACTTGGTGCCTTATACAGACGACAATGATATAAGCGCCCAATATAAATATATTAAGTAAAAAATCACACGGTGTAGTGATGGTAGTCATACATATTTACATACTACTGAATTGCTCTTGTTGTGTGATGCTTTAACTTTCTTTCCAGAGGAAAATACCCTGTGTTATTTGTATATGTGTCGCAAACCGTAAGCAGGAGTGTTATTCAGTGTATTATTAAACGACTGAACATTTTAGTCCAATTGTAAAATTGCTTTGCAATTTACAATTTATTATATTATTTATATATAGTGATAAGGTCGAAGGGTATTACAAAATGACAAATTTAAGTAAGTAAGTAAGTTGTACCATTAAATTGATGAACATATGACCCATAGGTCGAATATATTATTATATATTGGTGATGAGCACTATAGAAGACAAACTATCGTTCGTTCAAATTTCAGCACTTTCGGGATTAATATTAGGCTTCTTTAAACTTGTTGTATTACATCTGACGAATAATAATTGTATGAACAAATAAGTATATAAAAAATATGGAATAATAATATGTACAACCCAGCTCAGTGACTGAAAGGCGTCGTCCGTCTCGTACTGAGCATTGCGGAGAGTTCGGAATTCACGCAAATGATCTTTCACAGCTTTTCAAATGTTTTCTGCGAAGTTAAGGTAATTACCGGGTGATTACTCCTCTGAGCTTCACCCTTGACCGGCGAAAAGATAGAAGTTTTATAAACCATATAGAAAACACTGGTAAAACATTTAAGGTTAAAAGTTTAAAAGTAAAACTAACTCCGCTATACTTGCCCACTCTTAAAATCTCCAAGGATCTAACACCTTTTTACGAATAGTAATTTTGTTTTCCAGATTAATCCTGTTACAGTTATTAGAAACCATAAAACCTTTGTCAGAATTGTCCTTAATATGCAATTTAAACAACCGAACTGCGAAAGCGAGCAATGATCCAGTCGTATGACATCATGGAGAAGAGGCCAAGAGTGGGACGAGGCTATACGTACATTTCATCAAAATTCATTGCGAACAACAAATGAGTACCTCATAAATGGATACGCATATATAGTTGGATACAATAAATCCTTAACCTGGAAAATTATTTATACCATCGTAAAACAGTAAACAAAACTACATGTAGAGGATTTGAGAGTTTGTAGAGGAATAACCCGTGGTAGTGACCATCACATTTCTGAAGTCCTTTTCCCATTATATCCTCAGTAGTTCATACAGTCTGCAGAAGAAAATATAGATACAACTGAGATATAGACACCAATATACAAATTAGAAAGTGTAGATAATAAAGAAACTTCAATAGTCTACAGGTCCATTATGATTACGTTGTACAGAAATACACCAAGCGGCATTGGAAGCGCTGGAACAATTCGAGGTTAGACGTACACATACAGAACCGTAGTGATGTATAAAATTTGTAGAAGACAAACTGAACTAAACTGAATCACAAGAAAAAGTTAGAAAAAATATCAGCCAAGAAAAAAACGAAACCTGGAAGAAAAGCTGTAACAGCATCGAGACATACCTAGAGGGATGAAAAAGTGTGGAAGGAACTCTCGGAGGAAAGACCAGAATACCAATAAGCACAGCAAGACCAACCTGTGGTGACAGGGACAGGATCTCCGACTAGAATTCAAATAGAATAGTAGTGTAGTAAACAAAGTAGTATTGTAGTAGTACTATAAACCTTAAAAACAAGAATTGTGTGGAGAGCTAGTAGAAGAAAACAGAAAACTGGAGATATAAGGATGAGCTAATAACAAGGACGAAATTCTCAAAACCCTATGGAGAAAAAGGACCTTTCAACAAGGGGCAATAAAGGTTAAATGAATAACCAGCGGGTCAACGAATTCGTTTTCGACATTTGCCAAAGAAGCATAACCTCCCAATTTGGACTGTTAAGTAGCGAAAGGCCCATCTAAGAAGCGATACTTGATCAACATATTTATAAATGTTTAAACTCTGTAACTTCCTTATTTGCGATTGACGAAAATCATACTGTATATAATATTTCAGTATCACGTAAACTATTTTGTGGCATATTAGAAAAATAACATTAATTTCCGCTTTGGCCGAAAGCGTATACAACTTTCATTTCTCTAATAACACTTTTCAGTTTTCATATTATTCGGTTAATTTCTAACGATCGTATACCATATTTATATGGTAATATAAACAAATTTTGAAAGAAATTGCTTTTAATTATTTGGAGAGAATATACCGATAACGACAGCACTTAATGCGTCGCTTTGATTAGATTGTTTTTAAGATCTATATTAAATTCGCCAGCCATTACAACCATCTTATTTTCCCTTAATATCTTGTCTAGCATTTTACGCAAAGTTTGGCTAAAAATATTAAATTCAAGATCTCATCTATTAACCGAAAATGACAACAAGTTTATGTTGTGTTATGAATTCAATTGCAACATATTCTGCAACGTAAGGGACACTAAGAGCTTCTAGGTCTTCCCGCCTCTGACACTTTACATCATTTCGGCAATAAATAGCTGCCCCACCATGGGCATCACTTTCCCGGCAAAAGGAAGACATTAAAGCAACATTTGGTATTTTATATGTTGACAATTCGCTGCATTTCCGGTGCTCAGTGAAACACGTAAATTTACAATCTGTTTCTAAACTTATTTTTTCTACTAGATTTAAACAGTTACCTATAGATTGTAGATTCTGGTGCAGAATCATTAACTTTGTAGTTCGAGTTGTACTTGATACTACAAATTGAATTGATTTGTAGAGGGGTTCGTTTGTGAAAATGGAAACGATTTATACAAACATTCTCAGGCCATAAATCTTCATTTTTAAGCTTATCTGCTGACTCTATAGGAATAATTATCCGAAACGAGCTTTCACGCATATATATTTAAGTTTTGCACAGGCACAGTTAGGGACATCATTTGTACCGAAAAAATGCAGAAAATCCTCACTATTAAGGCGTGGTTCTAACCTTTAGACATGGAACTGAGCAAATTTAGCCGCTCCTCAATAGACAATTTGCCCTTTTCCTACGATAGTGTTACGCTTCTTCCTGTGTTAACATGGCAACTGAAAATTATCAGAAACATTTTAACGACCAAGATCGACATGTGCCACGACGACGACTTTTACTATTAGTTGCAGAATATGTTTCTGGTTGCGGATTTACCCATATCTTGGATTTCTTGCGAAAAGTTATATTAGGATTGGTATTAATATCGGGTTTGTGTATAGATCGAGATACACTGTTCGTTCTCGGATTGTTGCTCTAAGTACGTTCCTTAAATTCCACTTGATTATAATTAATTTTTAATATATTAATAAGTTGGGTTAGATCGTTAATCTCACCTTCGCAAGTGGAGATTAGCTTTTGTGCCATATTTAATTCCAATGTATGGTGTTCAAGGCGCAACTTGCACAGTTCGTTACTGCATTCTGAATGGAGGTTAAGCAGAGCCATATCATCGGGCACACTCCTATGTCACTTTTCCAGCAAAAACTGATGTAATTCGTCACTCACAGTAGTTTCAGACAATGACTTAAATAGGATTAAATCAATAAGTAGCGAAAATATGTGGCATTGTATTACCTTACTAAGTCCCTTCATTCCCTTTCCGTAGGCTCTCATTAGGGTTTCCTTTAATATATCACTTAATATAATTGTAATAATGGAAATCAGTATTAATTATCTCTTAATTAGTGCATATGATAAAATCCAGCATTAAAATTGACATGCCACCTTTCAAAATACACGTGTAATCAAATTACTGCGCTCTTAATTACAGCTGCCGGCCGAAATCCAATTAATTCGACAACGAAAACAACCACGGCAACAATGGAAATTTGCATTTAAACTAATTTCAACGCTGCTTCATAAACGGTCATAAAATCAATTTCATTTGCCTTTACAATAATTAACGACCTGCTGCCGTTCCAAGTGGCAAGTTCGCGCTGGGCGACAAAGCTCATTTTAAAAAGGATAAGTTGTAAATATACCTAACAGCTCGTAAATTTAATATTTAAGTAAATATTTAAGAGCACTGGTTCATTTCGAGTTAAGAGGTTTCCAATAAATGTCAGGAATAATTGGCGTAAATGCAATTTTATGTATTGTTAAGTTTATTGACATTACGATATTTTCAACACGGGAATTTTGTGCATATTTAATGCAACATTTATGATTAATTGTTATTTATTATATTTTATATTATTATTTCTATATTTCTTATATTTCTGTTATTATCTGAATAATTGAAAGAAAGCTACAAAAAGTTTGTCAACATTGTTCGTTATTGTACGAATAATGTAAATAATTTAATATTATATAAATAAAATGACCAATAATTAATAACTTGTTTTTATTAAAATTCATACAGTCGATATTTTCAATATTTAATTTTTGTGAATGTTCAATAATATTGAATGATTCTAAGTTATAATAAAACTGTAATTGGGAATGAGGATAATATTCATGCTTATGGTATAATCGAGGTAAAATATGTTGTTTGAACAATAGTTTTTGTTTTTTGATCCAAAGCTGTTGCCCATAAATACAGGAACTGATGTATTACCATTTTCACAACAAATAAGTTTGATTTATATTTGTTTCGTCTTAGGTTTGTTTTGTATTACTTTTAGGCGTCGGACACCTGCAATCGCCCTCTATTAACCGCAGAGCATCGTAGTCAGACTTACTTTTGCTCGAGAGCATGTAAACTGGTTGGAGGCTGATTGGGATAACGTTATGTTTAGTGATGGGTCTGGATTTGCTCTTCATATCAGTGATGGACGAATGCGTATGTATAGACGGCCAGGAGAACGTTTTGCATAATATAACATTGCTCAGACGACTTTTGTTTGGTGGGGGATTTGTAATTGTGTGGGGAGGTATCACTTTAGAGGCTCACACGGAGTTGGTGGTGATACCAAGAGGGAGTATCACGGCAGTTTCTTATATCGAAAACATTTTGGAACCTCGCGTAATGCCTTTTGCGCCTTTTGTGGGGAATGTTTTTATTTTTATGCATATAACGCTAGACCGCATACTGCCCGATCTACGGAAATAAACATCAGCACTATGCGGTGAACAGCTAGAAGTCCCGACCTTAATTCGATTGAACACCTCTGGAACAAGATGGGCAGACGACTTAGAATACTTCCTCGTCGCCCAAACAACTAACAAGAGCTGATGGACAAAGATTAAAAGAAATTTAGGAAGATATCGGCCAAGGTGAAATTAGAACATTAATTAGCAGTATGCGTCATCGTTGCGAGGCAGTTATTCAAGCAGGAGGCGGAAATACCAAATATTAAGCCATTTAGGGCCAGTTCTAAAATTGACATTTAACCGGAAAATAAGGCTATTCGAGGAATAAGTATTAGATATTGACGCCAATATCTCAAACTTATTCCGGAAATAGCCTTATTCTCCAGTTAAATGTCAATTGTAGAACCGGCCCTTTCACATTAAAAGTTTTGTTATAATTTGTTGAAAATGTCTCTTTATTTTTTCTGTCTTATTATTATTACTTTTTTTGTCTTAATTAATACTAAGTGAAATCTTGATAATGTGTGGTACAAATGTTTTCAAAAAATTTAGTATTTTAATTTAAAACGTGATACGTTAATTTGTTTCGCCAATGTATATATGTCAAAAAGCTATTCTCTCAAGATTATTCACAAATATGCACCCACTAGTATTTACGATGAGGAAGAAATTATTACGTATCAACTGCGAGAACACCCGAAACAACAATACATTATGTTGAAGATGGAGCAACCACGGTAAATATTAGCAAGTTTGGATCGAAAATCAGCATAAAAATTAATCAAACACAGTTAATAAACTACATCATAATAAAATAGAGTTATCTAGTTATAGCAGACGGGAAAGTGCGCGGCGACCCCGGATATGAAAAAAGAAGAAAGTGGGAGAAGTTGACTCCGGAGTAGGTGAAGGACGGCAACGTCGAAGCTCTGAAAAAAATGTGGGAAGTGGTAGAAGAGATGGAAGAAGAACTTAAGAAATCTCGAGAGGAGAGCCAGAAATGGAGGAGACTTTTAAGAGAGGAGAGGGAAGAATCACGGATAGAGAGAGAGGAGTTGAAAAAGGAAAGAAAGGAGTGGCAACTGATGATGGATAGATGGAGGGAAATGCAGAGGGAATGGACACGGGAGAGAAAGGAGATGATGGGGAAGATAGACCAGCTGGTAAAAATGGGGGAGAGTAGGAACGAACCGGAGGGGAAAGCAGCGCCGGAGTGGGTAAAGGAGGTGAAAAGGAAAGTGGTCACGATAGAAAAGAGAGAGGAGGAGAGACAAAGAAATGAGAGGAAAAACAATGTAGTGGTGTCGGGGATAGGAAAGGAAGGGGTGGAGGGAGTTATACAGAAACTGGATGTTAGTGTGCAGGTGCGGAGAGAGGTGGAGCTGGGGAGAAAGGGGAACCGAATGCAACTAGAGCTGACCAGTTGGGACGAGAAATTGAAAGGGACAAAGATGATTTAACCGTAGCGGAGAGGGACATTCAGAAGAAAATAAGGGAGAGGGCCAAGGAGGAAAGAGCGAAAGGCGTAGAAGTGAGAGTGGGCTACCGAAAAATGAATGTGGCAGGCGAGTGCTGAATCTGGCAGGGCGATGGTCTGGCAAAAAAAGTGCTGAAGGGGGTGAGGACAACGAGCCAGGAGTATGGGGTGGATGGAAGAGGTGACGAGGGCAACTGCAGGGTGGGCTTCTGGAACACTGCGGGTCTAAAGAAAAAAGTGCTGGGAGGAGTGTGGGTAAAAGAACTAGAGGATTGGTTGGGCTCAAAGGACATAGTGGGGCTAGTAGACGTGGCTGACAGAAGAGGAGTGGGGGCAGGTAGAGTGCTGTATGCCAACAGGATGGGACTGGATGACTCAGGGAGCGAAGAAGGAAGCTAAGATGGGTAGAGAGCCAAAGGAGGAATCCTATTGGGGGTGAGGAAGATAGTGGGAAAATGGAACAGAGAGACGCTAAGAGAAGCTACAGGACTCGTAATAGGGAAGGTGGAAATGCATAGAAGTGCGGTGTGGGCGGGAGCAGTGTACTGTAACAAAAACCGGGTGGAATTAATGGAGGTACTAGACGAACTGGATACGGCAGCAAATATGTGGATCATCGGGGGCGACTGGAATGTGAGGGTGGGGGAGCTGGAAGGAGGGATCGGAGAAGACGGTCACTGGAGAAAAAGGTGCTCCCAGAATTAAGTGACCAACCAGGAGGGTAGAGAATGGATGCAATGGGTGAGAAAGTCAGGATGGGATGTGCTCAACGGTTGCTGTGAAGGGGACTGGGAAGGAAAAAAAACGTTCTGCGGACAAGGAGGAGGCTCGGTTTTGGACTACGTGGTGGTTAAAAGGATCGAAAGGGAAGGAGTTGGTGTGCTTCAAGGTGGAAAACGTAGGAGGGTCGGATCATGTACCGGTGGAGGTGGTCGTTAGGGTGGGAACGTTGGGAAGGGAGAAAAGAGGAAGGGGCAGCAGAGGTTTGGATGGAGCGAGCCGGATTTGGATGCATATGATAAAAAGCTAAAACGCGTCAAGTGGGAGGATGTGCATTCGATGCTCCAGTTGGAGAGAGTGATGGTGGCTGCATTGGAGAAGAAGAAGAGTGGGGGGCAGAGGGAGAGTTGGTTTGACGAGGAATGTAGGGTGAAGAAGTCGAGCTGGCGAAGAGCAATGGCGAAGTGGAGAAATGGGAGAGGTGAAGTGGAATGGCCAATCAGGCGAAGAGGGAATTCGAGAGAACCTGCGAGAGGAAGAAGATAAAGGAGTTGCAGAAGGTAGAAACGAGGTTGAGGGAGTGTGTGACAGAGAAATAGTTGTGGGAAATTCTGAGGGGAAGCGTAAAAAAGGGCAAAGTTAGCATAGAGCTGGCAGAGTGGGAGAAGAGCTGTAGAGAGATGGCGGGGTCAGAGGAGGATTTAGGGAAGAGGGAAGTTTTCGCGGGAAGAGGTCGACGTGGCCATAGGGCAGCTGAAACTGGGAAAGACGGCGGGGGAAGATGGGCTGACGGCAGAGGCCTTCAAAAGATTAACAGAGGAAGGAAAAGATAAGTTACTGCAGGTTTTGAATAGAGTCTGAAGCGGTGAGGAAGAACCGCCGGAAGAGTGGCGTGTGGGGGTGGTGGTCCCGGTACACAAAGGGGGAGCAGAATCGGTCGTAAATAATTATAGGGGTATTACCGTTATGAATGCGGGGTACAAAGCGTTGATGACAATTGTGAAAAATAGACTAGCGAGGGAAGTCGATAGAAAAGGGCTGCTGCCGGAATGCCAGGGGGGTTTCAGAAAGGGAAGAGGGACGAGGGAGCAGATTTTCACGTTTGCGAGAATGGTGGAGGAAGCGTTGGAGTGCAAAGGGAGAGTGCATGCGGTGTTTGTGGATTTGAAAGCGGCGTATGATTCAGTTCCTAGAGGAAAGCTCGTGGAGTGTATGGATAGATTGGGGATGGAAGATGAAAGTGTGGAGTGGGTGAGAAGTATATATAAAGAGACGTGGGCAAAATCGAGAGTGAATGGAGAAGTGTCTGAGAAGTTTAGGGTGAATGTGGGTGTAAGGCAAGGGTGCCCGCTAAGCCCCCTCCTGTTCAATCTATACACAAGCGAGTTGGAGGCGGTGCTGAGGAGAGGACAGGCTGGAGGGGTCGTTGTGGGGAGAACCAACATAGTATTAGCAGCCAAGAGAGTGGAAGAGATGCAAGAGATGTTGGAAAGAATGGGAAGGTACATGGATAGGAGAGGGCTAGTAGTGAATGTGGAGAAGACTAAATGGATGATGTTTAGGAATAGGGGTAGAAGGGGTAGAGTGGAAGAGCTGAAATGGAAGGAAAGGATGATTGAGAGAGTGAATGTCTTTAAATATTTGGGTTTCTGGTTTGACAGTGGAGGAGGATTTAGGGTGCATGTGGAAAGTATGCAAGCGATAGCGAGTATGGCTTGGGGAATAGCGAGAAGGAAATGGGAGAGGTTGTGGGGCGGTAACCTCGTAATGGCGTGCAAGATCTGAGGTGCGTGTGTAAAACCTATTCTGTTGTATGGAGTGGAAGTGTGGGGATTGCGTGAGTGGGATGTGATAGAGAGAGAGCAAGGTGTGCTCCTGAAGAGTCTGCTGGGTCTCGAAAGGTCGACACCGAGAGCAGTGCTGTTGCAGGAGACGAATCGTATGTGGTGGGAGTCGTGTGTAAGGGTTGTGAAGTTTGAAGAAAGATTGCAGGAATTGGGTGAGGAAAGACTGGTGCGGGAGGTATGGATGAGGTGTAAGAGTAGGACGGAGAGTGGTTGGAGAAAGGATAGAGGAAGGATGTATGAAAGAGTGGGTATGTCTGAGGTGTGGGTAGAGGAGAAGCTGAGAGAAATGGGAAGCATAGGAACTGAGGTAAGAGAGAGATTGAGAGATATTGAGTGGCAAGAACGGCAGACTAGAATGAATGAGAGCTCTTACAACCCTGGCTACGTAGAGTGGCAAGTGAGTGGGAGACTCCCGAGTTACTTAGTCAGGGGTGAGTGGAGCAAGGAGGACAAGGTATGCATGGCAAGAGCGAGGTGTGGGTCAGACGAGAGAGGGAGAAAAGTGTGGATGGGTCTAGGGTACACCGCGTGTGCGCTGTGTAGTAAGGGAAGCGACACATGGTTAGGGAAGAATGTGAGGTTGTGAAAGCAGAGTGGGTGGGAGACTGCAGAAAGCTGAATGAATGGTTATGCGAGGCTGGGGAAGGCGTGAAAATCTGCAGGACGCTAACGTGGGAGAGGAAAGTGGCAAGGGCAAAGGGAGCGGCGATAGATGGGGGTAATTTGTAATTTTTGGCGGAGTAGTACTTTTATTTAAATTGTATTTTTATTTTTATTTTTGTATATTTTTGTTGAGGTTTGTGATGTGGAGGGGCAGTGTGGGAAATGCCAATAAAGGTCTTTTTTTGTTAGTTATAGCATTCAATTGTACATTTCACATACATTAATTTAGACTGGATAACTTAAAAACGTATAATTTAAAGTTTCCTTGTGTAGTGACGATATCACATATGAGGCATCGGGCGCAAAAGTGAAATTTAAAAAATCTAATTGTATAGTTTTACCAGGGATATTACCAATAATAATAATAATAATAGTAATGACATAAAAGTAAATTTTTAACATTTCAGGCTTAATTCATTTTTGTCCGCAGTGCTTCATGGTTAAAATAGGAATTTGGTATATCATATAAAATGCCTACCCTTTATAGGAAAATAACTATATGTTGCACATTAATCTCATTACATAAAAATAATCAAATCCCTCCTTATAATTTTTATTATTGATAAATGTTTATTAATAGATTTTGTAACTTATTTGTTTCTTTTAAATATTAATACGCACATTTTTTGAAAACAAATCGCATATAATCAATTCAATTTTGAATAATATTATTTAAAACATGTTTCCATTAATAATTATTTTAATTGGAAGAAATAATAAATATTTAATTTCGTGTTAATTGAGTCCAAAAACAGAATGAATTTGCAGCACATAATATTTCACAGGAAACACTAGAGCCGCGAGCAAACATTCAACGTAACCAGCTTGTGTACTTGATGATGTTCATGAAGCAAGCCACCGACATGTGCGTTCGATTAATTTTTTCATAATTTACATCGTCGTTGTGCGAAAGGTGTGTGAGCGAATTGTTTATTAACGAGACGTCCCGTGTTTTGCGCAACGGGTTCATCTGCCATCGTTCGATAGCAATCTTGAGTAGAATCGATGGAAGATTTATGTTTTCCATTGACAAAAGTGTGACCTAGTGAGGGGATCAGCCAGTCACGTGGACAGGAACAATTAAGGCATAATGCGACGGGCTGGTCCACCTGCTGAAGTGGTGCAGGTGCGGCTGGACCGTGGGAGCGCCACCTGTTATCACGACAAAACACCCGCGGCTAACTCTTTTTAATCGCCACCAATACCTTATATCGCCCTTAATAATTGACCGCTGATGGGCAAGATTACATACGGCAAGGGAGCATCCGGGAGCATATTATATTCTTGCCGTATACCACAATAACCGATAATTACTAATTAAACAGAATTTATTACGCTATGAAAATAAAAATGTACCTTTGTCACGAGATGCTAAACTGATATAAATGGAAACATAATTCTAGTCATTTACTTAAATATGTATGGTTCTTAGTCGAAATATGTTTTTATGATATAACATACATAACAAAAAAGCATGCTCAGTAGTCATTCAAATCGAATGTAATTAATAAAAGTGGTAAACAATAATAATCTAATAACATTTCATAACTAATATTAAACACGGAATGGGTATACTATTACATAAATGCAGGTACTAAATCGTTCGAACCAGGTACCATTTTATAAGAGATGTAAAAAGTAGCAAATTGCCTATAATTTATAAGAGAGCGGTAAAAGAAAGGTGTGTTTCGCTAAAGGGAGAACGCGTTTCGGTAATTTTTAAACGGCACGAAGCGTTCATTAATCTCGGAGTGCGGCGCGTATGCTGCCACGAAAACTAAATTATCCCGCAATCATAATTAGTGCGTTATTATTGATGCTTAAAAGGATTCGTTCTGATTGCACGGTTGCCAGCTTGCTATTAATGATTAGATACTATCAGGGTCTATGCCTCTTTTTTCTCTGTATATAGGGGAAACTACGATGTCAAATTGTCGGTCTTTTAAAGAATCACAAAGAGTGTAGATCAAAGGGTTCCTTCTCGTTACCACCAATTACTATGCTGGATGTCAAGTGATCAAGTGCAAGTTGCTAGATAAAAGCGGCACCGGTGTTGAGTCTATTTTCATAAAAATACCAGTACTTCATAAAAATATCTTGAAATTCCCAGTAACAAGCGCCGGTTGTTTGAGAGATGTACGCCGAAGGGCGCTCGAAACAATTAACGCGGCGTTCACTGAAATTATTTAATGTGGCCGATTGTGTCTAATGACAAAGCTAATATATCTTACGCTTTGTTGTTTCCGTTAAAAAGTTCTTCAAAGACCATTACCGTCCAGTAGCACGTTCCTTTCGCGAAGTTCATACATTCTTAAATCGCTAAAATAACACTACTTCCAATTAAAACCGGCCATATTTAGCATCGCAAGCCACGGCATAAACACAGTAACATCTTCAATTATATGAGATTTTACTATTTACGCCGATGGATCTGTCGGTGTGTGAAAAAACTGTGTTTAACTGTTTTCTATTTCTGGCAACCGAGCATGTCGGGAGCTTCTTGCGGAATATGTAATTAATTACTCCCGTTGAAATGGGAAAACGACAGCTGAACAATTTCTCCTTATATGAAAAACAAATCGCGAAATAATCTCCAAGTTACTACAGCTCCTGTCAACTGGAATAAGATTTCCTATCTTCTCTTGCCTCGAAAGTTTTTCAACGCTGTCGTTCAGAGAGCGCTTATTTTTCCTTTCGCTCCCTCAATCAGCCATACACAAACATACATACGCAAGTAGCATGCGGTGCACTTTAAATATGCAAGGAAATGCGTGCGTGATACACAAACCGTTTCTATTCACGGCGTAATTTGTATATTTAGTTTATCTCGCTGCAATCTCCTATGCGACATTTTGCTGGAAACATTGAAATATATCCAGGTTGTCATAAAATTCCGTGGCACTTTGCAGAATCGCTTTATAAGTGGCCCGAAAGAGGCTGCATATCATTAAAGTGCATAGCGCGACCAAGCAGACCGGAACATGGCTGATGAAGATTGATGGACCGCGCCCTGACCGCTGAAAATAGTCGCTTCTGTACTTGTCAAGTGTCCCAGATACTGATTCAAAGCCGGTATGTTTAAATCTACGATTTAACCAGACCGTTCCTTCCTACACGACATCAATTTGCAAATAATAAAATCGTAAAATACATTTAAATGATTTCGATTGAGAATTTGTAATAAAAATATGTGACATAATTATATTCACTTCATAATTATTATCATCAGAATTACAAAACGTAATTATTTAATGCTCACCCACCATTCATCTTTTCAACATTTTATTATTCCAAGTGTCAAACCACTGTGATTTAAATTAATATATTGTACACACGTGCACTTGTATAAAGGCGAGTTGACTGTAGACTGTTATCACATCAATCTAATATTAATTGGTGCATACATTGTTGTTAACATTCCATTTAATACCTCCGTGTACCTCTTTTTAGCAATGGAAATATTTCTTAGTGTTTCAAAGTTGTCAAACGTGATATTTAAATTGGATATCTCTGACAAATAAAATTCAACTACCCAGTCTTGCTCTCTATTTTGAAAGCTTACAGAACATGTTAATATTAAAATTCTAATTCTAATTCTAATTCACTACGAATTACTTTAAAACTTCTTTGGTGTAGTTCTATAATATATTAAACCTTTTAAAATGATCAGAACACAAGTATTCATAATCTCTGGAGTCTGGAGAACGAGAGGAACAGTGTACTAAAGTGATTTTGGCAATAAAACTACTGTCTTGTAATGATTATTTACTTATTTTACTGAAAAATGGGGCTCTACAACACATTTAAATATGGGACAAACAATGTTTGCAACATTTTCTCAATGTATCGAAGCGCGCTTAAACTTATCTCTGCAAACAAATAGAAGAGACGAGCTTCCAGATGATAGCATCACCCAATGTATAATATTCATAATATTTATTTTTATTATTTTAAGTGATAAATATATTTATCACTAATTCGACCTTAGGATTCAATTATGAGTGGCGGAATTGTGGGTTCAGGTTAAATTAATAAAATTATGCCGCTGCGGTCTTGGGGTGTATGCGAGAATTAAGCATCATTCACATGGAGGTTAGTGCAGTTGCATCGGTAGTGCAGAAAAGTTAAATCAACGGTGTTGGATGTAAGCGTTTATATTGACTTAGTGGTAGTAGTGTACATAACTCCAGTTTCGGTTTGACTCCAGAGTTATGCCAAGGTACTTCAGTTGCCTCGTGATCTTGAGGTCCGTATGCTAGGGGGAAGCTAGCATACGGACCTCAGTGACGCCCTGGACGCCTTTTCTCTTAGAAGAGAAGAGGGCGACTTCTGTTTTGGATGGCTCGATGGCGAGTCCATTGTCCGTCATCCAGGCCGCCATCCTTTCTGTGGCTGCTTTTGTTTTGGCCAAGGTCTTGGCTTTCGCGGACGACTAGTGCCAGGTCGTCCGCGAAGGTTATGGCCGTTCCGTCTTCCAGATTTGGTACCTCTAGTAAACCATTGTACGCGATGTTCCACAGGAGTGGACTTAGGACAGAGCCCTGTGGGACCCCTCCTGTCAAATGTCCGTCGACCTCAGCATAAGTTACCTCTCGACCGCTGAGGTAGTCTCCAATTAGCCCAATGAGGACTCTGGGTAGCCCCTTCCTCCTCAACGCCTGCATGATGATCGGCCATGGTAAGTTATGGAGGCACTGGCCACATCTAATGTAACTATCACGCAGTGTTCCGAAGTTCTGGAGGACCTCGTGTTCGCCTCGACGACTAGCCTCCTCACTGCCAGTATTGCGTCAGTTATGGACCGCCCCTTCCTGAAGCCAAACTGCAGCTCTGAAGGCCTCTTGCGGCTTCGATGGCCTCTCTACCGTTTTTGTCACCCCGTTCAACAGACAGAGCTGCTGGTAGGTACTCGGGTCTGCGGTCTGTTCAAGGCTGACCGATTTTTTTCATTTCCTAGGGAAGGCTCCCCTTCGCAAACACAGGTTGGCGATCTCTGCGATTTTCCACGCTACCGCCGGGGCGGCTGCCTTCAATGATTCATTGGGCAGACCATCAGGCACTCGCGCGTTCTTGCCAGGTCGCAGTTAATGGCTGCCCTCGCGTCGTGTTCTTCCTATTCTTGTTTTAGCGGGGTTTCCTCCTCGCCCTGTTGCGTTGGTCCTAGTTTAAATCGTAGTCTCGGGCTCTGTGGGAATAGGGCTGTTGCCACCGCTTTGATCCCTCGGTTACCGTGGCCTCTAACCCAGGCGAGCGAACGCTTATTTTTTTCATCATAGTTTTGTGGGGGAGGCTCCACGAGTCATTATCTACCTCCCTACAAAGCTTGCGCCAGCATGCCTCATGGCTGTGCGCGATCGTCCGCCTGAATTCGTTCCGCCGCTCAGGGTAAAGGTCCTGCAGTGATCGGTCTGAGCCCCAGTCGCTCTTTCCCGCTGTACCAGCCTCCTTTCCCTGCTCGCAGTCTTTCTGGACTCCTTGTGGCACCACCAGCAGGTGGATGTCCGTTTGGTGTGTATTGGCTTTAGCGGCACTGCGAATCTGCACGCCTCGTTAGGTTGCCGATCCAGGTCCTCGGCCATTATGTCAGGGTCGTCTGATATTAAAAAAACACTAGTAAAACTCATGGTCTGCGGAGGCAATGGACTGTTTTGATTTCGTGGGTGTGTGGCCACTGCATTCTTGTTTATCTTGTAACTTATGTGTTTGTGGACACTAAGTGACTCCTCATCCAGGACCGTCCAGCCCTGCACCCTACTCATCAGTGACATTGACGCGAAGGTAACATCTATGATGGATGCCGAGTTGCCCTTTAGGAAGGTCGGCATCCCATCTGCATTGCACACCGACGGGCGATCGGCTCTCCCCGCTTGTCTACTGTGGCAGATCCCCAGTGGGCGGATTTGGCGTTCAGGTCGCCTGCCACGATAATCCATGCCATAGCATGCCACTTCCGCTGCTATCCAAACATCTATCGTTGCCCATGCAATGCCCCTCGTTGGTGATCCATGGTACGTGATGAGCCCATGGTGGTTTCCCAGGGGTATTAACATGATGCCTGTGTGAAGCCAATATTGTTGTATGGAAATGAAGGTGTGGGGAGTGCGATATAATCGAAAGTCCGGTTTATGAAGATTCAACTAGAACTCGAAATATCGACGCCTATGGTGGTGCTCCTGCAGTATTGAATTTCGGGGAAAGTTTGCAGGAGTAGAGCAGAGTGCGAATGGAGAAAAGATGGAGGAAGCATGTATGAAAGAGTCGGTATGTCTGAGGTATGGTTGGTGGAAGAAAAGCTAAGCTGAGAGAAATGGGAAGTCTAGGAATTGAAGTCAAGAGGATAATACGGGATGTTGAGCGACAGGTTGTGGAGGTGAGTATGAGTGAGAGCTTGAACAACTATAAAACCGTACAACAGTTTGGATATGCATACCCTTCTTACTATTGCTCATTTACCTGAAATGTGTCCTAGGTGAATGTTGATACCAATAATAATGTATTATGCTGTCAAATGTTGGCGAATCAACGGTAGCCTTTGTATAAGAGTCTTTGTGGTTAAAATTAGCACGTGTGTTTACGTTCGTGTTTCGTGTAGTTCTATTCATACCAAAAACGTATACACTGCATCGAATACAAACTTATAAACATAATCATGTATTATAACAACGTGTAATATTTTAAAAATGGCTACCACTTTTCCCCAAATAGTTAGTGTTTCTGGCTGTGGTGCGATTCCTGGCACCAGTCGTCCCGAACGAGTAAGCGTTCCTGTTGCTCTTTACATTTAGCCAAATTACGATTTGACTAGTAAAATTATAGAATTTCGTTTTACTAGTGTTTTTTTAATAACGGAAATATTAGTATGTAGAATAATCAATATTTGCTCGAGTAATCGAATTCGATTTTAATAGCACTCGTCGTCGAAAACACGTGCATGTTTTCAAATACAAAAAAAAACGAAATTATTTCATACGTTTTAGTGTTAATAATATTATTATTATATATTATATTTGATAGTAATTACGTATAAGTTGAACCTGTATGCTAGTGCATGTCATTTGTTGTAAACATCGCAGTCATTCACTAATATACAACTGTATAAAATACAGATTTTCTTCGTTTACAATATTAT
The DNA here is from genome assembly GCA_963942505.1 of Lordithon lunulatus. Lineage (NCBI taxonomy): Eukaryota > Metazoa > Arthropoda > Insecta > Coleoptera > Staphylinidae > Lordithon > Lordithon lunulatus. The sequence goes on along the minus strand of OZ012666.1, from coordinate 49,521,957 downwards.
TATTATGATATTACGAGTTTCCGCATAAACTAACTGCATCAACAACCTACCATCTGCACATATTCTGAACATAAGCAAACATGCCTTCATTTCGCTTCAAGCAATACCTTGTTTATTGCACGACATAATTAGTTTGTATACATTTTTAACTCCGCAATTTACAATGTTCATATCTATTGATTTTATTATAATAATATGAATACTTTAACATTTCCATAAATCTTAAATTATCTCCTTATAAATCAACTGCATTATAATCCGCTTATCTATTTCTCATAAAATTTTATTAGCATTATACCTTTAGAGAGAGCAGATCTATCTCCGGCCATGATAATATATAACCTCTCGAGGCATATTTATATATTTTAAATAATTACCGCAGCGGAACTTATTTTTGCCCTTTAACTTTAATTTAACAATTTCACGCTCGGTCGCATACGCATTTACAACTAATACGTATTTAATAAACCTTTTTTTGTCTGTCGCTTTATCGTCTCTGTATCGGTACCCGGGCCCCGCATTTATCAGCCGTACTGATTTATTAAAATGAATTTATTACTTTCAGCATTGGCCAATCGGTATATAATTTATAAGGATTTTTATGATTGCAACTACTGTATAATAATGGTCCATTACTCTATTATAATGCGGAGGCCGCGTATCATCTTTGTAATATCTCCACGTGCATAATAAGACATTTCCAATTTTCATTAATGCCAATGAATAAAATTATAATTATTAACTGTCACATTTTGATTGATTTATTATTTATTAATGTACTGCCATACCTCTTTGAATCGATGCAATATTCATGAGGATTGTAGCATGCGGGTTTTTATTTGTTGAGTGTGACGGAATCTTTTATAAATATTTAAGGTGGAAATATTAAACATTGAAAATGGGCCATTTTTTTTATGACGTTGCATTGTGAAATGTACTTTTTAATATTCGCGAGAAAGGGGAGCGCGAGAGCAAGGCGTGAGTATTAAAAAGGAGTGAGAGCCTTTTGTGTATTGGGCATTTGCCTTAGGTGACTAATGAGCAAAATCCTTACAATGCCACTTTTTATATGTGTGCATGTGTATCATGTAAAGTGTTGTGAAAAACTTGAGACTTGCCTGCGAGAAAAAAGCCGCTAAATATTGCACATAATGCTAAATTATTCGCCAGAAAAGAAGGATTCATCAAGTGCTCGAAATGTAAGAAGTGTAGCTGGATTGAAGGATGCTGCAGACTCGGGCTTGATGACTGTGATTGTGCACTGCTTTGATCTACGGCTCTACAGCATCCTGCTGCGCTATTACATTTCTTTCATTTGCTCCCTTTGTTACCGCCACCGTCTCTGGTATGAGACATTCCATCGATATCGCGCCATTTCCCCTTAATAAATTGACCTGCTCGCAGATTTTTAAATTTCCAATCGCGCGTTTGGGTAGCATTATTTTATTCATCCTACTTTTCACACATTTAATATAGCACCGTCCGTGTGCCAGAGATCATAAATAACAGATTGTGAATGCCGACGGTTAAGTGGACAGGTCACGATTAGAGCAAAAACCGAAAAGTCCAGCTGCCATGATCTATGAATCGTAATAAATAACGGGCCTCATTCAATTACACCGATTGCCCGCGTATTTATGAATAGATTCCAGTAATTACGAAAACGTTTTTCAGGCATCGTGGGCAGCCGAGGTGGTCTGATTACATGAAATATTATTTAATTGCTTTAGAAAGCACACACCACGTGTAATTACCCACGGTATATTTCACATTTGCATTCGCTTGTGCTTTTTAATGGTTTACGGATAAATGAGGTGTTATTTCTAACTTGATTTCCGCTATCCTTCGACTGTAATTGTATCGTTGTGCATTATAGCAACATTGTATCATATTTATTAATTGTGGGCAAGTTTTTTTTTGCAGACAAAATAATAATTACGGCTCATTAAACATCAACGAGTTCATTCAGGATTTAAGGTCGGCTTATGCTGAAATAACATAGTTTTTATAATATTCTATATGTGTGCCGAAATGTACACTAGTTACCAAGCTATTATTATTATTTAACATTCACGTATTTAGAACGATGTGTAGTTTACACCTGATATTTTTGTATGTACGTGTTCGTTTAGAAGGAATCGTTTCAATTCTTCGACAATGATTTCTCCAATGCAGAACGATAAATAACGCATTTTTAAACATAATGAATAATACAAATACACATTCCAAAATACTAGAGGACAAAGATCGACAATCGCTAACACTAATAAGACACTACTAAGTCTCCAAATAAAGTTGTACTTTAAATTCGGCAAACATCAGTAGAACAACAATTTACCATAGTAAAACAATAAAAAATCAATTTCAAAAGAACAACCACAACACGTAACTGATCTTAATATAGAGTCACTACAGAATGATACTACAAAATCACAGAGTAGACTAACACAATTAGCAGAGAAAAATGATACAGCCGTAATGGATAATATAAAAAAATCGTAAAAAAATAAAACTATCATACAGAATGCTTCCAATCAAGCATTAGCCCCAGAACGGTTATAACAGGTTCAAAAAATAAGCAGAACACCATAGTTCAGAAAAATGATAAAAGTGAAAATAATCGCTTACCTAAAGTAAAAAAATCGCCAGAATCCTATGAAGAGACAAGGACATCAGAAACGAAACAAAATCTCTAATAAGAAATATGAAAGAAGATCACTGAGAAACATTGTCGAAACGAATGGAATAAAACTTTAACGGACTCCAGAAATAAGAATGGCAAATACAACAAAGGGTATAAAGGAGGGAAATAATTAAACCCAATCATATAGAGGAAGAGACGTAGATGGAATACCTAAAACATAACTCTTTAAAAGCGACAAAATACGCAGAAATGCTTTACATAGACAGATAACAATAAATAATGATGTATTCATCGAATACGATGAAATAGTATCAACCCTGGCAAACGAGCAACTAGAAAGTCCCCTGGATAAGACAAAATACGAAAAATGGCAAATACTTACAGAAGAAATACACAGGTACATACTAAAAATAGAACAACACACAATGCCGAAAAAAAATGGAAAACAAGCAATATGCTCCTCAATTTTAAAATGGGCCAACGAAAATCGCTAATAAAATGTCTCTAGAGTTTTATTTTCGATACTCGGTATAAAATTGACAACTGGATCGCAAACATAATAAATAACATCATAACCTTAGTAGCACCAGTTTGGAAGTGGTAGATCCTATAACGACGTCATGTTTGTTATGAGACAGGACACTGAAAAGTCCATTGGATTTAGCGAGACAATAGATCTACGAAACAAACCTTTTATAATATTTGTCTACAAAATGTAATTGTGACCTTATATAAGAGAGGCATTCAAACCAACATAATAAAGACAATCGCTTACATCTTCTACTTTTTTATATGCCATGTTAACCTAGAACTTTGGGTACCATCACAACTAATTGAACTTTGTTTACTGCAAGTCTAAAGAGTGTACTTGAGTTTTTATCAATCTAATTCTTTAACGATGATATATTTCGTCTTCCACGCGTTTGCTAGAAATTTTACACTGCATATATATTCTGTAGCAGCCTGTAATTCACGCCTCTCATTACATGTCTGAAATTGTCTAACTTTTGTCATTTAATGATGCATAGGATATCTGCGATTTTATTTAGGATGATACTACGTTGCGTATTTTATCGACCCATAATACGTTCAGAATTCTCCTATAGCGTCCATCACATTTCGAACGCCTCAAATCGCTTCATTTCATTAGCGTTTATGGTCTAGGCTTCTACTCCGTAAAGCAAAATTGAAAACACATACCAGTCTATACGAATTCTCGAAGGGGTGCGATTCTTGAAACCACTCGTTTCGAACGTATTCGTTTAACTGTCAAGTCGCTAAGCAAAATACGGGTCATTCTCGGCGCGAGCTCGTAAAATTGTGGAATTTTGTTCACTAGCCTTAAAAGACACTAATAAACCAACATTCTATCATTAAACGAAGTGAAATCGTGAATTGTCCGTATTTTGCGGAGCGACTTTGATAGTTAACGAATACGTTCGAAACAAGTGGTTTCAAGAATCGCACCCCAAAGTCGTCGTATCTTTATCTCATTATCGAAGAAAACAACTGCAAACATATTTTATTCGATAATAAGAAATAGACAGACTTTGACCACTCACGGGGAATGTTTATATGGTGTCGATAAGGTTTGTTAATATCCGCATATCCTGTCTATCGTCTTAGTTTGTAGATTTCGCAAGGCTGGTCCTGTTGTGTTGTACATGCCTTTCGGTACTAACTGCCTGACATTGGTTTCGATATCTCCATGGCCTTTTTAAGTTAATTTAAATGCTCAAATCGGCGTATTTACTGTTCAGATTCTATAACATAAATTGCAAATCATATCCATCAATTACTACTTGGTCCTCGGAAAATTTCAAATTCAATAGGAATTTATCCCCAATAATGGGAGCCTATTTGGGATATATTCCTATTGAATCTGAAATTTTCCGATGACCAAGTAGTGATTATTCAAGATGGGCATGATTTGTAATTTATGTTATAGAATCTGAACAATAAATACGTCGATTTGAGCATCTAAATTAACTTAAAAAATAGCCATGGAGATATCGAAACCAATAACAGGCAGTTAGTACAGAAAGGACTGAACTACTGCAGCTTCATTTTAATTTTTTCAGAGCAGTTTCTATGTATAGGTTGAAGAGTATTTGACAATTAACAGCCCTGCCTTGGACCCGTATCGGGTTTAAGGCACGACGATATTGATTTTCTATTAATAATGAAAGCTTCGCAATCTTCATATAGGATTTTTATAGCTTAGATAAGAGGTGCCCTAACACCCTGAGTTTTCAATCCCTTCCAAAGCATACATCTTCGAACTGAGCTATTGCCATTATTCAATGCCGTAGCAGCATTTTGAACCTGATCTTCGGTAAGTAGCCATCATAGTGGTATTTCATTGTCGATCATACTTATTTGTCTTTTAATATACGCCAGATCTCCAATGATTCAGAACCATCTAAAGATGTGTCCATCTCCGTACATTTCGCTTCCCACGTCGTAGACTTCTCTTGTCAAATATCATTATTTTTGTCGCTATACTCTTGCATTGCCTCAGTTGTTTTCTAATCGAGTTAATAAGTCTTATTCTAACGCTCTGCCTTCCTTTCCATGTGCACACACATACTCTAATGACATCCCTAACCTTTCATACAGCCTTCTTCTGGCGTGACCAATTGGTGCTCCGTTCCCCTTTCATGTTTTATTTGTGTGGAACTGACAATGCCTACTTTACCAACCTATCGCCTGTGAGGCTGGTTACTTTACAGTCAAGTATAGCTACCCTTTTCCCCGTCTCGCATTTAACTTGCAGGCTTCCTTAAAGCACTATGTAACTCGACGTCGATCTTTATAATCCGAGGATTTAGTTGAAATACTGCACCTTCAGTGCTTCCACCGTCGGCCTCTATTCCACCCACCATACTTCCATGCAGTACACTTCTCATACATGCTCACATATAATTTCCTGTACTCTAAAATTGTCTTTCAATCTTCCGTTCATTGCCTATTGCATCTTTTGTCCTGCCACACTTGCATTTATCCATACAAATCCACGTGCTCTCCATTGCGGCCTTTGCTTGTGATAATTAATCTACATGAACGAAGACACCCTTTCCACTAGTTCTTCCTGTCGTACAGCACTTCGTCTCTAAATAGGTGCCCTCTCTTTAAAACTCCATAAATTTCATCTTGTTGACATTTACAGATAGGCCTTCTGGCAAAGAGACCTGATATTCCCTCCGTAACTTCTTTCAGCTCCATAAATATTCTAGCGAACATAAAAATCATGTAAATAAACTAATGACCATGTTTTCTCTCTGCCCACTGTCACTCACTTCCCTGGCCCAATCTCAATACGTTTTCCATATCAGCGATGATTATATTAAATAGTAGTGCGCTCAAGTGACACACAGATCTCAAGTTACACCGAAATACTAGGATATTTGATTCCCACCTTGAATCTGGATGCCGTCCCATTGTAGATGTCAATGAGGTTTTGCATTAATTGTTCCGATATACTCTTTCTAAGGAGTTCTATAATGGGCTTCTGTCGTACTGCCTTATAGCCCGCATCCATCACCACTATACCTCGGTAGTTAATTTCACCCTTCTAACTTCCCAGTATTGCTGCGACGCCTTTTCATATACTATTCAGTAACAAACACAGTTTGACTCTCCTGCTACAGTCCATCAGCTTACACCCCTCCTCTTTTAGTCCATCTGGCCCCGCCGCTATATTACATTTTATTCTCCTTACCGCTACTTCCATCTCTTCCAGACTGAAGACTTCTTTTTAATTAATCGGCCTTTTGTTATAGCTTAGTGTTGGTGGTTGCTCGTCTTGCAGTAGTTCTGGAAAATATGCTATCCACTCCTCTAGTGCCCAGTCTTCGCAGTTATTCGATGCTTGCTTCAAAAACTACCACAGTACATTTTCCGAATATGTCTTTCCATCGCCGGTTATTATGCCTGCAGCTTGTGTCCTTGTTAGTGCGTTCCTGTCGCATCCTATTATAAAGCTAGTTCTTTCTTCTTTCTCGATAAATACATATTTTATTTATTTATATGTATATGTAAGTCTGTATTCGTTTTTTTTATAATTTAAGTATATTTGATTTTGTAATTCCATACCAAATATAGACTTATAAATATAAATGATTGAAACATGACATCGACAAAGCGTTTGGAATAATTTCTTTAATCGTCTTTCGCACTTTCGAACACTAATAATTTCAAAACAAAATTTACGGCGAACTAATCTTAACCAAGCTTCCTCATTGTAATTTCAATATGGTTTGCAGTGTGGTTTGTGTATGTGCATAATATGTTGGTTTATTTCGTAGTTGTGGGCTAAAGCTATTACTATAAAACATATAATTACAAAATACATATCACTAGTGAAATTATTCCATAGCGTATATTATATTTCTAAAGCGTAACAAAGTAGCAAGCAAAAATGTATATTGTGTTTAATTAAGTATGCTTTATTAGCTCATAAATAAATATCGAATATATCAATTTAGCGTCCACTACGTTGTATAATACAAACGTGATTTTTACATGAAAATGTTAATTAAAACTTTACCTCAATATGCTTGAATTAAACCTGTGAGATTTATATATATATATATATATATATATATATATATATATATATATATATATATTATATATAAAATCGATCACTGTGGTCCGCCGAATTCGTAAGTTTAAACCCATAATTTACGAGGGACTTGAATATCAATTCGAAATAACGAAACTAAGTAATTTATAGCCTAGGCGCTTTATTACTATACATCTAGAAAAGTCAGCATTTGCATATTTCGTGGGCTTTTTTGTGTGCTAGTATCACACCCAATCTTGTTATAATTGAAATCGTTGCATATGTAAATTGTCCGCGCGGATTTATTCGTGCCGCATTTGATTTTTTCTAACAATTTCTGAGATATGACGCTGATATCGGCGGCATAAAAATGAGACAGCGAGCGGAGGTCATGGTAAGGAGACAGTGAAAACTGTCGTGTTAGTTTATGTGGGTGAAGTTGTGTTCTAATACAAGATACGATTATAGATAAATAATTTAATTTATTATGAAATTTTACCTTGTGCAGTTTTTTCAGCGCCGACGACACGTGCGCCCATTCTAATGACTTTTTATTATCGACTTAAATTTATAAAATGGTTGTCATGAGACAATATAATTGTAATTCAGATTATATGCAGGATTCCTTGCAGAATAGTTTCACATCTGAGGCTATCTTGATTAAAGGACGTTTTGTTGTATATTGTTAGTTCTACAGGAGTCGTAAGTAATGAAGATATATGATTTTTTATAAATACCTTTCCATATATGTCCTGCAATTAATAATTAATAATGTTGAATAGCCGTCTTACCAAATGCAAAGCGCGTTGGCATTATAATAAAATATTTATAACTAACGCATGTATGCATGTGAAAGCTCTAAATATAGGATTGCGACCTTTGCGCGTACGATATCGTCCGTTCTGCTCCTTTTTCCAACCGTAATTTATACGTAGACTCTCCGGTATTATTCGTAATAACACATCGTGTATGCGTGGCATACTAAAAAATGATATACTTTAGTTATAATAACATTGCGGAATGGAAACATGCATATGTTTGCATACGCAGAAAGGCTTCTCGTGTTGAACGTCAGGAGACTCCCTGACGGCATTAATTCATATTACATGGAAATAACACACATGTTCATTATTGCCATTCGAATTTTTTCCAAGCGTAAATTATCGCGGCCGTCACATCGGTTATAAATTATCGAGAGGCGGATGGAAATAAAAGAAAGGCTTAAAGGTTTCATTAAAACGACATAAATAAAAATTAGGTATGCCGCCGCGAATGAAAAAAAAAAACGTAATAATGATTATCTCAATTAGCAAAAGGAATACGTTACAAGATAAAATTCGTATCAAAACTATAAAATAGTAGTAAAACGACTATAACCATGGATATACTATAAAATCACTATAAAACACAATATTACAGGCTCAACATTTAATATAGCGGCTTGAACATAGGAAAGAATTTGGAGTTTTGTGAACTAACGGGCATTGGCATAAACTAGTTTGAATTTTATTACCTGGCACCGTTTATATTAATTTTACGCACCGGCTTTTTACTTATCCTAGTAATACTAAGAACATTATTTACAATTCAATCGATGCAGGTGGAATATTAAAATTTGCACGTGGGTAGCGCAATGTGCAGATTACAATTGAAACTTATTAACGTATCAATTACGATCACATAAGCACATATTTTTAATAAATCCGAAAATCCGGTTGTAAGTTACTATTATAACGGTATTATTATCCAATACTGCATCTATGTCTTAACATGAAACATTGCGCAAGTAAAATTTATAAGTAATAGTCTTCGGTTTTCAGTTTGACTTTTGACCTCCATCTGGCGCATATTGGTGTATTACATGTATGTGCAGCATAGTAAGTACTAAACCGTTGTCTATTTTTTCTTGTTGGTATTGCAATCGTGCGGACATTGTTGTACGCGAGCGCCGCATTAGATTTATGGATCACATTTACTCAATGTCATGCTTTTATTTCTTTAATAACATACTTAACCATGTAGAATAGCCTTAACAATCGTGTAATAATTATTGCCGGTATCATGTTTCCATTATGTTTCGCTGCATAAATTCTACATTGCCACGTTTTTAACGACACACGGCGTGCGCGCGCGCCTTAATCCTTCTTTTGTTTTAGCAATAAAAAAATATCATGTCTTCATTTGGCGAGCGGAATGGGCCACGCCGTCATTTGTACCATATAAAGCTGCAATTATATTTAATGAAATTGAAGAGAACGGCAATTGGATAGGAATTGCAAATGGTTTTGCCGTAAAGATTGCAGAAAATTATCACAAATAGATAGATTAGACAACGTAAACACAATCTATGAAAGTATACAAGGACGAGGTAATCCATATCAAAGTATTTACAATATTTTATTGTAGAATTTGTGTTTAGAGTTGCATAAACATGATTATATTAGTGAACTATATTTGTTGCATACTTATTTTTGAATAGCAACTTAGTACATTTATAAATATATAATATTCAATACAAGAATATAATAAATGTACATACATGAATATGAATCCAGTTCAGTCTAGGTTAAATACAAATTGTATATTTACTATTCATCAAGTCTAATGTTAAACTAATTTAGATATTCAATTTGTGAAACGATAAAATACCCATCTCCGAGTGCGCTTGTATAGTTGCGTAATCGACCGCCACTGATTTACCTAGCGCTCAGCTTTAATTCGCTTAATTACCGTTTTACATTAAAATTTATTAATATTAGTTTTACTTTATTTTGCAGGTCGGGGCAATAACGAGCGTTGCGCGGCCGTTGCTTTTTAATACATTTGCATGCATACTATAATTTATGCAATTTGCACAGCTAAATGTTTACGTCTCGTGAATTTATTGCTTTCAATATTTGACTCTTAGAGGCAAGCTGCACGCCCGTTTCCATGTAAAAAAGTAATTTTTTATCAATCTGTAAGAGTATATACTATATATAAGTAAATAGCTATATCGCACTATGCATTTTGTATGCTTTATAATAAAATGACTAGCAGCTCTTATATTATTTAACTTGTCATATATTATTACAATTTTTCCAAAAACTAGCATGCAATTAATTGTACAATAAAGGAATTGATATCATTATTATTATACAACTTTATATCCCAACAAACAATATATGCATTTAAAATTTTGAAATGGTGTCAGCAAATTATAGTAAAAAATTAGAATAGAGTGTTGCTGAGTCTTATTATTTGAACTATTTGGTTTATAAGCTAGTCTTAGTTTCCAGTAACTCATTTTCTTTGATAGGTTTGTATTAGTTCGTCTTTTCTGATTAGTTCTCAAAGGCTGCTTGGGTAAACAAAGTTTATGGTTGTTATTATTATTGTTTTTAGCTTTTGCATTTCTTTTGCAACAGTACATACACGATAGTTGGCAGGTTGGCCTTCTCCGCAGTGTACACACCTACGTTGTACATTCTTAACTAAAATACACTTTCTGCAGCACAGTATTTACGTTTATGACCATAAGCCAGGCATCATTTCCATTGAGGCACTAGCTTTGATTTTCTAAAAAGGATAATTTCCAAGCGTACATATACTTATAATCCTAGTTATTTCAAATAATTTATTGATATCTTCATTATGTTTGAAGGCAAGTACAGTTTAGTTCCAAATGAGAATATTGATACGAAAAAGCTTTTGATACAGGCAAGAGATATGGAACATATTTGAGAAAAGAGGGGTACATTACAAACTAATAATAGTCTAGATGTGTTGAATCAAATGCTGAAGTAGGTAAGGGATGAACAGTGAAAAACAAAAGCTATATAATATCAAAAGAAATGAAGCTACTAAATATCAAGATCGGTAAGAAGACATAGAAGAAGTTTAAGATTTTAAGTACTTAGAAAGTACTTAGAAAACCAGACAAAACTAAAATTGATAAACGATACAAGTCTACCATGTAATAATCCAGATCATCGGAACGAAAAATCAAATATCGAAGGATACGAAAATAATGGACTTATGGAAACGAGATATGGGTCGGTAAACAAATCATGTACAGCAAACTACAAGCTGTTGAAATGAAATTTCTGTGTCAGGGAAATAACTAGAATGGACTAAATATGAAATAAAGTAATTAATTTAAAAAAATCAACACTTGAATAAATAGAGGAAAAGCAGCTAGAATGGTGGGCACATGTACATGGATGGAAAACAGGACCAATCAAATTTGGGAAGCAAGAGTTCCGATAAAAGCCTGGTAAGGCCACAGTGAAACTGGGACAACGGAAATATCAAATGCAGTTTGGAGGAGAGATGTGCAGAAGGAAAGCGTAAAATTAATTATCTTACTATAAAGAGTGTTATATAATTAGCAAGAATTCGATATCTACTTAAGTACTCCAGTTACAAACGAAGACGAATTTATAAATAACAAATTTGAATTCTTCCTAGATCAGTTCACCTCTACCACCACTTATGCGATTGCCGCCGTGGAATTACATAACATATTGTATAAGTGGTGAATATATGTAAAATCTAGCATGCGACTATACTTGAAAATTCTCAGCTATAGCATTAATTCTTTTATTATTTTCACTGTTACATTTTGGGAGCATACGTGAATTTATATCAAGTATATATTTAGTTAGTATTGTAAACTAACGATGATAGAGGATACGAACATTCCCTGAAATCTATAGCACGAATTTAACCTTGTAATGTTTTTATAATATTAACTAAATAATTAAAACAATATCTAGGACTGACCGACTAAAGAAAAGTCCGTGCTTGACAAAAAAATTTCTCACTAGATGAGTATCGATGTTTTTTGTCAATATGACAAATTCAGCATAACAATTTTATAATAAGTATTTAAATCTGAATGGTATTCTTAGCAAGATGATTTTTTCTTTTGTCTTTCGTGCAATGTTTCCATTTCCTTTGTGAACAGACGGAGTAAAATTGGAGTGCTCATAATCCTTGACGTTTGCGTCGTTGCTGGGTGGGTAGTAATTAAAAATTCGTCCCTTTTCGTGCCTTATTACTTTTTTCGCGTGAAAATCTATTCATGTAAAATTTCACATGGCTTGACATTCTCGAGTGAGTGTGCATAACACTCGAGACGGTATTATGATGCCGTACTTCTGCAGGAACGTGCTTAAGAGTCGCTTCTTTTCTTGGAAAGAGCACTTTTGGGGCTCTAGTGTGGAGATGTGCACAGATAGCACGCGGAAAGAAATAAAAATTAAACAATCCCACTGAAAATGAAAACATAATTGCCTACGTGACGCTATATATCATGTGTTGCAAGTATGTGGAGCATCTCAGGAAACATATTCTACAGTAGAGTAACTAGTATAATGAATTATTGTTAGAATACTAATTTTTATTGGTTTTATAAAGCTATGAAAACGGTTGAATCATAAATGTTAGATTTACAACAATATCTAATGAGATCACATCAGATAACATATTTCGTGTTTTTCGCTGTAGTACTTACAAATATCTATCTCAGACACATGGTCATGCTATAATATTATAAGATATGGTCTTAAGTTAGTAAATTTCTTATTTTATGTGTTTATCTATGATAATATGAAAATCAAAATTTAAGAGCAGTCTCGTTTGGGGTTTTTACAAAATTTAATGTTGTATAAATAGGTACACTTTACACAACTCGTGTCATCGGATTAGCTTGATAATGGCTAGAGCGCAGCCGAAAATATTCTCAAACAGCAATAAACAAGTGATAAAAAACTAAGAAAAAATTCGTTTTATTTATTTATTATAATGAATTATCACAAGTAGATGCCGGTTCAATTCAATATTTTAGTAATAATTTAGCTTATTTGAATAATGAATTATTTATTATTACTATTCTTATGAAATAATGTCTATAACGTTACATTACATAATATGATTTATTTTATATTATTATTATTATTTTTATATTATAACATTATCATCTTATTTTCCTGTATTAATAATTATATTTTTAATTATATTACTAATTACGTTTGGTTTTTGTAAATTAAAAACTAAACTAATTACTCACTAATCTATTTATAATATACTTCCCACTGCTAATTATATATTTAGTTTTCATATAATATAATTAGTGTAGTGTAGTAGCATTGATGTACAATGGATTATCACTGTTAACTTCCAAATCGTGGAAAACAGATTATTGTAAGTTAGAGTCAGTATCACATCTAAGCCGTTAACGTAATATACCTTATCCTTAATTAAACTAATTAATATTGTCCGCGGGGCAAAATATATCATATTGGAACCTTGCACAACGGGAACCGCGCGGGCTTAATTTATTTACGACCGACGCGCACCATCGGGCTGCGTCTTTTAATTACCACCGTTCAATTTATTTCGGTTATTAATCCGTTCGTGCGGGTTTTAATTGAATTTTCTTAAATCGAACCGGCAGCTAATTGTGATTTATCTATCGGCCCCTGCATCCGAAGGAGAACGTTATTAATTGATAATGCGGATTGGTTCAAAGTTCGCGTTATCAGCGGAAATTGCACTAATTAAATTTATAATTAAGAACGCATATTGCGGCAACGAGTTATGTTCAATTGCATATCGGACTGTAATTACTACGTTTTATATTAATTTACAACGTACGATAGACTAATAAAAACACACTTGCCGGACGACGTGCATTCGCGGTTCTAATTATTACCATTAGTAATTAAAATATGTGACTAATTTGGTTTAAATCATTAGTACGCTCGAAATAAAAGTAGGACTGATTTATTTGTTATTTATGCGCGTGGCAATCTATTCCGCGTCCAGTCAGCCTCGGCACTGAAATTTAATAACGCACGCGGAAAAAGTGACATGGCATATGAAATGTAATCCAATAAGGATTATAATATCCACGGTAACTGAATCCATTATAATCAGTTGCCCCCGGGTCCACACCGTAGAATGTATTTTCGATCTTTTACATAACGAAATCTATTCGAGAATGTAATCTATTATTTATATTCGGTTACAGGTGTTATAACCAGTGTCGATTTATGCATGTTAATCAACTACGGAACGATTTTTCTTTAACTTATATTGACACTGTAATTTATTAATAATTTATAACAATACTATTCCTTACGATATTTAATTTTAGATCAGTGTTTCTACATCCGTTAATTGGTGCCATACAACTAATTTTGAAAATATAAGTTACTTTATGCGAATAAAGATTCATAATATTTTCAATTAAATCTGACTGTATCATGAAATTAAGTATTTTTTATACGCAATGCTATAATAAACGATTCACAGTACTCCCTATAAAAATAGTAATATACTCCTAGAACAGCCCGAAGTGTTGATTTCTTTTTTTATAGCAGATAGAAACAAGACAACAAGACCCTATACGAAGTAACACATGTCTTTTCCGGAAAGAAAAAACGGAGCAAAATGGAATCCTGTCCTTCTTGATAGGATTCTTTGAAGAAATATTTGAAAACAGTACTTTCCAAAATGTGGAAGACGACTTACTCCCACCAAACGAAAACATCAATATAAATGAAAACGAAATAACACGGGAAGAAATTGCAGATGCCGTAAACAAATTAAAAAGTGGGAAAATAGCAGCTAAAGACCAAATACTACTAAATACTAATTACCAGCAGGAGCATTAAAAGCACCAAGAGAATGGAACAAGGGAATCATCATAAGACTAAAAAAAGGAGAGTCACTCCTAGCGAGAAACATGTTGGAGAGAATGAGAGATGGCGTATTAATAACAAAAAAAAAATCAAGCAAGGTTACCTACATATTCCTGCACTGACAACAACTATAATACGCATAATCCTCGAAAATACTATAGACTAGTAACTATTAATGTACATTTTATATACTTCGAAAAAGGTTTCGACGGTAAACAGAGAGAAAATGTAGAAAATATTAATAAACTGCGGCATACCTACTAAAATTATCCTAATGGTCAAAATACTTCATGAAAATTACACATCAAATATTGTATTAAATTTCGGACTCTCCAGAGACAGATACAGATCGGAGAAAGGCAAGGATGCATACTACAACCAATGCTATTTAGTATAATGAACAAAGTAACAGATCATAAAACCGGAATAAACGGGAAATGTTGGGAAAAATTATAAAACCTAAAATTCGCTGACGATGTTTACCTAATAGGAGGACATACCCTACAGTAAAAACAAAGAAACCTAAAGAGATAGCAGAAGAGGTGGGAATAAAAATAAGAGTAAACAAGTGCAATGTTGTGGCTCCTTTCAGATACCAAACCTTGGGGGTATGCACGGTCGCAGGCTAGGTTGTTTCACCTGTACCGTGACTTTGTGGGTAAATTCAACGACTTAACGACTTTCTGGAGACCTTTTATTGTATTACTTAATTAAACAAGTTACAAGACTACTGCGACTCTAACGCTGTTCTAACCTTCCTTCCTCAACACTCTTCTAACTCTGGCTTAACACTCCTGCCTCAACCTCTTCTAACTCTGGCTTCACACTGCCAATCTATCTTTTCTCGTCTGGGAGTGGTTACGCTAATCGCGTACTCGGAATATATATATATATATATATATATATATATATATATATATATATATATACTTATGCTAATTATATTCTAAATGGAATTACAAATAAATATAGACTAATATATTAATATATAACTAATACGATAAGGATGGTGATGATTGTTGGGACACAACGGCAAGGTGTTATCAATAAACGACACGTAAATTATAATATATAAAAACAAATGGAAGAGAGATATAAAAATTAGGTTCATTCTACTTCCTAAGCAACATAATAAGCGAAAAGGAGGAAGTGCAGAATAAAAAATGTATTTACTAGTAGCATATCCGTCTCAGTGGTCTACTTGGTATTATAGTCCGTCGCCGTAGTAATGAGTTCTAGCGAATTTGTGCGAGTCACAGTATAAAGTTTTATGTGAAATTAGAGTATATACCCACTGATAAAACTCCTTTAAGATTCTCCTTTTTACGAAGGAAAATTTCTTGGGCTAATAGCCCTATAAAGGTTAAAATTGATAAAATAATCTTGAAATCTATTTGGCATAACTAAAAACCCCCAAGATAAATAAATATGTATAATATCGCACTCAGATAAGAAAAATATTCCCACACTAGCTTACTTTGTTCGATTGTTTATTGTTGCGTCTAATCGAATGTTTACTTTAAAATTCAAACAATGCTTACTCATATTTAAAAATCTAAACTATCGTTAATAATTGTTTCAACATAAAATGCCTTTAACGCAGTCACGAAAACAAATTATGCTGTTTCAACGCAAATACCGTTATTATACATACATTTACAATTTGTCTTCACAATTTAACATTAGTGTGTACACGTAAGTTATAATTAAGATTTTCGAAAATGCCAACACATTCGTTCCGTTAATGCGATATCAACATTATATCTATAAATAAGCGTTATGTATTTATAACTTTAGCTCCGGGAGACATATAGAAATGAGTACGGTTTAGATTAATAGACTACATATTTAAATAACTAATGGGATTTGAGCTTGCGGTTCTGTTAATGCACACCCGTTTGCATGTTATTAATTTTTAGAGAGATGTCCCGGAACGAATGAAGGAATATAGATGGAGCCTATGAGTCATATTTGAATATGTTGAACACAAAAATGGTACAAGGAGATTATTTTTTTGAATATTAACATATTTATTGATTTTAATTTTTATAAACAGTGAACTAATTCCAATAGAAGGTGTGTGTATAGTACAAGAGAAGGTCTGCAATTTTTATATAAGCTACATAATTAATATAACCATACTTATGCTGAAATAATATAATAAATAGTAATTAATAATTAAGGATTATTTTAACCGTTTATCACCACAATAAGAATGTGTACTACCAATTGTAAAGTGTAAGTTGTTACTTTCGATTTTTGGGGATGTGCCAAATGTCAAAATGAAATAAAAAACTTGTGAAGATTATTTATTAAATAAAGTAGGTTCAACATGACATTATTTATCATTTTTGCACCTTAAACATTGAAAATAGCCTTTTGAACTTTAATTTAATTTTTTATTTATTATTTTATTTCAGCATAAACCCGCCTCTACGCTTAGTGTTGACTATTAGTTCTCTAACTATGATTGTGAAAATATGCGATAACTTTCCGCGAAAAGAAACTATACTAGAAGGAAGGTATTGTTGTCGCGAACAATTTAGAAAAAAAATATTTCAATTTTTATTTTTTTTGTAATTGAACATAAAAAAACCCTTTACTTCTGCATCTTTTTTAGTTGTCGGTGCAAATACAGTGAAAAAATATAGATTGTAAAATGTTGCTTTAATTCTGGCAACTAGTAGTTCTCTCTTTTATTGCACTCCCTTCAATAATGGCTTTCTTTGTGGTTTTACTAATCATAAACGCTACTCCGTATTCATGTATGTTTCTTGCTTGTGGTTTCCACATACATATTTTGTATTCCATTTCCTAATTCTATCTCTTCTGTTCCTTTCCATCTTGTTTCACTAAATCCTAGTATATCAATTTTTTAGTTGTCCTTTTCTTTGGCAATTTGATTGCACTTAGCTTTTTCTAACGTTCACTCTTAAATCTAGTCCACCTTTCTTTGCTTCATTTGATTCTTCGTTCAAATCCATAGTACGTGCCATTCGTCTTCGGTGTTGTTTCTTGTTAGTTTTTTGAGAGAATTCACTTTTTTCTCTGTCCCATACGAACAATTAACTACCAACAATTAGTTTCACTGTCTTTACACTTACTTTCTATGTGTTCGCAAATTTATTTCTTTTTGAAAAATTCTTAATATACAGGTCATTGTTTATGTATATTTTTCCGTCTTTTAGCTTGTATATATTCTTCATTATTTCTACCTTCCGAACTGACCTTGCCGTTCGAGGAGCTCGATTGATGGCATCTCGGCTACTACAGGCACTGCCTCCTTGGAGACTGTGCGGTACGCGCTGTCCATCCTCAAAGCGATCTTGTGGCGCGTGTTGGCCAGATGTGTCCTCGTTCGTGTTATTTTCATCTCACCGAGGCACCGTGCAGTATCATACTCTACTGTAGAGGCAAGTATCCCTAACTTGCTTGCTCTTGGAAATGGAGGTTTGGCATGATCCTGCCCAGAGCGGTCACCACTTGGGCTGCCCAGAGCGGTCACCACTAGGGCTGCCCAGAGCGGTCACCACTACGGCTGCCCTTGCGGCCCTAGGCTGTGTTTAACCGGAAAAGTTTAGATGCTTGTCCAAGGTCAGACCTAGGTATTTGAGGCTAGCTCCGGGGTAATCCGCTGTCCTAGTATAGAAAATTTTCTCAGTGCTACTCGTCTTCTGCCGGTAAACAAAATAGCCTTTATTTTGTCAGGGGTCAGGAATGGTTGATTATCCTGGATCTAGTTGATGATTTGGTCTAGGTTGCCAGAGCAGCTGCTCCTCTGTCCTGGCAGCTGTCACTAGTGCCATATTGCCACCAGTTCCATTCTATATGGAAATAGATGCCGCAGTACCCCGTCATACAACTTGTTCCATAGGGTGGGGTCAAGGGCAGAAACCTGCAAGTCAGTGTGGTAAACCCGCTGCTTGTTCCTACGTCGTATATAAGTTCATGCCCCTCCAGAAATATATGGATGAGCCTCCTAAGTTTTCGGTCGATTACCATCTGGATGCATACTGTTACGATGAGCAGCCTTAAAGCTATCTAAATAACGGCGTTTCTGTGCAATAAGCACACCGATTTTCTGGATCCTCCATGTGCCCTTGTCAGCATAATAGTTTCAATGGTGGATATGATTCGGTGAAATACATGCTGATTCTGAGCTAGGTTGTCCTAACCGTCCGTGTATGCTGTTGTCCTCTCAAGAATCAGATACTCTAGCAGGTTTTCCAAGCTGTCGAGCATGCGGAGCGGCCTGAATTACGACGGGTTGTACATAGGCTTGTCGGTTTGGGGGTGAGGACCCATTTAGCCCGTTTTCACCTTGCGGGAAGAACCCCCCCTCCACTCATGGCCTGGAGCGGAGTTATATCAATAAGTCCTCAGAGGGAACGGCCTTGGGACCTTGTCAGCTAATTTGAGCTCCCGGTGCACCATGAGAACACTGGGGAACAAGGTTGTGACTATGATGTTGGCTTGATGGGCTTCCGTCATCTGAGGGTAATCATATAGTGATGTCCCCAGACAACCGCATTAATAGTAGTAACCACTTCCTCCAATGTATACCTTATTTATACCTTTATCCCTTTGACATCCCGTAGGGCTTTTTGGCCTGCCTTTAGGATGAATTGGCCTATTTTTCACCGGGTTTGTCCGTTACTCGAGTCATCAGCCTTCTCGCGCGCATATTTTCTCGTCGTTGACTGGGACAAGGATGTATGTGGCTACCCACTCCGCTGATTGTGGTCTCTGATTGGTGGTTGGAGAGTCTCACTGTGGGGACTTGGCGTTGAAATCTTCTGCCACCAAATAGTGGAGGACACATTTAGCCCGTTTTCACCTTGCGGGAAGAACCCCTCCCCCCTCCACTCATGGCCTGGAGCGGAGTTATATCAATAAGTCCTCAGATAGAACGGCCTTGGGACCTTGTCAGCTAATTTGAGCTCCCGGTGCACCATGAGAACACTGGGGAACAAGGTTGTAACTATGATGTTGGCTTAATGGGCTTCCGTCATCTGAGGATAATCATATAGTGATGTCCCCAGACAACCGCATTAATAGTAGTAACCACTTCCTCCAATGCATATCTTATTTATACCTTTATCCCTTTGACATCCCGTTGGGCTTTTTGGCCTGCCTCTAGGATGAATTGGCCTATTCTTCACCGGGTTTGTCCGTTACTCGAGTCAGCTTTTTCGCGCGCATATTTTCTCGTGGTTTACCGGGACAAGGATGTGGCTACCCACTCCACCGATTGTGGTCTCTGATTGGTGGTTGGAGAGTCTCACTGTGGGGACTTGGCGTTGAAATCTCCTGCCACCAAATAGTGCCTTCCTGTTCTGTCCGCGTCTATGAATAGGCCAATAGGTGCCTTTCCGCCCTTCTAGCTGGACCGGTATAGCACGGCACGTAATGTTCAAGGTATATCCGGCTCTTCCCGGTCTTAGTCGTTGCTCTGTGTCTCCGAGTTCCGTTAGCTCTGACCTAGAACTCTCATTGTTGTTCCTAGCAATGACTTTATAGTCAGCATCAATTAGTCTGACCGTGTTATATGTTTTCGGGGTACAGATAGCCTCTCCGACACAGGTTTTTGTATTCTTAAAGGTCAGTTCTGCCAACAGTGTGAACTGGTCATAAGAGATTTCTCTATCTGAAAGGCCTCTAATGTCTACCGCTGCCTTGGTATCTAACAATTCTTGGTTCTCTTCATCCCCGTCGATCTAGTAACCCTGCTTGGCCTGATTTATCGTAGCCTTGTTGAGTTCAGCTACCTGACACTCTGTTCCTCCGCCTGACTTCCACCAGCTCCTCCTGTTCTGGCTTGCTGAAGTCGACTTCATCCAGTTCGTTTAATATAGTCTCTGCGTAGTCTAGGGGCTCTTGGCAGTAAGCCTCTTGGCGACTGCATTCAGCCTAGCCAAGTTTTCCTTGATCCTGGGTGTTGGTTTTCCCTGATTAGCTGGGCTATTTTGGCCGCCCTTCCATAGACATATGTCTAGGGTGTGCTTATGTTTTGAGCGATAGCGGTTATCAATGCTACTATTAGGGCCACGCGTGCTTTTTGGCGGGTTTCCACCCTACGCCATCTACTCTCTCTCTCTCTATCTCTGGGATAACTCTCGCAGTTTACTCCGGCCTCTTCTCACCCTACAGATCCGTGTTCCGGCGGAGATCACGCAATTGACTCCTGTCGCTAGAAGGCGTTAATGTTCTCACCTTCCTTCTCCTGTAATGTCCTCCACTGTCCCAGTAATAGATAGGAGTCCACCGGTTTAGAGAGCCTGCTCGGGCTCCCTCCGTGACCGGTATCCAACTGTAAACAATGACCAACGTTACAATTAAACGTGTCAGCCTGTAGAGCTCCTACGAAAATAAAAACAGATATTTTTCGAATTATTGTTCCGGTACCAAGGCAAAAATTTGAGTTTGTTGCCTAGTGTTATCTTTGAATCTAATTAAAATTTAAAAATTAAGAATGCACGAAAGTTACATACGACTATGGTGGAAATCAGAACTATACTAAACTGTTTTCTTAATAAATAGCAACAATGTATGTTATAATTAATACTGGAATTTAACTTACGTCGGAAAAAATAATTAAATTAGATTTATTAATTCACTTTTATATACTTTTTCTTGTCATTGCGTTCATGGTTGACACAATTCCATTCCATTATGCCTAGTTGTGAATGTACATAAGCCATTTCTTTTATTGATCATTACTCATTAAGCATGCATCATGCAAATAAATCAATTTTCATTATTTACATATGCACATGCAATAATAACTGTAAACACATTTAAATAATAATTCACTAACTATATTCTCAATTATGCACAGCACAAATAAAAATTGCATATGAACAGATGAAAACGATGGATCCGCTAATGTGAAAATTTCACATACCTCTTGCGAAAAGTGTACAATTACATTTAATTGCAGCCAATGTGCATATTTTTACAGCACGCCAGTCTGAATTCCATGCACCATAAATTTACGTGGCAGGTACATACCAATCTGAAAACATATTACAAAAATGTGTACGTTAATTTAAATTAATTTTGCATAAGGCTATATAGGCAGCATACTAATAAATGTATAGTCATTAACATAAGTTGTATTTAATAAAACGACTAAATCAAAAAGTACTTACTCTTAGACCAACAAACAGGAAAGAACACACGTCTCAATGGTAGTGTGTTATTATTATTGTTATTAATTCGTAACCGCGTCACGCCTAGTGCATATACGACCCTTCTTCTGCGGCACTGATGATTTTAGATAAATGCGCTTCGGTTGTAAAACTATTGTCCAAATTTGACAGTCAAATATGGGTAATATCAGTCATTTACAGTCGCTCATGATTGTTAGATGAAGTAACGTAATGGTACAATGCATGTGAATTTAAAATTACTGGTTCGAACGTACTAGACAGTTTCATTACACGTTCACATGAATTCCCTTGGTAAATATACGGATTTAACGGAAATATATTACTTCGACGATTCAATTCACGGAGAAATAAAAACATCACTTAGCATGTTTGCTCCTCACCCAACCATTTCCAAACCACAAAAATCCATCATTAAAAAATACTGCAACCACACACGGCGATGCACCGTAAAATTAATCTCACCGCTCGCTCTAACAACGTAAAAATGAGAACGCCACTCAAATCCATAAATAATAAAAATTAATTGAATCGGCGCACATTGCTATTAATGCATCGAACACGAATATTTGCTTTGGTAAACTTCTAATTTGTTTTACCTCACGATTTCAACGATGCCACAGGTTGTTATTGCCTTAACGTTATTGAATTTATTAATTACAGATTACGTCTTCCTTCCACTTCGCCAGCCGTTATTTATGAACTTCGCCGGTCGGCATCGTGATGGTAAGCCCTAATAATTTATCATTTATTTATCTGTGGGATGCATACGTATTTATGCCGCCGACGTGTAGTTTCGTTTTCAACAGGTTTTTGATCAGAAATTACATGCCAGCACACTCACGGACTCGCATCTTTTACAAAAGGCAAACGTAATTTATAGTGACGATAACTGGATTATTGTTTATGGAGTTTTCGTCGTAGAACGTTTTCTTTCTGATTCGATTATTGTTCAGTGGTAATTTAAGTTGGATGCGTACAAACATCTCTGATCTCAGCACTATATGGCTTCTTACATCTTTTTTATTTAGTAGGCATACAATCCCCAATCCGGTGGTTGATTTTGTCACCCCCCTCGAATGATGTTCTTTATTAAATTCGGCACCTTAAATCATAAAGACATGACGAAATAAGCAACTCGTACGTATTGTATATAAACACAGGATAATAATGTTGCTACGAATAAATTGCATAGATATATAAAAAACTATTTAACATTTAAAAATTATGAAATGCCGAACATTGAAAGACCAATAAATAGAAGTAACGACAATATAAATAATATCGAATATCTAAAAATAGACTCTAACGGCACCCAATAAAATTATGAATAATTAAATTTATTACCACGTCGGCACGATTCCCGTCCGCTGATGCATTTTAATTGGTTATTATTATAGCATTTTATGAAATTATATATTTGAGAGCGTGAGGGCAATTAATACGAATAAAATTTGAAGGATTATAAATGGTAAAGATCAAAAGATGATGTTGCAATAATGCTAGGAGATAATTAATAATCATGCATTTTATTGACCAATGTGGTATACTATACGCATGTTAAGGTACATTTGTGGCCATTAGATTTTATTAACGGCAATAAAAATTTGTGGGCATATTAAATAATCGGCGTATAAATCACAGAATTGTTGCCGGGAACAAGCCGTTAAGTTGCATGGGGTAATCTGAAAGTGCAACGTAAATTATTATACACAAGAAGTTCTAATTCTAGTAAAACGTCGGTAGGAGGTTGTCTGGTCGTGGTCTAGTCAACGCAGACGAATTCAGCCAGACCAAGGGTAAACTATACTTTGCCTCAAGGACAGCACGTTTAAGGGGGTAGAGTAGTCGTCCAGACAAGTCATCCACTTCAATGGATTTAACGGATGGAATGCGATAAATAACTTATAATTTTGGACTGCAAGGAAATGGTCAGTCGCAGTTTAGGGCTTTGGAGATAGCTCCTCTGCGGCTTCCGGCGTACCCTGCCGGAAGCACGCGTTGTCAGAGCGCATGAAAATTCAAATTGACATTATCAGCGATTGAAATGTATCCACTACCTGAATAATGCAATTGTCCGGCGTTTCCTCACGCCGTCCAGCGCGGATGTCGGGCGATATTCATATTTAAATCTGAATAGAAACGCGCTACGCGACGTGCACGACAAAAAGTACTTAATTCTCGCCATTTACCGTGGTAAATGAGGCTGTGTGCATATAAAAAAGAACGTGATGATTACATAATTGCGCGCCAAGCGTCACAAATTATCTCTTGTATATTTTTTTTCGACACTAACCGCTTTATCTGTGTAGTTTTTTTTATATATACCATGTCCCTTTCAGTGTCTTCACTGTTAAAATTTTGAATGCCCACTCACCAAATTACAGATGTTAACGATTATCCTCGAATCATAAATATGAGCTCGGCCGGTGAACACGACGGCACCTACGGCGTAAAAATGTACCTGCAGCACAAAAATTTCCTATACATGATATGGAGAAATTAGCCTTTTGTACATTCAGTAATGATACATACGCGGAGATCATTATCTACCGCAAGGTAACCATTTTTTGCCCGATGGAATTACGGTAACCGCGTAATCAATGTCGGGAATAAAAGCAATAAAGGCGCGAGAGCTGCGTGGCGTGGTTCATGCAATACCTATCCGTTATGGGCTCGGGCTGCTTTTGGGAAAAAAGAAAACCAGAGAAACATTTATCATTAATTATAGTTGTGGGCAATTAATGCAGTAAATGACCCGAGCACGAAGTCTGCCTCGGACCGGTTCATTGAGGGTCAAGGTCGGGATTCGTCACCAGTTTCGGTGGGCCACGGTCGAGCCAGGTTCAGAGATTAAATTACCTCTGCTTTCCAGTTAAAATTTAGCTTCTAACTGGAGATGTTTATCGACGGTAATATTTTATTTCTCTTAATAGAAATGCAATGCAGTATGATTATCGAAACATTAATCTCCATCCATGTAAAGCAGTATTTTCAAAATATCCAGCTGACGTTAATTTTCTTCAATAGACCGAGAGAATTCATTACTGCATTTCCTACGTCTTTTAATTATTTTGTTAAGTAAAAAAGGTGTAAACGTGTAAATTGATTAAAATTGTTGTACATTACATAGGATTGGCATATATTTTAATATTATATTTTAATAATTTAATAACTTTTATTCTTGAAATAAATAAATTATTTTCAACTATACCCGCATTCATAGAGATTCATCTGCTAAAAATAAAGTACAAAATGGACCTTTAAATTTTGACTGATTCTAGGGTTATGTCACCAATTTAACCCAGCCGAAATCGGCAGATACAATTTTGAACCAAGGGTTAGTAAACAATGCATAAAATAAAGATTTATCTAAATAACCGGCGATTAGTACTTTTAGTGGACTTAGTGAGAACTGAAGTAAGAAAATAACAACAGACATTTATAGGTACGAACACTAAAGCTAAACCTCTGATAACTATGACCTTTCATAGGTTTGAGAGCAAACTTAAGCTAATTACCTTTAATTAGCTTAAGTTTGCCCTATATATGATATTTAGCTCTCGTTTCCGAACTTTGGGAATCGAGACGGGTCACGTCGCCACCAAGTAGGCCATTGAGATTGGTTGCTTCCGAGATATTATAGCGGTCAATTAAATAAAGAAATAATGAATAAAAATGAGTCGATGGCGATAGCGAATAAATAAAAAATAAAATGATCCTTTTTAAGTGCCATGCCTAATTGCCTAAGCAGGTGTTGCCCTGCGTTCACAATGTCTTTGAATCTGTCTAAAGATACTTTCGTTTAACATTACTAGTCGCCCCGTGGCGTGCTGTATCGCTCCAAGTTTTTCACATCGGCTGCGGTTGGGGCGACAAATAGAACAAGAGACAATAATCCCGGAGCAGCACATGGTGATTAACGAAAATAGCTAAGATGAGGGTAGCAGTTCTTCAGCCGCCATAACCGTCTATTGTCTGAAGTTTCTTAGTCATTTTTTGCGGCCGATTCCTCTTTTGCCTTGTATCTATTGGAAATAAGCTCCTGCTTATTTCCAATAGATCAATAGTAGATTGCAGATTATATTCTACGCCTCGCATTATATGCCCCAGGTATTCTAGTTTCCTGCTTCTGACTGCATAAGAGCTCTTTCGTGTCAAATTTTCATTAGTACTTCCTTATTCTCACAATTTCGGTCATCCTTCTGTATAGCCATTTTTCGAATGCTTCGATGTGTTTGATCATTGTCTGCTTGAGTGTTCAGGTATCGCATCCATATAGAAGAATCGACCATACATAGAATTTGGTGAACCTTTCTTTTATACTCTTGTTTAGTTTTATAAATGCGGTTGCAGCTACTTCTATCTAAACCAAACAAGTTACAACAATCTCAAAGCTATCACACATCCAGCGGATGGCGTGTCTTGCCATCACCGGCGCTATGAGAACAACGCCCACAGCAGCTCTTGAAGCACTGTTATGTCTACAACCACTCGACCTTCTAATAAGGGAGACTGCAGTAAAAACAGCATTAAGGCTATCTTCACTCAACCTGTGGCATGATAAAGGTAGAATCATTGGACACAGGAGCATACTGAGTGAAGCTATCAAACTAGACCCCCTCATAGAAGGTAAGTGCGACAGAATTCTACCCAAATACAGTTTTGTCAAACACTTTCAGACCATCATCACAATGGATGGTACCCCACAAGGCGCCAACATAACCATGTATACTGATGGATCCAAAACTAAGACGAGAGCTGGCTATGGAATTTTCTCACCAGAACTCGATCTCAAGATAAGTGCACCACTTGGAAGACTCACGACAGTCTTCCAAGCGGAATTAACAGGAATACTAAAATGTGTTCAAATTTTAGCTGAACGGAATATTAAGGATAAACATATCCAAATACTCACCGACAGCAAAGCAGCTCTAAATGCACTAAATGCCAACACATTTGTGTCGAAAGAGTTATATTCATGTCTACACAGCCTGGAGGAGCTAGCTAAATATAACAAACTAGAACTCTGCTGGATAAAAGGACATAGTGGCATCAAGGGGAACGAAATAGCAGACGAACTTGCCAGGAAGGGATCCTCACATCCTCTAATAACCCAAGAGGATGAAATACTTTCCGCAGGTACTCTGAAAAAAATAATAGAGCATAGGACACATGCTCTACATAAGGTAAGATGGCGAGAAACGCCGGGCTGCAAACAATCAAAGGTTGCAATCAGGCAGCCTTGTAAAATTGCAGCCACGGCCCGCCTTAACTTATCTAGAACCAGTCTGAAATTATTGACTAACATCCTAACCGGCCACTGCCGGCTAAACAAACACCTACACACGATGGGCCTGGTGAACAGCCCGTTATGTAGAGGGTGTAATGAAGAACTAGAAACAGCAGAGCATGTAATATGCCTCTGCCCAGCTCTAGTAAACACCAGGCATCAAATACTAGGGGAGTGCTGGCCTAGTATGGTCAGCATTGGCAGCTCCTCACCCGCCAGGGTTTTGCGGCTTGCACGCAAAATTGACTGGTGGGACGAGTGAGCAGCCTTTAAAGGGAGGTTTCACAATGGGCCTATCTTGAGGCCTAAGTGTCTGTAGCTATGCTACCCTCCAGCCAACTATCCAGAACTATCCAGAACTATCCAGAACTACTTCTATCTTCACATAATTTCTTCTTCCGGGTCATTGATTGACTTATCTAACTGCCTAAGCATTTGAACTATTGAACTAAAGGTTCGACGTCCATCTTACTATCGTTTAACGTTTTCGTGTCGTTAATCGGGAGGTCTCATCAGTTGCTTTCGCCGATTATATTGTTGAGCATTTGTTGAAGTTATTTGATTCTGCCATAATTGCCGTGTCTTCTGCGCCTCTAAAGTTACTGACATTCCACCAACTCTTACTCCTACATCTTCTACCAGAGCCACTCTAGAGATATTTTCAATGTAGATATTGAAGAGCATAAGGGGTAAGACACATCCTTAAACTACTTCTCTTTGGATGGTGATCTCTTCACATTCTTCATTGTTGATAATAAGAGCTACAGATGGTTATAAAATAGATTGGCTAACAGTGATAGTACTTTGTCATCTAGGCCGATATTTTTCATAGTTTCGTCAATCTTCCAATGCTGTACTCAATCAAAAGCCTTTTCATAATCAACGAGGCATATGTATGTCGGATTTTTCACATTCCATTAACGGTGTAGGGGCGTATGCATACAGAACAGTGCCTCTCTTGACAGCCTCTGAATCCAAATTACCCTTCGCCCATTATTTCTCTACGCCTCCTATTGGTACGTTTTTTTACAATGCGCAATAATAGTTTAAGGGTATAACTCATAAGGCTTATTAATCGACACTCCATACAGGAATTGACGTTAGTTTTCCCAGAAATAGGTGTAAGGGTAGATTTCAGCCAGTCTCTGTCCTGCGTTATAGATTTCGTTGAATAGTTGAGTAATGCTTGTAATGTTATCATCGTCTAAAATTTTAAGCTATTTCGCCTATTTCTGTCTTTTACCATTTTGTACTTCGGATTTCATTATACTTTCGCCGGTCTTCGTATCCTCGAATAGTTTGTCTATATACCTTTCCCACTGACGTTTTATTCTTCTGTTTCGAGCAATGCTTTCCCAATCCGCCGGAATTCCTCCATTTCTTTACATCTTTCTTCCATCCATTCCTCCATTGCTTGTTTTATTTTCCTGCGTATGAGTTTTTGTATGTATTGTTATTAAGTGGCGATCAAATGTTTTTGGGCGTTGGCTTTAGATTTTCTTTAGTAATATCATACTAAAGAAAATCAATGAGAAGGGTGCATAGTAGGTTGTAGTCCAAAGCTGAATTAACTCCTGGGTATGTTTTCACACTTGTTTTTACAGTAGAGTTCTTAAAGCGGCTATTAATCAGGTTCTATCTGGTTTCAAATTATTGGTCTCTGGGTAGTCTGCCAGGACTTCCAAGTGTATAGTCGTCTTTTCGGTAATTTGTACTAAGTGTTGCTGATGATGAGTATTTCTTCTAGGTAGAAGCTGAGAGGTCTCTTACCCCTCTCATACAGTTCACTTCGAGTTTCTTGATGAATTCCATCTTATCTTTAATTTTGACATTGTTCGATTTAGTGTTTAGATACTAGGTACATATTATAGTATTGCGGATTGTATTATTATTAGACGCTACACATTTTCTCAAATGGTGTCTCTTAATATTTTTTTGTGTTCATTTATTTTGCTATTAAGGTATTGCATCATTTGATGTAACATATTTCTTTAATATTTCACCATTACTCTAAATCTTATGGACACATAAAATAATAAATAAATAATATTAAATAAATAAACATAACATACTAAAAATACATATCAATAATCATACAGATAGATCCAAAAAGCACCTTACACGGTCAATACTGTCAATCGTAGTACTGTCAATTTTTGCTTCAATCCTCCTTTTATATTTATCAAGTAATCAATTATCCGGATAAAGATCAGTGTTCTCTTCATTACATCATTAATATACATTACACGATGAGTAATACTGGCAATATTTTAGAATAATGAACATTTTAAACATATTATCGTACAGCATAACTGTCATTATTCTAAAGTATTGACAATAATATTGAACGTGTAAGGTACCTTATAGAGTCCATGAAAACACTGAGAAATACATACAAAATATAATACAACATAAATAAAACATAAATATAAATAAAACGTAGTACTAAACACTAACCAAAGAGAAACAAAAAAAATCAAAATTATTAAAAAGAAAGAAAATTCTATATAAAATGTATAAGAGAATATTACAAATACATATAGGAAATAAATACTAATGATAATGATTCAACACAACAAAATAATATAAAGCGTTATACTAAACTACTAACTAAACCAACAAGAAACATTTCAATTATATGAACAGAAAACACAGTATTCTCAAATATTAGATCAATTGAACATTAATTAAACCAAAGCCAATTGAATTCCATTTAAACTAAATAATTAATTATCGTAAATGTCGGTTCATGTTTGAAATTTAGCGCATTATTTTACTAATTTTATTGTCACCCCTGCTTCATTTGACATAGCCATAGCCGCGTCGATTTGTATATTTGTTGTTTTAAATCTTCATGTAGATCGTTTAGTGAATCGGTGATCTACACATTTACTTATTACAATTATTTACAATGCGTCTCAATAATACACTTATATTAATCCACAAAAGCCACCACGTAACTTAATTCACATCGATAATTGAAACTAAACTAAAGTAATTCCTCGCGTTTGTCAAACGAATTAGGGTAGAAATTAAATTACGCTTTCAGCTTTCACTATAATAAACTAAATTATTTTAGATAACTGTGCAAACTGTATAAAATACTCTGCCACTAAACCATTAACATATAACATCTAACTTCGGTGAAATTGACACTATCCTTCCATAAAATAGGTAATATGTATGCAACGGTACTTTTATTAACATTTAAATGAACATATAGGTTCCTGGTTACCCATAGCATGTAATTTATTGACTGATGTTTTTCAATCTAGCCGTAAGAACAATCGCGGCAGTATTCCATTAATAACCAGTATATTTTTGATTCCCTGCCCACACTGAGATAGTGGTAAACTGTATTATATACGATCAATAGGAAAGATACCGAACGTATGTGGGAATATGCATGCGGGTCCATACAGAAGCTGCCCGTTCTAGAGGTTTATAATTACCTACGGGTACGTTAAAATTTATTAATAACATTCTTTATCTTCCGTATTAAAGTTTAGACCGTCCATAAACGGTGTCTATAAACGTGCTGCCTGCTTGCGCAAGAGGTCTTAGGCAATGGGGAATAACAATAATCACAACTTTTAATAATCTAAAATTATTACCATTCAGTTCTACGAGCCTTATTTATTTCCATTTTTCATTATATGAATGCTGTTTTATTAATTTGTTTCGCGCTGTAAATAAGCCTTAGCACAACCGTAGTTAGGTATTAAAATTAAATTAATTCAATCTGGCATGAATTATTTTATATTTATTGGTTTCTTCATGTCTATAATACTGCAGTGTTTTAATGCTATGTCTCCTTTGTTTTTGTATAAGATTAATACACTACATCAATAAAAAAAATATACGACATAATTTTTACTATTATTAAATTAATTAAAGCTAAAAATGTATAGACGGTGATTCATAAGTGGAGGGAAATTGAATATCATATACATCCTTGAATACTAAGCTGAAAATACGAAAACTTTTGTCAGCACATGTTTTGTAATATTACATTCGTCATATCATATAATTGTTATTTTAATTTTTATTATTTCATAATTTTAAAACAAATTTTAAAATCAAACGTAATACACGATTTTCAATAACATTTTAAATTGAAAATTGGTGTATTGTTTTTAATGGGAGATAGCTAACTACACAAATATGGTCAAGTCGTAAATGTAGAGTTATGCGTATCATTTTTAGAAACTAAAGTGGAGGATTTATTGGTAATAGTATATTGTACCTGCACACTAACATATGGCAGAAGGACCCGAAATCTGATAAACAGTTATAGATTTTTATCAAGTACTGTAACTACTACTACTACTATTAGTATATTCTAAAAAATGTGTTATAATGATACTCATTGTAAAACCAATACATTTTTCAGTTATGCAAGTATGAGTTTTACTAGTGTCAACTGTTTATTCTATTTCGCCTTTATTTTAAATTATCTTTGAAATTAGTTTCTAATGGTCCTTTACCATTTTATATTGGCATCGCCGATCTGCCAAGGATAGTACGATCAACGATAAATTCTGACAGTGAAAATGTGGTTACTTTTCATAGTGGGAAAAAGACGAATAACCCAACTGCATACATTTCGGGCGTACTTTTTACTGTTTCGCGGAACGCACCCGTGAGCAGAAATGAACACAGGTCAGTTTTATTTTGTGAATTGCGTAACAGGTGGCGCAGACATTTGAATTTTTTATAGTAGTATCAACATTGCCTAATTAAAAAATCTCAGAAATGCGTGGTATAAAGTAGCCATTACATTACATTTTATTTTTATCAAAACAGTGTCACAAAATAGCTACAAGTATTAAAAAGATTATTTGTTGAAACGTTTCTTTACTTTTATTATATAACAACTTTTCTCTAAGAAAATCTATTGTTTACATGTGTACCTGTGAGCTGCTCAGGTTGATACGATGGGAGTGGATTCGTCGTTAATTTGTTGGGCGCTAGTAACAATGCAGGGTGCAAGTTACGTGATTA
Organism: Lordithon lunulatus; assembly: GCA_963942505.1. Lineage (NCBI taxonomy): Eukaryota > Metazoa > Arthropoda > Insecta > Coleoptera > Staphylinidae > Lordithon > Lordithon lunulatus. The sequence continues at coordinate 49,489,592 of OZ012666.1, read as the reverse complement.
GTATAATGATACAAATAAAACTCGATCAACGAACTGTATTTGAAATTTGTAAACATTTCGATCATAAATATCTCGTAAATGAAGCACGGGTGGAATTTTTTTTTCGTGTTTTCAGATTAGTATTCAGCAATATATGTGACATTTCATGTATATCCTCCAGTTATGAATCATCTTTATAATTATATAGATTTCTAAAAATGAATACTAATATGGACGAACCATAGATATTACGTAAAACCCTACCTAGTCAAATTCTTACTAAAATATAGCAAAATATTCTGGTAATAATATATTCTTCGATATTAAACTTTATTGTATTTTTTTAAAATAAATTTAAAATGCGGCAGGAATTCAAAATTAATAGTGTGCTCTCTATTATAATTCGTTGCATATGCTGACGTAATGATAGGCAATAGGTTACTCAAATCACATACTAATCTGTAGCAGATGTATATCTTGGCTAACAAGACTACGCCAGACTGCCAAGATAAATGTGTCAAATCCAGCAACGAATTAATTAGCGGCAAATATCGATTCTACTATCAATAAATAACCCAGTTTGACTGACACCCGTACATCGCAAGTAGGCAACAGAATAATTTCATATTTATGTATACGGGTCGTACTGTCCCCAGCTTCATAAATCCTCGGCTTCATTTCCATATATTATTAATAGACAATGCATCGCGATTTAACACGTGTAAGTGTCCACGAATATATTCCACAATCACACTTTTATGAACCGAGTATGGAGTTAATAGGCCGGGTTCGTAAGCTGTAATCATTTATTTATGATAGGTGTTTTTCCAAATTAGATCTGTAGGCTTAATTTGATTATTATGTTAATAGTTATTCGGGTGAAATCTAAATAGGTTCGTGACATAAATATTATCGAGATTAAATAAATTTATCACGACAGTTGATGGAGTCAAGAAACTACTTAGATTTCACTAAATTACAAAATTATTTAGATTGTTATTATGTGGCCATAGTATATATAATCGTATTCTACCTAACGATATTAGGTTCTAATGTTACTGTTTATTTTAATGAAATTATAGTATTGGTAGTAGTAGTCAATAATTAAAATAATAGAAATAAAAATAGACTCAAAATTATGTATAGCAATAGACAAAAAAACTATCGATAGATGATATGAAATAAAAATCATCGAGTCTATATATAATTGGAAACCTTTTTCATCTTTCAGTTTGGGGATGGGAGATGGTTTGCTTTTGTAGTTATACCTCTTTAAAATAATTAATTATCTTTTCCAGTACGGTGCCCCATGTTTGTGACCTTCCTCTGTTTTAATACTGGTTCTTGTATCCCATATTTTCCGTATTGGTTGGTCCTCACCCATCCACCATCCTACTTAGTTTAATCTAGAACAAGTAGAAGAAACTAACTAGAATCATGACTCTATTTTCAAGTTTCAAATTATTTCTTATATCATAATTTATGAATATCTATAGTGGGTTACTAATCTTACGTACATCTCTATCGCCTCTACTATGCTCTTCGTTATTGTATCAAGCACCCATGTTTAACACCAATACGTTAAGATCAGTCTATAAATGCTAGTAAATATCGCCTTTTTTTATTTCTATTGATCTCATTGTTTGGTATAAAGTAATGATTCATTGCATAACGTACTCAATGACGTTTTTTCCTATTCTCTCACTTACTTGTAAGCCGTCTCCACGTTCTTCGACACACTTTCTTCATTGCCTCTTCTCGTTTACCTCTCGTCCAATCTTGCTATAATCATATACCCAGTGCTCCCAGATTCACTCCCATGCATACAGTAGTTGCATCTTTGGTACTCTTGGTCCAATCACTCTTTTATTCATCTATCCATGCTCCCAACTCTAAACCTAGCTCTCATACGCTGCTTGGATGTTTTGCCCTGATCAGATAAATGCCTCGGCAGTGTGTATTAGTATTTCGGAGTACCCCGTGTTGACTGGCTTGCACCAACATTTGACTGCCGCACACACACACACACACACACACACACACACACACACACACAACCTATATAATTTCTTGTAGACATAATCTATTATTCAACCTGCCAAAACTTTCCTCATTCTTAATGCTGCTACTCTCGCTTTTCTGCATACATATGTCGTGCCCTTTCATACTCGCGGCGAGGAATGCCAAGTAGGAAGAAACATCCACCTTCTCTATGCTAACCCCTTGTCACCGAAATACATCCCCTCTGACTGGACACATTCCCCTACTGAACTTCATCCATTCCGTTTTGTAGTTTAATGGCATTATTTGATTAACTATGCCCGGCCTTTTTATTCCGAAATTTTACACAGCGACGGAAAATTTGATCTATGGATGGATGATTTGCTGTCGACATAGTTATACTGGCTGAAATACAATAAGCATGCATATATATATATATATATATATATATATATATATATATATATATATATATATATATATATAAATAGTAAAAATTGTTGGAAGGGAGAACTGCATAGAGAGGTAAAAAATAATTGTGAGACCAGAAGTACAAGCCGGGTTTCGATTCTCCCTTTTTTTTAAACTTCTTGATGCATCCATAAGTATAATGCTTCGGTAATGCTGTGAATTGTCTACATCCCCCCATTTGAACACAAGCACAATATCTCCCATTTTAAAATTAGTAGGAAGTTCTTGCTGTCGATTCCAAATAGACTTATTAATCATATGTAAGTGTGAATCCACCAAACTACATATCTAGATTTCGATCTTATTAGATCTCGTCAGTGTAGCTCAGCTAGTGAGGATGAATTCATACTCTCCTGTTATCTGGCTTTTATTGAGATCAGACGGTTAGGTCTATTTACTCATATCTTGTTTGATCATTGTTGCGGTTTGAGTTCTTGTTGATTATTGGCTTTTTGGGCCCTCTTTGTGTTGTTGGGTTGGGTGGGTGTTTTTGAGGCTTATGTTCCTCCATCGGTAATTTCCGGATTCGTTGGTACGGTTGGCGGTGGTGTTGAAATTCACACAATATCTCGAATGGTTATATACAAAAAAGTTACAACTAACCCCCTAGGAGGAAAGTTAAACGTCATCTGGCGGCACCACATCAATTGCACACCCATATGGTAATAACCATCAACATGCTCATGCCATCAGGGTAGTGCCCTCTAGGGAATAATATTCCACTATATTGGAATTGAGATATCAGCACAAAGCCAATTTTGTAAAACATATATAAGTGTTAATCCACCTCTTAGCAATTTCCATATCTAGATTACAAAATTGGCTTGCTAATTGATGTGGTGCCGCCAGAAGACTTATGATTATATTCTTACCAGTTATGGACAACTCTTTCCAGATTTCATTATTGACTCTATCCGGCCCTACAGCTTTATTTCTTTTCAGCACCTTCATATCCACATCTAATTCTTCTTCTACGAAGTTACTTGCACTGTCCAACTGCTTATTTTTCTGACCTCAGCTGCTAGTCCTTGCAGTAGATTGCGAAAGTGCGACAGTGTTTCCATGCTAATCCCACCCGCCTAAACTTGATGCGGAAGGCTCTTTTGTACCGGGAACTCCCACAGATCGCATTTCTTAGTTATTCCAACAATATGGGATAGTAGCATCTAACTCATGAATATTATTTCTTTCAGCTTTCTATCCGCTTCCGTAACTGTTTTCATGATATGTGTATACAATACCCAAGTATGAAACCAATTCCAGGCACTTAAGTTGCATGCTTATTGTGTTTCCTGCCAGTATAACTATGTCGACAGTCTGGTTCCAGGTAACCTATGCAGGCCAGACCTCCTTGCCCATGTAGCTTTCGGCTTGCTCATCATTCCTTTCCCCTATAGATTCCAGTATAGCGCCTCTAGTGCGGTCGGCGCAGAATATGCCGTATCCAGGTTGCGTCTTTTGATTTGCTTCTCGGAGAGGTATTGCCACGATGGAAGAATTGGTAGACCTGGCGATAACAATAAGAGGGAAATAATAAATAAATAAATAAATAACTAATAGTTACTAATAGTACATATGCTTCATTCATTCATCCTTTATTATTATACACTGTAAAATGGAAATGGAATTTGCCTCTCATATTGTTATCACCTGCTCTAGCAACCCTTCTATCGTGGCAACCTCCCCATTTCTAGGATTTTGATATTCGGAGGGAACTTGATTGTGAGGTCTGGAAAAACACATAGTGAAAGGCTAAATCAAGTAGAGAGTGCCTAGAACCAAGATTCAAAGATACAGTTTTGAACACCAAACAATATTAATAAAACGGTTGAAATGGGTAGACCATGAGAATCTTTAAATCAAGATCCTCAAAAGGCTGACGTGGAAGAGGAAATTAACGACAGCAGAGAAGGGCATACAATGTTATGTAAGGCAATGTTTATTTGATTATTTGTATATTTTATTTTATTGTTTTTGGGGATATTTGGCAGAAGGGATATGTATGTACTATTGTGTTGGATATGCCTGATAAAAGTCTTTTTTACTACTTTTTTACTGATTCGGTAAGTGTTTGAATATGAATGTTAGTGAGGAAGTGAACGAAAGAACATGCATGAACGAGGATGGAAGAGGCCTTGATACAACGAGGGGGATAAACTATAGGTGATTTGGGAAAGGATGGGCAATATAGTTTCATATTCTATTTGAATTATTGAAAAATGATTTTGTTGTAATTATATTGTTTATTTATTACATACTATGTAGAAGTTTGTTAATGCAAATAAAGGTCTATATAATATGTAGATATATATATATATATATATATATATATATATATATATATATATATATATATATATATTAATTTTGAGATGCGTGAGAGGTGAAGGTACGGGATTATGAAATACGCAATATAAACAAATATAAAAACAACGTATCGCATTTGTCTTCTCAGCTGGGATCCTACTGCGACTGTGGGCGAAGGAGCAAACTACGGACACGCATACACAAATAAATACGAAATCCCACTGAAAAACAAACTTATATTTTACAATATATTTCAGCCCGCTGTAAAAGTTGTAACACATCCTGTTTTTAGTTATTTATGGCGCAAAATAAACTTCCTCGTTCGATTCGTTTGACGCTTATTTTCACAATTTGTTACGGGCTTAAGGTATTAAATTAACACGCATGCAGCACCATTTCGAAAATTATTAATTATCAGCAGCGCATGAATTATTAGCGCATAAATATGATTTTTAATGCAACCCGATACGTTATAAAACGAGATGAATTAATTAATCTGTAATTAAAACAAAATATTTTGATATTATATCAATTGCGAGTATAATTAATTGCACTTATATTTCATCAGTTTTATCTACCTTAATATCATTATTTGCCGCAATAGAGAATTGAGTTGACTTTTATTTTAGACAACATACGACTCCCATGAGGTATGCGTAATTAATGAATATTACCCGTCCGAACTTATCAACTTTGTCATGCAAACAGACTGATGATATCTGTGCGTGATGAATATCGTTAAAGGATGGCCACTCGCCTAATATTTTAATTGAAATGCATAAATCGAAAATAATTACACCCACGCCTAAATATTTTTGTATTGCAGGTTTGAGTCATGTGGAGTTATAATTGCTATTAAATATAAGAAGCAAGTGGTATAAAACGTGGACATGAGGTCGTCGAACCCTGTGCATCTCTGCGTTTCGTGCTGCTGGTACTGATGCCGCAATAGTATGGAAACAACTGATGGGTGGACAGATGGGCGAAAGGGGAGTATAATGATTATTGCTACATCGACTGGAGTACTTATGAAATTAGAATAAGTAGCATTTAGTGGATATAGGGAAGGAGAAGTGAGTTTGTAATATAACTTGTTTTGTTGATGCTGGGTGTTAAATTATAAATACAAGTTGATAAAAAGCCAGGTGTTTAGATCCCCTGGACATAATAAGAGCATTTCTAAGTAATACCATATTATTATTAATATACATTTTGTATACGTGTTTGTTTCGACTAGACTGTTATCATGACTACGGTATAGGCTTGATATTTTTCAACCTTTTTTTATGTATTTTTTTTATATGAGGTATCTTTCTGGCAAATGCCTCCCAAAAATATCCTATATGTCATAATTACCCCGCTATTAATATCTTATATTTTTAATAAAAATATTACATATTATTCATATTAATTCGAGTAAAACAATGATACTGAACAATTCTTGCAACATGTTATACCTTGCTAGGAACGCATCCACATTATTTCTACGTCAAATAACAAAATAATAATGGTAATATTTGATTATTCATTATTTTATTATTCAGTAATTAATATTTATATACCAAAATTATCCCACAATTAACATCTTATGTTTGTTAATAAAAATATTACATATTATTCATATTATTTCGAGTAAACTAATAATACTGAATAAATCTTGCAAACATGTTATACCTTGTCAGGAAAGCATACACATTAATTATACGTCAAATAACATAATAACAATGGAAATATTTTCATACAAAAACAATGCTAATTAATTTCAGTTCTTATGTTAAATCAAACTTGTTCAGCTCCTGTGGCACACGTCAATCTAGCTCGACAATTAAAACTGAAGAACAATTTTCTCTCTGGTTTCAATAAAATATGATTATTATGGCAAATAATATAAATACTAAATTAAAATTAATATACGATAAGTACAGTCCTCGTTAAACCATAGTACTTCCGTGCTGCTTAATTAAAACACAGACAAGTTGCAGTTTGGACATATATTTACAACTACTGCACATATTTAGTCTCACCGTGCATGTACAGATTTGTACAAACATACAAATTGCAGATGCAAATGTGTTCGTGTAAAAATATACCTACAAACTCGTTTTTGGTCGTTCGCTGCGTTATGCAAATGAAATTTTCTGTCACACGACATATTATTATTCGAATTCAGCCGAGCATGTGTGGCCGCATGTCACTTCAATTTGCATTTGTAGAATTTGTTAGGCACGAGTAGAACTGCGGGATAGCAATATTCCTGCAAAATTAATTAATCCCACGCGTTTGATGAGGATGTGGCGTGCGGCAATATATAACCGAAGAAAATTGGAGATATTGACTTTTTGTCCGATTTAACTTCAAATATAATTTCATGATTTTACTCATGCAAGCTTATATTATTTGTATATTATAAATAAATGAAAACGTTATGTTATTGATGGTTATATCATTATAATTAGTACTTATGTTGATTGCTAATTGATGATGAATCAATTAGCCTATCCTAGTCCACTACTGGACGTAGGTATCCCTTGATTACTTCCGTAGCGTTCGGTCTTGGGCTGCTTGGATCAAATTTATATGAATCCGCCTATTGTCGTCAGGCCATCTAGCAGGTGGAGGTCCTCTGCTTCTGAAGGCATTATGCCTGATTTTCACTCCAGGATTCGTCGAGGTCTTATCTAATGTCTCGCATTCTGGCAATGTGTCCCGCCCAGTTCCACTTCAGAAATGTTTGTTCTATTGAGTCTGTTAGTCCAGTTCTTCTCCAAATTTCTAAGTTGGGAATACGGTCTATTGCGTCACCATGATCATATTCACTACCGTTTATATTAGTGTTAAGGTCTCTGCGCCGTACGTTAGAACACGAAGAACACATTGGTTGAAGACTCGCCGTTTCAAACAGGTTGGTAAGTTTTGTTTGAATACATGTTTTAGGTTTCCGTATGCTGCGCACGTTAGACCTATACGTCTTGACATTTCACATGTTTGATTTCCTCGGTAAATGCAGATTTCATGTCCTAGGTATTTGTATGATGTCGTTTCTATTTGATTTAAACTTCGCCTATTACGATTACACCCTCACTGAGAATAATGTTAGTCATCAGCTTTTAGGGATTTCAGTCTATATCCTCATAATTTTAATGCTTCAGTGCTAATTTCATCATCCCCAGGTGATTCCTTCATCTCCTACAGTGCCATTGTTATTTCGGATATAGGGATCTCTAGGATGTCTTCCGATCCTTCATGTGTAATTATAGGTATTTAGTCCCGTTCCTCAGCGTCTTATCGTGGCTTATACAGCTCTTGATAAAATTTCTTCACAACCCTGAGGATTTCTTCTCTGTTTGATGTTATATTCCCCGACGTTTTTCTCAGCCTGTATATGTTATTCTTTCCTGAGAAGAGTTTCTGTCTGAGCACTTTTAAACAGTTTGACTCGTTCTAACGTTCTATCGTTCTATCATTCTATCATTCTATCATTCTATCATTCTATCATTCTATCATTCTATCATTCTATCATTCTATCATTCTATCATTCTATCATTCTATCATTCTATCATTCTATCATTCTATCATTCTATCATTCTATCATTCTATCATTCTATCATTCTATCATTCTATCATTCTATCATTCTATCATTCTATCATTCTATCATTCTATCATTCTATCATTCTATCATTCTATCATTCTATCATTCTATCATTCTATCATTCTATCATTCTATCATTCTATCATTCTATCATTCTATCATTCAATCATTCTATCGTTCTATCGTTCTATCGTTCTATCGTTCTATCGTTCTATCGTTCTATGGTTCTATCGTTCTATCGTTCTATCGTTCTATCGTTCTATCGTTCTATCGTTCTATCGTTCTATCGTTCTATCGTTCTATCGTTCTATCGTTCTATCGTTCTATCGTTCTATCATTCTATCGTTCTATCGTTCTATCGTTCTATCGTTCTATCGTTCTATCGTTCTATCGTTCTATCGTTCTATCGTTCTATCGTTCTATCGTTCTATCGTTCTATCGTTCTATCGTTCTATCGTTCTATCGTTCTATCGTTCTATCGTTCTATCGTTCTATCGTTCTATCGTTCTATCGTTGTATTTGTTAGAGATTAGGTGTGCTCTCATATGGTTTTAGTTGTTAAGGAAGTTTTAGATTTCTCTTTTTTTTTCAAGGAAGAGGTTCATTATGTAGAGGCCGTGCTCTTGGAGGGAGTTTAGAAACCGGCTTCCTCTCTCATGTGCTTGATCGAAACCATGGATCCCAGGGAAGTTTCTGCTTCGTCTTGCTTATATATATATATATATATATATATATATATATATATATATATATAATTTATTGGTTCTGTTCGTTATCATTTACTAATTCAATTCCTTCTAAAGGGTTTTTTAAGTGTGGTGAACTAAGTGGGATAGCCGTGGTGGTAATTTCAACCATATCTAGCTCCGAATATAATTGCATTATTTAAGCTTCAAAATAAAGCAGAAACCAAATTGATATGTCAAACCGCTGCTGTTTTATTTAAAATTAAAATAATTCTTAATGAAAAAGCCTTTACTGTATTAAAAATAAGAATGCAGTTTAAATAAGCAGATTTTAAAGTGATGTTTTAAACATATTATACTTTAATTTACCTATAATAATGGTAATAAATGATAACATAACAGATTTGATATAATATACCATTTGTGAATTCAAGTAGGAACATATGTAAAATAAATTGTGAATTTATTAATGTAAATAAGACGACGTGTGATATTTACAAGCATATACAAAATTATAATAAAGAATTAAATGCTCAGGTTATAATGGTGAAACTGTTTGTATAAACTCACTAGCCGGCTAAATTTAATCCGGCGCGGATTTGTACGCGTTAGCGTCGTAGTAAAGCGTTTATTTACGTGTATAAAAGTGTCGTCTGATTTATTTGATTGCGCAAAAATGCCAAAACAATAAAACGTTGAAAAGTTTATGGAAGCTGAATGTTATAAAACGGTCGGTAACCATAATTACGGGTTCATGCCAGGGGGAGATGAAATTAGGTGCAGTATATAACGGGGGCATTGCCTATTTAACGCTAAGAAAACACATTCGCATGAGGCGTTCGTGGATTTATAGCATCATAATTCAGGCTAAATAGCCGGCCCGTTTCGAACACCCCGCCGCGCCGTGTATCAATAATTAGCAATTTTATTTATTGACACACACCAGATATTGATAAAAAATACCATGTTTCACCTGCTTGCTTGATATTGGCACCTGGGATGTAATAAAACAAGTCGTTTTAGAAATATCGAGCGCCAAAATTATTGGGTTTTGTTGGAGAGTATTTATAAACCGTTAGCTGCAAATATATTTACTAGTGCCTGGCTTGAATGCAGCCCAAACATCTCCCAGCAAGTGGAACCTGTCTTCAGCGGACCTGACAAATTCAACACATGTCCCCTCTAACATACACCAGACGGATTTACCAGCTAAAAAACCTGCACACGTGGTGAACATTGCTCCATAAACGAAAATAAACACATTTTATACACAATGCGAACTATGTTTAGATTGAAAATAAATTCACTAACAAAAATCAAAAACTAAACAAACGCACCATATACTAAAGAAGTAAATAATAGCGGTAGAGAGATATAGCTTTCCAAATAAATAAATGATATATATGTTGAATGGTATGAAATGTTATAAAGTATCTACTTTTTGTAACTAAATTTACCTTGAGGGCTACCCTACGAGAATCGCCCGTCACACTCTATCTGCAACTATCTTGTGATCAAATTTTAATTTTTTAATAATATATTCAGGATAGTATCGTATAAACAAAGAACCAAGGCTCTGCTAGGCACATCCATGAGGAAATATACTCTATTGTGTTCTTTGAATTCAATTTATGTATACCATAAGATGCAAAAAAAGGTTACTACTTTTAATCTTAAATACTTAGTGTATTATAAACAGCATGAAATTATTATTATTATTCTAATTATATAATATATTTAAACATTCGATTCTCCGACTAACTACATGTTCAGTATGACATTAAGATGAAAATATGTCAAAATCACACAATAAGCTCTAAAATATATAACTAAACGCCAGCCATAGGCAATAATAGAGGATGGAAAGTTGAAAACTAACTAACAGCTACAACAAATACAACTAGAGTACAACAACAATAAAATAGATGACACAATTAGTTGCTTGCAGGAAATTAGTGAGTGATATGACAGAGCAGTGAAACAAAAATATGCGGTAGAGACAATGGTACAGATACAAACTAGATATGAGTTTAATCTTAGTTACGATACCACCTGACAAGATTAAGCGAGTGTCTCCAGCTTCGAGATTCACATACTAAGAATTAAGTAATGCAAACAGCATTTATCAAAACCGAAATATATCAGATACATTATACAGGATAATTTATCGATAGTATTGCTGTAGGACTACATTATTAATTTAGATCCAAAAATACATACAGTTGATACAAATATATAAATGCAGACAAGAAGAGGAGGTCCCATGCTGAAAGGAAAAGTGAATTTTACAAATATAACTTGAAGTAGTTGAAAATAACAATAAATACTGATAAGAAGTATTTTAATTCTATTTCAGTAGAGTCTTAATACAGGGTGTTTAGAAATCCTTCCTTTAACAACAGGATTATTATAGTTCCTGAGTCTCTTTTTTGTTTAAACTTTTGTGGTTTTAAATTGTAAATTTATTTATTGTTGCTTACCGTATGCTGTTCGTATTATGTGTTACTGATTAGATCTATAAGTTTTTAAAATGTATAATATAATTTTCAATATTTAATTTTTAAGTTAATTTTTCCTATGTTATATCTAACACATCCTGAATATGTACATAGCAGACGTGAAAAGTTAAATATCATCCTAAATATTTGATGGTGTTTGCAAGTCATATTAGTGAAATAAATATAATTATTTCACCCATTTCGGAAAATGGAGTGCAATCCAAAAATGTATTCGATATGATTTCGAACAGTATACGACTACATTTAAGACACTCATGAAACAGATAATCCCAATAAAACTCTGAATACAGAAGGAAGTTAAAAATCAAAACAAATAATAATTCAAATGAAATGAAACACCAAAAATCAAGGATGCGTCTGTTATCGGAAAGAAGCAAGAGGGGATAAAATTAAAAACCTTGTGGTAATAAGAATAGTGTGGCAGAAAAAAAATTAGTTTCGGTAAAATGTGAATAGATAGAGATTTCTACCAAAAAAAACAATGAAATAACAGAAGAGTAATGAGCGAAGGAGTTGAGAGAGAAACATCACAGGACACAAAGAGAATAAAAACACAAGTGAAAACCATTTTTTAGAATGTTACTAGTTTAAAAAATAAGACGAATTTGTCTGCGTCTACTTAGATAATGTCTATATAATAGGATAGATGAGACAAGCTGGAAAGAACGGTCGTCGGGGAAGAATATCATATCAATAAAAAGTAAAAATAATAAAATAAAAGAGATATCAGAGGAGCTGTATTAAAAACTTCTAGCCTACACAAAGGAGGAATAATATTTGGAGACTATCTTAACGCTAGAATATAAAATTAAGGAAATTAGAGGAAGAAGAAATAAAGCGACAGTCAAATGACAGACTAATAATAAATAATAAATAATAGAGAGAAAGTAATCAACACAGTGGAAGAAAAAGGCTGATACATTTGAAACCAAAATAACGAAGGAGATAAGAAAAGAGAAATTACATACATAGGGCCGAGGTGTCGATCTGTGTACTGCGATGCACCGTACATACAGCAAGGGGATAGCTCTGACAACAGCCAGATGCCACCCATGTCTATATAGGACCTACAGGTAATGCTCTTGAGTCGATATGTCACGATCTGAGCAGTGCAATGTACCGTTCATACATCACGGAGGTAGCTCTGACACCAGTCAGGTGCAACCCATGTCCATGTAGAAGCTACAGGCGATGCTCTGGAGTTAATATGTGTCGACTGAGTACTGCGAGGCACCATCCATACAGCAGGGGAGTAGCTCTGACACAAGCCAGATGCAACGTGTGTCTATAACGGAGCCACATGCGCTGTGCTTGAGTCGATATGTGTAGTTTTGAGCGCTGCGATGCACCATCCATACAGCAAGGTAGCTCTGACACCAGCCAAATGCAACCATCTCCATATCGGACCAACAGGCGATGCTCTTGATATATTTCCTCAAACAGTAGATACATCGTTTCTAATGTCATTCTTATTAATTTTATTATTTTATTTTGAATTCTAAAACTCATCTAATAGATTTTTATTCGTATGAGCTATTCATTATTTACTTTGCAGTAAAAATGATCAATGATTACTGACATATAATATTATCCTGTTATTTTTCCGCATTATTCTTTATCTCCCATTAAAACGTATTGCTAATATCTTGTACGTGACATGCCGTAGTGCTATGACTCCATAGTTTTCAAAATTAAGACAGATTTTGAATGTCCATGTTTTGTTTTTGGACAGATTTGACATAGTTGATTTTCTTCATTATGTTTGTACTAATCTTATAATTCTTTTTTGTAATCCCTGTCCTCCTTGCTTTAGCATCTCCGCTCAACTAAACTTAATTTTGTTTTTATTTATCACAACTTCAAAATTAACATCTTATATGCAATTTGTATCTGCATTGGATTTTCCGTAGAAACCTCCATGTGTGCATCTTCATTTAACGCTTCTGCGTGATCCCCTCTATATTTCTTTAATATATGTTTGAAGGAAATACCAAAAGAGTGAAAAACGCTGAGGTGATCATTCTGTACACAAAAGAGACACCACAAATTTAAAGAATTATCTTCTGATAAGCTTATTATCACACCTGTATAAGCTCCTGATGCGAATTGTCACAAACCGACAAACAACAAACCTGGATTCCTATCAACCAGTAGAACAGGTGGGCTTCCGAAGAGGATTAGACATAACAGTTCACTTGAAGATAATCCGAACACTTATTGAAAAGACAAGATGATACAATATTCCAATACACAAAGCGTTCGCTGGTTACAAAGCATTTGACAGTGTGGAAACCTGGACTTTTCTGACAGCAATAGACGAAGCGATGATAGACTCCGGATATACCTCCCTAATAAAAGACATATACGAGGAGGATACGTTCCAGATAAAATTAAACGACGACCTACACACGGAAAGAATAAATCTCAACATTGGGGTGAGACAAGTACATTCGATCTCTCATAAACTATTCATTGCGGCTATTGAAAGTGTCTTCAAAAACCTAAAAGGCATAACGATCGACGGAGTATATCTGAGCCACTTAAGATTCGCAGATGACATCATTTTAACATGCATCAGCATCGAAGAGCTAAAATCATAGCAGAAGAACTGAACGGCATGTCCAAACAAATATGATTGAGAATGAACTTAAATAAAACAAAAATTATAACTAATAGCTAGGAAGAGGTGTCCATAGAAAACACCAAACAAAATCATACAGCCGAAATTCAACGCAGAATCCAACTAACATGGGCCGCGTTTGGCAAGCTCAGCTACATTCTGAAAGATAAGGATGACCCTTTCTAGTTGTCCATCGCATAGTGCTGATGTTTATTTTAGTAAGATACTGTTAGGTAATTCGGGCGGTATGCGGTCTAGAGTTATCATCCATAATACTGAAATCAGTTCCAACTAAAGGCGCAAAAGCCATTACGTGAGGTTCCAAATTGTCGATATAAGAAACTGCCGTGATACCCTCCTGGTATCACCACCAACTCCGTGCGAGTCTCTAAAGTGATACCTCTCTATACAATAACAGATTCCCCAGCAAACAGAACCGTCGGAGCAATGTTACATTGTGCATAACGTTCTCCTAGCGTCTATATATGTACACGCATTTGTCCATCACTGCCATGAAGAGAAAATCTAGACTCATCATTAAACATAACGTTATCCCAATCAGTCTCCAATCAGTTTACATGTTCTCGAACAAAAATTAGCCTGATTCTACAATGCTTTTTAGGTAAAGTTAATGTGGGCCTGTTGCAGCTGTCAGAGGAGTTAAATTGAAACCATGTAAACGATTTCTTATGGTAACGCAACTTACACGAACATCATGCGTCTCCTCAAGCATATTTTGTAGCCTTGTTTTGGCCTTTTTGAGTGTGCATAGGTTTCCCTATGCCTACTCAAGTTTCGGGAGACGGTCGATAGGTTTACACCAGTCACTGATATATAATATAATACTACACTGAAGAATATAAATATGAGAACATATTGAAAATACGAAAACATTGCCAATATCAAAGAAAAATATGAAACATGAAGTAAGACTACTAGACAAATATTGGAACAAATACAAAACTTCAAATACTTAAATACCTGGAGGTCGAATGGTTAGTGTGGGCCTCAGAGGTAGTATGGTGCGACGATCTCCATACCACGACATAACTTTGAAAAATGGCCACAGCCTAGAAAAGAGTCCAATAAATCTCACTTACACGTTCTCGTCGTGACCTCGTGCATGGAATACTATGGGTACAGCAGATAGAAGGGATTGAAAGGCGAGCCTCCGGCGTCTCAAAACTGTAAGAGATCGTGCCTGATGGTTGAATCGATGAAAAACAATGCATGCCACGGGCGATGGCTTCGGAAGTCTAGAAGATGACTAAGAATATTAAGAATAAAGGAACATGTCAAAATAACTTAGATCTAATAAATGTGTAGGTGTGGAAGATCCATTACAAGAGTCTACTAACGAATATAGAGAGGAATTCGACACTAGCGAAGTGTACGTAGAGACACCCACATACGGAGAAATAAACGAAATAAACGAGATAAAAATAGAAAAATTAAAGAAAGCCCTCAAATAATCAACAAGAAGACTGCTGGTCCAATGAAGTACGGACCCGGTACATTGCTCGAGCTGATAAAAACAATCCATAATAAATTCCTACTAGAAGGAGAGTACATTTCAGAAGATTGCAGGCATACATAAGCTCAATATAGAAGAAACGGGACAAACCACTATATAAAAATTATAAAGATATTAGCATCACTTGCGCTTTGGAGAAGTTGTATGGTCGGATACTAAAAAATGCATTGAAAGCAGCATTAGAGAAATAGAAGACCAAAACGGTTTTCGCGCAGGCAGATCATGTTTTAACAATATATTAGCATTACAACAAGTAATAGAAAAACTGAAAGCCAGAAATCTTCCCACGCACCTACTATTTATCGTCCTTGAGAAATCCTTCGATCCAGTACTCTGGAATAAACTTTTCGAAAGAGGCAAGAAGTTCAAGCAAGATACGAAACACATTTTCGCGACCTTTCCAGATAACAAAAGGCGTAAGTAAAGGTAGCAGCAACATTGTTTAAAGGAAGCATTACGTAACTTGAAAAAGGGAAAATCAAAGAAATGGGAATAAAAATGGGAGACTATTGCGTGACGAGCTTGCTATTTGCGGATGACTAAATGATAATAACAAGTGACGTTGGGGATATCGACTACATGTTAAGGAAATTAATGAAAGAGTATGCGAAGTGGGGCCTCAACATGAATATGACAAAAACAGAATATCTGAAAATAGGGGGAGAGACCTAGAATTGAAGTCAAGAGGAATCAAAAAAAGAAATGAATACAGATATCTCACAACTATTCCCTCGAAAGAAGGAACATCGAAAAATGATATAGTAAACACACTTTGGCAAGGAAACAAAGCTATAACTATGCTAAATCCAGTACTGTGGTCCAAAGACATGAAACAGAACACGAAGGTCAGAATGAACAAAATTATCGTAGATACGATTACGTATGAGGCCGAATGCTGGCAAATGTCAAAGAAATAAATTAAGGATACAAGAACAGTAGAAATGGACTTCCTAAGAAGATCATGTAGATTATCCAGAATTGATCGTGTAAGACAGTAAACCATAAGAAGGAAGAAGAGAAGAATTTATAACACCATGGATGGTATAGAGCCACAACGAAGAGTTTTACACCAAATAAATGGTAAATAAATAAAATAAAAACCATGTATATCCCATCGAGCAATTGTCATTATAATTATACCCTGAACACACATAGAGACGATGGAACACAGGTTAAATATCACCCTGAATGGAATACGAAGACAAGAATATGTTATCCAACATGATGTATATATTGAGTGTTTAAGAATTTAAGGAATTCTATACACCAACGATAACGTATAACCAGTATTTTAAGTAGTATACCAGATGATTTAAAACTATGTAATTTCTCTTCTAATAATTATTATAATACGTGCAGATTAATAAACTACCGCACTTTATATTCTGTTTGAATATGTCAAATAAAATATCCATAACAAATTGTTTAACAAGCGTACATGTAAAGAAACTTTGCAAACATTAATCAAACATGTATCAAGAACCGTCAAGTTTTTAGCAAGAGGCAATTGCTTATTATTCGATAAATGTCTCCCGTCCGCAGGCGTGCAATTATCGTATAACGGGGCAAATATTATTTCCCAAACAATTATTATAGCTGCACTTAATCGAAAGGTTGCAGCGTGAAAAAAAAACTGCTGTTGCGCAACTTCAGATCCGGCAAAGTGAATTCTATCAAAAATTCTTGTTGTTTTCCCTTTCACTCTCGAACGCTTCGCCGCTCCGCGATTTTTAAGAGATTGAATTCGTGGTCGTGCCAAAAAAATAAGGATTTTTGCAATTATCACGTTCATAAAACCAGTCGGGCGGTATGCCGGAGTGGGCCGCCTGTGAAAAAATCTGCACCAAGGTCCGCCCGTACCATATGGCTTAGAGTGGATGTTTGTCAAACTGCATTCAGCGTTCTGTGACACAATTCACTTGTTACTTTCACTTCTACAATAAAATACAACCTCCCTTGAGCGACCAACAGTTTTTTAGTATTAAAATGTTAATTCCGCAATGGTTTGGAAATAGAAAGGTCGGATTGAGCATCTGCGCCAGCAGCAATTACCAATTTAATAAAGTCAGAATAAGTGATTATGATTATGTTGATTGAAAAAATCCAATTAGGGACGATTAATAGTTTCTGGTCGTCATAATTAAATCAATTAAAAACGTAAGTACATATTGAAAAACGTACTTGCCCAGACAAATTGGACGGGCTATCATATATCACCAATCAAAATTAATTAAATTTTTGCTACTTAGTTTCAATTTCGTTCATTGAATTATTAATTTATTGTAAGAGGTGTAATACCAAAAATTGAAGGCCGTACTTTTTCCCGTCTCGCTCATTTATAACGGTGTGACAAGCGCGTTTTCTTGGCGCCTTTGGTTTCGAATCAGGGACTGTATCAATTGAATTATTGATTATATATTCTGGTTGTAAAATACAACGATGAATGGGCCACACCTGTATTTATATTATTCCTTAGCGATCTTTGGGGCTATGTCTCCGTTATTTATGTTAAGGAGACGGCCTATGACTATAAATTTGTGTGCACTTACAAGAGATTTACTTAAAAATACCAGCGATAATTCTCTATACACTTTACACATAATTCGTTCCTAGTGGAACGCAATGGAAGACAAATTTACATGTTATTGCAAATTGCGAGAATCGTTAAATACAAGAGTTTATTGAAAGTGTAATGTTAGTTTCCATGATTGTAAATTTAATGATCTCAGTTGGGTATTTTAATCCATCGTCGCCTGCCAATTATTGATTATTTTATTGCTTCTTCAATACGCGCCCTATCTTCACCGTTTTGGAATTAATTCCATCGCCAGAGATTTTATTGCCCGGCCCGGCTGCTTGTATGTGCGTTGTAGTTGCCGAGGATGCTCCGTTCGGTGCGATTGTAAAAAGCTTATATTTATTTATAACATAAACGTATACACATTGTAAAGGATACAAATAGTGGACGAAGAACTTCCTTTGAGAGATAACCGCCATCACAAACATGCATATTGGCGGCATCTTTTGACGTTTTATCTTACAATAGAACAATACAATATTCCATTGGAATACATTAGAGTTTATGTTGGCCTCCGAGACTAGTTGAATATTAAATTGTCCGAGCCAAAAATTGTCGTTCAATATTGCATATGCGGGACTAAAATTGTTCATACAAATAATGTTGTGGATATTCAAAGATAAATCAAATTAGAGCTGTGAACTGTTCCCTTGTTGCATAAAATAAATTGCCTAGACGCTTTGATTTAATTGAAAATCTTGTTTGCGCCGGTCAGTTCGATCACACCTCGTGTTTGTGACCGCTACAGTTTGTTATTTAAAAATTGTGCTATCGATGTTAACAGGTATCACAGTAGTCTGAGATATTGTCAATATAATGCATATACAAAAATTATATTTTGTAGTCAGCCTATGAAAACTCCACAATATGGGATATAGAAATTGCGGGTTGAAACTAAAATCTGTCTATAAAATAGCATTCATGAAATGTATAGATTTCCTATCCATATATTAATTCCGACTTATTGATATGTAATAAAGTATTAGATTGCCGTACGCAGTAGTTGGGTTCGTAGTTAAATGCTCAAGGCATGTGCACTTTGAAAACAAAAAATGCAAATTCTCACCCTATTACAGCTAATGCCTATAATTTGGAACCTATTTTATTGGTCATTTAGTCAGCGGCTATAATTTGCTTCCAATTTGTAACAAATTGTTGATCGCAAATAAAGTTTTTTTTCGCATGATTGGATTTTATGGTTTAACTTTGCATCACGGTAGCACGTCGCCGATGCAAGGTCCGATTCGGCGTAGATAATTGGAAACAGCCAGCCTTCGCATGGCTGCGGCTCGTAGCTCATATCGCAGATTGACATGTAACCATAGGAACACAATGTAATGAATAGCCCGTGGGTGACTGCGGTCAAAGATTACGACGGTGCCAATAAGTATACGTGAAATGCTACATAATATATACATTCCATGCGAACACGTGTGTACGTACCTCACCCAGTGCCCGCGGGCGTGTTCGTGTGTCTCATTTGCTCCGACATATAACAATACATGGGTACACTGAACGAAACACATTGTATGTTAGAGCAGGTTTGAAAAATGTGTCCTTAGCCATGGGCGAAATATGCGTGCTAATTGTACGGTTTCACTTCGACATGGCGAATAAGCGTGAATTAGAGAGGGTGGATTCGCCGGATGTAACGCATTATTAAGTCCAACATCACTTAAGTCACTGACTGTAGATAATTTTATTTTTGGTCATTTATTCTGTGAATATGATGATTATTATAATAGTTTTACTTTTGGTCATATATTGCACAGTATTTTCATAAAATTTGATTAATTTGATTTTTTATATTTTAATATTAATAGTATATTCAGCATTTAAAATTATTATTGTAATATAACATCCTTTGATACTTCTGTAAACTTCTGTAATTGGCAGGAAATAAGTGAATGCACATAGATTTATAGTAAATACAATATTACTTATTTGTGCTATAATTCATATTACTCCACAAAAAAATATATCTGTATTAGAATACCATGTCGAAATTAAAAATAATTTAAAAGATACAATATGATATACTAATTTAAAAGTATTTTATTCTTCGGCAGGCTTATCAGTGCCATTTTCAAAGAGTTGTACTAGGTTATAATTATTTTTAGTTCGTAGCTATTAAAGCATTCGGCCCTTTTGCTGATTTCTTCCATTTCGTGTTGTCTTCTACTTCTATATTTAGGTTATGCAATGATTTATGTTTTTTATATGTTCTTTGTTTATTTGTTTTTGCAATGTATTTAGTGGTCTCGCTCTTTTTCTTTCTCCTCTTATATTATATTCCAGAGCTGCCCTTGTTATATCTGTATTTCATTTCCTTAACGTGTCCTGTCCATTTCCACTTTCTCTTCTTGATTATGACTCTATATTGCATGTTTCAGTTCTTCATTTAATATAACTGCAGGGTAATATGTTTTTAATATTCTACACAAGCATTTGTTAACAAAATCTGTACCATTTTTAATGTTTTTGAGTTGGTAGTCCACGATTCCTATGCATACAATAATACGCTCCTTATATTACTATTAAATATTCTGATTTTGTTCTTTGTATATATTATGTTTGTCGCCATCTTCCATAACATGTTTAACACTTCTTGGGCGTTTTTATTCTTCTATTTATATTTCTCTTCCTCCCTTTCCGATTATTATGTTGCCTAGGTATCAGAATTGGCTTACCTTTTCGATCTCTCCTCCATCTGTTTTTGATTGTTATATCTTGAGTTTTGTTTACACTTATTTTTAATCTCAACTATTCTGCTATCTCCTTTAGTAGTTTTCTTTTCTGTAGGTTCTCTAAATTGCCTGCTATTAGGCGAACAATTTTCCCAAAATTTCTAGTTTATACCGGTTTTATTGTTTGCCATGTTCGAGGGTTATACATAATATAAATATGTTAACTATGCAGCAATATCTAGAAACTTGCTTGATCATTTCTTAGTGTTCTAACAGCCATCTCTTTCAACAGGATTCTTATGAGAAATTTGCTCGCCATGCAAAGCAGTGTTATTCCTTTCCAACTTTCACGTAGTACTATATTTATTATTTAATTTTTCGTTGACCTTATTTTAACCTGTGGTGCTTGCTAATTGTAGTATAAAGTAATACACAATCTGTGATGAATTATCACGGCGGAGTAACTGAACCACTGAGGGACCAGAAACTACCTCTCCCTGCAAGAGAAGGAAAACTCCAAACTAGGCTATATAATTCGCCTAATGGTTGAAAGCCAAGCTATGAACCATTGGAATACAGACGGTTAATAACCCGCATATTCGATAAAATAATTATTCCTGGATCTGCAGTATTGGAAAACGGACCGAAGAAAAGATGACGATCTTAGCTATGAAAACCCGGACAGTAATAGTATAATGGAACATCAGAACAATGCTATATAAGAAAACTCGCCCAAATCACAAAATCAAACACGAATACAAGCTAGAAATCCTGGGACTAAGTGGAATCTGATGGAATTGAACTGGAAGAAAATTTCTGGGAGGCGGGGAAACCACACTGCACTCAAGAAAAGGGAAGCGATATCCCCAATCATCACGACAACAAGATCCAACAACAAAGCAAGATGCATCACCATCGTCCAATGCTATGCCCCCACCGAAATCTTGGAGGAAGAAAAGAAGGACAACTTTTACGA
The DNA here is from genome assembly GCA_963942505.1 of Lordithon lunulatus. NCBI lineage: Eukaryota > Metazoa > Arthropoda > Insecta > Coleoptera > Staphylinidae > Lordithon > Lordithon lunulatus. Next base: position 49,467,644 of record OZ012666.1, on the reverse strand, counting down.
CCAACTAAATATCAGAAAGCAGGACATAATCCTAGCAATCGACCACGTGGCTTGCCAATATAAGCAACGCCAATATGCTATTTAAAATAACACATATGCTGACAAACAAAGGCAATAGAACATCCGAAAGAAAGACGGACAAGTTATTACAGACGATGCCGAGGCCGTGATGAGATGGAAGGAACATTTCACAGAAGTACTGAAGATAAACAAAGCATCAGCCCCAGAGCAGCGACCAGGAAACACCATGGCTGACCACATGATAAACATCAACACTCCAAGCGTCGAGGAAATAAAGCTAGCGATAAAACACCTTTTTTCGCGTGGGTGGGTGAATCTTCTAATGACGAACCGATGCATTGCTTGCGTCGAAAGAGTTTCAGATTCAACCGGTATCTATCTATTCCGGGCGCCTACCGACTCACTTGCGTGGTCCAGTGATCTAGCTCACTGTGTCTCGTGATCACCCACGGTCCCAAGTGGGACATAGTTTCCCGTGACGCCTTCTCTCTGGCTGCCTTTGGGGCAGTTCCTCATTTTATGACGTGATATATACTTGCCCTCTCTGTCACTATTAGGACACCTGGTACCACCATGGCCTCCGCAGCGTTCTGGGTGTGGTGCCCCTCTTTTTTCTGAGTAGCGCTGTGTCGTTATAGCATTTGCTCATACTAGGGCTCCATAGAGTAGCTGGGCGTGCGACACCGTCGCCAAAAGTCTCCTCTTTCATTCGCTCCGTCCTCCGATGTAGAGACGTATCCTGGCCAAGACTACTTCCGTTCTGGTGGCTTTGCGCGTCACCCACGGTCCTAGGTGGGAGATGACCCTTCTTGTCCCACCGTGTCAGCCACATCTCAATACTTACCCGCCTCGCCTCCTCTTTTTCGCCTTTGTGGTTGTTCCTCCCTTTATGGTGTGGTATATTATTTCCCTCTCTGTCACCATTAGGTCTCCCGGTATCACCACGGAAAGGTCCTCTGCAGCATTCCTGGAGATGTTGCGGTAATCCCGGATGATTCTCATAGCGCTTTTGCGCATTACCCCCCTGAGTATTCCTGCGTTGCGCTGTGTCGTTGTAACGTTTGCCCAAGCTAGGCCTGCATAGAGCAGCTGGGCTCCACTTTGACTCGTTAGGGCGATGTTGGCAGCATCCTGGTCAGTGCTGCTACCATCCTGGTTACTTTCCGCACTAGAACCTGGTGTGGTTAGTATTTGCCTCAGATATCTATTGTCTGAGAGTAGTCGTATCGTGGTAACTTCCGGGATGCCTGCCCTCATGTTTGGCCACCACGGCAATGAGTCCAGCGACACGTCCAGCTGGCATGGTACCTGCTCCTACCAATAATTGAAAAGTGCTCGTCAAAAAACTGTTCCAGTCGCAACAACCAGGGTTCAGATCACATAGATTCTGTGTAGATCAAGTCAACACATTCAGAATAATAATTAAAGAACCAAGTGAATGTAACTCTCCACTCTACCTTCTGTTCATCTACTTCCAAAAGGTGTTCGACTGCATGAATTACGAATGAATGTGGAATGTGCTGGAACTCATTAAGCAGTCATACCACTACTTCAATTGCAAATTGAAACACAACATCAAACTATTCGAGCAGATGAACGGGGGATGTAGTCTGTCTTCGCATTTATTCATCATAGTTCTCGAAGCCGTACTCTAGAAATGTCTTAACACACCGACACATCGGAGAGCATGCCTCTTATTGAGTTTATTCGAGGAGAACTAGTGGCACAGGTGGATCAATTTTAATACCCCAGCAGCACAATAACAAAAAATGGATGGGTGAGCAGACATAGTACACCGAATTCGAAAAGCGAAAGCGACTTTGGACCACTAAAGAATATATGGACCAGTACTAAACATAACTTAATTCATGTTAAACTCCAACGTCAAGTTAGTACTGCTTTATAAGCGCGAGACATGGACGCTAGATGAACATACGCGTCTATGTAATATTGTATTTACTATAAGTCTTCATCGACAAACGTCGAGCTGAAAATCAAAAGACGCAAGTGGACCTGGAGGCATATTGTACGCCGACCAGAATGTTGGAGACGCCGTACTGGAATTCACAGCGGAAAAGTATGAGGGGCAGGCCGAAATCTACATGGAAGAGAGCAACTATCAAGAAGGCAATCAATGTCTAGGCTGGAACCAGCTAAGAACGCTAGCCTCGTGGTTGGTACGAGGCTAGCGTTCTTAGCTGCTATTAGAAAATACACATTGCCACCATGTTCCTACATTGGAATCAAAGAACATACACACACATATTGATTATTATAAAATAGTAAGGAAAGCAAAATCGATACTGGTAGGCAGAAGAAGTATATGATATAACTCCCACCCTTTAAATTCGTGGGGCATAGCTAAAAATCAGAGAACACCAATGGGAAACTAACAACATAAATAAAAAAAAAAGATAACTGACAGAGAAAGCGGGGGAACACGCGCTCTATACTCAGAAGCAAACTCAGTCCAAAAATAATAAAAATGTCAGAACAAAGAAGACATTGGATAGTGCTCAATAAAAGGGCAACAGTAGACTAGAGTGATATACATAATACTGCAAGAAAAATGGCAAAAGAGGACGTCATAAAGTACAAAGTCCAACTCGCTAAACAAGTACTAGAAAAACACAAAGATGCCAAAGTATTCAGGAAAACCAAATTGAAGCACGAAATAAAGACGACCCAAGAGTTTTACACAGATATATATGCAACACAGATAAAGAGCGATATTCGAACTAGTCAAAAGAATGAAAGTTCAAAACGTGAACTGGGAAGATATACTTGTAAGGACGAAATGAAAAAACACGTTAACAACGGGAAATCAGCAGGGAGGACGGAATACGAACGGAATTTCCGGAAGCAAACTAGGAGGAGACACGCACCTACTAGAAATACTATTCAATAGATGTTTGGAAACGGAGAATATTCTGCAAAACTATACTAATACCCTCATGATAATCGATCGATCCGGAAAACTACAGGCCAATCAGTCTGCTATCACAAATCTATATATTATTCTCAAAAATAATAAGCAGCCGGCTCATTCTATAACTGGACTTCTACCAGCCAAGATAACAGTTGGGGTGCAGGCAAGGCGTTAGCACTGGGGAACACCTACAAACGATGAAAGTGCTGATAGAAAAAGCTGTAGAATACAACATACCCCTATGGCTGGCGTCTGTGGACTTCAGAAAATCTTTTGACACAGTAGAAATATGGGCACATCAGCATGGCCTTAAAAACGTAAGAATGGAATACATATCTGCAAAGCTTATAAATAGCATCTACCGAAATGCCACACTACAAATTCAACTGCGCTAAACATTGACAAAGTAAAAATAATCAAGGGAGTACGCCAAGGAGACCTAATATCAACAAGCTGAACAGAGTGAACACACTAACTGCAACGAAAGCAATAGACTGACAGAACAGAGGTATCAAGGTTAATGGCAAGAGATTAAGCCACTTAATGTTTCGGGATGGCATAGTATTGATTTGCAAAAACCAAAGGAGAACTATTCGCACACATTAGAGATATGGCAGAAAACGCATTAGCCGAAAGCGTTGGTCGGCCCCAGATTATGTGGAGGGACGATCTGAAACTAAATTGGTATCAACTAGCCCAAAACAGAGATAGGTGGATTTGGTTTTCAGCATTATGGATATAGGCCTTATATCTTCCGTAATGCAGAAAACGGCTAAAAACAAACGCTACTCCTACTGCTGCGTCTGGTTTACCCACATAAATACTGTAGGTTACAAATAGGCATTTCATATATACTAGTTGAAATTCCCGACGCCCGACGGCGTATGATGAATCAACTATATCGACAATTCCTTCTCCTATCAAAATATTACCAAGCGTAACGCCCTGGGTCTTCTTATCTTCTTCATTCTTAACTATGCAGTACAACCTGTAAGATAGCAATGAACGCAACTATCCTACTATCGACTTGTTTTTGTGCCCATTTGACAAACAAAACTCTCAATATAAAATTATTTGTCACGATATGCACTAACAGCATAAAAATCACAAGTGGTCGTCTTCAAAACATAGTGTTCAGTTGATTTGATTGGTTTGTGTGACAAATGAAACGAACCAACAATGAATGTAAATATAAGAATTGCCTATTGCAAACCAGAAAATTCCTATACTTGATTAGCGAACACAGAATTACCTCAAAGTATGCATTAAAAGTCTGAAGTCAAATCGAATAAATCGCAGTATTGCCGCCATAATATTGAATAGTGGAATTTATAAAAAAGAACACGAAACTTTTCATTTGTTAATACTAATTATGTTTTCATGCCGACCGTTATACGGAACACCCAGTGTAAGCAGTATGTTCCTTGCTCTAACATTAATATGCAGTAGACAACACCAAATAAGACAATACAACTCTACTAGTTCCATTCAGCATTTTCAATATACAGTATAAATAATTTAACCGACGCTCTCTCTGAATGTCATCAGTGCCCTTCTTCAGTAGGAAGCGCGCTTTAGTTAGAAATTGTATTATTGAAAAGTCCGCTTTTTGCGCCACCAAGCGACTACCAGTACAAATGAAATACGCTGGTGCTTATAAGTCCTGCGATGTTACAACCTGCGTGTCTGCCAAGCCCTAGATTCTGTATATATTACAAAGTGCATTCAACGTCATTCATACGTCACACGTATTAAACAGACTCACCCAGCCCTACCCACGAGGCCGCAAAATTTAATACTAAATAGGGCGGCCGCCGTTTAGCACGCGCAAAGACAAAGTAGGCATCGTTTGTCTTATTACATGCACGAAGAGAGTGACTATGGATAAAGCTCGTTTGTTTATTTTTTCCTCTCGAACCGAGATTCAATTCACACGGCCTTTTAGATACGGAGTGATATCGAAATCGTTTAAGAGCGTGTGGGCATGTTAAATATCAATCACGTTTTAAGAGGCCCTCTGAACGAGTGGAAAAAACACGCAATGTCTTGCGTTAAGAAATCGAAACGAGAGAAAAAAAAAATGCAGCCGCTTTAACTACGAGATGTGACAATTATCGTAATATAGGAGCATGTGTTCCAAATTCAGATTGACAGTTACAAATCTAATGATTACACAGAGCGGCGCGTTATTTCTGAAACACTCCTGTCAGATGTTGCGTTATGTAGTTAATCTTTGTTACTACTATGTTGTATGTCGTTCATGAAATTCATCAGAGGTGTCCATTTATGTGGTCGGCAAGGTTACACGATTAGATCTTGTATCGGTAATTGTTCAACAATTTATCATAGGTAAGAAAATTTTTGAATAAATTATGAATAAATTTTAAAAAAAGTTTTATAATTGTCCTTTTATTTAATTTGATGACTGATTCATATAATTAACAATTTTATTTCCGGCTCGCTGGTTATGTTGGAATGGAGTAACAATAAAAGTGGTTACTTTGTTAAACAACGATGCGTTAACAAAACTGGTGATTTAAATTGTAATTAGTTTCTATTATCGCAGCATGGGATTGACCCTAATGGACGAAATGGTTTTGTTCTCGCACTGAAATAATAATGATCCCATTTTGATATTGTTTAACTTTTAAGCTATCGTGATAGTATGGAATTAAATACGTTTTTACATATATGTAGTTAATCGTAAATATGCTACAGATACAGCTTCAATCTATTTTAGATTCTATTTGGTTAAGAAAATAATGTGTTATTTTGTATTTTCAATTAACTTATTATGACTATAATATAATTATTTATTCATACTATTTTTACTATATTATATACTGCTTAGAAACTACAGCACTGAAGGGTGAAAGTAATCCCAAACGGTGCTTCGGCAAAAGATCTGGAGCTAGCTCTACGTTCAGGTATCATCATCATCATCAACCAGCCATATGATTCCACTGCTGGATATACGCCTTCTCTACAGTTGACCAACGTTTTCTATTTTGAACAACTTGTACCATATTTGGGCCAGTCGCTTTAGTTCGTCTGCCCATCTGGTTCGAGGTCGACCTCTACTTCTTTTGTCCGTACGGGGTCTCAATTCCAAAAGTTTTTTGTTGCAGTGACCGTATTTGTATCGGGCAAGGTGTTCTGCTCACTTACTTGAGAGTAGCGATTTTTACGTCACTCCTGTTCTCTGTCGTATGTAGTTATGTTTGATGTGGTCTCGAAGTGAGATACCAAACATTGCGCGCTCCAAAGATGATTTTTGACATAAAGTTTTATAGAGGGAACTGAAATGCCAGCGACAATACTACAAAATATACTGAGAATATCACTACAATAGCCATTGCGTTCGGGCAAGACATATTTGTAGCACTACGTTTGGACAAGACAATTTCTATACTTTTAGTCCTGATATTACTAACAATTAGTAATACTTTTTCTAAGGAGAATATAATGGGAATATTTTGGATGATGTACGGTCACAAAATAAGATTATTTATTTTACTATTTAGAGCTAAGTACATATTTTATCAAAATAAACAGCATCATGAGAAATAATCGTTTGAAATCATATTTATTAATTTATTTGTCATTTATTATTTTATGTCATCATAAATCCACTATTAGATACTTACTTAAACTAAAAACATTCCAATCATATTAAATTTATATTCGTTGAGCTTTTGCCATATTCCACATAGAAATATTAACCGTACCAGGTATGCAAATTAGCGCCGCGGCTTTCAACATTTCCCGGGCGACTGCCAAAGGTAAATTATTAAAACCGTTTTAATTCGAGTGCGCCACACCTCTAATAACGTGACCGGCCGCACTTTATTAAAACACGTCATTTTATCTGCGTATCATCGCGTATAAATCAGCCTTTGCTCGCTGCAAATGTCACATTTCTGTGTGCATTATTAATATGGATAGTCTTGACAAAATATTAGCTCCTTATCTCCCCAGCGCATAATTAATTTTCGTGTGGGCACGGTGGATTGAAGCTTAAATTATGACTGGCGGGCGGGCATGAGCTTTCGTTTCACGTATTGTACACGCACGTGAACTAATGTTGATTAAAATGCAGCATGATTAAGTATGGATACATTGTTACTTGTCATCATAAATTAATTAATTAACAAGAAGAATATCTGGCATTGACTATAAACATATTTTACCCAATCGCACAAGAAACACTAGTTCACCTTTATATAAGAGTAATAATTAATATTAATAAAAGTGTGTTGCCTGTGACTTACTGGGCGTATGAGGGGAATTATTTATGTTATCTGCCTAGGTATGAAAACCAGGACATCCAATGTTATTTTTCATTGTAAGTACCATTAACAGGAATACACTTAAACAACGTTTTTCTAATGTCTTCGATGAAAAAAAATATTGCGGTAATTCTGCAAAGTATGACAGCGCTTTGTACTTTCTTAATCTTCCATTCATTGCCTACCTGAACAATTCCAATTTTATGCGCGCTGCAGTTATATAATAAGAAAATTAAGAACTTGAAAGCTTCTTAATTCTGTCTTTGTAGGCATGTCCCGTTATTCTAGTCCATTTTCGTATATACTCTACTTTCGCCATCACGCGCCAAAAATTGTCTTCGCCTTCTTGGGTGGCATATGAACCCGTAAAATGGATTCTTTTTACGTGGGAAGGTCCCAGTGGTGTACCATGTTCATCCTCAACTACAATTCTATACAAAAATTCTTCATCTTGGGATAAAGCAGTCAAGCCTCGCAAATTTGTCGTATGCACTCTTTTTGTTTGAAACTGAGTAGATATTCCGATTTATCTAGTAATAACTTTCACTCGACGGTTAATCAAAACTAATTTTTTAATTTAAACTGAGTTCGTGCCTCCAGGGGTCTTCCACACTTTTGGTCATCATGAATGTGTTCTCTATGCCACAAACTGCTTGCATTAGTATTTGACTTGGAAATAAGACGGGATTCTTACATACATACACTGCCACCATGCTCTCATGGATATTCTTCATTCTATTACAATCTTTCGATAACAATTCCATGGACGCTTCTGTATTCAAATTGTAATTCTATCATTTTCACCTCTTTAAACAAAATAACAAACGTTAAGCGATTGGAACCAAACTTGGAGATAAGACAATAAATTGTTACAGAAACGTGTCTGTTGCAGCAGAACCTCCAGTAACGTATAGGATCAGAAATCTTAAGCTGGCTTTATACTGAAATCATAAATAAAATTTTCAAAAATAGACTGATTATTATTTATGCTCACAAAATAAGAATATTCAATCGCCATTTAGCATAAACCCACCTTTAATCCCAACAGAGAGATTCAGATTTACAGATTTGGAGACCATTTGTGGCCACTGAGGCACTGGACCTTACCTCCTTAGATTTTTCTTATCGGGGTATTTGAAGAATAAAGTATACATTGACCATGAAGCGATGACTGGGAGAAATCTAATGTGATTTTGATGAAAACTAAGTTTTCCAGATGTGGAAGTAGTAGTGTGTATAACGATAGCATAAAAGGTATTATACATGTTTTTTACAATATGTAAGAGAATTTTTATTACTATAAATTATACATACATATATTGAAGAAAGTCTAATATCTAACAATAATAACGGTAAGCTCCAATACCCAATGACTAAGACCTTTAGCCCCCTGTAAAATTGTAACTGCTCCCAGGAAACGAGGGACGGTGCGTCCCTTTTTTTCCCCGGTTCAAGATATTAAATATCGTAATATCAATGGGAACGGCAGAAGTTGACTAACAGAATCATCTGATTATAAACAAATATTTGCTGTCAAAATCTTCAACGACTTTTTTAGTTTCTTAATATCTATACCACTGGTGTGTAACTCCCATCCCATGTATCGAAACACGATAACATCGACATGCAAAATCGGGGTCACGTGCAATAGATGATCCTGTCTATTGGACGTGACCAAGTTACCAAGTTGCTCGGCCGATTGATCAACAGATCCAGAATGGATACTACTCTATATATTTGAGAAAAAACGCATAAGGAGGAGAGGAAAAACTGCTACGATGTATTAATAGGGTATGGAAAACACTGGAGGAGTTGAGTAAAGAGTGTCGCGTGAAGACAGTGCGCAGAGGTAGGGTAGCTTCAGAACTGAAATATAGGGGGATCAGGATAATAAGTGCGGGGTATTAATTGGGCGATGACCTTTGTGAAGGAAGAGAAAGTAGATTTGTATGCTATCGAGAATGGTAGAGGAAGTAATGGAGTGCAAAGGAAGAATATATGCAGTATTTAGTTTACTGTATGGATAGGCTAGGGGTGATAGAAGATGCAGGGGAATGGAGAATTTAGCATCAATGTGGGAGTAAGAAAGTGTTGCCCTCCGAGCCTACTTTTGTTCCATTTTTATTTGCAGGAAGTGTTAAGAGGAGGGCTTGGGAGGAGATATGGTCGGAAGAACCAGGACATAGATATTAGCATATGCAGGTGTTGTAGTGCTTATGGCCAAGACAGTGTATTATTTTAAGTTATAAAATTTTTGGTTTCACTTTAGAGGGGGATTAGCAAGCATTTAGAGTGGTGACCATCAAGGCGAGAATGGCTTGCATAATTGGTAAACGATAATGGGATAGTAATTTAGGAATAGCGTGTAAGTTCTAGGATGCGTGTATGAAACCTTATTGAACGGAGTTAAGGTAGGGACTGGGGGAGTGGAACGGTCTAGAAACGGAGCAAGGCTAGTTCCTGAAAAGACTGTTTAAACAAGGAAAGGTCTAGTTACTGATGAAAAAGATGACAGTAACAATTGATAAATTAAAAGAACCATTGGTAAGAAGTAAAGTATGTTATGAATGTAAACAACTGACAGGCCTGGACAGTTATGAGGAAGAATCCATCAAAAATTAAGTACTTAAATAGTAAATTACATCGCAAATACCTTTAAATTTTAGTGGAATAAAGGATAAATCCAAGCCTAATTAATTTTTCTTAAACTGCATTAATTGCTTTTAAAGAATATTTAGTTAATGTTATTCTATATATAGGCTGTTACGTAATTCAAGGGCAATCCCGAAGAAAAGTCATATAAGACCCACTAACTATGCCCATTTACATTTACAATCGACTAAAACAATGCAATGCATTATTTTTATAATTTTATCAAGGCCTAATAAATCAAATAACTTATATGAGTCATGCAACATTGCAAGACAGTGATGAGTAGAATTCAAGTAACATAAATACGGGAATAGGCATAGATTTTTTGAGAAATCGGATGGATTTAATGCAATTATAAACACGCCTGCTATTTCTGAACCAGTGTTGTAGTCAATTGGATGCCTGTATCCTACCAGTTAAGTACTGTGCCTCTTCTAAAAGCTCAACCTGAAGATCTGTCTGTAGATAATACCCAATAAGACCGACTCTAATGTCAACCTCACCTGCGCATTGAAGTCTATATAAACGTTTAACAGTGAATACATCTGTCTAACCAGCGTGTGTATTATGGTTATAATATATAAAAAGAAAATAATGATACTGACACCCGGAGGCATCTTCCATGATATTTGTGACAACGGTTGATTTGCTAGCGTCTTACGATAGAAATCCTTGAAACCATATTCTTTATATTCTAAGTAAGGACAGGACAATCATCCTAACGTCCCGATACTTTGCGATACTAAGTGACCCACCATTCGATGGTCATGATCTTGAAGTTACTTATGATGTGGTGAATTTCGTTTCAATACTTTCTATCCGGACGAATCCATGAACTTCAGTCTGTTTCAATAACGGTGGAGAAGCTCAACGATTGTGGAAAACAACAACAGATATCCACAATATTATATAATCCCTAATAAAACGATGCAAGGAGCGCTTCATACAAAACGATAGAAGAATAACCATACAAAATAATGACAGAGGAAAAACAACGTTGAAAGCAGACAACTAAATGTTTTCATCAGAACATTGGAATCACTAACAAAACAAATTTTAAAAACATGAGAAATAGCTCAATATGAAAAAACGAACACTCAAGATTACAGAAATACAAAGATTAAACATTCAGGCAAATTAGAAAATGCATGAACTACACCTCGATAACGCCCAATTCACACATACGCGGCGTCGGGCGCAGGCGCGGCGTAGAAGAGGCGCAGGCGTGACGTTGCACAGACGATTGTGATGTCCATATGCAGTGAAGGGGTGGACATTGCACCTTATGTTTACACATGTATATATAGAGGAGGCTTAAAGCGTCGTGCCTCGAGGGCCTACTATACAAATCTCTCACCGCTGGATTGCCGAGATGGCTTATACATCTTATAAAAAGCTACCTGGAGGGAAGAACTTTCCAAGTGAAAATAGACGAGACGAGATACACAACCCGTTCCATCAAAGCCGGAGTGCCACAAGGGTCGGTTCTAGGTCCGACACTTTACAACATTTTCACCTACGACCCACCGGCTCACGAGCACGTCAAAGTCGCTTTTTATGCTGACGATACAGCACTATTCACCACGCAATATTCGAAACAATCCATAGTCCCCAAACTACAGAAAATCCTGAACAAACACTTAGAGTGGCTAGATCTATGGCGGATTAAAGTCAACGAAGAAAAAACACAAGTCTTAATGGCGCAGTCCTCTAGACGCAAAACACTGACACGACTAAAAATTGCACAAAACAGTGCAAAGTGGGCAGAGGAAATAACCTACTTAGGTGTTATCCTTGATAGACAACTAACATTTAATAAACACTGCACCACCATCAGCAGAAGAGGAAATCAACTAATCGGATACCTATACCCACTTATCAGCAGGAAAAGCAAGCTGACCCTCAATAATAAGTTACTGTTATACAAAACGATAATCCGACCTGCATTAACATATGCCGGCACCATCTGGAGGCACACCCATGCCAAGAACTTGAAAAGCATACAAACCATCCAAAATAAATGCATAAGAATGGCCACAAACGATCCGTGGTTCGTCAGCAACCGAGAACTTCACCAAGACCTAAACATCCCAACCATGACCGAATTTGTCAACAACATCGCCGAAAAAGCAATCGAAAAAATGAAATGTCACACCAATGTAACCATCCATAGCACAACCACGCACCCCCCGGGAGTGCGTAATCTACCAACAGAGACCAGACAACAACCGATGGCAACTCCATAAGCAACCAACCTATCAACCAGACAAATTCAGATACGAGTAAAAAGGCAAATGCCTGACTCAAAATAAAAATCAAGATCACAGTTTGCGTCGTGCCTCTAGCAGCGCCGGCACCGCGTCTTCGCCTCTTCGCCTAAGACACGGTAGGCGAAGAGACGAAAGGCATCACTCTTCCACGCCGCCTCTATGTAAACATAAGGTACAATGTCCACCCCTTCACTGCATATGGACATCACAATCGCCTGTGCGAAGTCGCGCCTGCACCCGGCGCCGGTTAAGTGTGAATTGGGCCTTACAGTCGAACAAGCAGTAGAAACAAACAAAAATATGAATATAGATCATTGAAACTAGAGAACGAGAATGGCAGAAACTAAACACTAACAGAGCAGAGATCTAAAAGTGATACAGCACTACAGAACTATAAAACCTTCTGAAGATGATCAGAAGTCCTCGCGGCGCTAATACTTGCAGAGATTCAACTGACTCTTAAGTATATGAGAAATAAAATAGACACATTAAGAGAGCAGTATTGCTATCGGGAATCTATTTTTAACGACAGACATTCGTTTCGTTTCGAAACAGGAACCACACTTAGTGGAATACAGTGAAGATAATAAATCTACATAAAATGGGATACCTGGCCATACGTTCAAACATTTGCCTGTCTAAAGCATGATCTGATATTGAATATACTGATGACCAAAAATACATCGCCTTCACAAAGAACTTATAGCGATATTAAACGAGGAGAACGTCAGAGTTGTGATCTGTCACCACTACTACGAGGGTTGTAAACAAAATAGTGGCAACATAGATAGTAATCAATTTATATTGAACTTACAAGTAAAATTGCATTACATTCCGTCAATATAATCATCAGCACAGTTTATTACCTTTAAAAAGGTCGATTAAGATAGATTGAGTTGTCTTGACCGCTCTGAAACACGGCACAGGTCTGTCGTCCATTTCTCAACATTAAATTGATATCGTGAGTGGTCTCTTTTCCATAGACCGCCGATGGCCTGTCCGGGAATAAAAACTTAATTTAAAATATTATTATATTATTGAAAAATATTCCCGGACATTCCATCGGCGGTCCATGGAAAGATCTCTCACGATATGAATCTGATGTAGAGGAATGGACGGCCCACCTGTGCGGTGCAATTCCGCAGTCTTTTTGCAACCATCTATATACTATAATAGAACATCCAAGCTCTCCTAAATGGGTTGAGGTGCAGTGCTACTCCTCGGTGCATAGAAAACTTACTCAAATTCTCATAGAAGCATACCCTCAAAATACGTAAGATACGCAGAAACGGACAAATAAACGGAGGACCCTCATGGGAACATGAAATATACAGGGCTTCTCAAATAAAACAAATAAAACCTTCGAAGTATAATTTAACTAAAGAAACAAAAACTAGTTATTCTATCTTCTTCTTAGTTTCTTCTTAGTTCCGGATATTAGCGATCATGATCGCGACCTTCATTTTGTCTACAGCACTATGAAAAAGTTGTCATGCCAAACCATTGGCGGAGGTTTTTAAGCCAGGAAATTCGTAATCTTCTTGGGCATCTTCTTCCCACCTTTCCTTACAGTTGTAGTATTCTATACCTATCTTTATGTCTTTATGCCTCATTATAATTATATATATATATATATATATATATATATATATATATATATATATAAATGTATATATAAAGAACAGTTTTCTTTTTGGTATTTTTGACCTTTCCACTTTTGTCTTTGTCAGCCAGGGTGTCCATTCTATAACTTCAGATGGTCTGGTAAATTATCAGACCGGTCTGTTACCCATGCAAACCAAATAAACAACTGTTTCAACCCACGCTCCGCAAACGCTACTGACTTAATACAAATGTCACAAGTTTGACAAAAGTGACGTTTAGATAGAAAAATAGGTTATATTCCCATTTATTTCAATAATTTCTAACATTTGACCCCATTTCGATGTTGTCATCTTTACCAGCACAGTATATGCAGTGATACCTTAAATATATCCCGAGTCCTTTCAGCGTTTCTCACTTATGCCCATTTGTACCTTAATTCTATGCATTTCTTGTACAATGTTGTGAATCTCTGCATCTTCAAATGCACTCCGCATATTCCAATGTTCTTCTTTATGCTGGACTCGGAGTTTTTAGTTTTGTCTAACATAATGGTGATTGTAGTAGGGATGCCCATGTAGGCTTTAATGAAGTGGTATCCCGTTGCCTTATTCATTCCACTTCTTGACTATTTCTCCGTTCTTGAGAAGGAGGATTTCTCCATCTCAGGACAATGGAGTGCCCTACCTCAGCTTACTCGTCCACCCTCCAAAGAGGCTCTTTGTAATTCTGGCAGATACTCGGTCGCCAGAAACTCGTTTGTTGTCTAACAGGGTGCACCGCGAGCAGGAGAGGTTGACATTTGGACTAGCCATTCTTGAACCATTAAACCCCTATTCTATATCTCACGGAAACTAAGAAAGAAGGACATAGATGTGGAGTGATAAATAAAGACATATATGGACTAGTGCGAATAAAGCAGGGAGAACAATAGCTGGTGTCAGAATATCGATTAATAAAAAATACCACAAGAATATGATGTGCTATAAAATACTCCTAAAACTAGTTCATATAACATCTAGCTATCAGTTAGTAGTGATATGTCAACCAATAGTTGTACCAACAAATGACGATTATAGCGGACAATCCTAAACCATTTTACTGGATCACATTAATCACAATATATGAAAAGATACTAGGATTGCATAATAACATATTACCCGCAATTATTAACATTGATAGTTAATAGTTAATAGTAATGGAACAAGGACATTCTGATTTAAATCCGATATTATATAGTTTCTCACATATGCAACGCTATTGACAATTAAATTATAAGAAAGCAATTTATACATAAAATCAAATGATAAATATTGAATTCTGTACATGTAATCCGTAGTAGATAACTCGTATATAAATGTTAAAATTACGCCGGGTAATTTGATAGGCAATAACTTGATATATTTTAAAATGCAAATAAAATGGTAGGTGTCTTACAAACATTCAATAAAATCTCCATTTAAACGCAACTTGTCAGGTAGCCGAGCGTACGAATCGGCCGATAAATTTCAACCCGACGCGACGACGGAAGCATGGTGCTTTATTAATTATTTCGTAATTTGAAACAGTTAGAATTGGACTTCCAATTACAGACACAATGGGCGCGGTTAATTAATGCGGATTAAAAAATATGACTCGGCGCAAACAGTATGGCACTTTTATTCGTAATTAATTTAAACTATTGCTTTCAACGGAATGCGAAAACCGTCATACTGAAATATTAATAATATAATAAAGAATGTAAATAATTCGTGTAATTCGTATTATTACGGCTAATTTACTTTAATGGTAATAATAAATATATTACCAGTTGTCACTCTTCATCACATTAGACACATGGTGTCGCAAATGAACTCATCCTGACGTCACCATCCACAAACACGAATGTAATGAATATGACAAAAAAAATATGAGAATACCCACGGGTTTTAATGAACGCGTGTCAGTTCGCACAAGTTATTGTCCGCTTTAATTCGCTAATGCGGCTGCATGTGAGAGAGGAGTGTCGCCCTCGAGGGATGCGCTGGACACCCCATATAAGTTTACACGCGGTCAAAGAACGAAAGGTGTTACGCAAATTGAAAATTACAATATTAATAAAACAACACGCGCGCCCTGTATTAAATTACAGAGTAGGGCTGAATTGTTTTTTTTCAGGGGAAATAGATAGTAATTTAATATTGTAATTCAGGGAATCATTCTTTGACGAAAATTTTTATTCATATACAATAAATAAAATTAATGTATTTACTCAATATAATTGTTGTGCTTTTCTAGCGCGAAAATAGCCGTCTATAGTCAATTTAACGTAAATATTGCTAGCGCTACTATTTATTTCGGTTGAAACTAAATAAATAAAACGTCTAGTTAATTTCTGATAAAAAAGAATAAAGATCAACCTATGTATTGAATTAGAACAGGGATTTATCAAAAAAATTGTTTTCGGTTAGTATTAATAATATTGAAAAATATTTCGATTTCTTAAAGATTTTAGTTTTTATTATCATGTTCACCATCTGACCAGTAAACAGTAATTACTGTATGCACTGAACCTCAACATGTACATTCCAGAATGTGTTGTTTCTGAATTATTAATGTATTAAATCTTTCAACAAATAAATCCATTTAAAATTGTAATAAAGCCAATTTTTATAATGAACTTATGTTAGCTATACGTTCTAAAGGAGTGTCTAAGATATTTTAATCCATTGTTGTTCAAAATACAAATTTGCGCTTGTACTTAATTTTTAAATAACCGATTTGGAGGTAAGTGAGTCGTCTAAGAAGATTTTAAGTACGAGCAGACTTGCGTAAGTGTAAATTTCTGTTTATAAATTATGCATATCCTTTATGATGCGAAGGATGAATATGTAGATGTATGCGAGTCCTTAGCATAAGACGTTCCCTTTATGGCCGGCACTTATAATAATAAGCTGTCATACTTCCTTGTATTGTTACGAATGGAAATGGAAAGAGCCGTAGTGCATGTGGAATGCATGCAAGTGTCCATATGGCGCGGCCCACGCATCTCAAATCAATCATTTGCATTCTGTGAATGATTGATTGCGGACCTTCCGCTATATAAAGAACAACGAATCGATGTTGCACATGTTTAGCAAATTCTGCCCGTAACAACTCCTAGCGAGTGCACACTGGTCAGAAAACTTAAATTTGTATGTAACGTATTGTTTATCGCAGCAGTATCAATGTCAAGAGCGCCACTATTTATGTAAAAGCATAATAAGGCAATTAACTGCGTACAACACGCCGTATATACACATAAATTCCCTAAATAGATTCAAAGATAAATAAAACTATAACCTTTTTCCCGAAACGAATGGTTTGTTGCACCTATAATTTTTACTATCTGATAACTGCCGACCTGCCACGCATAACTCAAAAACCGGACTAATTAATTACGGTTCGGATTGTTAATTATTTTCGGATTCTTTTACTCATTGCAGGACTGGACGTGGCACGAACCTATTATGACACCAAGCACAATTTCCGATAGATTTATAATCATATGTATATGACTGATAGCTTCATTAAGAGGTACATAGTAGTAATAATAAAAATTATACAATACTTATTCATGATATAAAGTAACTAGATGAAATGAACGACGTACGACGAAGTATAATGAATGAATTATCTCGATAATACTTATAACAAACATTATACAAATTTCATTATTGAAACAAAGTAAACTTAACATGCTACACAATATCCTTCTGAATTTCCCATATTTTTGTAAAATGAATATTTTATATGAAAAAGGTTGAAATACACATTGCATTAATTGTAAAAAACAAATTTTACGTATAACTTATAATAATATCTTCCAAACAAACAAAAAAAAAACTAAAAAAACGTCTGGGTGGGAATTCGAACCCGCTACTTCGATTTCGTCTTCGTTTTTATATAATAAAACTAGCTGAAATTCTTATCGTCCGACGGCGTATGATCAATCTCGTCAACTCTGAGAAGAATAGTATAGAAATAGTCACACGGGCTGTGGCTATTTCTATACTCTTCTTCTCATTACATTGTCAAACGTAATATTATGAACCCTAATTCTTCTCCTTCTAGCTTGCAGTTGCAACTTCTAAGATAGCAATAGACGTAAATATTTTACTATCTCATTTTTATTCCCATTTGACAAACACAACTGTCAGTAATAAAAATATTTGCCACGTCTTGCACTCACAGTACAAAAATCATAAAAGACAGGTCGGTCGGCTTCATAATATATCTTCGTTTTTATATTATAGGGATTATTTAAAAAATGTTCATATTCATATAATCCATTTCAATAATGACCTAATTTTTGTATTTATATTATTATTGAAATCGATTATATGTACCTAAATTAATTATGGAATTAATAAAAATATTTTATTATAACCTTAGTTCCAATTATTTTGATACAAAGTAAAGAGTATTCTATTAAGTATTTTATTTAATTGCATACTTTGTACTGATTTTTGTACTTGTAAACCTTGTGGTTTACATTTATTTTATTTTATTTGAAATAGAATTATATGTAAAAATTACTATCTAAAAAAGATAAAAAACAGTATATCAACACGAATTATATTATTATTACAACCTATATGAACATAAATAGGAGAATAAATTAAAATATTTTGTTCTACCTTTGTAAAAGATGTTTACTTGTATTTATTTTGGGTGTAATGACACTATTAACTCCTGATATTTTTATATGACTTTAATTAATTTGTTTACCAGCCTTGTGTTTTCTTCATACTCATATTTTCAATTTGATTTAGCAACAAACTCTTTGTACGAAATATACAGTCAAAGTCATTTACAAACAGAGTAAGCAAATTTGCGTGCGATTGAATATCCGAGAAACAATATTTAGTGTTAAATAAATATACATTGGCTAAGAATCATCTGAACTTTGATTGTAAATTATAATTCTGATTGGAATCAATCAATTCATTACTCGAATATATTAAAGTTCAACCAGTAATACAATTTACGAATGATATTTATAATAATATAATAATTAATTCAACCAATAAAATATACCTTTATAGTTATAGAGTTTCTATTTGTTTTACAATTCAACACATTCTTTAAGGATAAATTGCTACAAATGGACAATCTATAATGGTTCATTTCAAGCTATATTAAAATTATATCAATCAATAAAAATAATCATTAATATCAAAAGATAAATATGGCTATAAAAAGTACATTTGGTTTCAAATTATTATTAGCTGTAGATTATATTTTATAGATCAATTAAAAATGTCCGAACGAACCATCGTGTAAATCGTTAATCCACTTTACTATCTTAATATAAATTAAGTCCTTCAATGATAATTCCCTAATTTGATTGGTTTTTAACGGCTTGTAATGAATTTGGGTTTTATGGTCGGTCAATAAAGGAATCATTCTGTATACAATTTTATAATGTTTAATGCTCTTTTTTTATACTATTAATAGATACCGATATTTGGTATGGATTTTTCTATGGTTACAACGCAGCAGTAAAACGTGATAATTTATGGTGCTATTTTTTCCAGTGAGGCGTTAATGCGATGTTACCAAAACGGGACGTGGCAACGTTGTCTATACATTTTTGGAAATTTTGTTTATGGTTGTGGCTCGATAAAGTGCACAGGGAAGCTAACAAAAAAATATATAAATTAGTCTCACCGTGAATGGTTTACAATTCGCATTCCGATACATGTAATGGCCGCTATTTTTAGATAAGCGAGCATAAAATTTCAAATACATGCAATCGGATCTATTCTGTAAATGGGCACAATCATTTACGAACTGGTAATAAAAGCAAATGTTTGCGCTGCAAAAAATAGAACTATAATTCTCGGTCGGGTGCTATATTTGTTATAAAAGTGACTGGAGACGTGTTATGGACAAGTTTTTGAAGAAACGCGCTATACAATATTATTACAAAGGAGATAACATTATTAGATTATATATTATTTTATAGTCTAGCTATTCCCATGTTTTATAAAAATCTAATCATTTGTTATAAATATCTTACAAACCAGTTTGAATTTTTATAACTTATATAGCATATGTGTGTTATGATTCAATTTAAAGAATTTTATGATTTTACATTGCATAATTTGATATTTCTCAATTTTGATTTTTAATTTTGATGATAAATGATTTCAAAATCCTTCGATACATATTTGTTACTTTGCTAATGAATTTAATCTTTTATGTAAGGATTTGGTATTTTCAAATATTAAAAATTAATTTATTCGTTATGCGTCGGGCAATGAGCATTTCACCCTCTTTCAAAACTACATATTTATTACGAAAACAAAATAGAAATTCAGAACCTTAGTGGATTATAGCGTAGCATGTGTCGCTTATAACCTGGAGCCCTTGGTTCGATTCCCCAATCAAGGATTTCTTTTATTTTAATAATAAATCTTGTTCTCTAACTGCTATAACTAAAGGTATGTAATACAATAATAATAATAATAATAATAATATATATATATATATATATATATATATATATATATATATATATATATATATATATATAACTATACGATATCAAGCAATAATTTTCAATTCTAACTTGGAGAATGAAGATCGATTCCTTAGTGGGAACTGTATATGGTATATGCTGCATCCAGGTCAACTTGCGTCTTTGATTTGTACCTCGATTGGTTCTTTATTTAAGCGTCTCCATTGATCGTTCATCTAGCTTCCATCTCTTTGTTTGTATTAATGCGCACCTCTTTTGTTTTTGTGTGCGTTGATGTTTAGGCCTGCTTTAGAGGCTTCCTCTATCAGTCTGAATGTCGCTCAGTTTATGTTTTAGGAATACTAGATTGTCCGCATAGCCGAGGTTCTCTAGTCTTTTGATTCCCCACACTATTCCTCTCGCTATGTTTTCTTACATTTCTGGAGTACTGTGTCAAGTACTATGATGAATAGCAACTGGGACAGACTATATACTTGTAGTATCCCCGCGTTATTGTCGATCAGCTTAGACAGTTTGTGTGTGTGTTTCACTTTATGATATTGATTTATGATGTTGATATTGATAAATTCGTGATGCATGCTGTCGCACGATTTTCAGAATTTCGGTAACTTTACTATTATGCCCGTTTTCCATTCTGTGACGTAAAGTAAATTAAAATCACATTCAATTTTGCAATATGAATATTTACAAATACTACACTTCTACAATAATCGCAGAGCTGGAAGAAGGCGAGGTTCGCCGTGCTATGGCTGGACGTACTATAGCTTTACTCTTGTTTCCTGCATCGCTAGAATGCATCGATGGGGTGAACTTAGTTCAAAGGGAAAACCCTTTGTTCTAAGCGATACTCTAATGTTGATGCATCTAAATGTAGAGTGACCATCAATAGATCACTAACTCAACTAAAAAATTCGTACTAAGCCTTTTATGACAAGGGTTGCGATGCGATCGATATAAGTGGGCGCTTATATAAATGAGCCTGTAAGAATGCAAGTGGCGTAAGTAACATTTGAAATATTTTGAAGATAAGAAGATTTTGCGTTTAGTATTTATGTAACTCGACTTAAGCATTAGCAATTTTATTTATGAATAAACTAAGTCTGAACCTGCGCCCGTCGATTTACATAAATACCAAACCCAAAATCTTCTGATTTTCAAAACAATTCAAATCTGACTTACACCACTTTCATTCTCATCGACTCAAATATAAGTAGTAGAGTAATAAATATTTTGAAATATGTAGGTCGGCGACGGTTTAATTGTCGTTATATTGTTTGGCATCTTTCCTTTGGCTGATTGGATCCCATATATCTTTACATAACCAATCTATGGATCCGCTGCTTAGGTCAAGATTCCCATTACCATTGTCCATTGGTTATCTGTCTTCGCTCAATTCGGCTTTGTGTTCCTCGTGTTTCATTTTGACATATTCTTGGAATGTTTTGGACGTCTGTGGGTCTTTTAGAGCTTCGATTTTGTATATCCCTTCTGTGCCCTACCTATTCTACATTTGGTTTGGGTACTTTTAGGCATAGAGGTGTAAAAACAAGGTGGTGGTCACTTGAGATGTCTGCTCCTCGGCGGTTTCGGAGTCTAGCAGGGACTCTCTCCATTTCTTTGTTATCATAATGAGATCTTTTTAGTCCGTCCGTCCACGAAATGCCGTAACATTATCTGTGTGGAAAAAGGTGCCCGAACATCTCCCTGTTGTTTGCGGATCCCATCCCATGCTTTTCAATGAATTGCTCCCTGTTGCTGTTTCCGCCTCCCACTTTATCGTTTAGGTCGCCGATTCCTATGTCTTGCTTTCTTATTTGTCATAGGACATCGTTTAGTTGCCCAAGAAGTTGTATTTCTTTTCTTTGTGCGACGGTGGGTGCGTAGCATTGGACAATGTTGATGCATCTTTCCTTGGTGTTGAATCTTGCTGTAATGATCCTTGAAGATACCGCTTAATAGGAGGCTGCTGTTTGCCTTGCTGCTCAAGAGTAGTGTTACTCCGTATTATGCATCTTCACCTCTTCCTGATTGCAGTATGGTTTCCCCACTTCTTACAGTTCCATTCTATCTATATAGGATTTCGAGTTTGTATTCCTGTCCGATTTTTGCCAGTTTTTCTGTCTCGTTCATTGTTCTGATGTTCCATGATTCTATTTGTGTCCGGTTTTTCACAGCAAGGGTCGTGATCGTTTTTCAGTTCTATCCTAATATGGTATTATCCTTCAACATACTCATGCCACCAGGATTATCGAGTGATGCCCTCCATTGGAAGTATATTCTCACGGAATGTTTGAGATATCCAGTCCAATCTTATAAAATACATAAGCGCGAATTCACTTCTTGGCAATCTAGATTTAGATCTTGTCAGTCTCATACTCTCATCAGTGTAGCTCAACTAGTGAGGATGAATTCTCAGAATCTCAAGTGGTTTATAGACAAAGTAATACAGTTTCTGTAGAGAGAACGTTAACAATGAGTTAACAACTCATAACTCGTCTGTATACTCGTCGTCTCATAAGTATAAGCATCGCCAACTTCATCGGGAGCGAAGCAGTCATTAATGCAGCTGGAAATGGTAAAAGCGGCCAACGAGAAATAAATTGTGTTTTTTGCCAGTGTGCTAAGTTCAGTTGAGTTATTCAACCTCTGATTCTTTTTTTTAAAAATCATTCTATAACAGGTCCGCACCTTCAAATAGTATGCAGAAAGGTTGATCAAGATCGACGTACCTTCCAGAAGAAGTGACGAGTGAAGAGTCAATTTGTCTGATATGTAATGAAGCCGTTGCGATTTGAAAAATTCACAGGACAACTTAGAAGTGACCGAATCAAGATGTTAAA
Organism: Lordithon lunulatus; assembly: GCA_963942505.1. Taxonomy (NCBI): domain Eukaryota; kingdom Metazoa; phylum Arthropoda; class Insecta; order Coleoptera; family Staphylinidae; genus Lordithon; species Lordithon lunulatus. Next base: position 49,444,536 of record OZ012666.1, on the reverse strand, counting down.
AAAGAATTTTACCGGTCAACAAAATATTTTTCTTAAATGCAGTGAGAACAAGCAGAAGATATGCAATTCGTAGGAAAGTGGCGTAACATTCGAAGCCATGCTCAATAGGCGAATTTGTGAAAGAGTGCTAATAGAAGTTGCAAATATATTGTGTCTAGAAAAAGGTAAAAAGAACTGTCAAAAGACGAATAGATGCAATGTCAGACAATATAAAAGTCGCTCTTGGTTCGCCAAAATGTGTCGCATTATTATAGCATTGGACGAAAGCACTGATATTACTGATACAGCACAACTAACCATATTTATTCGTGCAGTCGACCAACACTTAAAATAACTCGAGGATTTGCTTCCACTTGGACCAATTAACGACACTACAAGGGGATTTTAAAAGAAATTCTTAATGTTTTTAGTGTTTTAACTAGAATGGGCAAACTACAGATGGAGCTCCCGCAATTATAGGAAAAATGTGGGAGTGGTATCTAAAATAAAATAAGAATATATTAGAGAACTATAAGAACTATAAGAGAACTATTAAGACTAATAATCTACTTACATTTCTCTGTATTATACATCAAGAAAACTTTTGTGCTAAAACATTAAAATATACACACGTAATGAAGACAGTTGTTTCATGTGTAATTACATTAAATCAAGAGGTTTGAATCAACGTGAGTTCTACTTGGACTAGGGAATAGAATACGCAGACATAGGTCATGTCCTAACTACTAGCGTTGATTCAAGTATTCTAAGTACTACAATCAACGCTACACATACTGACGTCCCGCTGTACTATTAGTATGAGCGTGACGTCAGCATGTATGACTACTAGTAACTAGTAGTAGCCAAACGGACAGAGCCATAATTTTTTAGTGTGAAATTCGCTGGCTGAGTAAGGGCAACATGATAAAGCGATTTAAAGATAAGAAGTGAAAAGTTAAAAACAAAAATACATATGAATATGCAGAAACAAGGACAATTTGCTCATGAGCTACTAACCTATGTGAACTCTTTTTAATGAAATATATGACGGAAAATACATATAACTTTCCGACCCTAGCTGCTCACACAGATTTCGATAAGAATGGCATAGTACAGGATCTCTCATTAAATATAGAATTAACATCCAGATTTGAGGTACCGTTCACTTGAACTTTTATACATTCATGTCTCTTTTTGATGTGAATATGTAGTATGTGGAAACGTTGCTTCAAATGGAACTAAACTCGAGGCAAATGATTTTGTGAAGTCAGTTTCGTGAGGTGCCTCTGCAAGACATTTACATGCGATATCTTACCAAAGATAAATATCCATTTAGAATATTTGTGGAGGATCTTGGGTAAAATTTAAAAAAACTTGAATTGCTAGTTAAATATTATCACTATTACTGTAGTACTAAATATTGTAAACAATATATGTTTGGATTGGAATGTAATATATCTCTTATTATTATTGCTTTAGTTTATTGTGTGTTGAATTATAATGGTAAATAATGTCTGCATACATTGTCTACAAGTAATAACCAGTACAAATTCTTCTATTAATTATCAACAGAACATTACACAACTAACACAACAATGTGCAATGGATATATTATGTATATGACCGACATAAGTATATTTTTAATAGAGTCTTTTATATACAGTAAATATACATATATCTACAATGTAACTAATATGCAGCTGTAAAATACAATTATTTGAAAATGCACTGAAATACTTTAAAATTTACATACAAATATAGTTATCTAACTAACCAAAACAATTTATTTTAACAGCTGTGGCGGTAGGGACTAATGACCGCGTATCGGCCCTATGGATTTTTTTCTAGGTACATTTGTCCAATTGTTATTCATATAAAAGATTATTTTTAATAAAATATACCATTACAAAAATATTAAAAATCGTTGATTATGGATAAGGGGAACTTTAATATATAATATTTCATTGAAAAGTATAAAAAAAGTTTAGCTTGCTTGGATAAATTCCGAATTTAATGTTCAGTATATATAGAAATTATGAAAATATAAAATTGGAAAAAGAAAGAAATACATATAATCTTGACATTACAAGAAAATTCAAATTTTAATCAACTAATAAACCAAACGTTGTTTTTTATTCAATGCTAACATAATATCTTGACACCCGATATTAATAAAATAATCAATGATATAGCTTCAATAATGATACTTAAATATTAGAATTATCTTCAATAGAAACAAATTAAAATCTTTGAGTTTGCTGCAGAAGTTTTCTATGTTGCTATGGTGTTGGGAAAATAATAACTATATTCCGGTGTGTCAAAAATAGTGTCATAAAAACAGGGAAAGATATAAAAAATTACAATTGGGTAGTAAGACGGGGTTTCATAGAATTCGATTCAACATGCTGGAAAAAAGTTCAGAAACATAATGATGAGGAGCTTCTATAGGTGCTTTCGTTTAACATTACTAATCGCCTCGTGGCGTGCTCTATTTGCGGCCGTGCGCCGGTTGTAACAGAATTGTGCACATCGGCAGCGATTTGCATGGTAAATAGAACAAGAGACAATAAGCTCGGAGTCGCGCACAGTGATAAACGAAAACAGCTAATGAATACTATAAACCAGGTTGTATTTCAACAACAAAAAATATGAAATAGCAAACATTCTCTAGTTTTTACAACAGTAGAAGCAATTCAAAAATTATTTGCACCATCATACCCAAAAATTCAAATACTTCTCACCTATGGCGCAAACAACAAAAATAAGTAGCCAGAAATTGTTTTTTTTTATCGATGAATCAAGACCGCAACGAACACGTTGATAAATTACAGATATTGTGGACTATAACGCGTACGTTCATTTGCATAAATACCAAACGCAAAATCTTCTCCTTTTCAAAACAATTCAAATGTTCGAAATGCAAATGTATGAATAACAACCAATATTTTTTAATTTTTAATTTCAGTTTTTTAATCTGGTTTCAACCATACACAATTTTAAATAGGTTATATATGAAAAAAAAAGAATGACGGTCTTAAGCTAAAAAAGTAAAGACGAATGAAATTAACAGACTAATCTTAGTTATCGGGATTAAAGAAAATATTAAGGCTTAAAATTCTAAAACAAAACAGTGTATTCGCTTTGACGTTGTACAAGCGAAGTGTTTATTGCGTTTTTAACTTCCTGTAGACAGTACGAGTATTTATATTCAAAGAATATAACTTTTAATGATGATTGGGTATGGCGATCGAGGTAGAACCCATCAAGAAGTATGTCGACTTTTCAAAGACAAATATCCTGATCAGCAATTAAGCCAATCCGCAGCCAGTAGAATAAAAAATAAACTTAGTGAACACGGTACTGTTCTGGATCTTCCAAAAACTGGCCGCCCTGTGACAACATTAACCGGAGATATGCAGCTTAATATATTACTGGGCCCCTAATCTAACTCCACTTTCTGTAGAGGCACTTAATAAACATGGTATACAAAAATCGACATAACATTTTAGAGGATCTTAAAAAAAGAATTCGGCATGAGTGTAGGTTACTAACGCCTCAAATGCTTCAAAATGTGGTGAATGCATTTTATGACCATCTTGGGTATTGTCAGATGGTGCAGGGTCATCAGTTTGAATATTTATTGTAATTTTCGATCACTTAATTTTTTTTAACCCCGCTAACTAGGATTAGTCTGTTAATTTCAGACTTAAAACCTAGAAAATTGCGAGAATAATACAGTAACTATATTTTGAGTGATAAATTTCCATTTAATTCTAAGGTGGAATATTAAAAACGGCGTGACAGCCAACAGTCCTCTAAATTTATAAATGTTGTTATGAGGGCTTTAAAGTGATGTTATGACACACTTTAACGGACTGTATTTTACGGACTGCAAGCGCTCCTGAAAGTAAGCACTTTATAGAGTATATACATTTTTTTATTTATTTTTTATTAAAAAAGTAATATAAAATAATACTAATAACAGTCTACAATTACATATCGGATAACGTTTAATTAAATGTTTAGATTTTGAGAACTAACCAACAATATGCAAACCATATCTCGTATCTGATATTTTTCATAACCTCCTCGTATTCCATGAACCAAATCTTGGGTTCCACAGATCTACTGTAACTATTCCACGCATTCAAGTAAATAACAAAATAGTAAGTCTTACGAGAGGCCATATGCATATCCATCTATTACTTTTAGCCAATAAAAGTTAAATCTCCGACTATTAAGCAACAGCAATAAATATTTTTTGTGGGGTAATATTAGTAGCATATAATCTCAACCTTATACTAATGAATTGCAAAATCACATTAAGTGCATGCAATTAAAGGAAGCTATTAATTTGTAGCGATTAATTAATCGTCAATTGCGGCCATCGATCTTGCACAGTGACGGCAATTAGCAAATGAAAATGTGAACGTACGAAATTTTATTGGCACGATCCGCAAAAACATTATTCAGGAAGTGAAGTGAACGTTTTCCCAGATACATCGCCGCTGCAAGGACACCGGCAGCTCGGGGCCCTGCAGATTACGTCAACGTTGCACAAGCCTGACATATACCACACCGCTTCATTATAAAATTGCATCAATACCACCGTTGCATAAATGCATCTCTGGCGGATGTGTGATTGTTCTGACATTGAGCGCCGCAAGTTTGCTGAAAAATATCCGCGGCCTTTCGTTGTTTAATCTAAGCTGCACTTGCTCTATCTAAATGAATCGCGCTTGACACCTTCGCGGGTATTCAAAGCCTCGAAGAGTAGTTACACACCTGCTTATCTGCATAATTAATATTTATCGGTGTGCAATTATAATCACTCTCGTGTGATTGGTTTAGCACCGCCATAACTTACGCAATATTGACAAGAAGGTGTTGTTTTATTAGAAGCAGCCCGTTGTGTTTGGGTGTGTGTCGGAAAACTCCGCGGACACTCCTCAGCGGTCGAACAAAAAACAGCATTGCCGTCTCACTTTAGTTGCAATAATTAGCTGTGATAAATGTGTGATTATAAATGTAGCTTGGCCAATCCAGGGAGAACGTTAGAGTTAATGAGGTGAGAATGTTGCGTGATGGGCGTAGTTTAGAACTTCTGAAGATCAAAGTGCACAATTGCTATTAGAATAATATATGTAGGGATTATATTACTAACAAAGTCTTATTTATTGCGAGCCTTATAAGTTTCATATTTTATTAATACTATTCAGACTTCATTATTCCAGCTCTGAAGACATTTTCACCGCTGTTTATGTTTTAATTTATAACATATGCAACATTAATTATTGTGATATACATTTTTAATATAATATGGTACAATTTATTCATTCTCTATTATTTTTTATTGAAATATAATTAGGTGTTGGATAGTTTTGCAGCAGACGATTATCTTAATTATGCTGCATTTATCTTTCCAAGAAAATGAAGATCTCACATCTTAAACGCCACGTCAATGCCTAACGACTGCTACATCAATTAAATGAGCATTGATGTATTGTCGCAATCTCATTAAATCGGGCTTAAGATGAAATTATGTTCGAACAATTTAGATAGACAAATCTGTCCGTCGCGAACAAATACGACTTAACGCTGACGCGCTTACTAGACGCTATTAATCACCCGTCTTTTTTTACTGTGAAAGCGACACCTCCATTATAAAATCGGTTGTCACTGATAGTAATTATTTAGATTGAATTTACATTGTCAATCTGCATAACATTAAATAAATAAACTGATATTGATTGATTGTGTACAAAATATTTCCATGGGCGTATCCGACTTTTTGTAGTGATACACTTTTAATCGCAGGTTCATTTGTATAAAATATATTTCGATAATCGATAATCGATAAAAGATCTAATATACTATCGATATATACAAGAAGTAGCATTGAATATGCATGGATTGGGATTGTATTAATTCAAATTTTATTTTTCTTAATTTAGTAAGTTTGTATTGTATTATTTTGTTTTGTACATTCAATTGTTTTTGCAATTCTTCCTGTATTTTTTAAATTGGATAGTTATTGTTCGATATTATCTATAAAGATACATAACTTAAAATAGTTCTACATGTAAATTATTTATACAGGCTGTAACATGAAGTCATCTTTACAGAGGCATATGCATTGGTGGGAATTAAGAAAAATATAATAATCATTTGTTGGACGGAAATACAAAATTTAGGGCTAAAATATGTGTCTCCATCAGAGTTATTTGGTATTATTCGGAATATTTAAATGTTAATAAGTGTCATAATTACTAGTATATATGGTTTTCACACAGCAACGTAATGTTTGTATCAACGTTTTAAAAATGGAAAAGGCTCATTGAAACCAACGCTACTCAGTTTAACAAGCTTATCAAACTAAAGTTAGCGAAAATTATATTGCCTGGAGGCAAGTTAATATTAATTTAGTGTGAAAAGCTTTACAATATTCTACCTACGTAGTTCCATGGATATTTAGTAACACATATAACTTTTGTTAACTACGCTAGGTTAATTAAGTAACATAATACCACAACTTTAATATGGGGTTATTAAAGATTTTTAATTATAACATGGCCAATCCTACAAATATAAATGATTAAACAAAATTCAATTTACTTTTAATTGATACTACCATATAGTTTTTGTATTCGTCGAATGTAATCAAGTAAGTTTTATATGATCCAAGTTGCTGGTTCTTTCGAAAACGACAAATATAAACGTCCGACCGTAACATTCTTCGGGTATCTCGTCGAGCATCTGGAGGGAATTATAAAAATTAATGTGCATTCTATGAAACGAATTCTGCTGCGTAAATATGTGGGTTATTAAAAGTCTTCCCGTCATCTCTAAATATGAATTTTACGAATTGGAATGCGACCGTTGCTCCTTCTCGAAACTAAACGAGATTTAAATGTGCATTTATATTTTTTAGAATTGCAATTTGTTCTTTATGTATGGAGTTTATCGAATGCTTTTGACATATTCATTTATCAAGTGAATTATTTATAAGAAATACTTTGTGAACTATCGTACATACAACTATTTAAATTTAATAAATTTTCCAGAAGAATATTTAATTCCAAATATATTTCATGCGGTGCTTCCTATTCCTTATACGAATTATATTCCGTGATGTCCTTAACCGTGAATTGGATTATCCTAGATTCGTCTAAAACCTTAAACAAGTTTCTAGTTTCAATTATTCGTGTGCCATGTTCATGTCGTACTATTGGTACTATGACCAATCACGTCTTTCATCATAGACATGCGCAGTATGTGATTAGTCGTAGTACGAAGTGAACATAGCATATGAATAATTGAAACTAGAAACTAGTTCAAGTTGAATGTAATTCATGTTTTAGTCTATTACTATTTTCAATTTTCTCAAGTGTTTCAGGAAATTTGTGTGGATTTTTCTTCTATCTTTACTTCTGCTTGGTGTGTCGTCTAGGTTTCAAATTCACTGGGAATAGGTTATTTCGTTCCAAGTCTGGGTGTGGTGTGAGGCCGCTACGGCCCCAATTGTATGTAAGTAGAATGAATGTTGATTGAATTGTATGAATATGTGTGTGTATGCCAACACCACACAGCTGTCGGTGCTTAGCCAAGAGTCTGCACAGGAACAAACGGAGCCAGATTAGTTTGCTCCTTCACCGACATCTGATCTGACAAAGCGGACTCGATACTGTCAGTGGACATGTCTCGTTTGCAGCGGGTACGGGGACCTAGGCTTAATTGCACGGATAGAGTGAAATGATACATGCACAGGAGATAGTGTCTCTAAGTTAAAGGTGGGTCAGTCTATGTTCAAAGCTGGATGGCCAAGAGAAAGCATTAGTCAATAATATGGCGGACTCCAGGAAGTGTTGTACCTTGATTTCACAAACTTTCCCCTGCTACTGCGGGGCTCTGCCAGGAGTGACCCTAGCTACTCGTGGGACCGAATGATGAATAAAAGTATGGAAACAAAAGGTGATGACGAAAGGCATAAATATGCATGTGATAACAGAAAAGGAGGATGAACCCCTACGGAGCAGTGACAAAGAACTGTAAAATTTTAAGTGTCCAAGGACCCCCGCTGCCAAAAGATAAAATACCTCATTAAGTCAGGCTTATCGGTAGAAGAAAGCCCCTAAAGGACTCCTAGGGCAAAAGAGCTAAAGATCATCAACACGGGCCCCAAACACACAACATGGAGCGAGGTAAAGAGGCTGAACGGCATTCATGGATTACAACCAATCATCCCTCGGAGACATACAGCTAATTGGTCACCTCTGTAAAGGTGGGAATACCTTAAAAGGCTTCTCAGATAGCCTAATGGCAGAGGAGCAGACCAAGTATGTACAGAAAGCCGTACTGGATGCCATAGTCGGCGGGGAAAAGGGACAATTAAATCTCGCTTTTCTGCAGGCGCACCAGCGACCAGGATGCCTTGCATTGACCTGTGTAAAAAGGGAGACGGCGAACTGGCTGAAGGGTCTAGAGCAGCGGTTGCCAAAGTGGTGGTCCGCGAGAAAATTTCGCTGGTCCGCAGAAAAATGTTGATATATTTTTAAAAAAGTTTGATATATTTAAACCATCTTTTAATTGTTTTGTTTGTAAAATTTTTGTTTATTTTATTATGGTTTATTAATAAAGCTTTCATAACTTGGTTACTATTAATAGTTTCATTTTATTAACTAGGTACATTTTATGTGTTCTTTGATCACAATTTTTTTATAAATATATTTAACACTTAAAAAATCTTATTAGTGGTCCGCGGGATTTAAATTATGAATTAACTGGTCCGTGAGGTCAAAAAGTTTGGCGACCGCTGGTCTAGAGGCCCAATTTAAGTCTAGGGAAGAAGCCGATTTGAAGGTAGAGCCGAAATGCCGTATCCGGAAATCACATGGATTCATCATTACAGGAGCCGATCCAAAGAATCCGTGCCCTCATAGAAAGTCAGAATGACCTGAGCACATCCATGTGGAGAGCTCTACGGAGAAATCCAATAGGCCCAATGCTGGAGGTAACTTTCTCAGTTGACTCAGGGTCGACTAACAAAATCAAAGTTAACGGCGAAACAGTCAACTATTGTTTTGGGCAGGTAACTCTGTGTCGAAAGAGCCCGTGCTGGCTCAGAGACGGCAAAAATAATACCGATATCGGGTCAAAAGGACATAAAGGCCGCAAAAAAACAAATGATGATAAGGTGTAACCAAATCAACCTCCATCATTCAAAAGCGACATCTGGTGCCCTGCACTGAAGCTTTAAGAGAGAACAGGTTGGTATGGGCTTTCTGCAGAAGCCACAGGGGCCAGATAAAAGGCCTACCAACCGACGTCTGTAAGATGGTCTACGATACTAACTGTCCCAAACCAAGAGCAGTCCTAATGCTTAGAAATGACTTAAAATGTGTACCTGCTCCAGAATTCACTACGGGAGACCAGGCAGTGGCAACGGCGGAGATTCCAAGAGGCAAGAGGCAATTTCATGGCCTCAGCTTACTATCCAGGTGACGAAAACCACCCCCGTCCGAGTAAACAAGACGCCTCATTGAGTGGTACAGAAAGGGTAACAAGCACTACATCCTATGCTGCGATGCGCATGGTGCACATGGTGCGGGGCTGCAAGGACGACAACAATCGAGGTAAGGGACTGCTTGAATATGTATGCACCAATGACGTTTAAGTTATTACCAGGGGTTATAATTGCAATCAGAAGGAAGGTTCTTCTTTCATCTGACTCTAGCTTGACATTTGCTGGGGTTGCAATTTAAAGTTGGGGTGTATCCGACGAGCTCACTATCGGATCACCCAAAGATTGTTTTTAACCTGGGTGATACGTTTGCAGTGGAATGTAGAAATCTGAGGAATACTGATTAGGACCTTTACAAGGAATCCCTCAGATCAGAAACCGAGGGGCTAACTACACTATAAACACTACGTTCGAGCTAGTGGCGACAACGTCTCATCTCAAGGGAGTTATGACACATGGGCTGTCCGCTCATACAACAAGTTCTCTCTCGAGATGTTCGCCGGTGGAACGCCGAGCTTGGCGGACTACGCACAGTTGTACAACCAGCCTTCAACAGTGCCAAAAGGACAGGTAATTGGAACGCCGACAAGACGGCACTGACCGAATACATAAAAGAACTGAGAAGATCTAAGCGAAAAACCTGGAGGTACTTCTGTGAGGAGTATATCACCAAAAGCAAGGGTATATAATGTACTTGCGAACTCAACCACACGAATGAAATAGGCTTATTAAAGAGGGGGTCTTTAATAGGCCTATTTCAGGTATGCCAAAGACCCTGAGGAAGGTCTAGATGTTTTAACACACACTTTCCGGGGTCAAGTATAATCTAATATAATATAGTAACATGTCGACAACCCTATCCCACCAGATACAGCTAAAAAATGGCCGGTAAATATTTACCAGACACATAGTTGTATGGGTTGTAAATAGCTTCAAACTCTACAAGTCGCCAGGGCCGGATGGTATCTTTCCCGCAATGCTGCAGAAGAAAATCGACCTGATCGCCAGCTTCGGCTCACATACATACCATGGCATGGAGCCACTAGGAAAGGAATTGATGATAATAATATAGAATGGATAGAAGATATGCTAAAAGACCTGAAAATAACCGCAAGACTGGAGGGAGCACCTCGAATAATGGTCGTGGAGAAGGGATGTCCTCAGGGTGGGGATTTATCATGTCTACTGTGGTGTCTCACTCTACACAACGCCATAAAAGAAATGAAGAAAATGCAGATAGACATACTAGGAGTACAAATGAGGTGATCTGGGATAGGAAAGTGTTGTATATGCAGATACCAGGTTTATTATGTTGGAAATGAGGACGCTAACCATTAAAGTGGAGTAGCAGTTATAATAGCAAAACACTTTGCAAAGTTGGTTAAAACTGGCGTACCAATATCAGTCAGAATATATTTTTTACAACTCAACTCCAAATCGCTTTGACGCACATTGTTGGCATCTACTAAGAGGGGACCTCGTTTTTCCGAAGGCCAACCCGGCAACGAATGATGCGCTGTCGACCAAGAAGTTCCTCCATATTATTAAAGAATTCTATCATGTTTGGCGACAACTCGCCACCAAGATATATATATATATATATATATATATATATATATATATATATAATAGAGCACCCTATTACCCACGCCCGTCGTGACCAATTTCACGCTAGTCACCTGCGTCCGTTTCGCTGTCTTCCCCGTCACAAGACGTTTTACAAATATCTCGATGATGCCCTTAGTCAAAAAAAATATCACAAAACACAATAGTTATGGGTGATTTTAATTCCAAAGTAGGCATAGGACGCTGCCATTACATAATAGGGGAAGCTTGGGAAGCAGGAATTAACGTGGTGATAGACTTTTCCAGTTTTGTCAGGAATACAATTTTGGGATAACAAACACTCACTTCAAATTACCCATTAGAAGTTCTCTCTCGAGATGTTCGCTGGTGGAACACCGAGCTTGGAGGACTATGCACAGTTGTACAACCAGCCTTCAACAGTGCCAAAAGGACAGGTAATTGGAACGCCGACAACGGGGTTATGTTTTGAGTGTATGTCAACACCTTGAAATGAAATGCAAAGACAGACAGCATGATAGTCAAAAATCATCGCTTTGGAAAATGCATAAAATCGGTCAAAATATATTCAGGGCCTGACATTGGATCTGGTCATAATCATGTTGTCCTTGTGTCTTTGAAAGTTTTTTGTCTATTTCTTCTTATTCCTCCCAAATAGGTTTCAGAAACAACACCAAAGTGTTTTTATTAATTAATATATACTAAGAGCTCAATTAAACAATGAAAAAATTGCCACATACTAGTATGAAGATAATATGTTATAACCTCAATCTTCCTCTTTCTTGCTTTGGCCGTGTCAGTGATTTTTATTTCCTAGTACGTTCTTCTTATAACCTCTTCATTTGCAAGTATGTCCTTCCAAGATATTCTTAGGAATCTGCGGTACAACCATACCTCAAAAGCTTCTACTTTACGTATGTGCTCTTTTCTGATTGTGGATGCTCCTATTCTGTAGAGTAGGACTGAGACATAACACCCTAGCACACTAGCATTCGCATTTTAATATTGTTATTGCGGGTCTCTGGTTATAAAGAATAAATTCATTTTGACGAAGGTAGTCCTTTATCCGATCTAGATATTCGCAGTCTAGAATAGTATTTTTGTACTCTTGCAATGATGGTATTTTCTACTATTAGTGAATTCGTTTTGAGTTATTGTTCCTAAACTTGGTTTTATCTAAGTTTAGCCGTTTAGTCCACCTTGCTTATACGATTTAGTGTTTATATTTTTTCTGTTAGACGATCTTCCAAGAGTACAGTATAGTCTGAAAATGCATCCCTGCCGAACCTCTTTCCTAATCTCCATTTTTTTTTCGAGACTTTTCCTTCTAATTCTATAGTGGCTGATTGTTGAAAATGTCTATCGGGATCGTCTATGGCTTTGTTCTTCAATAATTCCATTAGTATGCAGTGGTATACTTCATCAAAAGCCTTCTCGTAATCGATCAAGCAGGTGTATACATCCGTAAATAAGAATGTATACACCTCCCTTATCAAATCCATCCAGGCAGCGTTATGTTATGACTGAAACTAAAAAGGCTTCTTTCGTGTCAAGCGCCGTTCTGAATCCAACGTGGGTTTCGCTACCTTCATCTATTTTAGCATGGATTCTTGAGTCACTCAAATAAACAGTTTTAGTATATGGCTCATGAGGATGATCGATGCCTGACCATTTTAGTGTTGAGTGTGTTAGGAATCATTATAAAAGTCGTCGTCAACCATTCGGACGCTATATTTCCGGTAATACATATAGGGTTTTGTTTAACTTCGAGGTTGTCCACCTCTATTGTTTTCAGCCATTCTTCTTTTGCATTTCGTATTTTCTGATTTCCCTGTGTATCTGTTTATAGTTTTTTTATCTTTGGTTTTAAATGTTCTTCTATTTTCCATTATTTCTATAGGTGGTTGTCACCTCCTCACTCTATCTTATCAGGTTTTAGGTCTGTTTTTCATAAAACAAGAGTTTTCATTGGTTTGTATGTCTGCTTTAATTGTTTGTTTTTCCTGATTATTTTTTCAGTATTAATCTTAGTGGGTGACCACGGGGTTATGTTTTAAGTGTATGTCAACTAAAGAAAGCGGTTTTGTCGATATTATGCTGGTTTTGTATCTTTTTTGATCATAATAAAATCAATTTGGTTTAGAATAATGCGGTATATGGGTTCCAAGACTTCCTCAAACGATGTTTGCATTTATTTTTCCCAGTAAATAGATTTTCATATTTTTTACAGTATTCAGTACTACATTTACTTGATGATAAAGGGCTGCTTCAATTTCATTGTACTCTTTATCGGTCGACGAAGCGTCGGTTAAATTACGTTTACTTTTATAAAATTGCTCTGTAGTTGTAGGAGAATCGCCCAGTTCGAGAGGTCTATATAATTTATTACCAATTTTTAATTCTACCGTAATAGCCACTCCGTGGAGATTTTTAGTCGTTAGAACCTGAATAGTATATTTTCCGTCATTGGTTCGTGATTTGTCACTGTTTGATCGGCTAGTTTCGCTAATTAGGATTTGAATATTGGATGCACCACGTGCAGGCGAGGTTGACATTTGAATTTTGCTACTATTTCAACCCCTTGCACCCCTATATGTCAATATTATTGTAATATTCAGCAGTGACAAGCTAATTAAAAAAGTTTAATCTTATAACTCATTCCGTGTATTTACTAGGACGAGAGTTATTTCTTAGAATTGCCTCTATTACTAGAATAATAGTAGTGTGTGAGCTATGTAATTTAATATTAAATTAATAATTTAATGGAACTGAATGGTCAATCTTAATAACAATATGTTATTATAATGAGATAAATTGTTGCACTACTTGGAAACCGTATTCTGAGAATTTGTTATTAGTAATTAAAATTGAAAAGATTGAAACGACATCGTGCACCGTTAACCGGATAAAAACTGGCAGGCATGTGACATTTATTAAAGTTCATCACTCCGGAATATATACGTTTCGCATCAACAATGGGCCGCAGTCGGAGAAACGGGCTCCTATATGGGTGGCTTATGAAAAACTCGTCATTATAATTGCGCGCGGTCATTTTTCCGCCGACCGTATTTGGCATTCGAATCGGATGCCAACTCGTAAATTTGTTACGTTAATCGGAGGCGACCGCTTTTTCCGTCGCCGTCCGTGTTTTCGATAACAATATTACGGGGCGTATTTATTAACCTTTTTCTGCCAGCGGACCTCACCGTCACTAGAAGGCGCAATTTCGTTTTAAAACCGCAATGCCCATCTTGAGCACGTAACGCATAAGTTCTGCTTTTACTTAAAAGAGCATGGAAATACTTAGATATTCTAAACGTGCACTGACGTACGTATAACAAATTTATTTTTCTTATCTAAAACCGCAACTGCATAAATTCAACCTTCGCAAAATTCTGCATTTTATATTAACCAACTCTCAATGTTGCGTTATGGTTATTTTGCGCGCGTTTTTTATACTGCCTTCCAGTTTAATCATATGTCATGACCTCTCTAACATGCACAGAAACATAAGTCTGATACGCATAAATATAAATGAAATGAGCGAATCCACGAGGGAAATAAGATGATTTATTATGATTAAAAATATCCATGACTTCACTAATGGTAGGCTAATTAATTAAACATATCTTTTATCTATTACATATACACTTTCATATCAACCAGTTGCACATTAAAATAATGCCACTGTGCACATTTAAATATAATAAAGTTTATTTAAACACCATATAAATGCGCTCGTTTCCTATATGCGGCGAGGAAAAAATTACGCACAAATGCAAACTCATAAAAGCCGTGGCCGTTACATACGGGCACTTTTGAATTCTCTATATGGAATATTTAATAATTATAAATTAAAACATGTGTGAGTTATCATATGCGATCGTATTTTATATAAGGTCTGCACATAGTTATTTCAAAAACATTCTTGTAATTACCACCGCCAATTTAAACATCCAAGAGGACTTTCAGATGATAAATGTCTACTTTTCAAGTTATAATGATTATTTATTTCACTCGAAGTGTTATTGACTGCTCTTTACACAGATATAAATTTTGTTCAAAATACATACATCTGCATACATGTAAATACATCTTGAGTTCAAATCAACATAAAAATAAGTATATTTAAACTGTTATAACATATAGGTGGTTGCTTTAGTGCTTGGAAATAATGAACACGGGGCTTAATTAATAGCAATAAATAGAGAAGAGATAATAAAACGATTTCAATTATCTGGCACACTTTCCAACGAATCGTTGCAACTTATTGCAGACATCTGAAATTTCCCAATGCGTTTTATGACCGTTACTAATTAATACTATTTATATTTTCAGCATATTAGAATAATTAATATAATCAAATTTTAATGTTTAAAAAGTTGTAGTAATATTTAATGAATATTTAATAAATATTTCAGGCATGATTGATTTTATCAACGAATGATTATAGTCTATAGGAAATGTGATATGAAAATAATATTAGTATATGCAATGCCTCTGGGTCTCTTACCTTCTATTTTGCATTCAACTATAAGTTTCAATTTCAGATATTCTGGAAATGTGCCGGAAGTATTGAAGATACGATCTATTGAGCATGCGTTACAGGCACACTTTGACCTTTACATTTTCTAGTACTGACTTATTTCTGCGATGTTCTGCCCAGGATTTTCTATTTTTATTTATAGTTAAAGAGACGATTGACATTCGCATTTCTACAGAAGACCCAAACATAAAAGCGATATACTCGGATCACATAAATACAAAAACAACAGGAAGACAACTAAAAAGCATCGAAGACACATCAAAGCTACGCTAACATCGGAAGCACATTCATAGTAAATGTACGGATAATGTAAGAATAAAATGGTAGAATGGATGATACAAGAGAAGATGGAACAACGTAGAAATAAAACACTAACAAGCTGTGTACAAAAACCCAATAAACAAAAACACAGTATGATCAGAAAAGCCAAGGAGAAGTAATATGCAAAAAGTAGGAGTGCAAGGGAAAAGCGATCTAAAGAAGTAACACGGGCATACACAGATAAATTCAATGGACACCACAAACAACCAAAACGAAATCATAACAAATGACAATGAACGATGTAAGCTATGGCCGGAATACGTTAAAAATCTCTTCGACGATGATAGACCGGAAGCACGTTCAACTCAGCGCAATATGCTAAAATCGCAACTAATACATGCCATAAAAACGTCAAAAAGAACAAAACACCAGGACCAATCGAAACTTATGCAGCAAAATTCAAGCAGATACAAGAGGAAAACATAGGCGTAGTTTTAAAACTGTTCAACGAGATACCAGAGACACTGCAATCGGTTTCAAATATTTTGTTAATTCTGTTGAACAAAATACATTTATGTTTTTATTTAACCTTCCCTAAACCTTCTACTGGACAACTACACAACACATAAATATGTATGATTAGAATCATCTATTTTCAATCACTTTTTTCAGATAAATGTAAACTAAAACTTAATTAAGAAATATATTTAATAAATGCATACTATTTCGTGTTGCTTGTCATAAATAATAGTACTCATTAATCCAGCTGACATTGCTGAAACTATCTGTTGAGAGGTAATTAATAAGGAAGCTTATTCTATTCCTAATAAAAATTCAACTTAGACCTGTTTAGATGTAGTTCATTAAGGAACAAATTTTCTCTCTAAGCGAGATACTAATTAAATTGCATTCCCATTCAACCATTTCTGTTAAAAGAACGTTCCAGATGAAGCCCATTATGTGAATATTTAAAATCGTTTCAAAACAATACCATTAAATTTAACGATAAGTGTAAATGATTAGGATTATTTTCGATTTCACTTCGTTTGTGTCGCTTAAAGTGGCATTTCAGAAATTTTAACTGCGGCGTTTAATCTTTGCCGCTTGGTTAACTGAGAGTGACTTCTGGGATTATCGTATTAGTATATTCGATGGTAGTACATTTATAAAATATGATTTCTAGCATATTAAAAACAAGTTTCAAATTCAATTTCCATTGGGTAAGTTTTTAAACGCTAACTAGACTGCAGTGACATTTATTGTATGTCGTTTCGTCTTATTGTTAGTATTAGTATGCAGTGGTGCGAGGGGCGAATGAAAATGCCTCTGTAATCGATGTTGCATGCAGCAGCGTGTTTTGTAAAAGTGTTTAAAATTCAATTCCAGTCGTCTTGTTGCACAGGCTTGTTAATAACACTTGCATATGCATTAAGGCAAGTGACAAGTGGGCATGTCATCTATGCACATAGAAAACGTATGATGCGGCGGGAATATTTATGGTCCTGCGAAGGCCGGAAAAATCGTGAGCAATAATAAAACACGGCTCGCCATTAATAATTAAAATATTTTTTAATAAATACAATATATCCCGGTTTGTAATAATATCCGAGCGCACATTCTCCTCTCGAATTACATACAGCATTAAGCAGCACAGCACATTCAAAACTAATTAAACTTATCATAATATTTTTTCAGTTTAAATTATATAAATTATTAATTGCCTTAATTATTTTCAACGTACACACCGGCGAAACCAAATCCTTTCACCAGACCGTAATTAATTCGATTGCTAAAAACCAATATGTGGAGTAATAAAAATTCTGCAAATCGTTCCGATCCAAATGCGATACAATTAAATGTGTGCAAATATGTTATATATAAGTGAGATTAGTCGTATTATTGAAACAAATCTACTACATCAAACAGACGTTATTAAAACCGATTTTAATGGTGGCCCATATATAGAAAACAATATCTAATAATAATAATATAATGGACAAGGCAGATACACCGACTATCATAGCTTATTCGGCATCCATTTATTTTAAGAATGTGTTAGTATTGTATTTTATATAAATATTATTGTAAATAAACACTTCTCTCTGAACAATATTATTATTCTTTCCTAAAAAAACTTCTATCTGTATTGGGTCAAGGAGATGTTCACAGGAGTTTAATCGCCCGGTGTTTACCTCGGTGCCAATATTAAATATATAAATAAATGCTTCACGAAGACGTAGTCTGTGGTCTCGCAGTCGGTCTCTAGCCCAGATAAAGGAGGAGGGTTCCTCTGTTTGGTGTAAAAATAATACACTGATCAAAGACCCAATAATTCAGTCTCGGATGGGAATGGAATAACTGAACACGATACGGCGAGAAAAGCGACTAAACGAATTAGGAAACCCAAAGCACTAAGAATGGTATCCTGGAAAATGCCTTCGATGAGTAACTAAGATCCGGAAATCCTGATAGAAGTAGAAAGCACAAGATTGACATCTGCAGACCCTCGGAAACCAAAAGGATGAACAAGCGAAACACCAAGTATGGATACTACCTTCTTATAGATAGTGGTACAGATAAAAACGAAAAAGGAACTTCGGCGTTGGAATGTTGCTGCACGAAAAACTCGTCCGTAACACAAAATTGATTAATGAGAGAATCCTGCATGTAACAGTCAGCTCAAAAGAAGAAAATCTGCACATATGATAAGCATCTACGCTCCCGACATTACCAAACCCAGGGAAGAAATAGACACATTCTATCATAACTTACAAATAGTGCTGGAGAGTATTAACGCACAACATGAATTTATTGGGAATCTGAACGCTAGCATCGAAAATGAAGCAATACCAGGCGTACAAAACCGATATAACGAAGAAACTACAAAAACGAAATTGACGAATAACTAATCAAGCTATGTGTACAAAACGAACTAAGAATAAACAACGCCTTTTTACCACACAGGCCACAACACAAATTCATCTTTGAGATCACACGAGAACAGAAATCTATTATAGGCATTGAAATCACAAACAGAAATAACCACTCTCGCAGAATTTATGACATGAGAACATTGAAATCAGTATATACCAGAATCAACCATAGAGAGTGGCTGTGTTCATCAGTACAAAGAGAACACCTACGGAAGACATCGACGTACAAGCTGACCTATCGAACTATAGAGGAATTGGACCTTTAAGTATAGTATAAAAGCTCCTCACAAAGGTCCTAAGAAATTTGAAAGAAATTTGCTGACGCTGGGATAACGAAGAACAACAGAGGTTCAGGACAAATAGGTTCAATATTGATGCAATATTTACCATAATACAGATAACTATAAACCTAAAGCTATAACATTTAAGAAAAAAGATTGTATCTACTCTCCATGTACATATATATATATATATATATATATATATATATATATATATATATATATATCAATAATCTATTTTACTATTTTAACGTCAGTTTTGATAAATTTATGACATTTGACACAAGTCAGTATTACACTAGCGTTCACGAAATGCTGGGTATACCAACGCTAGAACAATTATTTATTTGGTTGCCATGGGTAACAAACCAGTCAGCTTTTTCGCAAGACCGGTCGGCACTTTTATGAACCCTGAACCCTATTACCCCAGAGCAGAAAACGCGAAAAAAAAACACCAGAGATGAGAACTTTAAGATCCATGGTAGGGTGTAGTCCAATGGACAACAAAAGAAGCACAGAGCGATCAAAGTACAGTGCAACACCTAAACCATGGTTAGATGGATCCGAAATAGGAGATGGGAGTAGAGAGATCATGCTGACAGGATGGTCTCCGAGGTGACCACCAATACGCTGTTTAAGCAGGCTGCAATCCTAAAATAAGGAATAATAAATCTAACAATTAAAGTTTAAGTTTAGTGTCCGATTGAAGCCTAGTTTTATTACTTAAGAATTTGTGGACTATTTGATTAGAATATAGGCTATACCTAGGAAGAAAATCCAAATCCAATGAATTAGGCAATTTATTCTTCCATTAAGGCTTCGCCTTGTGTTTTTCTCGCTATGCCTGTTGTTATACGAATTTACAGTTCTCGTGCCAATTTATTATCATAAACTGACGCAAAAAATAACGGACTCTGAAACTTTCATATTATCATATTATATTGTATATTATTTATTGCCAATGGAATATATATATATATATATATATATATATATATATATATATATATATATTACCCATTTGCCTTCGGTATAGGCTAACCAATGGAATAAATAATAATTGTTGGAAATTTAAGTCAATTGAAAAGCACTACCATAAATTTTTATAATGAGTAAATTCTCCTCGCATTCTTATACATTCATCACGCGTCGAGTAATACCAGCTGTTAGGTGATCGATGTGGTTTTAGCTCACTTCATCCCCCGTAATTTGCACTTGCTGTCTAAGTTCGTCTAAAGTGTGTATACTATAGACATTCAAATCTCCACTATGTCATATCTCACACATATGTCACATACGTCATACATAAAGCCCAAGTAGTAGTCGAGCGAATAAAGGAGGTGTAGGAGAAGGAATGACGTGTGTATCTTAGTGGTCAATAGGTAATCTGGGATGAATGTCCGAGATCTATATTGTCATATTATGCTAAGGTATGGGGTATCACGAAAGTGATAAGTGATAAGGCTGAAAGGGTGCAACTGCAGTGCCTGAAGAGATTGATAAGCTCAGAAAGATCAATCCCAAGATATATAGTACTACAGCAAATAAATAGGATTAGTGTAAGTTGGATAGCTGATGCAAGAGTAATGATGTATGACAAAGTGATAGGAGGAATTAGTGGTGAAAGTCGAGTGAAATGACTGAAGGATTGTATATAAAAGTGGTCAAGGGGTGTCTAGAATTAAATCTTTGTACAAAAGAGCTAATTTATCATTGGCTATGCAGAAATGGAAGTAGGAGGAGGATAAGTCAGAACTTATTGCAAAACACACCCCGCATAACAGCGAATGGAAAGTACGGCAGGGGTAGATAGAGAAAAAAGGTATAACGATAGGTATACGGATCTACAGGTACACAAACGTTTGCCGTTTGCCTGATGTAGCTTAGAGCAATAGAGGATCGAAGGATAATTGCTAGGTGTAGGTATGGATGCAAGGAAAGGTGATGTAAATACCGGATGGATGAGGAGTATAGAAAATGTACTTTACTGAAGAAGGTTCAAATAATTGGGAGTAATAGTTTGGTGAGTGTCTCAATAAGAATATTAGTAAGACGGTGAGAAGCAATGAGGTGGATAACAAATATTTAGAATGGGGAATTACAGCCAGCGGAGCTTTAGAATTTTAGATGATTTGTTATCTGGTGATTTGTAGGGTAATTATAGGGAAATTTAGTATTTTTAATAATTAAATTGAAAGATTTGAACTTTTTAGAAGGCTTTTAATATGCCAATAAATATTCTCTTGCTGATGATGCTTCCGTAAACGCAGACATATCTTCATATGTTAATAAAAGGTTCCAGAATGAGGTCAATATAATAAGAAGCATTCATGGTACCATCACTGAAGACTAAATATTACCGAGATTCATAGAAAATGGTATCCCAAACTATTTTAAGACAGAACAAATTTTCATAAAAGCGCCATAAAGAAAACCTGTTTTCGTCAACAAATACAACCATATTCTATTCTATAAGCCAGAAGAAATCAATTTGAAGAATCACATTTGACAATAAACGGTTCTTATTAACACTCTAGGATGAAAATGTATTACCCAATGTGCTCGTATAAACCGAGAAGTCTTCGCAGGATCTCTAATTGCTCTCTTCGACTTTCCATGCCCTACGCATAGACAAGTAGACAAGACGCAATTCATGCGAATTATTCCTGAAGGATTTTCCACATTCTCGCATACCAACAATCATACTTCTTTCAAGGGGCGTTCGTTGCTGAAACTATTTGAGGACGTGAACTAAACTAAACCCTTCAACAAAGTTTCACAATAGTATAACTTCACTAACACTAAATACATTTCTATGAAACGTTATTCATTATTATAGAGATTCTAATGAATATATTCTGTCATTTTAAAGGTCATATATGTCGGAACGAGTGTATGCAGGGTGATGTATAATTTAGATGTTTCACATATCTTGATGGTTTATTACTAATAACAATTAGTATGGCCAAGTACTTGGTCCGGTAAATCCAGGGCGTGCTCTTTGGAGGATATTATTCGATACACAATAAATAATAAGTACTTCGCGACAATCAACTAACACATTTTATTAACAACTGAGTAACTAACTTAAAGCACTGATTATACAATAACTAATAATTATCCTGAGAGAGCAGTCCCGGCCGACGCCAACGCTCGGTATTTCCATACCGGCGCGCTCTGTCAACTGATTCTGCTCAGATCCCCATCGAGGGTAAGATCTCAAGTCGCACACATTCCTTAAAATCGGACTTCCTGATTGGCTTCACAACTAATCAGACGCTGCGCAATGCACCCTTGTGCTATCGTTATGGCTTGAAAACGATTATTGTAATCAAGCGCCGACATATATTATTACCTTCTGGGTAAGGTATTTTTGCGGTGGGCAGTCTGGATAGTCTAGATAGTTGGCTGGAGGGTAGCATAGCTACAGACACTTTGGCCTCAAAATGGGCCTATTGTGAAACCTCCCTTTAAGGCCACTCACTCGTCCCACCAGTACGAGCTGCAAAACTCTGGCGGGTGAGGAGTTGCTAATGCTGGTCATACTAGGCCAGCACTCCCCTAGTATTAAATGCCTAGTGTTTACTAGAGCTGGGCAGAGGCACATTACATGCTCTGCTGTTTCTAGTTCTTCATTGCACCCTCTACATAACGGGCTGTCTACCAGACCCATCGTGTGTAGGTGTTTGTTTAGCCGGCAGTGGCCAGTTAGGATGTTGGTCAGTAATTTCAGATTAGTTCTAGATAAGTTAAGGCGGGCCGTGGCTGCAATTTTACAAGGTTGCCTAATTGCCACCTATGATTGCTTGCAGCCCGGCGTTTCTCGCCATCTTACCTTGTAAAGAGCATGTGTCCTATGCTCTATTCTTTTTTTCAGAGTACCTGCAGAAAGTATTTCATCCTCTTGGGTTGTTAGAGGATGTGAGGATCCCTTTCTGGCAAGCTCATCTGCTATTTCGTTCCCCTCGATGCCATTATGTCCTTTGATCCAGCAGAGTTCTTGTTTGTTATTCTTAGCTAGCTCCTCAAGGCTGTGTAGACATGAATATAGCTCTTTCGACACAAATGTGTTGGCATTTAGTGCGTTTAGAGCTGCTTTGCTGTCGGTGAGTATTTGGATATGTTTATCCTTACTACTCCGTTCAGCTAGAAACACTTTAGATTCCTGTTAATTCAGCTTGGAAGACTGAACTGAGTCTTCCAAGTGGTGCACTTATCTTGAGATCGAGTTCTGGTGAGAATATTCCATAGCCAGCTCTCGTCTTAGTTTTGGATCCATCAGTATACATGGTTATGTTGGCGCCTTGTGGGATACCGGTGGGCAGTATATTATACTTGTTTGCTATTATATGAAATTGATATAACAGTATCCAGAGGCCATGCTCGTTTTCGGTTATGGTGAAACCTACTGAAACTAAACGCAGGATAGTCACTTGAAACATCTTTAAAACGGATTTGCCCTAGCACCTCAATACCAGAAACTTCGATCAATAGGTCCTGCCAGGACTAACGTATAACTGTGATACATGAACAATAATTGAGATAGTAGTAGCAAAACTAAATGATACACATAGGTTATTGCGCTTCGAAACACAACAAGCGTAACTCGTGGATTAGAGAACAAACAAATGTGGCATCGGTAATAGAATGGCCACCCTAAAATGGTAATGGGAAGGGCAGCTGGTGGGACGTGAGTATAAGAGACGGAGCCGGAAAATTAAGGTAGGGCTAATTATTAATGGACAGATAATTTAATGAAAGGATCACGCACGCAGTGGGACAGACGCATTAAACGCACGGAATGCGTATATTCAACGTTGTACTGAAGTCCGACAGTGATGATGATGATGGTGAACACTGAAGAGCGTAAAGCACGACTATTTTGAATAGTAGACGAAGAGCCTACAAATGATATGAAGGGGCAACCTCAGGCTAACCGTGGGAAAATGAGACCGACCTCAGGGTAGTAAAGGCAAATGTGCAAGATCCTTAATCTGCGTAATAGACCCACTATATTATATTTCGTGGATTTTCCCACTAAATTGTTTACAGCGTTTCGGGTTTTCTTCCCTTGGGCATTCGCATTTTAATTTGCGCCGCTCTTCTACCAGTTTAAAGCTGTCTTCGGTCATCTAATGCTCTCTCTTATCCATCCGCTGGTTACTGTATATTGTGTATATTACCGTGGTCGAGATGTTATTTTAAAATTGTTGCCATAATTCTGCGGTGGGCTTTTCCTGAGAGAAGTGTGTCATCCTCTAGTTTTTCGCGGAACTTATCGTAGCATATAGTTTCAGCTTGAATTTTTAGTCTCTAGTGTGCGTTCGAACAGTCCGGTTACGGATATTGTGCGACTCTCGATTTCTATTCTATCTTTGTAGCACGTTACGTTACGTTACGTTATGTCTTTGGATAGTATTCTAACATTGTAGGTTGACACAATTTGCCTGGTCTTATCGTTACTTGCTTTGTTGGTTGGTGGTTTTGTATTGATCACGATTTCAAAATTATCAATAATTTCCTCCTCCAGATTGGTACTTCGATATAGGATCAGATCAACTCAACTGGATTGGTCGTTTATTAAAAGTACACATTTTACTTGATTTGGAAGGTTATTGGCATTCAAAAGCAATGTTGCCGAACGCTTTTGTACCAGCCGGATACATAGATAAAGACCTCTGCCCTAGAGTATTCTTATAGCGCCGGGGTTAGTAGATACAAGGGTTACCCAAATAAGACCTAGTAGGCAGTAGAAATGCGCCCCAAGACTAGTTGAAAAGGGGCAGATCCAGCTAAGGTACCTCTGGATTGCCAATTCCCGGACTCGGCAGTTGTGAGCCCTTGAGTGACTTTATTATGTTTAAGACAAATTGTAGATATACTTTTAAGTCCGCCGCTAAGGACATATTGTCTGCAACACAATTACGACTTGCGTTTCTTGAATTTACCAATATCCTAGGTGTATTTTTCAATTGCTTCTTCTTCTATACTGCTTCATAAAACAAACTATTGTAAATAATAGTAAATCCATAATAAGCCTAATAAGTTCATGAAATGAGCTACTTTAGCATAATTCAAGTCGATCTTTTACGATTACATAGAGTTTAATGAAGTTTTAATGAAATCAAAACATAAATAAAAACTACATACAGATATGTGTATTTGCAATGTCAGCTTGTTTTTAATAGTAATAGTTTTTTAAGTGACCGAACTAACCAATCCATTCACTGTTTTAATAATAACTAATGTATAATAATTGTAGATGTATAATATTGTATAATAGTTTTGAACTATATTTAAACAATATTTTATGATGATGATATGAGTTCAACAGTTTTAACCCAAAATTACAACGATTCGTGATATTAAAATAAAAAGCGATTAACGTGTAAAATCCGACACCAAAACTCTAGTTCTCATGTGCCTGGTCTGATGCTTATATATTATTATGATTATAAAAAATAAAAAGACGTCTATAATAATGGACACCTTATTGTTATTAATGCGCTCTGATTTTTTTTATATACTTTTTCTGTTAAGTAGAAGAATCAGAGATTAATAAATCCAAAAAGGAAATTTGCTTACTTATAATATTTGAGTAAATAGATACCATTTTGATGATTATATAGATGTTTTAGAGCAAGTCTATAATAAGTATTATTTAGTATTTAATGTCCATCGTGAGTGTAATAAAATTACAAATTCAATGCATACAATTTCAATTCTGAAAACCGTATACATAGTGATTAATATTGCTACCCGCAGCATAACATGCGTTACATCAATCCGAATATAACGCGAATATCATTCAAATGCTGAATGCTTTAATTACAATTTATATTGACAGTTAGCACGCCCATTGATTGAGTATAAATAATCCACCTAGTCTTAATAGTCTACACACAGTGCGGTTTAATTAATGAAACCACTATATAACTAATTAAATAATTAGTGTGTGGTGGGCGCTTCGGCGTCCGCAATACGAAACAATCGCAGATAGGGTAATTAGATTATAGAAACTCGCGTTACCCTTTCATTACATACAATCGCGTGGATTACCCACACTTATTAAAGCGGATCTATCAAATACAATAGATGCCATTTCCGCGACGCGCACCACTAATAATAAAATAAAGGCGAGGAAAATTACACGTCCGCATTCATTTTCCCGGCCCTAATTAGCAGCCACTCATTACAGCGATAATGGCGGAAAGCATGCTTTAAATTTTCCGCGTGGGCGAGAGATTAATTATGATTATGCAATGGCAAAAAATAATATCAGCACTCGCTTACGTGTGTGTATAGGTGGAACTACTGAATAAATATCAAGGATAAATTGCTAATCAAATTGACAGAAAAGAATGTATTGTTGATATTTGTTATATTTAGAGTTACAGTTTAATCTTAAATTCAATATATAAATAAACTGAGGTAGCCAGTACACACTACCATATCATACGAGGCATATAAATTAAGAAATAAAATATTTTTGCTATTTATTTCTTTTTATAAATGCCTTAATTATTATAATACGTATAATCAAGTAATGTGTACTGGTCATATCAGATATTTTTAATTACTTATTTGGTTTGGTTCAATAATTGTTTTGAATTCATGGTATATTACATATAACTAAATATACGTATAATTTGACATCAATTAATCAGTGAGTGTTAAAACATTCAGAAAAAATCAAATTCTTAATTATGACAAAACTACATGATGAAGTAGTTGTGGCTAGAAAAGTCAATTTCGCTAAAAAGCAGCTGTAAATGTATGCTGCATACTCCGGATATCGCATTTACTGAAAATTATAAAAGGTGTTGCTGAACACGTTATTAAAAGTAATGGCGATGATTTTATTTACAATACACATACACGCAGCGAATACATGTTTTATGGTACGTATGGTCGCATATAAAAAACAGGAAGTGAAAATTGTTGAATTAAATATATTTCAATAATCGCTTCTCAACTTTAATGATACAAATAATTAAATTTAGCATAATTATAGAAGATGAAGCCATCGCTCCAACTAAGGCAAGACAAATAGCACAATTAATTTCATTAAAATAAACTTTGTATGCTGTAATAATATAATAATGGCTGGTATGTTTACCATGTGATAAATATTTATGAAGTCGCAATATAAATGTAAAAATATTTTTATAATTATGGTAAATATTGTAACTATAAATATCACGTAGAAATATATTATGCGTTTTAGAGTTTTATTATTGTGGACTCTTGCTACCTTAACTTTCTTCAATTAAATTCTTAAATTTAATATAGTGTCATTTTTATAACTGAATAAACCTAACCAAATACAGTTGAGTTTTCGGTTTAAATTTCATATTTGCGAATGTTTAATGTGTAAAAAAACAATAAAACCACATCAATAAAACACAACAAAGCAGTAAATTAGGACCAATCAAAGTCAACATCACAAAAATCACATACCTCGCTAATTATAATATAAGGGTATACCAGCACAATTACGCAGTATCTCAATAAATTTAAATCCTCACTTTCTAATAATTATATATTTAAATACTAGGAAACCATGTTCCAGAAAAATTAATATACATAAAAATTAAGATGTAATTAATATTTTCTTTAGTTAGCTAAACAGTATGGCTGGCGGCACAAATTTGATATTGATACAAATTATGTATTTAAATACCAGGAAATCATAACAAGGCACCAGAACGCTGCATATCCTTAAAAATAACGATGTTATTAATATGTTCTTTAATAATTTGTGATCTAGAATCATGACAAAGAGTATATACTAATTTCTACGTTACCAACATGTCATATTTATTTTCAATACTATAGTTTTGTATATATTAGCACTATTTTTGGGTGAAGTTTCTCCTGTTCCTTATTAAAATATTGTAATAACAAATGTTTGCATTCGCAATAATAAACAATCGGCACTGAAGACACACATTGACATACATAGGTGGTCCAATTTTTTTTTCGTCTGCCGAAGACGGCCCCGAGACAAGTGTGTCCTTTTTTATGGGCCGCCTATTCGTTATGGTAATATAAAATCAAATAATTTCCGCAAATAAATAGAGAGCGAGTTTGGACCACCCAATGGCACCTCTAAATTGCACATTAAATTTTACAACTACACGCCGTATCGTGTGGCAGCTGCCGTCCGCATCCGTACGTGAACATATTCAGATCAAAAATCAATTTAGATTGCCGGTGCTTTGGGTTTTTATGATTGTATTTTTTTGCGTGTTTGCGAACACGAATCGTTGCGCACGATACCATCGGTTTGGCGTTGCATGCCCGAATTCGCGAATGCTAAATGCTCCATTAACCAGGGTCCGGCATTAATTTATTTCACAAATTTACACATAGCTCTGGATAATAACACGGTACATCTTATCTGGCGCATCTATACGAGTTTTTAATTTGCTGCTCCTTATGTCAAATGAGATTGAGGAGGGTTAGACAATGTTAATTCGATTACAAGCTGGAATTAGTGGAGCCACCACTTCACGCAGCCGGTTTTTAAATTATGCACAATTTTCGCGTTAAATATTCTCTGCGAATAACCAACCCGTAATTAGCAATAGCAAAAAAACTACGGTGAAACAACTGGTTTATATTACGCTGTAGAAGATCGTAATTCCATATTAGTAACGTGCGTAACGGAAGTTATTCTTTAAGTTACATGTAATCATCTATATATTGCATTACTCTGTAATATGAGTATGATTAAATTCAATTTGTTATAAATAAGGAGCGTATATCTTGCGGCAGACGCCAAATATGGCCATAAGGCGCATGGCTAGGATGGACACACGTGGCGGCCGTGCTGAAGCTGCTGCTTGCAGGAAGTCACCCGTTGAACGTGCTCGCGTTATTTCCCGGAAGCGACGGAGCGAGGTGCATCCACAAAAAAGGCATAAATGTTCATTGTTCTGCCCCAGCCCACAATATGACAATAATTAAATTATTTAGTTATTATGCCAGCACGAAAGGAATATAAAAAACCGCAGCCAACTTCATTCGTTTTTGCCACCATACAACATATGTTAAAAGCCAAAGATAATTGTGTAATCACAAAACGGTATATACTAGAAGTTCTAAAACCACCGTTGCCTTTCTTTCACCATGTGCAATTTTATAGACAATAAAGTAGCAAATATTTTAGTTTGGCAATGTTTATATTTTTTATTAGAAATAGTTTTCACCATTATTGTTAAAATTAAATTTAAATTAAAACATTTTAATCAATTTGGCCAAACTATTATATTCATATCTATATAGCCTATGGCAATAAGCAGGGTTGTAACAAATATATTTGACATATAATTTTTTGATGCTATTATAAAAAAACATTAGATTTTGAAATTATTTTTATATTAAATTTTTGAAAATACTTTCTTTTTGGTTTTGAATAAATAAAAATATTATAGATTTCATTTAATATTTAATGATGTTTATTTTATGTACTCGCTGCATTTTTTAAAATGAAATTTCTGAGAAATATTTGGAAATAATGTTATTGGGTCTTTCAACTATTTCCTTCAGATATTTAATGTATATAACGAATTAAAAACACAAATTAAAAAATTGCGCTGGGCATCTTGTATTGAGAATTGGGAAGCGAGTTTTCACAAACCCCATAGCAAATTTTCGCTTATTACCTTTTTCAGAGGTTTTCTGTGAAGTTAATCAACCGCGTGATGATAGCCTTATACATAAAGATAAAAGTTTTAAATTTTTAAATTTCAAGTCGGCAAAATTAATAGATATAAATATATATACCCATCTTGTTTATGCTGACATAAAATAAGAAATCATTTTTAGATTCTTTCCGACAGTTTATGGTCCAAAATAAGAATACTTACCATTTTCTTATTTTGTCACAATTAACAGTACAGGATGTTATTATGTAATCCGAGGGCAATCCCTTAAATGGTGGTAGAGGTGCGTTAATCTAGCAAGGACTCAATTTTTTTTATTTGTAAATTGGTCTACGTTTGTGGTAACTGGAGGATATTTAAGTAGATTAATCAGAGTGCGCTTTACATTTTGTACGCCAAATAAGAATCACATTGCCATAATAAAAAATCTGATACTGACGTATATACATATTAATCAAATTCCGTTTTTATTTTTAATTTATGGTGAAGTGCAATAAAACAATATGAATAATATGAAGAAAGGTTCCCGAAGAGAAGACTTCCGGGCAGAAGGTTATTTTCTAATCTTACCCAGCGATAATTAAATTTAAAAATATAGCACACCGCGAATTTGATTAAGACTAATATACGTCAATGTCAGATTTCTATCATGGCAATGTGATTATATTTTTCGTCGAAAATATGAAACTCGTCATTGGTCAACTTAAAATTTCTCCAGTTACCAAACGAAATTACTAATAAAAGAAACAAATTCTTGCTGGATTAATTCATCTTTACCACCACTTAATGGATTCCCTTTGAATTACATAACACCCCGTATAATAGAAAATAACTCTATGTAAACAATTTCTTATTTCATCTTTTATTTCGCACATTAATTCACCTATATACTCTATATATAAATATATATATATATATATATATATATATATATATATATATATATATATATTCTTCTATTTTTATAAATATAAATGATTAAATAAGAAATAGTTTACTAAAATTATTAGGGTTGGGAGCATTAAGACAAACTTACTGTCTATGTGGTTAATTTATTGTATTATATATTATAACAATGGCAATAAATTTCCCTTATCATTCATATTGATTAATAACATAGTGTAGCACAGTGGACGTTGTTGTTTACAATGCAGTTGTGATTTGACTATGGATTTATTACCACTTACAATGTCAATTTAATAACAATACCTATAATTGATTTATTGCTTAAATCGCCATTAACATCTATTAATATGAACTTATTTCATTCCGGCTGAACTATGTAATTAAAGATAGCATTCAATGAACATTAATATAATACTGGATAATTATACCAATTATACCAAAGTTCTATAATTTCGTTAATAATTTACCAGAGAAATTATCTAGGCTTCAAATTATAATACAGACTAGGTTTGATGAAATTGATATTAAATAATAATTTTCCACGTCGTTATCTTATATCTGGTAACTTGTTCCCGGTATCAAGGTACACGCTCTAATGCGTTTAAGGTCTATGATGACATAAACTAAGAAATAATATACAGGGTGATCTACTAGCTCTATGACAAACTCTGCTTGGTGAAAGTTCATGCGATTCTAAGGAAAACAAAGTTATATGAATATTCCGATTCGTTTTAGTTATCGAGTTGAGATAGCCATGGAAAAAAACTGCTGAAACAAATGTTGCATACTGAGATTCATTTGGAAAGTAACGTTACTAATTGTTTTGTAAGCATAAAATATATATAGTATAGATTTACGACAGACGAATATACAGATATCATATTTATATATGAATA
The DNA here is from genome assembly GCA_963942505.1 of Lordithon lunulatus. Classification (NCBI taxonomy): domain Eukaryota; kingdom Metazoa; phylum Arthropoda; class Insecta; order Coleoptera; family Staphylinidae; genus Lordithon; species Lordithon lunulatus. The sequence continues at coordinate 49,412,960 of OZ012666.1, read as the reverse complement.
TTATTACGGCAAAGCACGACAAACAGTCGGAGAATACCGGCGTAAATTTCCGCGTACAACATCAACCCTGCTATACAAAGTTCAGTGCTTCTTTTTGGACATTTTGAGAGCAATCCCGCTTCACAACGGGTTACGCGGCCCCATCAAATCAATATAGAAGATGAAGAAAACGTTGTTAATGCTGTCCATGACAAACCCTCCAAAGACAAGACGTTTAGCATGCAATTTTCGGGTGTCAAAAATGTTGCGTGGCGTAAACGCAGACACATATCGGCACGTTTTGAATACAAAACTTTTTTAACCTCTAAACATTATTCAGAATATGTGATACCAGCACAATGGGGCACCACCGCATCGAGGAAGACAAGTCATTGACTGGCTAAATACAAACTCTGAAAACATGAATTTAAAATAATGAACATCTTACGCGCTATCCACTACCACCCTCCGTGAACGCAGTTGGTAGCGCGACAGCCGCGATATCCTGAGACGTGGGTTCGAGTCCCACCGGAGAGGGCATTTTTGAGAAATAATTAATCCAAATCATTTACACTGGCGATATTAATACCCGGAAACAATTAATACAAAAAATACAAGATGCTGCGACTCAAATAAGAAATCATCCAGTCCGTTTACACCGTATTTAAGGATCGTTGGTTCGTCGATGCCAAGCGTGCATTGAAGCATGGAATAACCATGGAAAAGCAAATATTGCACTTTGCTTTATCTGAGCATATTTAATAAAAAGTGCTATAAGTATGTTCATATAATTTTTTTTTCTTACAATCACATCAACTTTCACCTGTCGGAGGCTAGTAGATCACTCTGTATATGAAATAAAAAGCAAATATGATCTAGAAATAAGAATACGCACTTACCATTTAGTTCTTGTTAGTTATTTTTTTATCATAAAATATAATGGAAAATATCTCTAAAATGTATTTCTTATTTTATTGCAGGATCAACCATTCCTACATGGAATGGAGCATTCGGAAAATTTATTATGCATGCACATGGAAAAACAAGTGGATTTCTGTAGCAAATAAACGATAAATAGAGTCTTATCTTAGATATGAGCAATTATATACAGTTCAAAAGAGAAATATTTAATTATGCTCGGTCCCCGTAGTTTTGTCATGAAATCCCTTATCGATCAATTTCTTCTACCTTAATGTCTAGTAGTTTTCTAATAAATATATAGTATTATTGTAAAAATAAATGTTATCTCTCTGATTTATTCAAATGATTAAAAAACATTATGAATAAATTCAATAGTTTAAACAATATAATCATTTTGTTTTCTAGATGAATAAAGCGTGATTTAATTGGTGCAAGGAATCAGTAATATGCCGGCACGGTGGTACAGGGTGATGCAGGGGACGCAGAAAGAGGTGAGCCCAAAAGAGGAAGTGTGCTGGAGTGAGGAAGAGAATGGGAGAGTGGAAAAGAATCAGTGAGATTAAGAGGATTGTTTTGTGAAAGCGGTGTATTGCAATAAGAACCTGAACTGAAGGAGCTGGGGAAAATTCTGGAGGAGAAGGAAATGGACGGAGAGGAATGGGTCGGACGGATGGTGGAGAGGACCACCCAAGTGAAGAAAGATTTGTGCAAAAGTTTCAACATTTCTGGAGGAAATAAAAAAAGGTTAAAAACAAGTTGGGGCAGATTTTTAAGGGAAGGGTGGCGTAAAATGGTAAAGTAAAAGTATACCTGGCCGAGTGGGAGAGGAGGTGCATAGAGCTGACGGAGACTGAAGAAGAGCTGGGTAGCTCGATGTGGTAGGACGTGAGGGGTTTTCTTCGAATGAGCTGGAAGTGGCGCTGGATCAACTGAATGTGGGAAATGCGACTGGATAAGACGTAGGCAGTATCATAGAAAATATTACCAGTGCAAGGAAGGGAAAAACTGCCACGGTGCATTAATAGAGTAAGGAGATGCCGAAAGAGTAGTGTGCGGGTGCGATGGTACCAATGCACAAGAGGAGGTAGCGTGAGAACTGAAGAATTATAGGAGGATCACGTTAATGAGTGCAGGGTATAAGTTAACGACAGCCATGGTGAAAAACAGCCTGTCCGGCAGCGCTTTCACTTCTTGTTTTTTACTAATCCCTATTACTATTATGTTATTTTTTCTTTCCAATTTCCCTCTCTTATTCCAGTCCATGCTTCCGACCTGTTTTAGAGCACCTGCGCTCAACTCGGTGCGACTTCCTCCCTGGACTCGTATTTCTTCACTTCTTTGCCAACTGGCGAATATCTTCTATATCTATTGTGTATATTTCCAACGCTATGCATGTCAAATGCTTTGCTTAAGTTGTAAACACCTCTATGTACTTCTAATGTTTCTAATAACGTGGTAAAAATATCTATAATAACGGTTATTGTATTTAAGTTCCTTCCAAAACTATTTTCGAAAGTGAAAGGATATTCCATCTTTTCGAAGAATTTAATTATGCCTGTGAGAATAATGGACTCAAGGACTTTTGATATTGAAGGTATTTTAACGGATCCGACTTAAATCCAGTCTTGTTCACGGGGACCTCGCGAGCGATCTTTATTTCATCTGGAAATATACCCTGACGGTTTGTCCCAAGTAGGTGATAGTTCCAGTAAACAGGTGTAGTAATTAACCGGAAGCTTTTGTGTTAACGTATTATATCTAAGAAATTGAGAATTGTATCAAAGAAATATAAATTCTCATAATCAGGTCTATGAAGAATTTGGCCAGTAGGTCTAGACTAGTAACTGAAGTCAACTGTCGTAATAAGTTGTTAAAAGAGAACCTAAACAATTGGCTTTTTAACAAACGCATATATGAAAAATAGCGAATTGAAGGATTAGTGAAATTTGTTTGTCCCAAAAAACACCGACCATCATTATTGTATTGCTTCTACGCACGTAAAACAGCACCATACATCGATTAAGCTAGGATTTAATAATATATATTTAACACTTTCGGCCCTGCCAGTGGTATTTTCCACCATAACATTTACAGGCCTCTACTTAGTGTACCTATCCCCCTTTTTTGTCTTAATCACTAGATATCATTCGAACAAAGTATTTAAAAGAAAATCTATGCGTAGTTTTATAAACTTTTGAATTTTAATGTGCGTGAATAAGCGTTTTCTTAACGCCGTGCAGGATGGACGCCGATTAAATCAAACATATATCAGTGCAAAAAGAACCAAGTGCCCCTCTGTTTATCTAAATTTAAAAATTGTTCATACTAAATAAATAAATATAATGTAGTTGTGTACAAAACTACTGTTTTAGTGGAATAAATGTAAGTTTCCATTAGTAGTAATTCCATGTCTAAGACCTGCTGGTGGCATTTGCCACAACTGATTAATTCCTATACCTATCAAGCAAACCACTTCAAATTTGGGTTTCGAGTTTCTAATAAGCTTCCCATCATTACCAATTAACAATGAAAAAAATAGATTTAAGATAGGTAGTTAAGAAGAGTACACAGTGTAGCAACAAGAACCTACTTACGCTAATGCGTTCACGGCGAAATGTGACCATGTTAGCGATTAGTGTAACTACCCTGAGATGTTACGAAAACTCTGGAATTAGCCAGAAAATAATTCCAGAGACTCATTACAGCAACTAACCTTCCCCTCCAGATAATATCATAATCTATATAAGTTTTGCGCGGCGAATCTACAGGTGAGAAGAACCCGGAAAAAAGACCCGTCACAGTTAGAAGTTAGTACTTCGAGGTCGGAAGCTAACAGTTAGAAGAAAAGATTAAAAGTTAAAAGACAAAACCCGTCAGAGTTAGAAAAGATGACAGTTACAGGGCAAGATAAGATAATTACGACATAAGTGAAGAAGAGTTAAGACCGAAAGAAGTAGACAGAACCCATAAATGTAAAGTTATTATAGTTATAGTTTAAATAAACTTAGAGTACTTGCCAGTCCGAAGCAAGGAACAAAACAACTCTTAGACCAGGTCGAGAATAGGTTCAAGTCGCAACTCTAAAAGGGGTACAACATAATGAAGAATTTGACCAGTAGATGTATTACATAACTGACCAGTAAGTCTAGACTACTACTACTCCAAAAAACGTAATCTGGCTTATCGAATAATCATTAAATTTTACGAATATTCAGTTATGTGATTGATTGGGCTTTCTTGCTTACGTGTTGCATATAATATAGCTTATTATTCAATGTGTAGGTTATTTCCTAATATAGATATTTTTAAGGTTTGTTTATTTCACGGGTGACCGAACATATTTTATAAGTTGAATCAAAATAAATGGTCTGAAAACGATAATTCAAAAAAAACTTTAATGTCAAACAATATAAAAACTATTTCATTCCAAATACTTCATTGCAGTACTCCTTACCTGGAATAGAAAATGTGAATGTGAGAATATAAAATATTCATTAGGAATGAAATTTATTCAAATGTGCCTCCGCAATTTGTCCCGTCAAATGCTTCCTTTTCAGAATTAAATCGCCTCATTCTATTGTTACGTGTGTTAAAAAAATGGTACCAGTGGTCAATGCACCCAAAAATAGCTCTGACAATGGCCAATTTGGACGTACAAGCAATTTAAATTTTCGTTATAAATGGTATTGTTGAAAGCACGAGATCCATTTAGATCTCAGATCTCTCTGTATTCATCATTTCATTCCACACCGAGAATATGTATCCTACGAAAACACCTCAGCACGTGTACATTATAAAAAGATGCATTCTGTTTACTTTGTCGTACGACGCCTGTTTACAAACAAGACGCGTCAGCGTCCCACACCACGCCGGATTGATTATTAACAGCACACATCAAAACACAATTTAATTTACGAGATGACACACGGAGCGCACTTTATTCAAATAATAGCGACTGGCTTAATGCCTTCATTACGGGCAGTTTAAATAAAGACTTTATTATTATGGGTGATAATGAATGTGTGTTTGTGACGGCGCGGCTGAGTACCTTGAACCGCTTGCATTTGGTCCTTGAACCCACAAATTAGCACCAAATGCAGGCAATTGCGGCTGAACAACAAAAAAAATAGTAAAGCTAATGGGCTCGTTTAATAAACGTTTTGTATTATATAAATAATAACCAATTAACCTGGTGAGTGGTCGTGCACAATTTTAGGTAATTAAATTAGCATGCAAATTTATTTTTATCGGTCGTAATTATTGGTTGCTTTTATACTTTCAACAACAAGGTGGCATGTGAAATGTGTATGCGTTGTTTCCGGCGTGCATTTCGATTAAATTTTATTTGCCAAATAATTACGGTTGTAACTAACTAGTGTGTTATAAGAATGGGCATTTGTTGGTTTTGGATAGTTAATTTTAAAAACTACGCTGTAATTCATGAATGTATATTAGGAGTTCCACGTGAATAGTAAGATTACGTCACATGGAACACCTGTTGTTTAAGATTCTACGTGTATACTACGACGGGCATCTCTTTGGCCGTTTGACCATTCCGTACCTACGCTCCGTTCGATCGTTTCTCTTTTTTTATTCGACTAAATTATGAGGCAAACAACCTCTACAACTTCGGGATATTTTTAATAATAGTCCGGAGTATTTCGGATATGCCAAGGCGCAATAAAAACCTACACGCCGATAACCTACAGCCTGTTGATTCCAAGAAGAGGTTATCGCACTTGATAGCCCGGTCTGGTGAATCATTTAAAATGAAATCTCTCGTTCGGACGCCACGTCCACTCTTATAGCTCCCGTTGTCCCTGTTTGTTTGATTTCAATTTAAAATATAATAAACACAAGTGTATGTTAAATTACAGGTGTGGAAATTCAACCGATAATTGATATAAATATGCTGTGCACGGTACTTTAAGATAAATAGTTTTATACATGTAATTTTATAAATATAATTATAAATCAATCAAGATAGTTGATATATTCGCTACTACAATTACAGCAGCTCGCGCTAAGGGTGCGTTAATAAATTCGGCAAGACAACGGGCGTCATCATATATCATGCAGACCGATAATTAACTCCGGACCTAATTAATATCCATGCAAGACATGTGTGCGCAGCTGACTGATGAAGAATGGACAATAAAACGAGTCATACGCGGCCAACTGCGATACTTGCACACATTTGTTCACTGCGCTAACAGCTGGCCCGCGTTTCGCCGCTCCCTGGCGTCCGGCGGCGTCTCGCCGCTGCCTCCCCGTGCGGACGTCTACCGCGTAAAAAAGCAAAAAATAAAAACGTGCTGATGTGGCGCGACTCTAAAACAAAGAACCAGGGGACAAAGAGCAACGTCAACACACACATGTCCCGGCCGCATACCTTACCCTCGACAGTACGGCCCCGACCCTGTACTTTTCTATTTTCTTTCCGTTTTAAAACGTCGGGGTAATTAGTGCAATGGATGTAATTGTTTTAGCAGCAAGGAGTTTAAATTACACTGTTAGACTGTTTTAATTGTATTTATATCTACTACGTTTCATACTATTTCAGGAGTACTATCTAAATATAAATAGTATACATGTCGAGTAATTACGATGTTATCCGATTTCTATCTACAATTAGTATTTTTTAATATAGAAGCTGGTGAATCGAATAAATACTATAGTTGGACTAAATCACTTAAGTACCATTCCTTATTAGTTGCATTTGCAGCAGGTCTGACAGAGTGTAAAATGTTGAAGCTACAGAACCTAAGTTTCTCGAGTTCTACATAATTATGGAATATGTACTAGTTGTCATTTATTCTCCATAAAAGGCATGTGCGTTTATATTATGCTATCAAAAGCGCAGCGCAATTTGTTAGCGAAAAAAAAAGATGTCTGTACAGTCTCTTCTCAGGAGTGTCGGGCATAATGTAGTTTAAAATTTGGTAATGAAACATAGAAATCATTTTATTCCAGTGCGTATCCACTAATGGGGGTTTGAGATCACTTCTTTTATTTTGTCCCTGTCTCTTGCTGTGTGGAAAAGTTCTTAGACAGTCCGTAGGCTAGTCCATTATCGGATATTTCGCAGCAATGACTTTTGTCCCCGGCATATTCTACTTATGCCCTTGATCTTACCATGGATGATGAGTTGTAAGATATTGTATTTGGAGTAGCTGAGAACTCCGTCATTCTGCGCTTTTAGGTCAATTATTAGTAGTATCCCTTCGTATTTGGGACAATACCTATTTGCTTGTGATTCTGTCCGGCCATGGATTTTACAGTATGCCGGTTGATGGAACGTAAGATTACTGATAATCAATTAGATACAATTAGAGCAGTAACAAAACAAGTTAGACTATGTGCCGTCTCCGAAAACAAGAAGCTAGGGAATGACTCTACTCTGTACCTCAACTACGTACTCATTTTTCAGGAAAAAATCAGATATAAACGCGCTGAATCTGGTACAGAGGTGTTCATAACCAACAAGCTAGAAGAAGTCAATCATTAACGAAGAACTACAAGAAATGGTAAATACCATGTCAAACAAGGACATGATACTCATCTCAGGCGAACTAAACGCCAGGGTAGGAAACACATAATTCCTAGAAACACTGTTTTCTAAACACACAATGCAATGAGAATATAAAACACATATTTTGAACATAAAATCGAACATAAACGACAACATCAACGTCAGACGAAATCGAGGAACATCTGTGATAGATTGTATGTTCTAGGAAAAATACTAGGTCTACCACAACAAAGATGATATCAAAAATCAACATTAAATCACTCAGAAATAAAGTACAAAAAGGCTTTATCAACGCCGACTTAATAAATATATACGAAGATATAGATGAAGCTATTGAGAAAAGTAATGAATACAGGAAAATATACTATTTAGCCTTCATAGACTATAGCAAGGCATTTGATACCCCAAAGCACAATTTTATTTGGAAAAGTCGAAAAACAAGGAGTACACTTAAAATATATAAACATAATCAGAAAATCTACGAAATATGACAGGAAAGATCAAATTGGAATCTCAACGGGACAAGAGTTCAAGATATGAAGAAGAGTGAGACACGTGAGACACGGAGACCCGCTATGACTATAAATCATTCTTAGCAACCCTTGAATACATATTCAGAAATCTAAATGGAGATAAAATCGGAAAAAAAATCAATGGGTTATTAATGCAACACCTAAGATTTGCAGATGACCTTGTTTTAATAAGTGAAGATCCATTCGGTCAGTAAAGGCTATTCTGAATAGTTCTTGATAAATGGATGGAAGGTGGCATAGCTACACACTTAGGACTCAAAATGGGCCCATTGTGAAACCTCCCTTTAAGGCTATTCACTCGTCCCACCAGTCAATTCTGTGTGCGAGCTGCATAACTCTGGCAGGTGAGGAGTTTCCAATGCTGGCCATACTGGGCCAGCACTCCCCTAGTAATAGATGCCTAGTATTTACTAGAACTGGGCAGAGGCATATTACATGCTCTGTTGATTCTATTTCTTCATTGCACCATCTACGTAACTGGCTGTCCACCAGACCCATCGTGTGTAAGTCTTTGTTTAGCCGGCAGTGGCCAGTTAGGATGTTGGTCAATAATTTCAGATTAGTTCTAGTTCTAGATAAGTTAAAGCGGGCCGTGGCTACAATTTTACAAGGTTGCCTAATTACTACCTTTGATTGCTTGCAGCCCGGCGTTTCTCGCCATCTTACCTTGTGAAGAGCATGTATCCTATGCTCTATTATATTTTTTCAGAGTCCCTGCAGAAAGTATTTCATCGTCTAGGGTTGTTAGAGGATGTAAGGATCCCTTCCTGGGAAGCTCATCTGCTATTTCGTGATGCCACTATGTCCTTTGATCCTGCAGAGTTCTAGTTTGTTATGTTTAGCTAGCTCCTCTAGCAGTAAAGGCTATTATGATTATTACTTTATATATATATATATATATATATCTATATTAAAAAGACGTGTAACAGCTGCTCGGACAATTTCGACCGATTTCTTCCATACCAACGTCTTAGGTATTGTAGTTTCCTGTTGTTATCATTAATTCTTTGCTTTTGTTCAACCGCCATAGTACTCAATCATTCCGATCCTTCTATGTAATGTAAAGTGTCCATCCTTTGGCCCCACACAATAGGGCAGGAAGGATGTGGCAGCTCCGCATGCGAATGCGGAATTGAAGGCTCAGATTTCGACCGGTAAAGATATTTGTTCATAGAGGTAAACGTTTTTCTAGCTTGCTCAATTCGTGGCAATATTTACTTTTTCGGGTCGCATGTTTTGTTAACTATTATCCCGAGATATTTAGCACATGGCACTTGGTCCTCAGTGCTGTTATTTATTCGCAGGACGTTTTGCTTTAGCGATTTGGAGAAGAGTTTGGTATTGATAGCATTCATGTGCAGACCATACTTTGCGCCTGGTTGCTTGGGCTAGTACTACCGTGTCATTCGCAAAACAGATGTTGTTAATTACTGTGCCGTTGATTCTGATACCGTCTTTACGTCCTTCAGCGCCTTTTTAACAGCAGCTGCAGAGTATATGTTGAATAATGAATTGAAAAAGAGTGTCGACAGGACACAGCCTTGCCTAACCTCTCTTTTAATGGCCACCTTTTCACCAATGACTCCCTCAGCTCTGACCCTTGCAGTATGATTCCAGTACAGCTGGGCGATGATGCGAAGGTGCCTCACTATTATCAATAAAACATGCGTACACATCAACGTTCATGTCTCAACATTTCTGTGTGAGAACATTTAAGGAGTCCCGACCCTGTTTCTGAACTCAATCCGAGTATTGCCTACCTCTGGCGTATATGCTAGTGTGAATAATTCGTAGAAGCACCTCAATACGTGAGACATCAGGCTTATCATCCGAGAATCCTCGCAATCAGATTGCTTTTTTTAGGTATGGCAACAAAGACCGATTTTAGCCAATATGTAGGAATAGTACCACTTTGTACTGTTGCTGTTGTATATACAAGGTCTAGGCCTAACCCATCAGCTGTATCAATTAACGTTAGTGCGGTCGTAGCGCTCTCCTATTCTTCTGGAGTTGTATAGCATGTGGGGCTGGTTTCATTGATCTCGTTGATTTTGGGAGGATGATCGAGCGTCGTTGAAGACGTTCTCAACATAATTCACTCCACTGTTTTAATTTTTTTTCTACACCTACGAAAATATTATTGTTATTGTCTTTAAGTGCGCCTAGGTGACGCTTGCGTTGTCGTTGTGTCAGGTCTTCGATTTTATTGTGGAGATTAAACATATTGTGCTTGCTTTGGAATTCCTCTATTTAGTTGCACCTTGCTGTTAGTCACGACTCCTTTGACGTTCGGCAGGGTCTTCTCACCTCTCTGTTTAGTTTGTATCTGATGTATTGTGATTTATGTTTGAATCTTTCATTCATAAGGTGCAGGATATCGTTTGTTTCCACTGTTACTTTTTGTCGGTGCGTGCAAACCCAATATCCCTTTCCTGATTATCTGTGAGTGCTTTCTTTCTTGGTCTCGACTGGGTCCCTACTTCAGTTGAGCTGTAGTTGGCAATTTCACTTAATCTGGCCTCCAGTTAATCGGCTATTTCATTCGTTATCTCAGGCTTGTCTAGCCGTCTGATGTCAATATGACTTCGTTTGTTTCTGGGTAGGTTTCTGGCAAAGTGATGAAGCCGTAAGTCCGTGAAAACGGGATTGTGGTCCCTACCGGCATCATCGCCAGGATATGTTTTCGCAGTTTTTACGAACTTTATGAAGTGCATAGACGCCGTGGATGCTGTTTAAAGAAGGTGTTCTTTGCACAATTGCAGCAACCTATTACCTCTGGTCTTGGGAAAAGACTGGTCCGAATACTTCGTCACTGATACCTTTTCGGATCTTGGAATTGAAATCACCGAGTACTATTGTTATTCCGCCTTTCTTTGTTAACTTTATAGCTTCTTCGAGTGTGGAGTAGAAATTCCCTATTTATTTTTCAGGTTTTTCACCCTTCCATATCCTTGTATCACGTTCATAGCTCGGTGAGTAGTGGATAGATTTAGAGAGCATATGGAATTAGTTAAATGTTTATTATATGCAATAACTTAATTAATATATTTGTTTACAGGTAGAGCTGCATATTCTAACAAATAATAATACATTTTTCTATATCCTATATAATTTTTGACTATTATAGATATTTCATTTTCTCGTATTAATTGGCACGTTATATAACGGCATTGGATTTCTAGTGCAGTCATTTCGAAAAAATCACATCTACCGCGTTAAATAAAAATCATATAATTATTAATAATAATAATCTTTTATTGTACAGGTTCCATCTAATAACTGTGCAAGTATAAAGAACATTTCTCGAATTATGTTTTGAAATATGGGGAATAAAGCTTTAATTTTTATAAACGTATTTTATCTGAATCGAGCAGTTGCGCAATAAAATATAATGATCTTGTTAAATTATACTTACTATTTTTGCTTACTAGTGGCTGTTAATAAATTAAGATTATTATAGGTAATTACAGCATACTTAGAAATCAACTAATAACTTATCCAGATAAATAAAATAGCAATTAGTGCGCTAAACAGTGGACATAATATACAAAATCAGCATAATTCAATAGAGTTTTACTTAAAATCCCCCGATAATGAAACACTCTGTGTGCAAATGCGATTGATAAATTATACGGGAACGGACGCGGCGACTTTGTAATATTAATCAGCCGCGTCCGGCGTACCCAGTGCGTCGTCCAATTAATATTGGGAAAAGGAAGAGTTTTCTTCTTCAGATCGAAAAATCCGAACCGGACGATCGCCCGCCTCGTTAATGCCTCGCAACGGGAAAACACACGCGTTTAAAAACTCTCAAACTATCATTTCTATTTTGCAAATTTATTTGCGTCCGTCGTATCAATTCCAATTAAGACGTTGTGGTTATGCAAAATCAAGCCCAGTCACCTTACAATGCGTTGATTAAGTCGAGCCGGGCCCAGTCTTTTTTAGCGGAATTGCATGATTCGATACGCTCAATTACGGGTAATTTCAGAATTAAATTTCATTCAAGACTTAATTGACATGATATTATAATTATTTCCAGCCATGGATTTACATTTGCAACGCATATGAAATTGGCTGGCCGCATTAACTCTTGTATAATACACCAATAACTGTAATGATATTTATTTTTTACTTTTTATACTCCAAAATATCATACCTTAGTCTGCGAAGAACAGAATTTAAATATGAAAAAAATTCATCTAAATGCCGAAATTCATGTTCCAACGTCGTGGTGCGAATTTGTTCAATATGACAGGATTATACTTATTCATGCGATTTTAGAAAATAAGAAAAATGAATAAGAGCCTAACACTTTATTTAGAGCCAAACCAAAATGTTCGGCACTATTAAAGCCAAACGAAACAAAATTTGAAGCCTTCGTCAGTGCTAAAGCCGATATTATTTACTAGGTCGCTATAGAGATATAACCGATAATCTATTCAGCTCTGTATTAGCCGATTGATTAAATGATAGATGTCAATAAATATAAATATCAATGACATACTTGAAGTATAAATTCTAAATCAAATAAATACGACTCCGCTTCGCGAAGTCAAACAGAAAATTGGTGAGGACATGTGCTTGTATACAATGATAATTATATAAAAGTAACAGATAAATGTCCCAAACAGCCAAACAAACATTATCAAACCTCCAGGTTAATGACGTCACTGATTCAGTGCTCGACTCTCCCGAATAAGGATCTGGAGGAGCCGAAGTTAGGTTTCTCATAACTAGGGTAATTCAGCCCCGACAAAACCCAAAAACACCTATTTTTTTTATCTCAGTGTAATTTTACTAAGTCGATTCTAATGCCGCAGTATGATTTGATTCACATTACTTATCACTCTAAATATAGTAGATGTAACTCATTTTCTACAGACAATGTTAAGCTTGTTGCGATTCTGATTTTATTGGATTGGACCCATTTTAATCGTAACGTGCATATACTAGAGATAGTACAGTATTACTGGTATCACTATACATAACTCATTTGTATTGTATTTCTTAAGTTTTTTGTTTGTTTTTTAAATATCTAATGTAAATACTTGTTTGTTTGTACTAAATTTCGAGTTGAGAGGGATCAAAAAAATATATACTGCATTGATTTTGATCATTTCTAATGTGAATACGTAGAAAGTAGTTAGTTTTAAACTTTCTGGGGTTTAACGATACAAGTCAGGAAATAATGATCTGAAATTAATCATGTTTTGATTATCGTATTATCCGCAGCGTTTCTACATTGAATTAGTAGCATTTCCTTACGATAACCATTTGCACTAGAACTATAAATTTATCTGAATATACTCATCAATTCTCTAAGTAGCCATGCAAAACCAATTAAACCATATTTTTGTACAACCGAATTACAGCGGAGAAGCCTTTTATTGCCAACATATGGTATATAATCTCCTATTAACATCTATTTACCATAGGCAATTAGAATTGTAATAGTAATTGCCGGATTTAACGGAGTCACCGGTTACTATTCCGCGCATATTAATTTCTAATTTACAGCCACTTAAAATTTATATTAATGGCAATAACTTAAAGAGTTTACGAACGGAGAAAATTAATAGATATTATGAATCTTCTGACTTTCAGTTCACACAAAAAATATGACCCTATCGATGTTGAAAATCTTCATAACTTTATACTACTATAAGTCTTGGTACTAAATACATGGTTAATTGATGAATGATTATTTGAGATGAAGATAGTTGTTATTAAAAAATGCTATATGTATTAATTTGAAATTTGAAAAATATTAGTTAAATTTGTAAAAAGAAAAACAAGAAATAACATATATTTGAAAATGAAATAAAATAAATGCCAAAATATCTTCTATTGTACCTTTAGCTCAGTGGTAAATTTCTAATTCGAAACCTCCAGTATGGTGATATGTATGGTAAAGTGTGCAAGGCCGCATACCATTTCTTGATATGCATTAGACATTCAAAAACAAATTGCAAGGGGAGATTCATTATATTAGGAAATAATTGAAATAGAAATAGGACAAAATACATAGGACTACAGGTATAAATAATGTGGAATCAACGTGGATGACGAATAGAATAGCAATAAGCAAAGTAAGCAAGAATAAAATGAATAGAAGAAGAAAAAGGAATGAATAATGGATGAAATATTTAAGAATTAAGATGAAAATAAATACTACGAAACACAAGAGATAATCGGAATATGATCATTATTGTCTCCCAATAAATATTATAGAACATTCTGAATATTATTCGTTTTACGCCTGGTTCTACAATTGATATTTAACAAGAGAATAAGGCAATTCGTGGAATAAGTTTGAGATATTAGCGCCAATATTTCAAACTTATTCCGCGAATATCCTTATTTCCAGTTAAATGTCAATTGTAGAAGCGGCCCTTAGTCTCTGTCGTCAATTGTATAGGAATTTTAAACTACACGTAGGTTAATGACATTTTTTTATTAATATTGATTCTTTTTATTTTTCTTTATTTTTGAGCGTAATGTTAAACAATATTATGTATGTGTTAATATATTTTTCTTGATCCACCATGGCCTGTTTGTAGCATATTGTTGTTGGAATCATACTCGGATGTTAATATCGTGTATTTAAGACTATAGGTTTATTGTATGACTGTAGATTAGTAATAAGCACCATTGTATGCAAATGTCCGGTAACCACCCATACGATAGTTGACAAAGTAACACTTGCCGCTGAGAATATAATGTGCAAATGCTTATGTTGGCGTTTCTAAAAATGTGTTCCAGTCACTCGTCGAAAGCTACTGGTTTCCCACTCGTAGATTGAAAATGATGTATGAAATTTAACAACTGCATAACAAACTTTCAGATTTAAAATAGTATATGCATCCGTCGCATTGAGATTTATATTTAGAAACGTTCTTGTTATTGTTTGGGAACTTCTGCATAATATCTGCATTGTATTTTCGTATGCAGAAAGTTAAAGTTTCAAGGACAAGGTGGAGTTATGAGGAATGCATTTCTTAATGTGACATGTTTGCTTTATGTGACAGGCGACAAGTTCCAGTTAACGACCCACATTTTTATGAAAAATCGCCAATCATAACGCTCATTATAATTTCAAAAATTATTAAGCCATTATCCAGCTATCAAGCTTAACATGGTCGAACTGTCATAATAATAATGTGAAATTTATATTATTGTTCCTTAGATCAACGGATAATATTTAACTATTTCTAAGCGGCGTGTTAAAAATCTGTCGCGAGCCGAAACGGGCAGTTATCGGGTTTATTTATGGTCGATTACAGTCGTGTATATAATCTTAACGCGCTTTTAAATATTCTAAATTTGATAATAAAATACTAGTTAAATTATATGTTAAATTGAGAGAAATTATATGCTGCCTGTACCCACGGGCATACTTGCTAAGCAACATCAACCCACTGCTTAATATACATACATATTCGAAAATTGCAGGCAACACAAAGATTCCCGCGGCGTTCTAATAAAATTTAATTTTTTAAAGAGCAGTTCGGCAATAATATAAATCGACTTAATGGCGGTAGTATATTAATTTTTTCAGTTCCGTCGGGAATTCTCGACGCCGAGTATTTTTACCGCAATTACCGAGATGTTAAACATGGTCTACAAAGAGCAGCCACTTGATGTAAGTTTAACTGTGCGATATAAAACAGATTTTCAGCAGTAGTTTCATATAAATCGGATCCTTTCACTTCCCCCTGAGGACCACGTTCTGTTTAATCGCCCCCGGGCGGGCTTAATGTCTCCGTATGTAAGGTGTCATTGTGTCATTATTGCCAATGTAAGATTCCGCCATAATTTTTTTCTTATTCCCGGCCTCTTCATGCGAACATACTTTATGCACTTTCGCATTCTCGGAACATGCGTACAAGAAAACCGATCCTGTACATATACCAAGTGCGTTATCATAAACGGTAATGCTTCAGGATTATTTCCCGACCTGTCTAATAAATTTCAACGGAACATCAATACGAAACACACGGAGATAATCGCCTTTTAAAATGTGCATTTCTTAGCTCATGCATTTTATGTTGAAGACAAATATTTGCACTTGGTTGTTTATAGATATGAAATTGCATTCACACTTTTTTCTATCAGGAGAACAAGGATA
This sequence comes from Lordithon lunulatus, assembly GCA_963942505.1. Taxonomy (NCBI): domain Eukaryota; kingdom Metazoa; phylum Arthropoda; class Insecta; order Coleoptera; family Staphylinidae; genus Lordithon; species Lordithon lunulatus. The sequence goes on along the minus strand of OZ012666.1, from coordinate 49,396,864 downwards.
ATGCGGTTTTAATCGAGAATTGGCGATAAAATTTAATTTAGTTTCCCCTGTGGTTTTATTATATCACGATTTGTGACTAACGACTTAGCAATATGTTTTTAGATATTTAATTAATACTGTCTGCCAACACTTACATTATAGACGGTCGATTTCATGAAACTACTATATAGGGTAGTTTAATTTAAAATAAATAAAATATATTAAATTCATTATTTTTTTTATTATCCGAACATTAAAGTATATAAGAATGGAATCACAGTTTGCAGGAATTAGGTAAGCATACAAATATAATAATCGCATCATGTTTTTATAATAAAAACTAATCAACCGCACCAACAACAAGGAACGAGCCAATAAAGAAACATCCGTGTTTCAAACGTTTTCTGAGTGGATGATATTTTATGAGTTAACCTCTAAAATTTAGTATGCTTGGCACATGGATAGATACTTTATTGAAAATATCTTATTTTGTTCAGGAGTTTTGATACTTTAAAAAATACTACGAATGTGCTTTGTGTACCCTAGTTACACCAAAACACATTATATGTAATGTTTTTAGTTCATCAACTCGCTCCGGACGTTCGCTGATTCCACATCTAAAATAAACCTAGTTGTGTAAAAGGCGAACCCGCCGTGGCCGGTTTGGCGACGTGTAAAGACTTTACGAGGAAGCCAGGAACACATTCGTGAAACCGTCACAAAAGAAACGCAATTTCTAAACAATGTTTGCCTGCAAATTCATAAAACAACAGCAGAAGGCTTTTAAGAAATGCGGGCCGCAACTTCCTCCTCGAAGACGCGGCCGGATTCCTTCCGCGATTTCCCATGGAAAAACCGCATTCGTCCATTTACGAACAACACACGGTGGTGTACAAGGAAATCACTTTTAGGCGTTGGATAAATTACACGCAAGTTAATTATTTGAAATTAAAATCTAAAATTCAATTTTGAATTCTTTAATAAGTAGGTTTTGCCGTAATTTTATATTTAAAGTAGTTATTGCTGTCCAATTTGTCGGCCGGATTCCGGTCTAATACGGCTAACGACTGTCCGATAAGTGCGTTAATTATACAATAAATCTTACCGGCAATATGCAGTTATAATTTAGTTAATATATGGCACCATAAAAAGGGACGACAGCCATGTATTAACATTCCTGAAATTTTATTTCAATTCCGATTTCACGTCTACACGTGATAGTAATTGAAAACCGTGATGAAACGCATTAGTCATTAGCTGATAGTAATTGTTTCGGGCTGGAGGGTGTGACCGAGAAATGACCGCGGAGTGCATTGTTGCGTTAATAACTCTGGTGCAAATTAATGGTTACAAAATATTTTTGCAAATTTTTACTATTACTGCGTTTGCGTGTGCATATGTGTGTGTCTGGTGGTAATTTTATCTGGAGATCTTTCATTTACGAAATAATAAAATCATCACGAATTGTGCTTTGTGTCCATTAAGTTAAATTGGAGCAACGTATAAAAATTGAACTTCGTATGCGGGCTGCCATGTTTACATGTTGTTTTCTTGGTCAGTTTCTTACACATGTCGTAAAATTTAATTAAAATATGACTGATGTAAAGGCATGCTCTGTATATAAATTCATTACTTTCACTGTAATCATTAAATTTGTTTAAGTTAATGATGCTCCATCCTACGCCCTCGTTAAATTATTTCCAACTATATAATGCAATAATTTATTACCATACTCTCTAACCACGTTGAAATGGACTTCTTATCAACATGAGTAATTTACCTTGTGCCTCGTCACGAGGGACTATGTTCTATCGCTTACTCTTCCATGTATAACCTTTCCATTCACTCCTCTAGCTTAGTTCTAGGAACACAAATACCGCATACATTTTTCGTTTGCAATCTGACTTTCCGGAAGCAACTTCTCTCCACTCCATCTTCCAGTCTGTTTTACGACACTGTCATCGTTAGCTTGTACCCCATACTCATTAACAATTCCTCAATCGTTTTTCACTTTGAATCTGCTATTCTTCCACCATCTCCACCAGTTCACTCTATATCATATTGATTGACTGCAGCAGTTTCTACCATTGGTTTCTTACACTGGCAACCTCTTGTTTGCTTCAGACTTCATCTCGTTTTCTCCCTCCGCATTTCCCAATTTCAACTAACCACATCCAACTCATTCTATGAGAACTCCTCACATCCTACAACCTGTCTCGGACTTCCCAGTTCTTCTACAGTCCCCGCCATGTATCAGCAACTATTCTTCCACTCTGTCAGATCTTTGTTTAACTACCGTTCGTCTCTGGTCCCTTCAAATTATGCTTCATATTTTAATCATTGTTCCAGAATTAGGATATCTACATTAAATGGCAAAAAATATTCAGAAACCAGTAACCGCTAGTTAAGACTAGAAAATACATTTGTATGGGAAAGTCTTCTATTCCTGAATCTGGCATGTGACTATTTTTTTCGTAGTAGCCTCAGCGGAAGGCATAAAGAGCAGGATTCGGACAGAGAGCTCGTACATGGAGGCAAACGAGTTGATGTGTCGGCGATGGCCGAGGATTCATAAGTCTGCACCTGGATATCAACACAATACTAAATGGTGAGCAATAAAGACCTAACGAGAATGGTAGATGAAGAGGGACGCGTCCTGAAGGTGGTGAAGCGCAAGAAAGGCAGGACACCGAGCGACCTAACAGTGGAGGCCCGCTATACGAGGATGCCAGGCATCTGAGACACATAACGACTGAGTGTGGGAGAAGCAACATCTTAGTGGAGGTTCACACCTCAACGATAGCCCCACTGGAAGCTAGGAAGATACTTGAATACCAGTTCGCCGTAGCGGGGGTAGCGGTCGCCATAAGAGAACACGCAACGGCGAAAGCAACAACGACGACGGATAAACCCGAGAGCAACCCAAAACAGACGCATGGTCAATCAACGGGAGGACGCCGGAGATCCAGGAAAAATCGTCAAACCGCGTGGCGGGAGTACGTGCGCTGACCTCTTAGAATGGGTACGCGAGGGCCGAGGAACCCTTCGGCATCCTCCGCAACGCACATGGACACGCGGCCTGCAGCTTTAGGTGCAATTGCACCAACACTGTCATGGAACCCAAAGAAACGGGGGCAGCTTTCCAGGGACGCAATGCACGACCTAAATATAATCCCGGCCAAAATAGGCAGAGCTAGGGCAGCACACGCTCAGCTGCTCGGAACTTCCAGTGAACATAGGGCAGACATTATCCTGCCCAGCATACACCTAACAACCGTAGACGAAGGCTGGATAGTGGATTGCTCCGACGGCGACGTCTCCATCAGAATAGGAAGGGAGGCGCTGGACCAAACCACGGCGCTGGGCACGCCGACCAAAGGAATAGTCTAGGTCAACGTTGCCTGCACCACGGTATTCAGCTGCTACGTGTCTCCCAACTGCGGGAATCGGAGATACGTGGAATTGTTAAGGAGGCTAGACAATTGCGTTAAAGTGGCGGATACGCGTGTGCTCGTGGCAGGAGACTTCAACGGAAAAGCCGTGGAGTGAGGTGCGGAAAGGAATCCAAGTAGTCCTTTTCCCCATCATCTCACCACAACCAGACAACGATAAAGTTCAAAAGACCGACTTGACTGAAGCCCAACGAGCAGAGGTACCGCCCTGGGAGGAGGAGAGGCGATCCTAGAAAAAAAATTGTGTTCAAGGACAACAAAATGGAGTTAGTGTGTTAAGAGTAGACCCGCGTAGGAGTTCAATACCAATTAATGTAAAGCACAGGGCTTTGAAATTTCATCATACTCACATATTCTCAGCGCTACAGCGCGAAAACAGTAAGCGCTAGAGAAAAGCGTCTATTGTCAATCTGTAGGTCTAGGAATACTCTATATTTTAACGTATAAACCATCTCTCGAACAGGACGCCACCGGGCTCAGACGACCTCAACAACGAGATTATTAAGGCGGTACCATCCATCGTTGTGATTATCCCTAAGAAGGGGAAAGCAAACGCGAATGTGGCGGCGTATGGGCCTGTGTATCTCCTCGACGGCATAGCAAAAACATTCGAGCGGATACTTGTCAATAAGATAGACACGATGGCAGAGGAGGCCGCGGCGGTAATCCAAGCCCTTTTACCCTCCATAGCATCACAACCAGTCGACGATCAAGAACACGAGACCGACATGACTGAACACCAACGAGCAGAGGTACCGCCCTGGGGGATGGCGAAGTCAAAGAGGGGATCCTGGGACTCTTAAACAGGAAGGCGCCGGGCCCGGCGGCACCAACAACAAGATAATCACCGCACCAGCATCCTGCGTGGCTCTTGAACTCAAGGCCATAGTCAACAAATATCTGGACGAGGGCAAGTGGGTAACTTGTGAGAGGTGGAAGAGAGCTTAGATTATCCTCATCCCCAAGAAGCGGAACAAAACACGGTCACGGCTGTGTATAGTGCCTTCTCGATGGCATCGCAAAAACCTTCGAGAGGCTTATTGTTAATAAGCTAGACACAATGACACTGCCGGAGGCCTCTCGCATGCCCAGTTGGCTTTCGAAAGGGGCGCTCTACAACAGACGCAATCCTGGAAGTGGCCAATACCATCAAGGAGTGCAACAGTCGACTACTAAGGGGAAGAAGGTATTGTCTGATGGTTACCCTTGATGACAGCAATGCGTTCAACTACATCTCCTGGAACTGCGCCAACACAGCACTGAGGAAACTTGGCATCCGGCACTAGATGGCGAGACTCATGGGGGCACACCTGAGCGACAGGCGAATCAGGTATGAGAGAAACATGAAAGGACTGGACTTGGATGCCACAGACATCAGTCTGGGGCCCCTGCTGAGGAACCTCATTTACGACGGGGTACTAAGACGTGCGATGCCAGACGATATCAAAACCATCGCCTTGGTAGGAAGATGATATGGCGGTCCTGGTGACCGGCTAAGACATGGCAGAGTTGAGAGACAGGATGGAGGAAGTGGGACGCGGGGCAGAAAGACATCGCCAACTGCTGAGTTGGAACCGTCTGCGCCACCTCGGGAACATGCTGCAAGCAAATGTCAATCATTCTGCACAGGTGCTGGAAGCAGCAAGGGGGCGGCAAAAACCGAGGCGGCCATCGCACGACTGCAAACACCGGAGGACTAAGTGAAGGCAGGAGGCTACTTGTGTCAAGAAGCAAGCCCGACATGGTATGGGCGGCAGCGACCGAACGGAACCGGGATCGACTACGCAGGGCCACAAGAACAGACGCATTCCGTATAATAGTGCTTAAAGAAACATCTACCACCTTATAGGCTATCAGCCGGGGCGTCGGGAAGAGTGAGACGCAAAAGATGAACAGACCGATTGCAGGAACGCGGGTCTACCTGCACGAGAGGCGCATGGATCAGGAGAGCGATCCCAGGTCAATATCAAGAGATGAGTGGAGAGACACGATATCTTAAGTACTGGAGAACCTAACTCCTCATCGGGCATGGTACCTTCCAGACATACCTGGTGAGAATTGGGAAGACTGCCACCGGAGACGCAACGACGCGTATCACACCCTGGAAACCTGCACTCAGTGGACGGACAACAGGGGCGAACTGAATGCGGGGATTGAAGATCAAGGAACCATAGAAGGCATCGGCGAGGCGATGCTGGAGTCTGAAGATAGAAGTGGCGAGACTCGCTTCGCAGAGACTGTCATGCGTTGCAAGTTTAAAGACGACCTCATCCCCAATCCAAGGCGATAAAGTAAGAGCTTCTATTATCGCGAATCGATTGTTTGCAGGGACAGTGACGCGGAAAGGATTCCAAAATAGCTCAACCGTAACCTGCGATGAGACAGACCAAGTGACAAACAAGCATGTAGTGACACGAAGAGCAACATAGACCAGGACCAAGACCAGATTATAGCGGACCCAATTCTCGGCGATGCTTGGTCCATACACACACTGATAATGGGCCATTGACCTAGCCGCTGGCAAGGCAAGCGGAAGAGCTTAGTGTGCCTGTAAGGCGGTAATAACCGCCCGTGGGGAGGGAGGTGTTTGGCCGATAGGCATCTAGTACCGGGCGAATCGTAAACGTAATACCCGCGCAAAAAGCTAGTCAGCAAGAACGATCGCAAAATCGGTAGACTTTGAACTTTATGTCTTATAGCATATAACAGATTTTTAATAAGATTTTGATCAATATTTATGCACAATATGCGGGAAGTACGTAGCAAATATGCAGAATTTTATAGTAATATTATTTATAGTTTTTATTTCAGCCGAGTTTTATGTATCCGCTAATAAATAATCGCACCCAAACAATATATAGTAGAAAATTAATGTGAATACATGAAATATTGTTTCTATTCAATTACTATTTCTGAACGTGATGAAACTACATAAAACATATCTTGAGTTAACAACATTTAGCGTCTAATATAATCCGGCATTCATTATCCAAGTCACGTAAAACCGAGAAATGATTAATACAGTTAAAAACAATATTTATTTTAATTAAATTTATTTTAAATAAAAACAAGAAATCGTGATAGATTAATTCGAGGCTATAAATAATATCAATTATGGAAATACCGTTTGGGACAAGTTTTTGAATAATCATTTCAAATAGCGCGAAACGTAAAAGCATATGCTAGAAGAAACGTGTTTTTTTTTCTCTTTAACTAACTATTGTGATTTTTATAGGTGCAGCAGATAGTGTAAATGCATATGCATATTGTTTAGAAGCGTAGTTACTGCTATTGCTTTCACGTTTCTATTTACAAAGTGATGCGATATCAATCTTTGTGGCGTTAATGTTCGGTTTTAAACGAAAATGGGCGCGGCAATCTCGAAAGCGTACGCACTCTTTGACAGAACATTTATTGATAGCCTATCGGTTTGCCTGACCAGCGGCTATTATAAAATGACGACAGGTGTAATTTTGAATACGCTCACACTCATTTTTATAATTAATAAATCAATAGCCATTGTTTCTCCGGAAATTAATCATCCTATAATTGATTTCTATTATTGGAAGACTGATGGCTGATTGATGTTTAAATCGTGATTTTGTGAATGTGCACTATAAATACGTGACATTTGAAGAATCGTACTTTCATTAATAAACGTGCATGATTCCAATACGAAATTAATTAAGTACGTACCATTAAATTTAGAATTTTAAATGAAGCGGAATATTGTGTTGTAATATGATTAAATTGTTTGTTATTCTGAAAGATTTCCATGCATACACAATAGGGCGTTATTTTCAACTCTGAAAGTAAGAAAAGAAAGAAGAAAAAACCGTCGCATGCATAAGAGAAGCACTTGTAGGGCCCTCGTGCTGGTGAACTCGTGAGATGTTATATTGTGCCGGAGAACAGAAGTGGCAGGACTCTCGAGTGTAACATGCTTCAAGCTACTGGTCTAAGGAGTACGATTGCGCCGGCCGTAATTATTTATATGTACACACAAAAAAGTGCTCCGCTGTAATGTGGCATTGTTTATTCGTGACCCCGGGGTGCTGGAACGGACCATTGTCTTCCGTTCGCTAGATCTCAAGTAGCTCCATTAATAAGAGCACTCCGCAGCTGATGGAGCGCTGGATTGAAACAGTGGCGGGTATTCAGATTGCGGCTAATGGAGATCATATTTTATCGTTGCACAAGGGGCTCGTTTGTACCCGAAGGGACGTAATTATGATCGGCTGGTCGTTAATTAATCAAACACGACGTTGAATCGGTTCGAAATCCAGTAATATCAGCCAGGGATGGCTTTAATTAACTCCGCAATTAAGACGATCTTATTCAGAATTTTAATGACAATCCTTTTATTAATTTCTAATTATAAGTCAATTTGTTTATAAGATATAATAAAATAATTTCATTATCTCCTTTTTATGTACGAAATATACCATATATATTTCTTTTTCAGTATAATATAATAACAATCATAATAATAAATTATTGAATATTGCAGTCAGTCAGAAATATAGACAATAATAAGTTTCGATAATACAAGATATGATAAAGAAGTAAACGCCTAACTTAAACCCGCTGAAACTGGATTGCTAACTTTTCAGGAAGATAAATATTTTTTAAAATAAAAGAGGGTTAATAAACTTGCTATTTCTAATTTCTAATAGATATGTTTAATGCCGTGTGTAAGTTATATAATCGTTTGTATGAGGCTGTGTGTTATTCTTTATTGCATATCATTTTTTTTCCTCAAAAAAGCTGTACAGAGCACGTGGATTTCAAGTATAAAGAATTGGATCATTGTGATTTATATATAATACAATTTGAAACACAAATCACCTTCTTATACATGCACTAAAGTACTGCACAGAAATAAAAAGTACCCCCTACTATATTTACTTCAATATAAAATCAACCGTATTGTAAAATGTCATTTAGTAAGTAACGTGAAAAATTATAAAACGCACTCCTGTTTATTGTAAATGCGATATTACATTTGGTCTATAGCCGAATAATTTGCATAGGCCTGCATTTATGTGTAGAAATCTACTGATTTAGATTCCTATATTGTTAGATTTCGTTAGTCTAGATCAGCTAGTGAGAATAAATGAATTCATTGGATCTCAAGTGGTTTATATACAGTTTTTTTTCAAGTGGTTTATTTAATTTATTATACCTATCCCTTTTTATTACCGTTAGGTGTAAGGGTGTATATTAATCTTGGTCCTGTGTATATTTCTCACCATTGTTTTCTGTCCTCCCATTTTATGTCTTTTCTTTCCCTCTCTGCTTTCCTATATTCTTCTTGGTAATCTTTTGGTATATATGTTTAATAAGCTGACCTGAATAAGTTTTGTCTTGTAAGTTTCGTTTCTTATGTTGTGTATGCTTGTCCTTCTACTTCTCTTCGGGTTAATGTTATTTTATGGGTTTTGTTTTCCCTGGATATTATGGCCGTGTTTGTTTCTATGTTTACATTCATGTTGATTATGTTGATGATGTTTAGTCATAAAATTGTTGGATACTGCTAATAGTATATTATTGTAGTTTCATGGAGAATAACCATGAATCGCTTATTATGAAATATCTGCTAATATCATCAAAAAACCATTTTATATGCAATTAAAATTATAATTGACCTCATTTTTTTCATTTACCTCTAAAATAACATTCGGATTTAACTTGAAATATGCAAATACTTTTAGGAATATTTAAATGCACAGTCAAACTAGACACAAACAAATTCGTTTAAAAAAATAGATTCATTTAATTAAGATAAAATTGTTTAATAATAATGCTATGGCCAGATTTTTTCCCAAATGGTCCCAATTTATGCGTGCCACGTTAGTTCATTACCTTAAATTATTCAATGGTTCCGATATTCAAATTGATACGCATGGCGTTACATTTATTATGAAGAAGGCCCCATAAAAACGTCCGGCGGAATCTGCTGGGCCCGTTCCCCGACCCGATTATAATAACTTAATGAACAATTTAATGGGAATTTATACGATCGGAATGAATATGTCTTAATTCAGCCCGATCATTAGGACAGCTTCGCCCCGTAATTACAATGGCAGAGCTTAGCCTAATTTATTATTATAGGTCTGGTTTTTGTGTTTCGTTTGGCCGCGACTATTATTTTCAAAATAAATTAGCGCACAATAAACACTGGACGTAATTTAAAAAATTGCTCTATTTTAAAAAACAAAGTCGTTGAATGTTTAAATTACTTTCGTACACATATATTAAATTGCAAATTTAAACATATTGGCATTAAGAACACGCGGGCAGTTGAATACAAATCCTATAATGCTACTATCTTATCTTGCACTATTTGCATTTTTTTGTCGCGCAGATCGAACTACTTATGAAAATAAACCTGTGAGATTTATATCTCACGGATTTATATCCATTACGGTTTTGGTTGATGCTCACGTTTGATGTTTCAACCTGTTGAATTTGATTAATGAAGCGGTTCGAAGAAATGTGTCTTGACTAATTTGTAATGATCGTGCTGATAATTTATTAAAATGAGATTTCATGATGAAATCGTTGATGGGAAAGACCAGGCGGATTTTAGCGAGCGAGGGAAAAATAAAAGGTTGGCGGTGGATGTAGAGAGAGCATTCATTAATCGTTTGGATATTGCATGTGGGCTGTAATAACATGTTCTACCATAGATTGCAATTATAGTGGTACGACACCCTCGGCGTGAGTGAGAGGCGTGCAGTGCGATCCAGAACGTGCCCCCACAGTTTTTAATTACTTCAATATCGGTTACAGTATTATTTTCATGTTAACCTTTTAAATTTCATGTATATGATTTATCAGTTGAGGTAGTGTTAGGACTTTGTACGGATACAACAATATGACACACGACCAAAGATATCGCGCGGAGGAATTTCCACGCTCCCGTACGAAACGCGACCGGGAACGGGAAAAAGTATATTTAATTTATAACCATATATTACAACACCACACCTTTATGCCGTATACGCCAGAAGAATGCTCGCACTTATGCTCCGTGGAATTTACAAATTACTTCACACTTCCTTATCGGAGCTTCTCTGCACGGTCCAGCGCGTCGTGGCTGGCGTCTTCTTCGGAAAACTTATGACTACCACGTACACAAGATCGCTCCCCTGATAATTGTTGCCGTATGATATCCAGTCACGCACTATCGATGATCCACGGATCAAAACTCGGATGACCTTAGACCTCCACCGTTCCTTGTTAATATATTTTTTCGTTACACCACCATCCATCTATGTCTGCCTGTGAGTTATCTACAACTAAAAAGCGCTTAATTGACAGCTTATAATAATTCAGAGTTGCAACTCTTTGGAAATAACAAATTAATCGAAATGCATACAAGAAAGTTAAAATTATTTAAAATATAAATAGATGATAAGGAATACTCAACACTAATTAAATATATTGTAACCTTGCGACAAAAATAATACAAGTAAACAAATCTAATTCTTGTAGGTTTGTTGCCTCTACAATATTGTATTATGTAAAAAACACTTCTTTGATATTTCTGAAAATCTTACTTTTTTCTTGTGTCACTTCTGTAGCAAGGCTACGGATATATTCATAAATTGTAAATCTAGGAATTGACGAGGTTCAGACAAATATGGAAATTTATAATATAATTTGAGTGGTTATGCCAAATAAAGATCTTTTTTAAAATATAATTTGATATTACAATCTTCAAAACCTTCCAATTTAACTAAATACTATAAATAAAAAGATTCTACGTATATTTATTAATTAAAACTTATCTCGCTCTTAATTACCTTTAGAAAAATATATTATGTGCTAACGGTATGCGAGTCTGGAGTATAATCTTATCACATAAGTATATGTTTTAATAACATCATATAGCTTGATCCGATGTATCATCAATGACGATGATAATAGCTGGAGATCGTATTATCATTAATTAAAAAGTCATCTAGACCTTCTATCTTATGGAGCATTTTCACGGTAGAAAAGTCACCGAACATCAGATGTCTCTGCCAGTCAGTATCTTTCGGTCAGAATTTGAAAATAACCACTAAATACCAATAATTTAATGTTAGGAATATAATATATCTTACACAATTCCGACTCTCACCTCGTATGCATATAGTGAACCCTGGTATCCTGACCAACGATTTCTGAGATGCGGTGAAACCCAGTATAGAGGTAGTAGGCAGTCAGGACTAACGAGAACGGGAGCTCTCTAATAAAGGGGTTAGTCGTTGGCCTAACAACCCAACACCGTAAAAAAGACCAATTACGAAACATAACGACAAGTCTCATTTGGAATGAATACACGGAGCCGACATTCGCATGAAAAAATGCAACCTATTTACGTATTGGGACTTGGGAATATCTATGTTACAAGCGAGGCAGATGATGGACAAAACAAACTGATATAGTAGCACTGCAAGAATTAAATTAAGGGACATGCAGAATAAATAAAAACAACGACTCCATATTACATAGCGGTATTGCACCGGCTGCTTTGTGAACAGAAAAGTAACGAAATCTATGATCAGTTTCACACAAATAAATGAAACTACTACTAAAAATACACGAAGAGTTCAACAATATAATGAGAGTAAAGCCCAGTTTCCTAGGAAAGCGGTATTGTTTGTGATACCACTTTCCTAGGAAACTGGGCTTTACTCTCATTATTGTATAATATATTGTATAAGTATATATAATTCAATAACTCACCATTTTTCATCGTAACTCATTGCCCTTTTGCATTACATTGAAGTATTACTCTTTATGTTAAACAATATTATAGTCATGTATATACAGGTCAAATTACTCTAGTCAAAAACGGCCGCTTCGTAGGAAACCAGGGCTTAAGCGCATATGCACCATCAGAAAATACCGAAGAAGAGTTAAAGGATGGCTCACGACTTACTAATCGGGGACTTTAATACGAAGATAGGTAAAGTAGTTCCGCTTAGGACCTGCTAAATGGACAGAGTAGTTTAGTAGTAAATCGGTCCCAAGCCCGGATAAAAGAGGAGTGGCGATACCCATCCCTGTAAAAAACAACCAGTTTAGAAACCTGAACAATAGCCTCAGAACACAGGACGTTATTGTTTTCATAGACGACACGTGAAGAAATATGGAATACGATTTTGGAACATGAAATGTCAGGACCCTAAATAAACCAAGGACACAACTAGCCTTACTCGAAGAAATAAAAAAATATAAATTAATGGTACCCGCAGTACAGGAATCAAGCTGGTTGGACATCAGAGACATGAAAACATAACGATATTGTTCAACGAGAAAAATAGGGGTAAAAAAGGATTCGATGTAGCTTTTATCGTAAACAATAAATAAAAAATGCAATCGAAACAATTAATGAAATAATCTTCAAATTAGGGCTACTTACACGAACAGGAAGAAGAAACGAAGGAAGACTTCTATCAGCCCATAGAGGAAACGTATGACAACTTGCAAAAAATGACATCAAAAGTGTGTTCGGGGATACGAATGCCAAGGTAGACAAAGCGGAAGAATTTGTGGGGACCATAAGAAGGCACTCATTACATAACCGCATTAAGGGAAATAGAGAATTCCTAATTAACTACCACTACCAAAAATATGGTTGTAAGTTCTACTTATTTCTAAGGGCACCTGGATGTCAGCGGATGGAAAGTCAATTTACCATTTTCATAGATAAAAGAGCAGTTATTAGCATACTGTAGGCGGTTCGAAGCTATCAAGGAGATTCCAATGCTACTTTCATCTCCTTGTGATGAACCCCAGTAACATCGCGCGATATTGGAGATGAGAGCCAGCCAGATCGCGCGATGTAAAGCGGCCAGGCGACGGCACAGGGTAACCTCAACCACTGTCTGGTTAACACTGGCCACACAAGTCGCCCCACAAAAGTCAAGGTATAGCAATACGGAGCCTAACGTTCCCCTGGGGGTACCAGGAAGCACCACCTTAATGTCAGCCTTACACGGGCAAGCGGGGCTCTGCAAGGGTGGACTATCCCTCTCCTAGCATCTCGAAGATCCGATACTCTAGGTCAGGGTCCTGCAAATGCTACAAGGCCCGCAGTGCCCAAGAAGACCACGGTGTATAAGACATCTGCATCAACAAGCAGGGATAAAGTCTGCAGTTTAAAATCTGCAGAGGAGGTAGCTTGGTGTCGGAAGAGGAGGTTTTGGCCACTCGCCCCTCAGTTCCCTCGAAACAGCTGCTAAAAGTCCCACTATAATTCAGTAAGGATTACCTGGACGCCAATAGAAAGACGCTGAAGGGAAACATTCTAAGAGCAGAGAAAGTGAAGAAGGGCACAAGGTCATAAAAGGGTTGGGTCGCCAAAACCCAGAAAAGGTCATGCTCCGAAACAACCATCAGAAGGTACCCGCTACCGTTTCTAATGAAGGATACGCGGACGACATTGTGATCGTCGTGAAAGAGAAATTTGCGGACATAATCTCAGTGTGCGGATAGTTCTGGATAGTTGGCTGGAGGGTAGCATAGCTACAGACACTTAGGCCTCAAAATGGGCCCATTGTGAAACATCCCTTGAAGGATACTCACTCGTCCCTCCAGTCAATTCTGCGTGGGAGCTGCAGAACTCTGGCAGGTGAGGAGTTGCCAATGCTGGCATTACTAGGCCAGCAATCTCCTAGTATCTCAGTGCGCCTACAAAGACCACTATATATTGGACAAATGGTGTGAGGGCGAAGGCTTGTCCATAAACCCTCTGAACACCACAATAGTCCTAGTGTTAGAGTACTAACAGGCCAATAACGCCAGATACTTAAAGGTGTAGGTCCATTTGCATAAGGGGCCAAATACTTAGTAGTCTATGACCAACAGTAACAGAGTTAAGCAAAACCACACAGAGAGCCACACTAACTCAAGGTAGGTGCAGTAGAAAACTGGGGTCTGAACCTTAAAATGACCCTATGGCTATAGACCAATCTAGTAAGACCCATGATATGATATGGGTTAGTAGTATGGTAACCCAAGACTAGGCAAGCCAAAGGAGCCAGGCTCCTGAGCAGCACTCAAAGACTCTCTGGCCTGAGAAAAAGTGGAGCCATGCAAACAACCCCCACCGCCGCAATGGAAGTCCTGCTGGATCTACCACCACTAAACATCCTAATTGAAGAGAGGCAAGATCTGTCACAGATTACTTCAAGGTCAAACCCCGATAAGCAAACAGCACAGGGCGAGCTACCTAGAGCTGTATAACAAGACAGACCCTATAATAGACATGGCCCTAGACAGCATGACAACTAAATACAATTTTAGTAAAGGATATGTGGTGGTAATACCAGGAAGAGTGGTCTGGTCAAATGGCACACCTCTCAACGCAGCTTTGGCCTGGTTCACGGCTTAAAACAGCGGAAGAAACCGGAGCTGGTATTTTCAGCGTCAATCCGAAAACAAATATTTCAATAAGTCTGGGCGAGTTCTCCACTGTGCTTCAGGCAGAAATAGTGGCTATACAACACTGTGAAAGTGAAGCACCGAGACGTAAAATATCTAATACTTCACAAAGGCCATACTAACCCAAGACAGGAACCGTACCAGAATGATAGTAGGTCTTCTAACATGTTAGTGCAGGCCTAAAGAGAACATGGCACGGATAGGCCTAGAAGAAGAATTCCTCTGTAGGTTCTGACAGGAAGAGGAAGAGTCTACAGTGAGATCCAACGAATTCGGGAACGACAAACCACGACCATCCCAATACATGAAGCAACCGGCCGATCGAGTCTTTGTAATCTGCTAGCCAGGACAAAGCTCATAGAAGTCCTTTAAGACACGCCGTGGTTCCCGGCTCTACAGAGGACGCATTGGTGTAGCTCTTGGAAGGCCACCCGTTCTTAATCTAATCTAATCTAAACTAATCTAGTATACTGTATATCAATTCAAGAAGATGGGCGGGCTGCGAGTCGGACTATCACATTATAAATGATATTTAGATGATTTCTAGGAAAAGCGAAAAACGGGAAAAAGCAAAAACGAAGCACATAGAGAATCTGGAGTCACATGAAATAAGAAGAGGCTTTGAACAAAAATGTTCTGCAGAAGCATGTCAACCAGCGCAATCGTAGAAAATCACTGAAATACTTTTAAAACAGCAATTAAAAGAGGCAGCAATAACAACAATAGGGATTGCATCTCGAACTCGTTCACTTGTCTCCTATAGCATGCTTAATCGGTTAGATTCTTGTAGCGGTATATACTGGGGTGTTGAGTTTCTCACCACCAGCAACGCTACAGAAACCATCCTTCCTCCCTTTCAAGCATTTGCCATTATCTCATTCTCTACACTTCTAACCCATTCACTTCAAATTTCCCTTCCGCCAACATTCCCGTTTTCTCTACACCAATATCCTCTACATATATTGTATGTCCCCTCTATAATCAAACATAATTTTAGTAGTTAATTCGTAAGCGTTCCGGTATACAATAGTATTATTGTTTTAAAAATTCGTTCATCAAATATCATAACTTTTATTATGTGAGTACATCGTATCATATTATCTTCGTGTTTATATACCATCTAACTAGGGTTAATTTCAATACGCCTTCCAACAAAAGCATGTATTAAATTAAAATTGGAAGACGGACAGTAATTGTATCTAATTGTATAATTTCGTGGAAACAAAATAATACATTGCGTGTTGGGCCCGATCTTGATTCACACAAACATTTCCTAAGTTACATAGAATGTACGGAATAGAGCTGTTAATTGGATTTGAGAATTGCAAGTTTATTTTTTGTACCATATGAAAACCTGTGCAACGTAAAAATCATGACTTATTTCAATACAATTCAGATCCAATCATTAGAATATGCAAATTGCATAAATCATATATCGACACAAATGAGGTGTTGCAGCAGCTGTCAATTCTATTCCAATTCAACCTCTTGAATTTAATAGTGCATCAGCGTCTTGGAGAACAAATTACAGTTCGAGTATAAAATGATCAAGTATTCAAGTAGGATTGCGTTATATAATTTTAATTTTAGCATTCAGAGATTGATGTTAAACTTACCAAACGGACTTGCAACGTGAGCTTGCATAATGAGTAATAATTTAGTAATGAAATCTATACGTCCATATTTGGTTATCATTGCACTTGATGATTTTTTTATAACACCTAATAACAAAGCTATGTTTCCCGTAAATAACACGATATCAAGTGTGTGGGGGAATAGAAAGACGATCGTGTAATGATATGACTAAGCGCTTTTTTACAATATAATTATCCGTGAGTCACATAAAGGCTTCTTGACTGCAATTCCTGGCACGCAGATGTAGTAGGAGGATGGTGAGATCATCAGGGCAATATGTCTTATCAACTGTATTTATTAATATGTGTACGGAGCGCTCGTGTCTCTGTTTCGTGTATAATTATTTCATTGAATGTTGGGCGCCATTATCATCCTAATTGGTGCTGCACGTCGGCCCACAGCTCACCAATTATAAGACACGATAGCGTAATAAATACAATTGCCTAGCGAAAACGTGAGCGCCTCCACTCCGTCCAAGACGCTTAAACTCGGAAAATAAAATTTACAACATACTCAAACTACATCTTCGCTCATTATCGCTATATACGCCGCAGGTGTGTGTCATTTTAGAGGTAATGACCAATAAAGAGTTGGATCGTTTTATAGCTACATATATGTTAAAAAATAACAAATGTAAAAGGTGTACCAAAATTAACGCAAATGGAATAACACATAGGGCAAATCATAACACGGTTAACACGGGCATTCTCTGAAAATAAATAAAATCTGGAAACCGCATTTGCAAACAATTAGTGCTTTTTGAACGGAGTTATTTACCGGAGTGTTTTAATACCATTAACAAAGCCCACGTACGAGAGACGCCGTTTTCACAATTACTTGGAAAGTACAGGCACGTATTGTGAGTGTAGGCGAGATATTTCCTAATAATTTCCCCCCGTGTGTTTTTTTCTTGTTGCCAGCGCTCCTCGACACAACAAACGCCGTTACGAAAACAATCGCTCCACGGCTCAAAGCCCGAAAAAAAAATCCCGTACGTTTCGCAACGTTTTATCGCGTAGGTAAGTTATAATGGCCCTATAGAAAATATGACGGCCCATACAAACATCCACGTGAAGAAATCCTGTACCGTATACGATAAACAAACTCGAGTGTAGTAGAATCCCACATGGCCACAACGTGTATGTATGTTAGTGTTAAAAGTATGAAATGTGTTGTTATATACCTAAAGTAGAACGCTTTATCAACACATGTTTTGCGGAACAAAAACTTTCAAAAGAAATCTCTTTATTGTACATTTAAAGCACAAATATTTACAAAAATATTAGCTATTAAGAAATACTATAAGTTTATTGATTCGACGATTCCTGGTTGTCCCTCCAGTCATAATTATTATTGATTATAGATGCTGCGTGCTGCAATTATATATTTTTTGCCTAATGCAACGAATAACAATTTGATTAACATAATTATAAGTGGCATGATTTATTATAGTCGATTGTCGCAGAGGCCGGCTTTAGGAATCCGTGCATGGGATGTTAATTAGAGATTATCACATATGGAGTTAATCGGTTGAATTTTTTTCGTAATCGCTATATGTACTACAAATGATGCTATTATAGACTTCCAACACATAGAAGCTTTTAAAGTGTCCGTTGGAAACTATTTAGATTAGTTTTAAATTATGTTAATATAACTAAAACTACATATGCATGTTTTTTTATATAATTATATAATACGGTGAGAGCAAGAGGAACTTTGTAGGAGTTTTATGTTATTCCACAAAGCAATTGGTGCCCATTATTGGCACGAATAATATCTCTAGAATTGTCAATATATAACTACCCTTTTTTTATTCTGTCCAGTTCTGTATGATACGGATATGCAATTTGACTCTTTTTTGACATTGGAATCATCAGATTTTAAACTTTGCCGAGAGTTGTCACTAATTCGGCTCAGTGCATTCATAAATAATGGTTTTAAATATTTGTTTTTTTTGAACAATTTGAAATTTGCAAGCATATTTGTAACATAATTTAAATTTATTATTTATTATCAATATATTGGGATTGCCAGCAACCATACCATGAAACTAAATTTCAATTTTTATTGTTATATAAGGCTTATACACTTAAATGGACTGGAGGTACAAGTGATATCGGGAATAAATCGACATACGCGTAGTATAAGCAGTAGAGAGAAAACGTTCTTAAAAGAACGGAAAAAAAAACAATAATATCGTAACGCAACGCAAAGGCTAGACGAAGAGCAGAGTCCGGAAATTGTATAGACGTGTTCGAAGTTGCCCACAGAAACCTATTGGACATGGAGCATCAGCGGGCGAACAGTCTGGGATCTCTGATTTTTGTATGGATGGTGAACGTGGAAATAACGTACAATTTTAAGCGTGCGCCAAAACACCGCGCTCCCAAAATCGAAAAACGAACTGAGTCCAAAAGCAGAGGTAGATGAATGTGTCGGACCGATACAAGAAATACTTAGGGCAATTATAAAAAACACGGAAAAGATCTTCGAGAGTGAAAGCGCACGAAGAAGAGAGGTAGAGAATAAGGGAGCTGGAAGATAGAATAGACCTGTTAAAACAATCTCAAGTATAGTTTCAGGACAAATTGGCTAAAAGCCTCATCTGACTAGGATAGCAGGTCTAGAAAGAGAAGAACATCGACAGGTAGGGTGAAGGAGAAGCAACGTAATTATTAATGGCTTGAATGAATATGATAATAGAGGAGGATTATAAAATAGGTGCGAGGAAAATGAATATATTCAAATTAGGGAATAAAACGGAAGGTCAAATTTGTCCGTTGCTTGACAAATTCGAAGATTGAGAGACAAAAACGGTATTGATGTGGAATAGGAAGATCCTGCGAGGAACAAATATATTTCTGGATGATGATTTAACACCCGACGAACGTAGCAAAGGAGGAAAGAAAAACAAGATGCAATCGTGATAATGGGATATAGAAGGATAAAAATAGCAAATAGATGGTGGTCGTACGAAGAAGTGTAGGATGCGGAATGCTTCAATCATGTAGAAAACTACTTACTCAGTTATATCAAGGTAATGTCAACGGTGTTGCCAAACAGATAAAGTAGGAGAGTTGGGAAACAATGAGCCCAATGTCGAAAAAAGGTCAAATAATTAATATGTCCTGAGAAATGTAAGATTTTGGAATATTGAAGGATTGAAAATAAAGTGATAATGTAACGTACCTCGAGAGGAACTAATGCGTTTAGTTTTAACATGGGTAAAAGAAAAGACTGGGAAGAACTGCCAAAGGAACTTCCAAATAGTTAGTGTGGGAATGCCAACCGGCGAGATTCGACGAGAGGCGTGTAAAGAGGGAATTAAAATAGAGCTAACTTGAAGACTGATGAGTTATAAGTGGTTCAAAGGAGGATGTGGTAATAGGGGGGTAGTGGGTGGAAAATATCTGTTGGTGTGGAAAATGGAACGTAGTGGCTGTGTTGCAAATGGTAACTGGACCGCAGAAGAAATATGGGACAAGAAGACATTAAATGGGTCCTAACGTCCCCCATATGATCAACCAAGATCTGAATAGTTGAATGCCGTGCGATGTGTGTAGTGTCCGACGTCAGATTGAGTCCGGGCTGACTGGAGTAAACTGTGTTACCGGGCAAACTTGCGAAACTGACTACTAGAAAACTTAAATGCCGTAAGAAGATAAGTCTGGCGACTTAGAATGTCAGAGGATTGCTGCAAGTGGGAAAACTTCATATTCTGCAAAGAGAAATGCGCCGCGAGAAAGTCGATGTGTATGGAATATCAGACAAGGAAAGATAAGGATCATATTGCTACTGCAGGTCATGTTGCCTATATATCAGATGCTGCCTATAAATTAGACGCAATGGGGTGGCAGTGATAGAATCAAAAAGGTTGTAAAATTTGTAGAAAACTATTTATCAATAAATGATAGGCTCATAAAAATTACGCTCTCAGCAAAACCATAAAAATTATACATACTCCAGGTCTATCTGTCATTTGTAGGCACCCAGATGTAAAAATCGTGAACCAGTACAATACGGTCGAAAGTATAACGGTTTTTGAGAAACTTTAATGCTAAAGTCAGTAATATAAGAAAGGATAACCATTTACGCAACATTATAAGCAAATACGGACTAGTCGTACGAAACGAGAGGGAAGTTTGTTTCTGTTGCAAATTTTATAAGCCGTTCTTATACAATTTACAACAACAAACAAGAGAAGATGGATACCCCAGCCCATCAAGTACAATTACTGAAACAACCATATCCGAATAACACAAAAAGAGTAAACATTTGACAAACATAATCAATTAGTTTCAACGTCAAAGCTGGAGTGAGACAAGGATGCACCATGTCACCGATGCTTTTTATATCAATAGCGAACGTAATATGCGTAGAGTTTTGGCTGGATGGGATGGATGGAGTGTCAGTGGGCGGTAGGAGAATAACCTACGATAAGCTGACGATACTTTAATAATTGCCGCTCAAAGTATCAAAGAACTTGTCACAAGCATTGAGTACGGCCCTTTGTTTTCCCCTACTGAGCAGTAGGGGTAAACAAAGGTAAAAATAGATCGCAGTCCAAGTGGAAGACAACCAGAACCATGCTAGCTATCGCTGATTTTGATCCACTTCAACTATTTAGGCTCTTTCGTTACCAATAATGGATGTTGCAAACAAGAAATCAAGCCACTTGCAATGGCAAGAGACAGGCAGTGCAACTCACAAAATATTGAAGGATTCTGATATAACTCAATCAAAAAAATTACAACTTGTGCATGCCCTGATTTTTCCTACTATCACGTAAGCGGTCTAAGTAGGGGCCGGATAAAGTCAAAGCTGAAGTCTGGAAAGAAATGTCCATGATTGGAAAGAATATTTTTAAATTTGATTAATAAAATTTGGAATAGATAGGAACAAATTTCGGCCATTTGGGAAACGGGAGCTATTGTTCTATGTTTAAAAAGGGGGCTGTAGACAATTCGGAGCATTACCGGGGCATTATACTTATGGATATATAAAGTAAATATTATTTTAAGGGCAGTTGTACTACAGACGGAGGTCACATAATTTACGTGCTACCAGAAGTACAAGCAGGCTTCGAAACCCAAAGGCCGGGCCTAATTGATCAAATAATGCCATTACACCACAAAACGAAATGGATATAGTTCAGTAAGGTCTAATAGTAAGGGGTTAGCGTAGAGAAGGTGGATGTTTTTACCTACTTGGGCTTCCTCTTCACAAGTCACGGGAGAATGAAAGGGTATGTCGCATATGTGTGCAAGAAGGTGGCAGTAGCAAGAAACATGTTGCTAGGTTCAATGATGGTTTCCGTATACAAGAAATTATATAGGATGTGTGGTAGAAGTATATGATGTAAGCTGTTGAGATAAGGGGCAATAAGAAGTGGTAAGGGTAAATGGTGTTTGTAGCAGTTGTTGGGATTAGAGAAGTCCAAGACCAGCATCCATAATAGTGCACGAGACACTCCGTATGAAACTGGTCTGTGAAGCAGCGGGTAGAGTGGCTAAGTTTGAAAGGAAAGTACACGAATTGAGAATAAAAGGCTTGTAGAAATTGTTATGGAGCTTGCAAGGAAGGAAGAAATGGCGAGAGAACATCCACAATTGGCGTTGTGTGGGGAATATATGTATGAAAGAACAGGCATGTCAGATACGTATGTGTTCGGGCGAAGCATCCAAGCATGGTACTGATAGCTAGGTTTAGAGTTGAAGCAAATAGAGAATGGGCTAAGATGCAACTACTACATGCATGGGAGTGACTACTGGAAGTTTTGGTGTATGATGGTAACCAGGAACACAACTTGTCTTTGTGCGGGGGCCCAATGGGGTGAAAATAGCTCTGCTATGGAGTTAAAACAAGAACCGCATTGCTAAGATGTTCTGGAGCTCATCACAACTCCTTGGGTGACTGAGCCTCCCTATTAGAATTAGCTTCACAACTTTAATCTATCAGCCTCTCTTGGCCAACTGTTCAGCGTCTCTTGGCTCTTTTCGACCTCAGGGTCGCTAGTAGGTATTAAGGGCTAGCGGTCACACTTCTCTTCTCTATAATAATGAAATAAAAAAAGGAACCTTTGTCTTTGGCGTGCCTGGCCGGGAATGTGCCTCCCCCCACGGCGTCACAACTCTACCTTCCACAATGACACCCGTACCAGCGGGAGGTGGCCGATTCCGCTGGCATGTCAGTGGTAAGGGGGAAAATGTGCCCTTGGCAGGGGCACTAAAAATAAAATGTGTGTGATGTGCTGAACTGACCTGGCGACGACGACGCATGCATGACCGTGGATTGGGAATGCTCTTAAATGAAACCTCATCACACCAGACAAGACCTTGGGAAATACGGAAACCCTCCAAGGACTGAGGTGAGCCCAAAATTGAAAAAAGAAAAGTAGAGTGGAGGCAATCACTGAAGATAAAAACCACGACTACGAACGCTGCATACCACCATGGACGATGCACCATTTCTAAAGATCAAAACAACAAATCGAGTACAGTTTGAAAGGACGGAGACCTCAGAACAGGCATCGCGATGAGGACCAAAAAGGACGATCGCAGAAACCAACGAGGCGAATGCAGGTGAGGCACCAATGCTGTCCACACAGAACAATAACCGAATATCTCTTTGCAGATTCAAAGGTGCAAGTAATCTGGAACCTCGAGGAAATCACGCAACTGCCAATCCCCAGGGAACTACCACGGTGAGGGGCAGAGGCGCGACGCACTGTGTGAGGCCATCAGCGTGAAGGAACTGGCAACCGAGCCCAGGGTCAGGAGTCCCGGAGTAACCATGCACCATATACGGACGACTAGAATAGAGACTGAAACACCCATCAGGGCGGCAAGGTGAGTCGAGACCGGCCAGAAACGGGACGCAAATCATCACAGTGTCAAGAACCGAGAAATGGGCGGACGACCTTGCAGCAACAAGGTTGAAAGTATAGAGCCACTAGAAGGAAAGAGCTGCCACAAGGTTGCAGCTGTTGTTGGCTGGTTGGCCACCAGGCCACGAGTGTACTGGGGAGGACAGGAGAAATCTATGCCTGGGATGTGGCGATGAAGGCCACCAGGCGATAGTGCAAGAAGCAGACTATCTACTGCGCACTATGCGTGGTGAAACCGACACTAACCATGCTCATCGATAGGAGCATGGACGTCTTTAGAAACTTCCTCCTTACAGAAAGTGGGCAAACGGCTGTTTTATTGTTGACTAATGTCGTGGTTAAAAACTAAGCAGTATTTTTTGTAGTTTTTTGTATATAGAGGGGACATAATTTTAGGATGTTATTATACGAGAATTAGTAACACTGGTGTTGCTAGGTGCGATCCGACTGCGCTATAGCATAGTTTGACATTTTTGGCAGCGTCAACAACATGTCAGAACGTATTCACATACAGACGCTATTGCATTATTAACATTGAATTGAAAATTTTATCTGAGCCAAAAAATGCATTTGAATCGTAAATTTTTGTGCCATAATTTTTACGATTTTTGATGTAGATTATGTCAACAGCAGTGTGCCGGTCAACTTACTACGGCTTTTGGTAATGAAGCACCATCCAAGGCCACAATCTATCAACGGTTTAGTGAATTCAAACTTACTTGCCGTACTTCGCTAGGGTACGAATTTAAAGAAGATCGTCCAAAAAACATTGTTGCTGTGTACGAACTGATAATGCAAAATAGTCAGATGACCGACCTACCGTGAGATTGAGGCATCCCTGGGCATTAGTATGACAATCATACATAAGATAGTGCATAAACATTTATCCGTCAAAAAATGTGTTCGTGTTGGATTTCGCACAATTTAACAATCGATCAAAATAGGTTCATGTGAATTGATGCAAGGAAATGATTACAAAATCCAACCGCGTTGCATCAAATGCAGTGTATAACATCTACACAGGTGATGAATCTTGGATTTGTAAAAATGTGTAGAGCTTTAAGAAGTGTATTTTTAAAAGCAATAAAGAAGTTTCTACACCCCAATTATTGATTTTGTTATTCATTCTCAATACATAAATATCAACCGTCGTATTATATTAAATTTCAATTTCCTTTTCATGGAATGTAATGGTAAGCAGTGTATAAGTGTAACTGTATAGCTGCAATAGTGGAGTTATTGTTTATGTATTGTGTTTTATGCCAATAAAACTTATTTAACACTCGAATCTATAACAGAAAGGCCATTCATAGATGTCTTAATTAATACCCAGTAATAGGTAGTAGATTATACAGTTCATTCGTTTTTATATATCGTTTATGTTTATTGTTTATAATAAATATAGTTTGACTAATATTTATCACAGACATCACCCGATAATTAACTGTTATATTATATGAAATATAAGAAAAAATCATAATTAGAAACAAATATTGGATTGTTAACGCGTGTACTTTGTGATAATTCATTTTAAAGGATAAATAAAACGGTTTTTACTTTAATTTTTATTACACATGTTACACTTTGCAACTAGTTTCGGGTAAGCTCTAGCAATTTTCGAGCTCCTCTGATGGCTAAAGAATTTATAACCGATCTCTCTTTAGATATAAAAACTTAAACAATTATACAGAAACATTTTCGCGCTCTCGAAATTTCTACCCATGCCCTAGATACTCCCAATTTTAGAAGAGGTGGATGTTTTTCTTTCGCGTTATTGATTATTGACGATAATTTACTGGTGTTTTACATGCTACTTTTAAATTATTTTGTTAATATGTATTAACAGTATAGGGAAATAAGACGTGTTAGTTCATTGAATTTATTGTTTCTTTTTTTTACTAATGTTTCTTGCTTATTCGTAAATTTATTATTATGTCATTTATATTTTGTTGGTTTTGTTTTTCTCCCTTTCTTTTTGTTTGGTTTGTTTTATATTTTTAATGTAATTATTATTGTTATTATTTTCTATTTCTTTTTAATTTAATGTGATTTAATATGAGTAGATTTATTTAATTTAATTTAGATTAATTTAAAGTGATTTACTTTGATTTCATCTGATTTAATTTGGTTTGGTATTCTATGATTTTCCATTTTTGTTACTATTACTGTTAATTATTTTTTATTTTATTTTTTATTTTATTGTTTTCTTCTTCTCTCATTTCGTGCCTTATATTGAAATTAAGGTTTTATTACTTTGTCGATTTCGTTACGAGGGTAGGGTCAGGGAATTCCATCTTTTAGAAAACCCACCCCAGCCTTTTACATATATTTTATAATTAATGTTTCTGTGTAATTGTATGTTTTTATATATGCGATCGGTTACAATTTCTCATTGGAGGTACTAGAGGCTAGCGTTTAGCCGAAACTAGTTGCAAAGTGTGATATAAAAACAAAGTGAAAATCGTTTTATTTATCCTTTAAAATTAGAAACCTTTCCATATTGACTAATCTATATTTGAAGTAACAATTATTATTTTACCCAATATATAATACAATATCGTTTATATTATACTCATATATGTAATATATCGCAGTAGTATGGAAATACCTATCTGGCATTACTCTCCCATAACAATTCCTCTTTAAATTACCTATTAACCCTAATTTGCTGAAACACTACTTAACAAATTCAAAGCAATTGTTTGTGTTTTGTTGTTCCCACAAACTAAAGTTTTAAATTCGCCACTGTAACATAATATTTTGCTTTTATTTATGTTATTTTTAACGCCGGCGTCCGGTGTCCAGTGAATATATCGAGTGTTCATAAGGTAGGACTTGTTTTATATTTACTTATGGTGATTTATCAAAAGCCATGTATTGAAACACGACACTGGATGAAAATATCGGATATTCAAGCATCTAATTTCAGGTCTGGCAATGATACATCGACGGACTCATTCATAAAATACGACTTAATTTATTTTAAAAAGCATAGATTTTTTCAACCGGCATTGGAGTTATTGCAGTGTTTGAAAAAACATTCATATATGTCTTAATAAATACATAGTAATGGGTAGTAGATTATACAGTTTAAGTAAAAACATTTTTATACGTTTATGTTTTAGGTTTATAATTACGATGGTTTGACTTAAAACGACTAAAGTATGCTTTTCCTTACATTTTCATGGGGTGTTTAAAAGCTGAACTGGTTCTTTAGAATAATGTTTATGCGTTTCCGTCTGTCGCAGCTACTTCAGGTAGCGTCCGTGCCGCAATTACTATTAGCGAAGAATTCCCGTCGTTACAATACAATCGTTTATTATAAATTTTAATTGAAGCAATTAACGCGATTTACAATTTCGCATTTGCGCGGTGTCATTTTTTCTTCCCTTTCGTTCCTTCGAGCGCCGCAGACCTGTCCGTTTCGTCGGCGGATATTTATGTAAAAGGTATAACGGCACTATTTTATTTCACATAGCAATAAAGGTGCGGTTTGTCCTTGCTGTAATAGCCACTTGACTGAAAATCGTCATTACATAAGAAATACATTCGCTAGCCAACAGCGACTTACAACTCGGAGCGTAGCATGGACTTTGTGTAAATAAAGGCAAGTCTGAGGAGTTTACTTTACGAAGTTTGTTCAACGGGTAAAGACGTTGAAGAAATTACACCGTCTATATGCTTTAAAATAAATTTCACGTGCGCCGACATTAAGGTAACATTCAAATATCCCGAGCGATTACACACAAACTTATTACGGCCCTAATAAACCCTCTCGTATTAAACCGCTTTAGGTTTTAAAATAGGGGATCATTCATGAACGTTTAACTATGAGCGGTATTTGGAGTATTGGTGTGGTATTTAGGTTAAATGTGGGTACGAAACAATGTTGATTGTTTATTCATAATGACTAATTATTATTCAAATGCGGGCTCGAACGAACTTAACACTAATTAGTTATTGTCAAGATATTAGATAATTGCATGCTATTATTGTCTAAGTCAAAGGAATGGGGGTGTGGTGCAGAGGAAATTGAAAAATGACCTTAATAATTATCGCAATTTATCTGCTCCATTGGATTTCAAATACATGCCATTAAACTATTTACACTAATATGGATTACAATTTTTATAAATTTATCCGCCTTCGGAATTCCGGTGACTGTTAGGTCGAGAATTTCACTCAAACGCGCCGTAGAACTATAAATTCCAATTCTGTGGGCACTTTAAGGCCCACTCCCATAAATCACGATTAAATGTGGTCTCAAACAAATAATTTACAATAAATTATAACTTATACGATTGTATTTCAACAATATATAATTTGGTTTTGAGTTTATTACTCTATGAAAGTATTTCTTCCAAGTTCTAATTTTATCTAGGGCATAAATAATCCGAGATTATTAATAATGTTGTATGATGGATAATAATTTTCAGATTATTCAATATAAGGTTAACAACATATATAATATATAATCCAATCACAACTTATTATCATTTGCATATGAATCTAATTCTAAATTATATATGTATGTTGTATTTCAGAATTATTAAAAATAATGAGATTGATCTTTATTTATCAATATAGCCTTACAAAATATGGAAATAGTATATACTTATTATTCGAAACTTTTAAATCTTCTGCTATGATAATTTATTAAATAATTTGAACGAGTAAACTTAGTTGTATTTTGGTAAGAAAGCCTCTAGTAATATGAAATATAATCTGATTTAACTACGACTTTGCCCACATTGTGAATCGGTTGCAATCGCGGAAATTATAATTATTTAAATAACAATAACCTCCATCACGCCAAGTTTCGCAAATCGATTTTCCACGTTAGTTGGAAACGCTGCAAGGGAGGAAATAAAATATCAGTATTTTGCGATAGGATCAGTCAAGAGTCTATTTATTTTTATTGGCTCAATCTTATTTAAACTCTAGCTATGACCAAAAATATAGAATAGAAATTAATTATTAAATAAATATTTATAACATTATTTATTGTATTACATACAATATTCAGCCGTATTCCTGTGAAAAATTAGTTTGGTAAATATAGTATAAACAAAAAGTTGATTTGGAAATTATTTTTGTTTGTTTAAAAATGTATTTTTAGAATTTATGTTAGGAACTGATTTTAAGT
The DNA here is from genome assembly GCA_963942505.1 of Lordithon lunulatus. Classification (NCBI taxonomy): domain Eukaryota; kingdom Metazoa; phylum Arthropoda; class Insecta; order Coleoptera; family Staphylinidae; genus Lordithon; species Lordithon lunulatus. Next base: position 49,368,324 of record OZ012666.1, on the reverse strand, counting down.
TTTTTAACATATAAAATAAGGGTGATATTATCTCACATCTATCTTATAATGTTTATATATATATATATATATATATATATATATATATATATATATATATATATATAATTATTACTTCAAAGAAATATATATATATATATTTCTTTGAAGTTAATTGGACTATATGTTAGTGAATACTCTCGTTCATACGCGGTAAAACGCTCTTATAGCTCAAATTTATTTGAAATATATATATATCAGTCTTTTAATAATATTTAAATATTTAAAGAATTGAAACAAAACAATATCTCACTTCAGATATGAACGGTAATGAATTTATATAGATTGCAGAAATGAGTTCATTTATTCGAACTGAATCTAGTATATCTAAGAATTTCACTGAAAACTGTTTATGCTGAAACAAAATATGAATTAAACTACAAAATAAGAAATAAGGCATTAATTTTATCTATTTATAATTTTCTATTTTATGTTAGCATAAACCATAAAATGCATACTAAATTATTAAATGTGTAAGAAGATAAAAAAATAAAAACGAAAATATCTGGTGTGGGCACCATACGACTTTCCGAATTACATGACCTATTTAATTTTGTATAACATTTTCGACATATTCAAATTTTGAGCTTTTTAATTGTTTTTGACTTTGATAACATTTTTTGATATTTTTGACATTTTTATTTTTTTTTTGGATTTTTTGATATTTTTGACTTTTATTTACTTTTTTGACATTTTGACTTTGATGACATTTTTTGACATTTTTGACATTTTTGACATTTTTGACATTTTTGACATTTTTGACATTTTTGACATTTTTGACATTTTTGACATTTTTGACATTTTTTATTTTTTTGACTTTTTTTAACATTTGTCTTTTTTGGCATTTTCACGTTTTGTCATTTTGACTTTTTATGTTTTTGACATTCTGACATTTTAACATATTGATATTCTGACATTTTAACATATTGATATTCTGACATTTTAACATATTGACATTCTGATATTTTAACATTTTGGCATTCTGACATTTTTACATTTTGAAATTTTGACATATTTACATTTAGGCATTTTCACATTTTCAAATGTTCACAGCTTCACATGAAAATGTAATGTATTATTAATGTATATTTTCGATACCATACTACATTTAAGATGCGACAATTTTCGCTAATTCCGCGCTAGAGTTACGCCACGCCCGCTGACGTCACGCTGACGTCACGCTGACGTCACGTATATTATTAATTATTTGTGATATGAGCAATAGGAAATCGCTATTATTGATAAATCTTCTGTTTTAGTGAACCGATCTTGCTCAAATTTTCACAGGGTCGCCGAATCGCGGACTCTCACCCGATTTCCAAATTTGGTCGCGATCTGTCGTGCCGTTTTCCCACCGTGAGCGTTAAATGGTGCGGCACAGCGCCTAATTATGCTCCGAGTGTCGTGTTGATTGTGATTCCTTCGCTGTTAGTGAACCGATTGTGCTCAAATTTTCGCTGGATCGTCCTGAATAGTGTCCGCAGGTATTTGCCAAATTTGGTCGCAATCTGTGGTGTCGTTTTCCCGGAATTTTGTTCACAGACAGACAGACAGACGACAGACAGACAGACGACAGACATACATACCACACACAGACATCGCAAAAATCGGGTTTATTTCGACTATTATGGGCATAAAACGTAACGAAAATTGAAATTTATTTTGCTAAATTGTACACGGCAACAATACCTTCCTTCTGGTGTAATTTTTTTCCCGGAAAGTTATCGCATATTTCCACAATCTTAGTTTGAAAACGTGAACACGTTTTCGGTAAAACAATACCTTCCTTTACATCAGTGATGTATTCGGAAAGTAAAAAGGATGCAAGACATCAGTTGTTAGCCATATTATATGATATGTATGTATCTGTTTATCTAGCAAACTAAATATTGTTATTATTAATATTATAAAAATAAATGTAGCTCAGATTATATATGACTATAATTTTCTATAATGAAACCCCCTCGGGACAATTGTAATGTTTTAACAACCATATCTTATTTGAATATATGAATTAATATAGCTTATTTTCATGTAATTAGTACAAAATGTTTGGACTTCAATTAGAATGGAATTCTAAATCTCCTTCCCGGTGTCTCATAAATTCTGATTAAACATAACGCAACAATAAATTTCAGTTGAGAGACTTCTAATAAACTGAAAGGAAATGCGAGTTATGATTTACAGGTCGTTCCTTGAAATGGCGACATTACTTTGTTATTTATTGATACTGAAACTAGATTGTATGCGAGTATTTTTGTAATGTAGGACCAGATAATATTTCACAGAGTGCCAATATAATCATCTAAGCTTTCTAAGCGTGTTAAATATAACAAAAGGATAAACATTCTTGAAAATAGGTGCACTCAGCTATATTATTTATACATATTCCTGAGTGCATAAACTTTCGTTTAATTATTTGCAACAGTAATATTTTTTTATTAATTCAGTAATAATTTTTAGTTCAATTTAGTTAGTTAGTTAGTTTGATGTAATCATTTATTTTTGTCATTTACAAAGTCGTATATATATATATATATATATATATATATATATATATATAGTAATAAGAAAAACTTAATTTTACTTAACGAATCCCGTAATAATTGTTATGAAACCAACGAGACACCTCGGAATGGGACCGATAGATGACTACAGATTTTTCGCTAGACTAGAGACCAAAACATGCTACGATATATAATGTTGTGGCCGAGCTACAGTCTACATTGCGAATGGTAGAAGAGCATTCAGTTATGAATGTTAGCTGCGACGTAAGCAGACAGAGTAGTCTGTCGAAAAACAGTCGCAAACAATTTAGCAGAATTAGTATCACGATGTAGTGGGTTACCGTTGGTAAAGGTAAAATATTATAAATGGTATAAACATCCGAAGACGGTGATATGATACGACGAGAGATGCCGACATACATTAGTGGGATAGGGCGCAAGAATATGGCTTCAGACATGCTAATATATATAATACAGGAAATGAAGAGACTAACCATAAATATTCTAGATATTGGCAAGATGAGTTGGCAAAATTCGGGTCGATGCACTGTGGGCGACCAGGTAATTTACTATGTAGGTGATGCCTTTTCACGCTACCGAAATGGAGTAGCCATATTTGTCTCACTTGAAGTAGCAACAGCAGTCAAAAACGGCATACACGGATCGCAACGTAACTTTACGATACAAATACACACAACAACAGTGAACATCAATATAAGACAAGGGTATGCCCCGACTTGAGAGGCTGGTAACGTAAGCAGGTAGCAGAATTATTGGTGTCGGTTCTGGAGGTGGCTAGAGGTGGGTCGTGAAGAATCCGTACGCTCTACGCGCTTGTCACAATTGACGTGCGTAACGCCTTTAACACGGCCTACTGCGGGAGGTCGATGGAGAGATGTGAGGCTATGGATCTCTCCGCGGATGCCCTAAAAATGATCAGGAGCTATTTAGAGAACCGCAAGCTAATCGTGGAAAGTGCGGAAGGGAAGAAACATATGAAGTTGGGTTGTTAAGTCCCCCTTCCGGAGGGCACGAAGGTTATATGGTATGCCGACGATGTGGCCCTCGTCGCGATGGGTTGCTGCAAAGAAGAACTGAGGGCCAGACCAGAGTAAACAATAGCCTAGAGATTTTGCGGCAATGGCTGACCGACAATTTACTGGATGTTGCCGAGGAGAAGACGGTACTCCTAATACGCAGGAAGAGGTGTGCCGCTATCCGTTTCACCATTGGTGGTATGGAAGTGATCTCAAGAATGAAGGTCAAGTATCTGGGGTTTGTCGTAGACTAGGACTTGATCTTCAGAAAACATGTGGCGACGGCGAGCGATAGGGCAGCCAGGTGCGTTACGGCGCTGGCAGTAATCATGCCTAACACCAAAGGCCCGGGCCAGCACTAGCGAGTGATGTTGGCACGTGTTGCCGAAAGCATAAATCTCTGTGAAGCGCCGGTCTGGGGATAGTACTTTGAAGTTAAGAGTACCCGGGACATACCTGCGAGAGTTTAGAAGAAGAGTGCGCTCAGGGTCTACGAGAATACCAAACGGCATCCAGGGATGCCATCTTGGTATCCGTGTGTTAGGTCTGCACGAACTCGAACCGTGACCAGATGCGCTGGGCTACTACAAGTGTGGAATTGAAAGATAGGAACCGACCTCACACCAGAAAATCAATAATGGAACTCGTGGATTTTCACTTATGTCTAATGGTTACCTCCTCTCTCGGTACATATGATTAGGGATGACTTAGGAGTACTATCATAATACCAAGGGATGGTCCTGGTTCCTGGATGGAAAGAAACAGCATGAAAGATTGCATGCCTATACGTCCTAGCCACTGAGAGAAGCGCCACCCGGCTAGACACCCGCGCGTAGATGCACCCCTATCTCTAAATCAAATAAGGATAATAAAGCTAGACAATGTAAATCTTAAGTATGCAAGTCTATAACAAAAGTTAACTGAGCAATTGGAAGAAAATTTGATAGCAGAAGTAGACCCCCCAATAGTGTCGAAGCCACATGGCAAATGGTAAAACGACCTTTCAGGAAACCCATGAGGCATTTAAATATTAAAGGAAGGAGAAGAAGAAACAATGAATGCCAAATTAGATCTAAACGTTTATGGGCGGAAATACAAAAATTATATCGACATCGCGTACAAAAGATACAAGCAGAAAGATAAGAATAGTATGGCACACCCAGGTATACACAGAGATTGAAAACTATGATAGAAAATACTACTTATTTAACTTAAGAAGTATCAAACAAAATATAAATCCGTCAAACCTGGAAGATAGAGGCGGGCCTATTATATTGTTTTATGAGCAACACCCAAAAAATATATCTACGAATAAATTACGGAAGAATATACCGGACAGTAAGTAACGAAATTGGTGAAAATCAATTCGAATTTTGAAGTGGACTTGCACACCAAAAAAACCCTTCTCGTGTCCCTAGGTTTTTGGAGTGCAAGTCTATCCCCATGCTTTTGAGAAATCATTTGATAAAGTAAGACGCGGGAAACTTCTCCACATTCTGAAAGCAACTGGAATCGACGATAAAGATGTACGTAAAAATCTATACTGGTACCAAACAGCGTCGATCCGCATAAAACAAGGAATGGACTAACAGATGAAGTAGAAATAAGAAGGGACGTGCGTCAAGGTTGCTTTCTTAAATCCCCCTTACATCGAGGTTAGAACAAACGGAACAAATAATATAAGATAAGATAAGCGAGGATGATACCTAGCATGAAAAAGGTGCATCGGAGTCAAGGTCTGATGTTGAGCCTGTGAGTGCTAGTGGTGAGGAGCTACATTTTCCGGTTCTCTTATGTGCATTGAGGCCTGGATTCTTACCGAAGCTATGCTAAAACATCTAAATATATTTGAAATATGGATGTATAGATGTTTGCTTATAATGAGTTGGGAGGATAGAGTGACAATCATTTGCAATAAATAAATCAAGTGAATAAATTGGAATACGTTGGTTACATTACGAACAATATGAGACACTATACATCATTATACAGGAGATTACTAATTTGGGTTTAGATTTAGAATTAACCGTTGAACTATATACAAAATATTTATCATAATTAATGATATAACACATATCAAATGAAGAAGGCGGATAACTTACTTTGGCCATATAATGACAAATCAACGATACGGTAATATAGGAAAAGAGAGCCATATTATTGGTTTCAAGCAAACAAATAATAGTGTTATAAGGGTAGAGATATTGACCGCTATGGCGGGATTGGTATCCACAAAAACTTAATTCATCTTGAAACCTCGAATGATTTTGTCATTTAGAGATAAATATAGTAGAAAAACAATATTAGTAGTTGGAGAGAAATGTAACGAAAATGTGCGAAGAAATTCATACAGAGCTTACAATCAAATAAGACATAAAACAATTATGACCAGAGCAGCATCAGAATGTAGAGGAAGAGTAGAACAAAATGTCATGATATCGCGTTATAATTTTGAAAGGTATTTTGATTATAAAGATAAACATTTTGACATAATAATTCAGTCATAGTATGCAGATCGCTAATCACTATTATTTGGTTCTTCAGACTTTAATGAAATTCAAGCATGTATAACTTAGTACGGTATTGTATGTTCTCCAATTGTATGATTCATAATGGCATACGCCTGTGAGATATGGATAAGTTAAAACATCAAAATTTCGCAGGGTTATATTAAGGCATTAAGTGTAAAGTGGACTAACCCTCAAATTAAAAATCTTGTTTTATGTTATTTTTATCTATTTCTAGAGTGGTGTATATAAAAAAAATGAACTGAACATGAGATGTAGAATAGAAAAAAATCTTAAAGAAAAGAAAATATTCATATAAAAGGATTTAACAAAGAATAAAATAGAAATGCAGAAAGGAATCCGAAGCAATTAAGAGCAATAGTATAAGAGTGGGATATCAGAAACTCAGTATAAATGAGCAACAATTTCAAGAGGGCAAGCAAGTGAAAGGATAGCATCGCAAGCATTGAAAGCAAAACACTAGTAGGAGAAGACCAGGATAAAATTAGGAGAAGTCGAAAGCCTACAAATACGAACACGAATAAGGAAATGGGCGTATAACAGATAAAAAAGACAAAACAAAAGAAAGGATAAGTACAGTTGGCGGCAAACAACTCGGATTCTGGAATATAGCAGGACTTATTAGTAGAAAATGAGAATGTTATAGTAAGGAAGTAGGTGGAGCAGGATGTCTTTATGGGTTTCATGGATACTTTTATATAATGGTAGAATATAAATTGAAGGAGAAGTGAATGAAATTATTAAAGGGCGGGAAATATAAACAAATCATAGTTTAGTACCGAGAGTATGAGCCAAAGGTGTAATGTAACATGTGACACGATAATATATGAGCAAATCCTAATACAACCGATATGGAGCCAGCTGATAAAAAAGGTGCTGACACGATGCCGGTGTGGGTGTGATGAAAAAGGAAGAAAGAAATGGATGTTTGCATCTTACGCAAGATGCATGTTCTTTCGAGAGTGAGACAAAAAGACGATGAAGAATTAGTAGATGCAGATGGTAGAGGGATATGACGTGCAGATGGCTAATATAGCAAAGGGTGTTGTTTGAAGAATCTGAAATCCACAATCTGATATATCTATTTATTATAATATTGCAACTTCTGCTAATATTGCCTTTGTAATTTCTACAAGACCAGTCCATCAATAAGGAAGAAAGGAAGTGGATGTATTGGGAGTATATTTCTAGTTAATTTTTGTATGGGATATCGTATAGATGTGATGATTTGAAAGGGTATACCTATTACTAATGGTTGTGTTTTTTATGTGTAAGTTTTTTTGTGGGATTAGGTTAAGCGGATATTTATTTAGGGTTGTTTTCAAGCGGAGCATTGGTTTTGTTAACCACAATATGTAGTTTTTTATTTTATTTTTATATTTGTTATTGTACGCGTATTAATTATGCAAATCAAAGTATTCTATCTATATTACAAAAAATTAACTTGAAGTCATTAATACTGCCTTAAATACAGAACCATTTAATGTTATTTCAATGAATGAAAATAAGTTATCTAAAAAAAAAAGCATTGCAACAGTCCTAATCAAAACTATAGAAGCATAAAGACTCAACTGGGCCGAATGTGAAGAAACCTGTAGAAGTACAGCTGGTTACGTTTGTATCGGAAGAGGTCCCCGAAGGATAAAGACCATTAGGAAGACCTTGAATAAGCTGGAATGGCAACATTGTTCAGATCTTAGACCTTTAACTGTCGATCATTTGCAAACTAGACTCAATATTGGCTGTAGAGCTACACAGTGATGGAAGCGAAACGGGGTCGTTGAATTACATAAAATCCGCAGATCTGGGACACCACAGGGATCTGGGATCAGGGAACTTCAAACAGAAACCTTACTACTCACTCTCAAAGAAAAGCTGATGCATAAAAGATAGCGTATGTTCTAAAGAAAACTCAACAAAATATTTCAGGACGAGGTAGATAGGGAGAACCGCTTGCTAGACATAAAAAACTGCGCAGTTCATGAAGTTGGATAAAGGAACAGCACACCAAGGAGCGGGTGCAACCTGGGGTATAACATTTGCAAGGTTTCAATATATTTATTGTGATATGTTTTTCTTGTTCTCCCGAGTTTAGAATTTCTTCTATTAATTCTGCTTTCTTTCTTGTTTTGGTGCATCGTTTCGTTCATTTCTGGGCGGTTTATTCTTCTTCGCTGCACAATTATCCTTTATTTTACTTTTCTCGTCAATTCTAAAGTGATAGCTACCTCTCTGAATATTACCAATCTGAATCGCGCTAATAAGGCGATCTCTATACGTTACTTGGTTATTCTGTTGGCGTTTAGATACTTAACTATTGTTGTTTTTGTAGCACGTGACTTCTATCCTTCCATGCGATTCATAGAACTGTATATCTATTAACTATTTCTGGTTGTGTATATATATATATATATATATATATATTCTATATTGTAATTACACTTTTACAAATACGTTTATTTCGTAATATTTATGCATTAGCGCCGTACTTTGTCCTGTTTATTTATTCTCCAGCATTTTGCTTTATTGCTTGCGTTTTCTTACCTTTTGTTCGTTATTCTATCGCCTATTCCAAATTTTCTTCCTTTTCCCTAGTAGTATGTATAAAGAGGGCCCTATGATGGTCTGTTAAAAATTAATCTCAAGGACTTTATTTTTCTACGCAGTCTTTATTTTGTTCGATACGCTTAGTTCAACGTTTTGTCAACGAATTCACCCGAATAATACGATTTCTCCAACAAATTTAAATAGAAGTAAATTTCATTTATAACCTAATCGTTAGGGGCAAATCCGAAAATAGAAAATAGTCACTGGAGGCTAAACCTAGAGAATATGGATGGAAAAGCAATAGATAACGTAGTTTATGGAATTTTGCCGTGGAAAGGATACATGTCTTGGTGGAATAAGTTTTTCGGGAGACGTGGCGTCGTGTTTCCTTCAAATCCTTGTTGCCACGGTCCTATAAGTTGCAATATTATTTGCCTGTTTTAAATCAATGAATCAATCAATCAATATCCTATATGTTATAACTGATAGCATCCATGATATTTTATATGTTTCTAGAATTATACCAATTAAAGTGGCATTTATGTAATATTTATAGTCTCTTTTATGTAAGTAAATAAGACATTCAGTGTTAAAAGTGTGCCTATTTTATTTATTTACTCAGTGGCCGAGTGGTTAGAGGCGTCGTCCGCCTCATACTGAGAATTGGGGAGTTCGATCCCCTTTCATAGTTTTTCAGATGTTTTCAAATTAAGGTAAAGTTATTTCATAGTAAATAACATGTGATTGTAAATATAACACATAGTATGAAACACTGAATTATAACTATAAGCAGCAACAATATAGTATTTTAGAAAATGAAAGGATATTAATAAAACTAGTATGCTTTTTGCCACTTTATTTATTGTTTAAAAACAACTGCTATTTTTAAACAACTCCTTCCATTAAGTATTTGATTGAATAATAATAAACTTCTGCTTTATTTTAATTAGTGCATATTCCATATTAATACACTTATTTTCAATAATCTGTATAAAAACAAAGATACAGATACTTATTGTGTGCCTATATAAGCAATATGCTTTTATATTACACTTAAATAAATGTTCGTGCTAAATTTGAAATACCATATCATAAATCGTAATATTAAAAAAGATAGGCAAATAATAAGTACATATACTTTATAACATATATTAATATATAAGCTTATATGCACAAATAAAGAAAATAGCTCCTCATGTGATTAAGTCTTATTTTCAATTTGTCCAAAGTACGCCATTCCGTAATTACCTCTAGATAGGATATATAAATTACTGAATGTGTATTTTGTATACCATTCAAATTATTTATCTATATTCCTCGTTCATTTAAAACCCCGTCTTCGTTAGGTTATTTATTAAGATGGAACAAGTCGCAGTTGGAGACCGAGCCGAGCATTTCCCGTGGCTATTTCCCATCTAATCGATTCGTCATAATTTAAGCATTTGTTTTTCGTCATTACGCATCCACGCATGCGATTGTTTTGTCGGCCTTGGGTTTAAATTATGGTCGCATCATCGCGCCCGACTAATTGGTGGCCGCGCACAAGCGGGAGCGACACTTCCCCGGTGGTGCAGCCGCCTTCCCACGGGGCCCACAATGGGAAAGTCGAGAAAGGGTTCGCCGAGGAAAAAAGATGTGGTGCACCCGCTTGAATAGAGCGGATTGTTTTGCATACGGGAACCCGTGATATTCAAATGAGGTCCCCCCGCGAGGGTTTGAGGACTCTCAGGGACGTCTTGCCTGCGCGCAAACCCCTCCGCCGCCTTGTGAATTTCTCCGCGAACAAAATACACACTTCATTTCCATATCCGTGGGTTATATGCATAAATCAATATGTGTGTACGCAGCAGCTTTTCGGCTCGATTCCTTCCCAAACGTGTCGACCATACGGCGGTTTTTCTAATCAAATTTATTCAGATCTTTTTCATGCAAATTGCTTTCTTGTTGATACACGTACATATTTTCAATTTATTTGCATCTAATTTTTATAGCTATTATGATTTGTGAACCCACTTATGTACTTACATACTATAGGCAAATACAGAAGAGATGCATGGGATCACATAAAAAAATAGTATGATGAATAAGATGAGATATATAATTTACTTGGGATACCCATATTTTAACGGGGAAAAACTAAGCCATTATTGCACATTACTTTATCATACTAATTAAAATAGCTTTTTAATATAATCTTATTTAAAAAAACTAATATTTTTATAATGTTTTCTGTGACTATTATGCAAATCTGATTAGGTTCCACATTTTAAATTCTAAATAATTTATTTTTATAACTATTCTCTTTATATTTTCATAAAAAACTTTATCTGAATCAAATTTATATTTTTCAAAAATTGACACAGGTAAACTGTCATTTCAGTTAGGTGTATTTTTTAAATTTTTAATCAAATAGACGATGTAAGTAATAAGAATTTTCCACAAAATGACCAAAAAGTCAAGAAAGTTTTTTTCAAAATCGGAAAATTTTAGTACCTCCTTCATGGACTTTCCCCAGCCGATTTCTACCAAAAACTAATGAAGACGATAATAGCAATATGCAAAAATTAGTGTGGGAACATGTAGTAGTTTATCCGAAATCGTGGAAGAAACTATTATCACACACCCGGAGAAACGACGGACGGACTATTTCTGAGATGGTCCTAAATGATCAGAGGACCTAATAAAGAGGATTTGCGCAAAAGTTATTATATAAAGTAATTATTTTTCCGCACAATTACAAAACTTTATCCATACTACGTATGATAAAGTAATAACCTGTTAAAGTATATTTGTGAATATACTTTAACATTATTAGAATAATTGAGAAAATGTATACTGTGTTATACATTTTCTGAGGCATATAAGTATTTTGCACTAACAGACTATAATAATAATCGTCGCTTGTAGTTCTTTTTTAAATGACAAGGACAATTTTAAGATTCAACAGAAACATTAACGCAATTATAATGAACATATCGTAATTATGATATGTAATTTTGAGTGGTAAAACGTTTTACCTTTCAAGTGTCAATTCTAATGCATGTATACTTTCCAATAATTAATTAGTATTTAAATAATAAATTAATACAGAGGATAAAAGATCAACATTTATAGGTGAAAATAAAAATAACTCCTTACATAAGTTGTAATTCAATTTACAGGTTGATAAAGAGTTTTTACGATTTACCAATATGTGCATTTTTATTGCAATCAAATTTATCGTTTATCCAATTTAGTTTTATTGGATTCTGAAATCATCAAATAATCAACAAATGTTATCACGTTTACCATTTAGTCATTATTTGAGTATGAGCTGTTGTATGAGCAAACTCTAAATATATCTGAATTTATCATAAGCACTTATAAAATTATTGTTTCCATGTACATTAATTTTATATTATCTTTTATTTTTCCTTGAATTGTAATTGTAATGTAAACGTGTTAATTGCATTTTAATAGATATACAGAAAATATGTAAAATTAAAATAAATTTAATGAAATTTCAAATTATTTTTCTATAATTATAATTAATAAAATTACATCCTCCCAATTAATATAACCAGACGATGATTTCTTTGATAATATAACATTAATTTACGATACGGTAAGAAATCGGATAGCATTTATTATGTATAAGTTGTAAATCAAACAATTTTTAATTTCACCCAGTTTCTCGTAGTACAATTGCGAAATAATTACACATAATTAACTTATCGAGTTGTGTTTACTGATAATTCCACTTTTATAGTATGCCGACGGCAATTAATCTCTGATTTTTGTACAGGTTTATGATTAAGTTATCAAACCGTTTGTTAACTTACTTACGATAACATCATTATAACGAATGTATAGCAAATACATTTAAAATATCTGAATGCGCAGTTATACTTAATTATCAGTTACATAATAACACAGTCAAGAGAATCATTAAAATTAGTAATTAACTCATTGAATTAACCAGGAACGTTATTCCTGTTCCTTCCTTAAATAAATTGTTGAAAGCACATGTAAAACGATTTCTACTATTTTTATCATACTTGTGTGAGTGTGAGAAAATATGAGAAAGTATAACTCGATATATTTATCCTTTACAATTAATTATCAAAAATACCTATACGTTGTAATAAACAATTCAATATTTAAATAAATTATTGTTCGTTTCCATTTCTTTTGGTACATTTAGGGCCAGCGCCGGTTGCGACGGAATTTGCCCCATTGTTACTGCTGTAATTTTCAGTTTTGTGAACAAATATATTTCCACATCATTTTGTTTACGATATTGTCGCGAAGTAATTCAATTGCCGGTGATGTACGGCGAAGTTACTGGACAACATTATTGTGCAAAAATTAAATAAAGGATTTCTATACGGATGTGGATATGAAGAAAAGAAGATATAGACCATGAAACGGAAACATCTTGAAGAAGTATAATGGATTGCTGACAACAAATGCGCTAGAGAACATGGAAGAACGGAGAAAGTATTTTGCGAAACTTGTAAACATTCATGGAGAGGGAAAGGAACGTAAACAAATCTATCAGATTGAGGATATCCCGGTAGAGGATCCCAGTTGGGCGAAGGTAAAGAAATGCATACCTGTCTGAAACATGGAAGAGAAGCGCTCCACGGCTATATATACATTACCAACTAATACCCTGAATCTGGACAACTGTAACTGTTGACACTAATCCTCTGGGGATCGTCACCGTTAGTACAAAACGTGAAAATGGGGGATTATCATTTCCAAAACACTAATCAACGGTCAACCAAATATTCCCCAGACGACAAATTATCGAAAAATGCAAAAACAACCAAAAGCCACACCATTCGTTTAAATTTTTAAGACAAGAGTAGATCTGTGGAAGGCGATGGCTGATTTATCTCAATCTCCCAAAAATTGCACAGACTAACCAAATAATGTGTCAAAAAGTCTAAATGTAGAGTGCCAATAGAAAGAAGAATCTCCAACAACTTTGACATGAACAACGACCTGAAGCAGGGCGATACACTGTCACCAATACTCTTCAATATAGTGCTAGAAAAAGCAAAAATAAACACGGAATTGTACACAAGCAGTGGATCAAAAGTAATGCTTGTCTTCGCCGATGACATGGGCGTAGTGGGTAGTTAGTAGTTATCAACGTCTATGAAGTTCGCCAAAAGTGAAAAGGAGACAATAAAAATGTTACTCAAAATCAACGAGGATACGACAAAATACCTGCACATGCCGAGGTAAGCGCACAGAGATCGAATAGATCATATGTCGCAATAGGAGAATTTAATTTTGAAACAGTGGACAATTTTAAATATTTACCAATATTAGCCAAGAATAAAGTTACGGAAGAGATCAAAACCAGATTCCAGAGTGGTAGTATGTGTGTATACTATCTAAACCAAAAACTCACGTTCTGTCACTAGGGGCTTGTCCGCCTTCGAGACACTCTAATCGTCCTATCACCATCTCACGTTCGTCATTCTTGTCTCTTGTCTAGACATGTTAGTCTTGTTTATGTCTCTCTCCTAGTCTGGCGTAGACTTCTGCACCTCGTTGGCCCATCGGTGTATGGTATGGGCCGCCTGGGTGCGGGTGAGCGTTGGGCATCCGGTCGCCGTATCGCGTATCTGTCATCTTCGTCGTATAGTGTTTCATCTTGTTTTCTTCCTCCTGCCGTCGTTTCTTTGTCATGCTTGGTATCTAGATATTTTTCTGGGTGTCTAGGTCATTTTTGTACATTCCCTTCACGACTAGGCGAAGGTTGTGAACGCGTCCCATCTGGTCTAGCTCCCCAGCATCAGGCTCGTTATTTCTTCCGGTGGTAACTCCCCTCCTAATTCGATGCATATCTTTGTGCGCCCGTTCAGCTCTGGCAGTAGTATATGATGTGGGCTGGATCATCTGTTCCACAACAGTAGCGACATTTCGGGCTTGTCTCCTTTCCTATCCGGTACAGGTATACACCATGGCCGGATAGGGCCTGTATGGTCCGAAACCGGACAAGCAACCCCTGCTCTTCCTTTCTTGAGGATCTCAATAAGTACTTTAGACGGTTACTGTGTATCTTACTTTTTTAAACTTGACATATCTGCTAACAGATTTAGCACACTCGCTGCTGCATTTTCACCTCTTTAAATCAAGAAAGAATGGAAATGTACCTTAAAATTTAAGGTTGGTAGTGAATGGATGAAGTTTAGTAAAAAGTGTAAGATTGGTAGAGCTGGTGAGTTGAATTGGAGAGGAGGAATGATTGAGAGAGTGAATTGTTTTAAGTATTTAGATTTAGTCTTGTATTCAGAGGGGGGGTTAGGAAGTAGAAAGGTTCCAAACTTAATTGAACGAATGGGCAGTCACCCAGTTAATATCACCGACACACAAGAATACAGCAAATATAACATCTTTATTCACATACACATACAGTAACATGCGGCAGAACAACGCGAAGGGCGATATCCAGTGACAAATTGTAACAAATACAATAAATACTACAATAACATCTTACAACAAATTACTTAATGCGAAATAGAGGGAAATCTCTACCACGTATACTGAAGAAATAGCAATCATGATCGGCAACCTTCTCTAGAAGGGGCACAGAAAGAAGAGTATATAAACAATCCCGCTAGCATATTAAACAAGGACGCTACCGAGTTTAAACCGAGAAAATGCATGAAAATTCATAGTTTTCAGATTAGCCTAATTCTCAATTTGTGGAGCCAGAAATACTCTACATTTTGATATATAAACCATCCCTCTAGCATTTAAAACAAAGACGCTACCGAGTTTATACCGAGAAAATACATAGTTTTTAGATTTGCTCACCGCTGAAGCGCGAAAACGGTAAGAGCTAGAGAAAAGTGCCTAAGCCTCAATTTGTGGGCTCTGAAATATTTTACATTTTGATATATAAACCATCCCGCTAGCATTTTAAACAAAGACGCTACCGAGTTTAAACCGAGAAAATGCATGAAAATTCATAGTTTTCACATTTGGTCAGACGTGTAGCACGAAAACGGTAAGAGCTAGAGCAAAGTGCCTAAGCCTCAATTTGTGGAGCCAGAAATACTCTACATTTTGATATATAAACCATCCCGTTAGTATTTTAAACACAGACGCTACTGAGTTTAAACCGAGAAAATGCATGAAAATTCATAGTTTTCAGATTTTCTCAGACCTGTAGCGCGAAAACGGTAAGAGCTAGAAAAAAGTGCCTCAGCCTCAATTTGTGGGGCCAGAAATACTCTACATTTTGATATATAAACCATCCCTCGAGCATTTTAAACAAAGACGCTACCGAGTTTAAATGTCAGAATGTTGAAATGTCAGAATTCCAAAAAATTAAAAAGTCAAAATGTCAAAACGTGAAAATGTCAAAATCTCACATTTTACTTTATAAATATTGCACGACTGAGTGTGAGTGTGAGTGTGAGTGTGAGTGTGAGTGTGAGTGTGAGTGTGAGTGTGAGTGTGAGTGTGAGTGTGAGTGTGAGTGTGAGTGTGAGTGTGAGTGTGAGTGTGAGTGTGAGTGTGAGTGTGAGTGTGAGTGTGAGTGTGAGTGTGAGTGTGAGTGTGAGTGTGAGTGTGAGTGTGAGTGTGAGTGTGAGTGTGAGTGTGAGTGTGAGTGTGAGTGTGAGTGTGAGTGTGAGTGTGAGTGTGAGTGTGAGTGTGAGTGTGAGTGTGAGTGTGAGTGTGAGTGTGAGTGTGAGTGTGAGTGTGAGTGTGAGTGTGAGTGTGAGTGTGAGTGTGAGTGTGAGTGTGAGTGTGAGTGTGAGTGTGAGTGTGAGTGTGAGTGTGAGTGTGAGTGTGAGTGTGAGTGTGAGTGTGAGTGTGAGTGTGAGTGTGAGTGTGAGTGTGAGTGTGAGTGTGAGTGTGAGTGTGAGTGTGAGTGTGAGTGTGAGTGTGAGTGTGAGTGTGAGTGTGAGTGTGAGTGTGAGTGTGAGTGTGAGTGTGAGTGTGAGTGTGAGTGTGAGTGTGAGTGTGAGTGTGAGTGTGAGTGTGAGTGTGAGTGTGAGTGTGAGTGTGAGTGTGAGTGTGAGTGTGAGTGTGAGTGTGAGTGTGAGTGTGAGTGTGAGTGTGAGTGTGAGTGTGAGTGTGAGTGTGAGTGTGAGTGTGAGTGTGAGTGTGAGTGTGAGTGTGAGTGTGAGTGTGAGTGTGAGTGTGAGTGTGAGTGTGAGTGTGAGTGTGAGTGTGAGTGTGAGTGTGAGTGTGAGTGTGAGTGTGAGTGTGAGTGTGAGTGTGAGTGTGAGTGTGAGTGTGAGTGTGAGTGTGAGTGTGAGTGTGAGTGTGAGTGTGAGTGTGAGTGTGAGTGTGAGTGTGAGTGTGAGTGTGAGTGTGAGTGTGAGTGTGAGTGTGAGTGTGAGTGTGAGTGTGAGTGTGAGTGTGAGTGTGAGTGTGAGTGTGAGTGTGAGTGTGAGTGTGAGTGTGAGTGTGAGTGTGAGTGTGAGTGTGAGTGTGAGTGTGAGTGTGAGTGTGAGTGTGAGTGTGAGTGTGAGTGTGAGTGTGAGTGTGAGTGTGAGTGTGAGTGTGAGTGTGAGTGTGAGTGTGAGTGTGAGTGTGAGTGTGAGTGTGAGTGTGAGTGTGAGTGTGAGTGTGAGTGTGAGTGTGAGTGTGAGTGTGAGTGTGAGTGTGAGTGTGAGTGTGAGTGTGAGTGTGAGTGTGAGTGTGAGTGTGAGTGTGAGTGTGAGTGTGAGTGTGAGTGTGAGTGTGAGTGTGAGTGTGAGTGTGAGTGTGAGTGTGAGTGTGAGTGTGAGTGTGAGTGTGAGTGTGAGTGTGAGTGTGAGTGTGAGTGTGAGTGTGAGTGTGAGTGTGAGTGTGAGTGTGAGTGTGAGTGTGAGTGTGAGTGTGAGTGTGAGTAATTGACTCGTTTTTAATATGCAAGTCTATTTTTATTATAGTATAATTCAATTCATCATTAAAAAATCTGACGTGGCCAGTGAACATTACTTTAATTTTTATATTTTTAACGATTTTTATGTAATAATATGAGGGGTAAGAAGATACAATTTTAATAAGATACTCTTTGTGTAATATTTCGTAAACATTGATATCTAAAATTATACAACTAACCTCCTAGGAGGAAAGTTAAACACCATCTGGCGGCATCACACCAATTAGCAATGCACACCCATATGGTAATAACCGCTACACCGCATGTAGATTGCTAAGAGGTGGATTCAAACTTATATATGTCTTGTGATATTTTCTTGCAAACTCGGAAAATCGCAGTGGGTTACATGAACTTTTCCCCAGCCGATTTTCACCAAAAAAAGGCGGAGTTACGTGAGATATTCTCTATATGCATAATCTGGCTTGAAAATATGCAGTAGTTTTCCGAAACCTGAAGGAAAAATGTATCACACAATGGACCATAAGACATTTTCCAGAGATGGTGTTAAAATTATCAGGAGATCTAATAAAGAGAATTTTGGCAAAAAATAGTAAAATTATTTTTAACAAGATTACAATTACTTCGTACGATAAAAATTAAAATTGCAAGAAAGATGTTCATATATATTTTGAACATAGATTATAAATGTGACTAAGGCTCGGTTGTTGCAACTATGTCCCGTGATTATATTGTTAGATGTTTCATAAATTGCTGTTAACACTCAATTTCATAGCCTCTATTTGTATATAGCAACATCGTATTATGTGTCAAAGTTGTCAAAAGTGACAATTGAATCACGTATTTGAAGCTACAAATGTTCTAAATAGAGGTGTCGGATTTGTATGCTCAGCGCTACCATTATTCCGCATTCAGTACTATTGACCCTCATTTTAGAACGGTTTATATCTGTATTATTAATGTTTATAACATAAAATGCATAGTAATATCTACGATAGATGAATGCCGACAACTAATATATAATACACTATATACAATGTGATCTACTAGTTCTATGACAAACATGACTATGACAGGTGAAAGCTGATATGATTCTAAGAAAAAAATATTATATGAACATAGTTCCGATTAATTTTAGTTACAGAGTTTCATCAATATGTTCAGATAACCATGTAGAAAACAAATGTTGCACAAATGACATTAATTATTCACTTCACTTTGTATAATCACTGGTTTGATTTGTTTTATTTACAAAGTAGGTATACCAAGTAATAAGAAAAATAAAAAAAAACACGTATAAAAAATGTTCGAAATCCAGCTTTTCCGCTAGAATGCACGCTTGGCATCGACGAACCAACGATCCTTTAATACTGTGTAAACTGACTGGATAATTTCTTATTTCTAATTGTTGCCGAGTAATATCACCATTGTGAACAATTTCCATCATGTGTCCTCAGAGAAATAAATCCAACGGATTTAAATCAGGTGATCGCGGTGACCAAGGTACAGGACCTCTCTTACGAATCCAATTATTTCCAAAGTTTGTATATAGCCACTCAATTATCATTTATTACCATGATAGGCAAATACATTATCATTAAAAATGCCACCTCAAACATTGACGCTAAAACTTTGTTAAAATACACGCATTCTTATTGCATGTGGTTTTTGTAACGACCACACGTGTTCATTGTGAGTATCATTTATACTATCCCTGGTAAAACTAGCTTCATCAGAGCAAAATACTCTTGAAATAAAAGCATTTTGCGTGTGTTGCTGTAGTATCCATTGGTAAAATGCGAGCCTTAGTACTTTGTCCGCTGGTTGTAATGCTTGTACATTCTGGCAGTGATATGGATGTAACATTTCTCGATTTACTGCCCGCCACGCAAAAATTTGAGACGTCTTATTATGGAGGGATTCTCAAGGACAGCATTAACAACGTTTTCTTCATCTTCTATATTGATTTGATGGGGCCGCAGAGCCCGTTGTGGAGCGGGACTGCCTGTCTCTCGAAGTCTCCGAAAAGAAGAACTGAACACTGACTGAATGGCAAGGTTATGCGGAAATCTACGCCGGTATTCTCTGACTACATCTCGTACGTTTCCGTTACAATATACATACTACATATAGAAATATGATATCTGCAACTTCTTCTGTGCTAAATGTATATTTTTTATACTTATCAAAACTATTAGTAATATTACTTCCCAAATGTTATTTGTGTAACATTTGTTTTAGCACTTCTTTTCCATGTCATTCGATAAAAACTGCTATAACTCGATAACTAAAATGTTATTTTGATTTGTTAGTGACAGTGATTTGTCTTAGATTACCCTATAGGTATTTTTGTCGATCTATACCAATGAATACTTAAACACATGTAATAATTAGACATGTTAATGTGAAAATACTCTCAAGTCTACACGGAACATAAGCTATAGCCACTAAAAATACTAATTAAAACAGTTTAATTAACATCAATTATAATAAATATTATTTACAATTAACGACCCATTTATTAGAAATGCTTTTAAAATTTTACTCCAAACTGGTGTTGTGTATAAAATAAATGCCCCTTTCAGAGATATTGCTTGAAATCCTAAATGCCGGTAAATCGATAAGATTCAGCCTCGAACTGATCCTGGCGATATAACACGAACAGTAACTATAAGATAACCAATTTCATTAAAACCGATCAATAATAAACTTCGCATCCACAACTATTTACTTCGATTCCTTATCTTCACTGCGTTTCTCTTCAATTTCTCTGCAATAATTAAACGAACCTATTTGCGTGACATATGGTAATGAGCGGTGTTATGTTTAAATAACCCATCTAATTAACAATTTAATAATAATTATTATTAAACGATATGTATATTGGATTGCATTTGCATACAAATGGTAGAATGTTTCTCTTCGAAGCACCGTTTATTTTTATACACGAAATGTTTACGGGTGTACGAATAGATACATACCATTTTCGAAATTTTTAATCAAAGAAGAATTTTCATTACATGCATCATAATATTATATGCGTGCTGGGTCATGCAGAACTTTACTTTTATAGTATAAAATATGGTTGATTGCACATTTTACAAGCAACATGTAGCAGGCATAATAGTCGTAAATTAGATAATAAATGTTTTTTAAAGGAAACGTGGTAAATAGGTATATATTATTTTTTTAAATATTTCATTATTAATTTTAAAGTTTGACCGACGTGTAACTATTAATCATAAATTTATATCAAAATAATTTCAATAACAAGTTAAGTACATCAACTCCTGAAAGATACAATTTTAATAAGTTACTTGAACATAAAATTTAAGGTACGATATTTTAGAAGTAGCTATCTGGTAACGCTGATAACAATTAAGTTTCCCCTGGCATGTCCTAGTCTCTAGTGTTCTAAAATAAATAAATAATATATAAATAAATATGTAATAAATAATTAATTACAAAAGTTATTCTTCATCATTGTCTTACGACTCTTTTTAAATAATGGTCTGCATCTACTTTCTATCTTTCATAAATCTAATTATTGTAATTAATTTTGATTAATTTGATTAATTGAAAATATACCTATTGTGGGGTAAAAAAACTAACTAATACCATGCCACTATTTTGAACAGCAAGGACATTATAAACTTTTAATTTTGCCGTTATTTAAAGCCCATAAAAATGTGTAGCACGCTAGGTAACTAAATCTGGTGTCGGTGCCACATGACTTTGCCAAAAAATTAGTACTAAATCAGAATTTAAAACATTTCTCAAATATCATTTATTTGAGTAATAGTACTTGAATGTTAATTTCAATTTATGAGCATTAAATACATACGAATGCATCAATAGGGTATGGAGTGGAACTGTGGAGGTGCGTTAATGAGTGCTGATTGAAAGCCAAGGATGACAATGGTGAAGAACAGACTAAAAGGTAAAGTGGTGAGAAATGCTGTCGGAATGTCAAGGTGGATTTAAAAAGGGAAGAGCGATAATGGAGGAGATTTTCACGCTAGCGAGAATAGTGGAGTGATATTAACAAAAAGGATTTTCAACTTATCCTAATTCACGAAAATTTATTAAAAGTAAAGGACTATTCAACAGTTCCTAATTACCAAACTATGCTAAATCTAGAACTCGATACCCCAAAGGAACATACTAAATCTTTTCAACGTTTTGAATTAATTAAACACCTCAGAAATCCATGCGAGTAGGAAAGTATTTCCGAGATATCCATCTTAAATTGCCACCTGTTTCTGTTTCCCAGATCGTATTTATTAATGATGTAAGAACATTAATACGGATGTGCCGCCAAGATCGTATCGAGCTTGTTTATCCTCAATATTGTGACGGCGGTGGTTCGATGGCATTACTACGCCCCATAAAGACGCGGAAAAAATCTCTCGTAACGAACGGGAATTTAATAAGGTGTCTCGTTAGGGGTAAATATTTTCGGCGGCGATTAGGGAGGCGTGTGTATGTGCACGGGAGTACGAGCACACGGAATTCCTATATGCACAGGTGAAGTGGTTATTCGTGTTTTATCGATTCGTTTTCTGCTCCCCTTTCGCGAGCCTGGCGGCAAAACGGACTCGGTGCGAGGAATTTGCCGTCTTAATTGCGATTTACGAGCGCCAAAACGCGTTAACGACCTCACGATATAAACAATCGACCAAACTGCGAGTTTCTAGCTGTGCTGCAAATGAACCCTTTTATTGCTGCTGCAGGCATTACGTGTTACTTTGAACTTTTAAGCGTTTTAATGCTCGTGATTTATATTTTGCAATAAAAATGAGACGGACAATTATGTACTGAATTTTGACGGTAATTACAACATCCGTTGTGTTACAATACTGTTTCACGGTGAATTAATACATCTCGTGACCAATTAGCGCAATCATCCTGAATAAAATTAAATATAATTTAAAACGAAAAGAATTAATCCGCCGACCAAAGGGCCCACGCATGCGAAAAACCGTCGCGCTTTAAATAATAAGATAACGGCTCGTATAGTTATCGCTCGTCGGCGACAGCTGCACACAAGATGACATCTCTTGTATATATGTGTGTATGTGTGTGTGACCCATACGCTCGACTTTCATCAGATTAACGCGGACCAAATATGAGTAAAAAAAACAACACGACAGTTGCACCCCGTTATAATTTAATATTAAAAATTAATTCAAAGAATTATGACGCCGATTGCGCACAATACGTTTTTTTTTTCGTGCACTTCCGAGCCGTATGTAAAAAAAGGACATGGTAAAAAAAAGATCGAAAAAAAAAGGGATAGGGTAAAGGGGTCGACGTGGCAGCCGGCGAGCTTTTGTTTTACACCACCCATTGTTAACGCGCTAGATTCTTATATGGCGAACGCTTTCTATCGCATTCATCAAATTTAATGCATAACTAATATAATTCTATACGTGTAAGTACAGCTGGCGCGCAACGAGAACTTCCTATTTAGATCTGTTGGTGATGTGTTTGTAGTTTTTTTTTATTGTTGTAGTAAGCTCACACATATTATTTATTACACACTGCAAGGCTTTTAAAACGGACATGTGTGTATCATGTTTCGGATAAGACGGTAGCAATTCGAAACTTACAAGCGCCAATTATTTAATTATGCCGGCGGCATTGTTTTTTGTTTCGGCAGATTAATATCGAGCGATTTGCATGGGCGAATGCATTATAAAAGCGCGCGTTTGGAATGAAGCCATTGCGGAATTATAAAAGTCGTATGAATATGTATTTATCTGCGTTAGTTTATAAGATTGCGTATGCAGTAGCTAGGAACTAACAGTTTGCTGCCTGTAGGCTACTAACTTATGCCGCCCCATTTAATATTTATTGGTTCGAATCTTAATATTTTTTCGATGAAAGTGCAACTGTAGATATTATTAATTATTCAATAAATATATTTGCATTGCAATTCTCTGAATGTTAATTTTTATGGGTGGGGACAAGACTATTTTTTTTATGGTGCGAATTATGAAATTGTAGGATCTATTTGATAAATAAAAGGCCATGGAATGGCATCCAAGAAAGTTAATTCAAATACAATATAAATTAATGTTGCCTTTGAATCTTATTTGGTAAACATTGATAGACGTAATTCGCAGTTCTAGAAATTAGAAGATTTGATGGGTGGGATCATATCTGTAGTTTTATCAGTTTTATATAATGAATTGTAAATTGTAAAATTGTATTTGGTATCATGTTTATGGCCTTTTACTATTCGTAAAAATTGGCAATATAATGGCATATAATTTATGCGATTAGTAAGAATACATTATTGTAAGCTATGAAATTTGGTTTGAAAGAATTTATAACCCTAAACAACAACACCTATACACAGATGATGTTTCCCTACATCCATTTTATTGAATCTGCACGTCAGCAGCGACTGAATCACTATTATATCTTCGTATCTTCTACATTCAATATTTACGAATTATGGTCATCATTTCTTTCAAAATTAGTTTCATCCAAAAATAAGACGTTTTTTTAGATTTCATAGATTGTATGCCATTCCACTACCTAGCTCAATAAGGATTCTCAAATCGAAAAGCACGGACGTCAAAATATGAACTAAATTGTTGCGCCTTCTTAAAACATATGCGATAATTACGTTCTACACCCAGAATTCTGAATATACTAAATATTAGCTGCTTTGGAACCTGTTTTAATTATAAAATAAATGTTTTATTATTTCAGTTTTTCTCCCTGCAAGTGTTAATTGGCACAAATATCAAAATAAATATCCGGTTTGATTTCATGGCTTTTCGAACAAGTTTATGTTAATTTAAAATATTTCTCAAATACCATAGAAATTAAAGATTAAATTAAAAATTAAAATATGATTATATAAATTGTTTTTACTTCCTCATAGGAAATATGGATACAAAGCATCTTTATTAGGTTCACTTATCACATTAAGTCCATTTCTGGTCAATCGGGTCGACCGTCGTCCGTCAGTCCATCGTCTTTGACATGTTATCAGAAAAATTACTGTATATTTTAAAGAAAAATATTGCGCAGATACAAAATACTAAACTTATGATAATCAGCAAACCTAATATACCAAACTTTGTGTTCAGTCTAAACGATAGGCAAATTGAAAGAGTTCCAAAATTTACATAAATTGGTTGCTGACTGAGAAGGCATCGAAATACAAATCAGAATCGAGTTGGCAAGAGAAGTATTCCTGAAGATGAAAAACCTTATCCCAGTCTTCACTTTTAAACACGATGTCGAATCGTTAAGTGCTGCGTACTGTCAGTTCTACTATATGACGTGGAAGGCTGGATCCAAAATGTGGATGTTCCGACGAATGCTAAGGATTCCATGGGTGGATAAAGTCGCTAATAAGGAGGTCCTACGAAGGATCGGCAAAATACGCTAAATTCTGGCAATTGTGAAGCGAAGAAAAGATATCATATTTTCAGAAACGGTAAATACAATCTCATGCAGCTTATCATAAAAGGAAAAATCGAAGGGAATCGGTAGGAACAAGTTTTCATGGATGTGGAATCTTCGTCAGTGGTCCCAAATAAGAAGGCACCAGATTCGGATGGCTTGCCTAATTGGTCAAGGCGGTTTAAGTAGCATACTAAACGTATATGTACAGGCTGAGGAATTCCCTAACAGGTGGAAAACGGCGAGGTTAACTTTAATCCCCAAATCAGGGAAGTCACCTGTAAACCCGAGCGCCTATCGTCCAATTTGTCTACTGGACGGTATGGCGAAGGCAACAAAAAGACTCATCGCGGTCCGCATAATGGAGGCCCTCGAGGAAACTGGGGGTCATCAATGCAGCACTTCGTAGAATAGGGATAACACAAGCCCTCAGGTGCCTGGTAAATGGGTACCTCCAGAATAGAGGCATCACCTATGAAGGTACCGCATTAGATACGGGGGGCTTCGGCGGACGTCACGATAATTGCCTTTGCGGACGACCTCGCCGTGGTCCCCCGGAGACAAGACCTGGAGAAGGCCAAGGAACAGATTAAGACCTCAGTGAGAGAGATGGTGAAATGGTCGACGGGCAACGGCCTCGCCATCGCCGTTGCCAAAACCGACGTCGCCCTGCTTTTGATGAAGGGGGCACGCGTCCAGGAAGCCACCGCCAACATCAACTTGGTTGGGGAGACCGTGCCGATATCTAGGAGGAGTAAGTACCTGAAGACGGTGCTTCAATCCAACATCCGCCACTCCGTCCAGGTGGTGGAGGCCACAAGGAAAGCAGCCAAAACGCAAACTGCCTTAGCAAGGCTGCTTCCGAATATTGGTGGCAATAGTGAAAAAAAGAGAGTGGTGCTGGCGACGATAGCACGCCCCCAGCTCTCTACGTAGCACCCGCCTGGGTGGACGCCACCAAGACGAGGCGGAATGTGGAGAGGCTTCGACGGGCACTACGAACTGGAGCCATTCGTATAACCATGGCATACCGTACAATCTTCACAGATGCGGCGGAGCTCCTCTCAGCGGCGGTCCCAAGTGATCTACTCATCAGGAAGCGAGCAGAGGCATACCAAAAGGCGGGAAATCATCCAAGGAAGCCCGGGAAATGTTTTAAGGGTTATATGAAATCTGTTTTGAAGTTGTATGCATTATATGTGTTAAAAATACGAATGCGTAAGATAAAGGATTATCATTATTAAAATATAGCGGTTTTCCAATTTTGAGTAAAAAATCATCACGATGTTACTTACCTAAATTAAAAAAGAAAATCTTAGAGATTACAAATAATAACATCAAAGTAGTGGAAATAGAACAATGGAAAATTAGGAAGCCGATACCTATATACCGAATAACATTTGGAAATGGAACAGACAGAAATTATGATTGTGAATCGATACAAGGTGTTAAAATTATCAAACATCTAACATTAATTATTTAGAAACGTAAATTAAATTCAAGTAAAATGTATTTGTTGTTAAAAATATCAAAAAAGCTAAATAATTTAGAATTACGTTACATTTTTTGAAAACATTAAAGCATAAAAATGATAAAATATTGGAAAAATTAAAAGCTAAAGTATTATTACTTCTTTTAAATAAATCGATATCTTTCTCTGGTAGCAACATATAACAAGAATTCTTAGGAACTTATCCTAAATAACTGTTTAACAAACCATCACAATGGCTTCTGGTTTACAGGAATATGTTTACTTATCTATTCCCTTTAAAATAAGTTAAATCTTGAAGGGGCTGCAATTTAAAAAAGTGGGGTACTGCTCCATATATAATACAGCAAACGTTCTAAACCATCTTATAATGTAACTTTTTTAATAGTGTGTATAAGTATGCATATTTTTGAAAAATAATATTCACGTAATCAAAATATACAGCGCTGTCCCGGAACTTTTGCCAAATCCAGTATATTATTATATGTTCCTACTGCTGTATTCGAAGATTTAAAAAATATACCAATTATGTGTTATAATATATAGTAAAATGAAAAGTATAAAAAAGTCTACTAAAATTAACTCTTTCTTACAGTATTCGCAATAAAATTTATTGTTATTGTATTTTTTTCTATATTTTGTACAAAGAAGTCAATGCGCACTAAAAATTAAGCCATTACAGAATCAATAAAAGTTGTATGAATATGTATTTACCTGCGTCACTTACTAAGATTGCATTTGCACTAGGAATTAATAGTTTGCTGCCCGTAGGCTATAAGCCGCCCCTTTTTAATTTATTGGTTTGAATCATAACCTTTTTTTTCTGTGAACGTACAACTGTTGATAAGGCAACATTGTAACAATATTAATTATACAATCAATTTATTTGCAGCTCATAACTGTAAAGTTAAAAAACCGTATATTGTTTTATTTGTCTTTCAGGCGACAATCCTTAAGTGCGAATATAGTACTTTTTCTCCTGACTCACGGCTATATATTCTGATATAGAACCATGAAACTAATGTTATGATAAAAAAGGAGTGGGTAAACCAGGGCCATTCAGAGGCTTTTTCCCAAAAAAAAATTTTAAATTCGTTTTAAAAAATGTTAACATGAACATATTTAAAAAAAATAGACCTGAGCGGTCCTCACTTAACTCTTTATAAATAAGCTCCAGCAAATTTAATTGGAAATACATGTGTTTGTAATGCGAAATCCGATAGGCTAATTCGTATGTTAGTGCAATTTTTTCAATACTATAGCATTCTCAGAAGGCACACGAAACGTACAATATTCTGTTCAATTTTCGTTCTCTATCCTGTAATATATTATCTTCGTCTATAATATATTGGGAACGTACGTTTTTTGAAAATTTATAACCTGTGTGACGTTATAAATAAAAGTTGCTGCTTCGCACCGCGTAAAATTATTTGCGGATAGCTTCTAATAGGAGTTTAGAGTAATCGTAATATAACATAATACAAAGCTTTTATTTTGTATTATTGTTTTTATTCATTATTTTATGCTACGACTTTGAAAAACACGATGTTTTGTACAAAATTCCTGTTAATTATGTGGAATATTTTACGACGGCGAAATCATATGAATCTATGACACATCACTTTATGTAAATTTTTCAAAATTACACATGTAGTTCAGGTAAATAAACTTTTCATGTTAAACAAATCGAAGAAAAGACATAATTTAAATAACGAAGAATCCGATGTAGTAGTCACCGAATATGCTGGTGGGTCTTTCTATAAAGATAAATAGTGCAGACCACTAAAAATAATAGTCAAAAGATCAGCAACATACAAGCCATTGCTTGAGAGATTACAAATAATAACATCAAAGTAATTGAAGTAGTGAAAATAGAACAATGGAAAATTAGGAAGCCGATACCTATGTACCGAATAACATTTGGGAATGGAACAGACAGAAATTATGATTGTAAATCGATACAAGGTGTTAAAATTATCAAACATCTAAAATAATATCCAAGTGTAAGAACTGTCAAGCTTGGGGCCACGACCGAAAACACTGCCACACTACCCCGCTGTGTCAAATGTGCAGGTTGAAATACCACTCCTTCCTGTTATAAGGAAGCCAAAGAAGTCTAAAATGCTATAACAGTGGAAAATCTCATCCAGCGAGTTAACGTGGGTGCTAAATCAAAAAAGAAATGCAGAAAATTCGATATAATAACTCTGTTAATAAAAATATAGCTTCAGGCCAACTTGGCCGCAAAGAGCATGCGGTCTACCAAGCGCCAGTGGGGAGTAACCAACCGAACTATACCTCTACAAGTCAAACTAGACTCAATCTAGTCCGCAAACCGTCAACTCGATCTGAACAATACAACAATATTAATCAAACACTACAAATTACTCAAAAAACTTAAGCAGTAAGACCAGGAATCTAAAATCTTCAGGTCAAGTTTTGAAGACGTCAAATAATCATGGTCAACGAAACCAAAATTCTGGAATGGAATACAAATGGACTGCAAAAATAGACATATGCCTTCTAGCAGAAATTTACTATACGAAAGAACGCTTAAAATAAATGAATACCACCTCAATAAAGCCAAATGCGGTAGTGCCGTTCTGATCAAAGAGCATCTACTCCAAACGAGTATCAAGTAAAAGCAGCAAAAATTAACACAGCCAAAGGCTGGATAACAGTAGGGGCAATATTCATGTCTTCCAAATACTCTCTAAACATTGAGGAATACACGTACCTACTCCTAATTTCAAAGGTAAACTCATCCTCGGAGTTTAACGCCAAAAATCAAGAATGGGATTCAATCTTAACAAATACCTAAGGAAGAAAGCTCCTCCAAGCCATGAAACCAACAACTATGAAGCTCACTCATCAGGTAAGCCAACGTACTGGCCCGCTGACCCCCTCAAAACGACGGACCTTATAGAACTAAAGAGAACTTTTCTATTACCTTTTTTTTCACTCACCAATAATACTTTTCATACATGGTAAACGATAAAAAAGAGCACCTACACTGGCAAACAAACTAACAAACTGAGACTTATTTCGAATAAAGCTTGAAGACAAACTCCAGTTAAATGTCTACATTACAACCCGGAATAAATTATAAAAAGAAGCAAAAACATGCGTTAAATAAATACAAGAAGCTGCATGAAACACCTAGCATCCCAAAAATCATCAACAGATACACCAAAGAACTCATTAACCTAATCGCGAAGAAAAGAAAAATAAGGAAAAGGCATAAACGTAATATTTTCCAAACAAAATTGTCTTAAACTAACTATCTGCTCAGATTAGATCAGTCGTGCATTATCTGAAACAAGAAAACATTTCTTCTTAAAAAGGACTAACAAACGAAGCCTCTTCCGGATTCTCTCTACGGAAAGCAACAAAAAAATCAAAAATATTAAAAATTTTTCATCAATCAAACGAGACACATCCAGGACACAAAGTAACCAGGAAAAAAGAAATTGTGTGCGGAACAACTTGCGAACACTTCCAACCTTACGAAAATAGGCCGACACCCCCATAAAGCATAGGAAACCTATCCCTCCAGTCTCGACAAACGAAATTAATACTAAAATAACTAAACTTAGTTCAAGGAAAACACCAGATTTTAATCTTATATACGGCGAAACACTGAAACATGTCCCATAAAAGATAAAAGTGAAAACTACATCTCCAGAATTTAAAAATATGTGGATTTAATCATAATCCCAAAACTAGGGAAAGACGACCAATTTCCCTGTTAATAACTATACCAAAATAATGGTATTAGTGTCATCCTTCGCGGACGATACTGCAATGATGGTATTAGAGGAAATGGTAGAGGCTATAACTTGAGCAACTACATGGTGCATAAAACTGAACCAATAAAAATCACTTCACATAAACTTCACGAACAGAAAAATACCTCAACTAACGGTAACAATAAATGACCAACCCATACCACAGTCTAGAACTGCCAAATATATATATATATATATATATATATATATATATATATATATATATATATATATATATATATATATATAATAACCATCTGTAAACCAAAAATCTATTTTGAATCACATAGTTACAGAACAGAATATATACTGTAGAATAATAGACGTGAGAGTCGAACAGGGGATTCAGATATCACGTTCATATTGTTGTCAGTTTTTTTTTCTGTCTAGGATGAATAACGAAATACCAAGATAATGAGGATTGTTTATCAAGGTAAGCAGAAGAAATCCTACTCTAAAAGCTATGTGTTTCATCACAAGTCCCTAGACAGGTTCAATAACACTCCGCACACTATGTCCTCTCTGCCCAACGACTTAAAGATTGTATCGGTAAAATCGAAAATTGCGGTTTCTATACTACGACCACACAAACATTTTTTTGAGATATGCTGAATAATTGATTTTGATTAGAAAATTTACCATTCTGATATATCTTACCCGCTCGAAAATCTTTGAGAATGAACTTAGTAAACTGATTCTAGATATTCTTTTTTTGTGAATTGGTACAATTATTGCATACTTTAGGCTGCTAGAGTATACTCCTGTTGCTAGGGATGTACTAATAATATCCCGCATAGATTTAACTATAGAGATATGACTTCATCAACTCAATGTGTGTTGCTGGTTCCAAAAAAAATTAGTTTTCATTGAGGGGCACGCTACATACATATAGCACGCTAGATAGAATAGGAAGCAAAGCCATACCACTTCATTAAAATACCTATTGAAGTCATTAGCTACGTCAGGTGTATTTCCTGAGGTTGGCATACAAGTGTTGTTTTCATTTTTGCCTGTGATATCAGAGATAATTTGCCATGTAGCATTTGATTTGTTGGATGAAGAGGCAACTTTATTTCAAGAAAACTAAGTTTCTCCGATAACAGCAGTAACTTCTGTTTGCATTCGATAATTACTGCTGTTTGAAAATACCATTGTTCTTATTTGGTACCTTGCAATTTATACACTGGAAATGTTTCTCAAACTATTTCGCGTTACACTTAAATTCCGTGCACAGTATTGCATGTGTTGTCTAGGATGGCGGCAAAAGCGACTGCCATCTTAAATTAGTTTGGTATATAGAACAATTACAATCCGCTTGCCAGTGTTCGATTATACAAATCACATTGCAGCTATCAATATTTTCAACAACATACTAAGCACATTTACAATGTTGCCAATTGATTGTATATTTTGAAGTTATGGTTTACCTTCCTTCAGAGATAACCTCTGAAAAATCTGTGAAAGGTGATCACGAAACTTCGCCCACAACGGTTTTAAAAACACACATTATGTATAGTGAACACGTATTAATAGATATTATATTTTATCACATAAATTACAACTCATCAAATAATGATAACGCCAAAAAGACCTATGGTTTAATAACTATTATAGTGCGAATGTAATGTAATGTAATAATTCTATGAAACTTTGATAACATCAGCAAATTTTAACGAAAGGATATAATTAGTTCTAAAGACGTTTCCATATAAGTGTTGAAGTCTCATTACCGCATCCAAGAATATTTGTATCAGTCCATCAAAATCTTAATGTGGTTTATTTTCAAGAACGCTGATAATCTACATTGGTCATTTGTTTTAATTCGCGTGCTCTCAATTAAAAGCGTGGTGAAAAATCATCAGTTTTAATGTTGCTTAATGGATAAAAATTTAATTATATAGGATAGATCGCAGGATACATTCAAGGATATTAAAAATTAATATAATAATCAAGTGATGATATCACTATTAACAAGTGCTTGATGCACTCTAGTGGTTATTCTTAAGAGTAAGATTTAATGCATGTATGTGTTGTTGTTATTATTTTAATTATATTAATTCAGTAAAACTTGGATAAATATAATTTGAAACTTATATCTGATGAACAACGTGAGTATTGCAGTGATTTCAGTAACTTGTTACCATGACGGCTCTATATCATTTTTAACACATATTTTATGGATCATCAAACTCAATATTGCAATAAAATCAATGCAGAAATCTTATTATTTCTTTTTACAAACTTTTACTATACTTATATGCGAGAAATTGATTTTAAGCTGTGCAGTCTTCAAGGGCGGATGTAAACAGGCTCGGGGCTCAGGGCCTCACCTCAAAGTAGTTCGGGAACTTTAAAAATACCCTCACTTCCGAGGGGTGGAGGTTTTTTGCACTACAATATGTAATTAAAATATAAAAGATCTAATCTAATTAAAAATAATAAATATATAATTCTCGGAACGAAAATTGCAATGCATAATACCCTATTTTTTACCATAAAATTGTATGGGCCCAAATTTTGTCACAGATGGAGGATAACGTCAGGCATTTTTCAGTGATAGTTTAAAAATGATCCGGGGATTCTAAAGTATATTTCCGCACAATTTAGAAGAAAACAATGTGCACGATTATTTTAGACATGCTTCGCATGAGAGAGTAATACCTTCAAATAGAAAGATGGTATAGAAGTAAGGGCACTGCGGTGTTGTATTTCAAAATGTATTTATAATATAAAGAAAGTTTTTGATATAATGATACATCCATTTTGGATCTAAATTGGATAATATTCATTTCCATGTCAATCACACAATTTCAGACTAACAACAATTCAAAATTTAGATATTGTGGAGATTTTGTTGAAAAATTGTGCTCAGCTTAAATTATTCAATTTTTATAAGCCTGACTATAATAATTTCATATAAATCTTTCAAACCACTAGTATTACTACACAATTAACATTCGATTATCAGTGGCTACTTCAAAGTTAATTCTAGCTTCCGTTCGAATCTGAATCGATTGATTTGTTTATTTGTATGCCGCAGGTGATTCAATAAGCGCAAAAATAAGTAGCGCGGGTAGAATATAGAATCATCCAACATACACGATTGCAATCTGCTCCCAGAATTCCAGTTGCCGGTATAATTAACCACCGTAGTAATTATTATTTGCTCTGTATAAGTCCATACTATTTTTATCGCAATTCTCACAGAACGTATATAAATATACGCAGGGCACTAATATCAAGTCTAATTAGTGTACGTAACAAAATCCGATGTAGCAACGTTCAACATTTGTAACGAAATTATACTAATTATCCAATAATTGCTGTACATCACGACATTGTAAGCTACAATGCAAGCTCATTTTTTATTGTTGTTAATATAGCATGGTAATAATTTGGAGTGTATGTAACGTGTATACACTTTGCAGATGAATTACGAACTCATACATATAAAATATTCAATGCTGGAAAACGGTTCTTGCCACTGCAATAACTTGTGTTTCCCGATATTTCTTTATGATCCATTAAGTTGATTGTTAGGGGTGCAGCTCTGAATCCCGGGAGGATGTCTGTTGGGTCCCCGTGCTGTTTTGCATACCACATCTCTCACGGTCACGGGACTGCCTCACCTGGATGATGGTCCACGTCCTTTTTTCATTTAACCCATTAAATAAACCTCGATCTGCCCCGTGACTATTTTGCATACAACGCAGTACATACATTATTAAGCGGAATAAAGCTACCTACCCCATTCAGGGCGGTGCTGCCACGGTGTATTTTTTACCATTTAGACAGATAGAAAAAGAGTTTCAGATTAATTCTATTGATTGCGCCCTTTTGCGTTGCGTAAACTCCACCGGGGTGCCGTTTTGTTTGTCACAATCGACGTGGGTTCCACAAAAAATCTAATACGGTTCGCGCGCGGCGAGCGGATAAATTACAGTATTTCAGTTATTTATGTGACATGCAAATGGTTGAAAGTGTACCAGATGGAAATTTATCCGTTTCTCAAGAATGCGCAAAAAACGGTCGCACATTACTCAGAAAATAATTGAAACTTTCTAAAGTGGATTAGCTGACAAGGCCGGGGTATTATCAATCTCCCTTCGGGTGTGCAAGCAAAAAAGCGTTCGGTCAGCGCGCGCGCGTTCACACACAGGAATCGAAGCTGGTCATTCAAGCATGTTCGGAAATAATGTGGCTGATTAGCGGTGCGACTGTTAATGCATTGGAAATGTGTGTGCAACACGGCCTCGTTGTTGCCACCGGCCAAATAGCGCGCATATTTATGAATCATGCGGATTTGTTTTCATTGTCCCGTACGCGAATTTTACGGTATGCAAATTCCAAGCGGATTACAGCATGTGGCGAACATTTTGCGTTAAAATCCTCTGTGCTTCATAAACACACGATCCGACGTATTATAAAAACATTCCGGTTTGTGGTTACTCAAATCAATGTATCAAATGACTTAAAATATGAGTTACATAGTCAAATTATCGTGATATGAAATTAACATAATTAAATTCAGAAGACTTAACTATCATTTACACTGCACTACGTGAAGTGATTAGTCAGATCTACGTAATCTACTAGATGTTTTTCTACACAGAATATTTATTGTACATGTTTATAATAGAATATTATAATATACTACAATTTGAGATAAACAATGCCTATGATATAGTCTATAGATAAAGTAATAAAATCCCGTTGTTCATTGCAAAGTTTCAGTGCACAATAAATATCATTTTTATCACATTATCAATAAATTCTTGGTCGCTAGCCAAGACCATACAACCATCATACCATTTACAGCAAACTAATAAATCCACATGATTAAAATTTAGTAATTTCAAACATCCGATATCGCCTTATACCTACAGCAATAAATTTTCAAAAACGCATAGGTTATTTACACACAAACGGGCCGCTAAAATATATAACCAGGCAGACATGTAGAATGTTTGAAATGCCTCGGCGCATATAATTATATACCGATATAAATTATGAAATTATGGTATGAAATTTATTGGGCGTTATTGGAAAGTGCCATTCGTAGAATCTCAGTTCCGATCAATTCCTCACCTTTAATAACGCCATAAATTATCCTCGTATCTGAAAACGCTACGCGTTTGCCTGAATTGCGCGGAATTCCTGGGCGCGCGTATTGTAAATGGGCATACACCAAACGAAAAAATAGCATCTTGCGTATTCGTGCACGCTGCGGTTACTGGGTGCAAATGACCCATATTTAGTCGGGTGCCGTGTCAATTTAAAACAACAGCGATAATAACCCAACACGCCATTAACTCCGTGTTTCGTGCCCTATTATTTTTGTAAGTACCTTGTCATTTAATAATTAGATTCTTGTAAAAAAATGGTTATATTTTAGTTAAATGTTTTCGAGACTTCCTTGAGTTTGGTTAATTAAACTGTAATTGCGAATTAAACAGGCGATAAAATCACGCAAGCGTTAAGCTGTATTGGCAAAATATAATTATTTCGGCTACCGTTACAGTACCTGACTGGTAAATAGGTACCGAATAGGGGAATACATTTCAGAGTGTATTTATTGCAGTAGCGCAATTGCGTAATCAGTTTGACTAAACTCTCGGTAGTTGATAAAACTAGGGAGTGGCCTGACATCTGTTCATTGCCGTATAATATAAATTAATAATGACAAGAAAGGAGTACAAACCTGAAATTTACAAATTGAAAATAGGCTAGATTCTTTACACACACAAAAAACTATGTAACTAAATGGCATGGAAAAATATATAAATAAAAGTATAAAACTTATAAAGTAATTAATGATTCTGAATTAAATTGGAGCACGATGTACGAAAAAGCTATAAATGGAGAATTAAAAGATTGTTGAGTTGATTAATTACGCTACTCAAGAGACAATTTGGTGCCTACGATACTTTAACAGCCGTCAAATTTGGTCTATCTGATCCAGTTATTGAGATGCGCTGTATTGCCTATATTACAACATATTACAACATATTACACAACTTCGAAACAAGGGAGGTGATGATCCGACACCTCAACCCCAATATATTATTATCAGGTTCCCTTGGCTTTTATACTACCCTTAGATGCAAGGTTGTCTTTTCCCCCAGGTACGAGATTTGAGAAATGTTTCCTCTTCACCGCCGTTGAGCTCTACATCCCTGCCCTGGACAAGGGGCCCTTGATGGGTCCTATTAGCCGGAGCCACCGAAACACAATTTTTTAACGAGATTGGTACTCCTTCCCCTCCTCCTTTTTCATTCGGGCTTGGAACCGGCAATGTACAAGTTTAATAGCACAACAAACTTCGATAAAAAAACTGTGTGATGTTTGAATTGAAATAGCTTGCATTTTTGAAATTACAAATAAATTATAAATGACATCAAACTATGCCATTGGTTTTTTGTATTTTTGACCAATTAATAACGTCTTAAAGCGAGAATATTCCAGCCTGATAACTTTTCGATAAATTAAAAATATAAATTAAATTATTTAAATTAGAAATTAATGATAATAGAATAATATTTAACACTTATTTAGCTATTTAGCTTCAACATGAACCATTGCTTGTTGATTTTGATCAATTCGTCTCAATGTGGGAAAATCCAAATACATAACTTTTCGATAACTCTATACTTAAAAAACATTATAGTAATTGAATTCTTGAAATAACTAAATGATCATATAGTCATGTGCTTTCTTTATTATTTGATTATTATTACTATTATTATTATTTAATTTGAAATTCGAAGAATAAATATAAATAATATACAAACATAATTTTTTATCGAAAGTATGAATTTCCTCGCTTTATAATGGCTCATTTTGATACCAAATATAATGTATATCATAAATTAGTTGTGATTTAAAACATTCATATTATTTCAATTTTTAATTACAAAGTTTTCATCCAAGATTGTTATGTTGTCCGCTTTTGCCGGTACCAAGCCCGGA
The DNA here is from genome assembly GCA_963942505.1 of Lordithon lunulatus. Lineage (NCBI taxonomy): Eukaryota > Metazoa > Arthropoda > Insecta > Coleoptera > Staphylinidae > Lordithon > Lordithon lunulatus. The sequence continues at coordinate 49,331,156 of OZ012666.1, read as the reverse complement.
TAAGGAGGATGGAGAGGAGTACCAACCTCGTTGAAAAGCAGGGTTTAGGTGGCTCGGCTAGAAGTGTCCTCAAATGAAGCAACAGGAAGGATGCCGAGTTTTCAACCACCCCACCTTGCTGGAATAAGAAGCAAGGTGAGATAAGCGGCGGAGATGATGGCAGGCTGGATGCTTAGCAACGGCCGTGTTATCACCGTTGCTAAAACCGTCGCCTGGCTTTGCACTAATAGAGCAGGTGTCATGCCATCGAAAAAATGATGCTGGGACAAGGTTCCCGATAGCTAGACAGGTGAAGTACGAGAAACAACCCTGGAGGCCAACAAAGGCCATAAGGACTGAGGCAGCACTGGTAAGGCTGCTGCTAAACATTGGTGGCCCGGGTGACAAGAAGAGGAGGTTTCTGGTGATGGTGTCGCCTCTAGGCGGCTCCGGCCTAGGTCGGTGCAACATCGATCCAGAGGAACGTGGATAGACAGAGCAGGGCGATGCGAACCAGCGCTCTTCGGATCACCGGGGCATACTGCACCATCTCGACCGATGCAGCAGAAGTTCTGGCCAGCTTAACACCAGCAGACCTACTAGTAGTAGAGAGGACCGAGATATACACAGTCATCCGAACCGGAACATCCGCCAGAGACGCCAAGACAGATGCAAGGCAACAGACAATGACTAAATGACAGCACAGGTGGAACGAAACACCGAAGGTTGGTTGAACCAAAAATTCATCCCCCAGGTGGAACCCTGGGTAGGACGTAAGCCCGGGGAATTGGACAATTAGACCGCGCAGCTTTTTTCAATCATACCTGTACCGGATAGATCCGCAACGGTAAGATGCCGATACTGTAGTGGTACTGATGGTCTAGACCACACCTTGTACCAATGTCATCGATGGTACCGCGAGCGAGCTGTACTATGGGTCGAATGGTGAGAAGACACCCCCTGAGAAATAGATACCCGCAAGCTAGAGGATAGTCAAAAATGGGAGGCCGAGGTTCTTCCAGACCGGAATTCAGCAGAAGTACATTGTCAACCTGCAACAGTAATGTGACGTGACACATGCCAGATAATGGATTGATGAGAAAAGACTTACAAACTGAAGTGAGACGGTGCGAGGGGTGCGCCCGAGGCGGGCAAGCCCCAGCGACAGAACGTGACGTTAGTGTTTAATCGGTAAGTGCTTCGGGGAGCATCCGGCTTGAATCCGACACTACCCATGCTTCTAACACCAACGGCGGCGAAGAGGAAAAATATCTCGAAACTCGGACTCGGGAGAAGTGGCAACCTTGCTTGTAGTGGTAGTATACAAGCTAAGGTAAATAACTCTAACAGAACATTTGTGTCCTACATATTTGTGGTTGAGTCGTCGGGTCAGCTCCTCAGGAGTCACAAAACTTGCTAAAATTCGAATATCAAGTCTCGGAATATGGACAGAAAGACGAATAAAAGACTTGAGCAAAGAAAATTGACTATGAGTACGGGCACCTGGAATCCCGTACATTCCACGTGCCCGTACTCATAGTCAATTTTCTTTGCTGAAGTCTTTTATTCGTCTTTCTGTCCATATTCCGAGATACTGATGAACAAGCTAGAAGAAGTTGTAGAGGAGTCAATAAACAAAGTCTAGAAACACATGGTAAAACGAAAGGAACTGGTAATCAAGCTATACAAGATTATCTGCATATGTGGTCAGGATAATGCACATAGCCGGTTGTGCTTTATCCTGACCACATATGCAGATAATCTTGTATAGCTTGATCACCAATTCCTTTCTTTTTAATATAATAAGCCGGTGTGTCAATACTAATCAGGAACAAACTTGTTTGTGGTACCGTAAAGTATGTACAATAAATCAGTGAGAGATACTTGAAAGTGACATTGATGACGTTGGGAGGAGCGCTGGCGATCATAATGGCGTACCTACCGAGGGTACGATAGTGCCGAATAAGAATGACTTACAATATCCTTATCCCAACAATTAGACGAGGTCAAACCATCACAAGAAAAATTGGTTCATGTGTTAAAGATGCCAGAGTTGGGCAATTTGGAGAAAGAGTGGTTGATAATGTTGACAGACTTATAAGGCTATATAGTCAAATACCAATCGAAGATATCTCATACCTTTATCCACTACAAGTCCATATATTAAAACTCTTGGATTACATTATCAAAAATAAGAATCGATCATAAAACCAATAGATGCGAGAACTATTTGTGGATATGATCCCTACCTAGTAGCAGCTTCTTAGTAAATCCAATAAGAATAAAGGAAATTAGTGTAATAAAAACCAAACTAAAGACCAATGTACACATTGAAACTCCGACAGCAAGAAAGTATGTATACCAAAGCAGACTTCAGCCATTTAGTGAGTGTAGAGGTTAGAGGGGATATTAATGAGGAAAATGCCCATATCAACAACGCAATGCATCACGCTGCAAGGGAAGCTCTAGGAGAAAAAACTGAGGCAGTTACGTAGGAGGATAGTAATCTACATAGATATGACGAGTTTGAGAAGTACGAAGACCAACTGCGAGAAAATATCAGTAGGGATGATAGATAATGAATCCTGGATGCAATATTACACAAATCTGCTGCCCAAAAATCGACATCAGTAAGTACAATATCTACGGCATAGGCACAGAACGGGAACACAGAAGGATACTGTCAATTAGGCTAGATGTACAAAAGGCAGTCAAGATACTATAAAATAACAGCTAGCCCGAAGAATCTTCCAACTAATAAAATATGGAGCTGACCCACTTTATAGTCAACTAACCAATCTTTTGAACCTATTCATGTACGAAAAGGTCCTGCAAGATGAGTAGAAAACCTCATATATTATATCGTTACATAAAAAGGGTACCTAGTGAATTTCTTAATCATAGTGAAAGACAACACACAAATTAAGCAAGAATAACAATTCAAGTATCTAAGAGCTATGTTTACCAAGTTTACCAATGATATATTGGGCTCGCACGCAAAAGTGTTGGTATGTTTAAACTTAAACCATGTGGCAATGTGCAATCAGCACATCTCCACAAAAACACATTAGGAGTCAATATTAATATGAACTGTTTATCGCCTGATAAAATCTTATGGACAGCATTCGTACCGTCCATTTCTTACTCCACATCACCGTACGAGCGGACTAGAATGGAGCGACGTAAGAGCAAATTGGTTTCAAGAATTCCATCACATTGTGTTTAGTGACAAGTCTCGATTTTGTTGGTGTGTCCACGACAGTCGTAGGAGAGTTAAACGTATGCGCGAAGAGCAGTAACTCAACACTATGAGTACAGAACCTAATTTATTTTTAATTATAAAATTTCAGGCTCATACTCCTTTCTTGTAATTTTTCAATTTTAATTTTTTGAATGAACGTTAGACCAAACCCTATCGAGAGATTATTAAATGTACTACACAAGTACGATACTGCTAACAACACACGAAATTTATTCCAATAGTCTTTAGCTGTTTGCCGTCGTTTAACAATAACCGCCGCGTTAAAATTAAGATAAAACGTGTAGTTAATTACAGTAGTATCTAGAAACCTAGAGCTCCTACGAAAAATACCATATTAAACATATTTAAGCTGAATCTTCGAAAATCTCGTTCGAGGATTCGAGCTGAAAATCTATTCGAAAAACGCGTTGTGAGACTATCGGAACTGCTGTTACTTCTTTTGCGGAGTGTATAAACCGTGGCCCAGGAAATACTGGAGGGGTGCGCACCGAGAAATAAATTTATTTCGAAATAATGAAGCATTTTGTGATAATTGCGCGGATGTCTATAAACTATACTACTGTACTTAAGCATTATCAGATTGTATTTATCATAACTTGAAATATGAAACTGCAATCTCTTAGAGGAATTTCTGTTGATTTTGATTACAAATCGGAATTAATATATACTTTTCTGATGCAAATATTGACTACTTTTGCAACTTTTTTACAACTATTTCGAGACAAAAAACTTAACTTTTTCGTCCTAACAAAGTATCAAATCATCTTTAGATTGGAGAAATATCCAAATATATTTCCAGAAAATTATAAAATGTTGACTAGAAAATACCGCGCGATTAGGTCAACATTGAACCGTATTTCATTTTCCGAGATTCGCCTTAAGGAGGATTTATGTGAAGGTTTATTTATGAAATAAAAAGTTCAAAAGACTATATTCGATTAAGGTATTTATGGTGCCAAAATAATAAATAATGTGTAATAAATATAATTAATTATTTTATTTTATTTCTTAAACAAACCTTCACATTTGGACATTACGATGGCCATTCCTGCTTCTTTTATGTCAAATTGGTAGAGTGCAAGAGCAGTCAATTTCAAAGAGGGAGGAGGTTAGTTAATATATTTGTTATCGTTGGTTAATATAAAATACCTAACTAATAGCAAACTCTAGCAACCTAGTGGGCTCAATAATATACTAATTTGGCACATAACCAAAAACATCAAAACAAACAACTTACACTTTTTTACAGTACAAAATAATCCTTATTAACTTTTTTATTTCTTATTTAATTTCAGAATAAATAATAATAAATAAATATTTATAGTATCTTATTTCTTATTTCTTATTGTGTAATAAGCTTAAGTTGTAAATTATTTAAACCAAAATTAAAGTAAGCTGAATCATAATGTGTGGTTTTTTAGTTTATAACAGTAGTGGATATTAATAAATAATACTATTATTAATCAATATAGAACAAAAATATTTCGACGAGGATGAGATTCGAACTCACGCGGGCAGAGCCCATTGGATTAGCAGTCCAACGCCTTAACCACTCGGCCACCTCGTCGCATATTTACCGGTGACGGCATCATGTAATTATTTTTAAATTTACTACTTTAGTATGATAAACAAAAATGCGGGAAATTAATAACATAACGTATACAATACAAAGTGACACTTAGAGCAGCATATTTGATGTGATATACAGATAAATTAACAAATTAAAATGTTGCGTAGAATAGAATAAGAGGCTCTTAAACGTGGATTTCCATACCCAATGCAGTGTGTTTCATTATTTGATTTGCAGTTTAATATAATATGTACTAAGGTCTATCATAAGACTAGGGCCGAAGCTAGCTTGCTCTAAAATCACTAAACTTTGTGAATTAAATAAAGATACTTATTTACCCTAAATAATATATTTAAACTAGTAGTACAACCAGAAAATCAAATGTTGGAGAAAGTTAAATTATTTCTATCTAGGTATGTTTCCACTGATTTCTACGAACAATTTTTAAACTTACGTGTAGGTAGTTTTCTTGAATTTTTTTTTGAGACACAGGAGGGTTTCCTATTTCGACTTCTTCGTGAGAGAGGAGTTCCAGCAAATTAAAATTAATTAAAAATCACCTAAGATCAACCCTAGCTCAAGAGAAACTATCCAATCTTTCAATAATATCAATTGAGTATAATATTGCTCAAAGTATTAACTTTGATGCGTTCATTGATGAATTCGCCGAAATGAAGGCAAGTAAAGTAAAAATAGATTAATTTTAAGTTAAACAATTAAATATTATAAATTAATAGAATAATTAAAAACAATTACAATAATGAATATAAAGACTAAATTTTGTTGTACGCGTGTTTATTAATCATGTATTTTATTCCTTTGTAAATAAAGAGTTAATCTGAAGTTAAAGCCAGTGCTCACACGTACCCTATTGGTATGGGCTACTGGTTTTAACTCCTTCATATTAACTCTTTCTTTACAAAGGAATAAAGTATATGATTAATATAACACGCGTACAACAAAATTTAGTCTTTACATTTATTATTGTAATTGTTTTTAATTAGGGCAACTACACTATTTTGATATGACTCAACTAATTCAAGTCATAAATGGTCCTTAATATATCTAGGGGAGTAGCAGATTTCAGATTTTCAATTAGTCCCTGAACGTGAAAGGTGTATAGTTTTTTTTTTATATAATGCGATCTTTTCGATGTTTCTGTGGCTTTTTTGGTATTTCCGTATGAACAGTACCCAGCGTACACCAACTGTACGTTCACATCCGAATTCTAGCAGTAACAAAAATAACTAAATAATGAACAATGTATTGTATTAGCAATTAAGTACGTTTGGTAATTTATATTATCGTCATTTTGAAAGTATAGATTATACTAACCTTGTCAAATTTATCCGAGCCACGCTTGTATATCGAATATTTTATTTGATCCCATTTAAATTATTAAATACAATCTAATATCTTTTTTCTGTTTTGGATTTTATGATTCTTATGCCCTGAGGGAGAAGGAGGAGGAAACGTAGAAAATTATCAAACATAAGTTCAAACTAGTTTCGAAATAATTACCATTCTAGTGTAGGCGATAAAAACTAGCCTACTGTCTTAGTGGCAATGCAATATTGAACCACATGGCCAGAACAAATAAGGAATAGTTGCCTTTGGTAGTTTGGTGAAAACAATCAACCTAAGGGTTGTGAACCTTGAAAAAATAAGGGCACAGGTTTTAGGTTAAGACGTTGGCCTGGCGTCACCTAATAGCTATATTCTTAAATGTACTAAAAACTATGCATATTGCTTCCGAAGCAAGGACAGATCTAAAAGGAAGCGACCAATACTACGGAATATATTGTAACCTGGAACAACCAAGGAATGAAATTAAAGATTATTGAAATTATTAAGTAAATAGTACAGTAAACGAGTGTTTAAATAGGGGAACAGTGTATTGATGAAATCGATATATACATTGATTGAAGTACATATCAATCAACGGTCTAACTGAGTAGTAGTAGTTAATATTTGTTACAATTTGTAACTGGCTATCGACCTTCGGCGGCCCTTCTGCCATGTGTTAGTGCATGAGCAAGTGAGTATTATAACTTGCCCGAGTTGTCTAAAGTGTTGTTAATTGTATCCCAACGACAAATTGTACAGACTATCTGGACTGAATTTCGGTTCGGTTCGTTAACAGGGGGTGCCAACTACTACACTGCATCGGCGTGTATAGTCGTTCCATTTCGGGAAGGGCTAGCTGATTTTGAACCGCAGTAATAGGATCATTGTCCAATACGTGAAACACAAGGACCAGCCGCGGACAGGGCGCAAATCTTTCGGAGATTGTTATGGAGGACTAATAAAACGGACTCTTTTGATATAATTGTATGTGTATTGAAGCTGCAATAAAGTGCAATCATGCGGGAGTACGACCCTGTTAGATCGCTCTGGTATTATGTAGCTCCGTGTTTATTGCATTGAACACAAGCGGCCTGTACAATTACCCAAAATATGACTTAGCTCTTCCCTATGTCTCTAACTCGTTTTCCTAAAAAATGAAGTTATGTCATGTTGCGTCTTAAACGGCCATATGCCACAGGCAAATAATTTTTTACAAGGCAAATATTATTTATATATCAACGCTATTTTCCTAAAGCGTAAATAAGTATTAGAAAGCTATTTGCTAGGCCTAATGTATTTGCCTAGCTACAAGCAATTATTTGCCTGCGATACAAACATATCTACCTAACTTTCACGTGCTAGCATAAAATATATTATTATATGTTTTTACTTTCCGAACATATATCAGTATAAGGAAAGCATGCTTATCGCGAAATAATTCGTATAGTTTTTTAAAAGCATTAAGTATTTAATTTTAATAAAAATCGTAAAAAATTAGTTACACATAACTATTTATTAGTAATATAATTCTAAATTAATTATACAGCTGTGCTGTATTCGGAAAGTAAAAAAACGAGACACTGTGCGATTTGACGTACAGATGTGCAGATTACTGTAAACAAGTGACGTTTGGGCGTTAAATTTTAGCGGTTTGAAAGCTTGTGCTTTGCGTTGCACACATTCACAATATTGTTGGATGATAGATGCCAATATGATACGTGTTGTATGAAAACACGGGGAATATGATAATTTTAGCATTGTATTATTTGTATTGAATCTTCGTGTTAACATGCACAATGCAATGAAAATATATAGAATACATCGCAATAAGTGACAGACCATGTGCACTGGTTACCAACAGAGTAGCTCAGCAGATTAGAGTTATACAACATAATTCTCTGTTTTCTGCTAACGTAATTGCTATATGTAATTAAAGTACGGTCCACGGTGTTGCTATTAACAATAGAAACGGTTCACTTATACCAACTTCGTAATAAGTGTACAATATGTTCACGCACAAAATTGACACCGGTAAACTGTAATTTTTGTTAATTTATATAATAAAAATCTGGAAATAACTAATAAGAATTGAATAGAATATTTAGTAACCATTGTGTTTCAGTTGGTTAATGTGTAAATTTAATCAATACTAAGTTATTTGAGATAATAACCACATGCCAATTTTAGTTTTTAGTTTTTGGCAATATGAGATCAATTGACAGCGAATAATTTAAATAATTACAATAATAAATTATTATTTATTTAACTCCGCCAATGCCGGTCCCAAGCCTGGATAAGAAAAGAGGTGGGAAATGTGCATCAACCTCGTTAAAAACTAGGTTTCAGCTGGCTCCGGCTGATAGTACCACATAGGGCTTCTTTCCTATGGTTACAGGTAGAAACGGCCAACTGTCTCGAAAGCATACGAAGATCCTAGATCTCAATGGTCATTGGCGGGATTGATATGGAAGAAATCAGTAAATACAAAGTTACCTGGTCTTTCTGATTGGGAGTTTGAGAGAGAGGGTTTATCACACAGAATTCTGCAAACATAACCAGACAAGAGCCACGAAAGCTGAACGACTACGAAAATTGACGGCCCAAATAACCACAGATGCATCTCCCTGCTTGACACCTCAATAAAAATATTCACTAAACTCCTGGATCAAAAAGGAAGAATGCAAGAGGAGCAACAAGGTGTGAGAAAAACCACTCGACCATAGCCATCCATCTATGTGATTTGTCCTATAGCGAAAATTCCAGTGTTCAATAAACCTGCTTGACCTCGAAAAGGCAGTCGATAAAGTGTGAATTCCCGATGTGCTCAAAGCTTTTACTGAGGAAAACATCCATCCGAATATAATATAGACCAGGGGTGGCCAAACTTTTGATGTCTTTGACCTGTTTTTTAAATTATAGGCGGCGGTCTACCAACATTGTATTATTAAGTGATCATAAGAAGTAATTCAAAGCTAAAAATAAATAGAAAATACTAATACATATTCAATATCAAGTTATTTTAATAAGAGAAAATAATTATTTCTTCTCACCAACTCATTAGTTTATTAATAAAGCAATAATATAATATGTGTACATATGAGACAGGCTAGGAATAGTTGAGCGACTGGTGGATCGCAGGGGTGGCCACCTGACGAGACGATAAAACAACTAAACGCAGATAATAAAACAAAACCAAGAGCTGCTAACGACGAAGAAACAGATTATCAAAATAAAAGCAGGAATACCAAAGGGTGACAGACTCAGCCGTTTCCTATTCAACCTGCTAATAGTTTTAAGCCTGGATAGAGAAATCCACGGATACACATTAGGAAGGACTGTTGTTTGCTACGCTGACGATGCCATCATCATTCCAAACTCAGCAGATGGACAATGGCAGCTAAACTCATTCAAATCAGCTTATGACGGGTCAATATGAAAATCTACACCAACAAAACTAGAAACTGTAAGGTGATGGTGCAAAGTAGTACAGGACAATATCATCGAACATGTGTCCGCATTTGATTATCTTAGGATACAAATCAACTCATATGAGGATCTGAAAGTCAGCGTATTGAAGCAGGCCCACAATGCAGCTGAGATCCTTGCTGCATTGTGCACTGTGCAGAACAATATGGAAAATCCATGGAGAGTAAAACCAGAATAAATAAAGCGTGTGTCAGACCCATAGGAAACAAGAGCTAACACCACAGAGACAAAGAGCGGACTGAGGTCGTACAAATGAGGACCCTACGCACAATATCTGGCTACATATTGTTGGATAGCAAGACCAACACAGAATTCCTAATTTCAGATGCAACATACCGGACATGGCGTTCGATAAGAAGGTGAAAAAAGAAGGTAAACAGTATATAATTTAATTCTGCATTAATTTTAGTTGTATATATTTTTGTTGATAATATTTTCATTATGAACAAAAATAAGCTGGAGAAACATTTTGTATAGTACGGATAATTTAATAAGAATAATTTTATAATTTATCTTCTTCTTATGGTGTCTATCCGTTCCGGATGTTAGCGATCATCATTGCGATTTTGACTTTGTTGGCCGCGGCTCTGAAGAGGCCCACCGTTGTTGCGTTGAACCATGTACGCAGGTTTTTTAGCCAAGATGTTCTTCTCCTTCCTGGTCCTCCCTTTCCTTCTACTCTGCCTTGCAGGATCAGTTGTAACCATCCGTATATTTGATTGTTTCTCATAATATGTCCCAAGTATTCTAATTTTCGAGATTTTATCGTTAGGAGGAGTTCTCTCTCCTTGTTCTTCGAGGACATCTTTGTTGGTCACGTGCTCTGTCCAAAAGATTTTCAAGATGCGTCGGTACAGCCACATTTCGAATGCTTCTAGTTTTTTGCAGCTCGCTTCTGTTAAGGTCCACGATTCCACCCCATACAGGAGTATGGGTAGGACGTAACACTTTAGTAATCTGATTTTCGTTAACAGGGATAGATCATGGGTTTTGAATAATTTTGACATCTTGAGAAATGCAGTTCTAGCCTTCTCTATTCGGCATTTAATTTCTAGTGAGTGGTCCCATTTGTTATTGATTGTTGTTCCGAGATATGTGTATTTTTGTACTTTTTCGATAACTTTACCGTTCACTATTAGTTGGCCAGGATGGTTGGCGTTTTTTGATATTAAGTGAGAGTCCATATCTCTGACTGGTTTCCGCTATTCTGGTCATCAGCTCCTGGAGATTTTCGAGGTTGTTCGCAAATACTCCTGTATCATCAGCGTATCTTATATTGTTGATATACTCTCCGTTCATCTTTATACCAGTGTCTACGTCTATTAGTGCTTCTTGAAAAATCTGCTCTGAGTATATGTTGAATAGTATTGATGATAAAACGCATCCCTGTCGGACGTCTTATTTGATTTTTATGTCTTCTGAGATTTCCCCTTGAATACGTATTGAGGTTGTTTGATTCCAATATAAATTGCCGATGATTCTTCGATCGCTGTTTACGAGTCCTATGTTTTTTAGTATTTCCATAAGCTTGTCGTGTTGTACGTTGTCAAATGCTTTCTGGTAGTCGATGAAGCATGTGTGGACATCACAATCGAAGTCTCTTTGGATACGGACTTGGACGCTGAAAAGGGCTTCTCTTGTACCTAGTGCGTTTCTGAATCCAAACTGTGTACGGCTGATGTGTTCTTCGCATATCTTGACTATTCTGTGGTAAATTATTTTTAAGAACAGTTTTAGGAGGTGACTCATTAAGCTGATCGTACGGTATTCGCTGCAGTATTTGGCACTCGGTTCTTTTAGGTAGAAGTATAAATGTAGATTTTAACCATGGTTTGGGTATTTCTCCTGTGGAGTATATGTTATTAAATATCTTCGTTAGTCGTTTGACCCCTTCGACATCAAATAGTTTAAGAAGCTCACTGTAGGTGTTGTCTGGGCCAGGAGACTTGCCGTCTTTGAGTTGCGTTAATGTTTTTGTGACTTCGTCCTCTGTTATTGTCATGCCCTTAGGATTATTGGGTTCCACGGATTGTTTGGTTCTAGTGTCTTCGAACAGTTCGGTTATGTATTTCTTCCAGGCTTCCATTTTTTCCACTTTGTCGACGATGATCTTGCCATCTGTGTTGTGTAGTCTACCAGTTGTATTGGTTTTGTATTGGTTTTTGGTCCTGCTGTTTCTCTGATTTTTTTTATGCATGTTAAATGAGTCATATTTCTTTTCTAGGTCTTCTATCTCTTTGCACTGTGTTCTGATCCAGTTCTCCTTTGATATTCTTATGTTTGCCTTATTTGTTTTTGAATATTTTATAATTTATAATAAAGTACAATTTTACTTAAATTTAGATGTATAATCAATTAAAGATTTAACATTTAAAAGTATTATTATCACTACCATAGTATTTTCATCGAATAGTTGCGTAGATGAAATGATGGTGATGAAAAGCAAATATATGTATATTTTCTTTTCACCACCATTGTCTTTATTGTTTAGGTTATTCCACCTAACCTCAACAGTTATAGAAGTTTCCACCTAAAAACCTCGTCTTTCTTCAAATGCATGTGTATTATATATTATTGTATATAGTCGCTGTTCTTGCTTTTCTGGAGAATAAAGCCTTTATTATTATTATTATTGATCGTCTTTTGTGTTTTGGTGGATTTACTATATAGTAAAATATTTAAATATATATATATATATATATGTATATATATATATATATATATATATATATATATATATATATATATATATATATATATATATATATATATATACGCCTGTCAGGGCTGGACTAGGTCGTTGGAACGCCGGGCTAATGACCACAAACCGGCGCTTGAGAATTTTTGACTTTGTTTCTTTTTAGTTTCGTACAAACGGTTAATTGCGTTTTATTCGAAAGCTCAGAGCGGAAAAACTTTTTAAATGAATTTATCATTACAATGTTACCCATTATAAATATCTTTCTTCTTATAAATCTCGAATTTGATATCCCCAATATCAAATTTCGAATGTATAGAAATTTTGAATATATAAAAATGTGTACGGCCAAATTACAGAAGCCGTGGAAGACCCTAAGAAACACGAAGTGAACATAATACTGGGATACCAAAGTAGACACCGACATAACTTAGTTACTGGTTGCCATGGACTAGAGTGGTGATGGACTAGTCAGCTTCTTCCAACAAGAAACAATCATTATCAGGAATTTAATTTAATTACCGAAAATACGACTCTACATGGTCACCGGCAGACCACCAGAGAAACATTGTTCGAAATCAGATAGACTTGCATCTTGATTTACAGCCGGTTTAGGAACTTCTATTCATAGATGTTACTATGAGCCAATCTCAACACAGAAATGATAGAATTAGAAAAAAATCTAGAAAATAAACCTAGATGTTAATATACAAGCTAACAATCAGACCTGGATGACAAATGAAATAACATTGAAAATACATATGGAAAGACGCAGAACATGGAAGAACCGTTACGAAATCGAATATAAAGAATACACATTCTCATACACAGGAGGAAAATAACGCAAGCTAAGGAGAAATATATGGAAGAAAGATGTAAAGAATTAGAGGAACGTCAACGAAAGCACGTCGAATTTAACGTGCAAAATAATTATAGATACAAATAAAAAAGATATATAGCGGAAACGAATATTTTATACTTTCAAGAACTCCCATGGGAAAGCAATGCTCTAAGCAAAACAGATAAACCATGAGTGGGAAAGTTGTATAGGTGAACTATTATTAACTCAAGGATGATCGAGATCAAGTCCCTAGATATTTACCAACGAAGACCGGCACAGGCATAAAGAAATCCGTAGAAAAGATTATTACAACTGAAAAGCGGGAAGGCGCTAGGCCCAGACCTAATACTACCGGCGGAATGGCTTAAACATCTGGACAATGATAACATCACAACCATTGCAAAAATATCTCAAAGGAGTTGTTGAAATCTACCTTTATACCTATTATACCTATTCTTAAGAAAACTAACACTAAATCCTGTAGTGAGTCTCGGTTAATAAGTCCTATGAGCTACATTTTAAAACTATTATTGCGCATTATATATATATATATATATATATATATATATATATATTATCAATAGGAGGAGTGAAGAAATAATGAGCGAATAGCTATTTGGCTTCAGAGGCGGTCTGGCCACTAGAGATGCTGGTAATTGCGAAAACCGAAATACATATGCTTCATTAATTATAAAAAGGTTTTCGATCCAGTACAGCATAGTAGGATGTCGAAACTATTAAAACTATCAGCCTAGATGACAAAGATATAAGACTGTAAGTCAACCTATATTGGAACCAATCTCTAACCTTTATTGTCAACAATGAAGAGATCGCCATCGAAAGAGGAGTTAGGCAGGGATGAGTCTTATTCTCCATCCTCTTCAATATCAATATCAAAAATATTGGCTCTGGGAGAAGATGTACGAGTAATAATTATTGAAAAAATTATGGCAGAATCAATTGAACTGCATAACTGCTCAACAATATAGCCGAAGAAAGTAGCAAATGGGACCTCACGACAAACGACAAGAAAACCAAGTTAATCGTGGTTGGTGAGATGGACGACGAATCGATAGTTCTGACAATCGACGGCAAAATAATAGAAAGAGTACAACAGTAATCAATCAATGGAACCGCAAGATGCGCAAGATAAAAATAGGTAGAGATGCATTTATAAAACTAAAATGACTACTCTTAAATAAACATGTAAATAAGGAAAAGATTCACCAAATGTTATATATGGCCAATTATTTTATATGGTTATATGGACACTGAAGCAGACAACGTTCGAGGTATTCGAAATGTGGCTATACTGAAAGGTTCTAGAAATACCATGGACCTAAAGAGTGAGAAATGAGAAGGTTCTAATTAGAATTATACACGAAAGAGCTCTTATGCCTACAATAAAAAGGAGGAAACTAGAATATATGGGGCATACAATGCAAAGCGCAAAGTACAATCTGCTCTTCCTTATTCTCAATGAAAAGATAGAAGGAAATAGAGGAATCGGCCGCAAAAAGCTATCATGGCTGAGAAATCTCAGACAATGGACAGGTCTATCGGAAGAAGTGTAGCGGATTTCATGCAGGATTGAGACAGATTCAAAGAAATTGTATTGCCAACGCACACTAGGCATGAGGCAATTAGGCACAACACTTAAGGAAAGATGTGTAAATAATAATACCTCTAATGTTGACGTTAGAGGAAATTTTGCAATTAAAACAAACATAAAGTTCAATGCTAGCAGCCGATCGCCTCCAGCCCTAGCTCTGCTGTATTGTGATCACTCTAACAGCACGGCTCCACGGGTATTGATAATATTAATACTAATGAACCAAATCAAAGGTAGTGTTAGAACATTTGATCACCATTTCAATAAAAACTACTAACAGATGGCGACCGCTAGCTCTTCTCGGCGATGTTATATATAAAATATGTAAATACTTAATTTAAATTGTGTCTTCTTCACTCAATACAAAATGAATTTACTTGACCAACAATCAGCTTTTTTGGAATGAACGGAAATAATCCAGTTTTTATATTTCTGCGAATTCGTTCTCCGATATGTACGCTGGTGCTCACCCAGTTAGTAGGCGACTGCAGCTCATCCCCATAAGTTCGAGTGTATAATTAAATGCGTTTGAATATAATTAATTAGTGCTTACAGTAACCTAAAATATATAATAAGTAAAACCATAAAATTGCACGGAGTAAATTAAGGTTAGTGATTTCTTAACACCTTCAATTAAATGCAACGAAATAAGCATTGTGTTGGTGATATTTATTAAATAAATTAAAATAGAATGATACAAAATTGTATATGCACACTCATCATATTTGCTCAGCAAGAAGTTCTATTTTGTAATAAGCCAACTATATATTTACTTTATCGATTGCGTTCAAATTAATATGCCAATGTAAATAAATCGTCTGTAAATTTACAATTTGATGAAGCTGGGACGGTTGCGCAAGGAGCATGTATAAATAAATGCATAATCGTGCATAAAATAATCGAACGCCATTTACAAGTTTAAAAGTAAAGTAAATATTGAGATGATTAATATGAATACGGGCAACTGTCTAACGCCGGTCACGACTCGATCCTTCCCGGCAAAGAAAAGCGTACCGCACCCAAGGGTTAATTACCGTTGATTACGCATGAGCTATTAGTAATTTGGTATGTAGAAAGGCGTTACAACCGCGGAACGGGCGCCGCACGGAATTTCGTCCCACAAGAAACTTTCCCAACGGACTTCAAAGACTCCAAATTATAGGTTGCGTATGTTAACAATGGCCTGCATCCCATTCCTAGGTGGGTGTATGTGCGACATATGTAATCGAGCATTTTAATAAAATACAGGATACTCGATGTCGTTTTGTCCGGACACAATACATATGCATATCAACCACCTTGCATCCACTAACGCAACACCTACAAATACTTGACAGATGCTCCTTATAGAAACGTTACAGTTGGTATTTATCGTGCCGATTACTGACCAAGTTGTTGGGTAATAGTAAAACGCATTGGGCTGATCTAAATATGTGCTTGTTGAAATAAATCCGCAACGTGAAACAATTACTCAATTGGAAACCATTAAAACGGATCGTTAATTTGCATACATAAATGAATTCCAGAAATATTTGCGAATTCCCCGCTTGATTAGTTCTCTATTCACGCATAGCTTCACACGCATTCCCCCCGTTTTCCTCCGGATAATAGCCCGCAAATTCCCATGCGGCAGCAAATTCCCGGCGAAACAATTAAAAAATTACATTTTTCCCACTGCACGACCACAATCACAAAATCAGAGAAAAATAAACTTCAACACTCAATAAAAACACTGTGTTTAGTATTATTATAACTTTACAAAACGCAGTTCTACTCGCGAGGATATAACGAATTTCACAACAGAACCTGTTTCTCGTGTGTGTCAGATAATCCGTGATAAAAATGACCTAGAATTTTACTACAATCCGCTTTCTACCTATAGTGTTATTACTTGTGAATGACTAAAATGATGATGCAACGACCGCTTCGGTGTACTACAAGAATGCCGTAGTGAAAACTAACACCTGTTATATTGCAGCGGCGATTTCGCAGTCCAAAATGCTTTTCTGCATTGCCACATTTGCACCACTGCATTTTAGTACAATTCTTTAATTACGGCAATTTTGCAACACGCGTTACTAGAAATCATTAAGGAAAAAGTAAAATTTTAAAGGAAAAAAAGCGTTATTATAAAATAGCATGTAACGCTTCGTAATAACCACTCTTGCAAGCATGCTTATTTTTTATATCCTATGATGACTGACTATTGAAACTAGCTCTAGATTAAGCGAGACTACCAATTACATAACTACAAAAACGATTTTATACATTTTAATCTTCAGTATGTTATATTAGTATGGCAAATGATGCTATTTAAAACACGTGTGTCTTTTAATGGACATATTAATAACCATAACCAATTATCGTAGTAATGATAAACTTTGATACGTTCACTTAAATTTCCTATGCATAGGTAGCATTTTCTAATAAAGATTATCTACGATCTGTAAGAGATAGAAAATATTAACCGCATTAGCAATTTAATAATGGTAGGGCAACACTCGTTTCGGAGCCGCCGCAGGATCGCGTTAAATTAATAATATTACGCCGGTATCAATATGCTTACGATTAATTTAAATACAAATTAGCTTTCGCTCCGAAACAGTCGCGGGCCTTATATGGAAAATTATTGGCCGACGCGCATACATTGTTTATTGGATGTTATTATTTTCCCCTTCGCTTTTGTAATTGCACACCGAATGGGTAAAATCCATTAATTTATTGCACCGGGAATAGAAAACAGCAACAGTCCATTATGTAAATCATGCACAAATTAGCCCGCGACTATTTTATTTATGATTTGTTTCTAACAAAGGTATGATTCATTTTCTGATTTGAATAATGAATTGCGCACGGTTTTAATTGTCGCCTTTATATAGACGTATTTGTGGAAAACGGAGGTGATTATAAAGTCATTATTTTGCTTACGCTATAAATTAATCCTAATTTATACTTTATTATTACTAAATGTTATATGCAATGTGTACATAATTTGTTGCGATAAGAAACATTTATCTTTCTTATTTCTAGAATTTGAGGCTTTAACTAATTTGTAAAATCATCATGTATAAATGAATTATTAACAATATTATGGTGGTGTAAAATACGCGATAATTCATCTGAATATAAAGATATAATGTTATTTTATTTATTTAATCCAATGCATATCTAACATATTATTGGTGTAAGGCTCTAATTTTAAACATTATATAATATTTATTATATAGGTACATTATGCATATTTCTCCATCTATTTCGTTTTCTTCCTATTCAGTGTCGTTTGACATGTTAATACTCTCCTTTTTATATCTTCTACGGTAACATACATGGCAATCTTCCTTTTGTCATCCGGAAAAAGTGCCCTAACCATCTAACTGTCCTTCTTTTGAGACGTTATTAATAATAACAAATATCCGTTTGAAGCTAACTAAGTGCCATATAGAATTCATATCAATTAGTTATAATTTTTGCAAAACATTATCGAAATATGTGCTTATTAATTGGAGAATATAGCATAACAAAAATAAGATCCGATAGACCAAGTGTGACGTCTATTTTGGATTATGCATCCAAAAATTATCTAAAACAGTTACAAAACTAGCATGCACCAAAATGTCTCTTAAGTAGTTTAATGAATACTCTTTACTTAGTAAAAACAATGCTTATTTTTTTTTATAATTTAGTTTGATTTACTTAAAAAAATAATGACCAGTTGTAAGGTCTGCAGGGATCTATAGACATTCTAGGACGCACAACTGTAGTTCTAGGCCGATATATATTAAACACCCTGCACAAATTGTCGAAATTGGTCAACAAATTCGAAGTCGAAAGTCTTAATATAAAAATATTGTACCATGTTTACTAGAACAACACGAAGTTTCCAAAATTTTAAAATTATGTTAATACACATTTTAATTCATTGTCTTTTGACAAATAGAACAGAAAATTACAATACATACACACTCTATATTACTTTAATTTATAGCTTTTGACTTATGACTACGAACCAGGAAAAATAAAAGTATTCCGCAGAATTACCATGAAAATACTACAAGACAGAGAGCGGAGTAAAAGTATTAGAAGAGAGTGCAGAGTAGAAACGTCAATGAATGAATGCTGGATAGGAAACGTGGATAGAATGAGAATATAAGCCGAATAAATGGAGACGAATTAGTTAAAGGGATAAATCACCGTCGCGGACGCGAAGCATGGGAAGGGCGAGAAAAATATGGAAAGGCAACATCACCATCGATGGCGATAGGGACGAAGAAAGAAGAGACACCATGCCTAAATTAAAGAAAGAAAAAGAAGACTCATGACCTATTTTGAGTGGCTAAAAGTGCCCGGGGCGGTGAATTATAAATCACCGGACCTAGCCGAAA
This sequence comes from Lordithon lunulatus, assembly GCA_963942505.1. Classification (NCBI taxonomy): domain Eukaryota; kingdom Metazoa; phylum Arthropoda; class Insecta; order Coleoptera; family Staphylinidae; genus Lordithon; species Lordithon lunulatus. Next base: position 49,311,979 of record OZ012666.1, on the reverse strand, counting down.
AAAGTTAGCAAAACTCTATTTTAACTAATTTTACTACAAACAATATGTACTTTTGAAATATAAAATAATATAACAATAAATAATGAATAAACAAAAGTTATTTTTAATTATAGAATGAAATTCGAGATAGATATGCTAATAACCAGCTTGTTAATTAAAACGATAATTATATTCAGTTATGTTTTGTATAGAGCGGTATAGTATGACGGTATTATTATAAACCTAATAGCCAATTTATAACGATCTGAATGGCTTATTTAAATGAGTCTACTTTACATTAAAATAATGCACAAAGAGCGCCAGAAACAGCGACAAGCGATTTAAGTTTTTATACCAATATCGATTAGAATAATCGTGTTATAATAAAGGCGGGGATTGTTAATTCAAACCATTATGTGGGCGATTAATCTTTAATTGCTAATATAGATTTATGGTGAAATAATAATATTCAGATATGAAGTTACGATTACGATTACATAGCAATAACAGTACATATTTGGTTTTGAAATCAAATACAACTCTTAATCTAATCACTCTTCAAGATTAATATTGTTTTAATTGAAGAACCATTATTTTCGCAGTGGGAAAGAATATATTTGCAAGATACTATGACGTAGAGATAGTAAAAACGCTTTAAAGACGCTGAGATGGTATATTTCCAAACATTTTAAAACCTTAGAATGATCAATTAGTGAATTAATTTATAAAAAAGCACAGGTAGTAGAATCTTATACTAACAAAACCTCTGTTTCTTTGTTTCGCAATTCGAAACATTTCTGTAATCACGAGTACGAGGGTTGCTATTTATGTATTGAGAGTGAATAAAAAAAAACAAAGGTTAGGGTGTAGAAACTTCTTTATTGTTTTTCAAAATACTCTCCATTAAGATCTACGCATGTTTGCATTAGATTGAACCACTTGGAATAGCAGGGTTTCCAGTTCGACGTCTTTTTTGATCGATTGTTAAATTACTAACTTATTGGTTAAATATTCGTGCAATATCTTATATATGCTTGTCATACTAATGCCCAGGGATACCTCAATCTCACGATATGTCAATGACAATCTTGACTTATCAGTTCGTAAACAGCATTAATGATTTCTGGCACAATGACCAATCTCCTTTAAATTCGTCCCCCGGCGCAGTGCGGCCACGTTTGAATTCACTAAAACATCGATATATCGTGGCCTTGGATGGTGCTTTATCACCAAAAGTCGTACTAAGTTGATCGGCTGTTCAGATAATCTATATCGAATATCGTAAAAAAAACATCGCACAAAGATATTCAACAATCAAATCAATTTTTTGGGAGAATTTTTTTTAAATTCTCTGTTAACATTACAATTAGCGTCTGTATGACAAAACCTTCAGTTTACTTATCTGTCAGAAATGTCAAACTTTGTGATGGCGCAGTTGGATCGCACCTAGCAATACCAGTGTGTACCAATTCTCAATACAGAAATAGCAACCCTCGTACTTTATTCCTTAACATTTATTTTCTAATTCCTAATTTTTCATTCAGCTGGAAATCACGTAAATTTAAATCGGTGTGATTAGTTAACATTTCTATTTTAAGTTTCTAGATTTACTACTACTTTGACCGAATAATCTTATTTTTATTAACGGTGCTTAAATAGGATACAGGCTATAGCTCTAAAAATGAATTAATAAGAATACTATTATTATTTCATAACTATGATTTTTTTCTTTATATTGCCATATATTTTTGGAATATTTCCGTCTTTATTGCTTGTTACTTGAGGGTATATAATTGAAAATTAAATATAATACCAACCACTTTTAAATGTATATTTTGTGGTTTAAACGTGCCATATGACAGCTTAAACCTATTAATGAATTACTTTTTAATTTTCCTTTCTGCTGCAAATCATCTAAATTCAAATTAGTCGGATTAGTTAAAATTTCGATTAAGATTTAAGAATATTTGTCATATAGCGATACCTGTTATCAGTTTATCGCGACAGTTAGTTGAGAACAGAATCGCGGCGTCGGCGGGTAGTTGAAGGCGTCGCACGCAGAGGACGCCTGGCGACGGCGCCACGTGCGGAGCCCGCATGGCGTCCGCCGGGCGGGCATGATGGCGGCGTCGCGGCGCAGGCGTTGCTGCCACGCGAGTGGCCCAGCGCTGTGTCGGGGGTTGCTCTTAAAATGGTCACTTGTTGACACTCGAACACCTCGCATCAGTTACCCCTTTAATTCGGAAATCATCGGCGCGTAAATTTTTCAACACGAATTCGCTAATTAATTAATACACGGAAAACATGGATGAATATTGCAGTTGTAACAATGCTCTGAGAAATAATTAGCAAAACAAATTTGTTGAATTATAGGGAATGGTCTAGGAAGTATGCTTTTTACCAAAGTAATGAAAGTTAAAAACTTTAATGAGTTATTTATTATTAATGACTAATTGCAGGAAAATACGTTTACCTATTTTAAATTCAAAATTTCGATATTTTACTATTCAAGATTTAATTTTCGCCTGTCATATTGTCATCAACTGACTGTATCAGTAGAAAATTATATGCTTATAACTATGGTGACCATATTTTTATTGGTAAAATAAAGGCCATAGCGAAGAAAATAAAAAATACCTCACAAAATTCATAAGTTTATAACATTTATTACGAAAATAGTAGCATAAAACAATGCATAGCGCCGGTTCAAGCTTTAAAAAGTAATAAAATTCTATACAGTTCATTTGAAAGTTGTATTAGACGGAAATACATGCTTCTAATGTGTTTACTTTTAACTGGAAATTGGACTGTCCTCTTAAATAAAGGACGTATGGTCACCGTACTTATATATAACAGACATACGGCGAGTTGCAGACTTATAATGTCATATGTGGCAGATCGTTTGCAAAGTGTGTATTAGGATGGAGTTTCGTTTGAAACCCTCTCTGTACTGCTTGTAAATATGCAAGGATCAGTCCTAGGCCATTTGCTCTTTATGCTGTGCATAAACGACCTACCGTCACATACTAAGGGCGAGAAATTCCTATTGTACGCAGATTACACCACACTGTATTTGCAAGGAGGCTGCTTAGACAACGTGGGCAATAGACTGAAATAAGCTTTATCTTTAAATGACCACCGCCAGTATTTAATCTAATGTTAAACAACAACACAAAAATAAAATCTCCCTCATGCACAAACTTGTAGACTGGCACTTGTATCTTACAAAAATGTTTAATCCGACTTATATAGTCTATACCACAAAGGAGGACACACATTCACAATCACAACACAAGGAATCGACATGACATTCATATCACAAACCTACACTTTATATCAAGTAGGAGGCAAGCCTATTATAGTGGTGGTGCAATATACAATAAGTTACCGGAATCTATCAAAGCTATCAAACAACTTTTTAAGAAATGCTTAAAGAAACTTTTAATACAGCAAAGTATTGTCTCCTACTGCGTCTTCAGTAATTAGGATAAGCAATACAGAATTCTATATAACTTATTTTAATAAATTAATTATAAAATATTTCACACACATTTTTACCCAACCGGTTCGGTTGACGCGACTGATTCACCGCACCGGCGAAGTTATATTTGGGGTAATTTGTAGCGCCGCGGGTAGTCCATGTAATAAACAGGGTGCAGGTATAAAATGTGAACCAGAAGTGACTTTTTTCGATAGATATGAAAATTGGTAAATAAAATACAATATACAAAGGACCTGAAAAGTTATTTTAACCGCCACAAATCTTCAACAGAATAATGTCTTCGATGGTGGTAATTTGCAATGAGACCGAACCAGTTAGTGTATACATATACAAGGTAATATTTGATATGGTTTTTAACTTCAATAAGCGTATAAGAGCGTGTTTAATAGGCTAATATATATGGTACATACTGCTACTATGCTACAATACGTCGTCCTTAATTTTTCTTTAAATACTCTTTACTACTCTTTAAATTTCTTTAAATTAATGAGCGTTCTAGAATAGTCGTATTGTGAATTGAAATAATAAATTGAATTCATCAAAATGGTTGCATTCATAGTTACAAGACTAGAATTAGAAATGCTATTCATCTTCACACTATTAATAGCAACAAAAGAGAAAATACAGTGCTATTTAACATTCTTGTTTTAATTAATGCACCTCACGATAATAACACGAACCCAAAACTCAGCAAAACACCGACGACCTATAACCAGCTCCACCTCGGTGACTACTGCCAACTAGCCACCTCTGTAAATCTGGCAATCACCTTAAAAGGCTTCCCAGAGGGCCTAATGTTGAGGAACGGACCAAGTCTGTACAGAAAGCCATTCTAGACACCATTGTAGGCGGGGAGAAGGGACAAGATCAGCCCGCTTTCCTGGAAACGCAATAACGTCCAGGATTGCTTCCACTAACAGGGAGAAGGCGGACTCGCTGAAGGGCCTTGAGGCCCAACTTAAGGCTTGGGAAGGAGCCGAGCTAAAGATAGTGGAGGCGGCTGAGATGCCGCATCCTGCAAACTATCCTTGCCTTAATAGAAGGTGAGAATGACCTTAGTACCTCCATGTTGAGGCTCTACGAATAAATTAGATAGGCCCAACACTCCAAGTAACTTTGATAGTAGACTTAGCGTCGACTGACAAAATCAAAACAAACGGCGAAAGACTTAAATATTGTTATGGGCAGGCAATGCTGAGAGAGGGAAGGAAGACTCACGAGCCTCAACAGCCCGAATTTTCCTCTGCCTTGTCGGAGAAAGAAACCTTAACCAGTTAAGGGGCCGAAAGAGCCCGCCCCGGCGAAGGAGCGACAAAAAAGCCCCCAACAACTGAAGCAGGGCCAAAAGGATCTACAGGCCGCAAACAGCCTAAAAACGTCGACAAGATAAAGGATACTGCCGATGAGGTACAACCAAAGTAACCTTCACCATTCAAAGCATCTAGTGCTCTACACTGGAGATTCAAAAAGGAACCTGCTGGTATAGGCTGTCTGCAGGAGGCATAAAATGTATATCTGTTCCAGAATTCACCAGGCAGTGGCAGCCGTGCAGATTCCAATGAAAGCACGCAAAAGTCACTGCTATGACCGCGACTTACTGTCCAGGTGATGAAACCCATCCCCCACCAGAGGAAGCTAGGCACCTCACTGAGTGGTACAGGAAGCCCAACAAATACTATCCCATCTATCCTATACTGCGATGCCAACGCATACCATGCGACGTGGGCTAGCACAGACAACAAGGAGGTAAGGAGCTCCTTAAATACCTATGTACTAATGACCTTGAAGTTATTAACAGGGGAAATATAACTTCCCCTTCAGAAAGGGGGTTATTGATCTGACTAGCTGGTACTTTTCGGGGGTTACTATTCAAAGTTGGCGCGTATCTGACGAGTAATGACCGTTGGATCACCAAAAGACTGTTTTCAAGGTAATACGTTTGCAAGTGCAGTGGACTGTAGAAATCCGAGGAAAACTGACTGGGACTAGGAATCCTTCAGATCAGAAACCACGGACGAGCTAGAGGCGGCAACGTAGCATAACAAGGGAATTATGACATAGACCCTGGATACCAGCTTTCCGCGTCAAGTGCGAGTTCTCTTCGAAATGTTCCTTGGTGGAACAAAGAGCTTAGACGATTGTGCACAAAGGTGGAAAGCCTTCAACAGTGCCAAGCAAAATGTCTAAGCAAAAAAACTTGGAGGGAACCCCCCACCCCTCCCCCAACAGCAAAGCTAGATAAGGTACTTACTCACCACTGAATGAAATATGGCTTGTAAAGATCCCTAGTGAAAGGTACGCCAGAGCCCCTTTGGAAAGTGTAGATGTTTTACAACAAACACACTTTCCGGGGTCTAGACTCTAGTGGCAGAGTTAGTTAACAATAATTTTAGTGTAATTCTAAAGCTTTTTAAGTGAAATACTCGGTGAAATATGTCTTTGCAGAAAAGAAAAATAACGAACGAACATCCGGTTTATAATGTCCGTTGAGAATCAGACTATTTAATCACAAACAACAATAATAATACACTGTATTGTTCACCAAGAGGCCCTATGTGGAAAATCCTTATGTCAAATAAATGTCATGAAAGTGGTTGTTAAAATAACTAATATTCTAATAGGGGGCAATCGTGCTTTGACTCACGGAAAGTTTCGTGATTTTATAGCCAAAGTAAATGCTACATATGAAGACTACTTACTTCACACCGATATTCGTTGGTTAAGCGCCGGAAACTGCAACGATTCTTCGCTCTACGCAAGGTGATTCCTATTTTTCTTAAAGATGAAGTCAAGTCCAACACTACGCAACTGGAAAATTAAATGGTAGATGTGCAATTTTTAGCAGATCTGACATCTCACCTTAACGAATTGAATTTGAACCTACAAGGAAAACAACAGAATATTATCAACTTATTTAGAGACAAATAGATTTAAGAATAAAATTAAGCTTTTCAAGTCTTCATTAGAAAAATATTAGTTTTTAATTTTTCCAAGTTGTAAAGAGCATTTTGAAGAAATGAAGGTTTTTGATAATAATAACCAATTGATAATAATATGCGAAACAACTAAACACAATTTTTTATATTGTTTAAATATAAACTTAAGTTTATATTAAAACAATATAAAAAAATGTTGTTTCGCATGTTATTATCAATTGGTTATTATTATCAAAAACCTCAAATCCCCAAGTGATCACACTAGTACCGTGCACTGTATTTTTTTTTAACATTAACCTATTATAGGGATGAGCACAGACCACAACAGAGTTTGTATTATATCTTTATACCCACCCCTGGCCAAACTTTTGAGCACTTTGGGCGATCTGTTTCTTAAATTATAGGCGGCGGTCTATCAACATCGTATGTACTAAATGATAAGAATATTTATTACATAATAGTACAGGCATTAATATTAATCAAATTGTTATTGATTCGTTCACCAAGGACACTGTAGTAGAAGGTTAATATAGCAATCTATCGAAAGGTCCTATTTTTTCTGTACAAATTTTGATTGACACCTGCATAATCGTATGTATAAACTTCAAATGTTAATGAGCCATGTGAATATGTGATTGGCAAAATAAAAAGTTAGACATACGTAACACATAGATGCTAAAAAAACGTCTATGATATTTATAAAGGCACATTTTATAACCGAAGGTCGTCATTCAAGAAATCACACCCACATAATCAAATTGTTTAACAAATACGATATTCCTATTTTGAAAAAAACGACTTTTACGATTATTTAAAAAAGCTCATTGCCCCGATGACGGTGTGGTACATTTTTTCACGAGAACAGGTAATCACATACCACAAACTAAATCTGTTCTGAAAATGTAATGATTATATTTTATTTATTATGATATACTTGTATAATTAAAAATTAGAATCGTATATAAATAATGGAAAATCGAAGGGGTAAAATATAAATTCTAAACAAAACTTTAATTATTATGATAGATATAATAAAGTAATGTGCAAAGGCCACATTTTTGTTAAAATCTGCAGAATTTTCGTTGATAGAATATATATATTTCTCTGAAGGGTTAAAATACCATTAAGAGCTATTAAAAAGAAAGAAAAAAATCCAAAATATAGATTGAAACCATTAACATATATTTCTTAAAGTTATAAATGATTAACGAAGATGGACAAGTACAATTTATATAATTTATTAAAGTTCGACAATTAGGATCAACTATGGATTTAAATACTCACTCACTTTCACACCCATACTTTCATTGATAAGCTGCCACTACGTATCGCTCATCGCTCAACATTGTGTCTTCTTTCACTAACTAATCTAATTAACATCTGCATCAACAAGCATTTTGCATAATCACTCAAAGTGGCAAAAGATATTTCCAATTTCTAAATATCTCGTGTATGTTACGAACAAATAAATAATAATAATCTCAAACATCATTTTAATAAAACTAGTACGTAAATAAATCCACTAAAACTTGCCATCCATCCAGATTTCCCTAGATTTTTGAGTTGTCCTGGGTTTTAAACATTAGGTCCAATTTTATAAAAGTTTGTAAACATTTTCATACATTTGCAGGCCATGAGTCAGCATTTTTCTTTGTGATTTATTATTAACGAGTTTCAAAAATTCGATTGGATGGATTTGTTTACATTAAATGAAAATACTTCATGGATTATGTTGAAAATAGCCTTGTATTTTTACAAGGAAATACATGAAACTGATAGATGCATGGAAGCATTAGTAATATACTATATTACTAAAAAGAAAATATGTTCTGAAGATAATAGGAAATATTAATAAGACTGATAATACTGAAACAAGTTGATCCCAGAATTTACAATTTTACATTTTGGGTTTATGATTTTATTGAGATTATTAATTTTTATTTTCAAAAAACAAAGTTTATTTAAAAACAGTACAACTTACCCTCGTAGAGGGAAGTTAAACGCCATCTATTTATGTTTATTTCAACCTATAGATTAGTTAAAATTAAACTATTTTTTCTTTTATTTAATAACATATAATCGTAGCCATAACGTTGAAAAAAACGTTCGGGTTTTAAGCTGAAATTTATAGATTATATTTATATCTCGGATGTACAGGTATGGAACACCACTTTTGTGCAACATATTTATATGTATGTTACAAATAATACTAAATACAATCTAAAAGGAATGCACTGATATAATGTTGTTTCCAAAATTCAATAAACACTTGAAAAAATAAATTGTTTTACAAATAAAACTTGTCCAAACTGCTCTCCTGAAAACGTATTCCCTAAGTTATATATGGCGTTCCTCCGAGCTACAGAAATAAAATATTGTATGAATAAATTATTGTAATCGCGTTTGTTGATTGCTGATTGCCTTTTAAATTCCGGCAGTGTTTCCAGAGGGGAGGCACTACTTCTATAGAAAAACTATGTATTGTTTCTATAAATACTTATAGGTTATGAAACGTTAGCGACGAATTTTATATAGTATTAAAATACTATATAAAATGCATAAGCATAATTAAATATGTTAAATATTATATATACTATGTTATAAATTGTGAATTATATTTAAGAGTAAGAAACATATTCATATGAGAGGTTAGGTCATATTAAATATAAATTACCTTCTGTTTGAAATACATTCTTCAGTGATATGGATTAAAAGCACTAATGTCATATTATACTCGTCACAATTAACACTCACTGAATCACTTAAAGCAGTTTTTACAATTTTCAAGATTTCGAACATGACCGTGTTTATCTCTAAGCGTTTTTCGCGCGATACTAGCCGGCCCATGAATCATGCATCGTATCTCAGTCGTACCCGTGACCCGCGGAATAGTGCTGTCCTTTTCTATTTAATTATTTGATGTTGATTTATGGCAAATTTGGCAAGCCAAGTATTCTGAAATCGGGGTATATAAGCATAAATAATTTTAGCTGCATGGAGCATTAATAAAATTATGGTAAAATGCCTTAGATTAGTAGTAAGTTTTTTTGGGGACTTAATCACATGACAGGCTCTTCGATGCGCATGTGACTAAGTAGTCTTTCAGATGTGGCTGCGTAGGCGATTGTTGCAACGAAATATGTATTTAACATAATTATTACAATCAAAATCAGTGTGTAATTAAGTATTGTGAGTTTGTGTGTGTTGCTGATAAGGTGATGAAGAAACACAGCGGCGAGGTGACAATTTTAAGGTTAGTTAACTATTATTATTTCATATGGGCGTTTTATGACTAACATACTTAAGAATAGAGAAGTATGATACTGTTACATATTTTGACACATGAATACAACGATTTATTGGTGACCCATGTAAACGCGGCTATAAATCATACACCATTCGCATATTAATTGAATTTCAGTAAAATAAAATTTAGTTTTTGATTCTTAATCTACTAATTTGTGAATTTACTCTGTTTATATGCTTCAGTAAGCGTACGTATTCACGTATTTAGAATCCAAATGGATTTATTTCCAATTATATTATTTTGATGTTTGGAATATTTGGTTTACCGTATATTCTAAAGTCGGGCGATATAAATTAAAATGATTATTTGCATATGGAGCCTATTAAAATTATTGAAAAGATCTTGAGATTAGTTGTGTATGTTTTTGAACAACAATCATTGTAGACATGATGCAAATAATTCTTTATATAGAAGTGATATATTCGAAAAGTAAAAATCGTAAAACTTTATAGTGAAATAAAAAGTGTGTTTACAAATTACACTCGCCTATGACGGTGCTCCTGCAGGAAACGAATAAGATATGCATGTGGTAGGAGTAGTGTGAGCGGGTAGTGAAGGTCGAAGAATGCCCACACTAGTTGGAAACAGCCACTGGTGATGGATGTGTGGATGAGGTAGGTGTAAGACAGAGAGCGGATGGAGAAAATAAGAGAGGGAGGATGTATGAAATAGTGGGTATGTCTGAGCTATAGGTGGTTCAATAGATGAGAGAAATGAATAGTTTAAGAACTGATGTCAGGAAGATAATAAAGGACTGGCAAAAAGGCAGGAGAGAATGATTGAGAACTGGTAGCATCCTGGTTATGTGAAGTGGCAAGTGCGGGGAAACCCCCGACTTATATAACGAGGGGAGGGTGGAATAGAGAGGACAAAGTATGCATCACAAGATCGATATGCGGTACGGAAGAGAAATGAAGAAAATTAAGGATGGCACGTAATGGCACCTCGGTAACGAATGTGAGGGAGTGAAAGCAGAGTGGGTAGGTGATTACATATAGGCGAGTGAATGGTTAAGATATGATGGTAAAGGGGTGAAAATGTGCAAAAGGCTGGCGTAGGAGAAGAAGTAGGCGAGGGTAAAGAAGGAATAGTGCAAGGGAGGAGGGGTATATTTCTATATATTATGTTGGGTTATTTTTTGTTATAATGGTTATCCAAAATAAAGGTTGCTCTTTTTGCAAATTACACTCCACATTTGATTTTATGTTTATGCCATCTCAGATACTGTATAAATTTCTTGAGCTATTAACGTTTAATGTACATGAAATCTAAAGAATGATATAAATACATGCACTTTATAACTGCAATTCTCAATTGCTTACAGCCTGCGATAGGTTATGCTAGCTGCGATCGTAAGCTTTAAACAACAATTACAATCAAAATAAGTTTAGATTTTTAGATGCAAATACCAGATACATTTATATTTATTAAAATAAAAGGTATTATAATTTCCTGAATCTATCTGGTTTTCAAGCTATAGTTTATTTGCTAAGCTCACTTTATGCTAGTACAACTACATTTAAATCGCCAAATGTTTACTATTATTAACTCCTATGACACAATTCGTGCTCTGCCCTATTTATCTAATGAAACAACTTTCTTAATTTAATATTAGTTAATACCCAAAGAAGAAAACAAAACTCATAATGTTCAAAACAATATATAGACCAACACTGATATACGGAAGCGAAACATGGACATTGTACAAGAGACTTAAAAGCAAAATACAAGCAGCAGAAATGAAGTACTTAAGGAGGATAGAAGGTATCACCAGAATTGACAGAATACTAAATGAGGAAATTCGAACAACTCTACAGATAGAAAGTATACAGACAACTATAGAAGGGAAACAACTTGGTGGTGGGAAGACAACACACAGGAAATACTAATAAGGTATGGCAGAATGCAAGGAGAATGGCGAGCAATAGGAAGGACTCGAAGGAATTTCTACAGAAAATACAATAGATTTAAAATACGGTTAAATAATCTTGACACCCGAAAGGGTATAAAGAGATTTTAAAAGATTATATATATATATATATATATATATATATATATAATACCAAAATTAATTCACTGATCATTGCGATTACTATCATGTCATAGTTTCCATCTTATCAAAGTGATAAGTCAAGTGCCTGGTATCGATTCAAGTGATATTTAGTGTTACTTGTGTCTCAGATTCATAGGTAGTATATTCGGATGCGCTTCTCTTGAGGTATCACTTGCGCACCCCTATTTCTCTTTAAGGATTACTATTTGAAGATCTCGGTATTAGGTCATTAGTCAAATACCAAGAAACATTGCGAATAGTTCGTATAGTTTTATCTCCCCCTCTATTCCGTAAGTAGGTACATACAGGTTTCAATATAACTTTCTAGACTAATGGCTGTTTTTACGAGCAATACGTCCAAGCAGTGTTTTTTATTAATTCCACCTCTTTATGACTTTTTTCATGTGAGCCTCCTGTTGAGTATTTGACACTCTTAGCTTGGGGTATCGGCTGCTGATATAGGTAAACGAGGATATAGTAACAATTTCTCATGGTGTAAGTTACTAGCGACGTTTTGGCATAATTTTATTGCTGCGAAATTGATAAGAAAACATCGATGTTTCCTACATCGATGCTGACAAAGCTACATATCGATGTTGGTGAAACGTCCTTAATAAACATCGATTACTTTTTTCCAATAAAAGTTGCTAGTTTATTTTCCTAAAAATGTTACTAGATATACTCATATGTGAACTTTTGTTGTTGTTGTTTTATGTTTTAAGTATAATTATCAAAGCAATAAGTGATTAAAGCACTATGTGATACAAAAAAACAACAGTTTTCTCAGAGGCAATAATCTCGTCTCAGAATAAATTAAGGTCATAATTTCTTTGAATTTCTGAAGGATAGCTTCAGGTTAGATCAAAACTAATAATTCCCAACTATATCGTTTCTTTTATTATACGCGTAATGAAAAAAATAGTTATAGACTCCCAAAATTTCTCCTTCCGAAAGCCTGTTAGCTTGTTTTTCCCATCTACAGCTATCTCCATTATTTGCTCCTTGGATACTATACTGGCATAGTTTTGGTTGATGACCTACAGGGCGCTTATCGGCAGGTTTTCCGTTATTATCATTTTTGCGATCTTGTCTTCCTCCATCCTTGACAAGTGTACATTCCACTCTCTTCTTCGAGACCAGACCCAATGTGCCACTTCCCCCAATTTGCATTCTTCGCGCAATTCAGTACTTCCTCTGGTATCTCTTAGTGCATTGTTCTTAGTTTCATTTAATTTTTGCGTATCATTTTTTTAGTCTCAGCAGTATTCTCTCTTTTTTTGTTCCATGTATGTCATCACTGGTCTTACACATGCTTTGTAAATTTTATTTACTTAATACGGAGATACTGTGTCTCCATATGTTTGACCTTGGGGCGTCCTTAGGGCGTCTGCTATTCTACCTGTCTTTTTTACTTGATTTTGATTTAATTTTCCGTGTCGACGACGAGAGCTGCATCATCAGCATAGCAGAGAATATTTAGTTTATCTCCCATTCTGTAGTCGTGGTTTGCCTTAAGTACTTTCTCTATTATTCTCTTCATTATTATATTGCATAATAGTGGACTGAGGCTGTCGTCTTGTTTGATTCCTCTGGTAAGTTCAATGTTATCTGTTATAGGTGATTTTATAGTTTTGCTATTTTTAGTGTATATGTGTCTTATCGTTTCTATAATATTTGTGTGTATTCTCTTACAATTTAGTTCGGTTGTCACATCTGGGAGGCGTACTCTGTCGAACGCTTTAGTTGGTCTACGAAACACATATTTGCCGGTTTCTTGTATTCAATCGCTTTCTCTATGATCTGCTTATTGCGATGTGGTCAGTAATCTGTTGCACGGGGATGCGGGTGAATAGTTTCATGGATATGTTTAGCAGTGATATTCCACGGTAGTAAGCTGGGTCAGAGGTATTTCTTTTCTTGAACAATGGTATGGTGATGCTGCTTCTCCGCTCTTCTGGTATAGTTGCATCCTTCTATATTATGTTGTACATTAATGATAGTTGGGTTCCGAGAGCTTCTTCCCCAGATTTTAGTAAGGGCAGTTGAGGATATTGAGGTGTGTAATATGATCTGCTGTGCTGTGACTGGCTAGGTATCATTTATCTATATTATTACATGTCGTCTCAGCCTTTGTTGTCTCACTGCTTCTTGTTGTTCGTTGCTCCCCGAGTACAGGTCTACGATGTTGGCTTTCCAGTCATCTTTTGAGTTGCTGCGAAGTTTACAGCAATTCAAAACACACCTCGCTTTGCTGTCTTAAACATTTTCCAGTTTTTTACATGGCATAAATTCCATCTCTCTACTGAAACTATCCCAGTGTCTTTTATTTGATATATCCTGTTATTCGCTTTGTATCTGATTTCATTGTATTTCATGTAATTCCCACTACCGTTCTGATGAGTCTATATTTGTGCGTCTTTCTTCTACTTTGTCAGTTCTTCTACCTTTGGGTTATACCATAGCTTTTGGTAAATTGATTGACAGTTTTTTTTATACTGCTTCTTCTACAAATTGGCATATATTGCTTTTTAGTCTCGCCCGTGCTTTGTTTACTGTCTCCTCTTCCAGGATCGGAATAACTTCCATTTTTTTTATTGAGGCGCCGTTTGTATAACTCCTTTGTACTCTCAGTGTTAAGCAACAATTAAGTGTTAAACTTGTATACTGGGTTTTTATTGTAGTGTTTTTTGTTTTTCGCGGGTGACCTTAGCAAGGTGATTTCACGAAGGACTAGATTGTAGTTCGATCCTATATATTTGCGGACGTTAGGCAAGTGACATCTATTACTCGCGCTCCACTTTGATTGATCTGTTTGTTATTATATAGTAAATTGTACTTGTTGTTTTCCCAGTTCCATGAAACATTATGTTGTGCTAGGGTTTATGTTCGTAATAAGTGTTATTGATTAAAAACTTCTTATCGACAGATTGCAAAAATAACAACATATCTTCTTTGTCCCCTGACAGACAACTTTTTTGCTAGAAACTGTATTTCATATGTTGGAAAAAACATTCTGCTGCATGTGTTAGTTAAACATCAACTTTGTCCCCTGACAGACAACTTGATTTGCTAGAAACTGTATTTCATGTGAGCATCACTGGTGTATGTGTTGATAACACATCGATGCTTTTCGAAACATCGGTATCGATGTCGCAGTATTACTTAATTTTCCTTGGCCTTCGATAATTCAAGTTTGTCTAGCAACTATAAATAATTGCGATACACTTTGTGGGTACATACTTATTGCCATTACTGAAATATCGGCAGCGAAAGAATATGTATTCGTGTTTTTTATTGTAGTAGGTATGTTCTCTGTGTAGATAGCATATAGCAGTGATCGGTTAGGAAAAATGTTTGGGGGGAAAAAATGATTACAGATCTTTCGGTATGTTTTTCTACATATCGTCGCCTAAGCAGCAAAACCACTCATCTAAAATTTTATTTGAAATTGACAGGAGAGAGAAAATCTGCTTATAAAATGTTTATTGGAGTTATTTTACTTTGACGCAAATTATATTTTTCATTTTATTGCTTATATTTTATTTAGTTGAACCAGGACCAATGTAATTACTCCAATAAACATATTATAATCAGTTTATCTCTCTCCTATCAACCTCAAAATAACACATTCTTCAGGGGGTCCTCTGATTTTTTAAGTGCAAAAGGAGGTCGCGGACTGAATAGTTACAAAGAAATACTGGTATATAGAATTGGCACTAAACACTACCCGTGGTAAACCAGATTTTATTAAATATAACTGGTTTTCTCTTTTTAGTAAGTATATATCATACAAGTATGATACGTTCGTACAATGGATGTGGGAGGGCTACCTTGTTTCTAAAATATTCCATGGTGCCTATGAAATGCTTGGGTTATGTCCAAATATACTGCTACCCAAAATTGTTCTTTGACTGTCTGTGATGACCTGCGCCAACCGGTGTACAAGTTCAAAAGCGGCACATTTATTTTAAAAACCAAATTAAAATAATCTTTAATATCCAGTGTCCACTAAAATCTTTTGACCAGTCGATTTTCTAAGCACTTCGAAAATATGGACGATTTTATTGTTTTAGGGGAACAATAATCTGGACAACTATTCTCTGGGTAAATATCCTTTTCTTAGCATACCGTGGTGTGTTAATACTCCATCTGATAGGTGCTTGATGACTGCTCCTGTTATTAGACCATAGCGGGGTGATTTCTTTTATGTTTCTTTTAAATATTTGAACTGATTGGCTTTGTGGGAAACGCTAGTTGATGTGCAGATTCTGGGGATCTAAGTATTGAATTATCTTCTGCTTATCCATGCTTTCTTTGGAAAAGCAATGAAATACATTGACCTGATGATTCGCGAGGGTGTCTGCCTTTTCTCTTTCATTATATGCCTTGTTTCCATTTTCTTATTGCTGGGATATATACAGCGCCGGTCCTGCATATGTGGCCGCCCACGTGCAAGTCTAATTAATAAATAAATTTTCAGGAACAAAAAATTGTCATTGTAATTATATAAATATATTGAATTTATAAATTATATTATACCATTAAACTTTTTTTAGGCAGTTATTATAATGCCAAAAATGTGGATCTCGGTTATTGGTCGATATCTCAAAAAAATATACTACTAACCTACTAATTTTTTATTATTATATCAAAATAGATTAATTAGCCTATACAAAACTGTATCACACATAGTTATTTTCTCGGAGGAAACTAGTTTTATATCTTACTGAAAAAGAAAATTAGTTATCACTGAAAATCTTCTAACATCAGGGTTTTAGATTGCAGTTTTTAATTACATTCATAGAGTAATGACCTTATTGTTATTTGAAATTAGCTTATTTTGGACTATTTATACTGGCAAAATAAGTATGCGCACTTACCATTTAGTTCGTATTACTTATTTTGTCACAATAAATAATAAAATGAAAAATATTCGTATAAAATTAATTCCTTTTATTTCGACATAAATCCTCCTTTAGTAACATAGCAATGTTGGCATATTCTGTAATAATCTAACTTTAGTTTGATATCATTGCAACAAAAATAATATTAAATTTTCAATTGCAATCAGAAATACCAACTGAAGAATTATTTAATGCTGGTACGATGCAGATATATTTAATCAATTTACGTCTAATAACGTTTACTGTAATATTATATATTAGCTTGATTTAAAAAAAAATGATAAATAACTCTTTGAGTCATCATTATAAATATGACATTGATATTTTTGACCGTATGACTATATTTTTGAAATACATATATGTCGTTATGTACCTAATGATTCGCAATAGTAAACTAATGAATGACGCCAATACATCTCCATAATAATCTGAGTTATATCGGCTTTACACGTTTCTTGCAAAATCTCGTGCCGTGTTCAATATTTTTAACACCTCGCATCGTACATAGATCCAATTTATCACGCAGACAACGCAATTTAATTTTTCTTTGGCCTTTAAAGCAAAATCTCCGTCGGTGTGAGTTTTGGCGTTGCGTTGCCTACAACATGTCATGAATTCGTTGCGCGAGTATAATTAATGCTAACTAGCTACATTTTTTTTCTCTCGAATGGAAACAGCAATAGTAGGAATTCATGCAAGCCCTGGACATAATTCAACCCACTAAAAATGTGCCGCATAATGATTTACGGCTTGATAATTTATTTATTGCTGATACCTAAGCGAAATGTAAATGTAATCGCGCATGTTGTTCGTCAAATTGCATTAATATGTAAATAGAGTGCGCGGGGGGAAATGGCCACAGCTCAAATGGGCAACTGCGGCGTGCCGATAATTATCGATGGTTACCATTTTCAAGTCGCTTTTAATTAAATTTAATATAAATGCAAATTCTGGAAAAAAACGTTTATAGCCGACAATTTTACAACGACGCGACGTGACCGAATAGATATATTGCGGTAATATTGTTGACTCATTTGTTGCTTGCACGTGCAACTATTGAAATTAAATATTAACCAGTAAGCGATTCTAAATTATTTAACAGCTGCATTTAAAATTGATTTCATAATTGTAACATATAATTGACTGTAATGCTGTACTAGCTTCTGTTTTTAAATTTAAATTACTTTGATTTAGAATCGATTATAATTATTTTACAGTTACTCAACGAAATCTATAATAGCTTATAATGTGAATCGCTAATACAGTAATCTAATTATCACAATCATTTAGGATAACTTATTACATTTGTTTTATTGTTGGTTAGTGGTACTAATGTTTGTTGTACTTCCCGCAAGCTGGCTTTTATAAAAGCATAGTAGTAGTACGTACTGTACATATTACATTAATAACCGGGTAACTTCCGATCCTTATGTCATGTATTATGTATATGTGAGTTTTAGAACTTGGTACATCAGAAAATTGTGTTGTTACTTGTATATCGCAACGACAATTGGTACCGAGTACCCGTACCGGGATGCGAGAGTAGGTATTTTTTGCATGTTACAATTTTGTATCTGCGAAACCATTTCAAATCCGTACTTTATATCCTATTGACAACTTAGACACATAAACATAACTTTTAGCAATCCAGCCTAAATGTGTGGTTAACAGTTATATGAAGGAAACACGATATGCTTTTTTTGTGTGAAAATGTTATTCGTTACGGCAATAAATATAATAACCTTAATTAAACTGGTGGAAGCTTTCTATATTACTACCATTTAAACAGGAGTGCAAAAATTATTTACAACCGCAACATCCGTGCGACTTATCGCTTTCGCGACGTATTTCGATTATTTAGTGCGCCACTGTTTACGAGTGTTATTTATAAACGTTTCGGACTTCAGCTTAATAAGTACGATATTCTGTGCTTATTTGCGCAGGAAATATCAGTTTAAATTGCATGGGAACGAGTTTACCGTTTCAGTTCGCACCGTTCACTCATCTTGTTATCTTAAACCCGTAAAAATTGCAACAGCCCGATTAAAATGTCGCGATGAATCCGAATGGACAAAATCCTCAGACATCTGGGAGGACCAGCACGGTATCCGTTCGTATTTGGAGAACTCACAGCCAGGTTAATTACAGTTATTAATAATTCGGTTGATTTATTACTGGCTGTGACTTTTTAATTAACGAAGTCGAAATGTGGTTTTGATTAATTCAATTTTCTACCTGAGAGACAATACGTTTGTAATTATAGGGGATTGAAATTACCAAATATAAAAAACATAAATCATAGGCATTATATAACAATATATAATTATCGTATTATATAACTTTACATATTTGCAGCTTAACAAAAATTTATAAATAACATTCTTATCTAATTCAAAATGCATGTTAGATAGTTTTAGATAAATTTCAAAAAGAAATGCCAACTGACTATTACAAAGTCTATTACTAAATATAATTTACATGGTAGAGTCAAAAATCACTTCCTAGGTTTCCAATTTCTTCGGCGCCCATCATAATAAAAGAGGTGAATAATTATATGTCCGACAGTTTCAATAAATTATTCCAGCATCCTGTTCTTGCATAATATCGCACATGCACACAATCCGTCCGCGCGGGGGGTACCCATAAAAAACGACCTTAACATTGCTCCCGTCGCGATGCTGATCTTTGAGCCTGATGCAAATTGCGTTCGTTAAATATTTAACCCGCCTCGAAAAGCCAGCTTACACACACCAGTGGAAAACGAAAAAAAAAACTGACGCAATTAAATCCGTGCACCAGACGAATTATTTGGAGTGGCCCGTAATTAAAATTCTCGCGGGACGTGAGGTGTGAGCCTCGCTGGCGCGTTTTTTAATTAATTACTAAAGGCATTAGACAAACAATATCGATGCTTCTAATTATATTTTTAATGGTTTCGTAATAATTAAGTCGTCTATTGCGGCCACACAGCGCGGGTCGTAATTAAAATCGGTCTGCATTCATTGTTTTCAGCGCTAATGCGATTAATAATAAGGGAAGGGGCGTATATAAATTCAGCAATTATACAAAACATACGTTACGGTTTCTCATGCAATGCATTCACTATAATATAATTATTGTGTCCGCATTTATTATAACTTTGCAGTATGTTTACGTTCATAGTCGGTATTACAATTATTATAACTGAGAAAATTTCGTGAAAGGACCATTGTATGTAACTAGAAATGGAAGAAACTAATTATAATTCCAAACCAAACCGACATACAATCAACAACCCGTTGTAGGAGCCATATTCTGTAACTGATAGCAGTCGGTTTTTTGTATCTATATAAAGAGATAAAATTCTAAAAGTTTTCAATTTCTTTCAAACCGAAATCATTTTAACCTTTTAAACACCTTGAGAGTTACATATTAAAGTTTCAAAGTTAAAGACCTGGATTATCTACCCCTGAACCACCCTTCTTTTGAACTTGTAACAATGTAATTTATTTAGTTATAGTCTACATTTCGAATGTAGGTGAAATGCTCGTCACTCGTAGTTGGTGAATAAAATCTTTTTGATTGAGACATTAAAGTGTTTTCTATAGTTTATATGCGATAATTTAACAACTATAGAAAGTTCAATTAATTTGATAGTGCCTATCACAAGGGGCAGACAGCTAACCCATGCGTGCTGTGGGCGATCTCCTATCTGTGGTAGGTGGTCATGTATCAATTTATTTAACTAATCTAACTATCGGCACCGATCACTACACTAGATAGATCTACTGTATCCTAATGGAAATTATATAAATCCATTTAAGTTACTTCTTTTGCTAGATTATGTTTTACTATTTGTTGTAAATTAATTAATTAAAATAGTGAAGAAGATTTATAATAAAGTTTAATCAGATATATGGGTTTTATTTTTAGCCGAATATCCTATAGAAGCAACAAATAGTAATATGCAAAAATGGATATAACTATACAACAATTGAAATGTTTCAATTTATAGTATAAATATAAGTTTTGTTTTAAAAAAACTAGCTTGTATTTCGAAATTTAAGGTAGTGGCTGAGAATACAAAAACAAAAATTAATTATTCTTTAAATTCATTATATTCAATTGTTTATTACTCATTTTCATTTCATTTTCATATAAGTTTGGGTTAGTCCACTTTTGGGCGCTCCTCATATAATCTGATAAGGATGCTGTCCTTCGCGCTTGCACCATTAGTTACTTAAATCGCATGTTTCAATAGGTTCCCAATGATTATAGAAAAAAATAGATCCATTGATATTTAATGTGGCCATTTATTTTTAATACCAAATCCAAAAGTAATGCTTACAAAAATAGATATGCTAATAGGCAAAATATAATGAAACATTTTTATAGAGGAAATATTTCAATAAATATTTTAGTCTTTTAAAACTATGTGATTTAAATACCGTGGAATCCCCACTTATCGTCGCACGCTGATATTCTTCTACTGGCGCAGTATGTTGTCGGAGCTTATTTTCGCAATGATTTTGTACCATAACGCTAATAATCACATACTTATGTGCTTGCAAAGAAAACGTAGATATTAATTATTTCACTTTTTTATTATGTTACAAAATTGAATATATGGCTATTGACCAAAAGCTGATATATCTCTGCTCAATTCTTCAACTTAACTTTAAATTACCACTTTTTACAACATAAAAGTAATAATTTACATATGGAAATGAAAGTCGAAGGTTATTATGATTTCAAATGGATAATAAAACATTCCATTTACTAATGAGTGAATTTATGGAAATGTATAGAAAAATTCACATATCAGGTTCTGCCAAATGTCCACGGAATTATTTGTCCGTCTTTTTCCTACCTTGTCATCTTCTTGTTCGATCTCTCAGACTTACTCCTTTGGTGTTTATATAGATATTTTATTTTCGACGTGTTGGTGCTTCTGCGGAATACGTTAGCACTGAGCGCACTATGGTTATGTAGAAGTGCACCTTGCTTTCTGTGGACATGTATTTGTTTCTCCACTCGCAACTTTCGTGAGCAGCAAGATATTCTAGAAGCTTTGTTGGCCTAGGTGCAAACTTCCAGCTCCCATTTTTACATCTAAGTACATGCAGTGCATGCTTTGTCTTATGATTTAGTTTGCATCAGTAATTCGCAGCAGGGTTCTTTTGATAACTATCGCATCGGTAATTTTTCTGATGTGGTTGTTATTTGAGGTTATCTTCGTTTTCGACCGTCAAGATGGCGAAGAACAAGATTTGTTTCATCTTGTGTCTTATTATATAGCCTCCCATCTAAAAGAATTACCCTTTTTCCATTATCAAGCTAAATAAGTTAGGCTCTTAAACTTGCCTTGTCTGATGCCCTTTGCTATGTTAATCACTGCCTGATATTGCTTCAATTTATATTGTTCTTGTTGAGTTGTTTGATCACTCACTTTCATCGATATATTTTCATTCTTATCACAGCATCCGATACATATTACTTTCCGAATAGGAAAGTATGGTTATCGCGAAAAAAAAACGAATCGCTAATTTAATTTAAATTTATTTTTTATGCGTTATAACAAAACTAGTCGAAAGAGACTATTTTTGTATAATGTCTATATGTGTGTGTATGTGTATGTGTGCATCTGTGAACAAAATTACGGGACTCATGGGCCGAGAAAAAAATTGGACATTAGGTTTGTTATCACTACAAAAGCAAAAACTGTAGGATACATTTTTTTTTTCATATAAATGACGATTTCTATGAATTTTTAGTGGAACCATAATACGTTTATAGATGAGATGAGAAACTTTTATTAAAATAATTTTTGCATAATATATATATATATATATATATATATATATATATATATATATATATATATATATATATATATATATATATATATATATGCTTGTGATTGCTTTCTGAAGTGCATAGCCGCTATATATCCGTATTTCGTTGGAGATGTTATCCGGTCTAGGAGCTCTTTAGTTCTTTGCCTCAATGCCAGTGCCTCATATATTTACTCGTACATTTTATGTTCTTTTGCCTCAAGGTCTTCTACGCCAAGGTCTGATTCTTCTCCGTGTACTCTTCTTTTGTGTATCGATACCTAAGGTACCTTCTTTTGTTCTGCTCATCTTTTTATGTCTACCGTTACCGTTATGTTAAATTTCCGTACTTTCAATGCTTCATTTTCGCTATCTATTATATATGACTTTATTTGTTTCCACATTGTGACCAATATTCGCTTCTGCTGATATTCATGCTAGTTTCGCTTTTAGTCAGCTTTTATCTGAGTGTTTGTGGAATTTTTTGCAATTTAATTTTTTCAACGTATAACGAAGGTCGTTTCTTTCGACTTGCTGTGTAGTGATATTTGCATAGAACGAGAACATGGTTCATTCCTACTTCCATCGACTTTCACGTTACATCTAGTCTTGGCTCGGGATAATTTGTCAATTACACCATTGTGTATCTCGAGTGTAGTGTTTTCTTCTCCTCTCTTGTGGTGCCATAGGTATATTTACACTGACTGGTCTTTGTATGGATACAATGTGTTGTTAATGCGTAGTTCGTTTAGGGCGGACAACGTTATCCGCATAATTCCGTTGTTATCAACGATGTTCTCGTTGAACCTTCGCATGGTACCCCAGTATTGCAATACTGGGTATCATGCAAATCAGGGGGACAGATATTAGATTACAAATATATTTCATAAGGAAGATATAAAGGTTGCTTCAAATTAAACCTCAAAAACAACAGTTTGGAAATATTTCCTCTTTCCATTTTAAGCCTATTTGTTCTTCCCGGCAGCCTTATTCGTCCGAATTGGTGATGTCGCCCCACCGTCTTCTGGGTCTTCCTACTCTCCGTCGGTCTGTTGGTGAGTTTTCTCTGGGAATTTTTACGAATCTACTTCGTCTATGCTGCTTATATGATTGTTTCTCGGTACTTCGCCCACTCCACAACATTTTCAGTTTAGAAAGTTGTTCTAATTACCTTATTCCGTTCTCGGCCTAGTATAGGCTTTCCCGCCTGATTGTCTTATTCTCTTGGGTTTCGCAGTTGTGGGTCTAGTTTCGGCTATGTATGTCATGATTGATCGGATAGTATTTTCTGGCCTTTGTCTCTATACTAAGAACTCTTATTTCTCCAAATGTGATCGTTTAGGCATCCTGCCATATACTTAAATCCCAAGAATATAAAAATGAAGACAATGTTTTGAAGCCGGCCAATCTATCATTTATAACTTTTGTTCTGTCAGTGCATGTCGTGATAAATATTTTATAACTGACCGTTTTTTCGTCAATTGGGGAGAAACACAACGAGATAGTGAAGTGATGTCTAAATTATGCAAAATCAAAGAAGAAAACAAAAAACAACGTATTCTACGTTCCATGTACGATTAATTATTCGTCAGAAATCGTTTACGTTTTTGTCCGATTTCTGACCTTCTTTGTATGTGCATAGTATTTGTTATTCATTTCTGCACCTGAATATTGCCATTAGCTTTTGCGATGTGTCCTTTGTTGCCCGGGTTAGGTATCAAGACTGGTATTGTGTTCGGATAGCTTTTTGTGTTTTTATTCTATATTGTCTCTCTTCGTTTCTTCGCGTACAATATAGGTTGGTATTTTTCTTTCTAGCTCCATTGCCTGATATTTTATTTGTATGTTTTCCATTTTGTCTTGTACCTTACATCCCCATACTTCTATTACGTGGTCAAACATGAACATTTGCAGTTCTCCGTCTCCATATTTTAATCAGTGATACGTTGCCTTTCTTTACGAGCTCTCTTATGTGCCTTTGCTCTCCATTATTGGCTTGAAATGTGTAGCCTCTATATTTAAATTCCTTCACTTCTATCTCTGCTCCATTCCATGTCCAATTCTCGGTTGTTTCACTTCTTCTGGTCTTATATAAAATATTATAATTTTGGACATGTCGGTGTTTAATGTAAAATTTCTTTTTTCTTATGCTTACAAGTAGTTGTTTCATCTCAGTTTCTGTTTTTGCTAATATCACTACATCATCTGCGTATGAGAATGTTCAGAGTTTGTACCCTCCCACCACCACTCCTCCCACTTCTCCTTGCTGTAGTCTGTTTTCCATATCTGATATATAAAGTAGAAACAGTAATGGCCTTAGTGGACTTCCCTACCTTAATCCTTCAGCCGTCCATATTTTGTTACTCTCTCTCTGTATTTGGTCTTCACAAACTTGACTTCTCTTCGTATATTTCTTGAATTATTCTTATTATTATTAGTTCATCTCTGTCAACATTGTCGAAGCCTCATATCAGATCTGCGAAGAACGCATATAGTTTACTTTTTTGGTTTCTCTTCATTCTCGGCTACCTATTTGAGCATATAGATATTGTCCATTGTGTTTATCCCCTTTCTAAATATTGCCTGTGTGTCTGGTAAGACTATTCTGTGTTCCACTTTGGTTCGTAGGCGACAAAATACACATTTATTTATTTACTTAATTATGTGTTTCAATACATGTTATATTATACTTTTTTAAATTGAAATAAATAAATGCATTTATTATTAATATTATTATCATACTTTTCAGCTACAGTTTAGTAATGTTATACCTCCACAATTTGCCGTATTTTCTGCATCGCTTTTCTTGTGTGTTGGGTTGATTATTTCGTACCTCCATTATTTCGAAAAACTGATCACGCGTTCACATATTTCTTAATAATTCATGCAATCAGTTCGTTTGTCCCATATATCCATGTTTCTGCTTGTAAATACAAGTCGTATTCGGGACTTTTTTCTTCAATTTCTTGTACCACTTTTTCTCGTGTAATTATGCCTATTTTCTCTTAATAAGTATCTTTTAAAGTAGTATTCCCATATTTCTATACTTAAGTTATATTATATTATATATTATATCTCATAGCTTTTTCTGTTATACTTCCAAATCTCATTCTAATCCTTTCCGCTTCCTTCTTCGTAATTTTTATTTTTTTAATGTATACATACTCTTTAGCTCCTTTTTTGTTTATGTAATCCCTTAAATCAGCTTCAGTTTCTTCATTTCTTCATTTCTTTCCTTTTTGACATTCGACATCCCACCTTTCATTTCTATAACTATCTATTAATATCCATTAAATATTACCTCAGCTTCTGCTATCATCTTCGTTATGTCAACTTATTTCGCGAATGGCCTATTCTTCTTGATATTTCTCAATTGGTGTCGCTGTCATTGGTTTATCACTTTTTGTTTATGGTGTTTGCTGTCATTTGTTCCTTTGTCTCACTTTTGATGTGTACTATTAGATGCTGGCGGTCTGGTTGTATTCTCCTTCCCACGCTGAAGTTAGTAGTCTTGGCTATCGCTTTTTCATTGATAATCACGTATTCAAATTGTAATAAAACGTATTAAGTAAGATTTTAAAATATTTCTGAAAAAATAAATTTCCAATAAATTGTTTTTTTTAAATAAAATATCCACCTTCTACATTTAATATGCAACCATTTTCGCAGGCGAATTTCAGTTTGTTAATGGTATGGCTACCGCCCTTGTCTTAGATTCAACCTAACTGTAACCTAGCTGCAACATAACTGCAACCTAGCTGCAACGTAGCTGCAACCTATCTGCAACAGCAAGACATGCATGCTTTTTCGCAAAAATGATTATAATAAACGTTGTGCAACAAATTATATTGTATTATGCAAAACACTTTTTTTGGTTCTGATAAACTGTTAGTTTTAGCCGTCAGATTTTTCTCATTCAAACGGGTTCGTCCCATAACGAAAACAAACCAACCTTCCAAATTTGGTTCCGATCCATACATCCGTTTTCTTGCAATTTTGTACATATACTCACAGACATATTTCTAGAATAATCTATTTCGACTATATCAATCATGTAAAAAAGTCATAATTAGCAATTAGATACAATTTTCTTATATTGCAGTGCTGTATTCGAAAAGTCAAAACACATGATCGAATATTAGTTTTTGTGTCTTTATAAGGTTTCCTAATAATTTTAAGACCGTTTTTGAAAATGTCCATTCGTCGTCCGTCCGTGATAAATTGTGTTGCCATGTTTTTGGAATTGGATTAATATTTAGTGGAAATATGTCAAGGGAACGTCCCTGTTTCTAGACTGCAATTTTGCGTTTTAGAACAAAAAAATAAAATTATAACAAAATTCCTATTATTATTTCGAGTATGGACCAACATGTTATCTCTAACAGCAAAGACACTTTACCCATGTCTATTTTTTGAAAAATATTCGGTGAGTGCCTGACCACGGGCATTTTCCAAAGATAGTTTTAAAATTACTTTATGAAGAGTATTTCTGCTGAAATGCTAAAATTAAAAATTGCACGATTACAATAGTTTATCCTTTGTATGACAAAATAATAATAAAAAAACTATAAGCTCCAGCATTTTGTTTCTTATAAGGCCTTGCAACTATTAATACCGAATTTCGATTTATATCAAATGAATACAATTCTTTGACTCTCAATTAATCTCGCGTCCCTTCGTAATACATATTTTGCAGACCCAATCTATGTAAATGTTTATTTATTTTATTTCCAACACTGCTATATATGTTCACGTCTATGCACGTTCAGAAGCTTTTGTTGGTGATGGCAGATCTGATCTCGGTCTATATTACCAGGTATATACCAGGTATACTGATATTTTATTATATATATGAAATGAAGATTTCATTAAAATAGAAATATTCCCAAAATGGTTAGAAAAAAATATATATATATATATATATATATATATATATATATATATATATCGTTGATTGTGTATCCTTCTTTTGTAATTAAAAAGTTAGTCTTGCACATATGTGCTAAAATATTCTAAACATAGTGTGCGGGTACGTGCACCGTATACAATATAGGGACTGTTCGTTCGTCATGCGTGAACGGTTCTTCTATGCATATGCAAATTCTAGGATATCGTAACGTATGACGGTCACGTGGTACGCGGTGCAACTTCCGGTGGCCCGATGTCGGCGATGACTGGACGCTATTTTTCCGGTTTTAATCGGATCGCAGCTGACCTAAGCGAATTAAAAAGCGCGGAATGTATTATAAACATTTAGTGCGGTTGTGGGGGTTGTTGTAAGCAATTTGGTGTCGATTAGAGTTTTGCAAACAGAAGCGACGGCTAAACATTATCGCAATATATACATCCTGTTTATGGCAACAAATGATATGCAGTAATGAAAACACAATAGTAAAATTGAATAGTATATTTGTACAGTCGTCTTTCTAATAGACCGAAGACTGGTGGTTTAGAACTGACGTAAATATTTTATATTATTACTAGGTGCAATTCCGGTCGTCGGAATGCATTTGGGGTATGGCTATAATCAATTAATCCACCAACTTCTCTGAGCGCGTATGAAATCTATTACAAAAAAATAGACTTCTATATACTACCTCGCAAAATATTTCTAAACGTAATATTGAGTACTTGCCCTTCTTCTTTTAATTATGCAATCTAGAACGTAGTCAGTTGCATTGAGTTCACTATTCAATGAATAAGTCTGTATATTGAATTTAATCTAATAAATAAGATTTGAATTATATAAGAGCATAAATTTACTGTTTTATGATATTTTCATACCGTCAATGAATGTCATAAATGGCAGGTCGGTCGGCTTCAAAGTATTGTATATGTTGTTATATTATAGGGGTATTTTAGAAATACCTTCAAAATGACTACCATCATACATATGTATATTTAAAAGTTATCACTTCTGCTTTATTAAATTTTATTAGAAGGGTAGTTTTATCTGAAACCTAGGCGTTAGGAGTAAATTTTTGGGAAATACGGCAAGGGCAGTGAAAATCTTCTTTTCAATTATTCAATACATTTCGCTCGTATTTTCGAGCTTCTTCAGGATTCTCTACAACGATATTACAAAGTTAATAGACTAATTGTGATTTTATTTATAGCTACTGTACTATTATATATAAAAATTATAGATCGTATTAATAATAATAAGCCCTAACTAGGGACCGTTCCAACTAATGAAACCTAACCTTATATTTGCATTGAAATAATACAAATATATGTGATAATGAAACGTTGGGTGTATAAGATAAGAAATAATAAATAAAATAAGATATAATTAAGACAGTTCAAATCATTACAAATATGAAATAGTTTGAACCTTTTATGGTCATAATATAAAAAATACACCCTTAATATAACTTCTTTATTTACACAATATACAATATAATGGAAAAACGTCTATTAATATTAATTGCATACTCATTTTATTTCTGAATAAACTCACTATAAATGTTTACTTCATTACAAATGAATTAAAATTTGAACTTTTATCAAATGCTATATCCTTCATGCATGTCGAACATCTAAAGTACCACGTAACTTAAACACGTTTAGTTTTCATTACATAAGGTACCTATTGTGTAATTTAATCTGCTGAATCGCTAATTTGTGCATACTTCCTGCTTAATTGCATTACCTCCAACTTTTAACCAGCAGGCAAGCCTTCAATGCACGAAAACATCCCCAGTGGCCGGTTATTAAAAAAAATGCTGTACGAAACAACACGCAGACGAATTATCAAGTTACACGTTCCGCGCATAAATAAAATTTAATCGCGAGGCGCAACGTGCACGGCCAAGAAGAAAAGATAATGTGTTGTAATTGTACATAGAACGCGTGTAATATATTACCTTTCAATAAACCATATTACATGCGAATGTCTCCAGATGGTTTATAAGCCGATGGCTTGTTTGCAACAACTAAAAAATGCACACATCGCGCCTTGTTAATAATAATAATGATATATAACCGTGTTGTTATTTTCATACATTTAAAAGCACGCGCAGCAATAATAATTTATTTAATTGGATGTTACAATTAAAAATAATCTTCACGAACCGATAATAGTAATTGCCCGGCAAACACATTCAAAAAAATATTTATAAACTTCGAGATATTAATTGGAACAGTTTAATAGCAATTATTTATTTTAAAAGTTTTAACAAATTACCAATTTCCTCCGACTAGCCAATTCAGGTCGCTACAATTATTAAATTGGTAAATATGATTTCCGTTTTAGTATCATTATTAGTGTAAAAATGAAAACAATTTCAGTAACGCAATTAAAATGCATTTTAATAACAATTAACTTACTGACAATGGTAAAAATTTCGGTTGCAATTTTTATTTGTTCATTTCGCGGTTGTTGTAAATTTCGAAAGGAACTTTGTTTTCCACTGTTACACATAGTTTCCTTATCTTATCTACGTGCAGCTATTAAAAGCCTTGAAAGTTTTAGTTGAGCTGAATGTTAATAGACACATAAATATTGTCGGAATGATTTAAACTATGCGCCTACATTTCGCTACCGTACTTTTCCTTCGTTTAATAAAATTTTATAGGATTGCGTTATTACGAGTGCTAAATGCGCCTTTTTGTCCAATAGAATGGGTTTCATTGTAACAATAACCAATTTGAAACTCAGCAATTGTAAGCGATTGCGGAACGGGAATCTATGCATGAAGGCAAATAATTAAGACCTTGAATTTTAAATTGACTCTGTAATCGAGAATTGAATATTGTTACTGTCATATTGAGTGCGCTGTAATGGAACCTTGCATTAAAAACCACCGTCTCTGGCATTAATCACACTGTGTTACATAAAACTGAAAATTGTCAATGTAAATTAAGATAAGTATCGTGAAATTGTCAACCGATATTTAATTAACCACATAATATTATACCATAATATTATTTTGCATGCTTATAATTCTGTAGAATACGAATATTTTTAAAACAGACTTGTATATTTCAAAACATTTCAATAATTATTCAAAATGATTGTCTAGTACGTAAAGATATCTTGATAATTTCAAGGAATGATAAATAAGAAAATGTTTCTTTAAAATGTGAATGCATTGGACGATGATAATGATAGTATTGGCATTAAACGAAATTATTGTACTGTAATGATGGTTATTTATTGATGCTATTAAAATTAATGACTGAGACTGTGACAAACATAGGTTAAGTCATTTGATGTTAGTGTGTTATTATGTAAATGGCAAGCGAAATCATCTATAAATATAGATATAGATGCATTTGTTAGTCTTTGATAAATTTGCCGTCACTTTTAATACGTGACCAATTAAATTCGTCATTTAATATTTGTTATTACTATTCCGTGGGCTCATTACGAAGGACCTTGGACATTGTTCAAATGTGAAACGAGAGAAATGTAAACTTACCTTATCAGAATGAGTGATGACCATTCTACCAAATGAAATCATTCTGTAATACTGTAATTATTGATGTTAGATAAATAGTTTGTTTATTGAAGAGTTAATTACGTATAAGAAACAAATAAGGTTTTCTGTATGACACATAATCTTTTTGTATCATAAATAGACTATATAAATCTGAAATAAATTATTTGTTTTATAATCGTTCTAATTAATAAAAATGTGTCTCTGTTGCTATTACAACAGTTATATTATTAAATTGTACCCTTACGAAATCATTTGCATTACTATTGTTGTGGTTAATATCTAGTTCAACAATGCCGACTTACTGAAAAAAATCGCAATGTCATTCACGTCGGGTGTTAGGTCGACCGCGGCTCGAGTTTCGCCACAATAAATCACGCATATCAGCGGTCGCAGCCGCATTTATTATGTATTTGCCATTATTCGTGGGGTTGTTTGACCGGTCCAATATAAAACGTATAAAAGTACGCTCCCGACCCATGACAGTTTCGTCTGTCACGCAACGCACGTTCCGCCGCAAAAACATTTCGCTATTTTAGTAACTTGCCTTTTATTCATTTGCAGCACGTTTTCGTCATGCACTTTTTTTTGCTAGTTTTAAAAATAAATAAATTTAACGACGGCGAAAGTTCTACGTGGCAAACGGTGTATTTTATTAATTAAAGGTTATTATGGGAGGAATTGCTTATTTTTGGTGTTTGCTGTTTTCTTTGTGGAAGTCCATTTTTTCCTGGCGGCCGTCGTTAATTTGAACGCAGCTGCGAATATTAACGGGCGCGAGACCGTAAATTACAGAACGACAACGAGACAAATTAATGGCCCATAAATAACAACAGCGCGGGCATTTCGGCGCGAATTAAAAAAATTCGAAATGAGCGCGTTTATCGCGTACGTGCATAATGAAACGCATCCATAAAATTCAACATTTGAAAGGTCGATCGGGCACTATTGTTCGAACACAATGAGCGACACTCGCTAACTATTTTTGCGGCCGGCCGGACGTTTTTCCGTGCAACCCGATTACCGCGATAAACCATAAACAAGGCTCAATTTAAAAATTCCACACCGATAGCAATAATAATAACGATAATAATAATAACAGTACCTCACTGTTTCCGAACAAAGCGGCCGGTCATAATAAAGATGTTAATTTTGACTACAATATTGCCCACTTTAAGCTCCGACTTTATTATAATGTCGTGCCTTACTCGAATATTTTAAGGCCGGCGTAAAAAGAGCGTCCGGTTAAATTGCGTTTACGAAACCGATAAATGCCATCCTTAAATACTTTTAATTTCAAATTATGCATAATGCCGCGTCCTTATTCACTAAAGCGGGACACTTGTAAAAATCGTGTTTATCGCGTGTATTTCTCGCGCGCGGAGATTACCGTAAGTAATATGTCGCAGTTTGTAATTTATAAATATGTTTATTATTCCTGACTCAAAATTAATTGTAAGCTAAGCACGGACTGGCACATAAATTAGAAAAGATATAATAAAATAGGGCCACAGTTATCATTTCTTAAAATGTGAAGAAAATGCTTTAATTTATAACCCATTAACACTCTGCTTTATTTAGTCTATTTATTAACAAACTACTCTTTTAAGACTCGCTGAATTACACATATGTGCCAAGTGCGTAACATATGTCTTGTGTTTATTAAATTTAATTAATTATTTTTGACATATTTGATTATAAATACGGTTGACAGTTGTTTAAAACAAGAGCTCTTAACTTAAAAAGTTATTTAGTAAATTATATTAAAGGGAAGTTTTAATGTTAACTATATATTTTTTATATGTAAAATTTGACTTTATTTAACTTGCAAGCAACTACAAAACCAACAATGTATCACTAATATCTTACAATATTCTAGATTTATTTATTAACTGCCATAGCTAATTTTGATCCACACTGTAAATGTATAAGTATATTGCCATAGCAGATGGCACAGAGACGTCTGTCGATAATAAATCCTTACCAGGTTAATATTTATGCGTAACTTACCTTCTTCTCCGTGACTCTCTTTGGCATATAACCATATTTTTTCACTTTTCGAAGAACACTAGTGTATATGGAAACTATTGTTATCGTATCCGTCTAGTACTGAATTGGTGTGAGATTAAACCCTATTGCGGGCATATTTTCCCGAATTACCTTTCATAGATTTACAAGCGTTTTCAATGAAGTTACCGTAAATACCGGACGATTTAACTCCTCTGAGCTTCTTCCGTTATAAGCGGAAAATCATATATGTACTTAAAGCCGACCAACGATATTTTTACATGCCTTGACTGATATATCCGAATTAAACTTCTTCCGAAGATAAGTGTGCTAAAAGCTCATACTCGCAATTTTTACGCTCATTTGCAGGTTCATCACAATTGGCATAATCTCCGCTGATATGAACAGATGTACGACCTATAGGCATCGCCTGATGGATGAGGTAAATACGATGGAACGAATGGAAAGTCTTACCTAAAATACCTCTTAAGCTGGGAAGACAGCTGTACATCATTCTCGCAAGGAATCCGTAGCAGTAAAGGTATTTATTCATTTGAAATCAGAATAATTTAAAGTGAATGCTCCTATCTCAAATCACCTATATATTATATATTATATAATTTATCACCCTTATTGCTTCCAGGCCTCTTCCATCTTCGTCCATGCAAGCCATTATGTTCTTTCCCGCCATCCACACCTCCTCATTCTTACTCTTGCCAAACTATTGCTCCCATTTATTTGTATCTTGCCCACACAATTTAAATTAATCCTCATCCATCCAGTATTAAATTCCCCTTTACACACAGCTTAGGTGTGGCTGCCATTATCCTTCTGTCCTCTATCACCCTAGGCCTAGTCTGTGTCAGGTACAATGGCTGTACATCCTTAGACTTGCCGGTATACCTACTTTTATAACAAAAAACAAAAATACATATTTTATTTGGCCTAACACTTATATAAAAATCAATTCAGAATAATAACAACTAAAAATACAACCCTCATCCCTTGTACTATTCCATCTCTTCTTTCAACCATTTTCACTGCCACATCAGCCTCTTGCAGATTTCCACGCCCTTTCTATCATCTCTTAAAAGCACCTCACCTCACTCTTGCCATACATACTTTGTCCTTCCTGCGCCACACTCCTATGGTTATGTAGCTCGGGAGCTAGTAGCAAGTACGGGGGCCAAATCACATAACCAGGGTTGTGCGAGCTCTCAATCATTCTCACCTTCCTTGCTTGTCAATCACCTCCATCATGCTCTCCCCGACTTCAGTTCCTAGACTTCTCATTCCTCTCAACTTTTCTTTCACCCACACCTCATACACTCTTTGATACATTCTTCCTCTGCCCTTTCTCCATTCTCTCTCTACCCTACTCTACATCGCATCCACACTTCCCTCACCAGCCTCTATTCCCCTCACTTCAATCTTTCCACGACCTTCAATGCCCTTCCACAAGACTCCCATTCGTGTCCTTCAGGAGCACCGTTATAGGCGTTGATTTTTCGAGTCCTAGCAGATTCTTCAGAAACCAGCCTTGTTCCCTTTCGATTATATCTCACTCTCACAATATATGGAGTCAAATATAGCTCATATAAAAACAGTTTATATTTTGCAATACTCATTTCGCTTGGTTTTGCTGCCCGTTACCGGGAAACGTAGCACTACCGATTGCTCTGTGGCTTACTACACCAAATAATCCCTTATTACAGTTTTTCTTAAATCCAGAGAGTAGATTGAGAGTGGACGAAATTAACCGCACTAGATACTACATTATTTTCACTGCGAAATACACATGTGCGTCTATTCACTTTTACCTACTTCTCTATAATTGTCCTTACCGTACTGCTGGGCACACTTTGCAATAGTATCTGATTTAACGATTTAACTCTTTCTGCCACTTTTAGACTTCATTCAATGATCATCTCATTCATGCAAATATTTAATATTCACCGCTTTTATATATATTCATAACCATTTTGACCAACCTACATTACACACTCTCATTTCTTATCATTCTTGCCGCGACCATCTATCCTACACTTATCCTAATTGTTTCCTACAGTACGATAGAGCTTGGAGTAGTTTCCAGGCCTAGTAATCTCTACAACTACTGCAATTGCGTCCTTTCAGACTTTCCCATATTGTGTGGGAAGAAAGGCATGTGAGAATGGCTGAGAGCGTACAACACTGGCTATGTAGAGTGACAAGGGCAAGGGCAACTCCTGAGATACTTAGCCAGGGGAGAGTGGAGCAGGGAGGACAGAGTGTGGATGACAAGATCGAGGTGTGGGTCTGAAGAGAGAGGAAGAGAAGTGTGTATGTGGCTAGGTTACATCGCGCGTGTGCTGTTTAGTATGGCGAGAAACACGTGGAGGCGCAGCAAATTATTTGAGGGTGTGAAAACAGGGCAACAGAAATTAAGGGTCTGGTTATAAAAATGTCTTGGCAACTATTGCACTGTCTAAGAGATGATTTGTAGTTGTAAAGCAGGACTCTCAGTGGAAAGTGCAAAGCGGGTCAGCTGTTTTATTACAATATACAACGTTCTATAATGAGACATTTAAAATAATGCAAATCAAGCATATTTTGTGATTGTGCGTGTTCACTTTCGTCGCCAATCAACTAATTCATTATCCCCGAATTTATTTAATATTTCCACTTTACAAAATCCGGGCCGGGGAAAATGACGGAACGGCAAATTCTGGCTCCGCGTTGCCAACGAATTACAGTTATAAACAACACAAAACACTTTGAACTTCGACGCTGTCTTGGACATTATTATAATGTATTATCAATGTTATTTAAACCATCCTACAACACAATCAACATTATACTGAAATAACGTATTTACTGGGACGACTACGTATGACATTTATTTCGTTGTTCCGCCACCAGTTGGAAACAAACCGCTTTAGATCGCGAATAGTTCTATATCTGGACCCTCCACTATTTCGAGATATTAGCGTTCGAAATATTATGTCCCATTCCACTCCCATCAACATGCGCAGGTGTCTTTGCTAACCTTAACTGGTGTGCATACATTACCCAATTTTCAGACCCATAGAGGTGGCTGGGGATGACCACAGTAAGGTATACTGCAAGCTTCGTTTTGAGAGAAAGATTATGGTTGTAGAAAACCCGACCCCTTAGAACGTTGTCTAGATCGTATTTTTCAAACTTTTAGTTCCCATAAGAACCTAGTGCATTGTGTTTTATTTCTCCTCCAAATTCTGCTTCTATTGTTTTCTATCTACCCTCTTCTAGTCACATTTCCGTTGTTCTTCGGATGTTATTAGCTTATGCATTTTTTTCTTTAAAAAAATGTCAATTAATATTGCTTCCTCGTTGTTCGTCAATGTTTTTTTTTCTTAATATATTTCTATACGTTCTGAACATGGTATCATCTTTTTCCTGCTTTTATGTACGTTGTTCGACAACCTTATTCAGCATTTTAGCAGCCTATCCTACTTATTAAAAAGTTCTCACGTTTCTAAATTCTTTCATACAATTCCTCACCCCTTGCTTCTTCACCTTGTAAGCTTCTTCAAAGCGAATTGTTTCTTCTTGGCTTGCTGACTTTCTTTTTCCTTTTTCCCCGTAACTTACTTATTCTTTTTGCTAGACTTACTTGTAGTCTAATACCACGCCCTGTATTCTTCTTATCTGCTTTTTTCTCTGAGACTACCTACCGCCTCACCTAAGAGCTCCACTGGAAAGTGTTCAAATTCATATCGTCCCCTACCTGCAAGTTTTTTCTTTGAAGTATTATCAATAGCTAAATCTAAATCAGTAATAGATGCTTTACGCCCTCATGGGCGTTCTATTTTCCTGCGGTGTGCTGAATATGTATACCATTCAATACACTGAAATTCTTTACAGTTAACCATGGAATTGGTTTTTGTCCCTCTCTGATACCTTTATTTCAAACCTCGCCTGTTCATCTTCTACATATCCTCTCTCCTCATTTATCCTAGCATTCGTATCTCTTTCAATTAATATGTTCCCCTCAACTTATTGCTGCACAATATTTTTAATTTCTTGTAATATCACTTCATTGTTCTGTATACAATGATCACCACTCCATGCCTTTTATAAGTATTCGTTAGTCCTTAAACTCTGTATCTACGTCACAGTTTATACCACCCATACAACTCCCTTTAACTTTGCCTTGATATGGTCGTGTCGTATGCAACGATAAAAATTGAGAGATGAAGATTTAAACAATGCCCTTGCAATTTAATGGTCATGTAAAAATTTAAAAAAAAATAAAATTCAATCAAATTATAAATTAACTATAAAAACATAATTATTCTAAATCTAGTTAGTACATGAGTGGAAGACGTAGGAAATGTCTATATGCAAGGTTGCGACTTTAAAATGAAGGATTGAAAACAAGCAGTGGGTGGATAAATAAAGGTAATCATGAAGATATGGTGGTGACTGAATGGAACACATGCCAGTGATTTAATTTCGTTGGGTAGTTCGTTGTATTGCTGTATTGTTCCGGTTGTTAGTATTAGTGAGTATTTTGTCTTTTTGTATTTCGATTTTCTTCTTGATTGGTATTTTTAGTGTTATGTTCGTTTTTATTTTGTTGTTTTCAATTGTGTATAGATTTTAATTTTTTAATTTTTATTATATGTAAATGCACTTTTATCATAATTTGCCTATATATCGATCCATTTCTGGATGTAGGCCTCTCCAATGTTCCTCCACTTTGTATTGCACTTTCCGAGTCAGAAGTTCCCCGTCCTCTTGATGTCATCTGATGATCTTGTTGGTGGTCTACCTATGAGTCTATGTCCCATCCTTTTGGTCCATCTTCTTTTTATACTACATCAATTACATTGGTTTTGGACCAGATCTACTTGTTTTGTGATCTCACTCTCACTCATTTATATTTACAAAAAATAAGGTCTTGTTTGTTTCTAAAAGTGCATATTTAGTCACCCACTTATATTTATTATTATATAATAAATAATTGGTGGCTAGAGCTTAGTCGAAACTAGTTGCAAAGTGTAACTAAAGTGTGAGAAAATACAAAATAGAAATCGTTTTATTTATACTTTTAAATGAATTATCACAGACGCCTTAACAATTCAATATTATCAATTTTAAGTTTAAGAGAAAAATACATTCACACACAATACAATTCATGGTCAACAACAGCAGTTTTTTTTCTTCTTTTGAATTTTAAATAATGTTATCAGCCAATGAAACAACATGTAACAATCATAATTCTAGAGCTAATTTCAATAATAACGAGGAGAATTTACGGAGATTTATATTTTCCGCCATTACATCATCTGACTCACTCAACTGGTTAACTCGCTTAATAATAATTATTATTTTCTTAATGTCCGGCGCTCATATTCAAAGGCAATTTGTTAAAATAAATTAACACCGTGTATGTGTATTAATTTATGTATTGCCGGCCGATGTTGAAAATAACTAATTGCTCATTGACTTTATTCCGCATGAAATCACGCTGCTTCATATTCTTTCGTACCTAATTTATGAATTCCATGGCTAATTTTAGCAGACGGTGAAAAAATAATTAAGGGCGACTGCACGATTTGCAATAACTTAATCGGCATGGGCTCGCGTGCAGCTCATTTAATATTTTTTCCCCGCCGTTTAATTGATTTTCAAATCAACACTTTCTCGCCGCTAAAATCATGACGGGAGGCGACATAATTATGGAGGCATAAATATGATTCCCAGTTACCATTAATGGTCGCCTTCCCGTTCGTACATTTCAATTCGGCTCGCGTCTCAATAAATAAACACTAGACGTTCGGTTTAATGAGTTTGTGTGGATATTGTAATAATAATCGTGGCGCAATTTATGCCCGGGCCGCATGAAATATTATCCATAGGTAATCGAAGTTAATTTAAAAACTCAAGGCGGGAATTTTCATTGCTAATCAGCAATAAGTTTTTATTGTCGCACACTTTGGACTTTGCATTACACATGCTGCATAATGTAATGGAAATATTGTATGTATAATTAATTTTTGTTTTATTAGTTTTACAAATTCAATGCGTGCAAAAATTAATATTTATATAAATCGAATGTCTGCAAATAATTGGTATGAACTTGAGCAAGGTTTTATAAGATTGATCTACGTTTCATTGCTTTGATGAAAACAGATTTTTTTTATATAATATCATGTGAAGCATTAACTGAACATGTAAGATTCCATTATATAATTCAATATAATTTTCTGAAAAAGTGGATTACATAAATAAAACGTCTAAATAGAGAATAATGTTCTGATCATTGTTTATTTATCATTTAGATTATAAGTAAACTAAAATTTACGCACCATGATGCAGCATTTATATAACGAAGAATTTATTTATCTTGAATTTAAGTGCGCTGTTTAATTTTAAATTAAATTCATATACAAGGGTTGCTATGTATGTATTGAGAATTGACAACACTGGTGCGATCCAGCTGCACCATTGCAAAGTTTGACATTTTTGACAGTATACGTAATCATAACGTTTTGTCGTACAGACAATATTTGTATTGTTAACAGAATTGAAAATATTATTTCGTCCGAAAAATGGACTTGAATCGTGAACATTTTCTTGCTACGATTTTTTAGAATATATCGTTGGTTTAGTGCAGGGATGGCTTTAAGCCCGCGTGCCAAAAGTTTAAAAACTATAATCCTGCACCATTTAACGTGCCAAGTATAATTTTGCATAATTAAACAACATTTAATTTAACATTCTATTGAACATAAGTTAAAAGTAACAAAATGAACTCTTTGTTTTGCCAATAGTTCCAGTTATTGTCTTAAGTCGACAAACAATGCTATATTGAAAATCAATCAATTGCATGTAACCATCAAACCAGTGTAGCTCCGCAACAATCTTCAAATTTATCTCATTTGCATTCATGGAATCGGAATACCAAATACATTTTAATTTTTTTTAGGATTTTCAAAATCTTGAAATCATGTGGAAATACTTTATGTATCAACTCGATAACTGCACAAAACTTATTTGTTAATTGAGTGTGATATTAGGTATGGAGTTATGATTTCATCATAAATCTTTTTGTATTTGGAAACGACTCGAGTGCATTGGATTTTATATTACATTTGGAAATTTACAGCTAAATTTCCAAATGTAATATAAAATCCAATGCTTCGATCAAATCAAACATCACAACAATTGTTTCATTAGTTAACGCTCAAAAATGTCACTCTCCGGTGGGACTCGAACACACGTCACCAGCTATCGCGGCCGTCGCGCTACCAATTGCACCACCGAGAGTGAGTTTTATAGCGTATTGTAAAATCTGATGATTCATCACTCAGATAGTCGTAACATTCGGCAATAATTTCGCACCAAAAATAATTGTTTCGTTAACTCCTTCAAGTATTATATTTAAATCATTCAAATCTGTGAAAAGCATGATTTTGCATATTTTATATACTCTGGAAAAAAGCTGATCTCATCTAAAGAGTCATCGGCTATTTGTAGAACTACATCGAACATTGTTATACATAGAAAATACATAATAAACTCTAAAAATATCCTCTTATTTAAAGCACGTGCAAATATAAAATTCAGTGGCTGGCCCCATGGGTCCTCCTCGACCTCCTCACATAATCTCTTGCAGCATCTAAGACCTGTATTACACTCAGGAAAGTGACTGGTTTCCACTCCTCGGCTAATACCGCCGCGGTTACTTCGCAGTTACCTTGCGGGTCAAAGGCTTCTCTGATCCTTTTTGTTCTTCGGCTGATTCTGTTTTCTCGATATTAAGTAGGGCTTTCATTTCCATCAAAGTTTTCCACATTTTAGCCCGTTCCTTGTACCACTGTAGTTTGTGTTCTTCCAGCGAATCCACCTTCCTAAGCAGCTCTTGGTCACAAGAGGCATGGGGCAGTTTGAGTGGGGTTCCTAACTTTCCCAGTAACCTTTCAAACAGCTCCCTCAGTGTAGATGCCCACTCTTTTGTGATTTTATTCGTCGTCGTGTCCGTTAGGCGGAACACCACGCCTCGGGCTTCGGCTAGCTCTCTCAGTGGGCCTTTTTCTTGTTCTTCCCTTACTTCCTCAATTGCCCATCGCCTCGACCCATCCTTCCTTTTGGACGTTGGACGGCTATCTTCGTCTTCATGCGAGTCGGCCTCTGCCCTTCTTATCATCTCTGTGCTACTACTAGGCGGGGTTCGTGGCCACACTGGCATCCCGGTAGCATCCCCTTTCTGTCCACTTCATTAACTAATCTGTTCATCATTCTTATCATAACCTTATATCCCGCACTCATCACAGTCATTCCCCTATAGTTCTCCACGTCCGTGGTCACTGCCCCTTTATGTACCAGAACACCATCCCCACTAGCCACTCTTCCGGTACCTCTTCACTCCACATCCTATTTATGACTTGCAGCAGCTTCCTTCCACTAGAAGTGTTTTGAGCGCCTCTGCCTTCATTCATTTTCTCACGCCGCCTTTTCCAGTTCCACCTGTCGTAGAGCCACTTCCACCTCATTCCACAAGAATGCCTTCCTTCCTACTACCTGTCCGTCCCCCTTATCTCTCTGCAGCTCCTCTCCCACTCTGCCTCTAACTTTGCCCTTCCTCTGTACCCTTCAAGATCTCACACAGCCCTCTCCCGGATACAAATTATGTCAACCACGTTTCTACCTTATGCAACTCCTCTGCTATTTACCTCATATGTCCTTTGATATTACCCACTGCTTCAGGTCTTATCCCCACACTCCCACAACATTTATTTCCTTAAGCCCGCTGCGTTCCTCTGTTCCCCGTTCCCCACTTCATCCACCCTAGATTTCTGTCTCGCCGTCCTCATCCCCTTCAGTCCTATTGTCAGCCAGTCCCAAACCCACCACTCGTCAGAAATCTTTAACTTGCAGTACCCCACCCTAGCTTTCACCCCTTTGGCGTTTTCCTCCTTTTCCGTCTTTGCTAGTCATGCCATATTTCTCGTTGCATCAACTTAGGAAATCTCTGTTACTTGTGTTTGAAACATTTTCTTTTTTTGGTTTATTGGCCATGATAACTACAAATATTTAGCATACAAAAAATAAAAATTTTAAATAAATTAACTTGTTGCGGCAACATCGTCTGGTGTTTACTTTTAGCGCTTTGACTTGATCTTGATCTGCTTGGTGCTTCTTGTTGACTAACGACTAAACCTCGAAATAATGAGTTACTCGCGTGTAAACAAAGAGACCCGACGAACGTCGGCGCTCCTTCATAGCCAGAATCTGAAGGCTCTATATTTTTTTCAACACCCAAAAAAGGGACACATGCCACCATTTTTTATGCGTGCTACTTATGGCACGCGTGCCATTAGATCGCCGTCCCTGGACCGTTGGGGAACGAATTTAAAGAAGGGCGTCCTAAATCGGCCAGAAAACATTGATTCTATGTACGAAATGATAATGCAAGATCGTTATGTGACCTATCGTCTATCGTTGTCTATTCCATTTTGGAATTGTGAGGGAAGATTTTGTCTTTCCCTGCAGCTTTCAATAGCTCGAAAGTGTTGATTGCCCTTGTGAGTTTTGTTTGAGAGACTATGTTCCTGGCTACTTATTTTTTATCCCCGTTTGAATGGTTTGTGTATAGCCAGATTCTGGTACTAATAACCAGAACCCAGAAATGTGTTAGAAGTAAAAGCTTCAGCAATTCCCTTTCGGTTTGTGTGTAGGTCCCATCATTTTTCCGCATAGATCCAACGTTATTGTTGTTTCCCTTCACGAAAACCTTCTGAAGTGTTGCACAATCGGGTGTTTTCAGAATCCTCTGGCAGCACTCCCTCCAGGTTGCTCTTTTAGAATTCCTTATTTTGTTATTGTATTCTGACAGGGTTTCTATCTGGGTTCCCCAGTCGCCAGTTCTTATTTAACCTCTTTCTCGTCTTTGTCCTTACCCTATCTACTCACCCCGTTTATTGGCGTCACTGCTTCCACACACAAAGTGGTGCGCGTTTGGTTCGCATCATATGGGATTTGTTCATCCGACAGTGTGTTGTCAGGACCCATACTTTCGGTGTCAGTGTAGGTCCGGGTCTATCATATAGGAGGTATGCAGAATGTAGGAAGAATTCCGTCTCTGTTCTATACTATATCATTAGGATATAGTAAGGATTGTATACGCATGTAGAGCAACCGAGGATGCTTTGCAATGATATGTATTTACCTTCATACTTGGTTCTTAGCTAGTCCTCCATATCCATTGAGAATTCCTTCTTTGCGCACCACTGAGGTTCCGTATTTAGCCAGAATTTAGCCCCTCTCAATGACATCTCCTTCTTCGCCGTCCTTCTCCGGATAGTCCTCGGGCAGTATTAGCATCCGATGTAGCGTCCCTGTATGACTTACCCTGCGAAGAGGAAGGTTCTATGGGGCTCCATTGCTTCCCGGTATTCTATCGATCGGTCGTGTGCTTCCCATTGATAGGTGTATCTTCTAAATCCTTTGATCAGGGGTATAACCACTCCTGCTTGGCAGGGTGTGATTAGGCACGCCCTGACCTCCAGCATACGAACAGGAACTGGTGCTTGGTTCCCCGCTTGTGGTTCGCTTCGGTTTGTAAGTGTCTCACAGGTTTTCATTTTGTTTTGTTGTTATTTGTCGGTTCCATTTCAAGTCCCTCGAGTTCAAGGGAACTACTGACAGTGAGTAGTGAGAAAAGTAGCATACAGTATACAGTTTTATAAAAGCAAAATAGTGCTCCAAATTTGTATGCAGAAAACAAGGATTAATAAAATCAATAGATCCCATATTATACAACGGATAATTTTAGCGTCATAACACGTCAGCCTGGAAAGGTGTCTCTGTCGTCCGCCATCTGTTCGCCTGCGACAAATTGATCTTACAACAAGCAGGATTCACTGTGAACTGTATTTCGGCTAAAATTAAAAGTATTTTCTACCATTACATACGATATCGATCATGAAACATTAGAAAGCTACCTTATTATTTGTTGTTATAAAAACGCCATTAAGCTAGCCAAAATTCATTGTCTGTCATGTTATATTTCAAAAATCAATTTATCAAGTATTACACTGAAACATTGCGATGTAGATATGGTCTTCCAATAGTATCTTCATATATTGCATAATAATATTATCTATAATTATCAATTTTGAGATTTCAAACTTATTAACAATTCCACTACATATGAAATAAGTCAATTTAAATCTCTTCCATAGTATTTAAAATAATCCTACACAAGCAAACTTCCGGATGATTAATTTATACAGTGCTGTGCTGGTTTCGTGATAGAAACTCGATTTAAAATTTTCCAAACTGGCCATTAGAAAATTGAAACAAAACACCGTCCAATAAAAACTTATAACCTCGTTAAAAATTGAAAACAATGATGAGAAAACTTTGACCATTTTTTTCGCTGCCGCCGTCTAAATTGCTGTATCATTTATTAATTTGCTATCGATCACAGTATTAACCGCGGGGGAGAGAGCAAGTTCTTTCTCGATTACAGTGATTAAGTCCTTTGCATTTCGGTTGCAATCTGCGCCCCAACCCCCGTAAACCCTCCCCCGACGCTCAGTAAATGCCGCATGTGCACGGGAATTTATTGTGCGTTGTTGATAAATGGTTTGCATGCGTTAATGGGGATTTTGCCGCTATAAATAGTCTTTGA
Organism: Lordithon lunulatus; assembly: GCA_963942505.1. Classification (NCBI taxonomy): domain Eukaryota; kingdom Metazoa; phylum Arthropoda; class Insecta; order Coleoptera; family Staphylinidae; genus Lordithon; species Lordithon lunulatus. The sequence continues at coordinate 49,267,372 of OZ012666.1, read as the reverse complement.
TTTGTGAGAGGCCGCGAATAGCACGCGAGACGTATTATTTCTTGTCGCCAAATTAATGAATTCGGATCGATGGGGAGGATTTACATTTTTTATGTTACTTTCGTTGATATTACTATTATTTACGATACGGTACATGCTAGAAACTAATTTATTATGGTTGGACGCTTATATTTTATTAACACCCCCAAAAAATAGTAGTCATTTGCATTAATTCTTGTTAATACACGTTTGTTATCGCGATTTATGTTGCTTGCTTCATATTAATACGAAAATATATTTTTATATGTTAAACACATAATAAGGATAAATAGTGCTATTTTTATTGTTAAAGTAGCCAACTGTGTATAATAACGCCGCTATTAATGCAGCACAAGGTACGAATGTTAATGTTCTGCAAATAATTGCGTTGCATATTTTTCAGAATCGCTTATTAAACTTAATTAACATTGCATTAAATCGTGCGAGCGCAATTAAATTTTTTCGCAAAAGCATTTTTCCGACATGCTATTTTTAAATATGTTGCCAAAGTCCGTTTTCTCTGTTCCGATTTCGGTTTTGATTTTTTTTACTCATGCACTGAGTCGTTCATCATCATGTCACTCCGCATCCTTTTAGAGATTGAAATAACACCTCTTGCTCGAGCCACGGCGGTATAATCTCCGGGATGTATAATTTCAGTAATAAGTAGAGCGTATAACAGCCATTGGCTTGAACCTCATCTCGAGAAAAAACGGAGCTGCTCTTGCTGCCGTAATTATTACGAGAATCTGTTGTTTACGATACTGAAGCAACTGTGTCGCTGCGAAACGCGTTCATATAAATATTAAGTGCGTTTATTCAATCGCCGCTGTGTTGAAAATAATTCGATGCGAGAAGAGATTTACATTTCAATAACCTTAAGTCATGCAAATTGTGAAATTGCACGAAGATTGAGGGTCTTGCAAAATTTACGATGATGTTTGGTTTGAGGAATACGTACATATTATTTTAACATTTTCAATTAAAACAAGTTCCAATTTTTACTGTACAACCATGCAATTTGTCTAGGTCTATTTATTGCATATATAGCAGCGGATTCATTTTTTAGAAATTTATTTTTTCTTATGACATTGATAGTGCGATTAAATTCATTGTAGGCATTTTTGAGAGCGGAGATTTAGGGAAAAAAATGCAAATAAGTAATTGGTTATGACGACCTCTACCTAGCATTTAGGTTCCAAAATATATATGGTGTGGGCACCACATGACTTCCCGAATTACACGACCTATTTCACTTTTTTAACATTTTCGACATTTTCAACTGTTTCTACTTTTTAACATTTTTGATAAATTTTTAACGATTTTTTTTTAGAAAACTAGACATTTTAACAATTACTACATTTTAACATTCGACCATTTTCGCTAATTCCCCGCTTGATATACGTCACCGTTATTTTTGAGCGGCTCCGCCTAATTATGCGCCGGAAGTCGGTTTTATCGAGTTTTCTTCGCTGTTACTGAACCGATCAAATTATACTGGATCATCTCCTACCTTCTCCTCAGCTAATTACTAAATTTTGTCTATTAAGATTATATTTTCTTTGATTCGGTCTCAATCCGTTGTGCTGTTTCGCCCAGAATTTTGTTCATAGACAGACATCCAGACAGACGAACAGACGGACCGACAGACGGACATACACACACACAAACATCGCAAAAATCGGGTTTATTTCAACCATTTTGGGCATAAAACGTAACGAAGATTGTATTTTTTTAATTGTTCACGATAGCAATACCTTTCTTATAGTGTAGTTTTTTTCCCGGAAAGTTATTGCATATTTTCACAATCTTATTTAGAAAACATGAAGACATTTTTGCTAAAAAAATAGCTTCCTTAAACATCCCTGACTAAAAATAAAGGAGTCATTTATTAGATTTTGCAATAATTATTCTTTGCTATTACAAAAACCTTGATTTCTAGCGATTTTATTGTAAATTTTATATGAGTGTGCAATTATTGTTTAATTTAGTTTCCATATTGTATCAATATAGTAGACTCTACAATAGACAATAAATATGTTACGATAAATATAAAGAAGGTATTGTTTTTATTATTTATAGTTAGTATGTAATATAATTTTTTTGTTATTTGGTTGTATTTGTATTTAGTTTTTCGTAATCGTAGGATATGTTTAGTTAGGATAAAATATAATTAAGAATGCCAATAATTTTTATTAAAACATGACTTAAAATACGAGGCATATCCAGAAAGTAAGAGTACTGAGGCTCTCACGGTCGGAGGGATTTTATTTTCATCATGTTGGCCACACGGCAGTGTAGCCTGACTCCTCCCCTTTGCACCGAGACCGGTTCGAGGTCAGTACGTTGAGCACTGTTGGCACGACAACAAGTTTCGTGAATAATCTCAATCCAATCTCCCGCCAAGTGCGAAATACGCGGCGTCATCCGTTATCTCGTTTGGAAGGGAAAACCTCCATTTGAGATTTATAATGAGGTGAAAACTGCATATGGTGATAAAGCTATGAATCGTACGAATGTGTACAAGTGGTGTCGCGAGTTTAAAAACGGTCGTACGTCTGTGCATGATGATCAGAGGAGCGGAAGACCTTCAATTGTGACTGACGAAATTGTGGAAAAAATTGAAAATGTGCTCCGTGACGATCGCAGATTGACTGTGGATGAACTTTCTGCGATGTTTCCGCAAATCTCCAGATCTCTACTACACGAAACAAACACAGAAACCCACGGATATCGGAAACTGTCCGCGAGGTGGGTCCCAAAACAACTGACAGACCAGCACAAGTTGAATTGAGTGGAGGCCGGGCAAGAGTTTTTGAGGCGCTGGAAACTCCATGGAGATTAATTTCTCCGCTCCATCGTAACTGGAGATGAAACTGGGGTAGCACACCACACGCCCGAAACCAAAAGACAGTATCAACAGTGGCGTCACATCTCTTCACCCTCCGCCAAAAAGTTCAAAATCACAATTTCAGCCAAGAAAGTCATGGCATCCGTGTTTTGGGACTGTCAAGGCATAATTTTAATCGAATATCTGCCTCAAGGGGAGACCATCAACTCTGCAAGATACTGTGAGACCTTAAACAAAATGCGGAGGGCGATTCAGAACAACAGGAGAGGCATGCTGACAAAAGGAGTCTGCCTGCTGCACGACAATGCCAGACCACACACGGCCAACGCCACGAAGGAACTGCTCGCCTCGTTTAAATGGGATGTCCTGAACCATCCCGCGTATTCCCCTGATCTAGCACCTTCAGATTACTATCTCTTTGTCTCCCTGAAGCTGCACATGGGTGGAAAAAGGTTTTTAACCGACGAGGAGGTAAAGGAGGAGTTGGAGAAGTGGACGAATTAGTTGGCGGGAAACTACTTCGAGGAAAGCATAAAAAAATTGATACCTCGCTACACCACCTGCATAGAGAGGAATGACGACTATGTCGAAAAATAGCTTTTATTTTGTACTAAAGTTTCACGTAATTTTTTTGTTTAAATAAAAAATTTTAACACCTACAAAAATTCAGTACTCTTACTTTCTGGATATGCCTCGTATATATTTAATCATTGGCTGGCCCATGTTTCAGCTGAATATTAAGATTTTACATTCAAATGTAGCATAATGTTTCAACTCAATCGCCACGAGTGTCAAGTTCTTATAATATTATATTCCGTAGAATGACAAAGCCGCATTGGAATAGTTGCTGATAAGCGAGAATTTTTTTGTTTCGCTTTGTATTCTATTAAAATGTGTAGATACCTGTTATATATTTTATCTTTACATTGATATATTATTGACATGAAATATAAATAATAATGTGTCTCTTTTTCTATTCAAACAAATCATATAAATGTATTTGTGGTTCATAATTTATATTAATAACAATAATTAAAGTTTAAATATATTTATTTTAGTATAAATTGCTAGTTAAAAGCCTTACAACCTTAACGTAAAACCTGCAAGACTGAATCTCATCGCTTTATAATGATGCTTGAAAATACGTTTGAAAGTATATTACCGAAAATAATCGCAAGAATATGAAGAATGACTAATATAATAACATGGCTCCTTTCAACCGCTATTTATTGATTCGTTCGGACTGAAACAAACGATAGTTTGCTATGTGCGAATCAAATTATATTATGGCATCCTAGTAAAAAACATTTGTTCTATGGATGGGTTGATTTTAAGGATTGCAAAACCAGAATCCCGGGATCGCGAAAATTCCGGTGCAATTTAACCGATTTTAAATACCGTCAATCAATCAAATATTGTCAATATTATTCACCTTCTGGTTCAAAATAAATATATTTTATGTGAATTTGATCTCGACCAGTAATTACAAGGGGGAATCAAAATACAACCCGCGCTCATATTGCATCCGCGAATTACGTCTAACTGTTTTTGGTATAACTCCAGATCAGCAGCTGAATTGAGTAATGATTACAATTGACGGTAGTGGTATGGAAAATAAATTACCTTGAAGTATGAGTACTAGTGACAATAGTGATGCACAGTAAGTTGTACAAACATTTTTAATGACTATGTGAAATATTTCAGCATAATATTAAATTAAATAAAACAGAATTATGCTAACCTGCACGTGTTCTTTTTAAAACTAAATCCCCTCAACAACGTACAAAAAACGGCAATTAAAAATGCGAGAGAATTTTGCAACGACGCGACAATTTAATTAGACATTGAAAATACATTCATTTGCTCACAATAATCTCCGTGATATTGATTTATTTGATTAATGTAATATGGTAATGCATTACAATTAAAAAATAATAGTGGTTACATTAATTAATTACATTTAAAAAAATTAAAGCAATATAGTTATAAATACTACATATTACATAAAAATAACTGAAACTCGGTATGGTTTTACTTATTTTGTAATTATTATTTTAAGAAATAAATATCAGTATTAATTCCAGTTTTGCTAGATTTAAATACCGAAATACCGGTATTGAAATTTCTCCGGTATTGCAATGCCTACTTTAACTCCAGGGTAGTGGCTACAGTTTGTTGGTGGAAATTTCCAAGACAGGCTTGATTAATTGAGAGCAAATTTTTCTATATTATCGTCTGTTTTGTGGCAATCCGTAATAAAAAATAATGAAAATTACAAAATCAAGACACAAAAATAACTCCAAATATCTAACCTAACCAAATAATTTGAACTGGTTTGCTCCATAGGTATAGGAGTTAATCAGTTGCAGCAAATGTCACCAGCAGGTCTTGACATGAAATGAAAGTACTAATAATGAATACTTACATTTATTCGATTAATATAATAGTATTGTACATCAATACATTAAATTTATTTATTTAGTGGGAACATTTTGAAACAGTTTGAAAATTTAGATAAATAGAGGGACACTTGGTACTCTTCGCACTGATATATATTTGAGTTCAACATCATCTAGCTTGCACGGCGTTAAGAAAACGCTTATTCGCGCACATAAAAACTTAAAAGTTTCTAAAACTACGCATGGATTTTCTTTAAAATACCTTGTTGGAATGATATTTAGAGATTAAGAGCAAAAATATGGATAGGTACAGTAATTAGAGGCATATAAATTTTATGGTGGCAAAAGCCACCGGCAGGGCCAAAAGGGTTAAGCTGACTTAACTTAAATACAAATAGTAATAAGATACGTCATCAAACTAAATCATTATCATTCTCATCTCTGTACAAATCAACTTGTGTTCTCATAATTCACCCCCTGTAGTTACGTTATCGTCTTCATCAATGCCCAGTGTCATCCTCTTTCATACACCATACTCTCCTTGCTCCTCTGATGATCCATTTATTTCTATTTTCTTACATTCCTTAAACTAGTGGTTCCTTTCTTTTCACATCCTAAAATCTCTAAATCTATATCTTACATTCGTCATTCATACTGTATTTGTTTTATCTTTAGCCCAACCCTATCCCCTCTCATATACTCCACACCCCTTGCCTCACTACCTATTCATTTATTACTCATTCCTATTTCTATTTTCTTACATTCCTTAAACTAGTAGTCTCTTTCTTTTCACATCCTTAGAAAATCTACAACTTCTACACTCTTCATCCAAACTATGACTACTATTTTCATTAATTTAAACCCAGCCCCATCCTTACTCGAGCTCCTTGTTCCACTGACTATCTATTTAGTGCTCATTCCTATTTTTATTTTCTTACATTCCTTAAACTAATGGTCGCTCTTTCACATCCTCACAAAATCTACATCGTTTACACTCTTGATTCATGCAGTATGTGTTTCCTTTTTACTCACTTCCGCACCTGCATCTCGCATACATATAAAGTTGCTCGGTGCCTTAGTTGGGTGCAGCAGTAGGCCCTAGTGCACCTGAATTTATTGGCAGCGTCGGTTGTACTTACTATTACTTATCTTCTTTTGCCTAAGGGGGTATTCGACTTCCGGAAGCCTCTGATTTACCTAAACTTGCGTTCTTACCCCCATTGCCTCCATACTTCTATTTGCACATAACATAACCTGCCCTCTCACTCACTGTCATCAATGATTAACATATGCTCTTATAATCTCTTTCACTAAACTATTCACGCTGATTCATACTACTATCCACTGTTATACTATCTTCGTTGCCAACAATCTGTAATCTTCATTCGAATATCTATCTGTCGGTCAAACCGAATAAGCAACGGATCCTTTCGGTGGTAAGCCACGATATTTCGCGTTTGAACTTAGTCTAGTTTATACCGCATCCACTTTACTGCAACTCTAGACCTATACATGATGTTGCTGATATATTATTACTATCTGCCAATTACCGTGAAACCCTAATTTTTAAATTAAGCCACACCTATAAATGCCATGCCTCTCCAATGCCAAGTCTTCCCGTAGCGATTTGCCGCCTTTGTTTAAAATAAACAGCAATGTGACTGTTCTTTTATTTGTTAGACTGTATACTGCTGACTTACATCAAAGTTCCATGCGTGTTACATCCTTCAATTCAGCATGTGTTTTTGCTAGCAGTACTACTATCCGCAAAGGCCAAAAACCACAGTTTCGTTCTTTTTGCATCACACCACATACTTGACCCTTCCTCACGAAAATATTGAATAATAATTGGTTCAACCGGCATCCTTGTAATTCTTGAACCTATTAGATTCCTTGCTTGCATACTTATTCTTTCAATATCAATTGAAAGAATAAGTCCTTGTAGTTCTCAGCCGCTCTATAGTTCACCAGCCATACATTTCCAAATATATATCCAACCTCTTCCACATATGGAATACCCATTTTCCGCATAACTGTCCATTGCACCTGGCTGATATCAGAACAACCCCCTTGCTGTATAGACGGTGCATAGCGGTGCTCAGATCGACATGTATCGACTCAAGAACAAGGCCCGTAGGGCATATATGGACATGGGTTGCATCTGGCTGATATCAGAACTAACCCCATGCTGTATAGACGGTGCATAGCGGTGCTCAGATCTACATATATCGACTCAAGAGCATCGCCTGTAGGGCCTATATGAATATGGCTTGCTCCTGGCTGGAATCAGAGCTATCCGCTTGATGCATAAACGGAGCATAGCGGTGTCCAGATCTGCACATATCGTCTCAAGAACATCGCATGTAGGTCCTATATGGACATGGGTTGCGTCTGGCTGGTATCAGAACCACCTCCTTGCTGTATAGACGGAGCATAGTGGGGCTCAGATCGACCCATATCGACTCAAGAACATCACCTGTATATCTCCACTAACAACCTTCACGCCATTGTCTGGTTTATTCTTGACGGATCCATACTCCCCTTTGGGGTTGATTCGCTTCTCCTATACCTCTTCCTACAGCCGACTCCCTGCCAACTTCGCATAAATGCTATAGACCTTGCTTATTCCTCTAAAGTTATCTGGCAGGAACTATGGTTCCCCAGCTATAGTTTTCTAAAAAAGAGACTGAGACCCTCTTGTTTTACGCTTCTGCTATTTGTACTTCAGATAGGTCCAGAATTCTTTCTAGATCTGTATCATCTTTACTTTCTTTAACTCTTCCTCTTGCAACACACCTTATAATCCCTTCTGTATTTCCAATTAGTTTTTGGAGACTGCGAATAACTATTCTTAGTTTACCTTATAGGGCAACATACAAATTTGAACCTTTGTATAACTCTCCAACGTCATTACCAACTTCGTCGGCAAACAAATGTAATAGGTAACTAAATTTAACATTGTTTGAAGCAAAAGTTGCCATAAACTGGCAAATATTATCGCAACCCAAACACGAAGAAAATCTTCTAATAAACCGTCAGTTTTGTTGTCAGATTGGAATCAAAATTCGGTCCGGCCTCTTGATGTAACCGTTTTCGCGTAATACACATACAAACACATGAATTCATATACATTGTATTGTAACATTCGTATATATCGACGTTTGGGTTATTGTAGCATGTGTTAGTATATGTTGTATGTGAGTGACTTTATAATATCGTCCCCGAGTTTTCTAAAGTGTCGATAATTGTATCCCAATGACAAATGGTACAGTTTACTGTGGCCAGGATCCTAACTTGAAAAAGCACACAAATGTTAGTGTTGTTACACACGGTGTGTGTAACAACACTAATATTTCCTGGAAAATTCGATTATATTGGATACGTGATTTTCGAGTAACAATACTTTCCTTATACTACACTCTAGATATGGTATGCTTAGTTAGTTAGATATTGGAGTTTGGATGGACAGAATAAATAAATATATATATATATATATATATATATATATATATATATATATATATATATATATAATATTTGTTACTTTTTTCTCAGGAACATATTTGTAACGTGTCCGTATTATTATATACAAAACACTGTGTATATAATAGAGAGAATAAATCTTTATTGGGCTATCGGCCCTTGGCGTTTCCGCCTGTATGTGTATATAATATTTAATAAAATATTCTAAAAATCTGCAAAGTTAAATATTTTCTTTTTCTTATTATATTATTTTTAGCTACATAAAATAACATTCATTTTTTTAAAATTATTATGTACATAAGGTTGTTCTACAATAAAATTACAAAGAAACATCCCGAACAATGGTCGTGATGAAACGGTCATGCCAAATCATACCCGGTCCAAATAAAACGTTGTAAACAGGGTCATTAAATATTATCGTATAGCAATGCTTTACTTGTAAAACAAACAATGCTGATTAAAACATGACACATCGGTTGAACATTTATAAACATGAAACAAATGAAGTGCTAAAGTAAGCAATCGTTTGCTACCTAACCATAATTCAATATTTATCTATGCCGAAAATACAGTTACAAACGTTGCACTACTAATTTCTACTAACTGTTTCCTACGCAAATAGCGTCGCAAACATTTTCAGACATGCTAGTTAATTGTATATTGCCATTAGATATATATTCGTTATAAGTTGAAACAGACAAATTAATAACTTTTATTATTTAATTACTATTAAAATTGAAAAACAGTAATTAATATTACTTTTATATAGTTTACTCGTATTGTAATATGATAAGGACTTTTAGTAAATGACTAGGCTAATTGTAAAATGATAAATATAATCTCGCTCAATATTATATACGTTTTATAATATGCTAAATAGCACTCATTGTATGAAAGTATTCATAACATTTATTACGCTACATATAGCAGTATTCTGTAATTAAACGTCAGTTATTGATTTGATATGTTTCTTTCTGTGTTGAATATTTTCAACAATGGTATTTCATTACACTTTATTTCTAAATGCCGATAGTTGAAGATGTACAGTTTAGGCGTACTGGCCGTAGACATTTTATGTTATAGCTTATTTGCAATAGAGTCAGGACTTATGCTCTCTACTTCCTTGTATTTTTAACCCCTGATTTTTTATCTTTTTTATCTCTCCAGAATAGTAAATTTCCTGTGCAGTATCCCTATCCTAAACATCTGTTCATATTATATTGTTTTTAATAATAAATACATATTTAATAAACATTGTTTTTCCTTTGGTGTACCTCGAAAATTTCTTGATTTGGTAGGTGTACCTTGAACACGAAAAGTTTGAGGAACAATGTTCTAGCCTTTTTACCATTTCAAAGATACTTGGATATTTACATTTTTCTATTATTTATATATTACTTCCTCAACGTAGAAATTAGTTCTCATATCAATTAGTTGCCATTTTATGATCATTGCCGAGGTTTTCCTGCCAATTGGCCTAATAATGCAATGGGCAGGAAAACCGCAGAAATCCTTTTTACGAAAATATTTGTATTAGCCTGTACATCTGTTTCCTTTACAAATAAATTTTTAGTTTTGCTTTCTTCTTAATATGTTATTTGTTTGTACCCAAAGGTATGAGCAACAGTTAATTTATACTAAAAGACAAAATATATTTCCATTAAGTATTTGTTATTAAAAATCAAATTATGTTCTTATACACGAGTACGTAGGTGCTACAAACAAACATAATAATTATGAGCTTGTGCAAGTTATTACTTGCTCTGTATCAATAATGCGCCGTGAAAGTCAAAAAGGGACATATAATTACCGAAATTTATTAGTTTAACACAAAGCTATGTGCTCTAGTTTCGATTGGCGAAAACGTTTAAAATAGCACAAAATGTCTTTACAAAAGAAGATATGCAAATGGAATGAAAACCTCTCAGTACATTTGTGTATTATGTATATAACGATAGCCTAATCAACACTATTACATGTACGTTATCTTCGCCTCTCAAAGCAGTAGTATATTATCAAAATGTGCTTAAATATCGATTTACCAATTATTGCTGGTGTAGAAAATCAGCTTATATATATATATATATATATATATATATATATATATATATATATATATATATATATATTATACATAATCGCATGTGTGAACCGAGTCATCAACATTTCAATTCCAGACATAATACTAAAATGGCCATGATGAGCACTAACACATATATAGAGAAACATTAAAACGAAAAAAGACTATTATACATTGTATGTTCAGCAATACAATCATATATTTCATATCTTTCCTTGTAGCTTTCTTTTAAATATTTGTCTACAATATCTTCCGATCTGTTTGGTTTTGTGGACTGTGATCTACTAATTTAACAGGGTTTCTAGTTAGTTCTTGGGGCGATAATTGCCAATTTCCTCTTAATCGTTTAGGAGCCCCTCCAAGTGATCAGATGGGCGGATTCGTGTCATACATTTTAGTACCAGTATCTTCTTCGTTCCTTCCCTATCGGTCCTCGTCTTCCATGTAGCAAATTCTCCTATGCCGGTATTTCCACCTCTATCTCTGAGTGTATTGTCTGTTATATTTCTTAATGTTTTGTTAATTGTATATGCATGTTTTTATTTGCTTCTTTCCTCTATCGTTCCTATACCATCATTAATAGTGGTCTATGGTTGTGTTTATAACTTCGTATCTATCGAATCTGGTTAGTATGATTTGCAGCATTGATATATTAGTTTTCTATTATATCTGGCTATTTTCTTCTGTTGATTATGGTTACTTTGTGTTGCTTGTTTATATAATAATTAAATAAATGCCTGTCTAATGCACATATAAATTGTTAGCTTATTTTCTCTTCCATTCCACAGCTACTTCGCTAAATAAAAACTACAGTCGTTCGCAATATATTAGTATCTAGCCAACCTAAAGCTAAACACTTACTGCTACTCAATCTGCTTTTATAGTTCTTCTATGATTTTGCCAAATTGATGTCGAGCTTAATTAACGATACTAAATGACATGTAGAGCATCAAATGTTCACCACATGAAATGAGCCGTAATGTCTGATAACAAAATAAAAATAAAATAACGACAATAAGATAAGTATATAAATCTTTTTTTTATTAATGTAAATCTACGTTCACAGCCCAGTAGAACTGGTCCTCGGCTCACACGGCCATTTCTTACACAAGGGAGGATTCTAGCTGATAACACGTAAGATTATTGTGAGTAAACGAAACAAAACCATTTTTTGGCATAACCATTTCACACAAAAACAACAACAAAAGTAAACAAATCCAACTCAATATAATATCTAATAGTAAACTTTAATGCTCAAAATAGCAAAATTCCTCCCACTATTCTTTACGTACCCTCATCAACTTAGTTTCCCACGCGAGACTTTTGCAGTTTTCTAGGCCTTTCCCATCTTTTCTTAACCTTTCTCGCCAATCCTCCAACCACTCTACTGTCACTCGTTCACATTTGTTGCCTATTTTGACACCTCGTGTCATTCCTCTTACTGCACAGTACACATCTGTTGTGTCTTTGCCCCATGCAATTTTCCTCCCTCTCTCTTCTGAACCACATCGCGCTCTTGCCATACATACTTTGTCCTCCCTGCTCTATGTATAACCATAGTTGCACGAGCTTTCAATCAGTCTCACCTGTCATTGATGCTCCTCACCATACCTCATTTTCTCCGCGATCCCAGTTTCTAGACGACCCAATCCTCTCAACTTTTCTTCGCACCTTAGATATACCCACACCTTTCATACATCCTTCTTCTAGCGGTAGCGGTGGCAAAACGTATCTAAGTGGTAATTCTTGTGATTAGACAGAATGGCGTCCAAACAAAATAATCACTACAAAATGTGTTTTGCCACATCACCATCGCCATCGCTATCTCCTATTAGACCATATATGACACAACCGGTTTACTTCTGTGGTAAATAAGTTTAGCACAGCGCAACGTAGTTTTAATTCAAAATTGCTGCTGTCATTTTCATGTTTTATTATCCTTTTCAGAAAGAAACAATTTTAAATCTAAAAAGTGTTGCTAGTAATATAGGCATAGAGTTCTAAAAATTCTCTATAATACGATTTCTCTCCGCGCGGGCACTAAAAATTTCGAATTATACTAATGAGTTTATCCTTTCTATTAGTAATTGCTATAACCCTGTTTCTCATTAGAACATATCCAACTAATTAATGTAAATTTTATGATCCGCCAATGTATTGGGTACATAATAAGAAATGTTCCTTACCAATACGTCCCCATAAAATAATTTCAAATGATTATTAGTTTTTCAACATTTTACGGCTTCCCTATTTACTGTAATTAAAGTTTATTGAACAGCGTTGAAATCACTATGCATAAAACTGTTATGACCGCTTTGGTGTGCAGGCTGTTTGTCGTATTGTAAAAATCAGAGGAAAACGAGAATAAGCTAATCGCTTTATTGGATGCCAATTTGATAATAATTTAACATCAATATTATTTGAAATTATTAGTGGTTGATAGCGTGTTGTAAATTATACACTTTAATGGCATAATAAAGTAATAAACGATGTTGTAAATATCAGGATTTGCTTATGTTGGTTTACCGAAAGAGAGGCACTGCGTTTTGCATGCAAAAAAATGCAAACTTTTATTTTCAGAGTTTATAACTATATATTTTAGGAAAATATCATCTATAGTTTATAGTGCGAATGCATCTTAATACTAGTTAATTAAATTAGTTAAAACACGTATACGATTAGATGCAGGTCATATATGATTATTTTCAACGAATTTTAAATTCATATTTTTAATCAATAAAAACCATTTCTCCGTCCCATTTATTTTAATTGATTTCATTAAAAAAATAATTCTTAATAAAGTTGATCATCTCAAATTTACATAATTGCCAAAAGAGAAAACTCAAATAGTTAATTATTAGACCATTTTAATCTTAATCTATAATTATTTATTGTATATGCATATATATTATTTCTTAAATCGAAAATATAAAATTTAAATTTGTTTGTACTATCAAAACAGTAGCTCTCCGTAACGATTTTTTGTGGGTTAGTGATCCATAATATGCAAATGTACCAGCTTAGTATAGAGTCCCTGACCCTCACCCATTTAACCCCTTCGTTTTAAATTCGCCATCATTGCATCTACGAACTGTTTCATTTATTACACAGCAGCAGATTGCAATTGCTTTTTATTTTCCTTAACTGCACCGAGGAAATTGATCAATCAAAAATATTCACGTGTCACATATATTTTTAATCGCATAAACTGCTTTGATGATTTAATTTAATTTGCAGTATACGGGGAGGCATGAATCATGGAACACATGCACGTTCTAGGAACCGCCATAATGTCGCATTTCCTAGGCTCATATAATAATCTATTATTGCGAATGGTATTTTTTGCTTTTCACCGCAAAACGCACTATAATATTGTACATTCGTAAAGCCTGTAGTTTTCCTCGTGGCCTCATAACAGGCCTGAATATTATTATAAACTACGCATTTGTTTTTGATATTAAATAACTACGGTGCGGTTATATGAGAACAGAGAATAGCAAAGGGATCCACCCAATAATTTTCATTATTATATGTCAGAAATATGTATGTGGGCAGCATGTTCCATTCCTATTTATTATTAACATCAATTCTACTCAGTACAAATGCGACCGTCGTTTTCGGAGCGGAAAATGCATTGTACGGTTAACTGTGTATTTCAATTAAGATTTAATTTACAATTAATTTAATTACCCACTTCGGAAAGTGTTAATGCCAAATTATTTATGGTTTTTATTGCTTGTTAATGAGAGGGCCCGTTGCGTATCGGCACGCGCAAGGGGCCACAATTAAAGAACGCTAAATCATACAGCCAATTAACCGTTTTAATAAATATTTTCTTGCGACAACGTCCGACCAATTAAACTAGAATTTTAATTTCTTTAATTATAAGCATTAATTTTTATATAATTATATCTTCGAAAATAATTACATACATATATTTCTCTTATGTAAAATATACAGTGATTTATTGATGCATGATTTCATCAAGAGTAATATAAATTTCAAATATGTCATAATAAAACTCATGTTCATTAATGTGAATATTTCATTAATGCAATTATTTCAGGTTACGTAATTATCCATGTTTTTAATTATTTTAATAATTTGTTAAATTATAAATCTGAACTTTAACTCCTTTCTTCTATAAATATGTTGAATAATAAATATATGCATATGTTACGAACTTTAGTACATTTTACATAACCAGGAAATGACTTTAACTCAAAATAAGCTCATAAAATCTCTTAACGTTGTAAGGATCTATTAACATCGGACTTTTTAATACACACATATTTTCGACTGACAAGTCTGCCCCTGTTTTGAACACACGATGTAAAACAAATACCAAATTCATAGATTTTTAAATACGAAATTATAAACGGTATATATATATATATATATATATATATATATATATATATATATATATATGGATAAATATGGATAATACATAGAAATATTTTCAATGGATAGGTACTACACAATAAAAGATAACTCAAATTATTGCTGGAAATGATAAAATTTTGACTTATTTAATTAACTTCTGATCTGTTTCAATTAGTGTTATCAAGACGCCGAAGCCGTAAAACACACCTCATAAACATAAAATTGGATGGTGTGTAAATTATCATAAATTGATAAATAGTAGTAAAATTAATTTAAAAAGGAGTTTCAAATAGAATTTGATACGGAGGTGTTGGTAACTTCTTATTAACTTGAGTAGGTTCACTTATTGCGCATATGCATGGACTTATCAATATTTTCCATTAGTTATTTTATCATATTTTATTTCATGTAAAAATTATAATCACCAAAGAGGATTAGTCTGAAAGTGCGATGTGAATATGTCTACATATATTCCCAATTACGGTAGCTTAAGCTGATAACGTCATGGGGTAACTATTGACTATATTAGTATATGCGCAGATGTACTTTTCATTTATTATCTTTATTTTGCATGAATTATGAACTATTTATAAATACCGTTATACAATTTAAATGTGTCTAGTACATCTTACTTTAACATACGTATCAGATTTGTTTTTTTATATAAATAATATATTTTTAACCCAGCTCAATGTCCTAGTGGTTAGGAATTAGGCGCGTCTCGTGAATTAGGGAGCGACTATTCAAGCCCCGTTCAAGGCGAATTTTCTTTCATTTTCTTGGAGATTTTCTGTGATGTTAAGGTAATGACTGAAACAATTGGTATATCGGAGTTGGTAAACATGAACTTGTTCCAGAGAGATCTCCTCCAAAAACTAATCAACACTAAGTTATGTGAGATAATTGTTATGTGCACTGTAATGTGTTATGTTATTTCGTTATAAATTATTCGTTAGCTTTTCGAAAACGTGAAGTATATTTTCCTAAAGTGATTAGGGTTTTCCTAAAATGATGAGGATTTCCGTTAAAATTAACATCATACAATCATAATATCTGATGAGCGTCTTGAGAACTTATTAAGAATTACATATTGAAGCATAGAAATCAAAACAATCTCAAACAATGTTTTGTATTGTCTTAAATAAACAATGAATTAATGAAGTTTAAATGATTGAATTAAATTAGCTTATAGTCTATGTTATTTTTGCTCATGAACTATCAATATTTGTTAGTGTATTTCATGTGTGGTGGAACAACTCGTATTCTTCCAATGTGGCCCAGTGATATTAAAGGATGGACAACCCATCTCCATACAATAGATACAGTTCTAATAAATTATAAATATATAATGTGAAAGAGGAAATATAATCAGCCTACGGAAACATTCATATCTTGATACGAGCAATATTTCCAAAGAAAAATCCTTACTATTAATATACAAAGCTTAGTTGAATCTATAATCAGATCAGGTAAAATAAATACGGAATACATTACTTAAAAGCTCTACAGCCAGTAAACATATTTTTAAAGTGATATAGAAATATTCTAAAGCGTACCAATTTACAAACTAAAAATGATATCAGAACTCTATATCTTCTTATTCAGCAGGTAAATCATATTCTGCCTTTTGTAACCAGTTGCTGTGTGTTTGATGTCGAATGTCCTTTTTTTGGGTCTTCTTAGGCTCCTTTTTGTTTGTCTTGGTCTCCATATTGTTATTTTAGTTGTTCATCCGTTTTTAGTTTTCTTGCAACATGTCCAGCCTATTCGCACTTAGTTGCGCTACACGTCCTCTACTGGGCTCCTCATTTCTCATCCTCATCTTTCTTAATAATACCCAGCATTGCTCTCTACATCGACCTCTGTTAGATCCATAGCCTTTTGGCACTTAGTTTTGTTAAAGTAGTTGTTTCAATGCTATATGTCTTTCCTGGTAGGATGTCTCGTACACCTTTCTTTTCACAGGAGTATTGGGATGGGTTGTTTAAGATGTTTAAGCTTTCCAAATGCCGCCCACGCTAGGCCTATTCTTCTATTCAATCCCACGCCACAGTTTTAAAGATATCTTCTAGCGCCTATGGAGTGGAATGATTTCTAGAAATCTATAAATATCAACTGTAGGAGGGCCTACAAACTTCCAGATTGTATTCCGTGGTGTTCTCTATTAAAAATCTACAGTCTGTAGTTCTGTAGACTTTCCTAAACCTTGCTTGCTCGACGGGGTGGTATGAGTTGAATATATTAATAAGGCGGTTTGTTATTAATTAATCTTCTGAATAGTTTCTCTGATGGTCGGGTTAGGGCCTGACTTCCACCACCTCTTTATATTAGAGGCAATGATATTGTACGAATTTATAATGCAAGGTTGTCATTTAACCTATCGTGAGTTTGAGGCATCCCTGGAAATTAGTATAACAAGCATACATATGATATTGCATGAACATTTAGCCATGAAAAAGATTTGTTCCCGCTAGATTGCGTACAATTTAACAATCGATCAAAAAAGACTCCAGGTGCAAGGTAATGATTACAAAATACTACCGCGGTGCATCAACGAAACTTGGATTTATTGTTATGAGTACAGCAGTCGACTGTACGAGTCTTCTATATGAGCCAATTCTAACAAAAGTTGTTCGTGCTCGCAGCAATTTGAAGCAAATGGTGGCCTGTTTCTTCGGTATAAATGGTCATATGGCAACCGTGCCGTTAGAGCAATGTATAACAGTTAACCCTGTAAGATACACAAGCATTCTCCACCATTCGAACACACACAGCGGCTTAAATAACAGGCTATTTGAGCACCCAAAACGTCGAATTGATTGGTTATCTGCCGTACAGCCCTGGTTTAGCACCCAATGATTATTATTTGTTACATCAAGTGATACGTGGACAACGCTTTTCAAAGGCACAAGAAGCTGTGACTGCATTCAAGAACCTTGGTTTAGAGATACCTACTTCGGAATGTAAAAACTGCTATGCAAATTGGTTTAATCGAATGCAAACATTTGTAAATAAAGGATTTTGAAGAACAATAAAGAAGTTTCTACTCCCCAATCATTGTTTTTATTATTCATTCTCAATACATAATACAATAATCGATAGTTTTTAGGCGGTAGTTTGCGGATTATCGGTAGTCTTTTAGTAGTGTACATAGGAACTATCAAAGCTACTGCATTCAACAGTTAATGCCTGCGCTGTTGAATTAAGTTTTGTGTCAATAACTTTTGATATTTGCAATGAGACAAATCGTTTTATTAAAATACAAATGGTAGCAACGTCGCATTAAGTTAGCTATGGTTATAGTGGACAAATTTGATAGTTTTTGTAAATCTTGTTTATTTTGACCATTTCTCACGTCTCTGTTTGAATACACTTCACAATTACTTAAATAGTAAACATATCAACATATATAGGGAGATATATCGAAGGAGAAATCATTTAATTACCTTCCGATTAGCAAAGTATTAATCAGTAATTTTGACTTTACTTTACGTTTCATGATTAATACAGTCGAAATAGACTATTTTTGGAAAATGTCTGTATTTGTAAATATGTATGTCTGTGAATTTTAATCTTATCTTATCTTTATAAATCGCATTCAATATCAGATTTTCGTTTCTTTCGTAGGCATGTCCTTCAAACAAATGTTGATTAAATGGAAATTCTTACAGCCTTGGTGATTTCCACACACGTGGTAATTTCCGGAAACCAGTACAGTGCGTGATCTGCATCAATTACACTACATGTTAACATACTGGAAAATGCTTCATGTGAAAAAAACCTCTTTGTAACTAGTATATAAAAATATACTATTCTATTAAAAAATAGTCTTGCCTACGTCCGGTTAATACAGTAATGATAAATGACATCTTGTGGTACGTTTTTAAAGAAAGAATTATGCTAATAAATGTTTTACACCGTTACGTTACGTTACGTTTTAAGATTATTAAATGTACAAGTTATTTATTAATGTTGGTTTTGTAAATACTACTATATATTATTATTGTTGGTAATAGTATTCAAAAATATCAATTATATATAGAATGTTCCAAAATTTCACGGCACTATTTTAAGGACGTATTCCCGAACACAAAGTAAACATATATATATATAAATATATATAATATATATATATATATATATATATATATATATATATATATATATATACTTAAATATATAACTTAAAATTATGTATTACTGAGATATGGAGGAAGTAAAATATCAATCAAACATTTAATGTAACTGTTCAAAATGGCTCTGGTAAGTTTTATGGCATTAAGACGACCGTTGATAATTGCTGCACCTTCCACGATCCTCAACATCTTGATAATAAATCAATTTTGGACATATGTTTAGATCAACATTTTTTTTATGTTTATGGATTTTCAGGTGTATGTTTTGCAGCTGCTAGTGCAAAAATAGGAGCACAGTAGTGAAATAATAAAGAATGAAATATTAATATTATAAAACGATACCAATAAATAATTTTATAAAATTTAGCTGCGGCATGTAATATTTGCAACAAAATATTTTCGTACCATGTTGCACGGGGCTAGTAATATAGATACATAAAATAACACCAAGGTCCTTAGTTGAACTTTCTTCTCACTTCATCTTTCTTCTTAAAGCAGATGTGGGGAAAGGCGAAATAGTTTTTTATAGATAATAATTACAAAAATTTATGCCGCACAACTTTTATTAAAAAAAATCAAAACATTAAAATTAATTAATTATTAATTAACTTGGAAAGTCTGGTGTCCGCAGCAGATATTTTGCTTTCTATGAGGAGTTTTATTTTTGTACTCATGATATAAAACATCTTGTACCTATGTTTGATTTTCAATATATTTATTTTGGATAAAGCTACAAATATGGGCATTTTGCCGTTTTCGCTTTATAAGAACTAAATACACTTGTAAGTTCTTGATTCTATCATACGAAGTATGAATGGATAATGAACTATAATCGGTATACATATTTTTAATTGTTGACAGAGATACACCTCATAAATCTCCTAATAATTTTAAACCACTTTCTAAAAACTGTCTGCTTAAACAACATGCTTTAGAAAAAAAAGTTCAAAACCACTGACATATTTGTAAGAAGTAAATTTGCATTCTAATTATTTAATAAGAGTAGTTTTATGCGGAAAATTAGTTGGGAAGAACTGTTGGGAACTTGGCAAACATAAAGTTAACGGCCGGGAATTTATAGCCAAAGTAAAAAATACTTCTATCTTTATAGCTATCAGTCCGAGGGCGTTTCCAATGGTAAAGGAAGAAGCTCAGAGGATTGTAATCACCTCGTATTTACCTTAACTTCACAGAAAACCTGAAAAAGTCGCCGTCCGTTTCGTACTGAGCATTGGGGTAGTACGATAATAAGTAATTATGAATAGTTAGTAATAATTTAAATTTGTTTTGCAATCAAAAATATGCCAGAACATGAAAAATTATCTATTTATCATTTCATGTTTAAGTTTTAGGTTGAGGATTGTAAATGATTACAGGTGTTATTTGAAAATGATGCCACAAATAATCGGAATTTGGATTTTAAAAATAAGAATCACTGATAAATTAATTAATTTAGTAAATTACATAATATAACTGATAGCATAACCTTCTGTATTTGGAAAAACTCCAAATTAATAAATGAAAACAGATATTAGATTACGAATTATGTGAACGCTAGAAATTCCTGAATTTAATTGATTAATAACCGATTCTACCTGGAAATTCCAATTTAATCTTGAGTCGATGTTAAATATTTTGTACAGGAAATTGTTTTAAGATAATATATATATATATATATATATATATATATATATATATATATATATAATATATATATATATATATATATATATATATATATATATATATATTATAAAATAGGGGGCCGAGATATTCGCTTGTAGGACTAATGGATGTTAGAATATAAAATGTTGTGAATTGTTTCAATCCTTACTTGTTGAATGTTTCCTATAAGAAAATTAAATAGTAACGGCCAATGCGGTAGGGCATGTATTTTTTTAAATTAACTTACTTATTCCTTTAAGAGTAATAACATAGTACATAACTTTACAAATACATAATAGTAGTAATAGTAATAATTGTCTTCATATTATATTTATATGGATCTTGACTTGCTCCTTCTCAGTGCTGTCAGCAATCCACTGACCTGGATAGCCTGGTGTGAAGGAGTTCTTGGTCTTATTGTTGTTGGTGGTGGTTGTATTTTGTTTAGATTCACGATTAAGAGGTGTTTTCATTTTAGTTTAAATATTTTTAAGTTGGTATTGTTTTTTTACATATTTAACTAAATTATTGAAATGTTACTTTCATTTTCCAATTAATAAAATTAAGATGTTCTATAGACCCGAATGCGATTTCCCACTCTATATTAACACGCCAGTTAGATTTCCAAGTCTGGTATGTAACAGCTTATTATTGATATTGTTTTATGAGTTAATGGCATATAATTGAACACGAATTATTATCTGCATTAATAGAGGATTGTTTATAATAAAAGTATAAATAATTAAATATAATGTATAGATGGAAAACTCATGCTAATCACAGAGATTAAACTCTACTTAGTAGTTTATTTTCTGTCACCAGCTTATCCCTTGACTTTCGTTGATTGCTGATGAGATTAATAGGAGACGATTTAATATTACACAATAGGAAAAAATCTAACCAATATCTAATATACAATTGTATAGTTATAATCAATAATCGCCCTCTAGACCAGTCAGCAACCTATGACACGAGAGTCGTTTCTAGATGACACGCCAAACATTTTCAAATGTTTGATTTAGAACCCATTATATGTAAAAATGTTTTACAACATATCAACTTTTTGCTTTGATTTTGCTGGTATTCAAAATTATATATACCATGTTGAATGTAAACAATTGGTTTCTGTCTAATAAACTAAGAATGACCGGAAAACTGAACATGTGTTTTGCTTGCGTCATACTGACTTAAATAACGTGGAAACAGTTACTATATTAAATTTCTAGGTACATACATCTATAA
Organism: Lordithon lunulatus; assembly: GCA_963942505.1. Classification (NCBI taxonomy): domain Eukaryota; kingdom Metazoa; phylum Arthropoda; class Insecta; order Coleoptera; family Staphylinidae; genus Lordithon; species Lordithon lunulatus. The sequence continues at coordinate 49,245,112 of OZ012666.1, read as the reverse complement.
GAGTTTGGTCTGGGAAATCCAAACCTAATATGTATCTCAAAAATCTCGAAAAATACATATTTATTACTAAAACTTTACAACATTACATCCACAGCCATATTGAAAACAATATATTACTGTGAAATCCACTCCGTCATGGCCTATGGAATACTTAACTGGGGCCATGCAGTTTCCCCCAAAAATGTATTTAAGGCACAGCGACGTACAATACGCATAATAGCGGGTCTAAAATATCTAGGATTGTAAACAGGCATTTATTGCCCTAGGCATATTAAATACCGCTAGTGTATACGAATATGAATGTCTGGTTTATGTCAAGGCGAATATTAGCAGCTATAACCCCCATAGCAATTTGCATTCGTATCCAACACGTACAGCGTAAAACCTACGTACGATTTTGAGAAATTAAAAGTCTTAAAATACAGTAAACTTTTTAGCGATAAAATTCTTTACACTTTACCAGGGTATGTATATTAAAGATTGTAATATGGTAACTTTCAAAAACAATGCTTTGTTACTGAATCATGCACACAACATACAGACTTGATGAATTTCTAAATCTGAAACTGTAACATTTATATTATACTAAGTATCATGTTTTTTTTTCTAAATATTTCACCATATATGTTTTTTGTCCTCTGTAAATACACACATTTATATGAAGAGCAATAAATTATTATTATTTTCTAAGTTAAAATTGTATTATCATGCAATTTTTGAGCAAATTTGTGTGCGATGCATGATATGTAAAAAAGCACCCGGATGGCACGCTGTTTTGGACTATGATCCCGATTAAAAAACGAAGACGTTGTTTTTCAACTTAGTTGACTATTTAATTTACTATGTTCAACATGGAAAATATTTTTTAAATATTTGTGTTCCAAAAAGAGGTATTTCATCATTATACATCAATAGATTATACATCAATAGATATTGCTATCAATAGATATAAACTAAAAACCTGGTATATTTGTGTTCCATTTTTTTTTCCAAAAAGAGGTATTCATCATTATACATCAATAGATTTAAGATATTGCTATCAATAGATATAAACTAAAAACCTGGTACAGACCAACGGCCGGATATATTTTCTATTGCCTATTTGAATAAAAATAGAAAATATATCCGGCCGTTGGTCTGTACCCGGTTTTTAGTTTATTGCTATTGATAGTAATATCTTGAATCTATTGATGTATATAATGAGGAATACCTCTTCTTTGAAAATTAAACGGAAACAATTATGTATGGGTAGAGATTTCGTTAAATCGACTTTATGCAGCATACAACGTGGTATTGCATTTAAAATTTATATGTTATTCGTTAACGGGTATATGCATTTTTTATATTCTACCTAAATCTATTTTATTTAATCATTTGTGAATTTCAATAAAAAATCAGCCCGAGGGCTTTTTCGCTGGTAAAGAGGAGTAATTAGTCCGAATTTACCTTAACTTCACAGAAAACGGCTGAAAAGCTGGGAATATTATAACAAATTCCCTATCTTTGTACCCAAATAAGACAAGCTAGGCATCTGGAATATTTTCTTAATTATAAGCATGGTTTGTGTAATTATAATTTTAAAATCTCTAAAGACTTCGCGTTGTTAAATCGACTCATGAGAATATTATTATCAATTGAATATAAAACATTTAAGATGTTTATAATATCCTATGAGCCCAAGAGATTTTCCGCCGGGAAAGTGAGATTTTTAATCAAACGATATTTACCTTAATTTCACAGAAACCCTCTGAAAACCTGTAATGATTCGCAAAATTTCGCCCAGAACGGGATTTGAACTGACACTCCTCAATGCTCAGTAGGAGACGGACGGCCCCTCTAACCACTACGCCACTGAGCCCTATGTGAATTTCTATTTACATATATTATATTAAGTATTAACTTTTCATATTTATACTTTAACCAATTAAAGAAATGTGTAATTATAATTTTAAAATCTCTCAAGAGTTGTTTATAAGAGCCCAAGCGATTTTCCGGCGGTAAAGTAAGAGTTTTAAGGGGTTATATACCTTTATGTGCGGTAAAATTGAGGAATATTTGAATTTTTGTAATGTATGTAGCAATAATTTTTTTACATCAAAATTATAATTTATTAATAGTACGTTTTTTAGTGAAAAAAATAAGTATTAGGTTATTTAAAAAAGTTCATAATTGGCGGAGTTATAGCCCTTTCCCCGAAACCCTCTTTTTTTGATGACGCTTGCGGTGATCATCATGTAAGTCCAGCAGGTAAACAGAAATCATAAAACCCAATAAATTTCACTAGTATAGGGACCTTCCTAGTACTTGAACGATTATTTAAATAAAAATTTTGTTTTTTCAGCACACGGGAACGTTTTCCCCAAAATCTCAATGTTTTGAGCTCTAAAAATTTTATTAAAAAATTCTTATTTGCAAAATAAAAATTTATGCATAAAAAAGGAATCGTTCACGGACTGACAACATTAATTAAAAACAATTTTAAAAAAAATGAAGAAGATCGATCAAACAGTTTTTCGGCAATCGTGATCACGGCAAAGGCACTTTTTGGAAAACACCATTTCGAGATAATCGAGTTAGCGTGTAATTTTGTTTAGGGAACCCATACTGCCATACCCGCTTCGAAACGCTGTAACCTTCGATCTATTGCTCGGATTTCCATGAAAATTTCGTAAAATGTTCTCAAAGAGTTTTACTTTTAGATAAAGCAATAAAAAAAAATCGAGTTTTTTTAAGAAAATAAAGGTATATAACCCCTTAATACACTAGTATTCAGTACGAGACGCATTTCGCCTGTACAGAATAGCTTGGCGATTTAAATTTTGTTAAATTAAATGTTTTATTTAGCTATTAATTTCATATTTGTAGTAATTACAGTTAATAATAATTCTATTTTAACACACTCTCCTAGAGCATAACTAATATATAACCATCTATATAAAGATCATAATTAAATTTTGTATACTAATTATCATTTGCTGACTTGTGTATGAATATATTTTGCATATTGACACTAATACTATTACACAACAAATACAAATCGGTATGTAGGTAATATAAAAAATACATGTAGCATTTTAGAATAAACTGGTATTGATAAAATATAAAAGTTTGATCGTCCAAACGCCTATGATATTTGATTAAATTTTAAATAAGTTTTACAGCTTATCATGCAAACTGTAACAATCGCTATATTTACAACTGTAATAAGTTGACAATCATTTCACTGTATTCAATGTATATCGAACCTCCAATTGATTATTAAATTACCTACTACTACAGTATTATAAATTCATCTTTTGTTATCTTTTTAATATAAAGTAAATAATCGATAAACGTAACTGTTATAAACACAACATTCCCTATTAGTAACTCTCTTTACGCGCAACTGTTTTAAATTCATATTTCATTCTATGGCATTTGCTAAATCAAGTCAACATCAAGTGCTTATATTATCTCCTATCGTAACAAATTGACGAAAAACAATTATGTATGAATAAAGAAGGTGATATATTAAATTACAAGAAAAAGCCAGTGATATTTTTAAAATGTGCAAAATAAATACAAGCTCGGTTTCCCGCATTTAGAATATAAAGGAAATTTATTTTTTTGCACAAATGTTGAAAAAGCTATCAAAGTAAAACGAATAATAAAAGTAATTTTTGCTATCAATTCGATAATAGCAACATTCGTTAATGGCAACTTTGTTGGACAAATAGAAGTGGCCCGGTTTACCGAATGTTTACTTTATTGCATTGTAAACTATTTATTTTTATTATATCTATGTTTGTTTGATGTAAGGCGCTTCGCCGTATTAGGGCATGTATTAAATAATAATATTAAAAAATAATATGCTGGCTATAAAAGAGCCTTCTACATACATGTCATGTGTTAATTTCACTAACATATACTAATTATTTCTACTAGTCTACCAAAATATTAATTAGTAATTTTATCATAAAGGTAAGTAAACGATTATCGAGTTAAATTAAATTACTATGATTTACACCTTTTATATATTTTATGTCGATGTGCAGTGGTTAGCACCTCAGTTTCAGTTAGGACCCCCGCAGGGTCGGTACCATTTGTCGTTGGGATACAATTTTGAAAACTCTACGACGATTTTCTACTTCAGAAAATCGTCCCAGGGTTAGGGGCCTAGCACTCACATACACATACATTAAACACGGCCGAAGGACCCGAAGGTCGATAGCCAGTTACAGAATTGCAACAAATACAGTAATACAGTAATACTACTATACTTTACATAATTAAATATAAATTATAATAATAATAATAAGTACTCGTTCAATCGGACTAATGTAATAAGTAACTAGTAAGCAGTTAGTAAAATAATCTCATAATATCTGACTATTAATGATAGACTCACGCCAATGCGTTTCTTATGACGTGGATTGTAAAATTGTAATGAGCTTTTAGTAAACACAAATTATTAGCACTTTGTTGTTGAATCAATAGATTATATTGTAAGAATTGAAGACCATACTTCGTAGTTATATACAAATTATGTTCTACCATTCTTACGAAACAAGTTTCAGAAACAACACAAACGTTTTTTTTATTACTTTAATAAATTGTATGCATTTCCATAGCCTAGTTTTTATTTACACACTTCGCGTTAATATCTTATTATCTATACACCATAGCATTAAGAAAATGAGATTTGTATTGAATAATATTGAGACAAGAAAATAATTTGCTACCTAAGAAAGTACATTATTAGCATGCGTGTTACAATTTATTACACCTCTGGTTTAAAGCGCGGCAATTATTCCTTCCCGTGCGGAGCTTTTTCTCAGTCGATCTCGCAGGACAGATGAATTCCACGCGGTGCGCGCCGGTAAAACCTGTTGTATCCTCCCTGATGAATTTTGGAAGATCCAAGAGCACGGTATGAAGTTCCTACAAGTTTTAAATACGTAGGAACTCTATACCTCGCTAGTGGTCAACCACAAAAATGGTAAAATACAAGCTGGACCGGTCTTCTCTCCTCAAAAGCCTGATATGAAGTGAAGGCTGCCGGGTTGGGACGTCTGGCTGCGGCCATTTGCCCGATAAACTCAGTCTCGGGCTGCACCGTTAAAAAATAAAACCACACGTGCACAACACAACTCAACTCACGTTATTTTTTTTAATACATTGCCTGTTTTGTGCTGTTTAAAGTTTAATACATGTTGCGTACCGGCTGGGATGGCCTGGGATCTGGCAAGTCACGTTCACTAATGTCATCCCTTTTTTGATTTTGAGACAATGAGTCGAAATTGCCGGGTGTGTAAGCCGATACGACATGAATAAAAGATTCGACCTTTGAGTGCAGCGATGGCCGAAAGGTTGGAGCGCAATGGGGGAGCGATAAATTGATGCCGCGGAGGTCAAAATTTTATTTGATTTGCTGCGTCGGAGCATATGGTCGCATAAACGTTACTATCTGTTTGTGCGTCCGTAGACGGCACAACCACGCGATAAAAACGTATCGCGTAGATAACGTTTATCGCTATTTAAACAGCCATTATTGTGGCCGTGTTTAATATAAAACGGCGAAGAATAAAAAAATACAAGATCATTCCATTTCCCTCTTGCGATAAACGATTATCGGTTGGAATGGTATCGGTAATTTGTATTTTCCGCGGAACATGTTCCAACTGCCACATCCTGAGCTAACGCGTGCGTCGCCGGCCATGATGGATGGGTGACGTCACCACATGAGTTGCTAAGCTTTAGCAAGGGGGAGATATGTCGCCAATTAGCTAACCTTGGCCCTCGATCATTGCACAAATCCTCCCCCGAAATAGAGAGTACGCACCATTTTGATTGCGAAATCTCTATAGGGTTCCTAATCCGCTGCCAGATTACGAAGCGCACATGTATCCTTGTGTTTATTAATAATTTTATGATGATTATTTTAGTCCAATTAAAACAACACGCAGCTACTATTAATTATGAATACGCACGTATACAAGAAGAATTTTGTGCCGGGACTAAATACCTCAACACGGTCAAAAGAGGTATACTTTGTAAACATCCGCCCGAGTCGCGTTTGATAAAATAATTATTGGCCATCGATACGAAGCGCAAGTCGGTAATTAACACGCCGACGTGGTGAAGTTTAAAAATAGCGGTGATTGAAAACAGGATATGTTAATTCGCGGCACCGGCACTATTCGAAAAAAGGTTGGAATTCAATTCCAAGGCTACGCTATCGCCGTAAATTCTAATCCATTAATAATAACCCTCGCCCGATGTTCTTCCACACACTCACTAAATTGTTGATCCTAACGAATTTATGATGGTGCGGTCACGAAAACGTGATTCCATCCTCCGCGCTACCTGCGATAGTACGGATAGAACAGCTCCTGCACCATAATTGGCGCCATTAAACTATTAAACGCAATCTATAAAACATTCTCTTTTCCGCACGGCTAATAGTTGCTACTTGCGATTCTCGATAAATACTATGACAAAACACGAAAGCCACCGTTTACTCCAAAGGCACATAAATGACACACCGGAAACCGAACAGACGTGATTCAAGTCAATTCGTTTCCTTCGATTGTCCGTTTGGAATTATAGAATCACTCCGCGAAAATAATGTGTACAGTGAGCGTACGCTGCAATGATCGACTGTAAACTGAGAGTCTTCCAATTTCCTCAAGATGATGTTGTGAGGAAGGAGGGGGCCCTCTTACCTCACCGCTTAATGATCGGGGTCAAGATTATTTTTACCGCCTTTGCATAATACCTTTTTTTCACTCTACCCTTCCAACCCTTTACCTAGCCCAAAAAAGTGGCACCCTTTGCATCTCAAAGGCCGTATGTAAATATTCCCATGGCCTTCGAGGTAAAAAAAATATCAATTTTTCACCCGTCCCGACCTAACCCGTTCGCTTTAAATGCCATTAATGGTTATATATTTGAATTTTATGGTAAATATTTAACGAATTCCGAACAAAGATTTCTTTATGGGGCGAAGTGCAGAGGTTGGAAACATCAAAGGGTCCCTTTTTGTGCTCGCCAGCCTTTTTATTTTTTACTACCGCCGGCGGAATATTTTCTTAATTAACGTTGTTTATAAGCCATAATTGCGCTAATCGGCAGGGCGGGGATACCGGTTGGTTGCGATTTGCGGCGCGGAATTTATTTTGAGAAACAGTGTCACACGCGCTCCACCACCACCTGCCGGCACTACCTGACATTGCTAATCTGGCGAAAATTTCCGTGCAAACGTCCATTCGTAACGCATGAAACCAGTAATTATGTGACTAGAATGGTATTAGGTCTTTTTTTAAAAAAGCACTCGAGCACAAGGAACATATTTAACGAGCAGGAAAGGTGTATTAATAAAATTGGTCTTAAAGAATAATGATGGTGTTTACACGACAGTATGGGGTGCCAAATTGGGCCAGTTAAATATGATAGTATCTACTAATATCAGTGGTTTTGTAGTTTTTTGTTGTTGATAATATCTTTTAATTTACATTAAAATTATATAATTATAAGTTATTTAATTTATATGTTATATAATCAATCTAATGAAATTTACTGTACTGGTTGACTATAGAAATGGACTCAACAGGCGACTGTATAGCATTAACTAGCTACAGAATGTATTTATAATGAAATAAATATAAACCTTTTAGACCTATTACTTGTTTATCTTCATCCATTCTACTCTGTAATATATGATACGATTATATTTGTAAACGTTCATTTAGTAATAATTATTTAAAATCAGTCTATTCCAATGAAGTTAAAGTTTAAATTGTTAATTATATTGTGCTACATCTTATGAGTATTTGTAAATATAAATACTAAATAGTACCACTCATAGACTGTACATGTAAATTAAAATTAACAACCATAAATGATATAAAATTATGAATTACAGTCGATTATTTTTAACGTCACCAGTAAGTACATAATTGCCCATTATAATTTGAAATTGCCTACATAGTTATACAATAGTTACTACTTGTACGTGATAATAAATTCCATAATATTTACTGTTTGCGTCAATTGGTACTTATTTTTTGCAACCTGTAATAACAAGCCATGATACACTGTAAATATGAGGAACTTAAATATATGTGCAATTAATGAATTTACTGATCAATCAATTTTAATGTAGGACTATATTAGACAACTGTTGTAATATATATATTTTCTTCCTTGTACAGAATCAATTACGTATGCATGTTTTCACCAATCCTGTTTTGATTTTATATGAATTCCCTATCAGCAAACCATTCACATCTAAGCTACCCTCTATCACCCCCCACACATGTTTTCAGCAAATAAAAATGTATTAACGCCGCCATTGCTGACGGCGTGCCGTAATAATTTATTGAATCAACAAAGCGCGTGTCGCTATTAAAAAAAACTCAGTGGATTATTGCCTTAATCCTTTCTATTATAACACAAATGAGCCAAACTTCGGTCTTTAACACCAAGGAATTAGTCATCGGCCGCGCTCCATCTGTTTTTAATCGATGGCGATTTTTTTCACGATTAAGTTCTCGACCGGCATCCGCCCTTTGTCTGCATGGGGGTGACTACAGGGGACGCTCGTAATGGCGACCGTAAAGAACCACCCACGGCGATCAACACGAGATTTATTTGATGGAAATTAGCTCAGTTACCTGCGAGCGGATGGGGTTTAGACGACGGTTAATTAAAGTTAACGGATAGGGCTATGCGAGTTGAAAAATATCTTGTTTTCACCGGAGAAGGTTCATTCGAGTACATATTGCAAAACAGTTTCCATTTGCATTAAAATTGACTATTACATCTACCAAAACAGACTTTAGAATCTTGATATGATGCCAAAAGGCAATGTACCATTATTTCTCAAACCTTATTATATCTAATGGACTTGTTTACTTCTTCAAACTGTTGCTCTATTCAAATATATTATCTTTAATTAACGTGTCTTTGTGTGGTGCATTATTAGCGCTTGCAGAAAACGAAACAATAATAATTGAACCATAAGTCACTCGATATAGTTACAAAGATTACAGCGATAGGCGCCTTTTATATGGACAGAGCCCAGTTGTAAATAAGCAGATAAGACTTGGAGTAGAATCAGAGACACAGATATAACATGCGATGTGTTGAAGAGATCGCGATAACCCCGCGAGTTCAGAGCTTTTCAATTTTTTTTCACCCACTTCTAAAAAGGGAATAGTAACGGCAGTCCCGCGACGCTCGTAACTCACCGCGCCAAGCTATTCGTGCTTTTTGTGTTTTCGCGAAACTACAAAATAGATAAAATTAATAGTCGCAGTGGTCAGCACACCACCCAATAAACCTTATTTATAGCCCCTGCGAGGCGTGTCAGGACGTGAAGCGGAAAAAATGCATTTAAAACGAAAATCGCGTTGCGATACCCATCTTGATGTCTTCTTTTCGGTTCACACGGACATATTCCATTCCGCGTTGAATATGTATATTTTACTGTTGGCCCGGGATGCATAAATCAATGCGCCTCTATTCTCTCCGACTTTAATCCAGGTAATGACGTACACGATTTATGGAACACTTGCGTACGTGAAAGGATTGCCCGACTTCAGGTAGCCGTGAGACTGTCCCGAAATCTACATATGCGCCCCTTCGCCGTGTAATCCTTTCCATGCAAATTATTAATGGTCCTGAAATCGGCACCGTCACCGGATCATTTATTTGAACTGGGCTCGTTTTTTATTTTATTTTACGCCGTGTTTGCGCAGAGTAATCGCGCGGCAAAACGGGCTTTATCGGGGCGGCGGCCTTGAGAACCGGCGGGCAGATATTTTAACGTGTTTGCAGCGGGGTTTGTAATTTATATAATTACCACTGCATGGGGCACGAATGTACATGTTTCCTTCCAATGCGTTTTGCAGTTGACGACGAGCAAATGCCAGAAAATGGCAAATTGAACGCCAATCAAGCTAAACGCTTGGTAACCGCAGGCCACAAAATGGCAACGTAGTTATTGTATTGAGTATTGATTGGCAGCAGTCTTTTTCATTTAAAAAAACTGATTGAATTAATGGACTGTTATGATTATTCCTTCTAAAACTGGAATCCATTAAATATATGGAATTTATTGATTTAAATCATGTTGGAAACCAATTACATATTTAATTAAAATATTAAATAGATATTGTCTTGTATAAGACGTACAATCGCTTAAAAACCGCCGTTTTCTTTTTCAATGTTCTATGTTCTAATGTTAAATTGACATTATATTTAATATATTATTATTATATATTTAAATATGAATGAAATGTATTGCTTATTACCGCTATGTATATAACTTGATATAAAGATAAAATATAACTACTATATGACTATTCGGGTATTAACCAATTGTTAGTGATGTATGTTGTATGTTTATCAATAATTTGTACTTCTGATTTACATGGTATCTGATTACGTCGTTATAAAGTTTTGTAATTTAATTGTTTTCAATTCATAGCGAGGATCATTTTCACATAATTCTGTTAATTACTATACATGTTTTAGATACTTAATCTTAATATTAATCATAGCAATAAATTAAATTCCAAATTATATCGTGCACTGTCACACAATTTTATGTTTATATGATTATTTGTCAACAGTTTGTATATCAATTTAAGCCTCTTAATAAATGTCAAACTAATCTATCAAAAGCAATCACTTCAAGTCGCACTTGAAATAAAAACGTTAAAAGCCATATGGATGTTCTAATTAATCTTTATCATTGACTATATCTGCATTTATCTTTTTTTTTGTAATTTGTGCTGTCTTAAAATAGCACTTGAGATCGTGGTTACATAAAACAATATTCAATCACTGCGCAAAACTTTGGTCATAATTAAAAATAATCATGTTGCGAGCTATATTTAACCGGTGACAGATTTGCAGCAAAGTATTATATAAATGTGTGTTCTAAGTATCTGATATCGCATAGTTTTAAAGTACAAGTACACTTGAGAAGTTCAGACAAGTTCGGAGTCAATCTTGTATAACTTCCTGTAGGACGAAGGACTACAACGATCATTTAGAATGACGCAAGTTAAATAATTCTGTTTATATTCAATAATAGAAATTAATGTGCATTTCTTCGTTTGGGGTGCATTTAACTTGATTATTTTCTATAGATTGGATGGAAATTATAATTTTGTATAGAATTTTAAATTAAAATCATAATATTGTTTCTAGTTCTGCAAAATTTTGTCTACTAGCCAGGAGAGAGTTCATAGAAGACACGCCGGAGACCACAAAAGCTCTACAGAGTGCTGTGGGTCCTGGAAGACCACCCGTTTTTAATCTAATTTGCAAAATTCAAAGTCCCTGCACATATAAAATAAATAATTAAAATAGAATATATTAATAATTTAGAGTCGAAAAGAAAAATATTACGATGTGTTTTGTAAATATAAGGACAAATGTTTTCACAAAAACCAGGCCTTTCTCTATAACTTTGTGTAGGATGTAACAGATATCCATTTAGGATCCCGCATGTTATATATTAACTACATTTTAATTTCCCACATTTTATATAATTCTTAAATGGATAATTGTTGATGTATAGTTTTTGCTAAAAGCTCAATACAAGTCGCATCATAAGACACGTTTGGGATCACTATACGTGTCTTATAACTCATATAACTATATAAGAAATAACTGAATAATTATAATTATTAGAATAGTGTCATATGGAGAAAATATTTGTTTATCTTGTTCAGTTATAATTCCTTTTTCTTTCTCCTTTCTCTACTTTGTGTATGTTATAACTTATCACCATTTAGGATGATATTTTATATTTTTCTATTTAGCATAATTATTCTTCATATTTTAATGTATTTTGATTCTTTTTTTGTAAATTAATTTTGAATAGTTACTAATTTATCAATGTATCAAATAAATAAATGTAAATACAAAACATATTAGACAATTTTATAAATTAAATTTCTTTACATCAGTCTAATATAGAGAAAATTATATGAAAATGTATGACAATGCCGAAAAAAAACTTCGCAAGTCTTTTCTACACCTCTTTCTCTTTCTAATGCAAGTTATGACCATTTAGGATGACACACATGATATTATTCTATTTAATAATTAATATATTGGTTTTATACATATTTTTAATATATAATTGTACATTAATATTTTCTTTTTTCTCAATAAACTATCTGCTATTCATTGCCGGCAACAAGTTTTCAATGGATTTTTGAGTTACGCGGATAGATAACACATTTACTGTGCATTTTTGAATTTTTTTAACAATCAGAATTATCGTAATAATATTAAATACTCGGGGACCATTTTATCAAGTAACAAGTCCTAATACACACACATCCACATACACTAACACATGGCAGTAGGATCATAGAAGGCCGATAGCCATTTACAGAACAAAACAAAACAAATACAGTAACTAGTACTACGATTAAATAATGAACATTATTATTATATATTTGATGGCTTCGTATTTAATCACTTTGTAATTAGTAGTAGCTAAATCAAATTAGATATGGAAAATATCTTTATGTACATTTTTCAATCAGTCTGGCTTAGCAAATGCTATAACATTATAGTTTTATTAAAATGAAATAGTGAATGACTATACTTATATATACTTATATTAAATATATTTGTAATAAGTATTATTTTGATTAATTAAATTATTATATTTCTACGTATCTTTGATCGTAGATTCATTTTCAGATTTATGTAAATATACTCTACTCAATGCTAAACTCTACGTACTCTATACATAGGAAGAACAAGAGAGTTTAAGGTTGGTATGCACAGTAATACAAGACTACTTCAGGCCCGAGCAGACGATACCATTTGTCATTGAGATGTAATTAGACAACTCTGGGACGATTTTCTAAAGTAACAAGTCCTAACACTTATACTACAGCCTTACACTATACTAACACCCTACACATACACTAAATATGGAATCTTATAATATTAGTATTTAGCTATTTGGCTGTATTTGTAACTGGCTATCGTTCCTTCTGCCGTGTGTTAACCACTTCTTCGGAAGGGGCCGCTTTTACCGTCATTTGTACGTCACAAAAATAGTTGTATATAGGTGAATATGGTTTCTCATAGAGTAATACGTCAACGTAATTCAAAACGACAATGAATTACGATGAAAAATTGAGTTATTCAATTATATATACTTAAAATAATGTTTGTGATGTGTAAATGAACGACAACAAATGATGAACAGCGGGCTCTTCCGAGGAAACCCGTGCTTAATACACTTGCGAGAAGCACATGAAAGCTGATAGCCAGTTACAAATACAGTCAAATAACTAAATACTATTAATACAAGATTCTGTAAAATAATTATTCACAAACAACATAATACTACACTCTGTATATATATAGCAATAATCAAAAATCACAATTTATAATAAATAAGTAATAATCGAATACATAAAATACATAAACATATAAAGATCCGATTCTTTACACATTTAGTTCAGTAACCTTTTTGTTATAAAGTAAAAATAATTCACAAAAATCTAACACAAAATTTACACTTGAAAATAAAATTACATTTGTTGTACAACTCAAACATGTTACATTACATTTGCAGATTGATAAGTTGTGTAAATAATTACCTAATTTTTAATAAATAATGGTAATCTACATGTAACATGCGAGTAGGCTAAAATGTCTAGGCGGAAATACGAAGGGCCGGTAGCCTAATAAAGATTGAATTCTCTTTCTGTAAAATGTTGATTTATATCAAGAATTCATTATTTATTTTATTTTGACTCTTCTTTAGCATACAAATTAATATAAGATATTTTAATTACGCATAATTTAACAGTAAAATGTTTGAAAATAATTACAAACTTTACCATCAAATAACTTTACAAGGACCTACCGAGTAACGTTGAGAGCCCGTTTAAAACAATACGTAATCCCGATTCTTTGATTTTGCATGAATACATATTTTATCCATACTCCATCGCATGATATAAATAATACCATGTACCACAATATTTGTATATTTCTCTTTCCTTTATTGTAGTATAAGTATGTTTATTATTGTTATAATTTACTTGCAGATGAAAGAGTATTAAGTGATATATATCTACATATAGTAATACATCATAAAAGATATTGTTATTATTTATATTATTTACTTAAAATTAATCAGCCAAGCGCAAGTATTTTTGTAAAAATAGTAGCATAATCCCTAAGATTTTCACTTAATTGTGTTCCTTCAAGCCACAACGCTACCAAGCCACAAATCTGGTGGCAAGGATACGGGGAAGAACACTAGTTTTATTAGAAATTCGAATAATTCGTTTGTATACTTGCAGAATAAATATATCTTTAATTAAAAAAATTATTCTGAAATTTATAACGAGCTTGCTTTTATCAAATATAATTTACCTACTTTATTAATCAACATGGCGTCATACATTTCTATAAAAATTTAGATTGCTTAGCAACATACTCACAATTGTCACATAATTTTGGTCGCTGCGAGAACGAAATATATACCTTGTAAATTCAAAAGAAAATATTTTACTTAATTTTGCAGCAAGTTTTTCTTATAACCGTAAATAGTCAACAAAATAACACAATTATTATTGTTGGGAATCAAATATTACAATTCTGCTGCATTCTACTATTGGCGAACATCCGCAAAGTAGTTATTTTTGTAGTAGTAAAGTATTATAATTGTATAGAACATGAGTAATATTATAAAAATTTTAATGGTAGCAAGTAAGTTTCCGATGATTGAAGTTTATCTGTTTGAAATAAAGAACTCCATTATACTTATTGTTATATTATGGCGTTATGCCTGATATTTTCTCGATTTTAAGGATAATCGGTCTAAAATAATATTTAACGGGCAATTTTATGCCATGAACTAATTCAATATGTTCTTACGCTATTCATAATAAGTTAAAATGTCTAGTTGCACTAAATGCTTATATACAATATGTTTCGGATAATTTTTATTTTAAAACATTTGACTTTAAACTTACTTTGGAAATATTAAAAAAGAAACAGTTTATGATTACTTGTAGTATTAGTTTATATATCAAATAATATTAAAATCTTAACAAAAATCCCCTGCAACTAATCATATATGTGTGTTTATCAAATGCGGTGGCTAGAAAATTAAATATATTTGTATTCGTCAAATATAAATTTTAGATTGAATTAAAAAGGATTATTTTTTAAATTCCAGCAAATAAGAAACTTAAAATTACAATCATCACAAAAATCCCCCGCACTAATATACTTTTGTTTATCAAATACTTATGTATTTACGAATATTTCAAATGGCAGTAGTATAGTATATAGTATGATACATATATCTAAAACTAAAAAAAGTTTGATAATAACAACACTTATACGTGTACAATCGTCGTGATTGAAACATAGTTTATGGGATAAAATATTTCTATTGTATATACTATAAAATGTTCACGATTGCATCATAATCTATGATGTAAACTATTTTAATTTTACATACCATGAACGTGCTTTAATTATAGAAAGAAAGCAATAAATGACATAAAAAACTATTGTGATAAATTTTAACTAGTATTTTCGTAAAGTAATATTCCCTTGAAAGTTATTTGTGAACACCCGAGTGTAATATTTCACTTTGCCAAGCATTTGCGGAAGCAGCACGCCCTTGAAAGCCGAACCCCCGTCAAGTAGTTGTAATTCAATTTTTCTGTTAAAAGGCCAACAATGGAATTAGCCATAGTTTGGCAAATCCCCCGGTAAGTAGTTGCCTTTTAATCATTCAATACCTTTTTATCACATTAAAATCTCTTAAATATCTGGCCTGGAGAGACGAAAAAGGTTCCGGCCGCATTCTTGCCGAAGGGAGAGCACGCGGCCGTTTCCTTTTCTCAATGACAAGAGCGGCAGGTATTTTTTTTCATCCGCAATAAAAGGGCATTGTGCCGCGGCCGCCCCATTCCGCCTTTAACTTTTCTCTGCGGTCGCCGTCGGATAATGGCATTGTTGAGCGTACAACCGAGTGCCGCCGTCGTTTACGGTAAACACGGATAATATTGCGTTTAGTTTCGAAGAATGGGCGCGTGTGCGATTATGTGGTTTCACCATTGTGACCGTAATTGGATGTTTTCGGGGAAAAAACTGTTGCGACGTGATTGGGAGCGCAACCGCCGCTGCGTACGTGGCGCGATTAGCATTCGGTAAAATGTAGTTTAATTGCTTTAAATAAATTGTTGGTCCACTTACATCGACAACTGGAGCCTACTTATTTTTTCTTGAAGTCGTGCGAACTTTTGTTTAATTTCGAACAAGTCACCACACACCACTTAAGTTTTCCTTAAACTGGGTTTAATTGGTTTCTGGTTTAAATCACCACAAATGTTTGATGGCCCTCTCCGCGCTATCACCACACACATACTCAAGCCCAAATGCATGTGTATGTGTGAGAGTGTTGGAGTCTTGTGAAGGCTCAGGTAGACTGTGAGTGTGCGAGCTGTTGCCCGCGTCAGGTGGAGGGCTGTACAAGTGAAGTCTTCGGAAGCGCACTGAGCACTAACCGCGAGTAGGGAAACTATCCGAGTCTTGACTCGCGGTCCGCGGCGTCTACGCGGGCTTGCGCGTCAAGACGGTGGTGGGGGCAAGACGTCGCCGGAGGGGAGCTGCATCTGTGTAAAGAAATAGTAAGAACGGTTAGAAAGAAAGAAAAAACAGACATAACTCAAACAGACAGAGCCAACGCGTACGGAACGATCTTTTTAAATTTCTTGTTGGGGGGAACTTGCGTGCGTGAGTCGCATGCCGCTTCCAACATCAACACTTTCAATATCATGAAAAATTACGTACAATACGAAAAATACATGTTTTTAATATTTTATTTTGCAACTTAAATTTTTAACGAGGTAAAAATATGTTTTCACCCAACTTATATAAAATTCGTGAATATAACTTTAGCTATTTTCGTGGCATCACTAAATAAATAACATTAGTCGTGCCCACGTTTTATAAAATGAAGTTTATTCTATGAAATATAATAAAATCACATCAATTACCTTTTATGCATATTTTTTTGTGGTAATTAAAATTACAGCCCGTCGCTCAGCCACACTAAATTTTCTCAGCGCATGAAAATCCATCCAGACTTTTCCACTCAAGTCTAACTCATTTCCAATGGTACCAAACCGAGGTCTATTGAGCACTGAAGTCGGACGGGGATCAAGTGCACATTTCCCTCCACCGCGACGTCGCGAACTTCCGTCATGCGCGTAGCCGCTCCGCCCCGACGCATAATGCACTATACATTTTTCAAACTCCGCCTCGGTGGAATAGCCCCGTGGTGCTGGTAAAAAAATAGCGGATTCTTTTAAAAACCACGCCTAGCGCCGCGAACGGATCGAGGGGAGTACGACGCGTGGTGGGGGAGATGCACAACAGCTACCAGGCCGGTCGAATGATACACGTGGCGACCCTTCGTGGCGGGTAGTTGAACTGTAACTGCGCCCGAAGCGTCTGACACGGTTCCAGTTGCTGGTAATGGTGGCGCTGCGCCTTGTTGCTTTTCGGCAGATGCTGACATCTGCAGGAATCAAATCCTGCGAGCATTTCGTCTGGAAAAAAGGATTGATAATTTAAAAATCCAACATGCTACAACATATGTTAAAAATTCTATAAATTATAAATTTACATACAAATAAAATAACGGTAACTATAATCTATAATAAATTAAATAATTAAAAACTTTAATGAAACATAAAACATATTAGAATATTACTAAATTTAGTGTATTTTCAAGTATGTATGTAATTTTTACTTTATCGTACCAAGTATGGATGTATGTCCATCGTTCGTTGTCTGTGTCAAAAAATGTGATATTATACTATGTTTTATAAGTAACTAGCAGTAAATAGATATATTATTACTATTATTAAATGTGGTACATTTTACAACAAAATGGAAAAAAATTGGGTATGGTAATACCACGTCACTTACGAAAATAAAAAACAAAAATATTATTAATTTAGTATTTTACAATAATGAAATAAAATTTCCTACAGATATGATACCTCATCTGTGTCTATTATTGAAAATATATATTCGATTTAAACTATGGAGAATAGCTATAAAATTAAATAATTTAGAATTAAAAAGTAGGGATCGGTTTGTGAAAATATTATATTAAAAAATCTTTATAGGGCTATCAGCTGTTCGGCTTTTTCGGACAAAGGACAAGCTCAGAGGAGTTTAATGGCTGGTATTTACCTTAACTTTACAGAAAACCTGTGAAAGGTGATTTTAAAAAAAAGTCCCTCTGATTGAGACGGACGACGCCTCTTAACGGTGAAAATACCACATTTGTTCTAAAAAAATCGATTTATTTTAATGTGTGTTATATTATTATTATGACACGTATAATAAAGTAGTGTACACTGGCCATATCTATTATTTTTCTTGCGTTTGAATTGAATTCAACAAATTCAGATTAGTTATTGTAGATCACATTGTTCACTATTTGCATCAGTATTATGTTTTTTAATGAACATTTCCCTTATATATATAGAATTTTTCGATGGGATTTATCGTCATTCAAGGCTAAAAAACTTATTCTAATATTTATATCCCACCGCAAGAAACAGGGCGGTAATCCTTATTTTATTATGAAATAAACTATTTTGTTGCATAAAGAAATTATTGTAAATTTGTATGCCTTGAGTAAAATCACAAAACTATGTCTGCCATATTTCTATAGAATTTTTATAGAGAGAGAATCGATCTTTTTTAAGGCTAGAACCCAAATGCCTTTCTGCTACAATATTTGTTTATGGTAGTAGTTTATTAATTTGTTACAATTACTATCGGCCTTGGGGGGTCTTTTCGCCGTGTAAGTGTATGTGTATGTGAGTACTAGTATGTGTATGTGGACTAGTTACTCCAGAAAATCGTCCTCGAGTTTTCTAAAGTATCGTTAATTGTATCCCAACGACACATGGTACTGACTACACAGGCCGATTTGAGCCCGGTCCGCCCGTTTGTTAAGCGAGGGAACTAACCACTGCACTGCATCGGCATGTATATTTACGTAGATTCTGATACAACATGAAACTTTCGACATTTACATTTTTCGTTCACAGGGTGCACAGAATGCAGAACCCATATTATTATTTTGGACACAATAAATATTACTAATTAACCAACTTACGTTGCTCTTACTTAGAGCATGATCTATTTATAATCAATTAAAGCAACCATGAGATATGACGTAGAATCAGAATACAGTGGAGTTCGGGCAATATAAACTTCATTCGATCGCATTGAATAAAAATTCTATGAATTAATGCCGTACATTCAGGACAAGGCCTGAGGGAATAACAGTTAAACAGCTACCTACAATATTCGAACAATGAGACTAGATGAATACAGAGAAAGACTAGATGAAGAACTGCAACATATACAATATGACAACTTAGGCCTATGCGAAACCAAACAAGAGGGAGAGAAAACCATCACCTTAAAATGGGACACCTGTTGTACCAAAGTAACACCAACAGAAATCGCCATACACGAGAACTGGCAATATTTGTAATTAAGAGACTAAACCACCGAGTAGTGCAGGCATTAAAACCTCAACAAAGGATACAACTAACAGGTCATTCAAGTATATGCACCAATCAGCACATACCACGATGAGGAAGTAGAAGGGATATATGAAGCTACAACAACAGCAATACAAAAGGAAACGCCAATCTCATAATCATAATAACAATGGGTGACTTCAACGCAAAGGTAGGCCGGAACACAGACACAGATGAAGACATCCCAAACATTGGTAGATTTGGACTAGGAAAAAGACACAGTACTCGCGAAGAAACTGAAATACAACGACATGGTTAAGCTATCTTAACCATAAATAGAGACAAATTCCAAAATACACTCAGCAAGAAGCTCAGAAATACAGAAAGACTCAAGAAAATAGACGTACTCTACGAAAAGTAAACAAAACGGACAGACCGGTATAATACACTCAGAAACTAGAGACCTAATCGAACAAAGAAAGAATACGAATAGAGAACAGGAGAAATACAAAAATAAATAAAGACATAAGCAGAAGTACAAGATCTAAGAGAGTATAAAACAAATCGAGTAACGAGCGCCATAGAAAACAACACAGTTATGGAGACCCTCAAGTCAAAACTATCTCTAGGACGGGTAAAGATAACACAAATAAAAAAGATAAGGCTATGCTCAATAGTATAAAAGAAATCACAATAACGATCCAAACCTTCTATAATATATTGTATTGTATATTAGTTATTTTCCCTCTTGTTGTTTCCTCCGGGATTTGAGGATGGTTCGTCCCATCTCGGGGTAGTGGTATTAAAGGTCTATGTGGTTGTTGTTTATGATTTATTTCGTCGTATTGTTTTCTGGTTTCTTATGTCAACAATTATGTGTATTTTGAGGTTGCGGTTTTGTTGGTTCGCAAATCTGATTTCTGTCATGTTTTATAGTCATGTATTTGTTTATTCTAAAAACCTATATAGCTGTAAGACATAAAACTACCAATAACACAGACAAAACATATAAAACACCGGGGCGGCAATCAACGAGAAGAGGCGGCGGCCTCCTACCGGAAAGCCGAGAGCACACTCAGAAAGGACATCAAGGCGGCAAAAAGGAAATGCTGGGAAGCTCCTCGAAACCATAGAGGACGACGTCTGGGGGGGGGGGGGTGTTATAAAATAGCCCTACGACGTCTTAAGGGAAGGTCGCCCGGCTGAGTGAGGACGAGTTATTGGTATCGTCTAGGAGCTCTTCCCAGATGCAACCGTGGCTATAGCTGGTCAACCAGAGGAGTTCAAAACCAGCCTTAACCCCCCAATTTAGACCCCACTTACCATGGAGCTTGGCAGCCAAATTGAATGCGGAACTATTCCCAGAGAGGCTATGAGACGTGGAGTTTTCCCCGCACGATAGAAAACGGCTTAGCTAGTCTATATGTTCGAATCGATGGGTAAAGTCCTGGAATATCTGGTCTTGGTGAGGCCAACAGAATTCACGGAAGAACTAAGTGAAACGAAACTGCCGGAGAACAGTTTCGTTTCAGACACGGAAGATACAAGCCCTGGATCACCGGCACGACCAGAGCGGCTGGAGAGGGATCCCGAACTAGAAAGCGTCTGTGTGCGCTCATTACAATGGATTAGGAACGCTCTGAGCCATAAACATACCCTACCAGGGCTACTGATGGCAAAATGGCACGATCAATTTTTCACCCTCGCCGTTTTCCTAATACGCCTACATTTGTTGTCGGTTGAAAACAACAAAAATACTAAGGCGCACAAGTCATAACTATCTCTAGGATGGGTAAAGATTACACAAACAAAAACGATAAGGTCATGGCCAATAGTAGAAAAGAAATCAAAACAACCATCCAAGATTTCTATAAGAACCTATATATCTCAGACACAAAAGACACAATACCAGGGACGGAAAATACCAACCACAGGCTCCCAGATGTAAGCCGACAAGAATTAACACTAGCGCTGAACCAGATAAAGAACAACAAATGCCTAGCGCAGACAAAATAACGAGTAAATTACTGAAATTGGGAGGAAAAGAAAGTGTAGGAATGCTAATGAACAAATGCACTATTCTGCAAAAAAAGGAGGCCGAAGCAACATTGAAAATTATTTATTTCTATGTTCATTATTCCAACAGATCTTTAATAATAATGTAACAGTAAACAGTAAATAAAATAGATTTGTAAATATAAGTAATAACAATATCACAAAAAATTATTATTATAATATAATATTGATAATAATTGATTCAACTTGAAAAAAACAAATAACTTTTTCTTGAAGAAACGGAGAAAATCTCGAATTATATCCAGTCAAGCTAAAGTTGAATACATATTTAAGTTTTCTACCATACTGAAAAATGGAGAATTTTGTGATGTGAGTTTGGTGTGGAGTGATGAAGGTAATTTGACTTCACGATAACACATTGAGATCAATTTGTTATGTTTAATTATTGTGTTTGTTTATATAGTTGATTTGTGCTTTTTGTTATAACCTGTTTGAAAATTGGATTTAAGATTTTTTTTGTTGTACAAGAAATTTTGATTTCTTTGGTCTATTGTCCCCAGATATAAAAAACGTATATCTTTATAGGACCGTGAGGCTTTTCCGCCGGTCAAGGGAGAATCTCAGAGGAGTTTAATCACCCGATTTTTACCTTAACTTTACTGTAAACCTTAGAGGAGTTTAATCACCCGATATTTACCTTAACTTTACTGAAAACCTCAGGCTCCCCAATGCTGAGTACGTCCGCATATATTATATTTATTTTCCTGCTTTATCTACAATGAGATATCTAATTTTTTGATATCTTGCAATTGTTTTTCAGATTTTTTTAATCTACGGGATTTATACTGTATCCTTAGACTTTAATAGTCTACCTCGTCAATTTTCTCTATAAGGCACCCTACACGATCAATATTACTGTCAATATTTTAGAATAATGACAGTAGTTCTGTACGATAATATGTTTAAAATCTGCATTATTCTAAAATGTTCTAAAATCGTGTAAGGTATAGTAATGATGTAATGAAGAGAATACTGATCTTTATCGGGATAATTGATTACTTGATAAATATAAAAGGAGGATTGAAGCAAATATTGACAGTACTAGTATTGACAGTATTATTGACCGTGTAGGGTGCCTTTATTTCTATGTTATTAATAAGTATATTTAGTTTTATTTAGTTTGCTATTGAAGATCACATATAGTGATGTATTCGTTAATTATATATTATAATTTGGTTTTAAATTAAACACATGATCTGAAGTGTACAAATTTCATCCATATTCCAGCCTGCCATCATCCGTAAATATCGTGGTGGTGTGTTTTCAATAGCCAAATATATATGAATAAGAATTACAGAAAATATTTCCCCGTTCCGCCAAGGGCGCATACTTTATTTATCTTGCAAAATTGTTGTTTAATTTAGCTGTAGCGAATATTGCAAATTACCTTCTAAGTAATAAAAGTATACCTACGTTATCTTCTTAATTGTTCCTTAAACAAACCATATGGCACATAAATACTGTCATTTGCGTATTATTTATTTAATATGGCCATAACGTATATTCGTCATGATTCATAATCATTACCTATTAAGTCATGAAAGTGATACATGTCCGCTGTTTTCTTAATTATTATTTATTATGGCTTAATAAAAGATATCGAGAGAAGTTATACTTCTCTATAAAAACTGTCTACGGATGAATTATGATGTATTCGGTCATTATATTTTCTGTTATGATAATTACAAATATTACCCATTAAATTTAATCATGCAAAAAGGGTTATTTAATACAGGCTTTAATTGCGGCAAATAATTATGATTGCTAATTAGAGTAAAATATCTTTCATAAAAAATTGAAATAAAGGATAGTTTTCAATACTGAGCTGTGGCGCCTCGTCCACACGATGTCACGTCTAAAACTGACTTTTATTGCGTTCACGGTTTTATGAAGAAATTTAGTCGGCGGATGAAAACATCACGCTTAATAAAATAGGTTTTCATGTACATGTGTATCCACACGAGTTATCCGCATGCCATCATTGACGCCACATTTGTCCACATCAGAGATAAAGCAATAAATTAAAAATCGTCTGCAGTCGCATCGTGTGGACATGACATTACACGGCCTCTAAATGATTATTGTTCAATATTTCATATTATAAGTCTTAATAGTTTTTCATTTATCGATATTCCGATTTTTGATTTTTCGATTGATCACTTGGTCCACAAGAACTAATGATTTGGATATTCGGTATACAAGTATGTCATTAAATATTAAAAATAGTATTTGTATAATATGTAATTGCGTAACATAGATTTTTTTAGTACAAACTCTTGTTTTATACTTATTTACGGGGTAATTTGCAGTTATTAAATGATCAATAAAAATTTCAATGGTCTCTAATATAAAATAGGCTTGAACACGAAAATTTAGCTTTAACTGTCTTACACTATCGCTAATTTTGAACTATTGTGCTGCCAGGATTTTATGTATGATAGAATTCGTTATGACAGGGTAATGTCCGTTTTAGTTATTTATGATCAAAAATTAACTCATTCAATATAATTATAGAAAGAATGCACAGCTGCGGAATGTTATAAATTAAGCGATAGCAATCGGAATGAATCGTAATACCAGTAATATGTTTCATACGAACTTAGTAAGTATTGAAATTATATTATTTCATATTACATTTTACACGCATTTTTGGAGATTATAAAATGCTACTTCGTTGATCTAGTTTATTTTTCGTGGTTAGTGTCAAAACTAATTTTAATGTATTTTAGTGATGAAAGCCGGATTATTAATCTAATAATAAAAATAATATTTATTTGATTACAAATTTATATTTATTAATAGATTACAACTTGTCTACTTGCCAGTGATGTATTACATCTATATCACATGTAAGTGTGAAAAGTCTCTTTATTTTTGGAGTTTTCATCAAGCGTAATATAAAACATCCTTTTGGCTAGTTCACATTACGTTATTATAAATATACATCTATTTTTCCGCGAAAACAATACTTTATCTATATTTTATATGAAAAAGTAATTTTATCGGAAATGCTTATTATTTTAGATCATCTTTAAAAAATGTCTATACAAATTGATACCGGCCCGATGTCTGTTGCCATTATATAGCTCTCTATTGGCGAGATTTCTGTGGGCCGGAGTATCGGCCAACACTTTTGTGTCTGCTTTGGAACAATGTTTAAAATTTAATTTGTAGCTGTATTTTTACAAATAAATTTTGCAATAATGTTATGTAAGTTAGTATGTATTAGGGAAACATAATCATTATTTTATGTATGTTTAAGTAGCGAAATTGCTATATTTCATTAACTTAGTATTATTATTATTATAACTTAATCCACCAATATTTAGTCATAATTTAATATTGTTTTTATCTATTATTTTAAGAAAATCCCATTACATTGTTAATTGGATAGTTAATATTATGGTTATCGTAATTACATGACAGCTTGCATCTGAATGTATAAGGATGTTTTCTATTCCCAGATATCAGTATATATGAAGATAGAAACTCTTCACTCGTATTCATTAAATTTAGATACATGTAAAAATAATATAACTACTGATTAGCAATGATTTATTAATTTGCAAGCAATATTGTCACATATATGATGAAACAAATGGAATTGTTACGGCGCGAAGCTATAAAAGGAGTTTATCACAATGGACAGGACAACACGATAATGTCATGAATTAATAGAGACACAATCGCGAGCACCATTAAATCACCATTACGTATTCAAATGGTACGAGTGTTTCGAGATTAAGGCGCGCACGCTTGCTGTGCGTTTATTTGTTTGTACCGGTAATAATTCCCGATAATTAAAAGCATCCACCGGCATCGTCCATCATTCTATTAGGCGCGATTTAAAATGGGAATTAATTAAGTCCTCCGCTTGTTT
This sequence comes from Lordithon lunulatus, assembly GCA_963942505.1. Taxonomy (NCBI): domain Eukaryota; kingdom Metazoa; phylum Arthropoda; class Insecta; order Coleoptera; family Staphylinidae; genus Lordithon; species Lordithon lunulatus. Next base: position 49,219,588 of record OZ012666.1, on the reverse strand, counting down.
CACGGGGAGGGGGTGTATATATGGGGGCGGTGAACAATCAACGCAGGATTAGTGAGTTGTATGCGTGTGTACAAATTTCGCGAAGCGAATTACTCGCCCTGATGGGCGGACGTGTCAATTCGGATTGGTTTTGCAAATTACTGGCGGCACACGGGCGCCGCCGGCGTCTTTGTCTCGCCGACGCGGGCGCGAGTGGGACGCGCACAGCTGGAGGGTCCCAAATTGAAAATGTCGATGCATGTAAATTTAGCGCGGAGGCCGCTTAATCCCGAGATTTAGCTGCCAGTGGGACACAGGTCGGGGCTGATATATCAGCTACCCGACAGTTTTCATGTTAATTGGACCGGATTGTTTCGAATAAAATGTAAATCGCGTAATTGAATCGGCCCGTGTTACACGGTCAGATAGCGTCCGCAGCCCTCGCGACGGTAATAAATTTCAATTGTAGCCTTATAATTTTGCGCGTGGCGTCAGATTAGCTTGTAATTTCGCTCGCGAAACGTGAAACGGTGTACTTACTTAAAATACGATATTTACCTGCGGACGGGCGCGGATTATCCGTGTGTCACCCTAATCAGCTTGAAATATGCAGAACGAACGAACCGATGGACACAAAGAATCCGCGAGATTAACGCTAACTGCACATGTCTGCATGTAAATATAAAACAAGCTCGGTACACATACATGTCTTGGCTTCAGCTCAACAAAATAACATAATGTATCAAGTGTTTTTACTATTTCCTGTTTTCTGGCTTGCTCTCGAAATAGTTGCTGCTGCTGCGGCCGTCAAGGTGAGCGACAGACACGCGCTATTTGGGCTCGGCCACGTACACCCTGCGGTCTGCATGCGCCTCGGACTACAATACGCACGCACGGCACCCAACCACCACAAATTGATGACCGCAAGACAAGCCTTTCGAAATCATCGCCCGGGCCCAAATCTATTCATCACGCGCGGAAGCCCGAACGCACAGGTCCTCCGGCGACGGGAACGAAATGGATAATTACCCTTTAACTTTACGGCGCGCCGTTTTCCATTTCACATACGCTGCAACCGTAAATTGCCGAATTCTTAGATCCCCCGATAAATTTCATGCGCGTGTAAAGTTCTCTAAGATTAGGAGCCTTTTCCCCTTTTTGTTCTCATTGTTGCTTTTATGGGCCACACTTGACGCAGTGGGAACGACGCTAGGCATGTAAAATTTTATGTTTATTTCGTGCAGAGGTTAAAATACTCATGACATGGAAAAGTGCAGGACTAAAATATTATAATTTTACATGTTATGTGGTTGGTTTTGAATTATAAAATGTGTTCCATACTGCAATCATGAATTGCGCTACAAAATTTAATTAAAACCGTATGAATGAGATTAACATTATGGCAGAATAGAACTAAAACATTTAAATTCTAATTCAACGATCCTAATCCCCGTCAAACACTTTACATATCAACACACTACTAAATAATATTTTTAATTTTATAATTTATTTTACATTTGAGTTCTGCCTACAACGAATATTGTAGAATTATTATATAATTATAAGAAATGGATTAAGATTTCTTTCTCTCAATAATATGCAGTCCAAATTTTAATTTAAATAATGGTAATATTGTTTAGCGTCTTAAATATAATTTCTGAAATTTCTTATTGTTAATTTTATATAATCTAATCTTACTCGGTAGAAGGCATATGATTAAATAAATAAATTAAATAAATAATATTACTGGAATATTCCTCTTACTGCAAAATTGAGTCTTGAAGATTATTCCTGTTAGATATATGATTTTTCAATGGACATAATTTAAAACCAGTATTAAAGTATTAATATTAAAAATTGCTAGTTTGTAAATTTTAAAAATCTTCTACCTTTATATAGCTATCAGCCGAAAGGCTGTTTCGCCAGTAAAAGGAGAAGCTCTGAGGAATAAAATCACCTAGTATTTCCTTCACACCGTATACCTTATTAACTTCACAGAAAATCTGAAAACTGTGAAAGGTGATCACAAAAAATCGCCCGTGGTGGTACGCTCAGTACATGACTTACTCTAACCACGAAGCCCCTTTAGCTGGATCTAAATGATCTCAATACAACAAAGATTATACATAAAGCATCTTAAATTTAACTTCAGGAAATTGATATAATTTCTCTCATAGTTTATAATTTACTCTAAAATGTACTTTTACAGAATATTCATTGCAATAAATTAGGTATAAGTACATTAAAAAAATTTAATTATCACTCTGAATAATAAGTATAACAAGGTTTTAATAAAGACAAAAAGATTATACAGAGTATTCTATAACTTGCTTCTAAAAATTCAATGCCCAAAAACAAACTATTAAACGAAAAACGCTTGATTATCAAGATATCGTGATTTAATTTTTTTGTTGGCCTATAAAGTAAATTTAAGAAGTCATTAACAATTGATAAATTAAAAAAAAATACTTGATAAATAAATATCAAAATCACATACTTAACAAAATACACAATAATAACTAGAATTATTTTGACTATTATCTGAAAGTAAATTATCAGCCTAACTAAAAACATATTGCATTGCTTTAAATGAAAATGAAATGTCGGCCTTTTATAATCGAGTATTAACAATTATGAATAAACACAAATGAATATAATTTGAGAATTTCATCCTTACTTCATTTAGTTTTTTTAATGGCTGAAAAAATCCGATTCTTCGTTTTCAGGCTATAAAAAAATCTATCTATCTTATTCATTTGTCATTATTATCATGTATTATGTCTCTACAAATGAATATAATTTGAGAATTTCATCCATTAGTTCAACTAGTTTTTTTTCTTAATGGCTGAAAAAATCATATTCTTCGTTATATTTATCAAATGAATATATTCCTGTGTCATTATTATCTCAAACATTATTAGCCCGATTAATATGTTGGAGATATTGCCTGAAAACCAAGAATCCAAAAATTGTATCCTACTTACTTATTTTCTCATAGTGAGACATATTGTATAGCTTATTTTCTGAAAACGAGCTCTCGCAATGAAATAATGGTAATGGTAAATCAAATCAAAGTTTATAAAAATCCTCACGAATGTATACATCAGACACATTAATGAGGATTTTTATAAACCTTGATTTGTTTTACCACAACATTTCTTTGCGAGAGCTCATTTTCATAAAATCATATTGGCACATGTTTATACTTACATATCTATCAATCTAAAAAATCGAATATTAATGTTGAATTTGAATTTAAATTTACTCAATTCTACATTTAATCATAAAATAGAAAGATAAATTAAGCTTTTTATAAACCTTGAATTGTTGTAAAATTGCATAACATAAACACACACTTATATAAATGACTATACAATTCATTCGTGTACCATGAGCCAGTAGTAACAATAGAAATACTTAAATGTAGGCTTTTGTATTTTCATATTCAAATAAAATATCCCTCATGGTGATTTCGTGCAAATAAACAAATCCAATTACACAATCATCATTTTATTTAGAATAAGCCAATTTTAAATCCAACATGGTACTTGTATGGTAAAATAGAAACGGAAATATACAATTTTAATACGCAACAATACCATACTTATAAAATAATTCATGTATTATTATAGAAACCATCATCATTCGTTTTCAAGCATTTTTTTGTTGTATATTATGAATTCACAGACAATTAATCCGCGCTGCCATTCCACGTCCTCATAAATTAAACGTGTAGATTTCGCACCACATAACTCACTGTTAATTTGGCGTTTTTTAGCGTGTAATAATTATTAATGTAACGTGGCCGTGTGTATGTAGAACACATCCCGTTGCTGTTTATGTTTTATAAATATATTTAATTATTGCGAAGTCGTTCACACGGAGTAACGCCCACTGTTAATATAAACGTTTATAATTATCTGTATGAATAAATTACGTCGAATCGGTAATTAAATTTCGACTTGAATCCATTAAAGCGATGCACACAGAGAAGTTTATAATTGCTCCTTGTACGTATTAATCTTGTAATTATATATTTGTACGTGGAGCGGATTATTACCATTTTCGCCTCGGTTTCGCCAGTGGATTATAATTTTGTTATTTTTTTGTTCGTAATAATAACCGTGCACGTCCTGTTAATTACCGCAGTTTGTTTGGTATCTCGATTTAACAGATCGTCGAACAGCGTTAATCGACGATTAAATCGCGTCGAGTTTGATTTAAAGCGAATTTCAATTAAGCACAGCTTTGGATTTGCATAATCATTTTCTACGGTGGCGTAATCGGCATGACATTATGTCAGTTTATTAAATAATGCATCCTGCATGTTTAATTTTTATATAAAATCTATTTATCTCGTGTAAGAATAAGACAATATGTATATTCAAAATAAGAAAATGGAAGAGTAAGATTCTGCATCAATTTCACCGAGTTTTAAGTACATGCATTCGTCGATAAATACCGGTATTTCGATTTATCAATATTATTCAGCTCGTAGATCTTTAATATCCAACACTATATACAATAACGAAGAATCGAAATACAGCCCGCTAGCATAATGCTAGCAAATTAAATTCGTGTGTTAGCTCCAATTATGTGTGGTATTGATCTACCGCTTAATCCACCAGATATGGACAGCTAGTTAACAAATGTTAGGAATTATAATTTGCGGAAATAGTATGAATAATAAACTACTTTAAAGTATGAGTAAAGGGTATGTCAATGAAATTATATATACTAGTAATAACAACCATATTACACACGCAGAGGTCAATTGAGCAGTCTTCAATATGAAAAATATCAAAGCTAAATACAAGCCCAAATCTGGAAAGAACTAACAGCTGCTGGGGAAGTATATTATTGTAACACATGAGAAAATGCCAAATGCGTGGATAAAGAGTCCCATTTTATAAAGACAAAGGAGATATACGTGATTATTGAAACTACCGCGACATAAAACTTACATCTTACACCCTCAAAATTTGGGAGAGTTGTAAGCGAACGACTCATACATTTAATTTTCCTGACAGAAAATCAGTTTGGATTTAGAGTGGGAAAAGGAACCATGCATCCAATTCAAACAGTTAGACTAGTAATGGAAAAGGTTCGGATAAGGAAACAATGTTCTATGGCTAGAGTATATAGATTTAGAAAAGGCGATCGACCGCGTACCGAGGTCCTTGATATAGTAAACTTTTAGAGCACATGTTCCTGAAGGCTATGTAAGGCTTATCATGGATATGTACAACAAATGTTCAAACTTGTATAAGAAGCGCGGCAGAAATGTCTAAGAGTTTCAACGTTGAAGTAGGTGCGCATTAATGAAGTGCTTTAAGTCTATTAAGTTATTATTTAATGAGTGAGAAGAAGTGGGCGAGGGACGATGGACGGTAGGGTGGTTTTATATGTGCTTTACAACACTGTCTGAGATCTAAGAATTGTTTGTTGTTTTCTTGATATGTAGAATACGCAAAATACAGGTTTTTTTTTAGTTTGAACGCACCCCAATGTTCAGTATGGACACGCTGTCCACTAGGTCATTCAGCTGGGCTTTAATTAGATTTTTAGACTTTTAATTAGAAATATTTATTTTCGGACGATTTCTAGTATCTTTTCTTGTTGATAGAAATTATCATAACGGGGTAGTTTTGTACACAATTATCTTCAATGTCAAAAGATAAATGTAAGCGAAACAAATATATAATACTCACCATTGGCGAATAATAAGAATACTATATATTGTGACATAACAATCATATGGCTAGGAAAACAAAAAAAAAATATTTTTCTTAAAAGTATTTCTAATGCAATATTTGAAGAAAAAAAAAATTTAAAAAAAAATTCTGATGTATTTGACATATAGAGCATGTATCAGCATCCCTTAGCATCACTTCAAATATATTTTCTGAAACTTTTAATTAAAAATTACCCATGGCGAAAGCCTTTCTCAGATAGTTCCTATTAAAAACAATTCTATTAATACAGACTCTGTTTATTTAAAACTGACAGTGAAAACGTATTATTATGTTATTTCTGCTTATAGAAGAATAAATAAACTTTCGGTAAATAAAACCTGTATATATTAAAAAACTGGGTTATGATTTCTTGTGATTTAATGACCGATTTTAATTATAACAATATGTTACAATCTCTCACCCATATCCGTATGCTGTCGTCTTGGAACCCCTTCTGGCATCCTGTAACGAAAAAAAAACGATATAATTTCCGAACTTACCCGATATTAATGTCATACATATATCAAATTAATAATTATCCCAAACGTTTCAAATCGAAATGATTGCTTTATATCCAACGGTGTGTGATTCACGCTGCGCACACCCACCACAACCCACCTGACTACCCCAACGAGCATCCTCCGTATGTGGTTCGGGAGGAAACGAAGTTATTGTTTCGATCATTGCACAAAAGGGTTAACGTGTCGGTGGTATTATTAATACGTTTTCGTATCAACAAAAGCGCTAACGGATTACTTTTTTTTTCACTCAACGGCCATATGCCGGACGCGTTTACAATCCCGTGACGTCCGGAAAGAAATTCCATTATCGGCCGCTGACCAAAAATTTTTCGTGTAAATTAAAACGGTCGTCTAGACTCCTGGCGTAACAGGATCACGTTAAATCGTCTGTAATCTCCTTTGTAGAATCTTGTTAGTCGGGCCCGCGCGTAAAATTAATCTGAGCAATAAAGTAGCTTTGTAGTGTGCGCGCGCGATAAAAGTGGCCCTTGATGATTTAAGCGAATTCCGCGACCGCGTTGATTTATGAAATCATAGAAAAAGACACATTCCCGCGGCTCCGTAATTAAATTTACAATGCGAGCCGGTGTTTCTTTTCGCCATAAATTGCGGCGGGGACACACGGAATGCATTCATGACTCACGCCGGACCGCAACCGTAAACAAAACGAAATGACTTGTATAGGTACATAATAACGCGATTAATCACTTTTAGCGTCCACCATGTTTTATGTATGTTGTGATATTTATGTTGTAAATCGCTGCGGACGAGGCGAAATGCGTTACATCAATTACGTTTGTCGCGAGCCGCGTTTCCTAAATTTTCCACCGCCGCCGCACGAACGCAAGAAAGTGTTGTCTCACGGCGATTTGCATTGGAATTGCGGCGGAATGAAAATTACAACTTCAATGTCACGGTCACCGCTTTTTTTATTATTGTAATTGTCATTTCAAATAAAACATGCTGTTTGCGTCAAATCAATTCATTCCGAGATGGAACTAATTTATTGCAAATAGTTTTATTATGCTGTCTCAAACAAGATAACAACTAATTCAATGTTTATTATAAGAAAAAGATAATGCATACAATTTATGGAGATATAAACAGATAACGTGGTAATATGTAATTAATATAATAATATGATAATAAGTATTTTCCACATAACAAGTTTTGTAGAAATTAATATAAATAAATTAGAAATTATAAATGATTAGAAATGAGGACTTTAGTTAGTAGTAGAAAATAGCTAAATAGATTGTCTAGTTTTTTATACATTCTAACTAGCTACTTTGGAAAGGCTTATGTTTTATATATTTATTTAGAAGTTATTATTTCTATTGTAATATCTGTTACTCTATCTGTAGCCAAATGTTATTTTATATGTAGTTTCTTCGCCAAGACGATGGTAAATTTCTTGAAATTTACGAAAATTGTTGGGACACAGTCTATTAGTCATGTAAAACAACAAAATTCTTAAACTCGTCGGTAGGAACGAATAAAGCTATATAATAAGTTGTCACTGATAATAATGAGGAAGGGATCAGGTCCAGGACCCCTGATTTATTGCATATTATTAGAATCTTTTTTAGAACATACTATTTGTATGTATACTATTCCTAATAGGCCGTTCTATAATTTCACAGCCTATTGTAATAACATTTCAATTAACTACACTATTAAACTGTAATATAATACTCCTACAATATTATTAAAAAGTATTCCAATAAATGGAATTATACTATGCCATCCCAAAATTTAGTTAATCTTGTACTATTTTTTCTTGATAAAAGTTCCAGTCCTCTTCCATCTTCATGCAGCATTACACCTCACCAAATTAATGTTCATACATTTCTTCATATTCTACTTTTATCACTCATCCAAAACGTGTTCTCTCGTTCCTTATTTCCACACCTGAACTGTGGTAGAATTACATTCTCACAGTGGTTTTCTTGAAATAGGTATTTTTTAGGTCTTCAGAAATTGATTTCTGATATGCAACATTGTATCGAAATTCTTTGATGTTAGCTCTTCTCTATTGCCTATTTGTGTCATAGTTTCTCGTCATAATCTCCTCCCACATGGATCTCCCCATATCTCATCGCTGTTATAACCGGTTAAAATGACCTGTACTGAACTGAGGAGTTCGAGACAGGCATAGTAGTTTACTGGGAATGAGCTTGGAAGTAGTGCTAGGTCAAATGGAACAGAGAGACGCTAAGAGAAGCTACAGGACTCGTAATAGGGAAGGTGGAAATGCATAGAAGTGCGGTGTGGGTGGGAGCAGTGTACTGTAACAAACACCGGGTGGAATTAATGGAGGTACTAGACGAACTGGATACGGCAGCAGATATGTGGATCATCGGGGGCGACTGGAATGTGAGGGTAGGGAAGCTGGAAGGAGGGATCGGAGAGGACGCTGACTGGAGAGAAAGGTGCTCCCAGGATAAAGTGACCAACCAGGAGGGTAGAGAATGGATGCAATGGGTGAGAAAGTCAGGATGGGATGTGCTCAACGGTTGCTGTGAAGGGGACTGGGAAGGGAAAAAAACGTTCTGCGGACCAGGAGGAGGCTCGGTTTTGGACTACGTGGTGGTCAAAGGGATCGAAAGGGAAGTTGGTGTGCTTCAAGGTGGAAAACGTAGGGGGGTCGGATCCTGTACCGGTGGAGGTGGTCGTTAGGGTGAGGAACGTTAGGAAGGGAGAACAGAGGAAGGGGCAGCAGAGGTTTGGATGGAGCGAGCCGGATTTGGATGCATATGAGAAAAAGCTAAAACGCGTCAAGTGGGAGGATGTACATTCGATGCTCCAGTTGGAGAGAGTGATGGTGGCTGCATTGGAGAAGAAGAAGAGTGGGGGCAGAGGGAGAGTTGGTTTGACGAGGAATGTAGGGTGAAGAAGTCGAGCTGGCGAAGAGCAATGGCGAAGTGGAGAAATGGGAGAGGTGAAGTGGAAAGGGCCAATCAGGCGAAGGGGGCGTTAGAGAGAACCTGCGAGAGGAAGAAGATAGAGGAGTTGCAGAAGGTAGAAACGAGGCTGAGGGAGTGTGTGACAGAGAAAGGGTTGTGGGAAATTCTGAAGAGAAGCGTAAAAAAGGGCAAAGTTAGCATAGAGCTGGCAGAGTGGGAGAAGAGCTGTAGAGAGATGGCGGGGTCGGATTTGGATTTAGGGAGTCCGAGACCGGTGGTAGGAAGGGAGGCGTTTTCGCGGGAAGAGGTCGACGTGGCCATAGGGCAGCTTAAACTGGGAAAGGCGGCGGGGGAAGATGGGCTGAAGGCAGAGGCCTTCAAAAGATTACCAGAGGAAGGAAGAGATAAGTTACTGCAGGTTTTGAATAGGGTCTGGAGCGGTGAGGAAGAGCTGCCGGAAGAGTGGCGTGTGGGGGTGGTGGTCCCGGTACATAAAGGGGGAGCAGCATCGGTTGTAAATAATTATAGTTGTATTACCGTTATAAATGCGGGGTACAAAGCGATGATGACAGTTGTGAAAAATAGACTAGAGAGGGAAGTGGATGGAAAAGGGCTGCTGCCGGAATGCCAGGGGGGTTTCAGAAAGGGAAGAGGGACGAGGGAGCAGATTTTCACGCTTGCGAGAATGGTGGAGGAAGCGTTGGAGTGCAAAGGGAGAGTGTATGCGGTGTTTGTATATTTGAAACCGGCGTATGATTCAGTTCCTAGAGGAAAGCTCGTGGAGTGTATGGATAGATTGGGGATGGAAGATGAAAGTGTGGAGTGGATGAGAAGTATATATAAAGAGACGTGGGCAAAATCGAGGGTGAATGGAGAAGTGTCTGAGAAGTTTAGGGTGAATGTGGGTGTAAGGCCAGGGTGCCCGTTAAGCCCCCTCCTGTTCAATCTATACACAAGCGAGTTGGAGACGGCGCTGAGGAGAGGACAGGCTGGAGGGATCGTGGTGGGGAGAACCAAGGTGTGGATGCTGGCATATGCGGATGACATAGTATTAGTAGCTAAGAGAGTGGAAGAGATGCAAGAGATGTTGGAAAGAATGGGAAGGTACCTGGATAGGAGAGGGCTAGTAGTGAATGTGGAGAAGACTAAATGGATGATGTTTAGGAATAGGGGTAGAAGGGGTAGAGTGGAAGAGCTGAAATGGAAGGGAAGGATGATTGAGAGAGTGAATGTCTTTAAATATTTGGGCTTCTGGTTTGACAGTGGAGGTGGAGTTAGGGTGCATGTGGAAAGTATGCAAGCGAAAGCGAGAATGGCTTGGGGAATAGCGAGAAAGAAATGGGAGAGGTTGTGGGGCGGTAACCTCGTAATGGCGTGCAATATCTGGGATGCGTGTGTAAAACCTATTCTGTTGTATGGAGTGGAAGTGTGGAGATTGCGTGAGTGGGATGTGATTGAGAGAGAGCAAGGTTTACTCCTGAAGAGTCTGCTGGGTCTCGAAAGGTCGACACCGAGAGCAGTGCTGTTGCAGGAGATGAATCGTATGAGTATGTGGTGGGAGTCGTGTGTAAGGGTTGTGAAGTTTGAAGAAAGATTGCAGGAATTGGGTGAGGAAAGACTGGTGCGGGAGGCATGGATGAGGTGTATATATTTTTATTTTTTTTATTTTTGTATATTTTTGTTGAGGTTTGTGATGTGGAGGGGCAGTGAGGGTAATGCCAATAAAGGTCTTTTTTTTTAGTGCTAGGACAGTTGAAATTGAGGATTATTAATAGTGCTTGTAGCCAAGAGAGTGGAAGAGATGTTGAAAATATGAGAAAGACTCGATAAGATGGAATTACTAGTAAATGTGGGAAAAACCAAATGGATGATGTTTAGAAATAAGGTTAGGGTAGGTAGAGAGTAAGAGTTGAACTGGAAGGGATTTATGATTGAAAAAGTGAATTGTTTTTTAGGCTTCGTGGTCTAGGCAACGAATGTGAAGGTGTGAAAGCAGAGAGGGATTGCAGCAAGGCGAGTGAGTGGTTACGAGAGGATAAGAAAGTCGTGGAAGTCTGGCATGGTAGAGGAAGTGGGCGATAGGGAAAATAATTTTAGTAATCGAGACTGTGTGGAGTTATGACAAATACAGATTGTAGACATTCTAGAGAAGGAATATTGTAAATTGTTAAGTGAGGAGGGAATATATTGTAAATGTTTATACATTATTATTGATGTGGTAATTATCGTGATGGGTATGCTTAGTGATCCTGATGGCATGAGTATGTTGAGGGATATTATCATATGGGTGTGCATTGCTAATTGATGTGGTGTCGCCGGATGACGTAACCTGTCTCTCTAGATAAGCGGTCGGGGAACCGCGTTAAATTACCCCAAATATAATCATTTTATTTTTACCCCATTAAAATTATTGGGGTACATATTCAGCAAATAGCGAAAGTTAACTTTCTATTTAAGTACGTTTGACCTTGAAAGTATAAAAAAATGTCCGCGGTGCTATTTTGTAAGATATGTACGTCATACAAAAATGCGGGGGTAATATCGACTTAACAAATATATTTTGGGGCAATGGCTAAAAAAATTCCCGGCCGCTTCTCTACAGTGAACTATAACTTAATATAAAACCACTAGAGATATTGTGTGGATGCATCCTCACCTACACTGGTAAGATCTAACAATATCGAAATCTAGATATGTCGATTGCTAAGAGGTGAATTCACACTTATATATTTTCGTGTTGTTTTTTTTATTGGAAAATTGAAACCACTCGAAATACATAATGTATGACACACAACGTTATGTGTATTTCAAGGCTGATGAAACCCTACAAGCCTGTGATAAGTTAAGAACTGACCTAAATGAGACATTTATAAAGTCACGTTAACAAGACCTGCATGTTCTTTGTTATTTGGACTGAAAGTCGAATGTCTGCAGTCTCTGGCCAATTATAAAATTATGGCTGACGGTACCCACTGACAATTTCGTCAAAAAAAAGTTGGTGTAACACTCGATGACACTCTAAGATGCCATATCATCAAAAAGGCAATCCAAAGAGCTTATCTGAAATCTGAAATGGATATCAAATCAGAAACTTATTTTTGAAAATCAACTGATTCAGAGAATTTAAGAAAATATAATATGATTCGGGCCCTGTTTGAACAAACATTGAATACCGAATTTAAAAAAAGTAAACCGCTTCCGGAAGACTGATACGGGGTAGTGTTACAGGAAATTAGACCGTTTAGATATGATGAACTTAATTATATGATTGTTGTATTTGTGGAATATGCACAACAAAATAGTATTTCGAAGAGATATCCACGAGTCACCATTGCGAGATAAAGATGATACTATACTTAGAAGTAGGACGCAATACTTCATACGAAATGTGCATACAATATTGCTTTCAAAAACACTGTGTTGTGTATTTAAAATGTAAGTAAACGCGATACTTATTTTCTGGTCTATTATTTAAAATGTGTAAAATAGTCGTTTTTTATTCCTTTATATTGCCATATTTATTTATTTATTTGAATTTGGAGGTTTATTTCGGGGACATTTGATATTTGATTATCCCTTATACATTCCACAAAGGTTCAAAGAAGCCTTTGTTAGGCGAAATATACTAACATTTCCATGTTTCAACTTATGCCAAATCGCTTTTTCGGAATAAAAACGACACAACTTAAAATACTTGTTTTTCAGGACGCCAGTTATGTCAATCTTCTTCAGAACTGGGAAAACAACTACCTCCTATGGAAAAGCGACAATGTGCGCTCAGGTGTCATTCACCTGAACTAGACTTATTACACTTTTCACGCTAAAAGTATATGCCCTTTTGATTTTACAATTTACATGCAATAACTCAAAAAAACAGGTTTTTTGCGTTGTTCCGTTTTTCTTCCAAACAAGTGATATATCAATATACATTAGAAATAACCTACCAAATTATAATGAGAATCATCATATGCACAATCACAATACAAGGAATCAACATGACATTCATATCACAAACCTACTCTTACCATTAAGTAGGATGTGCGATATTGTTATTTTCTTTAGTCAATCCTAAATATACATAAATAATAATAATTCACTATAGAAATTTTCCGCAGCGGGTGAAACTCTTCTTTTTTATAATTTTAGCTTTTTTTTATATAAAATTATTTTTTCGTTTATTCTCTCTTTCTATGATGTCACATATTTTCCTTTTGAATGTTTTCATGTTGTTTGTTACTTGTCTTACTTCTGTTGATTTTTATTGTATTGTGTGCCAAGACATGCATCAGGCTTTTTTTGAGTATATTTGTTTTGGTTTTAATGTTGTGTATGTGACAACTTTCTCCTGGCGTTGTGATGGTGTATATATTTGTTGTATTTTAGAGTTATATTGCATCTAACTACGCCTGTATTATATTGTCAATATGTGTAAGTTGGTTTGTAATATTTCTTTTATTTCTTTTTCGTTTATGTTTTTGAAAGTTTATTTGTCGGGGGTAAGTTACTATTATAAAAATATTTCTTCATATTTTAGATTAATTCGATACGTTTCATTCAGTTTTTGTTCCGCCTTGCATTATATATTCACATAAATACAAAATATAATGTATGCTTCGGCATATAAAAAATAAAAATGAATCCTCTATTATTAAATGGTTTACCACCAATTATGCGCCAATTTCGATGCAATTCTCAGTTACGACTGTGCTCCATTTGAAAGTAAAAGTTTTTAGTGGATACTGAATATAGGTGCTGCAATTTTACCACTTGAATGATTTAACGTGTAATTAAGTATATTGTCCAATGATTGGGTGTTGTAGTGCCAGTAAAACGCGCAACGCTCCATTATTCTAAATAAATAACAAGTTGTGAAACGGCGAAATGAGTAAAAATTTAGCTCAATTAAATTTTATTGCACCGAATGAACCGCTTCCTGGAGAAATGTAAATTTTCGTGGCTGTGTTTATATTTAGAATAGCCGCGACTAATATACAACCTGATTATGAAATTATGTATACTATAATGTTAATATTTTATATGATTATCCCTTATCAGAATACCATCCACCATACCTCTCCCATCTTCATATAAAATATTGTATCTATGGAGGTTACTATTTATTAGATATTGTTTCTTGGCCCAAATAATGGCGATTCTACAATTTCCCCCCAAAGTAAGTAAGTATTTTGAAAAATATTTGTATAATTTCTCAACCATTTCACTCTCCGGTGGGACTTTAATTTGATTTTTGAGAAAATATTAATTAACATTGATATATCTGATCTTATTTTTAAATATAATACAAAATTATTACCGTTTGTGTATCATGTATGTATTTAAAAAGCTTCTATCTTTATAGCTAAAAGCCCGAGGACCTTTCCGCTGGTAAAGGGAGAAGGGTAATCATACGGTATTTGCAGAAAACTGTGAAAGGTGATTCGCGAAATTACGCCCACTCTCGGTCCTCATTGTTCAGGAGACGGATTTGAATCTTGAAAAACATTAAAAAGATAATTTATACTATCCTTACGCCTAGTTTCTCCAACGAATCTTAACTAGTTTAACATCGTCTTAATAATAAGTCTTACATTGTAAGACTAAGTAAGATTCTACACATCTTTGGTGCAACAGAATAAAAATTTAAGACTTGGTTATGTATAAAACGAGTTTAAATAAGACGAGCTTATATAAAACAAGCTTTAAGATTCGTTGGAGAAACCGAGCGTTAGTTTCCTTCTCAATATAGTGAAAATTATATATGTCTGTAGATTGAAATCTTTTTTAGGAAAAAAACAATGTATATGAAAAAAAAAACTAATATTTTTCATGTAACGGAACGGTCCATATTTACGAAAATTTGGTAATTTCATTGTCATTGTGGACAACAGGTTCGCACATAAATAGATCTATTAATGTAAGGAAAAATAAATGTATTTTTTCAGTCTGCCAGTTTGCTAATTTTTCAGTATATGCACTGTAATTTAAGAGAATTAGTACCAAGGAATAATTAGTATGGCATATTGAATTTGATTTTTGTGTATACGTTGTCTAATTAATATAACTCAAGGAATGCACAAGATTTAGGTTACTACTAATAACCGAATTCTTTATTTTAAAATACCATTAAAATGTGAAGTATTATTTATAATAAATTAGGCAATTAAACAAATATTTTTAAGCTATACTAATTATTATTCTTAGTACTTTCATTCCAATAATACAGTAATTGTATCGTAATTTTAGAAATTATCGAAATGACAGACCGAAAAAACCGTACCTTCCCTTTTCTATGGCTTAAAAGATCATTTCATTTTATAGGTGTGAACATTGTTGCCCACAATGACAAAGCCACAATCACGAATTGGTAATAGTTCACCTGAGAAAATAGTTGTGGTGTACATAAATACCGTGCATTTAATGATAAGTCATAAATCAGCAAATTACACATTTGCACCAGATAAGTGCCAAACCGATTCCTTCCATTGTTGCACACACAACGCATTCAAACAATCAATTCTATTGTTCGGCTTGTACAAATACCTTGACATATGCAAATACACATTCGACATATTATTTATACCATATAAAGGCGTGTAAAAACAATTCCTTCCACACAGAAAATTTAATTGCAGGCCGTAAAGTATTTTATGGGCAGATAAAATTGTTTATATTTGAGGCAAAATAAATGAACCGCAATGAAAGGCACTTAATACCAATAAAAGGTTAGCACTGTTCCTAGCAATTGCTAAGCCCTGTTAATCGCTACTGTTTGACAACCATCGACACCAGACGGTTGGAATGCGAGCACTTATACCTGAAAAACTTATCGATAGGGTCCTATTATAATTTCGAAAATGGCCTATATTTCACGTTGTCCCATCGTACAAATTGGATAGACTGTTGAATAGTAAATAGAACTAGTTGGAAGGTGTTTGGGAAACATTCCAAATACACCTGTCTCTTATGTTTATGACGATGGAAGGCTTTTAGAAACCCCATGTTAAATTTTAATGACGAAAGTATCGGCATTTGGTTCTAAATTATTACATTTATAACCTTCTCTTAATTGAGTACCGCTAATTAACTGGTTTATTTCGAACCCTTTACTATGCGCGTTACGTAACCGCCTTTATTACACATCCACGCCTTCGCGATCCATAAAGGATGTGGAAATTTAAATTCAATGAGTGTTTTCTCTAAGCGCGCTGAATTTATAAAGCCGGAGTCGTGACGGTGGAAATAATTATTACACAGATGTATGGGAGATTGTGCCGGTAAAAATGCAGCGTTAATAATTTATATTGTAAGTCGCCTCTTTCATTTAGGGATTTAATTGCGCATTGTCCGCCGCATTCGCAACAGACGTAAACCCACGACCGGCATCGTAAAAATATATGAATGTTCTTATTTAAATAATTTTAAAGGGGGCGCATAAAGTTGAAATCCACCTGTATGACGGTCGTCGCGGTTCGTTCGGCCGTGCGCGAAAATCTCCGTTGCGAAATGTCCCGCGGGGCTCGTGTTGTTCAAACGCGATACTTTATGTTGTGCGAATAGGGACGCATGTTTGAACAACTGGAAATTGTAAAATTAATGGCATTCAAATAAATTATCGGGTTTTATTACACGAGTCTCAATAGTTGCAGGTACGGAAAGGACGGATGTTCGCTTTTATGGAAGTGTCGTAAAACATCTAAGAATTATCACCAATATGTAATATTAAATATATATTCACATAAATTATATCGACTACCGTTGTTTCTTACTTAAATCATGAGGGATTATAATTTTCAACTTTTGATTAATAATAAAAGGACAAGTATTCATTCTTATTTCATATAATTTATTGAATATATCCGGAAATGTCATGTACAATATTTACAGCCAATACACACCCTGGATTAAACTGGGTAATAGAATTTATAAAATGCTTTGTTCAAATAAATATATGATACTATTCTTTTAACAAACTAAGTGTCTGTCATGAATATCAAAATAATAAATGTTACAATTTTATAATAAAAATAAGTATCTGTATAGGGCTATTAGCCGAAAAGTTTTTCCACTGGTAAGCGAGAAGTAATCACCTGGGTATTTACCTTAACTTCACGGAAAACCTCTGAAGAACTGTGAACGGCGAATCACGAAAAATCGACCACGATGGCGTTTATACTTTCGCTCCCCAATGCTCAGTACCAGACGAACTCTACCAACTAGACTACTCAGCTGGATAATTTTATAATATTTTCTGAAAATCGGTAAAGCGCAATTAGTAACATGTTTTTTCTACGACAATTTTTAACAACTTCTCCAGACTAATGGGTGAAAGTAGGGCATTTATAGTTTTTTTGTGTTCTATGTTTCAGATTTAGCAGCCTTGAGTGAACAATTTTCGAATTTGATGAATCCAGTACAATGTAATTCACACACCCAGTTGAATAGCCTAGTTGTTAGAGGCCGTCCGTCTCGTACTGAGCATTGGGGAGCGTGAGGTTTTGAATGAAGTAAATACCAGGTGATAAATCTTTTTTTTCTATAAATATATAATTCTCTCCATTTGTTGTTCACTTTTTCTATCGTATTTTCGTATTTCTTCTTGCCATTTTTTCCTATCTCGCTATTTCTTTAATCTAATATTGTGTCATCTTCCCATTTTTAGATCGTTATATATTATTATCCTTGCCCCTTCTAGTTTTTCCGTTTTTCATTGTTTCCTGCTTTCGAGTTTTATTAATTTCGCATTTCATTCTTCTTTCTTTTCTATTTTGTAGGCTTCGCAACCCCTCTCAACCCTTCGACCTTCTTTTTAGTATCTTTATTCTTTCTCAGGTTCGTTCCCTCTTTCCTTTTTTCTGTCATTTGCCTTTTTACTATTTGTTGTTTCTTGATTTTACATTCCTCTTCATTTTTTCTGTTTTCATTCATCTTGTATTTTCTTGATTTCTTTCTTGCTTTATTTGAAACCTTCACTCATTTCGCTTCTCATCTGTTGTAGTACTTTTAATACTGTCATTGTTCATTGTCATGTTAGTATTGTGTTTGTTCTTGTTTGCTGTGTTTTATTTTTATTTTGCTTGGTTGTGGTGCACCAGTTTCCTCTTCTGGTTCTTGTTTTTCTTTCCTATATCTTTTTATATAATTTGTTATATCCCCTAGTCTACTTGTTCTGGGTCTCTTTTCTGCTTCGTATTCCGTTTGTTCATGAATCTGTTCTTTCCCCTTCTCATCGACGCTGCTTTTCTTTGCGGTCTCACGAATAGCTAGCACATAGTTATATTCTATAAGCCTTTTTGAATGATTTGTTTTATGATTCCCTCCCGCGATTCAATCTGCACCATACTCTATTCTTGACTCTTAAGTTGAAAATCAAATGGACGTTACTAAGACGGAATAAAAGAAATGAAAACCTTTTAGAGTTAACTGTAAAAGCTTCTCCTTTGTCCAGCTATTTTGATAATTACTTTATCTATGGTAATATGATTTGTTGCTGATGCAATCTGATTTTAAGTCTTTTTATGATATATTGCGGAAGAATTTGTCAAATAGAATTTCTGTTAAAAAATAAACAGGATATAGAGGAAATATAGCAGTTAGACTTGACACTACAGATGGAAGACCGACCAGAAATATAAAATCAGGGCACGGAATATACCTAATTCTAATTGTATAAATCAGAGCGAATATTTTTGGTAAATAGTGCTCGCGAAATTATGTTCACTGTTTAGTGAGTAATAGTGAATTGTTAACTTATTCCAACAACTAATTCCCTTACCCAGCCAGGTAGCTGAATAAAATTTCGTGAGTTGTAAATTATTAATAATAGTGAGAAATCTAACATGCAGTTGTCTATCCTCAAATAATAGACTACACATTTTCCTTTCTACATATGTATAAATTCAAATATATTTCGTGTAATATATACACGAAATATATTGGACCAACTGGTGAAGCTGGGGTTGAGAAGGAAGTGTCAGAAGAAACAGTCGCACCGGAGTCAGTGCGTGTAGTTGAAAAAAGGTGAAGACAATTGCAAGGGCAGAGGTCGGAAAGAGGGCCAAATAAAGGAATACTATGGTGATAGCTAGGATTGGAGAATAGGGTGTGGTACCAATGATGGAGAGGTTGAACTTAAGGATCCAGGTGCGAAGGGCAGTTGAGCTGGGGAAGCGGGGCGGCACAGTCCTACTGGAGTTGGGTAGGGAAGAGGACCTCTATGCACGTGAAGAGGAACTTGAAGGGCATTATCATATACATTGATGACAACCTGACCATAGACGAGACAGGTACAAAGGAAGCTCAAAGAAAGGGCAAAGAAGAAGATGCAGAAAGGGTTAGAAGGGGAGGCTACCGGAAAATAAAACGAGTGGTAGAGGCAGGGCTGGATGGAAAATGGGTGCTCCAGCGAGTTCATGGTGGGTTTTTGGAACGTAGTGGGACTACATAAAATATTGGAGTGAATATGGGGAAAAGAGCTGAAGGAGTGGATAGTCAAATGCCACTTTGTCATTTGTGACTATTCACTCCTTCAGCTCTTGTTTGCTGGACACGTGGATGACAAGAAGAGTGAGGGCAAGTGAGAAGGAATATGCCGGTCGGTACGAACTGGGCAATGCAGGGATGAAAAAAGAAGCGAGGATGGGTAGAGGCAAAGGAAGAAGTGTGACGGGTGGAAGGCGGGGTGCTTTGTGCTGACTAGATATACAGAGGAGGACTGGGAAAGAAAGACGACCTTTAGCGAGCATAGACGTGAGTCGGTGTTAGAGCAAAGTTTAAGGAAAGTTTGCAGGAGTTTGGTGAATAGAGTCTGGTGCGGGAGGTGGTGTAGATAAGATGTAGGAGTAGGACAGAAAATGGATCGAGAAAGGATAGAGGATGTATCTGTAACGAGTAGGTATAACCAACACCTTGGTGGATCAAAAGCTGAGATATAATAATTATATGGAGTGACAAGTGCGGGAGAAACCCCCGAGGTACTTTACCTGGGGTGGGTGGAGCAGGGACGACAAAGTGTGCATGGCAAGAGCGATGTGCGGTTCAAAAGAGAGAAAGAAAGATCGCGTGTGAGAGGATGGAAGATGCACGGAAATCTGCAAAAGGCTGGCATGGAAAGGAAGTTTGTGAGGGCAGAGCAAGCATTGGGAGGAGGAGCATATGAAATTTAATTGTGGTCTTTTTTGCAGAATATGAGAGTTTGGAAGAATAAATTATAATAAATATTATCAAAAATAGGTGAAAACAGGAAAATTAAAAGCTATGTAAAGAAAATGAAGAAATACAGAGGGAAAATAAAAAGAGCAGCGAATCAGAGATAATATATGAATAGACGTTTAACAATAGAATTACAATTATAACATAATTTCTTAATTATGTTATAACCGAAAATAACCGCAATATTTTCACAATAGAAAGTTGATGATGCCAGAGACGCAGAATTTTTGTTATCATAGGTACAAACTGACGTAATTAACGATAAGTTAAATTTCTGTCCGACAGTTTCTCGACTATCGATGGTTTGATAGTCCGCCACTATTTGTGATATACATTATTACTTCCTAATTTTTTTTTATAATATTCTATCCAACCGGAAAGTTCTAATATTTCTAAAAGCGCTATAGTAGATAGTTATAAAACGTATAGATTGGTTTCATATAAATATTATATTTGTTTTTTCTTAGAAACATACGTTACTAGTCGATAGTTACGTAGACCATACAGCTCTTGCATAACATACCTTTAAGTCGTTAGCAGGCGAACCGCGTACGGTGGGCATGCCAGCAGGAAGAAGCCCATACCGAATACCGATAGCACGCCATCAATGGTCAGTCGGGAGGGTACAATGCCTCCAACATCGAAATCACTTGATTCAATGAACCGCTCGCGCATCACGCCGCTCTACGTGGAAACGTTTTTTCGCGGGCTCGTTTGTGGCACGCGAAAAAAAAGGAACGATAAATATTGCCGGGGACGCTCGTAAAGCAGGGGCACCGTTGTTGTGCTCCCAAGCAAAACAGACGGAAAAAAGCTGCGGCTTATTTATAGCGTAATCAACCATTTACTGCTAAAGATTGCAGAAATCGGATCGCGCTTGGGTTTCTCACAATCCATATAGAATCGGTGGGCGAGAAAAAATAAAATAAAAATGATGCGCTCTTCCGAAAGGTTATAACCAGTTGCAAAATCGCCGTTCTAATAACTTCTTTATGAAATCCTTGAAAGCTTCGGCGGCGTCATTAATATATATCAACTGGTAATCGTGTAAACGCGGAAAGCTATCAAATATCGTGTTACCGTCCATATTTAATGGGATATTTATTAGTTTATTGCGGAGAAGGGACTCCGGGTACAAAGTAGAGAGAGCCGCATGTGTGGGACTCGCGATAAGGACGCATAAACTTCTTATATTACTACCACACTTTAAACGTGTAGGCAGTGTACACAGGTAACAAGTTTGTATTGGCTCTAAAAGCGTGTACGCCTTACTTAGTTTGTGCGGATTACAATTGTAACGTTAGCGACATATATGCGCGTACACACTCCCAGATTGGATTACCATCTTTCGGACGGACATAAATTTCCAGCGCCGGTACGCTGCCCACTCGCGCACACGCCGCGCGGCACGAATAACATGTCCATTATTGCGACAAGCATCCAACTGGAGGTTGTGGCACAATTAAAATAACTCGAGGGAAATGATATATGAAGTTTCGAAATGTTTGCCTGGCAACCGACCAAGATTTTAATGGGAGTGGTTTTCACAGCATCCAAGGGGATACAATTTGATACTACTGCAACATTTAGAAATTACTTCGAATGTATGTGCCTTGTCTTTATGTCTTAAAAGAATAGATGAAATTGTTTTTATTTCATTGGTATAAAGTCATTGTAGTTGAAATTACATAGTTTTAGAAATGTACTCAAAACCGATACTACTTTTCAATTCAAAATTCTATTATTTGAATTATTTAAAGTAACTCATAACTTTTGTATTGTAGCATTTAGAATCATCATAGTGTTTAACCGTGCATCAAATTTTACCAAAGCCTTTATAAAATTTTAGAGCAGAAGTAATGCAGTAATGTAGTTCTACTCTAAAGATAGTTATGTCCAAAGGTGTTTGCTGGCTTTCCTAGCAATAGCAGTTATAGTATAGTTCTGCTCTTGTCGAATATTTGTTTTCTCCAAGCCCTTCTCGAGGTTTCCGAAACTAGTGTGGATCTTTATTGTCCATGTATGCAAATCATTGGGCAAATTTTAGTTAGTATTTTAGGTGCCTATTGTGTTACATAACAAAGAAAAAAGCAAGGGCTTAGGAAGGTAACAGAGTATAATGAGATAAGGAACAAATATGGATGATAAGGGAAGAACATACAAATGTGTTGCAATAAGATCATAATATATAAATGAATGAAACAAACAAACAAGGCATACATAATAATAAACCAATGAAGATAAACCGAGCTAATGAAACGAATATGATATTGGAAGAAAGAGTAAATTCAAACAATTATAAGAAGTACGCTAAAGACAGAGAAAGTAAAACGATCTAGTGTTTTTACGAACAGGGAGTGATTAATCGCATGGGAGACAGCAAAAAGTGGACTGGATAAAAGCAAATGAAATAATAGGGTCATGGCATCTAATGGAAATGACTGAATATGGATTATAGAATTTGATGAAAGAAGTAAAAGAAGCTAACTTTGAGTTAGTGGCATTACAAGAAGGGGAACAAAATCGCAAAAATATATTCGAAATGGACGAAAACATACACTTATAAAGGTGGGGACATTAGGAATGGGGTTCATAATAGACAATAATTGAAAGGGAATGGTTGTTGAGTTTTGTCCCATTAGCGATTTCCTATTCCGCTTAATCAAACGTAAATTCCAAAAATAGAATAATTTTAAATGTATATGCACTGACGTAGGAGGCAGAAATAGAAGTGATAGAAGATTTTAAAAGTTTACTGGACTGGGAATTGCAAATGCAAACATATACCTACAATTGCAAATTTTAGCAAACACGAAAACTCTAACAATAAGAATAGACAAGTATTAACAGAGTTTGTAAAATAAAACACCATGGTTCAGAAAAACTATAAAAGAGAAATTCAAAGAGAAAAGAATCCATTACTTTCAGTCTAAAAGCACCAAAAATCCTATGAAAAGTACATGGCCATCAGAAACGAAACAAAGGTTCTAATAAAAAAAACCGAAAGAAGATCATTGGGAAATATTCTGGAAATGAAGGAATACGAATTTAATGGACTACAGAGATAAGTATGACGAATGGCAAGACAATAATGGGTAGAAATGAGAGGAATAATTAAACCCAATTATACAGAGGAAGACACATGCTCTAGGGTAAATAGTTTTGCGGAGATTGGATCGCTCTGTCGTACTCCTTAGTTGATTTTTATGTATCCTGTTTTTAGGTCTTCTTCAAACTTCACTTCAAACTGATATTGTACTCCGTTGCTTTTTCGATTAACAGCGGTCACTGTCTGTTGTTCCGAAGCCTTTGCTGAATCTGGCTTGTTCTATTGATTACTTTTTATCAAATTTATGGGTTAGTCGGTTTGTCAGTGATGAAGCTGTTGTGGCCGTAATTTTCAAGGTTCTCGTGATCACCCTGGTTCTGGCGTTTCAAACACCATGCTTGCCAGGCGGGTTGGTGAGTTTATTTGCTATACAGAAGCGCAGAATTGGAAGTTAGGAGGAGAGTGACCCCTAGACCTCGCAACCTAATATCATTGAGTCTGAATAGAGTAAGAGAGCTCGAAATATTTGCCAAAGGAGGCCGATAGTTCACAGATTTAAAATTGGTAGTGACCTAGAAGGGGGACTCTTGTTACAAATAGGTTTAGCAGTTGAAGCCCAGACTGTTCAGCAACTTACGTCCTCTCACATTCGGGAACAGCAGACGGGGGTTCCCGAATAACAGCCGGGTGGATCCTTGGCGACGCATTACTGAGCTCCCTAACCAACGACAAGCCACACTCCTGTGAGAGGGGCTCGTTTAATACCACCACCAAAAAGTATAATATGATAATAACCTCAGAAAAGATGAAGTTCCTTACAATATCCGACTAGTTGCAAACTGGAAGTGGACGGCAACATATTCGAGTAAGTTATGTATTTAGCTAGAAATTAATTGAGCTATGGAGACTGAAAGGAACTTCAGCAGATGCCTAAACGTCATCATTTACAGGAAAAAAACCATCATAGATAAATAGAGACATAAGCCAGAATATAAGACTACAATTCAACCAATCATGACATAAACGGCCAAAACAAGACTCTAAACCGCCAGAGACTAACACAATCAGCAGGAATAAAATACCTGGAAATATCTTACTAGACAGAGAACGAAATGAAGCAATAGGAACAATTTTTCAAACAGTAGCTGTAGTGGAATAGACGAAGAAACGAAGAATTGAATGAAATAGCTATATAAGCAGGTTGGACCAAAATAGAGGTGTAAAGATTGCCAGAGATAATTTACTCACATGTCGACAAAGCGTAGGATGAAAAGAAGATTGTGAAACAACATCACTAGTCCATAGGAATAAAGTAGCTGCGTAGAAGAAGTAGGACGTGAGCCTAAAATGGAAGAAGGAATAAAAATAAAAAGCAAAAGAAAAACAATTGATAGTTGAGATTGAGAAGAAGGAACCAAAATGTATATATATAATAGATATTTATAATGATCTATTTTATGACACTGACACTGGTAATTTTTTTGGTTGGAATAAAACAAAACATCTCATACATGCAATAAAATATGAAGCCTAGAAGAGAGGCAAAGCGGAAAGGAAACAAATTACAAATAGAGGAACGAAGAACGAAGTGACTATCCAAATAAACTAATTAGCAGAGTAGTACAGAGAAGTACAATACTGATATGACAATGTAGAAGCAAATAAATACAAAAGTTATTATATAACGTAATGGATGACGGTAGCGGGAGGAACCAAAACTGTCATAAATGTGAAGTAGAATTTGAAAAAGGATAGCTCTTGAAGAAGTAGAAGTAATTAGAAGTCATGCTGAAGAAAAAACGAATGTGGAAGTATAAGGGAAATCAACGAAATAATTGAGAAAGAGAACCAAGAAAAAAATACTATAAAATATTAATAAAAGCCAGAAAATTGTGTGGATTGAGTGGATACAGCCAAGTTTGAGGTAAGTGAATGCAGCAATACAAAGTAAAAGTTACAGGGAATGACGAATTAACAGCGGAAATGTTGAGGGGTGGGATCCTAAAGTAATAGCAGATGTATAGATATATTAGGAAAAGAGGTTTGTTGTATTCTGTACATTTCTCGATGAGGATTTTCATAACCTGAAGGTGGCCCTTGGTGCCATATCTCGCTCGGATGCCCGCTGGTTCACAGGATTGGTGACCTTCATGTAGTTTATAGGTCTATAGTTTTGTAATTATTCAATATTGTCTTTTTATGGAGAAATATTGTAATTGCTCAATCCCACCGAGAAGAGGTTGTCCTGCTTATTAGATAAACGTTAAACAGTTTACAAATAGCTTTATGTATGATGGTACCGTTGTTTGATTGCTTCGATTCCGTCTACGCCTGCGGTTTTGTTGTTCTTCATTTCTTGCAGCGCCGATTTTAGTTCAGTGGCTGTAATTTCTGGAAGTTCCTCCGACCCTTGATTTTGTATTTTAGTTATATTGGTATTCACAATTTTATTGATAGGGTTTGGTGTAGAACGCCCAATATATTTCGTATTTATTGATAGATATTTGCCCGTTTGCATTCTCTATCTTGCTGATATTTTCCTACTTTCTCATATTCCGGGGTGATTTCATGCCCTGGTTTTATTCTATGGCTTCTTATATTTCGTTAGTATTATAATTTCTTATATCTGTTGAGATACACGTAGGTACTGATTTGAGATTTATTGTTTATTTGTCTCAGCTGGTCTCTGCGTGGTCATTATTTAGAGTTCCCTTATGGTCTTCATCGATGTTTTCGTATTTGTGTTTGTCCGTTTTTGAGGATTTCTATTTGATATTTGTCTTTTGCGGTTTTAATGGATTCAAGGATGGAGATATTTAACGCAGTAATATTTACATTAAGGTCTGTTTCGTTTATTATATGACATAAGTTGGCATCTATCTGCTTTTAGTATAGTTCACATCGTTTAAGGCCGCCTCTTAGTTGTCGTTTGATAATCTCAGATCTCTCTTTGTTTAGATTTTGCTCAACAAGCGTACGGACAAATCAATGAACACTTCCAATAGGGGATTTGTTTAGACTTGTTACATCGCTCACTATATCACGTTCATAGTGCTTCCATCAGGACCTCTTCACGCCCGTTAGGGTTTCCAAGGTGATACAGAATGCAGGGAAAATTATTTCTCTTCACTTCTACTTTTTACTTTTTCTCGAAGAATGTTTTTTCTCTTGGTACTTCTTTTAGCCTTGTGCTTCTTTACTTTGTATGTTCTTATCTTTTCTTTGCCTTCTTTCTTCCGACGTTTTTCATTTTATTCCTCCACTTTATAAATCTTTAGGGATCCGTTCTTGCGTCTACTTGTATGTATACTCCCTGATATTCATTGATATCGTTATCATCGTAGAGTAGTGTATTTGATAGTTTTGTGTACTTCATTCAATTTAATCAATATAATAATGATGAATAAATTATCGTGTTCTGAAATACAAGAATTCCAAAGATAAAAATTTCATTAGTAATTGAAGATAGAAATGGAAATGAAAATCTATGAATATTCAGTAATTTACCTAGGAAGTAGCAAATAGTAAAATTAAATGAAGTTCTCTGAGCCTAAATCACATAGTATTTACTTTAACTTCACAGAAATGTTTGACAAATTTTGAAAGAACATCCGTGAAAATTCGCCCCAGTTGGAGACGTTAAAATAACATACATACGCAACTAATTGTTTCAATCATAAAAAGGCACTACAGGTTTAAACAACGTTTGTTCAATTTAATTTCAAATAAAAAAGTATATTTAATTCCAAACCTTCTTTCATCCCACGAACTGCAGCACATTGCAACATTCAAAGAATCTTGCAATATAACCCACAACCGACAATTACAATCAGAATAGGCATGCGCCGCTGCACATAAATATGGACCGCAAAATCCATGCTATTAAAATAATTGCAGTTCACCTGAAACGTTACGACGTTTCAAGATGAAACTGTCGTTTAACCGAGCGACACGCTTCCGCGGGGCTTAATTAATTCCGACCACCGGTAACAACAAAGACCTCCCCGCAGCGAGTGCAATTAAGCTACCGCCAGAAGTGGTCCCATGGTCGGCGGATTATTCATAAACGCATTCATTATGGCGCGTATTAATCATAAGAAACACTGATTGTAAGCGCCAACCTGAACTACTGCTTTGCTAATAATATTGCATGTAAAATAGCAGAGACAAACTTTAGCTAAAAATTATCTGCAGTCCATGATGCAGAATGGGATTTTTATTGGTAATTCCAATTTTTGTTTTTATATATTATTAGGATAGTTTATATAAATATATATTTCTTTATTATTTTATTTAATAAATTTAAAACGTAATGTTTCTTTTAAATTTGTTGTTAGCTTTTATATTTTGAATCTACCTTACTTTGTTCAAACTTTGACATATAGATTAACACATTTTCATTCTCACTTCCAAAAATATCTATACCATTTTATTTCGATGTGTAAAGCAGGCATTAGAAACTATATATTAGGTACTAAATTATCTACATTAGGTACTATCAGTCGCCATGGAATTCTGGGCTTATCGGGGTTTATAATTTGTTTGAAATGGCCATTTCCGACAACTTACAGACGGCATTACAAAGAGATTTATTGGGAATTAGCATGGACGCATCAAAGTGGCCGACGCGAAACCGCGGCCGGTTTCGTTTCATGAATAAAACAAGACGCGGACGCATTGTCCTTGATGGGCTTGATGGGAGCTGTCGGCCATCTGGGTGCCTTATCGTAGTTGTCTCTTGACGGAAATTCAAAGTAGTGATTACTTTCATGAATGGATTGCGGTGACCCTAGTGGAGAATCACATTTTTAAACGTGAAAGAATGCCGCTTGAAAAATAAAATCTGCGCATAGAAATTTAATTAAATTATACACATTCCATTTTGGAGAAGGCACAATATGATGAGTGATTTAAAGAGCCTAAATAAATATTGATATAATACAATAACGTGTGCCAGCCCATACCAGACGATACTAGTTAAAGATTTTTCAAAATTAATCACATATGTTTATTGTTGTATCAAGTATATTTGTCTTTAGTCATTCTGTTAATTATTCATCAAATGATGATTACGGATCATCTCAAAATCACAAAATTGTGATGTTCTATGTGACATCGTATCTACTTGTGTTCCGAAGGTAGGTTCAATATTTTTAGTGTTTCCTAATTATTTTTCATCGTTTATACAGCGTTTATTACGTAAATAACATCACGAAAAAGCAATTTAATTATATCGATCCCGTTATATTATAACGACCATAACGATTTACTTCTATTTTCAAAATGTTTTTAAAGCAATAAACTGCATTTATGAACACCATAAATAAGATCGTTATTTGATCATAATTTCATTTAATTAATCAAATGTAATATCAGTATGAACGATCTATAACCTACATAACATATAAATTAATTAATAAAATCGATTTAATATACAAAACATACATATTTTATACTGTGCACAATTAAACACATGTATAATTTAAATCATATTAAAACAAATTAAATTGGTTTATTGAATGCAATATTTAATTTATTTAATGTCGTCAATGTTTATATAAAAATGTTATGACATCGCTCACTACCACCGGCAGTAGTAATAAATTATTAATTACACTTGCAATTAATTAAATGCACCGCAGAAAGGTGGAAATGTGCGATTTAAAAAAGGCGATACTTTCAAATACGTTTTTATGCGCATTTTTTGTTAGTTACAAGTGTAATAAATGTGAGTCTGATTGGTTTATTTATGCATGCATTTATGTATTGTTGCGGTGATTTTAATTAACATATTATATTGTGGTCATTTAAAATGCAATTGATCTTGCAAGCTTGGCACGCGGCGCATTTTTTCCGATATCATC
The DNA here is from genome assembly GCA_963942505.1 of Lordithon lunulatus. NCBI lineage: Eukaryota > Metazoa > Arthropoda > Insecta > Coleoptera > Staphylinidae > Lordithon > Lordithon lunulatus. Next base: position 49,190,326 of record OZ012666.1, on the reverse strand, counting down.
TGATAACAAAGCCGAATTAAAATGTAACCGGTCGCGTTTGAATAATGCAACGCACAAGACAAATGAGCTAGTTTGTAATGTATTCTATAATAAAATTAATTTATACTGGCATCGTGTAATATGAATTATTATAAATTATATCAGTTTTTTTGTTGGGGACATAATTGCATGCATACACTAGTAAAGTATCAATTTATATTCTGAAAAATGCTGGTGCATTTCAAAGCGTCCCACTGCTTTATGGTAGTAAATGACGGATGATAATGGCTTATAGATATACTTTCCATTCAAATTGATACACACGTTATCAAGGTTATACCACAATGTATTATTAATAACCGTGTTTTATTTCCGTGCAGTGGCTGAGGGCTATTTAAATCAAAACACCCTGTCTTTCGAATAATTACCTCAAACATGCGGGCTAATTTTAATGCAGCCAACGGCGTTGTGTGCAAGCAAGAGTTAGATTTTAGCTAACTGTAAAAGATGTTTCGACTTTTTCGTAACCAAAAAATATATTACAAGATAATAATCTGTGCATGCGAGGTAACTGTTAAAATTAAATTACCGTCTCTGGAAATATTAAATTATTTTTTTTCGTGTGTACAAAATTGAATATATTAAGCAGTAATTTCTTTATAATATATAATTTTCATAAATTTAATCGACGAACCGCACCTAGGAACTTTCTGTGTTTACTAAACGCGTACGTGCTAATAAATGCAACTGTTTACGAATTGGTCACACTCGCTCGTAATTCATCATCGTATTTGATCTCCACATTAATATTTATGAACGGACGAATAACTTTAGAGGTGCCATTTATGCGTTACTAATGCCGTTTCTAATTCAGAATTACACGAGCGGCACTACCATCTATTTCTTGCAGATGAAAAGCCATGCAATTATATAAACTGTTTCTATATGAAATGTTATAACTTCTTCAAGATAGAATGGAGCGGAGAATTGCACGGACGCGTTTTAAAACATACGCAATTTACGGCATACCTAAAAAGTGAAATTTATTTTTGGAATATAAATAAGACACTAAGGTGCGGTTGCATAAAGGCGAGTTAACTATAGCCTGTGATTATATTGTTAGATATTGTATAAATTGATATTAATTTTCTATTTCATAGCCTCATGTTACTCGGTTTATATAGGGCAACATGTGTTAAACTTGTCAAACGTGGCGTGTGAATAACTGATTGGAAATTAACTCAAAAGTTATCTGCTTTATACAATCGAACCTTGGTATTCTTGTCTTAGTTTGATAACTCTAAAATAAGTATACCAAACTTTGAGTGTTTGATTGCATTTCAATTTTAAATTAATTATTATATATGAATGGTACCAACATTAGCAATAAGAGAATATAGGACAATATGCAAACAAGAATGAATAATCAACTTTGGTTTCTTAACTTAAAAACATAAATGAGATATTTTATATGAATGGAAGGCATTGTTTGATGAATTAATTCGCTTTAGTTGTTATGGTGACAATTGAAACTATCATTTGCATACAACATAACTTAGTTAATAAATATCTATTACCAGTAAAATATAAATTTTATACTAGTCTACAATTCCTTTAACTCCTAGTCTGCATGGTTGCTGTGTGGATCTTATAGCCCAGTGATCATGCTGTCGGTCCCACACCTGGGAAAAAAGGAGGGTGCTAGAGTAAAGCCAGCGACCTGCCCTACGTAACAACAGACACACAGAACCATTTATGCCTCGGAACAGGATAGATTTACTAGCGACGAAAGGAAAGAACCAGGGCAAGGGAAAGCGGAGACGGATTCAACTCCTACGAATGGCCATATAGAACATAAAGAAGGACCGGCAGTCCTGTGATTGTATTTACTCATTTACAATGAATTCAACAAAACCACAAGAGCAAATGAAGGTATCGGTAGAATGATCCACAAAAAAGACTAAATCCATGATATAACATATGTTTTAGAAAAACTTATAGTACTGATGATTAAAACAAACAAGAAGTACGTCAACATTATCTGTATATATACTCCATATAAAAACAGGACGGAAGATGTTAGAGAGGAATTCCATAATAACCTACAGAGAATACAGGAAAGAATTAATCGATAATAATTCTAGGAGATATCAATGCATGAGTTGACAAGAAGGTGATAACTGTTACGATACAACGTTAAAATAAAAGTATGAAAAAGTGAATGTGTGTGCGTTAAATGAACTTCGAATTAATAACACCTTCTTTGACCACAAAGAAAAACATAAATACACATATAACAACACCCGGCACCACCATTGACAATATCCTAACAAACCGGGAAAAAGTACCTGATTCAATACTGGATGTACGATGTTTAACATAAGTAGTGATCACAACCTACTGATGAAATCTGTGAAATCTGGCTGGAAATAAAATAACGGAAGTACACTTCCGTATCAAAACCTAAGAGCAAGATCAAAGTGGATATTTTGCCTGGCTGGGATCTGCTTTATCTGTTGAATCCCACTGCACTGCGGCTACGGCTCACCTATTGTGCTCCTCCATTTAATAGCATTCAAATATGAGCTCTGTATCTTCAATGAAGTCCAGAAGTCTCATGAATCGACCGGCTTGGTGCTCTATTAGGTTTATTTTCTGCATGCCAGTTTGCGGTTCTCAATATCGGCGGTGGCAGTTTCGTTAGTGCTTGCTCTGTTATATAGTATCCCGCATATTGGTTCGGGGCCAATGACTTTGAATTCGCTTGTCTCATTCCGCTTTTTTGTAGTCTTTGATTTCTGATGTCTGGGTGCCCATACAAGTGTTACTTTGTTTTGGGCTGCCACTATCATCAGGTCGTCAATACATTCAATGACGACTCGTTTTTCTCACTGGAGTCTAGTAATCTCAGCACTGCTTGACTATCTGTTACAATACTGTTTTCTTTCTTTCTATAGTTTCTTTTCAACAGAGGAGGTATACTCGCCCTGTTAGCTTCTTATGCCTTTGTCAGAGCTGCTCTCATACCCTCCTGTTCCTGTTCGTTTATTCATTTTAGATCCATCAGTAAACCAGATGGATCCTTTAAATTGTTGCATTTGCTTTTTTCCCATTGCACCATATCCGGTATTGTGATCCTGTCATCCACAGTACACGAGTATGTTTCTTAGAACGTTTCTTCTATTTTACCTAATTCCAGTTTGGTATCATCTGTGAGTGATTCGTACGATCTCCTCAGAGTGTTCGTTCTGCAGATTGCTATTTTGGCATCTATCTCCAATTTTATGTGAAGTAGAGGGGTCCAATATAACCTCCATTATGGCGATGGGTGTTGATCCTGCTCCTGCTATACTTAGACAAGACATGCCCATAAATATTTCACGCCTTTGTTCATAATTATTGTCATATGTGTCTTGAGTTTAGTTCCTATACCTAGATATCTAACGTGTCTCTCCATTTGTATATCCCCGCCGAACAAAGTCGATATTTTTGTCTTATTTAAGTTCCTTCTACGAGTAAATAGTACCAGAGAGGGCTTTCCTGGGTTAACCGTGAGGCTTCCTACATACCATTGTTCCACGTATATCAGTTCACCTTGCAACTAGGCCCATAGAAGAGGTAATAGTACCCCACTTTGCGGGAAGCCACTGCCAACCAATACTTCCATGATTATTCCATTTAACGATGCATTTATTTTCCACGAGAGAATTGCTTTTCCCCCTCTTAGGCTTTGTAGTGGTTTTAAAACCATCCATGATATGTCTATCAATCAGTTTTTCAGTTGTTTTCAGTACGAACGAGGTTAGCCTGATGGGATTGTAACATTTCGCCAGCTAGTTTATTTCCCGACCAGGTTTTTGTATAAATACCACCCTTATCTTTGCTCACTTATTTGGTATGTACCCTAGGGCGAGAGGCTGGGGGCACCGACCAGGCTATTGAGACCAGTACCAAACGCGAATAATGGTGTATAGGAGGGCTATAGAGCGGAGACAGTCGGTCTGTTGGAGAAACTATTTAGGCAGGTTAATGACGACCTGTTGAGCCTCCCCTACAGAATAGTTGTGAAAAGGGAATCTACGGCACCTAGAAGAACGAGTGCCTCTTTCTGCCCAGCATCAGCACACGCCTTGAAGGAAAGTAGGCTGAGGAAACCCCCATATAATCATACCCAACAGGGAGGAAGAGAAGATCCTGCAAACCCGGAACAACCTACGAAGCAAGAAGGCCCCAACTAGCTCCAGAGAGCATCTACACCGGCACTAGCTAGAGAAAAAAACAGGCATTGCGAACCAATGCCTTGATGAAAGCACCTTCCCCAGTCGATGGAAGTAGGCACGACTAGTATTAATCCCAAAACTAGGGAAACCGGCCAGTGATACAAATACCTATTGCCCCGCTGGCTCCTCGTGGACCATTTAGTCGAAACACTTGAAACATTTGGGGGCTACATGACCGGCAATTCGGCTTCTAAAAAGGAAGGTCAACAACGGACGCCATCCTGGCTGTCCACAACCTTGTCTCGGAGGCGAAAACCGGGACATAGAAGTTGCGTAGGCATTGTATAGTTAACCTAGACGTAACCAACGCGTTTAACACGCTACGATGAGTGACCATCGGGCACCGGGGGCTACACCAACCACACAGTCCACGTGCTGAAATGTACATATTGAGAGGATGGATAAAGACAGAATCGTGAGAGTTGCAAGGGACAAGTCATCAAGGGGGATGAGGTGTCCAGGACGACTATGAAAAGGATAAAATGACAACGATTGAAGTATTGAAGGAAAACAGATAGATTGATTATGTGAAAAAAAGATGAGAAAAAGACTTCCTCTACGTAAATGAACACTTGAAGAAGGAAATATGGCCATCGGAATTTTGTATACATTTTGTGACCGCAACAAGCAGGTGGAACAAGAATTACAATAGAAGATATACGTGCAAACTTGGTATCTAGACCTCTTCTGATGGGTGTTATAGATGACAGGTTAATGCGAATAGGATAGACATATGCATATGTAAATAGAAATGTGGATATGTGTTATATTCACCGATAACACCAGATATCATCATATTGAGGCGTATAAGGGTATGAACAGATCTTAAAAAACCCATTATTACAATCAAACCCATTAATGTATTGGTAGCTCTGTAGCCTTATAAAGTAGTATATGATTACCTTCTCATGTAATATAAAGACTAAGCTAGATACTTACAGTTCAGTCTCCACACCACAGGGGGAGCAGCTACAAATTAATTAAACCATGCTTCTTTACAGAACTATTAACTTATGTCCATTTTATTCACGGATAAATGAAATTGCATGAACGAAAGACAGTGAAAATTCTGTAATTTAGCAATCTTCATTCTTAAACATTACATTCCGGCAACTTTCGCGTGAATGGAGTATAGTTAATAACATTATTTAATAGTTGTTGTATAATACGTATATAATAATAATGAAGCAATAGTGCAATCATTTCCATCTCCTCGTATATCATAAAACTTCAACGCTGTTATTAATACGAACGGCCATCTATTATTTCATTCAGCAAACTAAGTGCACATTGACAATTAAAATAATTTCCTCGCATCTATTTAAACGAAGCGAGCTTATTAAGTGTGCAATCGCGATAACGAATGTCCCGTATAAAACGACGCGCGGTGTATAAATAAAATTGACAATAATCATTATTTTAAGGATCAATTAAGGATCTCCACGCCAGCATAAATTGGCCTTATTAATGCGGCGCGAGACGAAGCGGCGGGTATTAATAAACGCCGCGGATTTGATTGGAGTCGCGAGATCGGAATCGCAATGATTTAATGAGCGCGCCGCGGGCGCCGCGAGCTAAATATTAATTGTTTTAAATGCGAATCGTTAATTATTTTGTTCGCGCGGCGAAGGTTCTGCGTTCTTGCACCTACACGCGGATTGCGGCGAGCCGGCGTAAGAATGGGTTCTGCATAAGCAATTAGTTTTTCTTTTATTTATAAGGTATTACTGCATAATTTAATAATGCTCGTTGGAAGTGGGATTATTTCTTTATTATTTTAATTTTGCCATTATACATAAAGGATTATTGTTTTATTCATAAATCCCGCTATGAATATTTATCATGCTTAATCTTAGCTTTCGCGTAATAATATTTACTTTAGGTATAATAATATTTTGACGTGTATGTTTTGTTTTTAACAATTAAATTATTACATGCCTTGATTGCTTTTGATACGCTAAAAACAAAACACAGGGCTCACAATGTATATTTTAAGTAATATAAACGGTAAATATCAGACGATTTGTATGTCAAGCGATGTTTGGTTATTTGTTCTATTAGTAAGTATATTTACATTCTAGAATGGTTCTGAAAGTATTTGCTTTATTGTTTCTATATGGTACTTATTATTGTTAGTATGCAGTTAACGTTACACTGTTGCGAATGCGGTATGAATGTGTGGAATTCATTTGGCATCCCACCAAAAGTCCATTGTTCTATTTGTTTTTAAGACAAAGGTTAAAAGCATTGCTAATTAGGTGTAAGTAACGCGTCCATAAACTTAAAAATAACAACGCCCCGGCGCTAAAATAATTTACCGCGGTGTTTTGATTGCATTCGGTCGCATATATAACGTAGCTCTATTTTTGCTCTTTTCGGGCTGCGATAGGTTTTGGCAAAAGCCACCGCAAATATACAGGATATTTGACACATGAAGTATGATCTCGTTCGACGACTACCATTTTCATTGCAGGCGCACATGTCTCCTTATTTATCGCCGCTGATATCCGTCGCGAAGAGATTTGTGGTAATCTCGTCTGGCGCCTATTCAAGTCACCAATTGACAATACGCGATATGCGCGTCTGGTCGAAAAATACACGCTATTTCTTTCCGATTATCTACACTGGCGTGTGCACTAAGTGCGCCTGCATTTATCATCAAAGATGATGATTATGCGCTCGGAAATGAGACGTTTGCCATCGCCGTAGACTGATTTTATTGATCATCATCCGGCCATTTAATAAATTGATTATTACCGCTTTCAGTCAATTTGCACATCGTGTGACTGATTACCTACAATAATGATGACATTAATATTCCTTTTACAATCTTGTTTTTGTTAAAATGCATATTTAGTACCTACTCACAAAATTAAACCTATACAGTTTTTCTGCTTTTCTTATTTAACTTTTTATGATACAAAGTGGTTCCCAAAGCCCGGAAAGCCGCCGAACTGAGGCCATCGATGCTGGCGGAGGCCTACACGATCTGCAGTATGGCTTCAGGAAGGACAGGTCCACAAAGGACGCATCACCGTAAGAGGACTGATAGCGAAAGCCAACGACGGACACCCGATGCAAAAACGACACTGGACATTAAGCCTTGCAAGGGCATACCAACAGCCCTAACCAACTTAAGATACCTCGCAGATAGAGGTGATACATGAAGGACGCACAAGGCGGGAAATGGCGGGAGGTCACGAGAGGGGTACCACAGGGCTCAGTCCTATGGAACAACGACGGAAGGCCAAGCCAAGCATCCATGGTGACCTGGATGACGGGTCTCAAAATAGCTGTTGCCATGACGGAAGGCGCCCTGCTTTCAACCGAGAGAGCAGAGTATCCGGGATGTCACGGAGATAGACATGTTCTGGGTGACACACCCAATCAAAAGACAAGTGACGTACCTGAGAATGATCTGAGAGACAAACTGAAGTCACACAGCTCAAATTTTAGAAGCCTCAAGAAAGGCCACCCGCATGGAAGCAGCCTTGGCGCGGCTACTCCCGAATATAGTAAACCCGGGTGACCAAAAGCAAAGACTGTTAGCGACGGTGTCGCGCGCCCAGCTGATGTTTGCAACCCTAACCTGGGCTGGAGCGACAAAGGCAAAAAGGAACTGCGGCATAATTAGAAGGGCGTTGCGCACCAGATCGCTCTGGATCGCTCGGGCCTACAGGACGACGTCAATAGACGCGATAGAAGTCCTCGCTACAATAACTCCAGCCTACATATGGGACGGAACAGCAAACGCGGAGTGGATCAGGATTTTTTTTCTCCAATAGTAAGACCGGTAGTGGAAAGTAGCCATAAGACGACTGACCAGTGGATGATGCAAATACTGACAAGGCACGGGAAATCATTCAGACTTTTATTGGTTTCGAACGACGGAGACAGGCAGATGCCGCTACTGCAGCGGGATGTATAACGTGACGTACACGTTCTACATGTGCAATAGGTGGTACCACGTACGCGCCACCCTCTGGACGAAACTAGAAGAAGAAGAGCCAACCCCGCAGCTAATGGGATGCCTCATTACCGAACTACCCGAGTACTGGGAGGCAGTGGCTAAATACGTCAGAGAGGTTATGAGGACCATATTTCAAGATGACATGCAGCGATGATTCATGTACAGCGATGACAGTGAACTGACATTCGCCATACCTACCACTAGTGGTGCTACCGAAGACATGGGCGTCTATCGAAGATTACAACTCACAACGTCAATAGACACAATTGTACAAGGTGACAAACTCTTGACGACTGTAATTGAAAGTCGAGTTATTCAAATGCCAGTTGACAGAAAGTGCAATTGCCATTTTGCTTGACAGCTGGTCATCAATAGACATGTACAATCGGAATGGTAGAAATCATCAACGTGATTTGCACCGTAGTTCTAAATAGTCGGTAGAACTACAGTTGCCATTATCTCATTTGTTCAACCCGGATGTCCGTCAGTTTCCCTGGCCTCTACGTGTTTGGATGTTACTCTGCAGTATCACGTGCATGTGTCTATATCATTTCCCAGTCATTATGTGACCCAGCTTCATTAATATTGTAAACCTTTATGAGAACAGATTTGAAATCGGTAGAGAAGTTATACAAAGCCTATTAATTACAAAATATGAAGATACGATTATATGGTAAATTTACAAAATTAACAATACTAAACGTCTACGCACCAACAGAAGAAGCAGACGAAGCAATAACTGATGATTTCTACGACACGAGAATGAGAGAAATTAGCCAACCACGACCTCATATTAATCGTAGGAGACTTCAACGCGCTAGTAAAGAGATAAAGAAAGTTGACACAGCCTACATACAACAACAAGTCCGAATCGCACAAGTGCATTCACAAGGAAACATGGAACGGGACAGTTCCACGGGACTACTAGATGTAATCAAATTAACCTTGTTACAATATCTAAGAGATGGGCATCATCCATAAAAGACGTGCGCACATTCAGAGGAATCAGACCACTTTTCAGTAATAACAAAGGTGAGGTAAAGAATTAGCAATATGCAGAAATGCGGTCATATAAAATCATGGAAATGGAATGTAGAAAAACTAAAAAATGTAAGAGAGAAAAATACATATCAAAACAGAAGAACCTAAGGAGGAATGCAGAAAATAACGACGTGGAACAGGTATGAGAACACATCAAAAATTGTATTCTAAAAGAAGCCCAACAACTGGGAGAAATGCACAAGAAACGAAACGGGGAGTGGTTTGATGAAGACTACAGACAGAAGATAAAACTATAACAAAGCAAGTGCATTCAGAGATAATGTAGTTATAGCTGTAAAATGCGAATACTACTCAAGAAAAACGAAGAAGAATTAAAGAGATTTGAACGAAAAATATTAATAATCTATCGCCCAATAAGAAATATAGATGGGACACACAGAATAAGAATGAATTGCGAACTCGAGGATTTGATAAACAACAACAACATAGATAATCACAGAAAATAAGATATATCGGACATATACAAAGGATAGAAGTAGACTTCTTATTCTTGTGGTGCCGTCTCCTATCGGAGGTTGGCAATCATCATGGCGATTAAAATCTTTGACGCTACAGCTCTAAATAGTCCGACCGATGTTTGTCCGTACCATTCTCTAAGGTTCTTTAACCATGAGGTTCTGCGACGCCCAATGCTTCTTCTTCCTTGTATTTTCCTTGCATGATCAGTTGGAGAATAGAATATCCCTCTCCCCGGGTGATGTGTCCCAAGTACTCTAGCTTTCGTGTTTTGATCGTAAGGATCAGTTCCTTTTCTTTATGCATTATTCGCACGACTTCTTCGTTGTTTACTAGGTCCGTCCAGGATATCTTGAGCATGCGGCGATAGATCCACATCTCAAATGTTTTTTTATGTTATTTTTCTTTAATGTCCATGCTTCCATCCCATATAGTAGTGTTGAAAAAATGTAACCGCGAATTATTCGGACAATCAAGGCTTGATTGAGATTTCTATTTGAGAAAAGATTTTTCATTTCGACAAAAAATCCTCTTGCTATTTCTATACGTTTGTTCACTTCTAGTAATGGTTTGGTCGTTATTGTCTTTAATACGTGTTCCTAAGTATTGGTAGCTTCTAACTCTTTCGATTGTGGTGTTGTTTACTAGTATTGCTGGTATATTATTAAGATTGGTTTTATTTACAACCATAAACAGAATCACAAAATTATGTTTTTTTGTGCTGCGAGTGCTGTTAGTTCAAAAATTTTATTTTATTCGCAGGTTCAAATTCCTACATATTTTTTGAAATATGTTTTATTGATTATTTACGTGTAATGTGTTTTGAAGTAATAGTTTTAAATAAAGTTTTGGCTATTTTACAATTAAAAATTTATTTATTCATTATATTAAAAGTAAGAATTTGTCTATTTTTGTTATTCAAAATCATCCTCGTCGAATGGCGAGCATTTCACCTACATAGCTAATGCAAGAAGACACATCAAAAAAAGTCTCTGGAATTACACCCCAAAGGTCTTATTTTATTTACGTGTATTTCTTACAAAGTAGTTTTATTCTGGAATAAATAAATACCTCGCATGTTAAAATAATTATGTGTTTAAATACATACTATCAGAATTTAATTCACCGGATATTATTTTAACAGATTTAACGTCCAGTATTTAAATTAATGACATTATGTTTTTATCACATGAAACGCAATCAACAAGTAGACTATAGTTCACAATTACAGCAAATTATGTTACTTAATATCAATTCTACATGCAGGCAACAACAGTTATTTACATTCAATTTTGATTATCTCTCGAGTAGATTGATTAATATCCACCCATACAGATCCGACAATTAATTAGCAATCGGGATTTCACAAACGCAATCGTACACGTAATCAACATGTGCAATCGCAATGCATGACCTATTCCCGTATTTACGACCTCTAATTTATGCAGCCCACACCCATCACTAATCAGTAGAGGTATTGTGTAAAGTGGTTGCGCATCGCGATACCAAACGATAATCCGGTTAATTAATTGCACCAAAACTGTTAAATGTATCCAGGCTGCAGCCCATCCCGGTACCCGAATACGGATGGTTGTGCTGGTTGTGCGGTTGTGCGGCCCGTGGGTAGGACACCCCCGCTGTCGAGCAAGTCACGAATTCATTTCTCCAGCGCGTTCGCTCATAAACAACAGATATTTCTTGGAGTAATAAGGTGCGGGCGGCTTTTTGTCATGTTTTATGTCTCAATTAAATGCGGGCGTTTATGCGATATTCCGGCATCATTAGCGAGAACCATCTGGTATTATTTAAATGCACGATTTAATCTGCATTGTTTTGAGCGTATTTCCATTGGGTTTATATTTTCAGGCCACTTTCTTATCTAATTGGGCCATCTAACTGCGAAGTCAGTGATTGATTACTTTTCGGTAATATATAATTTTACTGCCTGATATAAACATCACATGATTCTTATCTAATTAAAACAACTTAAAAAGCATTTAGATTATAATATTGATAATATTATATATTTAGGGGTATCATTTATTGAAACCAATATTATTTATATGCAATGATTACTTCACGTGCACGTGTGTCATGTCTATTTGTGCATAGTTCTTCAAGTATTGACCTGTTACTTATATATTTAGTTATATATTTATATTAGCTAGTTAGATTTATAAAATAAATAAGAACTAAATGGCAATTATATATATATATATATATATATATATATATATATATATATATATATATTTCACTTTCGATACTGAACAATTGATTGCTAGACAAATCTAAAAAATTCTCTCCAAATATGAGCTCTTAATATTAATATGAAGTTCCTCCTCGTCACAGTTTTTCATTTTTACGTTAGTCCGAAACGAAAAAAAATCATATCTCGCCATTTATTGAACGTACAGCATTTCTTGTAGAAATAGTTATTCTTGTAGAAAATTGCACGCTCTACAAAAAAGTGTTGAAAAACAGAAGTTTTCGTTTATATAACCAATTAAAGGCCAAAGTTTTAAGAATTTAAGAAGAAAATAATTCAATACATAATTTCACACAAATATATGCCATGATGCTTATTATTTAGCGACTTATAAAATTAAGAAGCAAAATATGTGTTTCTTATATTCTTCAAAGTTTGACCTTCAATGCCTTTTTATCGAGCGTTTAATTTCCTGCAAGAATATTTGCGAGAAATGCTGTACGTTCGATGAATGGCAAGACATGATTTTTTTCGGTTGGGACTGACTTAAAAACGAAAAACTGTTAGGAGGAGGACTTTCCTATTAATAATAAGAGCTCATCTTTGGAGAGAATTTTCTAGAGGTGCCTAGCAACTAATCTTTTCAATAGCGAAAGTGAAAAAAATATATAATTTTTTTGTCAGTATAAACCTACCTTAAATTTATTTACATATTAATCAAGACTGGTGATGTAATGATTATTTCAAGCTTAAAACCAATTTCGTAAATTCCAATATATAAAATATGTATAACTATCAATACCATTCAAATAGAATGACTAATAGAATCTCTTAAAATACATTAACATGACTTCAAGTAAAATGTTAATTTTACTAAGACATATTAATAATATTAATATCTTTTTAAAATATAACAAGCACCGTCATCAAGATTTAATTAAGTGTAATTAAGGAAGATTGAAAATTTATGATCACTCTTTGAATAATTTTCACATTAGCTAGGTAGGTACACAGCATTTCATTTTTACGAGTGGCAACATTGTAGGACGTTAATGGTTTTAATTGAGCACGCATCAAGCTATAAAATAATATACTACATTTGAAAACCTAAAACGAATAAAAGATGTTTTGCTCAAATAAATCGCGGCTGAGCATTGCCATAATCGACAAATTAATTAATCTGCGAAACATTCAATTAACCCATTAGCTTTTATATGTGGTGAGTGTGACGGGATTGATGAAACGATCATCCCGTTACATAATTATACAATAGTATTATCGTTGTAATTATAATTACAATAAATTCTTTTAATAAGATCAGTGTTAAACTATTTTGTGAAAATAGTTCAAAATGAATCAGTTTTCAAAGGGAAATTGATGTCTCTTCTTCTTATGCATATATGCATTAATGGATGTTAGCGACAAAATCAATCTGTCTGAACTGGCTGTATGAACTGACTTCCGATGGTACTTAGTCCCGTCCATTGCTTTATGTTTGTCAGCCGCGCCATCTTTTTCTTCCAACTGCTCTTTTTCCCTTAATTTTACCTTCAGCGATAAGTTCTAGTATATTATAATTCTGAGTACGTATCACGTGTCCTAGATATGCATTCCTTCTCTTTATTGCAGTTAAAAGTTCACTACCTCGGCCAACCAGTCGCAGGACTTACTCATTTGTTATTCTTATATTTGTATAGTTGCTTCTATCGCCTTTGATTCAGTTATGCCTTTCATCCATTTACAAGATGATTTTGTCAGTCATCCATGTTTTTTTGGGTCTTTTGTTTTCAAAGCTACTTTATTTTGTGTGTTCTTTATCATGATACCCGTCATTTTGTCCCATAGGCCAGTTATGTATTCCTCTTTGCCATTTGTGGGTATACTGGCTTGCAACTACCATTATTATTTGTTGGTCTTTAAGTTTCTCAAGATCTATTCTATGCTGATAAGGTGGTCTGGCTGACTTTGAAAGCTTAATTCTGACATCTGCTACTAGTACGTGGTCTGCTGGAACGTCTGCGCCTGCGTATGTATGCCGTTGTACTAGATGAGCCGAATCGTTTGTTAATTAATATGAAATCTTGATTTCGGACTATATTATGCGGTTATTATATTGCGACTATACCTGTAGAGAGCCCTACGTGTATAGTCGCCGGGCTGGTTGTTAAAACCTTCATATCTTCTTCTTAGCAGAATTGCAAGAGCAGATTCCTTCTTACATTTCGTATACCTAGTCCAAAGGGGTTTAAAAGGTCCTTGAATCTTTCGGTTCCCACCTTTGATTAAGTCTCCCATGATTGGTTGACGAAGTAGTAAAGGGTGCTTCCGTACTCGTACATTTTTCTAAGTGAGACCACAATGTCTCTGCTATATCTAGTATATCTATGTTCGACCTCTTTACTTCCTGACATAGATTTGCTATCGTTCCTTCTTTGTACATCCTTCGTACGTTCTACGTCGCTATTTCGATTTTCTTTCGTAAGTTGGTTCTTAAGTAGGGTTGCCATTTGTAAAATCACCAACCAAGAACAAAGAGCTTCAAAACCTCGGACTTTATTGCTTTAAACCCGGACGTTTTATCAACATTTATATATTGTTAACAAATAAAAGAAAATAGTTTTAATTTTAAACTTAAGTAACCACTATAATGTACTGTAATGTACATAATCTACCATAAAGTTAAAAATACACTAATAGACAAACATTAATTTATGAAAACTTAAATCAATGACGTTTGTCGTCCACTGATTAGTTACTAAAGGAAATATTTCCTCAGGACATTTTCGTTTGTGATTTAAGTTTTTCATAATTGAAATGTATGTTTCTTCTTTCTATGATGGAGTTATCACATTTTTCTAGCTTTACTATTTTTGAGACTACAAAATATGCATTTTCGACTAGAGGTAACAGGAGATGAACCGCAAAGAAATCCTAAATATTTACAACGATTACAAACCACGGGCGCAAAGTTTTAAAATCCTAACTTCTAAAAACCCGGACGTACCCGGACGCCTCTAAAACTAGGACAAATCCAAAGAATATTCTTATCGCTTTATTCAAAACCGTTGCCCCAGGAGATGCTATTAGGGAACTGTTTACTCCGGAATATTTTGTGTAAATTGTAGTCATCATATTGTTCTCTTATGAAAATGTCTCCATTCATGAGATGTGTATATATGTACGGTCATCTCTTGGTTTCCTTTCCAGCTAGCTCTGGTGTTCTGATCTAACTGGCGATCCGTCTCTTAGCATCCTCAAAGTCACCACGTGAAGGCGTGAGTACGGTCTCTTGGTACGTAGTAAAACTACGCTCAAAGGTGTTTGATTTGCAGCTTTGGACTGAGCCTTGCTATATTGAGGATCAGCAGACTCAATACAGTTCTCTAGGACTCTGTATGTCTCAAGAATACATTAATATTTTAGTCGTTACAAAATCCATTTAATGGTTTTCAAATTTAACAATTTTCTTATTATTTCTAGTACAGTTTTAGTTTATAAATTTGTTTAGCTACAATTAATTTTGAAATTGGCACTGAGATAAACAATATTAACCTATGTATAGATTAAATTTATATATTAATTCATGAATTCCAATTGCGAAATGCAATTTATTTTGTGGTGATAACTAATTCAATTATATACATTCTACTGATATCTATAAGTAGATTAAATATGCGGTGTCCTTTTCAATAAATATTTCAGCTATAATAATGCGAATAACTTGACAATTAAAAACTATAATATTACGATATATATCTATATATTGGCGATATTAATTTGCTCTCCACACCTTATTGTAAATGTCATAATTGGATTAATCATGCCCGCACCCAAGCCCTTATCCGCCTCGCAATTAATTGAGCTTTATATTGTTTTAATGGGCTATTTACAAATGTTAATTGCTGCAACCGCACGTCCTCGCCATAACTATATTAATCGATGCCCTTTTTTCGACTAACCGTTTACCACTTTTTCTTCCGTCAGTCAGAATTGTGATTAATTACAGCCGAGATTTCTATAAATCAAAAGCGATTGATTGCATTATTTATTGATCCTGTACGGCGAATGTATATTTTGCGGCAATAGTTTTTACTCGCTTAATAATCTTAGCTGTAGATAAATAGACCGCCAGATATTACACCAATTAGAGTTTTACATTATGATTAATCGACGAGTTTTTTTTTAGTGGAATGACTGCTTAGATAAATGCCGTGTCGGCTTTTATCTACTTGAGGAATTCACATTCTTAATCGGTGGCGCCAGCCGGCAATATGTGAAAAATGCATTATATGAACATATTCCTAGAATAATATATGAAATTTGTTTTTTAGAAATATTTCATCTATTTCTTGATTTTTATATTTGTTCTTACGGAATACATCACTTGTAAAAACTGTTTTTGCAGAATGTCATTGAAATAAATTTGCGGCGAGTACCAGTTTACAAGTACAATATCACCAACAGACTTCAATTAAAACAACAGCAATCCACATCACCATATTTTACCCCGCTGTGAACGGCAAACCTCGAAATGCACAACACACCCGTTTACCCATTCCCATAAAAGCACTGTAGTTTTCCCAAAGCGAAATTGTCAAGCTATTCGTGAATTAATTTTTTCCCTTTTGTAAAATAAACACGCAGCCGATAAGCATCTGGTGATAACGGTTGCCGTATTTATGAAATATAATGACTTCATTAATAATTAATACCCGTGCATTGGTTGCCATAGATGGTTAATACCATTTCCTGCCACTCCGCCGGGACACCGTAAAGAGGATAAAAAGGGAGAATGTTAAACTACATGTTTGAATTTTTTGTTGTGTGCATCAATTAAATAAGTAATAAATGCGCTCTTTAAGAAACAGGTGAATGAGTGGCGTGGTTTAAATTGATCGAAAAAAACCGGATCATTTAAATAAGTAAATCGTTAATTGCGTAATTATTATTCCTCCGGTTAATTTAAGTTTGTTCGTGTGCACTATAAGTTTCATACTCGATTAATAATTACGCAACAACAATGATCGAGCACTATTAAAATCGCATTAATACCAGCTTATTATTCATTGGCTGCTCGTATGGCAGCAAGTAGTAATTATTCTCAGGATTGCAAGTAATGAGCACGCTCAATTAGCCGCTCCGATGCGGTTACCATTGTACAAGTGGGTGGGGCCTCCGTATTTTTATTGTTTATCATAATTATGACGTTCCAATTTATCCGTTTCATTTCCTCGCAATTGCAATTAAACAACGGAAGGGGGACTTGTAACATTAACCTTTGTCCGGGCTATTTTAGATGTAATTAAGCGTGCCATGCTGTCAGCGTCCAGCGCGGACATAAAGGAGCTTTAAAGCACTGCTTTTTATACGCGCCGCGCTGTGTGCAATTACGCGCACCCTTTCGCCCGCCTACGATTCCCATTAATTTATGAACTGGGCTTGCGCAACAACTAAAACAGTGTTATTAATGAATTTTTAAAATGGCATTTTTATTAGTGAAAATAAACTAGCCGAGATTGCTTTATGGACGCCATAAACCGAAAGCATTTAAAATGATATTATTATATTGCATTCTAGCTATTAAGTGTTATTAAATTTAATTACCATAAGTAACAGTCACTAAATATTTTCGTGAGTAATTAGGGAGGATGTTAATAGTTGTCCAAAGAAATGAGTCGCTAATAAATTAAAAATATCTGATGTGGCCAGTGCACATTGTAAAAACAATAATAACAAACTGTTATATTTTCTTTTCAATTTGAATCTTATACAACACATACAATTTAACATTCATACAAAACTAGATTGAAATAGAAACGCGGTTGTTTGTCATCTTCAACAACATTAATAAATGATTCAAATAAATATATTTTGTTTATTTTTTTCTAGGATATATTAAACTTTTTCTCGCTTGACTTACATTCATAACTATCACGACTAAGTTATTTGAGATAATGACCACATATAAAACACAGTCTTAAAATATAGAGGAATTTTTCCCAAAAATTGGATACAAACGTATAATTGGTATGATGAACAACATATATTTCCCAGACATGGTCTTACATTGATCAGGGGACCTAATAAAGAGGATTATCACATTTTGTGTTTCACAATTATAATTCTGATAATAAACGCTGTAATATAAACCGGTAATCGCATGGATTGATTATCACGAGCCGAGGTTTTCAGCTGTTAATCTGGAATACAACTTCAACTTCAACAACTGCAAATAGTGAGTTTAACTGTACGTTGCCGGACTATATTTCCAAGTAAGTAGATTTCAAAAGGAGAATCTATAGCAGAAATGATCGATAGGTTGGGATATGGTCAAGAGAAACATGGCATATATCATCGACTAGGCGGATTAAGAGGTATTCCTAGTGATAATATTACCTAGATATTTTTAACCTAAATCAAGTCTTTGCAGTATTTGAAACCAGTCTATCGCCCTCTTGCTAAAGTGTCTATCTCACGAAATCCTTGACAGCTGCAGAAATGCAGAAATTGTGTATACAATTATGATAAGAATATTCCCAATCATTTCTGTATATTCTTAAATAAATATTCTCTCTGTACGCGTATTACTTATTTTGACATATATAAGCTGGTTAGCAACTGAAATGGAGTGGTCAAATCCAAAACCGATACTTAAGAATACATAATATATAGCAGGGGTGGTACAGTCGACCGCGAGATCAATTTGGGTCGATCACATGTCTTAACTGCTTATAGGTAGATTTTGCTTATCTACCTACCCATAGCTCGTGAGAGTATGTATTTCACACATCCTCCCCCCCACTTAGACTACGTCTATGACAACCAGTCGATCGCGACACATTTTTAAGATTAAATCTTAATATTATATATTAATCTAATGTTCACAAAAGTTGGCCACCCATGGTATATAATAATCAAGAATGGTAGTACTACTTATTTAACTAGTAAGTTAGTATGGGAATTAAGGAGAGATATTTTTTAGACTGACTGTTATTGTTTGCTCAACTGAAATTAAAACCGTATTTGGACAGTTTTCAGGTGCAAATTGGAAATTCCCGAGAAAGAGTGGTGCGAATGAACCTTTGATACGTAAAATAGAAGACATTTATGATTAATAGTAACAGAGTTATAGTGAGCGGTACGCTGAGTGAATGATTCTGGATGCACAGGGAGTACGACAGGGTTGCCCAGTCAGCCCCAGTCTATTTATAACATCCTTAGGAGATATAATAATCATGTTTCAGAATCCACCACACCTCGCCTGCCTGGTTGTGGTGTGTAAAGAGAAAATATTTTCTTTAGCGTATGCAGACGATCTAGCCGTGGTAGCGAGCAATGAAAGAGATGATCGGTAGTATGGAAATATATATGTGAAATAACACTTGCATGTGAATATGGATAGATCGAAAATGTTAGTAGTTGGAGAGGGTTGAAGAAAAAGGATGAATGGTGGCTGGAAATCATAAGGACGAGTGATCATCTACATCAAATTCCAATAACTTGCATGTGAAACAAATTACTGTTAAGGCATTGTATGCAAGGCACAGTATGGCAGAATGTGGGAATAGGGCAGAGAAAATTTGGTCACAATTTTAAATTAAAAACTATGCTATTTGACAACCTAATAGAGGGCTATGACGTACGGTGTAGAGATCTGGGAAAGAATAAGTTCATTGAAGCAACAAATAAAATAATACATTAAATGGGTTCTCAGGCGTGATAGAGAAACGCCTGGTTATAAACACTTCTATGTTTGTAGCTATCAGTCCAAGGGCTTTTATGCTGGTAAAGGTTGATCTTCTACCTTTACCAGCGAAAAACCCTAATCGACCAGTATGTACCTTCGTATGATATATGTACTTCGTAGAACCTCTGAAAACAGCGAATGGCGAAATGTCGCTCACAGCTGGGTTTGAACCCTAACTCTTCAATGCTCAATACGAGATAGACATAGTAGCCAGAGGCGCCCTCTAACTCTACTAGGCTACTAGTTATATTATGCTGGTTATATTATGCTAGCAGAGACAAAACGAACCAAACTAGGAATATAAGCAGGAAAGAAGAAAGTAAAATTTGAAGATAGTATAAAACAATATACGGACTGTATATTACTGCAGGAATATAGGAAGGAAAGGAAACTATATTAGTGTACTAGGAATGGATAAATATTAAGAACAAGACGGTTATAACAGTGAAGAGATAAATAAATTAAGAAATATGGGGAGGTCGATAAGAGAGAAGGGCTAACTTCAAAATATCTCTATATACTGCTGCATATCAGAAAATAATCCCAGAAGACCTCGCACAAATCCTATTCTGAGAAAATAATTCTGGCATGGTTCAGGTGTGTGCAAGAGATTTGGATGGGTGATGAAAGAAGAATGTGTTGATTATGTGGAGAGAAAAGTAGAGATATGACCATTTATTGGGTAAATATGGTAAGATAAACCAAATGCATGAGAGTAGATGAGAGACCTTTTGGCAAGTCTACAAGATTACATATTTGAAATCTTTGTTTGTTATACTGGGGGCAACAAGTGCATGGTTTTCCGACGTCCGTTGTTCCTATATGGGTGAGGGTAGTAAAATGCTGTGGTTCTTTGTAGTTGCGCTAACCCATACAATTTCAATATCCCAGTATGCCTTGGACAAGTCATTATCGTGCGCTCTCTATCGACATTTTTAAAAATGGAGAGTCCATTATTAAAATGCAAAGATCGTTAAGATTACATTTACATACACTTTGCAGTTGTCCGACCGAAGTATGCGGTGAATGCTGCACCTAGAACTTACTTCTATTCTTACAAGATGGCTCTTGTTCATGCAATATACGAAGGTGACTTTGAAAGACGTGTGAAAGCGTGCCAAACCATTCTTAAAAACGTGCCGAGAAATGCAGTTTTATTAACCACAGATGAAGCTCACTATCATCTATCGGGTTATGTGAAAAGTATACCGTTATTTGGCAACAGAAAACCCTCAAACCGTCACCAAACCATCAATGCCTTGTAAGCAGAAATTCGTGCAGAAATGGCAAGGATACCGCCTGAAATGATAGCAGGTGTTATGTAGAACTTCGGAAATCGCCTATGTCGCTTTATCGCAAACGAGGGAAGCCATTTGGAAAACAACATTTTTCACAAATAACCTTTAAGATACTGCAAACATTTTGTAAAATAAAAACATTTGGTTAATGTAGTCGTTTATCGGGCCCTATATTATATTATATATTTAATGGTGTAGTTAGTACATCTAGTAATCAGAGAGCATGACTTCTTTCCCAGCATCCTTCATATTCTAAACCAAGTATCAGAGGATATACCTCAGATGACCAGAATGGAAATTGTAAAATCATCAACGTCATAAATAAAAAATAACATGGCACCAGACAATATTGTGATTGGGACGACTAAAAAACTACAGACCAATTAGTCTTCTCTTACACCTCTATCAAAAATTCACCAAAGTCCTAACTAGACGAGTCACGCCCAAATTTGGCATACTTTTAACAGAACAGAATAGGCAGATTTGATTTGGACTAGGTTCCACTACAAAGATGAACATATGCGCTCTACATACACGGACAATAATCGAGATCAGAAGACACGAAGAAGATCTCCTACTATTGATGGATGAATATTTATAGAGCAGAAACTCAAGCCATATAAATTAATGAGGCACTATGAACATCCATGAAATATATGAAACAAAACTAGCGTGAAAATAACAAGAAGAACAATACTAAAAATGAAAAAAAATCAAAAAGGCAATTAAACAGATCTAAAAAACTATACACCCATCTCTCTTCTATTACACGTTATATAAGGCACCTTACTCGATCAATAATACTGTCAATAATTTAGAATAATGACAGTATTACTGTACGATAACATGTTTAAAATGTTCATTATTCTAAAATATTGTCAGTATTACATACCGTGTAAGGTATAGTAATGAAGGAATGTAGAGGATGCTGATGTTTATTGTGATAATTGGATTCAACCAAATATAGACGGTTCTAGGATTGACATTATTATTGACCGTGTAAGGTGCCTTTATAAATTGATGACAAAGTTCATAAGCAATATAATATAAATTGTCTAGAAAACTTTCGACCAATTGAAGAAGGCTGATTTAAAAAAGGATACTCGACTATGAAGCATATACACACAATAAGGAGTCTAATAGAAGGCATATAAGAATATAACCAACTACTATACATGATCTTCGACACCGTGGAAGAATGGACTATAATCAATGCATGAAATAGACGTAGAATTGACTATCGCTACATAATTATATGTAAAAGTAAAAGTCAATCGGACCAAGTTTCTATTACAATGCAGGTTTTCAAAAATACGAATTCAATTAAAAGTAAGAGGGAATAATTCAAGCAGATACTATATTTCTCAAACTATTTACAAATACGCTAGAAGATATACTTGAGACGATAGAGTGGAATGAGAAAGAAATTAACATTAACCCTGAATACCTAATCAAACCTACGCGCTGCAGACGCTATCATACTTATGGCAAGAAGCTTACCAGAACTATCTCAAGTAACTGTAAAAAATAGGACTAGAAATAAACAACTCAAAATCGAAGACGGACGATAAGAACAGAATGCCCAAGATTAACAACCTCAATGCTAACGTTTCCTATACGTTAGCATTGAGGCTGTAAAAGAATATACATATTATTCAAACTCTAGACCAACTTATTTCTTTAGTACAAGATACCCAACATAAGAAAATAATTTGTAGGATACAATTAGGATTGGCAGCATTTGCTAAACTGAAAAACGCGTCCTAATTATGGACTTTAGAAGAGAACGAAATGGAAAGGTGGATAATAACTCAACAAGCTATGGAGAGGTCCATATTCGGATTTATCAGAAGAGTTCGAAAGACAAATTTATGGATGAGAAACAAAACCGAAGTAACCGACATAACGAAAGAATATAGTAAAACTAACGTCGCCGTGGGTTGGGCTAGTAATAAGGAGATTAGGTGGACGATGAACAAAGATAACAAATCACAGAATGGCGACCACGAGCTAAAATATGAAACCCAGGCAACAAGATGAAGGAACGACATCGTGAAGCTAAAAGGAGGACAATGGGTAACTGAAACCATAGATTGCAATCACTGGAACCAACTAGGGGAGGCGTACATCCAGCAATGGAGAAATAAAACGCTGATTGCGATGATGATGATAAGCAAGGCATGGCCATAAGCATCAATGGTATATACCTAAATCTTCTACAATTTGCAAACGACATAGTCCTAATATTGGATAGTTTGGATAACGCAGAAAATATGCTTACAAAGCTGACAGTTACTTCTAAATAAATGTCTCTAAAACACGAATTTAGTCAGGAGAGTAGAAGGAAACGAAATTATATAAGTTACATTGTACAAATATCTTGTTCACCAATTTACACTTAGTAGGGATAACCACACACACGAAATTGAAAAGAACATTAAACTAATGTGATTTTGTGAAATCCAGTATTCATATCTGCCTTAAATGGAAGGGTGTTTGTATGGAGCATAGAACCCTAACCGAAAAATTCATCCAAAACATGAGATTGGCACAGCGTGTTTTAGGCTGGATATCATACAGAGTGACAGACTTCGACTCGAGCCACTATGTTAACAAACTAAGGTTAACTGATCGTATTTCACATCTAAAGTAAAACTAGGCTGAGCATGCTGCAAGAATTCCAAATTATAAAGAAATAAAATCATCCTGCAATGGCGACCCAGACAAGATACGGTAAGAAACAGAGGTGCCCGCCAACCCGATGGATAGATGATATAAAACTATATATTGCTATGTAAAATAGTAAGAGAGGCCTATGCCCTCCAGTGAACAAAATAAGCTGAGGATGATGATCAATATATAGAGTAAGTATATGTAATATTTAAATATTTCATATTAAATCAATTTATTTTCAGCTTAGAGATACCCGCTTCTCATAAGAATTATCATCTAATTTTTAGGTGTTGCTAATTGACGAAGCGGACTATAATTTCAATATGTAGCAAGGTATATAGTTTGAAACAGGCTATGAATGAAGAAAATATGAAAGATTATAAAATCACCAGTGCAACTCGGAAATAAAGAAAAAAATTAATGCGAAGGGCAGGAATTACAGAAAATGAACTAACAATTAACTGACAAGTCGAAGAGAACTATCGTTCACCAGTTTATGGTTTAGAAGGAACGATATTTGCCAGGTTAAACACGAGCGGTTTGGCGCACATATTCCGATTAAATAAATTCATGGATTTATATGATTTTACCGATATTATAATGATAGCAACATCAGGTCTATTAAAATGGAAGTTTTTAATGGATTCCGGGATTTTAACATATCTTTCTAGAGTCTGCTTAACGAGAGCTGTATGTAGAAACGCACCACATACCCTACCAAAGTTTCTTTAGATGCCACTCAGTTCAATTGCGACGTAAACCATAGTGGCATTAATTTTCATTTATACTATTTTCATATTAGCTATATTTATTTGAAAATATTCCCATAGAGATCAATAATATTCAAACAAAAAAATTAACTTAGGGAAGTAACAATTCTAATAAAATAAAACGCAATCCAGTATATCTGTTCCTCGCTGTATTCATTGTATTGTCTATTAGACTACATACAGTGGTACCAATGATAATAACTTATTAAATAAATTTAAATGCTCAAACCAACATCGATCTCTAATATAATAACTAAGATTGGAATTTAATTTTTCCACAAACTTTTGAGTAGTACTTACAGATTATATAGGTCTTTGAATAAATTACACAGCAAACTAATCTCTTACTACCCGTAAACTTTTGTTAAATGTAAATCATGTAAGCTCTTCTATCGCTATTACGTTATATATATATATATATATATATATATATATATATATATATATATACCTATATATATATATATATACCTATATATATATATATATATATATATATTCCTAAATTGCACGTGAATAAGCTCACCCAATGTTTCTTATTAATATATAATATGATACATATTTTATCGTATTATAGTTGTAATGTAATAATCCAGACTACCAATATATATTTTCTGCTTTTCTAGATTAAAAAACATTCAACAGTGATAAGTCTGCCCATTTGATTTTCCAGCAGTCTTATAAAACCATGTTTTTTGTGCCTTGCTTTTATTCATTTTTATATGCAAAAATCACCCCCGTACTATATATTATGTCCCGATATTGTACCTTATTATTGATATTGTAGCTATAAGAAACGATATTTTTTATTATCATATAATAAAACTAATAATTTTATTAATATTTCTGGTATAACTGTTTACAATTCTTATAATATCTCTAAGATAATATTACCTATCAACATATTGATTAATATGGCATATTAACACATGTTTAAAACCTTAGTATTTTAATATATTGAATAGCTAAGTCGTCTACTTTGTGCTAATTCATTTTAATTATTAAATTCCACTATTTTTAAATTAATAAAACACAATCACTTGTAAAGGATAAATAAAACGATTTTTTACTATGTTTTTTATCACACTTCAGTTACACTTTGCAACTAGTTTCGGCTAAGCTCTAGCCATTTTCGAGCTCCTCCGATGACTAAAGCAATTCCAACCGATCGCTCTTTATATAATAAAAGTAAAAAGGAAAACTAACAATTACACAGAAACATATTAACTAAAATATCGATATATAATATCGATTATACAAATAAAGTGTGTGTGTTTTACTAATTTATCTATACAGTGTATAACGTATAAGTAGAAGCCTCTAGTATAAACAAAATAACTATTTTAACTAGTAACCACTTTAGCTGCACTTTGCAACTAGTTTCGCCTATTATTATTTATCACGGTAATACAATTTATTAGTATTATAAGTGTTTCATATTACTGTTTTAATTAAAAAGAAAAATTAAAAACTAATGAATTCCCGCTAATATTTCCCCTGTAACGCGCGTCTGTGGAAAAAAACCCTATTAACAAATGTTAATTTCAGGCCATAAATTAAACCATAGCAATGATACGATCTCTATCATTTTATAGCGGGTATTTATTTCAACCGTAATTGACAATTGCACACAAACAATCAGGGCGTGCGTTACCGATTACTCGGGGGCTCACTTAAAAAAAAGAACTGTATCGCATGCCGCCATCCCTCCAATTACGGCTACCCATTATCTCATTATCATCATTTACGAATTAAGATAGCCGGCACGGCAATAATACGAAAACAATACGGCACTTATGATTATTTTTTCCTGCCGTAATTTATGCCCCTGTACGTGCACGTACGGCCGGTCGTTTTTGATTTACAACGCCCAGTTGCATATTAATGTCCGGCAATTGCGACATAAAAATACAAGTTATGAATCCGTAATTGCATGCCCCGGTGCCATAATTAATTAATAATAAATATTTATGGAGCCATTAATAATTCAAGCGACAAATAATGAACGATCGGTTGCGACACCGCAACTCGAAAAACAATTTAGCCCGGCACTTTTACACCTCCGAGGAAGCATTATTAATACCATCATCGACCAGAGTGTGTATAATGCATCCTTTCAGCTACGAAATCGGCTTCAATATATCTAATATTAACAGATTAGCTTCTTTTATCAGGCTACGCTATAAGGAGCTTTTAACAAGATTGGGGACGTCTTTAGTGACGCCACCCCATGCAATTTTTTAATATTATAATTGGGTTATATAGGAGTTTGAGCTCAGATGTGAGGATCTACTTTGTGCGTAAATGTAAAGACTTTTTAATATGAAATTAAAAATGACAGAATTCACATTACAGACTTGTGGTCATAAGAAACGATCATTATTATAACTATATAGCTTATAAAATTAACTGTTTAAAAAGTGTATAAATAAAAGTAATCATTATTTCAATACTTAATTATTTAAACCTATACAACTAGAAAGTAATTTTTTTGTGTGTAAATAATTTGTTTGACAGGTTTAATTAAAATGATTTATTATAGATTTTATGAATTTTTATTTTATTTGATTTAAAATGTAAAATAATATTGTATATAAAAATATAATGTATACAAATATAATATGGCAGAAAGGCCTTTGGCCGATAGCCGAAATAAAGATAGATTCTCTCTCTCTCTCTCTCTCTCTCTCTCTCTCTCTCTCTCTCTCTCTCTCTCTCTCTCTAAAATACAACATAAAATCAAGTATAAATTTATAAACCGCCTTGAGTATGAAATACTTTATCATTTATCATAATCGTGATCATACGTCATGATTTTTTTACTTATTTAGTTAGAATAAGCCTACAAGGCTGTTAACGTTATAAATTTATTCCATAAGTATCGAATTTCACTACGATTGCAATCAAAATTACATCAGGAATATGTTTATTACATAGGCAATAAAATGTTGAATAAAGCATGATCTTATACCAAAACTCTAAATTGAATATGTTCCCAATTAAGAAAATAGCTCGAAAATGTAGATTATTTTACAAAATCTTGTCATTCTTCATTATAAAGATTGTACTTGACATTTGACTGCCCTAATATAAATTCTAAACGTAAATAGTTCTAGATTAGTTAATTATAAATTATATCCAATGTCGCCCTAGTATATACAATTCTAATAAAAAAAAATCATTTAACATTTGCGAGGATGTCCAGCTCTGGAGTAAAAAGTTTGTACAGGATTTACACTTTTAATTGCCATTTAAACATCAATTAATTTCAGAGATCCCTTTGTATCTGCCTGTGTGCACAATAACTCAAGATAGAATTGGCAGAACTAGCAATAATTTGTCCAATTGTTGTGAAAATATTGTCATTAAAAAATTGAGTACTCTTTTAATTTTCATTTATCATTATGTTTTGTTTTACTTAGTGAGTATTTATCTTTAAAGAATTACTGTAATACCAAAAATGCGACAACGACGTATATATATATATATATATATATATATATATATATATATATATATATATATATATATATATATATATATTATATAACAAGTTTTAGTTTCGATCTACTCATTCAAATATGTGTATTAAGAATTTCAGTTTGAAGTATTAGTGATGCATTATCAAAATAATTACTACTTTCGTGGTTAGGTTTTGCTCACGTGCCTTCGCACTTAAAACGGCTTTAGAATAGAAACAAGCACTTAATTTTTCTATATGTATTTACCATTAGATAGGTTGTGTTAATTAACTCCTTGAAATTGAATAAATTGGTTTAATTGGCATAAATTTATACAATATTAAACACAATGAGTAGTGCTCCAACAAAAAAACACCTATTACATTTACATGTTTTTGTAAAGTAATAAAATTTAATTATAACTGTAAGTCGGTTAATTATAATTACGTCCACATAATTGATAATATTGTAAAGCCTCATTAATTACGACAAAAAGGTCTGCTATTAATCCATTGTCCGAGCAAGTTTTAAAGTAAGCAAGTAATTGCGGTCGTATTTATCAGGCAATTTATAACGAGGGGGGCTTTTAATGCAATAACGTATTTTTTTATTTTCCGCCTCGCATAAGAAACGTAATTGAAAATATAAAATGCATAGACATCTGGTGGCAAAGACAATCAGTCCCTTCATTAAATAAACATTTACTTTACTCGATCGCACAGCTGAAATGCACCTCGTAAAAATGGTTACACGTAATTGTATGCGCGCGCACCACCCCGCGGCCGTTAAATTAAAAGAGTAGCCCTAATTACCCGCACACACAAAGAATTGTTGGCGCATGGCCCTCTACAATTATTCAGATAATGGGTTAACTAGTTTGTTTTCCATATGCGTTAAAATTGGTAATTGTTGGTCATGTGTTAATTGGGGCGATTGGACGATGGCACGCAGCTGTCTGCTCGTTTCACCCCCGGCACAGAGATTCTTTGTTTCGTAAATAACTTGAATAACTCTATTACAGGAATTTCGATGGAGTAAACATACGAAAAAACAAACAGGCCACAAATTTGTCTCTAATTGGCAGCGATAATGTCTGTGGCATGTTAACGTTTTCCGTCATACAGTTATCGCGTCCGTGTACATTTTAATGCGGTCGTAAAGTGCCTTCTTATTTTCAAAATTGTAATACATAGGAAGTGTTCTAATAAAAATATTTTAATCTACATTTGTTACCTTCCTTTTTCGATTCGCATTTTTATTGTGTGATGAACACAATTACCTATACCTATTTCTAAGCTATTTAAATAGTAACTACTGTTAAATTGATGGTTACATGGATGCACGATACCATCTAATATTAATATAATATACTATTTTACATTATTGAATTGAACATGCATTAAAACAATAATGTCTATAATAAAATATTATATTTATGAAACAAGGTAGTTTTTTCGACAAAATAGTTATGGAATCAAGGATCGAGCAGTATTGAAAATCCTGTTAAAGTAAGATTGATAAGAAGAAAGTTAACAAGAACTATACCAAAATCATCTAACAACCAAGTGTTGAAAATTAAAGTGGAGAAAATTAAAAAAGATCTCTACATATACAAAATTCAGATCTCTAGGAGCTGTACTGCCTGTCCTCCAGGACAGCAACCTCGAAGCCTAAATGACATGATTCAATTCGCGGATTGGGAGGACAAGACCCACAAGAAACCCCACGACACACGTAATCACTAGCTATCATTCAACGCCCACATCCAAAGCTCCACATTAATGAGTCAATCAAGGCTCAGCGGGTATAAGAAACACTAACAACCGTTTCCTTAACCGGTTGGGTAAGATCCGTGTAGTAGACACAGACCAATAATAACATATATACATGTGATATCAGAGAAGTTGCTAGTAGAATAAAAGACATAGGTCGTAGAATGAGAAGCATCGCAGAGAGGTTAGGCAAACTAATTCGGTAAGTTACATCCACGCCCACGAATAACAAACTGAGAAAGTACATATACACCCCGGAAGTTAAAGGTTACACTACTGACACAGCGATGTAGTGCTGACATCAGAATTAGCGGATGTGGGCGAGACGGAAAAGATGATATAATACTGACATCACCTTCCATGGAGATAGAACAATTAGTAACCTATATAAAGAACGGCAACATTCACCTGATCATAAGCTGTGATTCCAATGCATATCATACGGTTTGGGAAAGCTCAAATACAAATGATAGAGGTATCGTTTATGACGTGACGTTGCTAAACGGTAATTAATATCACTCTGGCTAGTTTTGAAATCGTGAACGCAATAAATGATTGATGTATTGCGTCTGAAGTATTTTCACATAGGGATCACATAGAGACCTAACTCAAGCAGAGTCGCGTACTTTGAAATAAAACCCAAGACTTACCGACACAGGTGAATTCTTAAAGATTATGCGGAATGACTTGTTCGATCGCCATGTATGCAATTTAGACATACGAGGACATAGAAAGTGTAATTGAAAACTACAGACATCTCTTCTCTCTAGCTACAATAGTTCATGCCCTCCTAAACCCTCCCAGATAAACTAGCGAGCTCCCTGGTGGTACTTGAAGCTGGAGACGTTAAAGAAAGAGGGTAGAAGAATTTTTAACAGGGCGAAGAATACCAGACTCGAGATTGATTGGAATGCTTTTAAAGCCATCCAAAAATCACTCAAGCTTCTAGTACGTCAAAACAAAGAGACTACTGGAGGGTGTACTAGGTAATATTATCCAGAGTGCACCAAGAATAGTAGATAAATGGTGCAAAGAAGATTGTCTGATGGTGAACCCTAAGAAGACTGAGCTGGTTCTCTCGAAAAAATTAAAGCCAAACACTTTAAAGATGCCGTTCTTATTTGGGAAAATTCTTAACCTTTAACACAAGTAAACTATCTGGGAATTGTTTTAGATATCAAACTGAACTGTGAACAGCACTTTAGTACAAGGACAAAGTCAGCAATCAAGGCCTTCTGGCAGCGCTATATGTCAATTGGGCGCACAAGACGCACCTCGTCATCCTGTCTATTCACGCAGGCATAATAAGACCCATTCTAGCTTATGGAGCTATTATTTGGTAGTCCACAACCGAACTAACTACAGCAACACTAAAACTACAGCAAGTACAACGTTTGTTATGTTGTGGTAACTGGTGCTCTGCGTAAAATCAGCAACAGCGCCGCAGCGGTGAAGGCAATGCTAAGTCTCCCACTTTTAAATATATTTCTTAGGGGGGTAAAGTTCGAGGAAAGGCTACAGGGGTTAGAGGATTAAGGACTAGTGTAGGTTGTGTGGATGAGAGATAGGGATAGGACAGAAAGCGTGTGGAGGTAGGATTGAGGAAGGATATATGAAATAGGGGGTAAGTCCCAGGTGTCGGGGGATAAGAAGCTAAGAGGTGGAGGGAGCGTGCGAGCTACGAGAATAAGGGATGTTGAGTGGCAACAACGACAGATAAGACTGAATGAGAGTGTACGACTCGGAGTATGTAGAGTGACAGGTATGGGGGAAACCCCGGGCTACATAATCAGGTTAGTATAGAGCAGAGAGGAAAAGGTATGCATTGCACGAGCATTGTGTGGGATGGAAAAAAGAGGAAGGAAAGTATGAATGGGGCAAGGGTACACCACGTGTGTACTGTGTAGGATAGTGACATGTAGTGTCATCTGAGCTACGATTGTGAGGGTGTGAAAAAGGAGTGGGTGGGGGAGTGTATGGCTAAGAGAGGATGGGAATACCGTGTATATCTTCAGAAATGGTTATCCCAAATAAAGATTGTTTTTTGTTCAAATTTCAACCAACATGGATAGCTTTAGTATGTACTTGCGATTATCCGTTGTGCGAAAGATCTCGCCGTCCGAAAAATCAAAGGTACAAGGATATGTATCTGCATGGACAGCAGAGGGCATTACAAGCATTAGAATAACTGAAACTGACATCTATTCGTATACACAAATGTTACCACAACAGGTTAACTATCCAATGGGTCAAGGTCCATAGTGAACATGAGGAAAATGCAACTATGTAGGGTATGTAACCAACAGGAGGAGACACTGGTTCATGTTCTCTGTGAATGTCCCGCAGTCACCTCCGAAAGTGTAGCTACGGTTGGCACCCCCAACCTAGACCTACGAACGCTAAGCGTCATACCTACAAAAGTCATTCTACAATTTTCACACAACTGTGGGATGGATAGAGAAATGACAGCTAAAATGTCAACTGGGGGCTGCACAGAAGTCTCACACAGGTGAACTAAGTGCAGAGTGCTCCCAGTAACCTTTTTGCTATTTCAAATAATCATCATATGCAGACCACCATAAATAAGCCTTATGAATCATACTTTAAAGACATTCCTAAAGGTGATACTACACAGAATACACGTGGAACTAGAACAAGAAATTAATAAAACACAATTTGGATTTATAAACGGACTCGGTACTATAGAATCACTTTGTGCCCTATACAGAGATGCCTAGTCGCGAACGAAGATCTATACATATGTTTTATCGACTATAACAAATGAACCAATAAAGTACGATACCACCGCCTCATCCAACTCCTCGAAGAAAAGAAGCTTGAAACTTGAGATATCGGAATTATTGCTAACCTATACTATAACCAAAAAGCAATCATATAAATAGACGGCAGCACATCGAAAGAGTTTGAAATAAGTTCAGGCAAGGATGCATACTATCAGGAACGCTTTTCAACATATATGCAGACGAAATCAAGAAGACGTATAAGGAGAGGAAACTATAGGAGTAAAAATGAATGGCATACCTATCAATAATACGACTATATGGCTATAATTGAAACCAATTTAGAAGACCTTCAGAGAATAAAGAACAGATGATCAATGGGGACAATCACTAAATACGAAGAAGACCAAATTTATGGTATTGACCACTATAGCACAAAATAACGCCAACATGTATGCCCACACAAAATACAACTACCCAGACGCAACGATTAACCAAATTACTGACAACGGAAATAAGAAGAATTGCTACAGCTAGCACCACTTTTATAAAAATCAAGAAATGACTATGGGGAAAAGATTTATATCTAGAATTAGAAAGAGTAGCAACATGTTACATATACAAAATATGGAGCAGAAGTGTGGACACTAAAGAAAGAGGCTAGAGGCATTCGAATTATGGACATAGAACAATAATACAAATACCATAGACTGGTGAACCAATATAAAAGTAATTACAAGTATGAAAAAAAAACAAATATCATAAAAACCCGAAAACTACAATACCTAGGAAAGACCACCAGAGGAGAAAAATAGCACTTACTCCAAATGGAAAATATTCAGGGCAAAAGAAGTGTTGAAAGAAGACGCCACTCGTGATTGTAAACTAACGGGAATGGTGCAGTTATAATACAAACCAACTATTTAGAGAAGCTGTTACAAATGTCCGCATAGCTCTTCCAATACCCAGTATTTATCATAAGAAAACAGAAAATAATCCAACTCATATAGTTTCTACTTTATATCAAGTATACTCTAAATATAAACGGGTCAGCAATAATTACTGCAGTTAGAATCTGGCGCTGATATCTACTTGAATTTCAGCGCTGGTTCAGTTTCCAACAAACATGTTTTATGTGTTTATTAGGCGATATATGGAAAGTTTATACCGCAGTCGTTTATAGTCGATGTAGTGAACTGTGCCTATATACTTATATGGATATTATAAATTCCATTACAGTTATCCATTGAATATTTTCTATATCTATATCACTGATAATACGGTTTCTCTAAAGCTCTTTAAGTTACATTTTACTTTTGTTGATTTAATGAAGAGGCCACTCCCGCTGCATCTTTAATTTAAAGTATAATGCCCGTTTCGCTACACCACCGGCACGTTTCAAATCGTTAATGGTTTGGTCGTTTACTTCGTGACGTTCGGTCCGAGCAAAACGATGGTGGCGGTGGCGGGTGTGTAAGTTTTGCCGCAAACGCAAAAATCCCACCTCTGAAGTTGTCGGAGAATATGTGCTGTTTCGCATTTCATGCTCGGGTACCGTTCCGGCTAATATATACGAGAGATGTAATAATTTCACCGCTGCTATCAGATTATTCGCGAACGGT
The DNA here is from genome assembly GCA_963942505.1 of Lordithon lunulatus. Classification (NCBI taxonomy): domain Eukaryota; kingdom Metazoa; phylum Arthropoda; class Insecta; order Coleoptera; family Staphylinidae; genus Lordithon; species Lordithon lunulatus. Next base: position 49,156,286 of record OZ012666.1, on the reverse strand, counting down.
GGGATTCCGTAGATGGGTCCGTACGATACTGAACGTATTTTCAGGCTGTCCCAGTGCGGAGTTGCGGGAAATATATATCATCGCACTAACTTCCACATGTATATTGGCATACCTTTAAGGGATTATAAAACTCAAAATGCATATCTACCCATAACTCGGTAACGTATCCAGTAAATTCTGCATGTTCGAGACGCCCGACGCCTTTATCGCTCAGCGCCAGAACGCGTATTATAAAATGATTTACGTTGCAAATGGAAGAGGGAAATATATGGGCATATCTTATGCATTATTAGTTATAATAATATATGATCTTAAACGCGCGCAAAGTATCGCTTTAGAAATATTTGCCTACGTGTACGCGAATTTTATAATATACATATTAATAATAATCGTGCTGCAACGTTAACACGAGTAACTCCCGTATTATGAATTCATTATTTTGCGCGCCGTAGAACAGAAGGAGGAAAAACGCGAACCTAATTTATTATTTCATTTGAAGAAAGAGAGGGAAACGTTCGTGAAATGTCTATGTTAATTCCAACATATGATAAGTTATTTATGGTATACTTAAGTTAAATTTATGGTTTTCTTTTAGCATATATATCATAACAACGATTTTTAAACGGCAACTCAGTAAGAACTATTATTCTCACACCTAACTATTAAGTTTAATTTATTTATAATTTAAATGATTGATTACAATGAAATCCCCATACTTTTAGCTTCAAAACGGAAATCACGGACTTTGCCATTAAGTCACGACCACGTGCATACCGCAACCTGCAAATTACACATTTCTAATATGTTTATTATTCGTCCGTTTTCCTCTGGACGTGGATGATTTTGTGCCCATTGCGAAGTCGTGGGTGAACAACCTTAAACCACACTAGCAATATCATCGTCCAAAGTAAACACTCTCGCGCACATATACATTACATATGAGGAGGGCATAAATAATACACAAACATAACTTAATTAGCAAGCAACTGCTTATTTACAAAAGACAAATATGTTTTTGCATCGTGTTTCCGTTACGAGAAACTCTAGTTAACCACTTAACATATTTTAATTAACGCAGCATGTGATATCTTCATCGCGCACACATATCCACGCAATTAGTGGTTAATTGGCACTAGCCGATAGTCCATTAATCTGGATCGATAGAAATCTTGATAGCGTCCTAATTTCAGCACACACAGACTAAAACACCTTATTATAGCCAACGCCGTTTTGACATTTTCGTTGCCATAATTAGACGCGATGGCAAAAATTTATAGTGGGAATTAACGCCGCTACATATTTTAGATCACAATCTAAACTCCTTTAATTTATATTTATCGCCGATGCCATTAAATTGCCATTTTATGCACTCAAATTGCATCAGTTCGTTATGCAACCAAACCAACTTAAAATACACTTTCAAAACATTCACAATAATTACAATGATTATAAATAATGCAGTAATGTATATAAATAAATGAATGAATAAGGTATATAATTAATACGGGATTGTGACTACGTAATGTCCTATTAAATGAATGTAAGTCTCCGGCCGCGGCGCTCGAATACGTGTTTTGTGAAATGCAAATGCGGCGCGCATTATTAAATTATTGCCAATAATGCCTTTCTAATGTTATAAGCTTGTATAATCGCTTTAATATCTTAATAAATTCGCATTATCTTCCCAGTAAATCGCTTGAAATTTGCGATTTTGTCGTTAAATGCCAGACTAATGCAGCCGGACCCGGTTTTTAATGCCGTTACAAAAATTTAACGGCGTGCGCGTTTTAATTAAATGCGTCAAGTTTCATTCATTAAATTAAACATTGTCGTTTAATAGACAATTATTTATTTCAAGATTATATATTTCGAATAGTAAAACTCTTAAAGGAACCAAACTAATTATTAGGGCTGGAATCTATCAACTCGATAGCGATTATTTATTGTGTCGTTTTTTACCATATTCAGCCATTATTTATTACATAATACAGCAAATGCCCCAAATAACAAAATATAGGAAAATTATTAAAATATACACGGCTCAGTGGCCTACTGAGCATTAGGGAGTATTAGTTCTAACATGTTTGTGTTGTGGGTGAATTTTCGCGTATCATCTTCCACAGTTTTCATAGATTTTCTGTGCCTTTCAGGTAAATACAGGGCAATTTAACTCCTCAGGGCGTCTCCCGTTACTGGTGCAAAATTCCTTGGGCTAGAAAGATATAATCTACTTTTTATAAAAATACGGAGTCCGCAGACGTTTTACAATATAATTATTTTTATATTAGTATTTTTTTGGTAAAAAAATACTTCCGCTGGTCTGAGTTAATTTCCTTTTTAGCTCTAAGGAAGGTTCATACATCAATATCAAATCGAAAGAAAAACACTTTCTTCAGTTCGATCCAAAAGCTTGCTCTACTATATTAGTTTTATTTATAATCTGGTACTACATTGAGATACAAACTATCCAAGGCAAAATAGAAAATTGTTAAAATAAATGACCAACAGGGAAATATCATATCAGACAAAAGAAAACTAGCAACAGAGATGCAAATATTTTACGAGAAACTATAAATCCGTTATACCTAAATCCCACCATCCCAACCATCAACCCAAAACTATTAAATGTCGGATGAGATGACATCCCAGAAATAACCATGCAAGAAATTAAACATACTCTACGACAAATAAAAACGTGAAAGACATCTGGCGAATACCAAATAACAACAGAAATACTAAAATTAGAAAGGACTAGCCTTGATAAAGCTATAAGAAAATTATAAAACAAATACCTTTTGGAAAGAAAATTACCGCAATACTGGAAAAACTCAGAAGTGATAAATCGACACAAAAACGGTAGACACAGCCAATATAGGGAACTAGCGGCCCATGCTTGCTGTCCCGCCTATACAAGCTTTTACGAAGGGTATAACAAATCGACTAACAATTAAACTCGATCAACGCCATCAAGCGGAACAAGCGGGGTTTCGGAAAAACATTGGCACCCTTGACCATTTACGAACAATTAATTAATTATATTAAACACTCATAGAAAATCCAACGGAATATAATGTACCAATACACATGGCCTTCCTATCAGCAATGAATGACTCTAGAATTAATTCTAAATATTCCACAATTATTAGAAATATATACCAAGATGCAACCTTTCACATAAAAATCGATGAAAACTAAAGACCAATTAGGGATAAACATATCAAAATACTCACCGACAGCAAATACTAAAAATAATAAAGCATAGGACACATGCTCTTCACAAGGTAAGATGGCGAGAAACGCCGGGCTGCAAGCAATCAAAGGTAGCAATTACGCCGCCTTAACTTATCTAGAACTAATCTGAAATTATTGACCAACATCCTAACTGGCCACTGCCGGCTAAACAAACACCTACACACGATGCGTCTGGTGGACAGCTCGTTATGTAGAGGGAGCAATGAAGAATTAGAAACAGCAGAGCATGTGATATGCCTCTGCCCAGCTCTAATAAACACCAGGCACCTAATACCAGGGTAGTGCTGGCCTAGTATGGTCAGCATTGGCAACTCCTCTCCCGTCAGAGTTTTGCAGCTCGCACGCAAAATTTACTGGTCGGACGAGTGAGCAGTCTTAAAGGTCTGAGGTTTCACAATGAACCCATTTTGAGGCCTAAGTGTCTGTAGCTATGCTACCTTCCAGCCAACTATCCAGAACTACCCAGAACAAGACCAATTAAATACCTCTTTGCAAATACGTAAGGCATATACCATATCGCCAGAATGATTTACGTTGGCATTGGAAATATTTGTCGTGCGATAAAAAAGGTGTTAACATAGATAGAACATACCTCAAACATTTGAGATTCGCTGAAGATATAGGGTTAGTAAGAGAATAATCGATGCCCGAGAACTTACCTCCACCCTAACGGAACTCAACTAAAAATTGCAACAAATAGAATTAAAACTTAATCTAAACAAAACCAAAATAATAAGCACTGACCTCGAAAATGTATCCATTGACATTGCTAGTTGGATTCTGCATGACACGGTTTGATTTTCTTTTCCATTTTTTATTTTATGTTCCATGTATATATGGGACATAAAATTAAAAATGGAAAAGAAAATCAAAACGCTGAAGTGACATACAGAATCCAACTAGCATGGGTAGCGTTTGGCATACGTTTATTTTTACAGATAATATAATCCCTAGAAGCATTAAACGGAAAGTATATGACATCGGAAGTATGCCCGGTATTCATGTATGGGCTAGAAACCATGGCTATCACAAAGAGCGTAGTAGAAAAGCTAAGAGTAGCACAAAGATCAATGGAGTAAGCGATGCTGGGATATCTCAAGAGAGCGACTAAAAAACAGTGAAATCAGAAATAAAACAAAAATAACGGACGTTATAGGTGTGAGTCTAAAATGGAAATGGAAATGGGTTAGCCATACAGCAAAACAGAGCCATATTGATCTTAGACTGGCGATATGGAGACTTCGAAAAACCAAGAGAGGCGGGGGAAGACCACAAATGCGATAGGCAGATGATGTCACATAAATATAGATGGTATAAGCAGAAATAAATGCGAAGACCACCAAAAAACCCTCATGGAAAATGATGTCGATATAGTTGCGATACAGGAAACCCATGTAGAAAACGAAACCCAACTATTCTTCAGAGGAAGAATTCATGGATACGACCTACTAGGAGTCACTTACCACAGGACTAACGGAGTAGCCACCAATGTACGAAATAAAATATAAAAAGTGTACGTATAATCAGTAACCATAGACAATAGCATACACGATGTCATAAAGATTGGCGAGACGTATTCGATAAACATATATAAGCCCCGGGAGCACCATGGCCAGCCCAGGCTCTCAAAGACCCAGGAACTTTTTGATCTGCAGTTTGGGAACAAGGCAACCTAGACCTATGTTCCGTTACTAAAACCGTCAACAACCAAACTTTATCAGCATGTTGAATATTACTAGCAGGCTTCCTCCACAGCCGAAGTCGGTTCCAATATACTAATTACACATCCTTCCCTCGCCCAGGTGGAGTTTTGGAAGGGTTGTCTGGACTGGATTTACTGAGAAACTGGATGGCCGCCTGGGATGGATACCACCAACAAGGCAAAATTACAACAGATTTGTTGGAGTAGTAATTGCCACAGAAAAATAAATAATTCCCAGAGGATACCGCAAGGAATATGAGCCGCAATCGGACGACAAGTGTGAAAGACTCAATAAAGAGTTCACCGTGAGCCAGAATCTGCCGCACAGGATAGGCATAAGTAAATCAAGCAGAAAAGGATAGTCCTTGCTCAAGTAACTAGGAGGTAACAACTGTTTTACAAGAGAAAGTAGCCCCAAATAATGTTTCTTCCTACATAGTGGATACTCAAGAGTACAAAGAGACCAGACACACCACAAAATTGAAAAACGACCTGATAAGACTAGAATCTGTCAGCTCTTAGTCACAAAAATTCCCTGCTGACATTACTATAGATGAAACTTACACTGGATAGATAGAGATAAAGACAAGAAAAGCGACAGGTTTTGATAGTATTCACCACGAATTCATACAACACTGTGGCAAATACGTAACAAAATGGCCGACAGAATACTTTTCGGGCTTCAAAACAGGCGAGATTACTAATGAGGGCAAAATCATAGTGATACTAAAACCTGGCAAGCCAAATGACCCACCGGAAAACTATCGCCCAATCACATTGCTGAGTTGTATTTACAAACTACTGGAGCGTTTAATATATAACAGAATACCTATTAAGCAAACAGGTTTCAGACCCAACCATAGCTGTGCAGACCAAATCCAATCTCTGACGACAACATCGAAGCCGGCTTTCAGAAGCACCTGAAAGCATTAGTAACTTTTATAGACTCTCAACTGCATACGACACAGTATGGAGACAAGGACTATATTATAAACTACTACAATGCCTAAACATAGCAAACCTCATCAACAATATGCTAGCAAATAGAACATTCATAACGGGTATATTCAACAAACAAATTAATCTCAATAATGGATTGCCACAGGGATCTCTATTAGCCTCCATGCTATACTATGTATATACTATGTATAATACTATGTATATACTATGTATATACTATGTATATACTATGTATATACTATGTATTAATCTATACATAGCTGTTATACCTGAAACAGAATCTCAGAAATTTGGATATGCGGCCAGGCACAAACTCATGGTGGAAACTGAAGCAAAACTAAGAATATTTCCACAAGTGGGGACTAAAACCCAATGCGTCGAAACCAGAAGTGTGCTGCTTCTACCTAAATATCGCACAAGCCCACAAAAAACTCAACGTGCATTTCGAAAATAGACGGCTAAACTATACCAAATAAAAATGTCTTGGAATCACCCCAAACAGAACGCTAACCTTAAAAAAACACCTTCTTAAAACAGCATGAAAACTAAAAACAATGACTGCCATTCCTGATATATTTTATTTTGAGTCCTATTCTATTATATAGTTCTAGTTTATATTTTATTTTAATTTTAATACTATTATATATGTTGTTAAGTTGCCATACGCTAAAATATCTGATGTTTTATTGTCTCTGCCCGGCGTCTTGTTATTCTTAGGTTTTATATTATTTTCCCTAACACCTTCTTCCTAGAGGGTTGTTTATCTGTTCTATTTGGCTCCACGGGTTTTGTTTGGTCTGCATCTTCAGTCTCCGATGTCTTTGCTGCGTTCAACAGGTTGTCAATATTTTCTATCCATCTATCCATCTATGATAGCCCTTTTTTGTTATCTCACGCCTTGGTATAAATTCTTATTTTTCAAGCTTGTTTCTATTTCTTCTAGTAACCGTTTGTTGTATTTCTGCTTTACTCTCTTAATAATTTGTTGTCTTCCTTTCTTCTATGTGTCTGTGTTTTACCTCCTCAGTTTCGTCCGTTAACATCTTCAGTGGTAATTTGGCTCGTTTTATAAGCTCTGCCTTGTACACATTGTCGAACCAATCAATATGCACTACTATTCGTCCTTGCTTCTACGTTATTAGTTTTAGCTGATTTGTCCAATATTGTTTTTATTCGTTTCCACGTTTCTTTAATGTTTTTACTTTCCGCAGTATTGCCTAACCTCATTCTTAACGTTTGATTGTTCCTCTTGTTCTATTATTATTGTAATTGATATCTTTAACGGGTATTTTTTTATTTGGATAGAATGTACCATTTTAATGAAATATAATGTTCGTTAATGTTAGTATTTTGCTTCTGACTGAATGAGATCATTTAATAGAGCTTTATTCAGGCTAATTCCCACAATATAAACTCTATTAGAATATCTCTCATTGTACATGAGTTAAACTAATTACCATGTGAACTATGAGGAAAGCAAGAATTACGCATTAATCAACACCTCGTCGAATAATGAATTCCCCCGCGGAAATTCTCAGCGCCGATTGATTTATACGATTTGGAGTGTGTTGATATTTCATCGAGCACTTGCACAATAATGCGTCCGTGTATAATTTATTATGTTGTGAGCGGTGTTCGTAAATTAATTTGAGAACAATATTCATGCATATTTCATCGAAAATTCTTGGGAGCCCACTTCGCGGCGCGCCCGCGATGAAATATTCACGTAACCGAGCGCGCGCGCTTCACACATGCCCGCACAAAGCGCTTCCGAATGCCAACCCACTTTACGGAAGAACCCTTCTTGTCCTAAATGTCCGCCGCATGTCCTCCAGGCAGACAGACGTTTATTATATTATGTACACTTATTCCGACGCCAACGCCCGCGACCCCACACCCTTCCATTTGAATCCATAAATTCAATTAATACACCCATTCGCCACGACAAGATAGTAATTTCGAGAAAAGCCGGACATTAATTTTTATGTATCCTGTGCGCTTTCATACGCGCGCGGCGTATAAAAATTATAATGCGGGCAATTAAACGCAACCAAAATTTATGAAAGAGTTGATGGGGGCGACCGTTAAAACGTTTATTTCACATAAAACATGCGCCTTTTTCCAGGAATTTTAATTCACTTTTATATTCATCACTAATGCTGACTTGGCTAAAAATATTGTTCATGCTTAACCATTACAAGCATGTCAATTATAATTATAATATTTTAACTTTAATATGATCTAGAACGACTGGTCTACCTTTATAGTTAGTTAGATAGCACAGATATAACGATACAACTATTAAGTCGGGTTTATGCTGAAATAAAATAGGAAATCATTATATATATATATATATATATTGTGTATTCTGCAAAAATAAGTAATAAGATTTCGTATTCTTCTTCTGTAAACGTAAACGGCCCAAAATAAATTGTTTCCTGTCTTATATCTTATTTTATGTCAACATAACCCACCTTTAGTCTCACAGGTTATTTGTTACAAAATTATAAGTTTTATAAAAGTGTTAAAAATCGAGAATTCTAAAGCAAATTAGTTTACACACGGTGATGTATGTTAAAGACAGTTTGGCATAATATTGGAATAAATCCGCTGTGTTAAAATGGAACCCGATAAACTGTTTGTTATAGTATGATGCATTGTTTCATTTCCTGTAAGCTATCGTACATTTTATATTTCGCGTTTACCGAAGCACAAAATGCACGCGAGTCACGAAACAATGGCCACCCTATAAAAAAAACCGAACATGTCAGTCACATTCCGACGAAATCCCCCTTGAACGAGTAAAACGCGCGTGCGGGCCTGCATATATATATTTTGGTCAATAAACCTTCACTATACTCCATCCCGCTCCGCACTATTCCATCACAATATATTGACGTATGCATCAGGTTATTAAAGGAATTGGGGAGACAAGTCACGCACCCCGCCAAGGAATTGTGTATGTGTGCGCGCGGGCCTGTCTGTTATTGCTATCGATTCGGCGCTTGCTTATAAATAGGTGATTAGGTGAATCATTCCGTATATTGGCACTTGGCATTTGGAAATCCTTTATTAGTATTTACAACACGTTTTTAATTAAGCTATTTATATAATAATAATTCTAAACTAATTACATTTCGGTACGTTGATAAAAAATAGGGTCTAATTAAAATTAAAATATTGGCTTTGGGGGCTTTAACATAAACGTTAGATAGTTAGGACATCCTGTGTGGGATCGGTCTTCATTAGCAATTTGATTAGAATTTATTATAATCTTTAATTAGGTAGGAGACACAAAAAAACTTTTTAATTTCCGAGTTTGTATTCAAACAACTGTCATTCTAATGGACGTTAGAGTGTTAAATTAGTGGACGCTTAAACAATGGCCACCGCGTCAATCTGATAATGGGTTGAGTATCAAAAGGGTAGGGAAATGACGCGACCGGTGATAGTGAGAGTGGTCTCACCTGCCTGGTCCAGCAGGCGGATGCAGATGCCGCGCTAATGTATGCACGATTGCGAGGGTGCAACGCGCACACGTGTCTCACACGGCTTTTTTCTCAGCCACTTCCTTCCTACACACCAATTTTTATGTATATTTTAACCCGTGTGTGGGACCCCACCTTTCTTGCATATTTGTTTTCATTTCACGACCAATTATTACGAGCAAACAAACCGCTGAACCCTTTTATCGGGTACTCACACACGGTTTCGGTGAGAGTGAAAGCATGAAACAACATACCTTTTAGTAGATCCGTTGGTGGCAGATATATGATCCTGAAACAATAGAAAGAAATAAGATGTCTATTTATGAAAACAAAAACAGTTTTTATAATTTTTTAATCAAGAAGTTTTTATAAACTAATATATCTATTATAATATTTTGAGATGTTATGTTGTGGCATACTTTTTATCAACTTCTATAAACATCGATTCATTTCAAGATTTTTTTTATGTACATTTGTCTTACGAGAAGTATACACACTGTGTAGCAAATCAACAAATGTGCCTACGTTCGCCACATCGTCTGTAGGGAGCTTAATACGACAAGGAACATGTTGCACTTAGATTTAAGGATATGACCCTCAGGAAAATTCAAAAACATTTATAGAATGTGATTTCAAACATTAATTAAGTAACATCAGAGCATAAATACGAAAAACTAATCTAAAACTGGTAAGTTCTATAACTCAGATGATGTGGATAATGTGAATGAAAAACGAAACTTCGTCTTTCCTGCGATGTGTGCAGTATTTACCGACTACTAAGCGAACGTCCACTAATACGAACATGTGTGTAAATTTGTCATGAGAGAAGTATACAGACAACTAGTGTGGCAACTTAATAACGAATGCGCTTACGTTTGCTACATCGTCTGTAAGGAGCATAATACGACAAAGCAACATGTTGCACTTATATTTAAAGATATGACACTAAAATAAGTTTCTTATAATATTACACTGATATAGGAAAGGCTTATGATCAATAGCCTTAATAAAGATGGATTATCTCTCTTTTCTCTCAGTCTCGCTATTATACCGATACCAATACGAGGTACGTTGCTGCTACTAGTAATAAATATTGTTCTTTTATGAAGTAGCAATCTTTTCACTCGGATCACCTATCATTAGAAGTGCCATTGGTGTCATTACTAAATAAATAAACACAATAAACATAAATACTAATTGCGCGTTGTAAAGGTCTCCAGTCTCCATTATTTGTTTTTATTTTTGTCATGTTATATTCTTTTTACAGTTAAAAAACGTTAAGGTTACTTTAGCCATAGGATGTTTTCCTGTAAGTTGACTGTAATTTTGTCTGTTAAAAACATAAATGGTTAGATACATAGATAGATATATTTTTATTTTTTCGTCAAAATATAATTATATACAATAAAAGCATTTTGTAATTAAATGACCTATATAATGAACGGTATGATAATATATTCATGATTAATGATTTTTAATCCTATTGCCATTTATTTTTCGTTCGTAGATTTGAAAGGTGTTTATGTTTGGAGTAATTTCCAAGAGATGTCGCGCTATATCATATAGAGCCAATATATTTGAAGTTGAGTGGGTGATCACTTCATATACAAGGCAAACCTAATCACAGGTCTAAATGGACTGGGGTGCATTCTTGTCGGTGTTATATTTTGTTGTTATTATTAGTTATTTTTATTCAAAATCTTTTCATGGCAAAAATAACCAAATAATCTTTAAATGAAATAGAATATATTATATGTATGCATATCTTTAGTTCCTTAGGTGTGTATTCTTTTTAGTAGCTGACGGGCGTCGATGAACAAATTACCATTTTTCATAGTAATTCATTGCCTTTTTGTATTACAGTGAGTTATTACTCTTTATGGGAAAGCATAATCATTTATTTACACGTAATTCTATTTTTTCCTAAGAAGCCAGGGCTTTTGAGAAACAGGGCATATTACATTTAAGTTTACGTATTCTATTAGATATTCTGTCACCTCATCCACAAGTAAAATGGAAAACCAAGCAGTTTATTACAGGTTCTATACAGTCTTTACAAGTTAAACCACTTTGAAGTTTGAAACTAGTTTGTCAGAAAAACGTTAAATAATAAAATATTATAAATACACTTGCAGTATAAAATTAGGTTTATGCTGACAAAATACGAACGAACTATAAAAGTTACTTTCCATAATATTGTTTATTCAGCTCAGTAGCCTAGTGATTAGAGCAGTGATTCTCAAAGTGGGTGCCGGAAGTACGGCACATGGTTGGCCGCGAAATCTTGGAGATTAGGATTTACATCATGTAACCATTTACAATACTATATACCTAAATGTTTTGTGTGTCGTTTTTTTATCAAAGCTAGTTTCCAATAAACTATTACGACATTTTTCTACAAAACTTGATTACTGAAAAACGCACTTCAATATATCAATATTAGCTGTAAAAAAGCAAAAATAAAATAATATTAATAATAAAACTTGTGCCGCCGGACATAAGAGTTTGAGAACCACAGGAGTGTCAATCCGTCTTCAAATCTTATCGTCGGCGAATTTTAGTGAATCACTTTTCTTAGTTTTCAGAGGGTCCTGGGAAGTTAAGCTAAATACCGGGCAACTCAAGTCCTTTGAATTTCTCTCTTTATCGTTTGGCTGATAGAACATATAAAGATTGAAGTTCTTTTATTGTTTCTTGTTACAAAATAAGTAATAAGTACTAAATAGTGAAGATTCTTCTTTTGTGAGCATAATAATTCTTATTTCCATTATCTACCTACGTTTTATTTTATGTCCGTGTAAACCCACCTTAATTATACAAAAGTTGTATCAGTTTGAAGTGATTGACATATATTAAAATCATTTTAAATTACCAATATAAAGAATTTAATCAATCAAATTTCCCACTAATAAACCTGATGTTTATCTCTGCATGTCTGTATCATTTCATTATTGCTGTTGTGAAAGGTCTAGACTCGAAACAGAAACTGGGTTAAATTTCCGCTGTTTATTACCTGGCCGTGCTGTGTCGCCGTCTGGTATCAAGCTCGGGAAGTGCACGCACGTCCCCTATACGCGCGAGGGGCGGTTTCTATAGCAACGCACACATGTGATTATCCGCGTCCGGTCCGCCACCCCATAGCAGGCATTGGGCATTCCCCCTGTGCACGGCAGAAAGGCCGGCCCTGCTCATTGTTGCATGACCCGGAAGGGCTCAAAAACAATGCAGCTAGGCGTATCTACCCGCTGCAGCCACGGCATATGCTAATGCATCCGCACCGGGAGCGCCAAAGGGTTAAGGACGTCACCAGTCGTGCACACACCACCAACCCCTTTAGTAGAAAATACACACACCGCTTAAGGTGCTAAAAATATTTATTTTTTACACAATGGTATCGTATTATTATTTTAATGACTTTTCATTTTAACTTGATGATTTATAAGGTGTGAAAGAGTGTTTTTGAGTGATTGTGATATTAAGTGATGAGGATTTTTGTTTATTTTATATGCATGGAGTGGACGTGAGACGGAAGTCCGGTTCTTAAAGCTCGGTCGCTTCCCGTCTGTCGGCTATCGGGAAATGCACGCACGAATTTACGCCTGATAATAATCGCGGTTGATTTTGACCTAGTGGTTTTGTATAAAAGAAACCCCACACGCACTATTTTAATTATATTCGCCCCGTCACGTAGGTACACATTTCGCCGGCGTAAATGGAATGCTGGTCATGCAAGCGCGCCGGTTAAATAATGTGCGGAAGCTTTGAAAACGCGCGGTTTCCTCCTCCCAATGTGTTGAATGTGTGCTTTACGAGTTTTTTCGGAAATTTATATTTTCCACGAGTACTATTTCACGGTCGCGTGCGCAAACTATTTCGCGTCGCACGAAGTGCCGCTTTTTTTCCACACCCCGGCGTCTTTGTTAGGAAGTTATTGTATAAAATCTATATGTGCCAGAGAGCGATATTTCTATAGACATTGTTAGCGGGTACCTATACAGAATACATATTTACTATGCAAATATGAACACACATATGCACGAGCGAGACGAGCGAATCGGAGCACTCACAAAGTCAACCTAATGAACCTCGTCGTTGCCGCGGCAACGTTGAATCCTGATGTCTCGAATCAACATGCTTTTATTGAGTATCACATATTGTATTTCATTACATCTTCCTGCGGGTCCTCGCTGTTTGTACACGGGCTCAACGTTTACGTGAAACAATAAAGAAAATGGATTCTCTGGTTACTGAATATATTTGTATACGCACACACGCATAAGTGAGGCGCCAAACGGATGCGCGCATTTGTCAGTGTTCGACGAATCATTTGATTAAATCCGAATTGGTGCGATTTTAAACAACGTGATTCCAGCGCAGCCCCTCCCGCACAATGAGTGTTCTGACTCACTGATGTTTTATGAGGACAATTCAATTTACGCCTTTTGGTGTCAACACTATTAAAAATGTGCAGTAGGACATGGCTGACACAAATTTCACTATTAAATTAATTTTCCATGATTGGCAGACTTAAATATATTATTATATATTATTACTACAAACGAGTACTTCTAATCTTCTTCTGAAATATGGAATACTGAAAATGGTAATGGGTATTGATTTCATTTATGAAGACAGCTGCCATATTATTTATTGGTTTTACAATAAGTGTCATCGTAATACTTGTTTTTAAATATAGCCTATTTATAAAAACGAAATAAAGGTATTTCTGACAAAAATTAAACTTTTATTCAAAAAGATTAGAGGTAAAGTTTTTTTTTTGTTAAAAGTATCGTAAATAGTATTATCAATAAATAATTAGGAATTAAAAACTAAGAAAGTGCACATGGTTTCATGATATCTGCATACATATTTTTAATATTAAAAATTGACACCTTTTGACATATTATTATTGCTTTTAACATGATCTTGTTAAATTATTATGATGTGTATGATTAAATATTATATACTGGCGAGATAATAAATCAAAAGAATATATTGTATTGTCTACTGTTTAATATTTTGTACTGAAAATCAATGGAAAGACATTTCCTGCTACCTCTGACCAGATGCTGTTGTATAGATCAGTGATTCTTAACCTGTTTGAAGTCAGGAAGCATTTTTGATTATAAGAAAAATTCGCGGAGCACATGACTTCACTTACCAAAGGTGCTTCCATCTGGCCATTATTTGTGCTAATTACGTACTATAGATGAGCCAAGAATAAATTTCATAATTTCTTAATTTCTCGGAGTTCTTGCAACAAGCTCGCGGAGCACCAGTATTCCGCGGAGCACCGATTAAGAACCACTGGCATAGAAAAACATATGCAATCAATATTTATTGTTTAATACAGCGCCTACCTTAGAAATTATAAAAACAATCAATTATTATAGCTTGTTAATAATGATACGATTACATTTACGACTACACCTTTTTAATATAACCGGTCTCACCGAAATGATATACATACTGTGTGTTTTGATTAAATCGTAGCATATAATTTAGTGCAATCAAATCGATTCTAATTTCAACTTGAAACCCTATTTATATTCAAATTGGCACTTTGCTGTGCCCGGATTATTACATAAAAACACTAAACTAGCCCTTAATTAATTAATGCGGGTCATTTGCGTTTAATGTCTAACGAATGATAATGCGTTCATAATAGCACCATTAAAATTTATTAATATAGCAGTCATAACACCTACACATAAAATATAACTATAACAGATTTGCGAATGTGGCTATAAAATATTTCGTGAAATGCACATTTAATACTTCTAATTATTATAAGGAAGTGTAGTAAAATACCCACTTAGTTTTTTTTTATCAGAATTATTGTGTAATCATTATTGCGACACTGTAATTGTTTATAAATGTATTATTTTAATGAGTCTATAAGCCTTAAAATAATAAATTCTTAATAAACAACTACAATTATTAACCCAGGTCAGTGACATAGTGTAGTTAGAGGTACCTTCCATATCGTACTGAGCATTGGGAAACCAAAGTTCAAAGCCCGTTGTCGGTGAAATTTCGTAAATCACCGTTCACAGTTTTTAGATATTTCAGAAAAGTTAAGGTAAATAGCGATGAGCTTCTCCCATTACCAGCGGAAAAACCCTCCGGCAAATAGTTATAGAGATAGAAGTTTTTTTTAAAATTAATATTATAATAATCAAGTGCTTATTACTCATTACTCATCACATCATGTTTATTATAGTGCTTATTAAGAAGTCAAGTCTATAAATCTTGTGTAATTTCTGTGATTTCATACCCTCAAAAGTTAATTTCATTCTATATGTAAATAATAAAGTCTTATTTTGATTAACATAGGTTTGGTCACTAGTTATCTAATAAAGATCACTAAATCCTACTACCAATTGTATTATAGTATCATTCATTATTGCACGAATGATAAAACGTAATAATACAAAACGCAAAACTTTTAAATTCTATACATTTTCTGATTGGAAATGAACGTTTCAATATTGTACCGCGAAGTTCTATTTGCCGTAAGTTATTGGTTTTCGTTGTCGGTTATAAGAGGTATATTATGCCCGTGGTATTATAATGATATGTAATGTGATGGCAAATACCTGATCTAAACCGAAACGATTCGTTCAGGCGTAAAATTTATTGGCAGATTCGACTAGCGGCAGCAGCCACCGCTGAAATTGATTCCCGTAAATTGTGAGTAACTGAGATCCCGCAAAGTAGCGGCAAGTTCAGCTTTATCCGCGATCAAATTTAAGGACAAACTATAAATGTATATTGGGCTCTGGCGATATATTAGGGCCAAACCACGTTTCATCCATCGCTGCACACACAGACGCGCCAGGGAAATCATCACCATAAAAGCATACAGTTTGTATTTTAAGTTTGAAACTTATTTATTTCAAATCGAAAAGAAGAATCTAGTAAATAAATAGTGATAGTAGATATCAGGTAAAAACTTTCTTCGTCTTACAATAGATCAAATATAATCTAGACATATAATTTAATTTATTTCATTAGCTTAGCAAGATACAAAATAAGAAAGTATAAACAATAAATATTAAACCGGTCAAATATCTACAAATCATTGATTTAAATATGTTTCTGTAGACATGTATATGATATAATAAATATTTAATTGTTTATTAAGCAGTAATTAACAATGCGCCGTTGAGGTAAACTTACATATCCTGCAAAATTAACGACAATATTCATATTGTTCCTGCTGGAGGCTTTTACTTTGTTATACATTGTATATTACGTTGGCGAAATGGAAAACCATTTGCCAAAGGATAATTCTCGTTAAAATTTACTATTCATCGAAATTTTGCGGTTATCAATATTCAAATGTCACTACAATCAAAATCATTTTACAAAATATCTAGTCATTCCCTAAAACATTGGAGTTTTACAAAACTACCAAATATATAAATTTTATGTAACTTTGCTGGAATAGGTTGGTAATTCAGGCTTAACGACACTACTCTTTTATTGCAACATGAAAAATCGGCACTGCTTGTTAAAAAGACATCTTTTAACCAACTCTATAGTACATGCAGCAAAAGAGTGAAGCAAAACGACGGGATGAAACGACCAGCCTCGAAACCGAATGGATACACATTGATTCCCAAACGAAATGAAAATCAATGGAAAAAAGCAAGCTCATCTACAGTTCAGAACCACGGACTCTAAAAAGGTTTTGGAAGAGTTGTCAGAAAGGAGATTTATGAAACAGTGCAGATTAACACCATTGAGTCGTCAAAACTGGGACAATTTCTAACACAGCTGTACTCACAGGAAGACAATGAATAGATCAATATGTCAATATTTACAGATGACACCCAAATACTAGACATATGATATTAGACAGCATTGACTAGGTTGAAAAACACCGGGCCCAAACAACATCAGAAACGAACTTTTAAAATATGAAGGGCAAGAACTGGCAACAACTAACAAAGCTATTCGATACGATCCATTCTACTACATAAGTACCACAAGAACGGAAGCAGAGCATAAGCATCGCATTACATAAGAGAGGTAACTAGACGACCCAAATAACTACCGGCGTAAAAAAACAAAAAGTTAACAATGCGAGAGGAACAACAAGGTTACAGAAAAAACCGACTCGAAAGCCTGGACAAAGCAACCATGAAAAGTAACACGGATACAAATTAGGAAGGACTGTTGTAAAAATCGTTTGCACGCGGCCTCAGAAGATGGACTTCAATGGCTACAAATTTAAAGAACCATGTATCAAAACTAAAATCCTAGTCAAGACAAAATCTCCAATTAGGTGCGAAGTAGTAGTGCGGGACAATATTATCGATCAAATTTCTGCATTCGATTGTCTTGAGATGCATATCAACTTATATGGAGATCTGAAAGACAGCGTCCCCAAGAAAGCCAACAATCTGATCAGGAAAAATAAACACATGTCAATCGAGAGTAAAACCAGAATATATAAAGTATATGTCAGACCAATACCAACATATGCTGCGGATATAAGAGCTGACACCGCAGATAAACCGGATGGTTGAGAATGGTGGAAATGAAGACCCTATACAAAATAACTGGCTACACATTGTTGGATTGCTGGACTAACAGAAACATTGTGAACAAATGCAACACACATGAGTGTGCAATGAGATTAACTGACAGTCCGTTCTAAAAGGACGGTAATCGTCCGGAAAGAAATAGTCCTGGGACAATTCATTATTCAATAATTCGTGTTTTTCGACAAAAATCAGAGATCAATGAGTGCGTGCTTTTTCTATTATACATGCTGTAAACCTTAAAAAAAATCTCCAAATGCAATAAGAATTCTGCTCATAGCATACAGTCAAGAGGCAAAAGAGTAAAAAGTCTCTTTTTAGTTGATTAATTTCAATTATAAATGTTTGTTTGTTTTGTTTATAATCTAAGCCTTATCATCCTGCCCAGCTCCATATTCATATAATCGTTTTCATCTTTTTCCGGTGTTGCCATTTACTTGTCTATATCTTTGTCATCTCAAACAGACGTACTACGTTGTATGTATTAATGAAGAATGCAATCATCATTAGTTACCCCTAGAAATTAAAATTAATTTGTATTCATAGAAATTGCTTGCAAAATAAATAGGATTTATTCATCGAATAGTGTTCACTTCGGTATATATCCAGTGTAACTTAACTTGTCGTTTATTCCAACGGATAACCTTAGTCTCTAGTTAAATGCGTATTATCGAAAGCATCATATCAAAATCAATGTAATAAACTTATTCCACGGAAAGTATTTGTATAATAATACATATCACTATTTTTATTATATTAGAAATTGGCTGATTCATAACCTTGCATTATGGTGACGGCGCCGGTCTTGCGATCTTCTAAGAAAATGCTATTGTAAAAACGGCCGCTAGTATCGTCATTTATATGTCACATTAAACTTTTTAACGAAAATAATTCCTTATAGTGGTTATTCACCGCTTTTTTACATAATGGTGAAATATACCGCTCTATATAAAACTATAAGCAAGTATAATGTTTGTTGTCGTAACAAATGACCATAGGAAACGTTATTTGTCCTTTCCGATTAAATATAGTTTTGCTTAAATTAAACAACATAGATATTTATTTTTATTAATATGCATTAGGTAGTTGCAGTAATGTCAGTAGCAATAGAAATACTGTTTTTGATGGAATTATTTTAAATCTATACACCAGTAGTAATTGAGCCATAACTCTTGTGGTACTTAAGGTTGGGATCACGCCTATACTTTTCTTATAGAATGAATTGTAAAGTTGTATTGAACTTTTAGTAATGCAATTTAATGGAGTAAATGTCAATAAATGTCAATATGTTGTTTGATCTGATAGTTATTTTGTAAGAATTGGTGACGATAGTTTGAAGTTATAAACCACAAAATACAGTGTAGAAGGTACGAGTATATTGCAGTATCTACTACGTTCCATAACTATGAATTATGTACAATTCTTGAAAAAAAGGTTTCAAAGTCAATATAAAAGAATGTTAACTAAAAGCAAACTATAATTTCTAAATTTGCACCATGAAAAAATGATATATGTGACGTTTTAAAATCAATTAAATTTAATGGCCGTTAGGTTAAAATGGCCAAAATACGCAGTAAAAGTTATAAAAGCTCTATACAATTACACAATTGGTCTAATCAAAATAATATAGACATGATCCACCCTTGAGTAGACCGTATATTTAATATATTTACATGTGACCTGGCCTTCCATATATTCTGCTCCCAAAATGATACGGGCCCTTACAATTTGCATCCCCGAATCTCTGCCCATACTAGGCCTAGTATGGTCGAAACCTTCACGTGTCATACTTTGAATCTTAGAATTAGTTCCTAGCGTGCCGTATCCTGTACTGAACAAAACCAATACTTAATTTGACTAAAATCTCACTAATGATTGCGAAAATATTTTACTAAAAAATAAGAAATCGCTCATGTAATATCATTCTCGTCATAATTCCAACGCTCTACAATCCTATATGAGATTTGGCCGACTCGATAATTTGCCTCTATTCGTTACGGTCAGCTGTGAGTCGTGTCTTCCAGAGGGTATTTCTCCTACAGGGGGTTCCATGCCAATTTAATCTTGCAACGGTCTGGCATTCTTTGGACATGACCTGCCCATCTCAATCGCGTTCCTTTGACTATATTGACTATGTCAGGTTCCTTGAATAGTTCGCTTAATTCGTTGTTTCTGCAGATTCTAAAGAGCTGAAGTGTTGGTTGTAGTATGGGGCCAAAAAAAAATCTCAGCACTTTCCTCTCAAACACTCTTAGTTTTCGTTCATTATCTTTGGTGAGTGTCCATGTCTCACATCCGTATATAAGTAATGGTTTTGAAAATTCGCAGCTTGTAAGCTGTTTTGATGCAATACTTGTTCCAGATAGTATATACGCTTACTACAACTCTTTATTCGGCGATGTTCCTTAAAGGATCAGCGTCGACAGTATCTTGTTTATGTAGCAGTGCAATTCCTTGGTAGTTATAGCATTTCATCGTATCTCCTTTTTTGTCTAGATATGAATATGTTTTCCTTTGAATTATCTAGTATTTTTTAATATTTATACATGCAAGTTATAGCTTGGTATATTTGACTGCGGAGGGCTAGTCCTCAGAGTTTCGCAGATATGTTGTCGTTGCCGGAAGTCCTCCCTTTTTTATGTGGATTATAATTTTATTTACCTGTTTGGCAAGTTTCGCAGAATACTTTCTCCATTCTTCTATGATATCTAGCTCATTTGTTATTAGCAGTTCATTATAATTCTTGGTCTATATCATTTTTTTACGTATTCACTCCTTATGGCACTCCTTTATTTTATTGTTATAGAAGTTAGCTTCTATTTCTTCTAGTGTTTCCTGTTCTTGTTTTATTTTCTTTGTTCTTATTATTCGCCTGGTGGGTCCTTTAATTTCGAAGAGACGTCTGTTATTTACTTCGGTCGGATTTTGTAGAGTTATCCGTATTAAAACTATACTCTCTCAACAAGTATATGTCGGCATTCACCATCGTACCAAGTTGCTCTTTTCTTCTTTTTAGTTGCTTCTAATATTTCGAATCTAGTGGCTAGATATACTCAGCCTCATCTTCGCTCTTTTTTTTTCTATGGTGAGTACAGCCCCCGCCACTAGACAGTGTGCACTGCGGCCCTTCACGGGCCTATTGTGCCTCATACAACATCCATGATATACTAGCCGGGTCAACTCTTTGTAGAAAAGTTTCCCGACTAACGGTTGATTCGAACTACCAACGTCCCGCACGCAATGGCTTCAGACCGTCGCCTTAGACCACTGCGCCGCGGACCGCCTCATCTTCGCTCTTACTAGAATGTAGTCTGTATTTCGCCCCTCTAAGGCTTCAGACATTCGGGACATTGCCATTATTATATGGTCTATCTTGTTCCTTACTATTCCGTCGTTTGATATTCAGTTTGCTTGTGGATTGTTTTGTCTTGAAACAACGTAGATTTAATTACCATGCTGTTGCTTGTCGCTGTTTAAATGAGTCTCATACCATTGCCACTGCTGATTTCATAGAGACTGTGTATTCGGATTGTTGGTCTAAAGGCTTTTCTATATAGCAACGTCATATTTTGTTTGGGCCCTTGCCTAGTTGTTGCCTCTAACTGGTCGAAAAACTCATCTTTCCCTTCTTCATCCTTCTCTAGGGGCATCGTTTTATTCGGATATAGCAAATTATTCTTTAATATATTAAAATTATTTGTAATATTGAGCAACACTAACTAAATGTAATATTTCAACCGCTTTAATAAAAAGTGCAATAACATGCCCAAGCATCAAATGTTAATAATGTTTATAGGAACTAAATGAAGGATATTTTTTTATAAAATCAATGTTTCTAAAAAACCATACATATATTTTCGTGACTAAAAAGTGAATGCTAAGAAATAATGTCTAGACTATACTGTCAACATTTCATATATTTGGATTTAAGTAAGAGTAAAGTAGTACTCCAAATATTATTCAAAGAAATGTTGGTATTTATTAAAATGTATTCGTCAATAATATTGAAGTGGTCGCATAATAGTTGATTTAAATTGCGTCGGTAATCTAATACATCTCGTGGCAAGTGGGGCGAGAAAGCAAAGGAGCACGTTGGCGTATGTGTGTATTGATTGGTGAACATCTACATTGGAATGCATGCTTGGATGCCCGGAATACGTAACTGCATGTCCCAAGCTCGTGGGGCCCTATTGTGCGGTGGCGGCGGCGGCGGAGACCCCCAAAAGCGTAGGAAACGCACACACACAAGCAGCAAGGGCCGCTCGCTCAGACCTCATATTAGCTAACGACGTACAAGCAGCAGCAGGAAATAAAAATAGAACATCGCGGAAAATCGTGGGGAGCGGAAATAGGACGAGAAAACATTTCCAATCGCGGAAAATTTAATCTCGCCCAAGAATATATATTTCTTCTCTTATCATTTGTAAACAGTTTGCCTTTCGCGGATCGAAAAGGGCCGTTTCAGAGGTTTCCACGCTGCGCTAGCATCGAATTATCCGCAAGATAAACTATTATGAAATCCAATAAGGACGTTACGCCGTTACCAGCACGGATATGGCTATACGGGTATAATATATTTTCGCGACGTGAGTGTAAATGGCATTCGCAATATTTAATCAAGGCGAGGCAGCGGTAGTCGCTATGACACGGGTTCGTCTGATTCGCCATCCGCGAACTTATATAATATCACTTTTCTAAAGGATCTCGATAGATGATATATCCTTCGCTGTCATCGCATCTCGAGAGGAGCATTCATCCCTTTTGAATTATTGCCAGTGAATAAAATTTATTACAATCTTTCCGCGCATTTTAGATTAGATATGTGAAATATTAAAATCATATTATCCTTTCTATATATATATATATGTATATATATGGTTGCGGATATTAGATATAGCAGACGTCGCTCGCAAGAATGGCGAGCGACGTTTTGTAATTAAATCATCGTTTCGCGGCCCCTTTTCGCCGCCGGAATCGATAGATCCTGACCTACACAAGTCGGCGGCAATGTGTTGCTCCTAATTAGACTAATTGCGACCACCCTCGACTCGGAAGGCGACAATTATCAGCACGCATTCATAATTTACGCTACATCAAAATAAACGCGCAGGTTAGAGGGATTGCTATAATAGTTGTAACGTTGAGGTATTGTTTGAAAACCTCTCATTAGTCACTTTCGCACTCATTAACACCCACGCTTATCGAGATCTATAATTGGGTTCGGGCATGGAAATACTAACGGCTTTACCATTACAAAAACAATTGAATACGGCATACTTTATAAACATGGCTTTTAAGTTTCAATTCGAAATATTAAAATTAAATCGATACAAAAATTATTAAACCTAATACAACCTACCAGGTGGTTCCGACAAAAAATTATCACTGAATATAATTTCATAATTATAGTTATAATAAAAGTAGTAATCACACGCTTGAATATATATGTGAATTTAGTTTAGTGATCACTTACAGGGTTCTACACTGTTACTTTACAATTAAAATTATGCCTCAAGAATAAAATTATAATGTTAATTAATAAAATCCATCAGTATTAGAAATTCACATCTCCAATAATACTCCACACGCTCATGACTGAATCTTCAAACAAAACAAGGGTGCCAATGTAATTGGTAAAATACTGTGCGCTTAATTTGAACTACAAACCAAAACTTGGTATATACATGCTTGACTAACACATATAGAGCGTTGGTTCTTTGGTAACAATATTTTTTACTTGCAGTCTGTGACTTGTCGAACTCATGATTGTACCATCGCTAATTCGTAGTACAAATCGTCAAAAATAGCTTCATTATTTTCAGTATAGGATCTGAGAAGCCAAGTATAATAATTTCATAGCGACCAAAGATCAAACAATGATTAATTATTAAACTACCACATGGAAAACGCCCTATCGAACACATCAAACACTATGCATAATAAAGATATCAAGAATTATTGAATATCTCATCAATTTCTGTTCGGTTAGACAAATAAATTACTCTAAACTCTGATTAATTAAAATGCAACCCAGGGTACGTTCCCTAACAAAGAAAATCAAGATCTTCCCTTAAGTGACACAGCTCAACATTAATAAAGTCCTAATTACTACTCATGATTAATGACGAACCTGGAGAAACAATGCCGCAGAAATTCATATCATTAATAACAATATTTGCTCCCTAATTAATACCAATTAACTAATTAGGTTAATTTGAGACCATCCATTAAGTCTTAATTATAAGCGAACGTGCAACCATGTTGTGAATTTTTATGATCCAAACAATAATTGCGATTTTCACAAATCCCACTTAATTAAGTCCAAATAGAATGAGCGACGCGCGTCCAATCAAATCAGAGCCCCGGTTATATTTATTAAATCACTTTTGACATTGTGGAATTGGATACCGTCCGTTAAATCTCGTTATAATCCAATTAAAATCCGCGCATATCACGTTTAATTAATATATTATCACAAAATGTACTGTATTTAATTATTTTCGGTTTTAATTAATGTTGTATTTGTTGTTGCCCTCCCATAACTGTTTTTTAATTAATTAAATTTTAATGCTAGCAATGAGAATTTTTCGGGATATGTGGGAACGATGTACTTATGGTGTGCTGCGCGTCGAAAGCGTGTTGTGGAATTAATGGATGCATGTTTTTTGTCGATAATTACATATGAAAAAAAGTGTAATTTCTCGGGGAACAAAAAAAGGTAGACAACAAGGGTTATGTCCGGGGGTAGAAGTTGGCTGTTGAACACACATCCCAAGGCCAAGGTACACCTCGTGTATGCAGATGGCCCACAAATCAACCTAGCCGCTGCATTGTCTGGCCCCGCCGTAAGGGTTGAAGCCGTGTCTATACCTGACTAGTGGTGCATGCTATATTTGAATATACGTCCCCATTATATTTTGTTGCAAATCTGCATATTTACAACATATGCTCTAGCACAATGTGCATTTTATGCGATCGTTATCGGTGATTTCACGAGAATTAATGGAGCTTGTGATATTATTTAAAACATTCCGTTTTTATTGTAATCCTTTATGCACGGCCCTTAAATCATAACTACCCCCCGGTTGAATTCGGATAATTCCCGCATAAATCACACTCACCTAAATTTCATCCGCATGACCGCATTTTACTTATTTGCGCAATCACTCCGTGGACAGAGCCGTGGGCACATCTTATAACTTCATTACAAATTGAGATCCCATTGTTGCGGCCACCTTCCGTGGGCAACGTATTTACACACGATCGCACTGAATTATTCATCGCAGTTGCTCCATAATGTCCCATACGGTTAAATAATTATCAATCTATGAATTAATGATGGGTTTACGGAACGAAAAAACCTTGTTAGCGTCTGAAATATTGAAGCCGCTATCGGGGAACATCTCATGTAAATAAGTGGGTAGTTCCCAAGCGTCGTACAAAACTGTTGTATTTTTTGATTTATGAATTATTAACTCGAACGCTTAATAACAACGGACGACCGACTGGACAGAAAAAAGTGTATATGCGTAATAAATTTCACCCCGACAGTTCATCTAGATGCATTCTAGATACCGGGTCGTAATTTTAATGAAGGCATTTACTTCATATAGCAGCTTTTATAATTATTATTTACGATAAATATTCTTGTGATCATTAGATTGTTATGTTATTAAATTACAAAAAAAACCTTACTCACTAAAAACAAGCTAATAATAATGAAAAAGCAAAATGGTTTCTCATATTTCATATAAAATTTAAAAAATTATGGATAAAAATGCGTTACAATTTTCTAAATTGAACCCAAACGTAGTGACCTAAAGCCATTTTGTGCATAAACACGTTGGTCTAGTATTTATCATTGCAATTTTTGTATGAAATTATGCATTTCTTCTGTATTTTATTTCTCAATAAAATGTATTGAGGTTGCATTACGAACCATAGGAATGCGGTGCGATTTGTTAGAGAAAAATAGCATACGTGCCAACGATTCTGCAAAATATCAGTATTTCGGTGTAGTACTTATTTTACAATTGTAGAGCAAAATACAACTATATTGTGTCAATAAAATATGGAATGGTAACTGAAATAATTTGTGGAAAGATAATACGCGCGCGTACATTTCTAATACAAAATAATTTAGCATATCACCATTTACTGAAACTTATGTTGAGCATCCCACTTATTTCGAAAATATGCAAACATATCTTTTATTAATTAAATACCAGTGTTAATACTGAATCTTCGCAATGCGAGATTATAACACCGAAATACCGTTTCTTTTTTCGATTTTGCAATCCCTAACGTATGTAGCATTGATATCAAAAAAACTTCCATCGACATAGGGCTCTCAGCCATAAGGCTTTGCCGCTGGTAAAGGGAGAATCTCAGAGGAGTTTAATCAGCACGTGTTTACCTTAACTTCCCAAAAACCCGCTGAAACACTTTGAAAGTAGTTCGCGAAAGTTCGCCCGCATTTTGGTTTGAACCTTCGCTCCACAATGCTCAGTACGGGACGGATGGCGCTTCTAACTACCTCAATCATAATAAAATATTAATTATTATTAACACGAATTTGTTCTAAAATTTAAAAATTAAAGACTTAGTTGAAAATCACAAATAAATGAATGTATGGGTGGCGAGAAAACTTGTAATCTTTAAAAATGAATCGTTTTTTAAAGATTATAAGTTATTTTTTCATGATTATCAGAAAGAAAACAGAAAACTGTGTTTCAAGAAATCATATGGCAAATATTTTGATATTGTCAAATTAAGAAATTAATTGCGTATAGTATATTGCTGTAATTCATCTATTAAACAAATATAACTGAGCTAATACATGATTAAAAGAGATTTCATCTAGTAAAGCAAATCACCTAGCTATGTTAAATGTACAATAACTTTTTCTAGTGCTACAATATATAGATAATGTTCTGCATAAAACATAATAAATACCGGTTTAAGTACTTTAATGTGTGTGTTATTTTCAATTCCAAATAGAAACTAATTAAAACAAACCTACCACTAACTAACAATTCAGAGATTACTAATTTTAATGTATTTAAATTTCATGTGATGTTTTTCTGCACACCTTACATCTCAACCCACCGCACACCATAGGTTTTATATAAAATAATGTAAGAAGGATAATACGTGTAAAGGTTTTCTATATATACTATCATAAACCTCTTAAATACCGTCCTTCTTATCAAGATTAAGAAATAATAAATATTAAAAAATATTAATTGAAGGAAAGAAATCTGAATAAAATTTACGTATATTTCTTTTTGCACGATAAGATAGTATATTAAGTAATTAACAGCATTTAAACTTTACGTAACTTTTATATTATTGTCACAATCAAATCAATATTTTCCATTAAATTTATCCCAAACAATGAGTTTAAAAGTAGTTAAAGCAATTAGAATCCAGTTAAAAATGTGACTACATTATCGTCATGTTTTATATTATTAATTATCTGCTTTTTATAAAGTTAAATATCCCGAATTATTCTTAAATAACTAGACAGTAAATCATTTAAAATATATGAGGAAAGTGAATTTTTTATTACCCGTGCACATGTTTATCTTCGCCATTAAAATTATATTATTTTATTGGTGTAATTTTCATGAAACATGAAACTAATATAGCTCCATTTATTTGTCTTTTATATGGCTCATTTGCCATTGTACAGCCCAAAATAATTCTTTGGCGGTTTTATATTCAAATAAGATACTTTTATGTATACTGGAAATTAGCGATCTACGGTGTACTCAACAGAGAGTGGAGTTATGTATTACTTAGGTAGCACAGATAGACAGAATATATAAGGCACTTCAATTATAGTGGACACAATAGTACAAAGATCTATCGCGAACTTCGTTCCGTATTCAGAATGCGCAATTCTGTTACAAATACAATGCACGAGCACAAAATATAATTCGTATGTGCAGCAAATCTGATGATGACATTGAAGAATTCTATACACAAGTTGATATAGTGTTGAAAGCTACAAATATGCACGACGTAACAATTGTTATGGGGGATTTAAATTAAAAAATCAGGAAAGGTTAAGTAAAACCTACCCCATCACCTACTAGGTCAGGTGATGGGGTAGGCGATTGGAATGAAAGATAGATGAATGCAGTTTAGTCAAATCCATAATCTAGTAGTAACAAATACACACTATAAACTACCTTCTCGTCGACTATATATGTGGACATCTCTATGAAAAATCTAAGATAAAGTAGCCAGAAACCAAAATCCTAATTAGTAAACGCTACAGAAATAATATCACTGCAGTTTAAACTAACCCCCGGGACAGATGTTTCATTAGACCTTGTGGTACCCAATATAAAGTTTTTAAAAACTAAAGGCTAAAAGAAGCCCTCTAAGAATTGGAATGGAGAAGCAAGCATCACGAAAGAAACAATCTAGAGAAAAGGTCGAAGCAAGCATCACGAAGGCTTCAATCAAAGCAACCAAAAAGGATAATGTCAATCTGTCAATGAATACTGGGAATATATTATAGGCGCTTTATTGGGAGGGAGTAGAGAATAAAACACCCAACAAGATTATACGCAAACAATAAAGGATGACAGAAGAAATACAACAACTCATGGAATACATACGGAAAAATAACCATGTAGAATATGCGCAAGTTTAGAAAAGCATCAAACGCAAAATTAGTGAAGCGAAGGAAAACTAGATGGCGGATACGACAGTTTTAATCTGTATAGTAAAATTAAAGAATTAACTGGAACCAAAAAAAGGATATCTGCGATAGCAAAAACAAATGACGGTAAATTATAATCGAACCAGCGCAATAACTCAAGTGATGGACAGTATACATCAAAGAACTAAACAATACGTATGAGAATGTATATAGCTCTGAAATAACAAATGAAGAAGTGTTGCATGCAATCTAGTATATGAAAAGGGAAAAAGCAGTTGATCTAGATCGGTCGGGAAACTTTGGTATCCATTACCCTAAAATTCGATATTTTATATTTTATATTTTATTCGATATTGTTTCTCGAAGACTCCGCGTACGACGAATTTAAAGTTTAAAAGAATAGTTTTTAAAAATGCTGCCACATTTATAAAATAGATTATTAGAAAATTTCGTTATTACTCCTAATAAATTTATGTTTACCCTATTTAGAGTAATTTACCCCGGCCCCGACCGCTGATCTAGATGAAATACCCACGCAGTTGTTAAAACTAATAGAAAATGATCAAATAATGGTTATTGCAGATCTATGAAATAGCATATATAAAACAGGTGTGATCCCAATAGAATGGCTTACATATACATTCGTAACGATACCTATAAAAACAGCTGCTAAAGAATTTAAGGACAAGAGAACCATAAATCTAAAGAGTTATACTTCAAAAGTATTTCTGAAGATCATTCACAAACGATTCTAAACTAAACTAGAGGAAGATTTAGCCATACTTAAAGGTGTAGAAATTCCATTTGCATCAAAGACCAAATACCTAGGAGTTTCGTTGACCAAAACCTGACATGGAACTCACTTATAAGCAATACCATACAGAAAGCTACATTAACGCTAGGTAGGTGCAGTAGAATGTGCGGGAAATACTGGGAGCCGAACAGCAAAATAACCTTATGGCTATACACCATGCTAGTATGACCGATGATATCATATGGGTCAGTAGTACGGTGGCTCAAGACTAAGCAAGCCAAAGCGGCCAGAATACTGAGCAGCACTCAACGGCTTGCCTGTCTGAGAAGAACAGGAGCCATGAAAACAACACCTATCGCTGCAATGGTAATCCTGCTGGACTTACGACCATTACACACCCTGATTCATAAAGAGGCAAGATCAGATTACAGATTACCTCAAGGTCAAACTCCCATTAGCAAACACCACGGGGCGAACTACCTAGAGCTGTATATCAAGCTGAGGGCAGACCTTATAATGAGAGTGCCCCTAGAGAGCACATGACAAAGTAAGGAATACGAGGTCTTAATGCCAGGAACAGAGGGCTGGTCAACTGTCGCACCCTTCAAAACAGCTTTCTCTTGGTTCACAGACGTCTCAAAAACAGCGGAAGAAACAGGAGCTGGTATCGTCTGCGTCAACCCGAAGACAAATATTTCAATAAGCCTGGGCAAGCTCTCCACAGTGTTTCAGGCAGAAATAGTGGCTATATAACACTGTGCAAGAGAAGCGATTAGACGCAAAATAACGAATACACGAATAGCCATATACTCTCTACAGCCAAGCGGCAATAAAAGTGATCGCTGTCACAGAGGTTAGGTCCCAACTGGTATGGGACTGCCTGCAAAACCTTGGCGAGACAGGTAGACTAACAAACTGACCCTAGCGTGGGTGCCAGGGTACAGTGGTATCCGAGGCAATAACAGGACAGATGATTTCACCCGAGAAGGCGCATCAAAACCATTAATAGGCCTGGAGCCCTATTCCAGTTTCAGTTCAAAAACAATTACAAATACATCTATGGAAAAATGGTTGGCAATACAGTCTCAGGGCTGGTGGATAAACCAGCCAGGGCAGAGACATGCAAAGTAATTCATAATAGGCCATATCCGCAAATTCTCAAAAAGGACTTACTAACTCAAGACAGTAAAACCATAGAATAATAGTAATTCTCGTCACAGGTCACTACAGGCTTAATAAGCACATGGCAGCTCTTGCCAGGAAGAGAAAGAGACCGCAGAGTATATATTATGCCACAGCGAGGCGGTCCAGCGAACTCGAGAACGACCACAACCATTCCAATGTATAAAGGAACCGACAGGCTTTGCACTCTGCTAGGCAGGACAGAGCTCATAGAAGTCCTTTAAGACATGACCACAGAAGCTCTACAGAGGGTGTTGTGTGTTATATGAACAATTCAATATAAATAACTAGATTGTCATAGAAAGTTGTATTATTTATATTATATTACAATACATAAAGTCAAAGCAGGTAATTTTTGGACAATAATATACGAAGGCCGACTGTTAGCGTTTTATAAAATGACGTTTATTTAATCATCATGACTATAGGAAATGTAAATAAAATCAGCTTTTAATGATATCTTATATAAAACCCATTCAAATATATGCATGAAAAACTTTACGACTACCATAAATTATCATTTCACTACAGCATTTTACTTGGTTAATCATGAATTAAAAATTGTTGCAATTGTATGGGGTAATCAGTGATAAACAACAAATTATTTTACACCTATATTGCTTTTATTGCACATTTGGTTTTGGTTTGGAGTATGAAATCAGATATAATAACTAGATGGAGAGCGCCGATAACCACAGCAAGTTTCTAAACGAAATATTGTATAAAAGGATATCAAGATTTGGCATATTGGTATTTATGAATATTTCGGAGCGTTAGAATATTTTAGCTCTTTAAAACATCAGAGGAATTATAATTTTTCAAAGAAATAAATAAATAATAATAAATTATTTAAGTGAAAAAAAAACAATTTGTAGAGTTTTTTACAAGGTAGCATACATTCAGATCTAAAATTCGTTCATAAATTAATAGGAGTACCGCAGAGTTCAATTTTAGGCCCCTATAATTTCGGGCTTCGTATATTATTGTCCAAAAATTACCTGCTTTGACTTTATGTATTGTAATATAATATAAATAATACAACTTTCTATGACAATCGAGTTATTTATATTGAATTGTTCATATAACAAACAACACCCTCTGTAGAGCTTCTGTGGTCCCCGGCATGTCGTAAAGGACTTCTATGAGCTCTGTCCTGCCTAGCAGAGTGCAAAGCCTGTCGGTTCCTTTATACATTGGAATGGTTGTGGTCGTTCTCGAGTTCGCTGGACCGCCTCGCAGTGGTATAATATATACTCTTCAGAAGAAAATAAATCAACATGTAACTGATAATTAGTGTCCTAAAAGATGCACAACTGAAACTCTCTACATACGATGGGGCCAACGTTGAGTTGCCATACCGTGTGTATACTTTTCGCATGACAAATGTACACAAATAATTGGACATTCGCTTGGTAGGTTGTAAAAAGTGTACACCAAAGGAAATACGAATGTTGGCCGAGACGTTCGCACACATTCGCCACAACGTCGTTATGAGTTAATTCTAATGTTCAAAAGAACAACGAATAATCTTTATGATCTCATTCTTTAATTGCAATATTTTGATACACAATTCCTCACATTTCTATTTAGTTCATACGTTCAGTATAATCATTAATTCAATCAAAAAAAGTTTTAGCTGAAATTTTCACGCGATTTGTAATATAAAAGTATATTTTGTCGCTACTCAATGGATATATATATATATATATATATATATATATATATATATATATATATATATATATATATAACTAGTTTGAACTAAATTCGGGTATTAAAGGTAACAACAGGTCTATTCACAGCTCTGATATGCTAGAGAAATCGAATAAAACCCAATGTTTTAATTCCAGTCTATCCTTTAAATTGCGTCGTCGCCTTTAAAACTCGTATCCGGACGATTAGAGGTTTCGCGCGCGCCAAGCTCCGGCCGCGTCGGCGGCGGCGTTTATAAAAAAGGACGCGACGAACTCCTTAAAGCGGAACATCGTCGACAAGATCCGGCGGCTAATTCCGGCATCCGCCTTTAGCGCAAGGTATAAATATCTGCCGATAATGTAAATAAGAGCCGTATTTTATCCTGAATGGTACAAATCATGCGAGGAAATAGACGCCGGGCGCCTGGCACTGCGAAACAAATCAAACAGCGGCCACAATTGATGGAGTTCACCCCTAGTTTCGGTGTGTATACGTGATTGGACGTATTTTATGATAAATTGCCGCGGCCCTTTCAGCGCGCCGAAATTACGGTTTTCACGCTCGCAATCGATAAGCGTTATTTTTTTACTGATACCATTCAATAAAAACCTGTACTATAAGCAATCATTACAACGATAACTATTTGATTTATTTTATTGCAAGTTATGTAGAGAGAGAAGAAGAATTTTATTCAGTTTATATTATGTTTTGTAGTATTTTATATTATAGACGACAAAACAAATTCTACGCCTGCTGAAAAATCGAAGATATCAGGGAGGGGAAATTGAGTAGAGTCTACCACCTACATATTGCGAGTTTTGCGATCGTAGCCCGGGAACGGTGCATGAACATTGAACGATTGGATCAACCCCCGCGACGAATATATATCTATATGCGTGTGAATCAATATCCGCTACAAACACACGCATACACAATCGCTCACATGCAACACGCATGTTCCAGCATTATAAAAGATTGGGCCACGATAAAGAAAACTTCCTCAAAATAAAATAAATATTTCAATTTATATGTATTTTTATAGAGATATATACGCCGGCTGCACATCATTTTTGTTTTTGTTTTTATCCCACGAACAATTTCAATGATGGATAGCAGTAAAGCACCCCGAGTCTTTTTAAAGTGACTGCTGAATTTATTTTCCCATCACAGCACATATTTTATTCACAACCAATTTCTATTTTAAAAATAATTACTGTGTTTATAAAAAAGGCATTCGATTTTTTCTTATGAAATATGAATAGTTGTGTTTTGGAGGCGGGTTTGTCA
The DNA here is from genome assembly GCA_963942505.1 of Lordithon lunulatus. NCBI lineage: Eukaryota > Metazoa > Arthropoda > Insecta > Coleoptera > Staphylinidae > Lordithon > Lordithon lunulatus. Next base: position 49,122,739 of record OZ012666.1, on the reverse strand, counting down.
TTTTGTGTCCAAGTCGTGAGGGTGGCGATGCGATGCGGGGCGGATTTCCCGTAGGGCCGGACCTCGGACATGTGCACGGAGGGGTGTCCCAAACCCCTCAATTGCGGCACGTGCTATAGGGGATTTCGAGTATTTACGATGGAAAAGAAGGGAATTGAATTTCCTGTCGGGGAAAATTGGGAGGAAAATTATTTTCTCGTGCGGGCTGGGGGGTTTGGAAAATTTCGTGTAATTTACATTGATAAGTTCGACGGGTGGGATACTATTCGTAATATTTTCAATTGGAACTGGTTGTATTTCTGTAGTTATATAATATAATTACTAGATAGTGCTGAGCGGCGAACTTCTATATCAGTGATTGTCAAACATAGTGCCGCGGTAAAAAATAGATTGAGAATTATTGTTCTATATAATAGGTTTGGATTTAAATCTCTCGGTAATTTAGGCAACGTAATACCAATAATACAGATTATTTCATGCGTAGAGATAATACTTTTTTGACTAAAACTAACGCTGTATTAAGAGCGAATTCGGGAAACGGCCTTCTCGCATGAATAATGTATCTTATTTTTTGTACGAACAAATACTAAATATTTATTTAAAGTTATTTAAAGTTGTTGTGACATATAGGATATGCCACACTACCAATTACATATAATTCAAAGTCTAAATTTTCTTCATAAATTGTATTTTTTCAGAATCATATCGTTAATTTTTAATGCTATTTGAAGTATAACAGGTGTATTATGTACGTATATGTATTTATAAATACACATTTACATTGGTACCGAATTTTAAGTTGGCAACACTGGCTACTTCCCGCACTAGTGCGGGAAGTAGTATTTCCTGCACCCAAATCAATGCGGGAAATGACTTAGGAAATCTTAGGACATGAGTACAAACAACTATATTTTGATCTAAAAAAGGAAAATTAGGAAACCAGGGCGTAATAGTGTATACATTAACATTAACGGGCTTCTATAAAAAAAAGTTTAATAGTGAGTTTGTGCTGAATAAAGTAAAACTAAAAAAATTGATTAGGGTCTTATTTCCCATCATACTATTTATTGCAACAAAATAGGTAACACGAACAAAATAATACGTGCGTATTCGTATTTATTGAGCATAACTGATCTATAATAATCCTTATTTACACTGGTTTCTTTTCTCTTATTTTTAGTATTATGTCATAATCCCATTTATTGTATGTCAATAACGGTTAAGAGAAGGTATAACGGACGTATTACTTTATTGATAATATATTGAATAGTAGAATGCTCAGGTTGAGCATTATATTTATTTATTTGAAACTGACAAATATGTTCTGAGGTTACCCATCTTTTATTGTATCTTTTGTTATATATTACTTAATTATCGCAGTATATTCTCAATACCTGACTTTTGCAGAATTTTGTCCTAAAATCATCAATTTAATTAAATAGATATACGATCTCTCAACGTATCGTCATACTATTTAGAGACGTTGATCTACTATTATTGATATCATTATACCCAGCACATACCTTCATATTTCTAGATAAATTAGAAGTAACGCTATAAATGTATTATTATATAAATATTTTTAAATTTATACCTTAATATTCGTATAGATTTTGATGTATAATGTATATCAGTTTGAATATATTTCAATTCGTTTTTATGCAAGTTATCTTCATCAACTAAACTCGACATAGTGGTTCCATAACACTCTCCTGTAGGAAATAAAAACAGCAAAGTTAATTCAACGCGACGCCTTTTCCAGAATTGTTTTCCCCATTTTGATATATGGATGAAATTTCCAAAGCGATTACTTTTCAGGGCGAAAATGTTTGCGCTGTATGTGTGTGTGCGCGGGGGTGGTGCACGAACCGCGTTCTTCACGAAGGGTGGCTCGTGTGAAATATAAAAATATTAGTTTATCTGCTCGGAGGAGTAAAACGAGATGGTACATAAATATTGTTCGGGACCTGTATGTATACGTATATCCAGGCGCGATACACATATTGTTCTTTAAGTTATTCAGCATCATGTTCTTCATTTTTCACGAGTACATTCTGTTGTTATCTTTACGGATGTCGCAGCGCTCGTCAGTCATGCGCGCATGACATCACATATGATGAGTAACTGCCATCAGTCACCTGTACGATATGACACTACCATTATATACTAACTCGATTACTTTTAACCTTAAGTTTATGTAATACATCGCGGGTATTATTTGAAGAAGTTTTATTAGCACTACATATTTGATTTTTATGTGTATGTAATAAATGCATTTCATTTGCATCGAACGTAAAAGTTAATTACTATAAATTACTTCATGATTATTTATGGAATTGAATGTCTCATTAAAACGTTAAGAACTCCCCACCGCAGCTCGCTCGCGCCCACTGCAACCTTCTTTCTCTGCATGTCATTAAAATGTGCAGGATTTACTTGAATATACAGGCAACATGCATCTAATAATAATAATAACAATAATCATGCCGGTCTGGAGAAAAGAAGCGGTAACAATGCGAATTTTTCTAAAGGAATAAAATGGAGTCGCTGGTTTATTTATCAACAAACTCTTTATTTGGAACATATACATGTACGGGGTTCATTTGCGTAACAAACACATGTACACACGTTCTCTCTCTTTCTATAAATCCTCCATTAGCAACGGAGGAAACTAACTATGATGAAAGGTTTTCACGAAGAACCAGAGTAGAGAGACGTTTGACGATGCCAATAAACCTTTGTCACAGCGCATCGTTATTTGGAGGCACACACACATACACATCGGTTGTATTGTGTTATGTTACGATATTGATTTTTTCCCTCAACATATTCGTATTCAGCTCCGCTGTATTGTGCTTTCAATTTTTCAGCTTCTTTATTATTTACAAGTTCAATCAAAAATAAATTGTACGTCCTAAAAGCATGAGATTGGCTATTATTAGTGTGACCATGGCATTACACTATCTACTATAAAATAGCTGTAATAAATAATCGAGTGGTGGCTGTATTCACCTGTCACGTGCAATGTCCGCGAAGGTCCGTGTGCCACTACATGCCATAACGACATTCATCATACCGTAATTGTATTTAGCTATGAATAAATAATTTTCCTATAATTCACACATTAAAGCCCTCATTGCGCATCGTATCATTTTAAGCAATTTCTAATCCACGCCGTTTAATTGCCTGTTAAAACACGTGTCGAATAGCATTTCGGAATGCTAGTACGGGACAGGTGTATAGAATTCATGAACGCGACCGTGTGGTGTAATTAGCGCGTGGTGACACGTTTCCCTTCGTTCTTATCAGAAAAAAACGGCCGGTATCTTTTTGCGAGCCCGATTTTCCCTTGTTGAAGACGACGCGATTTAACGTGGGTCAAATCATCCGCTTTGCATATGACAGGCGCTTAGTGTCAGCTGCTGATATCCTCACATATCATCTATACGGCTCACATGCGGTGTAATCTCTGATACCGCAGCCGCAGATCGGGATAATAAATCATAAGCACCCCGTTTCCCGGCAAAGCATCATCTATCAGAGCGACAGTTTCGGTGCATCTCCGCGGATCATTGCCTGGGCGTAAGAGGACCCCGTCTCGAGACGTCCGCTTTCATCTCGCAACTCATTCAGGATCAATTGTGATTATAATTATTAGGAAAGGCATGCAGATTTGTAAAAGTATTAATCAATTAGCTTGAGGGGGTGATATAAACTAGTCAAACGCGGATAAGGAACCTCGAGGGATATAATGACTGATTGGAAACGTTTTCCAGGCAAACCTCTACCAAGGATGGTCTGCGACAACCCAGCTTTGTCGTACACTAGCCATGGATCCAAACACAAGCGCCTTGGATCAAATTAATTAACGCCAACAAATATCAAACTGAGAACGTGTATTTACATACCTCGAACCTTAAATGCCACAGGTGTAGTGACACTGCTGTAAGTGTTCTGTTGTCAGGGTATTATTTTACGAAAAATATCTCCTGTGGCTGGAGCCAAAATCAAAATATTGCCTTTTTGAAATTATATTTCTTTATTTTCTGTACTTTCATATGTACAATAGGTAAACAGTATAATATATTATTATGTTTAAGTAAATATTCGTGTAGTCAAGCCCCTTAGCAGTGCCATCCTTGATAGCCTGGTGTGAAGCAGTTATTGGTGTTGTAAAATATTTTTTTTGTAATTGCAAGTAAATGTGAATACAATAATATTTGGTTATTATTTAGATTTAACATGAAGCATTGTTTATTTATGTTGGTCAATTAATAGTCTCAATTCGTGAAATTTCTTCACACATAACTTTTCAATGATAAACAATCGTAATAAATTGACTAATTGAAATTAAATATAAATGATGTTTGATGTTTATTTTACTTCAAACTGAAGTATTATTTTGGTCAATTAATAACGTGTCTATCGGGAAAATTTAAGACACATGACATTCCCATAATCCGTTTTTTCTTAAAATACATTGCTCATTACTTTATCATATGTATCATTCTAATTAAATTATATATTTTTTAAAGAAATCTAATCTGTTTTTAAAATTTGATTTTTCATTATTTTTATCATTTTCTCCGTAATTGTTATGAAAGTCCCTATTTTTTAATTCTAAATTAAATTTTATTTTTATAACTATTCCCGATAGCTTCAACAAAAACACACTTTACCCGAACCGAATGTATATTTTTGAAAAAGTTACATAGGTAAAGTCTCATTTTATTTAGAGATTTGTTTAATTTCTAATAATATAAAACACTGCAGTGCATAAACATACATTTTCTACAGGCCGATTTCCGTCAAAACTAACCAAGACGGAGTTACGTACATACAAAATGTGTTTCGAATATATGCGGTAGTATTATTGAAAATTTTAATATAGACACCGGACGGACGTCATTGATCGGAAACGGACGAACAAACATTTTCCAGAGATTTTATTATACGTGCACTAAGCTTCTATTGAAACTGTTCATGTCGGTTAAACCCTCAATTTACATCTTATATTTCAACACCTTTTTTAATTTACTAGTGTTCGCCCGTTGCCGTTCAGAAGTTTTCTGTACTTTTGCGAGAAATTCACTCCCCGCAGTTTGTTCTGTTGTGACTCACTGCACTAACTCTATTAAACTAACTAAAGGGTTTGATACTGCTAAGTCTGCGATGTACGAGTGTCGAGTAGGTATAGAACCTCTCCACTGGGGTGTCTAGGAAGACGGTCTTCAGCTTATTTTGATTTCCTCCTCTATGTCGTGAATTAGAGATGTTGAGTGTTAAGACCGACAGGAAAGATTGAATGAGAGCTCGTACAACCTGGGATATGTAGAGTGATAGGTACGCGGGAAACCCCCGCGCTACATAACCAGGTTAGGGTTGAGCAGAGAGGAAAATGTATGTATGGCACGAGCGAAGTGTGGGTCGGAAGAAAGAGGAAGGAACGTATGGATAGGGCAAGGGTACACCACGTGTGTACTGTGTAGTAAAGGAAGTGACGCGTGAATGGGGGAGTGCAGTAACGTGAGTGAATGGTTTAAGTCCTGGTTTGCTAGCAAGAGGTGTCGATAAATACGGCCGTTTTTTACGTCATTTACACATTACTAGATACGTTTTAAGTACATGTAATTGAATAACTCAACAGATTCTAGTACACTAGATTCATGACATGTTCTCAAAGTATACCGCTCTCTGGATTACCATTACGTATTTAAAGTACGTAATAGAAATGTGTAACGTCAAAATGACGTGAAATACAGCCGCTTTTGTCGACACCGCTTCTTAGGAAACCAAGGCTTAAGAGAGGATGTGAATGGCGTGAAAACTGCGTTTTCCATTTTAGCTGTGCATCCATGACCATGCCGGTATTTTGCGTTGATGGCATATGGCATTGTTTTTTCATTTATGCTTACTGAAGGCATTTTCTTCGTTCTACAGTATGTGAAGTTTACGTCTAGATTTTGATTCATGGGGTTTAATCTACCATTTCGGCTTCCATTGCTGGAATTTGCCATTGGTTTTCTGTAGTTTGTTGGTAGTTGCTTATACGGTTGATCCCATAGCTAATACGAGAGTATCATCGCCGAACGCTGATGCAGTTACGTCGTCAGTGGGTATGTCGCATGTGTATAGTAGAAACGGCACAGGTCCCAAGACACTACCGTGTGTGACACATGCTTTGACCTCTTTTCAGTTTCAGTATCTATCTTCTTGTCGCACTTTACAAAGTCGTCCGTTAAGATATAATTCTAATTTTTAGTTTGGCTGGTTGCATTTTATTTAATTTATAGATTTATGATTGGTTGCAGAGTTTAACATTTATCAAAGACCCTGACCATATCAAGGAAAATTATTTTTCTTGACATGGCCAGTAATCATTTAATGATACTCCTTCCGATATTGTGCAGCTCTAAAGAGAGTGTGGGCATTGAGGCCAGTCCAATCTCTGACCTTTTTGAGCCACGAATATCTTTTTCTTTTCACGTCTTCCTATTATTTTGCCTTTCATGATTAGCTTCAGGAATTGGTACTTGGTATTTCTAAGTGTGTGGTATAGGTAAGCTGTTTTCCTTCTTCAACTTAAGGCGCAGGTCTCCACGCCATAATGTAACACAGAATATAGGTAGCACTTCATTAAGCGATAACATAGGCGGAAGTTGAGACTTTGATTAGTCAACCGAGTTCTCATATTTCAAAATACTATTCTAGCTTGTTTAATACTGCTCCCGTATTTCCGAATCTGGATCTATATCTTCGGTTGTCCATCTGCCGAAACTGAACTTTCACCAAAATGCCCGGTGGGTGCACTGCTAATTCTCATTGTTGTTTTCTAAACCGATTCGCTCACCCTCAGCTCTACTAATACGGCGCTGTAATTCTTCCTGGCTTCAATAATAATGACTGTCATCAGCGTAGCCAAGGCTACTAACCGGGCTACCATTGATATTTAAACCCTCGTTTGTGTATTTTAGTGCGCGATTAAAAATAGCCTCTGATTATAAGTTAAAGAGGAAAGATGACAAAACACAGCCTTTATTACACCTTTTTATATCGAAAAATTTGCGTAATTTCGTTTCCCTTCCTTTTTGGTTTATATAAAGGTTCTTTTTGAAAGCAAGATAGTTGTCATCCACCATTTTTACTTATAAAAGGCGTATTAATTGTTGACACAGTCGAATTCTTTTTGGTAGTCTATGAAGCTAAAACATACATCTTTCCCTGTCCTCGACATTTTTGAAGGAAGAGACTTTAAGGTTGAAAAGTGCTTCTCTTGTACCAAATCGCTGTCTTCTGAATCCATATTTGGTAAGGCCGATTTCCTTTTCATATCTGTTATATACTCTGTCATGAATTATCTTTACGAAGAACTTTAGGGCTAGGCTTATTAAGCTGATCGTTCTGAACTAGTCGCAGCGATAAGTATTTGGTTTTTTCAGTATGGGTTCAAAGACTGTGCGAAGCCAATCTTCTGGAATTTGGACGGATTCGTATATTTTATTGAAAAGTTGCACTAAAAAATCAATACTCTTATCATCTAGAAGTTTTATTGACTGTATATAGATATCCTCTATAGCAGGGGTAACCAACTTTTGTGTACATAAGATCTACTTTTTATCATAGAAATGTGTCACGTTCGATTTGTTGTCATATGCCTAGTCTAAGTGAGGAGGGGGAGATGTGAAATACATATACATATATACACTGTTTCGGAAAGAGCTATGAGTAGATAAGGAAAATATATTAAATAATTCAACTACAAGTACCTTAAGTAATTAAGACATCGCGAGCGATCGATCAAAATTGGCTTTGCATTTCATCGCGATCAGCTTGTTGGTCACCCCTGATTTATATGAAGATTGCTGAGCAGATTTATTTTTTTTTTCTATGATCTTCTCGAATAGATTCGTAATTCTAAACTGATGGTGGAGTGTCTATCTCTGAATCCGAATTGATCGTTCGGACACAATTGTCTTTCGATTAGAGGTGGCTTTTTCAAAGTAAATTTTTCGCATATCTTAGAGATGATAGTTGCCAAGTTTTGGCAGCATGGTTACGTCTGATGCTTTCCAATAGTCTAGTATCTGTGTTAGTCTGATTGCTGCATTGCACAGCCATGTTAGCATCAGGGTACCTTTCCGAGAATGATCTGTTTACTTCGTTTGTTCTAACATTGTATCCCCGCCTTCTTTGACTTCTAGTTGCGTATTTCTGCCTTGAATTCGCATGGCTTTATGAAGTCAATGTTCTTATTGTCAATGTTTCTTATCAAAATATCGAAGTGTTGAAAGTTTCTTAATGTTGGTTTGCATAAAATTCTGCATTCTGCATATTTTATATCTTTTGCTTTTCCGTGCCGCTTTACATAGGTTATAGTTGGTTTACTTATCGGGTATCAGATTCTTTAAGTATGTCGTGGTTGACTCTTCCTTTAATTTCTGTATTTCTCGCTGTAGTTGTTGTGACTTATTAATTATGTAGGGTGGTTGTGTCGGCTGAAGCGCGCGACTTTGCCATCTTGGTTTTGGTTGCCGTTTTTCTTTAACCAGGTTTCTCTCTTCCATTGGGTAGTTAAATCCGACGATTTTTCTAGTACCGTTGAATTTTTCTAGGCCGCGACCTGATTAGCCTTTGTTTCCTGGTCGATGTTTTTACCGGCACGCCTAAATTAATTTCTCGAGGTCTTCTCTAAATCTTTCCCAGTCTGTGGACCTGTTCACTAGTATTGGTCTTGCTTCTTTATGTGTTCCTCTTTCGCTAAGTGTCCACATAATTCCAGAGAGTTCAGATCTAATGATTGACTTATATTTACGAAGTTGATTCCAGGGATAGTTTTGAAATGATCAGGGGACCTAATAAGACGATGTGCGCAAAAATGATAATTTTCTCCGCACTGTTATAATACTTCATCCATATTGCGTATGATGATGTTGGCACTTTTTATTTTCGTCTTATATGTCAGTTGTTTAAACAATAAAACAAAGTATCTCTAAAACTAGAGCTGCTAGGAAGCCATGCATTTTTGGAATCATCATATAATATGTATATCCAAAATCTTCTTACTTCTCGGGCACCAAGACAATTTCAACAAATTTAATTTTCCGCCCAGTCTTTGCCTGCGTATTGTACTTTCATTGGTAATTTTTTACGTCTTCACATTAAAAATGTTCAAAGATTCATTCAACACACTTATATAAATAGTTTTTTTTAAATATTATTTTATAACATTAATCCTCATCCGAAACCCAGACAATATTCTTACTTGCACTAAGTAGTATTAATTATTAATTAAATATTGGTAAAATACGTCAATAAAGATTTAAAAATCCTATTTAAGATCCTCAAGAATTCTCAAGGACTTAAATCACAGCCAAGTAAACAAACCTAATTCATTTGTTGTTTAAAGAGTAACAAATGATGAAGTTTCAAATAGTACTAATTGAATATAGTTAAAACCATACATTAAAATGTCCTGATACCTAAATTGATATAATAGCAGTCGTTGCGTGATGAATAAAATTATCACTATTTTGAATCTAATTTAAAGTGTTGGAAGTAACTGACACATAACCCTATTATGCCATTTCCGTGGAGGTGTTAGTTTTCGCGCTGGGGAGATTTAAGGGTGTCCCGTAAGTAAGCGAATGAGCGCAATCGAGTAGACAGGTCGACGGTTCATTTACATTGACTCAATTGACTCACGCCAAGACTTGTTAGCTTCGCTCGATCCAGTTGATCGCATGCCGTAAGTCTTCCCGCCGCCCGCCGTTGCGATGTGTTGTCTCATATACGTCGGGGGATTTCCACCGTCAAGGATCGAATTAGTCGCCGATATTTGTGGAGGTGCAAAAAAGAAGGGGTGATGTGTTTACCCAATTTCGCGTTCGCGAAGGTGGAAAATGAATTGCGAAAATGTAAATTCACATTTCATGCGGTGGATGTATTATGCGGGCATAGTTGGAATAGAATTCTGACAAGTAAACAGTTATATTACAATATTACATTTTACATTTTGTAAATACGTTCCGAGGGAAGATATCTCCGGGAAATATATCCGCACCGTAGATACGCGGGCACACATGTTCATTCTCACATCTCATATCAATTCTTATCCACCGAAATAAAACGCATGTCACCCCGGGGTAACACTATGTGTGATATACACCTCACATATATGAGCTCCCATGTGGAGGCGCCGGGGCTTTTTATTTCGCCGCCTCCGTATCGCAAAAATGAGCACCACACAACGTACGTACGTAGACCCGCCGTGTGGTTATTCAATAACTATTCCATCGCGAACTAATTCGAATTTTATAGAAAACCCAATATACACACATCGGATAGAATTCGGTGCTGCGCTCTACAATGTATTCGAAAATTGAATGATGCAAAATGCGGAACGGAAAAGCCACCCCGCGGCTCCCCCGACATCTCATTACCTACCCGACTTATCCGAGCCGATTGACTGCAGCGGAAATTTCGAACATGTGAAATGGTAAACCCGAATAACCATTCGAGCGAGCAAGTGTTGCTACCGCCGCCAGCCGGCGCGCTCTACTTAAACTGTTACACAAATGACACTTTTATCTAATTTGCCAGGCTAAATTGGCAGCAACAAGTGTTCTTACATGCGGCGCCTCTTATTGCGCTTGTTATTTTTGAATTGGTGCGGATGAATATCTCGACAATGACGTTAAATTACAGCGGGCGACCGTAAAATAAAATTTAAACAGCGACGGTGCGAGATTAAACAATTGTCTGGCGCAACACACAATTTATATATATATATAGAACATGAAATATATCCCTTTGCGCATATATGCTGGCGATGTTTTATATGCAAAGTTGGTAAAACCTGCATTTCAGAGATAGTCCAATCGGAAGATGGATTGCGGCAAACGCGCGGGGGCCGGGCGTAAACACGGGGGGACGCCGAGAAAAAATATCGGCGCGGAGATATTTTGAAAGTTCATCTCTCATAAATTTCACCCACGACTGGCCCGTCACATTTATAATGCGAAACTTTTGCGCGGTGATAGACAGAACTATCTATCTGAATGGGATATGTTATTATTTTCCCTCCCGCGTGATAAATTTCATCCTCTTTCGTCCGCGACGTGACGCAGATAACCGCAGAGATTAATACTTTACGGCGCCGTTAAGGAAAACTTTACGGATTATTACCCCGGCTGTTTTTTCATTAATCGGAATATTAATTTATAATAGACACTTAAGACCGTGCGATTACTGCTGGATAAACGCAATTTATGGCGGCTTGAGATGAATGCAAGATCGCGGCTGCATGCTGGCAATAAATTCGGATTTCATTTAATCATGTTGGAATGAAAATTACACAAGTAATCGGCTACCTGTAGATATCTGTGTACATAATTTAAAGACATCGAGTTTATTTATCAATACAGCATTGCGTTAAGTAATTGCGCATAAATTTTCATTTAAATAAGTGATAATTGAAAATCAACAAAGCTGCATACTTTACAACGAGTATAAATTCTTGAAAACTACGAAATATAATTTTTGACAATGTCAGAATTTATCATATGAAATATAAGTGTTATATGATTTGTTGTGTGTATTTTAAGTACACACAACAGATTATTTTCAATGTTAGCACTAATGACCGAATAACATCCCCTAACAGTTATACGACTATGACATCCATTGGTTAAGATTGTTTGATCTTTTTACAAGGTAATTTCATATGAGGATATTATTCCTAATAACTTAATTATGATTAGTTTTTGGTGGGAAGCTGCTGAGGTAATCCAGAAATTTCACAACTGTGAATTTTGAGTAAGTATTTCCATAATATTTTACTTTATTATATGAAGCCTGTAGCATATTCTTCCTCCACGTTTTCGGAAAAAATACTGCATATTTTCAAACCAATTTTTGCATAAATCTTAGTCTTAAATAGATTTTGCCTGAAATTTGTAGGAGAATATTTAAATATTTAGAAAAACAAATACCTAAAAATTAAAAATTATAAATGTATACTGATTTTTATAATCTGTAGAGAGCACTATAATTTTCCAGTTTTGATCACGAAATTTTATACAAAATGCTTATTAATATTTCGAATATTCTTATTATAATTATTATAAATAAAAAGAAATTGTATCTCTGACTTACATATCTGTACATTATTTAAATAATGCGTTGGATTCAGGTAAAGTGTGTTTTTATTTTAAAATATCTAGAAAAGCAAATAAATAAAAATAAAAATTAGAAGTATATACAAATTTTTATAACAATCGCCTGAACATGATAAAAATTATTATTTTAAACAAAAAATCAATTTCTTTTAATATGATACGTATTTTAAAATAATACACACTCGTTCCATACTTTTTTTTAAGTTTATTGTATTAAATCTAATTATATAATAAATTCAGTTCTTATTGATTAACCGCCTCGAATTGAATGGGGCAACTCATGGGGAGCCGCAATTAATATAGAAAAATATTATTAAAATGAATAAGCATGACTCTTGATAATTTTTTCGTATCTTTTATTCATCGAATGCTCATGCAAAAGGTTCAAACAACAATTTTGAATTTTATTAACCGAATTACATATATTTTTCTTAAATACTTATTTGGGCTGCTTTAACCACTCGGGAGCATGAAAATGGGGGAATTATAATTTTCAATTATGTGCCATATTTATGTAAAATAGTAACCAAGTGATCTTAGAGGAAACTTCACCTCTTTAACTACACGAACTATAATACAGTAATTAAGATAATATACTTTAGGACCGATCTCGGTTGCCTAGTGGTTAGAGTCGCCGTCCGTATCGTACTGACCTCCCCAATGCGAGAGTTCAATCCCATTGTGGACGCTAATATCTAATAAAATACATTTATTCACAACCTTATTATGTTTGATAAATAGTATTTTGACTTGAAGGGCTTTGTCAAAAGCTTAAAGCTTAATTGAGGCGTAGGGTGGAACGCAGGATTCTAGGATCACCACCACCACTCCCTGAGATATATACAATCTGCTTCGATTTATTGTCGAAATAAGTCTCAGTCTCATCAAAAGCTACTTTTCAGAACAAAAATATGGTGGTTATTTCTGATGAAATATATGGCCTCGCAACATTTTATTTTCCCCCGTTGTAGTCGAGAATCCAATAATAAAGATGTGGTTCCAATATTGTATGCGTTAAAAAAAATTGTATATATTTGCAATTCACAATTCAACCGGGAACCAAGTCCAAGTCCTATTTTAAAACTACATTTATTATCAAGATGTCTAAAGAAGTAAACGACGAATAATCCAATACCCTAACCCAGCACAGTAGTTAGAGGTGCCATCCGTCTCGTTCTGAGAATTGGGGAGTGACCTTTCAAAACCCATTGCGGGCGAATTTTTGCAAATCACCTCTCACAGTTTTTCAGAGGTGTTCTGTGAAGTTACTACACTATTCACCCAGGAAAACCATGACAATGGCTGCAAATTTAAACGGCCTCGAGTACGGGCGCCTCTTAAATGAGGCAGGAGTGCAAACATTTTCCCGACCAGCCACGGTTAAGTTTAGTTAATCATTCACGACAAATATAGGACACTGGAACGTTAGGAGTATGTAGGTACCTGGTAATATACATAATACCATCTCAGAAATGAAAATACTGAATATCTCCATACTCGGAATTAGCGAAATGCCATGGCCCCAAAGTGGAAAATGCCAAGTGGAAGACCACAGCGTGTACTATGCGTGTGACGATAGCTGCCCTGGTAATGGAGTCGCGTTTATTGTCAGTAAGGAAGTAATTGACTACGTTCTGAATTTCATTCCAGTGTCAGACCGAATGATCGTACTGCAGATGCAGGCAAGTCCAGTTAATATCTCGCTTGTTCTAGTTTGTTCACCATCAGAATGTGCAGACAACGCGATTGATCAGTCCTATGAGAAACTAAATGATGTGCTTTCTCAAATTAAAGATTAATAATATCACAATTGTAATAGGTGGCGTTAATGCGAATGTGGGATCAGGACGCGAAGCAAGTCACGTCGGCAACTATGGACTAGGTATTAAGTGAATGTTTTGTCGAGTTTCGCATTGCAAACTTGATATAATGAACACCTTCTTCAGGCTACCTGAGCGTCGCTTATATACATGGACGGGTCCAGCTCACTTACCCACTTAATTTATTTGTAATCAAATCGACTATATCACAAGATATAAGAACATCGCGAAGGCAGCAAAATATTGCCGACGTTTTCTCTGAACATGATCTATTACTTGCGCAAGTCCGGCGAGAATCCGGCTAAAAAAGTATCAAAACATAAACATCTAGGCATGGCTCATGAGGCTTATCGTACGGTGGTCGCTACATTCTTTTGCGTTTGTCTTTTTAGGTATTCTGACCTAGTTTGAAGTAAACTGGTCTGATGGAATGATGACATTATTATAGATTGTTTTGAAACGCTGGTAAAGAATTTTCGTGTTTTTCGTCGACCTTTCGAATTTTTGCCGTTTTTGATTGCTCTTTCTACTTCCGTTTCAGTGATTGGTGGACGAATTAGCGCATTCTGCACTTCAGGTTCTGGTGATCGGTTATCAGAAAACAATTCTTCTATTTTCTGCCATCTTGCAAGTTTGTGTGTAAAGTTTCATAACAAGTTACCGTTGTGTCAGTTATCTTGTTAGCATTTGCTGGCCTTTTGTGTAAGTGGAACGTATCAATTTTCTTAACGCTTTCCTCGACTTCACTGCAGTCCTGGGGAGACCATTCAGCGTTTTCTTCTCTTTTTCTTAGATTTTATTTAGTTCTTTATATTTGTTTTTGTTTCTGTTCTTATAATGTCTTAATAGATATTAAGACACTATAAGAACAGAAACAAAACCAAATAGACCAATAGACCAGTTTACTTCAAACTAAGTCAGAATACCTAAAAAGACAAACGCAAAAGAATGTAGCGACCACGGTACGATAAGCCTCATGAGCCATGCCTTAAAGATATTTCTACGAGTCATTCCCAAAAGAATATATCGTAAAGTAGAAGCACATATAGGTGAACCCCAATTTGGATTTCAAAACGGCATCGGAACCAGAGAAGCTTTGGTTAGTATAGGTATTAGTACAACGATACAGAGACGTTTATCGGGATGTTTTCTTGTGCTTTATTGACTTCGAGACGGCTTTCATCAGTGCAGCATGACAGAATGGAAGAAGAATTAAAGTCTACAGTCCTTGATGAGAAGGACCTTCGTCTCATAGCTAACTTGTATTGATAGAAAATAGCTACTGTCAAAGTTGGTGATAGCCTAACTGAAAGCACAATAATAGAAAGAGGCGTGAAACAGGACTGTATTTTGTTACCACTGATTTTTAACCATTACTCAAATATTTTCGATAAAGCACTTGAGGATGTTCCTGAGGGCTTTTGTATCAATGGAATCTCAGTTAATAACTTGCGTTATACAGACCATATTGTCCTTATCGCAGCCCTGAAGGGTTACATAAACTTACTGGAATCACTACAGTGAGCGAGAGATTCGACTTGATATAAAAAGACCAAATATATGATAATCAGCAAACAGCTAGTTATCGATATAGGGATTAAAGTAGATGGCATGCACTTAGAAAAGACCGAAAGGATGAAATACTTAGAATGTAGCTTGAGTAGCGACGGGGTCATTTTTTAGAAATTAGATGCCGTATCGAACAACTAGGGCTGCATTTACTCGTCTGTAAAAAGATATTCCGTGGACATGAGCTAACCATGGGCCTTCGAATACGAATATTAAGGTCTTACGTATTCTCCTACTGTATGGTGCCGCAACATGGACACTCGCCGAAGCAGCTCTGAAAAAACTAGAAGCATTTGAGATGTGGTGCTACCGGCGCAGGCTATATGTAAGCTGGACAAATAAGATTCGATATATCACAATACTAGAGCGCGTTGAAAAAGAGACAGAAATTCTCTGAGCATTAAAATCAGAAAACTGTCATACTTCGCAACACGTAATGAGACATCCAGAAAAATACAATATGTTGCATCTCATAATTCATGGACACATCGCGGGAAAACGTAGTGTTGGAAGACGTAGAATATCATGTTAAAAACCTTCGTCAATGGTTCGGTCAAACCACGGAATCTCTATTTAGAACGACGGTTAACACAATTATGATAGCTCACGTCCGCTGAGCGGATATGGTATTAAAGAAGAAGATCCAACGTCCATCTGCCAGGTGGTAGCTTCACCAGTATGCCGGGGCCTAGCAACCAGCTGAATCATGGTTTTTAAACGAAGTTGTTACTCCTCCCCTGCCTCCTTTATCGTCCAGGCTTAGGACTGGAAAATGGCAATACTACTGATACATTTTCATTTGTAAAAGAGTTCATGATCAGGCCACTAAGAACAGCATTTGATAATCACATTTCAGCTCTGAAGTCAAATTGACTTTTACTAAGAAGTTCATTTGTTGTAAGTACTGTAATTCTCTCACCTACTTTGGATAAAATGTATAGAACAAGATTGCTCTATAGATATTTAGAACGGTCATGAGAATCAATAGCAGTAAATGTGAGGTAAAAATGTATTTTTGTTGAAAATGATTGATTTTCGTATATAATTTCGTACATAACGTATATCTCGAAAACCGTTGGAAGTTCGACAAATATGTATAGAAACAATTTTATAGGAAATTTAATTAATTTTAATTTTTATATAGATATTTTTCACAAGATAATCGAAAAACTCAAAAATGGGATCTTCTACTGAGCTGGAGAAGAAGAATATGTTTACCTACTAACTACTCCTAACGAATCCCTGAAGTCAAAAGCTCTCACATATTTCATGCACTCTACAATATATATTTATTGAATGGACTAATAGTTTTTAGTGGCGCCACAACTTAATATATCGACAGTCAGTTAATAATCTGCCATTTTCTTATTTGTTTTGTAAGTGTTTAGTGGTATATCATCTGTGATTAGTACCTACATTGAAGTGCTTAGAACATTAGTTCTTATTTCTTATTTTGTGAACATAAACCCACGTTTAATACTAGATAGTAATTTAATTTGATCATAACTTATATAAATTTTAGAAAAAGGTCATCAGGTGAATCTGGGAACACCCCACCAAATCAAATTGAAAAACTTGTTCTGTATTATACACTGATGATTCTGAATAAATCTGCTGTAAGTGATTTTAAGAACAGTTCTTAGGTTTAGTCAAAATATTATGCTTTTATTTAGATTATTAGGATTACATAAAATTAAAAGTAAAATTATTTCAAAATATGTTCAAGTTTAGTTTCCAATAAGTGAATTTAATTTTATTTAATATTTACTTTATATATCTATGCTTTTGTATATGTGCTGTATAAGCATTTACTGTACGTTGCTCGATTAATACTAGTATTAGTAATTAATTATAAGAAAATATTATATATTATTTTATTATTTCTATAAATTTAATATATTACTGTATTTTGAAATAGGTTCATTTGTTCATTCAAGTTATTCAAATACATTTTAAAATTTAATGTAATTTTAAAGTTTATTTAGAAAATTTTGAATTTCGTTAATGTACGATAAGTTTGTCCAGTTAGTACGATATTTTAGAAGTAGGTCTCTGGCAACGCTGGTCCAATACATCCGTACCATATAATAGAGTGGGGAACACCAACACGAAGCTCTAACGTTAAGTCGTGGTTGTTGAAGAGTTATTTTATTCTCTGCTTTTGATTTCTAGGGTCTGGTAATTGTTGGTTGTTATTGGAATACCTAGATATTTGTATTTATTTGTTTTTTTAATTTGGATAGATTGAATTATTAGGTTATATTTTGATGTTTTTACTTTTGGTATGACAAACTAAGCAACTTCATTTCAAAATCAGTTACTTCAAACCAGTGCTTAATGTAAAACGCGTATGAGGACGGTCCATAAATCGATATTAAATAATCCATATTATTTTTTTAGAAAATAATAAATAATAAGTTTAGAAATGACTACCTTGAAATTATATCAATGTTCGTCAAGCCCATGCCAGTAAATCGGTGTTGAAAAACTTATTTTTAAGCAAATTTATATAAGAATAAGCTATATTTTTACTGATAACATTAAAGATTCTCGTTTTCACCCTTTATATAAAAGTTATTAAAAATTTAACATGTAAAATAAATAATTTCTCTCCGATGATACATTTTTTATTGTGAAGGTTGGATAAACCAAACTAATGGATGGACAAACGAGATCATTTGTAAAAAATATCATGTAATATTGTTAATAACTTTTTGTCGAACTAACGAAAATAATGATGGTCAACGAATGGATCAACAATTTCAATAATAGTAACAAAATTCTTTCAAGAATGTACGTGATTATTTATTTGAGATTTTACTAAAAAAAATCGTGAAGATAGACAGTGCAAGATAAAGGTTACACAATGAAGATAATTAACGCACAAACGATTAGTAGAAACATACGTTCAAGGCCGTAATAATTTATTTGATAAATTATATAAATTATGAATAACTTTTTTGAAGGGTGGGGGGGTCAATTGAAAATATTTTAGGGTAAACGTGGATAAATCGTTAACAAACGAATAACATATATAATTTCGCCAAAAATTCTAGTTTCTAGTTATTAGTGTGTCAACCATACTAAGCTGATTATTGCATATCTTATCCTCATAACATACAACAATACAAAATGTAATGTACAAATAAGCATAGTATAAATGTTATTCAACAATTCCAGTGAATTTTCATTTGTAAAACGATCAAGGATATTGCCAAAAATCTTATCTATAATATTTGAGGCTGCGGTATACATGTGACAAGCAGGAAACGAATGTATCTTGCGGTAACGCGTTAGATAAGTGCGATCTGAAGAGTGTTGCCAGGCAACGCGGCTGGATGGTGTGACGCGAAAGGCGGCGGCAGGAGCAGAGGCGGCAGGATTCAAATCCCTCTCAGCCTCAATATCCGCGCCTGATCTCGCTTTTTACTGCACGGCCCAAATATCAAAATAAAACAGGACGCGCGCGCGCCCGTATGCGCGCATTGTATACATGTATTATGGAGATGATGAAAATGTAATCCTCTCTAGATTATTGTTGCGGAGTGGAGAGCGGCAATAGAAGCGAACTTCATATCAGCAAAGCTCGTATGATGTGTCTTTATGGGTGGCAGGTGCTATTAAAATGGCAACACCACAAACATAAACACATTCAGACGCTGTATTTATTCATTCCCTCACCGGGAAAATGTTTCATTCGTTCGGTGAGTTTTATTATTGAAGTTCATCGGGTGCATATTAGAAATACTGCTGAGAAGTTATTATTAAAAGATAGTTAGTTGAAATATTTTGAATATTTTTATGTGACTGTCTCTCCTGTCTGGGGCCAGGAGAGACAGTCGGGCGGGCGGCGTTGGTTGGCATCAGTCAAGAGTCGAGTTGTCGATTCCCTAAACAGTTGCTCCTGCAATTCCTGCTAGCACCAACAGTTGTCAGGCGCACTGAAACGTATTGGACTCCCACACACAACACACATGCTACTGACATTTCTTCGTTTTATACTCAATGTATCTACATATCCCATTTTTATTATAACCAATCCCGGGAGCGCGCCAGCTCTATCTCTCTTGCTAGCAATAGGGCTTTTTACTCGCTTTCCTCTTACGCTTGCTATGAAAGATTCGCATGCCAGGGATGTTGTTCGAATACACATGCATGCAGCGTTTCCAGTAAAACATTTTATATGTTTTTTGTACCTCGCCCGCCTGGCAGTTTTATATTGTCAAACCCCTTAAGCCGGGCTCTAGAAATCTGAAATGACGAAAATCGTAAAACGTGTATGATTAAAGAACGCGCCGCTTTAAAATACACTCGAAAATTTACTATTATAAAACAGCCACAACGCTTCCACATTACATATAGCATATCGCAGACGTACTGGCGTTGATCCATTGCTATTACAATAATGCATGTGAAATAAACAGAGGTCTAAATATAAGCCCGGCACAATATATGGGGCCTGTAAATATGTACAGACAAAGGAGTGTGTGTTATTATTATTATTTTGACATCTTCTATCTTCGCGTTTCAACAGTGTTTCACTGGCGAATCTAACAAAGGTTTTCCGTTTTCTCCACTAATAAAAGGCATAACATCAAACAGGTCTCATATTTTGACATTATTTCCACCCAACAAGCAAAGGCGAGACTACGAGGGTCATTCCACAATACATCATTTCCAGACATCCTATTACTGAAATTGGGCATGGGTTGTCGCGCGAACTTGGCCCTCCAATATATGATTGGCTCGAATTTAGAAACGGCATCACTCCCTCACGTCAGTTTAGACGTTTATATATCATTCGCCCTCAGCCGTCTGCTGCCCCCCTCGCATGTCAATTTCGTTCCAGGGTCCATCAGCGCCCACCCTTATGCATCCAAAAATCATCGAACCCGCACACCAATCGCACATTTCTACGCAAAACCGCAAGTATATATTCAACTAATTCTACTGTTGTTTTGATAGGCCAAATAATACAATAGCCATAGCGACTGTTTTGTACCAAACATTTTAATTATGGATGCTATAATTATTTTTAATTCGAACCGACAATAATTTATTGAATTGTCATGACGGATTACTTTACCTTACGAATGATATCCCTCACTTATTTAAATAAACTTGAATGTTACTAAATATTACACACATTGTATTTTATTAACACATATTTACTTTGTACGAACTATATATGCAACAGTAGCATACACATTTTCCATGCAGTAACTCTGGAGTCATCCTGGCCACTATCCTATGAATTTTTTTGTACTCCAGCTTGAATTATGTGTTGATTATTGCCTATTAGTATCAAACAGCCAGAGTATAGTTATGAATCAACTCTAGTATATTTTAATAAATATTGTAGATTTGATAAATGATAAGATTGTATTTAATAATGACTATTAAACACAAATACATGATTAATTATTAATATAGATACTAACATTAATTATTTAATTAATTTGCAGTAAGAATTTGATTTTTTTAAATTAAGTGTAATGTGGGTTAATTTATGATAATAAGTATCATTTGCGTATTTTAAATAATTTATTTTATTTATAGTGTACAAACAACATCAACGCATAAAATTATTACTGTAATGTTTATTAACACTCCTCGTATTTTAATGTATGTGTTAATTTATGTAGCGCCCCTATAAATCTAAACGAACCAAACAATTACTCTCCTCTGTCCAAACAATCTTCAACCGGTACAACTTGATAAATAGGATGAGCAAACACTATTCATTGTATTTTATAACTGTGAAAAGTGGCACGGCAAACGGACACACAGGTAACGTTTAAGTTTTTTAAAAGAGGGCTCTTTTTGTTTAGGGATGCGGTTGCGGGCCCCTGTTTCTAACGTGCTGAATCGTTCGCCTTTTATTTGCGATTTGTACATGGCCACAAAAGAGCTGACAACGTAACGAATTACATTAACAGATTAGTAGCCGGCGTCAATATGTCACCCATGTCACTCGCCCGGCCTCTTATGCAACATTAATGCCTTTTATGGCTTTAACACCATTTTTCCTCCTAATTGAATTGCAATTGTATTTTCATATTGATTATGCGGATGCCAGGCGTGTATTGTGTAAATGTTACAAGAGTAATTGATTAATATTTTTATCGTAGCTGTTTTCATTTTAATAAATAAATAATTAATACTGCCTTTCGTGTTTTATTCCCTGCTGATATGGACTTGTATAATAATAAATTAAAATATGTAACCGTGTATTTTTATTTATACCGTTACACACGCTACCACTGCTTACTTATTCATTAATTGTTAACAAATAATACGACATGTTAATGCA
Source organism: Lordithon lunulatus (assembly GCA_963942505.1). Lineage (NCBI taxonomy): Eukaryota > Metazoa > Arthropoda > Insecta > Coleoptera > Staphylinidae > Lordithon > Lordithon lunulatus. The sequence continues at coordinate 49,100,861 of OZ012666.1, read as the reverse complement.
CAAACTTTATTATATGAATATAAGATAAGTATTTAATATAAATCTAGTTTATTGCATAAAATTGTAATTGTAAAAACGCATTCAGCCTATTAGATTACTTTATGGAATGAGGATGAGGGAATAGTAATTTTTAAAAGTGAATGGGGTCAAGCAGAGTTGCAAACAAAGATATATTTGTTGTGTTTATTATAGAATAAACTTTTTTAACCACCTCACTGTAACTAGTACTGAAGAATTACCTAAAAAATTATTTACACAGATGTGCTTCATGTGGACATTAACGTTTGTTTATCTAATATTAATTTGTAAACATAATATAACTACCACACAGTAACATAAACAATGTTTATGATCGGTGTAGCATCCAGACCACCATGCTAATTTATTTTTTATAAAAAGTAGTACAATGATTGATTTATAAAGAAACTGGTTGATTTATATTATTTAACGTTTTCCGTTGGTAGCGTCCTTTTTGTATAAAAACATGTTAAAGCATATAAATCCTCTAGTTTATTTATAAATCTAGCCGATTTTAAAGAAAGTAATAGAATGGAATGGAAATATATAAAAAAATATGTGACAAGCTTTGGGGTTGTTATTGACTATTTTAATGAGTAAATATTTCCTAAATATGCATAAAATTAATATAATATTCAAAATATTATTGTTTTAGAAACGTTAAACGCAAATTATTTTAATAAAAATTTAAATATTTGGTTCAATTTATTTAATATTTTATAAACTAAAATATAACTTTATTTACGTTTAAAGTCAATGGCAAAATAATAGATTTATAATCATTATATAGGGTATTTACCAGATTAGAACAGATCTAAATTTTACTTAACATTTTATTTTAAATTCTCTTACCTTCTATTCTATATATTAATTTATTGTGCCGTCAAATATTATAAGGTTTTACACAAGTAGGAGATTATATATTAATTTTATTACTGTTATATATTGTGTTTATGTTTATTTTGTAAAAAAAATAATTTATTATTACTTATTATAAAACCATACATCTATATAGTATATAGCTTTATGTGACTAATTGATAGTTTATTAATTCAATATAAGTATATAAGTTTTATAGTACGACATATCCACAAAGTGACCCGTTTTCCTCAGATCGTATTTCTATGTTAGTGGGACTTGCATTATAAATTAAACGCAGTGCTTTTTGATTCGCCGCGATGTTTAAGATTTGCTCCCCTTTGAAAGCGGTAGCGCGGCTCATTACTTAAAAGGCGACGAGCCCGCGAGCACCCCAAGACCCGACCTACCCGAAGCACATATTAGTTTAATGCGGAGCCACTTTCCTCCATCCAGCCAGCCGGCGCGGCGTGGAGAGCGTCGACCGTCTTTTCTATATGTGATTTCTTCCGCTCTACCCCTAAAACAATATTTCATCCAGTGAGTCCGATCGTCGTTTTTTAGCCAATATTTGCTTGGCGCTTGTTGTTATTGCGTTATGTTTTTCTTCGGGCAAACCAAACAGACGCGTATATTTAAGAAGTACTGGAATGAATGATAGCAGGTGCTATTTCTGTCGAGTGTGTGTATGTGTGCTCGTCTCTAATTCTGCAAGCTAGGTGTGTAAGTGATATGCGCCTCGAGCTGGAGAGGAGATGATGTATTGGCAGCCCCCGAGCGGCGCTATTGGAAACGGGACAGGAAAATTGAATTTAAATTCATGAAAAGTTGCCATGCTAGAGCTTTCCCCGCTCTTATCGAAATTATTTTAAATGTAATGTTTTATTATAAATTATTCTGTCAGTGCATGTATTGGTGCGTAGAAAAATCAAACTTTTAAAGCAGCTCCTGGTACAGCGGATGTGAAACATACGTCTTTAAGTAAAATGGAGTATTTTATAAAATATTCACATATTACCTATGTGAGTCCTTCTGTGCTGAAAATATATATACCGTATACAAGTAGAATTGCGTTAGAGCTCGTTGCTGATAGACTCTCGGAGCGCGGATGTATGTAGATTCCCTTTGATCCGAAATACATCTATAGCGGGATTTGATCCCTCACTATTCCGCGTCGTATATTCGTTATTTTTTTGCTCTTTATCCTGCTTTTCGCATTCTTGTCTTCGGGGACCTCTATCCTTCATACATTCTGAGATACGCGGCTATTCCCAGAGCTCCCGAACTGCCAGCCAAACAGGAAAAGTCGCCTATATGGGACTCGAGGAGATTGAAATATTGCACGCCCAAGGATTGAACCAATTTTCATATATTCGCTTTTATCTCCCGTTCTTCCCGTTTCGCAGTTGCTAGCGGAATATTGGTTAGGACGCGACTATATATATATGATAACGCGGCAATTTTAAATCAAATATAAAAATATTGTATTAATAAACCCTACACGAACGCGCGTGTTATTATTCAATATTGGATTCCGCTTTGTATTCAAGCCGAGTTGATTTCCATTCGTCGCTAGGATGATTTCAAATATCACCTCTGCGGAATATGTAAAATTATCTTCAACGTTTTCTACAACGGGTAATGCAGTTCGAAAATCATCAATACGCACGGTTTATCCCTCCATTACCGTGTTAAGGCATATGGAAACGTACGTTGTGTGTGTGTGCAACACGCTCGCTTATCGGAACCGCGTTACACATAGCAATACGAATCATGAATGTTGAGCACGTAGGTAAGACCACATGCATTTCCGCCCGACACGCCGTGCACACAAGAGCGTATGTAGATGACAGATCGATGCAGGAGCTATTAGTTTAGCACATCGTTTAGACATTATGAGCCTAGTTCAATGGAAAACTGGTTCACGTGCGATCTGATGGGTTATTACTCCTTAGAGACTCGCTCCCCCGTCCTCGCAACAAACCATTCAGCTACTTTACCCCACATATAAGTTGGCTAAAACTGGTATATACCGCGGACAAGCAGAATATATAAATATTTCATCCTAAAATATAAAGTATGTGTGGCAAGGTAGCGAGGGAAGGCTGGGATGTCTCTCTAACGGGGGTGGCGGCGTGAGGGAGGACGGAACAAGCTAGAGATGATATCGAACTTCCATTTCATTCCTCTTATGGGACCGGAGAGCGCGGGGCGCCAGACATGTAGGATACAAAATGAAATTCCCCCTGCTCGATGCATATCCACGCGAACGCAAAATTGAAGTCCATAGGGGTGGGTGGAACGGGCGGTGGGGATACAAAAGCTCCCGACGACAAAAAGGATAGATGGAAACAAATTTATAATAGTCTCAAAAGAAAAATATGGATAGCAGAAAACTTCAATTTTTCATCGCGCGAAATGAACTAGCACTCAATACGACGCCATCGGATTTTCATGCCCGGGCGATACATGCATACATAAAGGACCCCGGTGGAAGAATTATGTTTCTTTGCAACTTTCCTTCATGCATGACCCTTTCTTCTACAAATGATTAATATTTACACGGGTAATTTATATTCCTTCTTGCGCAACGGTTCTGACGTTTTTTTTGTCATGAACGAAACTACTTCGATGTAATAAATCATACATTTTTCATCAATAATATAACTCTTATTTTTAAGAATATATTAAGAATACCAATAATTTATAGTTAACTTTCCTATTAGTACTTATTTAATACACATAACACGAATGTAATTTCTTCCCGTCCTCTAGTAACTTGTAATTTTATTTTATTTAACAAATTTTTATTTTATTATTGTTAATTACATGTACAATAGTATTCCTATAATAACAATTTGCTGTATATTTAAGTACTTCAAATTATTAATCTATTATTTTAAAATGTACTGATAATTTTCGTTTTATTGTTATTAATTTATTGGATACCATTTTCCACGTAAAAAGTTATGAAGTTCCCAACTAGTGTTCCTCTAATAATTTTAAGCGCTATATAAAGCACTAAAGGCTTTATATATTGCATAAAACAATTAGGGGAACACTAGTTTGGAATATCAGAACTTTTTAGATGAAAAATGGTATTCAATAAATTAATAACAATAAAACGAACATTATGAATACATTTTAAAATAATAGATTAATAATTTAAAGTGTACTTAAATATACAGCAAATTGTTATTATAGAAATACTATTTATATATGTTGTAACTAAATAAAATATAATTAATTTAATTCCAGTGGTACTGGGACCCACGTCTCCGGCTTTTGCGACCCTTGCGCTACCAACTCCATGGAGGGCCATGACTGATAACACACGAGATATTTATGATGAAACTCACCCCATCATAGTGTGAATATTTTAGTTTAATTCATTAACATTTTAAATTCTGTATAAATGTTTATACGTAAATCCGTAAATTCGACATAATCTAAATTATGTAAAAAATAATGTTCGATCTATGAACAACTTTTAAGATTTATTAATTTTGATATCAGAAATTTTATATGGCCACTGTACATACTGTACATACATGTTTCATTTTAATTCTGATATATCAAAAAAAAGATTACCAAAAACTATACATTACCTAAAATGCTTTCATGATTATAATGCTACATCTGAAGAGGAATGGCATTTTGGCAATAATTAGATCATCATAGATTCCACTTTAAAGAGCAATTTGGTTAATATTGACAAAAAGTGTAAGGATGTTACACTCCTACATAATTCATGGTATCAGGGCCGGGTTAGGTGGACGAATGTTTGTGCACTAGCTAGTCATTGGGGCCGGTAGGCCGGCGCTTTCAACCTTTAAGGACACTAATTTTTGTATTCACATTTTTCAACTATGCTTTTACGATTAATTAAAAATGATTTAATACTTATACTATTAAAATGATTGGTCTTCTTAGAGATATGTCGTCAAACATTGGATAAAGTACTAAAAATTGTATGTAAAACCTTCTAGATGGTTCTTGAGAGTTAAGGCTATTATCACCGTTATGTTTATTTTCCCTGCCTATCTGTAAACAATATGTGTACAATTTATATGATCATGCAATCCTTGAAGACATTAATTTAAATCTAAAAGTATGAATTCCGAAGACATACGCATTATAGAGAGTCGACGATTCAACTGACAACATGAACATCCAACGAGGAGGGCAACAGGGCTGCAAACTATCAGCGATGCTATTTAACCGATACTCCGATGCAATATTTCAGAAAGCACTTTCAGAAGAAGAAGCTGGACTTGTTGTTAATGGGTTGAACATAAATTTGAAGGAACCCAAGATATATATGGTCATATCAAATCCAATAACATCAAAATATATCCTAATAATTGACTTGAAATTGAAAAAGCAAACAAATACAAATAACTAGGTATTTAGATACAAAACAGCATAGACCAGAGCATAGAAATCAAAAGCAGAATTGAGATGACTAGGATTCGCGATTTAATGTTGGAGATTCATATCTGTAAGTTATAGGAATTTTATTATGTTATTATAAATAGATATGTAAGTAAGTAGGGAACAATGTTTAAAGGATATGTAGTATTATAAATAAATAGCTGTTACTTGGAACTCAACATAAATATATACCCCCAATACCCGTAAATGAGATAGATATATTAGTGGCTGGTAAAAGCAAGTCTGTCATTGTATTATATCGTATGGAGTCACGGGCATTGAATCAGCAACGGACTAAGAGCTCCAAGGTTCGAAATGTGGGTATATAGAAGGATTCTTAATATATATAAGTTCTAACAAGAATGGAGGTGCAGGTTATAGACACAAGTAAAGCTAGAAAGCTAGAATATTTGGGCCTACTATGCAGGGTAACAAGCACATGATACTACAGCTTATTATAGACCACAACATCGCCAGAAAATGAAGTGGCGATCTATTTTGAGCTGCAGTAACGAAACTAAAAATAATCACAATTATTGCTAACCTCCGGGTAGCAGATGGCACCTAAAGAAGAGGAAGTAAAAATATTTGTTGCATCAATGTCCTGCAAACATATTTTATGCTTAAAGATAATCTGTGACGATTATTTGGTTAAAAATATTTGGTTTGTAGAGAATGCTGTTATTTTGCGTGAAGCAACAGATAAGTAAGAGCATGAGAGACTTTCTTGTAATGGGAATTAGTGATCTACTATTCTTAATATTGTATTTTGGTTTTTAAATTAGGAAAGTGAAGTATTTAACTGTAAAAAGTCCAATCGGAACGATTTGGGACCATTTGAAGCTGGTTTCAAGACCCAGCTCCGTACTTCATAGTGTATATAGAACGTTAAAGGAAATAATGCGATTATATTATGAATCAACATTACAAATACTGATAAACAGCGGAAATCATATATTCCTGGAGCAGTAAAAATAACAATACGGAAGAAATCAGGACTAGGATCGGACAAGCAATAAAAGTGAATGAATAGAACTGAGAGGAGTGATTTGTACCAATTGCGACAGTTTTAAACAGAACTTCACACACATACATGTAATAGGAAAAATTAAATATTTTCTAAGGGGTCAATTAATTAAAAAAAACCTTCTATCTTTATTGGGCTATTAGCCGTGAAGCTTTTTCGCCGATCAAGGGAGAAGCTCAGAGGAGTTTAATCACCTGGTATTTACCTTAACTTCACAGAAAACCTCTGAAAAACTGTGAAAGGTGATTCTTGAAAAACTCAGGCTCCCCAATGCTCAGTACGAGACAGACGATGCCTCTAACCACTTGACTACTGAGCTGGGTCTAATTACAAAATTATACTATAAAGCGAGAATTGCATTATACTAGAATCGTCAAGAAACTGGAACAAGTTTCTAGTTCCATTTGTTCATGTGTCGTGAAGGAATTACATAAATAACAATTACATAATTACATAAAAGTTTCATATATAATAGCGAAACTAAACCTTACAGGTTCACGAATCAAGAATTTATCATCTAAAAGTAACAATACTATCCGTACGAGAAACCAATGAACCTCCTCAATTAGTAGCAATGAAACTACAGATAATATTATAGAAAATCTTTGTTATTAGAATCTATCCTTATGATCTATTAAGCTATTCATACTATTTTAGAAAAAGTATATTTTTAAAAGAACGCTATACACAAATTTATTGACATGATTAATGGACCCACCAATAACCATTTAGAAAGTGCTACCTCAAGATTGGTGATGAATATGTTAATCTACCATAAGCAAAGAACTTTCGGTCTAAAAGGATTTTAGGATCAGACAGTTTGATTACTCGGTTAAAACTGCTTATCTTCAGTAAAAAGTAATATGTATGTACATATTTCATAGGTTTCTAATATAATGCGATATAATCTATTACTGTTTACATCTTCATATAACTGGGTTCCCTGATCTCCATGGAAGAGATACAGGGACAACAAGCAAAGTAATGCTACTATGAAAAATAAAAACAACAAATACCCGAATATCATCTACTCCGGACCAGAGAAGGGAAACCCACACTGGCCTGACTGGTTGGGGGAATGGGGAGCGCCTACACGTTCAATTCTATTTTGCTTTGTGTAAGGTTTGAATTAGCGATCTTCAGCGCAGTCCGATGCCTTAACCACTGCGCTACGCTGATGGGGTATGACGAAGAAAATATAATTTTCAACACTTCAACGAGCCGGATATTGTAAAATCACCTAGCATGCATGAAATTAAATAGCACCACAAGAAAAACTTACTCTCAACAACCAGATGGAATACAGATAGTAAAGGAAGACTAAAACTACATTGGATGAACTGCGTGGCGAGTGAACAGGGTGTACGAAATTGGATTCAAACTGTCGCACGTGATCCGAACAAGGAAATAGACTGAACCGCTTTTATAAAATATTTTGAAAAACTGTGACTTTAACGTAAGCCTGGGAATACGACATGTATACTGATGCGTTTGCCAGTACTCATATTTGAAATGCAAGCACCATGAACAATCTAGAGGCGATCCAAATGGTAAGCAGAGTAAGTATGGTAAGATAGTCAACGAACAACTCGAATATAATGCGGCCTTATACTACTAAGCATCATAAAATGAAAACAATTTGACATGTGGAAGACCTTTGGAAGCACGAACTAATAGAATAATCAAGTTGAAGCATTGTGAACTGAAAGTTTCAGTTATTGCTAATAGGAATATCAGAAAGCCGCGTTTTAAAGATTCTGCATGACAATTTGGAAATGAGCAAAGTGTCGTCATGATAGTCTCCCGAACTACTCAGTTCCCAACAAAAACTATATAGACGATAAATTTGGGAGGATGCTTTGTCCCAAGATGAAGACATCTTCTATTGAATTGTATCTGGGGATGACTGAGATCCTCCAACGAGACAAGAGTACATCCAATGAGCTCATAAGGACTCTCCATCACCCAAGTAGGTGAAGACGCAAGAAAAAGGACCCCACTTTATGGTCAGATAACCCTACTTCTGCACAACAACTTCAGGGAGTATAAAGCACGAATTGCTCAAAAAATAGACAACAAATGCGGTTTTGAGGTAGATATTGTAATCTGCCTTATAGTACCAACTATTGAGAGGGCACCGCTTTTTATTAAATGACGATTTGTAAAACGAGTCATATTTTGCAGAATTACCAAAATATTTTTTTCTAAGGCATAACGTTATGAGAAAAACGATGGAATTATCTTACTTACGTTGAAAAATATAATTTTGTTTGGTATTTGTCTTTGTTTTCATAGATAGGTAGATAACAGATAACTTCTCTCGTATATTTGCAAGATGACAATGTTAGTTCTTCTAGAAGTGTGTCGGTGAAAAATAAATGGAAAACAGCTTTAAGTATCACTGTATTTCGAAATATTCTTCACCCAAAATTAACATTAAAATTGACACCAAACATTATCTGGGCCAAGGAGATATAACATTTTAAGTTTGTGGTCCTCAATATCTACGGCATGAAAACTCCTCGATAGATATTTGCTTTCGCATAATTTTGAAAAAGGTTGTATAATCATTAAAACACTTGAAAAATACTTAATATTTCCCCTACATTCAAATACCAAATGCTGACGTAGTATGGATGATTTCAATAGCTGCGCTGCATTTCCCCCGATCATATTGTATCATGTAGTAATCAGCAATCATAGTAGTTTTCGAAGAATTTAATTAAGATTGTATATTTCATTAAAAAAATGCATAATATTTGGTCTTAAAATTTTGACCGGGTAGTTGCAGCGCAGCTATTTAAATCATCCCTGCTACGTCAGCATCTGTAATTTAAAGGTAGGGAAAATCAAGTATTTTTTAAGTGTTGTCTTCTGGAGAATTGCTGGGACTGCGTTCAGTAATGCGAAGTGCGTTTGAGTTTTTCTCTGATTGATGTCGATAATAATTTGCTTTAGTGTGTGATTTCATACTGCAGGTTGAAATATTTCAGTTTATGAATATACGCCAGTTAGCAAAATCTTTTCTACATGCGCAGAATGAGTCGAACATTGTACTGCGCTAAATCACATCTCTCCTTTATCCTACCACGGACTAATACTGCATATAATCAATTTTACATCACTGATAAACCAACGCCATAACAATTTTGGCGCATCGCCCATATTATCTTTAACGAACAGTCGTCGAAATTTACCATGTAGAATCTTATATCTACGGCAATTACACGTTTTTGAAGTTAACAATTCAATTAACAATTATAAAAACAGAAAAATCACAGTTTTACAAAATAAAACAACTTCTATTTTTATAACACCGAGCCGTGAGTTTTTTCGGCCGGTCAAGGGGAAGCTCAGAGGAGTTTAGTCACCTGTTATTTACCTTAACATCACAGAAAACCCCTGAAAACTGTGAAAGGTAATTCGCGAAAATTTGCCCTGATGGGGTTCGAACTCAGACTCCCCAATGCTCACTATATACTCGACCACTGGATAATTTACAAAATAATTTGATATTTATTAAATTATAATAAGTTTATATTAACTGACCGCTACTTGATAAATGTACACGCACATACATAAAGAGTAAAGGTTATGACTTTATGGCAAAAGAAAGAAATCATTAATTACCACGTTTAAATTAAACTATTAAATAATGAATAGTATAACTACTATGCAGCTTAATATGATATAATTATAATTAGTAAATATAATCTAATATGTAACTATTATGTATATATGTTTGTACTTTCATGTACAATTCTCTGTTTTGTTTATTAATGAAATAAATAAACTTATTATTATTATTATTATCATAACATAAAATATAATCTATTAATATACGAATAGATAATAGGTAATAATATTCGAACCTATTAAATTATGTTGTTGGAAAATATTTTAAACATAACATTCATATGTGTAAAAATGTACGTGAAGGGTGATGCTAGAACAAAAGATCTGTCAGTTTTTATGCATCCCGGTCACGTCCGGAGCGAGTTAACGCCGCGGCGACAATTTCGTTTCCCCGTCAAGGGGCGCGCATTATTTTATTATAGTCATAGGTAGATTCCGTAAATTCCTCTGGCGCGAAATGCTACGTCCCGGCGCTCTTTGTTAGGCTCATCATTCCCATCTCACACACGTCCCCGGAAAATCTTATTATTAATCTTTCCAGTCGGTAAGCACGCCGCTCCGCGCAATCCGGTTGTTACCATCTTTGTGGTCGTGCTCTCTCGGGAAGGCAAATATTGCTCAAACATTGCATCCTGCATACATATCCCGGTGATTTGCTGAATTAGTTTCGTAATACTTTACAGCGGGACGAACAAGTTTCCACTTTGGAACTTTTTAACTTGCCAGCCGCGCGATACCCATTCGGGCGGAATTTATTTCCCTTATTTCCCTTTTTTGCGAACAATGCCAAACGTTGCAAGTAACCATATATACATAAACTAACCGTCAACTTTGCCAGCAACAATTTATACAAATTCTACGACGTAGAGATAGCGTATCACCAGAGCGGCAGCCGCTTTGCTCTAAATTACGGCCGCAAATATATCTTATTCCCCTTCATGTTGGGATATTAAATATCTCCATCGAATGGTTTTCCAAATAACGTTCTAACGTAGGGAGAAAAACGAAGAAAAATATAATAAAACTTCTTTGTGCGTTCTCATCCCTTTCGTGATATATATAATATTTGGTTGGGAAGATGCGGGTTTCTATTACGGTGTACACGGGCGCTGAGTAGACAATTTTGAGGGCGGTTACGTGAATTACCATAGACTAGTCCTTATAAGGCGAGTGTGGAATGCGAGAGGAGGCAGTAAAACGTAATACGGTAAGGACAATAACTGGTGCAGCTAACGGATATGAACACATAAACGGGAAAATAACCTCTTGCATGTGAGTTGATATTCAAATTCCCCAACTATCGCATATGCGAATAAAATACGACGTCGTAATGCTATATATTATAGCCGGCGCAATTTTATTTATTAAATACCCAAACAACCCTCTCAATATCGCCGCCAATCTCACACAACATGAAAATGACTGCGGCATACGTTAATTCAAACCAAATGTAGCATTGCTTTCGGAATCTGCGCTGAATTGCTCGGATTAAATTTCAACAATTTCCCTCTTGATGCAGCCACTTACATAATTCGAAACGATTATGGTCATATTTTATGCCTAACGTATCATGTACAACATGCAAATTGCGGTTGGCAAACCCATCTTCCGCTCCGTTAAATTTTCGAGTTTTCCTCCAGTTGGTTTTTATGGCTCACCATTAGAAGCTATTAGCATCGTCGCGGGCGCTGCCTGTCGATACCATCTGCAACATGCAACAGACACAATCCCGGCTCCTTTCGCGAATCCATTCCCGCAATTACACCGCCAATTCGTTTTTCGCATTCGCCCTATTGAGGAGATCCGCCGGTGGCCGATTTACTTTTCGAGTGCGAGCCGCCGGGGTTTGTCCGTTACCCCGTTCGAAATTTGCATACGCGACCCTTCCGCAGTTGTTCGTCGCATAATTGTGATGTTAATGTGGGCCAGGATTTGCTCTCTGCATGCATGCAAAACCGTCGGCTTACCGTTTTATGCAAAGCAGTTGCGTCTGACATTCGGCAGTCTTGACAGACGTACCTAGTTACCCCCGGGGTTCACCCTTTCGTGACACACTGAATAGTTTACGGGAGCAGGTAGAAAATTGCATGAATTCAATCAGGAACCAATCTCACATACAATAAATATTACACATACAAATTTTATCGACGTGGAACTAAATTACACGACGGCATGGTTTCAGGAAATTACTGAATATATTTATGATAATGCGCTAATGTCTAAGTTTGCGATACGATTTTTGGTTAATTATATGAATCATGCGAACTGGTGACACGAATATCGTAATGGGATGACAGCGTTTCTTTTTTATGTGTGGCATTGTTTTTATACTGTCTGGAAACTCATTAAAAACTAAAACTGGAATGATCTACTGCTCGCGGTCGGCGGCAATCGTGATGCACAAAATAATTTGAAAACAATGTAGCGTATAATTCAAATTGTTATCGCGTCTCCCGTAAATTCGGTGATGATTTAGAGCTAATACATTCGTTATGTTTCGTGTGCACACGAACCGCATGTTGATGTATGCGGTGTCGGCGTTTGGGAACACGAAAAACGCTTTTTATTTCCAATGGCACCGCCGATAACGTCGTTGCGGGTGCGGTTTGACTCAATCATTGATGCAAATCAGACAAATAAATAATATAAACAGAAATCTGAATAAAAAAACTACCAGTTCATAAATTCTGTTTACATTTCAGCTAGTTTTCGAGACATTGCCTGTGTTATAGTAATTTTTTACGTGGTTTAAATAATATTACTTAATAATTAAGCGGTATATTTTTGAACAAGAATGGACAATTTAAATTAATCCTGTTTATTCAATTTATGTACATATTATGTTTTTAGAAGTAGATTTATGCTATATATTTGGAATATATAGCATATTTGAATAAAAGTCTATATTCACAAAGTTTAGCAAGACTTGGCTAAATATCTCGTGTGTTAAAATTCCCGCTTTTGAATAAAATCTTCAGTAGACAAACGAGTAAAGAATTTATTCAAAAGCAGCAATCATAACATTTTTTAATCCACTATCCTCACTTCTGAATCACATATTTAAATTTAAATATCTTAAGGTCTTAAGGGTGGAATCAGCTCTATATTTATGTAATTTCCTAAGGCAAAACAATGCTTAAGGCATTTTTTATCTAACATTTACTAAATTAAGTTAAAAGTGGTATCACATATATGCTATTTGGCACGAAGTTAGATATTCTTTTGTGCTTTTTGTAAACACTTGGCACTGAAATGCCTTAAAATGTAAAACATAATGAAAACAATTTGTTCTTGTCTCTAAACTGTAAATTAAGAATTTATGACCATATTTCAAAGTGATAGGACGTACATGATGCTGTTACGTAGTCGAATCTTCTATTCTGTCATCTGCGGTCCATAACTAGGAAATACGTTCATCAATTCTTACAAAATAAGTTTCAGAGCCAAATAAAAAGTGAATTACATATTTTATGCCATAATTTTTTACTAAATGCACAATACTACAGAAGTCGTACCATAAGATAAGTGTGATGCATGATGATACCTTTAAGTCATATATGAGTTGTTTGCTTACACTTATATTATATAGAAGAAATCTAGGCGGTGATAATAACATCGAATAGATCCCCCTTCCCTATTAATCAAATTCGAGCATGTTATATAGAAAATTATTCCCACTCTAATTTTCTAAATCTAATATAAAACACAAACCTATATCTCTTCTATCATATTCTTATATTTGATATATCTGGCACTAACACCGTCACACAAAAATTAAAACTAAGTTGTGGAAAATTGTGAATATTTAACTACTACTAGGGATTTAGTTTACTCTACTACTCTGTATGTTTTCATGATTAGACTGATAAATGTTAGGAAACGACTAGAAAACTTTTTTTTGGAAAGACACCTGTAATGTAAACCAACTAACTACCATGAATTGAGTCGTATAGTTTGAAATTAGCTACTCTTTCTATTTTCTAATTTTTCTAATGTGAGAAATATTACAATCCAGGAGAATAGAATAACAAAGATTATAATAATCCAACGTATTTAATTAATTTGATCAATCAAATATATATCATCGTATTGCATTATGGTTTATATTTTGTGTTCTCCGTGGAATTAATAACTTAATTAAAGTTTGCCACATTAATGAGGGGATGTTGTTAGGAACAGTGACAAACACTAAATACCAATAATATAATTTAATCAAATCGACTTGTAAATTTTAATGAGCCGCATGTTATTTGGGGAATTTCTGTATAGTGTCATTTCATTAATTCTTAATTCAACTTCAACATTAATTTAATTTACAATGAGTTGCAGGATCAAGACAATCCGATTGTATCTCAGCATTGTTTATACCACATTTTGTTGTCACATAAAGAATGCGTGAGGTTATATTTTAAAAGCACAGCCGTGTTCTTTAATTAGGCGTTATGTTTTGTGGGAAGCTCCTGCCGTTGAGTTGTACGGATTCGGTCCTAACAAATTCCCAACCCTTGTTCGTGAATGCAGGTGTAGCCATAATTGGATATGATCCAACAGATTATTAAAAATTACCTACAGTTTATGCTCGGTCGTAGTTATCGTCTTAAACATCGCTTCTAGAAATTATGTAGATTTATTTGATACGTTTATTGGCGTGCGAGTTAGTTACGAGTAGAATCCATTATTAGATGAAACTGTATGCATACAAATTTATTATTAGTCGCACCTTCTGCTATCGAAGGGGATGCATGTATGTTCATATGTGACAGTCACATATAAGGGTCCGCCATGAGTGGCGGAGCCGGGTTGTGTTGCTATGGCGACCAGCCCTGGCGGGGGCGGCTCTGCCGATCATCCGCAACAACCCTGCATCAATACCAAATGTTCCATACACACACGCGCGCTCTAATATATTGTTACCTATTACGTTTTATACTTCTCCATCATCTCCTCATTTACGACTATTTGTCTTGGTGACGTTTTGAAAAATTAACCCTAGTCTCGAGTGTTTTTTTCTCACTCTTTTCTCTGAACGTCCTATAAAGGATATTGGATGCTTTATATACGAACACAATAAACTATTGTGTCTATTTCTGATACATTCAAATCGTACACCAAGTAATTTTCTAAATATAATGGACTTAAAATCGATAACGCTATTTATAATGGTTTATTAAATTCGTCCCACGTGACGGATTGAATCGAAAAGTTGGCGTGATCCTGTTTCTCCATTACGTTATGAAGTTCTTCGTCCGCGTTCGTTAACCCACTGACATAGATAGCGGCCGAGACAACGGGGGCTGGGGAGTTCGTTAACAAGTTGAATGAGCCGAGAGCGTCTTGCATCCCCCAATTCATTCATTTCTCGCCCAGCCACGCGCGCTTCCCCGCCACATCCCCGCGCACACCGTTTTACAACTAAGACTCCCCGAGTCGACTTTCCCTCGTGTTTTTAAGAGATGAGTTTCCCATTTTAAAATTAAAGAGTGAGAGGAAGTGTAAACTAGACCCTGACCTACAGAATCTCCTCGCTCCTTCTTCGTCGTCGCGCCACCGACACAGCGAATCGGATCATGTTAAAAACTTCTGCCGGCACACTCACGACTTAATAATAACGCGTTTAAAAAGTTTCTGCATTAACATATAATATTCATACGCGCGTTCTATATACTCTAGCATATTTTGTGAACATAGTTAGTTGGGCTAGTAAAAGTGTTACGTACCAGCTATGGGAAACTTTTGTGAAGTTGTATATTTAAGGGTATTAAAATCATTATTGAATATTGCAATATTCATGTAATACCAACCATAATATTTCTCTAAAGACCTGAAAATGAATAGTTTGAATGTTATGGGGTATTTTTCAATTTCATATATTTTTTCTGTTAATATATCTTATATAAAAACGTATTTACTAACAATTACTTTGTGAAAATACGTTAAGATTCATTGCATTAATAGCAAAATTGTATCTTAAGAAGTAAAATGCATTTGATTCTTTGTATTGGTGTATATTTAGATTTTAATTTTATATAGATATATTTGTAAAGGTACATTTTTGGCAGCAGGTTTTAATTTAAAGGGAATTCATGTAAAACTTACCTCTTTTAAATTGTATTGCTATGATGAATGAAGAAATGACGAATAAAAAATATAATAAATGTATCGTTAGGTCAAAATATTTGTTCTTGACTTGACTGTGAATAATGCCAAGGCACATTCACGTCGTTCCGTGGATTAGCTGGCTGACGATCGTCCGATAAAACATTAGCGTAACGAATTTAAAAAATATAGAAAAATAGTTCATATAACTAAATGAAATCTAATATACAGATAAAAATAAAATATATATCCCCTTATATAACAGTGAATGCAGTCCTCCTCCACACACTAAACCTGCTCTGACCTCGCCAATTCCCTCTCCCACGTCAGCCTCTTGCAGATTTAAATCCTATCCTTTCAACCATTCATTCACCTTACTGCAATCTTCAACCCACTCTGCATTCATACCCTCACATTCTTTGTTAAGGTGCCACCACGTGTCGCACCTGCAGTTCTTGCATTCACTCACTGTTCCTCATTCTCTGTCTTACAAGTACCTAGGCTACCCGTTTCTCTCAGCTATTCCTCAACCCACACCTCGCCCAGTAACACCCCCGCCCTCGGTGTTCGGACCTTTCGAGATCTAGTAAACTCTCACAATCCCCACACTTCCACTCCATACAACAATATAGGTTTTATACAAGCATCCCATATCTTGCACGCAATTCCGAGGTGACCGCCTCATAAACTGTCTATTTTCTCTTCGCTATTCCTCAAGCCATTCTCGCTTTCGCATGCATAGACTCCATAAGCATCCTAAAGATTCCGCCGCTTTCAAACTAAAACCCAAATGTTTAAAGCCTCGTACTTTCTCAATCACTCTACCCTTCCATTTCAGCTCTTTCACTCTACCTCTACGTCCCCTATTTCTAAACATCATCCATTTCGTCTTTTCTACATTTACCACTAGCCCCATCCTATCAATATATCTTCCCATTCTTTCTAACAGTTCTTGCATCTCTTCCACTGTCTTGTCATTCGCATATGTCAACATCCACACCTCCTCCAACTTGCTTGTGTATAGTGTTCAACCTGTACACTCCTGGAAATTGAAATTTCTAGTTTCCATTATTGATGTGCTCCTACTATGGTCAACCACGTCTTGAACATAAAGCATGTATAGTACGTGATTGGTCATAGTACGAGCATAGGTCATGAATAATTGAAACTAAAAACTTGTTCAAGTATTGGATTGTTAAGGCGTCTACTTTGTGATAATTCATTTTAAAGGATAAATAAAACGATGTTTTACTTTGTTAGTTGAGAGCTCGAAAATGGCTAGGGCTTAGCTGAAACTAGTTGCCAAGTGTAACTGAAGTGTGATAAAAAACAAAGTAAAAAAAAACTTGTTCAAGTTTCTTGACAAAGATAATACAATGTAATTCTAGCTTTAAAATTCCATATCAACGAGAGCCTAAGAGATTATAAATGCTAAAATAGTATTTTAGGCACTTAGGCGATATCTTTTAGAAACTATTTAACCCTTAAAATATACTATATGTATTTGCTTAGTACGTTTTGCACTTTATATATTCTGTATATTTTTTGCATGATGGCAGCAAGCAATCTATGTTTCCTTAGATCGAGTTATGAGGTATATTTCCTACTTATAAAATAATATATAATATAACCATTTTTCGTCCTTCAGGTTTTGTATATATGTTCCCTGGCAATTTTATAACACAGGAAAACACTTGCGTTGATAAACCGCGTTGCAACTATGTCTGATGTAATTGTTAATATAAAACTCTCAACCACAATGTATAATTTGTGGTCGTTTACGGCATAAAATTTAACGAGGTATTAAAAACTAATTCGACCGGACGGCTGTAAGAATAAGAAAAAAAAAGGCCGGCAACGGTCCCGATAGTTATTATAAAGCAATTATGATTAATGTAACAGTAAGTAGAGGTGATGGGCTGTTATAATTATGTCGGCGTAGTTGTCGACGTGACGTGTCGATTGGGAAGCGGAAGACATTGGGGGATCGGTCATTCCGATATTAAATGCCGGATTACAATCAACACTGATGGGATCACGTCTTGTGCAGGTGTGCTTCCGGCTGCCCGGTGTCCGCTGTCTTACCCCCTTGAAGAAAAAAAAAGAACATCCACACGACCCCCAGAAATTATTTACGACCCGCTATAAGTTACATGTTTACTGTTTTCTCCAACGATCCAACGGCGCGATTAAGGAAATTACATTAAATTTATAATTCTCGGCTGCGATATTTTCGTGAAAACAACGCATTTAATTAATTACCCACGATTGAACCCCACGATAGTACAGGTATCTTCCACCTCAACCGAAAACACTATTCTACCTGTGCGTCTCAAGTGCTCTCCAGTTGCCTTCTGCCAAACCCTTTTGTATCTAAAATAAATAACGCCGAAATCTATCTGTTCCCCTCAATTTCATGTCATTTCGATCCCTTTTATTGTACATTATACGATTTAACCCTCCGTATCATTTTGTCCGTGATTGCGCTCGGAAAGGGTTGGCCGCAATAAATCAAGGAATGGGACTAAAATTTCAGTGCGGATGGGACTTTTAAAAATTCACACATGCATATGGGCTCTTTGCGCGTATGTAAAAGAGTGCCTAATCGACCGTGTATTTAGCATTTTATATGAGAAATATATCAGATGCCGTATCTCCCCGAAACTTATCGTTATAATCGATTGGTTTCGATAGGCGCTTTTAGTGCAGGGTACGCTTATATTCAAATGGGGAAAATAAAAATGTTTATTTTTATAAAGCCCTTGAAATCACATCCGGATATACAAAGGGATAATATCATCATTGAAAATGGATGTATACAAAATAGATATTGTATTTGTTAGCAATATAGCAACATAATTAGTCTTACTTAATCAATAAACGTTACTAATAAATAAAATATTTGATTAGATTTTTTTTAATTGATCGAAAATGAGCGTTATTTGTGATAAATGTTGGATTAAGCAATAATAATTATAACAATACTCCATGTAGTGCAGGGTTTACAATGCGGATGGGTGTCCGGGTTTCAAATCCCAACCCGGGCCGAGAGTAGCATTTATCGTTAGGATATAATTAATGACACTTTAGATAACTCACGGACAATTTTCTGAAATAGCAAGCTTTAACACATATACAAATGTAACAAATACATTATATACTACTAATTATAAAATAAATTCAATCACATTTGCAAATATATATCCAACAAGAAATGCATTTCAAACCTATTGAAAAATATTCTATTTTATTTTATTTTATTTTGGGTGATTATTAGTTAACAGTAGGATGTCACAAGTATAGAAGTACAAGAAGGTTAGTCAGAAGTTTCGCCAGTGTATTAACTGGTTACATCATTATGTTAGCATTGAATAATTAATATATGCGATTTAACAAATTTGGATTTGGATCGAGTAGCCCACCAGGAGTCACTGTCGGTCTCAAGCCCGGATAACGGAGGAGGGTTGGCAGGCTAGGCTTGCAACCTGCCGCAAAACCAGCAGTCTGCTCATAGAACTGGTACAATTGCCTCGGAAACTGGACTCAAAATAACGACGAGGTCTAGTGCATGGAAAGAGAAAAGTACTTGGAAACGGAAAAACATATTACGCATGTTACACTAGAATACTACATCACGGAACAAACGAGATCAAGAAGTGATAATAGAAATGAACCATTAGTAGATTCACATGTGCCCTGTTTGATATAACACACACACATAGGGCATGCCCCCGAAGTACGAATACTACATTCTGGTACACAGTGCAAAGATAAAGATGCCAGAGCAACTCAGGAGTTGATATTCTAATACATCAAAAGCCCGAACAACAAATCGACAACATGAACTACATCAACGATGGAACACTCAGAGTAAAAATAAATGAGTAACGAACGAAGGGAAGAGGTTATGAATTTCTACACGAAAAACTACGAACTGAACTTGATAGCCTGCCAAGGTTGGTATCAACCCTTCATAATGGGAGACCTAAATTCTAGAATCTGTAATCAAATCGTAAAAGGCGTAAAACACAAATTTAACGAAGAAGAAATCAATGAACATAGAGAAATACTAACACTTCTTTGCACGTAACTAATTCAGAATCAACAACACGTAGTTTCAACACAAACTACAATACAAGTATACATAGTCCAACGCTCGATATCAAAGGTAAACTAGATCTAACGCCAGGTCAGTCTCTCCTGAAGGAGTTATGTGATCGGACACCAGGAATACCCTGCCGGAAACTAACGAGGCTCTAGCGATCGAGTAATAGCGAGATAGCTGAGTAATATAAAATTAAGGAAATGTAATGCCTCCAAACCAAGTTGACTGACATGGTAGAAGCATTGGCTAACACCCCGTAAATGATGAGGAAGGACAGAAAATGTGTGGCCCTCAGTGCCTGGCAGCTCGCTGGTCCCCAACTAAGGTAACCAGTAAGAAGACGGTACAAATACTCCCCGGGTTGGAATAGTCTACTACAGGCTCAGACTATACATTACTACTCTGATTACTAGAATAAACTCAAGTATTTAGCAAACTTCCGGAACTAGAAGAAGAACTTATCCACATAAAATGGTACATTGTAGGAATTAACGAAAATAAGAGAAAAGGGCAAGAAGAACTAATGCTACACTAAGGGCTTATGCTCTATTGGTTCAGGCAACGTCAAAGATGCAGGTGTTGGGTTCCTAATCTACGAAAAACATGTATCAAACATTCCATTAGTACTAGGGTGATATATCTTATATTCAGACTCGACAAGAGATACTCACTAAAGATTATACAAATATATGCACTGACATCTACCTATACAGATAGGAGCGGACTCAGGATGGACGCAGATAAGACGAAGGCGGTCATGCTGATAGGCAAAAGACGAATTTGGCAAGTCTGCTTCACGGTTCAGGGGGAAATTGTTACACCTAACAAATGCGTCAAGTATTTCGGGATCACAATCGACCAATGGATGACTTTTTCTGCACACGTGGTTGAAGTGTCTAGAAGGGTTAGTCTGGTGATCACGGCGTAGGACGCTTGATGCCGAACATACCAGGGACGCGCGAGAGAAAGTGGAGGATGCTGGTGCCAGCGTCAGAGGCAGTGCTGGTAGCCTCCAGTGTTGTCCCCATCGAACTCCAGGCAATGGAAATGGAATTACTATACAGAGGGAGATCAGAACCGACAACCAGAAGCAGGACAGAGGAGGAAGTACGGAGAAATCAACTATTATATCGCCCAGGTCCTTACTGGGCATGGGTGGTTTCTCGCGTACCTGCACTGAACCGGTAAATATAAATATCCAGATAACATCTAAAACGATGTTGTCTCTGAAGCTCGAAGACGAGGCCACATGGGAGGTCATAGCGGAATTCATCAGGGGTATTATAAGCCAGAAGGGGTATGAGGAAAGGTAGAAGGACACCCACCCAAATTAATGAAAGAGCGTTCCCGGGTCTGGGTGCTGGTGGAGGTGGGATTTAGTGAAAAAGAAAAAACTAGATGCCAAATTGTCTCATTAAATGAACGAAACAGACCTCAATGTAAATATTACTCATCTCATCTCCAAATCCTGAAATAATGGACAAACTTAGCACACATATGTAAACACTGATGAAGCCCAGAAAGGAGCTGGAAAATATTCACCACGTAGAGACCAGCTGAGACAAAGACAAATAAAAATCAGCATGTAGTGATATACGAAATTATAATACTAACGAAATCTACAAGGCTATAGAAGAACACGAAAAGAAAGAGCATGAAGTTATAAAGTTATATCAAATTGTCTTTTGTTTCAGACAAACTGTCAGTTTCAGCGGTCAGATTTTGCTCAAATTCGGAAAGTACTAAAAGGATAAATAAAAAGTATTGGGTTATCTTGAACTCTGTTATTAATATCATGTTTTTGTTTATCGTTTGAATTTTAAAACCTTAATTATGTGTTTTTCTTACTTTTTAAAAATGTTTCGATTTTATTGCATTTGTCAGTCAGTGTGGTGTTGCATTCATAAAAATTTGAACTGTTTTGTTGTTGGTTACCCGTTTCATTTAGATATCTTTATTCCCATTTAGTTCCTGTTTCATGTTCTCTGTGAAAACAAATTTATTAATTTTGTTTCTGAAAATAAACTCGAAACTTTCTTGTCCCCAGTTCTCATTCATTTGTGACCACGCATCGAGTCGGAGTTTCTAAATAAGCAAGCGTTTTTAAATATCAAAATAACGTATTCAACAAGGAATAGATGTATGAGCATATATATTTTTACAAGAATCATCAATTTATACATAAAATATGAATTAATATATCATTACAAGGTAGTAGCCGTATAGATTATTAAAAAAAATCTATTATAAAAAGTAGTCTGCTGTATGTCATGTTAGATTAATTTTATATGAAATTGGCTTCATTATGTTTTCGTACATCGTTGTCTTCCCTATTGTCCCATCGTTGTTGGCATTGTTGTGCGGTACTGCGTATGCAAATGCGTGAATCCATGCCATAATGAGATGCAACGGCCACAATGTACGTACAAACGAAGCATTATCTACACGGTCCTACGTTTTTGTGCCCTGAACCCTTTCGGGGCTTGCCGTGTTAACCTTTATGGGGTCACAAATCTCTTATACACATATACACAAACCTCCTTTTGTCTGGCTAATAATAAAACGCATTTTTCTTTTCCACTAGAGCATGGTTTATATCATATTTTTTACTGCGCGGCAAAAAAGGGTCCCAGCGAAGATATTCTATGCGGGGTAAATTATATTTTTTACCTACGAGCACGGATGGGGTCGACTGCATTATCATGCATAAGCGGTGTGTGTGTGTGAGTAGTTTTTTTTGCGGTCGTCCCCTCTCGCTTTTAATTTATGCTGTATGCAGATGCACAAAATTAAAATTTCGTGGAGGGTAATGAGCGAACCCCCACCCAACCCTTTAGGCCCCTCCCTTAAAGGGTTATCTTCGACGGCATAGATTTTAATGAGTCAGTTTGTAATCTTGAACTCATCTGAGAAGACCCGCGAGTGTCCGTTCCAAAGTCTTTAGTAACGCGCGAAAACGAATTTCGTAATCGCATTTGCGAATTTTGCATCCGGTCGACGAGCTCGCGGCGTCCGCAAACTTCCCTTCCGGGCGCAATTACCCCGTCGCCGGCGCAATTACCCGCAAGGCGCGCACATGTCCACCGCCGGCAATTATTATTTTAAAGTTTGAGTATGCAAAAAAAGTGCACGCGCCGAATTGCGACGGCGGCTCGCAATTTCGTGAATTTGCATGTCACGCGCAGATGTTTTTCAAGTAGGTTAATGATGTCTAACTGTGCCAGTAATTGCGGGCTGATGCTTGGCACGCATTGTTTCAGTGCAACGTGTATGTAAATTGGCCACATTTTTTCGCGTGATATCATCGCGTTATTTCGCCAAACAACTCCTTTCGGGAATTATGAATTTGAGCATTAACGAGTATCGCGTGAAGGATTTCAATTTGATGTTTGTTAGAGGATTTTTAATTTTACGTTATTAACGCCGCTGCAGGGTAATAAACAAACGTAATCACATTTAGACAAGAATAATTTGTAAGTAACAAGATTAATCAGGGTTTACACAGACTAACTAGAATTTGTGTTAGTCTAAAGCCCGTATGACATTATCTAGTTTCTTATATCGTTTTCGATGCAGACACAAACTATCATACACACATGTAGAAAATGATATAGCGGCGGTATAATAATAAATTCACTTAACAATAACAACACCGTAATTTACAATATTAATTTTCCATTTAGAAATAGTTATACAGTTTAATATATCAAATCTTATATATAAAACGATATAGGAAACTAGATAATGTCATTAGAAGGCTTTAGAAGGATTCATCATAAATTATTTAATTCATTGACGACATAACTTTGTGATACATTCTATTTTGTTATTTTATTTTTATTCAGACATCTACAGTTAAAAAAAACAAAAACAGATTTTATTATTACAATAAAAAAGAAATACAAAACAATAATAATAAAATAAATCTATTATCTTTTTCGCTATCACTCAGTTTATTGTACAGTGACAGTAGTTTCAATCAAGTTATAATCTTTGTAAACAGTATAAGTTGAGTAATTTGTTCTACTAAAATGGGTATGCAAAAATTTTAAAATTAGGAACATTGAGGATCTAATTAAAAAGTCACCTCTTGTAAGACTAATAAATAGTATACTTAGATAGCGGCCAATCACTCTCATTTTTGCACAGTGACTAGTTTTAAAGAAGTTCTATCTTTATAAAAACTGAAAGTTATGTAATTCATTCTACTGCAATAGAAAATTAGAACATAGAGAATCTAATTAAAAAGTCACCTCAAGTTTGTAAGACAAAATATATTAAATTCTAATTATACTAACAGTGTTGGCAGTAAATATTGTTAGATATTGTTGCCCAGATTTACAAATAGTTATTTCTTTTATGTGGACTGTTTATTTTATATAAGCTAATTTCTAGGCAATATTTACAGCCAACACAGCTGACACAACACGAATTAACATAATACTTTAAGGTGAGAATGAATATTTTGATGAACGGCAATCAAGAGTTGAAGAAAGTCTCTTCTAAAATCAATCTATATAAAATAAGTTTTCTTGGAGCCTTGATTTCCGGATTCCGAAATCCTTGTTCTAACTAGTTTTCGGTAAAAACTACCCTATACGTTCAATAATACCTTTAGTCATAGAAACCTGTAGTTACTTTTTAAGTAAAACATTGATTACTGCAATTTTTAATTTGCCTGCTAATTTTATGTGCTATTTAGAGGATGATATCGCGATGTTATGTTCTCGGCATCATCCTCCAAATAGCACATAATGTTGTAAGGTAAATATAAAATAATTTCGAAAATCGGTATTACATACAGTTACCACAGGTGTGTATGACTAAGGCTCGATTGTATAAAAGCAGGGATTTAATATCCAATCCACACTAAAAACAACGTAGTCATGTGTAAGCAGACGTAGATATGGGTATAAAAAGTTAACAGCAATTTATGCAACATCTATCAGTGGTAAATCTGTAATCAGGGGTTACAGTTAACTCGCCTTTATTCAACTGAGCCTAAAAGTATTATTGAACGTATAGGGTAGATTTTTCCGAAAACAAGTTAGGCCAAACGAAGATTTCAGAAACCGGAAATCAAGGCTTAAAGAAAACTCATTTTATATAGATTGATTTTACAAAGGAGTTTCTTTAACTTGATTTCCGTACATCATATAATATGTTATTATATAATATATAATATATATTTATGTATTTTTATAATGTTTAGCAATGTTATTGTACCTTTTGAAAAAATAAACCTTATTATCATTATATATAAGTCAATCAGATATTTTCAATATTAATTACTCTAAAGCTCTGTCAATACCAGGGATTCCATACTAGATATCGAGAAATTCACACACTAGAGTTTCTAAAAAACTCTGATACATAACTAATTATTAATTTATAATTTCAAATGTTATATCATATTAATTAAATGGGGTTTATAATTTATATGCAAAATATTTTATTTTTTCTTCTTACTTCTGACTCAATATAGTTAAAATATTTTTTTACTGCGCGGTAAAAAAGTATTAGTATGAGTACACCTGTTATAATAATTATTTTTATCAATATTTCTATTAAATATTTAAATCAATTTAATCCTTTGAACGAGCTAATTGAGAAATGTAAAATTTCTGTTCCAAAAATTTCTCTAAAAAGTAATTATTGAATATACATATACAATATACATTTCAATGTATCATCTTCATCAAATCAAATTATGTATAAATATCCTAAAATATTGTGACATTAAATAAATACAGAAACATTTTAGATAGAAATTCAGATTTAAACCATATTTTCCAAAATATAATCAAGTTACTTCAGATATGATATTTAGTTTACATTTATTCCATTGTTTTTCCGTAATAGTATAGTCAGTCTTACACTACTTCATACTGATAAACTTATATAACTTATTAATGTTTAGTTAAAACGATTATAAACCACATTTCTTGGCATATTATTAAAAAAAACATAATGTATATCTTGGAATTGATTTTTTTTTTCGTGTACCACGAGAAACTCAAAGTTTAACTAATACCACTTCTTTTTATTTGAAACATCCTTGTGTATTGTGTAATTCTTTTACTAAGTAACAATTTTAATAAATATAATTAATCTTGAAAAAATATTACTAAATATTATATAAATTGGGCTTTATGTTGTATATATTTTGTACTTAAAATATTGTCTATTTGTTGCCGACGAGATTTTATATAACTTAACAGTATCTTAATTTACAAAATTTAATAATTTATATTCCGCCAAGTAAGAAAAAAAAGTATATTTTGTGATTAACAAAAAACTCTTACAGATATCTGAATTGCGAATACAAGTTTCTCAATATTTAGATATACAGGCTAGTAACGATAACTTCGAAACTTCTGCGATTATATTAAAATTAACTCAAAAATTTATTGGTATGAAAAGCTTTATAAAGTTAATTAGTAAATACCTCCTGCCATTTGTTGTATGAAATATGAATGTGTGAGTAATTTTTTGAAAAAGCATAAAATAGCTTTTTGTGAAATTAATATGTACAATATACAATGTTCAAATGCCAATGTTTTTAGTTAATATAGATACATATTTTTTCTGAATTTAAAATTGTATAAAAACTATAATTATTCAGTTTTTAATTAAGGGTGGGATCACGACTATATTTTTTAAGGAGCTTATAATACATTGAAGATTTATTTTGACTCTTTTAATATAATAAGCAATACATTTGGTTAAGTTAAAAGTTCTACACATGCTTATACATATATAAAAGCCAAATGAATATTTTGAAGCCGACGACCTATCATTTATGTTGTGCTGTTATTACAAAAGTGGGTTCGATTTCCGGTCGAGGGTGGTCCTTTTAAGTTTTTAACTCATAATTTAATTTAATAATAAACACATCTAAACTTGCATGAATTTGGCCCCACAAATACAAATGGCCACTTACAACTTACACATTTGCAAGAATGAATAGAGCTTAGTATGTGCTCAGTAAAATAATGAATATTATTATATAATAAATAATAGAACAAATAATTAAACTTGAATACTTGAATTAGTAACTACTATTAGGATACTAATTTTCCTGATAAAATAGTAACTTTTCATGTTCGTTCAACTGAACTTCAAGAGAAACAATTACAGAAATTATATATAGACATGCGTTTATTTTTAATGAGGCAATTTAAAAGTTTTAAGCAATTACAATTAGATTATCAATTATAAATGATAAAATACTTAAGGAATCGGCACGAAAAGGAAATATAGTTCTTAACGAGTTTCCAGAAATAATTACTGATTATTTATTTAGCGTACTGCAACCATAGGATATAATTATTTCAAGGCTATTTTTGAGAACAACAGTTTATATAAATAGGTTTTTTTTTTAAATTAATTACTATTGCAAATTCTGTCACACAAAATAAATCTGAAGTGACCAGTAAAATAACCTCGACCCCACGACTAAAATAATAGCACAAAAAACGCAAATGAGGTCAGTCGGCTGATTTTTATATATAATTATTGCTTTTATATATAACAATATAATTATACGAGGGTTCTAAAGAAAGTAGTGGGAACAGACATAAAAATCAATTTACATTATCACCAGCAAAGTTTATTACCTTTAACACAGTCGATTCAGTTAGATGACCCTATCTATTTTTATGTGGCGTTGAAATTGAGAATGCCGTCATGATCGCATATTTACAAAATTAAAATTAATGATGAAAAATTATTAAAATCGAGGTTGCTCATGGCAATAATGCATCTGATACGCGAAGCCTATAGAGAAAATGCGTGACCGATAGGACGTTTGCACGGTGGGTCAAAGAGTTGGTGCGGGTCGGAATGAGACGGTGGCTTTGTACCGTACAGGTTGACCGTCTATTCCTCAACATCAGATTGACATATATATATATACTTAAATTAAATTATTTTTATTCCCGGACTATCCATCGACGGTCTATGGAAAGGATGTCCCGATGCCAATCTTATGTTTTGGACGCCCGATCTGTGCGGGTTAAATCCACAGTCTCATTCCGACCCGCGCACGAAACGCTTTGACTCATCGTACAAATGTCCTATACGTGCCAAAGGCTTCATGATAACATTAAATTGCATTTTTGCCATGGTTAACCCTAATTTTTTTAATTTTTTAAATTTTTCATCATGAATTATAATTCTGCAAACATGTTTTAAAGTGGTCATAATATCGACACTCTACATTTCAACGCCACATAGCAATAACCAACATCTAACTAAATCGACTGTTTTTAAGGTAAAAGCTTGCTGGCGATTAGACTGAAAGGATGTAATGCATATGACTTATAAGTACAATATAAATGGATTTCTATCTATGTTGCCACAACTTTCTTTACATTCCTCGTATAATGTGTTATGACACGTCGGATTTGTATTATATGAAAATACTTATTTACTGTACTAGTTGTTATCGTGAATTCATGTTGTTTCCAAATTTGATCAAACAATAATTTAACATTGTTAAAATGTGCTATATTAATAATTATTACAAATGTTTGTATTGTCAAACTAATCTTAATGAAAATCGACAAAAAATTGGTATAGAATGCTTTTATATAAAATAACAGGTGTAAAATAATTTCTTTCAAAATTAACAGAAATATAGGGTTTATAAATGGCGGTTTAATTTAGCGTGCTTTATGTTGCCAATTCGTTTGCTACTCTTCTTACATTGGCAGATTCAGCCATATGCGTGCCAAGTTATATTTGTTTTGTATTAAATGTCGTGTGAATTTCGTTAATTGATAGGTTTCACACATTAACACGATATGTTTATTATTGATACGTATTTTAAATCATAAACACAATGTGTTACAGACGATGTGCTAAACTTAAAGAGCTTAAATTTGCCACACTGTGTGTACACTTCTGGATGACAAATATACATAAATGTTCGTGTAAGTAGACGATCGCCTAGTTGGCGGTAAATACTGTACACCTCAAAGGAAATACGAATGTTCGTCTAAGCATTCGCTCACATTCGCCATATTATATATAAGCTTAAATTAAATAAACATTGACATTTAAAAACAAAGAAATTTTACTCGCCACGCTTCAGGTTTTAGAAACTGTCGTATAGTAGTAAGCAGGGTAGCAATGAAATTGGCAAAAATAGGCACGCTCTATTTAAACCGTATTATTTGTGTCTCATAGGGAAATATATTAAACAAAATTCAATTCAGGAGCTAAGCGGTGAGGTTTTAAGGATGTTATGTAGAGCAGACACTTTGTGATGATTATTAATAAAGAGAAATATCAATTACCCAATTCACACAAGGAATGTTCTAATTTCAATGATTCAATATTTTCATATGCTGTTGAGATCTGTCAACACGTGTCTCTTAATGTTTAATACTATCAGTTAGTAGTATAGTTATAGCTTTTAATAGCTTTAGACACCTCGACATGTCCTCTTTCAATCGGACTATATATTTCCATATGAAGTATAATTTAATTAATTGATGTCTATTTTACTATATTTTTTTCATAAATTACCATAAATTCACTCATTAATAAATGGGATATTTTATTATTAATTTGGAATTGTAATAACCCCGGAATTTAATTTCCATATGTAAATTGTAAATTATTGCTTTTATGTAACAGAAAATGTGATAATTTAAAGTTAAATAGAACAATTGGATATCAGTTTTTGGCAAATAGCTACAGAATTTTAATTATAATTTAATATTGAGGGGCTGATGGTGATAACACTGGCAATCATAAACTATTTTCAGTTATTCAATATCAATGGAAATATAAAAGTTGTATCGAAATAATGAGTGCATTTTTGTTGAGATTATAATTACTGATTATTTATTTAACGTACTGCAACTATAAGTCCATAGGATATAATTATTTCAAGGCTATTTTTGAGAACCACGGTTTATATAAATATGTATTTTTTTTCAACTAATTACTATTGAAAATTCTGTCACACAAAATAAATCTGAATAAAATAACCTGGACGGAAATTTGACCTCCCCTTAATATTAAAATAATAGCAATATTGAGGGGCTGATGATTTTATTCAATATCAATGGAAATATAAAAGTTGTATCGAAATAATGAGTGCATTTTTTGTTTATAAAAGAGACAGAGAAAAAGTATGCTATGTATTACAGAAATATAATTTGTGTTTGTTGATTACTTAAAAGGATGTAATTTGGTACATTTTCTAAATTTAAATAACGTATTAACGTTTACGAAATCAAAAATCCGTTTAATTTTAAGCACTATAATCATGTTAAAGGAAATATATTTATTGAGCATCAGTATTTTTTAAATTCTATTAAATATATTTAAATTAAATATAAAATAGTTCGATTATTACAGTATGTGACTATATAATAAACATCTATACAACGATTCCAGTACAAGAATTATTTTAAATATAAAAACAGTACCAATTTAGCAAGAATTTTATTTAATTACATTTATTCCGGATAACTTCGCGTAACGAATTACATTCCGCATATTGAAATGTAAATCCGGCCATTTACGAAGAAATAGCAATACCACTTGCCATAAACGTAATCTTAATTAAGCCAATCAGTTAATTAAGAGACCCGCATTAAGTAGCCCATGAATATTCAAGCGTACCGGACCAAAAAAAAAAAAATGTTTTGATGCCGCGATACAATTGAGGTGGCCGCCGCCGTGACTATTGATTTCTTGCGAAATTGTACCGTGTAAAATTGCTGCCGGGCAGACCGGTTGGATAACCGCCCATTAAAAGACCATCAGTCCGGCCAATAATGAAAAGCCAAAAAAAGTAAAGCCGGCAATTTCGTATTAAATAAAAAATGTAAACACG